>CM002495.2:16968752-19468752 GCA_000573905.2 Oryza punctata | reverse complement strand
GGAGTCGCGTATTGGGCTTGTTCTCGTGGGTCGGACGTCAGCTCATGTGGCTTGACTTGGCGATTCCCGCCTAAAACCTCCTCCCTTGAAGCGCTAGCACTCTTGACAGGTTCAGCACAAACAACATCAGCTTGTTTACCATCTTCAGTGACTTGATCATCCCTGACAGGGAGGTACGATGGTTGCATGGTTTTTGTACAATGGATGAACCAGATGAGTGACCATGGATTGGAAAATGAACAAGACCTATCCAGGATGCATATACAAATAGTGGTGGGGGAGGGAAGGGAGATAGAAAGTATCAACGCATGCGGTAAGTAGTCCTAGTAAGTACTTTCTTATTAAAATGAAGTTAAAACAGATGCTGATAATTACAACATAGATCACAGAAAGGAGGTTGGTTTTGTTTTTCATATGCCTCAACGAATGTTTTCTTTTAAAGTGTTATTGCTTGTTAGTCTAAATTTCCTTATGTTTCCCTCGTTTGAAATTACATATATGTACAACCCAACTTGTATAATTTGCATTATAAACTTGCAATTACAAGCTGTCTCTTTCAGCTTTTAGTTTCATTTATTTTTTTTGTCTTTGTGAGTTCACATATATATGTTTATACTTAAAACATTATTATCTTTTTTATGCTTGTAATTTTGGGGGGTTTTGTCAGCCCGTAGTACAGCATGCCTGGTGAACAACACTTTACACTACGGACTGGGGCATGGTGTATGTGGTGTACTCGAATCTTAGATGATCCTAGCTTGTTCAACCTTGGCTTCTAGTTTTCTCGTTTAGAATTCATGTGAGCGTTCTAATGATGCTGCTCGCGGCTGTTTTTGTTGGAGTCACGCTCGCGTGCCTATATTTTTCCTGCTTTGTTGTGTTGTGCTCGTCGTGACCTGAAGGTCCGTGGGACGGTGCTGGTAGTGATGACCATGGCATGTGTTTAGGGCGGCTTAACCATCATGATAACTAGATGACACCTCGCCCGGTGCAACGGGATATTGGTGTGTACCATACAATTTCAAAATTTCAATACACATATATGAGAAAAGTTACATATGTAGGATAATAAGAACTATAAAAGTTTTATCCAACAGTGTAAAAAATATGGTGTAACTTTTTTACGGTGATAACATTCTGCACTAACTGAACTAAATATCGACTTATATACTAATTAATGAGGAATAGTACCTACAAAATGTGGTTGTGATTAAGCATGGAAATGATTCAATGACTTTTCTTTCTAAATGATGTGGTTCAATGCATGTTGAGTTAATGGTCACAACTATATAGGATATATAGATTTGTTTCAGATGCAGCAAGAGAATGGCAGAGAAATCCTATATAGATTTGTTTCAGATGCAGCAAGAGAATCGCAGAGAAGCTACGAAGTTTTGGCAGCACCAACTCGGTCTTCGTTTCTTGCTCTATTTTCACGTCTTGGTGTTCGTCCATTGTGGGGTTTTACGTGTGTTGAATTCGACCAGCAGAGCTGACTTAATACAACTTCGATAGGATCAAGCTTTCGGCGGTTCGAGCGATACAGGTTACGTCGATAGGTTAGATCGAGTTCGAGAAGGCTATATAGAATGCATAAAAATGTCATGTAAAATCAAGAAACTTGGATGAATGAATGCTACCTTTTCAATTGAGAATGTTCCATTGGAACCGAATCCATGTCTTCTTTTTTTGCAAAATGCTATCTATTCTCATCCAATTGCACAAACTGGGATTGCTGGAGTAGTGTTGATGTAAAAACACGACGGTCTGGGAGATCTGCTTAACTCCAGTGCAGGTCCAAAGTAATGATGAGATGCGGGTGTGACAGTCAGTTTAATCGTGCAACTGACAAGATATGTAAACAACAGAAAAAATAGCCAATCGGCTGACAAGCCGATAGAGTGATTCCAGCCGATACCGATACCAGCCGATATCCACTATAGATCTTGATACTTGAGTAAATAATGACATAAAGATAATCGGCTGATGATAATGTAATAAAACAATAATAAAATCTAGTAGAAACCAATCGGCTAGTAATGATAGATTGAATAAGCACTGATCCGAAGGTTGAAGCATTCATCGGCTGGTGGTCCGATGTCAATAAATCCAAATGATTAGATGATCAATGAAACCTTTGTTGTCATCGGCTAAATCCAACTTATATGTAATCCTTATGAGCCGATGCAACATCCAGATAACTCATCGGCTGAAACCCCGATGAAACCCTTATTGGCAATCAAGAAGCAGGTTAGAGATTTATGGTTCTAAGCAAGACTTAGTAGATCAAACTTAACTGATGCAGCACTAAGTATGAAAAGAAACATAATATCTGGACAATCAAGCCTTTGACTGATTTTCAGGGTGATGGATACATTATATAATCTAAGCCAACAAAGTAATCCAGCCGATATCGACAAAACCCTAGATGGAGGTTGACCGATGCAAGTAGAAAACATTGTCAATCTAGATTATATAACGTACATGATAACTCATCGGCTAGCAATCCGATAAGACATTAGCATGAACCTGTCGGCTTAACAAGATTTATATTATCAACAACAATCTAGTAGGTCGAACCTAACCGATGAAGCACGAGATTGTATATGATAATCTAATACTTAATGAGCCGATAGATTTGTCTAATGTGATGGATATAACAAATCTATTTAAAACAACATTGTGATTGTAGAGATATATCAGCTAAGACAGAAGATCAGACTTAACCGAGACAGTCCCAACTAAACCGATGCATCTCTAAACACAATGCAATTAAGATAGAATTGAGATATCAGGTAAATATGTCAACCGAACCAGAGCCGCATAAATTGCCATGCCGCATCCTCCTTGAACTCGGTCTCTTTTGGATAAGTTTCCTTTAATAGATTAATTTCCCTAACCGAATTTGGTAAGAATCCGACTGTTGGCGATTAATAGCTTCCATCGCCCAATTACAGGATTCTGAAGCCGATACTAACTCTAGGCCGATGAAGACTTCGAGGCTTACCAAATTTCGTCGTCAACAGTTTATCCACGTATCTGATCGCCCCATGTTCTCCTGTTGGATTTTCACTAAATGCTCATCAATGTACGGGGCAACTTTTGCCATGTGTTGGAGCACGGCGAAATGGGCCAACGCATAGGAGGCTTGATCGGGCACAATTCTTTTCCTACCTATTGTGCCAATACCTGGCAATCTTCCTTCATGACGAGACGCTGGAACTCCGATAGGATCAGACTCGGACATGCAATCGACGCAGAACTCAATAACCTCCTCGATCATGTAACCTTCAATGATAGATCTCTCTGGTTTTGCTCTATTCCGTACGTACGACTTCAGAACTCCCATGTACCTCCCGAACGGTACATTTCTCTTAGGAAAGCTGGGCCACATAATTTTGTTTGCTTCACAAGATAAACATGGAGATCAATCATGATATCAAAGAAAGACAGTGGAAAATACATCTCCAAGTGACAGAGGGTATTGACAATATTGGCATGCAACCCGTCGAGATCTTCAGGATCTATAACCTTCTGACCAATTGCATTGAAGAAGGCACACAGAAGCATTATCGTGTGGCGGACTTTGGGTGGAAGAATACCTCTTATAGCAACTGGTAAGAGCTGTGTGATTAGCACGTGGCAATCGTGAGACTTCATTCCAATCACTTTAATATCTTTCAAGCAGGTTAACATTGCGATCTTCTCATCCTTTGACAAGGTGTGGCAAGCTGGAGGAAGGTACGCTCTTCCTGTCTCTGCATCGGTTACAGTCATGAGTTCACTGCGAATATTCAACCTATCCTTCGTCTTTCCAGGAATATTCAGCAGTAGGCCGACCAAACTCTCACACACATTCTTTTCAACGTGCATTAGATCAATGCAATTATGACCTCAATATCTTTCCAGTAAGGTAGTCGCCAAAATATGGATTCTTTTCTTCCACATACACTTGTCCTTTGCCTTACTACGTTTCCTTTTCTTCCCAAAGTCATTAGTTATGTCCTTCACCATGTCGTGGACCTCACCTCCGGACAAATCCTTGGGAGCAGGTTGAAGTTCTCTCTTACCGTTGAAAATTTTCTTCTTTATACTAAATGCGTGACATAGCGGGAGCCACTTCCTATGACCCATGTAAACCATCTTCCGTGATTTCTTCAACCACCTACAGCGTGTATTGTCCATACAATCGGAGCAAACCTTCTTCTCTACTCTGTCGTACGTCGCAAAGTCTTGTACATCCACCGTTGAAGATCCATTGCTGCAAAAATGAAGAAATATTAGATAAAGATTCTGTAAGATAAGTACTAGTAAATTTATGTGAATTGTTTAGCTTTTTTCAATTACTTTTTGAATTTTTTCTTTTTCTTTGAAAAAAGACAAAAATTCACCCCCTACACCTCCCACCAAAATAGTAAACAGTGGGATAACCATTCCTTAGGCGGCTGGAGTATTTATAATGTGCAACAGACATCGGTAACGACCAATTAGCGGACATCGGTGACAGGCATATAATGTATCTTTATCGGATCTAATATAGAGCCCGTCACCAATAACAACCATCGGTGACGGGCCTAGATTTTATCTTTATCGGGCCTTGATTAGAGCCCGTAACCGATGACAGCTATCGGTGACGGGCTTTTGTTTATGGCTCGATATTGTCATCTTTGTCGGGCTATAAACAAAGGCCCGTCACCGATAGTTGTCATCGGTGACGGGCTCGAAATACATGCATATGTACTATGTCTGTACGAGTATATCTTTGTCGGTGTTTATTTTAGTCTGTTAGAGATGACGTTGCTGTGACGGTCCGCAATCCTAAGGCATGGGAAAGACCGTTACAGACAACAAGTTCCGTAGTAGTGTAGGTTGAACGCCTCACTCTAGCGACAATCTATCTGAGCTTTTCAAAGGTGGCTTGGTGCAGGGCTCAACCTGTCAATAGCCTCCTGCTGCCTGAGCTTATGGTGGGAAGAACTGGAAGCAGAATAGACCAATGTCCATCAACTATTGCCAGATGGTTATAGGACATTTGGCAGAATAGGAAGAAATTGGCATTCCATTAGGACCCCACACAATCTAATTAAACCAGCAACTACTTACATTTGTCATGTCACTTATGAAAATGTTTTTATGTAATTATTGATAGTAGAATGAAGGGATGGAATAGTGTACGCAATAAAGTAAGAGCATCATAAAACAATATCACATCATTTCTACTGGTCATAATTAAATACCATTATAAAGGTAGCCATAATGAAATATGGATATCATAGTGAAGAAAGCCTTATTCTTTTTATGGCCAAACTGGCACACCACTGAAAGTTACTTAAAATTGAGCATTTCACTATTGGCAAAAGCATATTCTTCAAGAAAAACAAGAGATTACTAGATGTTTTCTGAAAAAATTTCATGTGCCAATTTTTAGCATGGCTCCTGTGGGCACCCCATGGATAGCTTCATTCGGCACGCCAAAAACTTCACATACAGAACTCGCTTAAAAAAAATCAATTATTGGAGTTAGCTGAACTCCACCGATTACACATAGTTCCACTACTGTAGATTGAGGGGAGAGCCTTAACCTAGCTAACACATCACCTAAAAACAACGAAAGAAAGCACCGGAACAGGTACAACGTTAGTAGTGTGCTTAAGTCAGGCAGCAAAAGGCTACTATACTGTCTGCTGCCTGCTGCAAACCAGAATGCCCGAGCTTCATGCCAAGCTCGGGCATGAGCGCCGTCACCTCCATATATATAGATCAAACGGTAGATGGCCGGGTAGTGTGAGCCTAGGGCATTGCCCTACTGCGTTGGTTCATCGGTTGCTCGATGTGTTTTTCTCCCAATGACACCAATTCCCAAATGAACCAACACTCCTGTAAAAATAGAACTACCAACAAAAGTGTTTGTTATCCTACAACGCAATGGATGAATAGTAGATGAGAGAGCATAGATACAAGAACAAAAAGCTACCCATGGAAACATATACGCACTAAATAGAAGAGGGGAGGGAAGACAAGAAGTTATCAATACAACTAGCTTATGATGTCACGCATTTGCGTGATTCTAAACATCCTGTTATGTCATATGTGAGAGTGCCAATAAGTTTCTCTTAGGTTTCTTGTTGCTAGTAAAAAGTTGGTTAGCATGAGTGATAGTATTACCCCAATATAATAAATGACTTAATATTTATTGCAAACTTTAATAGGCATAAGTTATCATATTATATGTGTCCACTACAACGGTAACCCTTATCTGTGTCGGGCTCCAACCCACATCTGTGTCGGGTATGCTGCCCAACACAGCGTAAAGGTCAGTGATGTGAGGAATCATCTCAAACGGGCATAAGTCCGTCACGGATGAAGCTATCTCAATCGGGCCTAAACTATAGCCCGTCACAGATGACCCTTATCTGTGACGGGCCTAAACTATGGCCCGTCACAGATAAGGATCATCTGTGACGGGCCATAGTTTAGGCCCGTCACAGATGAGTATAATCAAAAAAAAATAAAATTTTATTTTTTTTGCTAGTCTCAGGCATCTGTTAGGCGTGTCATGTAGTCCCGCCTCTCTCCCAGGTGGTATTTTTTGTTCTCACTCGTGTGCACCGTTCTTCCCGGTCGGTCACCCATCCCGAAATTGCTCTAGACCAAGCACGCTTAAAATCAAAGTTATTTAGAGATCGGCTTCCGGAAAAGTAGTTATAACTTTTTGTTATGAGTATTCTATTAATCGTATTAAGCCTTGGGCCAGGATATCACACCCCAATATCACCCATTCATATACATTTATTTACATACACAACCATCAATATATTTAACACAACCACATTCATATAACATCCATTTTGAATTTTTAAAATTTAACAACTTCGAACAAAAATTGGGGTTAATAAATGATTTCAAATGGAAAAGTCACCAAAACAAAAGTTGTAGAACTCATCAAGGTGGAAAATTTTTATTTTGGTCATTTCTCCATCTGACTCTATTTGAACAATTTGAAATTTGAAATTCAAAGTTTGAGAAAATTCAAATAGAATTTTTTGTTAGTGAACGACTTCAACTGAAAAGGTCATCAATAACAAAGTTGTATAACTCATCAAGATATATAACTTTTATTTTGGTCATTTTTCTATATAACATTTTTTGAACAGTTTGAATTTGAATTTGAAAATATAACAACTTTAAATAATATTTTCAAATACTAAATGATTTCAACTGAAAAAGTTATCAACAACAAAGTTGAATAACTCATCAAGATCTAAAACTTTTATTTTGATCATTTCTTCATCCGATAAATTTATACTAACATTGTTCACAAAATTGACGTATCTCTTATCTGGTTTTATAAACTATAACACATATATGTAAAATTTGTGAACAATGTTACTAATACTTTGTCGGATGAAGAAATGACAAAAATAAAAGTTTTAGATCTTGATGAGTTATACAATTTTGTTGTTGATGACTTTTTCAATTGAAATCATTTAGTATTTGAAAATGTTGTTTGAAGTTGTCATATTTTCAAATTCAAATTCAAATTGTTTAAAAACTATTATATATAAAAATAACCAAACTAAAAGTTATAGATCTTAATGAGTTATACAAATTTGTTGTTGATGACTTTTTCAGTTGAAGTTGTTCACTAACAAAAAATTCTATTTGAATTTCTTAAATTTTGGATTTCAAATTTCAAATTGTTCAAATAGAGTCAGATGGAGAAATGACCAAAATAAAAATTTTGCACCTCGATGAGTTCTGCAATATTGCTTTTGGTGACTTTTCCATTTGAAATCATTTATGAACCCCAATTTTTGTTCGAAATTATCAAATTTTGAATTTGAGTTCAAATGAACTTATTTGTAAAAAAAGACCAATACAATAGTTGTAGGCATTAGTATATAGCCCGTCACTAATGAGTCATCTGTGACGGGCCTAGTTGTTATCTCAATCGGGCCTTAAGTTGGTGCCCGTCACGGATGATGGTCATCTGTGACGGGTCTAAACTATGGCCCATCACAGATGACCCTTATCTCTAACGGGTCTACTTTTAGACCCGTTAGAGATGAGGGTCATCTGTGACGGGCCATAGTTTAGGCCCGTCACAGATAAGGGTCATCTGTGACGGGCCTAATTTTTATCTCAATCGGGCCTCAAGTTGGTGCCCGTCACGGATGATGGTCATCTGTGACGGGCTCCAACTATGGCCCGATTGAGATATTTAAGGTTATCTCAATCGGGCCCTAGTTTAGACCCGTCACAGATATGTGTCATCCGTGACGGGTTTCAGTTTTATACACATTTAACATGTCTCTCTGACCATATCTCAATCGGTCTTTTTTTAGGCCCGTTTGAGATGTATTCTTTGTGACGGTCCGTAAAATCCAGTTATATTACAGCCCGTCACAGATGAGAAGATCTGCACTAGTGGTCTTGGCCAATGTATTACCATTTATCCTCCACTTTTTTTTTGTTGGTGCGCACCTTTGTGGCTTATGGTCATATATTTTGTAAGTTTTTAAGAAAATATTTTAATTTTTATTTTAAATTTGTGTGGAAGTTATCGAACCTATATTCAAGTGACCATGTCCTCTTTATTGGAAGGAATGTACATATCTGCGTTGCAAGGTTTTTCTTGAATACATTAACAATTAATTGCTACAAATAAATTAATCACATCAACGTACATTTTGAATATGCTCTCGATAGCTCAATCTTGACTAATGAATCTTTAGTTAAAGGATGAGGTTTTGTTTTCTTCCTTGCTTTCTTTTCACTTCTAGTAGCTTCATCTGTAGAAGCCTCTTGAATGCGTTCTTTTACCATCTATCTAATCCAACGATCCAAGATTTATTCACTTCCTTTTATCTTTTATCTTGCAGTAAATTCAACGGCTAATATTTTTGAAATGATGTGGCTCATTCTCGTTTCACTTTAGGTTTCAGTTACGATACACTCATACAAGGTAGGTGCTTGTAGGTCTTTATTCAAAACATTTTTAAAAAAGATGGTTATAGTAAGTAAAGTTTTTTTTCAAAAGAAGTAAATTAAAGTTCTGTAGGAAGTTAGTTGATAGGTAAAAAGAAAAGGAGGCATATAACAATGAAAATGGAGATAACATTTGTCCTCCTATCTCTTGCCTATACCAGTAGAGGTATCCTGATCACTAGCTCACCAACCAGTAGCCAATATTGTCTTTGCCAGTAAAATTGTAAGTTGGTTGGAAATGGTGTAATAAAACATTTGATGAATGTCATATACTGAAGATCAGCATCATTCCTTCGTGGTGGACAGGGTCCTATTGACAGACCCATCACCCAAACAATTAAACAGCAAACATTTCGAATTGGCAGTTGTACATTGGAAACAACACCTAAACAGAAGTTGAGTGATATTACAAAAGATGGCAAGCCGCATTTAAGTGATATGCCTGTTGGGATACGCGTAGGCTACGATGGTATAAAACAAAATTTTTCTACCGCGTAAACCAGGAACCATGCAAGTATAAGATTATAAATCGTTACCACTCGACGCGCTGTGCAGCGGAAGTATGCGCTAACGAGCCGAAGGAATCCTCGCGATGTAGCGCGCGCTGATGTAGAGGAAGTAGTCGATCGCAGTGGCTTGACCTTCTCCTCCTCGTGCGTTCTCCTCGTCGTGCTCCCATGCCAATCAGCACCGCAAGACAGCGGCGCCTCCACCGGTATCCACACGTCCAGGGAAGGAACACCACGCGCAGATGTGCTAGCACCCGCGCGCGGCTAGGGTTTGCTCGTGGAGGGAAGTGGCGGCTAGGGTTTCACGTGGCGTGATCTGTTAATCCCGTCGGCCACACCCCCTCACGAATATATAGGAACCACGTCCGGGCCTCCAAGGCCCATAGGAGTCCTGCTCGGATCCCTATCCGAATTGAGTGCATATTGGATCTCCATCCAATCCCTTTATTCCGACCCCTTAAGCGTGCGACCCTGTAGGTTTATGCAAACTCGGGTGCAACCCGAAAACTCCTTTTCGGTCCACGTGTCAACAGCGGCCCCTAGCAGAACGTATTGACCCACCGAGCATATATAAAGATCATATCGGCTGAAACTTTAGTGTTTACTTGTATAAATCCCTTTGCCTCACGATATCGATTAAGCTCAAGGCTAGATATGTGCCATCCTTTAATAGCTCAATCATTCACTCGATCCTGTGATAGATTATATAACCTGCGATTGACTCCTCAATCACTTTTGGCATGGCCATGTACTTCCATAATCTATAACATCGAG
Organism: Oryza punctata; assembly: GCA_000573905.2. Lineage (NCBI taxonomy): Eukaryota > Viridiplantae > Streptophyta > Magnoliopsida > Poales > Poaceae > Oryza > Oryza punctata. Next base: position 19,458,481 of record CM002495.2, on the reverse strand, counting down.
GCGCTCAGAAATATCTCTCCATAGGAGGGACAAATCCTATCTTGATTATTCATATCCCACCACATGTTTCATAACACACCCGAAGACTACTTTTATAACTACCCAGTTACGGAATAGCGTTTAGCAGTCCCTAAGTAAGTCAGTACACATGTTCGAAACCATGATAATCTCAGGTCTAAGAATTTTATACCAACACTAATCGAGACCACTAATGGCACTACACAAATAGTTTTTGCAGTGTCTCATATCGGGTCTATCCAACAATATGTTCCCCAACATGTGTCCACATTATCAATTTGGTATCTCCATACCATGATCCATGAGACATGATCATCAATCAATACATGTGCTGATCATTTAACCATATTTGTTCCACATATGATATTTGATCAGGGGTCCTTTAGAAATAGCAACATATAACATAAAGAGTCTCATAAATGAATCACATATTCATTAGCCAATAAAGAGTTATCTATTTCAAAGAACAATATCAGATAAATATGTAAACATAATATGTGATACAATCATCTCTATAATTACCTTCAGGGCATATCACTAACAATACCGGTTCCATTGTCACTATTATTTTACAAATTAAGAAATGAGCCATGCATGCCATATACATTGGTAAGTTACGTATTTTAATTAGATGGTGAGTGTTGTAATCTACGTTACCCAGATACGGGGATACGGATGCAGATACGTGATACGGTGATAACGGGATACAACATTTTCCAAAATAATAGTAATGCATGGCAGTAAGCTTGTGCCATGTACTACAAATGTTTTGAGGAAGTTTTGCCAACTCTGATTTGAATTCTTTGAGGCTCAGGCAACAAAATGAAGGCTACTGAGTACTGACACCTACATACCAGACCTAACCTCTGTTCAAGGTCTTGGGCCTTCTACCTTGCTCCTGGTTGCCTCGATAATTAAATAAGAGATAGTTCAAGATTAGCTAGCGGTAAGGCCGAGGGTTCAGCCCACTGCCATGGGTCATTTTGCGCTGTTTTTTGCAATGGCTTAACTGATTGACTAATGTACATTATAACTTTGATGGTACAATGTGCTTCTTTTCCAATGCCACCCATTGCCAAATGAACGATCTACTGTAGCAACCTCTTCTGGTGTAGTACCGTGTGCATGTTAGACAATGCCAACAAGAGGATGTTTGGTTGGAGGACATGCACACAAATCCTTTCTTCGTATATAATTGAACCTACTAAGTGCAACGATTGCTATAAAAAAGATCTCTCGGCTAGCCACATCACCAAAATCATCTCACCCATTAGATCAACGCATCTTTGATGCTAAACCATTAGATCAACTAACCTCCGATGCTAATCAAAGTAAATCAGGCCCAGCCAGCTAAAAGTTGTGGCCCAAACCCATCCTAGCCACCGCTTTCTGCATGACGGAAATGTTCACAGTCACTAGTGCAGATCCTTTCATCTGTGATGGGCTGCAACATAACTGGATTTTACAGACCGTCACAAAGAATACATCTCAAACGGGCCTTAAAAGAGGCCGATTGAGATAGGGTCGGAGAGACATGTTAAATATGCGTAGAATTGAAGCCCGTCACAGATGACACATATCTGTGATGGGCTCCAACTAGGTCCCGATTGAGATAACCTTAAATATCTCAATCGGGCCCCAAGCAGGGGCTCGTCACGGATGATAGTCATCTGTGACGGGCCCCAACTTGTGGCCCGTTTGAGATTTTAAGGTTATCTCATCGGGCCCTAGTTGGAGCCCGACACAGATATGTGTCATCCATGATGGGCTCTATCTTGAGGCCCGTTTGAGATAACAATAAAGCCCGCCACAGATTGCAGTCCTCTGTGACAGGTATTTTTTTAGACCCGATAAAGATAACTGATATGCCCGACAGAATACAATTTTATGGACTGTTACAGATAGTTATTGCACACTATAAATAGCCGCAACCGCCGGTGTAACTGTATCCCACTATTCACTATTTTGGTGGGTGGTTGGAGGGGGCGAATTTTTAATTTTTTTTCCAAAAAACAGTAAATTAATAAAGGTACTTAAATAGTAATTGGTACTTTAGACAATTCATCAATTGTCATTAATTCGGAGTATTTATCTTCTAAGATGTTTCTTTGCTTATTTTTTCATTTCTGCAGCGATGGATCGAAGTTGGATGTATGCGAAATCCGTGAAACGTCATAGTCAGGAATATAGAAATGGGGTATTAAATTTTATAAATACCGCGGAGGAGGATAGGAAAAGAAGAAACAGCGATTACATGTGCTGTCCATGTGCAGATTGCAAGAATGAGAATATGTTTGGTAGTCGAGTGGATGTACACGTTCATTTGATACAACGAGGATTCATGGAAGGCTACACATGTTGGGTCAAGCATGGAGAGCAAGAATCTGGAGGTGTTGCAGCTGTAGACAGTACTGGTGCGCAAAATCAGGAAGATGAAGATGAGCATGACATGTTTGTACCTTCTCCACTAGGCGGTGAAATGGTTGATGTTGATCACGATCTGCTGCAAGACATGTTACGTGACGTTGAGGATCCAGCCTACAACGAGAGAGATTCCTTAAAGTTCAGCAGGTTGGTCAGTGACTCGCAGACGCCTCTGTACACCGGATGCAAAGCAAAGCACACCAAATTATCAGCTACCTTGGACCTAATGAAGCTGAAGGCAAGTAGTGGATGGACAGACAAGAGTTTCACGGAGCTTTTGGGAATTTTGAAGTCCTTGCTGCCTGATGGGAACACATTGCCCGAGACGACATACGAAGCAAAGCAGGTTTTGTGTCCGCTGGGGTTAGAGGTCCGTAGAATTCACGCTTGTCCAAACGACTGCATATTGTACCACAAGCAGTATGCGGACTTAGATGCTTGTCCTGTCTGCAAGGCATCTCGATACAAGCAAAAGAAAAGTCCTGACGAAGGGAAAAAATCAAAGAGGGGTGGTCCCGCGAAGGTTTTGTGGTACCTACCAATCATTGATCGTTTCAAAAGATTATTTGCAAACCCCAAGGAGGCGAAGTTAGTACGTTGGCATGCCACTGAGAGAAGGAACGATGGTATGCTAAGACACTCAGCGGATTCAATTCAATGGAGAAATATCGATCGAAAACACAGTGACTTTGCTGCCGACCCCAGAAACATGAGGATATGTCTTTGTACAGATGGCATGAATCCTTTCGGAGACTTGAGTAGTACTCACAGCACCTGGCCAGTTCTTATTTCAAACTTTAACCTACCGCCATGGTTGTGCCTTAAAAGGAAATATATTATGCTGTGCTTGCTAATCGAAGGACCGAAACAACTGGGCAATGATATCGACGTGTTCTTGGAGCCTGTTATGGATGATCTTGAGATGCTATGGAAAGAAGGTGTGGAAACTTGGGATGCGTATGGTCAGGAGAATTTCAAGTTACGAGTTCTATTGTTCTGCACCATTAATGACTATCCCGCCCTCGGTAATCTTTCTGGCCGAACCGTGAAAGGAAAGAAGGCTTGCTCCGACTGAATGGAACATACACGCAGCCGATGGTTGAAGAAATCATGAAAGATGGTTTATATGGGTCATAGGAGGTGGCTCCCGCTACGTCACGTGTTCCGAAGGAAGAAGAATGTTTTCAACGGTAAGAGAGAACTTCAGCAGGCTCCCAAGGATTTGTCCGGAGATGAGGTGTACAACTTGGTCAAAGATATAACCAACGAGTTTGGGAAGAAAAGAAAACGTAGTCAAGCAAAGGACAAGGGTATGTGGAAGAAGAAGTCCATATTTTGGCGATTACCTTACTGGAAAGATCTTGAGGTTCGTCATTGCATTGACCTCATGCATGTAGAAAAGAATGTGTGTGAGAGTTTGGTTAGCCTGCTGCTGAATATTCCCGGCAAAACAAAGGACGGGTTGAACGCGCGCCTTGATCTACAGGATATGAACATTCGCAGTGAACTCCAGCCCGTAACAGATGCAGAGACAGGTAGAGTGTACCTCCCTCCAGCTTGCCACACACTGTCGAAGAATGAGAAGATCGCAATGTTCTCTTGCCTGAGAGATATCAAAGTTCCATCGGTCTATTCAGCGAGGATTAATAAGTACGTCAAATCGGAAAACCTAAAACTGGTTGGAATGAAGTCTCACGATTGCCACGTGCTAATCACACAAATCTTGCCAGTTGCTATCAGAGGCATTCTTCCCCCCAAGGTCCGACTTACGATCCAACGTCTGTGCGCAATTTTCAATGCAATCGGTCAGAAAATTATAGATCCCGAAGATCTAGATGGGTTGCAGACCGATATTGTTAATACCCTCTGCCACATGGAGATGTTTTTTCCGCTGTCTTTCTTTGATATCATGGTTCATCTCCCTGTTCATCTTGTGAAGCAAACAAAACTATGTGGCCCAACTTTTCTAAGAGAAATGTACCCGTTCGAGAGGTACATGGGAGTTCTGAAGGCATACGTTCGGAACAGAGCAAAACCGGAGGGGAGCATCATTGAAGGATACACGACCGAGGAGGTCATTGAGTTCTGCGTGGATTACATGTCCGAGGCCGAACCTATAGGAGTTCCAGCGTCTCGTCACAAAGGAAGGTTGTCAGGTGCTGGCACAATAGGGAGGAAAAGAATTAGGCCCGATCAAGCTTCCTACGCGCAGGCTCATTTTGCTGTGCTCCAACACATGGCAGAAGTTTGCCCTTACTTTGAGGAGCACTTAGCGAAAATCCGGCAGGAGAACTTGGGTCGATCTGAGACATGGATTAACAGGGAACATAACTCTCGGTTCAACGCTTGGTTCAAGAATCGTGTCACAATGTCGACAGATATCCCAAATGAGACAGTACAGTTGTTGGGGATGGGACCATGTTGGGCCATAGACACATGGCAAGGATACGATATTAACGGATACACATTTTACACCGTCCAGCAAGATAACAAAAGCACAGTGCAAAACATCGGAGTCCGTATAGATGCCTTCCAGGATCAAGTTGGTCGAACACATACTACGGCCGCATTGAGCAGATCTGGGAGCTGAACTACGTGAAGTTCAAGGTTCCTTTGTTTCGATGCCATTGGGTGAATATACGCACTGGTGTTAAAGTCGACAAGGAAGGTTTCACTTTAGTAGATCTATCCAAGGTTGGATACGCCGACGAACCATTCGTACTTGCGAAACAGGTCGAGCAGATTTTCTACATTAAAGATCCCGCAAACAAGAAGATGCACATCGTGAGGGATGGCAAGCGCCGAATTGTTGGTGTTGACAACGTCGTCGATGAAGAAGAGTACAACCAGAATCTTCATGTACGGCCTCAAATCGACCTTGACGATGATCCACAGGAGCCTGTAGGGTATACTCGCTCAGATCATACGGAAGGCATAACGTTGTGATTTTAGCTGTGCTTAATTGTTATGTTGGTTTTGGATACTAGTGAAGTAAAATGGGAAGGAAGTATTTTTTATTAGTAATAGCTAGCTTGGTGCAATTTGTAATATAATTTTATGATGAATTTACTAAATTTTAGTGATTTATTGTGCTTCACTAAATTATTTGGTATTCTAAAATTAATTATTGTGATTTTAGTGAAATGAGCACATGTTAAATGTGAAGTATTGTATATTTTATTATCAGATCAGGTCCACATGAATAGGTCAAATGTCATCTGTGACGGGCCTTAGTGCAGGCCCGATACAGATGACAACATCTCTATCGAGCCTTGAAGTGGAGCCCGTCACAGATGTTGTCATCCGTGATGGGCCGTGCTGCGGTGCCCGATAGAGATGATGTCATCTCTATCGGGCGTCTAAGTGGAGCCCGTCACGGATGACAACATCCGTGATGGGCCTTGGTGCGGTGCCCGATAGAGATAAGCCCATCACGGATGTTGTCATCCGTGACGGGCTCTTGTTCAGGCTCGATTGAGATGTTAATTACCGTTACTAAGAATAAAATAACCGCGCTGGATCTGGATCTGGCCGGATTCGAAATTTTTCTAAGTCTCTAACCCTAGCAACCGCCGCCGACGACCACCACGCCGACGCTGACGCCGACGCTGCCAACCTCGTCGCCAACCCGCCGCCGGTCACCTCGTCGCCAACCCGTCGCCGGCCGCCTCTTCTCCAAGCCGCCGCCGGCCGCTCCTTCTCCAAGCCGCCGACAACCTCTCCTTCCCCAAGCCGCCGCCGCCCGCCACTTCTCCAAGCCGCCTCCGGTGAGTACTCTTTTTAGGTTTAATTTTTGTAACTTAGTGATTTTTAGTGAGTGTTTTTTAGGTTTTTAACTTAGGTTATTGTAGTGATGTTAGTGATGTTAGTACTGAGATTGTAGTGTTAGGTTTAGTGCAAATTAGGTTTAGTTAAAAATTAGGTTTAGTGATTTTTAGGTTTAGTGAAAATTAGGTTTTGTTAAAAATTAGGTTTAGTGATTTTTAGGTTTAGTGATTTTTAGGTTTAGTGAAAATTAGGTTTAGTTCAAAATTAGGTTTAGTGATTTTTAGGTTTAGTGATTTTTAGGTTAAGTGAAAATTAGGTTAAGTTAAAAATTAGGTTTAGTGAAATTTAGATTTAATGATTTTTAGGTTTAGTGATTTCATTGATTTTAGTTTTAGTTAGGTTATTTTAGTTAGGTTATTTTAGTATATTTTAGTGATGTGTTGACGAATGGATGATATTTTAGTGAACTTTAATGATTGTGTTAAATTTAGTGAAATGTAGTCTATTTTATTGAACTAGACTAATTTTAGTGGGTAGTTAAAATGTTAGAAAATGTGCATAGTTAAATTTTAGTGACTTTAGGGTTACTTAGGATATTTTAGTGAACTTTAGTGATTATAGGTGAAATGTAGGTTATTTTAGTGATGTTAGGGTTACTTAGGTTTTTTTAAGTTAAGCTCAGTACATTTTATGAAATATACGTTACTTTATTATTTCATCTTTAGGGATTATAGGTGAAATATAGTTTATTTTAAAAATGTACGTTACCAAATTATCGCAGAATCCGAGGTGCATAGGGTCTGACGGTGGTTTGATCGTGTTATATGTAATTGACAAAACCGATTAAGACACCGTCAGATCCCATTGCACCTCGGTTTTTGTTAGTTTTTGGTAATTAATCGACTCTAACATTATAGTTGGTTCAGGAAAATATTATCGAAACGTCGCAGAATCCGGGGTGCCTGGTCAGAAGTTAATTCGGTCGAGTTAGTGCACTCACAACACCGATTTGAAAAACTTCTGATCCCAGTGCACCTCGGTTTCTGTCATTTTTTGATAATTACTCATTTACGTAAGGACTTTGTTTCTAGATTATCAAATCATCATAGAATACGAAGTGTTCCGGGTGTCAAGTTGGTTTGGTTGGGTCAGTACATGTACGGAACCTTCCAAGACACCTTGACATCCAGCACATTTCGTAATCTGTCATTTTTTGATAATTAAGAAAAACGTGTAAAAGGAAGTGAGGCGGAGCCATTTTGCTTGTAAAGTAGAGTAGTCCACAGGAGCGAGTAAGAGTAGCTATGGTACTACTTAGTTATTTTGGGACGTACTGAAGTAACCGAGTTACGTGCATACGTGTTTTGTTTACAAAATTATTAATTTTGTTATTTAAAAGCACAGTTATTTAGACGATGTCTCAAGGGCAGGGTGAACCGATGTCGACGACAACTAGTGGGTCCTCAAGGGCAAGGGGTCGTAGGATAGGGAATAGAATCCCTAAGGAACGGTTCACCATCTCAGAGGTGAACCAGGTTGGACTGCCGACGCGGCCTCGCAATGTCCTAGCCAAGTTCAGGATCCTCTGCGGTGTCGTAGCGAGGGAAAACTTCACAATCCTCGCGGATGACATCAAGGGCGTGCCCGAGGCAGAGAAGAACGCTGCTTGGCTCAAGTTCAAGGAGAGCTTCGAATATCCTGAAGCCGACGAGGAGAGGCTCAAGCAGGCCGCGTTCAAGGTGATGGGCAATTGCTGGAAGAATTTCAAGAGCAGGCTGGTCACGGAGTTTGTCCTAAATCCGATGACCCCTGATCCAAAAGACCAATGGCCCTTCATAACGGAAGAGGTATGGGAGCAATTCTACGAGAAGAAATCGACCCCCGAATCCCGGGCTAGAAGCGAAGCGTATAGAGCACTGCAATCTAGGAACGTGCACCCGCACCGCCTAGGCACTGCAGGATACGTCAGGAAGCTGGAGGAATGGCAGCAGGAGGATGAAGCGGCAGCGGCAGCGAACACACCTCCGGTGTTTGCCGACATCCCACACCCACGGGCAAGGAACTAGGCCCGCGCGAGGTACCAGAAGAATCAGGATGGGTCGGTTTCGCTTCCAAATCCCCAAGATCAACAAGTGTACGATAATATAGTAAGTGCCCTATCTCAATATTTGTTCGCATTGTCCCCACCGAACTTTTCGTTTAATCCGAACTCATTTGTACTATAGAAGGAGTTGGTTGCCTCCCAAGAGGCCTCGCAAGAGGGAAGCTCCCAAAGACGCGAGGACGACATCCTCAGTAAAGCGTTGGGCAACAAGGAGCACCGTGGACGCACTAGGGGACTTGGCGCCAACGTACCGTGGAAAGTTGGATTCCCGGACTACGCGTGGCAGTACAGGAAGCGGACAGTAACGAAGGCGCAAAAAGATGCCCGCCTTGCCGCCCAGATCCGCGAACAGGTCAGAGCCGAGTTGAGCTCTGAATTCGACGAGAAGCTCGAATCGATGAGGGCCCGTATCAGGCAGGAGATTCGAGAAGAACAGAATATCCCGGAGGCTGCCGCTGCTGCTGTGCAACAGGATCTAGCTAGTCCGACGCAGAGGCGCAGCAGCTGTGCATCAACTGAGGCGGGGGAAAATCCCCCATTGGTTCCCGCCGCCGTCGACCAAATTACGGTAAATCTCTCGTCCGCAACGCATATAATTCTTAACGAATATAATTTATAACGAAATCATACGGTAAGTACTGCTCTAAAAATTGTTATTAATATATCGCAGGAGCCAACTAGCTTCACCCAGACAGTAAGGGTGATGCCGTCCTTCACGGTTCCTGCAGCTGAAGGCCAAGCTTTCCAGCCGACCCCAGAAACTAGAGTGCATGGGGCGCAACTACGGGCTGACTGTGCGAAGGTCCAAGTCGACTCGGTAAAGCCAAAATTCGATCATTTCCCGCTCAGGCATCCACCGAACGACGAGGTCCTAACCCTTGGAAATGCACGTGGAACATTCATCCAATGGCCCAAGGATCTCATTGAGATAAGGGTGATCCCGAGGCCAACCACTGCACCAAGCGGTCGCCTGCCGATACAACCTGCCCCTGCTCCTTCAGCACCGCCAGCTCCGGCTCGTCACGAAGATACAGATGATCTCGAGTTACAGTATGACACGGACTTCGGTGACGAGCCTATGGAGGTTGACAGTGGGGCGATCATCAAACCCCCACCAATGAAGAAGAGCAGGAAGGCGCATTCTTCCCCCCAGAGAGTTGCTATGGAAAAACCTGCTGCAAGGGGGCGAGGAAAGGGAAAGCTGCAGGGCTCACGACTTGCTCCAACAAAGCTAGATCTGAGCAAGGCGCTGGTAGTTCCTAAGAAGCCCGTACCTCCATCCTCCTTCCAACTAGGCATGCAATTGGTTGGAGACGACATGCTAGCTACGATGGGCCCCGCTTGCAAGGAGCTACACATGTACTACATGGAAAAATCTAACGTCAGGAGGAAGAAAAGATAAAGTGATATAATAGGCGAACACGCAAGAGCGCCATTCCTTGGGCCACCAAATTATATCGTGGTAGACTACAAGGATCTATTCGACCTCTACAGGCTCCGCTCGGTGGACACAACCCTTCTCAAGTGCTATTCCTTGTAAGTACTCTTGCTCACGAAAATTATTCATCTCATTCCGTGTAACATGCTTATAAGTAATGTTGTCTTGCGTGTAGGTATAGTTGGAAGTGGTGTCTCAAAAATGCACCGGAAGTTGCCTTCCTTGATCCTACGGTAGTGAATATCACAAATCTTGAAGGGGACCGTGAAGGAATGGTAAACTACTTGTTTGACACCTTATGGGCCCGACAAGACAAGGAGTACATCATGTGTGCCTATAATCAATAGTAAGTGTGCTCCCTAAATTCATTGCATTACACGTCTAGCTTTAGTATTAACTTTAAATATTTTAATGCCGCAGTGCAGATTGGATCCTACTGGTAATAACGCCTAAGTGGAGTACGTGCCACTACTTAAACTCCAGGATTGACAAGAAAGCATACGATTGGACCCCGATTCAACTCGCGATAGATGAGGCGTGGGCCCAATATGTGCAAAAGGACGGCATTCGAAAGGCAGGGCAGGATACACTTATACATAAGAAGGACTTCCCAGTCAAACAACAAATAGGCAACCAGTGCGGATTCCATGTCTGCCACAACATGCGCCTACTTTGCAGAGATAAGGTGAAGACTTTGGGTGAATTGGAGGTTTGTGGTCTCATTCGTGAAATGTTCTAACTGAATTAAAGTACATACATATATCTAAAGATCGTTCGACTAATTTCGAATTTTGTACATGTAGGACAAATTTTCAAAGGACAAGGGTAGCAGCTTTCAGGATATTCGTGAGGAGATTGCCGAGTTCATCCTCCACGAAATTATTCACCCTAAAGGAATGTTTAGGGTTAAGATTAAGTGAAAAACAATTTTTAACATTCTATTTGAATTGTCAAACACATGTTACTATGTAATATTATTGTTTATTACATTTATTATCTCTATGTAAATTCTTTCTAGATGAATATTGCAGCTTAATTATGATGCTTACCACTTGACCAATATGCAACTGTCAATATGGATGTTATTTGTCTAAAATATATGTGAATGGCATTTGTGAATGGGGATGCAGCGATGTATATATGTGAATGGGGATGCTGGGATATATATATGTGATTGGCATATGTGTTTCTGTTATTTTTGCAGCGGGCATGGCTAGCACAGGCCTAAGGCTAGCCAAAAAACAATATTTATTTTTTTGTGGTCATACTCATCGGTGACGGGCTATAAGTTAAAGCCCGATTGAGAATACAGTCATCCGTGACGGACTGTAAGTTAAGGCCCGATTGAGATTACTGTAATCTGTGACGGGCTGTAGTTGGGGCCCGAGTGCGAATATAAGTCATCTGTGACGGGTTTCTGTTTAGCCCCGTTTGCGAGGATAGACCTCCGTGACGGGCGCTAGTTGTAGCCCGATTGAGATAGGTCATCCGTGACGGGCTCTCTTTGACTGGTCGTCTGGGTCAAAGCTATCGGTGACGGGCGCCATAGTTAAAGCCCGATTGAGATAACTCCATCCGTAACGGACTTATGCCCGTTTGAGATGATTTCTCACATCAGTGACATTTACGCTGTGTCGGGCTCCATACCCGACACAGATGTGGGTTGGAGCCCGACACAGATAAGGGTTACCGTTGTAGTGTGTGCAAGACAGTGCAAGACACCTGCTGATTGTCGCACCTGAACCTATTATATTCTCCATTCTGCATGACGGGATGTTCAGTGTTCTACGTTCCAATAACTAAGGCCTCTGCCATCCAAGCGAAAACTCACATTCACCTTCCATTGACACCACTTTTCACAAAGGTTAGATCCAATATGGCAAATATGTTACTACCCTCCGGAATGTTAAGTAATATGATTGTTTTGGATGAAGTCTACTCACTATTCAGGTTGTTTTGTGTCGACTGCATACATCTCTAAATTTTACATGCCCAACTGATTTTTTTTTTCTGAACTGCTCGGTTTTTCAATTAATCATATTGCCTCGAGAATAAATCCTGGTCTTGAAATTCTCTATGTTTTTAGTCACCAGAACATTTTGCATACATCTTCGCAGCCATCCAGCATCTCAGTACAATAGAACACAAGTCAGTTTGGGAAATAGAGCTGGGTTACTTTGCTGATTGAATTGCATATGTTCTATGCACATTGAAATGAAAAAAATGGACGTTTAGGCACAATTTTATGTCAGCATTATGAATCTGCCCCTTTTTTTCATGCAAGTTTGTTCACCATCTTATGTCAACATTGTGTCCATTTTATATATTTAGAAACTTTTCCACTACGTCCGCCACAACGCGCGGGTATTAACTAGTAGATATATAAAGGAACAACCTTTACGTGGGAATTGGAAGCCATAATGGCTGGTAATTTCACGCAATTGATGAGCTAGATGATAGATCAAGGATAGGAAAAAATTAATAAAGGACAAGCGAAGGGACATCAGGAATATCATTATAACGTAGGTGACTGAACAAAACACTTTCTTCAAAGATAGTTCAGACAGATATATGTATGGTATATAGAGGAAACTAATCGAGAGTATAGCATTTTGTTTTTTCCGTCCTTGTTGACTGATTCAATTTTGAGTGTTATTATGAGTTAGTATTCTCAAAAGTTTCTTTTCTTTTCACTCATCTGTGGAGCTTTCATGCATCCTTTAGTTTTGTTTATTTTTAATACAGAAGAAGTAGATATCAGCCCGCGCTAAGGTTGTAGCTTAATATCCCGTCCTCCAGAACCATAAAGTTCAGCTCATTCAACGGGCGAACTCACTTACACATACCACCCCACTTAAACTTTCATCTTTGCTGGTGTAAAAGGGTTACCCCAAAAGCGCTATGGTTAGAGGGACAAGGTCCTTACAAGTTAGTTTTATCCTTGTGATACTAATCATACGCACACAATTCTCATAGACTATATAAACAAAATCCTAATTGGATCAGGATATCATAGTAGCACGTGAGTACGTGACCCCTTCAACCATGCACATGTTCCATTGAAATACTAGTAATAAATTGTAGTACATATATACATCTCAGAACTAATTACACATGAATAACATGATAAGGTAGGTGCTAGAAAGAGAACTAAACTAGGAAACATAATATGTCAAGCAAAACGCAACGATTCCTACTTCCTGCCTACTAGAACCGATATGGTATATATGCAACTTTTACAGTAGTCTACGAGTAGTAGAACTGATGTAGACCTTCTATTTCGTTCGTTTAATAAACCATATATATTTATACTACCAAATAATACTAATAGTGGAATAAAGGGCATATAATATTCTATTCTAATGAATTAAGAGGCACATATATCAATGTCACATATCATTTCTATTGTCAGTAATGACCATTCCTTTGTGGTCAAACTGGTGTACTACTGAAATTTTTTTGAAGTTGTGCTATTGACAAAACTATATTCTTCACAGAGAGATGATGTGGAAAAATATAGATACAGAGTGGCCACAGTGGGGTCCCTTGCTCAAGTTCTGTCTTGCTAAAAATCAGATACAGAGTAGTAGCCGCAACTAGCTTGTTGGTATGGCAAGTGTAATCACGGGATACAGTACCCTGGCCTGTTTGCCTAGACAGAAACATTGGGGACGGCAGCCCCATAAGCCTCCCCTATATACTACTAGTATATATCCTCCCTCTTTATACTACTTTACTATCTTATACTACCACTATACCATCTATACATATACATATATATATATATATATATGGATGCGCTAAAACACACCCCTCATATAGTAATTGGTTTACTACACGTTATATGTTGTCAAATACCTGATAGTAATAATTTTAATATTAGGTTTAATTCAGGGATTTATCATGATTGCACTGTTAGTAACAAAATCGTTGGTGTGCGTTTTAACTATAACGCACCCCGGGTACGGTATAGTATGTATATATATGTGTATATATATATGTATATATATGTGTATATATATATATGTATGTATAACACTATATAAAGTTTTTACGTATATATACAAAGTATATACATATGTATATATACGTATATATACAAAGTATATACATATATATATATACGTATACACTTTTAATGTATAAATATATACACACACAAGGAAAAGTACGAATTACCCCCCTACACCCGAAAACCAGACATTGCTCACTTTGAACTTTCAATACCGGACGAATTACCCCTCTCGACCCAATCCAGAGCAGTTTTGTTCGACGTGGCGTATGCGTGGTAATCCTCTTCCTCACTCTCTCTCATCCACAGAGCGGGGACGACGGGGATGGGCGACGGACTCGTCGCCGGACCCCGCCGCCGTGCCACTCCTGCATCCTTCACCCGTCCACCCTCCACCCTAGTGCTCACTGGTGCCGGCGCCCTCGCGCCCTACCTCGCCGAAGCACACATCTCCACCCTCCTGTCCATCTCCCGAATCCTCATCTTGAACTGCACCAAGGCCAAACCAGTAGCCATCGTCGCCTCCTCTTCACTACCACGCGCCCCTCGCACCATACTGGGCCTCAGGCGCAGCGGCGGCATCAACGTCGAGCATAAGTCTCTCATAAGCTGTTTGATCAGCTGTGTAGCATAAGTCTTTGAAGAACCAGTGAACTGGCTCTTTATTCTCTCGAGGTGTTCAGAGACGGTGTCACATTCTGGGATTGAGCCCAATATAGTTGGCTCAATCGTGTTCTTTACCATAGCCAAACATTTCTTGTTGGCTAAGGACCATTTCTTGTGTTCTATGTCATATGACATGACAAGGGGAGCATTGTCCCTCTTTCTCTTTTCCCATTCAGCACCTGACTCTTTATCACCTCTGATAAGCTCAGCAGGTTCTATAGGACATGGGGTAGTCAACACCCAGTCCACCTCTCCCAAGATAAAAGCAAGGTCGAGTTTTCTTTTCCATTCATGGTAATTATCTCCTTTTAGGGTCGGAATATCCTTGATACAACCCATTAAGGAGTAGCCACCTGAAATAATCATGTATAGTGAGAACAAAATTAACATTAAAATGTTATGTATTAGGTCTATGTTACCGTTGGGCAGAAAATAGACATAGTATATAAAGCCATAATTATAACATTGTAATTATCAACGTTGGTCAGAAAATTACAACATCATAACACATGGTTAATGCTCCTAAAATTAAATTCTCCCGTTGGTTCGAAATTTAATTTTATAAACACTAAATTTCATCAATTTTGTCTATTTGCAGCGGAAGATCTATGTAAAATTCTTTAATTTTACTCTCTTGTAAAAACTATCCCGTTGGTTCAAATTTAAACAGAGGTAAAACATGCGAAAACAATTAAAAGTTCTATTGAAATTTGCATGAAAAATGATCAAAATTAAATAGCAAAAAGCTTTCTATTCCTTTTGTCAGTTTTCTGTCCGGAGGGACATGAAACAGACTTGTGATCTTTCTCCTTTTCTTTATTTTTCGACCCGAGGGACCAAAAACGGACTTCGGTCCAGCAGCCCATGGCCACTTTGGCGCGGCCGGGGCGCCCCTTTCCTTCCCCAGGCCGCAACGTGGGCCTGGGCCGGGAAATTGCCCCGCGCGCGCCTCCTCTTGGGCCGAATTCGGTCTGGTCACCGTCGGCCGTCCGATCGGCTAGGGTCCGATCGAACGGCCGCGCGGGGAAGTCGGCAAAACAAAACCCCCACCAGCACCGCCGAAACCCTAGCCTCCTGTGCACCGTGCGCCCGAGCAGAGCGGCGCCGCCGCCGGCCGCCCTCGCCGCCTCTTTTCCTCTTCTTCCTCTCCGCGGGAAATTGCCCCGCGCGCGCCCCTCTTGGGCCGGATTCGGTCCGGTCGCCGTCGGCCGTCCGATCGGCTAGGGTTTGATCGGACAGCCGCGCGGGGAAGTTGGCAAAACAAAACCACCGCCAGCGCCGCCGAAACCCTAGCCTCCTGTGCACCGTGCGCCCGAGCAGAGCGGCGCCGCCGCCGGCCGCCCTCGCCGCCTCTTTTCCTCTTCTTCCTCTCTGCTCCCCCCACCGTCTCTAGCCCCCGAGTGAGAGAGAGAGAGAGCGGTGGCCGAGGTTGGAGATGGTGGCGCCGCCGCGGGCCCCCTCGTCGGCGCGCGCGTGCACCCGCGGGTGCGGTCACGGCCGTCGAGTGGCTCCTCGGCGGTGGCCCGAGCTCTTTTCTCTCCCGCGCGGCGCGACAGCCGGCGGTGAACTTTGCCCGTCCCCTATGGCCGGCGGTGGCCGGCGGCGAGGTAGGGTTTTTGTTTGCTTTTCTTTTCTTTTCCTTTTCCAATCCGATCTAAACACTAGAAGCCTTGCTCTGATACCATTGTTATTTCTATAGATCGCCTGGGGTTTAGACCGATAGGATGTTCTATTAGTTCTCGTGCGACGGTAGAAAAGGTAGAGGGGTTACCGACCGGTTAAAGTTGAGGAGGAGGAAGAGGTGCCGGCCATCTCGCTGTCTCCTTAGGCTTGACGTGGACCGGCGGTGATGGTGGCGGGCGATGCAGCAGCGGCGTCGACGATGAGGTGTGGCGCGGCGGTGGCGAATCCCGTCACCGGCTGCGCCCCCTCGATCGGTTAGGGTTAGGATTTGTGGGTGGAGTTGGTGGCGGCAGCGAATCTCATATCGCATGCCGCCCCGGCCCCCACCCTCTATTTATATATGGCGCAGTGTGACGGGGGTCCACCAGCCATTGGGCTAGGCGCCCCCGGTTGGGGCGCGTGTCAAGGCCCGTTGAGCCACTGCCGTCGACGATCGGGCCGTATGACCTCGTCGACGCGTACTCGAGGCGGAAGAAGCACGCCACCGACACGTGAGCTTGCCTGGCGCCGCCGGTGGCCACCACCCGGTGCTCCACGCTCCGGAGCCTGTCGTTCGACACCAGCTGGAGGAGGTCCCCGACGTTCACCACCAGCGCGCCGGCTGCCGGAGGGACGTCGACCCACCGCCTCGGCCGCACCAGCAGCGCCTGCAGGCCGCCGGAAGTGTCTTGCAGTACCATGGTGAGGAATCTGGGGTCGGAGCGCCTGGTCGTGCCCATCGTCGCCTCCGGCTCCGGGCACGGTGGGTAGTAGTTCACCGCCACGCTCAGCCCGTCCATGCATCCGGCCGGCGTCGCGGCCGAGGTACGCCGCGGGGAGGCCCAGCGCCTCCGACACCAGCTCAAACAGCCGCTCCCCGAGCAGCCGCCGCCGTGGCGTACTCCTCCGCCACGCCCCTGCACGGCGGCGGGATCTCCTCCGGCAAGGGCCCCTCCGGCGCCATCTCCATGAACAGCGTGTCACGCCAGTTGACCGCCGGTGACCGGAAGAGATCGTAGTTGGAGCTGAACCTGACCTTGCTACCGAGGTCCCTGGTGTAGTAGGGCTCCTTCGCCTCCAGGGGCTCCTCGTGGAAGCGCCGTACCACCGCGAGCATCGCGTCCATGAGCTCGCCAGCGACGCCGTCGTTGACCACCTGGAAGAAGCCGACCGTCTCGGCAGCCGCCCTAACCTCGGCGACCACCCTTCCCCGGTCGACGTCCTCCTTTGCGAGGTCGATGAGCGGGATGGCCGCCGCCGCGTCTTCCGACGGCACGCCGACGGGAATGGGGTCGGGTTTATGGTGGAAGAAGTAGGGGATGGCGGTGACACCGGCGTAGACGAGGCCCTTGACGCCGGCCTTGGTGTTGTCGAAGGCATGGAGGTCGCGGAGGCGGTCGCCACCGGTGACGGTGGCCATAGCTAAGCCGCGGCCGGTGCAGAAACGAGGCTTGGAACGATGAGTTGGTGTCGAGAGCTCCAACACTTGTTTAACCCTCAATGGCCAGAAAACCATTGCGTCTAAAAAATAGCACAAACCGTTTATATAGCGTTTTTCCTTCTTTATTCTGTAGATCCGTAACTGTTTTTAAAGTATTGCACTTTTTTAAATATTTAGACATAGTTCGCGGTTCCAAAGATATATTAAATACTTTTTAGTACCATTTTATAGGCGCTCATAATTGATTACACTTAAATAGTCGTGCCAAAACAATGAAATGTACATGAAGCTTGACGAGTGGCGCATTCTAGACTTGTACGAACGGCTGAACTGTAGACTTATAAATAGTGGGTAAAAGGAAAAAAGGGTAATATTTTTTTAATGTGTTGATGGTTAAAGCATTTGTTATTTCGACTGTTGTAAAGGGCCATTTACTTCATTATATGTATTGGACAAGAGATTATACCGGATTCTACTTTTAAAGATACCCTAAAACACTACAGGAGAAACGATTTTTTAACCGGTTTGTAACCCCCTTTACTACCGGTTATACAACCGGTGCTACATTATCGAGACTAAAGATCTCAATCTTTAATACCGGTTGAAATAACCGGTACTAAAATGCATACACTACTAAACAAACCCTTATAGGGACCGGCCTTATAGGTACCGGTTCATTTAAAACCGGCACCTATGGGCCTTCTCCCACCTCCAATCGATGAAAAAATAAAGAACCGACACCTTTAAACACTATAGGTACCAATTCTAAAGGAAAAACCGACGCCAATACTATAGGTATCAATGTTTTTAAAAACAGACACCAAAACAGATCAAGCCGAGTTGATCCCACCTCCGCGCGCATAAAAAGACATCAGATCGAGACCGAGCCAGTCATCGAGTCTTCTCCTCTCCCCGCATCAAGCCGAGATCGAGTATTATCCTCCTCCTCTCTTTCCTCCCCCTTCTCCTCTGTCCATCCACCTCCTCCTCCATCCATCTGCAAGCAGCGGAGCATTGGGCGGGTGGCGGCCGCACCCTCCCTTCCGCCAGATCCTGCGGAAGGGGAGGCGGTGGGCTCCCGCGGCCAACGGCTACCCAGCGGAGGCAGCAGCGGTGGCGCAATGGTTGCACTCTCCCCTCCGACAGATCCCGCGAGAGGGGAAGCAGCGGGCTCCCGCGGTCGACGGCTGCCCGGCGGAGGTGGCAATGGCAGCGAGCACGCCCTCCCCTCCATCAGATTTGGCGGGAGCGGAGGCAGCGGACTGCTGTGGTCGGCAGCTGCCTAGTGGAGGCGGCAGCGGGAGCGGCGGCCGTGCCCTCCCCTCCGCGGGAGAGGAGACGGCAGACTGCCATCGACGATGCGACAACGGGGAGGCCAAGGGATTGTGTTTGTGATTGTGATTTTTTTTGTGATTGTGTATGGATTTTTCTTGTGATTGTATTTGGATGATTTTGATTGTGTTTGGTTGTAGGGAATGATGGTGATCTGTGATGATGATGATTCGAACCATTTTTTTGATCGTGAAACCTCAAATGTACCGGTTCCAAAACCGTATATTTGAGAACATCACAAAGGTACCGACTAATAGGTGTCGGTTGGGAAACCAACAGCTATAGGGGTTTCCCAACCGACACCTATAGCTATTTCTGTAGTAGTGATACTAACTAAAAAAAATATATGGGATACGGGATTCGAGCTAAAGATCTCTCACCTGAATCCTCGCGTGTGTTACCATCCCACCTACCACACACATTTTACTTGGATAGAGATGTTTTCTTTTTGAACTAACCCTGAAGACATCTTTAGTATCGATTTGTAACACTAATTGGTACTAAAAATATCTTTAGTCCGGGTTAGTAACACAAACCCGGACTAAAGATCTCCATCTTTAGTCTCGGTTGGTAATACCAACCAGGACTAAATATGCACCTTTAGTTCGGGTTGGTGTTACTAATCGAGACTAAAGATGTTTTTAGGACTTAGACTTTTACACACTGGGATATTTGTATTTTTAGGTATCACAACAAAAGAGTATCAGTTCTATAGTAGTGAAATGTGCTTCAACCTTACACTCCATACTCTGCTGGTTAGGATATGTATCTTCAAATTCAAGTGAGTGAAAAAGAATAAAAGAAAATGTAGAATAGAGACAAGTAGTAATAAACTTGGAGTGAAAATATTTAATGACGCATGAAAAACATGGCCGGCCATCTCCTTATTTAGTTTCCTTTGCGTTTCAATAGTTGTCAACCTCCTTTTAACATTCTTGAATTAAGTACCGACAAGCACCTACCTTGTGTCAATGTATTGATACTTCTTGTCTCTCTTCCCCTGCCCTATTTATATGCGTCCTGATGGCTTTGTTTTTCTTTCTTTTTCATCTATTCATGATCTTTTTTTCTGAAAACTTCTATTCATGATCTCGATGTCGGCTACTATATCCACCGCAGGAAACCATGCGACCTTCTCCTCTACCTGTCTCTTTATGCCAAATGAAACAATTGGCATTTTTGTTGTTCCAGTATATGTACACACATACTGCACCAACAAAACATGTTATTGGAGTTCCTCCATTTGGGAATGGGTGGCATTGGAAAAGAAGCACATGGAACGACCCAGCTCTGTTGTACATTGCCAAGGCCAGCATCGAAAGCCTGGGGCTGAGTTCTTTCGTTCACTTTCCCAAAGCACCTCTCGTTTTCTACGTGCACGTTTTTTTAAACTATTAAACAGAATATTTTTTAAAAAAATTTCTATACGAAAGTTGTTTTAAAAAATTAAATTTAGCTTATACTTAATGAATTATATATTAATAAACTACCACGTTTTCCGTGCGGGGAAAACGTGCGGGGAGGTGAAGGGTTCTAACCTGTCAATAGCCTTCTGCTGCCTAAGCTAATGGTGGGAAGAACTGGAAGCGTAACTGGCCAATGTCCCTCAACATATGCCAGATGGTTATAGGACATTTGGTAGAACTGGAAGAAACTGGCATTCCATTAGGACCACCACACAATCTAATTAAAGCAGCAACTACTTACTCGTAAATTTATCATGTCACTTATGAAAAGGTTTTATGTAATTACTGGTAGTAGTGTGAACGGATTGAATTGTGTAATAAACTAAGAGCATCATAAAACAATGTCACATCATTTCTACCCGTCGTAACTAAATACCATATAAAAGTAGTCATAAGGAAATATGGATATCATAGTGAAGGTAGCCCTATTCTTTTATGGCCAAACTGGCACACCACTGAAAGTTACTTAAAGTTGAGCAATTTACGATTGGCAAAACCATATTCTTCAAGAATTACAAGAGATTACGAGATGTTTTCAGAAAAAATTTCATGTGCCAATTGTTAGCGTGGCTCCTGTGAGCACCCCACTCTTAGTTTCTTTCGTCACGCCAAAAATTTCACATACAAAGCTCGCTTAAAAAAAAAAAACCAATAGAATCAGTTGAACTCCACCGATTACAGATAGCTCCATTACTGTACATTGGGTGGAGAGCC
Source organism: Oryza punctata (assembly GCA_000573905.2). Classification (NCBI taxonomy): domain Eukaryota; kingdom Viridiplantae; phylum Streptophyta; class Magnoliopsida; order Poales; family Poaceae; genus Oryza; species Oryza punctata. Next base: position 19,437,436 of record CM002495.2, on the reverse strand, counting down.
TTAACCTAGTCCCCAAACAGAAGAAAAGAAATTACTGGAAGAGATCAACAGGTACAACGCCAGTCGTGTGCTAATTCAGGCAGCAAAAGGCTACTGCCTGCTGCAAACCAGACTGCCCCCCGTCACCTCCATATAGATCAAATGGTAGATGACCGGCTAGTGTGAGACTAGGGCGGTGCTGGCTATCGATTGCTTGAATAATGTTCATGATTGACTGGTTGCTCGATGTGTCTTTTTCTTAATGACACCAATTCCCAAATGAACTAACATTCCTGTAAAAATAAAACTACCAACAAAAGCGTTGTTATCCTACAACGCAATGAACGAATAGTAGATGAGAGAGCATAGATAGAAGGAAAAAAAAGCTATCCATGGAAGCATATACACTAAATAGAAGAAAAGGAAGATAAAGAAGTTATCAATATAATACACTCATACACGGTAGGTGCTTGCTGGTACTTTATCCAAAATATTTTTAAGAAAGGTGGTCGTGGTAAGTAATTTTTTTTTTTAAAAGAAGGTAACGTTTTGTAGGAAGCTAGTTGAAAGGTAAAAAAAGAGGTCTAACGTAGACCAGAGAAAAAATTAGCAAAAACTTAATTAATCACGCGCTAATGGATCGCTCCGTTTTCCGCAACCACTGTGACGCTGCCTAAAACACTACAGGAGAAGCGATTTTTATACCGTACTACCGGTTATACAATCGGGGCTATATTATCGAGACTAAAGATCTATTTAACCGGTACTAAAGATGCATGCACTACTAAACAAACCCTTATAGGACCGGTCTTATAGGTGCCAGTTCATTTAAAACCCGGCACCTATGGGCCTTCTCCCACCTCCAATCGATGAAAAAATGAAGAACCGACACCTTTAAACACTATAGGTACCAGTTCTAAAGGAAAAACCGACGCTAATACTATAGGTGTCAATTTTTTTAAAAACCGACACCAAAACAGATCGAGCCGAGTTGATCCCACCTCCGCGCGCATAAAAATAGATCAGATCGAGACCGAGCCAGTCATCGAGTTTTATCCTCTCCCTGCATCAGGCCGAGATCGAATATTATCCTCCTCCTCTCTTTCCTCCCCATTCTCCTCCGTCCATCTGCAAGCAGTGGAGCGTTGGGCGGGTGGCGGCTGCACCCACCCTTCCGCCAGATCCAGCGGAAGGGGAGGTAGTGGGCTCCCGTGGCCAACGGCTGCCCAGCGGAGGCGGCAGCGGCGGTGCAATGGTTGCGCCCTCCCCTCCGACAGGTCCCGCAGGAGGGGAGGCAGCGGGTTCCCGCGGCCGGTGGCTGCCCGGCGAAGGTGGCAATGGCGGCGAGCATGCCCTCCCCTCCGACAAATTTGGCGGGAGGAGAGGCAGCGGGCTCCTGTGGCCGGCAGCTGCTCAGTGGAGGCGGCAGCAGCGGTGGCTGCCGCGTATTCCACTCCGCGGGAGGGAGACGGCAGACTCCCATAGACTATGCGATGACGGGGAGGCCGAGGGATTGTGTTTGTGATTTTGATTTTCTTTGTGATTGTGTATGGATTTTTTTGTGATTGTATTTGGATGATTTTGATTGTGTTTGTGGTTGTTAGGAATGATGTTGATCTGAGATGATCATGATTCGAGTCGTTTTTTTATTGTGAAACCTCAAAGGTGCCGGTTCCAAAACCGTATATTTGGGAACACCACAAAGGTACCGACTAATAGGTATCGGTTGGGAAAACGACAGCTATGGGGGTTTCTCAACCGGCACCTATAACTATTTCTGTAGTAGTGATACTAAGTAAAAAAAGTATGGGATACGAGATTCGAGCTAAAGATCTCTCACCTCAATCCTGACGTGTGTTACCATCCCACCTACCACACATTTTATTTGGATAGCGATGTTTTCTTTTTGAACTAACCCTAAAGACATATTAGTACCGATTTGTAATACCAACTGGTCCTAAAAGTATCTTTAGTCTGGATTAGTAACACAAACCCGGACTAAAGATCTTCATCTTTAGTCCGGGTTTGTGTTACTAATCCAGACTAAAGATACTTTTAGGACTTAGACTTTTACACACTGGGATATTTGTATTTTTGGGTACCACAGTAAAAGATCAGTTTTACAGTAATGAAATGTGCTTCAACCTTACACCATACTGTGCTGGTTAGGATATGTATCTGCAAGTTCAAGTGAGTGAAAAAGAATAAAAGAAAATGTAGAATAGAGACAAGTAGTAATAAACTTGGAATGAAAATATTTAATGACGCATGAAAAACAATGGCCGGCCATGTCCTTGTTTAGTTTCGTTTGCGTTTGAATAGTTGTCAACCTCCTTTTAACATTCTCGAATTAAGTACCGACAAGCACCTACCTTGTGTCAATGTATTGATACTTCTTGTCTCTCTTCCCTTGCCCTATTTATATGCGTCCTGATGGCTTTGTCATCTACTCATGATCTTTTTTTTGAAAACTTCCATTCATGATCTCGATGTCAGCTACTATATCCACCGCAGGAAACCCTGCGACCTTAATACTTTCTCCTCTACCTCTCTTTATGCCATTGAAACAATTGGCATTTTTGTTGTTCCAGTATATGTACACACATACTGCACCAACAAAACATATTATTGGAGTTCCTCCATTTGGGAATGGGTGGCATTGGAAAAGAAGCACATGGAACGACCCAGCTCTATTGTACATTAATAAGTCATTGGCGAGGCCAGCATACAAAGCCTGGGGCTGTGTTCTTTCGTCCACTTTCCAACGCACCTCTCGTGCACGTTTTTCAATACTTTTTACAAAAAATTTCTATACGAAAGTTATTTTAAAAAATTATATTAATCTATTTTTCAAATTAATTTTAGCTTATACTTGATGAATTATACATTAATAAACTACCACGTTTTTCGTGCGGAGAGGTGGAGGGCTCAACCTGTCAATAGCCTTCTGCAGCCTAAGCAAATGGTGGGAAGAACTGGAAGCAAAATTAGCCAATGTCCCTCAACATATACCAGATGGTTATAGGACATTTCGTAGAACTGGAAGAAACTGGCATTCCATTATGACCACCAAACAATCTAATTAAAGCAGCAACTACTTACTCTAAATTTATCATGTCACTTATGAAAAGGTTTTACGTAATTATTGGTAGCAGTGTGAACGGATTGAATTGTGTAATAAACAGGCTGCGTTATTTTCATCCTCTTCCTAAATCATCTCCCTTGTTTTCCGCGCGCACGTTTTTCAAACTACTAAACGGTTTGTATTTTGCAAAAAGTTTCTATACAAAAGTTACTTAAAAAAATCAAATTAATCTATTTTTGAAAAAAATTAGCAAAAACTTAATTAATCACGCGCTAATGGATCGCTCCATTTTCCGCAATCACTGTGCGCGCTGGGAATATGTTACATCATATCTACCGGTCGTAATTAAATACCATTATAAAAGTAGCCATAAGGAAATATGGATATTATATTGAAGATAGCCTTATTCTTTTATGGCCAAACTAGCACACCACTGAAAGTTACTTAAAGTTGAGCAATTTACTATTGGCAAAACCATATTCTTCAAGAATAACAAGAGATTACGAGATGTTTTCTGAAAAAATTTCATGTGCCAATTGTTAGCGTGGCTCCTGTGAGCACCCCACTCATAGTTTCTTTCGTCACGCCAAAAATTTCACATACAAAGCTCGCTTAAAAAAAACCAATGGAGTCAGTTGAACTCCACCGATTACACATAGCTCCACTACTGTAGATTGGGTGAAGAGCCTTAACCTAGTCCCCAAATAGAAGAAAAGAAAGCACTGGAAGAGATCAACAGGTACAACGCCAGTCGTGTGCTAATTCAGGCAGCAAAAGGCTACTGCCTGCTGCAAACCAGACTGCCCCCCGTCACCTCCATATAGATCAAATGGTAGATGACCGGCTAGTGTGAGACTAGGGCGGTGCTGGCTTTATCGATTGCTTGAATAATGTTCATGATTGACTGGTTGCTCGATGTGTTTTTTTTCTTAATGACACCAATTCCCAAATGAACCAACATTCCTGTAAAAATAAAACTACCAACAAAAGCGTTTGTTATCCTACTGCCTACAACGCAATGAATGAATAGTAGATGAGAGAGCATAGATAGAAGGGAAAAAAAAGCTATCCATGGAAGCATATACACTAAATAGAAGAGAAGGAAGATAATAAGTTACCAATGTAATACACTCATACACGGTAGGTGCTTGCTGGTACTTTATCCAAAATATTTTTAAGAAAGGTGGTCGTGGTAATTAATGTTTTTTTTAAAAGAAGGTAAAGTTTTGTAGGAAGCTAGTTGAAAGGTAAAAAAAGAGGCATATAATAATGCTAACGTAGGCCAGAGAAAAAAAAAATTAAATTGGAGAACGTTTGTCCAATAAAAACCAAGGGATCCTCCTATCTCTTGGCTATGCCAACAGAGGTATACTGATAACTAGCTCACGAACCAGTGAGCCAGTACTGTCTTTGGCTGCAAAATTCTACTATTGGTTGGAAATGGTGTGTCATAAGATATTTGATGAATGTCACATACCGAAGACCATCATCATTCCTTTGCGGTGGACTGGGCCCTATTGACAGACCCATCAGCCATGTATTTTCTTCACCGTTTTCACACAGCACAAGATTTTTTTTTCTTGGAGCTGGATGTAGGAGATCATTCTTTGGCAATTAAACAACAAGCATTTCGAATTCGCAGTTGTACATTAGAAACAACACCTAAAACATGTTGAATGATATTACAAAAGACGGAAGATGCATGACAAGCCGTATTTATGTGATACGTCGGTTCCATTGCCACTATTATTTTTACAAATTAAGAAATGAGCCGTGCATGCCATATACATTGGTAAGTTACGTATTTTAATTAGATAGTGAGTGTTGTAATCTACGTTATCTAGATACGGAGATACGGATACGCGATACAGCGATATGGGGATACAACATTTTCCAAAATAACAGTATTGCATGGCAGTAAGCCTGTCATGTGCTACAAATGTTTTGAGGCGGTTTTACCAACTCTGATTTGAATTCTTTGAGGCTGAGGCAACAAAATGAAGGCTAGTGAGTACTGGCACCTACATACCATATCCAACCTCTGTTCAAGTTCTTGGGCCTTCTACCCAGCTCCTAGTTGACTAGATAAATAAGAGATGGTTCAAGATTGGCTAGCGGTAAGCCTGGGGGTCCAACCCACTCCCCTGGGTCATTTTACGCTGTTGTTAGTGTTGTAAAATGTGAGAATGAACAGTGAAAATGGTGAATTCAGCTCATTGTATTGATCTCAATATGTCCCTTATAGGGAGGTTTACAAGTCTAGGATTCTAGGCATTTAGTATGTTACATCAATATAGCAATTAGAGGTAATAACCAAGATTTATGTGGCTGATTTATGTGGCTATTACAATGTACATAATACTCCATTATACTCTTGATTGCTGCCCTTGATGAGGTCAAATAATGGCCCTTGTAACACTTCCCCTTTTGATCGAGTCCATCTTGAGATCAATTTGTTTTTAATTTCTTTGAAAAACCCTGTGGGAATAAAAGGAATAATTTGATTGGTGATTTCTCTAACATAAACCTGCAAGGTTTAAAGAGTAATCGATGCCTTGTTTTATCTCTAGAAAAACCCCTGTGGGGAAAAGATGAGATAAGACATATGCTTTCATTAATCATTGTCTCGTTAAAAACTTTGTATGAGAAAAACCTGATAGTAAAAACTCATAAAAGAAAAGAGTACAATGTGAAGCGTTTAACTAGGCTCATCATTCAGGGAGTCTCCCCCTGAAGCTTGTAAGTCTCTGAGCCATCTCATTCCAATTCCCTCAACACATTTCTCGAACGAGGAAGCGGGTAGGGATTTAGTGAAGAGATATGCCAGATTGTCACAAGACTTTGTTTGTAAAATGTTTATTTCTCCACTTTCCTGAAGCTCATGGGGATAAAACAATTTGGGAGCAATATGTTTGGTGATGTTGCTCTTGATGTAGCCTGTTTGCATCTGCGTAATACAAGCAGCATTATCCTCATAGATAATGGTAGGTGATTCTGAGGAACCAATACCACAAGATTGTTCAATATGGTTTATCATTCTGCGTAGCCACACGCATTCGCGTGATGCCTCAAATAGTGCGATGATTTCAGAATGATTTGTGGAGGTGGCCACTAATGTTTGTTTAGATGACTTTCATGATATGGCAGTTCCTCCATGGAGGAACACAAATCCTGTTTGTGACCTGGCATTGTGGGGATCAGACATATAGCCAGCATCGGTATATCCAACCAAGCTAGGGTCATCGATTTTCTGAAAGAATAAGCCAAGATCCTTAGTACCATTCAGGTACCTAAGGATTTGTTTACCTCCAGTCCAATGACGCTTAGTTGGGGCAGCACTATGTCTTGATAATAGATTTACCGCAAATGCAATGTCAGGCCTGGTACTATTTGCAAGATACATAAGTGCTCCGATGAGACTGAGATAGGGATATTCTTGTCCTAATATCTCTTCTCCTTCCTCCCGTGGTCGGAAAATATCCTTTTCTTTATCGAGAGATCGAACGACCATGGGGGTTTTATTTGAGTATGCTTTGTCCATATTGAATTTCTCCAATAATCTCTGGACATAGACAGATTGATGTACTAAAATCCCCGAGTGAAGGTGCTCGATTTGCAAACCTAAGCAAAATCTAGTTTTATCCAAATCCTTCATCTCAAATTCCGTCTTAAGATGGTTGCGAGCTTCATCTATATCTTGAGTATTGCCAATGATATTCAAATCATCTACATACACTGATATAATGCAGAATCCCGTGGAGGATCTTTTGATGAAAATGCACGGGCAATCCTCGTTATTTGAATAACCCTTCTGCAGAAGGTACTCTTTCAGTCGGTTGTACCACATTCTACCCGACTGTTTAAGACCATAGAGTGATCTTTTGAGTTTTACACAATACATATTGCGATTTGTGCTATCATTCGGTATAGGGATCCCATCGGGGACCTTCATATATATGTCCGAATCTAGTGACCCATATAAATATGCTGTCACGACATCCATCAACTGCATAGATAGACGCTTTTGAATTGCCAATGATATTAAATATCGGAACGTAATTCCACTCATGACTGGAGAATATGTTTCATTGAAATCAATGCCGGGTCTCTGCGTGAACCCTTGTGCTACAAGCCTCGCCTTATATCTCACCACCTCATTGTTCTCATTCCGCTTCCGGATGAAAACCCATTTGAAACCCACAGGGAAGGTTTTTGGAGGTGTAGGTATTACTGATGAAAATACCTCTCTTTTATTCAAGGAGGCTAACTCTGCTTCAATTGCTTCCTTCCATTTGTTCCAGTCCGAGCGCTTCTTGCACTCTACCATGGATTTTGGATCTGGATCATCTTGGATGGTTTCTGCAACTGATGAGGCAAAGTATATGTCGACAATTGTAGTCTTACGATCGAATGATTCTCCAGATTCAATATAGTTTATGGAAATTTCATGTACCCCAGTCGTCGGCTCAGTATTTCCCAATATGACCGCGTCGGGGTGTTCCAATGTCCCATCATCAGAAATTGAGTGCACTGTTGATGTGGGTAGTGGATTGGATAGATCCACTTGGTGTCTCTCAACATGAGGTTGAGTTTCATTTACTGTGTCAGAGGATTCTTTCCTCTGTTTCCTCGTGCGCTTGCGAGGAATTGCCGTACTTCTCCCACTCTCTTTTGAGGGAGGGAGTTTGACTAGTTTTATTTGGTACCTCTATTCTTTCCGGCACATTCCTTGCAGGAATGTATGATTTTGTGACACTTTTACTCACAGTAAATGAGTCTGGCAAATTGTTTGCAGCAACCTGCAAATCAATGATTCTTTTAACTTGAAGTTCAGATTCTGTGGTACGAGGATCCTCCTTTAGGGTGTCTAAAGCATCCCAATTTATTTCCGGGCATTCAGTGTGATACTTGAATTCTCCCCCTAATGTCGGGAAATGTTTTTTTTGTTGAAGATACAATCAGCGTATCGGGCTGTGAGTAAATCCCCTGTAAGGGGCTCCAGGTATTTAATAATCGACGGAGATAGATACCCCACGTAGATCCCCATTTTCCTGTGAGGGCCCATTGATGTACGCTTTGGTGGTGAGATCGGTACGTATACAGCGCAACCGAATTTACGTAGATGAGAAATATTAGGAGGATCACCATGAACCAATTGCAGCGGGGAAGCTGTATGGTATGCAGTTGGACGCAATTGTATTGTCACCGGCATGTAAGACTGCGTGACCCCAACATGAGATTGGTAGGTTACAATTTTGCAATAGTGGTCTGGCAATAAGCTTTATTCTCTTGATGAGAGATTCAGCTAAACCATTCTGTGTGTGAACATATGGTACATAATGTTGAACTTCAATTCCTAAAGCCATACAATAATCATTGAAGGCTTTGGAAGAAAATTCTGCAGCATTATCCAATCTGATTGATTTTATCTGGTGTTCAGGTTGACTTGCTCTGAGTCTGATGACTTGTGCAATCAATTTCGCAAAGGCATGGTTCCGTGTCGATAATATACACACATGAGACCATCTTGTGGATGCGTCTATTAGAACCATGAAGTACCTGAATGGTCCAGACAATGGTTGAATGGGGCCACAAATGTCACCTTGAATGCGTTCAAGAAACTTTAGTGGTTCAACTTTTATTTTAAGATGTGAGGGTCTCAAAATTAATTTCCCAGTTGCACATGAAGTGCACACAAAATCTGAAGATTCCGGGAATTTTCTGTCGCTCATACCATGTCCACTTGAATTGCTCATGATTTTTCTCATCATCCCGATGTCGGGATGGCCAAGGCGTTCATGCCAAGTTTTGAATGCATCTACATTCTGAAAAATCACTTTATATGCAACATAAGGTACGGGTTTGATGTATGTGTAGTACAATCCAGACGAGAGAGAAGGCACTTTTTCAAGTGTTTGTTTGCCATATCCAGTATCTTTTGTCAAGAGGAGGAACTCCTCATTGTTTTCTTCACATGTTTCCACATGAATCCCATTTTTCCGGATATCTCTATAACTTAGTAGGGTACGTGTTGAATCGGGAAACAATAATGCTTCCTCAATATTTATTTGTGTACCCATTGGAAGTATGATAGTGGCTCTACCAGAACCAACAATCATAGCATCGCGTCCCGCGATGGTCAAAACCTATCCTTCTCTCTTTGTGAGAGTTTGGAAAAATTTGACTTCCCTAAGTATAGTGTTAGTGGTACAACTGTCCACTAGGCACATCTCTTCTTCCATTGGATTGACTCCCGTAACAATCTATATAATGCGGAATTTAAATTTTTAAGAATAAAGGCAAAATATAGAAAAACACATAGAATATATTAAGATAGTCTGGTTTTATTACAATGGTGTAGCAACATCCTGGTTTTATTACAATGGTGTAGCAACATCATGTCTTTATTACAATGATTACTTTTGCAAATTTAAATTAAAGCTATGGAGCCTATTTGAGGTCTCCAAAAATATCGTTGGAAGCGTATTCCAGGAGCATGTCATCGATGTCCATAGAGCCTTCCTCTTCACTTGATGGAGTCTTGGTTTTGCTCGGTCCCGCTCCATCAGGGATGGGGTCCATAGCTCCAGTCTCCTTTAGTTGAGAGGTGAAGTGTGCTTCATGCTTCTGGGTGTTCTGTGTATGACCCATGGACTTCATGTACAGATCAACAAGGTGTTTAGGGGTCCTGCACTTCTTAGCAATATGATTGTAGCAACCACACCTAAAGCAGGTGGTTTTGTTGCCACTATCATTTTTGTGCTTAGAATTGCCTTTCCCCTTTTGAGCGTTCCCACGTGGCTTTTTGGTTCTCTTGCGCTTGCCCTTGCCAGAGGAATTTCCAGTCTGTGAATTCCCATTTGGGACAATTTTCTTCACATTCGCATGTACTTCAGGCAATGGTGCAGTGCCCAACGGGCACTGGTTCGAGTTCCATACAGTGAGTTCATGGTTCTTTTCTACCTGTTTCAATGTCTGAATGAGTGAAGAATGGCCTGTGAAATTCTTCTCACGGTATTGTTGAGTAATGATCCGTTCTGATGGGAGCATTGTAGACAGAGTCTTTTCAATTTTATCCGCTTCAAAAGGTTCTTTCTCACAAAACCGGAGCTTAGAGCATATCTTATGAACAGCATGGTTGAACTCATCTACAGTTTTGAAATCCTGTAAGCGTAGGTGGTTCCACTCATGCGTTGCCTCTGGGAGGAGGATAGCTTTATGCTGTTCATATCCATTTTTGAGAGCTTTCCACAAAGCACGTGGGTCCTCCTCATACATGTACTCCATTCTCAAATCCTGATGGATATGATTCCTTATTACTTTTAAGGCGGAGAATTTAGACATGTTAGAGGGGGTAACGCTTCCCTCGGCTGTTTAATCTATACATCTGTATAGTCCATTTGTCGACAGATTTACTTTGACATCCATCGCCCAAGAAGGGAAATTGGAACCATCAAGAGTGAGAATATCAAACTCTTTGGTTGCCATCTCACCTACATTGTGATAGCCAAAATTTTGAGAAATTATGGCATATTTGCATTAAAATAGAATAAAATAATAGTAGTAATAATAATATTAGGGCGATAAAATAAATATTGCAAAGTAATCGTGAAATAAAGAACATGGAAATGCATAGAGTGCTGAAAATAGACTCATATTTATAATAACAGAGAATTACAGGGGGCTAAGAGCAAGTGTACATTCTCTGATTATTTGCTGAAAGTAAATTGACCAAAGGTCAAGTACTAAAATGTAAATTTCTGAAATATAAAGATAATTGGGTGGTGGGCCGAAACAATCTCAGTTTCAGCCCACCACCTCTTTTGGTCCAAGAGGCCATGAGGGGGGTGGGGCGCACGGGCCGGTGGCCCATTTGCGTGGGCGGCTTAGTGGGCCGGCCTGGCCCGGTCGGCTAAGAAGCAGGGAGGAGGGTGTCTCCTCTTCAAGCCACCGCCGCCGTCATGGGAAGGGCCGGGCGGCGCCACCACCGCCGGCGCCGCCGCCCGCAGCCGGCGTTGCCGTGGGGAAAACCGGCCGCAGCTGGCACCGCTGCCATTGTGGGGGAGCCGGGCACTGCCGCCGCCACCTGCCGTGGCCGGGAGGCCGGGCGTTGAGCGCGCCGCCGCTGCCACCGTGGAGGGGCCCGGGCGCCGCCAGCGCGAGGCCGGGTGCAGCCGCCGTGGCCGGTAGGCCGGGTGCCGCCGTGTGAAGGCCGGCGCGGCCGTGGGGAGGCGGGGAGGCCGGTGCGGCGGGGTTGCGGCTGCCGTGGCCGTGAGGCCGGTCTGCCGCCGCCGCCACGCCGCCAATCCGCCTCCGATGCGCCGCCACCACCACACCGCTGGTTAGCCGCCGTCGCCACCACCCTGTACCCCTCCTCCACCCCCTAGACCTCGTTGTTCCCCGTACTCAGGCCTCCCCCTCACCCGAGGATGGGGGATGGTTGGCCCTGCCGCCGCCGCTCGTCTTGGCCGGGATATGCCCGATCTTGATGATGCGGCGGAGGCCGGGGCGTGCGTTCACCGCCGCGGCTACGGTCGGGCGACCGGGGAATGGAGGCACTGGTTGTGGAGATGGAGGTGTGAGCGCAGAGCCGCTGGAGCCACTCACTGCCATGTAGAAAGGCGGGACTCCGCGGCGCGCGGCGATGGTGCCTCTGAGGAGGAACTCCGGTGGATCGGCTGGTGTTGGTGTGTGCAACGGTGTCGCCGGTGAGTAGTCTGGCGATGGTGATGGAGAAATATCGCGGCGGAGAATTTTTTTCCAACCGTGGTGAGGACAAAATGATGTCACCACATCGGGCATCTCCTGCTGCGTCCGCACCTTTGCTGTCCACCCATGGAACTCGCAATGGTGCGGTGACTCCACCAGGATCCGTTCCGACGCCGTGCAGATCACCGGAGGCCCTCGGCGAGTTGCGAGGGTGCTGGAGTCCGTGCTACCGGCTTTGGTGTTTCTGCGAGCAGTGGCGCCGTCGTCGCAGCGTCGTCCTCCACGTCTGGTGAGGCCAGAGGGAGGAGAACGGGGGACATGGGTGGCACCACGGCCCCTACCGCGTCGAGGACGGCGCACCGGAGCCCGGAGAATTCTCTTGAGTTGTTGCATGAGACGATGGAGGTTGCGGGGAACAGAGGATTCGGCATTGAGAGGAATGGGACGAACCATCTTACCCTTCACGTGCGGTGAGTTTTTCACCATTCTTGCTCGTAGAGCGTGCTGATAACGTGTTGTAAAATGTGAGAATGAACAGTGAAAATGGTAAATTCAGCTCATTGTATTGATCTCAATATGTCCCTTATATAGGGAGGTTTACAAGCCTAGGATTTCAGGCATTTAGTATATTACATCAATATAGCAATCAGAGGTAATAACCAAGGTTTATGTGGCTGTTACAATGTACATAATAGTCCATTATACTCTTGATTGCTGCCCTTGATGAGGTCAAATAATGGCCAAGTAATGGCCCTTGTAACAGTTAGCAATGGCTTAACTGATTGACTAATTTACATTATAGCTTGATGGTACGATGTGCTTATTGGAATTTTCCAATGCCACCCGTTGCCAACTGAACGACCTACTGTAACAACCTCTTCTGGTGCAGTACGTGTACATGTAGACAATGCCAACAAGAGGATAATGTGTTGGATGACATGCAAACAGATAGATATATGAAGAAACAACCTTTACGTGGGAATTGGAAACCATAATGGTTGGTAATTTCATGCAATTGATGAGCTAGATGAAAGATCAAGGATAGGAAAAAAACTAATGAAGGACATGGAAGGACATGAGGAATCTCAATATAATTAGGTAGGTGGTTCAAGAAAGTGGGCTGAAGACAATACTTTCTTCAAGATGGTTCAGATAGATATTGGAAACTACATATGGAGATATGGAGATCGTGGGTACTACATACCCATTCGGCCTACTTATCCAACTAGAGATAGGTAGTGGGCCGGATCCATACATTATGTAATAGATTAGAACTTGGGTGTAATATTGCTTGTTTCCTACAACATGGCTCATACTTTTGGTTAGATACAAATTATGTAATAGATGAGAAAATTGATGTTGTATTCGGCTATGTTTTCCTCTTTGTAATCCTACCTCCCAACCTATACTTCCTACCTCCCAACCTATATAAGATGGGCGGGGAGCCCCCTAAGGGCATAACCATAACTCGATCGTCAGACCAATACAATACCCGACAGATTCAATACCCGAAACAGGAGTATGTATTACCCAGGGACGGGCCCACTAGTGATTCAAGGGTATTCAGATGTATACCTAATTTTTTTAAAAAAAGTATATATACTCTGTATTTTGCATATGTATTAAAACAAATAAAAAAAGAAGCTTTAAACAGCCCAATAAATAATTAAACTATTATTCTTGGGCCTGTTTCAACCTCCCTCCTTTATGGCCCAAGTTTTTTGGGCCCAAATTTCCCATTCCCCACCCCTATACCTGGCCAAATGGGACGTGCCAAGCCGGGCCAGCCCGAGCACGGCAGTACTGTACACGACACAGGCCCGGCTTGGCGCGGCGGCATGTGGGCCGTGCTAGCACGGCCCGTTAACCAGTGCCATGTTTGGGCCGACACCTGAGCCCGTGGGTCGGCACGACTACTGTAGCAGGCCGGCACGGCATGGCCCAGGGCACGGCATAGCCCACCGGCATGGCACGGGCGCACGGCTGCGCCGGGAGCAGGAGGCGCCGAGGCAGGCAGCCGGCGCGTGCCACATGGCGGCGCGATAGGCTGTAGCACGTACGGTGGGTCGGCGGGTGAATCGGAGAGCATCACGTGTCCCACAACGATTAGTTCAACGGTTATTTTTGAGAAGTAGCCATTGCAGCGTGAAAAAAATAAAAAATACAAAAAAATCTGAAAAAATATGGAATTTCTTTTTATAAATAGGGCACCCATCCCTAGCATTCTGAATCATCCAAACCTCCCATTTTGTGCTCTATTGTGTGCTCTTTTGTGTGATAGTTCGATTTTTTGATTTAGACAAAATTTGACCAAATTTTGTCTAAAATCAAAAATACTTTGTGACTTTAAAATAGTGCATACCAGAGGTGTAAAGCCAAGGTGGTAAGAAAGAATTACGTCATATATTCATATGTATGTATTATTTGTATTTTATGTTTATGTGAATAAATATTCTGAAATTTGTTTATGTTGTTTTCACATTTTAGAATGGACGATCCGAACCTTACGTCATTCACGTTAGGTGATTTTGACCCTAATTACCTCTTGGGGCTATTCTCAACTGGTGAGTATGATATCACCGAGTCGACTCCAACACCACCAGTTGTAGAAGAGGTAACGATGGGTTCAGAAGGATCCAGCACTGTGAGCGGGACTGCATCAACGTACACCGGCTCAAAGAGATCAAGAACTTCCGACGTTTGGCAACATTTCGATGAGGTGGCTGTGACAGGCACTGACGAAACATAGGTATCATTCGCGAGATGTAGAATATGCAAAAATAATTTATCTGCAAAATCAACTGGTGGAGCAGGACACTTGAAACGACATGCTGACGTTTGTGCAAAGAAGCAAGGAATTCAACTACGACAGCAGCAACTACTACTAAATCCTGATGGTACGATACATACATAGGAGTACGATACTATGGTAGCTCGAGAATCTCTTGTCCGTTAATTGCTAGACAAGATTTACCTTTGAACTTTGGTGAGTGCTGCATTTGAAAATTACATCAAAACTTCTCATAATCCTAGGTTTCAAGCTGTTAGTAGACAAACCACAACCCGTGATTTGAAAAATTACTATGGCAAAGGTTGTGAATTATTGAAGGAATTATTTAGTACATACACATTTTCTGTTAGTGTCACCTTAGACATCTGGAGTAGTAGGGCTAAAGGGGATTACCTTAGTGTAGTTGTACATTTCATTAATGATGACTGGCAAATGCAAAAAAGAGTTCTTGGGCTAAGGTTAATTGATGTTGCACATACTGGTGAAAATATAGCAGAGAGAATTCGAGAGGTTATTAGCCTTGCAGATAAAATCTAACAATGGATAATGCATCTGCTAATTCTAGGGCCACGGAAATTCTGCAACCATTACTTTGTGCTTACGCTGAATCATTTCTTCTACATCAGCGTTGTGCATGCCATATTATTAATCTAATTGTTAAAAGTGGTTTAAGAGAGTGAATGTACACATCGACGCCTTTTGTCAAGCAATCACGTGGTTAATTGGTTCTAACCCACAGATTGCACAATGGAGAAGGTATTGTCGTGCATCGAATATGTGCCCACATAAGTTTATGACCGATGCGGAACATCGGTGGAATGCCACATATTATATGTTAAAGGTTGTCTTACCTTACAAGGAATTACTTACTGTTTTTCTTCAAATACGTAATGGCCCAAAAAACAGTGACGGCCAGCCAATACTGACTGACCATACTTGGCACATTGTCAAAAGGTTCTATCAATTTCTTGAAACATTTCATGATTGTACTCTTCTTTTATCTCAAGTATATTATCAGCTAATTTAATTTTGCATAATATTCCTGAAATTGCCACTTTGTTCAAAGACTATGAAAATGATGAACTTTTAATGCCCGTAGTCTTTAGTATGAAACAAAAATATCTTAAATATTGGAAAAACATCCCCATGTTGTATGCTTTTGCATTTATTCTTGATCCTAGGGGAAAATTACAGGGATTCCTTAATATTCTTTCACTTATTGGAGGTACTATTAATGTTGACTATTCTATCTATTATTCTGATGTTAAAACTAAATTATATGAGGTATTTGGAAAGTACGAATTAAAGTTTCAGGGAGTTCGCTTGCAAAGACCCCCACCAGCCCCTGCAGCATGTAAGAAAAATTACAGTGGAGCATAATTTGGGGTGGCTCATCTTCTAGCCATGGTGGTGGTAGCAGTTCGTCAACAGCAAGTGGTGACGCTAGATCGCATGGTCCCGCTGAAGAGTTGTCCAACTATTTCGATAGCGATGCCATCAGGCATGAATCATCAGACTTCAACGTACTCAGGTGGTGGAATGATCACAAGATGTCATATCATGTGCTTTCAAAACTAGCACGGGATGTGTTGACGGCGCCTGCATCTTCGGTATCCTCTGAATCGGCCTTCAGTCTATGCGGAAGAATTATCGAGGATAGGAGAACAAGTCTGAGCAGCGACCACGTAGAAATGCTACTAAGCGTCAGGGACTGGGAGCTAGCTGCAGAACATGCCCAATATACTGCTGACAACCAAGAATTGGTCGCTCAGTTTGAAAACCTTTATTTTGATGACGACCAACCAGAGTAGCTACTTTGTATTTTTAAGTATTGACCCATAAGCTATACTCTTTTCTTTGTCATGGTTTTCTCAAATATGAGTTTTTACATGACAAAGTTTTTAACGAGGCAACATGTGTCATCTAAAACATCACTAAAGGTCATTACTCTTTTTTCCCATATTTTTTGTAAACTTTTTATAAGTCTAATTATTTTTCTATTTTTTTCCAACTACAACTAGTCATTATTTTTCATTGCACTGAGACAATTTTTTGGGACGTTCCTCTTTGAAACTTTTTCGCACTCAAGCCGACACCCACAGGCACGACACAGCCACACAGGCCGACAGGCGGGCAGGCGGGCAAGCAGCGCTAGGGCGCCAGGGCTCCACGCGTCGCCCGCACGTCCGATCGGCCGCTAGCTCCCATGGGCCCACCGTCCCGCGCTCCCGCCCTGGCGTCGGTCAAATTTCGTGTGGTCGGTGCCAGCGCGCGCGGGGAGCCGCAGCCGCACCAAGCCACCAGCTCGCCCAAACCCAGCGCTGCAGCGCGCGGCCCAGCCCGCCATCCGCCTCCGCATCCCTCCCAGCCGACGCCCCACGCGCCATTTCGCACGGCACGACGTCCCCTTGGGCCATGCCTGGGCCGGGGAGACAGCCTGTGGGCCGGCACGGCATGGCCCGCTAGAGATTCCGTCCCTAACGGGCCGTGCCCTAGCGGGGCCGTGCCAGCAGCGTGCTCGTGCCATGCTAGGCCGGGCCACCCATTTGGCCAGGTATACCCTCCCCTCTCCTCTCCTTCAGCCGTACTCTCACTAACTAACTCTCAGACCACTCTTTCTCTCCCCCTCCCCTAACCCTAGCTACTGTGGAGGTGTACGGCGGCGGTCGGCGTCTCGCGAGGTGGCACAACGCGGCCGTGGCGTGTGGCGTGCGGCATGGGCCCACGTCCATGGAGGCATCGACGTCGGCGGTGGGCCACGCGGCTTGGCACCAGGGCACGGGGTGGCAGTGGCCGGCGACTCGCAAGGTAGCGACGCGGGGTGGCCTGCGGTGTGGTCTGCGGTTACAGCGGTAGTGCGGCGCAGCGCACCGCTGTGGACGAAAAGCTCCACCGCCTCGAGGTCTAGCGCAATAAGCTCAAGTCCAGAGGTAACGAACGCACCCCCGGCGATCCCTCCTCCTGGTTTGGTTTAATCCCTAGCTCCTGTCTCATGTGAATCCCCTGGGAACTTAGATTTTGCATCAAGATTTCAGCTTCGCATGATTTTCTATGTTTAGCATCCGTGTGTTCCCGCTGTTGGATGAAGTAGTAATGGGCTAAAAACCTTTTTTCTCAATTGAGATTACTAGTGACTTAGCAAACATATTTCTGTGATCATATACGCTAAATTGGTGCTTTGTATCATAATGTATGAACTTGTTTATAGACTTGTCAAATTGGTTTTAGTTTTCCATGTTGCAACTGCTGGTGTTGAGAGGGTCTTTTCTTCAATGAACTACATCAAAAATAAGTTGAGAAATAATATGGGGCAACAATATTTGAATGAATAATTGTTTAGTCACATTCATTGAAAGTGAATTCTTCTTGCAAGTTAAGGATAAGGACATCATCACTTATTTTCAAAATATCAAGTGTCGAAAATTTGATCTCTAAAATGTAAGATTTCTTCCCAATTTATCATTTTATACCCTTTATGTATTCCATATGTTGGCACTTTGATATGTGTACTAATTAGTATTTCTATATGTTAAACAATTTGAAGTGATGATCAATTCTATCAATGTGTGAATTTATACTCAATTTTATGTTATATAAGCTATATATTATATAATTATTATTGTGTGATATATACTACATAATTATTAGGTGTCTAGGTGTATGAACAAATTTTTTTACCCCTTCTCATTTCGAATACACAAGTTCAAAATCCTAGGTCTGTCACTGGTATTACCTCTCTTCGAGAGGCTTGATCTTGTCTAATCCTTTATCCCCTTTATTGCTGATCTAGGAAATTGGTAGGCAATATAAAGGAAACTAAACGAGGGGGCATCATTTTGTTTTTTCTTGCCGTGGTGAGTGTTATTATGAGTTAATATTCCAAAAAATTCTTTTCTTTTCACTCATCTGAACATGCACATGCATAGCCTTACTTGTATAATATGTAAATGTAATCTAAACATGCAGCATACTTCTGTGGAGCTTTCGTGCATATTTTAATGTAGAAGAAGTGGATATCAGCCCCCACTAAGATCGTAGCACACGACCCCGCAACCGTAAACATGTTCCTTTGAAACACAAATAATAAATTGTAGTAGTAAATACATCTCAGGACTAACTACCATCAATAACATGATAAAGTCGGTCATAGAAAGAAAACTAAGCTAGGAAACATAATTTGTCAAGTAAAATGCATCGACTCCTACTTCTTGCCTACTAGTAGAAATGATGTAGACCTTGTATTCTGTTGTTTATTAAACCATATATATTTAAACTACCAAATAATACTAATACTGGAATAAAGGGGATATAATTTTCTAATAAATTAAGAGACACATAAATCAATGTCACATATCATTTGTACTGTCAGTAAAGACCATTCCTTCGTGGTCAAACTGGTGCACTACTGAAACTTGAAATTGAGCACGTGAAAAACCATATTCTTCACAGAGAGATCATTTGAAAAACCAAAAATCACCGGGTGTTAATTCCAAGTAGCGATTGCTAGCATGGCTCTAGTGGGGTCCATGGCTCAAGTTCTGTCTTGCCAAAAGTCACATACAGAGTTGTAGCGGTAAGTAGCTTGTTGGTATGGCAAAGTCTAAGATTAAGAGATGCCCTGAAAGGAAGGGTCAACGTGGCTCGCGGTCTGGCATGTATAGTCACGGGATGCTGTAGTGCAGTACCCTGGCCTGTTTGCCTGGGTAGAAACATTGCCATGACTAATCTACCTGAGTGGTCAAGATAGAGGCCAACGCGCGTGGGAACCAGGCCGGCGAAGCGCAGCCCAATTGCACATGGGCCTCCTCTCCCCCTCAGCTAGCCCACCTCCCAAGGCCGTCCTTTTTCCTCCCCTGGTGAGCGCCACCCCGAGCTGGGCCGGCCCAAAGCTACCCTGCACAACTCTCTCTTGGGCCAGCTACCCCCTATGGCCCTCCTTATTCTTGGGGCCCACTTGCACAAGGCCTTGGGCCTTCTTCCTCTTTTCAGCCCCTCGAGCAGGGAAGACCACAACGGCCTTTTGTTTGCAATCATCATTGGGGCTTTGTCCCTACCCTGGAGTCAGCTAGTTGTCAATGTCATTCCCGATAGCTGACGTTATGACGTTTTAACAGGCCGGCGAGAAAGACCAACGGTCAGAGAAATCCTCCAAACTGCAAAGCCCCACATCGCCGGTTTACATGGAAAAAAGATGAACAATATCGACGCAAGGTTGGCAGGCTCCCTTGGTGGGGGTTTACTACGCTCCTTTCAGTTTAAGCCTGTGACATGACCTCTAGGCACAAGAGGTGGTATTCTGATCTTGTGGATTGATGAAGTGGTGGACCTTACAAACGTCATTGTCTTCATAAAAGCTTGTCAGACCACCTTTCTCCTCACAGTGGTCTATGGGCCAACCAGAGATAGTGCAAAGCATGCTTTCTTGCAAGAACTCCGTAACACCAAGCCAAGTGACAGCTCAAAATGGCTAATAGCTGGGGATTTCAACATAATCTACAAGGCTTTAGACAAGAATAACACCAACCTTAACCATAGGCATATG
Organism: Oryza punctata; assembly: GCA_000573905.2. Lineage (NCBI taxonomy): Eukaryota > Viridiplantae > Streptophyta > Magnoliopsida > Poales > Poaceae > Oryza > Oryza punctata. The sequence goes on along the minus strand of CM002495.2, from coordinate 19,417,330 downwards.
AGAATCTTTTAAACAAACCCTCAATGCCTGAGAACTCAAAGAAATCACCCTCCAGAACATATGCTTCACTTGGAGCAACGAGCAGGATAACCCAACCCTCGTCAAACTTGATCATTTGTTTTGTAATGCCAACTAGGATACCACCCTCAAGAAACACCTTCTGCACACCCTCTCTACATAGCTATCGGACCACTGCTTGTTGATGCTAACCGGGAAAGGAGAAGCACCGTGAATCAAAACTTTCTGACCTGCCATGCTTCCATGAGGTGGCGACAGAAGCTTGGACATCGGCTCAGCCACATCACGAAGCTCACCACAGACTCTACCATAAACTAGGCACAACGGCTGACAGATTGAGATCATGGAGTAGGAAGCTCATCTCCCAAGGAAAACAACAACTCCATATGGCCCTGGAGGTCATCCTTCGCTTATATATTGCACAAGAATCAAGACATCTCAGCCAAGCCGAACTTAGGATTAGAAGGGGTCTCAAGGACAGAGTGCTTGGTCTCGCAATCTTTGAAAGGGCCTGCAAAAAACAAGCTTCGAGGATAATCAACCTCAAGATGAATGCACGAAGGAGGAAAAACTTCATCCAAAGACTTCGAGTAGGGAGCACGTGGAAAATTAAACACGATGAAAAGTTGTCATCATAAAGGAGCACTTCGGAGCATTCCTAGCACACCTGACCTCGTGTTCAGTTGATTTTGATTAGGACGCCTTACGCTTGCCGACAATGGACTGTTCGCTTATTAGCGGCCCCATCACAAAAGAGGATGTTTAGGCGGCTCTAGAACAGCTATCTGGAGACAAGGCGACAGGTCCGGATGGCTTCATAGCACTTCGGCTACAACCTCACATGGGGACCTTAATTAGTCACGCCCAGAGCGCTTTCATAAAAAAAGAAGGATACATGATAAATTTATGTATGTAAGAAATCTGGCGAGGAAGTTTCATCAAACAAGAACACCGACCCTCCTGCTCAAGCTAGATATTTCCAAGGCTTTCAACACTGTCATGTGAGACTACCTTATCGATCTCCACCAGCGGAAAGGTTTCACCTCCAGATGGACCAACTTTATCTCAAACATACCCACCTCTTCTATAACTAGGATCTTGCTAAACGGTTGCCCAGGCACACCGATAAGACATGAAAGAGGCTTGCGGCAGGGTGACCCTCTGTCGCCACTTCTTTTCATCCTTGCCATCGATCCCCTCCATAACTTCCTGGAGAAAGAGATCGGCCTTGGTCTACATTCTCCACTTTGAGGCAGAGCACCAAGATTCAGAACCTCTGCGCTGATGATGAGGCTATTTTTGTTAACCCAAGTATCCAGGATATGACAAATCTGAGAGCTTTTGGAAGAGTGATAGGCCTCAAAACCAACATGAGCAAAAGCCAAATTGCCCCCATCCTCTGTGAAAACATTGACCTCACTGACATCATAGGCATCTTCCCGGTAAGGCTAACAAACTTCCCTATGAAATACCTCAGGCTTCCCCTAGTGGTAGAAAGGCTTAAGAAAGTGCACATACAACCTTTTTTAGACAAATGCCACTTGCACCTAGCACCATGGCAAGGGAGACTAATGTCAACTACCACAAGAATCTATCAAGCAAAAGCGGTTCTCACGACGCAACCAATTTACCATTTAACTTCGTTGAAGTTACCCGACGAGATCTTGGAGGACATCAACAAAATAAGGAGGAAATTTCTCTGGGCAGGAGGCGAAAGCATCTCAGGTGGAAAATGCAAGGTCAACTGCAAAAGAGTCTGCCTTGTAAGTAATGGACCTACAGCGCTTTGTGTTTGCCTTGTGGCTCAGATGTTTGCGGAACGAATAGGTGGCACCAGAGAAACCATGGGCGGGGACTGTTGTGTCGTGCAGCCAGCAAGACAAAGAACTCTTTTTAGCAGCAACAACCATAACAGTAGGGAACGGTAAAACTGTGCAATTCTAGGACTCCAAGTGGTTTGAAAACCAAATCCCTCAGAGAATCGCACTAGATATCTATGCAGCTTCAAAACGACAGAATAGAACCATGCACGATGCCATACAAGGAAGTAACTAGATAAGAGATATTTGACACCCTTCGCATCACTGAGGCAGACTATTTACGCCAGTTTGTCCATCTATGGTCAATGATCGGAAGAATGAACCTACTGAACGATGAACAAGACAGGATCCGTTGGAACATTACGACAAATGGGCAATACTCAGCAAGATCGGCTTACAGACTCCAATTCATGGGAGCCGTGTGATCCGCTTTCAACCAGACAACCAGTCAATCTAGAAAGCATGGCCGCCCCTGAAATGCAAAGTTTTCTCCTGGCTCGCAACTCAGAATAGACTTGGATGGCCGACATATTGGAGAAAAGAGGATGGCAGAATCAGAAGGTCTACCCTCTGTGCTGCACAGTAGACGAATCAGCTGTCCACCTTCCGGCAAAGTGCAGGGTCACAATGCAGGTCTGTGCAGAGATTCAAAGATGAACTCAAACTGACCTCCAAATGGACAAATGGAATGATTGTTACTCCGTTGAGCTCTGGTGGAGCCTCGTAGTCGATTCCCCCAATAACCCCCATATTCCACTACGGACTTTGGTGGTTCTAGTCTCTTGGGAGATTTGGTGCGAGCGTAATGCAAGAATATTGCGAAACACCGTACCGCCTCAACGCCGGCCTCTATCCTCACCAAGATCAAGGAGGAAGGTTGAGCATTGGTTAAAGCAGGAGCTTCAAGGCTCCAGGACTTTGGAATTCTGTGAGATATCACCTAGAACCTTTCTTTTGCGGGCCATGTCGTTTTACGCTAGCCCTGTACTTTACATTGTATTTACTTTCTCTCACTCTATTAATATACGAGGCAAAGCTTTTGCCCTCCTTTCAAAAAATAATAATAATCTACCTAAGAGGTAAAATTCAGTGGTGTGTTTCTCTCCCGATGCCACCTACTCTCAAATGAGAACTCATGTACCAAGTGTAACTGTAGTATGAGTGAAAACTATGGAAGGTAGTTTGCTGCTTTACTGATCTTTTATTGATACCTAATAAAATGGATGTTGTGATTGGAGATTGCTACTTTGAGCTTAAGTTTGAAGTGGAAAAGGCTACTCATGATAGCAATGCGGCTACTGGCTACTGTGGGATTGGATAGAGATGGTATGGATGATGATGGCTTTAACCAAGATGGGGAAGATGATGAGCGGGATGGAGAGTTTAAAAGATCAAAAAGTAAAGGGAAACTATTCTAAACAATCAAGGAGACATTTCCTCGTTGTTGGCATGTCATTCAAATGTTGGATACTATCCTACTATAGGATACACTGTAGGATAACTTCTGTCCAACAAGGATGGTATAAATAAATAGTGTATGTTATCATGTTCAATCTTTGCTGATATAATTTCAACAAGTTTTACAAGTGTTTGTTACTTTGCTGATATAATCATGAGGATCACGATATGATAGTTTAATTCTATTTATTAATTAGGCAGGATTTAGTAGTTTTCCTTTTATCTTTTGGAAGTGTTTATCTAGTATCCCATCAGGACTTGTATCTTTCTTTTTTATCTTTAAGTTTTGTCTAGTGTCCGATAAGGACTAGTAGACACCAACGAGTATAAATATGTACACCAGGGATTGCAGTAATATCTCTCTCGATCAATACAACTACTCTTGACGCATCGCCACCCTCTTTTCCGAGGTTTTACTTATCAACCGGCGGAACTTGGCACCTGACGCGGGGCTGCATCGGCTTTCGATCTCTGGCGAAGGGGTAAGTCCTACGTTCCGTCGGCCCAGTTGAATATATCAGCTACATTAGTGTTGTTCAAGGCTGCATCACTTCGATCTCTTGGATCACTCTGGATCGGTTGATATATTTGCCTACCTGATATTTCAATTCTATTTTAAATTGCATTGTATTTAGAGACGCATCGGTTTACTTGGGACTGTTTCGGTTAGGTCTGATCTTCTATCTTAGCCGATATAGCTCTCCAATCACAATGTTGTTTTAAATAGATTTGCTATGTCCATCACATTAGACAGATCTATCGGCTCATCGAGTATTAGATTATCATATATAATCTCGCGCTGCATTGGTTAGGTTCAACCTACAAGATTGTTGTTGACAATATAAATCTTATTAAGCAGATAAGTTCATACTAATGTTTTATCAGAGTGCTAGCTGACAAGTTATTTTTACATCGAACATCCAACCGATGTATATTTTAATCATCGAGCCTACATTCAATATTTTGTTTCAATATCGGCTGACTGGTTTATTGGATATTTACTTTATCATATTATCATTTGCCAATTGGATTAATTGCTCAAGTTGTTCCATCGTATATTGGACATATGATCGTTTATCTAAGTGTCGGAATCTATATTGGACATATAGCTGATTATCCAAAACCCTATTGACATCACCTAACATCGTTACATCAGCTTGTCAGTTGATCAGCTCTTTGATCTTCAATTTATATATCTTGTCAGTTGCAGGATCACGTCCGCATCTTATCAATTTTAGGACCTACATTGGAGGTAAGCAGAACTCACAGGCCTTCGTGTTTTTCGCTTCAACAATTATATACTAAAAGCCCATTAAACGTCATGTAGCCTCCACAAACCCTTCTAAAGTGCCATGTGGCAGAAATTTTCAATAAAAGTATAATATCAATAACTATTGGTTTTCACTTAAATCGATGACCCATTAATTTTAACCATTAAATCTTTCTATAAAAATCCCTATCAGTGATGAGAAAAAAAACCGTACCCGTACATGTACTCTACCCACCGGAGTATGAGTTCAGTTTGAAAATATACTGTTTATTTTTTTCAGAAATATTCATAATGTAATTTTTTTGGTACCAATATATCATCGATCTTGCTGAACCGTTGCGCGACAACGTGAACTGTGATGGTGCGAGACCGCTCGGTCTCACGTGACAAGGCTACGAGACTGAGCGGTCTCGCATTGAGCGACACCCGAACAAGCTGACCGATTCAAATTGATTTATTATCCTAATTAGTGATTAATTATTATTTAATCGTTAATTAGATAATTAATCAATAATTAAGTCATTTGAAATCGCACCGTTTGACAAGCCGTTCGGTCTCGCTGTTCGGTTATGTGAGACCACGCGGTCTCGTGCCGTTCCCGCGCGAGACCGCCCATATTATCGCATCCACGCCATTTCCGTATAACGGTTCGGAATTTCCCTGGCTAGCTGCCAACGAGCCCATAGACCTAAGCTGTTCCCTAAAGTTGAGAGGCGATGGCTCTACTAAAAGAGTGTGCCTTCGAAGGTGAATGCACAATGTTCTTCATTTCCAATCCCACCCATTCTCAAACTAAAACATTGGAACATATTCTTTGTGTTCTTGTGTTCTGTGCATGTTACAAAACCATCAAGAAATTACAAAGTGATAGCATGCGCTGCTTTCGGTTGACAAACGGACGGAGGAAACAACCCTTGCTTGGTGATCAATATGAATAGTAGAGGGAAAAGGAGACAAGCATATCAAAACTGGGTAAGTGGTAGTATGAATGTTATATACAGATGATCAGGCTCAGCATCACTGTTCCATGCTACTGGAGCAAATGACAGACCCATACATATATATTCTCTGCGGTTACAACATTTTCATTGTTAATCTGTGCTGTTACAACATTTTCACTATCAATTTAGGCGGTTAGAACATTTTCACTATCGACATATGTTGCAACGTTTTCACTGTACAAAATATTAACAAAACGAATTATATAAACAAAGAGTACAGTTGAACTAAAAATATTGTGATTTTGAAAAATTTAACAATCGTGGCTCATGGTCAAGTAATGGAATGGGTATAAAATCATAGAAAAGAAATTTCTCAAAATTTAGATGTTTCTTAATTAGTGACCAAATTAATTAATCGTTGTAGCCCTGTGGCTTGAGGAGTGATACGCAGGGTTTTCAATACCGGCGGTAACCGCGCGGTTACCGCGGTTAACGGCCTTACCGCCAGGGCGCGGTACCCGTACCGCGCGGTATGGTTTGATGAATTTCGTCCGAATTCAAAAATTCAAAAAAATGAAAGAAAATCAAAAAATATGGTGAAGGTAGTGCTTGATTTGTAGTGTTTTATGGTGATGAAATTTCTTGAAAAAGAGTAATATAAATTCGAACTTGAGGGCAAAACCGAAAGTCGTTTAGGAAATAGGAAAAAGAGAAAGGTAAATGGGCCGGATATAGTACTGTTCATGCGGCCCATTAAGCGAGGAGAAAATATCTCCTTCTTCCCTGCAGCTCTCTTTCGCGTTCACTCTTCAGTCGTTCTCTCTCTCTCCCTCCTGAAAGACGGCGGCGGTAGAAGCGGCTGAACCGCGCCAGATCCATCGCCACCGCGCCGGGGAGCGGCCATACCGCGCGGTAGCGGGCGGTAACCGCGCGGTACAGCGCGGTAACCATCTAGGCCAGCCGTCGGAAGGTAATATCTTCTCTCATTCTCGTACCGCATGATTTGGAGCGGTAACCGCTAGGTTTGGAGAAGATATCGCGCGTAGTGGTTTGGTTACCGTGGCCACATTGAGGGTTTACCGCGCGGCCACCTTGAGCGTGAACCATGTAGAGCAGCGCGCGGTAACCGCACTCTATACCGTGGTTACCGCGCACAAAACCGTGGTTTGGCATTATATGTGGGCAATACATGTTCCTCTTCACTAGATGGATGGAGTATTACATGTGATAGTATTATTTGTTTGGCTATAGCTTTTGGAGAATTAATTAATTAAGCTATAGCTATATGTTAGGATTATATGTTCAATCTCATTATATGTTAGGATTATATGTTCCTCTTCACTAGATGGATGGAGTATTATATGTGTTAGTATTATATGTTCGGCTATAGCTTTTGGAGAATTAATTAATTAAGCTATAGCTATATGTTATGATTATATGTTTAATCTCGTTATATGTTTGGAGAGGCCTTGGTGATTTTATTCCGACTGGTATACTTTTTGCATATGTTACAGGGTGGAGATGGCAGATAGTAAGGACCCTGTGTGGGAGCACGGGGAGAGCATAGCACCTGAATGGCGTTGTAAGTATTGTAATCAGAAAAAGGGCGGTGGAGGGGCAACTTGATTTAAAATCCATTTGGCTGGAAAAGGGAAGGGGGTTACATATTGCAATTCAGTGCCTCCAGATGTCCGTGAATTCTTCAAGCGCAATTTGGACAGGATAAAAGATGTAGGTGATAATCGTTAGAGTGAGCAGGCAAGAAGAATTGAAGCGGCAGGGGTCAACTATTATGACCTAACAGGTGATGCCGATGAGAAAGAACAAATGGAAGCAGCCATGCACGCCTCACGGCAAGAGGCAGGCTTTAGGAGGGGTGTGGAGGATAGAGGTGGCACATATGAGCATGGCGGTGGAAGTGGATCCGCTCAGCCCGAGGCACGGAAAGGTAGAAGTAACCCAATTGTCAGTTTGTTACGAAGGGCTACATCTCATAGGGAGTCACATGCTGTGAGTGATTATAACCTAGCAGCTTCCAAGTCCCCTGTGCAGACACGCATTGATACAGGATTCTTCACAAAGAAGGGCAAACAAGTTAGGGAGGCCATTGGTGAGTCGTGGGCAAGGTTCTTCTATACCTCCGGCATTCCTACAAGAAATGCTGATAATCCATACTTTATTAGCGCCTTTCGAGAGACACAGAAGTGGGGTACGTATGCATTTAATACGGCTTTACATTTTTCTAACAGTTTGCAAACTAATTATTTGGCATTTATCAATTGTAGGTGAAAATATACCATCTCCAAGTGGTAGGGAGATAGATGGCAAGTATCTTGATGCTACAGAGAAGGACGTCAATAAGCAATTCGACAGGTTCAAGCGTGATTGGGATGAGTTTGGTGTTACCTTAATGTGTGATTCTTGGACCGGACCAATGGGTATGGCGGTCATCAAGTTTTTGATATATTGCAATGGAATCATGTTCTTTCACAAGTCCATTGATGCCACGGGCCATAGCCAAGATGCTAACTTCGTATTGAAGGTGACTATGTTCATTCAACAAATAGCATCATATGATAACATCAAGTTTATTGGCTGAGAAATATTTTTATTTTGTGATTGACTAATACAGGAGATAAGGAAGGTGATACGCGAATTAGGTGCCCAACATGTCATTCAGATTATCACTGACAATGAACATCAAGTTTATGGGCTGAGAAATATTTTTATTTTGTGATTGACTAATACAGGAGATAAGGAAGGTGATACGCGAATTAGGTGCCCAACATGTCATTCAGATTATCACTGACAATGGGGCTAACTACAAGAAGGCTTGTAGGCTGCTGCGTCAAGAGTATCCAACAATTGTGTGGCAACCTTGTGTGGCGCACACAATTACTTGATGCTTAAGGAGGTTGGAAAAATGCTAGACCACGAAATGGTGATTGCGAGTGGAAGGAAAATATGCAGATGGCTATACAATCATTCCAAGCTGCATGCCATGATGGTATCAGCTATAGGTGGTGAACTGGTTAAGTGGAATGCTACGCGGTTCGACACAAACTACATGTTCCTTCAGAGCTTCCTTAGGAAGTGAGATCAGTTCATGCAGTGGATGGCTTCTTCTGGGTTCATGCAAAGCAAATTCAGTGGCACAACGGAAGGTAGGTATGCACATGCCTACCTATCTAGCATGACTTGGTGGGAGAATTTAGAGAACGTAGTCAATTCAGTTCAGCCGATGTACTCCTTCCTTCGGTTTGCTGACGAGGATAAGAACCCTAATTTGAGTGAGGTTCTTCTGAGATATCAGTTGTTGAGAATGGAGTACGAAAGTCTTTTCGCGAATCAAAGGGAGAAGTTTGAAGCATACATGGAAATTGTTAATAGAAGGATGCACGACCTTACAAATGAAACTCTCATCAATGCCAGTAAGTAACCGTGATTACATTATGAGCGCGGTTCGTATTGTATGAGTCTTACCCAACTTGTTTCATGTTTTATAGCTGCGGCATTGAACCCTAGGACGCACTATGCGTACTCTCCAACTACCTCAGTCTTCCAAGACCTCCGTCAGGCCTTTAAGTGGATGACGGACATTGACACGGCTGCTGCCGCATTACTGGAGGTTGAGATGTATCGCCGTAAGGCTGGCGAATTTGGTAGGGCGCTTGCAAGAAAGATGGCCGTCGATGGGAAAACTTCTCCTCGTATGTTTGCAATCATTAAACTGGCATATGTCCTGTTGATTTTGACGTATTCAGAGTTGTAAATTGACATGGTACTTGGCATTTACAGCGCAATGGTGGTCTATGTTCGCCTCAGATACGCCGAATTTGAACAAGCTTGCGTTGCGTTTGGTTGGTCAGTGCTGCTCATCAAGTGGATGTGAACGGAATTGGAGCACATTCGCATTCATACATACCAAGGTCCGTAATAAACTTACCCACAAGAAGCTCAACAAGCTGGTTTATGTGAACTACAACCTTCGCCTTCGAATTCAGCAAGCAAATGCCCAAGTTAGGAAGGAGGACGACGATCCCCTTCAAAGACTAGCGGACCTATCGTTTTACGAAACTAATAATCAGATTAAAGATTGGATGGACAATGCTCGGTCCAATGCTTGCCCAGAACTAGATGAAGACTCAACTGAGAGTGACGCCCCCATTCCTAGTCCACTTGTAGCCAACCTACTGGACTTGACTGACCTGCGCAGAACCACGGGAGCTTCTAAGTGGGCTGATACAAATATAGGTGACACTCATATTGGGAAAAGGAAGACTCGACAGCCACCAAAAGCACCTCCATCCAAAAAAGCTAAGGGCAAAGGTCCACAGTCGAGCAATGTTGATAGTGATGAAGAGACTCAAGGAAGCCCAGAGTACCAAGAGTCGAATGATAGTAGCTCAAGAACTGATATGGACGACGGAGCCGACGATGGTCAAGGAGGCCAAGGCACTTGATGTGCCCTCTAGGAGTCACACCCAATAGTCTGATCACCACAACCCTATTCAATTCACCGGTGCGATGTATTCAATTACCATTTCAACCTTTACCATGCATTTCACTCCCGATTAATTTTCTACGTACTATTTCATTTGCAGGTGAGGCCGACTTCACTCACGCTACTCAGGACCGGGATCATGGTGCTCCAAGCTCTCAGCGAACTACCATTACTCGAAGAGGCCAACAACAACAACAACCTCCTGACGTACCACAGGATAGTTATAGCTCATTCAGTGCCTCTAGCATTGACAGTGGCTATCCAACGTATGAATACAACCGTCCCCAACCTTCTGATTATCCCCCTCCTGCATGGGTCTATGAGTGGCAAGAGCCCCAGTGGTATGCTCAATTGTATGCTCAATGGCAAACAACAGCATCATGGACAGGCCAAAGTTGGGAGGACTATAAGGCGGGGTTGCTACACTCACATGGTTTGATCTTCATGTTTATAGAGGAGTATAACATGGCGTATAATCAGTGGAATGCATAGGTATGCTCTATGTTAGTATGTCCATGTTTATTTCCTTTGATTGAAATTAGAACTTTTATTTTCATGTTGCTTGTCATATGAACTATTATATTATGGACATTATATTGTGGACTCTACCATGGACATCATGATATATATTGAGATTGTTGATTGTTCTTGTTAATTATTGTTGTTGAAATATTATGTTATGATTGTTGAATTGATTCCATATTCGTAAAATAGAAAAGGTCATGCTAAATTTTTGTATTCTACATATTTTTATTATTATCCCCAAATTCTACACACATTTCAGTGTTTCTCCAAAAAATTTTCACTTTCTTCATTTCGTTCTTCTTTTTGCCACACATCGAGCGGTTACAGCGCAAATACCACGGTAACCGCTACATACCGCGCGGTTACCGCGGTATCACCTTTTTTTAATTCAAATTTTGAAAATCAAATTTATCGTGGTTTTTCACGGTAACCGCGGTAACCGCCGTACCGCTGGGTCACGGTAACCGGTCCGGTTACGGTATTGCAAACCCTGGTGACACGTCATTCGGTTGGCATGCTCGATGAATCTATGATGCAATGATAGAAGTATGGGACAGATAGGGACATGTCCAACTGACCAATTGCTAATTTCGAAATGTCCGTAGTTGCAATCTGCTAAGTTCATGCTCCTTCCAAGAAATATTTTGTTGTGGGTGCTTGTATATTGCATTCAAACATCATAGGAGGATTTTTCAAGGATAGGTACGTACACTGTCACGAGCCAATGTACGGAGTAACTAGAGAGAAATAATTTGCTACTGTCGCTCCATAGAGAACGTGCTAAGGATTGTTTCTTTAGCCGTGCAAGTACATTTAAAATATAAAAATATAAGTTTTTCTACCATTTAAAATTTAAGTATAAATATTTCTATAGTAGTACTCCATTCAATTCATCCATATTTAATTTTTCCACCTACTCTCCATCCCAAGTAAACTAAGAGATTCTACCAACGGGCATGGAAATGAAAGTAACTTCACCTTTAATTTTAATTTCTCATAAAACACCTACAACACTCATATTTCTCATAAAGATCCATTTTTTGTGTTATTGGTAAAAAATGAACTCGAATTTAGTCGAAGATAAACCCCAGAACCTCACCAGCATCGCTATATAAGAAGGTGGAGAAGAGGCATCAGATGCTCTCTCTCTAGCCCTAAATCCTAAATCAATTACCAGTTCGGTTAGACACTATAAGGGGTTAGTGAGGTATGTCAAGAAGAAATAAGATAAGAAGCAAAGGAATTAGAAGAATAACAGAGAAAAAAGAAAATCAAATATTGGCTTCATAGCTTCACATCTAGATCGGTGGATTAATTAATTTTCGCATAAGCAAAGGGTGATCATGTTTAAACTAAGACTTAATAGAGATTAAGTAAGATTAAACTCCAACAACATAAAACCTAAAAAAAAGAAATAAATTGAAAAGAGTTAAAAAGAAATCAACAAAAAAACATGTTAACATGTTATGTCGAGTCTTCAAACAGCTCCGCTCCAACTACCACACAGTTGGTTTATTCCGTCCAATCCACAGGTTGTGCCCGTTTCCCAATCCATGGATTGCCAACTAATACTAAACCAGGAAGGAACTCTCCAACGCTCTCGTTGAGCACGAGCTTCTTCCACACAGACGTCAACCCGCCGACGACGTTGCGCCCCACACGGCTACGCGAACCCGTCCATCATCCGTTCACGGCGCAGCCACCGACGGAGGACAGCAGCGCGACGTACGACCAGCTCCGTGTGTTAGAATAATCGGGCTAGGCCTAATTTTCTATTAAATCTTAAGCGCCCATAATAAATGTTAAGGATATTAATACCACCTTGGAAATTAAAAGTGAAGTATCTCAACTTAAATAGGGAGTTATTGGAGACTCCCTGTTGACCGGTTGAGGTGGGGATCGGAAAGCCACATGCGCGCGCCGAGCCGGCCGGGCCGGGGCGTGGGCTGCGTCTCTCTCTCGTTCTGATCACTTGCGCGCACGAGAGATCGGAACGAGAGGGCCTCCGGAACCACACCTTCACCTCAGATCTGCACCGGGTAGGCGGGTGATCAGGTTTTTGAGGTTTTTGGAGAGTGCCTCCGCACGACTGCTCTTCTTCCTCTTCTGTTCGTACGACTGCTCTTCTTCCTCCTCTGTTCGTACGACTGCTCTTCTTCCTCTTCTGTTCGTCGTCTCTGCATCACCATGACTGGAGCTGGCGCACCCGCACCCGGAGCAGGAGATGGTACAGTGGGAGCCGGATCTAGCACACCGATCGACAACACCAACGGAGGCATTTCTGCCTCACAAACCAGCGGCGGGACATTCACAGGGTATACCTTTCTACCGCGATCTTTGTGTATATTACTTCCGTTAGTCGCAATGCTATTACGTTCTCTACATGATGATGATGCTTATTTTATCTTAAGCATACTCTTGGTTATGTTTAACTTTATCACTAGATCACCTCACATTGTTCATGCTATGATTATTGTCTTAATATTTTGGATTAAAATATATCGATATATGACTATATTTCCAACAATCCAAAAACCTGATAGGTCATTTTCGGTAGTTGGCTTTGCTGCTGCACTGAAACCACATGCATTTGATGGTTCTAATTATAAGAGATGGAAAGCACGTGCACTACTGTGGCTGACAACGATGCAATGTTTCTATGTTTCACGGGGTAAACGAAGTGAACCACCTCTCTCTCCTGAGGAGGAGGTTAAGTTCGAGCCTTCGGATTGCCTGTTCCGTGGAGCATTGATCAGTGTACTCGCTGATAATATAGTGGACGTGTATATGCGCATGCATTCAGGGAAGGACATGTGGGATGCACTTGAGGCCAAGTTCGGAGTTTCCGACGCCGGCAGCGAGCTGTATGTCATGGAGCAGTTGTATGACTACAAGATGGTCGATGACCGTTCTGTAGTGGAACAAGCTCATGAGATTCAGATGCTGGCTAAGGAACTTGAGAACAACAACTGTGAGTTGCCGGACATGTTTGTGGCAGGTGGCATTATTGCCAAATTGCCACCTTCTTGGTCGGACTTTGCCACTTCTCTAAAGCACAAGAGACAAGAGTTCAGTGTTTCTGATCTCATTGGCTCTTTAGGTGTTGAGGAGAAGGCGAGGGCAAAGGACAACCGGGGCAAAAAGGTTGAGGGAGATTCCAGTGCCAATATGGTACAGAAGAAGAACCCTCATGCATCCCACAACAACAAGAAAGTCAAGCCTGATGTCAAACCCAAGGCTACAACCAATTTTAAGAAGAAAGGCAAGGGAAAGGCAAAGGGAGACTGCTTTGTGTGTGGCAAGCCTGGGCATTGGGCCAAGGACTGTCCTGACCGCAAAGACAGGAAGTCTACCAACATGGTCATTAGCGAGGGCGGAGGAACATCGGGGTACGGTAAAATTTTACCTACAGTTCTCTCTGTTTTTCATTCACCTGATTGGTGGATTAATACTGGTGCTAATATTCATGTATGCGCTGATATTTCCCTGTTTTCTTCTTATCAGGTCGGGAGAGGTTCCTCCTTGTTGATGGGAAACGGCTCACTTGCAGCTGTTCATGGTGTTGGTACGGTCAATCTGAAGTTTACTTCGGGAAAGACCGTGCAGCTGAAGAACGTGCAGCATGTCCCTTCAATAAAGAAGAATCTAGTTAGCGGCTCTCTACTGTGTAGAGAAGGTTTTAGACTTGTGTTTGAATCCAATAAATGTGTCGTATCTAAATATGGAACTTTTGTTGGAAAAGTCTATGACAGCGGAGGCTTCTTTGGATGACATGTGTAATAATAATAATGTTGTGAACCATATTAGCGAGAATGATGAGTCCAATGTGTGGCATTCGCGACTCTGTCATGTGAATTTCGGTTGTATGACGCGCTTGGCTAACATGAGTTTAATTCCAAAATTCACTTTGGTCAAAGGTTTCAAGTGCCATACTTGTGTTCAATCGAAATAACCTCGCAAGCCTCACAAGGCATCTCAGGCGAGGAATTTGGCACCTCTAGAACTTGTTCATTCCGATCTGTGCGAAATGAACGGCGTGCTGACCAAAGGGGGAAAGAAATATTTCGTGACACTGATAGATGATTGCACTAGATTTTGTTATGTGTATCTATTGAAAACAAAGGATGAAGCATTGCATTACTTTAAGACCTATAAAGCTGAGGTAGAAAACCAACTTGAAAGGAAAATCAAACGGTTGAGGTCTGATAGGGGTGGAGAGTATTTTTCCAATGAGTTTACATCCTTTTGCGAAGAGTTTGGAATTATTCATGAGAGGACACCTCCCTATTCACCCCAATCAAATGGGGTAGCCGAAAAAAAGAACCGTACTCTAACTGAGATGGTGAATGCCATGTTAGACACTGCGGGACTTTCCAAGGAATGGTGGGGTGAGGCAGTTTTGACTGCCTGTCATGTCCTGAATAAAATTCCAATGAAGCATAAGGAAGTAACACCATTCGAGGAATGGGAAAGGAAGAAATGAAATCTCTCATACCTACGAATATGAGGCTGTTTGGCCAAGGTAAGTGTACCTATAGCCAAAAAGCATAAACTTGGACCGAATACTGTTGATTGTGTGTTCCTTGGTTATGCTATTCATAGCGTGGGTTATAGATTCTTAATAGTAAACTCTGGAGTACCCGACATGCGAGTTGGTACAATTATTGAGTCCAGAGATGCTACATTCTTTGAGAATGAATTTCCCATGAAAAATACACCTAGCACTTCTAGTCAAGAAACTGTCATACCCCATGAGCACTTTGCAACGATAGAACACAATGATCAAACGCCTGAGGGAAATTCTGAAGAGGATAACATTGTAGATACTCGTAAGAGTTAGAGACAAAGGGTTGCAAAATCCTTTGGAGATGACTACATTGTATACCTCGTGGATAACACTCGAAGAACCATAGAAGAGGCATATTCATCCCCTGACGCTGACAACTGGAAGGAAGCAGTATGCAGTGAGATGGACTCAATTATGTCTAATGGTACTTGGGAAGTCGTTGAGCGTCCATATGGGTGCAAGCCTGTAGGATGCAAATGGGTTTTCAAGAAAAAGCTTAGGCCTGATGGTATAATTGAAAAGTACAAGGCAAGGCTTGTGGCCAAGGGTTATACCCAAAAAGAAGGCGAGGATTTTTTCGACACCTACTCACCAGTTGCCCGTTTGACCACGATTCGAGTACTACTTTCTCCGGCAGCCTCTTATGGTCTTCTCGTCCATCAGATGGACGTTAAGACAGCTTTCCTAAACAGAGAGCTAGAGGAGGAGATCTATATGGATCAACCAGACGGGTATGTACTAGAAGGTCAGGAGGGAATGGTGTGTAAACTGTTGAAATCCTTGTATGGCCTTAAGCAAGCACCTAAGCAATGGCATGAGCAGTTTGACACCACACTTACATCTACTGGCTTTGTTGTGAACGAAGCTAACAAATGTGTGTACTATCGCTATGGTGGGGGAGAAGGAGTGATCTTATGTTTATATGTCGATGACATATTGATCTTTGGGACCAGCCTCATTGTGATTGAGGAGGTCAAGGACTTTCTTTCCGAGAGCTTGGAAATGAAGGATTTGGGACAGGCTAATGTTATTCTTAACATTAAGCTACTGAGAGGAGATGAGGGTGGGATTACAATTGTGCAATCCCACTATGTGGACAAGGTTTTAAGTCGCTTTGGCTACACTGACTACAAGCCAGCTCCTACTCCTTATGATCCCAGCGTGCTATTAAGGAAAAACCGAAGAATAGCAAGGGATCAACTGAGATACTCCTAAATCATTGGTTCATTGATGTACTTGGCTAGTGCAACGAGGCCTGACATCTTATTTGCTGTAAGCAAGCTGAGCCGGTTTGTCTCAAATCCGGGAGATGATCATTGGAAAGCTCTGGAAAGAGTAATGCGCTATCTAACGGGCACTATGAGCTATGGAATTCACTATACCGGGTACCCAAAAGTACTGGAAGGGTATAGTGACTCAAACTGGATATCTGATGCTGATGAGATAAAGGCCACAAGTGGATATGTGTTCACACTTGGAGGTGGCGTTGTTTCCTGGAAGTCTTGCAAGCAAACCATCTTAACGAGGTCAACAATGGAAGCAGAACTTACAGCACTAGATACTGCGACTGTTGAGGCCGAGTGGCTTCGTGAACTCCTGATGGATTTGCCGGTGGTTGAAAAACCAGTGCCAGCTATCCTAATGAACTGTGATAATCAAACAGTGATTATTAAAGTGAACAGTTCAAAGGACAACATGAAGTCATCTAGGCATATCAAAAGAAGACTGAAATCTGTCAGAAAGCAGAAAAACTCCGGAGTGATAGCATTGGACTATGTTCAAACGGCTAAAAATCTGGCAGATCAGTTTACCAAGGGGCTACCACGTAATGTGATAGACAGTGCATCGAGGGAAATGGGCTTGAGACCCACCTAAGGTTGCACAATAGTGGAAACCTGTCCATTGTGATCGGAGATCCCGTGAATTTGGATGGCAAAACAAACTATTGTGTGGCTGAGAGAAGGGACCCTTGAAAAGGGCTCATTTTCATGATGTACTTCTCTTCTATTCTGCATGGTAGGATGGCTTACGCTTCAATGTGATCCAAGTGGCTTTTCTAAGCAGAGATGTTGACCTGCAGAACATCTCAAAAGGAACACACTTATATGAGTTCAACTGCTAGTCACAGTCTATGAGATTTGGGCGATCTCTAGATACTCATGAACAGGCCTGGAGTTTGACTTATATGCTCCAAACAGAGGGGATGCAATTGGCAGCCCAGTACCAGTCAAGGGTTTGAGTGAAACCTGATCACACAAAACTGACAATTCAAGGCATAGTCCTTTCAGTTGTGGTCTGATGTAGCTCGTTTCCTAGGTGGAAGTTCAACTTAACAGTCTCCACCAAAAACACTGGTATATCAAACAGGTTCAAATTTGAGAACATTTCTTATGAGCCATGAAATTTGGTGGGGATTGTTAGAATAATCGGGCTAGACCCAATTTTCTATTAAATCTCAAGGGCCCATAATAAATATTAAGGATATTAATACCACCTTGGAAATTAAAAGTGAAGTATCTCAACTTAAATAGGGAGTTATTGGAGGCTCCCTGTTGACCGGTTGAGGTGGGGATCGGAAAGCCACACGCGCGCGCGCTGAGCCGAGCCGAGCCGGCCGGCCGGGCGTGGGCGAGGTAAGGCGTGCGCTGCATCTCTCTCTATCCTTTTGCAACAGATCGGAATCTGCAACAGTTACGCACTTATCGTGCCGGATTAATCGCGATGTGATTGCCTCCGTAACGAAATACGCGATAAGTGCCGCATTGATCGCGCCGTTACTGCGGTAACTTTAAGGGACTGAGAGCCTCGATCAGATCTCATTCGCTAACTTTCTATCGCTGGTTCTCTTCCTCCTCGCGCCTGCTGATCGCGTGGTTTGCCTCTTCTCTCGCGGCCGTGTGTTGGTCAGCCCTGTGCTGCTGCTTCTGCTTCCTCGGTTCTGATCGCTTGCGCGCACGAGAGATCGGAACGAGCAGGGCCTCCGGAACCACACCTTCACCTGAGATCTGCACCGGGTAGGCGGGTGATCAGGTTTTTGGGGAGTGCCTCCGCACGACTGCTCTTCTTCCTCCTCTGTTCGTCGTCTCTGCATCACCATGACTGGAGCTGGTGCACCCGTACCCGGAGCAGGAGATGGTACACCGGGAGCCGGATCTACCGCACCGATCGACAACACCAACGGAGGCATTTCTGCCTCACAAACCAGCGGTGGGACATTCACAGGGTATACCTTTCTACCGCGATCTTTGTGTATAGTATTTCCGTTAGTCGCAATGCTATTGCGTTCTCTACATGATGATGATGCTTATTTTATCTTAAGCATACTCTTGGTTATGTTTAACTTTATCACTAGATCACCTCACATTGTTCATGCCATGATTATTATCTTAATATTTTGGATTAAAATATGCCGATATATGACTATATTTCCAACACCGTGTTCCGGCCTCGTTCCTGCACCGGCCATATAGCGTTTGCTCGCATCACAAGTCACAACGCGCGTGCGCATATGGCCACCGTCTCCGGCAGCGACCGCCTCCGCGACCTCCACGCCTTCGACGATACCAAGGCCGGAGTCAAGGGCCTCGTCGACGCCGGCGTCACCGCCGTCCCCTACTTCTTCCGCCACAAGCCCGACCCCCTCCCCGTCACTGCGCCGTCGGAAGCCGCGGCGGCCATCCCAGTCATCGACCTCGCCAATGCGGACGTCGACCGGCGCAGGGTGGTCGCCGAAGTCAGGGCGGCCGCCGAGACGGTCGGCTTCTTCCAGCTGGTCAACCACAGCGTCGCCGGCGAGCTCATGGACGAGATGCTCGCGGCGGTGCGGCGCTTTAACGAGCAGCCCCTGGAGGCGAAGGTGCCCTACTACACCAGGGACGTCGGCAGCAAGGTCCGGTTCAATTCCAACTTCGACCTGTTCCGGTCTCCGGCGGCCAACTGGCGCGACACGTTGGTGATGGAGATGGCGCCGGAGGCGCCCTCGCCGGAGCAGATCCCGCCGACGTGCAGCAGCGTGGCGCTGGAGTACACCGCGGCGGCTTGGGGAACGGCTGTTCGAGCTGCTGTCAGAGGCGCTGGGCCTTCCCACGGCGTACCTCGGCCACGACGCCGGATGCATGGACGGGATGAGCTTGGCGGCGCACTACTACCCGCCGTGCCCGGAGCCGGAGGAGACGATGGGCACGAGCCGGCACTCCGACCCCAGCTTCCTCATCGTGCTGCTCCAGGACACGTCCGGCGGCCTGCAGGCGCTTCTCGAGGGGCCACGGCGGTGGGTGGACGTCCCTCCGGTGGCCGGCGCGCTGGTGGTGAACGTCGGCTACTTCCTCCATCTGGTGTCGAACGACCGGCTCCGGAGCGTGGAGCACCGGGTGGTGGCCACGGCGGGCGGCGGCGGGCCAGCTCGCGTGTCGGTGGCTTGCTTCTTCCGCTTCGAGTACACGTCGACGAGATCGTACAGCCCGATCGTGGCGGACGGCATCGGCGGCGCGCGGGCGGCGGTGTACAGGAGCATGACGGCGGGGGAGTTCCTGGCGCGCTACAACGGCAAGGGGCTCGACGGCCGGTCGCCGCTTGATCACTTCAGGCTTCCGGCGGCGGCTGGTATGGAGACCTTCACGAGGTAGACGACGATGATCCGAGACCTTCGTTTCCTCGTTTCGGTAACTAGGTGCCGGTGGTGGCGCTGATCAGTGGCTGGCAGCTAGTCCAAGGCACGACGGGTGGACGTCGTACGTGACGATGTGGTAACCAGTATATCAGCCATTACGTCATCGCTTATAATTAATTAATTAATATATGCAATTACCCTACGCTCATGCTATACTACATGTCCTCATGTCCCACGTGATTTGTAGTAATAACCTTGCTATATTTCTTGCGACAGATTTTGTGGAGGAAAACTTTCAAATTTTAGACCCTTAGATTTGTTCAAGATTCGTGCACGCATTCTGTAAAATCAAAGTATTTGATTATTATTTGATGATGAACAATTGACATGTGATATTATTGGTTTTGAGATTTGGAGATTATTAGCGAAGAGGTTTTAGGGATGATTAGATTTTAAGATGATAAACAGGTGTCTGCCATTTATTTTGAACCGGTCAGATCGGGCATGGGTTGCCAGTCAAACCGGCGGTACACATGCGGTTAGACAGGCCGACGCTGTGACGGTTTTGGTTTCGGATTATCATTTTAGATATTCGTGATTATTTTGTAATTATGGCTTCTAGATGGATATTATGTGTATGAAATATTGTTGTGTGCTAACAATGAGTCAAGTTGATGAGAACTTGTGCTCGGATATGGTTTCTTGGTTGATGCATGTGTAGGTGAGTCTTACGTCTCGGGAGAGCGTTGCCGGTTATAGATCGGGAGTCAACTTGGGAGAAGATGATATCCAGATGATCAGGATATCATGCGGGATGCTTAGTCTAGAGATCAATGCAAGTGGTTGGTGAAGATTTCATATATCATACGATGGAGATATTGTGTGCGTATGGGATGCAGAGTTGAATTTGGAAGGATTAAATTGAGTTTGTAAAGTTTGTTTTTTGTACGGGAAGGTTTCCTAGGGGATTAGGACGACTTGTACAAGATTGTTTTGTGGCTTTAGGCTGCCTACCTCGGATATAAATAGAGGGAGGGTGTAGCCTCCAAATATCGATTCAGATAAAGTTGAGTTAAGAGAAAAGTTAGGGTTTCGAGTTTAGTCGAGATTTTCGTGAGGAGTATTGCTGTTGTACTTTGTAAACACAGATTAGAAGTAATAAAGATCAATCTACTTTGAGTGTTCTTCGATTTGTGTTTCCTTTGGTGCGGCGATCCAACCGGCGAGATACCAGCGTTCAGATCGGAGGCATCTGCTCGGTCAGACCGACGGCTTCACAGTGGTTAGACCGGCGACAACCGCGGCGGTAGGAGGTGATGATCTCGGCGAGTCGGGCGGTCAGACCGGAGCATCTACGCTGGTAAGACCGGAGGTCATCGAGCGGTCAGACCAATCGCTATTGAATTTGAGGGTAACTTAGTTTTGGGTTTTTAGTACTACAACCATTCACCCGCTTAGTTATCATTCTACAATCCTACACATTCAACGGAAAAATCGCAGCACAAAATGAGCACACATATGTGTGATACGAACGCTGAGCCTCAAGTATACCATCTATCGCTGCTAGCCAATAGGTGCGTGCAGCAGTTAGATGCGTATATAACATTTCTAACTTACAACTAGTTACAATACACATACATCCCACTTTCTACGTAGTTAAACCCTAGTTATAATGTAGTTACATATCAATTACAGTGTAGTTACACTATAATTGCAATTTAGCTAAATTTGAAGTTTTTCACCCAAAAACTTGCGATAGATTTTTAGACACTCCCAGTAAACATTGATCCCCATATCCCAGGTGATTTTAGATTATAATATTTTCTGCTAGAGACTCAAAACACAGTCCCTGGAGAAGCACATGCACCAAGTCGGCTGTCGCCGTACGTGACCAATCGCCGCTAGCCCTACAAGGGGATCGCACATGCTTCAGCCTCAAAACCAAGTTCACCAAAAAGGTCGACGATAGACTCCTGGTCACCCTCGCGGAAGGTTTGAGGGTGAGGGCGAGAGAGAAGAAAGATCCTCTCATCCTCGCGCAACCTAGAGCTGAAACCGAGAGAACACCGAAGGCCAAACCAGGAAGAAGGTTGCGAAGCGAAGGGAATAGGTCCTACTAGGTGGTGCCTCCACAAAGGTTGTGACGCCAAAGGCGCCACCATCACCTGTCCACCTTGGACTAGGTTTTCACCCGGAAAGTCAGGTTGAGGAAGGAGAGATGGCAGCTCAACAATGCACTAAAGAGGGAGCATGGCGCCAAGAGGCATCGTCATTCTCAACCCGAAAAATCGAGCTAGGCTTTCGATCACAGCATTAGCTCCAAACCAACCGTCGCCACCCCAAAGCCCTATCACCCGAACGACCTCCTCCAGCACATGGGCTCACTGCAGCCACACCCCTCCACCGGCCAACACCCCTGTCGTAACACCGGCTCGCGCCCACACCTGCTCGCTCCGCTAGTTCCACCCGCGCCGGCATTGTGTTGCTGCCAGTCATCCGTCGCCCGCAGCCTCCTATCCACGGCAACCGCCACCGAAGCGCTGACGCTGTCCCCGCCACCAGTTGTTCATCCCCCGCCACCTCCTCGTTGCCACCTGTCATCTAGCAGCGGGCACGGGCGTCGTGCTATCGACGCCATCTCTGTCATGCCACCCTGGCCAGTTCCATAGCAGGAGCGCCGGATCTAGCCACAAGGCGGTGAGATCCAGGCATGCCCATGCCAGATCCACAGCCACCATCACCACCGCAATAGCGCCATCGCTGTTATCGCCGCCATCGGTTGCTCTTCACCTGCGGCCTCCTTGTCGTCACTCGCCGGCTGTGCCCCTCACTGCACCAGCCTTTACCGTCCCACGCTACACCTGCCACCCTTTACAGCTGACCACCGCCTTGTCCTGCTGCCACCACGCCGAGTTTGTCACAACACGACTTTCCTTGGGATGAAAAATCATTAAATAAATCATTCCTTAAGATTATGTTAAAAGTAAAGCAATTAATAAAGTGAAATTAATGTGGGAAATAAAATTTTCCTTTAAAAATCTAGGCCAAAAATATTTTTGTAATATTTTATACCGTAAAATACTCTCTGAATTTTCCCGTGAATTTTCGGAGCTCGACAAGTACTTTTAACAAAACGAAGTTCATTTAATCAATTAAATTAATTGAAAAACCAATTAAATTCTTCCTTCCTTGTCTTGCGCCACTTTTGGCCCAAGTCCATTCTTCCTCCCCGCTGCCCGCCCCTCCTCTTTCCTTCCCTCCTTCTCGGGCTAGCCGCCCTCCTCTCTCTCTCCCCCCGAGTCGGTTCGGCCCACCCCTTGAAGTACACTTTACCTCCCCTCTCCGGTCTCCTGTCTCTCTCCCTTCGACAGGTGGGATCGTAGGCCCTACCTGTCATCCCCAACCTCCGACCAGCCACCACTCTACTCCACCACCCCGCATCGCCGCCAACCATCCCGCGCTCCACGCTATCACGCGCGTGCGTCCAATCCGAGAGGGCGTAGTTGTTGCATTTTCCTCCTACCCTACTGTACCTCCCCACATCGCTGACCCTACTCCCCATCGGTTTCCGCCTCTCCCGGCCATGATCTCCACCTCCCGAGCCTATAAAAAACCTCTTGGCGCACCTTCCTCTCCTTCTTTCCCACCTCACCCGAGCTCGCCGCACCCTCTCTCACGCTCTCCGTGCCACACGCCTCGTCGCCGCTCGCCGGCGTGCTCTGGCCGCACGCCACCACTATCCTGGCCGGTCCCGCATTTCGCCTCCGCCGCCGCTAGCTTCACCGTCACGCGAGCAAGCCCGTCTACCCCCTCCTCTTCCGCCACCCCCACCAGAATCACCACTTCCACCACGCTCCCGGAGCCACCACTCGCTGCCACCCTCTGGCCGGCACTCGCCGCCGCTCCAAGCCATGTCCGCCCTCGCGCCCTCCCCGCCGGCTTCGCAGAAGCGATAGGAAGCCCGGTGTCCACTTCCTCGACGACGGAAACAACCGGAGCTTTTCCCTTCCCATCGACCTAGTGAGTCCTACCCTGAAGCCCACCTCCGACCGGTGTTCCTCGTCGCTCCGTGCATCCTCCTCTCTCCCTAACTTCCCCTTCGCCTTCCCAGGTCGCACCGCTCCTCGTCTTCCCCTCGTCCTTCACCGGGCACCACCGAAACCGACTCACCATCATAACCCCATGGAGCACCGTCGCCAAGCTCCTCTGCACCGCCCCTCACCCCGCGTCACTCAGTGAGAACCCCTCCTCCTCTCCCTTCATCCCCTTCCTCTCCACCACCTCCCGTGCCCACCGCGATGCCTTAGGCCGTGCAGTTGGCCATGGGGGGTGTGCGCCGCCGCTGCCCGGCCGGTCAGCCGCTGGCTGATCCCCTTTGTCGGTGGCCAAGGAGATCTGGTCTGTCCACATGGCTGCTGCATCGGTGCCACGCGGTGGACGTATGCCTCGGCCGCAGCGCACCAAGTCCACCATGCACCCTTCCCCTTTGTGCCGCTAACGAGCGAGGCCCACCTGTCGGCGCCGGTGCCCCCTTGCTGATGTCAGCAGTGTCCTTTCCGTTTGTGAAAATAATTAATAATTGTGCAATAAATCAAATGAATTGCAGAAATCCATTTAAATAGCTCAAAACTTCTAAAATTCATAACTAATTCACACGAACTCCAAATTGAGCAATTCAACTTGCAAAATTCATCTAAAATTGAGATCTAGATGTTTGTTTACTTTCCATGTACTGTTTACTTGGTTTTATTAAAGTTTTTCCTTGTTTTACATGCCAACATGTAGAATCTGTTGGTTTGGAAAATCGCGATCGCAAGGAAAAGTGTTTGGAAGGCTATTTGAAGAAGCAAGGCAAGTCATACATTCCCCTTGAGCATATTGAACCTACTTTATAAATGTTTTACCGTTGGCAAATAAAGTTGCATGTTTTGCTAATTACATGGGATTATGGAATTACCTATCTGCTTGCTTGTGCCATTTACTTATGATCTATCCTTTGTTAAACTTGGGTGATAATATGACTAGCTTGTCTCACTTATGTTGATCTTGCTAGAATCATGTTATGCTTAGCATGCTTAATACCACTAGCTCACAAAATGGGATAATCACATTATCTGCTTTTAGTATCTTGGATGAGCTGCGTGCTCGAGACATCTAGCCATGTTTTATTGGTCATAATTATCCAAGTAAAATATGGCTTAATGGTGGGCTATGGGTGGATGGTTTTGCTTGTCACATCCATGGAAATTAAGGACCGGTTCGCGGAAAACCCTGGAAGACTTACCGTGCTTACCACAAGTCAGCATAGGCAACGGCTGGACCTAGGCACCGAGGCGAGGGTGAGTGTGATTGAGTTGGGTCGGCTGGGGTTATACTGGTTGATCGGCTTCTGGATGCACCGCGACGCACAGGGGAGCTGCCCACCCAGAATATAGGGTTGGGGGTGAAACCTCAACGTGGTTCGGATGGTTAGGGGAGGTTTACGCGAAGGGTCCTGTCATAGTTCCTTTCCGGTACGTCATGGTGTCATGTCGGTGCACAGAAACATGTCGTAGGGTTGTGTCTTGTGGGTACGGTTTTGCACCTCTGGCCCAGAGTAAAACTATTCGAATAGCCGTGCCCACGGTTATGGGCGATCGATCAGCTTCATCGTGATTAGTTTCACACCATTAATTTATTTGACTTAATGAATTGGTGTAGTTCAGGTGGTTTGGTTGGGTCTGTTCAACGTGGAGTAGTGTTGTTCAGTGCAGATATAATCTTGCCTTAATTAATTAACTGTTTTACTATTTTCCAGCTATTAGTGTTTACAACCGCCTTTATGCAAATAGCTACAAACCTTCCCTTTGTCTCCCATTGCACGTCTGCATTATTGGTGTGGCTTGCTGAGTACAATGGTTGTACTCAGCCTTACTATTATTCCCCCTTTTTAGAAGTGTAGTGCTTCTGAGTTGAAGACAAAGTTAGAATACAAAGACTTATACCCCAGTTGAGTTTTGTCTGTGGAGTGGAGCTGAAGCCCCGCTAGAATCATCTTTTTCTGCTACTGTTGTTTCCTTTCGGTATGAGGACTAAGTGCCTCTTAAGTGAGTATTTACGCTTTATTTATGTTTGGATCTATATATTAATTTGTTGTTTTGATCCTAGCTGATTCCTGGACAGGGATTTAATAGACAAATTAGTCTGGAAATTTGAACAAAATTTCTGGGCGTGATAGTATTCATCTTGATCCGTCGGTGGAAGTACCAAATCCGGCCACGAGGAGCAGGCCAGGCCGTTGTGGCACCGGATCTGGACACCGGTGCCCCAGCCCCGCTGCATCCTCGTCAGCGTCCAGAGCACTCTGATTGTGTGCGAGGAGGGGTAGAATCCCCTATTTCTTCCGCCACTAGTCTGACCCACTTCCCATCGCTGCGCCGTCGAAAGCCGCGACAACCATCCCCCTCATCAACCTCGCCAAAGGTGGAGGTCGACCGGGACCACGTCGCCTCACAGGTAAGGGCGGTCGTGGAGACGGTCGGCTTCTTCCAGGTGGTAAAACACGGCGTAATCGACGAGCTCATGGACGAGATGCTCGTGGCGGTGTGGCACTTCAATGAGGAGCCTCAGGAGGCGAAGGTGCCCTACTACACCAGGGATGTCGCCAGCATGGTCCGGTTCAACTCCAACTTCAACCTGTTCCTGTCGACGGCGGCTAACTGGTGTGACACGTTGGTGACGGAGATGTCGCATGAGGCGCCCTCGCCGGAGCAGATCACGCTGGTGTGCAGGGGCGTGGCGCTGAAGTACACCGTGATGGTGCGGCGGCTCAGGGAACGGTTCTTCAAGCTGCTATCGGAGGCGTTGGGCCTCCCCACGGGGTACATGGGCCGTGACGCCAAATGCATGGATAGGCTGAGCGTGGTGGCGCACTACTACCCGGCTTGCCCATAGTCGGAGGCGATGATGGGAACGAGCCGACACTCCGACCGGAGCTTCCTCACCTACACTAGGACGTGTCCGGTGGCCTACAGGCACTGCTGGAGGGGCCGTGGTTGTGGTGGGTGGACGTCCCTCCGGTGGCCAACACACTGGTGGTGAACGTCGACTACTTCCTCTATCTGGAGTCGAACGACCGGCTCCGGAGCATTCAGCGTCGGGTGGTGGCCATCGGCGGCGGCTGCGTGTTGGTAGCGTGCTTCTTCCGCTTGGAGTACACGTCGACGAGATCGTATGGCCCGAACATGGTGGACGGCAACGGCGGCGTGCAGGCGACGTTGTATAGGAGCATGACGGTGGGGGAGTTTCTGGTGCGTTACAACGGTAAGGAGCTTGACGGCAGGTCGGTGCTTGATCATTTGAGGCTTCCAGCAGTGGCTGCTTCCACGTACAGTACTAGGTAGATGACGATGATCGAGACCTTCACTTCCTCGTTTTGGTGACTAGCTCGGTGCCGGTGGTAGCGAGAAAATTAACATTTTACCATCATCAAAACAGGGTTTCACTGAAATGCCACTCCCAAAATAGTTTCGTTAAATGCCACCCTCAAATAGGGGCAACATGTTGCAATGCCATTTCATCCATGTCTTCTCAGTTTAATGGCTTTTGCAATGTTTTTCTTGCTAAGATGACCAAAATACCCTTGAATCTCATCTCTTCCTATCTCATCTCTCCCTCTATCTCTTCCTCCTCTCCGTCGGTAGATGTGGAGGTCGCCGTTGCAAATGGTGGGTAGTGCCAGCGCACTCGGGCAAGGTGAAGTGGAGGTGCTGGCGCCCTGGTCACCCCTAGCAGCGTGGCTTGGCTCAGCTAGGGGTGTCGGCGTCGACGCGGTTGGGGCAGGTGGTGGGCAGTGCCAGCATGGTCACCGCTGGCCATGGGTGATTCAGTTCGATGGGTATTTTGGTCAGCTGCAAAGAAAACACGATAAAATTCATTTTGGTTGAGAAGAAATGGATGGAATGGTATTGTAACGTATTGCCTTTGTTTGAGAGTGGCATTTTGACTAAACCATTTTTCGGAGTAGCATTCCAACGAAACCCTATTGTGATGATGGTAAAATGTCAATTTTCTCGGGATGGCTGATCAGTGGCTGGTAGCTAGTCCAAGGCACGATGATGTGGCAACCAGTACGTCAGCCATTATGTCATTGCTTGATTAGTTAATTCGTTGGAATGGAACATATGCAAATACCATACGCTCATGCTATACTACATGTCCCCATGTCCCACGTGATTTGAGTAATAAACATTGATCACCATATCCCAGGTAATTTTAGATTACAACATTGATCTAAGATACGTGTAATAAACTATCTCTGTTTTAAAATATAGCAATTTTTAATAGAAATGGTTATATTTTGACGAAAGTACATAAGACGAAAATTAATATCATCGGTTGTCAAATATAGAAGAGTTAATCGCACATTGGGCTAGTAATTTTCGACCAAATTTTCACTTGGACTAGGGGTGTATTAGCAGCTTTTTTGGCCACACCGACAAGCACGATCGAAACACGTAAAGCTTTACGGTGATACGGAGTCGTCAACCACCTTGATCTAGAAAAATCTAAACCGAGATTGATTTTGTAAAACTAAACCGACTAGCAGAGCCGATTTTGGTGGATAGGGATAAACACCCATCTCGTAGGCGAACGAAAGGTTTACGGGACAAACCTACAAAGGAGATTTGCACTCTCGTAGTGAGGATGGAGGGCTTTCAGCGCAAACTGATGAAGATGGATGATAACTAGGCTAGAACTATACAAGAAGTAGATGTGATATTTAAAAAGTGACTCAATTGGCTAATTTTGTTGGAAGTAGATTGCTGCCTCAATTGAACCAGCCTTAGCCCTTATATGGGGTTGGTCTTGCCTCCTACAGGACCTCCTCCACGTCTAACTCTGGGTAGAGACCAATTAGAATTCGGAAAATACCTCCCCAAGCAAGGAACCCGAGACCAGGCAAAATTCGATCCGGACTCAGACTCAACCAGTCTGATCGGCCACACGCTGCTGGCTAGACCGGCCCTACACCACCGGTCAGACTGCCGTCGACCAGCCCACATGCGGCGGTCAAACCAACCCCGTGAAGAAAACCAGTCA
Source organism: Oryza punctata (assembly GCA_000573905.2). Taxonomy (NCBI): domain Eukaryota; kingdom Viridiplantae; phylum Streptophyta; class Magnoliopsida; order Poales; family Poaceae; genus Oryza; species Oryza punctata. Next base: position 19,388,537 of record CM002495.2, on the reverse strand, counting down.
TTTTCGAACTTTGGCAATATTTTCCTATTTCCTTTCTAGGTGCTAAATTTAGGTCAAAACACATACCCCAATGTTTTTTTGGCTATCTTTGAGAGCGTAAAAGCATACAATATGTTATCTTAGGGCGATAATCAAATTATCGGCCAGATCACCTCGTAAGCATCTTGCCATACACTTGCGAAGTATTTCTTCAAGTATTTCCCATTGATTGCTCTCTGAAATCATTCTCCTTGCAAAGTCCGAAAAAAATACGTATTCCCTTAAACAATTCCACATATCCGATAAGGATCCTCCCAACTAGGTGATTACTTACTTAACTCCTTAGATCTAGAACTCAAAGACAAAATTGTTTTCCATACCGAGTCTCCCACTTGAAACGAGTTTGCTCTTACTCACTTCTTATATGTTTTGGCTACTCTCTTTTTCTCCTTTTCTATCTTCTCTAGAGCCTTTAGATGCTTATCAGTCACATCATTGAGATTATCTCCCATCAATATCTTATATTCATGAAACGACAAATCATCTTGCTTGATATATCTAAGAGAGCCAAGATTCACCTCTACCAGTAAAACGACTTCTTATCCATACACTAACTTAAAAGGAGTTACCTTGGTAGCATCATGCTTAGATATCTTATGAGCCTATAATGCCTCGGAGAGTACCTCATGCCTTCTTTTTGGATGTCTCTCATTCTTTTTCTTAACTATATTCAACAAAACCTTATTACTCAACTCATCTTGTCCATTAGCCTAAGCGTAGTAAGAAGAACAACTTAACAATTTAATACCATAAGATTCAGCAAAGCTTTTTACCTCCATGATATAAAAGAAACTCCTTGATCCGTAGTTAAAGTTTGAGGAATACCAAATCTATGAATAATATGCTTCAAATTAAAGTAAATTACCTCCGTGTGAGTCATGTTCTTGAGCAACATGGCTTCGGCCCACTTGTTGAAGTAATCTGTTGCGACTAGCACGAATCGATGCCCTTTTGATGATGAAGGATACATTTGACCTATAAAATCCAAAGCCGAGGTTGGAACAACCATTATTTGATAGTAGGATTCAACACAGTGGCGGGCGCCAATTGAATATTGCCAAACGGTTAACAAGCTTCGCATCCTCTATAGCAGTTTAGTTGTGCATGTATATGAAATTATATATGATGATTGACAATACAAATTATACATTGCTAAATACACACATGGTATACTTGAAATCTAGAAAAAAAACATATACATGTCCACAATAACACAAAAAAGATATAAATTAAAATATTAGAAAATAAATCCGTAACATAGGCCATAATAGTACTTAAATAAAATATCTATGGCTAATCTCTATAACATATAATTATAAAGTATCAATTTATAACCACCTTACACGTGTTATAGAACCCTCCTACCATATTTACAAAAGCTTATAACAAATATAAGATAACTTTAGAAATTCTTCATAAAAGGTGGAATAACAAATGCTTAATCCTCAATTAAATGTTAGCGTTGGATGATTTCGATGGCTTAATTCGTATGTTTGTACCAATATTATATCTAGGTCATCATAATGAAGAAAAAATCATCGCTGTGAGTTATAAAAAAGCGTACAGTTGTTGTGGGAGATTTTATTGAGCCGTTACAATGTGAATATATAGGATTGTACAGATGATTACTAACGTCAAGTTGCACTAGGTTGCTTGACAACCAACTACACCAATAAAAGAGCCCGATGAGTGTCACAATGAGCCACCAAGACAAGGTAACAAGGGAAGCCCTTGCCAAATAATTTGTGATGACTGAACCTTCTTTGAACTCATTTATCTATGTATTATTATTTATGCCATGTTTGCTTGAAACGGGTTTAGGAGTCACAGATCGGAGGACAATTGAGCTAAAGATATCTGTAATGGAACTTCTAAACTTCATTTTGACTCGTAACCGTCATAGTTAGTTAAAATTATCAGAATTGCTATAATTGTTAGGAACAACCAATTCGGTACCACTGTCAACCATGAGAAAAAGCGATGGAGTAATTAAGGAAAACAGAAAAGTAAAATTTCAAAGAGCAATTAGTTTTGTATTATTAAAACATCTCTGTTTTAATATTACATCTCAAACTTAATACGTGCAAATAAGACCTCTATTTCTTCCCTTGCAAGCTAAGCCTTTAAGGACTAAGTAGATGATGGGGGACTTACTAGATAAATGAACATCCTACGAGAACTTAGTTTAGAAAACGTGTACTTACCAATAATTATTAATCACCAGAAAAGAATTTAACATTTCAAAAATTCTAGGGTTGGAGGCACTTCAGCACATGAAGCGGGTTGGAGGTCGTTACGACTTGTGTGACATTCAGGACAAGTTCGAGGACCCAAAAATGCATTTTGATAATTCAGAGACCTAGATAACGCATCTGCATAAGTAGGGACCGCCTATGTACTTCACTCACTATGTTTTATAAGCTAGCTCTTATAAAACTAGGGGAGGCACCAAAAATTATAGGGATAATGTTTCCCCGGAGGGAACCTGTTGACGTAAAAAACACACACCGACCTGAGAGATTTGCTTTACTCTAGTGCAGATCCAAAATAATGATGAGATACGGGCGTGCCAGTCAGTTTGATCCTGCAACTGACAAGATATATAAATTGAATATCAAAGAGTCGATCGGCTGACAAGTCGATGGAGTGATTCCAGCCGATGCCGATACCAGCCGATATCAGTATAGATCTTGATACTTGAGTAAATAATGACATAAAGATAATCGGCTGATGATAATGTAATATAACAATAATATAATCCAGTAGCAACCAATCGGCTAGTAATGATAGATTGAATAAGCACTGATCCGAAGGTTAAAGCATACATCGGCTGGAGATCCGATGTCATTAAATCCAAACGATTAGATAAACAGTGAAACCTTTGTTGTCATCGGCTTAATCCATCTTGTATGTAATCCTTATAAGCCGATGCAACGTCCAGATAACTCATCGGCTGAAACCCCGATGAAACCCTTATCGGCAATCAAGAAAAAGGCTAGAGATTATAGTTCTAAGCATGACTTAGTAGATCAAACTTAACTGATGCAGCACTAAGTATGAAAAGAAACATAATATCTAGAAAATCAAGCATTTGACTGATTTTCAGGGTGGTGGATACATTATATAATCCAAACCAACAAAGTAATCTAGCCGATATCGATAAACCCTAGATGGAGATTGGCCGATGCAAGTAGAAAACATTGTCAATCTGGATTATATAATGTATATGATAACTCGACGACTTACATGAACAAGATTAGAGTGTCGAAGCGATGGAAGCACTAATCCCGATATCGCAAGCCGCCATAACAAGCCTTACCCCTCGTCGGAGATCAAAGTCGATGCAGCCCAACTTGAAACAAGAACTTGTCGAAAGTAAAAAGGTAAAAGGTGGTGATGCACCGAAGTTGAATTGATCGAGAGACAATTTATATGGACCCTGGGTGTACATATTTATACCCATGGATAGATACTAGTCCATATCGGATACGACTCAAATTTTCCTAAAGATAAAAGGAAAAACATAAATTCCTTATCGGACACTACACACACTTTCCTAAAATTAAAAGGAAACTAACGACTCTGCCTAATTAATAGATAAATTGCCATGCCGCATCCTACTTGAACTCGGTCGCTTTTGAATAAGCTTCCTTTAATAGATTAATTTCCTTAACTGAATTTGGTAAGAATCCGACTGTTGGCGATTGATAATTTCCATCGGCCGATTCCAGAACTCTGAAGCCGATACTGACTCTAGGCTGATGATGACTTCGAGGCTTACCAAATTTCGTCAACAGAACCCTAGGGAACAAACTCTGGGGGAACAACTCCACGGGAAAGACATGGTTCCCTAGACTTTCAATGGCAAAACTTAGAGAGAGGAAAATATCCCTTGGGCTTTCATACTGTAGGGAATTAACCTCATCACATATGGGGCACCAATGCTGACATGCAAAGCTAGTTTCACCAATTTAGCATAACTTTTTGTATTATATCACAAATTGTTAATATGTGTAGTTACAACAACATTTTCACTATACAGAATATCTACAAAACATTATATCTAAACAAAGAGTACATTTTTTTACCATCTTGTTCTTTTCTAATTAAGATACAGATTTTACCTCGGTTTCCGTTAGCATACTTTTCAAACTATTAAATGGTATATTCATATGAGTACTTTCTATATAAAAGTTGCTTTAAGATATCAAATATCAAATTTTCAATTTTGTAATAATTAAAACTCAATTAATCAAGTGTTAAATGTTTTCTCGTTTTACGTCCCCTAACTTTATCTCCTTCTTAATCTATCTCAAACATCTTATAGTCAAGTAACGGAATGGATATAAGTGGATAATCAAGTACCAGAATGAATATAAATGGAATCACAAGGGGACCAAAGGCACATGGAATCACAAGGGGACCAAAGGCACATGGATAGGCAAAGATTCGGTGGTAAAAGAAAGAGTTTTCTCAAAATTTAAATGTTTCTTAGCGACCAAATTAATTAGATAAAATAGAAAAACAACACTCCAGAAGTTATTTAAAGTTTGATATCCCATAAAGTTATTTTGTAGCAAAAGCCTACCCCTACTCAGTTTTGTTGTAAAAACCACCCTAGTACAAACGTGGTTAACCAAATCAGCTTGTTATCACTGATGTAAAACTATCACAGGCTAAGCTAGCAGAATTAATCTTATCAAGTACTTGCATTATACCTACTCTTGATGTTTTATTAATTTTTTTGTGCATATAGAGAAACTTGGTGCAACATCGTTTAAGCTCTTATCGACAATTATATCTGTGGAATCTCCAATAATAGTGTTAAAGACTATACTCGTAGAAGTATTTAATTTTAGTACGTAAAGACCAAATTGACGGCATAAGGTTTATGAAAACATGTTTATTCGGTAAAGCACGTACTCACTGGGATAGTTTTTGCAACAAAACTAAGTAGGAGTATGGGTATTTGCACTAAAATGGTTTATGGGGTGAAATATCAAGCTTTAAATAACTTATGGGATGATTTTTAATAAATTTTCCAATTATTAATATTTGTAGCCATGTGGCTTCTGGAGTAACGTGTCATTCGGTTGGCATGCTTGATGAATCTATATATGATGCAATGATAGAACTATAAGTATGGGACAGATAGGGATATGTCCAACCGACCAATTGTCAATTTCTGAACGTCCGTATTGGTTGCAATCAGGTAAGTTCATGCTGCTTTTAAAAGGTAGTATGTTGTGGGTGCTTGTATTTTGCATCCAAACATCGTGTAAATTGGTTAAGGAGAGGCAACTAACTCATCATAGGAGGGTTAGCCTTTGTATTTTGCATGAAAAACCTTACGGCCTTATTCTTATTCGGTTTCAAGGATTCCTAAAGGATTTCTCAATTCCTTTGGAATAAACACTATTCATGCATTTGGTTCATATAATTCAAATGAAAATTTTCCATATGAACACTGTGTCAATCCTCCAAAAATCCTTCAAAATATATTGATTCGATAGGAATGAAAATATCCACTCCATCCTCTTTTATTCAGCTCATCGAAGAAAAAAAATTATGTTCCAATCCTTTTGTTTTACACGTACATTCCTATATTATTCTTTTTCCTGTTCATGTAATTTGGAAATCCGTTGAACCGAACTGGCGACATAATTAGTTCAGCCTCAGTTCATAAATGGAGGTTAGGTACATTGTCCTGAGCCAAACTGTGGACTAAAAATAGAGAGAGGTAATTTGCTCCTTCTTCGTCTCCATACAGAACGTACTGAGGATATATGACTTCCTGAACCGTGCGTGCAAGTACAGCTTATAAATGTCTATTGCTCTCTGCATTCACAAAAATATAAAAATAAAGTTTTTCTACCGTTCAAAAATTTCCCATCGGTAAAAATTTTTATAGTACTGCTTCTCCATCCAAACCAACCCATATTAATTTCTCCACTTACTCTCTCTAGCACAACTATGAAATTCAACCAGCGGTATGGAAGTTACTTCAGCTGAAATTTAATTTTTCATAAAACAACAACACTTATATTTGTCGATGAAGTAGTAGCTAGTTAGCAAACGATCCACTTATAGGCTTTCAAGAGAAGCGATGAAACCTCTCCGTGATGATTACAAGCACACACCAAACCTACGCAAAAAAGGAATAGAAAAATAGCTAAAAAGGAGATCCACAAAAAATCCTTGCAAAGTGTAGTGTCCAGTCTTCATACAGCTCTTGCTCCAACTACCGCAATGCTGATGTCATTCATCTTATTGGTAAAATTTACGTAATTATAGTTAATTTTGTGATGAATTATTTTATCACTTAAAGTATTTTAAATATAATTTATAGCTTATACATTTATATAAAAATTTTAAATAAAATAAATGGTTTAAAACTTAACGGTTTCGATCCATTAAAAAACGGGAGGAGTACTGTACTACTATAACTGCACAAGTGTTCAACCGGCGTCAGTTGCTCTTAGCCACCAGCGCGCCGTTCCAAGCCTCGTTCCTGCAGCGGCCGCCCGCGCAGCGTTTTCTCATCTCGGCTCACGACGCGCGTGCCCATATGGCCACTGTCTCCGGCAGCGACCGCCTCCGTGACCTCCACGCCTTCGACGACACCAAGGCCGGCGTCAAGGGCCTCGTCGACGCCGGCGTCACCGCCGTCCCCTACTTCTTCCGCCACCACCCCGACCCACTCCCCGTCGCCGCGCCGTCGGAAGCCGCGGCGGCCATCCCGCTCATCGACCTCGCCAAGGTGGAGGTCGACCGGGACCACGTCGTCTCAGAGGTGAGGGCGGCCGCAGAGACGGTCGGCTTCTTCCAGGTGGTCAACCATGGCGTCGCCGGGGAGCTGATGGACGAGATGCTCGCGGCGGTGCGGCGCTTCAACGAGGAGCCCCTGAAGGCGAAGGTGCCCTACTACACCAGGGACGTCGGCAGCAAGGTCCGGTTCAACTCCAACTTCGATCTGTTCCGTTCGCCGGCGGCCAACTGGCGCGACACGATGTTCATCGAGATGGCGCCGGAGGCGCCCTCACCGGAGGAAATCCCGCCGCCGTGCAGGGGCGTGTTGGAGGAGTACGCCGCGGCGGTGCGGAGGCTCGGGGAACAGCTGTTCGAGCTGCGGTCGGAGGCGCTAGGCCTCCCCGCGGGGTACCTCGGCCGCGACGCCGGATGCATGGACGGGCTGAGCGTGGCGGCACACTACTACCCGGCGTGCCCGGAGCCGGAGGCGACGATGGGCGCGACCAGGCACTCCGACCCCAGCTTCCTCACTGTGCTGCTGCAGGACGCGTCCGGGGGCTTGCAGGCGGTGCTCCCGCGGCCAGAACGGTGGGTGGACGTCCCTCCGGTGGCCGGCGCGCTGGTGGTGAACGTCGGCGACCTCCTCCAGCTGGTGTCGAACGACAGGCTCCGGAGCGTGGAGCACCGGGTGTTGCCCACGGGCGGCGCCGGGCCAGCTCGCGTGTCGGTGGCGTGCTTCTTCCGCCTCGAGTACGCGTCGACGAGGCCGTGCAGCCCGGTCGTCAGCGCCGCGCGGGCGGCGGTGTACAGGAGCACGACGGCGGGGGAGTTCCTGGCGCACTACAACGGCAAGGGGCTCGACGGCCGGTCGGCGCTGGACAACTTCAGGCTTCCGGCGGCTGCTTCTTCTTCCGTCGTCTCCTCCTCCACTGTAGCTGGATGAATCGAGAGCTTCACTTGGTCGTTTCGGTGACGTACTCGGCGTTGGCTGGAAGCTAGCTAGTCGTAGCCGTAGGCTGCACGACCGATGATGGACGTACGTCGTACGTGGCGATTTGGCAACCATTCAGCCGTTACGTCAATGCTTAATTAATTGGTCGGTTGGATGCTGGAACATACGCAGATATACATATATACATACATCTCTACTACTTAAAAAATTAACATCATCCATCAGGAATAAATATTAGACTTTTGGTTTTTTCTGGATGAAATATGGGCTTGTGACCTGAGGAAGAGGAGAGAAGGGAGGAAAGTGGACCGGAAATGGGAGGTAAATTAGACTCGTTTTGGTCCATCAAGAAGGTCAATTAGACTTTCGGTTTTTCTTGGGCGAACATGCGCTTGCGGGCTAAAGGAGTAGGAGAGAGGCTGGAGGGAAGGTAAATTAGATTTCCTGTTACTCGCTGGCTACGGGTTGAGCTTATTGGGCCAAACGTGGAAAAAAAGAAAAAAAATGTTTTTATATAGATCTTTATTTAAATAAATATTGAAATTGTGTTTGTATTATTAAAATTAGCAATTGACCTCTGAAAATTCCGAGAAAATTTCAATAGTGTAATTAATCATGGATAATTTAACAAAAATTAAATCCAGCCATGTAATTTTATTTCTCATACTTACTTTACTTTACTTATAAATTAATTTAATTCTACACCTACCTACTTTATTCCGAAAAAATTGTATTTTAATTAATTGCATAATGTATTTTTTTTTCTCAATTTTCTCGTTTTTTCTCCCCGTTGTAACGCACGGGCAATTTTTTTAGTATATATATACGTATATATATATAGCAAAACTATTCTACATCTGGGGTATAGAATAGTTACTTTATGCCTCCTCCCTCCCATAGGTCAAGCCCACCTCCCACCCCTTCCCAAATCCCAACACCCACCTTTCACCTCGGTCAAAGGTTGGTCAAAGCATCTTCCGGCCGGTCAAACCCACCCTTGACTTCCCCCACCACACACCTCCTTTCAGCTCTCGTCTTGTAGGAGTGATGCAGTAACGCGATAATCATTGTGCAGTAATATCGTGTCTTAATTGCAGTAATAATACTAAAATATATTTATAATACACTGTTGACGGATCTACTTTTTGATAAGTATTTTTTCTAGCATCTTAGTACAAATTAAATGATTTTAAAAAATTGTAAATGATGTGATAGATATTGCTTTTCGAAGATTGTTTTTTTAAATCTAATGCTCCACGAGCAGTAATGTTGTTACTGTTGCATGTTTTGCATTACTACATTCATATCATATCATTACTGCAAGATGTATTAACGACTATAAGTTTCACATGTATCCACTAGGGAAGGATTGGTGCATTCTCCTCACTATAAAATATGGTTTTGTTAAGACGATTAATTTTTTAGGAAGATAAGTTTCCTTGCGTGGAATAGATCTTGTATGCAGCTCAACAGAGTCGATGTTACTATTTTGTTGTACATTAGTGCAATTCCATTGTGACTTTCCTATAACTTGTTTTTCACGTTACTACAAGTCCATTGTTATGTTACTGTAAGAGTGCAATAATGCCTATAAGTTTTGCAGTAAATAGGTTGTTACTGTAATTGCTAATATGTATCTTTGTGTGTACAATGAAAAGTACTCCTTACACTTATATCAACATGTGGCCATGCACATACACTTTATAGCACTTCACATGGGGATTAAATGACAGTGTATCTCATCTTGCTCTACTACTATGTTTATTTTGCAATGTTACTGTAACATTTTTGCAATGTTATAGTAACGACATGATAGAATTACAGTAACACGGAATAGACAAATAGTAACAGTGGTTCTACAGTATTACTGCTCGTGGAGATTTAAAACTTCAAAAGAACTAACCTTTTGGAGAGCATTATATCTTAGACCATGGACTATTTTTTAAAACCTTTTTCACCATGATGCTAAGAAAAAAGTGCTTATGAAAAGTAGAGTAGTCATGACTACATTTTAACTATATTTAGCATTGTTACTGCAAGTAACTGATGGTGTTACTGCGTCGTTCCTACCAATACAATGGGATTGTAGTAATAAAATGATGGGATTGCAGTAATGCGAAACGGATAGTAGTAACGACAGTGCTATAGTAGAACTGCTGGTGGAGAGTTAAACTTCGAAACACCCAACCTTTATAGAGCATTATCTCTTAGGCCATGTACTATTTTTTAAACCGTTTGCAACATTATAGTAGAAAAAATTGTTTATCAAAAGTAGATCCATCATGACTATATTTTCACGTCGTTACAGCAAGTAAGCTATGATGTTACTATACATTGACCGTCATGTTACTGCACCATTCCTGTGAGACGAGAGTTGGGCTGGGTGGTCGGGGAAGTCAGCATGTGGGTTGACTAAGGTCTGACCAGCGTGGGGGCTCGTTGATCGGTCTTTGACTCAGGTGGGAGGTGGGTTTTGAGCCTTAGGGGGATGGGAGGTGGGTTTGGCCCTTAGGAGGGAGGGGGTATAGAATAGCTATACTATACCCCGTGTATAGAATAGTCTTATATTATAGTTATTTTACACCCCTCCCTTCCCTCAAGAGCCCAACCCACCTCCCCTTCTCTTCTTTGGGCCCAAAACCCACCTCTCACCGTGGTCAAAGGGCTTCCACCTCGGTCAAACCCGTCTGCTAACTCCCCTCACATCTACCTGTTTGATGTTCTTATCTCGTACATATGGTGCAGTAATAGGACGACCACCATGCAGTAACGTCGCAGCTTACGTGCAGTAACATTGATGAAATATAGTTAAAATATAGTCATGACAAATCTAGTTTTGTAGAGCTCTTTTTTCAAAGCATTATAGTGCAAATGGTTCAAAAATATAATATGTGGTGTGAGAGATATCATTGTTTAAAGATGAGAATTCTAGAGATACCATTTTGCTAGTGTGTGTATTGTATTTTAACCAATTTTATATATTTGTAAAACTGTGTTACTGCATATATAAAACCTTATTAGTACAATTTATATGGTGTGTTACTGCACAACTTATCACTATACATCATTCTGATAGTAACGTCATGAAACTCGAAATAAACAGTAATAACAATGTAGCTACATGTACAAAATTAAACTTAAAGTACCTTTTGTACATTCTTATAGGTTTTTTCTGTTCTCTTACAATAACACTATGATGAGATTATAGTAACATAGAACAAATAGCAGTAACAATATTGTTGTACTATTACTTCATTTGTATTGTTAAATTTTATAAATCCTAATCTTTCTAGAGCAATACCTCTCACATTCTATATTGTTTTTAAAAAAATTTTGCACCAGGATGTTCAGAAAAGTGCTTATCCAAAGTACATCCATCATGATTAGATTTTAACTATACTTTAGTATTACTATAATTAAGATATAGTATTACTGTACGGTGATCGTTATATGTAAGATCTCTCCCATGTATTATGAATGAAACTAATCTTCCTTAGAGAAATAGTTTTCTTAAAACATTTTATATATAGCAATCTTCCTCTGTTATTGTATAATATAGAAGTCGTTACCGCTAGTATCCCTATATATTACCACTCGCTATCATTGAACCACACATCGTTGATCTCCCTAAATCATCCTTGACATGAACATGCTCCATAAGCCAACCACTCTCGCTCCACAAGAAAACCAAGACGATTCCTCTCCATCCAAAAAATCCACCCTCACAAACCACCCTCATCCCACGAGTAAACCGAACCAATTCCCCTCTCTCCACGTTACTCCACTTTTTTTGTTACTATACATATTCTTGCAGTAACATATCAATCAATTGCAGTAACACACAATGTTACTATGAAACTTATAATCGTTACTACATCTTTTAGTAACGACATCATGTGATTGCAGTAACGCATAACATACAATAGTAACATTTGTGCTATAGTATTATTGTTGGTGGAGAGTTAAATTTAAAAAAAAACAATCTCTGAAGGGTAATTTCTCTCACATCATGTACTACTTTTAAAAACCGTTTGCACCATGATACTAGAAAAAAGTGTTTATCAAAAGTAGATCCGTCATGACTATATTATGACTAAATTTTAATATCGTTAATACAAGTAAGACATAGTGTTACTGCACCATGGACATCATGTTACTGCATCACTATTGCGAGATGAGAGCTGAGAAAAGGTGAGTGGTGAGGAAAGTTATAGGTGGGTTTGACCGAGGTGGGGGACCTTTGACCTAGGTCAGAGGTGGGTTTTGGGTCCTTGTGGGGAGGGGAAGTGGGTTGGAGGGAAGGGGGTATAGAATAGTTATTCTAAACATTGGGTGTAGAATAGTTTTGTTATATATATACGTGTGTGTATATATGTATATGTATATATATACGTATATATATATATATATACCCGAATATACATATACATATATATGCATATATATGTATGTGTGTGTGCTCAGGGCTAAGTATCCTCTACCGTAATGTCACTACCATTACCATCACTAACGTGTGGGTCCCAGCTTCCTATTACTGCACACGTTAGTGACTGTAATGGTTGTGCCAATATGTATGGTCGAGGAGTGATTCGTAGTAAATAAATGTTGGATCTCCATATTTCATGTGATTATGGCTTAGAATACTACTACCTCCGTATAGTTGTGGGTTTTTGTGTCCAACATTTGATCATCCATCTCATTTAAAATTATTTTATAATTAGTATTTTTATTGTTATTAGATGATAAAACCTGAATAGTACTTTATGCTTGACTTATTTTTTTAATTTTATAAATTTTTTAAATAAGACGGGTAGTCAAATGTTGGATACAGAAACCCACAACTCCACTTAAAATAGGACGAAGGGAGTAATCATAAGCAGCAGCAGGGATTTTTTACGGTCACTATAACATAATCGATTTTTCACGACAAGATCCCTTTAGACAAGATCTACAGGCGAACCATAACTACCTCATATACAAAAATCAATCTTCTGAGCATAGTTCAACAACCGCATGCGAAAATCAATTTTCATAGGCGAACCTCTTAACAGGCTCACATTTTCGCATTTGGGCATATTAAGAAGCCCGCATGGGAAAATACCCCCACTCTTTTTCTCCCCTCCACTCTCCCTCCTCTCCCCACTCGTCCTCCCACTCCCTCTCCTCTCAACAAGGCGAGAGTGGCTACGGGCTCGGGCTCCGATAGGACTCCTCACTCCTCTCTTCTCTTCTCCTCTCCTCCCTTCTCCTCTCGTCACAGCAGTCGTGTCGTGGCGGCAGCAGGGAGCTCGTTGGCGGTGGATCTGGCTGCGGGGGGCTCGTGGCGACGGATCTGGTGGTGAGGGGGCTCGGAGGCGGTAGATCCGGTGCAGAGACCTCCTCCCCTAACGAGGCCATGATGGGCGAGGGTCGCGGGCTCGGGCTCTGGCGGCAGCGAGCTTGAGCAAGAGGGATCCCATGATGAGGACATCACTTCTTTGAATACACATAGTACTCCTCAAGTTGTTTTGCAAGATCCAATCACTAGAGTTCGTGCTCGACAATTGAATTTACTTGTAAGCTTGTTACTAAGTACTTTTTTATGTGCTTTTGAGGATATATTACTACCTAATGATTTAATTATGATTAGGAACTATGGAGCACCTGGAGAGAGGCTAGGAGATGGACAAGGTTGTCATGGATGTTCAAGTAAAGATGGAGTTCCAACTCTTATCAAGTTCGAGTCCACCACGGGCTCTAGAAGCAGTCCACACTAAAATCGTCACCCAGATTGCATTCAGACTCCAATTTCAATGCTCTATATATGTATGGAAAGCTAAGGAGACCATATTTCCAATGGATCTGGTTCCACATCAAAATTTCTTCCAAGTCAACGGGAATCATTGAAACAAGAAGGCGTTCAAAATCTGTATGGGAGTTGCATCATCGTCTTTGGGCCCGTTGGGCCATGTATCGTGTCGGAGTCCAATAGGAACGCGCCGAGGGGTCAAAGGTCGACCCTAGAACCTATATATTATGTATCTATCATGATCTTGATGCAGCTTCCAAAATTCCCCAAGGGTGAAAGGGAGCTAAACGATCAAGCCATTCAGAACATACAATGAGACATGTGTTATTTCATTCATAATTGTTGTCGAAACGACAACCACATATGTCGAAGGACGTGGATACTCAACAATTGTCGGGAAGGTTAAGTGTAATAAATTTTGTATATCCAATCTCCCGCTTTTACATGGCCCTGGTGACTATTTATAACCCCCTTACAGATCCCCCTATTAGGGTTTAGGGCTATTACAGGGGAATTTACATGGTCACCCTCATAAAGGGGCCCTTACATGGGTATTTAGTGTAATCCAGGCACATGGGCCCTCGATGGGCCGCCTGGCGGCTTCCGGTTCATTGGCCCATGGCCCGGGGCGATCGGGCGGGCCTGCTGGCCTTCCTCGGACCAGGTCTGCTCTGGCGAAGCCATCCTCCTTCGGCGCATGCCTTCGCCATGTAGGCTTCGCCTTGGCTGGCCGGAACCCCTTGTGGCTCCTCGCCATCGGATTTCGCCGCTGGGTTCCGCCATCGGGCTTCGCGTTGGGGCTTCGCCCCCTGGTCCTTGGGCGTTGGGAGACTGGATTCTTGCCGCCTGGTTGGTTCCGGCAGGCTCGGTCGAAGGGGCCTCATGGCATACTGCCAACAAGCCCCTCACGGGCAAGGGTGAGATAGGAGCTTCGGCCGAGACCGTGCAAACCATGTAGTATGGTATGAGGCGCCCCCTTTCGACCGATGCTCCCGCCCCTCTTTCTGGATCCTGCAAAAAACTCGTGGCACGTGAAAGAGGATTATCATGTGTGGTCTTCGCCCTTCTCGAGCAGTCGTGGGGATTTGATTTTGATTGATGATTTTTTTTTCAATGGTCCTAGTGTAAGCAGTGTTGGGCCTTCGCTTTTTATGAACAGTGGGGTGGCCTATGTCACTTTGTTAGGTTTTGGCGAACCAGTGATGGGCCGTTGGGCCGCGGCGAACAATAGTGGGCTTTCTTTTTGGGAGCCCATTACTGCACGGCCTGATCCATGGGATTTTACCGTTTCGCCCACCCCGTGACACGTGGCCACCCCTGATTGGCCGGGGAGGCGAAGCGTCATTTGGTGAGATATATATTCTCACCCCCCGCTTTTCACCGTCGTCACCCTTGTCATTTTCACCGCGGTTACTTTCCTCTCCACTTGCTCTCGGCTAATCTCTGAGTGACCTACTTCGCCCGAGTAACCTTTTTCGCCAACAAACTTCCTCTTCGCCCATGGCTCGCCGCAAGCCGAGCCCAGTCCTCGTGACCGGACCCGATCCCGGCCGGATCGACGACGACACCACAGCCTTCCTGGGGGCTTCGCTTGTCGATGATGACGAGTTGGCCAGAATGGTTGACGCCGGCCTGGTGGCGGAGGGGCAGGCGTTCCCCCCGGAGAAGCCGAAGTGCCACATCCCGGCGAACACCAGACGGTGGTGTTCGCCGTTTTCTTTGAGGCCGGCCTCCGATTTCCGTGCAGCATCCTGTTGCCGGAGATCCTCCGCCTCTTCTAAGTCGAACTGCCCCAGTTAAGCCCTTCGGCCCTGGTGCGGATCGCGATTTTCGACTGGGCGTGCGGGACCGCGGGGTTCGAGCCCGGCGCCGATCTTTTCGGCGCCATCTTCTCCGCTGCCGTCAACACGAAGACGGTGATCACGCCCGCTGGTACCCGGAAGACAGCGTTCGGGAGTGTGAACTTCAACGTTCGCCCCGAACGCGCCGACTTGTGGCCGATCAATGCCGCCATGTTGAAATGGGACCGCCACTGGATGGCGAAGTGGTTCTACCACTCCATCCCCTTCGAGTCGGACTCCGAAGTGGCGAGGGCGCTGTGTTGGCGGCGTCGCGCAATTTCGCCAGCGCGGAGACCTAGGGTTGCCGTTAGCGGCACCCTAGAGTCCCGCTTCGCCCTGCTTCGCAGGGTGTGTTCCCGGCTGAGTTGCCGGGATTTAGTAGAAGAGTTCTGCATGCTGTGGATTCATCCGCTTTCGCAGGCATGGCAGGTCGAAGTCGATCAAGGCGAAGTGGTCGACGGCCTGCCCAGACTCGTTTTGCCCCCAGGGGCGAATGGTGAGCTCTTTTTTTTTACGCTTTGCCTTTTTACCCTGCTTTCGCTTCGTCTCCTAACTTTGTGTCTTGCCTTTTTCCAGTGTTGACGCTGGCCCAAGCCGACGCCGAAGCCAGACGGCTTGTTGGCGATATCTTGCTGACCGAATATAGCCAGCTGCTGACTCGGCAAGCAGCTGGCCGGGCGAACCGCGTCCATGTCAGCGAGCTCCCTCCGAGGGCGAAGCCATCTAAGGCGGATGGCGAAGCCGACCCCTCTCAGAAGCGCCCACGGGGGCAGGTTAGATTTGCCCCCCGCAAACAGAAGGCCCACGTCTCATCAGAGGATGATGTGGAAGACGAGGATATCGAAGAGGAGGGAGCGGGACGGGTCGGCGCCGTGGCCGAAGAGGCTACTGACAAGGCGGGCGATAGCCGCTCCGGGACGCGCGGTTATACGCCGACTCCTAGCCCGGAGCATGCCGACACCGGGGCGGAGTCCGCCTCTTCGCCCCTGCGGCGAAAAGACGTGGAGGGCGCCAAGGCCCTAGTCTCTATCGCTGCGGCCAAGGCGGTAGGAGGCAGCGTGACGAAAGCAGCCCCCCGGAAAAGGGGGGTCATCACCATCGCCAACGCCTTCAGCGATGAGGAGTCGTCTGACGGGACCCCTACCTCGCCTGCGGGGCGAAGTCAGGGGCCTTCGACGTCCCTGGGGGCGGCCGACGGGGCTGGTGCTTCGCCGTCGGCCGAACGGGTGGTGAGGGTGGCCACTCGCGTCTTCGGCAGCCCCATACGCCGGCCGCTTTCGCCGCTCGCCCTAGATAAGGGCAAAAAAGCCGCCGAGGGATCTGGCTCCGAGTTCTCTCAGGGGTCAGCCCGCTTCGTCCCCGGGGCCTTCGAGACCCGGGCTGAGCTCGTCCCCTTCGTGGAGGGGGTGAGCAACATTGTTTCGCCGGCTGGCGGTCCCAGCCTCTTCGCCGAACTCAATGAGTTTGACGAGGGGTGCTCCGCCGTGAAGAGTTTGGCCGTACGGGTAAGTTTCGGTGTCCTCCGAATTTCTTTTTGTTTTTCGACCTCCCCTTTCTACACTTGGCTTACGTTGTGCCCCCCCTTTTTTCTTCTTCGCCAGCTTTTGGCGGCCCATTGTTCCACTGAGCGGACAATGCGGGCCCGCTTGGACGGCCTAAAAAACCGGCTCCGGGCGAAGGACGACGAGCTTGGCCGAAAAGGCCTTGAAATGGAGGGGCTTGCCCGATCCCTTCGAGAGGCGAAAGCGGAGAACAGGCGCCTTCAAGCCGAGCTCGACAAAGGCAGCGAGGCGAAGGCTGAGATCGATCGCCTTTCGGCCGAGCTGGCGAAAGAGCGGGAGCATACCGCCATGTTGACTGTCTACTATGACACGACGGAGCCCCAGATGGAAGCCCTTCGCCAGAGGGCGCGCAAGGCGGAGGAGAAAAACAAGCACCTTGCTCAAGAGGCGGCCCGGGTGACCGAAGCGGCGAAGGCGTCCTGCTGCACCCTTCGCCTTGCCCTTACGGATATGGGGACGAAGGCGAGTAGCTTTCCGGGCGAAGACGCTTCCGTCCTGGACTTCTGTGATTGGAGCCCGGAGGCCGGCTGCGCTGTCTCTGATTGCACCACCGCATACGGCGATTGCTGTGCGCGCGTGTCGGCCGCCTTCGCCCTGGGGTTACTTCAGCAGAACGGGTGCGAACACGTCGCCCGATTCCCCGAGCTAGCGAAGGGGGACTGGGAGGTTAGCTCCCAAGACGTGACGCCCACCCTTCGTGCCTGGCGAAGGCAGTTTTGGCTGAAGGAGGGCCGTTCCACAGCTAAGACCCGCCTACTTGAGCAGCTGGCGAAGTCAGAGGCGGCGAACCAGGACGAAGAGCCAGCAGCGAGGGGCAGAGGAGGAGCCGAAGACCACCCCGAGGTGTGAGGCCCTCCGCCCGTCTATTTTTGTAAACGTTTCCTTTTGTTCTTCGCCGTTTTTTAGGGGCGAATTATGTAAATACGGCTGAGGCCTTGAACTAGTGGAAATATATGACTCCTTTCGCCATTTGTATCGTTGTTGTGCGACGCGCGAACCGTTTGAGATGTTTTTGCGATTGTCTTGCCTAGTTCTTTCGCGTTCGCTTTTCTCTTATTCCGCTCGCCTTCGTGACACTCCCTTTTTTGTAGGGTTGGTGCCGAAAGCTTTGCGTTCGGCCTCCCCTTGGGGATTGGCGAAGCAAAAACGAGAAGTTCATTGCGGTGAAGAATTTGCCGAAGGCTCGATACCAGCTTCGGCCTATCTACCGCGAAATGACAATCAATGGGAACAACTACAGGGTTGTAAGCGTCGCTAACTGGATGCGATCCCATCCTGGGCGAACACTGGAGGACTACGATCGTGTCCATGTGGCACGCCTGGAGGGCATGGCCCGTTTCTGGCGAAACCATCGGCGGACCGATCGGCAGGAGGCGATCGCCCAGCGGCGCTACGCCCTTACTGTAGCTTCGCCCCCCTCTCCTCTTAGGGTAGTGTACAATATCAGTAGTGATGATGAACCATGTTCGCCGGATCACTCCTTTAGTAGTTGCCTTGGGGGCGAAGATGTAATTTTCTTGTAAGCGAACGCTTAGATCGTTTCGCTTGTATCGGGTTACACAATGTAAGCTATTGAGTGTATTTTCAGCATTTAATAAAGATGTGCTTTCGTTTCCTTTTCGCCATGTTCTGCATTGTCACATTTTGTGCTTTTGTTGGGTCGTGACGTATCGACCCCTTTGCGTGTATTGGCGAAATAGGCACACTGACTTTTCAGCTTTCGACTTCCATTGTCGATCTCTTGTACTTTGCGTTTAGTGGCTTGATTTTGCGTGGATCGATTATAACGGTGCTCGGGCTCTTTTTTTTCTTTTTCGCCCGAAACAAGCTGTCGCGGTTTCAACGTTCGGCGAGCGATGCTTCGACCGATTCGTTTCGCCCCCTGGCGTTTTCGCTGATCAGGCGTTTGCCTTGGGGTTTTTTCCACGAATTATCATGCACATAAGTAAAAGAGGCGAAAAACACAGAAATTTTATACTGGTTCGGGCCTCCAGAGTGGATAACAGCCCTACATCCAGTTTTTTTTCTTTTTCCATTTTCTCCTTTTTTTTTCTTTTTTTGGTATTTATGTGCCGAACGGCTTACAAAATGGCAGGTGCCGAAAAGCTACATGGCAATATGTACATTTTTACATGTTGGCGAACAGGGTGCCACCCTCTAAACATAAAAACGCTTGAGTGAAGCGGCGTTCCACGAGTGATCGAACTCTTCGCCCTCCAGTGTTGCTAGGCGGAAAGAGCCCGTCCTTGACTTGTGCTTGATGAGATACGGCCCCTCCCATTTTGACTCAAGCTTCCCAACCGCTACTGGGTTCGCCTTTCTCCTCAGAACGAGGTGGCCCGGTAGGAGCTCTGTAGGGCGAACCTTCTTGTTGTAGGTTGCCGAAGTGCTTGTGGCGTATTTGCGCATGTGTTCCAATGCTTCGACTCGCACCCCCTCAAGGAGTTTGAGCGACACTTCGCGCCCATCTTCGCCCCCCGAGAACATCACCCTTGGTGAGTTAGCCCCTAGCTCTGTTGGGGTCATTGCTTTGTCTCCGTAAAGGAGCATGAATGGGCTGCACTTGGTTGGCCTCGTGGGAGTTGTTCGAAGAGCCCAAAGGACGGACAGCATTTCGTCTGGCCATTTGCCCTTCGCCGCCCCCTTGAGCCTTTTCTTGAGCGCCTCCAAGATTTTGCCATTTGCGTGTTCGGCCGCCCCGTTCGACTGCGGGTGTGCGACCGATGCGAACTTAATTTCCAGGCTTAGCCCTTCGCACATTTATCTGAACTTGTCAGAATCGAATTGTTTGCCATTGTCTGTGATGAATTCCCTTGGAACTCCAAAACGGCAAACAATGTTTTTCCACACAAACTTCTGCACTGCCGCCGAAGTGATCGTGCCGAGTGGTTCGGCCTCGATCCAGCGAGAAAAGTACTCGATGGCCACAATCGCAAACCTGTAACCATTTCGCGCTGTTGGGAATGGGCCAATAATGTCCAGCCCCCACCTGGCGAAGGGCCATACTGGAGCGATCGGCTGCAACTCATACTGTGGGGCAGTTTGGCTTCGGCCATGCCGTTGGCAGCCTTCGCACCTTTTGGCGTGTGCCACGCAAACTTTCAGCACGGTTGGCCAATATACCCCTTGGCGGAACACCTTGGAGGCGACAGTTCTGGCAGCTTGGTGTGCCCCACAAAGCCCCTGATGAATTTCCTTCACCATCTCTTCGCCCTCGGCGAAGGAAACGCAGCGAAGCAGAGGTTGGAGCACTCCAGAGCGGTACAATTGCCCTGCAACCAGTTTGTACCGCCTGGCCCTGATTTGCAGGCGTTTCGCCTCTGCTTCGTCATCCGGAAGCCAGCCGTTCTTTAGGTACTTCACGAACGGTGTTCGCCAGTCCTCCGGGTCTTCGCTCGTGGCAGTCTGGTTTATGGCCATGACATCTTCGATTCCTTTGGGCACACTCGGTGCATACAGGATTTCGAAGAAGATGCCTGGCGAATGCGGTCCTCCGCAAGCGGCAGATTTCGCCAGGGCGTCGGCCTCCTCATTCTGCCCTCTGGGCAAGTGTTCGACCGTTATGCCGGCGAAGCACTTTTCCATTGACCGAACGGCCTCCAAGTATCTCTTCATCCCTTCATCTTTTGCCTCAAAAGACTTATCAACATGACAAGCCACCAGTTTGGAGTCAGTTCGGATGAGTAAGCGCCGAACCCCCATTGCCTTTGCCTTCCTTAGGCCTAGCAGCACCGCCTCGTATTCCGCCGTGTTGTTGGTTGTGTCGAATTGCAGCCTTGCGGCAAACCGGATCAGCACGCCCCCCGGCGAAATGAGTATGGCCGCGGCGCCCGCCCTCCTATGTGACCACGAGCCATCGGAATACATTGTCCAAGGCTGCTCGACTGGTTGGGGTAAGGGGGCGAACGCCAGAGTCCATTCGACCACAAAATCAGCGAGGACTTGTGATTTGATGGCGGTGCGCGCCACGAAGTGCAGGTCGAAGGGGGATAGCTCCGCCGCCCACTTGCTGAGTCTGCCAGAGATTTCTTTACCCCGTAGTACTTCGCCCAGGGGGTATTGCGAAGGCACTGTGATTTTGTGAGCTTGGAAGTAGTGCTTGAGCTTGCGCGAAGCCATCACCAGGGCGTAAGCGAGCTTTTCCATTTCAATGTACCACGTTTTCGCCCCCTGTAATGCTTCGAAGACGAAGTACACCGGTTTCTGCCCTGATTCTGTCTCTTGGACTAGGACTGCGCTGACCGCTATTGCCGAAGCCGCTAGATATAACAGCATTTCGCTTCCTGGTGTTGGGCTGACCAGGGCGGGTGGGCTTTGCAAATACAGCTTTAGCTCTTCGAATGCGGCCTGGCATTCGGGAGTCCAGTTAAACTTGCTTGCGCCCCGGAGGGTCTTGAAAAACGGTAGGCCCCTTTCGGCTGCTTTTGAGAGAAAACGACTGAGTGCCGCAATTCGGCCCGCGAGCTTCTGTACTTCACGTACGCTCGACGGTGGCCTCATTTGCTGAATGGCGTCGATTTTCTCGGGGTTTGCCTCGATACCCCTTTCGGAAACAAGGAAACCCAACAACTTGCCGGCGCAGACCCCGAAAACACACTTTTCAGGGTTTAGCTTCATACCCGCCGCACGCAAGTTGTCGAAGGTCTCTTGCAAATCGGACACATGGTCGAAGGCCTTACGGCTTTTCACGACAATGTCATCGACGTACGCCTCCATGTTTCGCCCCAGTTGCTTGTGAAGCACCTTGTACACTAGCCTGGCGAATGTTGCTCCGGCGTTCCTCAGGCCAAAAGGCATCCTGAGGTGGCAGAAAGTGCCGAACAGCGTGATGAAGGCAGTCTTGGCGATGTCGTCTAGGTGCATGTGGATCTGGTGATAGCCGGAGTAGGCGTCCAAGAAGCTCATGAGCTCGCAGCCGGCCGTCGAATCGACAAGCTGATCGATCCGCGGCAAGGGGAAGTCGTCCTTCGGACAGACCTTGTTGAGGTCTGTGAAGTCGATGCACATGCGCCACTTGCCATTCGACTTCTTTACCAGGACCAGGTTCGCCAGCCACTCCGGGTGATCAATTTCCCTAATCACCCCGGCCCCGAGAAGCTTTTGCACTTCGGCCTTCGCTGCTTCTTGGCGATCAGTGGACATCTTGCGCAGCTTCTGCTTCCTTGGCTTGGCGTCTGGCTTGATGGCCAGGTGATGCGTGATGAGTTCTGGCGAAACGCCTCCCACTTCGCTGGGGTTCCAGACGAAGATGTCGATGTTTTTCTTGAGCACTTCCAGGATTTTTGCAGCTTCTCCTTCGCCTAGATCGCCTCCCAGCTGGACGAGCTTCGACGGTTCTGCCTCGCTCACTTGCACCGTGATTACCTTGCCGTGAGGGGCTGGCTTCAGCGCCCGGTTAGCATGTGGTTCGGTCTCCACGTCGTGCACCGCCCTGCTGATGATAGCCAGGTCACCTTTCGGCGCGGCCGAAGGCTGAAACCCCTTGACAACAATCACCCCTGCCGGACCCGGCATCTTGAGCTTGAGGTAGTTGTGGTGGGAGATGGCTTCAAACTTGTTCAGGGTTGCGCGGCCGAAGATGGCGTTGTAGCCGTACGGGATGTCGACGACGTCGAACAATATCTGCTCTTCGCGTCGGTTTCCGCCCGTGCCTAAGACAACCTTCAACCGTGCTTGGCCGAGGACCTGAACCGCCTTACCGCCGAAACCGCGGAGTGAGGCCGGCGCCTGAGTGAGGGCCGAGATTGGTAGCCCCATCCTGGCGTATGCCTCGGCGAAGATGACATCAGCCGAGCTACCTCCATCGACCAGAATGCGTCGGACCTCGAAGCCAGCCACTTCAGCCAAAATCACCAACGGGTCTTGGTGCGGGAACAACACTCCTTCAGCATCTTCCGGCCCGAAAGAAATTTGCTGGGTTAAGTACTTCGGGACCTCTTCGCCTGTGGCGGTGATGCTATGCACCGTTCGCAGCTGCGACTTCTTCTGCCACTTCGACAGCGGGACTGGTGGATCGGCCCTTGTGATTACTCGAATAATTCGGCGCTGCACGTCTTGGTGCTGTTCGGCTAGAGGCGACTGTTCCTGGACCGCTTCGCGAGGTGCTTCGACGGAGACACCCTGATGTGGCCCTGGTTCGTGGGCGTTGTTTCGCTGGCGGATGTTCCGGCACTGCTCGGTGGTGTGCGAAGACCGCCCATGATAGGCGCAATAGAGATCTTTTCTGACCTTTTTACGAATGGGCTGCTGATGGCTGCCGCCCTGTTGGGCGTCGAACTCCTTGCGGAGCGCTTGTACTTCTTCGACAGCCATGATCGCCTTGCCTGTTCGGTCGGTCCTGAATTTCCTCCAGGTCATGGGAGCTTGGCCTTGCCGGGGCGGCTACCCCGGGTTCGCTGGCTGGGGCTGGCGAGCTGCGGGGGGAGCCGGTTCGACAACCTGCGCCTGCATATGGGCTTGGGCCGCAGCGATGGAGGCTTTGTCGTACTCGGCTTGAATCGCCTGTCTTCGCTTGGAGTCCTCTTCGCCTCTTGCGTACCCATCAATGATGCGAAGCAGGTGCTCGAGGGTTTGCGGCTCCTTGTTTGCGATCTTTCTTGTGAGTTCGCCCGCGAGCAACCCCGCCGAAACGGCGTTGATGACAGATGCCTCCGTTATGTCTTGAACTTGGCATCGTGCCTGCGAGAACCGACGCATGTACTCCCGTATTGATTCGCCTGGCCTCTGGCGAATGCCGAGCAAATGCTGCTGCGTCTTCGGCTCCTCGTAGGTGCCTTCGCCTTGGTGTTTTCATCGCCGTGAGCAGCTTCGATCGCGGACTCGTAGATTGAGAGGAACTATTTTGGGTCTGTTTCGCCCGAGTACCGCGGAATGGGTGGGAATTTGAACTGAGGTGGGATCGGACGATTTTTGATCCCCCACTCAGTGGCAGCCCCTTTTTGCCCCCGGCCTTGCCCCCTGTGCCCTGCAGCGAAGGTCCGCTCGACTGTGGATACGGCGTGGCGAAGGGCAAGGTGATGGCCTGGGGGAGCGGCTGGGCTGCGACGTTCAGCGGCCCGCTTCCGAACGGTGGCGCTTGGTTGGTGTTGTAGACGTCGAACTGTTGCCCCCGATTCCAGGGCGAAGCCCCTGGCCCAAGTGGGTTCGTCGGCGGCCACCCTGAAGCGCCTTGGCCGGATCCCCCTTCCGGCTGAGCCGAAGGGGTTATGCTTGAGATGTGGGGTTGGTTGAGCTGCTGAAGGAAAGTCTGAAGTTGTGCCTGCAGTGCCGAGGCCCCCTCCGCCATTGCCCGCGACACTTGACCGGGCGAAGGGTGTGCCTGGACCGCGGGAGGCCGAACCGGCGCCTGCTGATAGGCTTGAGGCGGAATGTAACTTGCCGAATACTGGAGGATGGGGGCCGGAGCGATCTTGGTCTATCGTGCCGCTTCGTACGCCTATTGCTGCTCCTGCATTTGTCGAAGCATGTCCTGGAGTCGTGCCATGTTTTGCCGCATGGCCTCCATGTTTGCTTCGGCTTGTGCGTCAAGGCCAGGATCGACTTGCGCACCGGCGGTTGTTGTCGAAGCCGGCTGCGTTGACGAAGGGATTTCCAGTACATGCTCCGCCGGGTTGGCCGAGGCCGAGGGCGGTGGTTGCAGCGCGGGCGCCGAAACCACCGGCGCGGCCGCTGCCTCGGCGGGTGCCGGAGGCTCCGTGCCTTCGCTGGCGGCCATCCCTCCTTCGGCCGTGCCTTCCTTTGGGTTCGCAACCCTCTCTTTTGAGACCTTTTTTGGTGGCATTCGCTCTCAGTGGTTTCGCTCAGAGATCCTTACGGTCGGCGCCAGCTGTTGTCGAAACGACAACCACATATGTCGAAGGACGTGGATACTCAACAATTGTCGGGAAGGTTAAGTTTAATAAATTTTGTATATCCAATCTCCCGCTTTTACATGGCCCTAGGTGACTATTTATAACCCCCTTACAGATCCCCCTATTAGGGTTTAGGGCTATTACAGGGGAATTTACATGGTCACCCTCATAAAGGGGCCCTTACATGGGTATTTAGTGTAATCCAGGCACATGGGCCCTCGATGGGCCGCCTGGCGGCTTCCGGTTCATTGGCCCATGGCCCGGGGCGATCGGGCGGGCCTGCTGGCCTTCCTCGGACCAGGTCTGCTCTGGCGAAGCCATCCTCCTTCGGCGCATGCCTTCGCCATGTAGGCTTCGCCTTGGCTGGCCGGAACCCCTTGTGGCTCCTCGCCATCGGATTTCGCCGCTGGGTTCCGCCATCGGGCTTCGCGTTGGGGCTTCGCCCCCTGGTCCTTAGGCGTTGGGAGACTGGATTCTTGCCGCCTGGTTGGTTCCGGCAGGCTCGGTCGAAGGGGCCTCATGGCATACTGCCAACAATAATGAATGTTGTCACCAACTTGGGAAGTTTTTTGATCAGGAAGGAGTGTTGAACTTGCCTAAAAATGATGTTCTTTCTAACTGTAGCAAGCGTGTAATTTAAATTTTACATACATGTTGTAAGACATTCAAGTACTTGGATATGATCATCCAAGTATCTATGTACATATAAGTTCTTCAAAATTATGTATATTAATATATACCTTGCATTTATCATGTCTTCATTTAATTTTCATATTTTAATTGCGCATGTATATTAATTATCAATAGTGGTTTCAAGTTATCGATAACTCGATTCTATGTGTGATTCTAAAACACGTGAACAAACAAAAAATAATTTTGATTCAATTCTTTTTTGAAAGCTAAACATCTTCGCATGTGGGCTACGTGTCACCATTAGGCATAAATAGTTTTCTCTGATGGGCCACGTGTCGTCAAACAGCTGGCTTTTTTCACTGGTGGTCCTCGTAATGCAGCTGCCAGCGAAGATATGTTTTCGCTGCCGGCCGGCTTAAGTTTGCCGCCAGGGAAGACAACTTTTGCTGGTGGCTAACTTAAGCCGGTCGCTAGCGTAAACATGTCTTCGCTGGCGGTGGGCCGCCGCCAGCGAAGATGCTTCATCTTCACTGACCTTTACTCTCTGGCAGCTCCTCTAGTTGCCAGCGAAAACGTGTTTTGGTCGCCACAAAAAAAACCTAATTTGTAGTAGTGTAGTGCGATGTGCTTCTTTCCTAATGTCACCTATTCCCAAATGAAGAACTGCTATAACATGTTCTGTACCATGCTGGTGTGCAGTACGTGTACATGTTATCAAACAGCAGATCGAAATGACGGAACAGAAGAGGATGTTCTTCCTGTGCAAAGGATGAACGAGATGCTTGACAAATTATGGATAGGAAAAGAGAATAAACGCTATCCGGGGAATATATAAATAGGAGAGGGGAAGGGAGATAGCTAGTGAAGTATAAATATGAGATAGGTGGCTAAAAGACGTACTTTCGTCAAGAAAGTTGAAGTAGAGGTTGTTGGTAACTATGCTTACGCATCGTACAGAAAGGAAACCAAAGAGATGGCATTTCATGTGAAATAGTAAATGTGTATATGTGCATCTCATGTACGACGAATTACTCCCAATAAAATCCATTGGTCCCTCCTACGTCCTTCCTATCAGAAAACTTATATTAATTCCCGAACTTTTCATGATTTGGGCAATTTCAATCCCTTTAAAATTTTGACCTATTTTTTTTTGTTGTTGTTGTTGTTTTGAAATTAGATTATAAACCATACTTACATACATTCCACACTAAGGCTGTGTTCTTCTCCCCCTCTTCCCAACTCCTCTCCCTCGTTTTCCGCGCGCACGCTTTTCAAACTGCTAAACAGTGTGTATTTTGCAAAAAGTTTCTATACAAAAGTTGCTTAAAAAAATCAAATTAATCCATTTTTGAAAAAAAATTAGTAAAATCCTAATTAATCACGCGCTAATGGATCGTTCCGTTTTCCGCAAACACTGTTCGTAATGGGAGCACCCAGGTGCGAACGCAGCCTAAAGACACAGAGGTGTCTTTTACACATTCTTGGATCAAGCAAAAGCTATGGAGCACCCACAAAACACGAGCATCAAAGATGTAGATGTGTGTTACTAGTTCTTTCCTCTCCCCTACCTGGCTATTGTCTTTTCGAAAGTAGTTTAGAAATTGTTATTTTCTTCTTGCTTAGGCCCTACTTCTGTAACAAGTTCAGGTCATCTAGAAAAGTATAGAATGCTTTTCGGGAAACAGATTATGCTTTCACGTAGAAAATGATGGCAGGATAAAGACTGAGTTGGATTCAGCGGGAATGAAACAACATTCATGGAATGAGTTGAGGCAGGCGGTGGACTCATTTTTGGATTAGGGAAGGGGCCCACCCGGGCACCGCCGGGGGGACAACCAGTAGGCTTTCTTTCCGAAGTTTCCTCCCGGGGCCGAAAGAATCTTCGGAACCGGTGGGGTTCTGATTGAAGGCCGGCTGGATTTTGGTCCAGCCTACTACGAGGATCCCGTATCCCGTACATCGTCTTTCTCCCTCCTGGACATGGCATGAATCACCGAACCCGCACTCAGGAAGAGTAATGCTTTGAAAAACGCGTGATTCATTAAATGAAAGACGCTTTCAATGTCTACTTCAAAGCCGAAGGAGGAATGAGAGGGAATAGACCTTTGATAAAACTAGTATTTAAAAAATAAAATAAAAGAAGAAAGTAAAGTATAGAAAAGCCTTGCCATAGAAGGCTGTTGATCGATGAACTGTTGCCCGGGCGACTGCCAGGTGTTGTCAGGCAGTGCCGCGGTGGCTCGATTAGTGAATGGGTGAAGCAACTTATGTGAAAAGGTATACATGTAATGTGTTCTTTTTCCAATGCCATCCATTCTCAATAAAATCCTCAGCCATAGCCATATTGTACGTAGAACATAGTGTACATATATAGGCAGCGTTCGCGAGCGGCGTTCGGAACTCCGCACAGTGATTGCGAAAAACGGAGCGATCCATTAGCGCGTGATTAATTAAGTTTTTGCTAATTTTTTTCAAAAATGGATTAATTTGATTTTTTTAAGCAACTTTTGTATAGAAACTTTTTGCAAAATATACACCGTTTAGTAGTTTGAAAAGCGTGCGTGCGGAAAACGAGGGAGAGGAGTTGGGAAGAGGATGCAAAGAACGGGGCCATAGTATACTATAGAACTGAACGATATGATGCCAGAGGCATGTGTAGACAGAAAGAGCAAGTCAGGATAAATAGAAGAGGGGAAAAGAGATAAAAAAAAAGCATATCAATTTGTAGAGATATAAGGGGTTCATAATTGTACTCATGTAGGTGAAGCACTGAAAACTAAAAAATGTGTTTGGGATGTTGTTAAACAAAAGATGGAGATCAAGCTGTGCAAGAGAGCCTTAAGTAGCATGGAGCAATGGATCTATAAATACTTGAACATGGGTTCAATATTAATGTCCAAAATACAGGTCTTTGCTGTCACCCTGTGGCACATTTGGGAGGTCAGAAATGATGTCAAGAACGAGTGTCCCAAAAGATTCTGGCATATATTGATACGAACGTGCATCATTGTGTTAAATACTTAAATCTAAGAATTCCTCTAGGTGTGATTCCTCTCCTTCTGCTTCCATATGGACTCAACTGCCGGCAAGAACAATAGCGAATTAATGTTGATGCTCGCGTCAAATAGGGGTTGGTTTCTGATTTGTGTTCGCATTGTTAGTTGCTTATTTGCATGCAACAAGCTAATCCCTAGAAGTGTATCGCCTGAAATGCCTGAAGTTCTTGAAGTAGTGCCATGTCATCGGATTGTCTATCGATCATCTAGTGCATCCAATCTCAGAGGCCACTCAGAAGTTAGTTGTTTGATCCAAGATATATCAAGAATATCACGGCTGTGTTGTTAGAGTGTGTTCGTTTAAACATGTTTATCGTCAATGTAATGTAGCGGCACATGTTTTAGCTTCACGCTCGGAGCTGTCTAGTTGTAATGTCTTTGGTTTTGAGACCCTAAATTGTATCTAGGAGTTCCTCTAAAATTATTTAATGAATGTAATACACTGATTATCTCAAAAATACATATTAGGATAAGTTATTTGGTGTGTAAGTACAGGTTATATATCTGTATTACTCTCTCCGTTCACAAATATAAGAATTTGTATCGTTAAAATTTATACACATATATAAACTACTACTGCAATAAGCATATCTAGAGTACTAATTTCATATCCCAACTAACCCCTTGTTGCCTACAAAACCTAGCCCCTTGTTTAATTTTATCACCTACTCCCTATCCCACCCAATCAATGTGATTCAACTAGGTTTGAAAGTAATTTCATCGCAACCCTAGTAGAAACTTCAGGAATATTCGTGGACGGAGAGGAAGTAGCGAAGGAAACAATTAGAGGCTTTTGGTGAAGCGATGAAACTCTATGGAGATTATAATCACGCATTAAACCTACGCAAAAAAATCAAAAATAGCTTGAAAAAGAAATAAAAAAACATGCCAACGTCCCGTGTCTCTTCACACAATTCCTGCTCAAGCTACCGCTAGCACATTGCTAGTGTCACCATCACCTACATTACCTTGCACCGATACGGCGTCGACGGGTGATACCCGTAGACCGGATGTATAGGGTATTAGTGTACGTTGATACTAGGATCTACATGAAACGACATCAAGCAAACAATGAGACAAAGATTATACTGGTTCAGATCCCTCGTAAGGTAATAACCCTAATCTAATTTATACGAGATTGATATGGAAAACTACAGAGTACAATGACAACCGACGATTCCGACGTTACCGGCGAGATCCTTCTCGAGATGATTCGATGAGATCTCCCGGCGTGTAGGCTTCGTGTCCCCTCGCTTGTAGACTATGGTGGATGTGTTGGTCGTAGAATTCCTCCCTCTAAACCCCTCACGGGGTGTATCTTTTATATCGTAAATCACGTTAGTCTTCAATTAGGACTCGGAGACTACAGATCCCGCGCGATATGGTACAAACCTAATCCTCTCCACGTATAACTCCATTATCACTTGCCCGTGAGAGTAAATTCCACAATCTTTTGGCAATTTACTTATTATATATGTAAATAAGCCGTATACGCAAAGATATACTATATTCGTATATTCCATCAGTCGTAGTATTGGAGGTATGCCTTATTTGTAACCATGACTGTAGCTCCCAACTTCAACTCAAATGAACTCAAGTTGTCATCCACGACTTCTCTGTCAACGTGGTCGTTCTCACTTGGCCGTGCTCAATGAAAATCAAGAAGACATGGAGTATTCGACATCATTGAAAGACGATCAACGGGTACACAAGTGAATTTGAATTGAAGTCTAAACAGCCGCCAGCAACAGGCCCCAGAAAATTTTGGCAACAATCTCTCTCCTTTCCTCGAAATGCAAACCGTCAAGTAGTGCGCCTATGAAACCTGATTTTGGGATTCATTTCAAATCCGTTTGCCCAAAATTCCCTTCGTCTTTCTTGCGCACTGCCTTCCTGTTCCTTCTACTCCCAGAGAAACAAAAACCCTAATCCCCTTCCGATCATCTCAAGATCAACTTTATGGATTTGGGAAAATCCACTATCAACACCGCTGAGATGAAGAAGCTGCAGGTGGAGGGCTCCATCCCTGGACGCAGCACCATGAAGCGCTCGGCGAGAGGTACTGAACCAAAACCTGCTTTAGGACAAATTGTCGTTTTAGAGGATTTATACCGTGAATCACCTTAGTCTCCAAGTAGAACTCGGAGACTACAAACCCTGCACAATATGGTATAAGCCTGATCCTCTCCAAGTAGAACTCCGTTAATCACTTGCCCGTGAGAGTAGAATTCACAATCTTTTGGTAATTTACTTATTATATACGGAAATAAGCCGTATACGCAAAGGTATACCATATTTATATATTCCATCTGTCGTAGTATAGGAGGTATGCCTTATCCGTAACTATGACAGATATATTCACACATTGACAGTGACGCTTACTATACAAAGCAGTGTACCACGACTCTCCTCCCTATTATCAAATTCTCTCCATCCCAAAATATAAGAGATTTTACATAAATAGAATACATCATAGTATTACGAATCAAAACATACTTTTCTATCTAGCTTTGTATTACTAAAATGTGTTATATTCATTCAAAATCAGATATATTTTACACCTGAGGAATCATTTCCTCAGTGTATATAGCACCTACAATAGGTCATTTTTCTAGTCTCCACGATCGACCACCTACAGGAGGTCCTTGTTCTGGCCCCCCACGACCGATAACTCTTGTCTCTTATGTCGAGCTAGCATGATTGTTTAAATATAACAAATTATCAATATGTTATAAAAGATTAAAATAATTACTATACTTTTAAACCCGCTTGGTTGTGACATAGTATAAAAAATTCCATCTGTAGAACAATGAAACTACAAGTGATATCTATAAATAAACAGTGGAAAATACCGCTTTGTGCCTCTTTAAAGTTTAAGGCAACCGGTGTTGAGGATTATGCAAGTGTTCGACCGGTGTCACTTGCTCTCGGCCACCACCAGCTCACCGTTCCAGCCTCGTTCCTGCACCGATCGACCGCCGCCGCGCTTATGGCCACCTTCTCCGGCACTGACCGCCTCCGCGACCTCCATGCCTTCGACGACACCAAGGCTGGCGTCAAGGGCCTCGTCGACGCTGGCGTCACCACCGTCCCCTACTTCTTCCGCCACCAGCCCGACCCCCTCCCCGTCGCCGCACCGTCGGAAGCCGCGGCGGCCATCCCCGGTCATCGACCTCGCCAAGGCCGACGTCGACCGTGACCACGTCGTATCCCAGGTGAGGTCCGCCGCCGAGTCGGCCGGGTTATTCCAGGTGGTCAACCACGGCGTCGCCGGGGAGCTCATGGACGAGATGCTCGCGGCGGTGCGGCGCTTCAACGAGCAGCACGTGGAGGCGAAGGCGCCATACCACACCAGGGACCTCGGCAGCAAGGTCCGGTTCTTCTCCAACTTCGACCTGTTCCAGTCGCCGGCGGCGCAGTGGCGCGACACGGTGTACGTGGAGATGGTGCCCGACGCGCCCTCGCCGGAGGAGATCCCGCCGCCGTTCAGGGGCGTGGCGGAGGAGTTCTCCGCGGCGGTGTGGCGGCTCGGCGAGCGGGTGACCGAGCTGCTGTCCGAGGCGCTGGGCCTCCCCGCGGGGTACCTCGCCCGCGACGCCGGATGCATGGACGGCATGAGCATGGCGGCGCAGTACTACCCGCCGTGCCCGGAGCCGGAGAAGACGATGGGCACGAGTGCACGACACGGCACTCCGACCCGAGCTTCCTCACCGTTCTGCTCCAGGACGCGTCCGGCGGCCTGCAGGCGGTGCTCCCGCGGCCGGAGGAGCGGTGGGTGGACGACGTCCCTCCGGAGCATGGAGGCTAGGTGTGGTGTTACGTCATTGATTAATTTGTTCGAACGTGTGATCCTACTATGTATGGCATGTAAAACTTGACGTGTGATTTTTGTACTGTAATAAATGTCGATCTTGACGTGGTTTGGGGTCACAACTGATCGATCCACATAGTGATAGATACCCATTCTTTTACGGGGTAATTGTGCTTTTGACTCTGTTTTGATGCTTAACTTTCAATTTAATCTTGTTTTTACCGAGATTACTTATTTGACCTCCATTTTCAAGGATGAAGATCAGAACTGACCCTATCATGTGAAGGCACTATAACAGTGTTAAAACATGACAAAAATATACCGTTTATGTCCTTACTTATTTGATCTTGTTTTATTAAAAGTTTTTGTTTATTTATCCAGGTTTGACAATTTAACAAAAGTTTGATAAATTGTCTTAGATTTGATTAATTTTGATAATTTTGACATATATTTGAAATCTTCTTAAAAAAAGAGTTTGATTTGAGTTAAAATAGGGGGTTAGATTCTATAGTATGATCAAATAAGCAATTGACCCTTCGTTTATAAACACGAAACAAACACAAGTGCTCATGTACGAAACGTACACCCCCCATGCAATTTGGTGTTGATTCTATTGGATTTTTTCAGGAGCTTACGGTGTTGGCTTATAATTTTACGCAAAACAAGAAATAGCATATGATTAATTAATATTAATTAATAAACTTAAAAAATAAATTTGTTTGTTTTTTGAAAGTTTGAAAAACATGCTAACGAAGAAGAGGAGTAGCTGAGTTCTGATTTGAGTTCATTTATGCTCTTTGGTCAGAGCATAACAAAAAAAAAAACAAAACGTTCAAAATTTACTAGCCTATTTGCCTGATGCGTCTAGTTTTGCATGCATATTCGGTTGGCATGCAAATTTATAGGCGCTAGCTATTATATTGGCATGCAAAAGGCTTCGAGTCTTTAACTAATCCGTCCATAAAAATCGCATGCATGCCGCAAAGCCCGGGGAAGGAATGGTTGCAGTAGATGGACTATGGCCCTTTTTCTTCTCCTCCTTGTCTTGTCTTGCTACCATGAACAAATACGCTGATCAAACATAAACGGGGAAGTGCTTAATTAATTAATTAATTATTAGCTATTTTTTAAAAAATGAATTAATATAATTTTTTAAAGCAATTTTTTATAGAAACTTTTTAAAAAACGCACCGTTTAGCAGTTTTAAAAGCGTGCGTGTAGAATACGAGGGAGAAGAGTTGGAACTCTTCCTACCGAATTCAGCCCTAAACGTGCCCTTAAATCGAATTGGTAAGTTGCACAAAAAAAACCTAACTACTTGAATTACCATCACTTCGCTTAGAAAAGTAATCTTAAATTATCAAATACTTCTGCTGAGATTAGATTCCTCCCTTTACTTTAGCTGAGATCAGATTCCTCCCTTTCATACTCCTTTTTATCAAAAAATAACTTTTAGCCTTTTGAAGTATATGAAGTAGTAATATATAAGATCCTCTGTACCACGGCAGAGGTGCACCAACACAATATTATTGAGAGTCTTGCTACAGTTTTCATAATTCTTCGATGTTTTGAATAAAGTTAGGATCAAATAAACTTTAACTATCAATAAACCTTTATAATAATTAGTTTGAAGACACTGAAAACACGTTACATAGATTAGTTTCAAAAAGAAATTTAATAAAATTAAGCATTTACTTACAGTTAAAATATATTTTGAAGATCACATCGTTATCCAAAATTTAAGAATTATAGATCCAGAGCGCGTATATATCATTGTAATACTAATTTCTCATAGCGATAATAACAGAATGTATTGTACAGTTTGTTCTGCACTGTATCACATTTACTTTACTATACCAGGAGAGCCACTATTTTTTGTCAAATTGTTACGAGGTACTCGTTCATTCTCTGCATTAGAACCACGAATGCCAAGGGTCCTAATTGAAGAAAAGAATGTTCCAGAACATCCTTTTCCCGTCCCCTTTTTATTCCCTCACTTGTCCTTCAATCAACGACCGGAACGACTTCATCTCGTTGGGTTGGGATATTCAGTAAAGAAATCTAACCAATACTAGCTAATTTTTAGCATAGAAACTTTATACACTGAAATATTCAAATTAAATGAAAAAAAAAATAAACAAACACTCGTTGGACCACGAGTGTTCGGTCCAAATTGGATTTGGACCCAACACGTGAGAAAAAAAAAAGAAACGGGCCGAGAAAAAAAAACTTCCACATTCCAGCCCAGTGCCCAAAAAAAAAAAGACTTGCACATTCATCCGAGTTATCCATAATGGGAAAATGCGATAGGCCGAAATTGGAAAAAAGAAATTGGTCTGACAAATTCGTGCGGACGATCACCAAGTAGACTTTTCAGAATCCGAGTAGCAGCCCAATGCAACAGGCCAGATGAGCCGCTCGTGGCCGAAATGAAGTGTTTTGTCTTTTTATTTTATTTGAACTAGCAAAAATACATGTGAGTTGCAACAGGTGAAGATAATTTTAACGATTGATAATAACTCTGTTAATTTAAACGATAAATCAAAATAAGACAGATAAAACAATAACAAACAAAGTCAAAAATCATATATAGTATTGAACCCAGTTGTCCTCGCTTCATGCGTCATCACACGAAGATTCTCTCACGTACACATTTCCATTACCTCACAAATCGATCAATGATTATTTCATAAGTTAACGCATGTGCATTTTGCTATACATCATGGACCAAAAATTGAAATTTTGATTATTCAATTAGTAAAAGTTTTTTATTGTAGATGGAAAGCATTTGTAAAGTAACAAACTTATCACAATAAAAAAATATTTATGATGAGTAAAAAAAGGAGGAAAAAGTTGAAAAGAGAGGAGATTGTAAGGAGAGGGAGAGGATCAGGATTATCAGGAGAAAAAAAGGAAGAAAAAGAAGAAAAAGGGAGAGAGAAAAAAGACGCTAATCGAGGGAGGGACGTGTGCGGCGCCTAGTGTAGGCATGCGGGATGGGGTGGTGGGTGGTGTGGACGGGTTGTGTTGGGCTGGGAGGGGAGGTGTTGAGCTGGGGCTGGGATAGGAGTGTATAATAGTTATTATAGGCTCACGTCGAATTGGATAAGGATGATATATAACCAACTCAAAAACCGACTTAAATACGGATGACGTACCAAAATTTGGATGGAAACATCTTCAATTTTTATAATAGTAGAGATATCTCTACGTATAAAGTTCTTTTTACGAAAATACATATAAAGTGTTACACCATATATTCTGTGTGTATAGAGTTTCTATTTACAAAGTTTTCAAACAATACTAAGGAAAGTAGAATGGGAGAAACAGAAATGGTACTTTCCCCGACCTCAAGATCGACATTACCCTTCTTGACTTGACCCCCACCACCCACCCTTCGTCGTGCCACCTGGGGCCACCGTCGCCACAATGACTAAGGCAGTGATGTGGAGGCGACAACGCTCGGTGCTAGGTGAGCTCGAGCTGGTGTTTTTCAGTGGAGATCCCGATGTTAAGAGAGTTATGGAGTATCATATGAGCATTAGATCGTTGACGTCCTCCGTCGCCTAGTACTTATCTACAACCAGTCGTTCTCCATGCTGATTAGGTCCCATCAACTTCTACCTTGGTGCTATCCACCAGGCGTCCCTCGTATTGCCATATGAAAGCATGCACATCTATGACGACTGGAGCTCGACGAAGCAACCACGCTCAACAAAAAGAGGCGATGGATGGGGGCTCGGTTTGGGGAGTTGGAGTGTGTGGATGCGACGAAGATGAGGAGCACAACAGAGACACTTCGTCGCTAGTAGCCGCCCATCAGGAGAAAAAGATAGTAGGGGAGATGTGATGTATTACATGTGGGTATTCCAAGAGTTCTAACCACTTTAATTTTTTCTTTGATTGTAATACCATGTAAACACCAAGTAGGTGTTACATCGGATGAAGACCATATCAATGCGCCACGTGGGCATCACGTCGTACTGATCCGTCTTTTCAAACCGCTCGGGGAGACAAGACGAACCAGCTTATAGTTGAGAGAGCCTCTCTATATATGATTTGCGGATAGAGTGGAGAAACAAAACTAAAGGTACATTTAAAAGGTGAAATGGACCTTTTTTTTATTTCTCAAAACGTATTCATGGACAACACGCGGGATGGGCACTTCGCGTGTCGTCCGAGAGGCTTGTCATGGAACATGATCCTTTCGATCTGGCAGTGGCGCCACCGCGCGCGTACGTACATGACGTGACGGCGTCGCTGATGATCAAACGCCCCCTCCATCGTTCTCGGAAGCCACCTTGGGGGAGACACCATGAGAGCAGACCAACCCATCTCTGATCAATCTGGATATACTCCATTCTCCCTGAAACAATCATCGGCCACAAGGTTCATGACGATGCATCTTGGTTGAGAGTTGAGACCATAATTATCTCAAAATCATTCGGCAGCTATCCGTTTAATTAGCCATCATGAAAGAACATACCTGTATAGAATTTAATAGAAAAAAACTCAAAATGTATTTAGCCCCTAACTGAGATTTCTCATTTGCTAACCCAATCAGTCCTCTCCTCCCTACCTAGATCTACGGTGCATATATATGACCGATCGTAAAGGGCCTATGTCAATATCAGCGAGGTTCCTCCCCTCACTGGTCTCTGTTGGTGCATGCATCATGAGTACTACTTGCTTGTCTCAACTATGGATTTAAAGTAATTTTCTAAAAAATCATATATATAAAAATTTTTGTAAAAAAAATGTATTGTCTTGGAGTTCGAAAAGCAAACGATTGTTCCATGCTTTCATTCAGCACAAACCGAAAATCCAAAGACCTTTAATACCTATCTTTTTCGGTGGTGAAATATTATGGTAACTATCATATATTTCATGAGATCTAATTTATCGTAAGCATCGGAGATACCAATGCATTGGTGTAGGTGGATAAATTTTATGATGTGACTTGTGCGACGAAATTCTCAAACCAATTTCTCGAAATTCA
Organism: Oryza punctata; assembly: GCA_000573905.2. Classification (NCBI taxonomy): domain Eukaryota; kingdom Viridiplantae; phylum Streptophyta; class Magnoliopsida; order Poales; family Poaceae; genus Oryza; species Oryza punctata. The sequence continues at coordinate 19,351,256 of CM002495.2, read as the reverse complement.
TACCGCTTGGAATTTGCTCACATGCTACATTTTGTTCTCTCCTTTTCGAGAAATATGAAATTTGTTTCCAAGGCTGAGGATAAGCCAATTAGGTGCATTGTCAAGTGATAGGTACAGTGTCATTGTAAGCCAAAGCATCTAAAAAAAATGAAGATTTGCCCCCTCTGAATATCTAATAAAAAATTGAAGACAATTTGTTTGGTGTGCAACTAATAAGTGCAGTGCAGCCAGCAAAAACGACAGCAACGCAAAAACTCCTCTTCCAAAGATCCCAAAACCACAAACCGATCAAAACCCACACAAAAAAAAGATCAAACAGAGCTCAAAAAACGAAACCAAAAAGAGAAAATTCCCCACGAAAAAAGAAAAAACAAACGCCGCCATCATGGCGCGCCTCTTCCGCGACTCCACCTCCTCGTCCCGCTCAAGTGACCTCGCCGCCGGCGCCGGCGCCGACGCCTCCGCCGCCACCACCGCCGCCTCATCGCGCACGCCGCCGCTCCCTTCCCCGTTGCCCGACCTCGGGGTGCCCCTCTCCGCCGCTGAACTCCGCGCCACCGCCTACGAGATCCTCGTCGCCGCCTCCCGCGCCACCGGCGCCAAGGCCCTCACCTACATCCCGCAGTCCGCCTCCGCCGCCGCCGCCTCCACCTCCTCATTGTCGTCCTCCATCCATCGCTCGTTGGCGTCGACGGCGGCGGCGAGCAGCAAGGTGAAGAAGGCGCTCGGGTTGAGGAGGTCCTCCGCCTCGCCCTCGGCGTCGTCGTCCAAGCGGCGCGGGACGCGGCGGCCGGCGACGGTGGCGGAGCTGGTGCGGGTGCAGCTCGGGGTGACGGAGCAGGCCGACACGAGGATCCGCCGCGCGCTGCTGCGCATCGCCGCCGGCCAGGTGGGCATATCCGTAACCTGTTTGTTGAAATGTAGCATCGTTTATTTACCTTTTCTTTAGGTTGCTTGTTCGGTGTACATTGCAGTGTCGGCGGGATTGCACTGTACTGGATCTCAGTTTGTGCTCGTGTTAGTTCCCAGACTTTGACTGACCAGTGGAGATGGGACTTAGTTCTCTTGGTTTATATATTAGTTTATGGTTGAGGTTTAGCAGTTGAAATGCTGCGAACGTTCATATTTTATCAAGGGAGAGAGCAGTTTTTTCTAGTATGTTTGCTCTATTCAGATATCATGCGGGTTTTTTTACAGGGCGGTTGCATGGATTAGTGTGTACTGATGTTGTCATTATTGCTGCTTGCTTAATAGATTATGTCTCCTTTGTACTAATTGTTTGGCACTAGATTAAACTCTGTACTTTAATGTTTACTTAATATAATTATGATGTTCTATTGCTTTAGTATGTGCGCCAGTTATGTGTGGAATGAAGTACTGATGAGTTTTCATATTTGTATGGGGTCTCAGTCATGTATATAAGGTAAATCACTTCAATTATTGTGTCTGTCTGTTCTGGTGTATTTTCTCTAATGCAATCAATATGAACATTCTTATGTTCTCTTACCTTCTATTGGCATGTATCCTTTTGTCTGCAGTGCTTTTGTAGGATACTAAGGCAATACTCTAATACCTAAAATTGAGCAATGATGTTTTAGTTGATATGTGCAAAACCTGGGGTGATGCTTTTAAATTTAGGCGCCGAGCTTTGCTCCTGATGGTTCTTATAACAATTCTTTTCTAACTTGTGTTGTTGTTCTGTTGTGAACTTCAGATCAATGTCTACCTGCCAAATGTGAAATGTTTTTTCCCCTTTTCTTTACTTTTTAAATGATAGGAAATTTTTAGGTATACTTTTGTTTCTTCTGAAATTGGTATGCCACAAATATTCTATTTAGGGGAGTGAATCACATTTATATCGAGAACGTGCTCATAGCGCGGCGGTGACGTCCTCAGATGTGAGGCCACCGGCCAGGGCTCGAACCCTCGCTCTCACAAAAAAAAGGCCTCTTGCTGTGTACTCCCCAAAATATGTGAGTTAAGAACCGGCCTTCGGGCTACGGATCCTCATACGGGTATGAGCTGGCTTTCGGGGGCCTTTTCTCGACCTTAGCGAAACGGCTTTGGAACGTCCCTCCTTTAGGGTCGAGTTTTTTATTACATTTATATCAGTATTATTGTGTACAGCTAAGTCACCATTGGTAGCCATAGAACTGCTTTGTTCATACAAAACTTTTCACAACCATCTATTTTATTTATAAATGAAATTTCCACTTTAGGTTTAATTTGACCCTTTTTTTAATCCATGAAACAGCTTGGTAGACATGCAGAATCTTTGGTTTTGCCCTTGGAGTTCCTGCAGCAGGTTAAAGCATCAGATTTCCTTGATCTGCATGAGTACGAGGCCTGGCAGTTGAGGTACCTGAAGCTTCTAGAGGCTGGTTTACTGTTCCACCCACTTGTTCCCTTAAAAAAATCAGACATTTCTGCACTACGACTGCGGCAAGTAATACATGGAGCTTATGATAAACCAGTTGAAACTGAGAAGAACTCCAAACTCATGGTGGAGCTGTGCAGTGCTGCCAGGGCGCTTGCTGGCAGATCCCTTATTGAAACTTTTGATGAATGCCACTGGGCCGATGGCTTTCCTTTGAATCTCCATATCTACCAAATGCTGATAGAAGCTTGCTTTGATAGTGAGGATGGAGCTGTGGTTGATGAGATTGATGAAGTGGTGGAGATGTTGACGAAGACTTGGCCTATTCTCGGTATTAATCAAATGTTTCACAATCTCTGCTTTGCGTGGGCACTGTTTGACCATTTTGTCATGTCAGGCCAAGCAGATATTGAGTTGCTGTCTGGTGCAGGAATTCAATTAACTGAAGTTGTAAAAGATGCAAAAACTACAAAAGATCCAGATTACTGTGATATTTTAATCTCCACTATAAACTCAATAATGGGTTGGACAGAGAAAAGATTGCTTGCTTACCATGAAACATTCAATGCTAGTAATATTGATTCAATGCAAGGTATTGTCTCAATAGGAGTCTCAACTGCAAAGATTCTTGCCGAAGATATATCTCATGAATACCGCTGGAAAAGGAAGCAAGAGACTGACGTAGTAGTACACAGCAAGATAGAAACCTATATAAGGTCCTCACTCCGTACTGCTTTTGCTCAAGTAAGTTCCAGTTAGGAATATCTGTTAAGATTGGTGGTTTCCATTAAGGAGGAATAGTGCAAAGTTACTGCAGTTTTGCTTCTATTCAGTTATGGTCACTATTTTCCCTCACACACAATGAATGTAACTTGCATTAACATGCCAGAAACTTGCACACGAAACACTGTTAATAATTGTCTGAATTTTTTTAATGCCAATTAAGATAATTACATGCTTATTTGTGGTTCTTTTAAAGTTCTATGAAACACAAGATCTTAATACTGACCGTTTGACTCTTGTACAAATACTTATACGAGTTATTCGTCTTTTGTTTATGTTTATTTGTTCAGAAAATGGAAGAGGCAGATTCAAAGCGGTCATCAAGGCACCCTGTGCCAGTTTTGTCAATCCTTGCAAAGGCAATTGGTGACCTTGCTACCAAGGAAAAAACTGTTTACAGTCCAATACTCAAGAAATGGCACCCACTTGCTACAAGTGTTGCAGTTGCAACCCTTCATTCTTGTTTTGGGAATGAGATAAAGCAATTTATAGCTGGGCTAACAGAGCTGACACCAGATGCAGCTCAAGTGCTTAAGGCAGCTGACAAGTTAGAGAAAGATCTGGTTAATATTGCTGTCGAAGATTCTGTGAATATTGATGATGATGGCAAATTATTTATCAGAGAAATGCTACCATATGAAGCTGAAAATGTAATGGCAAACCTGGTGAAAGCATGGGTAAAAGAACGTGTGGACAGACTAAGAGGATGGATTGACAGAAATTTGCAGCATGAGGTGATTTTTACACATACCCCTTTTAAGTGCAGCAGTAATGATTACTATAATTTAGTACTTTTTTAATCCTTTTATAGTGTTATCCATTATTTAATACTACATGGTAGCCTTTCATACTGCTTCATCATCGGTATAGATGGCCATAAGGCCCGAGGCCCGACGACCCGGCCCAAGCACGACATGGCATGACTGGTGTTGGGCCCGTGCTAGCCTGGCCCGACAGTTGGGTCGTGCCTGGGCTGATGCCTTGGCACGACGGGCCGCCCCAGCACGGCACGGTCCAATGAGCAGGGAAAAAAATAGTTGAGGGACCCGAAATAGACTTATTAAGCCATATAAGGCATGGCCCAAAGAGAAGAGGGACTCAAAATAGACTTATTCCAGCCATACAAGACACGGCCCAAAGAGATGAGAGAGGAAAAATAGACTTATTCCATGGAGAAGCACGATGGGTTGTCGTGCCTTCGGGCTGGCCCGGCATGGCCCGAATCTTACTTGGCGTGTAGGTCGAGCCGGGCAGCCCATTTTGCCATCTATAATCATCAGCCATAATGGCTGCAACTTTCATAGCTTTATTCATGTCTGGTATGGCACTAGTAGTTCAAATCTACACCTCACTGCTGCTATAAGCCTATATTTTCTGTTGATGAAAGATATAAAATGCATTTTCCATGGTAAATATTGCATGTTTCATCATCCCAACTTGGTGTATCAATTATCACCACTGACTGATAACAAAATCCAATCATGTGATTCATTTCACCCAGTAGTTTCAGTATCTTAGTTTTTATATTGAGACACTAATATCTGAAAAGCAACTAGATTTCACCCATTCTCAAATCTGTCAGAAAGCTGATATCAGTTAAATCCCAAGCACTCTATCACAGTATTTTGTGCAATGGTTTGTAGTCTTACATCAAAATAGAATATTCCACTAAGTTGGTAAACTACTGTGCAGAATTGGAATCCAAAGGCTAATGGAGAGAACTTTGCTCCTTCCTCGATGAAGATGATGCAGATAATTGATGAAACATTACAGGCGTTTTTTCAGTTTCCTTTAACTATGCACTCCACTCTTCATTCTGATCTAACAACCGGACTGGACAGAAATATTCAGTATTATGTCTCTAAATCAAAAACTGGATGTGGTACGTATGGAGAACACATCTTTCCATATGTACATTATACCAATAGTGAATTCTGTTTGTGTTGATTCACAGGAACCCAGAGTACTCTTATTCCCCAATTACCTCATTTAACAAGATGTGATGTTGGATCCAAATTATTCAAGAAAAAGGAAAAGCCACAGGTACTTATGAAGCGTGGATCACAAGTTGGATCAATCACAAATGGTGCGTCAGTTATCCCTGAACTCTGTGTTCGAATAAATACACTCTATCATGTCCAAACTGAGTTGGAGAACTTGGAGAAGAAGATTAAAACATACTTCCTGAATGTTGAATCAGTTGACCGTAGCACAGATGAGCTGAATATCCACTTTAAGCTCTCTCAGGCAGCCTGCCAAGAAGGCATCCGACAGCTCTGTGAGACATTTGCATATAAGGTGATATACAATGATTTGAGCCATGTCCTTTTGGATTCACTGTATGCTGGTGATACTGCATCAAACAGAGTGGAGCCTTTGTTGAGAGAGCTTGATCCTATCCTTAGGATGGTATCTGGCATAGTGCATAATGGTGTGCGGAACCGTGTTATAACTTCATTGATGAAAGGTTCCTTTGATGGATTCCTGTTGGTGCTTCTGGCTGGTGGACCTACCCGTGCTTTCACCCTTCAGGACTCTCAGATGGTAGAGAATGATTTCAGAGCCCTCAGGAGCTTGTATATAGCAAATGGCCGTGGCCTGCCAGAGGAATTAGTCGACAAGGCGTCCTCAGAGGTGAAGAACATTCTGCCACTTCTGCGGACAGACACAGGGACCCTCATTGAGCGGTTCAAGCAAGCAATTTCTGAATCTTCTGGATCTACAGCCAAGTCTGGGTTCCCAATGCCTCCAGTACCCGCCCAGTGGAGCCCAAGCAACCCGAACACAATTTTGCGAGTTTTGTGCTACCGTAATGATGAGGCGGCTACAAAGTTCCTCAAGAAAGCATACAATCTGCCAAAGAAGCTTTGATTTGTGAGCAGTTTGGAAGCCTGCATCCTTTTGTGTATATTTGGAGCTTGCAAATTGAATTGAATACATTTGAAGGATACCAACAACAACATGCTCCGGGAGCGGGAGAGTTATGCCATCAGCATGCGGCAGGCTCCATGGATGCAGACAGGATCTCATTTTTGCAGTTCAAGTCCACGCTGGTCTAAAGATGCAAAGGTTATATGACTTGTGAGTTTTTCGCTACTTGATCTGATGATTCCTGTTTCGTCTGAAGGGTGGTTTGTGCACGCGTCGGCTTGTTTTTTCTCGCTGTTTTCTTTTTGAAATTTGAGCTTCTTTTTCCAAGTATACACTAAAATCTGTGAATAGGCCAATATGATACGCTTGCATTCTGCATATACACGAGTGTTTACACTTTTTTTTCTTTTTGTAAAATTGACCATAGAGAATGGGCACACGAGTGCCTATAACAATTTACTGATATACATATACATATATATACTATATGTGATATTTGAGATCACTGCGATTTGTGCGCTTTAATATTTCAAGTTTTGTATCATGTAGCTTGGATTACGGGCGAATCGTAATCCAAAGGCAGGGTTCTCATAAATTCATGTGATATGTGCAACTTACCGCGGCAAAGGATCCAACCAAAGCAAACTCTAGATTCATCAGCCGAAACACACATCTATCGACAAAAGCATTATTTGTTTATTTCATCCGGCAAGCTGTCCATTCATCTACAACAGATACCCAACATACAGTATAGTAAAACGAAAACCATTCTCCAGCCAAAATTAACGGTATAATCCTTCTCTAGCATTCACCGAGTAAAAAACTACAAGAACAGGAACCATGTAAGAGTCCTCATAGGGAGCTCCAACAGATCTGATCATGACTCTAGCCATATGCAAAATTGATCAGGCAGGCACTTGTAGATCACAGCCAGAGCACTCTGACATCTTCATCAGTTACTGGAGCTAGCTGGAAGGTAGTAGTACTGGTAGTAGACCAGTGCTCCAAGCAGGACCACGAGCGCAGCTGCCAACGCTGCCATGGGTGCACCCCATGACCAGAAAGACTGAGACTTCTTCCTCTTCAGGACCGCCTTCGGAAGAGGGGTCTTCGTTTTCGTCACCGTACTTCTGTGCCGGACATTCTTCTTCTGCTCCTTTTTAACTGTTGCAGGAGCTGCTGGCTCTTCCTCCTGGGCTTCGGGTTCCGCTGCTTCATCAGACTTGGCATCGGATCCGGTTGCCTCCTCGGACTCAGCACCTCCGGCTGTCGCACTCTTCTTCCTGGCCTTCTTCTCCTTCTCCTGAAAAATAGTTAATTGCATGAATGACTGGCAGCATGGAACTGCAACAGAGATGAGGCTAAGATTGCATATAGAGACCAAGTAAAATAGTCACAGATAAGCATATGTATCTACCTTAAGCTTCTTCTCAGCTTCTTTTTCTGCTCGTGCGGCCACTTTCATGGCTTGTTTCTCAGCCTGCTTCTTCTTCCTTTCCAGTGCCAGCTTGTTCTTTTCTATCTCTTCCTGTCTCTTCATTTCTTTCAACTTTACTTCATCTACTTTAGGTTTTGTCTTCTCCTTCGGGGGCTCCTCATCATGGACATCTGGAATATCATCAATATCAAGGGGTTGTTTTGCCTTAGCAGCTTTGGCAGGTGCTTTGACACGAATCTCATCCTTTGGAGTAATATCTGCACGTGGAGCAGGAGCCTCCTTTGCCTGCTTCGCCGGCTTTTTCAGTGGAGCAGGCTCCTGTTCTGCAGGTGGTGCCACTTGTGTTTCGAGAATGATAGCCTTCTCATCAGGATTCCTCATTCGTCCATCTCGGCTCAGCTGCCGGCTGTTGAGGGAAACGAGTATCCTCTTCTCATAATCCTCTCTAAAGGACTTGCTGCTGCACCATTGTGCCATGAACTTCTCAACCTATGAAAGCAAAACAATCATTATGCCACGGAAGGTCAGGAACAGGCCAAACTTCAAAGGAAACGAGAGTAAGTTATATTGCAGGCAAACCTCATTCTGGCAGAGCTGCTGCACCGCTTCTACTTCACCCCTCGCTGAAAGGTCTTTAACACTGTTTGAGATTGTGCGGTATTGATGGAAGGACGTATTCTGAATCAAAAAAATTCAGCAGATACCATCAACAAAAGTCCCATGCTCTTGTAATTAAAATAATAGCAAATAATTTACAAAAATAGACACAGAAGATAAAATAAAGTTAAAAGCAGTTAAAATATGACTCTTATGTTTTTTCAACAAGAAATAAGCGGATCAACTAGTAAAAGTTAATTCCTGAACAATGTTCAAGAAAAGTCATATTTACACCAACTAATTGCTAGAATCAGATTATTTAACCCTGTCAAACAAAAGATTGATTTTACATTACAGTTCAATGATAGTCTGATATACACGTGATGCATATTTTGAGAAATTTATTATGGACACATGCAATTTAGCAAAGATATGTTCCCACTGCATGGAAAAAAATATGAATTGTAGATAACAGTCCACACAACAGAGATGTCAGTTACTTACATTAAGATCACGTGTTTTTCTCAATTCATTTAAAGCTTCAAATGCTTTATCTTTTCTAGCAGTAGCTGCAGTGAGGTCATCTTGAAGTGCAGCAATCTCACCATCAACAGCATGGAGTTGATCTTCAAGAACCTTAATCTTGTCTCTTACAGCTTGCCTATCCCTTTTAACTTCATCAATGCCCACCCCAATTTGCTGACACAATAGTTAAAATCAAATGGAACAATTACTGAGCTTTCAATTTCCAGTAGAACATGAAGCTATAAACACAAGGTTATATTTGGATATACTTACTTTGACCTGATCCTGTATTGTGTCTCTCTCAACAACTGTATCTTGCATTTTAGCTCTCTTAGCAGCATTCTCAATAACCTTTGACCTGGTTCCATTAAGTTGTTTTATTTCTTTGACCAACCTCTTTTCCTCATCTAAGGATATGCTTTCATGAGAAATTCGGTCATTCAAGCTCTTGATCTACAGGGTAGTAATGCAGAAAATGAGACAGACGAAGTCAAATACTGCAAAAGTTGTAGAATGAGGCATTCCATCTTTTAAGCTTACCAACTGATCAAGCTCTTCAATTGATGAGCATAAACCTGCGCCTTGTGCGCGCATAGCATTATTTTCACTACGAAACTTGCCTAAACTCTTTTGAAGAGGTTCCATTTCCTTCAATTTTCCACTCACAACTTCATTATATTGTTTATTCTCTGCAGTCAATGGCTTCAGCTCTGATATAATATTGGATCGTTCACTCTGCAGAAAAAGAATGGAGTTACCTAATTTAGATACCCACTCTCAAAGGGAATTTGTTTTTCAGTTTCCCCTAGCAATTTTATCAGCTATTATGAGAAATATTTTCTCAACACTGGACAATAAAATCAACAAGTTTAAACTAGATATTCAATTGTATGGCACATTAACCTTCTAGTTAGAATTAAGAATGGCCAAAAGGTTTATTTCATTCTGTGAGGTCAGGAGTCAGAAAGCATACCCTCTTGGTCCTCAAAGCCTCAAAAATATGGGACCGAGCTTGAATCTTCTTCTGGCAGTCCTTGTCAGCTTGTTCAAGTTTTACCCTCAGGTTAGGATCCTCATATGAACGGACTCTAACAAAGAAAAATGTGTGAGTTTGCTTAGGTTCAGGCCACTCATCCACAGCATTTTTTGGGGGCGCAAGATCAGCAGCACTTGTGGCTCCATTTGCAGTAACAGTGTTTTCCAAACCAAAAACAGCTGCCTCCCCACGCTCCTTGGCAGTAGCCCTACTTTCCTTATCTTGGAAAAGGTTATCTTCTCCATCAACTGCTTTAACCTGTGACAACGTAGCTTCAGCACCAGTGGCCTCCATTTCTTGACCCTGAAAAATAGCTACAAGAGTGCAGTCAGTAGACAATACAGTTGCATGAGCATTAACAACATTTTCACTTCAGAGAGTTGACAGAACTGAGTGCATAGAAAGTGCAGGGAGTACCAGATGATAAAATGCTAAGAGTAACTACTAGCTAAAATTAGGTGGTGATAAACACAAGGTAGCAGCTATCAAAGGCACAATCCATTAGTGAGCTCATCTGTAGACAAAATAAAGGTACCATGCATGTTTTTACTTGCATCAAAATTTTGGTTCATTGAACGTGTATCCCGCATCCAAATTAACGAACACACAACTGAGCATGGATACAAAATTAAGTTTCAAGAAATTCCAGTTTTGAAGCTACCAAGACCACCCAAATTGCTTTGTTCTATGTCACTGTTATATTGGCCTAAGTGTTAAAATTAAGTTGAGTGCATCAAAGCCCAAAGCGCAGATGTAAAACTGTGATAGGAACCCTGAAAAGAGGAAATGTTCATACATTTCCCATTGACATTAGTGCATTTAGTATGTAGACATCACCATCCAAGCCTAGTTCCTTTGGACTGAGTCATTGATCCATTTCAAATACCAAGTACGGCCCGTTACAAAACCAGAACTAGTTGAAATCCAAAATCATTTGCCAATCCAACAAGCTACAAATGAAGAGATCCCCAAGCAAACAACAGTGCCATCTAATCACTAAATCAATTGCAAGATTAGAGCAATAATCCACCCAATATTACAGGCTTAACAATTATTTCAAAATTGAATACTGTTAATACTCAAATCATACTGATCTCGCACAGATAGCATAGAACAGGGGAAACGGAACAGAAATATAAAAGAAGGGATATAAAGATAATATTGGTCACCATGTAAGCCAAGATGCTGATCTAGTGATGGCTCACCTCACCAAAACATAGAACAGAAATATATCTGCTTGGATTTGGGTGAAGGATTTACAAGTGAATTCTTTTGAAAAATACCACACAGCAGTGCAGCCTAGTCTTATTTTGAAGAAGGGTGACCCAGAGGCAGACCAATAATTGGTTCAGTGTGTAGTTCATATACTTCAGATGGCATTAGCAAGTTGGTACGTTTGTTTGCAGGAGGCTTCACATGTGCAATGCAAGTAGTATCTGTGGTTAGTTTGAAGTGGGAACGAGTACACAAGAAAGTATACAACACCCCTGAACTCAAGGCCAAGCTGATGTCTTCTCTTAATTGGCCCCTGTTTGGTTTTAGTTTTCATCCACTTAATCAACTTTACTTTCTGGTCATATTAGGATGGCCAATCCAACACACAAGAACAACAGTGCAAAAGAAAACAGAATGATAGTTAGCCACGATAATGCAACTTCTGGGCTGTACTAATCCTTACTCAAACTACTGCTTTCTAATTCTACATCACATCAGGCAGACTATCACTAACCAAAAATCTAAAAGTACCGCATGAAAATGAAGCAGTCGAAGATGCATAATAATTAGAGGCCCCTGAAAAGATGCAAGTAAAAGAAATAATGCCATAACACACATCTCACCAAGTTGGACATGGTTGTCCAGACAACAGAAAAGCGACTAGGATTCTGTTTCAATTCATTTAACCTACCATGAGCACACAATCCTAATTCCCAGCCCAATGCTTAGCCACGGGTGCATCAACTCAAGATTTCTCCACGACTAACTGCCAAGGGGATCTATCAAAAAGGAGGAACCTTAGGCCCCTAAACACTGACCTACACCTAAAAACTGACCTAGATAGTTGCAATCACACAAATAATCTACCCAGATATGTAATTCACGATCCATAAGTTTATAACACACTTAGTATCACCCAATTAGTGTTGAACATACCTAAAATGCACACAACATGCCAAACGAATAGCAAAAATCAGGGAAAAGAAATAAAGGACACATCACCTGAGAAAACGAAGCAAGACAGTGCAATCTAATACCGGTGATGACCCCCAACACTGTCTCACCAGCAATATGGATGACTTCCGATTTGAATTAAATGGGACAGATAGATGTGTATTTATAGAAGTTTTCTTCCCTTGTTATTTATTGATATCTCCTCATGACTGCTGCTGCTTTAATTCTTCCACCGATTTCCTTTCTCAAGGTCAGAGAGGAATGGATATGATGTGCATACAACATTGCTGGCAGCCTGGTACAGGCTGCAGAGTGACAGGTGGGTGTTGTGGCGCGTCTCGGGAGGAGGCGGCATACAGCTCCTTTACACACAGGCCGATGTGATCATACCCTTATCCTGGGTGGCATCAACTTATTGCTATGTGCATGTTTCCTTTATGGGATTGTTTGGCCATATATCTTGTCAATGTGCATGCCAAAAGAGTGGCAAATTGCAGCTCTTTCTGGATGAAGAGTGAACACGGTATGCTAACCACAGTTGCATTATTATCGGTTAAGAGATGCTATAGGTGAACCTGCAGGATTTACCACTCCAAAGATTGACAATTCGGGATTCTCCACCTGATGTCTCACTGATGCGTGGGCCTAGATTAGTGCAGCATCGAGTAGCATATCCCGGGATGCGCTTCAATTGAGTGACGAAAATCCTAGATTTTTTTTCCCAAAATGGAATTGCTAACTCTATATACTTGACCATCCAAACCGTAGTAGATCCTTAAGCATATCCATTCCACCTACCAAATGCCGTAATTCGGAACCTGAACCTGGGTGGAATACAATCGCAATTACCAGCCTATCTAGCTGATAATCGAGTCAAAGCTAACCAAACTATCTAGCTGTTCCGAATCCCAAACCATCGCCTTTAACGCTCCAACCTCCACAATCTCATCCACTAGTACCCCAAAATTAAAAAAAAAAATTATGCTAGTTCTAAATCCCCCGAGTTACACAAAGTTTAACAAAAACACCGACACGGAAAGGGATACAAGGCAAATAAATATTCCTCAAAACAGGTTTTTGTTTTCCATTTTTGGGGAAACAAGCTGGTGTGGTGTGGCAAAGAGAAAAACTTCCAGATCTAGAAGGTTAAGTCAAAGAGACAGGTTGTGGGTATATATAGAGAGAGAGAGGAGGAGGAGGAGGAGGGATGACATGCGCGCGTGCGGGTGCTCACCGGCGGCGGGAGGAGGACGGCGGCGGCCGGGTGGTGGCGGGAGGGATGGAGATCGGCGCAAGTCGGCGAGCGAAGTGAGGAGGAGACGGGGAGAGAGGGGGGAGAAGATCGACCAGGGAAGAAGGGAGCAACAAGTCAGAGCCAACCAATTCACGCTGGCTGGGCTCTGCTGGGCTGGGCTGGGCCGGTCGTGGATTGGCGATATGGGCGGGCTCTCTAGTCAATGGTCGTTAGGAATAAGTTCGTTTTAGGTCTCTCAGCTTGACGTTGAGTTTCAATCGCGACCTTTGAATCGCAATCTATAAATCCTATATAAGTGTCACCATTAGCTACAATTGTATGCGGCACATCATTAAGAATAATTTTGTGGATATTATAGTACCTATATACCCACAGACATAGAATATTCGACTGGATAATAGGGGTATATTATGTAAATAGAATATGAGAAGTATTAGGATTCAGGTATAGTATTACTTTGTACGCCAAGATAAAGCCCGGATACCTAGTATGGTAAGATTATATACCGATTATGAAGATCTAGACCGTGTCGGACTAGATCTTATCTTGTAAACCTCTATCTTCCGGGTATATAAGGAGAATAGGGGACCCTTGGGGACATAAGCTTTTCGTAAGATCAATACACAACTCGGAGGCAAAACCCCGAAACAGGAGTAGGGTATTACTTCTTCGTGAAGGCCTGAACCTGTCTAAACCCTTTGTCTCATAACCCATCTGTTTTTCCATCTTGATAGCTACCCCTTTTTATATTGTCGAAATCTAGTTTCGACAGTTGGCGCACCAGGTAGGGGAGCGTCAAGTTCATCGCCGATCAAGTAAGATGGGATCTTCATCAGGCATCGACGACTTCACCTTTCCTCCCGGGCAGGCGTACCGCTTCAGCAGCCTCGACTTCATCACCGATAACTTCGGCAAGATATCTCTCTCCGACTCGGCTCCAAACCAGTTGGATATAGATCGCATCTCTTGGCCACTCGGGTTACCGAATATGGCCAGGATTAGCACCAAGATGCAGTCGGGAGCGGATTGCATCTCTCAGCCACTCGGGTTACCGAACATGGCTGAGATTAGCATCAAGATCTTTTCCCACTGCAAGACGACAATCCACTTCGGAAGTACGACTACATCAACATCATTTTCTCCATCAAGCACTCCTCAAGACGATCAAATCTACCCCACCATCACCATGGAGTTACCAACGGATCCAGTCATCAGGTCCGGCTTCAGGGATGTCAACGTCGTTCTGCCAAAATTTGGATCATGTTCCTCCACCGAACTCGCCACGTATGCCAGCTCCTTGGAAGAAAGCGTGCACGGCAACCCACCCGACGCCGATGTTGCAGACGACGCCAACTCCGATGACAACTACACACCGGTTTTCAACGGCGTTTTCATGGCCAACAACGAGACCGATGCTGAGGTCGCTGCAAGATTACAAGCGGAAGAAGCAGCCCGAGTTGGGGTTGAACAACAGAGGATTTTACTGGAGCAAGAACGCGCCCGACTTCAAGAAGACAGAGCAAGATTCGAACAAGAGCGCCAAGCCCAAGCAGAGCAAGAGCGACAACGCAGAGAAGCTGAGAATGCTAGACGCAGAGAAGATGAAGAAAGAAGAAACCGAGATCTAGCTATGGCAGGACGTAGGGCAAGGGATGCAATCGAGTAAACGGTGGTCGACAACACCAACATCTTCCTTACACCGCAACAGAACGCAGTCGGCGCAGTTACCCTTCTTGACACATTGGCCGCCGCTGCACCACCTCACATCACTCCATTAATAAATCAAGTCAAGACCCTGGTTGCAGCAACAGTGCCACGCGCCGAGTCCAGTCGGTGACCCAGTCAGTCAACTTCAAAGGCGCCGAGTGGTAGTCGCGCCCCTCCGTCAAGAGTCAGAGACAGCAGAAGCAAGACCAATTCACGCGCTGACTACCACAGCGGAGCACGCCGAGACCAGTCGGTCCACTCGCCTCCAGCCAACCTAGCCCGACTGCCACACCACGCCAGAGATCGCCGGATTCCATCCGACTACCAGAGTCCTCCCAGGGCTTCAATCGACCTGAGGGACACCCTCAATCAAAGACGACGAGAAAGGGGTATCATCATTCAAGACGACGATGATTGCGATGGGGTTCCAGCTTTCACTAGAGATCTGCGTCGAGTGAATTGGCCGACTGGTTTCAAGCAGACTGGCATCGAGAAGTATGACGGCAAAACCGATCCAGAATCATGGTTAACCGTCTACATGCTCGCAATTCGCACAGCAGGAGGAGACAACAAAGTCATAGCAAACTATCTACCAGTGGCGCTGACCGACTCAGCCAGAAATTGGCTCGCTAGACTGCCAAGAGGCACAATCGACTCCTGAAGCGAACTTCGCGATCACTTCATCGCCAACTTCTGTAGACCCCCGTTTTTGTAACAGGAATCACTCGTGTTCATAGTACCATTTCCCTGGATCAAGTAGTTTGGTACCCACGAATACATTGCCAATAATCAAGAGTGCATACACGATTGTCTTACGCAAAATATTACAATAATAGGCCCGAAGGCAATAGTCTAGAACAGGGGACCAACCGGTCCGGAATACAACCAAAAACAGAGTTTAGATAAGGCAGCGGAGACAAGGCAGCGGCATGCCATCGCCACAGGCAACGACCGAGTCTAAGACCTACTGGGCTCCATCGTCTTCCGTACCCTCCTGGTAGTACTCGTACGGATCTTCGGGAACCTCATCGCCCACATCTGAATGTTTTGTATATAGCAAGGGTGAGTACCAACCGTACTCAGCAAGCCACCATAACAATAATGCACATGATAGGGGGAATGTCAAGGGCGGCTATGGCACTTTTGCATAAAGCCAGTTTTGCAATTCCTTTCACAAGCCTAAGACCTAGCATAGACTGATCAAGTTTTAATACCATAGTTTATTAAATCAACGACGGTTCTGTCCACCATCCACTGTTGTCCAAGGATAGCTTCCCGCCATTGCATCGTCATGGTTTTCTGGGGTCTACCCCTTCTCGTTCCCCGAGAAGTTGAACCACCAGCTCATAAAATCATTATGCATACCCATCCCAATCAGTTTAAGAGTTCAGAGTCTAGCCAAGTGTAATGCATGTCCCGATGCTCATTAACAGCGAGCACGGCTATTCGAATAGTTTTGCTTACTCACACTGCAGTGGATGTACACTTTACCCGCACTCCGTGACTTGCCCAACACATGAGCCGAAGTCCCAACGAATGAGACACGTCACGGCAAAGCTTTTCAATAACCTCACTTTGGCAGTACCCGCTCCATGAACTTACTTCCTCATGCACTCTAGGCGTACACGGTTTCTAGCAGTGAGAGGAGTTCTGGCGCTCCCGGGAAGGGGAAGACTCACACATTCATCAAGTTATAATAAAGTTTAGGTTTTCACGTGGCGGTCCTACCGGTGGCTACTCCACAGTAGACCCCGCCCCTCATACACATTAAGAAAAACCACTATGCAGGGATACTGCCTCCGCTCGGCTATTTACTCCACTAGGTCTATGCCTATTTGAGAAGTACGGTTGTACGGGGGGTCGTTTCATGCTTAGCTTCGTGGCTCGGTCCTTAATTGACCAGGGATGACACTAGCCTTTTCCGGACACCACCCAAATCATCCAGCCGCCCCAGTCGGAAACAGTTGTTTAGTTTTATTTTCCTTTCACAAATCATGTCATCATTATCATGGCAATGTGGCGCTCATGTCTCCACATGCCGTATCTCAACTACCTTTACCCAGGTAATTGCCCAAGCATAAAGCATTTGATAATATGAGTATGCATGATTCTAGAATAGCATCACTAAGCATTGTCATAATTGACTAGGGACTCATACGTAATTATGGTTACAAAAGGAATATGGGATAAACAATAATCAAGGCATGGCATAATAGCAAGTAGTATATTCATCATTGCATGGGACTTTATTTGTAGATAAAATAAATTTTGCAACATGGGATCAATATGTTCAAGGAATAGTGATGACTTGCCTTGCTCGAAGTCTTGCGGGTCTTGGTCTTCAGTCGGTGTCTAAAATTACGTGCGAAAGAAATTGAATTCATTTAGAATTCAATTAAGATCCAACAAAAGCCAATTAAAGAAAAGATCGAGCGCGAGCGTTGAACGGCGACATCGATTCCATTTTATTTATGAAGTAATTCTATTTTGATTTTTAATACCGTTGTCCTAAAATTTTAGCGCTAGCCAATTTAAAATATTAATCCGATTTAATTTAGCGTCTCGAATAAATTAGATTCTGATAATAAAAGGTAACCCTATCCGGTAAATAGTTGACTAAATAATTGCGACGACTAATTTAGCGGATAATCCTAATTATTGAGTAAGAACTAACTAAATACCGGCTAAATAGATATTTAAATGGATAACGAACGGTCGGATACATACGATAGCAATTTAAAAACGATCGGTAATTACTCCTCCAATTATATATATATACGACTTAGCGAAATTTAACTAATAAAAATCTACATAATCGGCTAAGTACCCCGCTAAAGATTAATTATTTAAACGAATAATCTAGTTAGGTGAATAATTTAAATTGCAAATAATATCCGATTTAACTTTACTTGCGTTTCCAAAATAATCGATGTCGGTGTGTTTTACTAATTTATTAAACTAACAATTTATATTAATCTAGCACATATATTTGAGATAGACAAAAATTAAATTCCTAATCCTCTACTTTATTTCTCCCTATTTTATTTTTATTTTTATTTATTTTATTTTTTTCCCCTTTTCTCTCTCTCTTTTCTTTTTCTCTCTTTTTCCTTTCTGTTTCTCCCTTCTTCTTCTACCTTTGTTCTTTCTCTGTTTCTCTCTCTCTCTCTCATGGAGTACTGCCAGCAAGGGGGGCAGCACCTACCGGGCGGCGGCGGCGGCGGCAGGGGACGGCGAGCAGCGGCGGCGGCCGGCGGCAGCCCAGGCGGCGGCGCGGCAGAGGAGGCGGCGACGGCGCACGGCGGCGGCGGCAGCTCCGGCGGCGGTGGTGGCTATCGGCAGTGGGGGAGAAGAGGGGAAATGGAGGAGGGGAATGGGGGAGGAAGGCTCGGCCGGGAGAGGGCTTTTATAGCCGGCGCGGTGCTCCACGACGGCGACGGCGATGGCGAGGTGACGCACGGCAGGCGGCGATGGGACGGCGGCCAGCGGCGGCAGCGGGTGGGGCTCGAGGGGAGGGGGAGCAGGGCTCCAGGCACCGCGCGGCAGGCTAGCTGGGGTTAGGGTTAGGGTTAGGCTAGGCTGCGGTTCATCGGGGAAGATGAACAGTAGCTTTTCTTTTTTATTTTTTTATTGTAATTATTATTATTATCATTGTATTGTATTTGTCCCAATTTATAACTCTCTCGCATGAATGAAATAAACTCGATATTGGAATTATTCCGCCCTAAATCTTGCCCGAAATTTTATATTGTCTATATTCGTTACGCCCATCCATATGTGCGGATAATTATAAAATTTTTATTATCAAAATAAATTCATGACATTAAGGTAAAATATTTTATTCGCTAAAATTCTATCTTGAACTTTATTTTAATTTATGCACCGTAATTATTCCTCCTATCGGCTTCCGTTCTAGGGTTTGCACCGAAATACTTTCGATAAATTAAACTCCCGCAAAATAAAGATTCAAATAAACAAGCCATAAAATGCGGCATGATGCAAATTAAATTTTAAGGTTTTCTAAACTTTGTATTTTTAGGGTTTCGATTTCGACAGTCAATTTTTAGGGTGTTACAAACCTACCCCCTTAAATAAATCTCGTCCCGAGATTTCTTACCGGTTGTCGAGCAGGTGCGGGTACTCGGCCTTCAGAAAGTCTTCGCTCTCCCAGGTAGCCTCATCCTCGGTGTGATTGCTCCATTGCACCTTGTACATGCGCCATATCTTGGTTCTGGTTCTCTTCTCTGCCTCGTCCAATATCTTTACCGGATGTTCGGGATATGTGAGATCACTACTGAGGTGGATATTCTCTAGGGGTGCTTGCTCTTCCGGCACACGCAGACACTTCTTCAATTGTGACACATGAAACACAGGATGTACGTCAGAGATGTTTGCTGGTAGTTCTAGCTGATAGGCCACTTCGCCTCTTCTGGCGGTTATCGGAAATGGTCCCACATATCTTGGCGCAAGCTTTCCTTTTACCTTGAACCTCTTGGTACCTCGTAGCGGGGAGACTTTCAGGTACACATAATCACCAACATTAAACTCCAAGTCCCTTCTGCGAGTATCCGCGTAGCTTTTCTGTCTAGACTGGGCTGCCTTTAGTCGATCCCGAATCAGACGGACTTTTTCTTCGGCCTCGTGGATTATGTCGGGTCCAAACACAGCTCGTTCACCGGTTTCAGACCACATCAATGGGGTTCGGCATCGCCGTCCAAATAGTGCTTCACTCGGCGACATTTTTAGACTTGCTTGGTAGCTGTTGTTGTAGGAGAACTCGGCGTAGGGTAAGCATCTCTCCCAATCCTTGGTGAAATCCAATGCGCAAGCTCTTAGCATATCCTCAAGGACTTGATTCGTCCTTTCCGTCTGCCCGTCGGTCTGTGGGTGGTAGGCGGTACTAAAGGCAAGGTAGCTTCCAAGTGCCTCGTGAACCTTTCCCCAGAAATGAGACGTAAATTGAGTACCGCGATCCTATATAATCCTTTTTGTACCCCATGTAGGCACACGATCCTGGACATGTATAACTCTGCCAACTTAGCGCTGCTATAATTGGTCTTGACGGGAATAAACCTGGCAGTTTTGGTAAGTCGATCCACAATTACCCAAATAGAGTCGTATCCTGCGGCAGTCTTGGGTAACCCGACAATGAAATCCATGCCTATTTCATCCCATTTCCACTCCGGAATCTTGAGCGGTTGCAATAAACTTGCTGGCCGCTGATGTTCAGCTTTTACCCTTTGGCACACGTCGCACATGGCCACGTATTCAGCTACATCCCTTTTCATATTGGGCCACCAGTATTCCTCTTTCAAATCCTGGTACATCTTCGTGCTTCCAGGGTGTAGTGAGTATGCTGACTCGTGGGCCTCCTTCAAAATCAAACCTCTCAAATCTCCTTGCTCAGGCACATAAATCCTTTTCTTAAACCACAAGATGTCTTTGTCGTCCGTCGAGAACTCATTCGCATGCCCAGCGGCCATACGCTTCCGAATAGTTCGGACTTCTTCATTATCCCTTTGAGCTTCTTCTATGTGGGCTTTCAGAAGAGGTTGAATTTCCAGCGAGTTTAATTCTCCGCGTGGAATTAAGTGCAAGTTAAGTCGAGCCATTTCTTCTTGGAGCTCATTGGCCATGCCTTCTAGGCTCATATGGTTGCATTGGGCCTTGCGGCTCAAGGCGTCGGCCACTACATTGGCCTTACCGGGGTGGTAATGGATCCCCAGATCGTAATCCTTAATCAGTTCCAACCACCATCTCTGTCGTAGATTGAGGTTGGTCTGGGTGAAGACATATTTCAAACTCTTGTGATCAGTGTATACATCGCAGTGATTCCCAATCAAATAGTGTCTCTAAATTTTTAATGCATGAACAACTGCTGCCAATTCCAAGTCATGCGTGGGGTAGTTTTCCTCGTGGGGCCGCAGTTGCCTTGAAGCATATGCTACGACCTTTCTATCCTGCATTAGTACTCCTCCTAGTCCTTGTCTGGATGCATCACAGTATATCACAAAGTCCTTCCGGTTATCCGGTAAGACTAGGATTGAGGCAGTGGTTAACTTTTCTTTCAACCGCTCAAAACTTCGTTGACACTTTTCGGTCCAGGCGAATTTCTTCTCTTTCTTTAGGAGTTGGGTCATCAGTCTGGCCAGGGTAGAAAATCCTTCAATAAACCTTCGGTAATACCCGACCAATCCCAGAAAACTCCGGACCTCTGTTACCGACTTCGGTGCCTTCCATTCCGTCACGGCTTCGACCTTGGCAGGGTCTACTGCCACTCCTCCGGTTGAGATTACATGGCCAAGAAACGCAACTTCCTTAAGCCAAAACTCACATTTGCTGAATTTCGCGTACAGCCGGTGCTCCCGTAGCTTTTCCAATACCAAGCGTAGATGTTCGGCATGCTCTTCATCGTCCTTGGAAAAGATGAGAATGTCGTCGATAAACACAACTACGAACTTATCCAGGTATTCCATAAATACTTTGTTCATCAAGTTCATAAAATATGCCGGGGCATTGGTCAATCCGAACGACATCACCGTGAACTCGTACAATCCATAGCGTGTAGAAAACGCTGTCTTGGGAATGTCTTCGGCCCTAATCTTCAACTGGTGGTATCCTGACCGGAGATCGATCTTCGAAAATACTTTGGCACCTTTGAGCTGATCAAATAAATCATCAATTCGGGGAAGTGGATACTTATTTTTTATGGTCACTTCGTTTAAGGATCGATAGTCTACGCACATCCGCATACTTCCATCTTTCTTCTTGACGAACAATACTAGGGCTCCCCAAGGAGAAGAACTAGGGCGTACGAATCCCTTCTCCTGTAGTTCCTTAATCTGCTTCTTGAGTTCCTCCAGTTCGTTGGCCGGCATCCTATACGGCCTCTTGGATATGGGGGCGGTACCAGGCATTAAATCAATGATGAATTCTATATCCCGATCAGGGGGCATTCCGGGCAAATCCTCGGGAAATACATCCGGGTACTCTTGTACTATTGGCATCCCACTCATGGGTAGCATGGTAAATACTCCCGCAGCACGTTCACATAACATCGGATCATGATCCATGGCTATGTTCATTGGAGACCCCCATGGGGTGGACACAGTGGCCTCTCTTCGGGCACAATCTATGACTCCCTTGTTCTTAGTTAACCAATCCATTCCCAGTATAACGTAGAGGGTTTGGGGTGGTAGTACCATAAGGTTTGAGAGAAATACCACATCCCCAATGCGGATGGGCACGTTGATGCAAGCATGAGGTATGGTTATGTTTCCCCCGGGTGAGTGTACTATCATGGGTCTCTTAAGTTCCACTCGGTGTAGGTTATGTTGGTTGCTTACTTTTGATGATATGAACGAATGCGATGCTCCGGAATCAAATAAGATCTTAACTGGGGTAGAGTTGATAGAAAACATACCCATTAGGACATTCTGATCTCCCTGTGCCTCTTCAGCACGCACATGATTTACTTGTCCGCGACGGAACCCGGTGGCAGACTCATTGGGTCACGGTGTCCTGAACAGACCGCGTCCGGCAGCAGGGGTAGTGGTTCCGCGTACGGCCGTTGCGTTGGCACCAGTACGAACAGGGGTGTTGTGAGGCTTGGGGCAGTTGTTGGCGTAGTGCCCAAATTCCCCGCAGTTGAAGCAGTCCACGTTCTTCTTTCCCGGTGCGGCCAGTGTCGGTGCCGGAGTACGGTACTGGGGTGCAGCCGGCCTATTGACATTGCTTGGCGTAATAGGGCGGTGGGTCGCCACAGCAGTCGGCTTCCATCCCGATGAAGAGGCTCCCTTAGTGCGCTGAGGTGCTCCTTGAAGTGGGCGGGTCATAGCGAGCCTTCTCTTACGGTTGTTCTCAACCGTCTTCTGCTCGTGCTCTAGCCTCACAACCTTGTTGATCAAGTTCTGAAAGTTGGCATGATCCTGCCCAATCATTGGTCCTCTCAGTTCATCATTCAGTCCTTCAATAAATTTGTCGATCTTCTCATCCTCATCTACCAGGTCACCGGTCGCGTAGCGAGCAAGCTGAGTGAACCGGTTTAGGTATTCTTGCACCGAGGTATTCCCTTGGCGCAGCCACCTGAATTCATTCTTCTTCATCCGCATTACTGCAGCGGGCACGAAGTGCTCGCGGAAAGCTGTGGTAAATTCCTTCCATGTGGGTTCTGCGGCATCTTCCGCTCGTGTTTCCTTGTAAGTGTCCCACCAATCCCCAGCGGGTCCTTCCAGCTGGTTAGCGGCAAAGATCACTTTATCCGCCTCGCGTACACGCACCAATGTCAGCTTCTTCTCTATGACGCGTAGCCAGTCCTCCGCATCCATAGGTTCTTCCGCCGTAGCGAAGGTGGGTGGCTTAGCCCTCATGAACTCGCCGAGACTTGAGCTTCCACGGCCTCCTTGGTTATTGACGATGGCCTGCAATAACTGGGTTTGCGCTGCCATGACTTCGGCCAAGGTGAGGGGATTGGGCTCCGGCGGGTCCTCGTTGTTAGCCGTTGCCCGATGTCGGTGAACCATCTGTAGAGAACGTTTGGGTAAGTACCCCAGTATCTAACTAGCCCTATGGTTTTATTTGGGAGTAGTTGTGATGTGATCTTTTTTATGGCAAGCTTGGTGGAATAAACTCATTTCAACATAACAACAACAATATCATAAAACATCACATAGTTCACAAATAATACATAATCATGATGCATAAGACTGCGCACATATGCAGTCCAACATAGAATATAGTTCAGAGGACATCATCGAGCGACATGCTACCTACTCATTACTAATAAAGGGGGGTTGTGTGTCTCGCAATCCCAAAAACTGTCCCAGGTGAGATCGGTGCAGCAGTAGGCCTCTCGGCTAGTCATCCAGCCAGCCGCAGGAACCGGGTGCAGGAAGTGAGTGGTCCCTGGCGGACGCGAACCCGAGTCTCCACGGCTCGGAAGTAGTAGCAGCCTCCGGATCAGACTTGGGCTTCTTGCCCGGCGGTCGTGTCCTCTTGCGAGCCGTACTGAGGGTGCGGGGACCTCCAGTGAAGGTGACGCGGTAGGTGGGGGCCTCGTCCTCCGAAGTATCGGTGACGTGTGGCTCGATCTCCTCAGGATCTTCCTCATCCTCTGGGTCGGTGTCGATCAGGATCGGGGTCTCCACTCCAGAACCAGGCTCGGACGAAACAACTGTGGCTATCGGTGTGGGCTCCATCTCCGCAGCAGCAGGCTCCACCAGGTAGGGTCCGGACTGTGTACCTAGCATGCCAGTCTCCCCCAGTAGGGTGTGGAAGGTGGCCATGCACGGCGGAGTGAGGAAGTAGTAGTGGTCGCGGGCTGGTGCAGGAGGTGGTGGTGCGGTGGAAGTAGAGGCAGCGGTAACCGAGACCGCGCGGAGCTGCTCCTCCAGCTGACTGACCTGCCTCTGGCTCTTCCTCAGCTGCTCCTCAAAGGTGGCCATGGCCTCGCCACGGGCGTGGTACCGGTCCGAGAGCTGCTCGAACTGCTCCCTGTGATCCAGGATCTGGGCCTTCAACGAATCAACCTCGTTGCCACGAGCGTGATGCTCCTCCTCTAGCTCGCCCATGCGTCCCAGTAGCTCGTCAATCTCTAGCAGTGCCTCCTCATAGCAATCGTCCACGACCTCAGCCCACCGGGACAAACGGGTCACCGCGGGGTTGTAGCAACACGGGGTAGCCTGCACCGTGCAGACGGAGTTGCCCTCCACCCGATACGGGTGGTGCGCAAACTCGGTCCTCTCCACCTCCGCCCTGTGGATGGTGTTGAGGCGGAGGAATGCCTCCCGGGCGACGACCTGGATTGCCGAATCCACTGAGTCACGTCGGTAGCGCGTCCGGAAGCGGAACTCTGTCTCGCTCGCAATGCGGGGCTTGATAACAACGGTGGCCTCCCACTCGGAACAGTGTCCGGTACCGAACCTCTTCTTCTTGAAGACAGGCGACTCCGAGTATCTCAAACTCCACATCAGCTGGCGTAACTGGGAGACGTATCCATCCTCTCGGGAAACCTCAACCTCCTAACCTTGTCCTGCCATCTATATTTAAGTAAAACTAGAGTTAGGGTGTAGTGAAGGTAAAACAAATTTTGTAAAGATAAGGAGACAAGAGTATAGAGGAAAAACACATTTTGCTTTGTAGACATAAGGTTTTTATTTCTCAAAATAATCCTAGGTGGGGATTTCTCGCTTTAGCCAACTATAATGGGGTGGGGCGCCGTTTGGTCTTTCCTACAGTCGTATGGCTCTGATACCAGCTCTGTAGACCCCCGTTTTTGTAACAGGAATCACTCGTGTTCATAGTACCATTTCCCTGGATCAAGTAGTTTGGTACCCACGAATACATTGCCAATAATCAAGAGTGCATACACGATTGTCTTACGCAAAATATTACAATAATAGGCCCGAAGGCAATAGTCTAGAACAGGGGACCAACCGGTCCGGAATACAACCAAAAACAGAGTTTAGATAAGGCAGCGGAGACAAGGCAGCGGCATGCCATCGCCACAGGCAACGACCGAGTCTAAGACCTACTGGGCTCCATCGTCTTCCGTACCCTCCTGGTAGTACTCGTACGGATCTTCGGGAACCTCATCGCCCACATCTGAATGTTTTGTATATAGCAAGGGTGAGTACCAACCGTACTCAGCAAGCCACCATAACAATAATGCACATGATAGGGGGAATGTCAAGGGCGGCTATGGCACTTTTGCATAAAGCCAGTTTTGCAATTCCTTTCACAAGCCTAAGACCTAGCATAGACTGATCAAGTTTTAATACCATAGTTTATTAAATCAACGACGGTTCTGTCCACCATCCACTGTTGTCCAAGGATAGCTTCCCGCCATTGCATCGTCATGGTTTTCTGGGGTCTACCCCTTCTCGTTCCCCGAGAAGTTGAACCACCAGCTCATAAAATCATTATGCATACCCATCCCAATCAGTTTAAGAGTTCAGAGTCTAGCCAAGTGTAATGCATGTCCCGATGCTCATTAACCGCGAGCACGGCTATTCGAATAGTTTTGCTTACTCACACTGCAGTGGATGTACACTTTACCCGCACTCCGTGACTTGCCCAACACATGAGCCGAAGTCCCAACGAATGAGACACGTCACGGCAAAGCTTTTCAATAACCTCACTTTGGCAGTACCCGCTCCATGAACTTACTTCCTCATGCACTCTAGGCGTACACGGTTTCTAGCAGTGAGAGGAGTTCTGGCGCTCCCGGGAAGGGGAAGACTCACACATTCATCAAGTTATAATAAAGTTTAGGTTTTCACATGGCGGTCCTACCGGTGGCTACTCCACAGTAGACCCCGCCCCTCATACACATTAAGAAAAACCACTATGCAGGGATACTGCCTCCGCTCGGCTATTTACTCCACTAGGTCTATGCCCATTTGAGAAGTACGGTTGTACGGGGGGTCGTTTCATGCTTAGCTTCGTGGCTCGGTCCTTAATTGATCAGGGACGGCACTAGCCTTTTCCGGACACCACCCAAATCATCCAGCCGCCCCAGTCCAAAACAGTTGTTTAGTTTTATTTTCCTTTCACAAATCATGTCATCATTATCATGGCAATGTGGCGCTCATGTCTCCACATGCCGTATCTCAACTACCTTTACCCAGGTAATTGCCCAAGCATAAAGCATTTGATAATATGAGTATGCATGATTCTAGAATAGCATCACTAAGCATTGTCATAATTGACTAGGGACTCATACGTAATTATGGTTACAAAAGGAATATGGGATAAATAATAATCAAGGCATGGCATAATAGCAAGTAGGATATTCATCATTGCATGCGACTTTATTTGTAGATAAAATAAATTTTGCAACATGGGATCAATATGTTCAAGGAATAGTGATGACTTGCCTTGCTCGAAGTCTTGCGGGTCTTGGTCTTCAGTCGGACTCGCAACTCCGTCGGTGTCTAAAATTACGTGCGAAAGAAATTGAATTCATTTAGAATTCAATTAAAATCCAACAAAATCCAATTAAAGAAAAGATCGAGCGCGAGCGTTGAACGACGACATCGATTCCATTTTATTTATGAAGTAATTCTATTTTGATTTTTAATACCGTTGTCCTAAAATTTTAGCGCTAGACAATTTAAAATATTAATCCGATTTAATTTAGCATCTCGAATAAATTAGATTCTGATAATAAAAGGTAACCCTATCCGGTAAATAGTTGACTAAATAATTGCGACGACTAATTTAGCGGATAATCCTAATTATTGAGTAAGAACTAACTAAATACCGGCTAAATAGATATTTAAATGGATAACGAACGGTCGCATACATACGATAGCAATTTAAAAACGACCGGTAATTACTCCTCCAATTATATATATATAAACGACTTAGCGAAATTTAACTAATAAAAATCTACATAATCGGCTAAGTACCCCGCTAAAGATTAATTATTTAAACGAATAATCTAGTTAGGTGAATAATTTAAATTGCAAATAATATCCGATTTAACTTTACTTGCGTTTCCAAAATAATCGATGTCGGTGTGTTTTACTAATTTATTAAACTAACAATTTATATTAATCTAGCACATATATTTGAGATAGACAAAAATTAAATTCCTAATCCTCTACTTTATTTCTCCCTATTTTATTTTTATTTTTATTTATTTTATTTTTTCCCTTTCCTTCTCTTTTCTTTTTCTCTCTTTTCCTTTCTGTTTCTCCCTTCTTCTTCTACCTTTGTTCTTTCTCTGTTTCTCTCTCTCTCACAGAGTACTGCCGGCAAGGGGGGAGGGAAGCAGGGGGGCAGCACCTACCGGGCGGCCGCAGGGGACGGCGAGCAGCGGCGGCGGTCGGCGGCAGCCCAGGCGGCGACGCGGCAGAGGAGGCGGCGACGACGCACGGCGGCGGCGGTGGTGGCTATCGGCAGTGGGGGAGAAGAGGGGAAATGGAGGAGGGGAATGGGGGAGGAAGGCTCGGCCGGGAGAGGGCTTTTATAGCCGGCCGGGGAGGGAGGGGAGGTGGCCGGCGCGGGGCTCCACGACGGCGACGGCGATGGCGAGGTGACGCACGGCAGGCGGCGATGGGACGGCGGCCAGCGGCGGCAGCGGGTGGGGCTCAAGGGGAGGGGGAGCGGGGCTCCAGGCGCCGCGCGACAGGCTAGCTAGGGTTAGGGTTAGGGTTAGGCTAGGCTGCGGTTCATCGGGGAAGATGAACAGTAGCTTTTCTTTTTTTATTTTTTTTACTGTAATTATTATTATTATCATTGTATTGTATTTGTCCCAATTTATAACTCTCTCGCATGAATGAAATAAAATCGATATTGGAATTATTCCGCCCTAAATCTTGCCCGAAATTTTATATTGTCTATATTCGTTACGCCTATCCATATGTGCGGATAATTATAAAATTTTTATTATCAAAATAAATTCATGACATTAAGGTAAAATATTTTATTCGCTAAAATTCTATCTTGAACTTTATTTTAATTTATGCACCGTAATTATTCCTCCTGTTGGCTTCCGTTCTAGGGTTTGCACCGAAATACTTTCGATAAATTAAACTCCCGCAAAATAAAGTTTCAAATAAACAAGCCATAAAATGCGGCATGATGCAAATTAAATTTTAAGGTTTTTTAAACTTTGTATTTTTAGGGTTTCGATTTCGACAGTCAATTTTTAGGGTGTTACAACTTCCAAGGCACTTTCGAGCGTCCTGGGACCCACTTCGAACTGTACAACATCGTCCAGAAGCCGGACGAATCCCTCAATGAGTACATACGATGTTTTTCCGAGAAGCGTAACAAGATCTCCAACATCACCGATGACAATATCATCGCCGCATTCACACAGGGGCTGCGCAACGATCTCCTGATTGGAAAATTCAGCCGCAAACCTCCAAAGATAGTCAAACAGATGTTTGAGAAGGCAACCGAGTACGCCAAGTCCGACGACGCAGTCAAGGCATCAAAGCAGTCGGCGGGCTCCTGGAAGAAGAAGGATCACGACTCCACACCAGGGCCCAGTGGGAGCAACACAAAGCACAGAGAACGCAAGCGTAAGCCTGAGGATCTAGTCGCTGCGACTTCAAATCAAAACTACCAGAGCCAGCGCCCTCGAGTCAACTCCTACGACAAGATAATGAACGGTCCATGCACGCATCACCTCGGCAAGGGACACGCGGCCAAGGATTGTTTCATCTACAAACAATTTGCGGAGAAATACGCCGCCCAAGTCAAGAAACCAACCGAAGGAGAAGATACTTCAACCCAGAAGAAGAAAGACGATAAGGAGCCGATCCAAGGAGCGTATCAAGACCCCAGAAGCGAGCTCAACCACATTTTCGGCGGCCCACTTGCCTACGAGTCTAAGAGGAAGCAGAAGATCACCGACAGAGAGGTCAACGCAGTGCAACCCGTAGTCCCCCAGTATCTGCGATGGTCGGAAGTCCCAATCAAGTTTGATCGCTCGGATCATCCCGACCGAGTGGTCCACCCGGGGCGGTACCCCCTGGTACTAGACCCAGTTGTTCGCAACGTCAAGCTCAAGTGCACCCTCATCGACGGCAGTAGCGCGCTCAATATTCTCTTCGCCAAAACCCTGGATGAGATGCAGATTCCTCGATCCGAGATGAAGCCGAGCAACGCCCCCTTCCACGGAGTCATCCCGGGGCTATCTTCAACACCACTCGGCCAAATCACTCTCCCAGTGACCTTCGGGACCAAGGAGAATTTCCGGACAGAGAACATCAGTTTCGAGGTGGCCGACTTCGAGACAGCCTACCACGCCATCCTCGGTCGACCAGCGCTTGCCAAGTTCATGGCGATTCCCCACTACACCTACATGATGATGAAGATGTCAGTGCCACGCGGAGTCATATCCTTACGGAGCGACGTCAAGCAAGCCCTCACATGCGACAAGGACAGCTGCGAGTTGGCCCAGTCTCGTGAGAGATCAGTCGGCTAACAGGAAGTCCGACTTGCCGCATCAACATCACAAGACGGTGAGATTCCAGTCGGCAAGGTGGCCAAAACCGGAGAAGGCGACGCCAAGACAAAGAAAATCTCCCTAGATCCTTCTGATCCTACCAAAACTGCTGTAATAGGCGCTGAGTTAGATAGCAAATAGGAAAGCGCGCTCATCACCTTTCTTCAAGCTAATAAAGATATCTTTGCCTGGAAACCATCTGATATGCCTGGTATTCCTAGAGAGGTGATTGAGCACTCTTTAAATATTAGAGAAGACACAAAACCTATCAAGCAACGACTCCACCGATTCGCACAGGACAGAAGAGAAGCTATCAAGGAGGAATTAACTAAGCTGTTAGCAGCAGGATTTATCAAGGAGGTTTATCACCCCGACTGGCTAGCCAACCCGGTATTGGTCTACAAGAAGACTGGTCAATGGCACATGTGCGTCGACTACACGGATTTAAACAAGGCTTGCCCCAAAGATCCCTTCGGTTTACCCAGGATAGATCAAATGGTGGATTCAACAGCCGGCTGCAAGCTACTCAGTTTTCTTGACTGTTACTCGGGTTATCACCAGATCAGCCTTAAAGAGTCCGACTGCTTGAAGACTTCATTCATCACCCCGTTCAGCGCCTACTGCTACATTACCATGCCTTTTGGGCTGAAGAACGCAGGGGCCACATACCAACGCATGATTCAGCGATGCCTTGCAACACAACTCGGACGGAACGTGGAAGCATACGTCGACGATGTCGCATCAAGACCAAGCAGAAGGGCGATTTAATTCAAGAGCTCGAAGAGACATTTGCCAACATACGCGCCTTCAGGATGAAATTGAACCCTGAGAAATGCACCTTCGGAGTACCGTCAGGAAAACTACTCGGATTCATGGTGTCTCGCAGAGGAATTGAAGCCAACCCAGAGAAAATCAATGCCATACTAAACATGAAGCTGCCGAGTTCTCAGAAGGATGTTCAGAAGCTTACCGGATGCAGGGCTGCTCTTAGCAGATTTGTTTCGAGACTTGGAGAGCGTGGAATGCCCTTTTTCAAGTTGCTCAAGAAGACCGATGACTTCCAATGGACACCGGAAGCACAAAAGGCGTTTGACGACTTCAAGACCTTCTTGACAACTCAGCCGGCGCTAGCCTCACCAATGCCGCAAGAACCACTACTGCTTTACGTATCTGCAACTGCAAAGGTGGTGAGCACAGTTTTAGTCGTTGAGCGTGAAGAAGACGACCGCACCCAAAAAGTTCAGCGACCAATCTACTTCGTTAGCGAAGTCCTTGTTGATTCAAAGACCCGATATCCTCAAGTGCAGAAGCTGTTATACGGAGTTTTAATCACAGTCAGAAAGTTGGCTCATTATTTTCAAAGCCATCCAGTCACAGTGGTTACATCTTTTCCACTCGGTGAAATCCTCCGCAATAAGGAAGTCACCGGCCGCATAGCAAAGTTGGCCTTAGAGTTAATGCCGGACATAACTTTCAAGCCTCGAGTTTCCATCAAATCCCAGGTGCTAGCCGACTTCATTGCCAAGTGGACCGAGTTCCAGGAAGACGTCCCCGCAGAAAAAATTGAATACTGGACAATGCACTTTGACGGATCACAAAGAATTTCAGGGTGCGGAGCAGGGGTCGTTCTGATTTCCCCGACTGGAGAACGCCTCAGCTATGTTTTATGGATTCACTTTCCAGCATCACACAACGTGGCGGAATATGAAGCGCTCCTGCATGGATTACGGATCGCCATATCCCTAGGGATTCGCAGGTTGATAGTTCGAGGAGATTCTCAACTTGTGGTCAACCAAGTGATGAAAGACTGGACATGCCTCGACGACAACATGGCGGCCTACCGACAGGAAGTGCGCAAGCTTGAAGACAAGTTTGATGGTTTGGAGTTAACCCATGTTCTCGGCACAACAATGAAGCAGCCGACCGACTGGCAAATTTTGGATCAAAAAGAGAAGCAGCCCCATCGGATGTTTTTGTCGAGCATCTCCATCAACCCACGGTTTCAAATCAATTAACTGCTAAGGATGAAGCTGGAGTACAAGTTTTAATGCTTGACGCCGATTGGAGGGCAACTTTCATCAAGTATCTCAAGAATCAAGAGCTGTCTCCCGACAAGAACGAAGCCGAACGAATTCATCGCTGCTCCAAGACTTATGCCCTCGTAGAGGACGACTTACACAAGAAAAGCCCTTCTGGAATATTGCAGAGATGCATCTCCATTGAAGACGGCATACAACTTCTAAATGACATTCACTCGGGAGTATGCGGGAATCATGCCGTAGCAAGAACCTTAGTCGGGAAGGCATATCGACAAGGCTTTTTCTGGCCTACAGCAGTCAGCGACGCCGACAAAATTGTTCGCGCATGTGAAGGTTGTAAATTCTTCGCAAAACCAACCCACTTGCCAGCACAGGAGTTACAAACTATTCCCCTTTCTTGGCCCTTCGCGGTTTGGGGATTGGACATGGTGGGCCCGTTTAAGAGGGCGCAAGGCAGATACACCCATCTGTTTGTCGTAGTGGATAAATTCTCCAAATGGATTGAGGCAAAACCGGTGGCGACCATCACTGCGGACAAAGCGCGCGACTTCTTCATCAACATTGTTTATCGCTTTGGTGTACCAAACCGGATTATTACAGACAATGGAACCCAGTTCACTGGTGGCGTTTTCAAAGATTTTTGCGAAGACTTTGGTATCAAAATTTGCTATGCTTCAGTCGCTCACCCAATGAGCAATGGTCAAGTTGAGCGTGCAAACTGCATGGTGCTTCATGGAATCAAGGCTCGAGTTTTTGACAGACTGCGTCCGTATGCCAGCCGGTGGACAGAAGAATTACCTTCAGTTTTGTGGTCACTACGTACAACCCTGAGTCGGGCTACGGGCCAGTCACCTTTCTTCTTGGTGTATGGTGCAGAAGCCATGTTGCCGAGTGAGATGGAGTTCGAGTCCTTGCGAGTCCGCAATTTCAATGAAGAACGTCACGACTCTGATAGAATTGATGATCTCACCCGACTAGAAGAAGCAAGGGAAGCAGCATTAATTCAGTCGGCCAGATATCTACAAGGTCTACGACGCTACCACAATCGTAATGTCAAATCACGCGCTTTCTTAGTCGCCGACATGGTTCTACGAAAGATTCAAACGACTAAGGATAGGCACAAATTGTCACCCTTGTGGGAAGGGCCGTTTATAATAGCAGAAGTTACTCGCCCGGGAGCCTATCGACTCAAGCGTGAAGACAGAACCATGGTGGAAAACTCGTGGAATATAGAGCATCTTCGAAGATTTTATGCTTAAAGGCTATTTTGTACATCTCTCCCTTAGACTACCCACTCACCTGACTCAACCGAGTGGTTAGTCGGGGGCTACTGATAATAATATAGTATTTCTTTTGTTTTGTTTATGACTTGTCGTTGACCCTGTTTAAATCTAGGTCCAGCAGATAAGGACTAAAATTTTTTTGATGATTGCAACGAGTTCTAGGCTCGAAGCAGTCAGACAAAAATTTTAAGAAATTTGAAACTGGATCTTTGGTTTACTGCATGGCATAAATAAGTCATAATACATTACTTCAGGAATACTGTACATTGTTTCACACAGAATATTTACAAAGTTCAAGACTGGAAATTCTCTAATACATCTACAGCAAGCTTCTCGGCCGAATCCTAAGCCTGGTTGATTAACTCCATGGCTTGCTCATCAGTTATCCCGTGTGCGAAGCCGTCCCCGACTGCATCAATTTCTATCTGGGGATACAGGGACTTCATTATCGCCATAGCTTGACTGGCGCCCATCATTGCAGCATCCTTAATGTTGTTGAAATACTTCGCCGAAGCATTACGAAGCCCTTCAAAGATCTGGACCGCATCTTTCTGGCTGCTCCCGAGTCCATTCTGGAAAATTGCGTTCAGTACTGGGGCAGCAGCGTTGGCAATGTCATCACGAACGGTCTCAGCCTTCTTGACCTTCTCGGCGAATACTTCAAATTGGGCTTTGGTCTTGACCTTGTGTTCTACATTCATGCAAGGCAGAACAGTTTCTAAGCAATATGGCACTATTTTACATCAATCTTTAAAAGTTGCTATCATACCTTCGAGGGCATTCTCAGCTTCAAGCTTGTCAGCTGTCAACCGAGTATTGATTTTCTCGAGTTCCTTAACTCGGGCAGTCAGGGATTCTATCTTTGTAGCTTGGGCTGAGAAACAGAAGACAGTTAGATCAAGTTTACAGAATAGATCCACAATTTTCAGTAAAATAACAACAGAAGGATTTGTACCTCCAATTGTACCCCTGTAGTTGAAGCTGGCTTCCATGAGCTGATTGATCTGATCTTTTAGTTTTTGCTCCTTGGTTTGGGCATCTTCACGGGTCCTGGCTAGTTCAGCTTGCACTTGTTCAAGACTCTCGAAGTGAGGTACAAGTTTTTCTAAGGCGTCTGTTTTAGCCTCATTTCTCATGTGGATTCTCTGCATAACGCGTCATATGAGTAATACAACCAGGATAAGACAGTCGAGTACAAGTTATACTTACATTCATGAGATGGGTGGACTCGGTCAGATGTTTCTTCAACAGCTCGAGCTCCTCGTTCTCGCCCTGACGATTGATTATGATGCCTTGAATAGCGCCGTCTCGATCCCTCCATTGAAGTTTAGTCGGAGGAAAGGAATCCTCGACTGCCTTGATTCTTGGGATTTCTTCTTCTTTATCATCAATCAATGGGCCTAGTTTGCAAGTTGTCAGAAAACAGAGACACGACGGATGGATCAAGTTAAAGCTCAGTTGTGTGGCATACCAGAGATGATTTTGGAATCCTTCTTTGGAGCTTCTTCTGGCTTCCCGACTAGCTCAGCCGGCGTATTTATTTCTGCAGTAGCCGGACCTTGGCTAGGATTTTTTGGATCTGCTTCGGTTGGCTCGGCAGGCATTGTTGGCGCACCAGTCGGGATGTCATCTTCTCCTTGTTGATTCCCTGCTAGAGCATCGACTTCAGGGACGCTAGTATCCTGCTCCGGCTGGTAGTCAGTCGAGGGCTAGATTTCGGCAGTATTTATCAGTTTCCCCGACTGACTAAAAACTCGGAGTTCACGATGTGGCTCGTTTGGTACAGGTGGCACATCGCCTTTCTTACCCAAATCAATATCTTGGGGTTTTCTGGAGATTGACAGATTTCGACTATATGATGCAATTATAGCAAGAATGTTACCTCGTTGATCTACGGATTTTGGGCGCAGGCCGACCAGCTGGAGATTTGGCTTGAGTTGGTTTGTCGCTGGTCTGCGACTCGGTTTGTTCATCTTCGGAGTCGTTGCTGACAAGTTTCCTCTTCTTCAGTTTTTGCTTCGGAATATTTTCCTTGATAGCTTTTTTATTTTTCCCGGCTGGGTTGATCTTTGGGCCACCAGTCGGGAGAGGCTTTTTCGGGATGGATTCTTTCTGGGCAGGAGTTGGAGGGTTTGAGGAGAACCGTTTGTTGTCCTACTCAATGGGATAGATCGATGAGGATAAAGTTACAGAAAGATTGGGAATAGACAAATAACAGAGTGGCGGATTTTACCTCAGGAGGGGGTTGTACCAGGCCATATGGCGTCACAGGTAGCTTGTGGCTATAGTCGACGGAGATCCCGGAGGAGAACATTTTGTACATCCGGTTGCACATGACTTTGTAGTCGATGGAATCCGGGTCTTCACGGTTGGGATCCGACTGCCCCTCGTACTCATAAGCCGGCTTGCTCCTCTCCTTGATCGGGGCCAGTCGGCATTTGATGAAATGCCGAGTGATTTGCTCCCCTTGCAAGCCCTGTTGTTTGATTTCTACCAGTCGGAGAAGCAATTCATTGGCTTGGGCCAGCTCGGCACCGTCCGGGAAATTTTTCCAGTTTTCTTGGGGGATGGGTGGAAGACCAACGAACTCGGGAAGACTGGGAGAAGGATTTGAAATATAAAACCAGTTCGAGTGCCATCCTTTGTTGGAGGTTTTGAAGGGAAGAGAGAAATATTTTTGTGTCAGAGTTCCTCGCAATTGGAACCCAGACCCGCCGACTACACAAGGATTGTTTTTGTCAGGCTGGGGTTTGAGGTAGAAGATGCGGCGGAATAAAGCAAAATGAGGTTGAATACCTAGAAAGGCTTCGCAAAGGTGGATGAAATTGGCGATGTGGAGAACGGAATTGGGATTCAAGTGGTAGATTTGGATTTTATAAAATGCAAGGAGACCACGGAAGAAAGAAGATGCTGGGAGAGCAAAGCCAGAGTAGAAGAATGAACTAAATACCACGATTTCACCGGTGTCAGGGGTTGGAAACTCCTCGCCGTATGCCGGGCGCCATCCGATGATTTCTTTTGCGGGCAGGACTCCATCCTTCACCATTTCCAGCAGGGTTGATTCCTTCACGTCAGACCTTGCCCATTGCTCAAAGGGGATTTCTCTCTCTTCGGCCATGAGTATGGTTTGGATCTGGGCAGAATGTTAGGGTTTTGGTGGGAGTGATGGAAGGGAGTTTGTGCTGGAGGTGAATCGCAAGAAAGCTTGATGCGTGGGATTAAGGATTGGAGCTTGAGCGTGTGTGGATTGGAAACCCTAAATCGCCAGTACTGTGCGCGGTTTGGGGAATTTGGACGAAGAAGACGAAGAAGACGAAGCGGCAGCTCCTATAACGGTCGGATAGCGTTTTTGTGCGCTAAATGGGCCGTGGATTATGGCTTAACTGTAGCCGTGAGATTTGGAAAGTCTGGTATATGTCCTTAGGGGCTCAATCTTTCCATGTAATGAGCAGGGAAGAATATATCAATAATATTAGCACTGTTGCGATTTAATCTCTTCGGAGAGCAATTAGTGCATACATTGCCACGTCAGTGAGCATATTAAATTAACCAAGTATTATTTACTTTGGTTTACTTAATTATTCTTGATTAATGGGCGATTGGAGAATCTTGTAAAAGATTTTTGTCACTCATGCCTTATTTTCTCTAAGTAGATGTGCACGTAAGTGTACAATTTGTCACTTAAGTGAATATTTTTATTGACCTATGTTTTGGCTTAGGCTGATAATATATTTAGGTCATTTTTGGCAGTTGGTAAATCCTTTATGAGTTTTATTTACTCGGATTGTATACCACATATGCTTTATATTTATTATTCTGACTATATGTTTAGTTTTTTCAACTAAGCACATAGTCGGGGGCTACACCTAATTAGGTGCATCTAGTCAATGCACCTGGAAATATTTTTTGAAACTTTTCAGCCCTTCACAGTCTTGCGATATGAATTTGGAACCCAGGAGATCATGGCAGGGATAATTGAAGTAATTAGAGTTGATGATTTATTATTTGAGTGAAGATTATCTCGTCGACTGTAAAGGTCTCAGGGGCTACTGTGGATATTATGGTATCCATATACCCACAGACATAGAATATCCGACTGGATAATAGGGGTATATTATGTAAATAGAATATGAGAAGTATTAGGATTCGGGTATGGTATTACTTTGTACGCCAAGATAAAGCCCGGATACCTAGTATGGCAAGATTGTATACTGATTATGAAGATCTAGACCGTGTCGGACTAGATCTTATCTTGTAAACCTCTATCTTCCGGGTATATAAGGAGGATAGGGGACCCCTTGGGGACATAAGCTTTTCGTAAGATTAATACACAACTCGGAGGCAAAACCCCGAAACAGGAGTAGGGTATTACTTCTTCGTGAAGGCCTGAACCTGTCTAAACCTTTTGTCTCATAACCCATCTACTTTTCTATCTTGGTAGCTACCCCTTTTTATATTGTCGAAATCTAGTTTCGACAAGTTTAGCTCTCGGATTTTATCTGAATGGCTAAAGATTTCATACAAGCATCACATCGTCCTTGTCCAATCAGCTCGGTCCATGTGGATTGATGATGTCAAATTTATTTTCCCATTGTTCATATAGGTAGCCTAATAAATTTTTTGAAACTTCCCTCCCACTAAGTGCAATTAATATTTTTTATTTCCTCCACATTCAACCACCTCATCAAGGAATAAAAGCAATTTTATTCTCAGTAAAAGCATTTTTCCAAACTTTCATGGCAGACACATATGCATGTTTCATATTTACATGTTTCCACTGAGTAATGGAGTTATATAACATATGATGCATGCGTATTTGCACCGTGCATTTATAAACAGTCAAGAGGCAAATAGAAAATACTCCACAATTTTTTTATTCACCTAACTCATTTCTTTTTATATATATTGACTGAGGCTAAGTTGACACATCCACAATGACAACACCTTGCTCATCTATCTATTCCAATCTACTACATCCTTCTTACTGTGATCAATTGTTCTACTTCTTTTCACAGGGTCCTACATGCCCGCATAACAATTGCTAGACCATTTTGTAGATTTTCAGGTGAACCCCATAGCACTATACAAAGTATATCCCATTTGTTTTGTTCTATTTGGATTTCATATATTTACATGAAAATTATATGATTTTTTAAAGTTCAGGAAACTATGGGAGTCCATATGCATTCTTTCTATTAATAATGGGAAAAAACTTGCAATTTTTGCCATTGCACTGGGTACACACGCTTTCAGTCTATAGGATTTTACTGGAACCATGGCTCTCACGGATCCTCGACCTCTCGCGAATACTGGCTACAGTAAAGTTCACCCCTTCCCGACCCCTCTCTCTCGCCATTGGCGGCTTGCCACCGGTGAAGGCTGGGAGAGGAGTCAGGTCCCTCTGTTCTTCTAGTACTAGTAGTAGCAGTAGTCAGGTTATCCCGTTGGTTCGGGTTCTTCCCGTGGTCTTTTTCCTTTTGGTTCTCGAGGTGGTTGTTGGTGTCAGCTGGTCTCGTCCTGGCATCTGGGTGAGAGCCGCCGGGCTTCTCCGAGGTGAATCACTCCATCGCCGGGCTTCTTCTCCCGAGTGCTACCTAGGGTGCCTCCAGAACTATGCAAAGAGAGGAAACGTCGGCCTGCATCAACATCTCCGGTGAGGTCTTTCCAAGAAAGGCGGCCTCATGCATGTTTGATCTCCGGTGACAAATCTTCACTAGATGGCTGAAGTTTTCAAGTTGAGTCAAAGAGGTCTCAACCTCCCACTCGTGGAGGCCCTAATCGGGTATGCCTCATGGTTTCTTTTGCAGCTCACCATGCTTCTTTTGCTTTCTTCGCCAACGAAATACATCTGGCTGTTGTCTTTGGAATAGCTGTGATCTTTGTACTGATTTCTCTCAAGAACAACGGTGGAAATCTCAAGTGTAGTTGCTGAAATTTCACTTTGCTCGCCAACTCATTAACCTCCATATGTGGGAGGCCCCATTAGGGATTGAGCGGATCTGGAGAATGGGGCTGGTAGAAGATAATAACTACCTAAGCGTTTTTTTCCAGAAGGAGCGAAAGGGGTGATCGTCGCTGCCGTTGTGGCTGGCTGTTGGTAGCTTTTGTGGTGACTGCCCATTGTGTCACAGCTACTTGTGCTAAGCTGTCTACTTAGGTGGAGGTGGCAGCGGCGGCGGTGGCACGGCCGAAGGTGGTTCACGGTGTGTCAAATCTCGTTGAGGTTTTGCCTAATGTGCTTCGATCCTCGTCGGGGTCTCGTTTTTCAGTGTTGCAGAAGCTTAATGAAGATGATTCAATTTTGGAGCGGTCTTCCATGGAGGCATGGAGTGGTCCTCTTCCGGCACCAAGACGATCTCTGCCAAGCACATTGGGAGCTGTTGTTTCGTCGGCATTACAAGGGAAGGTAAACTCTTTTGTTCCTTCAACGATTAAAAGTAACAGGAAGTACTCTCCGGTGTCATTTTTCGTTCCGGCGAGGCCTCGATCTCCTCCGGTAGTGATGATCCCTTTTGGATCCGATTTGGAATCGTTTCCTAGTCTTCCGGGGGTTTCAAATTTGAATTCTCTCAAATATTTGTCTTATCAATTTGGTTCCTCTCTATTGTTGCCAAGGCCTACGCCCGTAATTCCTTTTCGGGCTACTCCTGGCCTGGTTTCTCTCTTCGCAAAAACTGGAACTACACGGTGTAGACTTAGGGTGCAATTTCGATCTGCGTCGCCTATGTCATATGCCGATGCTGCTTGTGTAAGTTTAAAGTACCTTAATTTGGTTTTGGTGATTAATGACAAATTTAATTATATGAGACTAATGTTCTTATAAGCCTTTATTTGACTAGTCTCATTTGAATATGGAAATGAAAATGATGAGATGTATACACTAAACTTCACATATTCTAACTTGGTCTCTCTTGTGGAACCAAAATACAGTGTGAGATTCCTCTTTGATTTTAATTGACTATGTGCATATATGTTCCTTCATATCCATATGTATGCACATCTTGAGAGAAAGCTTATTCTATATTTTGGTTATTATAAGATCTCCACCTTGATTTGAAATCATATTTCATTTCATCTCTTTATATTGTTTATATCGGGTTATTATCCATCACCAAAGAGAGAAAAGATTGAAAGATCTTGGATTAAACAATTTGCGTAATTGTTGCTTTGGTGATAGATGATAAACCGATGTTTATGAGATTAACCTCTCTTTTACATAAGTTGTCAACTAGGTTATTTCCCGATGATGAGATGTGATAGAAATGCATTCTTTGTTGATGGACCTTAATCATGACAAGGATGAAATTCATGGAGATAAAGCGATATGTACTGCTTCTTATCTCCTACTTTTTGATAGGTTCATATATATGATTTTCATGTTATTGTTATATAAGTCTGAGACTAATGTTTACTTGAGCCTTATCCTATTTAGTCTCTTTTAAATTGAGAACATGGAGATCATGAAGGTATGTGTGTTTGTTTGTCTTTACCATTGCTACATGCCTTCTCCATGTGTATAGAATAAACCCCATTGGTTGTTCTCTAATTATGCATACACTTGCCTCTCTTGTATATTCCTTTGTATGCATATATTTAGGGGAAGCAAATCCTATACACTTGTTTGTGCATGTTCCAGATCCATATTGTTCACCTATTATTTATATTGGATCTTTGCTTCTGAGCTTGCATGCAAGTATATGACACTTGTAGTGTTAATGAATACTCAGCAAACATATCCATATCTTTCATACGCAACCGGTTGGTCACCAAGTGGAGGATGACAACTGATTTGTTGGGACTAATGTTTTCCTTTGAGTTGTGCATAGGAATAGGTCTAATTGTGATGAGGCAAATAGATGACACCATTGGTTGATGGTTCCCAAGCTAAGGACATCGCCATGTTGACAAGAATGAAGTCAAATTTGTGATGAGAAGAAAGTCTTGACAAAGGATAGTCAAGATCTCGGCATAAACATGGTTCAATCGAATGGTCACAAGTGTTGATCTTGGCTTAAGCATTCGCCCCAAGTTAGATGGCACAAGGCAAAGGTATAATGGAGCTAAGAATGTTTTCTTAGTCTTTTCCTGGTCTTGGTGTTTGGTGTAGACCGGATTTGCTAGATAAGTGTCGTACTATCAAGAGGGGTCTATGAAGTGAGCATGTGGATGATCTTGTGCCATATTAGTTAATATGCATGTCGGTGCACTTGGTGGGCTTTCTAGCCAAGTGTGATGAGTTTTCTCAAGTCCCAAACAGAGAGAAGTGGGTACATCCTATAGGTTTGGGTAGCCTTATGTGTTTATGTTCGGTGGAGTATCCTTTGGAGTGTTAGCCCTTTATCCTTGATAAAAGTTATTTTCTTGGATGGATTATTCATGGGTTGGATATCCCTTTGAATAAGCTTTCCATAGAGTCCAAGAACATCAAATTCCGAGACCCAAGTCAAGAGATATCATCGTTTTACTAACGGTTGGTTGTGTTGAAAAGTGACCTGCGGTCTGACCGCAGACATTATGGCGGTCTGACATAGTGTACTATTCGGTCTAACCGCAGCTCTCATGGCGGTCTAACTGCTACCCTGAATTTGAAGAGAGGTCTCGTCTTGGTGATCCACAGCTACCAAAGCCGAGGCCAGTCTGATCGAGCCCCTGATTTGATGTTTATTGGCTTGTTACATGTCATGCTTCTTTTATGCTTGATGCTGCATTGGTTAAGTCCAACCTATTAAGTTGTTTAGAATCATGATCTATAACTTGCTTTATGATTGTCAATAGGGATAGTATTGGAGTTTCCACTGATCTTATCTATCTAGAATATTTAACAGGGTTTTATGCTTTGTTTAATGTTCTACATTCAATCTTTAAGGCTTTATCATAAGATTGTATCAGATTTACAACCGATATGCAACTAGATCTAGATATCGGCTATGACATCGGTTTTATGTAATCGTTATTTCATGTTGCGATAGACTTAAGCAATTTATACTGTCTCGGTTCAGTCCGATCTATACCAATTGTTTATTTCCAAAGTAATAATGATCAATTGATTGCACAACATCGATATCTACAGCCGATATACTAATGTTAGGGTTATTTTTATTCTTATTCATATACCTTACAGCCGATTCATGCATGCTTTATTGCATCAGCTAGGTCACATACGATATGAAATCGGCCCTATGGCCGATTATCTATCGTTTACTAACATTCTTTGCATATTTTTTCTTGTTGATTGCAGGATCAAATCAACTGGCACGCCCTCGAACCTAAAACCCTAAATTTGGACCTGCACTAGAGTTAAGCAGATCTCTCAGGCCAGTGTGTGTTTTTTGCATCAACACGCTTTTGGCACGCCTAGTGGGACCAAGTGCCATCATGTCACCAAACATCACTGAAGTTTCGGAGGATAACGTCTTGCCGGTTACGATCGAACAGCTGAGTGAAGAGCAGAGAGAAGAGATGCAACAGATGCTGAATCAACTCCAGAACCAATATCTGCACTCGTTCACAGTTACACGGCAAGGCACAGTTATTCAAAGAGCTAAAGTCAAGCTACCGACGATCGTGAAACAAGATCCAAGCACTTCCGGGTCAAGTGAAGAAAAAGACAAACAGATCAAAGTCGAATCAGGTGATGAAGAGCTCCACACATTGCAAGATCGCATTGATTCGGCCGTTCACCATGCTTTGGTCAACCAGTCTGGAGTGCTCGTGAACACATTAACAAACATGATCAAGTCGATAGTCGATGGAACGATAGCCGAGGAAAAGGCTAAAGGACCTATATATTTACCAGATGGCACGTTCCCAGGATACAGAACTGTGAAGACAGATATTGGCGGGAATGAAACGAGTCAACAATTGCTTCAAACTCAGGTCCCATCAGCTCCTTACTCAAGCTCGAATATCCCATCTATTTTAACCAGATCACAGCCGATTACTGGGGGGCAAGCATCAACTCAGTTAACACCGGAACAATTGATGAGTATTCTACATCCAAAACCGCCAGCTGTCGACACATCTTATCAAATTCCTTCGGTTCCACAACAGCCAATTGGAATTACTCAGCCGATAAGCCAGCAATACAGCACAGAGCAACTCCCGTATGTGCCGCCTCAAGGCCTATCGGCTGGCTTCAATCATCTCTACCAACCTCACTCACCGCGACCTCAGCCGATCCAATACGGCCAGATGGATCCACTTCAGCAACAGCATGGTGGAGCAACACCACATCAACCTTGGGCTGATATGATCGCTGACGTCATGAGGGAGCAGTTTGGGCTCAAGCCGAAAGACAATGGCAACATGTATCGGCACCCATATCCAGAATATTTTGACCGAGTCCCACTGCCAAGCCGATACAAGGTGCCAGACTTTTCTAAATTTTCAAGACAAGACAACGTATCTACTTCGAGCACGTTAGCCGATTTCTAGCTCAATGTGGTTAAGCATCGGCTACAGAAGCCCTCAAAGTTAGATTGTTCCCACTATCGTTATCTGGGTCGGCGTTCACTTGGTTTTCATCTCTGCCATATAATTCAATCAGAAGTTGGGCCGATCTAGAGAAACAATTTCATAAATATTTTTTCAGTGGGGTTCAAGAGATGAAGCTATCAGACCTCACAGCAATCAGGCAAAAATCAGATGAATCTGTTCCAGATTATATTCAACGGTTCAGAGATGTGAGGATTAGATGCTACAGTTTAGCCTTGACAGATTCTCAGCTAGCTGATTTGGCCTTCCAAGGTTTGTTGGCGCCGATAAGGGATAGATTTTCGGCCCAAGACTTTGAGAGTTTAGCTCACCTAGCTCAAAAGGTATCGGCTCACGAGACAAGATTTCAAGAAGCAAGAAAGTTCATCAAAAAGGCAAACAATGTCAACAATGTCTATAGCTATGACTCTGATTCTGAAGATGATGACCCGGAGATCAATGTAGCCGAGTGGGCTAGGAACAAGAAGAC
Source organism: Oryza punctata (assembly GCA_000573905.2). Lineage (NCBI taxonomy): Eukaryota > Viridiplantae > Streptophyta > Magnoliopsida > Poales > Poaceae > Oryza > Oryza punctata. The sequence continues at coordinate 19,307,251 of CM002495.2, read as the reverse complement.
GGTGGTCTATCAATGGGTCAAGAACGCAGGAAAGGAGGAAAGATTTGATTTTGACATCACCAAAGCTGACAAGATTTTTGATCTCCTTCTCCAAGAAAAACAAATTCAACTGCCAGCAGGACATGTTATCCCATCGGCTGAGGAGTTGAAGAAGAGGAAATATTGTAAGTCGCATAATACAGGATCTCATAATACTAATGATCGCAAGATTTTCAGGCAACAGATCCAGTCGGCTATCGAACAAGGCAAGATCAAGATCGATGAATCCAAGAGGCCGATGAAGATAGATGGGCACCCTTTTCCAGTCAACATGGTGCATTTTGGATATAATCGGAATACAGCCGATGGAGGTAAAAATTATAACAGAAGCATCAGATCGGCTGGTATAATCAAATACCAAAAAAGGCGCCAAGAGGAAGAGGAGACATATTCTCATGAGAGTGAAAGATATTTTGATCCTCATTGGAGTTGTGAGTTTTTTAGATTTTGCTGGAACGAGGATATGAGATTGCCATCTATTGAAAATTGTCCTGGATGCAGTAATCCCGATGCACAATTCATCAAAAGATCAAGCCGACAGGGTGCATGTGTACATCGGCCGATTCAGTCAAGGCTGCCAGTTCATGAAAGACTTGGGCCGATGCAACAAAACAATGACGAAGATGACTCACCTGGAGAATCCAAGCCAATGCATCCTCAATGGTGCCCTTCTGGAATATTCACTAAAAATCAGAAGAGAAGAGTCCAAACGATGAGAAACAGGGAACAATTCCAGGAGGTCGAAGGGGAAATTGAACATCGGCTAAGGCAGAGAACGAAGAAAATCTGGCGCATGAAGAGCAAAGTGGTGCCAGCTAATGAAGTCAAAGCCGATCGTAACAAGAATCAACAACATAAGGGCAAAGAGGTGATGTCATCCGACATAAACATGGTTTTCATGTTACCAGCGAATATGCAGTCGAGCAAGAAGAAAATTTGTCATCGGCTAAATTGATGTTATCTCCACAACAAGCCATTTTTGAGAAGCCCGAGGGAACTGATCATCGGCACCTCAAGCCACTGTATGTAAAAGGATTTGTCAATGGCAAGCCGATGTCAAAGATGCTAGTCGATGGAGGAGCAGCTGTTAATTTAATGCCATATACAACATTCAAAAAGCTTGGGAAGAATTCAGAGGATTTGATCAAGACTAACATGGTTCTAAAAGATTTTGGTGGGAATCCATCTGAGACCAAAGGAGTTTTGAATGTGGAGCTAACCATCTGCAGTAAAACAATTCCTACCACGTTCTTTGTTATTGATGGGAAGGGTTCCTACAGTCTGTTGCTGGGAAGGGATTGGATCCATGCCAATTGTTGCATCCCTTCAACAATGCACCAAAGTTTGATTCAATGGCAAGGAGACCAAATTGAAATCGTGCCAGCCGATAGGTCAGTCAATGTAGCTAGTGCCGATTTATCTGTTTGGGAGATGGAGGGAATTGATTGTTTATCTGGAAAAGTTTGGCAAGGAGATTACTTAAAGGTTTCTGATTATGCCATACAACCAACAGGAGATGGAGAGCCCCAATTCTTGTTTTGAGGGCGCCGTGGAGGGTTCCAACTTCTACACAAAGGACACTGTTGATGATCTCGACGGCAAGCTAGGACAAGGTTTTATGTCGGCCGATGAACTAGAAGAAATCGACATTGGACCAGGTGATAGGCCTAGGCCGACATACATTAGTAAGGGTTTACCAAAAGAATTTAAATGTAAATTAATTGCACTCTTGAAAGAGTATAGAGATTGTTTTACCTGGGAATATTATGAGATGCCAGGACTTAGCCGATCGATAGTTGAACATCGACTCCCATCAAACCAGGTTATCGTCCGTACAAGCAACCTCCAAGACGTTGTAAAGCTGCAATGTATGATGCTATTAAGGCCGAAATTACAAGACTTTATGATGCTAATTTTACCAGACCATGCCGATATGCTGAGTGGATTTCTAACATAGTGCCAGTTATCAAGAAAAATGGCAAGCTTAGGGTTTGCATTGATTTCAGAGACTTGAACAAGGCTACACCAAAAGATGAATACCCAATGCCGGTAGCTGATCAACTCGTAGATGCAGCATATGGACATAAAATCATCAGTTTCATGGATGGCAACGCTGGTTATAATCAAATTTTCATGGCTGAGGAAGATATTCACAAGACTGCCTTTAGATGTCCTAGTGCTATCGGCTTATATGAGTGGGTGGTTATGACTTTCGGCTTGAGAAGCGCTGGTGCTACGTATCAAAGGGCCATGAACTATATTTTTCACGATCTTATCGGCAGATTGGTGGAGATATATATTGACGATGTGGTGGTTAAATCTAAGGAAGTTGATGAACATATAGCCGATTTGAGACATGTCTTAGAAAGAGCTCGAAAGTATGGGTTGAAGATGAATCCTACTAAGTGTGCTTTTGGCGTATCGGCTGGTCAATTTCTTGGGTTCTTGGTACACGAGCGAGGGATTGAAATTCCTTAGAGGAGTATTGAGGCAATTAAAGATATAAAACCTCCAGAAGATAAGACCAAGTTGCAATCATTGATCGGCAAAATAAATTTTGTTCGGCGTTTCATATCAAACTTGTCTGGCCGAATAGAACCGTTTACTCCATTATTAAGGTTGAAAGCCGATCAAGAATTCGTCTGGGGAGAAAAGCAGCAGCAAGCATTGGATAATATCAAGGAATATTTGAGTACTCCTCTAGTTCTCATACCACCACAGAAAGGGATTCCTTTTAGACTGTATTTGTCAGCCGATCAGAACTCTATTGGCTCAGTTTTGATCCAAGAGGTTGAAGGGAAGGAGAGAGTCATATTCTATCTCAGCAGACATCTTTTGGATGCAGAAACAAGGTATTCGCCTGTGGAGAAATTATGCCTGTGTTTATATTTTTCCTGTACAAAGTTGAGACATTATCTGCTATCCAATGAGTGTATCATAGTATGCAAAGCCGATGTGGTGCGGTACATGCTATTGGCTCCAGTTCTGAAAGGGCGAATTGGTAAGTGGATTTTTGCTTTGTCAGAGTTCGACCTCAGGTATGAATCGGTTAAGACAGTTAAGGGGCAAGCGATAGCCGATTTTATAGTTGAACACAGGGATACTAGTGTGGACAATGTTGATATTATGCCATGGACTTTATTCTTTGATGGATCTATTTGCACTCATGGTTGTGGTATCGGCTTGGTAATTATATCACCTAGGGGGGCAAGTTTTCAGTTTGCTTTTACTATCAAACCATACTCTACAAATAATCAAGCAGAATATGAAGCTGTTCTCAAAGAATTGCGATTATTGAGAGAAGTCGAAGCCGATGCTGTTGAAATTATGGGTGATTCGTTGCTGGTAATAAGTCAATTATCTGGAGAATATGAATGCAAAAATGACATCTTGGTGGTCTACAATGAAAAATGTCAAGAGCTGATGAAAACTTTCAAGATAGTTATTTTAAAGCATATCCCTAGATAGCAAAATGTTGAGGCTAACGATCTAGCTCAGGGTGCATCCGGCTACAAGCCGATGTTACAAGGGATTGAAGTAGAAGTGGCCTGCATTCCAGCCGATGATTGGAGGTTTGATGTTTTTGAGTATTTAAAGAATCCCTCCAGATCGGTTTCAAGGAAATTACGGTATAAAGCTCTCAAGTATGTTCTTTTGGATGATGTATTATACTATCGGACGATTGATGGAGTTCTTTTGAAATGTCTAAGTATGGAAGAGGCAAAGGTTGTCATGTGTGAAGTTCATGAGGGTATTTGTGGGACACATCAATCGGCTCACAAGATGAAGTGGTTAATTCGAAGAATTGGATATTTTTGGTTGATAATGCTGGAGGATTGTTTCAGGTATTACAAAGGTTGTCAAGATTGTCAAAAATTTGGAGCAATTCAAAGAGCACCAGCATCGGCTATGAACCCTATTATTAAGCCATGGCCGTTCAGAGGTTGGGGTATTGATATGATCGGCCAGATCAATCCGCCATCAAGTAAAGGACATAAATTCATATTGGTTGCAATTGATTATTTTACTAAGTGGGTTGAGGCAATTCCTTTAAAGAAGGTTGATAGCAAAGATGCAATTGATTTTGTCAAAGAACACATCATATACAGATTTGGTTTGCCACAGACGATTACAACTGATCAGGGTTCTATATTTGTGTCTGATGAGTTTGTTCAGTTTGCCGATAGCATGGGAATTAAGTTGTTGAATTCTTCACCATATTACGCACAAGCAAATGGACAGGCTGAAACATCTAATAAGAGCTCGATCAAGTTGGTTAAGAGAAAGATAGTCGAATATCCCAAGAAGTGGCATACTATTCTGGCTGAATCATTGTGGTCCTATCGGATGGCTTGCCATGGTGCAATTCAGGTACCTCCTTATCAACTGGTTTATGGGCATGAAGCTGTGTTACCATGGGAAACCAACATCGGCTCTAGGAGGATTTCTTTGCAAGATGAGTTGACAGCCGATGATTATCATAATTTGATGGTTGATGAGTCAGACGATTTGGTTCGAGCTAGGTTGCGAGCTCTTGAGAAGGTTAGGAAAGACAAGGAGAGAGTTGTCAGGCATTATAACAAAAAGGTTGTGCCCAAATTTTTCGAAGAAGGTGAGCTTGTTTGGAAGTTGGTGTTGCCGATAGGGGCCAGAGATAATAAATATGGCAAGTGATCACCAAATTGGGAGGGGCCGTTTCAAATCCACAAATGCGTTTCTAAAGGGGCCTACTTGTTAAAAGGGCTTGATGGAGAGGTATTTGGAAGATCACTTAATGGAAAATACTTGAAGAAATATTACCCAAGTGTTTGGATTGGTTCATAATCGGCTATATTTGCCGATCTATGGTTGACAGCCGATGTATTTACATCGACTTTAGATGGCCGATATTTTTATCGCCCTTAGACATATAAGTTTGCAGCATTGTGTTCCCTACTACAAACTTGGGGGGCATGAAGGATGAAAGTTGGAAATTTTTTGAGCAAATTTTATATCAGAATTTGGCGAAGTATAAAATTGGCTCGATGGCCGATATATATATATTACAGCAAAAATATTAATCGGCATAAAGGATGTCGAAGTATGTGTTACAAGACAAAGTATGTTTTACAAGACAAGTATTCTGGCCGATTACAGATTTGGTTACAAAATTTTTCCTAAGTCCCTATTACATGCAATTACTGTGATAGGTAGTGTTGGATAGCCGATAGCACCCGTTGCCGAATTTCTTCAACTTCTGCAATTGCTTGGGCATCCTGAGCATCGGTTCCAGGGATCACTTTCAGAGACTTGGTCATGTTGGCCACATTCTTTATAGCCGATCTCAACTTTGCTTTTTGTTCTCCAACGGCCTTTGGGAGATCGGCTAATTTCTGTTTTTCTAGTGCAATTTTGGCATTGCATTCTTCAAGTTTGGCTAGCAGATCGATCCTTTCAGCCTCCAACTGATCTATGGCAGCTTTAATTGGCTCTTCGGCTAGCAGATCAAGCTTGTTCTTTTCATCATGCACGAGCTGCCGATTTGCTTGGATCGTGGTTTCGACATTTTTCTTCTCTCGCCGATCTGCTATTCTCTATCTAGCCTTTTCCAGCTTGAATTGATGCTGCTCAAGGTACATAGCTGGAGTGATGATATTGGATAACTCATCTAGGAGCAGAGCTTGAATTTCTTGGAATCTTGCCCGGAGAGTGCTGCAATCGACTACTAGGCTGTCTAGAGAAGCTTCTAGCCGATGTGAGATGTCTTCAAGATTTCTCTTTACGTCATCGGCTAGAGGAGCCAAGGCTTTGCTTGTTGCTTCTCCTTCTACTTCTTCATCAAAGTAATCCTTAATGTCAAAGGAGAATAAATCGGCTAAGACCTGAAAAGAAAAGAAGATGAAGAGGATATAAGTCAAAGAGTATTTTGTATAGTCGATTTGATATTTTAGGGGTGCACTACATACAGGAATAGCAGGAGCAGCAACTTCTTCTTCTACAACATGGTGACTACCTGCAGCCGATTCGGTATGTTCACTAGAGATTGGCTGTGCTGCAGGCGATGGAGGGGAAGGAGACTGGCAAATTTTGGATATTTATGCAAGTGTTAGGTAGTATCGGCTAACAGAAATATTTGAAATCTTAGAAGATTGAGACTTACCGGAGGAGTTTGAATAGTTGGTTTTGCCGATACTGGTACAGGTTTTTTCTTCTCGGCTGGTCTTTTCTTCTGCAAGATACAAAGTTTCAGCGGTTAGAATGATAATAAATAAAGAGATTTTGTAATTGAGGACGAGCTTACCCTGGGTTGCCGGGAGAAGACTGCTGGGGCAGCAGGAGTCGTGGGGGTTTGTTTTGGAGCTGGAGAAGCTGGAGGTGTTTTTTCTCCCATGTCGCCAAGTTCGGCTGTGACTTCGTCTATTGCCCGCTCGATGGACGCTTCTTTAAGAGCTTCATCGATGTCATCGGCTGGTGGAGGTGGTTGCTTTTTAGTCTTTTTCTTGGCAGCTGGTGGCATGGCAGTTGGTACTTTGGCTTTTCTTTTTCTGCCTGCATCGGCTGGTTCCCTTATCGGTCCTTGGAGTAGACTTGATGTCTTGGGGGCATGGTAGCCGATGCTGGGAGGAGCTAGACCACATCCATTTGGTAGTAGCCCTGCAGCATATTCAATATCCTTGCCACTTTTGCTTGTGCGAGGAGGAGATGAATCTGTGGTCTAATAAGGCAAAAATAGTTTGTAAGTTAGAAGCAGAATCGGCTTATATGTTTAAAACAGGAAAAAGACAGAAGAAATAAAGGAATTACCTGAGGGATCATGTCAGGGAAGAGATGTCATATAGATTGAAACCGATTGATGGAAAAGGTGTTGTTTCCATTCGGCCCACCATGAAGTGAAAGCTTTACTCCTGAACATGGCCAACTCGATGTTGTTGATGCTGCCAAGGGGAGGCCCTGGAATGTTGAGTAGCCGATCCATCAACAGACTTGATGATATCTCTCCTCTGCATTGGATCTTGTCAGCAAACCACAAGCCGATTGGGAGTTGCCCCATACCAAATTGTCTGGCTGAGCTCATGGGGTGGTAAAACTCATATGATACTTTTATATTTCTGCCTTGATGGATGCCGACAGGAAGGATGGATGGGCTAATGGCAGTAGTATAAACTTCTCTGGACTTCTGAAATTTTTCATGATTGATCTCTTCAAAATCTGAAGTCCGATGGTAGCTCAAAGTTGATTGAGTCCTCATAAAAGAACCAAACTCTGGCATCTTTCTGAAAGCCGTCATAAAAACTGAAGAACCAATCCTTCAGTAGCTCAGCCGATAGCTTTGCTCCAGCATCGACTGGTGTGCTAGCATATTCTCCAAAAGATGTACACCTCCGATGGGTTATCTCTTCTCCATCATCATCAATGATCGGCTCTAGTCTTGGGAATTCTGCTTGAGTTAGGGATGGCCGATTGACAGCTTTCATGGCCACAAGGTTTAGCCAAGTTTGGAGTAGCCACCATGGATCACCTGCCCTAACTACTGAGCCGACAGCTAGCTTGGCTCGATGCATTGTTCAGAGTTTGGTATAGGTAGCCGAGCAAGATTTTTCCTAAGGGAAATTGCTTTTTCTCCTCAAGTGCTTCGGCTATGTGCTGCCAGTTTGAGGTTGGGCCCCAGCTAGATCCACAAAACAAGTATTTCTCCAACCACATCAACAAGAAGGCAGTGTGTTCTCTTGGGGTAACTGAGCCTTGACCCATATTGGCTAAAATAAAACCGGACCATCCTCCTATGCTCTTGGTTTTGAAGTCAAATCTGTTCTTAGAATTCAAGATCATGGGGTTGGCCGATGAGGTGATATCTAGCCCAGTCAACATGGTGATGTCTAGCAGAGTTGGGGTCATTGGTCCTTGATTAAACATGAATGCATTGATAGTGTTGGACCAGAATAGCTAGCAGAAGCCATCAATGGTTCGTCCTTAGCCGAATTTGCTAAAGTCAAAGATAGAGCTTGGCCGATTTCTATCTCATCCTAGTGGCTCTGTTTGCTAGCCGATATGCGCTTGTACCATGCGGGCCAGCTTTTCTCTAGGGATGGCCAGGATTTGAAGGTGTTTTTCCAATGCCCTAGGTTTGGGTTTGCTAGCCTGAAGGGGATTCTGTTGGTTTCGGCGGTGATAAACTCAATCGGGTCCAGATTGTCGATTGGTCCAAGAAAATAGTTATTCTCATGATTTAGGCTGGGAACTGCAACTAAGTTTGCAAGGTGCTACATCAACAAAGCAAAAGAGAAAGAAAACATACTAAGATTGCGAAAAACAAGATTTGATGAGCAAAAGGGGGGATCTAGCCGATGGGACTTACCTCTACGTACTCGGCCGATGGAACAGCGGATGGAGCGGATGAGGAAGACATTTTTCGCCGGCGGAAGTTGGACGAGTGGAGGATTGCTTGAAGGTTGCTTGCTTGCGCCGAGGGGATCACCGGAGTCGGGAGAGACGAGGATTGCTAAAGCGGTGGCAACAGTATAACAGTGTGAAGTTTCTCGGGGCCATCGGTTAGGTATTTAAAGCAGTGCGGTAACGGTCAAAAACGGAAAGTGCGATATTCTCTCGGAGATAAGATTTGGCAAATCCGAAACATTACCAAATATTCCGGACTTGGGGGGCATGTGTTGATGACCAAATTTGGTAATTCAAGTATCGGAGGTGAAGATAGAGTCGAAGAGAATCGAAGAGATTAGATCGTATCGGAAACAGAGTGAGAATCGGCTGAAGTTCGAATCGGCTGTGAACTGGATCGGCAGAGTTAGAGTCGGACAAGGTTAGCCGATTGAGCCAATTTCGGTAACATGATTTGGTACACGTCATCGGGTTGTGTTAGCGTGTTTCATATGGATTGCCATGCACGGATAGAATCCTGAGGAGGCAATTGTATCTATTAATTAGGTTATTTTATGTAATTTCCTTATAGATATTCCCGGTAAGAGTCCGCCTAAGGGACTTGTTCGTTAGTTGGATTGTATTGGGTTAATATGAGTCGTGTCCGTGATGGACAATTTTGTATTTTCGGGTATAAATATAATCCCGAGGTCTTGTAAATAATAATAACATATGTTCAATCAATCTTGGCGCATCGCCACCTTTGTTTTCTATTTCCAACAAGCTTGTGCTCTCGAGTCGTGCTGCATCAATTTGATCTTCGGCGAAAAGGTAAATCTTGTCATGGCAATTTGCATCATTGGGATTAGTGCTTATATCTTAATGACACTCTAATTCTATTTTGCAAGTTTCCGAAGTTATCATATATGTCATATAGATTAGATCGACAATGCTATCTTCCTATATCGGCTAGATCCGTTTTAGGGTTTCGTCGATATCAGCTAGTTTACTTCGTTGATTCATTTTATATGATGTATCCACCATCCTGATTTGATGTTTATTGGCTTGTTACATGTCATGCTTCTTTTATGCTTGATGCTGCATTGGTTAAGTCCAACCTATTAAGTTGTTTAGAATCATGATCTATAACTTGCTTTACGATTGTCAATAGGGATAATATCGGAGTTTCAGCCGATCTTATCTATCTAGAATATTTAACATGGTTTTATGTTTTGTTTAATGTTCTACATTCAATCTTTAATGCTTTATCATAAGATTGTATCAGATTTACGACCGATATGCAACTAGATCTAGATATCGGCTATGACATCGGTTCTATGTAATCGTTATTTCATGTTGCGATCGACTTAAGCAATTTATACTGTCTCGGTTCAGTCCGATCTATACCAATTGTTTATTTCCAAAGTAATAATGATCTATTGATTGCATAACATCGATATCTACAGCCGATATACTAATGTTAGGGTTATTTTTATACTTATTCATATACCTTACAGCCGATTCATGCTTTATTGCATCAGCTAGGTCACATACGATATGAAATCGGCCCTATGGCCAATTATCTATCGTTTACTAACATTCTTTGCATATTTGTTCTTGTTGATTGCAGGATCAAATCAACTGGCACGCCCTCGAACCTAAAACCCTAAATTTGGACCTGCACTAGAGTTAAGCAGATCTCTCAGGCCAGTGTGTGTTTTTTGCATCAACAATTGCGCAAAACCATTTTGATTTATGCTGCCACATACAAAACTCGGTTTTAGCCAAAAGTTTTTAAACCGCCTATTCACCTCCCCTCTAGTCACCTCCTTGATCCTATAGCTTGCTCGCCGATGTAGAGAAACCAGCATTTTCAGGATCATGGTGGTGGCGGCCAAGGAGGTTTTGCTGCTCGGGGCTTTCACCCGGGATATGGAGATGGCAGTCCTCACGTTGGTAGAGGTCGTTTTGGAAGGGGAAGATTCGGAGGCTGGAGCTTTGGTGGTCATGGTAATCACCATGAGAAAGGTCAAGGTGGAAGGGGGTGGTATGGCAATGGAAGTTGGCGGTCCGGTGATGGAGCACGAGGTGGTGGCCTTTTTGGTCCGAATCACTGGAACTATGGCTTTGGTTCACAAGCCGGTCCACCGAACGTCGTCAACCCTAATGCGTCAGCTGTTGGTTTTCCTTGAAATTTTGGTTCTGTTGGTGGTCCAATGGCTGGGATGGCGCTGGTAAACTTTGGCGGAATTCCGCCTAGTCTACCGCTGCCTTTCGGTGACGCTTTGTCTAGCGTTCTGGCAGGTTTGGCTAGCGCTCCGGTAGGAGGATCGGCTGGAATGGAGCTGGCTTTCGGTGGTGTTCCGGTTGGTGCTACGGCTGCTTCAGCTTCGGTTGGCACTACTGCTGTTTCGGCTGGGGTCTCGGTTGCTCTGGCTATTTTGCGGGTGTGGCTGGAATAATGCCAGCTTGCCCTGGTGCTGTTCCAGTTGGAGGTGCGATGCTGTCGGTACCTTTCCTGTGTCTGCATTGCTGGTCTCTACAAACGACGGTGCTCAGGCTATTGCTCGTTTTGGTAGTACATCGACAACTGTTGGGTTAGTGGTATCTCATGCTATGGCGGTGCACCGGGAAATTGGACATCAAGGGATGGCAATGTGTATGGTTGACAGTAATAAAGGTAAATCAAAGGTGGAGAGTAAAGGTTTGAGTAAGAATCCTTATTGTTATAGATGCTATATAAAGGGGCACACACTGCAGGAATGCTATTCGAAGTTTTACTGTGAGGTTTGTGAAAGTGAGGGCCATGTTGGTTCTCATTGTCTGATTTTTAGATCAAATAATAAACCTTGTGGTTATGCAGTGGATGGTTTGTTTTTTTTAATATCCCTCTTTCAGCTGGCCAGAAGATAAAGTATTGAGACTAAGGCAACTTTTATCAAAGTGACTGGTGGAAAGATGTAAGAGGATTCTATTATCTCCGAGTTCGAAAGGTTAATTAGGTAAATGGAAGTGGGAGGTTCAAGACAATGGTGACAATACTTTTCGCTCTATTTTTTCCTTTTGCTGCTGAATTAAAACGCATGGTGGAATGGGGCATAGTGCATACTAAGGTTGGTGAAATTAAAATGCAGATAGTGGAAAGGGGGTTGGTAATGAGGTTAAATATATGATTCCAAAGGTTTGGGTTCAATGTAAAGGGTTACCTTCTGAGTTGAGGGAATACTTAATTATTTGGGCTATTGGTTCTATCTTAGGCATTACTAAAATGGTTTATATGCATTTTACTACTACCTCTGTTTCATATTATAAGTCGTTTGACTTTTTTAAGTCAAACTTTGTTACATTTGACCAAATTTATAGAAAAAATTAGCAACATTTAAAATATCAAATTAGTTTCATTTAATCTAAAATTAAATATATTTTGATAATATGTTTGTTTTGGGTTGAAAATACCAATATATTTTTCTACAAACATAGTCAAACTTAGAGAAGTTTGACTAGGAAAAAATTCAAACGACTTATGATATGAAATGGAGGGAGTAGAAGATATGACATAGCTCAGTGTTAACGCCAAAATTTGGTAAGCCCGGAGTCATCATCGGCCTAGAGTCAGTATCGGCTTCAGAGGCTTGGAATCAGCCAATGGAAACTATCAGTCGTTAGCAGTTGTATTCTTGATGGATTCGGTTAAGGAAATTAATCAATTAAAGTAAGGTTATCCAGAAGAGTCCGAGTTCAAGGAGGATGCGACATGACAGTTTATCTACTTATTAGGCAGAATTTGTTAGTTTCCTTTTATCTTTAGGAAAATGTGTTTAGTGGCTGATTAGGACTTATGTTTTTACTTTTATCTTTAGGAAAGTTTGTGCATTGTCCAATAAGGACGAGTATCTACCCATGGGTATAAATATGTACACCCGGGGTTCATTGTAATCTATCTCTCGATCAATACAACTACTTTCGGCGCATCGCCACCCTCTTTTACGAGGTTTTACTTATCAACCGGCGGAACTTGGCACCTGACGCGGGGCTGCATCGACTTTCGATCTCCGGCGAATGGGTAAGTCCTACATTCCGCCGGTCCTGGTGAATATATCAGCAACATTGGTGTTGTTCAAGGTTGCATCGCTTCGATCTCTTGGATCGCTCTGATTCGGTTGATGTATTTGCCAACCTGATATTTCAATTCTATCTCTAATTGCATTATGTTTAGAGACGCATCGGTTTGGTTGGGACTATCTCAGTTAAGTCTGATCTTCTGTCTTAGCCGATATATCTCTATAATCACAATTTTGTTTTAAATAGATTTGTTATATCTATCATATTAGATAGATCTATCAGCTCATCGAGTATTCCGTTATCATATATAATCACATGTTGCATCGGTTAGGTTCGGCCTACTAGATTATTGTTGATAATATAAATCTCATTAAGCCGATAGGTTCATGGTAATGTTTTATTGGAGTGCTAGCCGATAAGTTATTTTACATCGGACTTCCAGCCGATGTATATTTTAATCATCGAGCCTACATTCAATATTCGATATCAATATCGGCTGATTGGTTCATTGGGCATTTATTTCATCATATTATGATCAACCGATTGGATCGATTGCTCAAGTTCTTCCATCGTATTTATGTCATCGTTTATCCAAATGTCTATATCGGACATATAGCCGATAGTTCAAAATCCTATCAACATCGACTAGTATCGTTACATTGGCTTGTTAGCCGATCAGCTCTTTAATCATCAGTTTATATATCTTGTCAGTTGCAGGATAAACTAATTAGCACACCCGCATCTCATCAAAATTCAGGACCTGCACTGGAGTTAAGCAGTCCTCCCAGGCCTTTGTGTTTTTTGCGTCAACACTCGGTTACAAGTCTTAGTGCTAGATCCGTCTTTAATTCCTGATGTGTTTGATGTGGTCATTGTTCATTATTTGTACAAGCTATATTTTAGAGTGGAGCCTGAAAATTGGCCTGATGAACCTGAACCCATGGATATGGAAAATGATGGTGATAGGGATAAGGAAAAGAAGGATGGTGGGAGTAAGATGCAAGGCTTGGGTAAGGAGTCAGATTTTGTTAATTCTGACAATGGTACTAAGGTGGTTGTTGATGGCCAATGTAGTCAGAAGAGTTCTACTTCTTTTCCTTCTACTCAAAGTTTTGTTGCTGAGTCTAATGGCTTGAATGTGTCGGATGAAGAATATGATGTTTTAGTGGAGGATACTTCTATGGTGGAGCCAGTTTAGTTTCAGGATAATTTAGTGGAGAAGTTATCTGTTGTTCTAGAGGCGTTGTTATCTCCTTCTAGGAAGAGTAAGAGGAGGGCGAGTGATAGTGATCAGCATGTCTTAGAGAGGGCTGAGAAGTTAAAGGCTGACAGGAACATAGAAAATCACAAGGCCAAAGGTAATTTGCAAGATAATGTTTCTTTTTTACAATTTTCTAATTATGAAATTTTTTCTTCTCTTGAAAACCTTGGGTGATTGCTACAAATAATGTTGCTAATTTAGATGATGCTATTAATGACTTGAGGAGTGTGGAAAATTCAGATTGAAGGATCGTTTAAATTTGCATAATAATCAAAGTTCTAATGAAAATGTTGATAGTGATTTATTAGAAGATGATTTGGAAGATATTTTTTTACTACAATATTTATGTAGTGATATTATGGAGGAGGTAATGGATACTAGTGGTGATTACGATAGTAATCTACAAACCACTTTGGATTCTATGATATCTTCTCTGAATAAAAAGAAGAAGGGTAAAAAAGTGAAAGGAAAGATAGTGCTTTTTATTAGTTTAAATGAAAGGAGTCTTTTGGAATTGTGATGGGTTTAAAGACCAAAAAAACATAAGTTTATTTTTGATCTTACTAAGGAACATCAACTTGATCTTATTGCGCTTTCAGAGATTGATAGGAAAGATATTTCTCCTGCTGCCCTAAAAATCTTTGTGCTGGTAAAGATTTTTTTGTGGCATTGTAAACCTCCTAGATGGAGGTCCAGTGGTATGTTATTAGGTATAAATTTACAAAATTTTTATATTGGTTTGATAGACGAGGGTGACTTTTATATAAAGTTTCATTTATGTAACAAAGTAGATAGTTTAAAATGGGCTTTAGTATTGGTTTATGGGATGACACAAAATGATTTTAAGGATCAGTTTCTTGCTGAATTAGTGAATTGGTGCAGTCATGAAACCTTACCAAATCTTATTGGTGGTGATTTTAATATTTTGCATAGTCCTGTTGAAAAGAGAAATAATAATTATGATGATAGATGGCCTTTCCTTTTTAATGCAATTATAGATGGTCTAAGTCTTAGGGAGTTAGTGATGTCCGAAAGGAGTTTTACATGGGCAAATAATCTAGCAATTCCAACATATGAGAAACTTGATAGAGTCTTAATGTCGACGGAGTGGGAACATAAATTTCTGCTATCCTCGGTGTTTGCTCTGGATAGATACATTTCTGATCATACCCCTTTACTTTTAAACACAAATTCTTCATCTCCATGTAATGGTCAACAAAGTTTTAAGTTTGAATTAGGTTGGCTACCACGGGATGGTTTTGTTGATATGGTAAAGGAGATTTGGTCTAGTGTAGTTGAAGGTAATACTCCAATTGATCGTTGGCAGGCTAAAATACGTTGTTTAAGACAACATTTGAGGGGTTGGGCCAAGCACACGAGTGGAATTTATAAAAAAGAGAAGAAGGAGTTGTTAGTTAAACTGGATTTGCTTGACAAAAAAGTTAAATCTATTTTATTAACTGGGGAGGTACTTGATATTAGATACTATTGTAGGAATAGATTATCTTCTCTTTTGAGAGAAGAGGAAATTAAATGGTATCAACGGGCTAAGACTAAAGATATTTTAGAACGGGATTCAATTACTAAATATTTTCATTTGGTTGTGAATGGCAAGCATAGAAAAACAAGAATTTTCAATTACAAGATGGTGATCAATTAATCAATGGTGATGCGAATTTAAAAGCGCATATTGCCACTTATTATAAAGGTCTATTTGGTCCTCCTGATATTTCTATGTTAGAGCTTGATGAGAGTAAAATAGATGATATTCCCCAAGTGTCTCCGTTGGAAAATGATGTATTAACACAAGAATTTACCGAGAATGAAATTAGAGATGCAATTTTTCAAATGGAACATAATAAAGCTCCTGGTCCTGATTGATTTCCAGCTGAGTTTTATCAAGTTTTGTGGAATGTCATTAAAACTGATTTGTTAGAATTATTTAATGATTTCCACAGTGGTTCTTTAGCTTTATTTTCACTTAACTTTGGTACTATTATTCTTATGCCAAAGTGTAAGGAGGCTAGGAAGATTCAACAATATAGTCCTATCTATTTACTGAATGTCATTTTTAAAATCTTTACCAAAGTTGCTAGTAATAGGATTATTGGTGTTGCTGAAAAAGTAATTAGTCTGACTCAAACAGCTTTTATACATGGCAGAAATATTATGGAAGAGCTGGTTATTTTACATGAAACTATACATGGATTGCATCGCAAAAAGAAAAGTGGGGTGATTTTTAAGGTGAAATGACCTTTTGTACAACAAACATTAAGGATGAAATGCTTTTCACTGAAATGGTGTCGATGGATTGCTTCTTTCATCCAAGGTGGTCATGTTAGTATAAAAGTTAATGACCAAGTTGGTTCTAACTTTCAGACATCATAAGGGGTGGGGATGCTTTGTCTCTAATTCTTTTTAATATAGTGGTTGATATGCTAGCTATTTTAATTGAGCTAAATACAATGGACAAATTAGTAGGGTAATTCCATATTTGGTGAATGATGGTTTATCTATTTTGCAATATGCAGATGATACTCTTATTTTCTTGGAGCATGATTTACACAAAGCTAAGAATCTAAAATTGATACTATCTATTTTTGAAATGTTATCTGGCCTAAAAATAAATTTTCATAATACTGAATTATTTTGTTCTGGTCAGGCTGAGGATTGTCAAGAACAATATTCCAATATTTTTGGTTGTAATCTTGGTACTTTTTGTGTTAGGTATCTTGGCATTCCAATGCATTTTAGAAAACTTAGTAATAAAGATTGGAAAATAATTGAGTAAGAATTGAAAAGAAACTTAGCAGTTGGAAAGGCAAGCATATGTGTGTAGGAGGGAGATTGGTTTTGATTAATTCTGTGCTTTCAAGTTTAGTTATATTTATGACATCTTTTTTGAGATTCCAAAAGGGTTCTTAAAAAATAGATTATTATAGATCACATTTCTTTTGGCAAGGAGATGATCATTAAAACAAGTATAGACATACAAGATGGGACATAATATATGAACCCAAAGATCATAATTTGGAAGTTAAAAATAAATGTCTTTTGAGTAAATGGTTGTTTAAACTTATAAATGAGCAAGGTGTTTGGTAGGTCTTATTGAAAAGGAAACTTTTTAATAATCAATCAATTTTTCGAATTGATAGGAAACAAGGGGATTCCCTTTTTTGTGAGGTCTCATGAAAGTTAAGAGTACTTTCTTAAACATGGGTTCCTGGATAGTGGATAATAGCGAACAAATCAGATTTTGGGAGGATAGATGGATAGGTAATTATTCCTTTAAAGATAGGTACCTGTCTTTATATGCTATAGTTCGATGGAGAAATTTTAGAAGAGCCTTTATATGCTATAGTTCGATGGAGAAATTTTAGAAGAGCTTTAGTATGTCAGAATCTAGCTAATTGGCATAATTTATGTGCACCAATAAATCATATTCATTTGACAGAAGAAAGTGATATTTTAGATGGAATTTTCATCAAAATGGTTAGTTCTTCGTTCATTCAATGTACTTAGCTTTACTAAACAATGGTTATATTGACAGGAATAAGATTATCTGGAAACTTAAGATGCCTCCTAAGATCAAGATTTTTATGTGGTGCCTACTTAAGGGGTAGTGTTGACAAAGGACAACTTAGCTAGGAGAAATTGGAATGGTAGTTTGAGATGTTGTTTCTGTATGAAAAATGAGACTATTCAACATCTTTTTATGGAGTGTCACTTTGCAAAAATTCTTTGGAGAGCTGTTCAGTTTTCTTCTGGTTTATATCTTCCACATAGTATATCCCATATCTTTGAAAATTGGTTTGTGGGGTTTGATAAAAAAATCAGTGAACTTATTTTTATAGGAGTATCTGCTATATGTTAGGCTCTATGATTGAGCGGGAATGATATTTTTTTGAAAAATCACCATCTATGTCATATATGAAGGTTCTTTTCAGGGCAACATATTAGCTCCGGTCCTAGGCACAGCTACAAAAGTGTGATGAAGACTGCAAGCTTTTGAAGTCTGCACGTCGTAATCTTGAGACGATAGTTATGCAGCTTTTGTCAATTTCGGATGGAGATTCACAAATAGAATTCAATAGTTGTGTACTATTTATCTTGTGTTCACGCTTATGAGTTTGTGTCTGCTTCATGTATCGAAGAGTTTTTTATAAGTTTTCTTTGTGTGGAACTCATTTTGAGTGATTTGGTGTAATAATTGGTTGTAGCTCGCTTGAGCAAAGGCCGGAATGGTTTCCTATTCCATTATCTAAAAATTTAGGGATTGAGCGATGGTGTCACCTCATGCAGCTCACCTGGTTTCACCCTCCACCGGAAGTGAACTTCGGATCTTCTTCATCACTGACAAAGGCCAAAGAAGGAGAACAACTCGATTGCTTTTTTTTATTTTATTTCTAAGTCCTTTTCTGCAAAATGTTGAGCAAAAGTGTAATTTCCATGTTGTTAGCACTGTAACAACTCATGTACTGTGTTTCTAACCTACTTTATATAAATAAATAAATGCATGAGTTTCAAAAAAAGTCTACAGGATTTTGTGTTTCATATATATTTTTTTAGGATGTTCATGCTTACTTTCGGATAGATTGGATAGAGCATATCATTCATGTTAGACAATAGGGGTGATAATAAACTTTAAAGAAACTATTTCATGTAGCATATAGAATTTGATGTGATAGCAAACTTTTAAGCACACATATTCCTTTGATAGGCATACTGATTTGCTTAGAATGGACAATTTTCATGAATATTAAGCCTGTGTGCGAGCCACCAACATTCCTATAGATGTTCTTTGAAGTTGCTAAAAAGAAACTACTACTATGTTTTACTATGTTTTTTTTCTAGTCCCACCAGTCAATTTGCTTCAAAATCAGCTCCAAATTTTTGCTACTATTTCTATCACAATTAAATTGGCCAAGTTTAGATGCCATTCTTAAGCCCCGCCGCAACGCGCGGGGTTTCATCTGGTATCTAATATGACACGTATCTCAACTCTTAAAACCTGTGCAAACTAGGTTTTAAGGCAGTCTGAACCATAGTTATTGAGACCGGACCGGTAATTGAGCCGGTGAAGCTCTTGGTTCAATGGTTCACTGGTTCAACCGGTTGATCCATTGGTCTAATCCAGTTCAATAGGTATTAAATATATTAATCATTCCTTCAAAAGCACAGCTAGCATGATAGCTTGGTGGTTGGTGAGTTTCCTCCCTCATACATAATCCTGTGTTCGAATCTCACCCAAGCCACTTTTACCTTTATTCCCCCCTGCTCCCCTGCACACACGTTCTTCCGTGCATAGCAGGCCGGTTCAACCCCGGTTTTATAGCGGTTTTTCCTCAAAACCGGCCGGTCTAATCGGTTTATACCGGTTCTATTGCATATCTGGTCTTTAATTGGACCGGACCGGTGTAAGCCTTAGTTCCGGTTTTTTTCGATCGAACCGTCGGTCTGGTCCAGTCCTAATAACTATGGTTTGAACGGTAGTTTTGATTGACGTGGCATCTAAGTGGCTGGTTTGACTTAGTCGTTATCCCATGTGGCACTAGAAGTAAGATTTAAAAAAAAGTTAAATTAGAATATGTGCAGCTTATATGTTAGTTAAATGAAAGATAAAACAAATAGTGGGACTCTCCATCTCCCATGCAAAGACGGGGAGCCAACGGGGCGAGGGTGCGGCATCGACCAGTGTGTTGCCCACCTTCGTCTCAAAGCAGCGCTGGAGGCCAGCTGCCATTATTGTGCTCCTTCCCCTAGTCGTCGGCTTCTACCTAGGTGGCCGGTAAGCGCTTTTGCCCTGTGCACGAAGGAGAGGCAGAGTAGGCATCGGTGACGGAGAGCGGTAGGAAGCGGCTTGGGGAGGAGGCGTCGATGATGCAGTGTGGTTGTGTCGCCGCATCCCGTGTCGACATGTGGGTGTAAAGGAGGCGGATTAACGGCTTCTAAGCATAGAAGAGGACCACGCTGGTGCAGGTGCACTGCTCACCTTGCCAACGATCCACTTCCCACGGCGGTGAAGACGATGAGTTGCGGCTCTCATCAAGCGTCGGTCGCCGCCATGGAGATATGGGCAACTGGAGGTACGGCAGGAGGGGTGAGGTGATCCACCGCGGAAGCCCGCCACCCATAGCCTTCCAGTCTGACGGCTGGTCCAAACTCGGTGACTCATCGTCGTCGTTGGTCCAATCCGACTCGGGGGAGGCCTAGGAGAGATCGGGAAGAGAGGGCAAGAGGGAGAGGAAGAGAGAGGAGTATGAAGACCGACCGCTGATATGTGGGGCCTACGTGGGTTATGCGCACGAGGGAGGTTTGCAGGCTTTTAATTAGGGCATGTTTGGTAGAGGTCCAGCTCCAACTCCACCTCTATTGGAGGTGGAGCATAGCTAAATAGTTTCAGCTTCACCTAAAAAAGTAGATCGGGCTGGAGTGCTCTCCCAAAATAAATTAGAAAGGTGGAGCTAGGTTTAGTCTGCTCCACAACTCTACTCCAAACTTAATTATTAGAGTTAAATTTAGTAGTTGGAGCTCCCTAAACATAACCTAAGCATGTTTGTTACGCTTATGATTATGCTTACTTGTAAAGCTTATTAGTAATAAAAAATGATTTATGGGTGAAGAACTTATATACATGTATTCAGCGATATAAAAGTAAATATAAAAAATAAACTACGATGAAAACCCATAAAATCAATTTTTAGGTTTCAAATTTTAAATTTGACCTATAAGCATAAGCATAGACGATGATACCATGTTTAAGTGTAGCATAATACATAGAGAGTGTACAGAACGGTGCGGCATGTAAATCATCCTTTGTTATAAGCTTTTAAAATAGTTGTTGTGTTTAGTTTTAAGAAAAATTGTTCATTCATCATCGGACAATATACCCGCGCTTATCATATATATACTCCTTCCGATTATAAATATTTAACCGGTAGCATAAGTTTTGGTTAGACTTTTAAACTTTAAGCGTTAATTTCATATTAGAATAAGTTTGTGGAACCAAAATATTCTTTTCAATGCAAATACATGCATACCATTCATTTTAATTTTTAAAAGTATATGCATACCATTCTTTTTAGTTAAGCACTCCGAAATTATTGATGGTCAAATTTGAAAAGTTTAACCATTTTTTTCCTAAGCATTGAATATTTATGATCAGAGAGAATAATTTAGTAATATTTGCAAGATAGAATTACAGGAACCAAACCAACCAGAGAGGGTGAATGGTTGTGACACCATAAACCAAAACCTTTTACTGGAAATAAAAGTTACCCTCAAACTTGACGAAGTCATCAGCGTAACCCAGTTTGACCGCTAGATCAACTCCGGTCTGACCGCAGTACTATTATCGATCTGACCACCTACCAGCCGCCGGTCTGACCGCTTGCTTGTCACCGGTTAGACCACCGTCTTGCCACCGGTTAGACCGCCCCTATGTCGCCGGTCAAACCGTCGGATCCAGAAAAACACATATCGACGAAACTCTTGAAAGTAGATCAATTTTATTGCATCAATATGTGTTTACAAAGTGCACCTAAAGCACTCTTCTCTCTCTCAACTCATGAACTAGGATTGCAACCTCGAACCAAACCCTAACTTTTCTTTCCAAAAATTCTCTCTCAATCTATTACATCTAGCCTCAACCCCTCTACTATTTATACCCATAACGCGGTTGCCCTAGCCACGAATCTAACTAGATCTAGGAGTCCTAATCACATAGAAAACCTATCAAACTACGGAAACAACATCCCCATACAACTCCAAACTCTTTCACGCTTCCCAAATTTGGACTCCAATCCAAATTTGACTTTTCTTTTCGTACGTACACAACACCACGTGTATGCCATATGGAAACCTTCACCTCCACATGCATTTTTCTTTAGCCTAAGCATCCCACGTGATATCCTCGACTGTCTGGACCTCAACTTCTCCCGAGTCTAGTCCCAATCCATCACCGGCTACACTCCTATGGCTTCAAGCAATACCTGCACATGAACAACAAAGAAACTCCATACCCGAGTACAAGTTTGCACCAACTTGACTCACATCAGCACACAATAGTATCACATACGAATAGAAACCATCTAGAAGTCATAAACATGAAGCAATCTAGAAATTCCACGAAAACAACCAGAAACCGACTCCCTCCTAAAATCGCTCGATCAGACCGTTGGGCCATCCGATCTGACCGGCCACACATCATCGGTCTGACCGGCGTGCACCACCCGGTCTAACCAGCCACACAATACCGACCGTACTGTGTACCGTATTTTCAACAAACACTCACCTTTGACAATTGTTCATCACTAAGATTAATCATCATATGGTTCTACAATCTCCCCCTTGATGAACATATTGGTAACATCTCAAAATGCAAATTGGTATTTTTGGAAAACGAAAAAAAATAAAAACGGATTAAAAAGCACAAACTGCTCGCAAAACGTGTTTTCGAACACAATAACAGTTGCGTTACCAGGACATGTAGGAGAGGATCTAGGGGAGAGGGACAAATGCGATCGGTCCACAATGGAGTGATTTTTTTAGTTGGTCTTAACTCGTAAGGCAGAACCAGATACTGCCCAACTCCATAGGAGAGTCTTTGATCCCACCTGTCATAGGCAGCCACCTGCACCAACTTTCTTTTATTAACCCTAATGGGTCCCACTCATAGCAATTATGGTGGTGCCTATACAGTACACAGATTTTCACCAGATGCTATCGCTGCTGTGGGGGCCGCCATAAGGATATTCTCTATTCCTTAACAATACGCGTGCTCTAACACGTTTAAACATGCATTTAACAATACGCGTGCTCTAACACGTCTAAACATGCATTGAACACTTTTCAATGGTGTCTAAGCTAGAGAAAGGGAGAAAAAAAAAGACATGCCTGAGTTCGAGTTGGACACTGACTCAAGACGAAATGAGACGAAATGAAACCAACACCAATCTAATCTGATTCATCTTTTATCTCTATTTTTACATTTTTATTACAAGTGAATGAAGTGTTAGTTGATTTTATTGGTCACTGCCGATATAACTAGGTATACATAAATTCCACCATTTTCTTCCCTAACAAGAAAGAAATAAACAAGAAAATAAGAGATAAGAAATAAACATTACTATGATCGGTGGTAACAAACTTAGAGTACTATCCGGATTACCCCCGAGCCCCACCAATACATATAAAAGGAGGAGAATGCGTTAGGGAGAGGTCACGACTAATTCCTACGCTAAATCCCGAAACCCTAAAGAGAGCCCGATTGATCTCAATGCACTGGAAGAGGTTACTAGTGCAATCCGCTCTTGTGCTGGAATCAAGAAGACCAGAAAGAAGAAGGAAAACAAAGGAGTAAAGATGATAAAAGAGAAGAAGCAAACGAAATCAGCAAAACTTATGGCTTCAATTCATCCGGCCAGTAATCATCTCAATTCCGCATTTAGAATCGGTGATCCTGAGTAAATAATACCAACATGAAGCTGTTGTCAAGAAGTGTGAGACATGAAAAAAACATAGAGCATTTAAACGGAGTTGATGAAAACATAGAAATCGCAAAAGTTTCACGATCAAATGAACTAGTTATAACATCCCACTACTGTGCGTATCAGGGTGCTATTAACACTACTAAAACACATACAACAAATACGGATACGACAAAATTGAGCATGAATATAAGACAAGCAACGGATGAATGAATAATAAGATTAAAATTACAATACGGAAACATCGTACTCTGGTGAATAAATGATAAGATTAAAATAAGAATGCGAAAACATCATACTCTAACTAACTATGTATGACATGTAAAGAACCGCACCAATTAACATAAAGCAGTTTAACACTTTGATAAATTGTGCTTAAGTATTTGAAAAAAATATTTTGACATAAAAACCACACACTCTACTTTCTTATGAATGTAAAATGCCTTGCCATGATCTTTCCCACCATACCCCTAATCGTGAATGTAATTGTGCCGATGTAGTCACGATGTAACGTAACTTCCGGTGCATGGTATACAATTCGTGATCCATGCATAATGATGGCAAAACATCCACAATTAACACTAATTCTTTTACTCAATCTCATAATATTAAAGACCAAAGCAAGAATGCAAGAGATGAATTTTCACAATATAAACAACAGTTCCCTAGTTTATGTCAAAGTTTTTGCAAAACAAAAATTGGCACCAAAACTGGTACCCACTGAGATGTGCACTTAAAGTACCTACTCAGATGCACACGACTTAAGATAGTTTTGGCTCCATGGAAATGTATAGAAATTACATTTTAAAACTTCGAAAGCAATTTGGGATGATCATCAAGCCGCTGAAGCATTTTGATATTTGAACACTGGAAAAAAAATAGTAACACTGAAGTAGGGCAGCTCCAAATCTGTTTAGCTTTTTCTTACAACATTTAAATATAAACGATGACAACGAAACCAGTAAAAAAGAATAATAAATGACCTGCTCTTGTTATTCTCTTCAGAGCATATCGACTGCTAATGTTTGAATCCCCCCAAAACTAGTACAATTACAATTTCAACAATGGATACAGTTTCTCTTCCCAGCTGTCGGGCAATGATAATTTCTTAAATTACAGGCAAAAAAATTGATCGGCATGCTTCTACGCTTCAATCTGTACTTGCTACAATTTGACATTTCAAAAATCCACATCACAGTGTTCTATCCACTGAACTGCACATATGTTTCCCTTGTGAGCCTGAGTCTTATACATCATAATTGCAGATGTTGTCGAAACCCATGTACTCGTGTCGCGCAATCTTGCCAATCATGTTGGAGATTCCGACTCCACCTACAGATTACAAATGGTTTGTATTGGTGATATTGTGTTAAGGTCATGGAATATGAACAACTGCCGTGCCGTAAGAGGGAGGAAATGGTACCAAGTGAGATTGCGCTGACGAAGATCATGAAGGAAAGTATGAAGATAATGAGTGATGCCCGCCCTAACCAGTTGATCAGCTTCCTCACAATATGCTGTCCGATAATCGCAGCAAAGAAGGCCACAGTGGTGAAGAAAAGAGCTGCAAAGGGTTCAAAGATTAAATGTCAAATGCACGGTATTATTTGTGTTTACATGTGTGCAGGGCGAGAGAGAGAGAGAGAACCATATGGCACAGGGAACCGATCCAAGAGGTAGTATTCAACAACGGACATCGAAGATGAGAACATCATTGCAAAGGTGGCTGTGGCACTTGAGACCTGTGACAGTTTCAGTTACGGAGGCAAAAGCAAACGTCAACAAAATCTGACAAAATTCAACAGGTATGAAACAAGTGCATAGTGTATGTGAACAAAAGCATTCATGATTCAGAACCCAAAAGTTACCTGTGGAGGGATTCCAAGCTCCAAAAACAGAGGCCCCATGATGAAGCCGCCACCAAGACCAAGCAGGCCGCCAACAACACCAGCCATCATTCCGAAAAAGCAGTACACCAGCAGCTGATGAAATTTAAGATTGGTTTGTTCATTTCCTTTTGATGATATGATCCTCCTCCCCTGCATCAAGCCCAATCCTTCATACATAGTCACCCCAACTGACACCGGGATCTGCATTTTTCAAGAAAAGAGTCACTGTAACAGTTAACTAGCTAGGTTACATTGGATGTTATCATGCCAGTTTAAAAAAGTAAGATGTACATTCTAGCAGGGATGCCATACGCAGTTCTAATCAAAGACCAATTTGAGACAAAATTAAGAATGGATCACTATGATGCATTACAAATTCTGCAAAAAATAGTTAATTTATAGCAATTAGTGATGATGTGTCCAGGTAATTATCATGACTGATGGCATGAAAAGCCTCTTAAGTATCAAGTGATCTATATCTTCTGCTCTGTACAACATTTGCATAAAACTACCTAAGCTATGATTCTATTATTCAAATTCGAGGTAAGACAGTACAATACCTGGAGAAAGTTCAAAACCCAGTACCACGTGGAGCAAGTAGGCATGTAATTCTGCAAAAAAGAAAAAACAATATAAGATGGTTGACTGGGTGTTACTGTCAATGTTACACTATTTCTGTTTCTTGGAATGCAGTATCTCTCTTCGCATTATAGTTGCAAAATAAAAAATATAAATAATATGCTCCTGGCATTCATGTTAAGTTGAGGTGCACACCTTAGTGACCTGAAGCGCAAGGAATGCTATCCAAACAAAGGCAAGAAGTCCAAACTCCTTCCAGTAAACATTGTTCCATATGGATGCCTGCAGTATCAGGCAAGTTATAATCTTAAAGTCCTTCAAATGATTGCTAACAATGCCAGGGAATATAAAGATCGTCATTTATTTTTATCTTACTGCTTCATCTGATGGGGCTTTTGACTCAGCTGCGGCATTCGGCCCTGTGGGCAGTGGACTATACTCCGGTTCTTCAGCTGATACATAAAGACTATATGAGCAACACATCTAGATTTCATGAAAAATGAGTAATTTTGTTTAATACTCACTTATTTGCTCCAACCGCTTCGCTGCCTCCTAAAATGAGTGAGACCAAAAGAAGATTAATATTGGCACATTTGTAGTATGCTAGTGAAGCAAAGGGATAATAATGAAGCGTGCTTGGGGTGTAAAGCTTGAAAACAGGAACGTTGGATGAAAACTGATATATGCAGATTGCAAGAAAACCAAAATATTACCCTTTTGATTATTGTCTCTTTCTTCCACGTCTCAATACCCTTCAGAAAAGCTTTAGTTGAAGTGCCTACAGTTTAATTGGAAATGTAAACTGAAGTCAACAGAAGGCGATAACTTAAGCCATTGTTTGCAGTTTCAGGACAGACAGGAGCACCTAGGAAAAGGATGATCAAGAGAACTGTGACCAGCCAATCAGGGAATATGACATTGAAAATAACACCGATGCTGATCCCTAGCATGAGCATCGGCTGGATAAGCAGGGCTAGATCATAGTCAATAACTGGCATATCCAAAGTTGGGTGCTTCAGCTTGAGGTTGTAGTAGACAGTTGACACAGCTGCCCCCATTATCATACCTGTTCCAAAATGTATAATGGTTTAATCAGATCATGAACCTAACAAACATTTCGCGCACATATCTGTCACTGTTTTCTACTGTCTGTGTGTCACTATTTTTTAAAATGTTAGATGATAAGAGTTTCATAATTGTTATGCTCCTATAAAGTTTTCATTGGATATGTCTCTCAGACTCTCTTTGCATTACAAATTGTAAATTTATTTATGTGAATAAGTATCAACAACAGAATTTCACTTATTTACTTAGTTACAGTACAGTTTTAGATACAGTGCAGTAACATTGCACACTAATCTCCTGAAGGGATATTTTCCTATTATCAAACACTTATATTTCCAGACATCCATTTTCAGATGTAGACCAGTATTCCAAAAATAGATTACCAACAACTTGGTGAATATTCCAACTTATGTACGGTTCTTCTGCTTTCTTTTTCTCTTTTTTTGTTAACGTTATACGTATGGTTCAATGTGATGAGTGTTATACATGTATGGAGTATTCAATATTAACAAGTCTCAAAACCAAATATGTGGAAGTGGGTCAAAGAAAATTATTGAATTCATTGAAAATGAAATAGAAACATGATTCGGAATGCATGGGTCGGACAGACTAAGTAGATCAGTGTAGAACCAATAATCATTATGGGTCCACCACTGTAGTGGAGTACATCATTGTAAACATGAACACAAGGTCCTCGTTTTTTCAGAGCTTCACTTATCTTTTTTTCTTTCTGAAGCAACAGTACTTCTCTTTTATTTTGAAAGGCACGGTTCAATGGTACCAAAAAGGAAGAGGCATGACAATACAAAAGGCCCAACCTAATGCACAAATGCCAGCATTTTGTTAGATGATATTGACTGCACTGCTGAGTGCTAACAATGACCGAAAGGGACAAACATGGGCTGCTTCTTTCAGATAATCCATGCAAGGACAGATGAAATGCGATACAGCCCATTGGTGGGACCTCCTCCTCCTCCCGTGTTGCCTCTCTCGGCGACCCGGGGGGCGAGAGCCGCCCACCCCCTTC
The DNA here is from genome assembly GCA_000573905.2 of Oryza punctata. Taxonomy (NCBI): domain Eukaryota; kingdom Viridiplantae; phylum Streptophyta; class Magnoliopsida; order Poales; family Poaceae; genus Oryza; species Oryza punctata. Next base: position 19,279,489 of record CM002495.2, on the reverse strand, counting down.
GACCTCCCCAGCGTGCCTGCCGGCCTCCCCGCCACCGGCAACGCCGCTGCCTGCGGTGGTGACCGGCAGCGGCGGCGCCGCCTCCTCCCTCCCTTTTCTTCCCACCCTCTACCTTTCCCCTTCTTCATTTCTCTCTTTTTCCCTTCCCCTCTTTCCTCCGGATCTGAGGCAGCCGGCGTGGCCCTTCCCAGCGCTAGCCTGGCCCTCCCTTCCCTCTCCTCCCTCTCTTCCTTTTCCCTTCTTCCTTCCCTTCCTTTTTCCCTTCCATTTTTTCCAGATCTGGGGCGTTGCCGGTCATCTCCTCCGACGTCGGTGGCCTGCCTCCCCGCGTCCGGCGCTAGCTCTCCCATCCCAGGCTAGTGGAGGCATTGCGGCATCGGCCGGTGGTGGTAATGCCAGGGGGACGGCCGGACCTGGCTCCTCTAGGTCTAGATCCGATGCATCCTCAGTCGAGGTAGGGTGTGGCCGAGCCCCCGGTGGCGGCGGTGACATCGAGGTTGCTCGACGGAGCTTGGGCGGCTTGTGTGGCCATCCGGTGGCGCCGTCAGTCCGGCTCCACCGCTCGGCGGAGTCCGGTCGTTGTATAGGTGATGTGAATAGTGCAGGTTCCTTCGGTGTGCAGGTGACATTTGGTGGCTTCCGCTGTGGTTGCTATGGTTGAAGGGGACTCCGAGGTGAAAGCCTTGCTCTGCTTGCCGGTGCTAGCAACGGCGACGCCTTCGGGCAACATTCACCTTCTTGGAGGCGTTGCTATTGGAGCCCTCGTTCAACTCCACTTCAAGGGAATTCTCCGGGTGAAAACCTTAGATTCGTTTGGATCGGACGATGTCACCATTCTGTCGGTGTAACCTTTTTGAAGGCTTCGTTTTAGGAGTTTTTTTCCTTCTGGGACTACTGTTCTTAGGTTCAGTATGTCAATATCTGGGTTTTCGCCGGTTTTCCATAAATTAAACGTGCCATTGTAAGGTTTTCAGGTCCGGTTTTCCTTATAAACTGGATCAACTATCTTCTTCTATAGTGAAATTGCAGGAGCTCCCTGTATGCTCCCTCAAAAAAAAGAACAGATGAAATGCTGGTAAAATGAACAAAAACCTCACATTTTGATATCGCCGTCGATGATTTTGCATCGAAACCAATGATCAAGGTCAGCATCGGCACGAAAATCCCACCGCCACCTACTCCTCCTACACTCCCGAACGCTGCTCCAAAGAATCCAATTAATGTTCCCAAAACAATTTGCCAACCAAATTCCATCGGCTGCAAAAACAAAGTGATTCATTTAAATCAACAAATTAACAGCATATTGACACAAAAACTAGAGGTATATATACATACATATATATATATATGCTATAAAAAATCGACATCTTATAAAAAAAATGGAGAGCAGTATATGAATTACAATCAACAGCATCAACACGAAAGAAAAGCGCAGTGTTCTCCCACAAATAAAAGAACTGCAGTTTTTTGTAAGCCAAAAAATTGATTCCCCTGAAACAACTCAAGTTAAGAACACCCCATTCAGTAAGGCATGTTTTCGACCAAATTTTAGGATAAACTGATAATAAACTGAGAGCCCTATAAAACCAGTACAGTAGAAAAGAAAGGGAAAAAATTTTCATAGTTCGAAACTGTGAATCAAACAAATACTACAGCTCCACCAGAACTCATCTTAACTCTTTTTAGATGATTGCACTCAAAAAAATAACAAATTTAAAAACAAGATATTTACTAATAAAAATACATATGAAAAAAACTATATTCCAACACGGGAAAAAGGACAAAAATACAGCTCCAATATATTAACAGAAGAGTGTGCTTTTCTATTACCGGCCACACGTGGTGATAAGAGGTCTCGCCGCTCCACAAGAAGTTGACCACCTTCCTCATGTAGCTCACTTCCTCCGGCGCCGCCACCGCGTCGGCGAACGCGAACCCCCTGTCGCCGGCGGCGACGGCGGCGGCGGCCGCGCAGGCCACGCCGACCGCGGCGAGGGCATGCCATCTCCTCCCCATTTTACCTCACCTTCCTTACCCCCCTTCTTTTTCTTTAGCCCTGCATGCGAAATCAAAGCAGAAATTAAGATGCAATAATCTTTGAGCTCTTCCGGTCCAAACAAAGCAGCAGCGGATTTGCTTACTTAATTGTGTGCCTCGTGATGAACTTACAAAGATAGATAGCCCGAAGAGTTTCTTGGAATCCTAGCGTTTTGGCAGGGAATGCGAGGAGGTGAGCGGTGGTGGGTAGAGCGGGGCGAGAGGGAGGGAGAGAAGCGGAAGCGACGAGATATCCTTGTGGCACTGGCAATGGAGGGGAGAGAAATCCCAGCAATTTAGAGAGGGGGAAATTTTACACCCAAGACCCTATAATCATAGCAAAATTTTATTTTTTGCACTTTTATATTGGGAAACGATACGCGTACTAAATTAGTTTTTACAAACTTTTTATATTACAAACACTGATGTGTCACATTGTGGCTGAATCGTGACTTCGTATAACTACTAGTTCACTTAATCAAACGGTTAAAAATTTTGTTAGTAAGAAGTTTGTAAGAAATTTTTAGTACATGCAGTATTACTCTTTTATATTTGTTGGTAGGATTCTTAAAATACATTCAAATATAAATTGATCTGCTATATGCTACATGATCTCCAACTACTTGGATGAATTCTAGCGATGGCAACGAAGGCTCCTACTAGTTAGGATACGGGGCTAAATCCGAGTAGGAGGGGTTGGGTGAAGGGCGGAGATAGCTAGGGGAGTTCCTAGCTAATTAGAGGGAGACCATAGTAGTAGAGATCTAGCTATGGATGGTGGCGATTGGTGGGAAGGGAGGAGATTGGTGGGCGGTGATGCTGGCAAGGGCATCAAGAAAATAATGGTTAGGCGATGGGGCACCGAACAGGTAAGCGAGGAAGGGGAATAATGGAGTAGATAGACAAAGGACATACCAATATCGTGCAGCTTAACGGGTGGGCAACGACATCCAGGATTAAATCACTTTGTTTTATATTTTTAATTTCGCTAAGTTCATTTCTCGTAATATTTAATCTATTCTTATACCTAAATAGATAATCCACGATAATAATTTACTCAATAAAATATTTTAAACTTTATGATTGACATGCGGAATAAAAATTTATGTAAACATGAAAAATATAAAAGTCATGTTTCAATATCCTCAATGATAAATTAATCAAATAAAATAATTACACTTTTTAATAGGATGATTGATCAGATATATGTCAAAAGTGAACTGTGTGTTCGTATGCGTTCCTTGCAAGGTTGAGGGGGACATTTTTCATGCACATAAAACTAGAAAAGCTTATTAGTATAAACCTAGAAAATGAACTTATTTGATTTTTTTTAAAACAACTTATATACATATTTTAAAAAAAATACATCAATATAATGTAACAATTTGAAAAATATGCTAACGAAAAATAATAAAGTTAAAATTTGGAATACGGAACAGGACCTTAAATAAGATCCGGAGGAGTGATATAGTTAATTAGGCCACGGAGTTTGAAGTTAAAGAATCGTGTTCGACCAGGTCTGCTTGAAAAGTTTTGATACGATCGAATGCGATGAATTGACACGCTACATATATATCACTTTATACTCTGTTTGACATCGGTGAAAGGGGAATTATTTATGATAATTAGGAATCTTTTGTATTAATTAGTGCAAATGATATCTTAGTCTTTTGACAGAAAATTGATGGATGTATCTTACACTTTTTCTAACAGTTGATTTTCTTTGAGATTCGTGTTGGCTGTCAGATATATATGCGCTGAGATTCGTGCGATATGGAAAAGGGAAAGAAAATGTTTGAGATTCCACCGTCAGATGTATGCTGAGATTCGTGCGATATGGAAAAACGAAAAATAGTGCACGCGCTAGGACTCAATCCCGTACCCTGAAGTTTCTTAGCACATATTCCTTTTTTTTTAAAAAAGAAACACGATACAAAGGCACTCACAATACGCGCACACTCACCCTTATGAACGTACACACGCATACCCTACTCCTATGAACACCTTCAGAAGTTTTCTAGCACGTATTTCTACCGGTAAACTACATTATTATTTTAAGTTCTTATATGTATGACTTATACACTCTATATATATTATAATTATATAATAGTTACATTATAATTATACTATAAGGTACTATATTTATATTTATATTTGATTTTTCATCGAATAATAGATAAGTACGTAGCACCTTCAACTTTATTCCCAAAATTGTGCATCAATTCAAAGAACCAAGACAATTGAGCAACATATTTTATCTGACCTAATTTATCAAATAAAAAGACCACAACGATAAATACATTTTTGTTCCCGTACGCACGAGACGTAACAATAATATAGCAAGCCGATCGAACCCGAAAGAGTTATACACACTCTTATAGATTCGATTTTTCTAGACGACAACCCCAATATATTGCATGCGGGACATAACACCTCATGCCTGCAATTTGCTTACAGGGAGCGGTTCAAGTATGGCCCCTTAAGAGGTCCTCCTTCGATAATGCACCTATTACCGTGTGCGATAATAGGTGCATTATTGAAGGCGGGCCTCTTAAGGGAGAGCAAGTGGGCCCCATCCCCACCGCAACCATCCATCCTTGTCCCCTTCCCACTCTCATCTACTCTTCCCGGTAATAGGTGCATTATCAAAGGCGGGCCTCTTAAGGGAGAGCCATCCTTGTCCCCTTCCCACTCTCATCTATTCTTCCCGGTAATAGGTGCATTATCAAAGGCGGGCCTCTTAAGGGAGAGCAAGTGGGCCCCATCCCCACCGCAACCATCCATCCTTATCCCCTTCCCACTCTCATCTACTCTTCCGATCTCCCTCTTCTCTCATCCTTCTCCATTCCAATCACCACTCCTCCCCCTCCCTCTTCCTAACCTCCCTAAGCAACGGAGCAGCCACCGGATCCACAGCCGATGATCGCGGGGTGAGCAGATCCAGTGTCGTCGATCGTGCGGCGGGTGGATCCAGCATCGACGATAGTGGGAACGGTGCATTCATCGCCAGTGACAGCGTGATGGGCACGTAGATCCATCACCGACGACTACGGGACGGGTGGATCCAGCACCATCGATCGCGTGGTGGGCGAATCCAGTGGTGGGGAGGCCAGATCGGACGGCTGGGATGCTGGACTAGGCCCTATAAGGTGGCGCCCGGCGGGCTTCAAGGCAATGTGGTCGGAGGCTTCCCCTCTCCCGTTTCTTCATGCTAGCGACCACTAGAGACCTGGCTCCGGCGCGGGCGACCTTGGGGTGGCAACATCCAAAGCCTCCTCTCCTCCGCCTATTCGTCATCGCCACGCATCCCGGGTTTGCGCCGCTGGCCTCCTCTCCTTCGCGTAGCCTTCTACTGTTTGTTCTTGTTTGATTGTAGTATGTGGATGTGGATGAATCTTTGTTTCATGTTCTTTATACAATTTGTTTTGGTGGGTGGATGTGGATGGATCTCTGAATGTTGACATGTGGATGCAGATTTTACTGTTCAGGGAGTGCTAGGGATTTCAGAAATTTTTTTTGAATTCTCTATTTTTGAACGAAAAGTGTTATCGTGTGCGAGTAACTTAATACAACCGTATGGAAAAAGTATTTGTAGGCAAACTGCATAATCCGTCTGCTTGCAAAAATAAATTATTGTAGGCAACTGCGCGTTAAGAGACCCGTCTGTGATAATCGATCTTCGCATGGGGTTGAGCCGCCCGCATGCAAATATGTTGATTTTCGTAAACATTTGCGTGTAGGCGGGCCGTCCAACCACATGCAAAGATCCATTTTGATTGTACATAATAAATCTTGTATGTAGTAGTGATATATAAGATGTCATGCTTAGTGTTTGCGCGCGTGTGTATATATATATATATATTAAATTTGTTTGGTGCTCTATGGTTCAAATTGAGTATATACCCAATTCAAATGAATATGAAATTTTTTTAAATGTTTAGTATTAACATTAACTACTTTACTTACTAACTAGTTCAAAACAAGTTTAAATTGAATTTCAACATATTTTTGTTAGATTTTGATTCTAGGTATATAACATCCGAATATATAATTAGTATAAGTAGTTAGGTATGTAACAATGGATTGTGAAATAAAGTTAAATTTAAATTATTTTGTTGGTAGATATAGATACGAATCAAATTCTTATATCTAGGTATATACTTATAATTTGAAAATTTTTAAAAATTTAAGTAAACTTGTGTATTTCACACCATGTTACCCTATTTTAAAAAATATTAATTATCATCGAGAAGTAAGCAGTCAAGGGCAAAAAAAAAAATGTCGATCGATCGAAGGTGTCGTGTTCTACCTGCTTGGCTGCTAATTAAGAAGATAAGACGATGCATGGATCGATTGAGAAGAGTTCATTCTTATTTTTGCTTCTGATAGAGCTGACGGCCGGCCAGGGTTCCGTAGGTGATACGCGTATGCAACAGTCGCGTCGACCCAATCCACCGAGCGATATCGATACTCCTACAATAATAAGCGCACTCTCTCTTGCGATCGCCGACGACAAGTATAGGACAATAGCCCGTCGCGCTTATACACGTTCCCAGCACACTTATTACACGTCCTATTCAACAGATGCGCCAACACTGAGTCACTATTGCTATATTAATTATTTTGCATGTGGCCACCAATCATTGTACGTTTGTCTCTGGTCTTTTTTTATTTTTTTTCTCATGCATGCATGGAAAATACGTTTATATGATCCCGAAATTTTAACAAACATTTATCATAAAAGGTTGTGCAAAAAAACTTCAAGAAAAAATAAACAGCTTCAATGTCATTGAGGATGGCACTAAGGTCCAACACTTTAGCGCTGTGTCATTTGGCGCTGAGATTTTACAATGCTAGAACTAAAAATTAATAGTGCTGAGATTTAGCCACACTGGAACCGACAATCCACTTCACAGTGGCTTGGTGCCAATATCTGTTTTCTCAATCTCATGATTCATGTAGAAAACATACTCTTGTTAATGAATTGCCCCGTCCTCCTCTCCAATCCTCCTTCACCCAACCCTAACCCCGAACTTAACCTAAGTGGCTGCTCGAAGTCACCAGAGTTCATGGCAAATGTCGGATATATATGAACGATATGCCATCGCACAAATCATGGAGCTAATCGGAAGGTCAAAAATATGTAAGATGTAACCCCAAGTTTCTTTTCAAGTTGTATAGAAAATCGGTATATAATATGATAATTGATATCTTGCTATATATGGATACAGGTAGGGCTGAAAACGGTCATGAAAATTCCTGTTCGACTCAGGTCTGTTTCTGATTTTTACCGGCCGAGCAATGTGAAAATGGTTACCAACGAAAACAAAAATAGAAATGGTAAAAAGATATGAAATGAAAGCAGAAACGATTTTGCTGCATACCGATCATTTTCAACTTTTACGCATTCTTACGGTAATTACCTTTTCTATATTATGGTAATTACCGTATTTCTAAATACGCTAATATTTCTAGTCAATTTCTTAACTTGACCATAATTTAGAGGCCCATCAACTTCTCAACCAAATCCTTAACTTGAGTACAAGGTTAAAGGAGACAATTTGTAATTTACATATATCCTTAAATTTATTTCATCATATTATATAGTTATGCATAGTTAAATATGCATTTTTACAGTTCAATGTTTCCTACATTTATTATTGGCTTCCTATCGATACCATCATGTTTCCGTCCTTACAATCCGTTTCGGGTTTACTGATATTTTCGACATCATTTTCATTTCCGGTTTTGCTATCTTTATTCCATTTTCGAAAAAAAAAGTATAGTTATGGAAATGGTTGGGACGTTTTCCGACCGTTTTCATCCTAGATACAGGTGGGTGGACTCGCGAGTACCATGCATGGACAGTTGCAATTCATTTGTTTATATTTCTACTCAAATGAGCTAGCATGTGGAAAAAAATTGCACTTCCAGATGAACATATGTTGTAGGTCAATAGTTGGACACCCATAAGTGAAAAAGCTTGTATTTTCTAGTCGCAATATATATATAATGGAAACGGTTTATTGCATATATGGTCTCTTTCGCTGGGCACAAAGTCACTCAAGGAGTCACGGTCAATCGAGTATATCACTTGATAAACTCATCTTGTGGGAGAAGCTGTCAACGACTGATCATTAATGAATGCAATAAATTAAAATCCATATCACATATGGCCCTCTAATTATAACTAGGTATATAAAGTGACGTGAACATATATGAGCGACAAAATTTGCGGGGTTTGTGTGTTAATTTATGTGGATCATCAGCACTCTGGCTCTTAGACGTCCATGTGCCGGTTATCTTAATTTGGCCTGTGTCATTGATCTAGCCACAAGATTCTGCACCTCTCACAATAAATCTATCTGCACATGCGAATGCATTTATGCATGTGTCCCACGCGAACATTTCTACGTTGTCTCTCTCTTAATTCCTTTTTTTTTGTGTCATCCTCTCGGGTGAGAAGTTGCCGTAGGTGACATATTTTACATGATTATTATATTTAGTACAGTAAACAACTTGTTTGAGGAAGGTTTAACGGATGCAGTTTAAATATGATTTTATTAAGATCAGAGTTTTAATAAAACTCGTGGGTGTATTTATGTATATATGGCGTGCGTACATTTAACGTGTGTTCGTATGATTCTTCTATATGTAACCGGAAAAAAATGTGCCTAAAATTATGAAACCATGAAAAATATGTAACCGGAAAAAAATGTGCCTAAAATTATGAAACCATGAAAAGGTACGTAGTTCACAATATAACGATTTATGATATATAAAATTTATCCTAACATATAATAATGTCATCTTATCTGCTCCATCAATCATAACCTTCTACCATTCAAATTCTTCACATACTTTTTTTTCTCAGCCACTCATAATCTTCCTCTATTTAATTTCACCTACATTTTTTATACGCGTATTCAAGTTTAAAAATTATTGTATTTTGGAACAGAAATGATATATAGTTAATTTTTAATGGAGTAATCTCATGTAAACTAAGCTCTACTCCTTCTATCCCATAAAAGGTAACATAGTACTGGATATTGACGTATCATAGTACTACAAAACTGTAAAGACATAGAATGCGTCAACATCTAGTAGTATGTTACTTTTTTGTGGGACGGAGGGAGTATATACTTATCCATAGGTACATAATCTTATTGCATAGAGCTCCTTTGAGTTTGGATCTATTTGATTTGAGTATAGAATGGAAATCATTGTTCAGGGTTTAAATTCTAGTGCTCACAAATATATTTTGACACATATATAAATGGTCTTTCAACACGAATGAGATCAAAGATATACTCTTTGAACGTGTGTTAAGGGACACAATAATTCGTGGGTGTATGAGTATGTTCTTGCGTATGTAAGTGTGACTGCCAGGTAATCGAGAGAGAAAAAAAGAAGAATGGATTGATTGAAGATGGATGTACACGGGGATGCATATCTCTGCCCTGTCAGCACGGCTCCACGAGGTTTGAAACGCTGTTGCAGCCATCGGGACCAGAGACAGCGATACGGAAGCGGTCGTAATTAAGATCATTGGATCAAAATTTGATCTGCAGATCGATCAGGTCGTACTATATATATAGACGCACACATGTATTATATAATACATATATATTATTCGCAGCGACCAACCGATGGATGGATACATAGATGTTCGAACACGGCGGCTAGTTGCTGTCTCATTTTTCGTACACAGCCAGCTCGATTTGATGCCGACTCTTGCATGTATATGTGTATAGCAGTGTGTGTACATTAGCACCATACATATATATACACACATTCATGGCCTCCTAATACTGATCCCTTGATCTGATCTGCAGCTGTGTTCAATTGGACACTATTAATAAGTTGATGGAAATCATGTCATGCGTACGCTCGATTTATATAGTCGTTCCTTATTTTTTTCGGTAGATGTTTTTTTAGTTTTAATTTTTGTTGACTTAAGTAAACCTTCTTTGAAAATCAAATTTTACAGGCGGTTCAAGACTGGGGACCCATGATGTACTTTTAATTTGCAGGTGGATTTTTTTTTCCACCTGTAAAAATAAAGGGTGTGTTACCCAAAGTGGGTTTTAAGCAGTGTATGTTAGTTTTAGGTGAACCAGCACATGTGATCAATCAATAAGTAAAACTTGCAATTAATTTGCAAATTGATGGCTCCTTGGAACATTTGATTCTTGGAGCAATTTCAGTCCTATGGAAATTTTTGTCATGTTTGATAATTTGGATCAAAGAAATACTACAAAAATCCTATGAAATTCTTTGGATTGCCTCAAAATATAGTATTTTTTGAGGAAATCTTATAGGAGCTTTAACCTCTTAGCAAAAAAATCATTTATGTCCCTCTCTTCTGATTTCTGTGATTTTTCTGTGCTCTATCCAAACAGTCACTCCTGCAGCTTTCCTCTGTTTTTTCAATCCCTCGGATTTTAGGTGCTAGACAATTAAATTCTGCATTTTCCTTATTTCCAGTTTTCCATGTCTTCAAGTACAATCTGCATTCTAAAAGAGCCCTAGGTTTATTTCAACTCTAACGAATAATATTTCAATGCATAAGGACTTCACTTCGTCTTCAAAAAGATTATTAAAACACAAAGACTAGCCTACTTCCAATTAATCAAGAAAAACAGGAAATAAACCTTTCTTGCAGCATGTAGCACTTGAGCCTATCTGCAGAGATTGATGCCCGGGACCTCGATGTACACCTATACATATGCCCCTCATCTCAAGATTGGAGTATTATTGTTTGGTTGTCGGTATGCAATCATGCAGAACGAGTAGCCAAAATACCCGAGGTTCTCAATTCGGCCACGGGCCAACCGACAGCTACACACCGATGTGACACATTGCAAAGTAGTTGGACCAATCTCCGAACGACCACTGTTGTGGCCTATAAACCTATGAAATGGGATTCGCATTTGCTGCAAGAATCCAATGAGATACTCATGAGTTCTCTTATCGTACGCTCTCTATTTTCTAAAATATAATAATATAGTATTAGATAAGATATATTCTAATATTACGAAACTAGATAGAATTATCATCCAAATTCGTTATATAGAATGTGTCGTATTCAGTATTAGTTTACTATATTATTGGATGCAGGAAGTATTTGTTTTAATTAGGATGTGATGTTTTAATACTTAGGTTGGAATGGCACGACTATATGTTTACACTTATATATGTTTACACTTACAAGAGGTTAAATTCTGATGGACGCGTTTAGCATTCATATGTTAGTGGTATGCCCTAGAGGCAATCATAGAGATGATTGTATCACATACTATGTTTACATATTTATCTGATATTGTTCCTTGAAATAGATAACTCATTATTGGCTAATGAATATGTGATTCATTTATGAGACTCTTTATATTATATGTTGCTATTTCTAAAGGATCCCTGATCAAATATCATATGTGGAACAAATATGGTTAAATGATCAGCACATGTATTGATTGATGATCATGTCTCATGGATCATGGTATGGAGATACCAAATTGATAATGTGGACACATGTTGGGGAACATGTTGTTGGATAGACCCGACATGAGACACTGCAAGAACTATTTGTGTAGTGCCATCAGTGGTCTCGATTAGTGTTGGTATAGAATTCTTAGACCTGAGATTATCATGGTTTCCAACATGTGTAGTGGCTTACTTAGGGACTGCTAAACGCTATTCCGTAACTGGATAGTTATAAAAGTAGTCTTCGGGTGTGTTATGAAACATGTAGTGGGATATGAATAATCAAGATGGGATTTGTCCCTCCTATGGAGAGATATCTCTGGGCCCCTCGACGTTATAGATTATGGAAGTGCATGGCCATGCCAAAAGTGATTGAGGAGTCAATCGCAGGTTATATAATCTATCACAGGATCGAGTGAATGATTGAGCTATTAGAGGATGGCACATATCTAGCCTTGAGCTTAATCGATATCGTGAGGCAAAGGGATTCATACAAGTAAACACTAAAGGTTCAGCCGATATGATCTTTATGTATGCTCGGTGGGTCAATACGTTCTGCTAGGGGCCGCTGTTGACACGTGGACCGAAAAGGAGTTTTCGGGTTGCACCCGAGTGTGCATGAACCTACAGGGTCGCACGCTTAAGGGGCCGGAATGAAGGGATTGATGGAGATCCATTATGCGCTCAATTTCGGATAGGGATCCGAGTAGGACTCCTATGGGCCTTGGAGGCCCGGACTTGGTCCCTATATATACATGAGGGGGTGTGGCCGGCGGGATTAACAGATCACGCCACGTGAAACCCTAGCCGCGACTTCCCTCCACGAGCAAACCCTAGCCGCGCGCGGGTGCTAGTACATCTGCGCGTGGTGTTCCTTCCCTGGACGTGTGGATACCGGTGGAGGCGCCGCTGTCCTGCGGTGCTGATCGGCGTGGGAGCACGGCGAGGAGAACGCACGAGGAGGAGAAGGTCAAGCAACTGCGATCGACTACTTCCTCTACATCGGCGCGTGCTACATCGCGAGGATTCCTTCGGCTTCTTAGCGCATACTTCCGCTGCACAGCGCGTCGAGTGGTAACGATCTATGATCTCATACTTGCATGGTTCCTGGTTTACGCAGTAGAAAAATTTTGTTTTATGCTATCGTAGCCTACGCGTATCCCAACAGTGGTATCAGAGCCATCTTGTATAGTTTGTGATCTAGATCCATGCATATAGTTGATATGCGGGTGTAGTAGATGAGATCTATTACATAGTAGATGAGTTCTTACTTAATTGGAACATGAGATGGACCGATAGGCACATGGGTTGATGAGATCAATCGGTATAGGTGGGCGAAATTGCGTTCATCGGATGGTCCGATGTCAGCTGGAACCGCGCGCCATTGAGAAAACGAGCCAATGAGATTGACTCAGTTTCGGCATAATTTGATTACGCCGTTAAAGTTTTCACATGGCGAATCGTTTGGGACCGCCGTGTGCGTCACCCCTTATACTTCGTTTGGGGCTTTATATTAATGAATAGAATTTAATTCTATGTCAAACATGCACCAACTGAGTTACATGAGGATAGAGATCATGTCACTCTTTGGATTACAGTGCAACACAGTTTAATGTACTAGCATATGATGTTTATCTATCTTACATTATTGCCGTTGTATATTTGATATGATGACATAGTATGATAGATTCCCTCAGAAAAATTAAGTATAATATGCTCTTCCAATAATTGTACCTATCACGATTGTGATCATAAGTGATGGGTCTGCCAAATTAGAGTGTCACTTTTCATCATAATAAGATAGGATAGATGTCAGACATCTATATGCGGAGATTGTTGGTTTACTTGACAAGGTTATCAAAACGGTTTTGGACCTTGGAGTATAGGTTGGGTTGGTACATGGAGATGTCACTTGACAGTACGAGAGTCACATAGGATGTGATTAGCAAGGTGTTGCTTACCTATTTTATTAGTTGTCTAGCCGTGATGCCAAAGCTCACTAGATACTATTAAAATGAGGATCTCGACTCACTATGTTATTAGAGGGAATTTTGTTGCACACTACATAGTGGGAGCATCTTTTGTTAAATTGTTTAATGAAAGATTAAATGTAAACATAGTGCTGATTTTGCATATATATTTCTGTTGTAGATCATGGCAGTTCCTGCACCACCCAGTTTTAATTTGCGGTCTATTCTTGAGAAAGAGAAGTTGAATGGAAACAACTTTATGGATTGGTATCGCAACCTGAGAATTGTTCTCAGACAGGAGCACAAAGAGTTTGTGCTTGAAGAGCCTTTTCCAGCTGATTTACCTGCCAATGCTACTGCTGCTCAACGCAGGGATCATGAAAGGCGGCGGAATGACTATCTGGATGTAAGCTGTCTCATGCTTGCTACCATGTCCCCTGAACTTCAAAGGCAATATGAGGCATTGGATGCCCATAGCATAATCACGGGACTGCGTAACATGTTTGAGGACCAAGCAAGGGCCGAGAGGTTTAATACCTCAAAGTCTTTGTTTGCGTGCAGGCTTGCAGAAGGTAATCCAGTTAGTCCACATGTGATCAAAATGATTGGTTACATCGAGAGTCTGGAAAAGCTTGGTTTTCCCCTTAGCCAAGAGTTGGCTACTGATCTGATTCTCCAGTCGCTCCCTCCCAGCTTTGAGCCGTTCATATTGAACTTCAACATGAACAACATGACAAGGACCTTGGCCGAACTGCATGGGATGCTAAAGGGTGCCGAGGAAAGCATTAAGAAAAACTCCAACCATGTGATGGTAATGCATAAGCGTAAGCCCAATAACAAGAAAGGTGGTCAAAAGAGAAAGCTAAACTCCGATGAGATCGGGAGTACTAGCAACTCTAAGGCCAAGGTTCAAAAGACTGGGCCCGCTAAGGAAGCAGAGTGTTTCTTTTGCAAGGAGACAGGTCATTGGAAGAGGAACTGTAAGAAATACCTAGAGCAACTCAAGCAAAAGCAGCAGGATGGAAAGAGTTCCACCTCAGGTATTAATGTTATAGAAATTAATCTTGCTACTTCCTCTACTGATTCTTGGGTATTTGATACCGGGTCAGTTGCTCACATATGCAAATCGTTGCAGGGGCTGAAAAGAAGTAGGAATTTGGCAAGAGGCGAAGTGGACATTCGCGTGGGCAATGGAGCAAGAGTTGCTGCTGTTGCGGTCGGCACTATGCCATTATCTTTACCATCAGGATTAGTTATGGAATTAAATAATTGTTATTGCATTCCAGCTTTGTGTAAAAACGTTATCTCTGCTTCCTGTTTGCAAGCAGAGGGTTATGGTTTTAGATCTGTGGACAATGGTTGTTCAGTCTATTATAATGACATTTTCTATTTCCATGCACCCATGATGAATGGTTTGTACACTGTGAATCTTGATGGATGTTCAGTCTATAACATTAATGCGAAAAGGCAACGTCCTAATGATTTGAATCCCACTTTTATTTGGCATTGTCGCTTGGGCCATATAAATGAGAAACGCATGGAGAAGCTCCATAGAGATGGACTTCTACACTCGTTTGATTTTGAATCATTTGAGACATGTGAATCTTGTTTACTTGGCAAAATGACAAAGGCACCATTCACAGGACAAAGTGAGAGGGCAAGTGAACCATTGGCACTGGTACATACTGATGTATGTGGACCAATGAGCTCAACAGCCAGAGGTGGTTTTGGGTACTTCATTACTTTCACCGATGACTTTAGTAGATATGGTTATATCTACTTAATGAGGCATAAGTCTGAATCCTTTGAAAAGTTCAAGGAATTTCAGAATGAGGTACAGAATCATTTGGGCAAGACAATCAAGTATCTACGATCGGATCGTGGAGGAGAATACTTGAGCCTTGAATTTGACAATCATCTAAAGAAGTGTGGAATTGTTCCACAGCTCACTCCGCCAGGAACACCTCAATGGAATGGGGTGTCCGAACGGAGGAATCGTACATTGTTGGACATGGTGCGATCAATGATGAGCCAAACTGATCTCCCGTTAAGCTTTTGGGGTTACGCTCTAGAGACAGCAGCGTTCACACTAAACAGGGTTCCATCAAAATCAGTGGATAAGACACCATATGAGATATGGACAGGGAAACGTCCCAGTTTGTCTTTCCTAAAGATTTGGGGTTGCGAGGCTTATGTAAAACGTTTACAATCAGACAAACTCGCGCCTAAATCAGGTAAATGCTTCTTTGTGGGGTATCCTAAGGAAACGAAAGGATATTATTTCTATAATCGGGAAGAAGGCAAAGTGTTTGTCGCCCGACACGGTGTTTTCTTGGAGAAAGAGTTCCTCTCAAGAAAGGATAGTGGGAGCATGGTGCAACTTGAAGAAATTCAGGAACCACCAGAAAATGCTTCAACATCCACACAACAAGTTGAGCAAGATGTTGTTCAACAGGTTGAACAAGTTGTTGTTGAACCAGTTATAGAACCACAGGTTTCACGAAGGTCCGAAAGGATACGGCGTACACCTGCAAGGTATGCGTTAGTAACCACAGGACAACGTGAAATATTGTTGTTAGACAATGATGAACCTACAACCTATGAGGAAGCAATTGTGGGACTAGACTCTGAGAAATGGCTTGGAGCCATGAAATCCGAAATAGAATCCATGCATGACAATCAAGTTTGGAATTTGGTTGATCCACCCGATGGTGTAAAAGCTATTGAGTGCAAATGGGTCTTTAAGAAAAAGACAGATGTAGATGGAAATGTTCACATCTACAAGGCACGATTGGTGGCGAAAGGTTTTAGACAGATTCAAGGTGTTGATTATGATGAAACTTTCTCACCAGTCGCCATGCTGAAATCTATTCGGATAGTTTTAGCGATTGCTGCCTATTTCGATTATGAGATATGGCAAATGGATGTCAAAACAGCTTTCCTCAATGGAAATCTGGATGAGGATGTGTACATGACACAACCTAAGGGATTTGTCGATCCACAATCAGCTAAAAAGATATGCAAGTTACAGAAATCCATTTATGGGTTGAAACAAGCATCTCGGAGTTGGAATATTCGTTTTGATGAAGTGGTCAAGGCGTTGGGCTTTGTCAAAAACGAAGAAGAGCCTTGTGTATACAAGAAGAATAGTGGGAGCGCGCTGGTGTTTCTGATCCTATATGTAGATGACATATTGTTGATTGGGAATGATATTCCTATGCTTGAATCCGTTAAGACATCGTTGAAAAATAGTTTTTCAATGAAGGACTTAGGGGAAGCAGCATACATTCTGGGCATAAGGATCTATAGAGATAGATCAAAGAGGCTAATTGGATTAAGCCAGAGTACATACATTGACAAAGTGTTGAAAAGGTTCAACATGCAAGACTCCAAGAAAGGTTTCCTGCCAATGTCACATGGCATTAATCTTGGCAAGAATCAGTGTCCTCAAACAACTGATGAGCAGAACAAGATGAGTGTGATTCCATATGCTTCGGCAATTGGATCTATAATGTATGCTATGCTATGTACACGTCCAGATGTTTCGTATGCACTTAGTGCAACAAGCCGATACCAATCAGATCCAGGTGAGAGTCACTGGATTGCTGTAAAGAATATCCTAAAGTACTTGAGAAGAACTAAGGATATGTTCCTAGTCTATGGAGGAGAGGAAGAGCTTGTCGTAAATGGTTACACCGATGCTAGCTTCCAAACCGACAAAGATGATTTTAGATCGCAATCTGGATTTGTGTTCTGCCTGAATGGCGGCGCTGTGAGTTGGAAGAGTTCCAAGCAAGATACAGTTGCTGACTCTACAACAGAAGCCGAGTACATTGCCGCTTCTGAAGCAGCAAAGGAGGCCGTTTGGATAAAAAAATTTGTTTCTCAATTGGGTGTGGTGTCTAGTGCTCTCAGTCCTATGGATCTCTATTGCGATAATAGTGGGGCCATTGCGCAAGCCAAGGAGCCTAGATCGCATCAAAAGTCCAAGCACATTTTACGGCGGTATCACCTCATTCGCGAGATAGTGGATAGAGGAGATGTGAAGATATGCAAAATACACACGGATTTGAACGTTGCAGATCCGTTGACGAAGCCACTCCCTCGGCCTAAGCATGAGACACACATTAGTGCAATGGGTATTAGATACGTGCATGATCGACTCTAGTGCAAGTGGGAGACTGTTAGTGATATGCCCTAGAGGCAATCATAGAGATGATTGTATCACATACTATGTTTACATATTTATCTGATATTGTTCCTTGAAATAGATAACTCATTATTGGCTAATGAATATGTGATTCATTTATGAGACTCTTTATATTATATGTTGCTATTTCTAAAGGATCCCTGATCAAATATCATATGTGGAACAAATATGGTTAAATGATCAGCACATGTATTGATTGATGATCATGTCTCATGGATCATGGTATGGAGATACCAAATTGATAATGTGGACACATGTTGGGGAACATGTTGTTGGATAGACCCGACATGAGACACTGCAAGAACTATTTGTGTAGTGCCATCAGTGGTCTCGATTAGTGTTGGTATAGAATTCTTAGACCTGAGATTATCATGGTTTCCAACATGTGTAGTGGCTTACTTAGGGACTGCTAAACGCTATTCCGTAACTGGATAGTTATAAAAGTAGTCTTCGGGTGTGTTATGAAACATGTAGTGGGATATGAATAATCAAGATGGGATTTGTCCCTCCTATGGAGAGATATCTCTGGGCCCCTCGACGTTATAGATTATGGAAGTGCATGGCCATGCCAAAAGTGATTGAGGAGTCAATCGCAGGTTATATAATCTATCACAGGATCGAGTGAATGATTGAGCTATTAGAGGATGGCACATATCTAGCCTTGAGCTTAATCGATATCGTGAGGCAAAGGGATTCATACAAGTAAACACTAAAGGTTCAGCCGATATGATCTTTATGTATGCTCGGTGGGTCAATACGTTCTGCTAGGGGCCGCTGTTGACACGTGGACCGAAAAGGAGTTTTCGGGTTGCACCCGAGTGTGCATGAACCTACAGGGTCGCACGCTTAAGGGGCCGGAATGAAGGGATTGGATGGAGATCCATTATGCGCTCAATTTCGGATAGGGATCCGAGTAGGACTCCTATGGGCCTTGGAGGCCCGGACTTGGTCCCTATATATACATGAGGGGGTGTGGCCGGCGGGATTAACAGATCACGCCACGTGAAACCCTAGCCGCGACTTCCCTCCACGAGCAAACCCTAGCCGCGCGCGGGTGCTAGCACATCTGCGCGTGGTGTTCCTTCCCTGGACGTGTGGATACCGGTGGAGGCGCCGCTGTCCTGCGGTGCTGATCGGCGTGGGAGCACGGCGAGGAGAACGCACGAGGAGGAGAAGGTCAAGCAACTGCGATCGACTACTTCCTCTACATCGGCGCGTGCTACATCGCGAGGATTCCTTCGGCTTCTTAGCGCATACTTCCGCTGCACAGCGCGTCGAGTGGTAACGATCTATGATCTCATACTTGCATGGTTCCTGGTTTACGCAGTAGAAAAATTTTGTTTTATGCTATCGTAGCCTACGCGTATCCCAACATCATATACTGATGCAGTTTAATTGGTAGAATTTCTAATTAAGTACACTATGGATTTGTCTCTAACCTGTTCTGGGTTTTTAATATATATTGAAGGATTGCATACTCCGCTGTGTCTGAAGTATGGTTGTGTTTATACGTTTATGTAAATTCTGATGGACACGTTTAGCATTCATATACTGATGCAGTTTAATTAGTACAATTTTTAATTAACTACACCATGGATCTGTTTCTAACCATGTGCTTGGCTTTTTATATATATTGAAGGATTGCATACTCCTCTGTGTGTGAAGTATGGTATATGTTTATAATCAGCAACTGTTGAGACTGATTAGTAGCTCCTCAAATCAAAACCCCCACAGTTGCTATATATGCGCGTATATAAGGCATTATATTTATTGGCTCTATCTAGTCTCCAGGCAATTCTTTAACCTTTGTATAATGGTTCAGTCCGATCAGTGACGTATCCAAGACCTAGCGATCTCGGGCAGCTGCTCGGGCTCGTCGGCGGATCACACCATTACAATACTATAATTTTTTTTAGTGATTAATAACATACATAATTGTTCACATATGTATTTATCCGAGCTCTAAAAAGTATTAAGATCTGCCACTGAGTCCGATAAACATAGTGCCTCAATTATTATAAAAATATGAATTACCCCTTAACTACTTATCATACATTTTACATCCCTCAACTCTTAAACTAAACAAATTATCCCCAGCCTAGTCAAAGACATAAGACTCAAGAATGGTTATCCTACGTGACACGCGCATGTGACAATCTTAATCAGAAAAAAAGAGTAACACAGTGATATGGTTGGGTCTACACATCAAGGGTCGCCTCATCTTCAACTTCATCTCTCTACCTTTCCATTATTTCTCTCCATTTCTCGGACGCTGGTGCACCGCTGCCTCGTCAAGGTTGAATTCGATTCAACATCCACAAACTCAGTAGAGGCGAAAATGATCTCCAACACCGCATCTGCCCCCCTCCCCCCATAACATCCTAAAAATCACTAATAATAAAAATCACTAAAATTGAACTTTTAAAAACTTTTGCATCATGCTGGCGTTATCCGTTTCTCTGTTGCAAAATATATTGCTTAAATTAAAAAAATGAGAGAAGACAAATATGTTGATATGGAAAAACAAATACTAAAACCTCAAATATGGGAAAAAGGAAACATAAGTTGGATTTAGGAAATTAATTATTGGAGCAATAAATCATAAAAGTGGAAGTGTTGAAATATAGGTACATACCCAAAATAATTGAGATTGAACCATTTAAAAACTATTTACACAACACGTCAATGGAAGCCCTAATTGTGATTTTTCTCGGGTCACTACTGTTCATTGCACGCCAGGTGTTTGATCTGTGCCCGAACCGACCAAACACCCGATGGCGCCCTCTCCAACCGCAGCCATGCCGCGCGCCTGCCTTCCGACCCGTGCACCGCACTAGTCGTGCCCATGCGCCGCACCACGTCACGCCACGTCGCGTGGGCCCGCCACCGACCGAGCCGTCGAAAAACCCGCGTGAAAGTTGCGCCTCGCGTCACGCCCGCGTCATTTAGTCCTTTCGCGCGTCGCCATCGTGGTTGTGGGTTAACGGCCGCCACGACACTCCCGCGTCACCCTAGGGCATAGCCCTGCGCCTCCCCTACCGCGGTCGTTACCACTGCCCGTCGCCGCCAATCGAGTCGCCGTCCCGTCGCCATCCCATCGCCCATAGCCGAGACCACTGGGTATTAGGGTGTTCCTTCCCCAGGTAATGATCCCTCTCCTGGACCCTATCATCTAGGCAATCATGCCGGCACAGTGCATTGAACCAAACCTAGGACGGATCGAAACATGGCCGAGTCATCGGTTGATCTCATCATGTAGGAATCGCCCTCCCTCCCGCTGTTATAAGCTCCTCCTTGGCTTGTTCTATCCAGACCCAACCTTCCCTTTTGCCCTCCCTTCTCCTAAAGCTCTTGCTCCACCAAAACAAATCGGCATTGCGTCGCCCGCCGGGTGTCGAACACCTGGTGAGCAAGGGTTGCGTCGCCGCCGCAGGGCCTCTCGGCCGGTGTGGGTGGCGGGGTGAAGTGGGGTGTTGCTCGCGTTGCTGTTGCTGCCGTTGGAGGGAGCCGGGCGCCGCTGAACGAGGGAGGCCGACGTCGAACACCTGCGACCGTCGCCAACCACCGGCTGCCCTTGTTCGACTGCACCGCGCCGCCCACCATTGAACTTCACCGTTCCACCACGCCGTGGTAAGCTCTCGCGCCTTTAGCAGTGCCTGGACACCTAGAAGCCAGCGGCCCCCTCGATTTAGGGTGTGCGCCGCCGTAGCCGTGCCGACTCCGAACGCCACCGTGCCATGGCCGAGCTCACCGCGGAGGGACCTTGTTCCAATGCAACCTAGGCTAGGTTTTTGCTTCAATACGCTCCATGTGGACCCTAGATGGTTAGAACATCATCGGTTGCGCTTAATTTTGTCGCCGTTGAGCCATCGCCCTTTTTGCGACCTTGATGCCGCCGCGCGCCATCACGCCACGCGTCGGGTGGCCATCGTGCCTCGCCGTCGCCATCGGCAAGCGTCCGGTGGTGCGCCGCCGCTCGCCCCACCGCGCGCCGAGCCGTCCTAGCTCGGGCCGCCGCGCCGCACGGACGCCGCTTCTCTGCTCCGTCGCGAGCGAGAGGAAGAAGACGACGGGGTGATGAGAAAGAACGAGAGAGAGAGAATATGACATATGGGCCCCACTTCATTAGTGCACAGTAAACCTTAACTAATGGTATTGTTATGAACCTATGACATGTAGGCCCGGATACTTAGAAATCTAATTAAAAGGGGTTGTAGGTGAATGTCTCAATGACATGCGGGTCCCACGGGGGATTAAAGGACCGGCTTGACCTCAGTCAACAAGGGGTCGGCCCCACCTGTCAGTGACACCTCGCATTTTCTTTAAGAAAATAAAACCGAAAAAAAGGAAATAGGAGAATGGCCCACGTGTCAGCCTCTGTGGTTTATGGATTGGTGCTAGGAATAAAAATAAATGAATTAGGAACAGTTATTTTTCACAATTCCTCGAATTAATTCAAATTCGAATCTTTAAACCCTCATAACTCACTCATTTTAACTCGGATTCGAATGAAACTTGAACCTAAATTCATCTAAAATCAAGATCTATCTGATAGTACCACTTTCTCAATTTGCTTTGCACTGTCTGAATTTTGGTGAATTTATTTGGATTCTAATTGAATTCAAATCTGATTTTTCGCACGTAAATTTAGATTCCGAGGGAATTGTTGAGTCGATTAAGGAGCAGGGACAGCAAGACTGTGATCCAGGCAAGTCATCACCAATCTTTGAGCATGTTGAACCCATTGCAAACTTATTTTGGATTTAAAATAAAGTTGCACGCTATATGGATATATGTGAATGCCCTACTTTGTTATATGCCATGCCTTTGATATTGATGATCCATGCAATCCTTGTAATCCATGATACCATGTGTCTTTACTCAGTTTTTGATAAATGCTTAGCCATGCTACTTTGGAATCATGCATAATCATATTTATCAAAATTCTTTATGCTTGGGCAACTACCTTTGGGAAGGTGGTTGAAATGCGGCATGTGGAGACATGAGCACCGCATTGCCATGACATTTGTGACATGATTTGTGAAAGGAAAAATAACACCAAACCACTGTTTTTGACTGGGGCGGCTGGGTGACTTGGGTGGAGTCCGGTAAAGGCTAGTGCCGTCCTCGGTCAGTTAAGGACCGAGCCATGAAGTTAAGCATGAAACGACCCTCGTACAACCGTACTTCTCGTGTGGGTATAGACCTAGCGGAGTAAATAGCCAAGCGGAGGTAGTACCCAAGCCGTAGTGGTTTTCTTGAGGTGTGTGAGGCAGTGCCTACAATGGTGTCGCCATTAGTAGGGCTGCCAAGTGTAAACCTAAACTTAACCCTGACTTAATGCATGTGTGAGTCTTTCCTTCCCGAGAGCGCCAGAACTCCTCTCACTGCTAGAAACCTTGGACGCCTAGAGTGCATGAGGACTAAAGTTCATGGAGTGGGTACTACCAAAGTAAGGTTGTTGAAAGGCTTTGCCGGGGCAAGTCTCATTTGTTGGGACGTAGGCTTATGTGTTGGGCAAGTCGCGGAGTACGGGTAAAGTGTACATCCACTGCAGTGTGAGTAAACCAATCTATTCAAATAGTCGTGCTCGCGTTTAGTGAGCACCGGGACATGCGTTACACTTGGCTAGACTCTAAATTCTTAATTTGATTGGGATGGGGTATGCATGATGATTTTGTGCTGGCGGATCAACTTCTCGAGGGGCGAGAAGGAGTAAACCCCCAGGAAACCATGATGACCAGTAACGGGAAGCCATCTCTGGGAAGACAATGGATGGTAAACAGAACCGTTGCTGTGTAATAAACACTGGAATTAAAACTTGACTAGTCTATGCTAGATCTTAGGCTTGTGAAAAGAGTTGTGAAACTAGCTTTATGCAAATAAACCAAAGGCCATATTTTGAATACCTCTATCATATGCATTGTTGTTGTGGTGGCTTACTGAGTACGGTTGGTACTCACTCTTGCTATTACAAAATTTAATCAGTGGAATGCAATGAAGCCGAGGAGGATCCCTATGCTTATCTTCAGGAGGATGCGGAGGATGACGGCGCCCCATAGGTCTGAGTTACGGCCGTTGCTTGTGGCAAGGGCATAGCCGCTGCCTAAATTCTGCTGCGTTACCTATTTCTGCTTTCGCATGTATTCCGGACCGTTTGGTCCTATGTTCAGTCTATGCCTGCGGGCCTATGATGTAATAATTTGCGCTAGACAATCTTTGTATGCGCGCTTGATATTTCAGCAATGTAATCGTGAGTACCAGACTACTTGATCCAGGGAAAGGTACTAATTACACGAGCGATTCCTGTTGTAAAAATGGGTCTCTACACCCCCTCCCCCAACAAACCCTTCTACCAAGATCTATCTCCACCAAGCATGTCCCTCTGGTGGGTGGGTGGGTGGGTGGGTGTGTGTTGGGGGGTTAGGGGGGTAAAAGAGAAAAAAGTGAATGGTAACTGAAAATTTAGTCCCACTGTCTTTTTTTTTTTGGTTTTATTGGACCGTCACATGAGCACCAAAACCTTATATAACTTGATGGGTATAATTTGTACCTTCATGATAGTTGAGAGGTGAATCAGATTTAACCCTTTCTATAATAATGATATCATTTTCAGAAAACTGTTATACACCCTTAATTTTGGTATTGCAGGAATTTCACCTTTTTCTGGCCATTACGATTGATTTTTTTTCTGTTTTGACGTTTGTGTTTTTTAATTTGGTTATAAAGACCACATTAATGTATGACATAAAATGCAGCCAGATAATATTTCGCATGCAGTCGCCATCACGCGAGCTTGGATGTTTAGGTTTTGCAACACAAAGCTAGTCAAACCTTTAAATTAACCTCACATGCATGCGTATAGCTCAAGCGCAAACGGATATGCATGTGCTCCTATCTCGTTCTAGGTAGAGAGACGTGCTGCGACACATCGAGGAGAACATATCAATTAATTAATTAATTAATAGTTATACTGAGAAATAAATCCTGATTAAATAATTACAGCAATATGAGTAATTATTAAACCTATCTAAAAACGAGTCATTCTATCATTGTCATTGTAACTTAAGAAACACTCTTATTTTTTAGTGGTCTCTTCACCGAAAAATCACATTTATTCACACATAGAACTAATAATAAGAAACCCCGTGTCTTACCAGTTACCACATCTCATCGTCTATAGAAGAGTAAATATGTTGGTATGATGGATGGGCCCACCGGCAACAAACATATACACCCAACAGCATAGTACTCCTTCTATCCTATAATATAAGATATTTTGATTAGATGTAACATATCATAGTAGCATACGATATGTCATATGTAACCAAAATCCCTTATATTATAGGACGAAGGGAATATACATGCATCGTCTAGCTGTGGCACAAGTGCAGAACCACTGTGTACGTGCTCCTCCGTCACATGGCCCACACCAAAGCATGTTGTGATGTTAGCGAATTTTAGCTTTTTAAAAGGGTTTTGTTGAAAGATTGCTAAACTTAAACCTAAGTACACACTGAGCGTAGCTTTATTTAGTTATGTTATTTATTTAGTTATGTTATTTGTCGTGAAACCTGTCTATTCATATTTCAGTCTTTCATTTAACACGAGTGGTAATATTTATAGTTAATATTTTTTAGTGTTATGCAATATGCCCGTTGAAAACGAATAAAAAAAAATGTTTTACAAGGTGTTATTGTGTTTTGTAAAAAAAGAAACCTAACACCGGTATGTTTCCAATGAGCGTTTAATTAGCCAGTCGCCTATAGTCTAGAGTTCGTGGAAATCATACATTTCCACATGTGTAAAACAAATCACCTGCGTAGAACATTTTCATATGCAGTTACCTTAAAAAAACTGTAAGTGCGAATGGCTATACCTGTGATTTGAAATATCCATTTGTTTAAAAAAAATCACATAAAATTCCTTTTAAGTCCAATATGTGAACAAATATCTCTTCGTTCTTTACAATATTTCCTTTAATATAGTTATGACATTATTTCCTTAGAGTATTCTTTTATGGTGCTTCACTAATGCAGAGTTGACATAACAAATGTAGTGCAACATGACATTGGTGAGGGGGAATAAAACAATGTGCTCCATCCGTCACTAAAATAGTTATTTTTGGAGTTCAATTTTTTTTCAAAAATACAGCTATTGTTTCACCTAGCCCTCATTCAACCAGTTACAACTATCTCCATTTAATTTCTTCACCTGTTTTTTCTCAAGCAATCA
Organism: Oryza punctata; assembly: GCA_000573905.2. Taxonomy (NCBI): domain Eukaryota; kingdom Viridiplantae; phylum Streptophyta; class Magnoliopsida; order Poales; family Poaceae; genus Oryza; species Oryza punctata. Next base: position 19,253,554 of record CM002495.2, on the reverse strand, counting down.
TAAATTTTCACTATTTAATTTCACCTGCTTCATTTAATTCTCATGAAAACTTATAAAAATATTTATATTTTAGGACGGATAGAGAGTATAAGAAGGTAGGAGAGTTCCCATGTTAATTCTACGGATTGTGACCTGCGTTTGAGTCTTACTCGATGAAGGTCTCTCACCAACTTTACCAGGACTAATTAAATTCTATGATGGAATATGGTAACTTCTTTATTTGGTTGTTGCCTAACATTGACACAACTCAATTTCCCATAGGTGTGATATGACAAATAAAGTGTGGCCAACAATTTATTTATCACAAGTGTGGCAATGTTTAGCTAGAAAATGAGTATATGACATATAGACCCATGGAGCAAGAAATTGTGGCTTGCCGCAATTGAAACAAGCAACCAAATGCTAAGCTAATAATCTGTAACATGCCTAACATGTGGTGTGGCAATTGTGATACTCAACCAAACAGCCCCCAAGTTTCTTACTAGTATAGCCACATTCGAAGAGGATTAGGGTAAAAATGGTAAAAAAAAATCCCCAACCATAAGAAGACCGTTTACGTAAAATTAATATAAAAAAGCAAATAAAAAATGGTATCGTTTTAGATGTTTCTATCCATATATAAAATTTAATTTAATTATTAGTGTATTAAAGTCACACTAAACAGATAAATTTACTAAATATAAAAAAAATTCAACCGTGCCAAAATCATTTTCTAGAAAATAATAAAAGTTGATATCGTTTCTAACCGTTTTCATCCCGTGAGAGCACGGAGAGGTCGGGATGTTCCAATCGATATAGTTTACGGAGAGAAGAGAGATGTGGGTGTACGGGTCCACAAGCCTATCTCAACAAGTGAATAGGAGCCACTTGGCGCACGTGGCTGACCGGATCCTGTGGAAGAAGGTTGCCAGATCGGATGACTAACAATACGTATATATGCACATTGACTGGTTGGTGTAGCTGACTGGCTTGCTGCTACTGTGGAAGATTGGGTAGCTAGAACGGAGAGGCAAGCGGTACTAGCTAAGCTTGATTGGTAAGACTATTAAGGGGTTAGATCACTGCTTAATTGATTTCTTGCTGTGCTTGCCGAGTGTGAACATTCACTGTCAATTGTTGTCACCCTTCAATTTCGTGTGCCATCAAATTAGAAATTGCAGTACGTACTCCAAGTCCAATTCTCTTTATACAAAACGCCATGCCATACGCATGCAGTTTCAACTAGCTAGCTGAAGTAATCACCGCTAGCCGGAACAGAGCTAGAACCAAATAGAGAGAGGTGTCATATGCTTGATTAAATTTAAACTAATATAGGTATCTAAGTTATTATTGAAGGGTGTATATATGGTGAAAATAGATAAATTTTAGCTAAAAAGTTTTTTTAACCGGGTTCCTAGCTACCCCTTCCACCATGTAGCTCCACTCCTATCCACTAGCTACTGGGACATACTCCCTCTATTTTATAAGAGATTTTAAGTGGATGCGAAGAGATGGTGACCCGCGACCATCGATCGAGCACAGCAAGCTTAATTTCTCGGCTTATCTGTGGCTCTCAATGATCGTAGGAATGTGAGTCATCTTTCTGGTGAAACAGTGCTAGCTACTAGCTAGAAACTCATGAAACCATCATGGACATGTTAATTAGTAGAATAGTAGTATTATAGTAGTAGGGTACACCACAAGTTAATCCACCAATTAATTATACCACCATTATTGATTGCTTGAGAGCTATATGGTAATAAATATATATATTATTATAATAATAAAACCTATAAGACCTTCAGAATGCTCCCTATCGGTCGTGCAATGAAACAGAAAAATTGGACACCCCTTTCCAACACACCCTCGGTGCAGCCACATCACTCATTCCCCTTCTACCACTCAAACGAAACATCCAGCTCGAATTGTTTGACCACCAATCAAGAACATCGATCGTCTCCATTTTCAATCAACCTCGTAAGCGTGTTAAAAGTAGTTTACCAGAAGTTCGGGCCACCCACCTAGAGAGATGTGCAAGTTCATTCGTTGTTGCCCAGTATCCTGTGGAAGATTAAAAAAAAGTAAATAAATCATGTGGACTAAATAATCACTATATATGTCAATGTGGCATCTTAATCAGTATAACCAGTAAAAAAACATGGGTAGCGTTTTGATGTTGTTTGAAATGCACATTTGAAACTGAAGCAAACGTTTTATTAAGTTTATGTGCTATATTACACCTAACTTATATATGTTCACAGTAGCAGACGTAACTTTAATATATATAGATGGAGCGGAGAACGGAGATGTTTAATCAATAAGTGTAATCGAACATAACACATATTGTATTTATAGTTCAATCGTATAACTACGTGTGTGCGTGCATGCGTTGTAAAGATACAGACTAATCTGTTGAACGTTCGTATCATTATAACTAATTTTGATAGTTCATGACTACTGTAGGAGGGTAGGGGATCTTGGGGGTGTGGGGTGACCCGTGTCGTAGCTGGGACGATCGACCCACCCTACCTAATGGGTAAATCCGCCCTTGTATGTTCATATATCATCTATGCAATTCACTCCAAAAGGTCCAAAAGGCGTAGTAATAGTATGCTTTGTTGGCATAGTTGGGCGGGGTCATCCAGCCTTGTTTGCATAAGCCCAAGTGCCAACAATCCATTCCTCTAAAGTCTAAACTAAACCTCGTTGTGTCTTCAGCATATACCTTCAACACATACGTAGCATGTGTCCTCTTCCAATCCATAGGCCAGAGCATCATTTGATATCTACTGTTCGGAACTTGTGATGAATTCGTATTTTTTTCCAATTGTGTGATGCACCAGTTAGTAGCATTTTAGAAATTCAAGCATTTTGTGCTAGTTTGGCCGTCCTGTACATGATGTTTTTTCTTCCTTTTTTCTGATGATGTTTGCGATTCTTATTAGCTCTGGAATTTCAAAACCATGTTGCACCGGCGATGAACAGGTGGAATTCGATCCTGACATATTCTGGCCATCTTTTTTGTTCTTAAAAAAAATGGACTCTGGTCATCTTCAGAGCAGGCTGATTTTTGCTGTAAAAGCACATAGGTCTGCCTTTCATCTGGCCATAAAAAATAGAGCAGTATGTCTGTCATAATAAAAAAAATGGGGAAATTTATATGGCCAAAACAGGGCTTCGGTGTTAAGCGAGTAGCAGATAAAATTCAGCAAATTCGAACAAGCAGAGTAGGGTATCCATATTCCCTATATGGTACCAAATATACTGATCAAGCCTACACCTCTACAACTCTACATACAAGAAGTCTAACAACTAAATCAACATCCATATCTAGTTTATCATATATCCTGTTGCAATCTAAGTGGTCAGATAATAACCAACAGTTGAAATCCGCCATGCAAAGTGCGCAGATGCAGCGGTCAGAAAAGGATACCAAGTACCAAATAGGCAAATATACTGTCCAAGTCATGATTAACGTCTGCAGTCAATATCATACCAACAAATATTTCATTAAACAAGACATTCCGATAATGTTCACCAACCAAGGTCAGCATTGTAGACACTGAATGCTGAATTGGCAATGCAAGCAGCACCAAATCCACTGATCCAGGACTTGGTTGAATCTCCAAACCTTAATGATGTGTACTTGACTCCTAGTTTTGAGGTCATCTTTTTATCCTATCAATTACAATCTCTTTCTTGTATGACGTCGTTAACTTTTCGCACAACATCTAACAATTCGTCCTATTTAAAAATTTACTCGATAAGACATTGGAGCAGGATCTTGCTGTGACGCCGGAGAAAAAGAGAAGGAAAGTCGATGTGGAGCAAAATATGGCAACCCGTCGCGGAAGGATTCGGGGATCGGTGGAGGTGATGGGAGGGTGGAGAAGAAGAGAGGGAGGGGGGCAGCGCGGCGGAGGATGTCGGCTTGGGCCGAGTTGAGTTGGGCCCAATTTGAACCAGCATCTCTGCCTTCCGGTGTAATAGTGGACTCTTGCTATCACTATGGTAGACCCAAAGACCTGACATCCGGCCATTGTGAGATCAGTCGTAGTTTTGTACCATACCGCTCGATTATGTTGCTTTCGACGGGTTTATAGGCTAGTCCGTACGCTGTACTAACAGTGAGCGATGAAGATAAGCACTAGCGCTGGAGGGTCTGGCTCTTCTTTTTTCCGATTATATACGAAAAGGAAGAAATGTGCTAACCCGAGCTTTCTATTTTGTGTATATTTTTCTCTTTTTTTACTGGTTTAGTTTTTCCCCCTAATTTGGTGTTCCGCAGTAGTGCCACCAGTGAAAGACATTTTGGTCCCATGTGTCAATCACGAAGTTACGTACTCCAAATGTAATTAAGTTGATCAGCTGTCAAGCGAGTGAGGCGACGTATTTTTCATCTCAAGGAGTAGCGCTTAATTACTAAATATCCATCATTGATTATATTTCAAAAAACAAATTTCAGAGGTGTTCATAGGTGTAGCGTACTAGCGTGTACGTATTTGCATTCATGGGGTAAGTGTGCACGTGTTGTGAGCATCTACGCTTGTTGTGTTTCTCAAAAAAATATTTGTGTGAAAGAATTTTAATATCAGTTTGGCATTTGTACGTTATAAATGCATCTATAACTTTTCTAAAATCAAATTATATCGATCTAGTCTTTCGAATGTACTCATAGAAATAGTTTGCGCGGCTAGAGATGAGTATACGCGCATTATGAGCGTCTACGTTTATATTCTGTTTGTAAAAAACTTATATCAAACTAATTTTTGTTGAAATATGTTCCGCCAGGTTTCGAATCTCAAAATCACCATGGCATTCACATTTTTCTCATGATTAACTTTTGGGCAATAAGTACATGCACACGTCGGTAGGATTCAACATTTGTACTATATTTGGTTGAATTTCATTGCCTAATTTTCAGCGCTTCCCCTAACCATTTGGTTTCTATCTACTTTATTTTAATGTTCATCATTTTTTGTGAGATTTCAGGAGGCATTGCATAATTTGCACTTGCTACAAGGAAATTTTTTTTACATGCGGTCAATAACCCATTTAGGCCGACATTAATTTAGCGAACCACCTTTGACATAATGCCCATGGAAATCAAGAATTTGTACTGGCGCATTCTACAACCCGTACTCTTAAGGAACGTGTGAAAACGAATTATTAGTTTTTAATTTTTCAAGGAAAAAAACTAGAAAAAATATTTCACATTTCATGAGGTATAAGAAGACATACGATTTATTAGATAATGAAAAAACCGCAGTGGCGCTACGTAGAATGAAGACCACCCTCATATCGATATAGGAGGGTAATTCGTTCAGTTTGAAAAGTCCATGGCAAAAATGTTTGGTATTCTAGTTAGTTTGAAAAGTCCATCAACATTTTCAATGTTCCATAGAAAACAACACTGAAAAATCATGCATCTATGCCTGATATCTATCAGGATACAAGTCGTCCACATAAAATTCCAGCAAATATCAAAGCTCCAAACCACTTATTGGACACAAATCTGCAAAAGACCATTTCAGTGAAGTAAGTTAATAACCTCATAGACAACAGAGATTAACACATTTTTGGTTTCATGTAAATTAAGAAACAACTTACTTCCTGTTGCAATCTAGGCGGTCAGATAAATCAACAGTTGAAACCTGCCATGCTAAGTGCGCAGATGCAGCGACCAGAAAAGGGTAGTATGGCCATGCTGTCCAATGTGAGTAAAGTCTGCAGTCAATATCATGCCTACCATATTTCATCAAACAAGACATTCTGATAATGTTCACAAACCAAGGTCAGCTTTATAGCCACTGAGTGCTAAATTGGCAATGCATGTAGCACCAAATCCACTAATCCAGGGCTTGGTTGAATCTCCAAACCTTAATGCTGTGGACTTGACTCCTACTTTGAGGTCATCTTCTTTATCCTATCAAATATTTGGATAAGATATTACAACATCCACAAAGATGACATCACTAAGATAAAATATGAAAAAAAATGACATTAGTAAGTTACCTGATGTGCATATATGGTATCATACACCAGTGTCCAACATATACCAGCTGTATACAGTGGAAGGATGATGGCAGGATCTATGGTTCCTTTCATGGCAGCCCATCCTATCAAAGCTCCCCAGTTGAATACCAAGCCAAGATATGCCTGAGGCTGTAACAAATGCATTGAAATTGTTGGATCACCCTCGGTGAATAAATTCACATTATTAAGACTCCACATGTTTAATTAGTGCATACCCAATATGTGTATCTCTTCATCAGGGGATAAGAGAAGACCAAAAGAAGTGAAAATACCCCAAGTATTTGGCTGCACAAACAAATATCATAAAATAGAGGTGAATAGTAATGTAACGGCACTTTGATTTTTGTGAAGTGTTCTTTTCTTTTTTTTAACAACGCAGCCGCGTGTCATTTCATTGAGAAGGAGAAAACACAGCACAAAGGGTTAATAATTTTGTTGAGTGAATTTGAAATTAACTTAAATATATTCAATTTTTGCATTCAAACTTAAAAGACAAAGAACTCTAGCATTCTACCAAACATCTCAGTTAGGTTTTCTGCACAAAAGAGTGGAATGCTAAATACATTCAAAAAATGCAAATTAACTGCATTTCAGTCACACAAGGCCAATGTACCTAAAGTTATTTAGTTGGAGAAGAATTGGTAATCCCAGTAAAAGCTGGAATCCAAGGAAGCCCACTCCTTGCGTAGGTGTTAGAACACCTGATGCTAGAGGCCTGCTTTTGGTACGCTCAACCTACAAGAAAAATAAACAATACAAAAAGGACTCTTATATAAAAGACCCAGATGTTAAAATCTCATCAATGGGTAAATTTATTTTACGTTGCTGGTTGACCACTCCCCTACACTGTTCTTCAAGCAACTGGCGATATCATGGTGGCATTTGATCGATCTATCATGATGGCATTTGATCGATCCGAGCAGGTTTCAGCCTCTCTGAACTCCAAAACAGAGGAGCAGATTTGCAGACTTGCAGTAGTGGCACTAGTAATAATGCAGTTTTTTGCTCGGGCAGTGTGACTGAAGGGGTGAAAAGGGTAATGGAAATTTCCGACCGATGGATGCTCGTTTTCAAATTAATCGGCCAAGCAATATAAAAATGGTTACCGATAAAAACGAAAATGAAAATAATATGAAATGGAAACAGAAATGATTGTACGTATACCAACCATTTCCGAGTTTTACCGTATTCTTACGGTAGTTACTGTATTTCTAAATATGCCAATATTATTTATGATCTATTTCTATATTTCATCCATAGTTTAGAAGCCCATCAACCCCTCAACCAAATCACTAACTTGAGCACAAGGTTAAAATGGAGATAATTTGTAATTATTTATTTCATCATATTATGTATTTTTTTGCGGGGACATCATATTATGTAGTTAAGGAAAGTTAAATTCAATGTGACATTTTATAGTGAAATGTTTATGATATATATTACCAGTTTCCAATCACAAACATTTTTCCGTTCATATAGTATAATTTTCAGTGTTCCGATATTTTTGATACTATTTTTTATTTCTAACTTTACTATTTCCGATCCTATTTTTTTAAAAAAGATATGATTATGAAAATGGTTGAAACGTTTTTCGACCGTTTTCATCCTCGCCAGACTCATAGGGAGGAGTAATACCAGAAGCAGAGTTGCGCTAGTCTTGGGCCAATGGGTGGGCAGAGTTGGGCTCGATTTGAACCAGCGGCGCAGCCACCGGGCCCGAATTGCATTTGCAGTTATGGACTACGTAACGCAACGGTAGACCCGATCCAGTCAATCGGCAGGTGGGCACAGTGGCCTCTCCTCTCAAGTTTTGTACCATACCGCTCGATTATATTGCTTCATATGTGTTTATATAGTCCCGTACGCGCTTGCACCTACGGGAGGCGATGAAGAGAAGCACCTGCGCTGGAGGGTCCGGCGCACTCTTTCATTTTTTTTCCCTTTTACTACCAGAATTCTTCTTTTTTTTTTTGACAATCACATCCTTAGTTAAGAGAGGAAAAATAATAAAAATATCGTTCTAATAATAAAAACTGTCTATGACATGCTGCTAAATTCACATATAATACTTGTATGAGTCTAGCTAGCATTCTTGGACACTAACAATTCAAAAACGTCAATGTATTTGTCTTTGGCGCCACGAGAAAAGAATATTTGCCTTCATAATAAACTTTATTAGACAAGAGAAAATGGGTAAATAATACCAATAGAATAAAATGGAAATTTCTTTAATACAGTCGTGGCAAACAACAAGATGGGAAATAGGGAAAAATATGGATTGGCACAGCGGGGAGTTCAGAAAGAACTTTTTTTTAATGGTACTACCTCTGTTTTATAATATTATATTATAAGTCGTTTTGATTTTTTAATCAAATTTGTTTGACCAATTTTATAAAAAAATATAGCTATATTTTCAACACGAAACAAAGAAAAATATCAAAATATGTTTAATGTTAAATATAATGAAACCAATTTGATGCTATAAGTATTGCTATAATTTTCTATAAGAATCAAACTTTCGAGAAATTTTACTTAATCAAAACAACTAATAATATGATGAAACAATGGATTGATTTTCCAATTTAAGTGAGGATGATGCGCGTGGAATTCGTAAAAGGAAAGGGAGGGAGGGCTTACAAGGTCAGACCATGAACCCCCACATTATTGTTACAAAAGAGAACGAGATTTCTTTTTTCTGAATTTTTGGTGAGACACGCATGAGATTCTGGGCATGAATAGGGGAGGACTGGAGGAGGCTTACGAGAGATGGACCATGAACCATCACTATCTTTTTATAGTCAAGGTAAAGATTACTCTCGCAAGCAAAAGGGCAAACGAAATGGTTCTACCCCGAGCTTTTTGTGGTTGCATTTTTTTTCCCTTTTACACGATAGAAAAAAAGAGAGAAAAGGCAACCAAAAGTTGAGATGGCAAACGAATGGAGATGCGGGGTATCGATCCCCGTACCTCTCGCATGCTAAGCGAGCGCTCTACCATCTGAGCTACATCCCCACACTGTGCCATGGATCAAAAGTTCAGTTCATTATCTATGAGTACAACGGAGTAACCAACTTGACCATATGATGTGGTTGAACATCGACAGAGCCATGAACTAGATGTGCAGTAGTACAAAGTAAAGAGTTTGGCTAAATTTTACTATCTCTATATTTTAATATATGATATTGTTGATTTTTTACATCATGTTTGATCACTCGATTTATTCAAAAAATTAAGTAATTTTTTCTTTTATTATGATTTGATTTATCACTAAATAAACTTTAAGTATTACTTATATTTTTAAGATTTGCAAAAAAATGAATAAGATAAATGATAACAAAAGTCCACAGTATCATATATTAAAAGACGGATAGAGTATATAACAAGAAGATTGTAATATCTTGTCTTGTCATTATATTTTATATGGGATGCTCTATGCTTATGATTTTACCATCACTGAAAATATACCGCATACCCAATACCGTACACCCAATACCGTACGAGATTGTACCCTAATATGGATAAGCATATATGCAAGTAGGGATCTCATCCCATAAGGAAGAATTCTGTGGTCCGAGTAGAGCACGATAAAGGCTGTACCCTAGCCCATTTTTCGTTTTGGGCTTCTTAAGTTCTATATGGACAAGTGATCATATACTTCAGTACAAAGTATTCCGTGAGAGAAAAACATCACGTCATAAGCCATATAAACACACCACATTGAGCCTGCACTAAGGGAAGAGCCTATTGCTAGCATATTTTGTTGAGATTAGTTTGGTAGGCTAGATATAGATTAATTTGATCCACATATTGTACTCGGTTTGATATATCCCATCAATACATTTAAACATGAATAAACTATTATCTAAGATGGGATCCGAACTTATATAAAATCCATGTCTCTTGACTTTTATTCTATCTTCATGCATACCTTCAAACCAGTTGAACCCTATGTTCTCAAATACCGTAATCGAGATCTTTCACCAGTAAAAAAAATAATTTTATGTTACTTTATAATGTGTTCATGATTTTTGTTGTGATGAGAGGTTTGGCATTAGCCAAAGTTGGAGAGGCGGGAGGCCAATAGGCCACTAAGAGGGGGTGATAGTTTGAGCGCCTCTATGAGTATCATTGTCTGTTCATGTAGAATTTGTAGTGAACCATGCATTTTGTTCGTCGTTTGTGATAAATTAAAATAAACAGTGATAATAATTATATATTATTTTATAAACCGACGATGATGTTATGATATCTCACTGCCGGCACATGTTTTGGGTGCTTTTAGCTTTAGTATTTACAGGAACTCGAAATAAACTCTTTTCTTGAAAGACAAATCAGAACAAAAAATGAACAGATCACCACAAGTTCAATCACCTTTCTATCAATATCTCGATCAAGAAGATCGTTGATCGTGCACCCGGCGCCTCTGATGAGCACGGATCCACACGCGAAGAGCGCCAGCATCCTCATGTCAGGCATCTCCCCTGGCATCGCTGCCATCGTGATCGACCTATATATACCAATGAAATTAAATCCGAATTGAACCATACGAGCACATGCAATGCCATGGTGGTGGTAGTAAAGCAGCAACAAGTGTACCAGAAGCTGGGCCACGCGAGGAGCCAGGTGCCGATGGGCTTGTCGAGGCGGGCGAGCATGGCGTACGGCCGCGCCGCCCGTGGGAGGACCCACCTGTCCACCCACGACGGCGGAGGTGGCGGCGCCGGTGGAGGCGGTGAGGAGTCGTCCCCACCGGCGGCGGCGGAGGAGGAAGAGAGGTACGAAGAACACATCGATAATGTTCCCATGCCTAGGCAGGAAGACGAGACGGGAAGAAGAAGAAGAAGACGAAGCGGACGCGGACGCGGCCACCGGCGGCGGCAGCCGGAGGACAGCGTGGCGGCGAAGAGGTCGCCGCGACGTCGTTCGTCGACGGGGTTGGGTGTGGGACGACCGTCCGGGCAATATAACGTGGGAGACGGCGAGAGGGAGAGAGGGAGCCGCGGGGCAGCAGCGCGGCGGTGGCAGCGGAGGAGGTCGGCGGCGGCGGCGGCGGCGGCGGCGGCGCGGAAGAGAGCCATTGGTGAGGGAATACTAGCGATGTCTTGGGCTCTCGGTCGATTTTGAAAGGAGAACTCCATAATTATACCACGAAGATCGCTCGATAAGTCGATTGGTAGTGGTACCATTTTTCTCTTCGGAAAGCACCCCACCACTTGGCATCGCCGTGCGCCATTTGAACTTGATTATGTCCTCTCGCGCCGTCGCGTTCTGACTCGATCACTCGCTTCGAATTTGGTTCCTATGGTGCGTCACCACCACAGAACGGTAAGCCAAGCCGATGACCTGCAGCTAGGATGCAAACGGACCAACCCATAAACCCGCTTATATGTTAAATACTAGTGGGTTTCTATATCATGATTTAACTTGATACGCCTAGAAATACAAGTGGATTAATCCATAAATCCATTTGTAGATTAAATTAGTATATAACGTGTGGATTATGTAGTTATTTTATCTATAAACGGATTTGTATATCGGCTCACTTGCACCTCTACCTGTAGCCGTGGCGGCCATGGAGAGATCGATGAACTTTCGCACCAACTGCACGTGGTGCCGCAGCTCACCAGCTACATGCCTACATCGACATCATCCACCATGATCCATGATGGGCTTGCCCGTTCACTGTACGTATCTGTTTCAGTTTGTCGTCTTAAGTTTTGTACCATACCGCTTAATTACGTTGCTTTGGACCGGTTTATATAGCACCGTAGGCGATTGCCACAGCGTCGGGCGATGACGATATTCACCGGCGCTGGATGTGTCCGGCGCTCAATTCCGATATTAAGGACGAAAATGGTGCTATACCGAGCTCTCATTTCATTTTGACGCGCGGGCATTCAAAATGAAACAAGATTCAGTTTTTTTTTTCCTTTTACGCGAGGGAAAAAAAGAAACAAGATTATATCTTTCCCTCTTTTACCGGCAAAAGCTAAACGGATATCATTTTTTTTCTTTTAAACGCGACGGCAAAATGAAAGCAAAAGCAAAACGGTTACACAAGAATAAATGAAAAAACTGGAGATGCGGGGTATCGATCCCCGTACCTCTCGCATGCTAAGCGAGCGCTCTACCATCTGAGCTACATCCCCTCGATGTGGTGTGGCTGAAACTTTATTTACATGAAAGCGCATAAAATATAAATCAGCTTAAGCTTTGTGATCTATGTATGGTTTGGTTTAATTAAAGCCGGGTTTGCACCTCAACGTACCCAGCCCAACCCGAGAAATGCTGGTTTAGATGGTTTGGGTCAAGCAGGTTTTACGGGCTGAACCGTCTTGCCGTCTCCCTCGTTCACGAGAAAGAAGCAGAGGTTTCCCCTCGATGTAGAGAGAACAGGAAGCTACTATACCAAGTAGTAGTACTGTATCCGTCACAGCAACAAGGTTGTTCAGTAACAAAGAGTTAACCAAACTCCTTTATTGGTTTAGATGGTTGCTTTCAGAAACAAAGTCAATACGCATTACGGCAGCCGAGGCACGTCCGCATCCGTACGTTCTCTCCTTTTTGGGGTGTTTAGATCCAGGGAAAAAAAATTTAGCAGATCACATTAAATATATGGACACATATTTGAAGTATTAAACGTAGACTAATACCAAAATAAATTACAGAATCCGTCTGTAAACTGCGAGACGAATTTATTAAGCCTAATTAATTCGTCATTAGCAAATGTTTACTGTAGCACCACATTATCAAATCATAACGAAATTAGGCTCAAAAGATTCATCTCGTGATTTACACGCAAACTGTGCAATTATTTTTTTTTCATCCACATTTAATGCTTCATGCATGTGTTCAAACGTTCGATGTGACGGGGCAAAAAAATTTGGCGGTGGATCTAAACAGGGCTCCATCCCTCCTCTGTCGTGCCGCCCGCACACAGTACGGGCACGGCGATCGACGTTACCCCAAGCCCTGAGTCAACACAGTCGCTCGCCGCGCGCCAATGGTTTCCAGTCCTGCTCTCGTGCCAACCAGCGACCCGGCCGCTCCACCGTGGACCATCTAGCAGAGGGGAAGCGGAGGCGGCGCCACTGCCCTCCCCTCCTCTGTCGCGGAGAAGGGGATAGGGAGCAACAGCGGTGGAGGGGAGGGCGAGGTCTCCAGCTCAGTGATGGCGATGACCATGGCTTAATGACGATAACGTCCGTGGCTGCCTCCTCTTCCTTAATTTTTCTTGTACATTTGGGATGAAATGAAATGTTGAATGGACTATGGAGTATTGTGATGAACTGAGTTTCCCATATTTGCTTGATTTGTTGTTTGATAAGTGGAAATTTTTAATGCAGTTGCATGTGGGCATTCTATTTTTATTTGTTTACCGAAAACAATCTTTGCAGGCGGCCAGAGGGGAGCTGCATGGGTATTTTCAATTTTTTTTGGGGCAAAAATAATTTTCACTGGTACCAGTGAAAACTGATTTTCGCTGGCAGTCGGCTTAACCTAGGTGCCAGCGAAAACAGATTTTCGCTGACGGTCGTCTTAACCTAGCCGCCAGCGAAAACTGATTTTCGTTGGCGGATGAAAGCCCGCTTGTAAAGGTTGTGTATATTCTTTGGCCTATGGGTATTGGCGGCTAGGCTGGCCGCCTGAGAAAACTGATTCTAACTGTCAGGAGAAATCCTTTTTTTAGTAGTGATCCTACGCCTGCCAAGCGCCACTGTCAACAATGAATTGTTTGAAACAAGAGTTTTTTTCTTGAAAACTCATATATTAACCAAATATTAAGACAGAGTTGAGGGGAATGTGATCCCCGGTACATCACCATAGCTGATAGAACTTATAGACTACATAGCACACCATTCTTTCGAAGGCCAACTGAACTAACAAAACTAACATCCGAATGAAACTAAACAACACTAAAAGGATGATGTTGACAGGGGGTTGCGGCAACGGTAACATCCAAAAGCCTCTACTAACGATGTGCACATCGCTTGACAGATCAGCGACCCTTCGGCTGACTCCACAGGAACGACACAATTCGAGGTTTTCTGTTGAGTCGTAGATTTTGCTTAGGTATCACCGGACTCAACAACAATTTGACATGGAGCTCCTCGTCAACAAGAGTTGAAAAAACGGTTTGCGCTCAACCCAAACGAAGTGCTCAACATGGTTACTGCTGCAAGTAAATTCAGAAGAAGTCTCCACAATCCAGCCAACTTCGAACATGGTCATATTTGGTGCTTTGTTACATCTAGCCGGAACATAGTAGAGGAAACTGAGGAGGAGATGACCTGCAAGTGTCCCTGACGACTCATAGCTTTGCATGCTTGGTCTCCTTGATCACAGGTCGCAAGCATCAATTTCTAGCATATCCTGCAAAAGGAAAGCCATGGAATCGACACATCAAACCAATGCTAGCATGAGGAGCTTCACATGTCCTGCCCTTTTGACTACCACTCCAAGTACACCCAGCAAGCTTGCCTTAGTGGACGCCAGCTGCAACCTCCAGACCAAGCAGCCAGCGATGCCCAACAAGGAACATATCTGAAAAAAGTTGCCAACGTGGAAGCTGCAGCCATCGCGTCCATCGACCACCAACACAAAGACCAATGATTGGGATTAGGAAACACCCGCACAAGATCCACCGAATCAAGCCATCAATACCTTCAGATTTAAGCCTTGGAATCTGATTGTGGCTTTCGATCCAATAGCGTAAAGGCTTGAGAACACCTCCACCAACAACTTCTGCCACCATCCCCATCGCCTCCAGGATCCACGAAGAAAGCAACTGGCAAGCACCAAAACGGGACTAGCCCGACCTACAAGAAGACCTGACTACAGAGAAAATCTGTCCTGTATTATGCTATACTAAAAGGGAAGGTGGCCCGACCCCCTTCCAACCGTCAACAGTGGCAAGCCACTAGAATCGGGGGATGAGGGGTCAGGGATGTAGAACCATGTGATAATTAATATTGGTGATGAATAATTGTCAAATGTGAGTGTTTGTTGAAAATACAGTGGATCGTATTTTCTGATGATGAACAGTGCGGTCCACACTGGGTGACCGATCAGATCGGGCAGGAGGCACCGGTCAGACGGGAGATGTGTGGCCGGTCAGACCGGGTGGCCCGATGGTCAGACCGGCGATTCCAGGAGGGAGTCGGTTTCAGGTTGTTTTCATGAAATTTCTAGATTGCTTCATGAATATGACTTCTAGATTATTTCTATTCATATATGATACTATTGTGTACTGATGTGAGTCAAGTTGGTGCGAACTTGTACTCGGATATGTTGTTTCTTTGTTGTTCATGTGCATGTGTTGCTTGAGACCATGGGAGTATAGCCGGTGATGGATCGGGACTAGGCTTGGGAGAAGTTGAGATCCAGACGGTTGAGTATATCATGCGGGATACTCAGGTTAGAGAATAATGCATGTGGAGGTGAAGGTTTCCATAACGCATACATGTGGTGTTGTGTGCGTATGGAAAGCGGAGTCAAATTTGGATTGGAGTCCAAGTTTGGAAAGATTGGAGTTTGTAAAGTTTGTTTCTTATACGGGAAGGTTTCCTAGGGGATTAGGACTTCTTGTATGAGATGGGTTCGTGATTAGGGGCATCCATGTTATGGGTATAAATAGAGAGGGAGGTTGTAGCCTTCCGGTATCAATTTAGAGAGTTGAGTTGAGAGAGAAGTTAGGGTTTCGAGTTTAGTTCGAGATTTTGGTGAGGAGTGCTGTTGGTACACTTTGTAAACACTAGTTGATACAATAAAGTCGAGATAGATTACTTTACATCTTCGAGTTTTCATCTACTGGTGTTTTTTGTATCCCGACGGTTTGACCAGCGGCAAGGGGCGGTCTAACCGGTGGAGTGGCGGTGGTCTAACCGGAGGCGATCAACCGGTCAAACCAGTGGCGGTGAGCAGCAGCAGGTGGTAAGGCGGCGGTCAGACTGATGGCTAGCAGGTGGTCAGACCGGCGGTGGTATTGCGGTCAGACCGAAGTAGATCTAGCAGTCAGACCGGACTACATCAGCGACTTCGTCAAGTTTCAGGGTAACTTTTATTTTTGCTAAAAGTTTTTGGTTTTTGTTGTTACAACCATTCACCCCCCCTCTGATTGGCTTGGTTTCTTTTGTTCAATCCTACAAGGAAAGAAAATATATAATGTAGCACTAGAATAGAAACGGGGAAGAACCTTGGGTCGAAGGACTTCAGTGGCTGAAGTCTTGCGTGGAGTTCTAGTTATGTCCCCGTTTGAAACAAGAGTTACTCTGAGGATCATATATTGTCTACTGATTGTAGCACGTACGACAAGTCAATGATGATGTTATAAAATTAATTGGTATAGTAGAACGACGACTAACCTTTTTGATTGCTTCAAGATCATCTAAAACATACTATATGATGATACAGTAACATACAATATTTATTAACAAAGTTAAGCCGAAGCCTACATCTTCAGTGCTCTGATTATGGACGCTTCTCCCCAATCAAAATAGCACCTAGCCGCTACGAGTGCATGGCCTCACTGCTATCGTATCCCTACGTATCTACGCTACATTGTAGTTACCATGGTTATATTGTGGTGCCTTTTTCTCTATTTAAGAGAGTTGTCGGGTTATAGAGTCCAACTCTAATTTCATTCCCTACCACCTATTACAACTACAAGTCCAACTATAATCAAATAGGACTAGTATATTCAACATTGTTCTAACAAACTCCACCTTGACAAATATACATAACCTAGAAGCAATTGAATCACAATGTCGATCCACCGGTCGTCCAGACTTAGGTTTTCTTCTTTGCAGCTTCACCGCAAGCCATCCAATGAATTTGCACCAGAACCGCTGCCATCAAAAGCAATTGCTATCCCAGTAACCGTTTCCTCCTGGACTCCACCTGCAACAGTGCACTCTCGCAACATGTAAAGATGCGACTCCACCTTCTCTCCAGTCATCATAGTCATCTTTCCCTTCATGATATCCATGGTCTTCCTACTCCGATTACTGTGGAATATTAACACTTCTTCATGCAAGGTTCCACGCGAAATCAGATTTCTCTTTAGCCCATGTTCACCTCCATGTTCATTTTGATTTTGATTTCACCTACCCCACGTTTGGACAACTTGTGTCATCTCCTAAGTAGATGAAGATAAACTCACTGGGCTTGTATGAAGACAACCACTCCTTTCCTTGGTGTCACTTTGGACGACATACTCGCATCACGCGTGGTGTTGCACACTATACAGCCATGATAGTACTTAATGTCAACCTCAAACGTGTCCATCGCTGGATAAAGACAAAATAGCGGGCACATACTTGTCAACTCGCGTGGATGGATGGCTAGCAGACGCGTCGCGCGATAGAACAAAATCGAGAGTGCGCGTGATTTAGATTTTGCCTTCCCCAAACTATTTAGGCCATCCCCAACCCTCCATGTCATCTAGTGTCCATAGCATTTAATACATTGCCACATAAACAAAAATCTGATGTGGCACTAGAGTTAATGAGGAGAGAGGTAAAAGGATGAAGAAACCATGTCTCATGCAAGAAACTATGTCTACACAAGAATCAAGAATAAAAACATGGAGATAGGTGAATAAAAGGAAAGAGAAGAGAGATGATTGGAAGAGAATTTAATTTTAAGACACCATACATTGGATACATAGTTTGTATATATAGTGTCTATATGACATGGCTAGTATGGAAACTAGTTGATAGTTTCTGGGTTGGGGATGGCCTTATATTACTTCTTGTTCCTCCTGCATGCGATGACGAGAAGCACCTGCGCTGGATGGTCCGGCGCACTCTTTCCGATAGTTGGGTTGAAAACGTTGTGCTATACTGAGCCATTTCATATACATATTTTTCCCCTTTTACTATCAGAGTTTTTTTTTAACAATCACATCCTTATACCCAGTTCTTTTATTCAACTCCAAACTTTAACTTTCTCATTTTCAATTCTGACTCTGCTTTCCAATTCCGCTTCCTGTCTCGGTTGCAGTTCGCATGCATGCCATGCAACTTCCTTGTGCGTGATTCATCCGATTCCCGAGCAACAATGAATTCAATTTAACATCATTAGTGATCGGAAGACGAACTGGCACGGAGCATCGAAAGGCAACGATGCTGCGCGCACGGGGAGGAAGACGGACATGTGCTTTCATGGAGCCGTGACAAGCCAACAAATCAAGGGGGTGTTTGGTTACCAGCTACACTTTACCACAGTTTACCACGTCTAAGGTTAGATAGATTTGATCATATTGGCAGCTATTTAGTTGTAGCCATAGTTGTGGCTAGATTCTTTCCCAACAAATTAGGTCCCACACATGTCATTGATTCAAGGAAGTGTGACAAGATTCCCTTAGGTTTGTCAAGGTGTGGTCAATAATTTGATCGTCTCAACTTAGACAAGCGTGACAATATTGTTGCTAAATGGTGACAAAGTATGATTAGGAACCAAATACACCCCGCACTTTCAAGTCCGCTGGCTACGGCTGCCAATGTGAGTCGGATGTTTTTTTTCCCTTACTTTGCATTCTTCTCCATGTTTGACGGATTGATGATCTGAATGAGACACTTATCCTATATTTGATTTCATGTCAAGTGCAAACATAATAAATTTCATAAAATGTTTTTGCAAACATATTTGAAGATGTTTTTGCCAAAAAGTTTGGTACGTCGTCGCTCCTAAGATTTACTTCATCGTCGCACGATACAGAGTCCATTTCTTCCTGTTCGATTCTGTAACCACGATACAAAGTATATGTTTATTTCTGAAGCTTGTAAAGAAGCTATTTGGCTTAGAGGTTTGTACACTGAGCTTTGTGAAATTAAGTCTTGCATTGATATATTTTGTGATAGTCAAAGTGCAATATGCCTTACAAAGTATCAGATGTTACATGAGATAACAAAACACATTAATGTGAGATATCACTTTATTCAAGGTCTGATTGCTGAAGGTGATGTTAAAGTATGCAAGATAAATACTCATGATAATCTAGCTGATATCATGACAAAGCCAGTTCCTGCTACTAAGTTTGAGTTTTGCTCAAGCTTGGTTGGTGTTACAGTATAGCCCTAGTGATTATTTGGCGCGCGGTGATTTTACTATATGAGGTATTTTTTGGAGATTGATGATTTTTATGCCATAAGAGAAAATTCATTTCAAGGTGTAGATTGTTAAATATGTTATTCGAATTTAGTTCTACAGTATATTCAGATTAGTTTCCTAGTAGGACTCCATGTTGTTTCCTATTAAGTGTCTTTCCTATTATCTCCTATATGTACTCTTGTACACCGTACGGGAAGGGGTGACATTCCCATTGTTATTCTCTTACGTTTGTAATCAACTTCTATATAGTGATCATTGCTGGTCGGCGCTCGTGGTTTTTTTCCCGCAAGGATTTTCCACGTTAAATTGGTGTCTCTGTTATGCATCTATTTTCATAACAATCGGCAAGGGAGGGCGGAGGCCATGACGACAAAGAGGCCCGTGTTGGTCTTCGAGAGGCATCGATGTCGGCAAGGGAGGGCGGAGGCCCTGACGATGAGAGATCCGCGATGCTGATGCTGACGAGGCCCCGCGGCCCGGCAGCGGCGGATCCGTGCTACTCGCCGTCGCCTTCTCAAGCACCATCACTGAGCTGCTGCCACCGCCTTCGCGAGCCCCCTCCCCCGTCTCTGAGATGCCACTGCTGAGCCCCCTCCGCCACCGGCTTCGTGCCCTTCGGCTGATTTGTGAAGTGGAGACGAGAGGGGAATGGAGGAGAGGAAGAGAGTTGAGTTGAGACGGAGTTATTTAGCGGTGATACGGTTTTTTGCCAGCGGACCTCTTAAGGTTCGGCCTGCAAAAATCTATTTTCAGAGAAGCAGTAATTTTATAGTCCGCTTGAAAAAATCAAACCTAAGTGTAGTGAATTTTTTTTTATAGTGCTAATCCATAGATTTTAGGAACTAGCTTTTAGGTCTCTTTGAGATGCTCGAATATTGAAAAAATCTCTCTCCACTGCACCTGCACGGCTGCTCATCTTTCTTCTCAAAGCAACAGCTGCACAGTAATAAGTCGATTTTACTATATATTTGTCAATAAATTTTCTCCTAAAAGTTTATCAAATGTAAAATTAGGGTGTAAATATATTGTTACTTATAAATAACTTTTACATATTTTGAAGCTGTTAGATTTACTAATTTCATGATTTGTGTAAGTTTGGAAGAAAAAAAATCGTAGTGGACACACGGGTAAGAAGATACGGTCTCGCGATCTCAGCTTCGTGAAAATAATTTATTACTGTGAGATTTTAATTTTTTAAGTTATACTATAAATTATATTATAGTTACGTGTAAATTACCATGTAATTACAGTATGATTATATTATATTTACATCTGTTAAAATTTGAAACATAAAATTTGTTCAAATTTTATCGATAAATGTCTAGCAAAATACAATTAATAGTCATGGAATTAATTAGAGTTGAAGCAGGCACTAGCACTACCATGCTAGAGCTCGTTCAATAAAACAAATGGCATCGCCCATCATAATTCACTAGCTGTCTTAGTCGTGCCTTCGCGCGACCGTAATCTATCTTTCATTTCCGAATATGATAATACATTATTACTATATTTATTCATGGTTATAAATTGAATTTATTAACAAATTGAGATAGCAATGGAGGTGTAAGTGGTGGCCATGAATCGAAGCACTGATACCGCTGATATGGGCCGAGGAAATGCATTTTAATTTGAAAGAAAATTTATCTTAATATAAGTTTCACATTTTGCTAGTAAAAGAGTTTATTTTGTGTTTATTCTAAATTTGTCTCTGGTGCACGAAGAAAAGAGAATGGAGTTTGGGCTTACAGCTGTTCCTAGATTCAAGCTTGGCAGCTGTTCCTAGATTCACGGAAGGTGCTCTAGAGTAGTCTAGAACATTCCTACATTTTTTTACGACCACTTAAGTTTCAGCCAATGGTAAATATTGATTCGACTTATTTTGTATTTAAGTGCATCTGACGGTTAATATTTGTTAATATTTGTCAGATGGCGTGATATATCCTGGTTTCTTCGTGAGATTTACTTTTCACTTAGAGAGATTAGCAGGGCAAAGGAAAAATAATATGGCCCTCCCCTGGTTATGGGGTAGAATTATAATGATTTTAATAAAACTAATATCATCTAGTGCATTCGCACCACTATAACCATCCTACTACGTATGGTGTATAAGAAAATATATTAACAAAATCATGCATTTAAAATTTTGGGTTTTTTTAAGATTGAGAAGAAATTGAACATAGTGATTATGGTACCGCTCATTAATTAAGACGTACAGGAACTTATCATATTTGCACAAGCTATTATTACATGTACACACTGTGTGCACCAACTAATAAATATTACCAAAAATCTAGAAAAAATGAACATGTACTTATAATAATATTACACCTATGTGTAAAATTTTAACCTCAAGTTCATTATATTTTAACCGTAACAAAATAAAATCTAACAGTTTTAAGGTTATAATTCAGTTGGAATTTTATCTCTTTTTTTTCTCTCTATGTGAAATGAATTTGAAAATGTGACTTTACATGTAGATGTAACACTACTGATACGTGTATGAATGTTTATAGATTTTTTGGTAACATTTGTTATTTGATGTGCACGTTATGTACCCGTGAGGACTTGTGTGCATAGGATAGGCTCCTAAGTTGTACTCCTACATATTCATCCCAACCATTTACAATATCACCTCATTCATTAATTTCATCAAGAGATCACATATGTACCTATAATATGGGATAGAGGGAGGATGTGGCGAGTGGGAAGATGGTTAGGGATCAAATTAGGTGAAAATCAGATGAGGGTTGATCGCTTATGTTCCATTTGTCCTCCTCCACTTATAATATATACCAAATATATATACTTAATACATGAATAGATATTTAAAGGACGTAATTGGCAGCAAACAATATGCTTGTTAAATTTTTAGGGATTTTGATTTGTGATATTGTTAATAAATTTAGAATTTTATTTATAAAAGGACAATATTTTTTCTTTTATTTCTATTTTAAATATACTAACTGATATAAAGTTATATATATATATATATATATATCTTTATTTCCTTTCGTTCTTCTTTTAATTTTTTTTAGTGGTCATCCACCGAGCGAACCATTGGGCCTGAGCAGCACAGCCAGTCCATGAGGCCCATTTGGCGGACCAACATGAGAGAACTTGGTGAATGACCGTCTGACCGAGTCGCTCCGCCGATCTCCATCATAACATGAAACCCCTTCTCTAAAAGACTCTCTTTACTGCTTGACCAACGCTACATATTGAATTTGTGTTGTATCTTACACGGTCCTTATTTATCAGATGACATGGCTAATTCTGGATTAAGGTAGGCATGCAGGTAGGCGCGCCGTTCTCCACAGAAATGTAATCTATTCTAACTTTTAGACCTTGTTTCTCTTTGGTGTGTCATGGCTGTCGAGTGTTCACTGTGTTAAAACTTCATTGTTTGTTTCGTTGTGACTATAATGAATTACTACATCTATTTCTAAATAAGTGCAGCTATGAGTTTGCATGTCCGATTTGACCGTCCATCTTATTTAAAAAATTTATGAAAAAATTAAAAAAATAGTCACACATAAAGTACCATTCATGTTTTATCATTGTTGACGTAAAAACACGATGGCCTGAGAGATCTGCTTAGATTCAGTGCATATCCAAAATAATGATGAGATGTGGGCGTACCAATCAGTTTGATCCTGCAACTGATAAAATATATAAATTGAAGATCATACAACCGATCGGCCAGCAAGGCGATGTAGTAATTCCAGCCGATGCTGATACCAGCCGATATCCAGTATAGATCTTGATACTTGAGTAAATAATGATATAAAGATAATCAGTTGATGATAATGTAATAAAACAAATAATCCAGTAGAAACCAATTGACTATTAATGATAGATTGAATAACTGTTGATCCGAAAGTTAAAGCATACATCGGCTGAAAGTCCGATATCATTAAATCGAAAAGTTTAGATAAACAATGAAACCTTTATTGTCATCGGCTCAAACCAACTTGTATGTAATCCGCATTCTTCGAGCCAATGTTTTATCTACCTTTTTGTTTTTTTAATTTTGAATTTAAGAGGTTACACTAAACACTATATAGGGGCATGGTGATTGAAATAAGTAGCTGTATTTGAACTACAGTTTCATATGTTTATTATTATAAATTCCAAGAAGTGCATTCTCCAGTAGAAAAGGAATCATACCAAAAGAATATCTGTGTACTGGTATTTCTGGCGCAGGCCGTGCCTTCTCATAACAACATATAATATCCTTCTGATCATAATTTGTTCAATGAAAATGCTCAATATGCATCCATTTGCATGGACATCTATGCACTGAAGGGTGAAGGCTTGTCTTCATTTAGTTCACTTCTGAGTTTTGAATTCTGATGCTGCGTGACTTCCTCTCCTTGATTTTGAGTGTACAGGTTAAAAAATGCATCATTGAAATCGATATACAAAATGGAGCCCATCGATACAAGATTACACCATCTTTTCCCTGTGTCTTCGATGGTCTTTTCAGATTCAGAACATCCATAAGAATGAACCTGCCACAATAGCAATTAACATGTCATTTGCGGCACACATATGTGTAACAAAGCAACTAAAAGAGCATTTGTAACAATTAAGGTGTTCAATCTTTGTTCTTTCTTAATGGAGTGGATAAGGAATAACGCAGTCAAAGTGCTTATTACAAATGTGATATCAAATATAGTGAAACAATGAACACAGCTATCCACTAACAACGGCTGCTGATCAGCACTATAAAATGATGGCACTAGCATGGCAAAAAAATTCTTTAAATAAGTATACGGGGTTAATTCTCATTTTACATAAACACGCTGTATCATCTATATTTGCCACAAGAAAAATGACATAGTGTGCCGATACGTCAGTTTGTCCTGCCATGACACCAAACATTATTTCATTTATGATATTTATTTTTAGCAACCGAAGTGTTTCTGAAGCAACAGTTACTACTCATATAAGGACATGGAAATAATAGGTAAAATAGGTAGCAGAACCTAAGTTATTGGCTGACAAAAGTACCATATTAATCATCATCTCGTTTAGTTATCACCTTATTGGAAAACAACATAGAAGAGACATCCAGTGAATTTCACAAACATATACTTTGACGTTATCACAAAACTATCGACTTAAACTACAACATCATATATAAAGCTATACATTTAGCAACAGGTTTATTACGAAACT
Source organism: Oryza punctata (assembly GCA_000573905.2). NCBI lineage: Eukaryota > Viridiplantae > Streptophyta > Magnoliopsida > Poales > Poaceae > Oryza > Oryza punctata. Next base: position 19,229,245 of record CM002495.2, on the reverse strand, counting down.
GTAGATTTAGAAAAAAAATTATTACAAAACTACATATGGTATCACAAAACTGCTGTTTAGTGTTGACTTTATAACTAACCTACATATTTTAAAATTCCCATTCAATAAAAGTGCTTTGGATGAAGCCTTGGTTTTGTGATATAATCGGTGCCACATCTATAGTTATGTGATACTGTTGTAATTCTATAGCTCTATGATAAATTCATTGGTATGTAGGTAGTTTGAATAATTTTGTTGAAGAATTTGCGAGATGTACTATGTATGAAAAAGATTTAGAAACATCCAGCTCTTAGTCACATAGATAATACAAAGTAGCGCATTACCCTAAGTCGATGCGGATGGTGCAGTGAGTCTATTTCTCGAAGCCCTATTCCTGTTTCTCCGAGCTGCCCTCACCCTGTTCCAGAAACATGCCGATGAGAAGAATGTATATATATAAAGAACCGAAACAAATTCATGGAAACATTTAATTTTCTTGGGTTAACAAAATGTTACCTGAAGGCAACTCTGACTGGATTTGCTCTTCTATTCATAGGTCTCCTTGGCACATCCGTATTATCATCACGACCTTCTTCCTCTATCATGCATGCTTCACACCATCTTTGGATTTCAAGAGTGAGTTTGGTGCTATGCCTATCTGCTACTTTCCTGATGGAAGCCTCCACAGCCTCAACCTCCTCCTTAGTTGAACCAGTACAGTCAACATCAATACAGAGTTTCTTGAGGCCCGAAAGATTCTCGATACCACTACCATCAACACCACTATTATCTGTTGTTCTGTTGTTTTGTGAATCTATTGTTTTGTGAGTTCTCAGGTAAAGATGCAACATCTGGAGCTCTGGCATGGCACCTTCTAGAAACACTAGTCCCATCCCATTATTCTTCCATGTGTATTGCGACTCTCTTAAGCATCGGAATCCGTTGCTGCCAACAGTGAGCATTTTGCTGGAGCCATCTGTTATCTCCAGCTGAAGATATAGCAGGCTGGGCAAGCGTTCAATAGAATGGAGATCTTCCTCTTGCACAATATCAACTTTGATTTCCAGGTGGACTAGATTGTTCAGAGATGAGATCCATTTTGGAATCCTAGAAATGTAGCCAGTGACTAGTTTTTTGAGACAGTCAAAAGTGAGGTACACTCCTATCAGTGAGTCTAGGGAACAACCTTTTTCAGGATCGATCTTTAGAGATTCAAGGTTGACCAACTCGTTGAGTGATGAGACCAAAGAATCTGTGTACTTCCTTACTTCATCAACCATGTCAACAGGTTTAGCGAAAGTTATGTTGAGTATCCTCAATTGAATCAGTTTGCTTATCTCTTCCACAAATTTGATAGAGTTATAGGACATTGACACAGACAACAACATCTGTAAGGCTTGCATGCGTCCAATCTCATCAGGAAATTTTACACTTCTATTAACAAGTAGGCGTTGCAAGTTTTGTAATCTAACAGTACTGGCTGGCAGTTCTTCTATGGCACACCCTCGAAGATCTAGTGTTTCCAAATACCTGAGATTCTCTATCTGCTTTGGAAGCTCACTTATGCTTGTACGTCTTAGATCCAAATACTTGAGTTGGTACAACCTCCCTAGATTCTCAATATGGTGGTTTTCAATAGATCTACAAGATCCTAAGTACAACACCCGCAATGCTTGGAAATCGCCAAGATGAGGTATTTCCTTGACAGAACCAAAGGGGTTGAAGGAGCGAACATGAAAAATGTCATCCCTGCTCATCTCTTTCACTAAATTCTCAACACGGTCGGACTGGTAGGACAACCGGCGAATCTTGCGCTTGTAATCTGTAAATCTCGTTTGATCTTGATATAGTACCGAAACAAAGTTAACCTTGGTTGATATTGACACAATAAGCTCAAGTATCATGTCATGAACTCGGCAAGTTTGCACTGTTCCATATTGAACATCTGCGGGTTGAATCATACTCCGATTGATAAGCTCATTAAAGTATGAACTTCCTATGTCCTCTAAGTTAGAGCTCCATGTTTCCTGAATGAAACCTTCAGCTATCCATCTCCATACTAACTGTTCTCTCTCAATTACATAATCTTCTGGAAATATGCTTAAATACAATAAGCATGTCTTCAAATGATGAGGGAGGTCATGGAAACTCAAAGATAAAATCTGATTCATACTCTTCACTGAATCATATCCCGAACTAGACCTATGCACTTGCTTCCATTCTTCCTCTAACATGGGTTTGTTGGCTAGAGAACTAGATAAAGTAAGTATAGCCAATGGCAAACCTCCGCACCTTTTCAATATGTCCATGGAAATATTTTTAAGATGAGCTGGACAACCATCATCTGAGCCGAATATTCTTTTAAAAAATAGCCTTTGGGAGTCTAAATCACTCAGAGGATCCATTTTGTAGATATTACCCTCGGTGTGACTGCAACATGATTCAGCAACAGTAAGGATGCGTGTTGTTGTTATTATTCTACTGCCTAAGTGATTGTTAGGCAGAGACAATCTCAATAACTCCCAATCCTTTACTTTCCAGATGTCATCAATAACAAGAAGGTACCTGCACACAATTTATGACACAGTGGAATTACGCCTAATAAAATTGTCATGTATAGCAAACATTTTGTATGATCAAAACTAGTATTTTAGTGATCTTGTGTGTGTAAAATACTTACCATCCCAACCTCAGGTCCCACTTATGTAGTAGAATTTGTATTAGGAATTCTAAGTTAGAAACATAAATGCTATAAAATCTATCTTTTTTGTTGAGAGAAATTTACCCATATATCTATCTATACCCATCATAATTGAGCACCTTTTACGAGTTTTCACGTTAACCAGAAAGATGGATCATGTTATCATAACTGTACATCGTATTGAGATTGCATTGTAAATAAATTGGTAGACGTGGTCTAGATTTACTAAACATATTAGATGGGTCTCCACCGTTTTGATTAATTACGTGCTGCAAGTAAATTTATCGATTGGATTATATGCTTGATTTATCATCATTAGTTTTAGTTCTGGACTCTGTTTTCCTTAATAATTGTACGTGTGATTTATTATTAGTATTAGATGCACTCTGTTGTTTCATAAGAACAACGATGTTGTTGCAAGAATCATGTCCATGTGTGCCGGTATACTCGATGCCCACATGTCGGTGGGAAAAAATTCTCTAGCTCCAAGTGTCAGTGAGGTGAATCTTTTTCCCAGGCACTTCGATGTCCTCCTATGTCAGTTTTTTTCCTTATAAAAGATTGTGTGGACTCTGTGTGAGCTCTAAGCATCCTATGAACCATGCTACCGAGATCACCAGCGCCATCACTGCTGCTAGATTTGGTCCAGCTGCCGCCTCTGATGGTGTTGGCAATCGTTAAATACCATTTCTATTATCATAAAATAAATGAGGTAAGGATAGTATTTATATTTATTTTTGTGCTAACCTTATTGTTTCCACCGGTTACAATGTGTCGTCTTTGTTTTGCAATTAATAAATAGCATATTTGGCCAGAAACAAGAAAGGAAAAATATTATGAACGGAATATGGAACGACCAATGCCACTGTCCGGACCAGCCGGTCACACACGTGGCAGACCGACCAGCCTAGGATGCAACCCAGCCGACCAAGGTAGCCGGCAGTAGGATTTGAGTGAAATTCGAGTAAATTCAAAAATTCTAAAAAATAAAAAATTATGGATGTAGTTCTTGTTTTTTAATGACAGATGGTGAAGAAATTTTTTGAAAAAGAGTTAGATAAAATTAAATTTGAGGGCAAAACCGATAATTGTTTAGGAAATGGAAAAAAGAAAAAAAATATTGGGCTTCATTTTTTATTTTTACATAAAAACTAGTTTGCGAGTATCTTATATATTCTAATAAATATCCTCAATTTCTACACACATTTAAGTGTTTTCCATTTTTAGCATTTTTTTCATTTTTTTCTGTTTTCTTCTACACAACCGGTGATAACAGCATGAATATCACGGTTATCGCCACAAACTGCACGGTAACCACGCCAAAACTGTGAAACCGTTGATTTTTAAATTTAAATGTTTGAAGGTGAATTTTACGTGGTTTTTGGCGGTTACCATGGTAACCACAATACCGCAAGGGGCAGTAACCCTCTCCCAAAAGGTAAGGGAAACCGTTCGCTGTGTTGTCCTGGCGAGACCACATACAGCTCAGAAGGGCACTCTAGCCAGGCCAGCTGGCGAACGCATGGAGGAAGGTAACTTGGCTACTACTCCTACCTCTTACATCTCCAACATACTACCCAAAATATAGACAGTTCAGACACCCATAGCTAACTACCCAATTGATTTGGTAAGCCAAACTCATTGATCACTCCAACGGTCTTTTCATCTACACTCTCCATTCTAAGCCTATGACATTGGAACTCATATATCAACCTCTACTACCCCTTCTTCCTCTTTCTTCCCTTCAACGTTTCTTCCCCTCGTCCTCTCCTGGTCTTCTCCTGGCCCTTCAACGGACGGTGGCTGGGGATGGCGCAGTTGAGGCAGCGGCGGCTAGCGATGACAGCAATTGCAGCGGATAGCGACGGTACGGTGGTGGTGGATAGCGACAACGTTGGCAGCCGCAGCCTAAGCCTCGGCTTGGGGAGGCATAGGAGGAGGAGACGGAGGCCGTGCGGCCCTCGAATCCACCCCGCCGGCCAAATCCACGCGAGGACGGAGGCCGAGTGAAGGCAGCGGAGATCGCGCTCCCTCCCCCGCGCCGGCCGAATCCGATAAGGATGGAGGCCGTGGAGACCGTGCACCTTCCCAAATCCACACCGTGCTGACCAAATCCGGTGGGGTGAGAGTGGAGGCGATAGGGACCACGCGGGGCCGGAGGCCTCCAAACCACGGCGGCCGGTGACTGCGAACTCAGCCAATTACTATTGGCAGTAGTTCAGGCCGGCCAATTACTGTTTTTTCAAAAAAAAAACTATTATTTCCTTGTGGGCCTACCTAATCTATCGTAGTTCACATGCAAGCGTATGCTAATAGCAACTGATACGTATGTTCAAAAATATATTAACCTAAATAAGAATTTGACACCACTTAAAACAATAAATTCGTCGGATAAAAGAGAGCACTTGTCTTGGATAAGAGGGATTACTTGTTTTATTTGGATGGTATCAAATCCTTAATTAAGTTAGCTTTTTATGATAGAGGGGTAACTTGCCTTGTCTCGAAAATCATGTATAGCCAATAACAATATAATCACCCATTCACATTCTCTTTCCGGCAGCCCATTGCTTTTGATAGTATTAGCATTCTATCCGCAGTTAAAAACTCCTATTATATCTACTCTTAGATGCTCTTTGGATGTCCCTTGGATACTTTACGCATGGTGAACAGGTGGCTTGCATGCAACTCTCAAGTTCCATTTGTTATTCATTTTTTTTCCAATTCGATTTAATTTCCGAGTTTTGATGAACAGTGATTTAAGTTCCATATTAGCGTTTGGATCTGACATGTCTATATTACGCAGCGTTCATGCTCACTCTTTGATGTGAAATTAAGAACCCTTTTACTTCTACAATTCATAGAAGAGTGAGCTCGGTTACGCATATGTTTTTTTTTCTTCTCCCAAACAGCTCGGTTAGGGGATTTCTTTTTCACCCGCATTTTTGGGTAACGTTATAGGCAGGCCCTAAAAAAATAACACATGGGTAAAAGAAAGATTAAAACCGAAGTCAAGAAAGAAGAAACAGCAGAGATGACAGATTTAGTGTTAGAATAAATAGGCTAGATCTAATTTATTCTCAATAAATTTCATTGACCCATAATTAATGTTATGGGAGTTAATACCATCTTAAAAATTTGATTGGGGAGATCTCAACTTAAATAGGGAGCTATCAGAGCCCCCGTTGACCGGTTGAGGTGGTGATGGGATTGTCACACGCGCACCGAGCTACCTGGCCGTGGCGAGGGCGAGGTATGGTCGTGGCGAGGGCGAGGCAGGCAGGCTGTGTCGCGCTCTCTCTCTCATCCTTTTGTAACATTTTGTAACGGACGGTAATTGAATCAACATTAATTCGGCTGATTAATTCCTTTTGTAATGGACGGGAATTGAATCAACATTAATTCGGCTGATTAATTCTGTATTAACGAGTGAATGAATTCCATCGATTAATTTCGCTGTTAACTGCATAATTAAATTAGATTAATTTCGATTTGATTACTCCTAAACGTTACTCCCTCACGCACTATAAAATCCCACCTACGGAACAGGCAGAAAAACATATCTCAAGCTTGGCTCTTCCTCACTGGTTCCTCTCCGTTCTGTTCCTGCGCTAGCTTCTGCTTTCCTGGTCTTCTACTTTCCTGGTCCTGTTCACCTGCGCGCACGGGTGAACGGACAAGCAGGCCTCCGAAACTCCATCCGCTTGTGTACCTGCACGGGTAGGCGGGCGATCAAGTTTTTGGGAGCGTCTCAGCACGATTGCTCCTGTTCCGCTTCGACTACTCTTCATCAAGTTCTCCTTCATCTGCAACAACATGTCGACCAACAACACCCGCATCGGTACTGGAAAAAGGCGAGAACTACAACACCAACGGAGGCAAACATTGCCTCATCATCCAACGGAGGAGTATTCTCCGGGTATACCTCCACGCTCCTATTTTCACTAGATGTTTTACTGTTAATATTCATCGCAATATCTGCATTACGTTATGATGTGAATATCGATGCTTATTTTATAAAAAAGCATGCTCATGTTGCTTATGTTAAACACCTGCACTAGATCACTCAACTATATACATATCATGTTTAGTGTACTATTTTTCTGGATTAAAAATATGCCGATTTATGATCAAATTTCCAACAGTTAGAAGTGACTGAAATCAAGCCGAAAATAGAGCACAACTGTTCTTTTAGCAAATTTTTGTTTAAGTAGCATTACGTGCATTTTTCTAGAAGTAGGGAGAGAAACAGGCGCTACAATAATTTCAAGATTTGCAGTATCAAAAAGCTATATATGGTAAGGCGATTATATTCGTACCTCTTTTTCTCGAGGAATTCCTGGACTTTGTCCATGAGCTGCCTTACATCCAACATCATATTTGAGTTAATTGACGTTGGCTGAAGATCAATGAGAATATCCCTGAGGACTTTCTTCATGTCAGGATTTTGACCGACGGGAACAAAAGCCATGCAATCGAAACCCGATTTAAGCTCATCATAAACTGCTTTGGCTAAAGTGGTCTTGCCAAGTCCTCCAAATCCAAAGATGGAGATGATCTTTGTTGCTTCGTTGACGGACACATCACCCCCAATGGCCAACATCCTGATGAGCTCTTCCATTGGCCCGTCAAGTCCGACAAGCTCCGATGAATTCTTGTACAAGCTGAGGAGCCGAGGATCGATGGATGTCGGGACTGCAGGCTTGGCGATGATGTTGCCACGCCTTGCAGCTAACCCTTGGAGCTTCTCGTTGATGTCCTGGATGGCTGCGTCGATATTATGCCGAGCTTTGGTCTTCGAGAACAATTGGCCCATCTTCTTCCTCAGGCGCCGGATTTGTGTGTCAGCAGCGGTGATTTCCAGGCCATCGACTTGCTGCACTTGCACAAGGAAGGTGTCGACGACGTCCTCCATGTCGTAGGATGCCTCCCTGAGGTCGCATGCCCAGAGCTTGACAGGCTCGTCGAGCTGCTCCCATGGCACCTCACCAATCTTGCGGAGAAAGGCGTGGACAGTCTGCAGCTCCCTTAAGAGAAAATTGATCTTCTTCTTCACGCCTGCCTGAAGCATGTACTCGCCCATGACCAGCAGACTCAGCTTGGGGAGCAGGGTTCGCATACTCCCCGTCATTGCCTCCATGCTTGCACACTCGTTAGCTGGCCTCCCTTAGATTTCTGTCAAAAGTTTGTAAGAGCATCCCTTGCAGCTAGGTACATATGTACTCCCTCCATGCATCCCATGCATCATAAAATACAATAATTCATAGAATTCAAAATTTATTTTTAAAATATCACCTATATTAATTCCCCTACTTTTTCTTCCTAATCAATCATAATTTTTTTTCAATTTAAGTTTTTATCTATTTTTTAATACCGTCTAAATTTAAAACTTCTTACATCTTGTTACTAACTCCGTTCGGATTAGATATTTGTAGTCGATTAATGATCGGTCGGCGTTAGATCCGTTCGATGCATATAAGTTAGCTGGAGATGGGCTGCCTTCGTATGCCGTGTCCACTATCACTATTTCAACTCTGACAACTTAATACATTTAAATAATTAGACTACGATGAATGAGATCTGTATGTTTATATTTAAGGCGCCACACTTTTGAACAATTTAATATCATTTTTAGTATTTATAAATATTTAGGAAACAAATGGTCAAGGTTTGAAAATACTGAGATTGTGTTCGGGAGGCGAGATTGGAACCCACGTGCACGTAAAACAAAACGACGTATTTTCTTATGATTAATTAAGTATTTACTAATTTTTTAAAAATGAATTAATACGATTTTTGAAAATAACTTTTATATAGAAAACTTTTGCAAAAAATACATCGTTTAGCACTTTGAAAAGCGTACGCGTGAAACACGAAGAGGAGGGTAAGTTGAGAAAGTTGGAGAAAGAAATCAGTGTAAGTGTACTATAATCAGACAGAAGAAGTACCACTAAGGCAGTGTTCGTTCCCCCCTCTTCCCAACTCCTCTCCATCGTCTTCCGCACGCACGCTTTTCAAACTACTAAACGGTATGTATTTTGCAAAAAGTTTCTATACAAAAGTTGCTTAAAAAAATCAAATTAATCCATTTTTTTTAAAAAAATTAGCAAAAACTTAATTAATCACACGCTAATGGATCGCTCCGTTTTCCGCAATCACTGTGCATGTTCCTATCTCCCTCCTGCGAACGCTGCCTAAAATATCTCTGTCGACATGACGGTGCGGGAGTAAATGTCGAGTTACTCTCGCACTTTAAGAAACGTACGCGTGAAACACGAAGAGGAGGGTAAGTTGAGAAAGTTGGAGAAAGAAATCAGTGTAAGTGTACTATAATCAGCTAGACAGAAGGAGTAGCACTAAAATATCTCTGTCGGCATGACGGTGCGGGAGTAAATGTTGAGTTATGATTCGATCGAGGCGCGCCCCTGGGAGTACCTATAGGTCACTAGGCCCCTGGTAGTACCGAAAGGTCACTAGCTACTGGTGCTACCGTATTTTCAAGTATAAGTAATATTTTAGGGTGTGTTTGGATGTGACTAAATTCCTATCACATCAAATGTTTCTATACTAATTAGAAGTATTAAATGTAGAATAAAAATAAAACTCATTTAATAATCCTGGACTAATTTACGAGATAAATCTATTGAGCCTAATTAATCCATGATTAGTCTATGTGATACTACAGTAAACATGTGCTAATTATAGATTAATTAGGCTTAAAAAATTTATCTCGCAAATTAGCTCTTATTTATGCAATTAGTTTTATTATTAGTCTATGTTTAATATTCTTAATTAGCGTCCAAACATCCGATGTAATAGGGAGTAAAATTTAATCTCTGAATCCAAACACCACATTAGATAGGTCAGTAAAAGCTAAAGTTCGGTTAAAGGATTCACTTTGCAGTCAAAAGTAAATCGCAGTTTGAGTTATCTATTATGGTTAAGGTTTCACTTTGAATCACTATTAAACTAATCTTTTCATTTTAAATTGGATAATTTTTTCAATTTGGGTCATCCCAAACAGCTTCTTTGACACCCTTCAACAAACTCAATAAAATTAGTTTCGGTTCGCTGGTAAACTTTCCTACCTATATATGCAGGTCATATCTTCACCGAAATGGAGAGTAAATTGAAATAGTAATAAAGAGAGTTGGATAGTAAAAAAAAAAGTTATTCGGTGCAAAATGAAAATATTGGTTTTAGGGTGATCTAACGTGAAAAGTGGTCTAAACTACAATTTACTCTTTATTAGTCAATTTAGGTCCCGATTGAATTTAATGAAGATGAAGATAAAGTTAGGAAACATAAAAACAAGAAAACCATTAATGTATGATTATTTGATTTATAATTATTAAAAATTTGAAAAGTGGGTTTATTTGATATTTTAAAGCAACTTCTATATAAAACGTTTTCGTACAAAACACACTATCTAACGATCCGTAAAAGTGTGCTAACGGAAATCGAGGAAAAATTTATATATTAATTAGAAAAGAACACCACCTTACTTGTAAAGTTTTAAATTTTCAATTGATTATATTTTATTAGTCAATTTAGTTGTAAAGTTTTAAATTTTCAATTGATTAGATTTTTTTCTAAGCGTCTGATTTGCTTTAGCATCATATCAGTACTATCCTCATTCAAAATAAGTGCAGTTTTGCACTATTTATATCCGACGTTTGACCGTTCGTCTTATTTAAAATTTGTTTATGATTAGTATTTTTATTGTTATTAGAGGATAAAACATAAATGGTACTTTATGCGTGACTAATTTTTTTTAATTTTTTCATAGATTTTTCAAAAAAACGGACGGTCAAATATTAGATACGGAAACTCACAACTGCATTTATTTTGGGACGGATGTAATATATAAATACTTACGTTCTAATATAAAATTTGAACTATATAAATTTCTCTGCACTGCTGCCTCCGCTCTAACCAAAGGTCTGCCGTGCCGTTGACCATTGCGTGCTCGCACGACAAAACTGGTTGCTGAACATCTCTTTTTTTTAACGAGCCGCGTAGACACTGTAAATTTCATATTGATAAAGCATAAAAAAAAATTATAACATTACCATCTGGTAGGTCGTACCTAGGAAAAAAAAAGTATATCCCTACCCACGCACCAAAAGATCGTTCTGACTACTACATAAAGAAATATTAGGCCTCCCACATGATATAAAAGATAGTCATTGGAGTCAACACATCATGCCTGCAGAGCCTCGAAACAAGCATGGCAAAGGTATAAATACACATGACTGATGAGCAATGAGTCAGTGGACTGCAACTTCTACCCCATAGTTCAATAAATAGTTTCACTCGTCACTTATTCTTTCATTTTTTCATTCCTCATAGAACGGTCCAGGTCATCCGGATGAAACCCATCAAGCCTGGTCGCTCCCACCTCTGAACTAAATAGTTTCGCTCATCACTCATTCTTTTATTTTTTTCATTCCTCATAGAACGGTCCAGATCATCCGGATGAAATCCATCAGGCCTGGTCGCTCCCACCTCTCTCACCCTCTCTAATCACACGCTCTCCACATATCACCACCTGCCCTCAGATCACATTCCTTTCCATCCATACGCACACGAGATTGCCGTCCTTGCCTAATCCTCACCCAGATCACCGCTGCTGCCGCCTCGCCATGCCCTATCGCCGCTACCTTGCCCCTCATTGCTGCGCCCTCACCCTACCATTGTCGCGCCGCATCACCGTCACCCACCAACACCTACTCCAAGCTCGCGGTCGATCGCCAGGATTGGGAACGGCGCCGGCAACGGAGGAGCTCTGTATTGAACATGCCGGTTATTGATTGAAATTAAGGATAATTTAGTGCAAGATTGAATGAGATTTATTAGAGGAATTGATGGCCACTAGACAAGAAACCCTTTTCTGCAATCAATTGGAAGGAGAAACACTTGAGGAGGCGGATCGAGGTGGTCGGTGGCGCTAGGGTTCACGGAAGAGAGAGGAACGGTTGGGCCGGAGGTAGGGGACACCTCCGACAGGCAGGCCCCACGGGAGGCGTGTGCATGCAGCGCACGTGCGGTGCAGGTGGCCTGGCGGGCTGCGGGAGTGGCGGCTCGACCTGGTGGGCGCGATGGGCCGGTGCGAGAGGGTGGCCCAGAGAGTGGGGAGGAGGGGGCGCTGGTGGGCTTGTGGCTCGGTTTGATCGAGAAGGAGAGAGAATTTTTTTATTTTTAATTTTTTTTATTAAAAGTTTTGCAAAAATAATTTTCTATTTCAAATTTTGATGAAACTAGTCTCCTGCCACCCTCTGGGAGGGCAATTAAAAATCGCCCTCCCAGAGGGCGAGTTATCCGAGGTGGCAGACGACCGTTGGCTCTCAGCCGACGGCCGTCTACACATTTTGCAGGTGGCCCCCTTGCAACCTTCTGTAAGGGCGACTTTCTACTGTGCGGGGGCCGTGGCTTGGTTCTTTTTCAGGCGGCCCCCTTGCCGCCCTTACGCAGTGCAGTTTTGCACTGTGGAGGGGGCCGCCTACAGGCACATCAGGCGCGTTCGCAGGCTCGTCCGGTGGATTCACTGGCACGTCCTCCGCGTTTGCCAGCATGATAGGCGCGTTCGCCGGCACGTCAAGCGCGTTCGACGGCTCGTCTACCGCGTTCGCCGACACGACAGGCGCGTTCACCGACACTTCCGGTGCCTTCGCCAGCTCTTTCAATTGATTGTCGATCCCCCGGCCACACGGTAATGTAATCTTTGTTAGTACTATTAAATACCTATATGAAACTAATGGTCCTTCTCCAACAGGGTTTCATGCGGGGATCTTTGGTAGAGGTGCCTCCTCCTCTCACGCCGGTGGGTCAGGTCCTACTAGCTATTTCTACGATGACGACTTGCAGGGTGAGCAGGAGCAGGACATACTAGGCTCCTCTCAGCTTGGAGGAGCTCTAGAGGCGTGCACACAGGACAACCAGAGGTCACACCTGTACAGGCAGGACGGGTAGGCCGTGCCGTACCACCGGACCGGCTAACCTACTCTCAGAGGCACGTTAGGGTGCAGGGTAAGAGAGATAGGGGTAAGAGGCCTCGTTAGTAGTGGTCTACCTCTTTACTACTTATGTGAACATTTCTTTTGCCTTATATACCTGTGGATCAGTACTACTTTTGCTTTTACTTTTATAGTACGGTTTGTGGTTCTCTCCCCTGTATCGTTCTTGTCATTCGTGCGCTGGTAGAACAACCTATGCATACGACAACACACTTTCGGTGCTTCACGGTACTATCAGATCCACTAGAGCCCACTAGAGCGCACAGTCCACCACAGCACAAGTTCACGATCACCTTTCGGTGCTGCTTACTAACATAAAGTGAATCATGCCCGTGCGTGCTCGTGTTGTCACATCTAATGAAAAATACAGCTTTCATTGAGTGCAGATATATTGCACTGCGTGCGGCGCTATATAATTGACAAGCCGAAGGCAACCCCTTCATATCTTCGTTCCAACTAGCACACAACTATACAGAATGGAACCGCCATTTCTTGAGCGTCTGAACTGGCGAAGCGATCCTTTCGCCGGTTGGTTTCCACCAAGGTGTGACCGTCCATTGTACGATTGTGGGGATGGATGCATACTCAAGTCATCCCTCATGGTACAAACTCGGGGCAGGAGATTCTTCCAATGCACGAACTTCGATAAGGTATAGTTCATCTATTCGAAGTTCAAATAGATAGAACACTAACTGCTTCGTACATAATCATAACATATTATGCAGACATATCGTATATTGTGCAACTTCATTGAGTGGGTAGACATGGAGAACCCACGAAACGATGGAACACGTCCATACCCACATAGTGAAACAAGATCAGACTAACTAAGGCGGAATGATGAACATGAATGCCAAATTGCTGCTGAAGTTTTAGAATGGCAGGTAAATCCCATGGGACTCCCCACATGGTGTGAACGTCCAAAGTGTAATTGTGGTGACCGTTGTCAGGTCATATGGTCCGTAAGGCACCGAACTCGAGGACAAAGATGCTTCGTGTGTCCAAACATTGTCGATGATGATTTCATCGTAAGTGCAATTCTTCTTTTCATCACTCACCGCTATTTCATGAACTTAAATATCCCCACAATTTATATACGTAGGAGGATGTAAGGAAATGTCAATTCGTATAATGGATCGACACGGTTAGAGTTACTTCCAATGGTGGGACGATAACACTACCTGAACCGACCACACAATTCATTCAGGCTTGGATGGAGTACGAATGTCGGGTAGAAATTGCAAGCTTAGACTGGAGGAACAATCCATTAGGGTTACCTAAATGGTCGGAGCGTCCCAAGTGTGGTTGTAGAGATCACTGCCAGGTGGCTACCTCCTTTGCAGAACAAACATTCGGCAGGAGATATTTTGTCTGCCCCAATGTAGACAACAATTTCGTTATATGTCTAACTTTTTTCAAATTCCCCTATCATTTGCACAATATTTCTACCCTTACTAACTAACCTTATCAATTTTGTAGGGCAATCCAAGGATGTGTGGATTTACTCAGTGGATCGACATTGTCACTCTATCATATCATGACCAAAAGATAACAGAGTCTGAAACAGAAGTAGAGTACCAACGATTGAAGGACCATGAAAATGCAATGCATATTGACCGACCTAGAAGGGGCCGGTAGGTTAGCGTAAGCTAGATTCGTCGGGACCGACAAATTTGTATCGTGTATCCAAGGTACTTCTTATCTATCTTAGCATTACAATGTTTAATTATGATGGTGTATTGCATGCGTACGAATAAAAAATTAATGTGCTTCTATCATTTCTATTAACATGGTTCTTTGACGCCCTGTTACGCTCCATTCCTTACAATTGTACACAATACAAATACCTAACAATATATCATCCGATACTTACAAAATGTTACATACCCTGTTTGTTTCTACAAGATCATTAACCAAATGCTTCAAAGTCACACATCGCCTCCTCGGCCTCCAATTTGACCTCGTCTAAAATTTTATAAAAACTACCTGATTTTTCTCTTCTCAGAGTGAGTGTTTACCTACTTTTCTTCATTCAAATATGATAATTTACATCAAACAAATTTACAAACATTACTCCTGTTTTATTCATTTTCAATATGATGCTTTAGTAAAATTTTATACCAAATGTTTCGATAACAAACATAACAAAACATATCGAAAACATTATTTTTGGGTCAATAGTACTAAACCGCACTCCGAGAGGACGGCAAGGGGGCCACCCGCAAAATTGCAGGCTCCCTCGCGGCCCTTTTGCAGGCGGCCCCCTCGACAGTGTAAAACCGCACTACGTAAGGGTGGCAAGGGGGCTGCCTGAAAAAGAGCCAAGCCGCGGCCCCCGCACAGTAGAAAGCCGCTCTTACAGAGGGCGGCAAGGGGGCCGCCTCCAAAATGTGCAGATGGTCATCGGCCGAGAGCCGTCTGCCACGTTGGATAACTCGCCCTCTGGGAGGGCCATTTTTAAAAATCGCTCTCCCAGAGGGCGGCAGGAGACTAGTTTTATCAAATTTTGAAAGAGAAAATATTTTTGCAAAACTTTTAATAAAAAATTAAAAATAAAAAAAATTCAAGAAGAGAGGGGCTAGAGCGGGCCGGTGGGGATGAGAGGAAAAGGATGGGCCAAAAATGGCTCAACGAAAAGTAGGGAGATTTATTTTAGTTTTGTTTGAAAATCTGAAAAAAGTTTGTTGCATTAAATTTATTTATTTATAATGCTCTTAAATTTCCAGTAAAAATTGGTTAAGTGTTTTGTAGCATGAGAAACTTAACGAAAATTCCCACATGTCAATTTGAGTTGAAACTTGATGATTTTTAATTGTTGAATACTATTTTTTGGCTTTTACAATTTCTTTTTAATTGGGCACAACTGTTCTTTTAGCAAATTTTTGTTTAAGTAGCATTACGTACAATTTTCTAGAAGTAGGGAGAGAAACAGGCGCTACAACAATTTCAAGATTTGCAGTATCAAAAAGCTATATATGGTAAGGCGATTATATTCGTACCTCTTTTTCTGGAGGAATTCCTGGACTTTGTCCATGAGACCATGAGCTGCCTTACATCCAACATCATATTTGAGATAATTGACGTTCGCTGAAGATCAATGAGAATATCCCTGAGGACTTTCTTCATGTCAGGATTCTGACCGACGGGAACAAAAGCCATGCAATCGAAACCCGATTTAAGCTTATCATAAACTGCTTTGGCTAAAGTGGTCTTGCCAACTCCTCCAAATCCAAAGATAGAGATGATCTTTGTTGTTTTGTTGACGGACACACCAAGATCATCACCCCCAATGGCCAACATCCTGATGAGCTCTTCCATTGGCCCGTCTAGTCCGACAAGCTCCGATGAATTCTTGTACAAGCTGAGGATCCGAGGATCGATGGCTGCCGGGACTGCAGGCTTGGGGATGATGTTGCCACGCCTTGCAACTAACTCTTGCAGCTTCTCGTTGATGTCCTGGATGGTTGTGTTGATATTGTGTCGAGCTTTGGTCTTCGCGAACAATCGGACGACCTTCCACCTCATGCGCCGGACTTGTGTCAGTTGTGTGTCAGCAGCGGTGATTTCCAGGCCATCGACTTGCTGCACTTGCACAAGGAAGGTGTCGAAGATGTCCTCCATGTCATAGGATGCCTCGCTCCGTGAGGTCGCATGCTCAGAGCTTGACAGACTCGTCGAGCTGCTCCCATGGGACCTCACCAATCATGCGTAGAATGGCGTGGACACTCTCCAGCTCCCTTAAGAGAAAATTGATCTTCTTCCTCACGCCTGCCTGCATGTACTCGTCCTTGAGCAGCTGATCCAGCTTGGGGAGCAGGGTTCCCATACTCCCCGTCATTACCTCCATGCTTGTACACTCGTTAGGTGGCCTCCCTTGGATTTCTATCAAGTTTGTAAGGCAGGAGCAGCTAGGTACATGCGTAACTCCATCCATGCATCCTAAAATATAACAATTTATATAATTTAAAATTTATTTTAAAATATACATTCTTCACCTACATGAATTCCTTTCTCAACCAATACTAACATTTTACTGTTCAAATTCTTCAACTACATTCTCTTCTCGATAAATCACAATTTAATTTTATCTATTTTTAATACCTGTTTAAATGTAAAACTTCTTATATTTTTATGAAGAATGTTCTAGCTAGTAGATCAAGAAGGATCGGTTCACAACCCACATAAAAATGCATACACAATAAACATAGCTAGGGGGTCGCAAGCATTTTTGATGTGGAGTATGTACCGTTCAATGGTGCTCCTGCTGCTGCCTTGCTGCTCCTGACGCGAGCTGCTACTACTACTGCTGCCGCCGCCCAGCTGTTGCTGTTGCCGCCACCGGCAGCTGCTGCTCCCTTGCCGCCGCCACCCCCTGCCGCCTGCTGCTGCTGCCCCTGCCGCCGCTGATGTGGAGAAAGTGATGAGGGGATTTGGGGACCGATTTTTTGGGTTGATTTGCTCTTGATGTGAAGAGGGTTCTGAGAGAGAGAGAGAGAAAGAGGAGCTGAGGGTGGAGTGATAGCACTGATCGGAAGAGGTGGGCAGTGAGGGATCAACATTGGCTAAGGGCAAAACCATCTTATCATGTTTCTTTCTTTTTTATGAATTATATTCTCATCCGCTTATATGCAATGTTTTGATGGGACTAAAATATCCCTATCACATCGAATGTTTTACACTAATTAGAAGTATTAAACGTAGACTAAGGACAAAACCCATTTCATAACTCTAGACTAATTCGCGAGACGAATCTATTGAGCCTAATTAATCCATGATTAGTCTATGTGATGCTACAGTAAACATGTGCTAATTATGGAATAATTAGGCTTAAAAAATTTATCTCGCGAATTAACTCTTATTTATGTAATTAGTTTTATTATTAGTCTATGTTTAATACTCTTGATTAGAGCTCAAACATCCGATGTAATAGGGACTAAAATTTAGTTCCTAGATCCTGTCGGTGCCATGGGCCCAGGGGTATGTTGACTTAGGGCTTGAGGTGATCCCGTACGCCCACGTGGCCATCCCCCGATGGGGGATCAGGCCCGAGGGTGACGTGGCGGTCACCCGTTCTAAGTCCCGGCGCCTCCCGGTGAATACCGCGGCAAGGGTCGGGCTCCCCCGACCCCCTCGGGCCGCCGCCATGTGTGTCAGAGTAGGTGAGCGTTCCCAGCACCCACCTACCCCCATTAATGGCGTGGGGCCGGAGTGCACCTGCGCGTGCTTGCCGCATTAAATACGAGATAACACGGACGTGCGCGCCAGACACCGGTCGCAGTCGGCTGAACAGCCTGTGACCGGTACGAATGACTGATGGGACGCAACACAGTAGCAGGTATGCTGTCTGCACGCCGTTAGGTACGCTGCGCGCCCTATCGGGTCAAATCAAAATCATGTGAGCCGATTCAGCTCACTCATCCAGCCAGAGTTGGTGCGTCAAGTCTAATCGCCCGGTACACGTCACCGCGTACGGTCGGGACGAGCAAGTCTCCGGCCATTTAATGAAGAATGACGCGCAGCGTCATACGCGGGTGATGGGCAGCCTGACAGGGGTCGCATCGGCGCTGCAGAACGGTGGACTTCTGCCGCAAGCAACAGTGTGGCCCTTAATTGTGCAAGAATATTTTTTCTTTTCTCTAGAATATAGCCTGTTCGGCCCATGTGGTGTCCCCTTGGGAGTATAAAAGGAGGCCTAGGCCTAGAGGAAAGGGGTTCGATCCTTGAGAACAAGAACACAAATAGTCCATCACATAGGAGTAGGGTATTACGCTTCGCCGGCGGCCCGAACCTGTATAATCTCTCGTGCCACTGCCCTCTCTCGTGCGGAACTCTTTTTCTCCTGATCTCTACGCAACCGCGCACCGGAGTCAGAGCCGGGAACGCCTCTCTCGCGCGCCCTGGGCCGAACTCAAAAGGGGGCCCCCACAGTCCCCCGCTGAGGAGTTTACCCTCCATCAGATCCAAACACCACCTAAATCAAAATGCAGTGGCAAATCGAAGCAACACAAACCAACCAGTGTCAAATTTACTGTTCGATTTTAATGTCTATTTCTAGTTAGGGGTGAAAGTAGTGGTATATTTACAATTTTTCCTTGTATTTAAGACACCACACTTTTTGAACAATATAATATCATTTTAGTGTTTATAAATATTTTAGGAACCAAATGTTCAAGGTTTGAAAATAAGATGTGTACTATAGTCATCTAGACAGAGGGAGTACTACTAGTCATCTACTACTCTCTCCGTTAAAAAGAAAAACTAACCTAGTTGAGGATGGGACATTACCCAGTCCAACGAATCTGGATTCGTTGAACTGGATAATGTTCCATTCTGTCGATGGGATACCCGCGACCCGTATTGTGAGAGTATTGGGGTACGTTAGTACGAGGATCTATACGAAATGACATCAAGCACACAAAAGACAAGGATTTATACTGGTGGCCCCTCGCAAGGTAATAGCTATAATCCAGTTTATATAGGATTATGATTAAACCACAGAGAGTACAATAGAAGACAACGGAATTAACCGGTTACTGACGAGATCCCCGACGAGATGAACTCGCCGAGATCAAGCTGCGGTAGGCTTCGAGTCCTCCGGATTGAGACCACCATGGGTATGATTCAGCTGTGATTTGATGTCCCGACTCCCCCTTGGGCCTTGTATTTATAGTGCAAATACTTGGGCCTCCAAGTGGGATTCGAAAAAGTCATGCCCGGGTACTAAATCATAGAACCCTTATCTTCTCCTAGTAGTACTCTGGTATTCTATCCTAAGAGAAGGTTTCCATATACGACTAAGCAAGTTTCATAGACCATCCCGTATACTTGAGGGTATTTGTATCCATATACTTCATAACCCCAAGGATAGGAGGTATGCCTTATCCCTAACCCTAACAGTAGCCCCCGACTTCATTTCAAATGAGTTCATATTGTTCTCGAGCTGAAGTCTTCGAACACATGATGTCGTGTCCATTTGGCCGTTCTCGAGAACACGAGAAGGCAAAGAACATGCGACAACACTACCGTACTGCAACGGTCCACTACGAATTTGAACTGAAGTCTGGCAGCAATTTCTCTTTCTTCCTCGAAATACGAACAATCGGATGTGACCTATAAAGTCCAGTTCTAAGATTTATTTGGACTCCGCTTGCCCAAACCATTTGGACTTCGCCTGCCTGCAGTGATCTTGATATTGGCCACGATGTTGTCAGCTGCTGCGGTAGCCCCCGAGCTGTTCTCGTTGGCCAAATCGATGTTGTCAATGTTGACTTTGACTGAAGGCGTTGTAATGACATCCAGGAACGTGCCCGATTTGACGGGTTCCCTCCTGGACGCGTGCCATGCTAAGTTGTCTGCCTAGGTGTTGTCCTTGTGATAGACATAACGCACCTCAACACCATCAAACTTCCGCTCTAGCTTCCTGACTTCGGCGAGGTACTAGGCTAACTCTGAGTTCGAGCACTTGTAGTCCTTGTGCACTTCGTTGGCAACAAATTCTGAGTCCCCTTTCACGATTAGTCGCTTTGCCCCGAGTGCTAAGGATGCTCATAACCCTGTGAGTAGTCCTTCGTACTTTGCTGTGTTGTTTTTCACCCGGAAATTTAAATGAATGGCATGTGTAAATTGATCTCCAGTTGCCAATGTAAGGATAAAACACGCTCCTGCTCCATAGCTGTTGAAGGCCCCATCCAACGCCATTGTCCATGTCTCATTATTCGTTTGTGTTGATGATGAAATTTGGTAAGCCTCGAAGTCATCATCTACTCAGAGTCAGTATCGACTTCAGAGTCCTGAAATCGGCTGATGGAAGCTATCAATCACTAACAGTCGGATTCTTACAAAATTTGGTTAAGGAGATTAATCTATTAAAGGAAGCTTATCCAAAAGAGACCGAGTTCAAGGAGGATGTGGCATGGCAGTTTATCTATTAATTAGGAAAAGTCTGTTAGTTTCCTTTTATCTTTAGGAAAGTGTGTTTAGTGTCCGATAAGGACTTTATGTTTTTCCTTTTATCTTTAGGGAGGTTTGAGTCATGTCCGATATGGACTAGTATCTACCCATAAGTAGAAATATGTACATCCGGGGTCCATGTAAATTATCACTCGATCAATTCAACTTCGATGCATCGCCACCTTTAACCCTTTTACTTCGACGAGTTCTTGTTTCAAGTTGGGCTGCATCGACTTTAATCTTCGACGAGGGGTAAGGCTTGTTATGGTGGCTTGCGTTATCGGAATTAGTGCTTCCATCGCTTCGACACTCTAATTTTGTTCATGTAAGTCATCGAGTTATCACATCCATTATGTAATCCAAATTGACAATGTTTTCTACTTGCATCGATCGATCTCCACCTAGGATTCTATCGATATCAGCTAGATTACTTTGTTGGCTTAGAGTATATAATGTATCCACCACCCTGAAAATCAGTCAAAAGCTTGATTGTCTAGATATTATGTTTCTTTTCATTCTTAGTGCTGCATCAGTTAAGTTTGATCTACTAAGTCATGCTTAGAACCATAATCTCTAGCCTGCTTCTTGATTGCCAATAAGGGTTTCATCGGGGTTTCAGCCGATGAGTTATCTAGACGTTGCATCGGCTTATAAGGGTTACATACAAGTTGGTTTTAGCCAATGACAACAAAGGTCTCACTGTTTATCTAATCGTTTGGATTTAATGACATTGGATCTCCAGCCGATGTATGCTTTAACCTTCGGATCAGTGCTTATTCGATATATCATTATTAGCCGATTGGTTTCTACTGGATTATATTATTGTTTTATTACATTAACATCAGCCGATTATCTTTATGTCATTATTTACTCAAGTATCAAGATCTATACTGGATATCGGCTGGTATCGGCATCGGCTGGAATTACTATATCGACTTGTCAGCCAATCGGCTCTTTCATATTCAATTTATATATCTTGTCAGTTGCAGGATCAAACTGACTGGCACACCCGCATCTAATTAATATTTTGGACCTGCACTGGAGCTAAGCAGATCTCCCAGGCCATTGTGTTTTTACGTCAACTGTTTGATCAACTGTGTCGTCCTCAGGGACGGTCCAGTCGGTGATGAAATCAGCGAGAACCTGGGACCTGATGGTTGTGCGTGGTATAAAGTGGACATCAAATTGGTTGAGCTCAATGACCCACTTGGCAATGTGTCCTACGACACCTTTGTTCCTGACCACCTCGCCTAGGGGGAAAGAAGAGACGACCTTGACTTTATGGGCCTAAAAGTAGTGGCGCAACTTTCGTGATATCATGACCACAGCATAGAGCAGCTTCTGGATTTGCGGATATATTGCTTTGGCGTCATGGAGGGCCTTGCTGACATAATACAATGGGTATTGAGCTCTAACCCTCTTGATGACAATTATAATGCTAATGGAGTAGGGTGTGGCGATGATGTATTGAAATAGCTCCTCGTTTGGCTGTGGGGCTACGAGTATAGGTGGATTGGACAAGTACCGTTTTACCGCGATGAACGTGTTCTCGGCATCCTGTGTCCATTCGAATTTATCTTACTTTTTTAGTAAAGCGAAGAAGTGTTGTCCTCGTTCTCCCATCCTAGCCATGAACCGGCTTTGGGATGCGATACACCCTATCAGCTTCTATACTTCTTTGAGCCGTCTCAGCGACTTCATGTTCTCGATGGCCTTGATCTTCTTGGGGT
Source organism: Oryza punctata (assembly GCA_000573905.2). Lineage (NCBI taxonomy): Eukaryota > Viridiplantae > Streptophyta > Magnoliopsida > Poales > Poaceae > Oryza > Oryza punctata. The sequence continues at coordinate 19,206,872 of CM002495.2, read as the reverse complement.
TTAAATCGATGCCTCATCCGGAGACAAGGAATCCGAGTAGCTTTCCTGACGGTACTCTAAATGTGCACTTCTCCGGATTGAGCTTTAGTCGATGTCGTCGGAGATTGTTGAATGTTTCCCATAGGTCATCGATCAGCTTCTCACCGGTTTTGGTCTTGACTACCACGTCGTCGACGCAGGCTTCCACGTTCCTGCCGATCTGGTCGTCGAAGGCCCCTTGGATCTCGTGCTAGTATGTGTTACCTATGTTGATCTACCCGAAAGGCATTTTTGTGTAGCAGAAGACACCGAAAGTCATGATGAACGTTGTCTTCTCCTCGTCCTCTTTGGCCATGCTGATTTGGTGGTAACCAGAGTAAGCGTTGAGGAAGCTCAAGAGCTCGCATCTGACTGTTGAATCCATCAATTGGTCAATGCGAGGAAGAGGGAAGTGGTCCTTAGGACATGCCTTGTTGTGGTCGGTGAAGTCCACACACATCCTCCACTTGTCATTGGACTTGCTCACCATTACTGGGTTGGTGAGCCACTCTGGATGGAGGACTTCTTCGATGAAATTGGCCTTGAGAAGCTTGTCGAGCTCTTCTCGGATGGCTTCTTTTCTGTCTTGGGTGAACTGGCGTAGTTTTTGCTTAACTGGCTTAGCGTCGGGACGCACCATGAGTTTTTGCTCGATCACCTCCCCAACGACTCCGGGCATGTCGGACGGTTGCCAAGTGAACATGTCTGCATTCTCACGGAGGAAGAAGGTGATGAGCTCGAGTTCCTATTTGTTGTTGAGCGGTACCCTGATCCTGACTATTTTGTGGGCGCTTTTGCTGTTCTGCGGGATTAAATTGATTGCACCGTCAGGCTTTGGGGTCATGTTGGGCTTTGTCACTTTCCGGGGTGGTTCTATAGTGGCGGACGGGGTGGGAGTTTGGTCGACCATGTCGAGGCTCCTCTTGTTTGCACTGCAATCCTTGTGTTCCCTGGAACCGTGATTGTCCCCTTTGGACCTGGTATCTTGACCACTTAGTATGCATAGTGTGACGTAGCCATGAACTTTGCCAGTGCAGTCCTTCCGAGGATAGCGTTGTAAGACGTGTCGAAGTCTGCGACGTCGAAGGTTATCTGCTCTGTGCAAAAGTTGTCTGACTGGCCAAATATTACTGGTAGCGTGATCTTCCCTAGTGGTCGTGATGACAATTCTGGAGTGATCCCGTGGGCGGGCTGTTCGGAGGGAACGAGCTCGCTTCGCAGGATACCCATTGCATCGAGCGTGCTAGCGAAGAGAAGGTTGATGGAGCTGCCTCCGTCTACGATGAGCCTTGTGACCTTGATATTCTGGATAGTGGGCTCGACCACAATTGGATATCAGCCAGGGGTAGTCCTCATAGTTGGATGATCACATTCAGAGAACTCGATCCTTTGTCGTGACCACCTCATTTTGGGCGTAGCTCCTCGTGAAGTGGAACACACCTGGTGTTCCACCTTTTTGCACTCGCGCTTGAAGGTATAAGACGTAGATCCACCAAAGATGTGCGTGACATGTTGGCTAGATTCCGGGAACGTGGGTTCATCATCGGACAGGAGATCATCGGTGCTCTTCTCGACCACGTGAACCCTCTTTCTTTTTTCGCTGGCCAACTGTCTTGCTAAAGCTTTCTGGAAGATTTGGCACTCCTCCAATGTATGCGCTGCCGTCTTATGTATTGGGCACCATTTTCGCACATCTTCACCGCCTTGAGGGATTGGGCATCTTTGGGGTGGGTTCGCCTGTTCAGCAACAAGGACCTCTGGCTCTGCCTTACGCTTCCCGTTCTTCTTGCGGTTCTTGCTCTGCCTTTTGCTCAACTCTGGTGTATCTTTCTTGGTTGGTTGCTTTTCCTCCACTTCTTTTCCTTTCCCTTCCTTCGTCCTGAGTGCATTGTTGGCATGGGCACACCTATCTATGATCTCAAATAGCTTCATGGCCGATGTGATTCGCCTTGTCGCCAATTCTTGGATGGTGTAGCGATCTCAGATGCCTGACTTGAACGCACGGATGATAGAAGCATCAGTAATGTCGGGGATCGTATTTCGGCACTCGTTGAAGCGATGAATATAGTCCCTTAAGGATTCACCGTTGTTCTGCTTTAGGACATGCAGATCGACCTCGACCGCATGTCATTTGTACGTGCCTTGAAAGTTCGCAATGAATTGTTGCCATAGCTCTTCCCAGGAAGAGATTGAATTTGGTGGAAGATGAACCAGCCATGACCGAGCAGATCCCTTCAACGCTGCTAGCAAGTAGTTTGCAACCTCGTTGTTGTCTGCGCCGGCCGCGTAGAGAATGTTGGAGTAAATGTGCAGGAATTATTATGGATCAGTGTTGCCATCGTACTTCTCTATGGCTGCCCGTTGGAATTTGGCCGGCCATCGCACCTCTCGTAGTGTGGGTGTGAAAGCACGACATCCGCTCCCGGCATGAAGGGTGGACGGCTCCTCGAGACCTGTGAGAACCCAATTGAGATGATGATGATGACGACGAGGGATCATCGTGATTGGGGGTGCGACCTCCGGATCTGTGACCACGTTCTCGGTCCCTACACGAATTGGGGAATCACGAGTCTCATCGTAGGTCTTTGTTGCATCATCGGTGTCCTCGATCATTGTAGCCTGGTCGCTATTGGTTTTGATTGTTATCATCTTGCCGGCTGCGGTGATCCGGTCGACCATGGTCACCACTTCGACTGCCTCGATCCTGGTTGTCGTCGCGCCTTCCACGTTCTCCCTAAGGCACGGGTGATCGGAGGTGTCCTTCGTTGACTCGCGGTCGTCGATCTCGCCTCTGTTCATTCAATTGATCACGAAGGTCGTGATCCTCTTGATGAGGAGAGGGTTGACGGATCGGGTTGGGTATGTTCCAAGGATTGCGGCCTGGGTCCTCGTTGGGATGTGGACTGTAGACCTCGGCGCTGTTTGGTTCAGCTGCTTGAGCGCTATCGCCTTGTTGCTGAACCCGAGAAGGTCATGGGTCGGTTGTCCTGGCGGCGGCCAAAAACGCTGAGTTGCAATTAGCGACCGTTGACTGCATCTGTCTCACCCATGCCTCCCCTCCTGAAAGGTGACTAGATCGAAAGGAGTCTGCCTGAGTAAGGACCCAATCATGTTTAAGTGTTGACCTGGCGTTCGGGTAGAGTCGCCGACTTTGATAGGATCCACCAAATCATCCGTCACGCCCAGAATTTCTATCGAAAACTCCAAACGCTTACATGTGTGTAATCCCTCGTCCAGGAATCAGCCGAGGCACACAATAACAAATTGATAATAGAGTGCAATATTTATCTAATTAATAGTCGAATATAAAGTCATTACAGGGGTAGATAGTTCCTCTCAAACAATAAAGATCTAAGCAGCGGAATATAAAATAAATAATGCAGGTGACTCCAATCCACAAGCAGCTTGACCAGGGCTACGCCTAATCCTCCACACCTTCAGCATCACTGTAGAACTCCTCCTCTGATGAATGATTGCAAGGTGAGTATATGGCATACTCAGCAAGCCACACAGCAAATATGCAAGTACAAGGGATGACAAAGGCTGGCATAACATAGTCTCATTTGCGTAAATGCCATTTAATAAATACTACAGAATTTAGCAAAACAGTAAAGTATTTAATTAAACAATATTAATTCAACACTATGCAACATACCCGTTACATAGGCCCAACCATTCTGAACAACCATTCCCGGCTGTACAGTTCTATCTCCAAACCAGGAATATGCCATTCCAAACCAGGAGCTAAACAAAATTATTACCAAATTACAGCATCATTTATTATGGTGTGAAGTGTGAGACTAATCACGAAAGACATTGTTAGACCCGCCCATGACCGCGGGCACGGCTATTCGAATAGTTCTACTCTGACCAGAGGTGTACCACTGTACCCACAAGACACAACCTCAACATCATGTCAACCATGCGTCGTGATACTTAGCAAGTACCCGAATAGAGATTGTGACAATACCCTCTGCATAACGCAATTCAAAGCAGTGCACCATTCCTGAATCATAATCACTCCCTTATAAAACAAGGCATGGACTCCCCAGCGACCCCCGTGGGCTTATCTCCGCCACGTCTCAGTCTGGTGCTCCACAATGAACCTCACTACACAAAGGGTAAAGCCGTTGCCCACGCTGGCTTGTGGTTGGCACGGTTAATGTTTCACAACCGAAACTCGTGAACCGGTCCTTAACTGTCATGAGCATGACCATCCAAACCATGTGCTCACAACCCACCATTATCAAGTTTTAGTTGACATATTTATTAATCACCCTATCATGATTAACCATCATAATCTACCATTAATCCATCATTAAGTAATGGCGAAGCATTAATTACCCCATTCATGTGAGCTAGTGTCTCTAAGCATGACTAAGCACCCTAATTAATTTAGCTAAAACCATATAAAGTTCTAGCTAATCCAATTATTAACCAAGTGACAAAGTAAAAGGTAATCAATACAAAGGGCTATAATAAGGGCAATAGGTTGTTCCCACCCGATGACATTCAAAAATAAATGCAATAGTTGAATAAAAAAACAATAGTTTTAAATGGGATCAACATGCTCAAAGGGGTATTTAGGATCTGGGTGACTTGCCTTGCTGGCCTTGAAACTCTTCAAAGTCTTCTCCTGCAAAATCGGACTCTCCGGGAACGTCGGAATCTAAGAATAAAAGATCAAAATCACTAAAATAGTACATAAACAATCATAAACAATACATGTGGATATTTTTAACATGTAGATCTCAATTTTAGAAAAATTTAGAAACTTGAACCAACTAAATCCGAGCTAGGATGAATTAATTATGAATTTTTAAAGTTTAAATCGGATTAAAGCATTTACATGGATTTTAATTGGATTATGACACAACAAAGAATTATTTTTTTAAAGAGGGAACAAAATTTATTGCGTCAGCGGGCTGAGGTTTGCGATGGACAGGGTGCACAGAGATGGTCTACAGAAACGGACGACCGACGTCAGAGATGACGTCATCGCCGATGAAGATGACGAACTTACCGAGGGCACGGACGACGTTGGACGGCAACGGACGACGACCTTTGGCGAAACGGAGGACTGGACGAGGACGGCGACGACTTGGCGAACCCGACGGTGGTCTTCCCGAGCGATGACGGTGACAGGAGCGACGGCAGCGCGCGGTTGGACTTCTCTCGATGGCGGCGGCGCACAGGCTGCAGTGGCTAGGGCGACACGGTCGACGAGAAGCTAGGGCGAAGGCAGTGGCGGAAAGAGGAGGTCCAGGGGGTCCGTTTTATAGGGGCGGGGGGGGGGGCGGCTAGGCCCAAGGCAACTGATGTCGGGGATGGAAATTTTTGGGTTAGGAAGAAAAAAACGAGTCCGAATCGAGCTCAAATCCGGTGATTTCCAAACGAAATAGGCTAAACGTTCTATAGAGAAAAGATAGAGGAGATCAAGGGGATCATTTCCCCTCTATCAATTTGATCGAATCGGGCAAGAGGCGACGAGATTTGGAAGGGGGCGGCGGCCTGTGGCGCTCGGACTCGGCTCGGCTGCAGGTGGCGCGAGGAGGAAGACGACCGACAGAGGGCCCCCACCTATCAGCGGAAGAGAGAGAGGGATGGAGGGGCGGCGGCCTGGTGGGCTGGCTGGGCTGCACGCGTGCAGGCCGAAGGGAGGAGAGGAGAGGGAAAACAAAAGGGCTTTTGGCCCAAAACCAAAAGAGAGGGGGTTTTAACCCTTTTCTTTTTAAGTGATGCATGAAATGCAATTCCATTGATAAAAAATACTTTCTTGGCTCAAATAAATCCCAAAAAAATCTTGGAATAATTGAAACAGGAGAAGTATTTATTAAAATTTTATTTAGCCCACTTTTATATTGGAGTTTATTAACTTAAAATTAGATCTTTTCCTCTAGACTTTTAAAATCATTTCTAATAATTCCATTTAAACAACAATTTGTAAATTAGAGATTTTTAGGGTGTGACATCATCCGAACGCACCTCGCCATCTTCTCGTACTTCCTCCATAGTACAGTCGATCACGTTTACTTCCCTCGAGAAGTTAGATCCCGAAGATTCCTCATTGTTGAGGCGATGTGGGACGAAAGGTTCGCGAGGAGTCTTGTCGATGAATGCGATCCTGAGGTTCCTGACTGTTCTCGTCTACTGCAGTCACCCGAGATTGATCTCGGCGTTGGTAGATTGGACAACGGGGAACTCAGACCACGAACCTCGTAGCATCCAAGAAAACCTTGCAGCCGGTCAGGGTGATTCTTCGATTTGTGGATCGGGCACCACGCCTTGTAGGTGGACGTGCTCTAGATATCTCGCTCCTTACAAGCATCGAGTTCAGCCATCACGTGCATTAGTACATTGCATTCGATTAAGGAGTACTGCGACGTCCTATGGATCGAACACTAGGGTTGATGGTTCATCGGAGTTTTCCTTGTTGACGCCTGATCCTTAACAGTTGTCAAGGATTTGGCCATTTTAGGATCTCCCTGAAGAATAGATGTTGTCGGCCTCCTCTTCCTGACGGGACATTGGAGGTTGCCGGCAACGGGTTGTCTTCCACTATCCTCGCAACATTGGTCTCGATCCCAGCAGGGTTTGGGGAAGACGGCATCGATGTTGGAGCGAAGACGGGGAGGACAGTGGAACTGACCTGAGTCCAAACAAATGTCGGCTGGGTAAGATCTTCCAGGCCAAGATAGTTGAAAGTGTGGTAGTCGATACGCCTTGAGCCAGATGCCATCTCGGTGGAACCTTGAGCACCAAGACCCCCTACCTGGCACACCACTGTCGACGGGGGATACCCACGACCCGTATTGTGAGGGTATTGGACTACGTTGGTACGAGGATCTACACGAAACGACATTAAGCACACAAAAGATAAGGATTTATACTAGTTCAAGCTCCTTGCAAGGTAATAGCCCTAATCAAATTTATATAAGATTATGATGAAACCACATAGTGATTACAGTAGAAGACAACGGAATTAACAGGTTACCGACGAGATCCCCGATGAGATGAACTCGGTGAGATCAAGCTGCGGTAGGCTTCGAGTCCTCTAGATTGCAACCACTGTGGGTATGATTCAGTTGTGATTCGATGTTCCGACTCCCCCTGTAGCCTTTTATTTATTGTGCAAATACCTGGGCCTCCAAGTAGGGTTCGGAAAGTCCTGCCCATCTACTAGGTCATAGAACCCTTATGTCACGTCCTGATTTTTCGTTTTCCGTTCTTTTCGCCTGATTGCGAAAATTCACGTTTGGTTTGATTGTCTAAAATAGCTTAATGAATATTTCATTAAATAAAAAGGTTTAATATGATTAAATAACTAATTTCATTGCCGGCTTTATCTTATTTTAACTGAAGTTATTTGAATTTAATTTGTATTTCAGAAGTGGAGCTCAAATTCCAAATCAAATTCTATCCAAATCCAAAATAATTTCCTTTCATTTCCTAAATATCCTAAAATCCTCCAAAAATTCCAAATTGTCCATATTTGGAATTTTCCAGGAAAGCCCATGCCTTTTTCCCATTTTCCTTCCTCTCTTTCTCTAGTTTACTCTTTTGTAGTTTGGCCCTCCTCCTCCATCCTTTTTCCTTTTTCCCCCTTCTTCTTCCTCTGGACAGGGAGCCAGAAGCTCTCTCTTCTCTCTCCCTCTCCAGCCCGGCCCGGGAAGGCCAACCCCCGAGCCGCGAATCACCCCCAGCCCGGCGCTCCTCTCCTCGCGTCGCCCTCAGCCCACTGCCACCAACCGAGCCCGCGCCGGCCCAGCCGCCGCTGTCGCCACCGAATCCTGCGCCATTGCTGCTGCTGCCACAATCCGTGTCGTGCGACGCCGGCCAAATCCCGCATAATCCGGAGCCGTCGCCTCCCAAAAACCGCCGCTAGCCCTAGCTCCATCTCCCTTATAAATACCGCCGGCCGCCGCTTCTTTTCCTCCTTTCTCCGAAACTGCTACCGCCGCCCGAGCTTGTGCCGCCGTTGCCTCTTCTGCTGCCGCAAACAGCCGTCGCCGCCGGGAGTCGCGTCGTCGTCACCGCATCCTTCCCCATCCGCCGCCGCCGGTGAGCTTTGCGCCACGCCCCGCTTCGTTTCCCTTCTCTTCTCTCTCTGGCGTCTGTCTCCTCACCGCCGTGAGTCACTGCTAGTCCATCCCGAAGCTCGGTGCCGCGTCACCGAGGTCGTCTCCGCCTCCTTATGCCGACGCCACTGCTCGCGGATGCCATCGTCCGCTGTCACCAGAGAACGCTGCCGCGCCGCCGCTGGTCCCGCCATGGCCGGCTCTGTTCTCTCTTTGCCTCCCCTGTGAAGCCGACATGTGGGCCCCGCTTGTGTCTTCTCTTTTGAGCATGACATGTGGGTCCCGATTCCAAAAAGCCCCAATTAATCTGAGCCGTCCAAATCCCTAGATCCAATCTCCACCCTTGGATCTACATAATTCCACCCCATGCCACGTCAGCCATAGATCCATCCACGTCATTGCCACATCATCCACCTTTGTACACGTGTCGCCACGTGTTGGTCCACATCATCCAGTCCACATACACTAAGTCTACCCATACTCCATGCTACTGACCAGTGGGCTCCACCTAAATTTTCCTATTAAAAAAACAATTTAATTCTCGGGATTAAATATTCAGAGAATATTCCCAGAATATTCCTTTTTCTTTTATCCTCGTATTTTCTCTAAATTCAAACTTCCGGATGTCATAACTTTTCCGTTTGAACTCCGATTCGATCCGTTCTTCTTCCTAAATTTCTCTAAAATCAAGTTCTACCTCCTGGTTCAGTTGGTTATTTCAGTTGATGTTATTTATTTAGATTTTTCTTTTATTTATTTGTTTCTCGTTTGCGATCGTGTAGACGTTGGAGCAGAAGAGCAGTTTGTTTCCAAAGACGTAGTGCAAGGATAGTACTTGGATGCAAGGCAAGTGCACTCTTTAAACATATTGAACCCAAGTTACAACATGTTTTGTTTTGAATACATGCATTATTTTATTTATAAAGGGTAGCTTGACCTAATTGTTATTATATCCTATCTTTGATAATTGATTGATTACCTTGTATACCTTGTCACCCTAGTCTTTGTGAGTTGAACATTGGGCTCAACTCAAGGTAGAGTAGTTATGCTTAGCCCCGCTCAAGGTTATTTTACAAGCAAAATATAATCTTGATTAATCATATACATATAATTATTTTTATATGAACTGTGTGTGACTGTGTGCTATCTTTCCGGTAGCATGTGTTGCACTGTGTAATAAATAACGGGTGGATAAAATGATTTGGACTGGGGTGATGGGTGGTTATATGTGAACCTAGTTAGGTGATATTGTATCTGTGTGATCATTGTCGGGTATGGTCTCTGTGTGAGCATACTATCAAGCTGTGTGCTATTTAGCTGCTCAAAGGGCCAACTTCGTGTCCTTAAGCTGTGTGCTATTGTAGTTTGGCAAGTCATCCTGGTCAATTAAGGACTTCACTTCATGAGTCATTGAACTGAGCCTAACGTGCAACCACATGTTCTCATGGGAAGAACCTGGCCCAGTAGGATTCCGAGTCTTGGCACTGTCGACCCAGGTGGCTAGATGATAGGTTTTAAGGTTAGCCATGGGTACTATCTTGTCTGTGTGAGGGAAAGTGTCTCGTGGGGGAAGGCAGTGTTGAGGCGGAGTTTCTAAAAAGCCTTGTTACAGACTCCTTGGCCGCACACAACCTGAAGTGTGACATTACTAGTTGGCCATTAAAAGGACGATGTATCTTGTGGGTCAAGCTGTACAACCTCTGCAGAGTGTTAACTAATCTATTCGAATAGCCGCATCTGCGGTCATGGACATGCTCGGTGATATCTCATGAGGGGTAGTTTGCGAAAACATGGAATGGGAATGAGTTGTGTGTAGACTAATGAATATAGCTGTGTGGTTCTGTGTGGATAACTCTAGAAGGAAGGTTTCCGCTGTTCTTTGAGTAGTTTGCTGCTGAAGTTGAGGACTAGGCCGTGTGCCCCAGTTGTGACATGTTGAATGGAGCTTCCGCGCAATTATTTTTCTTTTCCACTGTGCTATCTTATTTTGGTGTTGCCCTTAAGGTAAATAAATGTAAGTGAACCATAAGGCTTATCACAGTCATTTTATTAATAAATGTTAGTTTTCCTTCGTGATGTTGGTTGTGATATTATCTTTGCGACTGTGTGTGCTAGGTCGATCCTGGACTAGAACTTATACACAGGAGGTCCTATTTTGGGTCCTCACTCCTTATCTTCTCCGAGTAGTACTCTGGTATTCTATCCGGAGAGAAGGTTTCCATATACGACTAAGCAAGTTCCATAGATTTTAAGGAACCTTCCCATATACTTGAGGGTATCTGTATCCATATACTTCATAACCCCAAGGATAGGAGGTATGCCTTATCCGTAACCCTGACAGTAGCCCCCGACTTCATTTCAAATGAGTTCATATTGTTCTCGTGCTGAAGTCTTCGAACACATGATGTCGTGTCCATTTGGCTGTTCTCGAGAACACGAGAAGGAAAAGAACATGCGACAACACTGCCGTAATGCAACGGTCCACTACGAATTTGAACTGAAGTCTAAAAACTACCTTTAAAAACCGAGAAAACCAGCTCTAAGATTCATTTGGACTCCAGCTTGCCCAAACCATCATCAAACTGGACTATGTTCTTGCGTTCCCTGCTTTCTCTGCCACCTGAGAGGAAAAACCCTAACTCCACTTTTCTTCCCCATTCCACGCTTCAACATCATGGATTTGGGAAAATCTGTCGTCGATACCGGTGACCTGAAGAAGTTGCAGATCGAAGGATCTCTCCCAAGGCCGAAGGTCATGGGCCGCATGGAAGGAGGTATCGATCCTCATCCTGCCCTAGGGCAAGTAGTTTGTATTGAATCATTTGTCCAATGCGAGTTTTTACATCCTCCTTCCGAACTTCTTTTACTCCTTCTGAACTTTTATGGACTCGAATTTCATAGAACCCTTATATTCTCCGAGTAGTACTCTGGTATTCTATCTGGAGAGAAGGTTTCCATATACGACTAAGCAAGTTTCATAGATCTTAAGGAACCTTCCCGTATACTTGAGGGTATCTATATCCGTATACTTCATAACCCCAAGGATAGGAGGTATGCCTTAAGCATAACCTTGACACATTCCAACTAGGTTGGGATTTTTTGACAGATGGAGTACTTCATATCTGTGTCAACGTGACGGTGCGGGAGTAAATGTTGAGTTATGATCGATTGAGGTAGGTGTACCAAAATGTCACTAGCTACTGGTACCTCCGTATTTCCAAAGTGTAAGTAATATTTCAGATAGTTTAGTAAAAGCTAAAGTTCGGTTAAAGGATTGTTTTTGCAGTCAAAAGTAAATTGTAGTTTGAGTTATCTATTATGCTTAAATTTTCACTTTGAATCCTTATTAAGCTAATCTTTTCACTTAAAATCAGGTAACTTTTTTATTTTTTCAATTTTGGCCATCCCACACAACTTCTTCGACACCCTTCAACAAACTCAATCAAATTGGTTTCGGTACACTGATGAACTTTTCTACCTATATGATGTGACCATGACTATCATTGATACAACCATTGCTCACATCATGAGACAACTGGAAGATATCCAAATCAAGCAGTCCAAGATCTGGAATCCAATTCGGCCACCTACGACAATGCTGACTTCAAACGGTCGCCAAATATGCATACGAGCTCCGTTTTTGGCCTGTGAGTACTTGATGGAAAGCTCTCGGAGTTCTCTTTCCAATGGATCCAGTCTCATCTCCAAATTCCATCTCAGTTGGCCGTAATTACAGAAACAAGGTGCTGCATCACCTATAATGGGCCTATGGGCTTGTAACTTCATCTGGGACCCCGGCCCATGTGGGGCCCATGTGGGGTGCGCCCCAATTAGGTGGAGCACGACCCTAGGACTCCCTTGGTCGTCCTCCCACCTCCTTAAATAGCTAGGTACCCCTTTAGGGTTTCTTGGGTTTTGTTTAGATTAAAGTTTAGCTTCGCTACTTTACCGTGTAATCCCGTGATCGGTTAGATCGCCGTTTTGCTCGTTACGGAACCCCAACTTATTTTTTGTATTCAATTCCTATTTGCAATTCAGATTGCTTTTATCTTGTTCTTACTTGTTTCTTCGATTTGCTTGCAGGAATAAGGTTGATCTGCATCGGCAAGATCAACAACCCACGGAGAGGTGTATCGATCGCTAAGGCGCAACACAACAACGTCTCGTACGGTTGTAGTCGGGTCGTCAACGTTTCTCCCAAATCGTAGTTATCTTCAACTCACCGAAAGATCGGGCCAATCATTGCCTTGAGCACATCGAGTGGAGCTCAGGGTTTATCACTATATGCACACCATATCTTCACCAGAATGGAGGGTAGATTGAAATAGTAAAGAGAGTTGAGTATTCCAAAGAAAAAAAACAAAGTTATTCGGTGCAAAGTGAAAAGATTGGTTTAAGGTTGATCTAACGTGAAACTTTAACAACAAAAAGTGATCCAAACGGTATTGGGTGACACGAGGGAAACCCTAGTCATCGTAATCCCCCTCCCCCTTCATCTCTGCCACACTTGTTGATGGTCGTTATTGACCAATTTCGACCGTCAATATTTCCTAAAATGAAACAGAACTAGCAATGCTTGCATGCATATTTATTTAAAAATAATCTAGTTCCACATGTACTTGGCAAAATATTTGAATACAGGAGATTACCATATAAATGGAGGAAAATGGTGGAAAACACCCGTTCAACCAATCAGAGGTTGACAAGTGGCGAATAAATGTATGAAAAGGCCCACAAACCCAATGGAACACCTGCAATTGGGCCCAATGAACACACCACTGGATTAAGAACCCACCGAGCAGAGCCCAAGATGAAGGATTGGGCCAGGGGGCCAGCCAGGGGTCGGCCGACCCATGCCTGGCCATCTAGCCCTCAAATTTCACAGGTCGGTAGTTACCGACTATCCAAGATAGATGTGACCGTTTCTACCGGAATAAACCGCCTTGGAGGGACACATGGCAACTCAAGAGTGAAGATGCTCTTTTGATGCTTAGCATCTCCACATTCCCAAGGCATCCCTTGAGCTATAAATACCCCTCTCATCCTCTCATCCAACACACACCAAGAAAGAATCAAGAAGAAGAAGAAGCTCTCCTTAGCTATTTACATTTTGTCTAGTGTTAGTGGAGTTACAATTAGAATATTTTCCTAGTTCTTCAAATCTTCTGGAGAATTCGGGTATGGTTCTAGTAGCTTATATCCCTCTTGTTAGACTTTACTCAATAATGAAATATTGCTCTTTATATAGTTTTGATCCTTTACCTTATTTGCATAATTATTCAAGTACTAACTTTGGTTTATACTTGTCTTGTATTAAATGTATGGCTAGCTTACCATAGATATGCAACGGTATTGGCTTAGTGTTCATTCGTATGATTGCTCTATATCATCTGCAGAGATGTATAGTAATATTTAGTAATGTAAGCGCGGTGATTAGATTATTAAATATACTAAAAGTAAAGAAATGAGGCTTTTCTTATTTCTTCTTCTTGACTATGAAATTTGGTAAGCGTATGGATCAGAATCAAGATCCAAAGCCGAAGCAGATTTGAAGACATGCGGAGATCTCGGAGACAGAGTGCGCATCGGGTGGAAGCCTGTATTGGCCGATACCGAGTTCAATACGGTTAGCTGGTACAGCCGATATTGGCAGGATTGGTTACATGATCAATGTCGGAGATTGAATAAAGGACTTCAGTGATATTGCAAGATAAGGATAAAGTCCGAAATAGGCAATTGTATCTATTAATTAGGATATTATGTAATTTCATTAGAGATATTTTGGGTAAGAGTCCGCCTAAGGGACTTGTTTGTCGATTACAGATAGGTTAGGAATTTATGAGTCGTGTCCGTCACGAACAAAGTTGTATTTTTGGTATAAATATAAGCCCGAGGTCTTGTAATTATTGAAAACAAGTTCAATATAATCTCAACTCATCACCACCCTCTTGTTATTTCACTTTTCGACGAGTTCTTGCTTTCGAGTTGGGCTGCATCGGTTTCGATCTTCGGCAAGAGGTAAAGCTTGTTATGGCGGTTTGCGTTATCAGGATTAGTGCTTACATCTTTATGACACTCTAATCTTGTTTTCGTGGATCACCGAGTTATCATATATGTTATATAATTTAAATTGATAATATATTCTATTTGCATTGGCTAGTTTCTGTCTAGACTGTGACCGATAATAGCTAGATTATCCTGTTGATATAGAATATATAATGTATGTACCATCCCGAAAAGACAATCATCGGTTGATTTTCTAGATGTTATGGTTCCTTTAATACTTAGTGCTGCATCAGTTAAATTTGATCTACTAAGTCGTGCTTATAACCATGATTTCTAGCCTCCTTTATGGTTGTTAATAAGGATAGTATTGGGGTTTCAGCCGATCTTGCCTGGTACAATTGTTTTACTTAGATTTATATTCTGTTTAACATGTTGTATCTGCCCCTTATATCAAGATCTCAACTATTTAAATACATTAAGCTTATCATCAATCTGATTGATATTAGTTTAATATATTTATTATAAAATGATATCCTAGTATAAGATAGTATTGGAGCTATAGCCGATACATACTTAAATTTGAACATCGACTATGATATGAACATATATAATCTTTATTTCATGTTATTTTAGATCCAAGCAATTTATATTGTCTCGGTTGAGTCCGATCTATCACAGTTGCTGGGTTCTAAAGTAATTTGATACATAGATTATATAATGTTGATCTTTTCAGCCGATGGGTTGAGTTCAAGATTTATTTATGCTTATGAGTTTACATCAACAGTCGATTCACTAATCCTGCATTGGCTAGGTTACAAGACGATACAACATCGGCTCATTCAGCCGATCGACTGTCGTTTACTAATAATATTCTCTGTTCATTCCTGTTGATTGTAGGATCAAATCAACTGGCACGCTGTAAGACTCAGAGGCAAGCTTTTGGACCTGCACTAGAGTAAAGCAAATCTCTCAGGCCAGTGTGTATTTTTTGCATCAACACTTCTCCACTTAGCCTAGATTTATTTGTGAGAGTAATCTTATAATGTTCATTCTGTGTGTCAACCTACCTTTTACCTTATGATTGATTACCCCTCCATAAGACTTTGATCTACATAAGTATGATATGAATTAGTAACATGGCATTCTCTTACCATATCTTTCCTTGGGATTAAATAAATAAGATACCTTGGAATACTTCCGGGTGAAATGCTACAGCGGTATATCCGTGCGCTTGCGGATTTATATATTTAACCGTAAGAAATACCAACTAATGTTTCGGGCGTCACTGCTGAAAATTATATTCCTAGCAATGTCATTAAAAAATATCAACAAGCATCTCTGGCGCCGTTGCCGGGGAAGATATTTGGTTTAAGAGTTCACCACATGTTATTAATTGATATCCACCTATGCATGATCACTATCCTTTACAGGCTAACCTTGGTCCTTTTTGCTTTTACGTGAAAACAGGGTAGTGCATGACTGGTTTTAATTTACCGACAAATTTCAAAGAAAATCCTGAAGCACTTTTAAGGAGCGTTAGACCCCATTCTGTCCCTTCTCAAGTGTCCGCAACTAAACCTATCATCCCCGCGCCTTCAACTTTCACGACAATGGCTGAGAAGACCCTCCGTGAGTTCGTTGCTCCCTCCGTTGACAATGTGCCTGTCGGGCCTAGGGGTCAACCTCAGAGATGTGGACTTTGTCCTCAAGACCAGCCTAATTACCATGGCGCAGGCTAGCCCGTTCTGTGGCAAGCCAAACGAGGACGCAAGCACGCATCTGCAATAGTTCCTGGAGATTTGTAGCACATACACCATTAAGGGAGTCAGCCAAGACGCCATCCAACTCCGCATGTTTCCGTTCTCTCTACTTGGGAGAGCGAAACAGTGGTTTTATAGGAACCGTGCGACAATTGACACCTGGAACGAATGCTAAACAGTGTTCCTCTCAAAATTCTTTCCGATGGGAAAAAGCAATGCCCTTCGTGGAAGGATATCCAACTTTCAGCAAACAAGAGATGAGACGATCTCAGAAGCTTGGGAAAGACTGCAGGAATATGTTGCTGCCTGTCCTCAACATGGGATGGACGGGTGGCTAATCCTGTAGAGGTTTTACAATGGATTGACTCCTTCGTCACGTGATCACTTAGACGTTGCTGCTAGTGGGGCCTTCTTCTCAAAGGCTGTTAGAGGAGCAATTGTTCTAATCTAGAAGATGGTCTCTAATATGGGGTGGAGTGAAGAACGACTCCAAACCCGTCAAAGGGGCATGCACACCATTAAGGAAACGAAGATGCCTGCTGCTAAACTGGATCTCCTAATAAAACGCTTGGATGACCAGGAGTAGGACACAATGCAGGGTACTGGACTTGCACATGACGTGTGAAGTCTATGGTAATACTGGTCACTCTGGCAAGGACTTTCTAGAGAACCGTGAAGACGTGATGTTCATGAACAACAATAGCAAAAATGGGTACCGTCCTCAAGAAGGTCAAGGGTGGAACCAGCCTCGCCCTTTCTATCAAGGAGGGAACAACGGTAATTTCAATAATAACTAACCCTCGTTAAAAGATCTTGTCTTTGGCCAAGATAAAATAACTGATGCATTATCTAAGAAATTAGCTGCTAATGACAAGGTTGTAGAAAATATAAATGTCAAGTTAGATGGCTTCGCCTCTGCTTTCCAAAACCAGCTGAGCTTTAATAAAATGCTAGAAACCTAGTTATCTCAGCTAGCTGCTCTTGTTCCTACCATTGAATCTGGGAAGATTCCGAGGCAACCCGAACCTTATTTAGAAAATGTTAAAGTGGTCACCACGAGGGGAGGAAAATCCACTCGCGACCCACCGTATCCTAACACTGCAGGAATAAGCATGGAGGGCAAGGACGCTGCGCTATCTAACACCGCTGGAGACAAAGAAACAGTGCAACAAGGGAAGACAGTGCCGTAAGAATACTGCAACACCAACATGCTGTCATTCCCTAGCGCAACAGGAAGCCATTAGTGAATGAGCGGTTCGCTCACTTCGTTGACGTGATACAAAAGATCCATATTAATATCCCACTGCTTGATGCGATGCAAGTTCCAACTTATGCCCGCTATCTCAACGATATCCTGAACAACAAGCGACCAATGCCCACCATGGAGGTGGTGAAATTGATGGAAGAGTGTAGCAATGCTATATGCCACTGGCTTCTAGAAAAGAAGGATCCGAGGTGTACCACTATTGCTTATTCGATCGGGACGTAGTATTTCGACCAAACATTGTGCGACCTTGAGGCAAGTGTAAGCGTCATGCCCAAGGAGGTTTTTGATAGGCTAAACTTCACGGTGTTGTAACCAACACCGATGTGGCTTCAACTGGCAAACTCCTCAGTCCGCTACCCAGCAGGTATGGCTGAGGATATTCCGGTGAAAATCGGGATTTCTACATCCATGTTGACTTTGTGGTACTAGACATGGATGTTGACGACCAAATTTGGTAATTCAAGGTATCGGAGGTGAAGATAGAATCGAGGAGAATCGGAAAGAATCAAAGAGATTAGATCGTTTCTAGAAACAGAGTGAGAATCGGCTGTAGTGAGAATCGGCTGTGAACTGGATCGGCAGAGTCATAGTCGGATGCAGTTAGCCGATTAAGCTGATTTTGGTAATATGACTCGGTGTACGTCATCAGGTTGTGTTGGCGTGTTCCATATGGATTGCCTTGCACGGATAGAGTACTGAGGAGGCAATTGTATCTATTAGTTAGGATATTTTATGTAATTTTCCTATAGATATTCTTGGTAAGAGTCCGCCTAAGGGACTTGTTCGTTAGTTGGATTTGTATTAGGATAATGCGAGTCGTGTCCGTGATGGAAAATGTTTGTATTTTCGGGTATAAATATAATCCCGAGGTCTTGTAAATAATAACAACAGACGTTCAATCAATCTCGGCGCATCGCCACCTTTATTTTCTACTTACGACAAGTTTGTGCTTTCGAGTCGTGCTGCATCAGTTTGATCTTCGGCAAAGAGGTATATCTTGTCATGACGATTTATATCATTGAGGCTAGTGCTTACATCTTTATGACACTCTAGTTTTATAATATGAATCTCTAAGTTATCATATATATTATATAATTTAGATCGACAATGTAATCTACTTGCATCAGCTAGATCCTTTTTAGGGTTTCGTCGATATTGGGTAGATTACTTTGTTAAGTTAGATTATATAATGTATCAACCATCCTGAAAAGACAATCATCGGCTTGATTCTCTAGATGCCATGTTTCTCTGTATACTTAATGCTGCATTGGTTAAGTCCAACCTATTAAGTCGTACTTAGAAGCATGATATCTAGCCTGTCTTATGATTGTTAATAAGGATAGTATCGGAGTTTCAGCCGATCTTACCTGGTATAGATGTTTTACATTGTTTTATGCTTTGTTTAATGTTCTATATCTGCCCCTTATATCAAGATCTAATCTAATATAAATATATTAAGCTTGATACCAATCTAATTGGTTATAGTTTAATATATTTATTACTGGAGAATATCCTGGTATAAGGATGTATCGGAGCTATAGCCGATACATACTTAAATCTAGATATCGGCTATGACATGAGTATATATAATCGTTATTTCATATTATTTTTAGATTTGGGCAATTTATACTGTCTCGGTTCAGTCCGATCTATCCCAATTGCTTACTTCTAAAGTAACATTGAAATATTGATTATATAACACTGATCTTTACAGCTGATATACTAGTTTTAGGGTTAGATTTGTATTTCACTCACACCTTACAGCCGATTCATGCTTTATTGCATCGGCTAGGTCACATACGATATGAAATCGGCCCTATGACCGATTGTCTATCATTTACTGATATTCTTTGCATATTTTTTCTTGTTGATTGCAGGATCAAATCAACTGGCACGCCCTAGAACCTAAAACCCTAATTTTGGACCTGCACTAGAGTAAAGCAAATCTCTCAGGCTAGTGTGTATTTTTTGCATCAACAATGGATTCTGACAAGGAGACACCGCTCATCCTTGGGTGTCCATTCCTGAGCACCACGGAGGTGAACATTGATGTTGGAGCTAGAGAAATCCAGCTCCACATCAATGGAAAGGAGGAGAAGTTTGAGTTCCAGCCGAGAATGGAGCAATGCTCCATGGTCAAGATCAAGTACGGGCCGAACCTGCAAAACATCAGAGAAGTTGAAGTTAAACCCCCAAGGACGGATAACCTCATCACCTTCATGATGAATTTCCTGGAACGAGAAGGGATGACAGGGCCCCGTCAGGATCTTAAGTCAGCATCAGTGAAGCCGGGATTATGGGCTAGAAAGCCTACAACCCCAGCATCCAAGATGCCGCCGACCACACCAAAAGTAAAGAAGGTGTGGCATGTGAAGGAAACATCACTCGTACCCACACCTCCGGGACAGGGTGCTTCATCATCAACCTGAACGCAACGGAGGTAAGGTCTTGCTCATCGGACTTAAAATGACATTGCCATTACCAACAAGTAAATTGGTATGTATCTCATATTTAATTTCTTTCAATTTAATTCTTGTATTCAAGCATGTTTATCTTTTCAAAATCTTGCATGATAAAATTCTTGAAAAATAATTAAAATAAAGTGGGAGTAATTTTTGAGACAACAAATTTATAAAATGATTTTTTGAGCAAAATAAAACAATTTTTTGGCCAATTTCCACATGGTCCCCCTCCAACTAGCCGTTGGAATCCAATGGCTAGAAATGGGGCCAGTGGGAGCCACCTGGGGTTTGACCGATCCCATGGCTCGGTCGACCTAGGGAAGCAAGGGCCGGCTATGTCCCTTTTTGGTGCAACGGCTAGTGGGTCCCACATGTCATAAATAGCCGTTGAGGACCATCTATAAATAAAGGATGGTCGGGAGAGAGGAGTCCACCCCACTTCAACATATTTTCCATTCCCTCTCACAAGTTCTCTTTCTCTCAAATTTCATTTCAAGTTCTGTAGTGTTTGTCTCAAATTTGTTCCCAGCATTTTGTTTCAATTTTGAGTGCTTGCATGTTGCTTTAGTTTTGTGCAAGACACACCAGCGGGTAGAATCGATTTTTGTCTCACTAGCTTAACCCCCGCTCGAGTTGTCTTGTGCTCTTGCTCATTTGTTGCAGCTATGAAGAAATGGATTTCGGGCATCTTCAAGAGAGGATCAACCTCAAGGTCAAGTTGTCACCATGATGAATCAAGCACGCCTTCGTCCGCCGATGTACCCATGGAGGAGGTGGACTCTACACCGAGGCTCCTCGTCGACTCCGACCTTGACCTCGAGGGTGATCGGGAGATGCAAGCCTACCACATGCTTAAGAACCGGACGTTTGCTCACACCCGAGCATACGACCCGAAACTTTTACAAAAGATAGGTATGAATTTTGATTTCCATAATGTTTGGCAAGCTATAGGATGGGATAAGTTTGCATGTGTAGATGAGTCGGGTTCTCGCTTACTTACCATTCAATTCTTATGCACCCTACTAGAAGTAGATGATGGTATTTCTTTTCGGTTTTTCCGTAAGGAGTACCACCTTACTGGAAAGGAAATAAGTCTGCTCCTAGGCTTTGACAAAACTTGCAAAATCAATTTTAGGAAGGCAACTCCTAACTTTGACAAGCATAAGTTTTGGCAAAATATTCAGGTGAATCATTCTATAGGAAGCCTACAACTAATGACATCCATAATTCTACCTTGAGGCTTATACATAAATGGCTTGGATTGACTCTGTTTCCTAGAGCCCATTTAGGATTGTTCGGGAAGATGAATTAATTCTCTTGTATGCCATGATTAAAAAAGATTAAAGTTTCACCTGTACAATGCATGATCCATCAATGGTTAGAAAATTTCAAGTTGATTGGTCCAACTGAGTGTACTTCATTAGTTTCTCGTAAAGCTTATGAAGTTGGGGTAGTGTCGGATGCTCAAATTTCTTACATTTTCACACCCCGCTCATTTGTTAATGAGGCATATCTGGTACAAGGCCACACACTCAAACATGGGTTGGATGATTCACTTGTATTTTTCTTCCTCAGCTATACAAATGAAATCCCGTTGCCTAACTTGGTGTTTTTTTGGTATAATTGTCGAGTGCTAACTATTCCTCTCCAGTCGGCAGAGGAATCTTGTGCAAATGTTCCATGCAGGGTGACACGAAGTATGGCAAGAGAGGCACCTCAAGAGGCATCATCTTGTTCACCGCCAGTGCAGATGTATGAGGCCGATTAGGCCCCAACTGAGGATGCTCCCGGTTGGACTCAAGTTCCTCAAAAGGAGGCCGGTGGTTCGTCTTGGCAAAGCGCCAGTAACAGCCGGTGGCAAGCTCCTCACGACATGCATTGGGGATACTCGCGCTCCTCCAGCTCAAGTAGACTACCTCCATTCACCCGATTGTGTCGCTCTATCTCCTCTCGAGGAGATCTGGGTAAACTCCCTCGGAGGATGGGCAACCATGAGCTGTAGGCTGGAGATATCCAATATACGCTCGAGGGAGATATCATGCAGACACAGGAGTGGCAACAGAATGTTGATGCACAAATTGCCAATTTCAACAATAGGATGCAGCAACAGCAAGCCGATTGGCAGGCCTACTTTCGCCACTAGGGGTTCAATCCCTACCCTGGACCATGAGCAAGAAGCAAGCTTGGGGGGAGATGCCTCTCCCTCCACTAAGGTGACTTCATTTCCTTTCATATTGCATTTATAAACTTGAAAACAAAATAAAAATTTTCAAAAGTAAAAAGAACAAAAATATAGGATAGATTTTACTATGCTAGGTAAGACTACATAGTTCTCTAATGTTGAGATGATGAATAGTTGTTCTATTTTATATCTCTTATGTATTGGTTCATAGTTAAGTATTCTCTCAATTTTTAAGTCGGAAGGTCAAATATTATCCGGGAACTTGAGAGTTGTAAGTAGCATATTGCATGATCTAAGTCTAAGTAGTTGTGAGATATGATATGGTAAATAAGAGTTACTATGATCTTATTCTAAGTTTGACTGGAATCCCGGAGTTTTATTTTTCAAAATGATAAACTTAGCAAGGTCCTCATTTGATATAAATTCCTACTAGAGCCATATATTCATTTACATTGCAAAAACCTTATAGATAGTTGCTTACAATTCCATTGAACTTTGTCAAAATTCTTGTGACCTTTGTAAGATACGTCTCATACTTTATGATCAAGATCACACATCCACACATACACGCACATATGCTAAACTTCTACACTGGAAGCTAGCATCCGCTTTCTCCATTTCATCCACAAAATAAATACTCCACATTATTTATGCCTCTTTTTCTAGAAGTACAATTCAAAATAAAGAGAGGTATGGCTATGAAAAAAAAGAAAAAAGAAAATTTTGCTCATACAAAATATGAGGCTTGATGAAAAAAGGGAGAAAAAGCTAGCAATACACTCAAATTTTGAAAAAAAAGAGAGGAAGAAGAGTAATACAAAAGGAGTAACCTCATTCCATATCCACTACCATATCATACATATGTACAATCTTGATCAGAAGTATGTTTTGCTATCTTATTTGGTTCGGATTTTTGACCTAGTAATAAATGTGAATGCAAGTATGCCTCATTTGATCCCTACCAAACTACACGTATATTGACAAAAAGGGAATATCTTGGTGAGGAATACACATACACATTCTTGAGTAAATGAGGGAATCATTTAAGGAACTTGGCTTTTATTGCAAAATTATTTGAAAACTTCTAGAATGAAAGTTAGACAAGGAATGAGTAAGTAGCGCTCTACTAACTGTTCTGTCTCTCAACCGCCCAAGACAAGGAGAAGCATGTTACCCCATGGGGATTGGGTGTATGGGTAAGCCACGGTGCCAACTTACTTAACTCAAGAGAGAATACTCATACTTTGGACTTTGTACATTTGAGATATACAACATTGCAGCAACGCCTGATCAACAACCAAGATTTTTATCCTTGCATGTCCTTCACTCGGAGCGAGCAAAGGTTAAGCTTGGGGAGTTTGTTGACGGTCGTTATAGACCAATTTCGACCGTCAATATTTCCTAAAATGATAGAAAACTAGCAATGCTTGCAAGCATATTTATTTAGAAATAATCTAGTTCCACATGAACTTGGTGAAATATTTGAATACAGGAGATTACCATATAAATGGAGGAGAAATGGTGGAAAAAACCCATTCAACCAATCAGACGTTGACAAGTGGTGAATAAATGTATGGAAAGGTCCACAAACCCAATGGAACACCTGCAATTGGGCCCAACCAACACACCACTGGACCAAGGACCCACCAAGTAGAGCCCAGGATGAAGGATTGGGCCAAGGGGCCAGCCAGGGGTCGGCCGACCCTTGGGGTCGACCTACCCATGCCTGGCCCATCAGGCCCTCAAATTTCACAGGTCGTTAGTTACCGACTATCCAAGGTGGTTGTGACTGTTTCTACTGGAATAAACCTCCATGGAGGGACACGTGCAACTCAAGAGTGAAGATGCTCTTTTAGAAGCTTAGCATCTCCACATTCCCAAGACATCTCTTGAGATATAAATACCCCTCTCATCCTCTCCTCCAACACACACCAAGAAGGAATCAAGAAGAAGAAGCTCTCCTTAGCTATTTACATTTTGTCTAGTGTTAGTGGAGTTAGAATTAGAATAATTTCGTAGTTCTTCAAGTCTTCCAGAGAATTCCAGAATGGTTTTTGTAGCTTACATCCCTTTTGTAAGACTTTACTCAATAATGAAATATTCTTCTTTATATAGTTTTGGTCCTTTACCTTATTCGCATAATTATTCGATTACCAACTTAGGTTTATACTTGTCTTGTATTAAATGTATGGCTAGCTTACCAGAGATATGCAATGATATTAGCTTAATGTTCATTCGTATGATTGCTCTATGCCGTCTATAAAGATGTAGAGTAATATTTAGTAATGTAAGCATGGTTCTTAGATTATTGAATATCATTAAGTGGTGCTATATGCCACGGTGTAGAGGTAGGCCGCTGATGGTGACAGCTCAGTACGGGTATTCCTCCACGTGCGTATATAGGGCTAAGAAAGGTTCTTGGTACGGGTACTCCTCCGTGTCTATAAGCGGTTGTATGACCATGACAGATTATCCTAAGGAACTCGACAATCAGGGGTGGTTTCTCGATATACCATGAGGGCATAGTTATGGGGTTATAGCCATATAGTTGTACATTAGCAAGTGTGTACTAAAATGACTATATACTAAACGTACAGAAATGAGTCTTTTCTTATTTCTTCACCACTTAGCCTAGATTTATTCGTGAGAGTAATCTTATAATGTTCCTTCAGTGTGTCAACCTACCCTTTATCTTATGATTGATTAACCCTTGCATAAGACATTGATGTACATAAGTATGATATGAATTAGTAACATGGCATTCTCTTACCATATCTTCCCTTGGGATTAAATAAATACGATACCTTGGAATACTTCCGGGTGAAATGTTACAGCGGTATATCTGTGCGCTTGGGGATTTATATCTATAACCGTAAGAAATACCGACTGATGTTTCGGGCATCATTGCTGGAAATTACATTCCTAGCAATGTCGTTCAGAAATATCAACAGCACCAACACCGAGAAGCCGAGTGGCGTGCTTGGAAGGCGGCAGCGGGGCCATAACCTCGGTGAAGTTTGTCCTCTAGTGCGAGGGGAGACGGAGTGGAGCCGATGCTGTGGCGGTGCACCCTGGCAAGGGCGGCCGTGGATCCAGTGCCGACACCACCGGATCTAGCCTCCACGCAACGGGATCCGGCCACCCTGGGCAGGATTGGGCTGGTGGTGTTGGGTTGGTGGGACGGGACACCTGTGCTGCGCAGAAGGGCGACCAGTGATGGCGGGAGGTCACACGATGCGGAGAGGCATGGCTGGTGATGCCAACGGTGGGTAGTCGATGCGGAGGGCACGGTTGGTGGTCGGCATGCAGCAGAGGCGCGGTCAGTGTCATGGGCCCAGGGGTATGCCAACTTTGGGTCTGAGGTGGCCCCGTACGGCCACGTGGCCATCCCCCTGAGCGAGAATCGGGCCCGAGGGTGACGTGGCGGCCGCCCTCCCAGGGCACAGTGTCCCCTCGGGGGATATCATGGCAGGGGTCGGGCTCCCCCGACCCCCTCGGGCTGCCGCCACGTGTGACGGGGTAGGTGAGCGCCCCCGCCACTCACCTACCTCCATTAATGGCGAGGCAGCCGTAACGTGCCTGTGCGCGCGCGTGCCGCATTAAATGCGGAGTGACGCGCACGCATATATCTGACACTGGTCACAGTCGGCTGACCGGCGTGCGACCGATCCGAATGACCGATGGGATAGCGCACAGTATCGCGCATGCCGGCGCACGCCTAGTAGGTACGCTGCGCTTCCGGTCGAGTCACATCAAGATTATGAGAGCCGTTCCGGCTCTCATACCTTACCGGAGTTGGTGTGTCAGGTCTAATCACCTAGCGCATCGCACGGCCTACGGCTGAGCAAGCAAGCTTTCAGCCGTTTAATGGAGAATGACATGCAGTGTCATTCCTCATGATGGGCGGCCTAACATAAGTCATGCCAGCGCTACAGGACGGAAGACTTCGACCGCAAGCCACAGTGTGGCTCTTAATTGTAAAGTAGCTTTCTCCTTTTCTCTAGATTATAGCATGTCCGGCCCATGTGGTGTCCCCTTGAGATATAAAAAGGAGGCCCAGGCCTAGAGGAAGGGGATTCGACTCTCTGAGTTCTTCTCTCTGGATTATTTCTAGCTGAGTCCTGCTCTTGAGAGCAAAGCTCACACAGATAGTCCACCTCACAGGAGTAGGGTATTACGCCTCATCGGCGGCCCGAACCTGTATACTTGCTCACGTCCCACTGTCCTCTCTCTCTCGCGCGATCTCTTCACCTCATCGGCGCACCGGAATCGGAGCCGGAAAAAGCCGCTCTTCTGCGCCCTGGGCCGAACTCAAAACGGGGGCCTGTACAGTCCCCGCTGTGGAGTTTATCCTCCGACAAGCGCCATCACCGAGAAGCCGAGTGGCGTGCTTGGAAGGCGGCAGCGGGGCCATAACCTCGGCGACGTTTGTCCTCTAGTGCGGGGGGAGACGGAGTGGAGCCGATGCTGTGGCAGTGCACCCTGGCAAGGGCGGCCGTGGATCCAGCACCGACACCACCGGATCTAGCCTCCACGCGACGGGATCCGGCCACCCTGGGCAGGATTGGGCTGGGCGCTGTTGGGTTGGTGGTGACGGGACACCTGCGCTGCGCAGAAGGGCGGCCGGTGTTGGCGGCAGGTCACACGGCGCGGAGAGGCATGGCTGGTGATGGCAATGGTGGGTGGTCAACGCGGAGGGCGCGGCTAGTGGCCGGCATGCAGCAGAGACGCGATTGGTGGCCAACATGCAGCAGAGACGCGGTTGGCGGCAACAGTGGATTGCTGTGGCCTGGCGTGGTAGCTGATGGCCGACACGCAGTGGAGGCGTGGCTGGCGGTGGCAGTGGATTGTTGTGGCCCGGTGTGGCAACCGGTGGCCAACAGTGATGCATTGGTGGTAGGGGGCTTAGGGGTGAGGCGACAATGATGCGAATGGACGGACTGAGGTGGCGCTGATGTGGGCAGTCCGCCTGAGGCGGCGACGATGGTGGAGCCATAAGGTGGGCGTGCAGACCTGCGATGGGCTTCGATCTAGACGTCAGTCCTCTTGCAGCAGCACCTAGCCACCACAAGATGGCCATGTTGGGCAGGCTACTGCGGGGGACAGGGGATCTATCCTTCTGTCTCACCCTCTCCCTTTCCAACCTAACTGCGTGGATGGATCTGAAGCACGCCGGATGTCGAGCTCATGGTTGATGGTCGGCCGGTGACGAGGCGCTGGCGTGGTGGCCATGCATTGAAGGCATGTAGTTGGTGGTGGCCACTGATTTGCAAGCAACCTCGACACGGGAGGGTGGAAAGATTACGGGCGAAAGCCTAGCCCTTCGGACCAGCAACGGTGACGCCTGCGGGCGCCACTTTCCCTTTGGGGCATTGTTTGCGTTAACTTTCTTACCCTCTCCGATGAGATCTTCAGGTGATAACCACGTCATGATTCCTCAGGGCAAGCGGCGGTGGCACTCGATGTCGCATCCTTCTTGGAGGTGTTGTTTAGAAGTTCCTTTCCTTCAAAATGACGTGTTTTGTTTGGTCTTCAGTGAGGTTTTGGTCATAGATGCTTGATGTGGTGGTTGTTTTTTTTTCTTTCCCTAACTATAGCCTCCAAGGTTGTAGACTTGTATTTTTTTACTGCTCTATCTATACGAAACATCGCACTATCCTGTGCGTGTTGTTTTAAAAAAAAGTATCGAAACTACAATTTACTCTTTATTAGTCAATTTAGTTGTAAAGTTTTAAATTTTGAATTGATTAGATTTTTTCTAAGCATCTGATTTGCTTTAGAATCATAATCAGTCATTTCACTACTTAAAAAAGGCACATAAAGGTCAGCGTCAGCACTATATGTGCCAGAAGTGCTAAAACCAGCACCTATAGACCTTTTCCCACCTCCGTAGGCTGAAAACAAAAAAAACCAAAACCTTTAAGCAACTAAAACTACCGGTTCTAAAGAAAAATCGGCACCTATTCTGTAAATGCCTTTTTTAAAAAAAATTAGCACCTTTAATCTATTATAGGTGTCAGTTAATTTAAAACCGACACCTATAATATGATATTATAGATATCAGTTTTTTAAAAAACCGACACCTTCTAAAAATTGAGTCAAGCTGATGCGACACCATTGAGATTCTTTTTATCCTCCTCTCCTAATCTTCTTCTCTCTATCTTATCTCTATCTCTCATCCGAGTCTCTCGCTCCCTTATCCCTTCTTCTCCTCCTCCTCCCACCTCTCTCTCTCAATCCACAGGGAGGCGGTGGCGCCCTCCCCTCTGCTAGATCCAGCAAGAGGGGAGGCGGTGGTCCGGAGGCAGCTCGGCTGGATCCTCTCCTCTGCCAGATCTAGCGGGAGGGGAGGCGGCAGCGGCGCCCTCCCCTCCACCAGATCCGGTGGGATGGGAGGCGGGGATCCGGTGGTGGCTCGGAGGGGCGGCCCAGCAGCAGCGGCGTGCAGTGGTGGGAGGGAGGCAGGGATCTGGCAGTGGCCCGGAGGGGTGGCCCGGTGACGGCATCAGCGGCGTGCGGCGGTGTTGGCGGTCGGTGGATCTAGATGATTCGTTGATTTGGGATTTGTTGATCTAGATGAGATCTAGATGTGTATTGTTTGATCTAAATGTGTTGTTTTCTTGGAGATTATTGACTATAGTTCATATGTTCATGAATTTGAGGTAATTTTGGAATTTGCGTATTATTTGGGATCGACTTGATGGCTCGATGCATCGAGTCAATTTTTTTTTGGCTCGTGTGCCCTCAAAGATGGTTTTGGAACCAGCACTTTGACCCGGGTAATCAGTGCTGCCTTCTCGATACCGATTGGAAAATTCAGTATCTATAGGGGTTTTCCAACCAGCACCTATGAGTGTTTATGTAGTAGTGTACATAAATACTTATGTTGTAGTATAAAATTTGTACTATAGAAATTTCTCTGCACTGCTGCCCCCGCTGACTAACCAAAGGTCACTACTAGCTGTTGCGTGCTCGCATGAGAAAACTGGTTGCTGAACATCGCTGACCAGCATCCTGGTTCGTGTCTTAATTAAGGATGTTACTACGCAGCTAGTTATAGCTGGTTTGTCTAAATCAGCTACCACTCCATCTATGAGAGATCCTATCCACCTATACTTCAAATAAAATTTTCTCTTAAACTACTCATCCAATCTATGATCTGATTACACCGTTGTGTTCGTAACAATTAAATCTTTATAACAAGATCTCACATGATTATATTTTGATGAAAAATTATAAATTACTTTTATAGTATATCTAAATTACTTTTAGATTTCACTAAATTACTTCTTCGACATATAAAAGTAAATTCAATAAAGTTTAAAAGTAATTTACATATATTAGAAGTATCTTACAATAAAAAAAAGTAATTTTAATGCATGCCTTGTTTTAATTGGACTTGACTACACAACTAGTGATAACTGGTTTGTATTCCATCTAGTTTTTCCTTTCAACTTGAAAAATGCAATAGTATGTATGTTTCCGTTTTGTTTTAAGATACTTTTATAATATATGTAAATTACTTTTAGACTTTATTGAATTTACTTTATATGTCTGAGAAGTAACTTAGTCAAATCTAAAAATAACTTATATATATGATAAAAGTAACTTATGTATATAATAAAAGTAATTTACAAATATAAATACTTTTTTATCGTAATATAATCATGTAAGATCTAAAAGTAACTTTTATATATATAATAAAAGTAACTTATGTATATAATAAAATAAAAGTAATTTACAAATATAAATATTTTCTTATCGTAATATAATCATGTAAGATCTTATTGTGAACATTTAATTGTAACGAACGCACTGGTGTAATCGGATTGTAGATCGGATAATTAATTTGAGAGAAAACTTTATAAGAAGGAAGAAAAAGACATGCATGTCTAAGAGAAAAAACAAGCATGCACGTTAGCACGTGTAGCAGTCATTCTCATAAATTGGTTCGTCTCTTGTTAACGCTAAACCGAGAGGTTTCTCGATTTAGATTTTACCATTAATAAATGGGCTTCCCACATGATATGAAAGAGAGTCAATGGAGGCAACACATCATAGAAGATGCCCGCGGAGCCTCGAAACAAGCATTGCAAAGGTATAAATACACATGACTAATGAGCGATCGGTTAGTGGACTTGCACTTTGTTTACAACTTCAGATGTGTCCATGCATATGCATGATTGCATAAATACGAAATACTTTTAATAAATTTCCTGTGTACCGTTGAAAACTCACTCAATTCCTTTTATACCCTTAAAATTTACCTGATCCTTTCTATACCCCTAAAATTTAAACTTTCTATACCCCTAAAATTTCAACTTGATTCCTTTCATGTCCCCACCGTTACATTTTTCTTCATTTCACTATTACTTTTGGTTGTAAATATCTTTTATTTCCTTGATGATTAGGTTTGAATATAAGCTTGAAAAACAATTGAAAATTTTATTTGAGTGCACAAAATGTGCATTTTATGAAACTAATGAGACTAAATATTAGTGCAGAAAATTTGACATAAATTTTGAAAATAAAACAAATGTAATAAATTAAAATTTTTATTTGAAATTTTAATAGGACAATGAATTTTTTATCGGGAGCATTCATTAAAAAATATCGTGAGCATTGGTACTTCTATCTTTATATCTTTATATGAATGCTCCTCTTTTTTTACTTTTTAAAAATAGAATAAATACATATTCTTTTATTTCATTATGTAAAAATAAAATTTGTCATAAAGAATGTATCACACTGCAAACTCATAGCTTTAATAGTGTCATGCGACAAACTTTTACATTTTTAATAGTGTAATTTATAAATTTCTATGTTCATCTAAAGAGTAAAATGATTATTTTTATATAAATTAGATGGTCAACTAATGGTCAACTGATAGAGGGCACGGAAGGATCAAAATCAAATTTTAGGGGTATACAATGAAGTAAGCAAAATTTAGGGCAGAAAGAATTAGCTAAAATTTCAAGGGTATATAAGGGATTTTCTCAAATACTTTATACAGAAGACAAGCAGCGTATGCTCCACGAACATAGGTCCTCTTTCATTGCAGGTAATTTATCGTGGCACAATTGCTTGTTTCGAAGCCTAACCATCAATTTAATATTTTTTTCAGGTTTGCTTATTTAACCCCGCTTTTCAAAATAGAAGTTTTCATCTGACCCTATTTTTACTCCACCGTTAAAACTTTATTTAGGAAAAAGAAAAAATAAACTTACTACCCAAAATGATCAAAATATCCCGGATTACTAATCAACCGTATACCCATCCCAATCCCCACCTCCTTATGCAGTCCCAACACCGTGAGTCCCCACCTCCTCCCAAGGGTTTTTATTGCCGGCAGCAGAGGGAGCTGCGGCCGGCCGGAGTGGACGGAGCGGTGGCGTTGGCACGTGGAGGGAGCGAGCAGCAGCATCAGCACAACTGAAGGAGGGAGGGAGCGGCGTCGGCGGTTGCAATGCTCAGAGGAGAAGAAGGCAGCGATGGCTGTTCCTGCTATGCACGACTGCATCCCGAGCGCAGCATCCACCTCGTCTCTTTTGACTCTCTTCTAATTTGGGATGGACAAAATAACAGAAATTATGTTAAAATTTTGTATATCAGCCATAGTATGTCATTTTAATAATTAAAGTCAAATTTATCAAATTGAGCCAAATCTATGAAAATGATCTCAAATCTATCTAAACTATATCAAATTAGTTACAAATATGTTAAAATGTTCCAAACAAACAAAATGCTTTTATATAATAGGGCCAAATGAGTTAACACAGTTATCTTGCCTACACTGTGTTGGTATACGCGTAGACTACGATAGCATAAAACAAAATTTTTCTACCGCGTAAACCAGGAACCATGCAAGTATGAGATCATAGATCGTTACCACTCGACGCGCTGCGCAGTGGAAGTATGCGCTAAGGAGCCGAAAGAATCCTCGCGATGTAGCGCGCGCCGATGTAGAAGAAGTAGTCGATCGCAGCGGCTCGACCTTCTCCTCCTCGTGCGTTCTCCTCGCTGTGCTCCCACACCGATCAGCACCGCAAGACAGCGACACCTCTACCGGTATCCACACGCCCAGGGAAGGAACACCACGCGCAGATGTGCTAGCACCCGCCCGCGGCTAGGGTTTGCTCGTGGAGGGGAGTGGTGGCTAGGGTTTCACGTGGCGTGATGTGTTCATACCGCCGGCCACACCCCCTCACGTATATATAGGAACTACATCTGGGCCTCCAAGGCCCATAAGAGTCCTACTCGGATCCCTATCCAAATTGAGTGCATATTGGATCTCCATCCAATCACTTTATTCCGACCCTTTAAGCGTGTGACCCTGTAGGTTCATGCACACTCGGGTGCAACCCGAAAACTCCTTTTCGGTCCACGTGTCAACAGCGGCCTCTAGCAGAACGTATTGACCCACCGAGCATACATAAAAATCATATCGGCTGAACCTTTAGTGTTTACTTGTATGAACCCCTTTGCCTCATGATATCGATTAAGCTCAAGGCTAGATATGTGTCATCCTCTAATAGCTCAATCATTCACTCGATCTTGTGATAGATTATATAACCTGCGATTGAATCCTCAATCACTTTTGGCATGACCATGCACTTCCATAATCTATAACATCGAGGGGCCCAGATATATCTCTCCATAGGAGGGACAAATCCCATCTTGATTATTCATATCCCACTATATGTTTCATGACACACCCGAAGATTACTTTTATAACTACCCAGTTACGGAATAGCGTTTAGCAGTCCCTAAGTAAGTCACTACACATGTTGAAAACCATGATAATCTCAGGTCTAAGAAATCTATACCGACACTAATCGAGACCACTGATGGCACTACACAAATAGTTCTTGCAGTATCTCATATCGGGTCTATCCAACAATATGTTCCCCAACATGTGTCGACATTATCAATTTGGTATCTCCATACCATGATCCATGTGACATGATCATCAATCAATACATGTGCTGATCATTTAACCATATTTGTTCCACATATGATATTTGATCAAGGATCCTTTAGAAATAGCAACATATAACATAAAGAGTCTCATAAATGAATCACATATTCATTAGCCAATAATGAGTTATCTATTTCAAGAAACAATATCGGATAAATATGTAAACATAGTATGTGATATAATCATCTCTATGATTGCCTCTAGGATATATCACTAACAGTCTCCCACTTGCACTAGAGTCAATCATGCACGTATCTAATACCCATTGCACTAGTGTGTGCCTCATGCTCTCATGCTTAGGCTGAGGGAGTGGCTTTGTCAACGGATCTGCAATGTTCAAATCCGTGTGTATTTTGCATATCTTCACATCTCCTCTATCCACTATCTCGCGAATGAGGTGATACCGCCGTAAAATGTGCTTGGACTTTTGATGCGATCAAGGCTCCTTGGCTTGCGCAATGGCCC
This sequence comes from Oryza punctata, assembly GCA_000573905.2. Taxonomy (NCBI): domain Eukaryota; kingdom Viridiplantae; phylum Streptophyta; class Magnoliopsida; order Poales; family Poaceae; genus Oryza; species Oryza punctata. The sequence goes on along the minus strand of CM002495.2, from coordinate 19,173,656 downwards.
CACTATTATCGCAATAGAGGTCCACAGGACTGAGAGCACTAGACACCAAATCCAGTTGAGAAACAAATTTCTTTATCCAAACAGCCTCCTTTGCTGCTTCAGAAGCGGCAATGTACTCGGCTTCATTGTAGAGTCAGCAATTGTATCTTGCTTGGAACTCTTCCAACTCACAGCGCCGCCATTCAGGCAGAACACAAATCCAGACTGCGATCTAAAATCATCTTTATCGGTTTGGAAGCTAGCATCGGTGTAACCATTTACAACAAGCTCTTCCTCTCCTCCATAGACTAGGAACATATCCTTAGTTTTTCTCAAGTACTTTAGGATATTCTTTACAGCAATCCAGTGACTCTCACCTGGATCTGATTGGTATCGGCTTGTTGCACTAAGTGCATATGAAACATCTGGACGTGTACATAGCATAGCATACATTATAGATCCAATTGCCGAAGCATATGGAATCACACTCATCTTGTTCCGCTCATCAGTTGTTTGAGGACACTGATTCTTGCCATGATTAATGCCTTATGACTTTGGGAGGAAACCTTTCTTGGAGTCTTGCATGTTGAACCTCTTCAACACTTTGTCAATGTATGTACTCTGGCTTAATCCAATTAGCCTCTTTAATCTATCTCTATAGATCCTCATGCCCAGGATGTATGCTGCTTCCCCTAAGTCCTTTATTGAAAAACTATTTTTCAATGATGTCTTAACGGATTCAAGCATAGGAATATCATTCCCAATCAACAATATGTCATCTACATATAAGATCAGCACCAGCGCGCTCCCACTAGTCTTCTTGTATACACAAGGCTCTTCTTCGTTTTTGACAAAGCCCAACGCCTTGACCACTTCATCAAAACGAATATTCCAACTCCGAGATGCTTGTTTCAACCCATAAATGGATTTCCGTAACTTGCATATCTTTTTAGCTGATTGTGGATCGACAAATCTCTTGGGTTGTGTCATGTACACATCCTTATCCAGATTTCCATTGAGGAAAGCTGTTTTGACATCCATTTGCCATATCTCATAATCGAAATAGATTTTAGCATGGCGATTGGTGAGAAAGTTTCATCATAATCAACACCTTGAATACCAATCGTGCCTTGTAGATCTGAGCATTTCCATCTACATCTGTCTTTTTCTTGAAGACCCATTTGCACTCAATAGCTTTTACACCATCAGGTGGATCAACCAAGTTCCAAAATTGATTGTCATGCATGGATTCTATTTCGGATTTCATGGCTCCAAGCCATTTCTCAGATTCGGGTCCCACCATCGCTTCCTCATAGGTTGTAGGTTCATCATTGTCTAACAACAATATTTCACGTTGTCCTGTGATTACCAACGCATACCTTGCAGGTGTACACCGTATCCTTTTGGACCTTCGTGAAACCTGTGCTTCTATAACTGGTTCAACAACAACTTGTTCAACCTATTGAACAACATCTTGCTCAACTTGTTGTGTAGATGTTGAAGCATTTTCTGGTGGTTCCTGAATTTCTTCAAGTTGCACCGTGCTCCCACTATCCTTTCTTGAGAGGAACTCTTTCTGCAAGAAAACACCGTGTCGGGTGACAAACACTTTACCTTCTTCCCGATTGTAGAAATAATATCCTTTCGTTTCCTTAGGATACCCCACAAAGAAGCATTTATCTGATTTAGGCGCGAGTTTGTCTGATTGTAAATGTTTTACATAAGCCTCGCAACCCCAAATCTTTAGGAAAGACAAACTGGGATGTTTCCCTGTCCATATCTCATATGATGTCTTATCCACTGATTTTGATGGAACCCTGTTTAGTATGAACGCTGCTGTCTCTAGAGCGTAACCCCAAAAGCTTAACGGGAGATCAGTTTGGCTCATCATTGATCGCACCATGTCCAACAATGTACGATTCCTCCGTTCGGACACCCATTCCATTGAGGTGTTCCTGGCGGAGTGAGCTGTGGAACAATTCCACACTCCTTTAGATGATTGCCAAATTCAAGGCTCAAGTATTCTCCTCCACGATCCGATCGTAGATACTTGATTGTCTTGCCCAAATGATTCTGTACCTCATTCTGAAATTCCTTGAACTTTTCAAAGGATTCAGACTTATGCCTCATTAAGTAGACATAACCATATCTACTAAAGTCATCGGTGAAGGTAATGAAGTACCCAAAACCACCTCTGGCTGTTGAGCTCATTGGTCCACATACATCAGTATGTACCAGTGCCTTTGTCATTTTGCCAAGTAAACAAGATTCACATGTCTCAAATAATTCAAAATCAAACGAGTGTAGAAGTCTATCTCTATGGAGCTTCTCTATGCGTTTCTCATTTATATGGCCCAAGCGACAATGCCAACTAAACATCCATCAAGATTCACAGTGTACAAACCATTCATCATGGGTGCATGGAAATAGAAAATGTCATCATAATAGACTGAACAACCATTGTCCACAGATCTAAAACCATAACCCTCTGCTTGCAAACAAGAAGAAGAGATAACATTTTTACACAAAGCTGGAATGCAATAACAATTATTTAATTCCAAAACTAATCCTGATGGTAAAGATAATGGCATAGTGCCGACCGCAACAACAGCAACTCTTGCTCCATTGCCCACGCGAATGTCCACTTCGTCTCTTGCCAAATTCCTACTTCTTTTCAGCCCCTGCAAACGATTTGCATATGTGAGCAACTAACCCGGTAGCAAGATTAATTTCTATAACATTAATACCTGAGTTGGAACTCTTTCCATCCTGCTGCTTCTGCTTGAGCTGCTCTAGGTATTTCTTACAGTTCCTCTTCCAATAACCTGTCTCCTTGCAAAAGAAACACTCTGCATTCTTAACGGACCCAGTCTTTTGAACCTTGGTCTTAGAGTTGCTAGTACTCCCGATCTCATCGAAGTTTAGCTTTCTCTTTTGACCACCTTTCTTGTTATTGGGCTTATGCTTATGCATCACCATCACATGGTTGGAGTTTTTCTTAATGCTTTCCTCTCACCCTTTAGCATCCCATGCAGTTCGGCCAAGGTCTTGCTCATGTTGTTCATGTTGAAGTTCAATATGAACGGCTCAGAGCTGGGAGGGAGCAACTGGAGAATCAGATAAGTAGCCAACTCTTGGCTAAGGGGAAAACCAAGCTTTTCCAGACTCTCGATGTAACCAATCATTTTGATCACATGTGGACTAACTGGATTACCTTCTGCAAGCCTGCACGCAAACAAAGACTTTGAGGTATTAAACCTCTCGGCCCTTGCTTGGTCCTCAAACATGTTACGCAGTTCTGTGATTATGCTATGGGAATTCAATGCCTCATATTGCCTCTGAAGTTCAGGGGACATAGTAGCAAGCATGAGACAGCTCACATCCAGATAGTCATTCCACCGCCTTTCATGATCCCTGCGTTGAGCAGCAGTGGCATTGGCAGGTAAATCAGCTGGAAAAGGCTCTTCAAGCACAAACTCTTTGTGCTCCTGTCTGAGAACAATTCTCAGGTTGCGATACCAATCCATAAAGTTTGTTCCATTCAACTTCTCTTTCTCAAGAATAGACCGCAAGTCAAAACTGGATGGTGCAGGAACTGCCATGATCTACAATAGAAATATATATATGCAAAATCAGCACTATGTTTACATTTAATCTTTCATTAAACAATTTAACAAAAGATGCTCCCACTATATATTGTGCAACAAAATTCCCTCTAATAACATAGTGAGTCGAGATCCTCATTTTAATAGTATCTAGTGAGCTTTGGCATCACGGCTAGACAACTAAAAAAATAGGTTAGCAACACCTTGCTAATCACATCCTATGTGACTCTTGTACTGTCAGGTGACATCTCCATGTACTAACCCAACCTACACTCCAAGGTCCAAAACCGTTTTGATAACCTTGTCAAGTAAACCAACAATCTCCGCATATAGATGTCCGACATCTATCCTATCTTATTATGATGAAAAGTGACACTCTACTTTGGCAGACCCATCACTTATGATCACAATCGTGATAGGTACAATTATTGGAAGAGAATATTATACTTAATTTTTCTAAGGGGATCTATCATACTATTTCATCATATCAAATATACAACGGCAATAATGTAAGATAGATAAACATCATATGCTAGTACATTAAACTGTGTTGCACTATTGTCGGTGTCCTGGGCCCAGGGGTATGCCAACTTTGGGTTTGAGGCGGCCCCATCTGCCACGTGGCCATCCCCCGAGGGGGGAGCGGGCCCTAGGGCGACGTGACAGCCACCCTCCCAGAAGACGCTACCCCCTTGAGGGATACCGCAGCGGGGGTTGGGCTCCCCCGACCCCCTCGGGCCGTGGCCACGTGTAAAGAAGTAGGTGAGCGCTCCCAGCGCTCACCTACCTTCATTAATAGCGGTGCGGGCGTAGTGCGCCTGCGCCACGCGCGTGCCGCATTTAATGCCGAATGATGCGCACGTCTGCATCTGACATCGGTAGCAGTCTGCTGACCGGCCTGCAACTGGTCGAAATGACCGATGGGACAGCGCACAGTGCCGGGCATGCCGGCGCACGCCCGGTAGGTACGCTGCGCTTCCCGTTGGGTCACTTCAGGATCATGTGAGCCGTTCCGGCTCATGTCTCCCACCGGAGTTGGTGCGTCAGGTCCAATCACCTGGCACATCGCACAGCCTATGGTCGAGCCAGCAAGTCTTCGGCTGTTTAATGAAGAATGACATGCGGCGTCATTCTTCGCAATGAGCGGCCTGATAGGAGCCATGCCGGCGCTATAGGGACCGGAGACTTCGGTCACAAGCCACAGTGTGGCTCTTAATTGTAAAATAGCTTTTTCCTTTTCTCTAGATTATAGCCTGTCCGGCCCATATGGTGTCCCCTTGAGATATAAAAGGAGGCCCAAGCCTATAGGATAGGGATTCGGCTCTCTGAGTTCTTCCCCTTAGCTTGTTCCCGGCTAAGTCCAACTCTTGAGAGCTAGAGCTCACACAGATAGTCCACCCCACAGGAGTAGGGTATTACGCCTAATCGGCGGCCCGAACCTGTATACTTGCTTGTGTGTCACCGCCCTCTCTCTCGCGATCTTTGGTTCACACCGGCGCCCCTGGGGCCGGACCTGGAAAAGCCTCTCTTTCGCGCCCTGGGCTGAACTCAAAAAGGGGGTCTGCACAGTCCCCAGCTGCGGAGTTTACCATCCGACAGCTGGCGCGCCAGGTAGGGGAGCGTAGACGCTTCTACAGGTTCCCACTCCTTGCATGAGCACCAAGCTTCGCCGAGTCAGCCCTATGGCTGAAGAGGCGGTGCTCCACACACCCACATCGAGCGTCAGCGACGACGGCGGAGAGCTGCATCCCCGTCGCCGAGCGCATACTCTGTCACCACCTCCTCGCCGGAGTCCCAAGCGGGAGAAGGTGCGGAAGGAGCCGAAGGGCTTTGCCACCTCCCCGTGGCCCAGCGATGAGCGGCGGCGACGCGAGTCTACGGTGACGGTGGCACTCCTCAGGATGCCCTCCAGGCGGCAGGGGCGCTCCTGCGCCATCCGCCCATGGCCGCAGACCCGGAGGCCCCCATCCAGCGTTGGCTAGACGACGTGGCCAACCTACACAAGGAGGCACACCAGCAGCTGGATGCCGGCGGCCGCTCATCGGCAGCCGGATCGTCCGGCACCGCGACTGCAGCCTCTTCGTCCGCAAGGCGAAGAGCACGACGAGCGGCGGCCCATGCCTGCCGCACATCTTCGCTTCCCTCGTCGACGCCCACGGCTACTCGCGGGCGTCACGAGAGTCTATACGATGAGCCGGATGCCCGGCTCAGCATCGAGCGCCGGCGCGATGAGCGCCGCGCCACCCAAGCGGGAGAGGGCGCCGCGTCCACGTCCACCGTGCACCCTAGCGGCCCTAAAGGTAGGCCCCCCGTTTCCCCCGTCGTTGGGGCTGGATGTCGTGCCTTTGTGGCGAGTCTTCGGAGTGTCCGATGGCCCCCAAAGTTCCGACCCAACATCCCAGAAAAATACGATGACAGCGTCAACCCCACCGAATTCCTCCAGATCTATACGACTGGAATCGAGGCGGCGGGGGGGTGACGATAGGGTCATGGCGAACTACTTTCCCATGGCCCTAAAAGGCAAGCGCGGGGTTGGCTCATGAACTTGCCACCTGCCTCGGTCCACTCCTGGGAGGATCTGTGCCAACAGTTCACTACGAACTTTCAAGGCACGTATCCATGCCTAGGAGAGGAAGCCGACCTACACGCAGTGCAGCGGAGGGACGGTGAGTCCCTCCGGTCATACATACAGCGGTTCTGCCAGGTCTGCAACACTATCCCCTGTATCCCCGCGCATGCGGTGATATACGCGTTTAGGGGAAGCGTGCGGCACAACCGCATGCTAGAAAAGATTGCCTCCAAGGAGCCCCAGACCACCGCGCAGCTCTTCGAGCTCGCGGACCGTGTGGCCCGTAAGGAGGAGGCATGGACCTGGAACTCCTCCGGCTCTAGCGTGACGGCTACAGCTGCCCCCGGGTCTGCCGCCCACCCTGGGCAGCAAGAGAGGAGGAAGAAGAAGAAGAAGAAGAGGAAGAAGCAGGCCCCCGAGCGCCAAGCCTTCATCCGAGAGGAGGTGGTGCGCTTGCTGGAGGCTGAATTCATCCGAGAAGTAATCCATCCGGAGTGATTGGCGAACCCGATCGTCATCCCCAAGGCGAACGACAAGCTCCGGATGTGCATCGACTACACCGACCTCAACAAGGCATGTCCTAAGGACCCTTATCCCCTGCCACACATAGATCAAATTGTCGACTCCACTGCGAGGTGCGACCTTTTGTGTTTTTTAGATGCATACTCAGGGTATCATCAGATTCGCATGGCTAGGGAAGATGAGGAGAAAACTGCATTTATTACTCCTGTAGGCACATATTGTTATACAACTATGCCTTTCGGTTTAAAGAATGCAGGCCCTACTTTTCAGCGTACTACTCGTATTACTTTGGGTAGTCAAGTAGGGCGTAACGTTGAGGCGTATGTCGATGACCTGGTTGTGAAAACGTGCAACCAGGAGACACTCCTCTCAGATCTAGTGGGGACCTTCGAGAGTCTCTGCTCCACCCGCATGAAGCTGAACACCGAAAAGTGCGTGTTCGGCGTGCCTGCGGGCAAACTTCTCGGGTTCTTGGTCTCGGCCCGAGACACAGAGGCCAACCCTGAGAAGATCAGCGCGATAAATAGGATGCGTCCTCCCAGCAAGCTTAGCGACGTCCAGCGCGTCACTGGATGCATGGCCGCCCTTAGCCGGTTCATATCGAGGTTGGGAGAGAAGGCGCTACCCCTATTTAAACTCCTCAAGCGCTCAGGGCTGTTTAGGTGGACGAAGGAAGCCGAACAAGCCCTCGATCAGTTGAAAGCATATCTCAGCTCCCCCAGTCCTAGTCGCCCCCGAGCCCGAGGAGCCGCTGCTGCTCTACTTGGCTGCGACCCCACAAGTAGTCAGCGCAGCGCTGGTGGTGGAGCACGCCGAGTAATGTCCTCGGCCCGCACCCCACCGACCCATGGTGGTACGACCCGGCCAGAGGGTGATGAAGGAGCCCGTCAGTCAGGCGAGGGCCCCCGGGCCCCTCAGGCTTGCGATGGCCCTCTGACCCCTCGCTAGACACCGTCGGAAGCCCCCGGACCCCAGGAAGGCCCAGAGGCCACTGGGGGGAGGAGCGGCCTGACGTCATCTGACCCCGAGGCCACCAGCATGGAGGGGGAGTGAGCCCAGGACGGCCCCTCCCAACATTCCCGTGCGGGATCCAACGCCCGTAACGAGAAAACCAAGCCCCGCCGAAAGGTGTAGCGGCCGGTTTATTTCGTTAGTGAGGCGTTGCGGGATGCTAAAACTCGGTACCCTCAAGCCCAGAAATTTCTCTACGCAGTTCTGGTGGCCTCGAGGAAATTGTGCCAGTATTTCCAGGCGCACCGGGTCACAGTGGTAACGTCCTACCCACTCGGGCAAATTCTTCGAAACCGAGAGGGGACGGGACGAGTGGTCAAGTGGGCCATCGAGCTCCCTAAGTTTGATCTCCACTTTGGACCACGCCACGCGGTTAAGAGTCAGGCCCTCGCCGATTTCGTGGCAGAGTGGAGCCCGACCCCCGAACCTGACCTCGGGTTCCCCGACCCCGAGGCCGGAGCCGGTCCCGCACAACAGGCCGTCAACCCTTATTGGGTGATGCAGTTTGACGGCTCGCTCGCCCTCCATGGGGCTGGCGCCGGGGTCACTTTGACCTCACCAAATGGGGATATCCTCAAATACTTGGTTCGCCTCGATTTTCGGGCGACCAACAATATGGCAGAGTATGAGGGGCTACTAGCGGGACTCAGAGCGGTGGCTGGAATGGGGATCCGCCGCCTCTTGGTTCTAGGTGACTCTCAGTTGGTCGTGAACCAGGTCTCCAAGGAGTACCGCTGCTCCGACCTGCAAATGGTGGCCTACGTCCGCGAGGTGCGGCGTATGGAGTGCCATTTTGACGGGTTAGAACTACGGCACGTGCCTAGGCGAGACAATACGCTCGCCGACGAGCTGTCACGGCTTGCCTCATCACGCGCCCCAACCCCACCGGGGCTTACCTAGCCGTCGGCGCGTCTTGATCCCCCGGGGGACTTAGACGCTGCCACGCCATCCCCGAGGCCCGAGGGAGTCCAGGCCCCGGGGCCCGAGGGGGTCGAGCTCAACCCCCCAAGACAAATTGCCTGGATGACTGAGATCCAGGCATTCCTCAAAGATGAGACTCTCACCGAGGATCGCGAAGGGAGCGAGCGCGTCATTCGCATCTCCAAGAGATACGTGTTGGTAGAGGGGGCCCTCTACCGGCGCGGTGCCAATGGAGTCCTCCTCAAATGCATCCCTCGGGACCATGGCATTGACCTCCTCGCCGATGTCCATGAAGGCGAGTGCGGAGCTCACTCCGCCTCGCACACCTTGGTCGGCAAGGCCTTCCGGCAGGGTTTCTACTGGACAATAGCGCTCCAGGACGCGGCCGATCTGGTCAGGCGATACCGAGCGTGCCAATTCCATGCCAAGCAAACGCATCTGCCGGCCCAGGCCCTCCAGACCATCCCGCTCTCATGGCCCTTTGCGGTCTGGGGCTGGATATCTTGGGACCATTCAAGAAGGTGTTGGGAGGATACGAGTACCTCTACATCGCCATCGACAAGTTCACCAAATGGCCTGAGGCTTACCCGGTCATCAAGATCGACAAGCACTCGGCGTTCAAGTTCATCAAGGGCATCACTACCCGGTTCGGGGTGCCCAACCGTATCATTATGGACAACGGCACCCAGTTCACAAGTGAACTGTTCGGCGACTATTGCGAGGACATGGGCATCAAGCTCTGCTTCGCCTCTCCCGCCCACCCCAAGAGCAATGGTCAAGTGGAGCGCGCCAACGCGGAAATCCTCAAGGGCCTCAAGACCAAGACATACAACGTCCTCAAGAAACACGGCGACTCGTGGATCGATGAGTTACCAGCGGTGCTATGGGCCAACAGGAGAAACACCGTTTTTCCTGGTTTACGGTGCAGAGGCGGTCCTCCCATCCGAGCTCACCCTGGGATCTCCACGAGCAGCCCTGTACTACAAGGAAAATCAAGAGCTCCTGTGACGGGACGACCTCGACTACCTCGAAGAACGAAGGTGGTGCGCCACCCTCCGGGCCGCACGCTACCAGCAGAGCCTAAGGTGCTACCATCAACGCCACGTCCAGGCCCGATCGCTCAGCATAAACGATCTCGTCCTACACCGCGTCCAAACGCGTGCTGGACTGAGCAAACTCTCACCCATGTGGGAGGGCCGTTTAGAGTGATCGGTGTCCCCTGGCCGGGCTCGGTCAGGCTGGCCATGGAAGACGGCATAGAGCTGCCTAACCCATGGAACATCAAACACCTTCGCTGCTTCTATCCATAGAGGAGTCACTGTGTTGTACCTCGGGATCAGGCCAACCCCGCGTGCCCCCTTGGGCACGGCAAAGTTGGCTGGGGGCTCCCACTATCAATATATATATCCCTCTTTCGCATTCATTTCATACATAACAGTTTTTCTTCCTTACATATTCATCCGGTCCAATTGTGGTTTTCCGTTTGCGGGTCTCGTTGGGTATTTCGTCTTAACTCGGGACGCTTGCGTTCGTGTCGCTCCTAAGTGATTCGCACCACCTAGACACCGACGGGGCCCAGAGCGAGCCGTGCCCCGAGACATGTTGAACTCCGGGGGAACTCGCCAATGGCCCACAATCGGGTCCGCACTTACCCCGGTCATCATGCTCTCGGCCTAGCCAGTCTCGACATGCGGAACTCCCCAAGTGCTCTAGTCTTGGTTTCTATCACTTAGGGTTGCAGCCCGAACCCGAACCCCCGCTTAAGGCAAAACATCGAACGACTCGACAAGGGAAAGCAATTGGATCACATGGACAAAATAATGAGCTAACATGAAACCATGATATATTCATTGCAGGAAATTAAAGCACAAGCATAAGGCAAGATGTCATTTATTACAAGATCGGCCCGACGGCCGGATATATACAAGCGCAATGAGAGGAAAGGGTGGAGGGGACGCTGGCCGCGGGCCTTGGCTTGCGGAGTCACGCCTCGCCACCGTCCTCGCTACCATCGTCAGCCTCGTCGTCGTCGTCGGCATCGTCATCGGAGGCTGACTGCATAGAAAACCGAGGGGCCATCCCCTCGAAGGCATGGACGACCGCCCGAGCAACCTCCCGGACTTGGGCGCGGGCCGCCGCCTCGGTCCCCGGCGGGAAGTCATCGAAGACCGCCCACAGGTTGAAGTCGGGGTCACGGGCCTAGCAGCTAGCCAGCACCAGCTCCACAGCCCCCTCGGCGAGGCCCTTCGAGAAGGCCTTTATGGTCTCCTCGATCTCCGCTGGGAACCGCCCGAGGTTTTCGGCCATGGCGGTAATGCGGTGGGTGACCCCAGCCGGCGTGTTGCCGAAGGCATAGATTTGGCCTATCCAGACCCCCGCCTCATGCGCGGTGCGCTCCAGCTTTTTGACGGTGTCCTGAAGCATGCCGGGGGCCATGTCCTGCGCCATATTGAGCGCCTCGACTTCCGTGTTGCGGGCCGTCAGCAACTCTTGGAGGGCCCGGCGTGCTCCTCGACCGTGGCGAGGCGAGCGGCGAGGTTGCTCTGCCCCTCAGCTGCCCCGGCACTCCGGGCCGTCTCCACGGCCTCCTTGGCGCGCGCCTCGATCTCGGTGGCGCGCTTGTCGAAGGGGGCCCGCTCGCCGCGGGCTCTCTCCATCTGCGCGATCTCCCACGCCATTACAGCCTCCTCGCGGGGGGGAGATCTCCGCCTCGAGACCAAGGACGTGGGCCGCGCGCTCCTCGTGGATGCCCAGATCTTCGGTCCGCCGCCGGTTGGCATCCTCGGACTCCGCGAGGGCCTGGAGCTGCTCGGTGACGGCAGTTCGTGGAGACGAAGCGCGGCCTCCATCTCCGCGGCGGTGTCTTCATGCATCGCCAGCGTCTCCTCCCGCGCCTTGATTTCGTTGGCGCGGATTTGCAGGTTCCTGACTCGTGACGCCACGCTGTTCTCGCGCTGCTGGATGGCGGCTTCCGCCTTTGGCTGCCCTCTGCTCCCAGGCTAGGGCTGCGTCATGCCGGCGCTTCATGTCGGCGGCGAGTACCTCGAACCACTCGCGCAGGTCCAGGGTGTCCATATCCATGGCCTCGGTCGCGACGAGCGCCGCGACCCTCTCCTCCTCCACCCCCCTGGTGATCTCCGCCAGGGCTTCGGTGCGCGCGTCAATGGACGCGAGCTGGGCAGCATAGGCCTTCCGGCCCGCCTCCACCATGCTCTCCAGGGAGCGGCGCCCCTCGGCCCGCTCCCCTGCCAGGGATTGTAGTTGGGCGTTGAGCCCATCCATCACGGCAGAGTTCGCTGTCACCATGGCTTGGAGCAGGGGCTCTGCGCCCAGTAGTGTAGCGACGGAGGAAGACCTCCGGCGGCCCGACCCCAGTGGAGTCACGGGCTCGACCTCAGGGACTTGGCCGGGCTCAGGGGCTCGCTCGGCCTCGGGGGTATGGCTGGCCTCGGGCTCTGGGGCGCCGCTGCCATCCCAGCCGGCCAGCACTTGCTGCCGGAGCCAGGCCGCCTCCGCCTCCTCTCGGGCAAGGGCCTCCGCCCCCTCCTGGGCACGGATCTCCGCCTCCTCCCGTGCTCGCGCCTCTCCGGCCTCCCGGGCGGCAACCTCGGCCTCGCGAACGCGAACCGCCTCGCGGGCGGCTTCTTCGGCCTCCCGCAGGTGCGCTTCGGCCGCCCGCAGATCGGCCGCCTGGCGGGCCGCCTCTTCGGCCGATCGCCCCGCGGTCTCGGCCCCAGCTGGCCGGCCGGTCTTGGTTTGGCGGGGCGCTCCCCGAGGCGGGAGGTCGCTGAGTGAGAGATACCAAGAGTGGAGCAAAGATATAAGAAGGTGGCAGTAAAAGGAAGAGGGAACGAGATCGTACCTGGCGCCCGTGTACGCCCAGGCGCCCCGCCTGCGCTCCTGGAGCGGGGCGATGCGGCAGCGGATGTAATCTCCAAATACCATCGTGCCGGTGAGGCCCTGGGCGTGCAGACCGATCAGGCGATTGTACCCTTCCCCGAGGGTGACGACCGACCGCCACGTCGCCATCTACTTCGGCGGGCGAGTTGGGAGACGAAGGTGGCACTCGTCTTGGAGGCTGGTGTAGAACCAGTCGCTCTTCCAATCGTCCCACTTCTTCCACAGGACGCAGGGAATGTACTGGTAGGACGCCTACGCCCGCGGCTGGAAATAGCAGCCGCCGATCTCCGTCAGCGGTGATACCGACTGGGCGGTGTAGAACCACCAGAATAGTCGGAGCGTGGGCCTCACCCCCACAAACATCTCGCACAGTTGTGCGAAGATGGCCAACGTCATCACGGTGTTGGGGGTGAGGTGACCCATCTGGAGGTTGTAGTAGTTCAGCACCTCCAGGAAGAAGCCGGAGAATGGCGGGATGAGCCCCGCACTGGCGAAGGGGAGGAAGAAGACGGCCCGCTCCGGGAACTGTGGCGCCGGGCGCGCTTCGCCCAGCACCACCGCTTCCCGGTCGGCCACCGCTGGCATGAACTTGCATGGCAGGCTGGCCATGCGGTCGTTGGTGATCCGCGACGGCGGCAGCACACTGCCCTCGACTGGAGAGGATCCCCGCGCCATCACTCCAAGGGATGTGGGATGCAAGAAATGAAAGCGTGCGGCGAGAAGGGCGCTAGGGAGCAAGGAAAGCAAGGGCGCAGGAGTGTTGAGTTGGGCAAAAGTGGCGAAGAAAGGGGAAAGTCTCCTTCTCGATGCACTTCTATAGCCCGGCCACTGCCGCGCCCGGCTCCTCGTTTCCCGTGCCCACTATCTCGCCCCCTCGATTCTTGCACGCACTTCCTCCATTATCCACACTACTCCGTTTCCGGTGCGCGTGCAAAACGCCGCAGCCATCACGGAGATAGAGGGACGGATCGTGTCCACCTTAAAGGCGCGCACGATTGCCGAGGGATACGCCATCATCATCACTATGGGAATACGGATGGACGTGCCCCGTTTTGCGCGCCGGCCCGGTAATAGGGCCATTACGCGATAATGGCCCGTTACTGTTGTGAGGCGTTTTGGATTACGCCCCGGATAATGAGGCCGTTACGGGCTGACGGCCCATTATCGCTGGGAGACGTTCTCTCCGTGTGCAGAACCGGCGGTTGCTTATCTCCTCTGAGAACCTGGGCCCACTTCACTCTGGATCGACGAAGTGGCGTAAAGCCTGGTCGTCCTACAGTGGGGCCCCCCGTAGGCTTTACGCCGGGTGCTACTGTCGGTGTCCTGGGCCTAGGGGTATGCCAACTTTGGATTTGAGACGGCCCCATCTGCCCACATGGCCATCCCCCGAGGGGGGAGCGGGCCCGAGGGCGACGTGGCAGCAGCCCTCCCAGGACACGCTACCCCCTTGAGGGATAGCTCAGCGGGGGTCGGGCTCCCCCGACCCCCCGGGCCGTGGCCACGTGTAACGAAGTAGGTGAGCGCTCCCAGCGCTAACCTACCTTCATTAATAGCGGCGCGGGCATAGTGCGCCTGCGCCACGCGCGTGCCACATTTAATGCGGAATGACGTGCACGTCTGCATCTGACATCGGTAGCAATCGGCTGACCGGCCTGCGACCGGTCCGAATGATCGATGGGATAGCGCACAATGCCGGGCATGCCGGCGCACGCCCGGTAGGTACGCTGCACTTCCCGTTGGGTCACTTTAGGATCATGTGAGCCGTTCCGGCTCACGTGTCCCGCCGGAGTTGGTGCGTCAGTTCCAATCACCTGGCACATCGCACAGCCTACGGTCGAGCGAGCAAGTCTTCGGCTGTTTAATGAAGAATGACATGCGGTGTCATTCTTCGCAATGGGCGGCCTGACAGGAGCCATGCCGGCGCTATAGGAACGGGAGACTTCGGTCACCAGCCACAGTGTGGCTTTTAATTGTAAAATAGTTTTTTTCCTTTTCTCTAGATTATAGCCTGTCCGGCCCATGTGGTGTCCCCTTGAGATATAAAAGAAGGCCCAGACCTAGAGGAAAGGGATTCGTCTCTCTGAGTTCCTCCCCTTAGCTCGTTCCCGGCTAAGTCCAACTCTTGAGAGCTAGAGCTCACACAGATAGTCCACCCCACAGGAGTAGGGTATTACGCCTCATCGGTGGCCCGAACCTGTATACTTGCTTGTGTGTCACCGCCCTCTCTCTCGCGATCTTTGGTTCACACTAGCGCCACCGAGGCCGGACCTGGAAAAGCCTCTCTTTCGCGCCCTGGGCCGAACTCAAAAAGAGGGTCTGCACAGTCCCCCGCTACGGAGTTTACCATCCGACAACTATAATCCAAGGAGTGATGGTGATCTCTATCCTCATGTAACTCACTTGGTACATATTTGACATAGAATCAAATTCTATTCATTGATATAAAACCCCAAACAAAACATAAGGGGTGACGCACACAGCGGTCCCGCCCCCCGCGGGTTTCAGGGCAGCACCCTGAAAAGGTCACGGGGTACACAGATCTCATCTGCGATTCACCATGTGAAAACATTAACGGCGTAATCAAATTATGCCGAAACTGAGTCAATCTCATTGGCTCGTTTTCTCAATGGCGCGCGGTTCCAGCTGACATCGGACCATCCGATGAACACAATCACCCATCTATACCGATTGATCTCATCAACCCATGTGCCTATCGGTCCATCTCATGTTCCAATCAAGTAAGAACTCATCTACTAAGTAATAGATCTCATCTACTACACCCGCATATCAACTATATGCATGGATCCAGATCACAAACTATACAAGATGGCTCTGATACCACTGTTGGGATACGCGTAGGCTATGATAGCATAAAACAAAATTTTTCTACCGCGTAAACCAGGAACCATGCAAGTATGAGATCACAGATCGTTACCACTCGACGCGCTGCGCAGCGGAAGTATGCGCTACGGAGCCGAAGGAATCCTCGCGATGTAGCATGCGCCGATGTAGAGGAAGTAGTCGATCGCAGCGGCTCGACCTTCTCCTCCTCGTGCGTTCTCCTCACCGTGCTCCCACACCGATCAGCACCGCAAGACAGCGGCGCCTCCACCGGTATCCACACGTCCAGGGAAGGAACACCACGCGCAGATGTGCTAGCACCCGCGCGCGACTAGGGTTTGCTCGTGGAGGGGAGTGGCGGCTAGGGTTTCACGTGGCGTGATGTGTTCATACCGCCGGCCACACCCCCTCACGTATATATAGGAACCACGTCCGGGCCTCCAAGGCCCATAAGAGTCCTACTCGGATTCCTATCCGAATTGAGTGCATATTGGACCTCCATCCAATCCCTTTATTCCGACCCTTTAAGCGTGTGACCCTGTAGGTTCATGCACACTCGGATGCAACCCGAAAACTTCTTTTCGGTCCACGTGTCAACAGCGGCCCCTAGCAGAACATATTGACTCACCGAGCATACATAAAGATCATATCGGCTGAACCTTTAGTGTTTACTTGTATGAACCCCTTTGCCTCACGATATCGATTAAGCTCAAGGCTAGATATGTGCCATCCTCTAGTAGCTCAATCATTCACTCGATCCTGTGATAAATTATATAACCTGCGATTGACTCCTCAATCACTTTTGGCATGGCCATGCACTTCCATAATCTATAACATCGAGGGACCCAGAGATATCTCTCCATAGGAGGGACAAATCCCATCTTGATTATTTATATCGCACTACATGTTTCATAACACACCCGAAGACTACTTTTATAACTACCCAGTTACGGAATAGCGTTTAGTAGTCCCTAAGTAAGTCACTACACATGTTGGAAACCATGATAATATCAGGTCTAAGAATTCTATACCAACACTAATCGAGACCACTGATGGCACTACACAAATAGTTCTTGCAGTGTCTCATGTCGAGTCTATCTAACAACATGTTCCCCAACATGTGTCCACATTATCAATTTGGTATCTCCATACCATGATCCATGAGACATGATCATCAATCAATACATGTGCTGATCATTTAACCATATTTGTTCCACATATGATATTTGATCAGGGATCCTTTAGAAATAGCAACATATAACATAAAGAGTCTCATAAATGAATCACATATTCATTATCCAATAATGAGTTATCTATTTAAAGGAACAATATCAGATAAATATGTAAACATAGTATGTGATACAATCATCTCTATGATTGCCTCTAGGGCATATCACTAACACACTGAATAGGGTAAGCCTTAATCTCCAATTTTGAAAACCGAGGTCAAATAAGCAAACCTGAATTGCTAGCAACGGGATACCTGATCTTCCATCAAGTTAAGGTAATTATCGATTTGGCGAAAACTTAAAATATACGATTCCGCTTCCGATCAACACGATCCGAACCCTATGATCGCAACGCTGCATCTCCTTTAATTATCAATCGTGCCGAAACTCGATTGACCACGACAAGAAGGCTAATCCCTGTGTACAAGAATTTAGAGAATTTACCTTCAAATAGCACGTCTTGACTTTTTTACCATCTAATCTGCATGACTTCTATAATATATCATTAGGACTGCAAATTAGTCTATTTGGTACTACTTTCTCCATTTTCATGTATTTCTTACTTTTTAATCCCATTTTTGTATTTTTGCAGGTTTATGGATATTTTTGCCCCTGGGCCCACCTGTTAGATCCAGATTGATCCATCCATCCATTCTCGTCGGTCTTCAGTGTCAACCCAACCCCGCCACCTAGCGTCGTTGTGCCAGGAGCAGCGCTAGGAGACGAGCTCTCTGCTGCACTCCACTGCCCCCTCCACCGACGAGGTCCACCGCCCCACCTTCGACCGCTGCCCCAGCTCGATGCTGCCTCGCTGCCGTAGCCGCCCCCGACACCAAGCGCCACCGGCCCGCCACCACTGTGCGCCACCGCCCCAACTTGACGCCGCACCACCCCCGCTGCCCTAGCTCGATGCTGCACCGCCCCCACCGCCGAGCGCCACCCTAGCCAGAGGACCTAGGGTTTTAAGGGAGAAAGGGAGAGGTGGCGATGGCGGCTCCAGAGAAGGGTATTGTGCAGGCAGCGAGGTCCTCCATGGTTCCAAATGAAGTCTCTTCCGGGTATGGCCATAGAACCCTCATCTCCCATTTGTGTTCAACAGGAGGATAAATAACCTAGATGAGAACCGATTTAGTGTGAAAACTATCTCTCATTTTTGTGTTCATATACGATAGGATCGATCCTGATGCCGCATTTAGTGTGTGTGTTCAGTTTAGTCAGTACACTACTAAGCTTGACGATGGTAATTTTGTTCATGTACCCCGCAAATATGAGGAATGTCAATGCACATTAGAGAGCTTGGAAAAGGACTTTGCAGCCAGGGTAAATTGGGGTAGGTGCCAGCAGGTGGTTGTGTGTGGATATGACACGAACACTGGTGAGGAAACAAAATTCACTGACAATATGGATCGAGTGCATGCAGTCTTTGTTAGGAAGAGTCAGAGGAGGTTGGTTTTATTTGTGGATGTGGTGGACAAACCTGTTCAGCTCGTTACTAGCTCTTTTGTTTCATAGATTAGTGAGACATTCATGGGCCCTTCTATTTCAGAGATTAATGAGACAATCATGGATGAGGTTGTTACAGCCAGGGAAGGTGATGCTATAGATTCTGGTAGTCAACATGCCATTGATTGGGACAATTTGGTGATAGCTCCAATTCCAATAGAGCAGGTTCCTTAGCATATCATTGATTGGGATGGAGTGGAGATAACTCCAATTGCAGAGACGTAGATAGGGTAATCAGTGCCTGTGATGGATGAAGATGAAATGTATGCATTTGTTGGTCTTAGAGCTGAGGATGAGAGAGCGGAGCAAGCTAGACATGAAGCTGAAAAACAATTGGATTCGGCACCTAGTCTAGCTGCAGGTCATGCCCAAGGGGGCTTGGACAATGAGGCTGACATAGGTGTTACTGATGTGGTTCAAGGTGATAGAGACCAGGCAGAGGTGACTGAGATCACTCCTGAACATGAGATTATTAGGCATGCAGTCAATCTCACAGAACATACATACACCTATGGAGAGTGGCAAGTTTCTGGGAAACCATGCCCACATGCATTAGCTCTCATTATATAGAAACCCTAGAATGGTTGATTATCTGGATCCCGTCTATTCTGTGCATAAGTATAAGCTTGCATATGCAGGTGTTATTCAATCATTTCCATATATGTATCGATGGCCAAAGGTCAATATTGGTTTCAAGTTGCTGCCACCTGACTAAAAAAGGAGTAGGGAGGCAAAGGAATAATAGAATAGTTGGGTGCCTTCAGAAAGGACAAGGCAAGCCTAGGATCAAAGGCAAGTGGCAGGTTTAGTGTAAGAGGTGTCTTGCCATGGGCCATAGGGCATCATCCCCAAAATGTCCCTTAAATGGTACCAAGAAAAAAAGATAAAACCATACATGTACTTACTGTAGCATATTGTCCCTCTATTTTTTCATGAAGAGTGGTGCGAAACAAGGAAGGCTACTAGGCTCAACTAGTGGTGCAGCAGGCCCTAGCACACCGAAACGACAGAAAGTCGCAAGAAGTGATTCCACTTGCAATTGTCCTGGTCCTATCACTAGAAGGTACCTATTTTTTCTATTTGAATGGTATTTTTTATCCTATATTTAATTTTACTAACACTCAATTTGTTCAAGGCAAATGTCATTTATCAATGCTGGTGAACAAGGACCAAGTCAGATGGCAACCCCTCCAAGGCCTCCAAGAGCTACAAAGAAGATCACTCCAAAGAAAGGAAAAAATGAGTGATTCTAAGTAGTAGTTTCAAATGTGGACGATTTTCTAATGTCAAACATAGGACCATGCAACTGGTTGGCTTTATTTTGCAATATGAACATGTATGACTTGGTTATATAATCTAGGTGACATTCTCATATTTGGTTATATAATCTGGATGGAATTCTCAAATTTGGTTATTTCAACTTGTTTGGCTTCTTGTATGAACATATATTATGGCTACATGCTGCCAAATGTAATCTAGGTGACATTTTCATGATTTGTGTGCATGCTGTATACATTGCAAATCTGTGGGAACATGCTGTCAAAATTTGATATTTTTGGGTATATGCTGTCAAAATTTGACATTGTGGCAACATTATGTCAAAATTTAAGTGACATCTCCCCCATTGATCTAACAAGCACAACCAGATGCCATGGTCTCAGAAAGCAGATGAACTCACAGAAAGCAGAAATAGATTTGCCTTTAGTTAACTGACAGACTTGTTCTATCATCAAGAACTGAACATTTTAGTTGTCATTTCAGGTAACCGTCAATATTGCAATATCCTGTCAAAAATTGATCAATGCATTTAGATGTTTCCATTTTTTTACAGGTACATGCTATCAAAAATTGCATGTATCTTCTTAGATCAACATTGTACAAGAATTGGCTATACTATTGTTGCTGAAAAATCCGCGCTCAGCCGATGGTGCCAGATCTGTGTTGACGCGAACTAAGTCGACGAACACAATGGTCTAGGAGATCTGCTTAGCTCCAGTGCTGGTCCAAAATATTGATGAGATACGGGCATGTCAGTCAGCTTGATCCTACAACTGACAAGATAGATAAATATTTTGATCATCAAAGAGTCGATCGGCTAATGAGCCGATAGAGTGATACCAGCCGATGTCGATGCCAGCCGATGTCGATAGGGTTTTGAACAATCGGCCATATATCCAATATACATAATAATATAAATACAATGGGCTGATGATAATGTAATGAAACAATAATTAATAGAAATCAATCGGTTAACAGTAATATGATAGAATAATTGCTTGATCCAAAGGTTAAGCATACATCGGCTAATGTCCCAATATCATCAAATCTAAATGATTAGATAAACAGTGTCACCTTTGTTACGATCGGCTAAATCCAACTTGTATGTAATCCTTATAAGCCGATGTAATGTTTAGATAACTCATCGACTGAAACCCCGATGAAACCCTTATTAGCAATCAAAGGTAGGTTAGTTTTTATGGTTCTAAGCACAACTAGGATCGATGCAACTCGGAGTATGCAAAGAAACATAAAGTCTAAACAATCAAAGCTTTGACTTATTTTAAAAGTGGTGGATACCTTAGCTAATCTAATCTGGTAAAGCAATTTAGCCGATACCGGCAAAAACACTAAAGCAGATCCCAGCCGATATAAGTAAATCGAGCTACCAAACTCGATTAACTAAGATATATGATAAGCAGGTAGGCAAATATATCAACCGAACCAAAGCGATCCAAGAGGTCGAAGCAATGCAGGCTTGAACAACACCAACGTAGCCGATACAACTGTCGGGACCGGCGGAACATAGGACTTACCCCTTGACCGGAAATCAAGAGCCGATGCAGCCCCGCATCAGGTGCCAAGTTCCGCCGGTTGGTAAATAAAACCTCGAAAAAGATGGCGGCGATGCACCGAGAATAGTTGTATTGGTCTGTGAGATAGTTTACAATGACCCCGGGTGTACATATTTATGCTCATTGATAGATACTAGTCCTTATTGGACAAGATACAAACTTTCCTAAAGATAAAAAAAAACATGAAGTCCTTATCAGACACTAAACATATTTTCCTAAAGATAAAAAGAAACTAACAAACTCTGCCTAATTAATAGATAAACTGCTATGTCGCATCCTCCTTGAACTCGGTCTATTTTGGATAAGCTTCCTTTAATTAATTAATTTCCTTAACTGAACCCATCAAGAATCCGACTACTGCGGACTGATAATACCCATCGACCGATTTCAGAACTCTAAAACCGATACTGACCCTGGGCCGATAATGACTTTGGGGCTTACCAAATTTTAGCGTTAACAACTATACATGCTATCAAAACATTGCATACATCAGCTTGAAAGGGTATATCATTTACACAGGGCAAATGAGCAAAAATGTCATCAAGCAATTCCTTCTGCAACCATCCGATCTCCCAATTGATTTTGGGAGCAATTGAAAAATTGAAAAAAAAAAGCAACTTTGCCACCATCTTCTCTTCCAGTTGCTGCTTTGCTCTTGGGGACTGCTCATCACCTCCATCTTCTCGACTAAGGGTTGTTCCGTGATGGTGTGGCGCACAAGACACCTGGGGATAGCATCGCGGCGTTTGGCTACGGCAGTGCTCAGTGGCTGGGGCGGCGCTCGGCAACAGGGGTGCACGGGGGCAGCGCTCGGCAGTGGGGAAGGTGCTGCGTCGACCTAGGGTGGCGAGGGCGGTGACGCACAGAGGCAGTGGGCCAGTGGCGCTCGGCGGCGGGGTGGTGGCGACGCCGAAGAGCGCATGGTGGCGGTGTCACTGGCGAGACGGGACAAATGGGGATTGATCGATCCAAAGTGAGAATATTCTCTCTTTGGATCTGACAGGTGGGCTGCTCAATCCGTGTGCTCGCACGTGATTCGCCGGAAGTATGTTTCCTTGCATGCCGATTTCATTTCTCCTTCACTTTGGTGTATAATCTTTGCATTCATGTTAATTCTCCAAGTCTAGTACAACTACATTATTATCATTCATATACGTGTAAGAAATGCTAATTCTCCCTTTATTTATTATGGTAGATGGCGGTCGAAATTGGTACTTAACGACCATCAATAGCAAGCAATACATAACGTGCTTTTGAGTTCCCCCAATTCACCATCCATCTTCCTAATGGAATGAGCGTACTATTGCCCCCTCCATGAGAGAGAAGGTAAACAACTTCCACTTTAGATATTCTTGTGGCATGCCTGAGATTGTCAGGCACGAGCACAATTGCTCGACTTCTTGCAGATGATGATAGGGGTTTTCCCTGTCGTGCCCCGAGAAGGATTGCTCCCAAAACATTTCTATAAAGATAGGACGGAGTTCACAGCCAGATGTGAGAATGGGTTATGAAGAAGGTAGTGGCTCACATAACTAGCCCTTCAGAGCGTAAAGATTTTGAATAGATAGCTGCTCCATGGTAGGATAAAAAAGAAAGGAAGAAGTAAAAAAAAAAGAAAAGATACGAGGATTAACCAAGTTCGAAGTTATTACAACTACCGTTCCCTGCCAGTAGCGTCAGAAATACAAGTTGATATTTGTTATGGTTACAGATAAATCCGTAAGCGTACGGATACTGATGTAGCACATCGCCTTAGAGTATTCTAAGGGTATCGAATCACAGGGATCGTGTGTGTAGAATCTAAAAAAAGGATAACAACTAAATGGTAGGCTTCAACAAGGTAATACACGAGGGTATAAATACAAGACTTCCCCAGGAGGAGAGAAAAAAGCCAAGACAATCCCAAATTAGCCCAATACAGAGCCAAAAAAGCCAGGGCAATACAAGTTACCTCCACTACTACAAAATTAATAATAAGTATTGGCTCATTGGTGTTGGTCACTTTAAACTGGCACCTTTTCGATCTGTTTCCCACATCCGCTAGACGAAAAATATAGAACCGGCATTTTTGAGGTACTATAGGTGCGGGTTCAAGAGAAAAACCTACACCAATACTAGTGGTACCTTTTTTAAGAAAAAAAGTTGTCCTTTTTAGCTAGCCTCCACCAGATCCATGAGATCCAGCCTTATCCACCCACTGCTCACGCTCCCTCGCCCTCTCGCACCCTCCGCTGCTCCTCCTCCTCCACCCAAAAACCCCATCGTTCCTCCGTGCTGAAGGCGTTGAAGGACCAGAGGTCCTGCCACAGGCATCGCCGGAGGGAGCGGCGGTAGTCCCCATCTGACGATGACAGCTAAAGGCGAGGCTTCTCCTCCTCCTCATCCTTCCTTCCTAGGCCTTCTTGCGCTAGGGTTAGGGCCAGATTAACTTCTTCACTGCCGCAGATGTCGCCGTCGGCGTGAGGTCAATTAACATGTCTCATTCTCCTTTGTTCCTTTTCAGGCAAACCCTTGGTACCTGGTGTACACCAATGGGCTCTGCACCGCCTACTCGCTGGCATAGCCGCTCTACATCACCGTGCCGAGGCCGGCGACACTGAGGATTTTTTTATTGTTGAAGATTATAGGTGTTGGCTGTCTGTAGAACCGACACCTATAATTTTCATATGTGCCAGGTTTAGAACCAACAACTATGCCCATTCGCATAGGTGCCCCCAAATTGGTACTGGTACCTATGGTGGGTTCCGATCCGACACCTATTAAGGATCCTATAGCAGTGCTACAATATTGCGGAGTTCATATTCGAGAAAGCCGACAATTACTAGCCGTCGACCACCTATTCGAGCTTTACGCTGCTAGATTGATAAAGACTAGATAAGGTTCTTCTCCTCACTTTACTTGTGAGAGATTGATTATATAATGGTAATACCGCGACTTCAGCTAACAAGAGTAGGCTATTACCATTAGTGAGAGATCAAACTTATATAAAATTCTTGTCTCCTGTTTTTTTACTGCAATCTCGCTTATACCCTAATATCAACTTCTCTCATATATTACAAATATAGTAGGCGTGTAAAGCCCATCGACAAGGACCTATCGCTGCTGGCCAACCTGGCCCGTCCTTGGGCACGTGCGAGGTGAGCAACCACAGAGAGCCCCCAAAATAATGTGTTTTTAAGTCAGTGCGTTGAGATATGTTTAGGATCTCTCCATTCCATGTCTTTTCAAATTACTTTCTTTTTGCTCAATTGAAACGTCTAGAATGATTTGTTTTTTCTTATTTCCGATAAGTGTCGATGGTAATTATGACTACCTCCAAAGAACCGTACGTTGTGACGATGATGTGAACGTGTATTGCCAGTGTCGACGGTAATCATGACTACCTCAAAAGAACCGAATGTTGTGACGATGATGTGAATTGTGTTCCAGGCAATAAAGATTACATTTTTTTCATTAGTAAGAATAAACTAAATTGCTGCGATGATTCTTATTCTACTTAGCCAGATCGCAACTACATATATATAGGTGGGTGAGTTTTTTTATATAGCTCTTGTTGCAAACAATTCATGCTCGTTTGGTAGCAGGATATAGCTAAATAGAGGAGTATTAAATTGGTGCTAGCTTTCCTCACATGCTTGAAGGGTTATATGAAAAAGTTGCGGTAGTAGAGGGGAATATATCCTTTCACTCTCCGTGTACACTTCTTACGTACCAACTAACAAATATTATAGAAAATTTTAGAAAAAATTAGACACATAATTTCAATAGTATTACACCTACTGTGAAATCTTATCTTCAAATTCATTATATTTTAACCGTAACAAAACAAATAAAATTCTGATAGATTTTTACCTTAAAGCTGTCAGATTTTTTATTTTTTTTTTTACAACTACAATTTGAATATGAAACGTTGCAGAAATGTATAATACTATTGGAAGTAAAAATCCAACTTTTTATAGAATTTTTCGTGATATTTGCTAGTTGGTGTGGATAGTATATGTTTCCGTAGTAGAGACCTATCCTAGCGTACTTAAAAAATATATATAGCACTGGTCTATTATGCAATTAATATTTTCTAATGATAAGACCAATTTTATTTAATTAGGGACCTCAAATTATTATGGGCCGCCCCAGGAAAATCGAGCGATCGTTGGCAACCAGTGGAGGTGGTGTTTTGGGGAAGGGGCAGGTGGGCAGCGCCACAGCGAACGGCTTACAATACGCGAGTCTGAATTTGACTTTAAACGGATCTCCAGGTTTATAGAAAAAAGAGAGCTCACGTGCACCTTTTATTTTTCATTTTTCCTGACAACAAAACTGCTATGGGTCAGTCACCAGTAATATATTTTGCAGAACTAAAAAATTAATGTCAGAAAACTTGTAGCAAAAAGGAAGTTTTAAAAGATAGAGACAGGATTGCATAAGACTACCCCACCCCCGCATCGCCCCGCGCAGATGACCCGGGGGTGACCGGTGCCCTAGCGCCACCACCCTCCTCCTCCCTTCCCCGCCACCGGAGCTAGCCGCCGGAAACTGAAGGACTAGCAAGGATGGTGGTGGCGGGGTTCGGTTTTGATCCCCCTCAGGCACGGAGAGAGGGTGGCCAGCGGTGGCAACGACGCGAGGGGGTCGGACAGTAGCTTACTGTCCGTACATCCTAATACTAAATCTAGCGTATATGTCTCATCTTATCTGTGATGGAGGGGTTGTAGTATTACCTATACTATTGTATAGTTTTTTCTACAATGATATTTAAATTTTGTCTTGTCATCCAAATTTTTAAAATTTCAAAATACATATCCAATATAGATATATATATGTCCTTTAAATTTTTACCATGTGTCAGCCCAGCCCTAAACCATTATAATCCCTGTAGGGCCACGTACATCACAGCTAGGTGTACAAATACAAGTTATTAATGTCCAAAACCATGCTTACCTTAGGAAAAAACTACAGTTAGTATTGCTTTTATGGTGCATTATACTATAATCTATATTATGATAAGTGTATTAAAATCTAGCCGTTGATTTTCATCACCATTCAATTATTTTTCCAAAGCTATTTTTTCATCTCTCCTGCTATCTGTACTAAAAATAAATATGGCCAAACTTGTTTCGTTTGATATAACACATTCACTACTATAGAAACCCTCAATTGGTACCGGTTAGGAACCCCATAAATTAGGGTGTTGGATTTTCCAACCGGCACTTAACAGGTGGTATTGATGTGGAGGGGAAAAAGGTATCAGTTATGGTGCCGGTTTAGGAACTAACACCTTTGAGGTTCCATGAGTAAAATAAAGCTGGATCAATGAATCGGCTCGATTAGCTCCCCTTCACCCTAACCAAATTTCATAGAACATTTAATTCATAGAGTGAACATGTAATCCAAGAACATAAGAAGGCCGAACACTAAGAACATCCAATACTAGCCAATGTCGAGGAGGGTGCCACCACCATTGTGCTGGGTGGGTAGCCCGTCGGATATGGTGGAGGGGAGGATGACGCCCTTGTTGCCGGTTCCCCTCCCCCGCCACCTCCCCTCCCACTGGATCTAGCGGGATCTGGCGGAGGGTAGGGCGTCGCCGTCGCCTGGGTAGGGAGAGGCGCATGCAAGAGAGAGACCGTGAGAGAGAGAGGCGCGCGGTCCTACTCTCCTTATCCGCTTGGGAGGATAAGGACGATCGAGTGGTCGGCTCAACTTGATTTTTTCGGGTGACAGTTTTTTAAAATACGACACCTATAATATATTATAAGTGTTAGTTTTTTAATTAAGAGGTACCTATGATAAATCAAAGATATCGATTTTTAGAAAAACCCAGCACCTACCGTGTCGGGTCAGTTTTTCTATAGAAATGACACATATAATCGTTTAAATGTGTCCTTTTTTATTTTGAGACTGTGAAGATCGAAAAAACACTATATATATCGGTTTTAGTTGTTTCAGCACATATAGTGTTAACCTGTATGTGCCTTTCTGTATTAGCGATTGATGTCTTTTATTTGCACAATGTACCATAAAAAATCTTATAGCTTCTGGCCGTACATACTAAGTATCGCTTATATTTTAGCCGTAACAACATTCTGACATTTTTACCTTAAAGCTGTTAGATTTTTTCAATTTTTTTGTTAAGGCTAAAATATAATGAATTTGAATATAAACTTTATATATATGTGTAATACTATTAGGAGTAAATATCCAACTTTTAATAGAAGTTTTCGTGATATTTGCTAGTTTGTGTGCGTGGGAAGCTTGTGTGCATAAGATATTTTCCGTAGCAGAGACCTATCCTAGCGTACTTAAATATATATATATAGCACTGATCTATTATGCAATTAATATTTTCTAATGATAACACCAATTTTATATTTAATATAGGGACCCAAAATTATTATGGGCCGCCCTAGGAAAATCGAGCTGTCGTTGGCAACCAGTGGAGGTGGTGTTTTGGGGAAGGGGCACTGGGGCAGGTGGGCAGCGAACGACTTACAATACGCGAGTCTGAATTTGACTTTAAACGGATCTCCAGGTTTATAGAAAAAAGAGAGCTCACGTGCACCTTTTATTTTTCATTTTTCTTGACAACAAAACTGCCATGGGTCAGTCACTAGTTTTAGGACAACTAGTGACCAGTAATATATTTTTCAGAACTAAAAAATTAATGTCAGAAAAGTTGTAGCAAAAAGAAAGTTTTAAAAGATAGAGAGAGGATTACATGAGTAAGAATTCCCCACCCCCGCGTCGCCCCGCGCAGACGACCCGGGGGTGACCGGCGCCCTAGCACCACCACCCTCCTCCCCCCTTCCCCCACCACCGGAGCTAGCCACCGGAAACCGAACAACTAGCAAGGATGGTGGTGACGAGGCTCAGTTTTGGTCCCCCCCAGGAGCGAAGAGAGGGTGGCCAGCAGCGGAGGCGCGAGGAGACCGCTCGGTGGCGAGGGGAGGAGCTCCCGCTCGGCGGCGGGGGCGCGAGATGGAGGAGCTCCCCCTTATCCGGCGCTCCTCCCAGATCTGGGGAGCAGACTCCTAGACCTGGCGGTCGTGGAGGCGGGGGTCCCCGACGGGTAGAGGAACGATGACACCCACGACGAGGGCTACTCCTAAGGGCTCCTCCCGGGCCCATGGGACAGCAATGACCAACTAGATCTCCTCCCGGCCACGGCCTGCCACGGTGATGGGGGTTTTCTAGATCTGTGGACGGTGGTGGCGGAGCTCCCCCTAGCCTACAGGCAATGGTGGCGACAAGGTCCTAGGGACGTCGGTGGCAGTGGGGAAGCAACAGCAACAAGGGACCTCGGCGGCAAGCTCATCCCTACTACATCGGTGATACTTCTGTCCTGCTTTAGCGATGGAGGCAGGACCAAGGGTGGCAGACCAACTGGATTTGGGGCATCCACGCCCAGGTCCGGCCGCACACAGGCTCGGTTGGTGGTGGCGGCGGTTTTCGTTCTTGGAGGGTGTTGGTGGTGGTGCAAGAGAGAAGGCCACCTCGGCGTGCTGCGATGACTAACATGCTAGCGAGTGTACGCAATGTGTGCAGTGGGATTGCCTTCACGTTGGTAGGTCGGTGGAGGCCAAGGCAAAAGCCATACGACAACACCTGCGGGTGCCGTGCCCTCCTTGGACGCGTCTTAGGCTGTGTTCTTCCCCTACCTTTCCCAACTCACATATCTCGTTTTCCGCGCGCACACTTCCCAAACTACTAAACGGTGCGTATTTTGGAAAAAAAATTCTATATGAAAGTTGCTTTACAAAATCATATTAATTCATTTTTCAAGTTTATTTTAGCTAATACTTAATAAATCATGCACTAACCGTCGCTCCGTTTTGCGTGTTGGGAGTGAGGGTTCTCAACCTTCACTCCCGAACTCAGCCTTATTGTGCCTTCCTGTTCTGTTGTGTTCTGATTCTCCGGATGTAAATCTTGCCCATTCTTGGGCCGGCGATGGTGACGTAGCTTAGCGTTGCACCCTTCTTGAAGGCATTGTTGAGGAAATCCGAGGCAATCTCTAGTTTGGCTCCGCTTTAACACCTAAGGAGGGCCTTCGAGAAGTTTGAGCTGTTGCGTTGAGGCTTTCGACGAGCTTGGCAACGATGCCTCGTAGCTTTGCTTGGTTTTGAGCAAGGTTTGTTATCGTCCTCTTGGAAATTCGGAACCGCTTCACATTTGTGAGCTTGGTAACGATGACCCAAGGTGGACCTCGTCTTTTGTGTTTTGCTCTGGTGTGGGGTTACAAGCTTTTTGGTCTGCACCGATTTGTCAATCTAGCTTGGCCTTGCTTTAACGAGACTAGTGGTTGTGAAGTCGTAGCGGTGGCGTCGGCGGGGCTTGACGTGTGGAAACGATGACATGAGCCTAGTTGAGTTGCGCTTCGGCATGGCCTACATTGTTGCCCTGACCCTGGTGTTTCCTAGCGAAGTCAGAGTCGCTCAAGTGTTGGTGTGATGATGATAATGTTGCGTATTTGCCAGTGTATGGGAGCTTTGTTTTCCTTTAGCTTGTTGCCTGTTCATGTGAACGACTTTTGTTGAGTGTTGTGCTCAGTTGTCCTGTTCTCGCTTCCTTGGTAGCTTAGGTTAGTTGGTGGAGTGTTGTGATCGTTGTGGTTTTGCCTAGTTTTCCCTAATTAACTGTGTATTTTATGATTTGGTCTCATTCTCTTATTAAAATGGGCACTTATTCTTTATATTAAACGTCGGCCGTTCGAAAAAAAATAGATAGAGAGGAAGTACTCATATAAAATAAAAAATAGACCAAGAAGAAAGAAGACATACGTTTCGCTTAAATACCATGCCGGGAGTGGGCTTCGTTAAAATGTCACTTTCAACCTAGGTTGCACGCTATAATACCCAAACAGACAAAAATACCCCTATTGCTACCTTCTTCCATCCTTCTCCCCTCTCCGAAACCACCACTGTCACCGCTGTGAGCAGTAGCCACCACCGTCGTTCCACCGTCGAAGGGCCATGCCATCGTCATTGCCACCTTCTTCCCACGCCACCGCCGCTGGTGAGCCCGAGGCCGAAGCCTCCCCGCGTCACCGTCTCTCTCTCTCTTCCCCATCTCCAGCGTGCATCGCCCGTCGCCAAGCCTGTCCATATGTCACCCTGGAGCCCCCATGGTGCGCCGCTAAGTTTGCCTCCACCTCCACCTCCTCCTGTTGGAGCCACCACCGTTCGTCGCCGCCATGTGCTGAATGCCGTTGTGCCCACGATGTCCTCGCAGCGCCGGAGCATGCCCTGGTGCCATGGCCGGCTTGCGGTGGTGCGGCGTCGACGACGGAGGTGGAAGAAGGGTAGCAACCATGGTACTTTTGTCCGTTTGAGTATTACAGCGTGTGGTATTTTAACGAAGTCCACTTTCAACATGGCATTTGAGAGAAACCCATTTTTGAAGATGGCACAATCTCAATTTTCTCCTGAATGCCAACAAATAGTGAAAAAAAAGAGCGGAACCACCACTAGTCCACTACTCTGAGTAGGAGCACCCAACAAGCTTTGTAGCTCTGCTCAGTAGTTGGCAAATAGATCTCACCAAGGAAGCGCGACGGCATCTGAAGTCCTCTGGTGCGGCGGCGCAGCGGCTCTCTAGCTCGTTTCGGAGTCGGAGCTAGGCTGCGCGAGCGTCTTCGAGGCAACCAGCTCGTCGGTGGCTGGAGAGGCGGCGCAGTGGCTTTCCAGCGATTTCGCTAATAGAGGGCTCCCGGCGAAGCATCAATGTCGGCACTGGCTGGGCCACGGGCGACGGCGGCCCAAGTTGCGGGGACTTGGTTCATCCTCCCTGCGATTCCCTCCTGTTGAGTGTTGAGGCTACTCTCCAATTTTGCTGTTCAATTTTGTTCGAATATTTCGTTCGAATTATTCCCGAAATTTTCCCTCTTTTCGATAGATAGATAGAACCTTGGTCAGTAACAGTAAGCCAATAGATCTCATCAAGATGGCTGAGGTGATGGCGAGTGCTGCTACCGGGTTGATCACATCACTCCTGGGCAAGCTCGCCAGCCTGCTCGGTGACGAGTACACCCTGCTCCACGAGGTGCGCGGCGACGTCGAGTTCCTCCAGCGCGAGCTGAGCGGCATGGACGACTTGCTGGAACGGCTTGTGGAGATGGAGAAGAATGGACACGGCACCAAGAAATGGAGGGTGAAGCTGCGTGAGCTCGCCTACGAAGTCGAGGACGGCATCGATTCCTTCACACACAACCTTGGCTCTGCCCATGACAGGGCAGGGTTCGTGCGAGGTTACAGGCAGAAGCTCAATCTGATGGTCCACCACCAGGTCGCCAAGCAGATCAAAGAACTCAAGGAACAAATCGAAGAGGAGAGCGCACGGCACAAGAGGTATAACCTGCACCTGGATGGCTCATCCGTCAACACCATTGTAGGTGACGAAATCGACTGCCGAGTGAAGGCACTGTATGTAGATCCGGACCATCAGCTTGTGGGGATGGATGGTCCGGTGGCGAGCATCATGGAGCTGCTGACCCTGGAAGAAGATGAGTCGTCGGCGAAACAGCTCCAGATCGTGTCCATCTATGGCCCTGGAGGTCTAGGCAAGACTACACTTGCCAATCAGGTGCACCGGAGAATCAAGGGCCAGTTTGACTATGCTGCTTTGGTGTCTGTGTCTCAAAAGCCAAATCTTAAGGACATTTTGACCAAGATGGCTCCTTCAGTCATCCGAACTGACCGCAGCTGCAGTTTTGATAGTACATGGCAACTCCTCGAAAATGTCAAAGATTTTCTTCAAGACAAAAGGTATGGACACATCTTCAATTCGATTATTTAGTCCTTGGATTAGTACAAATTAACTTGCCTAGACTACTACTCCATCCGTCCCAAAATATAATAACCTATGATCGTATGTAATGTATCCTAATACTATAAATCTAGATAATGTCTATACAAGATATGTCTCATCTTGTCCAAAGTTGTTATATTCTGAGATGGAGGGGTAGTTAGTATTACCTATACTATTGTATAATTTTTTCTACAATGATATTTAAATTTTGTCTTGTCATCCAAATTTTTAAAATTTCAAAATACATATCCAATATAGATCTATATATGTCCTTCAAATTTTTAACATGTGTCAGCTCGGCCCTAAACCATTATAATGTATCCCTGTAGGGCCACGTACATCACAGCTAGGTGTACAAATACAAGTTATTAATGTCCAAAACCATTTTTATCTTAGGAAAAACTAGAGTTAGTAATGCTTTTCTGGTGCATTATACTATAATCTATATTATGATAAGTGTATTAAAATCTAGCTGTTGATTTTCATCACCATTCATTTTTTTCCAAAGCTATTTTTTCGTCTCTCCTGCTATCTGTACTAAAAATAAATATGGCCAAACTTGTTCCGTTTGATATAACACATTCACTACTATAGAAACCTCAATTGGTACCAGTTGGGAACCCCACAAATTAGGGTGTCGGATTTTCCAACTGGCACCTAACATGCGGCATTGATGTGGAGGGGAAATAGGTATCGGTTTAGGAACCGACACCTTTGAGGTTCCATGAGTAAAAAAAAACTGGCCCTATGAATCGGCTCGATTAGCTCCCCTTCACCCCAACCAAATTCCATAGAACATTTAATTCATAGAGTGAATATGTAATCCAAGAACATAAGAAGGCCAAACACTAAGAACATCCAATACTAAGAACACAAAGAATGAGTCGACGTCGAGGAGGGCGCCACCGCCGTTGCCGCTGGGTGGGTAGCCCGTCGGATCTGGCGGGGGGGAGGGTGACGCCCTTGTTGCCGGTTCCCCTCCCCCCGCTGCCTCCCCTCCCACTGGATCTGGCGGAGTGTAGGGCATCGCCGCCACCTAGGTAGGGAGAGGCACACGCGAGACAGAGACCGTGAGAGAGAGAGAGGCGCGCGGTCCTCCTCTCCTTATCCGCTCGGGAGGATAAGGACGATCGAGCTGTCGGCTCAACTTGGTTTTTTACGGGTGCTGGTTTTTTAACAATCGACACCTATAATATATTATAAGTGTCAGTTTTTTAATTAAGAGGTACCTATGATAAATCAAAGATGTTGATTTTTTACAAAACCCGGCACCTACAGTATCGATTTAGTTTTTTTGTAGAACTGATACATATAGTCACTTAAAGCTGTCCCTTTCTTTATTTTCAGCCTGTGAAGATGGGAAAAACACTATAGATGTCGGTTTTAGTTGTTCCGGCACCTATAGTGTTGACCTATATATGCCTTTCTATAGTAGCGATGGATGCCTATTTGCGCAATGTACCATAAAAAAATCTTATAGCTTCTGGCCGTACATACTAAGTATCACTGTAAAACTGAATACAGGTACCTCATTGTTTTTGATGATATCTGGAGTACAGAAATATGGAAGCATCTGAAGTCAGTTCTACCCAGAAACAACAAGAAAAGCAGAGTAATTACTACAACTCGCATGTCCGATGTTGCGAGCTCATGTTCTTCCCAGTCCAATGATCATATCTATATAATGAAATCTTTAAGTGATGCTGACTCCAAAGAGTTATTTTCTAAAATTATTTTTGACCACAAGGGTAAATGTCCAAAGGCATTGGATGAAATAGCTGATAAAATCTTAAAGAAGTGTGGTGGTATACCATTGGCCATAATTACGTTAGCTAGTTTGCTTGCTAAAAAACCAAAAACAAGGAAAGAGTGGAAAAGAGTGAAAAGTTCTATTGGCAATGCATGTGAACTACATGGGATGAGACAGACATTATGCCTTAGCATTTATGATCTGTCTTATGATCTTAGGAACTGTTTCTTATCACTTGGCACATTTCCAGAGGATTATGAAATTGATAGAGAGAGATTGGTATTGAGATGGATTGCTGAAGGATTCATTTCGGGGAAAGAACAACTTGAATTGGAGCAAAAAGGAGATAACTACTTTAATGAGCTAGTTAATAGGAGTCTGATTCAGCCAATTGATATTCAGTATAATGGTTCTGCACGAGCTTGTCGAGTCCATGATCTGATGCTTGAACTTATAGTATCCATGTCAAAAGAAGAGAAATTCATCATTACATTAAATGGACCGGAGTGTCTACCTATCTCGGGTAAAATTCGATGGTTATCTCTTCATTCCAATGAACATGAGGTAATGCAAGTGGTCACAGATAATCGCCAGCATGTTCGATCTGTCAGTTTCTTCCCGCCTGTTGCACAATTGCCTCCTTGTTTAGAATTGAAAGCTATGAGGGTTTTTGATGTAAAAGGTTGTCAGTTTGGGGAGCACAAAAAAATGAAAAACATTGCAAGTTTAATTCAGTTGAAGTATCTGAATTTGGCAGATACCAATGTGAAAGAACTTCCAAAAGAAATTGGGGAGTTGCATTTCTTAGAGACTCTTGATGTTAGAAATTGTCCAATACAAAGTTTACCACCATCATTGTGCCGATTGCAGAAGTTGGTGCGACTTTTTGTCAGCCTTGGAGTCACATTGCCAGATAAGATTGGAAAGATGCAAGCATTGGAGGAGCTATCACATGTTGCCATCTTATGCAACTCTTTGAATTTCGTGGAGGCACTAGGGGAGTTGAGCAAATTGAGAGTGTTCAGAGTGGATTGCCGGTATTCATGGCTTAACGGGAAGAAACAAGCCCCAAGGCAATCAGTCAGCAAGTATGAAGATGCTTTGTTGTCGTGTCTTCGAAATTTGTGCAAAGAAAATCTTCAATCACTAGAGATCAATCTTACTGATGGCTCTTCCTTGGTGTTTTCGTTGATGAATCCATACTGTCCTTTTCCTCAACTCGAAGAACTTGTCATTTCCAATTTCATTTCCAGAGTTCCAAGGGGCATGGGCTCGTTGAAGGACGTTATCCATTTGGAAATCAAACTTGATAGGATGGAAGAAGAAGATCTCCATATCATCAGAGACATGTCTGCTTCACTGCTTTTTCTGAGAATTGACTTGGAGAGAACGCCAGAAGAGAGGCTTATCATTGACGCCGAGGGATTTGAGTGCCTGAAGCAATTTGCGTTTTGCTGTGCTGGAATGGGACTGAAATTTGTGCAAGGAGCTATGCCAGATCTCGAGAAGCTTGATCTTGATATCGGGGTTCGAAAGACCATGTCCAAGTATGGTGGTTTCGACTTCGGCATCAAGAATCTTGAAGCACTCAAACATGTTTGTGTCAAACTTGATTGTCAACATGCTGGAAGTGAGGAGATAAAGTCTGCAGAGGATACTATCACGAAAGGAGTCCTTCCAAGACGTATAATGCCACAAATTCAAAGGATTGGTATTGCCCCTTGCTCCCAAGAAACCTTGATCTTGTTTCTCTTTCATTGTTCATACATTAATCAGCAGTCGTTTGATCTTTTGAAGGTCGGTGACCAAAGGAACTTTCTTCCAAAAATAGTTGAATGCTACTGCTTCGGCATTTCCAGGCGTGTGTTCCATCCGTTGAGTAATGCTTATTTCTCAGAATCTATCTATCTATGTATTTATTTATTAGTATTAAAGCTAGCTTTCTTCCAAAACTAGTTGATTGTTTTAGTTGGACTCTTCATCAGAATGGGAAATTCTCGGTTCATTCAATGTATATATACAGCTTCAATCAATGATGGTTATGTAGAAGTTTAAAAAAAAAACTATGGTTATGTAGAGAGTAACAAGATTTTTGTGAAAAATGAAGATGCCACTTACGATACAAGTTTTTATGCAGTACATGTACAAAGGAATGGTTTCACGAAATTGGAATGGTACTGTAAACAAGGTTGTTTTTTTAACCAAAACGAAACAATTCATATTGATTTTGTTTCAAACAATTCATATTATTTAAATGTCATAATGTTAAGTTTCTTTGGAGAGGTGCGTTCATATTGATTTTGGTTTAAACCCACTTTTACTTTCCTTTACAGGGGAAGACGCTTCGATTCTAGTAAACGTTATCAAGAGATGAAGGTTATGCAACTCTTTGCTAATCATGTATGCAAATTTAGATGCTTTTAATAATGTCTTGTCATCTAAAGTATGTGGTAATCTTTTTGTCCTTTTGTGATTAGACGGATGTTATATAAACAATGTAATAATTTGGCTGTACCTTCTCACAACCAAGCAGAGGCCGTGTTTTTTTCCGTTACTAAAAAAGTAAAAATTCTGAAAGAAACAGTTGTAGCTAACATTTTTCAAATGAGGTGTCCGTGGTGACTTCATCAATCTCAACATATTTCGATTCAGTCTTTCGAAAATGCTCATATAGGTAAGGTGTGCCTATGTAATATTTTTGTTTTTTAAGCCTTTTTGATTTTTAAGTTTAGAAATAAATCTTTCCGAAACTTATTTTTGAGAACCAAACCTTCTGGCCAACATTGATCTGGTGTAGCCAAACAATATTACACACCATTCTTGCTAACGTGATAGTGTTATTCAGCCACGCCATCCTCGTTGGTATGGTAGAATAAAATTATCACACCCGTTAAGAGTGGCATGGCAGTTTTGTTTTACTACATCACATAGGCTGGTGTGGCTAAAAGGTTTAGATTTTAAAAGTTTTGGAAGGGTTTGTTTTTAAAATTAAAAATTTTAAAGGTTAAAAAAATAAAAAAAAATTGTGCGGTGTGTGTTTATAGTGATGAGTGTGCACACGTTGTGAACTTGTTTCTACTGCATTTTAAAAACATTATGTGGTATGCAGCCTTTTATATTGGAAAAAGAAATTATATTAATACGATACATCAAACTCAGAACCTCTTTCTATACACTGCAGCCATACTGCAGCCATGATGTTATTTTGTATTATAAGGTGATGAGGACTTTGCAAGGGTCCGAGAGGTGTCTTCATGAATCACAAAGTCCGCCACATAAAATTTTGCGCAAAAGCATATATATATATTGATGGCCACCCACATCATCAATAACTAAATAGATTGAAATGTAAACATATCCTATGCACACAAGCCTTCTCATACACACGTCATGCACGTCAACTAATAAATTTTACCAAAAAAATCTAAAAAATATTGTACAGGTACTTCAAATAGTATTACATAAATAGTCTTAGCCTCAAATTTATTATATTTTAGTTATAACAAAAAGGATAAAATTCTAACTGTTTTAAGAGTATAAATGTGTCAGAATTTTGTCTTTTTTTTTCTCTATATATAATGAATTTGAAGATACGACTTTACACGTAGATGCAATATTACTAAAAGTATATGTAAATTTTTGATAGAATTTTTGGTGATATTTTTTAATTGGTGTGCATGATGTGTACGCGAGAAACCTTGTGTGAATAGAATACATTCCCTAGCTAAATACTCCCTCTGCCCCAAAATATAAGATGTTCTGGTTGGATGAGATATCCTAGTACACGAATCTGGATAGATTGTTTGTTCAGATTCGTAGTACTATGATGTATCTAATCCTACCAAAACTTCTTATATTTTGGGATGGTATTTTGGGACGGAGGGAGTAGTCGGTCGAATCAATTAAGATGGTTAGCATTACAGCATTTAATTTGGCCTTTAGAGGTGAGCCATTAGTCGACGAGAAGGGAAATAAGAACATAGAAAAAAGCGAGATGAGAATTGAGAATACATGATTAATTGAGTATTAACTGTAAATTTGAAAAATAAATTAATATGATTTTATAAAAGCAAATGTTGTATAGAAAGTTTTCTTAAAAATACACATCGTTTAGCTTTAGCAATTCGTGTAATAAACTTTTCTCTCCTATGCTCGTCTCAAAGACAGCCTTGGTTGCACTTAAACTTGCTCATGGAAAAAAGAAAAAGGAAACGGCAGTTTCGATTTATGGAAGAACTCGAAGCATATCATATCCTCTTCTGCTCCTGTCTGGCACGTAAGCCTTCTTACATTTTGCATGAATATGCATGTATCAGATGAGCGAAGGATTTTCTAGTCATCAAGGAGCCTTCTTACATTTTGCATGAATATGCATGTATCAGATGAGCGAAGGATTTTCTAGTCATCAAGGAGAGGCGATAGCGCTAGCTCCCGACGGCCTCTCCCGTTCACCACCTCTGGTGATGTCGCCGGCGGTGACCCACCCACCTCTTCCCTCCTCCTGCCTTCCTCCCCTTCTTTCTTCTTTTTTTTTTCTTTTTTCCTCTCTCCCTCTTCCAGATCTATCTGGCTTTCCTCAGATCTAGAAGGTCTTCCTTGGATCCCCTCATCCCCAGGAGGGTTGTCCGGTTTGCTCAGAGTTACAGGATATATGTTGGCGGTAGCGTGCATAAAGATGGTGGTGGACATGGCTTCAGCGGCAGTGGCCCAATGCGGCAGCAGCTGGGTGAGCCCGATGCCCAGTTATGGTCGTGCCTCGGCGAGGTGGTGGAGACGATCTAGTAACAACGTGGAGACTATTTCTCCGATTCCTGAAATCTCAAGTCATCGGACGGTTTCGCAGCTCTAGGAGCGGCAACTGCCAGGGGTGCCCGACTGGCGGTCGATGTGCCCCAGAAACAAGGTGGATCCCATTCAGGCAGCGATGTGGCTCTAGGAGCGGTGGCTGCAGGATCTCATTCCCCTGGCGCGGGTAAACAATTCAGCGAAGGAGGTTCTCGGTGGCGGAGACCCTAAGGGCCGCAGTAGCTAGGAGAGCCTTACTACCCAGATCTAGCCACATCTAGGCAAGAACGGTGGTGGAGCATCCCTGGCGAGTCCAAGTGGACGGGTGGAGGATCGGCTTGGTGGTGGCATTGGTGGTTGTTTTGCTGGTGGCATGCTACGAGCGTTGTCGTCGCAGCTGCAACATCAAAGGGGAAGACGGCGTGATGACGGGGTTCTGACTTTCGCATGGCGAGTGATGGTTGTCGTTCTGAGTAGCAATAATTACGGTGGGACGAACTAGTTCTTGTCTCCCTCTTTCACTCATGGCGTTACGGCGAAGTTTAGGACCTTCGTTAGTGTTGCATCCGTAGTTCTCTAGTGTAAGGTTCCGAGCCTAAGCGCTCGGTTTGGTGTCACCGGTCGTGTTGTACTTGTATGGTTGTGAGTCATAGTAATCTTATGGCTATGTACAACCATTTTGAATGTAGATGCCGATTTCATATAAACCATTATCTAAAAACTTATATCAGATGAGCAGTAGGTTGTTGATCACCATCTTTTTTGTTTCTCCCGGGTGCGCCCACGGGAGTAGGGTTGGCAATGGGGCCCCGATCCCCGTTCCCCGGCGGGGAATTCCTCTATTAGGGTGAGCAAACGGGATGAATTCATCCCCCACGGGGCCAAAAAGGCCAAAAACAAGCCCCATCGGATGGGCCGGGGTCGGGGCCGTTCCAATACTCCCCGGCCCCGTACCCCCATGGGGCCTCGAGACATATTGGGCCATGAGCAAATCCCAGTCCATATAAGTCTGTAGGAAATCATAGCGCAATTAAGAGACCCAATTAGGAGTACTATATATAAAAAAAAACCCTAGGTCTGATTCCTCCCGTCCCGACTTCCCGAGGCCGAGTCCGGTCGGCGGCCGCCACAGCGCCACCGCCACTCCCACTGGCGTAGTCGCGTTTTCTCCAATCCCCTTTCCTAATTTTTTTCTCTGATCCGGAATCCAGGGGCGACCGGGCGAGGCGATGCCGCTAGGGCGCCAGCGAGGCTGCCAACTCGTGCACTCGCGCTCCCCTTGCCATCGCCGTGTCGGAGGTAACCACGCCGTCGTCGCCCTCGCAGATTTTTGCGCGCCACTGCCGTGTCTGTAGAGCACTAGAGCATCGTCGGCGTACATGCCAGTAGCGTCGGTGTCGCCATCGCACTCGCCGCGCCGCCATCACCCTTGCCGTACAGCCATCGCCGCGCGCAGCGCCGTCGCCATAGCACATCTGCACCATCGCCGCCTAGTGAGCTTGTGAGTGGTTGTGCGCCATGGCAGCCTCGGCTCATTCCGGATCGACCCTCTACGACGGCCGGTGATGTATTGTTCCTATTTTCCTCCTCCGATTTTCGTACATTAACCTTCTATGCAGCCTTCTTCCTCCACTGACTCCATTCGACCGTCCCACCTCAAAGGGACGCCATCTCCGAGCATCCTCCGGTGCTGCAAGCGACACCAAAGACTAACAAGGCCACTGCCGCTAGCCCCAACCTAGCACTACCGGCTCCGCCCGAGAAGGAGAAAGCTGCACCAAGAGAATCATCTCCGACTGCCCAAACCATCGTTGTTGGTGATCCGAAGCGCCTTCCTCGACCAGCCAAGGACAAGGTCAAGGCCAAGCCTTCAGAACCAAAGCGCCCCTGCTTGAAGAAATCCTCTCCGGCGGCAGCCGTGAAACCAGACCACACCATTATTCATTCTCTTGGGTTAGTATTGTCTCTTGTACATGCGATCTTTCAATGTTGAAATGAAATTTTGAAATATGACTATGAGTGGAATGTATGAACTGTTGAGTATGGTTAATGTGAGTATGGTCAATGTAAGTCAGTGTGTGTATCTTAGCAGATTATAATTATGTGCTTGTGGTTGTGCATGTTAACATAAATTTATTTATGTCATTAATTCCAAATTTATTGTCAGGTTCATGTTTGACTATTTCTCCAAAGTAAATATATACTTGTCTGTCAATTCAACATCTGAAACTTAAATTTCCTTGCATTATGTGCTTGTGCTTGTCATTCTCCATGATTGTTTCTCCAAAGTAAATATATATTTTGCTTGTACTGTTGCATTATGTGCTTGTGTTGAACTACATATTCAAAAAAATGTCTACGACGGGTAGTACTAGCCAGCGTCAAACTCCAGGTTCACAAAGCTCACAGCCAACATCTGAGTCACTTCCACAACCTGAACCTGTCCAAGACTCAGAAGCAATTGAAGTAAATGATGTGGAGGAAATGGAAGTTGAAGTTGAAGTAGAAGATGAAGAAGATGGTGTTGATGCTCCTTCAACAAGAAAGCTCACTTCGGCTATTTGGAAGGAGTTCAAGAGGGTGAAATACATGGGGAGAGCTAAAGCAAAGTGTATGCACTGTTACAAGAAGCTTGGGGGAGACAGAATGGAACCAAGCATCTTCATGACCATTTAAAGACATGCACACTAAGAAGGATCAAGTTGGCAGGAAACAAGTCATTGGCACAAGGAACATTGAGGTTTGGTTCGAAGGATTCAGGGTCAATTTCCTTGGAAAACTACACATTTGATCAAGATGTTGCTTATAAAGCACTTCTTGATATGATAGTGCTTCATGAGTATCCGTTGTGCATGGTT
The DNA here is from genome assembly GCA_000573905.2 of Oryza punctata. Taxonomy (NCBI): domain Eukaryota; kingdom Viridiplantae; phylum Streptophyta; class Magnoliopsida; order Poales; family Poaceae; genus Oryza; species Oryza punctata. The sequence goes on along the minus strand of CM002495.2, from coordinate 19,132,528 downwards.
GATCACGCTGGCTTTAGGAGATTTGTGGGTGCACTTCAACCACTATTCAAGATGGGCACAAGGAACACTATCAGGTAATGTGTAGCAATTGGTGGTTGTCATATTGTATTCCAATTTTCTGTTTCTATTTTCTAATGTGCCTATTTTATTTCAGGAAGGATATTATGACTCAATATGAGTAGGAAAAGAAGAAAGCCATAAATTACATAGCTGGAATCAAGTCTAGGGTGGCTATAACAAGTAACATGTGGACCTCCGACAACCAAAAGAGAGGTTACATGGCAATCACAGCTCATTTCATTGATGAATCTTGGACACTTCGAAACATAATCATGAGGTGACTTATAAATATCAATCTGAATTTGAAATACATGTCTTATGTTAGTAAGGACTACACATCTGATTACATATATTGTTATCTATTGACAGGTTCATCTATGTGCCAAGTCCACACACTGCTGATGTTATTAGTGAAGAGCTATATGATGCCTTAGTTGAATGGAATCTCGATGAGAAGGTATCCACTATAACTCTTGACAACTGCACTACAAATGATGCTGCAATTGCTTCACTTGTGAGAAAGATTGGAAAGGGAAAGCTTATTAATGATGGCAAATTGATACACATATATTGTTGTGCTCATATCCTGAATTTAATTGTTAAGGATGGGTTAGTACATTTGAAAACTGCAATTATGAATATTCGTGATCGTGTAGCATATTGGATAGCCACACCAAAAAAGGGTAGAGAAGTTTGAGGAGATGGCTAAGTTTGTCAAAGTTGTTATCACCAACAAGTTAGCACTTGATTGCAAAACAAGATGGAATTCAACTTTTAAAATGCTTAGTGTTGCATTACCCTACCAAGCTGTTTTCATGAGGGCTACTCATGTTGATAAGCTCTATGAATGTGCCCCAACAAAGAAAGAATGGTAGTTTGCTGCTGAGATTGTAGAAATGATTAGATTGTTCAATGATATCACTGAATTATTTTCCGGAACTGATTACGTTACTGCCAACATTTTCTTCCCCAAAATTTGTGAGATCAAGCACAAGATTAGGGAATGGTCAACATGTGGTGATCCATTAGTTCAAGAAATGTCAACTGATATGGCAACCAAGTTTGATAAGTATTGGTTTGACATTCAAGATTTAATGGGCATTGCAACTCTGCTTGATCCTAAATTCAAATCAGAAATGTTGCAAATGTGTTTTGAATGGTTACTTGGTAAGACCGGTTCAATTTGTGATATTGAGGTTAGTAAAATAACAGACTTGCTTAGTGCTTTGATGATTGAGTACCATGTGGAAGATGCTGAAGACAACACAGAATCCTCTACGCCCCAACTTGATAGTATGGAACTCTTATCTATCTTCGGTGCACGTGTAGCCAAGAAAAGGCCAGCATAAAGTAGGTTCAAAACTGAGCTAGATCGCTACTTGGATGAAGAATTGGTCCCATTATCAACAAAAGACTTTAAGTTTTTGGGTTGGTGGAAGGTGGCAGGAACAAACTACCCTACTTTGAAGTTGATTGCTAGGGATATATTTGCTATTCCAATTAGCACAGTTGCTTCCGAATCAGCTTTCAGCACTAGTGGGAGGGTTCTTAGTGAGCATCGCAGCAGGCTTACTGCTGAGATGTTGGAGGCTCTAATGTGCTCACAAGATTGGATTCGAAACAAATACAAATACAAAGGTATATGTATTGTGCATCAGATACTCTTTCTTTTCCTTGGTCACATTCTAATTCTAAATATTTGTTTTGCAGTTAAAGACAATGGACAACGTGCTAGCTTTTAGTCTTGCCTCCAAGACACTCAAGAAGGCCTTCGGGTATTAGCCGAAAATCAAATGCAATCTCTTTATTCTTCCATTCACCTTTATTTTTCATATATTATCCTATAGCTAACTAACTAGTTCGTGCACGGATGTAGGAGCTTAAGGTTTGATTCAATGCCTCGGTGGAGGTGTGAAGGTGTATGTGCATGAAATCTGGTGGTGTGCACATGCAACTTACTATTTATGTATCAACTTTTGGTTGTAATGGCTAGTGACCTATGTGATGTGATGACTTGATGAACTTGCAATTTTGTGACGGGGGATAGACTATGGGCTAATTGGTTGATGTCTATTGATGGCTGTGCAGCCTAAATGCCTAATGATCCCATTTTATCATTTTAGTAGTTGGTTGAACTCTAAAACTTGTTACCTTCTGGGTTTCTAGCTTGTATGCTTGTACTGCATGTGATGACTGAAGACTAATGAGTGATGAACTGATGATTGATGATGAACTTGATAGTATTGAGCTGCTAATGCATGTGATGTTATAAGTTACATTTGGATGTTCTTGATGGTTAATTATGGATATGGTTTTTGCTATTTCATTGGTTATACATGTGTGTGGCTAACTATATTTTTTCTAACTCATGGTCCTGTAATCCTGTTGTTGTTTTCTGTTGCTGATCACATGCTACTTTGGTCGCTTTCGGGGGTGGGGATCCGGCGGGTGCCCCGTACCCGCACTGGGGACGGGGACGAGGAAAATCTGCCCCCGTGTGCGGGGATGGTGATGGGAACAATCTACTGTTACTAGTGTGGGATGGGAACGAGGTGCACAAACCCGGCGGATGTAGACCCATTACCACCCCTACATGGGAGGCAGCCAGCTGACGGGACATCTAATACGTGATCGATAGTGTGGCCGTGATCATGCCCACGCGCCTTCACTCTTCGAGCTCGTACGCACACGCAGTGGCAGAAAACGCCCATGTGCCATGTTCCTCGGGCTCGTACGCTATACGCCGCAAAAAGAAGCCCACATATATTCTTCTTACCCTTTCTTTTCCTATTTTGACCCACGTATTTTTGGCTTAGAGAATAAATGGTTTGTACGTACAAACTTTATATAAAGAAAATTTGTACATAAAAAATACGGTGTACAAACTTTTGGCATAGAAGAAAACTGAAACACAAACTTTGGTGTAGAAACTTTATACATATGAGTTTTAAACCAAATTCAGAAACAGGCTCTAGAACGAAGAAAATAAAAAAAAAACATTGGACCATTTCATTTTTTCTGTTTTGGCCTACCTTGTTTATAGCCCACGTGTGTATGGGCTCCAAACAGGTAAAATTTACAAAACATGCCAAGTCCAAGAAAAGCAAAGATAAAGAACCCACTTGTAGTCTACTTACCGGGGGGCTGCTAGTTAACGCGTCTGCTCTAAGAGCGGAGCCAGCGCGCACTCTCCGCTCCCCCACAGCCGTAATAACGCGCTTAGCATTAATTATGTTTAGCATTAGTGATATTATTAAGTAATTTTTTTAAATTAAGAGATAAGCAATCGAGTCCAAATTTTAAATTATAAGTTGAACGTGGAAAGTTTGAAGTTCAAATTTTCAAATATGAGTTGAAAGCACGGATAATTTAAGTTAAAAGTTTTCAAATTTAAGTTGAAAGTTTTCAAATCTGGGTTGAAAGTTTTCAAATTTGAGTCGGAAGTTTTTAAATCTGGGTTGAATTTTTTTTAAATTTTAATTTGAAAGTTTTCAAATTTAAATTGAAAGTTTTAAATATGAGTTAAAAGTTTTTAAATCTAAGTTGGAAGTTTTTAAATTTTAACCGAACATTGATTACGGCCTAACTACTCGAAAACATAAAAAACTCAGTACTAATTACGCTAATCCACACTACAAATCGCGTTTTCTTTTTCAATTTTTCCGATTTTTACTCGTAACGGCACCGCCATGCACTGCGGTAACGACACGTGTACGTGCGCGCCAGTAACCAATCTCGCACGTACGCGACAATTAGTTTACTCGCTGCTTTATACCACCAAAAAATCGAAAGTGTGCAGCCCGACCAAATCGCACCTGAGAAAAAAAAAAAAGGGGAAAATGTTGATCTGGTTGCGCACGGCCTCATGCCCGCGACTGTTCGCTCCATAGCGTTTTCGGCCGGCTGAGGCGCTTCTCTCAGCTAGGCCGATAGCCTAGTTGGGCTGCGCATGTGCGGAACGGGCCGAAATCTTGCCAAGTGGGAGGAGGAGGCGTGGGCTAGGTCGGGTTGAGCTACGTGCACAGTAACAGGCCATCATGGCGGTCCAGGAGGGGTGGAAGCTAAGAAAGGGAAAGGAATTTGGCTGGGCCAAGGTGCATAGTAAAGTTTCTAGCTTATTCGGTTCAAAGGATTTCCAAATCATAGGAAAAAAAAAGTAAAGGATTAGGATATCACATACACTCCAATCCATTGGAACTTTTCCAAGAGGTCTTGTCTAATGCTAAGAATCCTATGAAATGAAACTGTAAGACTACAATCTTTAGGAATTTGATAGGATCTATTCCTATGAAACAAATAATGCAATGAGGAAAAAAATCCTATGATTTTAATTCCTACAATAATCCTTTAGTAATCCTTTGCATTGAACAAGGCTTAAATTGTGGCCTAAGGAAATGAATAGGATTTATTTGAACGGGATGGATTTAAAAAGAATTGAGTTTGTGGTCTATTGTGATATTGGATAAAAGTTATGGATGGTATTTTGTGGACCCTATGATTGTTAGTTTTTTTGGAATATGGATTCAAAGGAATTTAGATTTATGGAAATTAAAAGGATAAGGAAACTAGATTTTTTTTTTACCTAAAACTAAATGATGGGTTATATCAAATTGGAAAAATAGTTTAACCAGGATAATCTAAATTTGGGGATAAAATCTAATGGAATTTAGACCAAAATTAGTAAATGGTAGGACAAATGAAAATAGGAATTCTCAAATTTAAATAAAAATCAAGAATAATAAAATTAAAACTTTTTAAAAAGAAAACCTAAAAATATGTGTACGTCACACCTGTGTAGCTGATTTAATGTCTATATATGCTATATTTATGGCTATTTTTTTAAATTGATATCAATGTATCCATCGGCACCGAGATGTATGTGTTGATTTGCTCAATATCAATATCAAAGATAGAGAGAGATTGTACATGTGTGCATTTTACAGGAGTGAGATTAGGTGAGGTCACTATAGTGACTGCAACTTTGGTAGTAGCCACTGATCCACCGTCCAGTAGGTAATAAACGTTCCAGATTAATTGTCTCTCCTCCCTTCTTTTAGCTGATTGAACATAAAATGTTTTCTTTTTCTTTTTATCTCAACTTTCTAAAAGTTCAAGAGAAATCAAATGTAGTTTATAAAGAAAATGCACGCAAGGGTCAGCCCTTGGGGGGTGGGGGATACTCGTAGGGGCCTCCACCGATCGTCGAACCCCCTCGCGGCGACACCCAGCGTACGCACGCCGTAGACGAACGCGAGATTGCCCGCCGCCGCACGCGTCGCGGCGTCCGTCTCCGAGCTAGCTAGCATCGGCCGCGGGCGCCGTTCATCTTGTTCGTTCCCCATCGTCCCAGCTGCTCCATTCCAACTGCGCACATCAGCGCCGGCGTGATTAACGGCTTGACACTGATGCCTAACCATCAATTAATCGATCGTCTCTCTTGCTTCCCAGATCGTGTGAAGCTTCTATTGATAACCTGTAAAGGAAATCAACAGGATTAGAGTTTCTTAGTTGAACAGAGCATGGGTTAAAAGCCTTTCTTTTATAAACATAAAAAAAATATAAGCTCTACTTAAAGGTCCTTCAAATAACTCTCAAGCTTCTTTTAAACATCTAAATAAGTAGTATTAACCTTCTTCTCAAATGAAAAATAAGTGTGCAACTGTTTCATATTCAAACAGCTAAAGGAGGGAGAAAACACAATTGAATCATGAACGAACGTGACCAGTTGGATGGTTGGATCAGTGGCTACTGTCAAGGTGTACTGTATGTATACAAGTAAAGTATGCGTGCACGTATATAAGTGTCTCGAAGAATAACCAACCAGTTACACCTTGTAACCTCTAGTCAGACGGTATATAAAATCCTAGAACCCAAGAACCTAATAGGTTATCCCAATAAACCAAAGTAAAAGCTAAAATTTAAATTTTCAACTTAATTCTAAAATTGATTTAAATATATTTTCAATCTACTTTCTTTTTTTAAGGTTAGCTTTTAAATTACGAATATATATAAAAGTTTTACTTATAAATTAGTTTTTATTTTCTAATAAGTTAAAATGGTTTAGTAGAATATGTGAGCAACCGATGGGCTGCAAGTTGTTCCACGCTGCCCGATTTCTTCCACCAAAAAAACTCGTATTTTTCCCCGGTCTCGTCTCGTGGCTGACTCACAGCCATCCACGACGCCACTCCCTCCCCCCATACAACCGCCACTGCACTACACTGCCAGCTCGGTGGGCCCCACCCGTCAGTGACACCCCCCACCCACCCGCTAGAGCTAACCCACCCATCCACGACGCTTCCCCCATCTCCGAGGGAAACAAACCGCAGCAGAGCTCGCCTTCGCCTCCTCCTCCATCGCGGCGCGCGCGCTCTCCGAACCCTAACCCTAGCTCGCTAGCTTTCGCGGTCTGGGCCATGCTCTCCACGGCGGCGCCCTCCTCGACCTCCCTCGCGGCGGCGTTCCCGTCCCGCGCGCGCCGGCGGGGGCTCCACGGGGGACGCGGCTTGGTCGTCGCGGCGGCGGGGGCGGCGGAGAGGTTCGCGGCGAGCAGCAGCTCCATCACCGACTACCTGCGGTACCGCCGCCCGGGGTCCGCCGGAGGAGGAGGGGGTACCGGGGTGTGCGGCGGGGAGCTGCAGACGGCGGTGGTGCGGTACGAGAAGCGGCTTCCGTGGTCGCTCATCCACCCCTTCCTCCATGTAAGCCTTTTTTTATCGAAGCTACTGCTTGCTCATCGTGTATTACTCTGGCTGGCTTCTGAAGAATTTATATGCGGATTTGATGCCAAAAGGCTGAACCTTTTCTTCGAGCTTTGTCGTCCATGACCCATGGGGATGGGAATGTGCTACAGGTTGTTTCCAGAGGCAGAGAGGCTCGATTGATTCATTTTATTCCCCACAATGAAAAGTTTCTATGCGTTCGCATCGACGAGCTGCAATTCAATCTCACACCTACTCAGACTCTGGATTCTTAATACTCTACTACTAGACATAACTTCGTGTCTCTGTGCACAGTAATTTACCCAACCAATCGATTCACCTCGATTGAAATTGTATGTCAAAAATAAAATTTTATCAAAAATGACTATAAAATTTGTGTGCTTATAAAATTGGAGCTGTGCAAGTAGATGAAATGGAATGGTTTCCGTGTGTAAACCAACTTTGCATTTGATTGATTACAAATTCTGACTAATAAAGCACCTAGTAAACTTCTGTGACTTCCCGATTAGCCTATTCCTTGGGATTGATTGTGAACTTCTGTTTGCTGCAGGTTGACTTGGTTTCTACTGTCCACATTGCTGACAAAGAGTATGCGCTCTAGGCCCTTTCATGTTTAACCATTAGTGTCTACTGTCACATTTGTTCCAATTGACAAAACCTTGTCTAAGGCAATCATCATTTGCTTATCTGAATTCTGAAGATACCCCGGCGCTCATTTTCCATTTGCACAATTCTGTAGTACATGTACAGTTGACTACTAAGTGCATTAGCTGAAATCTACAGTTTTCTTTGACAGATACTTTGATAGACTCCAGCAAGCACTTCAAGATTATGATTGTGTTCTGTATGAAATGGTGACAAGTCGGGAGAACTTAAACAATCGCAAGGACCCAACGTTTGCGAAGAAACTGAAATCTTCACGTAGAGGATTCAGTATTCTCGGTTTCATACAGAAGCAAATGGCAAACGTCCTTTCATTGGATTACCAGCTAGATTGCCTTGACTATGGCAGTGAAAAATGGCAGCATGCTGACCTTGATTTCGAAACATTCAAGCAGCTTCAGGTAATAATGTGGTTACAATATGCCTCTTTTGCTGCCTGCAACTTTTCCCTTGTCATAATAGCTAGAGAATAAGAAGTATGATCTTTAGATTGCTCTGTGTTATTACTGTTGGGGGGAGATGTTACTGCCTTAGATTTCCATTTGTCAGGTGTAGGTTTTCACTTTGATTTGCAAACAGAATATAGCCAACAACTATTTAAAGCCATATACACACTATTCTGTAGTCCGTGCTTTCTGTCATGACACTTTGAACTTTGAATTGTACTAAATGCTAATTTACCTTCCATTTCTGTCAGAGTGAAAGAGGTGAAAGTCTTTTCACGTTTGCGGTAGACATGACACTGAAATCAACTAAAGCCTTGGTACAACCAACATTGCCTGATGGTCTTGACTTCTGGAGGTCTAAGCTGCTTTGGGCCTCACGTGTTCTACCAATGCCACTTGTTGGACTATTCCTCATCAGTGGGCTTTGCTTACCAATCGACGATCAAGGTGGATATCCTGAGCTTGAAGCATTGTCCAGGCTAGATTTTGGAGCTGCACTGAAGATTTTTCTGGCTAAGCAATTGACCTCCGAGTGAGTACTCTCTGTATCCTGTAAAGAAAACTATGCATTGACAAACTAATTCTTATTTGCATTCTGTATTTTGTAGTTTCACATCTATGACCTCACCCATTGAGGAAAAGTCAGTTATCATCGGGGAAAGGAACAGAGTTGCTACTGAGAAGATACAGGAAGCAATAAACCGTGGGTACAAGAGAATAGCTGTCCTTTATGGAGGTGGGCATATGCCGGACCTGGGAAGACGTCTTCGTGAAGAGCTCAATATGGTCCCAGCTAACGTCCAGTGGGTGACAGCATGGTCAATAAGAAGCCGGGAGCTAGACAGAGAATCTCTTCCATTCCTGAAGACCATGGCTGAAGTCTCAGGGTGGCCTTTGAATAGATACGAGACACTTGCTCTGCTTATCTTTTCTTCAGTTCTCGCGGTGGATCTTTGGTTCTGGGAGCTTCTTGTGGGTACCGCTGTGAACTGGGCATCTTTGGCTGGCTCATGGATTGAACAGTTTAATGGTCCATTTTGACATCTAATGGGGAGAAGAAAAAGAAAAGGAAAGAAACAAAACAAACACTTAACAACAGAAATGGCAGTGGAAAATAGATCATGTCCTTTTTGTTTGAATTCCAGTTATTTCTGGAATACTGCAAATACGCGTTTGTATATAAACATTTGTTGGATCAAACTGGAATGAGTTTAAGTGAAAATTGTCAAGCTACATGATGCAATATTTATGCTGGATTTTGCATCTGGAATTTTGGTCAGCAGATATGGTCGGTATAAACTTGTGGTATTTATTTATTATCATGTTGTACACACTGATAAAGAGCAGGGATATATTACAAGTAAGCACTGATGTTACAAGGCAATCTCACACATAGAAGTTGAACATGAATACATAATAATGATCTTATTCTTGCATATATTTTCTGCATCCCTCTTTTCTAGTAAGTTGATACCATTGATTCTAAGTTGTCCACAGGCTCCTCCAGCTTCACCACCTGCTTCTGCCCCATTGCAGCAGCACAGGCACCCACAAAGGCTGCATTGATGTATGTGGCTGGCTCAGAGTGTGATGAATCCCCCCTGTTGTCACTGAACTGATCATTCCCATCTGGTCCACCGACGATCGCTCCGACATGGATGTTAGGGTTCGGGTCGTTCGTCGGCAACCATGATGAGAACCCTTCCTTGCAGGTGACCTTCCTGCTGAGAACCTTGATCGATGGGATGGACGCGCCACGGTGGTGAATGCGCCTCGGAAACTTTGTGCTGAACCCTACCATGTATGACATGCCCAGAGGGTTCTTCCCCAGGATGTAATCCACCTGAAAACATGAACCTTGCCAGATGTTGAACAGTACCATCCCGGCAAAAACATGAAAATTGTGGAAGTACTACTACCTGAGACGTGGCAAATGAGCTGATCTGATTTGGGGAGAATGTTGCAGCGCTACAGCGAACTCCGCTGGAACCAGAAGACTTTAGCACCTTGGAGTAGATGGACAGAACGAGGGTCGCGGTTGTGGTGTACTGTAAATTGACCGAATCGCGCGTAAGCAGAAGCCCGCCTGCATCCAGAAACATGTCAAAAGTGACTTCCCAGAAACATTACTGGATTCAGAAGCAAAGTTAACATGTTCAAGTTTGTACCAGGAGTGGTCCTTATCTGCACATTGCCACTGTTAGGCATAAGGGCACAGACAAAGGAGTCCAAGTTATCCTTGTACCTTGCTAGCTGTGTTTTTCCTCCCAGATACTCCTGAAGAGGCACGGAGGCATGAACACCAAGCTTAATAGCTATCGCTTTCGCTAAACATAAGAATTATCTGAAGGTCATTGCATGATCAATGGTGCTGTGGTGACTGATGACTGACCTGAGCTGCAAGCATCTGAGCTCCGGCATACTTGTTGTCCCAGCTGAACTCATTGACAGGGTTGCTGGAGCCCTGGTTGTTTGTCAAGAAGTCGAGGTACTTGGCGTCTCTCGTCGCCTTGAAGAGCCATGCCGAGGCCCAGAGAAGCTCATCCTGATTGAATTCCCGCCAATTAATTAATAAAATTCTTACCTGAATTGATGTTCAGAGTTGTGATGGTTGATTGGCATGATGATGTTCTACCTGAAATCCAGAGTAGGAGCAGTAGAAGGGGCAGGAGGACTGGAAGGATCCCCTGAAATTGTTGGCGAAATCGAACAGCTGATGGTGTTCATCAAGTTAAAACCAATTAATTAGTAGCTATTTAATCATTCAAACTATCAAATGGTTTGTAATTAATTATCATCTGTTGTATATCTTGCAGAAAATTACTGTGCTTGCTCACTGAATAAACTGTATGCAAATCAAGACTACCTAATTCAGAATTTCAGATGCTATCATGGCACATACTAATTTCAAATATCCAAAAAAAAAATCTGAATTTATCAAAATTTATTCAAATTCAGTCAAAACTTGTTAAAACATTTAAATGAAGATATGCCGTTGTGATGGAAATGAAGATGCATAAATATACGCATTGACACATACTGATCTGGCCCCGGCCAGGAGCCGCGACGAGAAGGCGGTGTCGCCGTCGTCCTTGAGCGCCACGTACGCCGCGGCGAGCGCCGCCGAGGCCTCGGCGGCGGCCTCCGACCCCGGCGAGTCGGCGGTGATCTTGTACAGCGTCCTGGGCGTGTCCATGTCCTCCGGCCGCTCCCAGCACTGGTGGTCGGCGTTGCCGTCGCCGACCTGGGTGTAGAGCGTCGTCGGCGACGCGTGGGCGCGGAGGAGGAAGTCGGCGCCCCACCGGATCGCCGCCCGGAGGTTGCCGAGCTGCCCCGCCGCGGCGGCGGCGGCGCGGTACTCGACGGCGCTCCAGCCCAGCAGGGTGACCGTGAACGCCATCGGGTAGCCGAACTTGACGTTGTCGCCGGCGTCGTAGTAGCCGCCGGTCAGGTTCACCTGACCACCATCGATCAATCAAACCGTGAGATCAACAAGAACAATTAACGCTAATTGTTTGTACATAATAAGCATGTATTGTTAGTAGTACATCAGCTCAGTGTTCTTGCTTACTGGTTTTTTCTCCCGTTCTTGTGAAATTAAACTCGAATACCTTATATAAATATAAATATTTATTATTTATTATTAGTTCTGAATTTACCTGGTCACGTTTGGAGCAATAATAATTTTATACTGCATAACTAAATTGTATGAAAATGTTAGATTTACGATTAAAAGTGCTTCACTAGCCAGTATCCTACATTTATAACATTTCAGATTTGCAGTTATGTATTAATTAATTGCTTAAAAATAATTAAGTATATTTGTGAATGGAGCGATCGAGTTCATATTAATTATCGTCATATTCTATTCGTGCAATTAATAATCGCATGGCTTCTCAAGACGCATATATGCTTTATATGCATGCATTATGTTGCGAAAATGCGAAAGAGATCGATTAAGAAAAATGCATGCAAATTAAAAAATGAAATGTCGCCAATGATATCCATGTGTATATAATTAAATACGTTTTCTTCACGGCCATCGGTGAGCGCCGAGTCCCCTCGCCACGTCGCTCGCTGGTTCGCCGGCAGCCGCCCCGACCGCTGCCCCTCGAAGAACAGGATGGCCTTCGCCAGCGCGTCGCCGTAGTCCGGCGACCCCAGCCGGCCTCCAAGACCACCGCCGCCGCCGTCTTCCTCAGCTCCGACCAGCCCTGCTGCAGCAAGGCACGTCAGTAGCGCCATTGTCGCCACCAACATCATCACCTTCGTCACCATGCCAGTAGCCATCTTCAGCTCCTAACTTCTTTCTCTCTTCTTCTAGTTTTGAATATCAGCAATTGATGTGTTTTTCTATTTGTGTGTGTGTTCTTCTCTTAGTTGATCTTGTGATGCGAAATTGCCATGGCTAGGGCAACGTATTTATAGTGTGATCGACGAGGGAGATATCAAAAGCTGTGTATAGTACATGTGTAGTGTATGGTGTGTTGGTGCAAACTTGCTAGCTAATTAGCAAAGAGTGTAGGACTTGTACACAATTACTGTGCCCTAAGCTAGCTTAGTTAATTATCTGACCATCCAACAGTTAGGCCCATTCAGCTTCATGCTATCAATCAATCGATTAATAGTTTGAGTTAGGTCATTTCGACAGTTAGGCTCATATATATATGCAAATGCAAGCAGCAACACAATGAGATTGGCACGACGACGTCACCCCCTATTGCATTAGCGAAAGGTTGATGTCCATCATTCTATGCATGCGTCACATGAAGTAGTGAATAGCGTACACTAGCACGTAATTAAGGTTCAAAGAGCAATCAAACTATATCTTGAGCTAGCTCGATCTCATGCATGCATGCAAAGCTTGCTTGCCATGGCATTTCCTTTCTGGTCTGCCTTGTAGATCATTGTTCCCGGCCGGAGAGATATAGATGGGCTTTGTAGTTTTTAGGAGATCGTGATCTCTTGTGTGGTGTATGAAAATGCAGGGATTTCTTAGTTGCGTGGTGCCGTTGTTTGTCATCATTGTTGATAACACAAATAACTGTATTGTCTTATCCGATCCGAGCAACAAATTAATTATTAAATTAAAAGAGATAGTTTGATACCAAATATGTTATTGTATCTGTAAAAAGGTAATTCATGGTAATTGCACATTAGAGGAAAAATTATAAAAGGAACCTTTGGATAGAGAAATTTTACATTTAGCCATTGACAAAGTGATCGATGGTACGAATTACCAAACATGCATGAGTTCTACGAAATGCCAGCTATTAATTGAGCTCCGTTAACACATTAAAAAGTCTATTTTACCCCTAGCAGTGTAATATCAGCATAGAGAGTACTACTTCATATATTATAGGGGTAAATTAGACTTTTTGCATGGGATTAAGGAGAAGGAAGAAACACCTTTTTGTTAGGGACAATTGCTCATTTGAACCTCTTCTAAAGCCGAACTATTAATTTAATCTTGCTTATTTGATCCCGATTTTCAAAATCGAACTTGTTGTCTAACCCTGTTTTCATTAAACCGTTAGGGTTTCATTTAGAGAAAAGAAAAACAATTGACCAAAATACCCTCAAGTACACATAAACACTATCCCCAAAATTCTAACTACTCTATCTTTCCTTATCCTCTCCCTCTCCTCTCTCACCAGAGCTAGGGGGATTCCTCCCGCCGCCCTCCTCGTGTAGAGGCAGCCGTGTGGCGGCGGCGGCGGCGGCCCCTCGTGCAAAGGCAGCCGCGACGCGATGGGGGAGGGGTGGCAGCGGCTCAGCGATGAGGAGTAGCGGCGGCAGCGGCTCGGGGACGAGGAGGCTTGGGCGGCGGATCCGGCGGCGGGGGAGGGGCGGCAGCGGCTCTGCGACGAGGAGCGACGGCGGCAGCTCAGGGATGAGGAGGGCGGCGAGGTGGATCGGCGACGAGGAGGCTCGGGCGACGGATCCGGCGGCGCCGAGGCGCTTGGTCGTCGGATCTAGCAGTGGCGGTAGTGTTCAGCGTCAGGCAAGGGCAAGGAGAGGAAGACGCGTGGCGGCGTTGCTCCTTGCTCCAAAACGGGAGGTAGCGACGGCGCACGGCGAGACCGATGACGGTGGCCAACGCGCTGGCAAGGCGGCAAGCAAGGGGTGGCTGGGCGTCGTCAAAGGATTTTGCTATCAAAATTTTGCAAAAAAGAATTATCCATTTAATTTTGTTAAAATTCTGTCAAATTGAAAACAAATTTATTAAAATGAAGCCAAATCTATCAAATTTATCTCAAATAAGTCAAGCTATGCTCAATTTGCTACAAATATATTAAAAATTTTTGAATAAACATTAAACTTTCATACAACGGGGTCAAATGAGCAAGGGTAAAAAAGACAATTTATCTTTTAATTAACACCGTTATCTTGCCTTCACGGAATAGGATCAACCTGAACTTCGATTTTAAAAAGCGGGGTCAAATAAGCAAACTTAAAAAAGTAGAACCAGATCGGTAGTTAGACTTTAAAAGAGGGTCAAATGAGCAATTGCCCCCTTTTGTTATGGTATTTCGTAGAATTTTTCCATGGCTATCTTTCAACAGGGAGTTTCTTCCATCATGCATGGTAGTGCGGAAACCTAGCTAGCTAAGTGTAAAAGAAATTTACATTGCTTCAAAAAACTAAAAGAAATTTACAATATTAGGAAATTAAGTTGTTTTCATCCTGCACAAATTCAAAGTGCATATAATTATAGGTAATTCGATGCGTTGGATATATATATATATATATATATATATATATATATATATATATATATATATATAAAGATTTGTCAAAATACAATATTGTGAGTCAGTTTATCAACAGGATAAGTTCAGAACGTCAAAACACTAGCTATATACCCTACTCGTAGTTATCTTTATCAACCATGACATGTGGTTGACCTTAACATGAGGGCTATAGAATTTGCAAGCAATTGAAAATACAAAAAAATAGGTAATTTAATTTGCATTCTAAAATTATGGCGGGGTGCATTAGTCCACTAATATTTGCACAACAGCATGTTTTTATATGGTAGATATATAAGCATTTTTCTACATCTCGATCGGAATCCATGATTGATGGTTCACTCAAATTGCTCTTCAATTAAGTGTTGTACACATACATGGGACAGCGAAAAGCATGTATATGTGAAGTACACAAGGGTTTGCTCTTTAGGGTTGTTGACTTGTTGTCCATGTGGTGACTAACCTGCATCGGTCGGTGAGAAATTAATCTGATGACACATGCAGATCACAAAATGTAATGAAACATTATATATACTCTGCAGGTTGAGTTTATGCAGACATACATGAGTGAAGCAGGAAAGGGAACCTACCCAACGTACTGGAAACTGAGTATAAGACTTGATTACAACAAAAGGCAGATCTACTTGTCACAGATATACATCGTGTGATTTAATTGCAGTACCCCATTTTGTTCAAAGATAGTAGAATTTAATTTAAGATGCATATGGTAGCATATATATGTGCCCTTTCTTAATTGTTGTCAAGAAGATAGAGTAATGTAGAGATATTTTTTTTTCGAAAACGCCTATGCACAAATACCCACTACATACACACCACTCGCACACCTAAGAATATGCCCCTAGCTAACACACACTCTAAGAGATAACGGAGAACAATAAAAGTTCGGTAGGGTGCAGTTATGCTCCTCATGATTGTAGCATTTGTTGGTGTTTGGATATATTTGAACTTCGGTGGGGGTGCAATTATGCTCATGCACCTCACGACTTCACCACACCACCGGTGCTCCCCTACCAAAGTGGATAAGTATCCGTTTATGAATACATCTTTATTAGTATCTTTAATTTGTAATTAACTAGATGTATGCACGCATGTGGACATACCTATGTTTTTCAATATTGAGAAGCATATTTGTGTTTAGATTATTTATTGATTGCATATCTATAGTCGCCTATATAATTTCTAGAACCATTTTCTGATTATTTTTGTTTGTATTTTAATTTAACCCTTGCTTTTGTAGCACATTCATTTAATTAACATTTGCAACACCCAACAGACAAATTGTTGCTAGTCTCCGTAAGTAATACAATAGAAAAGAAATTGCCTGGGGTACATTTGGAAGCAAAGGTATGTAAGACATTAAATTAGTAGTAAGAATACAAGACAAAATAATGCATGCATGTGTAAGGATCATGAATGGTCGGCTGAACTGTACTTCACTGCACTGCATGCCACTGAAGTCAAAACTACTGCTACATTATGTCCGCTCGTTTGCCCTAGCTTTGTTTGCTGCTTGCTAGTGATCAAACAAGGCAAGAAAGTGATCATGGGTCAATGTATACCACTATACCGCGCGTATCTTCGGAAATATATTTCACATGATTGTAGCTGAAAGTTTCAGAGATAAGTTAATTAGATGCATGTGACAGGGCAAAATACATTAATTAGTGACTCATTGTAAGTCGTGTGTTATATATAAACTAGGTGAAACCTCACAGCAACGAGTTTAGTATAATGGCATTAAGTAAAAAGTAATGTGTAAAATAGCTAGACAATATAAACTTACGTAAATTAATGTAGTTTATGATAATTTAAATTTAAATAGTATATAAAATGATGATTCAAATGTAAAAGTGGTGTAACTTTATGAGAGAAGAAAAGAAGGAAGATAATTTTAATCCTAGATTAATCATCTTAGGGATAAAAACAATTGAGGTGATATGACTTAATAAGAGAAAAAAGGAGGAGAATAATTTGGACCATAGATAATTATCTAAGGATAAAACAATTGATGTGAAATGGTTTAATGGGAGAAGAGAGAGCGCATTAACTAAGTTAGGAGTTAAAGATAAACTATATAGATATATAAGATATTATAAAAAAGAAAAGCGTATTGAAATATTATGTGAATTATGTAATATGATGATTTAACATACTTGCATTTAAAAATCTATAAAATTTAATAAATTATAAAATTATAGATAATATGCTTGCATGATGTTTTAAATGTAATAATTGTTAGCGAATAATGTTGTGGTATCTTTGTATATTAAGTTTTAGAATTTAGTGGGTTGTATAAGGAGGGAGGATATGCATGTGCAGTGGAGATCTATTACTTTTGATTTAGTATATACGACGAGTAGTCCGTGATTAAATTCGTTCCCAGCAAGGAAAGGCAACAAGAGATGCAGAAGGTGACAAGCTGCTTCTGCGCGCTTGAGTAATTAATTAATAACATGCATGCTGGCTACTATTACTTGTTTGTTTAGATGTTAGCACGGCCTATTCGTTGTAAATTAATTTGACGATAATTTTTATTGTGACATACTGTTGTGATAAATTAGGGTATTGTGAAAAAAATTCATTTGGAGATAAATATACACATGTGACTATCATGTATATCTGATGTAAGTGCTTGTGCGCACCGCACCTTTTAAAATACTTAGGGCTCCTTTCAATCGTAGGATTGAGAAAACATATGAATAGGAAAAACGTAAAAATATAGAATGTTATATATACTTAGTGGATTCCTATAGGATTTTGAAATACCGGAAAGTTTCAAAACTATCATTTGACTAGTAAACAGGAAAAGACAAGGATTCTATACACATGGAAAGGAAAATATGAGGTGAAACCTTATGCTTATTTTCCTTCAAAATTAATCTAGAATGATCAATTACATAGGAATTTCAAAGGAATGCGTAGGAAACAATCCTATGTTTTAAAAGGTTCCATAGGATTATTTCTCATGGTATAAAATCCTCTAGAATTCCTATGATTTTTCCTTTGTTTCAAAGAGGGTCTTAACCTTATAATCTCACAAAGTATTGAACCAGTAAGTAACTTTATCAAGGGACGAAAGTGGGACTGATATTTTCCACCCACCAGCCTGATACGAGGCTTATGGGAAGGACACGGTAAAAAAATAGATACCGGGTACTATCCTAGTTCGAACCTAAATTAAAAAAAGGTTAATACAGGAAGAGTTGTATCTGCTCTTATGTCATTGTGAAACATATATATATATATATATATATATATATATATATATATATAAATGAAAAATCTATTATGTATCTACCTATGTTAACATGATAAAAGATTGGTTAGTCACTATTTTACAAGCTCACAAGTGCTATTGCATGCTTGTTCCCTTGATGTATTTTTTTAATACTCTAATTGCCTCCCTTGATTTAGTACCTATGAACTAAAGATACAAATAAATATCCGTTCTTCAATCCGATCCAGAGAAAAGAAAAAAGAAAATGAGATAGGATATGAAATAAGTGATATGTTATCGACAGTATCCGTATACCCAATTCCAAATTCAAAGGAAAATACGAGTTAGTATACGAAAATGACATGATCCGACCATACCCATCTCAATTTCACCGCTAATTTTGTCCCCCAGAGTATGAAAACAAACACAAACAACATATAGTGGGTTTTGTTGGATTTTATCCACTGTTGTATGGCATGGTTATAACATTTAGGCTCCATTCGAATATCCAATAAGATTTAGCTACTACTTCTGTTTATGCGCACGCTTCACAAACTGCTAAACGTTATGTTTTTTATAAAATCTCGTACATAAATTTTTTGAAAAAATCAAATAAATTCATTTCCATGTTTGTAATAATTAATATTCAATTAATCATGTGCAAATGATTTATCTCATTTTACATTCGAGCAAAAAGCTAAATTGTACTGCTACTTCGAACGGAGCCCTATATGACTTTGGAGATAGGATGGATCGTAGCAACGAGTACTCCTATGTACTCCCTCTATCTAAAAATATTGAATTCTTTTAGGGATAGAAGGAGTATGGCCTGAACTTAACACAGACCTAGTAGTGGGCTAAAGCCTAGGTCATCTAGTTATGGTTTTGGGCTTTCGGCCCAGAAGAAACTACCATGGTGACTTCAACCTAGACTAGGTGTGGTAATGGATCCAAACTTTTAGCCTACAAAATATAAGGTTTAAATCTAGAAAGGGTCGGGTTGAAATTTAATAGATTTTTGAGTTAAAAAAATGAGTAAATTTCACAAAACTATAGATACTCTAGCAAAATTATCACGAAACTATAGATTAACAATAAAATTCTCAAAGAACTACAGATTTAAGATGGATTATCATAAAACTACAGATTTAGTAACAAAAGTATCATAAAACTACAGATTTTGAAGTTTTAATCCTTAACACTAGTGTTATATTTGAGCTATAAACATCTTAAGTTTTGTGATTGAATTGACACTAAATATTGTTACTAAATCTGTAGTTTTATGATACTCCACCTTAGTTCTCTAGGAAATTTAGTGTTAAACTTATAATTTTGTGATATATCACCTTAAATATATAGTTTTGTGATAATTTAATTATAGTATCTATAGTTTTGTGAAATTTACTTTAAAAATATTTAAGAACTAAGATAGGTTGTAAAAGAGACCATGACTCCTGGCTCATTACCACCCCTACTCCAGGCCCTCGGCAATGGGCCTGTAGGCTCCATTGGCCTGATGAAAGTGGGTCCAGCCCAATATGGGAGCCCCATAGCCCACGAGAAGCAGTCAGAAGCATGGGCCCATGTAAGAAAACAAAAAGGGCTAGCTAACAGGAAATTCCTCTCCCCGTGGGCCTAAAAGGAATAAGTTCATTTTAGACCCTCAATTTGTTGTCGAGTTTGAAATTCATTACTGCACCACAAAACCGGATACAACGCATCCCATAACTTACAAAACCGTGTATACGAGGTTTCTCGATAGTGTTGTCCCCTGTTTTAGCCAACATGGTGCCTACATGGCGCTCCTTTGACTAGATCTTCGTCCCACGTGGCATTAACATGGCGCTTACGTGACAATTCTATCTGAAAATAATAAAACCCGTAGGACCCACATGTCAGTTACACACATAAATAATAAAAAATAGTAGGGCCCATGTAGCCCCACATGTCATCATCTTTGCTACCCTCTTCTTTCTATCCTCTCTCCCCCTCCGACCGGCGGAGTGGGCGGCGACCAACCGACAAAGTGGGTTGGGCACCGGCCACAGCGGGCTACGAGCGGGGCGGAACGGGGCGGGCGGATGAGAAGGATGTGGAGAGAAGACACGAGCGGCAGCCGGCAAGAGAGGAGCGGCACGCGGGCTCTGACTGGCAAAAGGAGAGGAGCCGCGGGCTCCGACTAGCAAAAGGAGAGGAGCCGCGAGCGGTAGAGGAGACGCGAGGGGCGGTGGCGGGAGAGGAGTCGCGGGCAGCGGCCGGCGGGAGAGAAGCGGTGCGCGGTGAACGACGGGGATCTGCTCACGGTGAACGCGCTCGACTTCGCCTCCTAGGGCACCGCCAACTGCATGCTCCTCGCGGGGCTCCAGCTCCGCGTGCCCACACGATGCGCGTACTCCGACAGCGTTCGCAAGTCCGTCGATGTGCAATGCTCAGCGTGCCCCGCCGAGACGCTGGCCTTCGTCGTCTTCGCCGCGCTCACCTCCGCGGACCAGATCCGCACTGCCAACGGGCTCTCCACCGAGGATCCCGACGCGCCGCTCAACACCGGCGTGATGCTCGTCCGTCCGCCCCTCTGCTCCGCACACAGCCCGCTGCCGCTCCGCCCGTGGCCCACCACCGCTCCGCCCGCGACCCGTCACTGCTCCAGCCACCGGTCAACCGCTCCGCCCCTCTGCTCCGTCCGCGGCCCGCCCCGCTCCGTCGGTCGGAGAGAGAGGATAGAGAGAAGCGGGT
Organism: Oryza punctata; assembly: GCA_000573905.2. NCBI lineage: Eukaryota > Viridiplantae > Streptophyta > Magnoliopsida > Poales > Poaceae > Oryza > Oryza punctata. The sequence continues at coordinate 19,111,914 of CM002495.2, read as the reverse complement.
AGTAGTGATGATGATATGTGGGGCCACATGGGCCCCACCATTTTTTATTATTTGTGTAAGTGACATGTGGGTCCCACGTGTTTTATTATTTTTCGGGATAAAATTGCCACGTAAACGCCACGCCAATGACACGTGGGATGAAAACCTAGTCAAAGAAGCGCCACGTAGGAACCACGTCAGTCAAAACCGGGGACAATACTGCCGAGATACCTCATTTGCATGGTTTTGTAAGTTGGGAGATGCGTTGTATCCGGTTTTGTGGTGTAGGAATGAATTTCGTACTCGGTGACAAAAGTGAACTTATTCTGACCTAAAATGTCTCGCAAAAGATTCGGCCCATATATACTCGCTACAGCAGCTATCAGGATGACCACAACATCTTGTAATTCGGTGACAAGATTATGAACCTACGTGAAACCGACCACAACATGTTGTTACATTTTCTTAAAAAAAAAAAAGCTACAAAGCGCACACACTAATCATTATGATACACACACCCTATTCCTATAAACATATTCAAAAGATTTTATAAAATACGCAAACTCATCCCTGTAAACCATCCCTATAAACGTACATATACACACTCTGTGAACACCTCTAAAAGAATTCATAAAGCATGCACTTTCATTTTTATTTTTATGAACGTACCCACGCACATCATATGCTCATCCCTATCAACATATACACACCTTATTCATATGAGCATCTCTAAAAAAACTGAGCTAGCATATTTTAAAATTAACGAAGTCACCAAAGATATTCCGTTATCGATAAGTACATTGCTTACCACTGAAAACATAATTAATACGATTAACTTACACCAGTTGAGGTATACTAACTTCACTTATGGTGTTATTCGAATTGTTTTTTACAACTGAAGAGTATACTAATAACTATATTATTTATTATTTATGGTAGAGTAAAATTTTTCTACTTAAATGATACTGGTATTTAAAGTTGTGAATGTTTGATTAGACTGATATATGTCAGGAAAAATAAATATTCGAGTGAACATACATTACAGTGAGGGGAAAAAACTTAATTGGACCAATATATGTCCAAAATAAGTAAATATTTTGAGGAAACAAAACTTAAAAAAACGCCGTTGCCGGGGATCGAACCCGGGTCACCCGCGTGACAGGCGGGAATACTCACCACTATACTACAACGACCTTGTTGCTAATATTCCATAATTACGTTATAACTCAGCTAATGACTTCTTATCACCTCAAATTGCAACGTTCGATCCCTTTTATTATCAGGTGAAATTAGCCGGCCTAGATATAAATTTACTACACTGAAACCAGTAAAAATGAACAATATACTGTATCCGCTCTTTTATTCTCTCTTCACAGTTCACAACTTTATGGACGTACTTACTACTAAAACAAACTAAAAAAACTAGTATAGTAAATTTGTCTCCTCCGAGCTACTGTCAATTGGGGGCGATATACAACTGTCTTGAATTTACAGGGCGAAAAAAAAAACAATATCCATGCATTATATATGCTTTAATCTCTTAGTTGCTGCAATCTGACCAGGCAAATATTGATGATATATGTGTTCCATTGTCTGAAACTGCATAGTATATATATTGCCCATGTGTACCTTCCACCTATGCATCAAACTTGCATATGTCTTCGAATCCCATGTACTCATGTCGCTCGATCTTACCAATCCAGTTCACGATACCAATTCCACCTACAGATTACACAAGGTCGTAGTATGATGATACAAGTGTTGAGATCGTCGAATATGATCATCTGCTGTGAGGGGTGAGGAGGCGAAAATAAAGTACCTAGAGGGATTGTACTGATGAAGATCATGATGGACAATGTGAAGATAATGATCGATGCCCGCCCTAACCAATTGATCACCTTCCTTACCATTCGCTGGCCAACGATCGCAGAAAAGAAGGCCACAATGGTCAAGTAAAGAGCTGCAAATGTTTCAAAGATTAAATGGCAGGTGGTTAGCATCATACGCGTGAGAGCGAGAAAGATAGGGAAGAGATTTTACCATATGGCACAGGGAACCGATCCAAGAAGTAGTATTCAACAGCAGACATGGAAGACGAGAACATCATTGAGAAGGTGGCAGTGGCACTTGCGACCTATGATAGTTTCAGTTACAGACGTGAAAATAAATGGCCAACAAAATTCAACAGTTATAAAACGAGTAGTAGTAAAATTATTTTTCTAAAAAAAAGGTAAAATGCATTGACCATACTTAACTTTGAATGCATATTGCACCCCTTTATTCTTGTTTAAACCACCATAAAATGCAAAAGTGTCACGATGCGCATCCAAAAGAAGTGGGATGTGATGTGGACTGCTAATGGCGGACCCAGAACAAAAATTACCCGGGATCATATACATACAAATTATCTAATTTTTAACTGATATACTGATTAATATGACACAAGTTAATTAGAAATAGATAATCTACCCGGGGTCCTGTGACCCCGGGAAGATCAACGTAGGAACGCCCCTGTGGGCGGCTACTGCTATGTGGGAAAGGAGTAATGGAGGGGAACTGCACAGAGCTAGGCAACACCTGCCTGCTTCAAGGAAACAGAAGATGAGGAAGAGTGGGCCAGACCAAGATGGCGAAGAAAAGGGGAGAGCAGGCAAGGCCCGGGCCCAGTTGCACAATATTTCTTATGAATTTCCAGGGAATTGAATAGGAATATTATTTGAATGTGTTGATTGAGTTTTGAATCCAAACCAGAAATTTGAAATTGATAAATTGTTAGCAATTCAAGGGGAGGATTTGAAGTCAGAATTCTTGATATTTCTAATGGAATTTGAATTTTGCAGTTTAGATATATGATTATTCGCTGGGAGGAAAGGAAGAGAACTCGGAAGTTGAATTCAAATTTGACAATTAAATTGATGAAATATTTGGGAATTCTAGGAAGGTATCTCAGGAGGTTTTCGATTATTTGGACCTAAAGTTTGAAATTTGAAATTTCAAGAGGAACCTTATAGAGATGAACTTTTGAATGAAATTTCATAGGTTCCGAGTTCCAATGTGAGATTCAAATTTGAAAGAATTTTGGGGATTTCAAAAAATATTTTAACAGAATTGAATTTTTGGGTATAAGTAGATCTGAATCTTATATTCTAAAGAGGGGACTTTTTATTGGAATTGTGGAGAAAATAATGAAGGAAAGGAATTAAAAAAGTTCCAACATTTATCTTCAATTTTTGTGGCAGGAATGGAATAAAGAAATTTTGAAGGGAGAAGTTGGAACTGGGACTCAACTCAAATTCCAGATACAAATTTGTGGTGATTATAGAGAATTTGGTGGAGAGGAATTTATGGAGGAATGGTATTTTAAGGGGGTCGCATTATGTATGGGATTTTTGGGCATGAGATTGGAGGTAATCTCAAAAGGAACGTGGTACCAGAGGTCCCAGGAATTTTGGAATTTGTGGTTCTGGACACATGTTTTCAGTACCAAGGAAGGGATCAAAATGAGATGGGGACCACTTTTTGCAATTAGGTTTCGACTAATTCTTTAACAAGGAAAATCAGGCATGACAGGTTACCTGTGGAGGGACTCCAAGGTCCAAGAACATGGGTCCTAGGATTGAGCCGCCCCCAACACCAAGCAGGCCAGCAACAATTCCAGCAGTAATTCCAAAAAAGCAGTACATGAGTAGCTGGTGAAATTTTAGATTGGTTTGCTCACTTCCATTTGATGATACAACTCTCCTCCCCTGCATCAATCCTAGTCCTTCATACATGGTTACCCCAACTGACACTGGGATCTGCATTTATAAAAGGAAAAGGACATTATAACAATTAGCTGGGCGTTACATGTTCTATGATTATATATGGCAGTTTTAAGGAGTAGCACGAAGTACAATATAGCCTGGATGGCATATAAAGCGAACGTAGGTATGCTCTAATGAAAGACACTACTGAGAAAACAATGACAAGTTGTAGGAATGGACCACGATGATTGTTCTTAAATACCAAGTTGTATATCTTCTATTCTGACAAATATTTGCATGAAACTACATCAGCTATGAGTTTATGGTTGAAATTTGAGGTAAGACATTAAAAAAAAATACCTGCAATAAGTTCAAAACCCAGTACCCCGTGGAGCAAGTTGGCATGTAATTCTGCAAACATGAAAAATGACAAAGTTGGATGACTCAATGTTACTGTCGATGTTACAGTATATCTTTTCTGCAACTGTGATATCTTTCTTCACAGTATATTTGCAAAATTTTGAAATTTATATAAGGTTAGTTCAAGGAAAAAAAATTATATAAGGTTAGGCTAATTTCATATGGAAAGCACACAAGTCAACAGGATGATCACTGCAAAGTAGGAAGAACTTTTAGATGATGGATTTGGTAACTAACAAGGTACGAAGAATTGAAGTATCCATATTTACAGAAACAAGCTGATCAGGGAAAACTGAAAAGTTAAATATATGATCTTAGTATTGATCATGTCACCAATTAAACTTGCAGTTGAGTTGCTTACCTTAGTGACCTGAAGCACGAGGAATGCTATCCAAACAAAGGCAAGAAGTCCAAACTCCTTCCAGTAAACATTATGCAAAATAGATACCTGCAGCATCAGGCAAGCTTTAATCTAATAAGTCCTTCATATGATTGTTACCAAGTCAATAGAAGATAAAGTTCATAATTTTGTATTACCGCTTCATCTGAAGGGGGTTTTGACTCAGCTACGGGCACTGGTCTATACTCCGATTCTTCACCTGATAAATTAAGAAGATGTGGAGAAAATCCTCTACACATTTCATGAAAAAAATGAGTAGTTTTGTTTCGTACTCACTTGTTTGCTCTGATTGCTTTTCTGCCTCCTGAAATTGAGTGGGACCAAAATTAGATTTTTATATTGGCATATTTGTAATATGAATGAACGAGAGGAATTTGAAACAATCACCCTAGCCCCTAGGGGTGTGAAGCTTCATGATTGGAATGTTGCTATGTTGGATGATAACTGATAATGTGCAGAATTTAACAGAACCAGAACATTACCCTTTTGATTATTGTCTCTTTCTTCCATGTCTCGATACCCTTCAGAAAAGCTTTAGTTGAAGTGCCTAAAATTTAATTTGGAAATTAATGTAAACTGAAGTCAACAACAGCAGGCAACAGATTAATCTATTGTTTGCAGCTTCAGGAAGCTTGGGAGTACCTAGGAAAAGGATGATCAAGAGAACTGTGACCAGCCAATCAGGGAATATCACATTGAAAATAACACCGATGCTGATTCCTAGCATGAGCATTGGTTGGATAAGCAGGGCTAGATCATAGTCAATCACTGGCATGTCCAAAGTTGGGTGTTTCCGCTTTAGGTTGCAGTACACAGTCGATACAGCTGCACCCATTATCATACCTATTTGAAAGAATATATTAGCTTAATTAATTAGATACACGAACGTAAGAGGCCTTCAACAAAAATATCAGGATTTTTTTACTCTCAATTTCTCATTAAGTTATTACTGAAAAAGAAAACATATTGTTATGCTATAAAGGATGAGATCAATCTGGAAGCCTTTTTTATCATTATTCCAGCAGACGGAATTCCATATATTTTTATATGTTAAACGTTAAGGGATTACAAAATTTTGTTCTCCTAATATAGTTTGGATTAGAGATGTATCTAAAATTTTGTTCTCCTTATATAATTTTGTTCTCGCATTACAAATTCTAAAATGCTTATCACGAGTGCCAAGTACCAAACTACACTTGTTTACAGCTGACACTTTCAGTGCAGGAGCATTACACATCAATCTGCCATGTTTAGAATTCACACTGATATTTGATTGTTCTCTACATCCTTTATTTCTAAACATCTATTTTCAGATGTAGACCATTCTTCTAGAGAATAGATTGCCAGCAACTTTGTGAATATTTGAACTTAAATATGCAGTGTGCCTGTGATATGTCTGGTCCAATATAATCTCAGTAAGACAGTTATGCATAAATAAGATTCTGGCAACAAGAAAGTATGGATCTATTCAGCTTCTACAATTCCCAAAACTGAATTCAGAAATGGTAAAAGCAAATTGTAGAGTTCAGAAATGGATGTAATGAGCCATCAGTGATGTAAAAATTAGGAAAAAATACAATATCAGTGCATTGAATAAGTATGAAACAGAGACAATAAATATGAAATCAACGATTCCAAAACTGAAACAGATACATGTGCATTCATATGCATGATTCAGAATGGATACCTACTCATATTGAAAGCTGTAGGTAGGACATACTTAAATTAAATAGAACAATTCTGTAGACACATTAATCACAGCGGTCCACCATTATTGTAGCAGGATGCATCTTTGTAAACATGAACACAAGGTCCTCTTTTTCAACGTTTCACTTCAATTTTGTTTTGAAAGGCACGGTTCAGCGGCACCAGAAAGGGACAGGCATGGGCCTCCTGGGCTTACTATTTCAGGTGCAGCTTATAAGCCGTAGACACGTGAGCAAATCAACGAAAAACAAGTTTAGGAAAGGCAACCTAGCTAATGCATAAAATGGGTCATTTTTCTTAGAAGATATAATACTGCATTCGCAGTACTGCTGATAATGAAACCAAAGGACAAACATGGGGTTCTTCTTTCAGATAATCCATGCAAGACCTGATGAAATGCTGGTAATTAATTTAAACTAAGAACCAAAACCTCACATTTTGATATCGCCACGGATGACTTTGCATCGAACCCAATGATCAAGGTCAGCATCGGCACGAAGAACCCACCACCCCCTACACCACCTATACTCCCAAAAGCCGCTCCGATGAATCCAACGAATGACCCCAGCACAATTTGCCATCCAAATTGCATCGGCTGTGAAACAAATTGGTCCGTGTAATTCAACAAATTGACAGCACATGTATACAAAGATTGCCGTACGGTTCACACATGAAAAATGAAGAGGAAGGTTTAATATTCTTCTAAGAATTAAATTAAATCTGTAGTTCTCCGTGATCCTCATTATCTACAACTGAAAGTAAGATCACTCCATTCAGTGATACATATATATAACTGATCGACCAAATGCTAAGATTAATTGTTAGCAATGGAGATCCAAGAAAAAACAGTAGAAAAAAAATTCCAAACATCTGAATCAAACAGTCAGATACACCGCACCATAGCTCTGCTAATGGGGAGGAAACAGGAAATAGGAATCTTTACTAATTAGAAAAATAAAAATGAACTAATTGAATGTGGCAAAAAGACAGATTAATACTAGTACAACTCAAAACCAAGAGAAGAATCGAAGATCGAGTAGGGTTTTGTAGCTAGTACTAGTTACCGGCCACACGTGGTGGTAGGAGTTGTCGCCGCCGCTCCGCCACAAGAAGGTGGCCACCTTGCGCAGGTGGCTCGCTTCCTCCTCCACGCCGGCGGCGAACCAGAGCCCCCTGTCGGCTGCGGCGGCGACGGTGGCGGCCGCCGTCGCGGCGCAGGCCACGGCGAGCGCCGCGGCATGGTGCCATTTCCTCATTTCTTGGACCTGCGAAACCCAAACTAATTTTTTTAAAAAAAATAAAAAAAAACTTACAGAGATTTATAGTGCGAATTCTTGCGCTAGAATCTCGCAACTAAATTAACAGGATTTTGAACGAGCGCTTGCATTGCATCGCTGCGAACCTGGCAGCATCGTTCCACTATCAAAACTATAATCTGGCGGCAAAAAGAAAAAAAGAAATTAACAAATAACAGTGCGAACCTGCTGCCGCAATACTCCGTCTGGAGCAAGGTTTCTCTGAACTATTCAAAACGAGGCAATCCAATATCCAATCCAACAGATCAGACCAAGAAAATAGTGTACAAATGAGAGCTAGAATCGATGAAACTTTTTGTGCAGCTCGGGGAGGAAGAAGCAAGGACGAGGAGTGGAAGGGCGGAGTGGTGGACAGAGGCTAGAGAGATCGATCGAGCGACAAGGAGACTAGTAGTAAAACCGATATGACTTGGGATGACAAGTTGACAACCGACGAGACAGATTATTCTACCGTAAAAATCTTGGTACCCATTAATTCCTAGTAAAACCTACTGTATGGACGCATCATCATTCACCAGCAATGGTTATTATTAGAGTATCTCAAATCTTGTATAAGTGTGATACATTATTTATAGTTTATTACTTCATCAGTTCCATTTTATATTATAAGTTGTTTTGACTTTTTTATAATCAAACTATTTTATGTTTAACCAAATTTATAGAAAACTTAAGTAACATCTAAAATACAAAGTTAGTTTTATTAAATCTATCATTGAATATATTTTGATAATGTGTTTGTTTTATGCTAAAATGATACTATGTTTTTCTATAAATTTGATCAAATTTAAATAATTTTGACTAGAAAAAAGAAAACGACTTATTGTATAAAACGGGTGAAATATATTTTAAAACCTGACATGCAAGTACCAAATTATCATCATCTATCATTCTCACATTGTTTAAACATGTATATCCATCATTTATAAAATATATAACATGCACATCCATATATTTCGTAGTAAAGCGCGGGACATCAACTAATTATAATTATAAGATGTTTTGATTATTTTTTACATTAAACTTTTAAACTTTCTCAAAGTAATATAGAACGGCATATCAATATTTTCAACACAAAACTAATATAGTATTAAAACATATTTGTTATATTTTAATGAAACTAATTTGTTGTAGTAGATGTTGATACTTTTTCTATAAACATGATGAAAACATTTTATAACATAAAATAGATGGAGTATTATTACTCTCTTCATCATAAAATATAGGAACCTAGGATTAGATGGACTAGAATGATGGGATGGGATTATGAGACTGGGTTCTTATATAGGTAGTAAGTAAAAGTGCATAGGAATTTTGGAGGATTTTAACCCTATTAGAAAATTTTCTATGAAGGACTTTGAAACAAAGGATTGAATCATATCATATTCTTTGAAATTTCTATGGAATGGATAATCATATTATCAGGGTTACGGATAAGACATATCTCCTATTCTTGGGTAATGAAGTATATGGATACGGATACCCTTAAGTGTACGGGAAGGTTACCTTAAGAGTAATAGAATTTGACAATGTATAAGAAAACCATCTCCCCGAATAGAAGGTGTCAGAGTCTTGTTTAGGGAGGAGGCGGACTCATGATCTTGTACGAAGGAAGTTCTTTCCAAGTTCTACTTGGATGCCAAGGCACCTGTAGTATAAATACAAGGCCCCCAGGGATACAGGATCATCAAATCATAGCTTAGCCACTCACCACATAAGACGCAATCCGGAGGACTTGAAGCCAATTCGCCGCCTAATCTCGTTGAATCGTTCTCGATAGGGATCTAGTCAATAACTCGTCGGTTCTGTTATTTTCTATTGTACTATTTATGGTTCCGTCATAATCTCATATAAACTGGACTAGGGCTATTACCTTACGAGGGGTCTCAACCAGTATAATCCTTGTTTTTTTTTACCAATGTACTCCAATACCCTCAGAATACGGTCTACGGGTATCACCCGTCGACACATATAAAGATTTTCCTTTGAAATTTAGTAAGAACTCCAACCACTTGAAAATTTTCCTTTGAGTCTATATCACTTATCCAATTTCTGTGTTCTTCCTGTGGTCCAATCAAACGGTTATTTTATGATTTTCACTGTGTTTTGCTATCCTCTGTTTTGCAATTGTATTCCTATCATAATCTTGCATTTTTCCTATTTCTCTATTTTTCCATTCGTGTGATTCAAAGGACCCTGATCTCCGTAGTTGATTTAATAGTAAAAAGAATTATTCACTTTGATGTAACTTTGCCATTTGTTTTTGTTTCGACCACACCCAACTCTCTTTAGTATTAATGTCTACCATCCATTATGGTAAAGATATGGCATGGAAAAGTTTATCGGTGTAACGAAACCGATTTAGTTGAGGTTGTTGATGGGTGCTAAAATAGTTATTTGGGGTGGTCCAAACCGAAAAAATAACAAAGTTATCTAATCCAAAGTAAAAGGTTAGTTTAAGAGTGGTCCAAAGTAAAACTCTAATAATAGGTAGCCCAATGCAAACTATAATTCACTCAAAAATATTACAAATGTTAATGTGTCACAATGTGATTGAATCTTAATTTTCTATTAGATCCAACTAATTATATCAAAGAGTTGAGCTCTTTGTTAGCAAGGATTAAGTAAGAATTTTTGTAATATGTATAGTACTGCTCATTTGCATAAATTCAAAAATTACAAATTTACCTGTGATTAACCTTGGAACATTTTTCCTTATATTGGACTGTTGTAATTCTAATAAGGTTGAAGATTTTGCTTGCTTCACCCATTCGGGAAAAAAGATAGTCATGCATGTGAGTTCGTTTTATGTTGTTTTAAGAAATGAAGGAAGTGACTAATGGATAAGAAAAAAAAACTCAAAGTTTTACTCTTTTCGTTTATAAATATTTGACGCAATTAACTTTAGACACGATGTTTTATATTCATTTTATTAAAAAAACCGTGCACTCATTGTTCGACTTGCTTTATTATTAAAAATATTTTCATCACAACTTATATTTTTCTCATATTTACATTGATTTTTTTAAATAAGATAAATGATTTAACGTCATGTCTAAAATTAATTGGGTTGTATATTTATGATCGGATGGATTGCTACTAATTAAGATGGATCATATCACTCGATCTGCAGAACGATCCCGGTTGATCGGTACACGAACGACACACTACTAAGGTGTGTTCTTTTGAGGGGTTGCTCTCTCACTGGCTAGCAAGCTTGTATTGCATGCAAGCGTATACATGAAGCGGTATATATACCGCACACACATATATATACACGTGGCCCTCTACTGATCCGTTAATTATATTATTAAATTATTAACACGATTAGCACGAAGCTTACCTATAACGATTGAAATTAAGGCTTTCAATTACGATCTTCGATCTTCCACTTTGACTAATTGACACTCTACTACTTTAATTTGCACGCGTGCATGTATCGTGTTTCTCTTGGCACTCACATGGTGGATCTGTATAAATTTAATTAAATAAACTAACTAGTACTCTCCAGTCTCCTCATCAAAATTTGATCATCCACTATGTAAAAAACACCAAAGACCAAGGACATAAACATAGTCATCATTCTAAAATTAATCATCAATGATCGAGGTGGTCTATCGTGTCGTACCCAACATAAATTAATTCGTACTTTAAATACGTTGCATAGGTTGAACCAATAAACTGTTGATTGACTAAGAGATATTTTGTTACATGATGATCATTTTGAGATTACCTGACGGTGATCAAATTAGGATAGAGTAAGTAATATTAAAAAAGAAGTGCATTTTAGTTAAACTTTTTAGCTGAATATATTGGGTCAACGAGTACAAATGGAGTTGATCTCCTCTCCGCAGATTCTTAAACGCTGGGAAGCCGAGCCACACTAGAAAAATCACCAAAAAATCGTGGTAGCAATGATAAAATTGTGATAATAGATACATGTTACCATAATTTTAAAATTGTTATTAGCTGTACTAATAAATAGAGTGGTAATAGTTTATTGCAACGATTTTTATTTAATAGTAATAAATTTTGATATTGACACAAAATAGATGCGGCAAACCATTATATTGCAAACTTTACATCGTTGCAACAAATAATCATGTGTGGCATTAGTTTTATGTATCAAATTAAAAGTTTGAATATTAATCTATTATCCTAACTATTTCTTTTTATACCTTGTCATAACTAGGATTCAAACCCAAAACCTCTTCTTCACACACGCTCTACTTTACCAACTCACATACGCATCAATTCTGTTGGAAATGCATATCATTCCATTTAAGCCTAACTGTGGGCTACACAGTACCTGGGTACCCATGCCTAGGCCTTGGGCCACGGGAGGCATGGGATGAGCCGAGTGTCTTAAACCTTATGTGGCTTACTTGTAAATTAAGTAAGAAATAAAAGATAAGATAAATGATCTTATCTCATGTAAATAGATAGTAAGTACCCATGTCATAAGGGATATCGTACCAAATATGTCCGGCAACCCTAGCGCTATATAAAGGGAGTGAGGGAAACTCCAAGAGGTTGGAGACACACATTCATCCATACATACGTGCCGTCGGTTATTCCATTACTGATACACGTACCTCGACATAGATTCAATCCATGTACAACTGGACTATGGTATTACCTTATATTGAAGGTCTGAGCCAGTATAAACCTCTGTGTCATCATCTCTCTTTAATCTTGTGCACCTTATAAGTTTTATTGCCGATCACTATAATTGACACTAACTGAGATTTGAATCATGGATTTTGAGTATCTAAAAGATTTCAAATGAAAAACTTGTTCGGTGGTATTACAAATTTAAACCGATCGATCTCCGATCTCATGAATAGTACTTCTATTTTGTTTTCTATTGCAATAAAATTTTTCAAATGAATATTTCAGTAGATAATCAGGACTTGGGTGCTTCCAACCAAAAAATTCAAATAACTCTTTACACTCAGCAGCACTTGAACTTCTCTGTAGAAATGCATGCATCGATGTTGCTATATACCACCTTCTTTCTTGTATATCATTAACAGAATCTCCCAAACACATATTTCATCATTATTTTTTCTAACTATATGTTTATAAAATTGTTATATCATTTAGGTTTTTATGATAAATTTGTCAACTCCTAATATTTTTTATATTCGATTGGTTAAGTTTCTTGTGATGTAACACACCCACTCGATTTTGAGCTTTCAACTTAGTATGGGTGCTAGCATTTGTGAGTTGTGACTCGTTATTCTTTTTAGTTTAGGTAACATATGCAGCAAGGCAACTATGATACCTTGGATGACACAATCTATAATGCAGTTACAACAATGCTAATCATATGCACAAGGAGAAGCTAACCGGCAGCTAGAAGCCATCCGGTTGGATGTAATAGAAATGTCATAAAAGAAGTTGTTGGATCAATCTAGAGCCCACGAAATGGCTTCTTATTAATTCGTTGAAAGGATCCTATTAGATATCGACAAGTTATTTTATTATATGTACAAGTAATGTATTCTTTTATTAGAGTTTCCAAGCCCCTCATTTGTTTTTCACGTGCACGTTTTTTAAACTGCTAAACGGTATGTTTTTTTAAAAAATTTGTATACGAAAGTTATTTTAAAAAATCATATTATATTTAAATACTTTAAAAAATCATATTATATTTTAAAAAATTAGCTAATACTTGATTAATCACGTGTTAATGGATTATGGATCGTCATGTTTTCTGTGTGAGGAGGTGGAGTTCCCAACACCTCACGAACACAACCTAAATTGAGATGTAACACCCGTTTTAGTACGGCTAGAGTTATCACAACTATTATATACATGTTTGTACATATTTATACATATGTGCATATGCAGCTATGTATAGGGGATTTTTAAATTATATTATAGATTTATCTTCAAACTACGTTTATTGGATTTTGTACATTTTAAGGTGACACATTACACCATAACACAGCATTGCCGATAGATGTGTGGGTAAAAGTACATGATCATTAACTAATCATGCAGTCGGCAAAAGTTTGCGGTAGACCATATGTTGGCAATACTACCATCTGAGACAATTATCTGTCGGTAGTTCTAAAGATTTATCAGGTCAAATTATCTGTCGGCAGTTATCAATCTCAGATCAAATTGTGTGTCGCCTAAAATATACCGACTCCCTGTCTGCCGCCAGAGCTTCATCCATTCAATCCAAATCGAACAGCGTGGATTCATTTACCCAATTACAAACTATAAAGCTTCTCACACTGGGGAGCAACCAGTGGTGCCACGTAGGATTACTGTAGCTCACTGTTTTTTCGCGTTTACTGTTGCCGATCTACGTGGACCAGTGGTGGAGCAGTTTTGTGCGGTAGGTGTGGAGGAAAATTGATCAGCGTTTGCTTGTGTTCCGTTGCGCCAGCTGTGTTGTGGGCTTTTTTTGTTGGGTCCATTGATCGGTGTTTGTTTGTGTTGGGTTACGGGTGAATTTTTGTTGCATGCGCGCATCGTCGCTTCGGCTGCTGCGCCCACGACGCATCGCGGTGCGCCGAAACGGTAGTTCACACGGTGTATTTTGACCACTTGATTATCTGCGTGGGTCCTACTATTGGTGAGTCCCTTTCATCGGTCTGTGGTGGCAGATTGTTGTGCGTGTGCAGATTGTTGCTTGTTAGTCGCCGTCTTCTCCGACGGGTTAGACGAGGGGATAAAGGAAATCCTTCAATGAACGATTGGGTTTCTCCTCTTTCGTTTTTTCCTCTCTCTTGTGGTTTTTGTCATCAATCATCAACTGCAGTCGTCCACGCTTCTTGATGTGGACTAGGGTTCCCGATCTTCCGAAAGATTCTGATAATCAACGATTTTGGTGGAGGCGCAACACAAATCGATCCGGCTTCTTGAATGAGCACGTTCCTGAACCCCGCAATCGCAGCACCACGTCTCCTCTGGTTATCAACCGTGCCGAAACCCGGTTGACCTTGCCAAGAAGGCTAATCCCTGCTTGCAAATCGAAGAACACAAACAAGAACAAAGAAAATTGCAACCAAAATTGCAAATGGATAATTAAGCTCACAAGTTGGGGTTTTACAAACCGATCTAGTGGCAAAACTGTTCTTGACAGATTAATCTAAGCAAAACCCAAAAACTAAAGATAGCGACGGCTACTGATATATGGAGTTTAGGATCGTGCAAGTACCCCTTGATGCAACCCTAATGGGCTCCAACACGATACACGGCCCAAAGGCCCAAATACGGCGTCGCAGCGCTGGAACAGATTCTGAAGGTCAACTTGTTCGGTCAATTCCCGATGGCTCATAATGAAGACATGGGACCAAAACCATTGGAAATGTTATCTTCTTAGCTTTCCATCCATATAAAGAACGTCCCAATCCGAGCACGTATGCAACCTGGACGCCCGTTTTAGTGCAGACTGGTCCTGGACTCCGAACGGACTCGAAGTCGACTTGGTTTGGGCCTCCACCTTGACTTGAACATCTTTGGGCCTCCACCTTAACTTGAACGTCCTCGCTTGAAAGACCAATGGAGGATTGTTGTGTATATCTGAAGCAATGATGTCCGCATCACTTCTCCTTCCGTTCTTCATCGTTGTGTGTTGCTGTTATTGCCCTGCAAACGACTAGGAGCGATGCTGTTTCGATCGTAACGTGTAGAGAGGTTAGAAAATCAGTGGATTTGTTATTTTGTTGTTGTGTATTCTTATTGTTTTTTGCATGGTTTTTGCAGCGATGGAGATGGACTTGTGCACTGTGGATTGTGGGGGCTGAATACTGGTGGGATCTTTATTTCTTGGTGTATGCGTTTGTGTGTGTGTGTGTTTGGTATGCTGTGTGCTTATCGGACTATTCTCTGTATGGTCAGGTGTGATTTTGGTGTTACGGTGGCCTGATCTGCTCTTGTTGATTTATTTTCCTTCGTGTGGTCAGGTTAGACTGGATGATTTGTTTCGTATGTGCATATTTGATATGAATACGCTGATCGGTGGTTGTACATGCAGGTTCTAGTTTGGTCTGACAAGGTTTGTTCAGGCTGTTGTTTTCCTGTTCGGTTGCATCGGCCTTGCTGTTGTCTATTTGTTGATCAGAATCAGCTTATCAGATTTGTCACTGTTAGATCGAGGTATGTATTTAGGTTTTTGCTGGCTGTCTGACGCTATTGTTGTATGTTCTATTGTTCTTGGGTGATTATATGCGTTACTTAGTTTGTGTGTTCTATTTTTCTTTACTGGTTATATGCGTTGTGTGCTATTTGTTTTCAGTGAATGTCTACGATCTGTTTTTTTTGTTTGGTGCTAGATTTTGTTCGCTATGGATACTGCTCACATAATGCGATGACGTCGTCAGCGAGCACGGCAGTCACCTGAACGTAGTGGTGATTTGTGTATTTGTTATGTTTACTTGTAGTCAGTCATGTGTGTTCGTGTGTAACTTTACAGTGCGTTGATTGTTTCTTATCCAGTGGGTGCATTGAGGGCAGAACGTATAGAACGATATTGGCCTCAGGTTCTGACGAAGCGTAAGAGTAGGTGTTTGTTTCTTTGGTCCTTTCTGTATTTGTTAATGGCCAGTCTATTAGTTGTAGAGAGTTTAACGTGGCTTTGGTTTGATGTATGTGAATAGGGGATGGGTTTTTCCCTGTTTATCCTGCATGGTACTCTGCTAAGAGATGACGGCTGTGTTCGAAAAAACTGGCTTGAAATGTTTGATGTTATCAGGTTGTTGCAGGACCTATTAGTTTTACGTCTGTAATTTGTTGTTTCGTGTATGTTGATTGCTCTTTTAAATGTGTTATGGTCGTTGTAGGTCAGAAACCTGTTCGTGTGCCGTCCACTTCATCGAATAGGTTTGATACTGGTTATATTGAGTTTTTGAAAGGTGGCTAGACTTATCTTGTTCATTTGTATCTCTATTTTGTGAATTGCCCATGATGAATGTTATGTTCATGTACATGTTTTTTGTTTTGTGATTAGAAACGTCCAAAGATAGATCGTGGTATGGGCCTCCTGAGTATGAGTGTCAATTCTGTGGCGCGATGTTTTGGTACCAGGAACGTAGTAAGAGAGATTCAACATTGACACAGCGTCGGATGGCATATATCTATGTTGTAAGGGTGGTAAGGTCTGTGTGCCGCCTTTTAGGAGTCCTCCACCGTTGTTAGCAACGTTGATGCGATTTGATGGTGATTCTCGCTGCAGACATTTCATGCAAAAAATTAGACAGTACAACTCACTATTTGCTTTCACTTCGATGGGTGCAAATATAGATAATAACATTAATCAAGGTGGTGGTCCATATGTGTTTAAAATAAATGGGCAGGTTCATCATCGAATAGGTTCGCTTTTGCCTGGCGATGAAAATACACCAAAGTTTGCGCAGTTGTATATTTACGATACTTCCAATGAGGTGGAGAATAGAATGCATGTCATTGCATTAGAGGGTGATAATGTGCATGATTTAGATCCCGAAATTGCTAATGGCTTGATAGATATGCTAGACGAATGTAATCCTTTGGTTAAGCAATTTAGGCTTGCTAGAGATCGATTGGCTGAGCATGGTGATGAAGAAATTGCAATAAAAATTATTGGTGCCGATAAAGATAGTCCTGTTCAGTATGAATTGCCCACTGCTGATGAACTTGCTGGTCTTATTGTTGGTGACTTCTCGCTTGAAAATTGTAAGCGTGATATAATAGTGCAAAGTAAGCCTAGTCCGTTACACCATGTGTCTAGCTTGCATCCTGCTTACATGGCTCTGCAGTACCCGCTTTTGTTTCCGTACGGTGAGCGTACTTTTCAGGTTGGGATACGTTATAAAGGGGTTGACTTAGATCGTACTAATATACGTACTAAGGTGTCTATCCAGGAATATTATTGCTATTGTTGCCATTATTGTCAAGAATAGTTTAATCCTTATACGTGTTGTGGACGTCTATCGTCACAAGGTCACGTAGATATGTTTGCTTGCGTTGAGGAATGTAGGTTGACATATATAGCTGATCATCAAGCTGATTTTAGATGTGAGCACTAGCAGGGAGTCACTGATGCGGTTGATAAAGGTTGTTTGGATGGTAGCGCAATAGGCAAGCAGAGAATTGTGCCTGCGAGTTTCACTGGTGGTATAAGATATATGTACCAAAATTATCAAGATGCAATCGCTATCTACCGTGTGTATGGTGGACTTGACATATTTACTACCTTTACATGTAATACGAAATGGAAAGAAATCAGAGAGGTGCTTGAATATGAGCAAGGTAAGCGATCTACAGATCGATCTGATATTGTGTGCCGCATTTTCAAAATGAAACTTGATGAAATGATTGATTATATTTTATCGGGGAGCCTTTTGGTCCAGTTCATGCTGGTTAGTAATATCCTTAGCATTAATTCCTATTTTTGTTTGCTGCATTTTCCTGATTTGTTGTGTGCGCTATTGTTGTAGTTCTGTATAGTGGATTTTCAGAAGAGGGGTCAACCACATGCACATATCCTTGTATGGCGTGATGCAAACAATAGTGAGGTTGTGGCGCCGATTGTTGATTCATATATTTCAGCTGAAATTCCTGATGCGGATACTGATGAATTAGGATACACGTTAGTTGAGGAATTTATGATGCACGGTCCTTGTGGAGTTGATAACAAAAAAAATGTCCGTGCACGAAAAACGGTAATTGTTCTAAGCGATATCCTAAAGAATATACCGAAGAAACGATTGTTGATGACAAAGGGTTTGTTGTCTATAGACGTCGTGACAATGGAAGATATGTGTGTAAGAATGGTGTTAGATTGGA
This sequence comes from Oryza punctata, assembly GCA_000573905.2. Taxonomy (NCBI): domain Eukaryota; kingdom Viridiplantae; phylum Streptophyta; class Magnoliopsida; order Poales; family Poaceae; genus Oryza; species Oryza punctata. The sequence continues at coordinate 19,093,567 of CM002495.2, read as the reverse complement.
TAATCGTTCTGTGGTGCCTTATAATATGAAATTGCTGCGTAAATTTGAGGCGCATATAAATGTTAAGTGGTGCAATAAATCTGCTGTTCTAAAATACTTATTCAAATATGTAACTAAAGGTCCAGATCATGCAAACATAAAGTTTAAAAAGCTTGGTAAAAGAAAACGAGCAGAAGAGGGTAGTGATGTTGGTGATATTCCTGAATCTAGTGAGAGGTTACACACATGTAATGACAATGCAAAATGCAATAGAGATGATATTTCGGAGTTTCTTGAATGTTGATATTTGTGCGATAAGGAATCTGTATGGTGGCTTGTTGGATTTGAAATTCACTTTAGAACTCCTACTGTGCAGCGATTAGTGTGCCATTTGCCTAATATGAATACTGCTGCTTTTCGTCCGACTGATAATTTGGCCTCTGTTATTTCCAATTCTTTTTTACAAAAGACTACACTCACTGAATGGTTTAGTGCTAACGAAAAATTCCCCGAGGGCCGCTCATTGTCGTACTGTGAATATCCTACAAAATTTACATGGGATGGAAGTGAACGATACTGGAAGAAAAGACAACATAGTTAAAAAATAGGTCGTATGTACTATATCCATCCATCTGCGGGTGAAGTGTATTTCATGAGGATGCTTTTGATGCATGTTAAGGACGCTATGAGTTATAAAGATATTAGAACATATGAAGGAGTTGTTTATGAAGCGTTTAAAGATGCATGTGCTGCTAGAGGATTACTTGGTGATGATAGAGAGTGATCGTATGCTTTTGATGAAGCAATAAAGTGGGTACTGGGCAGCAACTTAGAAAGCTTTTTGTTTTGATGCTAATGCACTGTGGTGTTGCTGATGAGCATGCATTTTTGATAAATATTGGTTTGCCATGTCTGATGATATTCTGTATGCGCTGCAAAAAAATTTAAATAACCATTCTTATTCTGTACCTGAAAAGCAATTCAGAAATTTAGTTCTCCATGAACTGCATTCGCTATTTCTTTCGAATGGTGCATCAATGTCTTCATACAATTTGCGTTGCATAAGTTGTGATGATTCATTAGATTCAGTTAACAGATTGATTGATGATAAAATGTCATATGATATTGTTGGTTTAATGTCAAATGTTCCATTGCTATGTGCTGCTCTTAATGTTGACCAAAAAAAAGGCATTTGATTGCATCGTTGAAAGTGCCATGACTAAAAAACCTGCATTTTTTTTCGTATCTGGCTATGGCGGAACAGGCAAAACTTTTCTTTGGAATTGCATTGTGACTTTCCTTAAATCAAACAAAAAAATTGTTCTTGTTGTTGCTTCGTCGGGAGTTGCTTCTTTGCTTTTGCCTGGTGGTCAAACAACTCATTCGCGGTTTAAGATTCCAATTGAGATTGATGAGACAACGATTTGTAATATAAAGCGTGGTACAATGCTAGCAGAACTAATAAAGTCAACGTCTGTAATAATATGGCATGAAGCTTTAATGACCCATAGGTGATGCTTTGAGGCGTTAGATAGAACGCTACGTGATATTCTCAGTGAGCATGATGATTCTATGGCATTCGTTCCTTTTGGTGGCATGGTTGCTGTGCTAGGGGGTAATTTCCACCAAATTTTACCTGTTGTTGAAGGAGGTGTACGATCAAAGACTGTAGATGCGACAATATCAAACTCACCTTTATGGAGGTCTGTATGTGTGCTGCACATAGCAATTAACATGCGTTTATAGTGTTCTTCGCTGGATAATAGTACTCAATTAGAACTTGCTGAATTTAGCAAATGGATTTTATCTATTAGTGATGGTACATTTAGTGATATTTCACGTGATAATGAATCTGAAGCAGCATGGATTGAGATTCCACGTGCTGGTTATGGATAATGATGATAAGATTAGTGCAATTGGTTATGGATAATGATGATAAGATTAGTGCGATTGTGGATTATGTATATACTAATTTTTCTAACTGCTATAAAGACCCTTCTTATTTGCAAGATCGTGCTATACTTTCTCCTACTAATGATGTTTGTGACATTGTTAACTCTCATGTATTACAGCTTGTGCCTGGTCAAAATAAAGAATATTTAAGCTTTGATTCCCTTACAAAAGCATCTGAAAAACTTGATGATCTTGATGTTCTTTATCCAGTTGAATTCTTGAATACAATTAAAGTAAATAATTTCCCTGACCATAAACTTTTTCTTAAAGAAGTTGTCCTTATAATGCTGCTTAGAAATTTGGATCAAACTGCTGGCCTTTGTAATGGAACAAGATTGATCGTTACTAATTTAGGTGAGCGAATGATTGGGGCGCGTATTATAACATACTCTAATATTGGAGACACAGTGTACATACCAAGAATAAATCTAACTGCGTCAAATAAAAAATGGCCTTTTATGCTGCAGCACCGTCAATTCCCTGTACGTGTTTGTTATGCAATGACTATAAATAAGAGTCAAGGGCAAACTCTACGTTCGGTTGGTTTATATCTGAGAAACCCTGTTTTTTCGCATGGTCAGTTGTATGTTGTTGTATCACGTGTTACTTCTCGAAGTGGATTGAAAATACTAATTGAGGATGAAGATGGGAATTGCACTGGTACAACCAGGAACATTGTTTATCGAGAGGTTTTTTTTTGCTCTTAACTCATAGCCTATTTACATAGTTAATACACTACTATTTGCTACTGTTTGATATGGTATTATGTGTTAGTGTGCTTTTGCTGTGTATTCCTGATGTTAGATGATTTTCCTATTGCTTCGATTTTCTTTTGTTTTCATGAGCTTTGAGTTTGTAAAAAAGCTATCGTGTGTCGGTTCATAGTGCATAGGTAAATCGCTGAACATGTTATGCTATAATTTCATCGCAACATCAGTGATATAACTCTCTTTTGCAGATGACATTCGATCTGCTCTCTAATGTTTCGCCCGTAAGCAAGCATTGGCGCATCTATTGCCGTATTGCAAGAATGTGGGATTACTGTGGTGCTCGTGATAGCGGCACACCTACACCTACACATGTTGATTTAGTTCTTGTTGATGAGGAGGTTGTTGTCACACCCTGATTGTCGTTTCAGGGATTTATAAATTATTAAATAAATTATTACTAGAATTTATATTAAATGTTCATTAATTTACAAGTGAAGTTAAATGTGGGAAATGACATTTTCTAAATAAAGGATGGCTGGATTTATTTTTATTAAATTCTCCATGGTTAATTCTACTCTCTGAAATTTTCTTGGATGTTTCAGAGCTCAATTACTAATTTTAATCATACAAAGAACATTTCAGTAATTATGTAAATAATAAATTAATCATTTAATGGTCTGGTTATAATTTTGTTAAATACTTTGGGTGTTTAAATATTTGCAAGATTTTTCTTGGAATTATTTGAACATTAGAAGTATTTTTAACAAATCAAAGATCATTTTAGTGATTAATTTATTTGGAAAAGTAATTAAAATCATATTCTCTCCCCGTAGGCCTTTTCCCTCCCCAATGTTTGCCGTGCCTCCCTCTTCAATCGGGCCAAGGAAGAAAGAAGCCCGGTAGAAAGTCTACTTTACCTCCCTCGTGCTACAGTGTCATCCTCCTCCTCCAGCCGCCTCTCTCCCGTATCTGTGCACAGTATCGATGCCACCACTTCCACCAAATCCGGCCTCCCCATTGCTCCCCTTCCAAAATTAGTTGCGGGAACGGATTCCCCTCGATCTCCTCTACTTTCCCCCAAGAAATCACCAAAAATACCGAATCAAATCCTTTCCAATTTCGCGGATTAAATCTTTCCTTTTTTCGGCGAAAACCTAAACTTTCCCAGAGTTTTTCCCGGTGATGTGGGCCCGGACCCGAGCTCCCATGCCTATAAATAGAGCCCCTCCCTCTCCTATAGCCACCGCCACCCTCCCCCTTCTTCCTCCGTCACCCGAAATCTTATCCCCGCGAGCTCCTTCTCTCTCCGTCGCCGGCCTCGCCTCCGATCGCCTTTTCCCATCGTCTCGGTCGCCGTCGGTTAGCACCATCACCTCCTCCGGCTTCGCAAGGACAAGCTCCAACCCGGCCACCACTTCTCCTCCACCGAAAACTCGCTGGAAGCTGCCGTCACCATGAAGGCCGAGTTCGCCGTCATTTTTTGATCTCCGGTGAAGCCCTGTTGCTCCTCCCGTCATCGCCAAGCTTCCCCGTCACCTCCGTTGGATTCGTAGAAGCCAGGAGAAGCCCGTACACCCCTCCGTTGCCGCCGAAGTTCACCGGAACACCGTTGTCACTGTCAACCCGACGTCATCGCCACCTCTACCTCGCCGTCGGTCGTCTTCCGTCATCGTCCATCATCGCGCCACCCCTTGGTGAGCTCCTCTCGTCGTGCCCTTCCTCTCGGTGCCCTCCGTTTGCGCCACCATGCCATGGTTCATCATCGTTACCCTCGATTCCTTGTGTTGCCAGCGTAGATCCTACGTGGTCGCCACGTCATCGCCTTCTCAATGCCACCTCACCCTCGCTCATGTGGTTGTTTGCATGGCATCCCATGTGGCATCTATCAAGCTTCAATTTAAGCCGTCCGCTCTAGGTCAAAATCCGGTCAATCGATCTCCACCATCCAAATCAGTATAGATCATTTTCCCTCTCTTTTCAATGATATATTGTTCCTTTATACTATATGTCATCTACCAAATTTTATTCAATCTTTGTACCGGAGGATGTTTTTAATCTCTTCTCTCAGTTATAAATTATTTGTAAATTATTTAATTAATTTGGAATAGTCTTTTCTTTAATAGGCTTAATTGGATTAAATCTTGCAAAATTCATAAGTAATTTATATGAAGTCGGAATTAGGTGGTTCAAGTCTCATAATTCATCTAAAATCATGATCTACATGTTTGATTCCTTTTTATGTACTATTTATTTGGAGTTTCTTAGTCTTTTTCCTTATTTTGCGTGTTAGCTTGTCGTTTCCGTCGTTTCAAAGGATTCGTGAGTGCATCGGAAGTGTTTCAGAAGACTAATTGAAGCCCGATTATTGTAAGGCAAGTCACACAGATCCCAAACACAATCCTCTGAGCATGTCGATCCTATGTTTAAATTCTCTATTTATTTCAAATGTGCATTTATTTTGGAATGTCACCGGGTGGTGTGAACCTACTCCTTTGTTATGGCCAGTTTGTATTGATTATCCTATTCCTTATTCCTTGATACCTTGGGTTATAAATTTGACTAGTTGGAATTTATATATTAGTTCAGCTAGATATTAGATATAATTGCTTAGCCATGCTTAAAAACTTTAGTATCATTTCATACGGATAATTAATGTTTCACTTATATCTTAATGATGGCTATTTAATGGTAGCTCACGATGATCAATCGTGATTGATAAATTAATTAACTTGCCAACTAAAACTTGACAAATGGTGGGTTGTGAGCACATGGTTGGAGATGAGATTTGGATAGTTGTGCTCATGACAATTAAGGACCGGTTCACGAGCTATCGTTGTGAAGAATTAACCGTACTAACCACAAGCCAGGGTGGGCAACGACTTTACCCTTGGTATAACATGGTTCTTAGTGGCTCACCAGACTAAGAAATGGTGACAAGTCCATGGGAGTCGCTGGGGAGTCCATGCCTTTGGTTTTAAGGGGGTGATTATGATCCAGGAACGGTGCACTGCTCTGCGTTGTGTTATGTTAGGGGTACTGTCACAGTCTCGTTTCGAGGTACCGTGGTGGTACTGAGGACATGGTAACATGTTATGGGGCTGTGTCTTGTGGGTACAGTGGTACACCTCTATCCAGAGTAAAACTATTCAAATAGCCGTGCCCGCGGCTATGGGCGGGTCTAACAATGTTTTTCGTGATTAGTCCCACACTACTCATTAATAATATAAGGTGATAATTGGTTTAGCTCCTGGTTTGAAATGGTTTATTCCTGGTTTGGAGATTGGACTACACAATCGGGCATGATTGTTCAGAGATGGTTGGGCCTGTGCAGCATTGGTGTGCTGTTCAGTATTGATTAATATTGATAATTAATTACTCTACTGTTTTACAATTCTCAAATGTTTGCTAAATGCTGCTTTTGCAAATGAGCCTATATATTATGCCACTCTTTGTGTTATCCTGTGCACTTGCATATTTGTTGTGTGGCTTGCTAAGTATTCCATATACTCACCTTTGCAATAATCAACCACCCTCAGTTAAAGAAAGTTCCGAAGGAGAAGATGTTTGGCTTATACCCCAGTTGAGTTGCCTGTGGGAGAGAAGCTGGAGCTATCGCTAGATCGTTTTTCCGCTGTTGTTTTCTTTTCTTCTGTAAGTATTTAACGTTATTATGATGATGGATTTGTATATTAAATTATCGATTTGTGTACCTCGGCTGATTCTTGGATGAGGATTGTATGCACAAATTAGTTCGGAAATTAGTAGTGAATTTCCGGATGTGACAGTTGTACTATTGAAATTCGATCAAATATTTTTTTATTTGTTTCTCATGATAGTTTCTTACATGGTCTGTTCTTCTTATAGGGTAATGCAATATATGCTGAGATCCTAGGAGCTGAAGCCGAAAAGTTCAAGCAGGTTTTGGAAGAATCGAAAGTCTATTCGTTTAGCAAGTTTCTTGTTGCGCCCAGCAAACCTGTGACAAACCAATTACCAACAAATACATGATCAAATTTACACCCTGGACTAAGATTGAACAAGTAACTGTTGTGCCTCCTGACTTCCCTTTATATGTCTTAAATTTAGTCCCTTTTTCAGAATTATCATCGCGGGTTGGGATACAAGAGTATTTTACTGGTTAGTTCCTGAGTGATTGACAATGAACTTTGTTATTAAATTAGTGCTATCTCTTTTGTTGAAGTTATCCTAATATATGCTTTCTTTTTCAGATGTGATTTGTATGATTGTTGGAGTGTCAAAAATAGCATACATTCGAATGGCATCTAATGCATCAGATACAACTAAAAGAGTGATCGCTATTAAAGATATGAGGTTACTGCTATATTAGTTTTGTTGTTTGTTACTTCTCAACTATAATCATCTCTTTGCAAAAGTATTAGTGTTATCAATTAATTTACTAATACAGGAACTCTGAAATGAAACTTGTTCTCTAGGGTCAGCGAGCTCTCGAATTTGACGGTGACACTGTTCATGAGGCTGGACAAACAAATCCTGTTGTTGGAATCTTTGTTGGAACTTTAATGAAGGCTTACAATAGTAAGTTTAGTGATTTTATCTTCTGAAGTTTTTTATTGTGAGTAAGCAGCTGATTCATTTTATATTGGAACCCAAAAAGAAAATTGAAGCATATCACACATGCATGCTTATTTAGTATTGCTAAAAACACATGCCTTTGAAAATTATACATGGACAAACAGTAATAGTTATGGATATATGTTTTTGACCATTCAGAAATAGAAAGTTAAACTCACATAGAGCTTATATCCACGAGATTGGATATTAAGTAACAATTCATATACTAGATGGACATACACTTTTTCAAATTGCGTTTTCCATTCAATATTTCCTGTTTTTTATATGTTGCAAGAGCTGTTGTGAAAACGATGATATCGGTAATTGACTGCAGAATCTTGTGCAAGAATTACGTTACTTGAAACTATTAAAACTTCAGTGTCCTGTGATATTTAGTTAACGCGTGCATCTGTTGTGTTTTTCAATATTTCCTATTTTTTATATGTTCCAAGAACTATTGTGACATTGATGATATCAGTAATTGACTGCAGAATGTTATGCAAAAATTACGTTACTTGAAAATATTAAGACTTAGGTGTCCTGTGAAATTTAGTTAAAAGTGTGCATCTGTTGTGTTTGTTGAGTACCTCCTTATGTTTCTCCATCAACATATCCATTTGTTGCAGTGTATTGCAATGCGATAAACAACTTATGCTAGAAACGCTTATTTTGTTGATGAAGAAACTCTTAGTGGTGGCTCAGCTTGCAGATGGTATCTTAACGAGGATATTCCTGAAATCAATTCATTTTTTGAAAGGTATGTCTTATATTTGTTCAAGTTCTCAATGTTCAGTTCCATATTAATAACAACATGTGATCCTCATATTATCATTGTTTATTATGTCAACCAGAGCTGATGACAAGTATACTAAGATCCAGTGGATCTCATCAGGAGCCGACTCATTTAGTGCATCGTGTCGCCCAGCTGAACTGCAGCAAAAAACTATTGCTGAGCTAAAGAACATTGATCCTTGGGAAACTCAGGTATTTGCCTACTAATTTGATATGGTTTTAGTTTGTATTTAGATTTGTATCGTTACTTCATTGTTTCTCCGTATCAGGTTTCCACTTATCTATGTACAGAGACCATTTCAAAATTGAGCCCTAGACAATCATGGTGGTTTTTATCATGTTCTCGCTGTCATCACGCTGCAAGCGCTTATGGATCTACATATAGATGTTCAGGAGGATGCTCATCAGTCACGACTATTCCAAAGTAATTTTTTTGTGTTTGCCAACATTGTTTTAGGTTTTTGTACATCTATGTTTATTGTCTCTATTTATATATTGATTAAATGCACATAATTTTACAGGTACCGATTATGCGTTATAGGAACTGATGGCACTGATTCAGTAGAATTTGTTCTGTTTGGTCGTCTTGCTCAGCAGATTATTGGTCGAACTGTTATGAGTCTCATAAGGTTTGAATCGAAGTCAGACAATATTCCTTGATAAATTGCTATTGTGGTGTCATAGAAATATACCTTTACTGTTTCTGTGACTGAGAGAAGTCTGATGCAGAGAAACGTTTCCTTTCAAGTGAACGGAATCGAAACTTTTTATGGGAGACAGGGTTCTATTCCACAAAAGCATGTCGATGCAGCACCTAATACTATGTCAACTGTAACTTCTAATGTTAGCTCGTTGAGCTGTGATGAACTTGGTGCTTCCTCTGATGCCACACATTTAGCAACGGTAGTGAATACTACATGTACCGAAGATATACATAAGCCTGGTAGCTCAAAGAAACGAATGTGTGGTATACATCTGGTAAGCAAATCCCATGCACCGAGTAAATCTGTATACTAATTTGTTGTCCGGTATAAAATATACATCCTCCTAATCTTGTCATTGTATACTCATTGAATTATACTATTCTTGCAGCCATTACCTCTAGCCAAAAAACAATGTGCACAAGTTGACAGATCTAAGGAATTACGTGTTGATTCATCACATTTACCTCATGGGTCAGTGACTTGTTCTATTGGTTTTAAGTATTATACAAATTTGTTTATGCGCTTTTCCTATATATTTTGTCTGTTGTAGTGATCCTGCTAATGGTGATCATGAGACTACTGAGCAACAATCTGTACCGCGTCTTCCAGATACTGTTTTAAACCAGGAAACACATTGTATTAACCTACGCAAGCAGGTTACATATTGCCTCTTTTGGATGTTGTTTTTCCATTGATGGTCTCTGCTGAATTAACTGTGCTGAACCTGTATTATGTGCTTTTTTATTGCAAATTGCCTTACAAAAGGCGTTCTTTTTTATCCCAAGGAGAATTTGTGTTCTGTGCTGCTGATAAAAAAAAGAGGTATATACTACAGTTCAATAAACCACATAGATTATTCAATGCACATGATGCTTACTGCTAACTCTTCTTTGCAGTGCTGGGTGCACAGACCCAGTTCCTTTGGTCAGACAAAGATCTGTATCAAAGAAGGGAAAGTGATAGGACATAACTGCTGCTCCAATCTCTTTATTGTCTTTTGTGAGTTCCTATATACAATGGTTCACTATGGAATATTCTGTTGCTTTACAGAAACACAATTACAAGCGTGCTACAACTTTGTAGATTAGATTATGCATCCTATAAATCGTTGCCTGATGCTGCTTACTGGTTTTTGTGAGTCTCCGTATGACATCATTTATGATCACTTCAATCACTTATTAATGAAAGTATACTTACATATATGTTGTGATGTTACAGGCTACCATGATCGACCTATGTACAGCTCATCTTCTCAGATATATAGATGGTACCCGTCTGCGCTTTTATCCTTGTGTGCAAGGAACAAGTGTTATCACAATCCAGTCTATCCATTGGGTCAACTTCTTTAGGCCTTGTTCGCTTAATCCCCATGAGGGAGGGATTGGAGGGGATTTATTCCACACCTATTGTGGTGTGGAATTATTCCCCCTCAATCCCCTCCAATCCTCTTCAATCCCTCTAAACCGAACAAGGCCTTAGTTATGTGCAACCTGGTCTGTATGTTATTATATAGGCTGTTATATAACCTAAACTAAAGTAGTATGAACCTTTATGTGTTAGCAGTTGCATTCTGCTGATGTGTCCGTTTATATGTCTATATAATAATGTATGAAGTGGACCTAAACACTATGGGTGGTTATGTCTTACCTAGCAGAATATAGTAATGTAGTTATTTATACGCGTGTATGGTGATTCTCTTCCTTAACGTAGATAGCATGAAGCATTATATGTGTTCGCAGATATTGTGCGTCTAAGAACACAAACTATACTTATGAAAATATTGCGCTTATAGACAAAGAATATCTCAATGGACAGAAAAGACATCAAACAATTGTTTGGACACCTTTTACAATATAAATTCACAGCTTCCTACCATCTACACCAATCTTATCGTGGTTGTTTTCGACAGTTTAATCCCATTTTGTAAGGACACCTGTTTCGCAACAAGAATCACTCGTGTATTCTGTGTCATTTCCTAGTCTGGCACACACGATACATAGTTGAACTACCAAAAGCACATACATATGCGTCGAGTACGAATTATTACATCATAGGCCCAAAGGCATTGTCTTAGAACAAATGACCAAACGGTCCGGAATACACTTCAAAAAACAGAATATAGGTAAGCAGCTGAACGAAGGCAGCGGCATCGCCATTGCCACAAGCAACGACCGTATCTAGACCTAGTGGGCACCCTCGTCTTCCGCATCCTCCTCGTAGTAGGCGTAAGGATCCTCCGCGGTGTCATCTCCGACTTCTGATTGAGTTTATAATTGCAAGGGTGAGTACCAACCGTACTCAGCAAGTCACCACAGCAACAGTGCATATGACAAGGTTTATCCAAGGCAAGGCATAGGTTCTTTTGCATAAAGCTAGTTTTGCAATTCTTTTCACAAACCTAGGACATAGCATAATTGATCAAGTTTTAATACCATAGTTTACATTCAACAACGACGGTTCTGTCCACCATCCATTGTGATCCCAAGGATAGCTTCCCGTCATTGGTTCGTCATGGTTTTCTGAGGACGTCCACCTTCCCTCCTCTCAGGAAGTGACTCCATCAGCATAAAAATCATCATGTATTATCCCATCCCACACAAGTTAAGGATTTAAAGCCTAGCCAAGTGTAATACATGTCCCGGTGCTCAATAACCGCGAGTACGGCTATTCGAATAGATTTGGTTTATTCACACTGCAGTGGATGTACACTTTACCCGCGCTCCGCTACTGCCCAACACATGAGACGCGTCACGACAAAGCCTTTCGATAATCTTGCATTGGCAGTACCCGCTCCATGAACTATCATCCTCATGCACTCTAGGCGTATACGTTTCTAGTAGTGAGAGGAGTTCTGGCGCTCCTGGGAAGGGAAGTCTCACACGCACGTTAAGTTTATAGTTTAAATTTAGGTCCTCACTCTCACACACGTGGCAGTCCTACCAATGGTGACACCGATGTAGGAACACGCCTCGCGGCCCTACCTCAACAGTTGCCCCACCGTAGCGCACCTGCCTCACACACAGGGGTGAACCATCTATGCAAGGATACTGCCTCCGCTCGGCTATCTGGTCCCCTAGGTCTATACCCATTCGAGAAGTACGGTTGTACGGGGGTCGTTTCATGCTTAACTTCATGGCTCGGTCCTTAACTGACCGGGGACGGTACTAGCCTTTTTCCAGATACCACCCAAATCCACCATCCGCCCCAGTCGAAAACAGTTGTTTAGTTTTATTTCTCCTTTCGCAAATCATGTCATCAACATCATGGCAATGTGGCGCTCATGTTTCCACATGCCGCATCTCAATTACCTTCCCAAAGGTAATTGCTGGTCTGCGGCATCCTGAATAGCCCTCTCCCGGCTATCGGGGTAGCAGTTCCTTGGATAGACGTGGCATTAGCTCCAGTGCGGATAGGTGTCTTGTTTGGATTAGGGCATTTGTTGGTGAAATGTCCATACTCCCCGCAGTTGAAACAGCTTCCTGACCTTTTTACTCCTGTAGTGGCCTGGCTTGGTGCAGGTGTGCGGTTCTGAGTAGCAACCGGCCTGTTGTAGTTGCTCGGTATGGTAGGGCGATTACCCGTCACCATCGCAGGTTTCCATCCTGATGAGGTAACTCCTTTGGGTCGCTGAGATGCAACTTGAGGCGGGCGGTTCATGGCAAGCCTCCTCTTGCGGTTGTGCTCCACAATCTTCCGATCGTTTTCCAATCTAACCACTTTGTTGATCAGACTCTAGAAACTGTCATGATCTTGCCCGATCATGGGTACACGCAGCTCATCATTTAATCCTTCAATGAAGTTATCAATCTTCTCTTCTTCGTTCGTGAGATCTCCAGTTGCGTAACGGGCCAGTTGGGTGAAGTGGTTCAGGTACTCCTGTATTGTGGTATTTCCTTGGCGCAGTCTCCTAAACTCATTTTTCTTCATGCGCGTCACCGCGGCAGGGACGAAGTTGTTACGGAAGGCTGTAGTGAACTCCTCCTAGTTCGGTTCTCCAGCATCTTCTTCTCGAGCCTCCTTATAGGTATCCCACAAGTCCCCAGCTGGTCCTTCCAGTTGATTCACTACGAAAATTACCTTATCGGCTTCTCGTACACGCACAAGGGTCAGCTTCTTCTCGATGATACGCAGCCAATCCTCGGCGTCCATAGGCTCTTCTGCTGTGGCGAAAGTGGGCGGCTTGGTTCTCATGAACTCCCCAAAGCTTGATCCTCCACGGTTGCCTTGATTGTTCGCAATGGCTTGTAGAAGTTGGGTTTGTGCAGCCGTAACCCCTGCTAGGGTGTTTAGGTCGGGTTCTGGGGCTCCTTCATTGTTGTTCGTTGCTCGTTGTCGGCTGGCCATCTGTGTGGATTATTTGGGTAAGTATTCTGATGTTCGAACCAACCCTTATGGTTTGATCCCGATCAGGGAGTTGTTTTGATGTGAACTTTGTTTAGTAAGGATGGTGGAATAAACTCATTCACAACACAACAATAAAATATCATAAAGAACATCATAGAGTTTCACAAATCATGATGCAAATGATTGCATACATATGATGCCCAAATAGAGTTCAACACATTGTTACATCGAACTAAAACATCAAACTACTCATCAACATATATAGGGGGTGTCTCGCGCTGTCCAAAAACCATGTGGAGCGAGGGCGAAGTCGCAGTAGACCTCCAGCCTAGTCGTCCAGCCATCCGTAGGATCCCGGCGCAGGAAGTGGGTAGTCGCTGGCAGGTGCAAACCTGAGCTCCCCCGGCTCGGAGGTGGTGGCCTCACTGCCCCAGGTCTAGTGCTCCTCCTCAAGCTGTAGTTGCTGCACTGTGAGGTCGGTCACCTCAGTCTCCAGCTCTACCAGACGCCTGTGCTGCTCGTCGATCTCCAACAGAGCTGACTCGTAGCAGTTGTCAACAGCCCCTGCCTATCGGGACAGTCGGGTCACCATCGGGTTGTAGCAGCACGGTCTGTCCTGGACGGTGCAAACGGAGTTGCCCTCCTCCCGGTACGGGTGATGAGCAAACTCAGTGGTCACCAACTCGGATCGGTGGATCGAGCTTAGTCGGAGAAAAGCCTCCCGGGCAGCATCCTGCATCGCGATCTCGGGTGAATCGCGATGATAGCGTGTCCTGAACCGGTAGTCTACCTCTGAAGGAACTTGGGACTCAACCACAACTCTAGCCTCCCAGGCTAGTCCACTCTGCCTCACCAGATAGATAGGGATCCTTGGGTACCTCAGACATCTCACCATCCTGCGCAGCTCCATAACATATCCATCTGAACGTGGTATGTCCATCTCCCATGATGCATTCAAATATGCCATCTATTTTTAAGAAATTTAAGATCAGTGAAAGTAAAACTTATTTTGTAAAGAAAGTAGGTAAGGGTAAGGTAAAAAGTACGTTTGGTTTTATGAAAGTAGAGTTTTATGAAAGTATTCCTAGCTGGGAGTTCCTCCCTTGGCCATCTACATTGGGGTGGGGCGCCATTTGGTCTTTCCTATAGTCGTATGGCTCTGATACCAACTCTGTAAGGACCCCTGTTTCGCAACAGGAATCACTCGTGTATTCTGTACCATTTTCCTAGATCAAGTAGTCTGGCACACACGATACATAATTGAATTACCAAAAGAACATACATATGCATCGAGTACGAATTATTACATCATAGGCCCAAAGGCATTGTCTTAGAACAAATGACCAAACGGTCCGGAATACACTTCAAAAAACAGAATATAGGTAAGCAGCTGAACGAAGGCAGCGGCATCGCCATTGCCACAAGCAACGACCGTATCTAGACCTAGTGGGCACCCTCGTCTTCCGCATCCTCCTCGTAGTAGGCGTAAGGATCCTCCGCGGTGTCATCTCCGACTTCTGATTGAGTTTATAATTGCAAGGGTGAGTACCAACCGTACTCAGCAAGTCACCACAGCAACAGTGCATATGACAAGGTTTATCCAAGGCAAGGCATAGGTTCTTTTGCATAAAGCTAGTTTTGCAATTCTTTTCACAAACCTAGGACATAGCATAATTGATCAAGTTTTAATACCATAGTTTACATTCAACAACGACGGTTCTGTCCACCATCCATTGTGATCCCAAGGATAGCTTCCCGTCATTGGTTCGTCATGGTTTTCTGAGGACGTCCACCTTCCCTCCTCTCAGGAAGTGACTCCATCAGCATAAAAATCATCATGCATTATCCCATCCCACACAAGTTAAGGATTTAAAGCCTAGCCAAGTGTAATACATGTCCCGGTGCTCAATAACCGCGAGTACGGCTATTCGAATAGATTTGGTTTATTCACACTGCAGTGGATGTACACTTTACCCGCGCTCCGCGACTGCCCAACACATGAGACGCGTCACGACAAAGCCTTTCGATAATCTTGCATTGGCAGTACCCGCTCCATGAACTGTCATCCTCATGCACTCTAGGCGTATACGTTTCTAGTAGTGAGAGGAGTTCTGGCGCTCCCGGGAAGGGAAGTCTCACACGCACGTTAAGTTTATAGTTTAAATTTAGGTCCTCACTCTCACACACGTGGCAGTCCTACCAATGGTGACACCGATGTAGGAACACGCCTCGCGGCCCTACCTCAACAGTTGCCCCACCGTAGCGCACCTGCCTCACACACAGGGGTGAACCATCTATGCAAGGATACTGCCTCCGCTCGGCTATCTAGTCCCCTAGGTCTATACCCATTCGAGAAGTACGGTTGTACGGGGGTCGTTTCATGCTTAACTTCATGGCTCGGTCCTTAACTGACCGGGGACGGTACTAGCCTTTTTCCAGATACCACCCAAATCCACCATCCGCCCCAGTCGAAAACAGTTGTTTAGTTTTATTTCTCCTTTCGCAAATCATGTCATCAACATCATGGCAATGTGGCGCTCATGTCTCCACATGCCGCATCTCAATTACCTTCCCAAAGGTAATTGCCCAAGCATATAGCATTTTGATAAATATGAGTATGCATGATTCTAGAATAGCATATCTAAGCATTTGTCATAACTGACTAGGGACTCATACGTAAACATGGTTACAAAGGAATATGGGGGTAAGCAATAATCAAGGCATGGCATAATAACAAGTAGGATGTTCATCATTGCATGCAACTTTATTTGTGAGCAAAATAATTTCGCAATTAGGATCAATATGTTTAAGGAATAGTGATGACTTGCCTTGCTCGAAGTCCTGCGGGTCTTGATCCTCGGTCGGACTCGCAACTCCCTCGGGGTCTATAATTATGTGCGAAAGAAGTTGATTTGAATTCGGTTGGAATTCAATTAAAATCCAATAAAATCCGATTAAATAAAGATCAAGCGCGAGCGTCGAGTTTCGGTATCGATTCCGTTATTTTATGAAATAGTTCTATTCCGATTTTAATCCATTAATCTAAAATATTGCGTTAGCCGATTAAAGTATTAACTCATTTTAATTTATGCGATGTCGATAGGTTAGATCCCAATTCATAATAATTAGCCTTAGTCGGTAAATAAGTGACTAAATATTCGCAACGAATAACTAGGTGGATCTCTCGATTAACGGGTAAAAACTAACTAACTAACCAACTAAATAACCAACTAAATAGACATCTAAATAAACAATAGATCGCCGTGATTTATTTCGTCGACGCTCTAGAAAAGACCGACGATTAATCCTCCGATTAATATGCATTTTTATAACTCAGTAAATAAATATCTAAATAAATAGCTAGTTAAATAACTGGCTAAAGGGATTACCGATTAAATGAACGAATCGTAAGTTACGAATAATCTCGATTTACTATTCTTGAAACCCCTAAAAATGGTCTACGATTAATTCACCTACTAATACATATATATATAAGTTAAAATCTTCCCTCCTAATTCCCTAAATTTCCTTTTTTCTATGTTCTATTTTATTTCCCCCTTTTTCCCTTTTTCTTTCCTTTCCTATTTTTCTATTTCTTTCTTTTTCTCTTCTTTTTTCTTTTCCCTTTCTCCTTCCCAGCTCTGCCTTCTTCTCTCTCCTTCTTTCTTCCTCCACCTCTATGCTCTCTCTCTCCCGTCTCTCTCCTTCCTAGCTCGGCCGGGCAAGGCGGTGCGGCGGCGAGGGATGGCGGGGGGACTTACCGGTGGCGGCAGCGCCCTGGATGCGGCGTGGCGGCGGGGGCGGCGAGGGCGAGCGGCGGCTGTTGAGGAGTGGCGAGTGGCACCGAGGGGAAGGAAGAGGGGAAGTGCGGGGAGAGGACGGGGGCTCAGGACGGTGTGGGGGAGGAAAGGGGAGGTTTCGGGCGGCTTTTATAGGGCGGGGAAGGGTGCGGGGTGGGCAAGGCGCGGCAGCGCAGGGCTCCAAGCGGCGGTGGCAGGCGATGGTGACCGGCGCGGCGCGTGGCGATGCGACAGGCGCGCGGTGAGGGGATGCGGCGGCAGCAGCATGGGGAGCGAGGGCGCGTGCGGGACGCGAGGCGCGGCAGCGGCTGACGGTGACGTGCACGTGGCGGCCTGGCGAGATGGCAACGGCGCACGGTGCGGAAGCGGCGACAGCGACCCGGGCGCGGCGCTCGGCAGAGGGCGGTAGTGCCCCGCTGGCAGCGGTGGCAACGCACGCTGGTGCGGGGCGCAAGGGCGCGGCGCGGCAGCGGCGACAGGACAGCCCTATCACCCGTCGAACAGATGGCGGTCATTGAACAGTGCCGCCAGCATTTTTTGATATTTTGAGTGATTTTTCCACTTTAAAAACCATCCAAAATTTTGTAATTTCACCTAAATGAGTGTTGCTCAGTATTTTTAGTGTTCCTAGTGATTTCACTCCAAATTTCCATGTTTCCATAATTTATTTTTATATACATTATTTACACATATATATGTATGTCTATATATATTTATGCCTAGGATTTATACCTATGCCCCTATGTATACATATTTATATATATGCAAAAATACTCACTTGAATTTATGTCACCATATTTTATATTTATACACATTATATACATATATATATATATATATATTATATGCTTATATATATATGCATAGGTGTAGATAATTATATATATGTGTGTGTGAAATTTCCTATTTAAATTTATTTCACCCAAATAAATTTGTGACATTTATATAGAACATTTACTTTATTACAATTTTGCCCAAAACATATTTTAGTTTGTTTTTCTTAATTGTTTATTTAGTTGATTTTCGTTTTAGGGTTCGCGCCTAAATAGATTTTGATAAATCTAAACTCCGCAATTAAAGATCCGAATAAACGAGCCATTAAACGCGGCATGATACAACTCAATTTAAATATTTTCGAAATTTCGTATTTTATGGTTTCGCATTCGACGGTCGAATTTTCAGGGCGTTACACATTTTTGCATGATTGAAATTTGGAGCACACTGTTCATTCTTACAAACAATCGCCATACAAATATCAGGTATATGTTCGACAAAATAGCCTGTGCAAAACGAACCACATCTTCAAACCATCGTTATATGACTGTGAAGCAAGTCTTGGAAAGAAATAGTATACAGGTTTGTTTTAACTGTTTGAAGTCTCTTATTTAATTACTTAGTCACCTACCATATTTAATACACAGAGTTGGCTGTTCTCCAGTTCTCTTCTACCAATATATATACTCATCATATCCACCGATCTATGTGGCTCTACTACTCACACAATGTAATTTACAGTGTTGATTCAAAATCAATAGCACAGGTAACTGTGTTTGTATCATCTTCTCATATTTCTCTTATTCCCATTATTTATTTAATGATACAACGTCGCTTTATTTGTTTAGATCATTGCAGTTTACACAATCATCTGGTACTACATGGCAGATCCTTTGATTGTTGAGGCTGAGTTCTTTCCTAAGGTAACTATGTTGTTATCCTACAAACCAAATTATTGTACTTGGTTTTTTATATATTCTGGTCTTACTGTATCCATCACAATTTGCATCATGATTTTAGTTCTTATCAATTTATTTCTCAGTTCAACGTTGATTGATATGTTTATCGTATTATTGGGAGACAAGAAAAATAGTTTTAGTTCTAATGCTTTTCCTTTGCTTTATTCATGAGTATTTATGGTGTTGATTTAATTTTTACCATTTTATCTACTATGTTCTATTAATTTACACCTTATGGAAAAAAATGGTAACAAATACTCCAATTGCTTTGAACTAATATATAAATATAACATATTTTTACAGAATTTTATTTACCACAAAGAATAATGAAAAGTGAAAAAATATTATAGCATGCTTATAACTCCTCTTTTTAATTCCCATTATATGAACTTAACTGCCTATACAAATTTGCTTTTCCAGCTTTCTTTAATGAATGATTGTGTTTCTTTTGCATAGTATCCTAAAGTGATCAAGATAAGTAACAAGATTATTCTTGATGAAATACTCAATCAGTTAAAATGAAAGATACAAGACATCAAAACCCTAAACTTCACAGCTGATTCATTTTGTAGTATTGTGACTGTTGGTCCAATAAAAGTGAACATTGGTCAAATAGAAAATCAGCTTGATTTTTATGGAGAGATTGTAGACAACAGTGCTGATGCAACAGAATCAGCATATGCAGCTACAATCGAAGGTATAAAAACTGCAAACAATCTTGTTATACAAGATTATAACTATGTGCAGCTACAACTGACAAACAAAAAGCTTCAGCAAGCAATCTCCTGGAACAACATCTTTGAACACTCTTGCATTCGTCTGAAGAACACAATTGCTAAAGCAAAGCATCAGAAACAGAACGATGGTGCAACCGTATCAACCTCTGCCATCTGTAATGTCGATATACTTCGAGGATCTACATAGATTATACACTGATCTAGCAGAATCACAATATGCACTTATTTATAATTCTCTTCTAAGTATGTACATTGCGTTTGTAGATTTTATGGGTATTGTAATCTTAGTTGTCTTTCAATATGTACTATATCCTGGACTTTTTTATTATGGTATTGCTTGTGTATGTATTGTAATGATGAAATCCATTTTGTTAGTCTGCTTTTATCGTATTTTTTCTTGCACTGAAAATTCCATTTTCTTTATATTTCCTTCTGGTCATTACAGTAATTTACTCTAAAACAATAAACTGCAATCACCATCTCTCTATTATATATACAAATGTTGAATCACCATTGAATTTGAAATAAAATTAATATCAAACTATTTAGATTTTTTTTGCTATTACATTATCTATAAATTCAAATTTCAAATTGCATGAAATCTGTAAAATCTCTGTACAGTGACAACTTCCAAATTATATGACAACTTAGTTTTTCACAAAATGCCACCAAATTCAATATTCCTTTAACATTTACACCTTATTTTATTCCTAATAAAAATTAAGATTTAAGTTCCTTTTTCGTTAGCTATTAAACAGTGTCTTCGATGAAATACTTTGTACATCAAAGTTACTTTAAGATATCAAATTTATAAATTTTTCAAGCTTCTTATAATTAAACCTTAGATAATCATATGTTGTTTTACATGTATCAACCTAATCTTATTGTCTTATTATAACTATAGTAAAATCCTCATACTAAAAATAAATGATGACGTAAATCATTGAGATTTGAGTTTTACGATATTAATTGCAATTAATAGGTCATAACTGAAATATGTTCCGTTCAAAACAAAAACACATCAACTAAGACAGATTTTTCCACAACGATGGAACATGATATATCAATGATCATCTGTTACCTCTGACAAAATACTGTGTTTTGCATTTTTCTTATTGGTGCTACGAGCTCCAAGCTCTTAATGTCTCTAGCAAAAACTGGGTATGACAATCAGTTTACCACCTGCTTTACACAACCTACAGCATAGGAAGAGTTGCCCACTATCTAACTTGGATTATACGATGCAGATACAATTGTACAACTTGCTTAAAAAATAGTATTTGTACTATTGTCCAGCAAATTACCATCAAACACAATATCAAGATTCTCTGTATTCTACTACAGCACTACCAGTGCATTATACGCACCATCACAACCAACTACAAAGTAGATTCTTCTTTTCTCTCAAAAAACCCCTTCCCAAACTATATAAGCTTCTACATATTGTAGTATCTTTCCATCTTTCTTTCTCCTCAAACAAAATCACCCCATTTGTGTTTACACACCATCAACAAAACGAGATCGCACCTTGGTTTCTTGCTCTGGTTCATTCCAGATTCGATTCACTAGTACACATTGCTTTCTCATTTTTATGCATGGTTGCTTTTTTTGCAGTCACTCTGTTCTTTTGTTTGCTTTGCCTCTACCATAATGTTTCTACTAACAAAGACTAAGCTTTATTTAACACTAATTTATTGAAGTAAAAAGTACTATAACCCTCTTTCTGATGCATTCCTCTTTCCTTCCAAGAACATAAGGCTATTCCTTTACGCTGCTTTCAACACTGCCACTCACACCAGATCTGCAACTTCACTTCCAGTTCCATATAATAAATTGTTGACGCTATAAATATGAATCTTTCCTGTTTCTTGCATCTGCAGCTCTATAACAACCAACACAAAATGTCAGTTCCTCGCTCACTATAAATATATTGCCCCCTTCTCCACTGTTTTACATTGTTGACTCAACCTGCTACGTTCTCTCACCTTCTAATATGTATAAAAAAATAAATACTAGCGATACAATATTACAATGAACTTCTATTTCGATTCTATTCATTGCATCCAATGGATCAGATTCACTACTACTACACCGAGTATTATGGGTAGTATAATTTTTCAGGGGTTGATTTGAAAACACTTGCATGATAGAGAAGTAAATTCACATGTCTTACTGACTAAGTTTCTCCCTAGTCTACTCAATACAAGATTTCACACAGCTTCTATTCCTGAGAAATGTGTTATTAAAAATGCTACTGATAAATGTACTTTTGGTTTGCTGGTAAAAAGACCAAACTGTGATAACTTTGAGTGCTCATATCACTCAAAGTTAACATAGTTTGGTCTTTTCAGCAGTAGGCCATAATCGTGTTCGCAAATCAGCTGTATCAGTAACAACGTGTCAGCACTTGTAGTTGTTCTGAAATATAATTGTTATTTCATCATAAGTTCAAGATTAAATTACTTACCACATTATATTACCAAAACGGATAAACATACTGGACTACAGGTAACTTAAAAAATTCAGCGCGACTCCACTGTGACCATCAACATTAAGACAGTTTTTAACATTCACATGTTGACAACATGTTTTTATAATCTTATATCTTAAGCAACAACATCATAGTGAGAGGGTAGAAAACATAAATTAAAGTATAATTACCTTGCCAAGCTCAGTGACATCGCAGGAGCAGATTCATACAACTTAAAGATTTTAAAGAGAATAGATAGGTATAGATCACATAGACTGAAGTCAAGCAATCAGATAGGCATTTTTAATTAACCAGTTACAAAAGTGGATTCTCAGGCGAGTAATCCATATAGACTCCCTCTCACAAGTATATCACGGACTAATCCTACACAAAAGTCCATGACCAAAGTCAGCAACAACCTACAAACAAATGCATCCTCATATTAATATATTTCAATTTTAAATCGAATTCAACAAAAAAAAAGGAAAAAATAATACTATATTCCAGTTTTAATTTGATATTCAAACAAAAAAGTAAAGGTGTTCAACATCATTAGAAAAATAGAGAGAGAGAAAGAAAGTGTGTTCCTGTACCAGCTGTAAAAAACAGATCCAACATAGCACGAATGCACGGTGAACTTAAGTTCTAGCAATAAACATACACAAAGTTGATGTTTTGGGTTAAAACACAATCATATCCTAGATCACTTCCAACCTATGATTAATGATTATCATTAAATGCATACTAAGAAGACCAGTGCCCAAACATGAATCATGAGAAATACAATAGGCAACAAAAGAAAGAAAAAAAGATAATAAGCACCAACACAGCGACTTGAAACAACTTTGTACGATAAGGCAAAAATCCTAAACCTAATGGGATGCTTCAACTTTTTCCATTATAGATTATAAGGCTACCTTATACTATGACCACAACCACTTCTACCTCGAACATAGAAATTTAGCTCTCAACATCACTATATAACCAATTACATATCTTTTTCCAATGCTTAAAACATAGCAGGATTTGTCTACAGATACAATACATAGATACTCTCAGTATCGTAGGTTTAATTGCACAATAAAGTTTAGTCGCTGCCATGAACTCCATTGTACTAACAGCTCCATGATTGCTATCTTCAGCTTCATGTTTATGACCAAAATATCTAGATAGAAGAATTCATTACTGATTTTTTTTCTTATTAGAAGAATTCTCTACCATTGCATTCTAGATATTTGTGGTACCCCATCAACACAAAGTGATTTTGATCTTGCTCTGTGCTTTACAGACGGTGACAAGTTAAAATACCATTTTTGTCATCAGTGCAAAAAAGAATTCGTATGTTATTGTCGTCCCGTAGTCAATGACAACTATTTCATCGCATGTTATTTAAAACACTCAGTCTTTACTACAGATCAAAATTCTTGTGTACCAATACCTCATGTATTTAACTTCCAACCGAGGTAAAATCAAATCTTTCATCCACGGTTGACTTTAACCTATGTATAGTAAAATAAAGATAACTATCTAATAGTTTTGTGTAATATATTTCTCATAACTAAATACACTGCAGTAAAAACCATTTTGCAAAATAATGTATTCCAAAAGTACTTATACAGTAATATGATCGTATCAATTCAATGTGATATATTTTTTATGGCTCTAGATTTACTAAATCAACTCATTCGTGTGAATTGTCAACTACACTTATTAGATTGCATGGACAAAACATCTAACTACAAATCCAAAAAAAACTATCCTAAAAACTAAAATTACACTCTAATGACTATCCTCTCCCAAACAAATAATTTAACACTCAATTCCATATTAAAAGAGATATATTGTGTCGCACTGCTACATGCAATTCCACGGTAATCATTATTCAAATTCATGCAATAATGCACTTAGTTAATGTAAATTTTACATGTTGTTTTTTCACTAATAAATAACATCATATACATTCATTATTTATACTTATTTTAGACTATATATATTTCAAACATCACACACCTTAATTAGCTAGACCTAATAAACAACGAATTTCTTATTCATGTTCCATTTACCAATTATTCATTTCATCATCGGCTTAATAATTTGTCCTTCTCTTTACAGAAATCAATGGCCTCATCAGACAGAACTCAATATCGTGAATGCTTTATCACTCAATCCCAACTACTTGCACGTGGTTGTATAAGTATCCATTTCCCGCTCAGAGCTCAGAAACTAACAGATCACACCAATGAACCCATATCCACATGCATTGACAAGATATCAGCTCTTATGTGCGACCATGGAGAAATGACCATTCATGCAGCTTCTATGAACGAGTGCATATTCTCTTTCAGTAATATCACAGATGCTGATCAAGCAAGGAGTATGTTATGACCATCTTCTATCGCTCTGATTGATGACATGGGAATTAAAATAAATCAATGGAAACCAACAGATGAATTTGGTTTTGATATAATAGATCAGCGTGTTTCGGTTTCGATTTCTGGTCTTCCACTTCATCTATGATCTCCGGCTATTGTTGAGCACATCTTATCTCCTTACTGTGGTCTAGAATTTATCAATGGATGCACCAAGAACCGACAAGACATATCATCTTATAAATGCATTGCCTGGGCACAACAAAGAATCCCTACTCCACCTTGCATAAAAATCTCTATGGAGAGCTCACATGAAAATACCAGTTTGGTTCATACATCACATGCAAGTAAAATGGTTCTATCATACAACTTGTCCATTCACATCAATAAATATATACTTGGTGCTACAGCTGATTGTCCTTACCAGCCAATCACAAATGTTGTGAGATATGAAAAGACATATACACCTGCTGAATCTTCATGCTTTATACCTCAGAATATTATTTACATAGAGATACAAGCATCTCTTGCTACATCAGTAGTCGCATCAGCTCCTGTTGGATACACAGATAACATTTTCACTGAACTTTCTTATGATACACATCATGAGTTCCTTTCAGCAGAATATGATATTTGCAAAGAAATTTGTTCCCTGCTAAGCAAAGAAACAGATATTACCATCCAGGTACAACTAATTACTCCACATCAATGCATTCTGCTTATTCCACCAACCACAGACGGTGCTCAACTGCAAAAGCATCTGTTGTCTAAGAGAACTATACATACTTTTGTTACTGATCTTACACTGGAACCATGGTCTGTAACCTTAGGAGCACATACTGAAACCATAAATGAGTCAGTTGATCTACTGCTACATCAAGTTCTAGCTCATTTCTGCACATCCAGGATCATCCAATTCTGTCTTGCCCCATCATGTTTGCTTGAGACACATGACACTAATGCAGAAGCATTAATAACAGCTAAGACATATCGATGCACAGTCTGGTGTCGCAGTATAATGGATATACCCAAGGTCATAATGATCAAGAAAGTTCCATGTCGTTATTCCAAAGAATTGAAAATTCACAATGATCGTGATGTCACACTCTGTACAACTCGCATATACATTGATGCTCAGTCAAGGTCTTCTGTGATACTCCCCTGAAGCACCCTGATCACAAAATTCACATGTACAAAAATAAACATATCACTAAGGTAAACCATAGAACATAAATACTAATTTTTCACTGTTTCTTACAATTTTAAATTATGTAACAATTTGCTAACAAATCAGGATAACCATTATTCGTACTGACTATTCCTTCCATTCATTGATCGAATAGAAATACTACTATTGTTTCTAAAAACAAACATTTACCTCACGTATAAATGACTAATTTCATATTGTTTACATGTATGCTATTCAATTTTATTAATGTCATTTGTATTTGTCATACCTGTTTTGCCCTAATGATATTTTCTTTTTCTCTTCATCACTACCTCCTTTCTAACAATATCTTTTTCTTTACTTCTGAACTGAAAATATTTCTCCAAAGTAAATAATTTTATACTTCTTTCTTAGCCAGCTCATTCCTTACCACAAATTTTCAATATCGCTATGGAATATTCTGTTGCTTTATACAAACACAACTATAAGCATGCTACAACTTTGCAGGTTAGATTATGCAACCTAAAAATCGTTGCCTGATGCTGCTTACTACCTTTTGTGAGTCTCTATATGACATCGCTTATCATCAGTTCAATCACTTATTGTTGAAAGTACACCTACATATATATTACGTTGGTAAACGCTAAAATGACCGTGCTATGTACAGCCCATCTTCTCTTATATAAAGATGGTACTCACCTACGCTTTTATCCTTCTGTGAAAGAAACAAGCGTTATCAGGATCCAGCCTATCTATTGGGTTAACTTGTTTGGTTATGTGCAGCCTACTATCTATGTTATTATATAAGTTGTTATATAATCTGAACTGAAGTAGTATGAACCCTTACGTGTTACCTGTTGTATTGTGCTCATGTGCCTGTTTATATGTCTATATAATGATATATGAAGTGAACCTAAGCACTGTGAGTGGTTGTATCTTAACTACCAAAATATGGTAATGCAGATTAAAACGACTACTTCAAATTTATAATTATTAGTCCGTATATTATATGCTCTCTCTCTATCTATATCAACAATTAATAATTTCTTTTACACTCTTGTAGCTTAATCATCCCACTATCTTTCTATCAATACCAATGTTGGCATGCAATGAATGAGGGCAGTCTATGTTTTTATGTACCTGCTACCTGCTCTTTTGGACTATAAAACCATTGTTCTCGTATTTGCATGTCTCATGTCTATTACTGCATACAGAATTTTAAACCTACCTATTAATCGCTTTATGTATTACCTACAACCATATGCTTTACTATCTATCAATGCCTTATGTTTTTCATGCATCAATCCTGTTGTTACAAATGTAATTACTTTATTATTATTTATTATGGATATATCACATGTATAGGATAATCACATATGAACTTTAGCACACTCTGATTAATGTCAAAATTTAAATATACTTACAGCAATACAAAACAATATTAAACATTTGTACCACAAAAGTTTACCTATCATACTTGCCAATGAATGTCTAATTTTCTTCAATCAAGATAAAATTAGATCTCACAACTTGCGACGCAATTGATTCACCTCTTCCGCTACAAATTCAACGAACAAAAATATTCTCAACAATTGAATAAACAATAACTTTCACCACACACCACATTTCACCAATTCCATCGAAAACATATTTTACCACATCCTCTTTTCTTCCTTTCACCATCAAAAATGTGTTTCACCAATGATAAAAACAGGGGCCATAGCTTCACTCAGGAAGACAAACCGCACAACAAACAAATCTACCAAAATAAAAAAGAACAGCAAGATAGCAGATTGATTTCATTCAACAAAAATAAATAAATTTCTTATCTCTCTCTACAGCCTCTGCTCCTTAATTCGCACCGCAGATCGCACAATAGTGTAAACACTATTACAAAATAAACAATGATAAATACAACAAAATGATGACAGGGAACAGGAACAACAACCTCATTCTAATCTACTACAAACATCCTCCAAGATCATGTCCATCATATCACATTCATCAATAGTACCTCCGATTGACCCCACCCCGCACAGCCATACACAAATCTTCTTATGGTATAATCACCTTTTACCCACAACCACCAATGCACTCATAACCATCACTAACAGCATTTCCTTCGCACACTAAATCGACGGTGTCATTTCCTTCCCATTCCACCTGACCCAATCTACCACCATCCATGAATAAAGGCGAGCTTACCACCAAAAACTCCTCTTGCAAACTACCCTATATCTTTGCTTAAGCAACCTATTGTATTTCACCGCCTATTCTGTACATTCCCAAAATACATTGATTTTGCTACCCATTCAGTCCACTTATACTTCGCCAATGATAAATAAACTTCAATGTTCATCACCTTTCCATCCAATTGGCGTTATCTCCGTCGCCAAGGTTTTTCAAAACCATGATCCCTTGCAACTAAAAGTTTATACATCGCACATAAGGTAACCATCGGAGCACTTTACATGTGCATATACTTTATGCAATCCTCCATGCTCAATGCTCCGTATTTCAAACCACCTGCATATATATAAAGAGATAAACAGCATGAAAGTAAAGCAATATACACAATTCACTAACTTCAGTGCTAAAGAAACATGAGCATATGTCTACATGTAATATTTATTTGACTAAAACTAAAATGGAAATCTAATTTACGTGCAAATCAAACTCAGGTCTCAAATATATCCATACACATATCCTCTCACTTACAAAGCCTGAGAAACCAAATGTATTCTTTCTATTTCACAACAACATGATAAAGATCTCAATCAATCTCAAACCTATGTCTGATATATATCTATAGGCGTACTCTGATATGCGAACCCTGTCGTCCCAAACTTGTTCCAGTCACTATATACCTAGCACTGGCACTGAATTACAAGATACAACTGATTATATTCAATTACCCAATCACTATAGCCTATAGAAGAACATCACTCACAAACATATAAACACACATAGGTCCACATTTCCTTTTCTCTGCACTACATTAATACATTCATTCATTCATATTACTCCAGAACAACAATAGGTCTTATATATATCCCACAGACAAATCATCACTATTGACGATCACACAAACGGACCATCCGTAGAAAATACACATACATATATATTATACAACATATAAAACACTTAGCCATACTGTTCTGGACAACTCACACACTTAGCCATACTTAACCATACTGTTCTAAACACTCACATAAAACACACACTTTACCATGACATAACACACATTGACACACATTTTCAACTTTCAACCACGGTATAACTTCCAGCTACGATCAGATTCAATGCTCATTCCACCAAAGGAGTAACCACCTGAGTCGCTACTTTTCTCACCATCTTCAACAAATGTTGAAAACAATAACTATTTTCATATCAATAATACATATTCCTCAACAGGTAAACACAAAGGAAAAAAAGATATATTACTTGCAATATGTTCAAGTCGATCCTGTTCTTCCCAAGCTTCTATCAGCAGGTCTCAATCAACATCGCCGTCATAATCATTATCTGTATTACATGTTCCTACATAATTAACAAAGTATTAAATACAAGCTAATATTGTCATTTCAACTATTTTAAAATAACTTAACAATTTAACCTTGAACACCAGCTTCTATTGATGCTTCATTATACATACTAGCCTCAAACCTCACTGCAAAGAATTTCAACGCATATCCAGATTCTGTTTCATACTTAATCTTCAAATATCCAGTCTTCGGAATTTTCTCTCCACTTTCAGCATACCCACACGCATAGTGAACATTGTTTGTTGCATCATACCTATACATCTGAATATCACAGAAAGGTGATAACAAAGATTCCATTTTTTCTCATTATTTCCATGCAGAGGAACATCCCTTATAATTATCTGAACCTTGGTTTCCCATTTCTCATCTATTGAACCATATTCATCACACCACGAACCATCTGAAGTAACAACCTAAGCCATATCCATCCTACAAAATAAATTTGAAATGATACGTAATAGGACACAAATAAATCAACATCTTACTGTCCAACACAATCAGATTATCACAAAGCCCATACAACGCCTGAACGATAAAGCTCTATAATTTCGTAACTTAGAGCACTCACTTTCTTTGTAAAAAAAATCCCTCTCTACCACAACGTATCATCTACCATCACAACAATCTTACATCTTTACAAATAGCTTAGGTTCAACAAACATTCATCAAACCTCTTCTAGTATCGGTCTAGGGTTGGGGACTTTTCTCCCCAACCCTAGACCCCATCCCCATTTCGGCCGCCGCCTCCCACATGGAATTGGATCCGGTTCCCTCCCACATCGTTCTCTCCCTTCCATCGATCGTTGCAGCCTGCTGCCTACCGGAGGCCGGAGTTGTGGCGTACGTCCTCCTCGTGCAGAATCGGTCCCCTTCCCCTCCTGCCCCACCACCACCTCGCCCGGTCATCGCTTGGTGAGGAGCCGAGGAGCATAGGCTGCCGTAACCTCGTCCCGGCGCTAGGCGAGGAGCATCAACTACCTGCTCCGCCCCTACGCCTGCTGGTGCTGGACGAGGAGCTCCAGCCTCCTCACTGCTAAATCCAGTCCCCGTTCATCTTGCGCCTGCAAATCCCAGTATGATCGAGTGCTTAATTAGTTCCCTTCACAGCAGATTCCGCGGCAGAGATAGTTGGAGCCTGGACCTTGGAGACCTCTCCGCTGCTGGTCAATGGTTTATGATGGAATTGTGGAGTAATCAATGGTTGCACTAATAAAGAAAAAAACTATGTGTACCATCTGCTATATATATGTGCACAATAGCACCATAGGCGGCGCCCGCTATGTGGCACTGTGGCACTATGAGCCATGAGCCACCTCCTAAAATTAAATATACGTGCTGTCTAACATAGTAAAAATTAAAACTATAGTATATAGTATATGTGTTATCTAACATAGTAAAGATTGAATAGTGGATCACCCTTTTAAATTGGTCCGTTACATTTCGATGGACCACTCTTATACTAAATCCAAGTTACGCAACACAAGACATTATCTGTTAGACAACTGGTATTAAAATTGAGGTTGGTAGCCAAACACGCAAGACACTAAGAGATCCAAGCAAAATAACCACATCAAGATACAATATTTATTAATGAGAGATTCAACCGAAACCAACTGCTCAATAGTCTGACTACTAACGCTTCACTCCAAATTAAATCTGAACTATCACAGGTTTTATATATTAAAAAATTGTATTTATATGTTAGGGGTGCTAAGTAGACTATCCAAACTATTTTGAGAGATTAAGAAAAAATTCTATTCAAATGATATTGGTATTTAAAGTTTTGAAAGTTTAACCGGAATGATGTAGGTCAAAACAAGAAACATTTTTTTAAATTTTTTGAGAGGAAGAACGAGAAACATTTATAAAGCATTTTGCTACCGATGGTAGCTGACAATTGGATGTTTGATCTGGGCCCAATGAATTTTATTTCGAGAGGTGCACAAGGCAACGTACATTATTGTAAGGGAAAAAAGAGGTACACACTAATATAAGAGCATGCATACTGTTGGTTTTCTGAGGGACTCTATTGGAGAGGAGATAGCCGAGCCGTACTTTTTTGTTGCATGGTTTCAAAGTAATACCAGGTACTAACCATAGCGTCGGATTTCAAAGGAGTGAGTATTTTGGATCAGCATGTCAGATTCCACGGATCCTGATCCTCTGCATTAGAGAAGCTAATGCAGAGAGTGGCATTAGCTCAACTACATCACCTCCTCTTCGTCGTCCTCGTCGGTAGCCTCGACCATGGAACCTTCTCAGCGGTGGCGAGCTCAACAACTGGGCTCCTTCCCATTAAAAGTATTGACCACCGCGGCAACCGGCGAGGCTCGCCAACGTCGTCGTCCTGCCGGCAACATAGCTCAATGTTGCCAAAAAGATCTTGTTTTGGGATAAAATTTGTAGCTTGGTTCACCGAAATAATCTGAAGCTGTTCATAAATTTTGATAGGGAAGAGCATTGTTGCAAAGTCTTGGTTCTTGCATGTTTGAAGTACTGACTTATGGCATTAAGTCAAAAGCCACACTGAAGTTTCATAATAACTAGTTCATACCAAGGTTGATTGAGGGACTAAGTATAGAAGGCATTTCACATAGGAATATATATAAGCTATTGCATTGCATTATCATTTATCTTTGTGAAACCATTTTAGTGCTAAGAAAAGTTGGGAAAGGTATGTCACGAGAGAGAGAGAATGAAGAGATTCATGGAGGCAAATCTAGTGAAATTGGAGGGAAAAGCAGAAGCCCCTGTAGGTTTTGGCTTGCAGGCGTCCAAAACCTGATCCTACTGCTGCTCATATCATATTTGCCTTATATTATAATGAACAACTAGCCACAACCATTGGATGAAAATGGATGATAGGATTAGAGCTAATATCACCCTCTACATTAGCTTCTCTAATGCAAAGGATCCGGATCCCAGATTCTACTACTAAGAAGAGAAAGAGATCAATTCTCACATATATTATTTTTTTAATAACAGTATGTCCACACTCATAGTATTTTTTGCTAGTCCTATACATGATAGATTTCTTCACCAGATGCTACTCTCGCTGTGGGGCTCATCTATAGAACCTTCCTAACATTGGGCATGCTCTAAAAGACCACTGCCTCCTGGACTAGTCACCAATATACTAGTAGTGACAATTGACCATGTAAATAGTGAAATAGAGCAAATCCTCCCTCCGGTCCTTCACCCTCCATGTAAAGGTGCATTTGAAATGAATGATCGGACGGTTTTTATTTATAAGGATAAATCAAATACGATATATTATAAAGCTAGCAAATAACTTAGAACAAACAATTTTATAAATAATGCTAATGTAATTTCTAGAGCCATGGTAATTTTTAAAGTATCGCATAAATAATCTGCACATAATCTATGGAGCAAAAACATGACATCTTACAGCAAAAGATGCAATCAAGTGAAGCATATGTTCATCCCCAAGGAACGGAAGAAAATTTCATAGGACTTGAGTCTTTTACTTATCGGTAAGACTTCATTTCTTTGTGTGACACCTGTCCAGCCCAAATCTCAAAGCACGATTCCTCATTGTCTTCTTATACGACCATGGGTCCATGGCAAGGACCATGAGCCCAATATCTTATAAGACATGTGCTAGAGAAAAACCGTCATG
Organism: Oryza punctata; assembly: GCA_000573905.2. NCBI lineage: Eukaryota > Viridiplantae > Streptophyta > Magnoliopsida > Poales > Poaceae > Oryza > Oryza punctata. Next base: position 19,061,030 of record CM002495.2, on the reverse strand, counting down.
AGATCGTGGAAGCACATCGACAAGACCATGGTAAAGTTCTATTATCTTGCAGCTGTTAAAAATCTTTCCAACTGATAGCTCCGAGAAAACCTCCTGATCCGCCTCACGGAGATAGCGTAAGCGCTGGTGAGAACCCACCGCCTGCATAGCCAGTCTAACCGAGAGGCGACGAGAGCCACACCCACAAGGACGCAAGTGCGGCGATGGCAGGAGAACGCGTCAAGACTCAAGGCGTCAGCGTCGGCGGGCAGACGAAGGGAACTCCGGGGAAATCAGGGAAGAAGACATGTTGCTTTGAGATTCGTTTTATACAGCTGCGTCACGCAAAGAAGACTGAAGTCCTGTGTAATTTTCTTCCCCAAGGAACGGCCAAACATTTACTGATGCAATCAAGTGGTCCCTCCCTCCATGATGGACTGATGATGCAACCTGATTCCAATCCAACCTTACCCAGGTTTCCATGTTTCAATTCAGAGACAACACATTTGCAACGCTCCCTTGAATTTACTGAATTACTCACACATACAAGTACAAACAGATTCTGGCTAGAACACAAAAATCCTCGTCTTTATATCAGAACACGGGTACAAAGCGTTCCAATTGCAAAATCATTTACTCTGGCAATTTGTGATCTCCATTTTCTGTAGAACAATAGGAGTCCATTTACATGACATCTTTACATCCCGGGAAGATAAAGGGGCACAAAAAAAGAGGGGAAACTTTGAATTTGGCTATATCATAACATTGTCAACAAATGAAAGGAATAGCTTACATCATGATGCACGCTTTGAAGAAAAAGGCATCCGATACTGTACAGTTGATCACAATCATCTTGGGGGTGGTCTTGAGAATGGAGTCTGTGTGGAGGTATATGTTGAGGATGTGAGTGGAACCGTTGCAAATTCAGTGTCTTGACGACCGAACATGTGATGGCTTGTGGAAGGGCCAGGTGCTTGGTTTGAGATATGCCCTGATGGTTGGGCGCTTGATGCGTTGCTGGTGCTGGCAGTTTGGTTCTCTTCCTGCGACAGCCTTGCAGCTTCGGATGCTTCTCGTTTTTCCCTTTCTTCCGTCTCCTTGAGCAGGAAGTCCACCCATAGATCCGCAAATGACTGCAGATAATTCATAAAGAGGATATCGATATTAGCTACGCAGAAAGTAAACAAAAGAGATAAAAGAAGAAAACCGGGGTTAACAGATAATGTACTTTTAAAGTTTTCTAACATAGCTACTGAACTTGAGAGATATCATGCCTTAAAAAATTATCGTCATGGAAACAAGAAAGTGTAATGCACATAGAGATCCTCACCTGGTTGTCCTGAGAAGCTTGAGTAGGTTTGCCTGCTGAATTTCCACCAACAATGCCTCCAACTAAGCGTCCTGGAAGACCCAAAACACCCCGGACAACGCCCTTGCCAGCATTACTTTGTGCAAAACCAATCCTTTGCTTGTCTTCCTCAGAGAAACCAAGCATGCGAACCATAAGATCCAAAACCTGGACATAAGCCATACTGTTATTCTATAAGAATTTTTTAGTTTGAAAAGTTCAGGAGACCATAAAGAATTCGAAGGAGCCAAGCACCTCTTTGCTGTGATTCCGCTGGAAGTAAGTGACCAGTAGTTTGATCACAATGCGCCTGCAAGAAAAGTTTGGTTTATTCATTTGATATATGTTTAGAAAGCCAGTACAGGTAGGTCAAAAGAAAGGGAAGAACAAATAAGCACATAAATACAGTCAGCATAACAAGGAAACATGGGAACTTCGGCAGAAAACATGGTCAAAAAAATTAAATTAAAAAGGCTTCAACTTTGCAGATGGCATGTTATGCCCATTAAATAGTTAGCAGGCTGTATCAATCACCAATTCTTTTATAGAAACAAAAATGAGAAGACGTGATAACAATAGAAAGCGATCTGTCTTTCACTGATTATCCACTTTCTAGATTTGCACAAAATTTGGCCTACTAAAGTTTGTTCATGGGTACATGCTTTAAAGCATTAAAAAATTTATAGAATGCCTCATGTTACCACTACATTGTTTTCCACCAATCTTCATCGCTCACTCTGTTATGAGTGCATAACTACAAAATCCAGCTGTGCATGCGTATATGTATACATTAAAAAATCATTAAATAAGCAGAATAACCAAAAAATACTCCACACCTGTCAACAGAATTATCTGAATCGAGTGACATCCTATTGAGTGTTGTCATGCTTTGTTCCAGTGCTCGTCGTAATCTGGAATTGTCATCCTCAAGCTTCTGCATGGAGCGCTTCCCATCTGCCAACATCCCCTCCACTTGTGAAAGCTTGGCAGCTACCTCGTCCTTTTCTCTTCTTGAAATTTCAATTGCTTGATTTGCCACCTGCATAAAAATAATAGCTTTAGCAATGCCATTCTAAAACAATAGCAGTATGACACATATTCCAAGACAAAGTATGTGCGCTCAATGCATGTTCTCTTGTACAAATGCAACATATACATTAACTCAATAATCTAACAGAAGTAGGTCAAGTGATATTCAGAAATGATAATCACAATCAGCAAAGTGAACAAAGACTTGCTCAAGCATGTACATATTATAATTTTAGATGAACTTGTACTCTACCTTCAATGACTCTGACAATTTAGCCAATTCTTCCCTGGCCATAGCTAAATCACCTCCAAGCCGTTCCTACATAATAATATACACATATATGTCAAAACCAAAATCAAGCAGAAAATTCGCAATAAAAACATTAAATTTTGAAGAATGAAAAGTTAAAAGATTTAAATCACCTTGGCTTCACTCTCAGCATAGTACTGTCCAAGGGCAGTCTGCAGATTTAGTAATTCCAGGTTTTTTGACTCAAGAGCATTCATACAGTTTGCAAGCTTGTATTTCAAATCTGTGATTTGTTCATTTGACCTCTGGTGTTCTTCAGAAATGATCTTCTTGCTCTCCTCCTGCTTCGCCATCTCAAACTTCAAAGCCCTTTCTAGTTGCAATATATGAGCCCTTTGCTGGTCACAGATTGCCCGCAGTTCTTCAATGAGTTTGCTGTCTTCATCCATCTTTTCTTGATCCTCAAGGTCCTATGAAAAATAGTGTGTCAATAAGCATGTTAGCACCAATATTTTTAAACAGCACAGCAGGTTAAATATGTGCTAGCTGTTGCACGCAAGTTAGAATCAGAGCATACAGATAAAGCCAGCAATCACACTATCTTATTAGATGGTTACAAAATTGAGTGTGTGATTAAAGAAATAAGATTAAATGCTTACCTTGTCTAGCAAATGCTGTTTCAACCGAGCCAAATCTTGAACTGCTTTGTCTCGTTCATAGGAAGCATCATGTAATGCTTTCTTCAATGAAGCCATTTCTTCCTTAACCTTAACAGTTGAACTACAAGTATATCAGTATTTTCATTTTCTTGCCATCACGACACGCTACAAGACATTCAGATGACAACATGTGTGGTGATATATTACAAGCTAGTTCCTTAGAAGATTTCACTTCATCAAAGTAAAATTTAGACATATCAAGGTAATATCACATCAAAGTTCTGATTATGGGATCAATAAAAGTAAAACAACAGATAATGGTTCAGCTGAACCAAAGAAAGCCCAACAAATAATGCCCAACAACACATTATCAGCTACTACATTTCATACAGTCACATACCTTTTCCACATCAGAAATCCCGTTAACATCTGATGTACCAACTTCATTTGTTTGTGAGGTACTTTTCTTCCTCACAAGATCTGCCTCAAGCCTGCTCTTCTCTATCTACAGAAGTAAAAAATTTCAGAAATCAATTTTGTTTACAGTATGATGCTTCCAGGTATTCTTGATACATAATATAAATTTTTCAAAGATCATTTACAAAGTATTAGAAGTGATCAATCCATTAATTGAGACCTTTAGATCTGAGTTCTCCTTCTGTAAAGCCATCACCATGCTTCTTAAGCTCTGAAGGGAAGCATCTGATACATGCTCTTTGTCCCTTCTACTCAAATCCTCTTGCAAGCGTCTCAACTTTGCCTCCTTCTCACTCAACTCATTGTGTAGCTCTTCCATGTTAGTTGAAATCTATGAGATCATTGAAAAAAGATGTTCAACTTTCCTTGAAGGCAGCCAGAAGAAATTAATGGAACAATGACATCATGCATAAATAAAAATACATGGTGCAGCATGGGAGCAACAATAATATAAAAATATAAAGATAAATAAATTTCGTAAAATTATGATATGCACACTGAAGCTCAAGAATATATCTAGTTTTCTTATATTGATATAAAACAAAAACCAACATACCCTCTCTTTGCTGATATTTAGTTCATTTAGCTGTTGCTGAAGCAATTCATTCCGCTTGTGTTCATCTGAAAAGTAGAAAATACAAGACAAGATGAATATATGGCGATGGTTTCCAAGGTTTTCAAAGATGGAATATTTAGACTACTCTCCGACATACCCTCTAATCTCCTTTTTGTTTCAGTTTCTTTCTCAGAATTATCACTGAGTTGCTTTTTCAATTGCTTGATCTCATTTTCAAGGCTTGCCTGTTTAGCAGCAAAGAAAGATCGGTCCCCTTCCGAGATATCTGCCTGAGATGATTTGCATTCAATAAAGAGTTATTTTTTATTTCAAAGAAGTGTTGATTCTTTACTGTTCATCATAGGACAACAAAATATAATGTCAATATCATCCAGAGAGTGCATCATAAAGTAATAATTAGACAGCATATGCCATGAAACTGCTTATAACCACCTTGCGATGCCCTGTCATTGAGTGCAAGCCATTTGGCTGGATACCCTGTGAAGCACCACCACCATATCCATTTTGCTTTGAGACATTCAATGGATTATCTTGAACTGTGTTTCTTTGCACTCCACGAGGTGATCTTTCTAAAGCACCCTACAAAAAAGTAAAGTTACTGATGTACCATTCTGCGCACATTGTGATCAATAAGAACTTCATACAGTGGAACACCCAATTACATTAGAATTGGCTGAAACTGCTTTCGAACTCTCCAGACTTCTTTTTAATGAGCCATTTTCTTCACGAAGTTTTCCCAGTTGTTCCTGTTAGAACGTAACCCTAGATCTTTAGAAATTCACCGTTGCAGAAATAATAATAATATTTCCACTTTCCAATAAAATATGGCCTACCAATCATATACAGAAAAGGGAAAAACAGATCTTTCAAGCATAAATACCTCCTTTTCTTTCAACATCGCAACATAATTGAAGGACAATGCCTTTATTTCAGCTTCTGAAACTTGAAGCTTTTGAATATCTTCCTTGAGCTTAGAAACCTATAATGAAAAATACAGTTGCATCATTGTAAATAAGAATTGTTACTACTCTCTAGGAAGTTTGTTCGGAAATATTAAAACATGCAATAAAAAGAACCTCGCTCAAACATACAAAAGGTCAAAACAAATATCAGCACTTCTTTATTCCTGGAGATTCAATACTGTTAATGACACCAACCAAGACTATTAAGATATCTAATATATTCAACCTGCATCATGGATTATGTATTTGGGTGAGGTTGTCGGATGCCCTATAAGGTACTACCATATTACTAATAGACTGACCAGATTTGGATCACACCTTGCCTAACAAGGGGCTCACTTCTCACAACTTGCAACTAGTCACCAGCCCGACCATTTGGCTATCCATTGCTCACAGCATTTCCAATGCAAAGTAGTGTCCACAGTCTAACAACCTAAACTTTTGGTATTGTGCCAAGTTAGAAGGGTTCAGCTGAAACCTATTATCACCACCAACACCATCACCCCTAAAATCACTCATGTGCAGAAATTCGAACAATCAACAATAGAAGCATTAGCGGGAACACTAATCCCTATTTTGAACATCATCAGCTGCCCTCGCATCCAAGCGATATAAAGACTGCTCAAATAATTTTCATTTCCAACAACAAGAGTTAGTTGGCCAACACGAATTGCCCCTCTAGTCAATTACTATCCTGTCAATGTGAGCTGAGAAATCCATATACCGAGTAGTAATAAAGCCTAAGCATCCGAGCTACCGAGGTAAAAAGACTCGATTCGCGCGGCAACAAATTCGACACACAACCTCGTCGGGCTCGGCGGGGTCGGGGCGGGCGGAGGAGGAGGAAGAGTAGCGCCTCCGCCGCCCGGACGAGGGCGGCGTGTGGGAGCGATCCGCCGGGGTCATCGTCGTCGCGGGCGACGACGCGGCGGCGGGCTCCGCCTCGTCGGCCGCGGCGTCGTCGACCTCGCCGGCGAGCCGGGAGAGGCTCTCCCGGTAGGTCGCGATGGAGCCCCGCATCGCCGCCGCGGGAGCCACCGTGCTGCCGGATCGGAGGAGCGCGAAGCTAGGGTTTGCAGGCGAGATCTGAGAAGGGAGAGGAGTGGGGGAGTAACTGAAACGGAAGGAGGAGGAGGCCAAGGTTGGAGACGACGAGTTTTTTTTTATCTTTTCTCATTTTATTTTTATTTAATTTTTTTCTGTACTATTTCGATTTTTTGGCGTGAAAGGGTGAAAGGTTTGACTCTTCTTTTTTGCGCGTTTTTTTTCACCGACCGACTGGAGAGATCTGCTCTCGAGTAATGTGCTAAGCTTCCGACAGCGTTGACCGTTCGATCAAATAACACGATCGAACGGTCAAGATGATTAGACGAGGGAGTAGTAGAGTTATTTATATTTAATATTTAAGAAACATTTACAAAGCTTTAACCAACAAAGATTTAACCAAGATGATTTGGTTATGTTTCCAAACCGTGTTTCGTGAAACAAAAATCAAAAATAACATATCGATATTACCGTTTTACCGGAATAAATAACATCATGATATGTAAGCATGATATATACGTACCAGAACTAATATCTATGAGGTATCATGTATGGTACCAAAAGTATCTAATCCGACCTACAATATTATATTAACGTTATCATGATACCTAAGGATCTAGTAAATACGGGGTACCATGCTTTATATATAAGAATGTACCATATCTAATACTTACGGTACCATACGGATATCAGCTTGGTACCTTATGTACCAAATTTTGTACCTACGAGGTATCGTGCTTGGTACCAAAGCTACCAGATCCAGTACCTACGATTTCTTGTTGATGTCAACACACATTAGCTATTCTATAGTTGGAACGGTATATCTTTCCGTAGTCTTCCTCGGAAGATCTATATACAATGTTTTCAGGGAAATCAAATAAATCTATTTTTCAAGGATAGAATAGTTAATACTTAATTAATTATAAGCTAATGATTTATCTCATTTTACATGTGACCGTTCAATTCAAAATTGTTGAAACGCAACCCTAAGGAGTATGATTAATCAATAAATAATTAAAGTCAAAATACAATTATAGGAAAAATCATAGTGTGACATCATTTTTTTCTAAAAAAGAAGAACAATTTGTAAGAATTTGTTTGTACGAGTATCATTGTGCTTCCTTATTTCTATACTCACTAGAAAAACTGCCCGTGCGTTGCAACATGGAGAGAAGACGAGAAAATTAAGAAAAAGTTAGGAAAAATTTATATTATATAATTAATTAAAAAGACAAATTTTCCGGAATACTTCGATATTTCTAAGTAGGTAGGTGTAGAATTAAATTAATTTTCTCAGAATTTTCAGAGGTCAATTGCTAATTCTAATAATACAAACACTATTTCAATATTTATTTAAATAAAAATCTAAATAAAAACTTTTTTTTCTCTTTGGACCACGTTCGGCCCAGCAAGCTCAAACCGTAGTCCTTTCTCCTTGCCCTTGCGTTGCAACGGGGAGAAAAGACGAGAAAAATGAGAAAAAGTTGAGAAAAATTTACATTATGTAATTAATTAAAATACAAATTTTCCGGAATAAAGTAGGTACGTGTAGAATTAAATTAATTTATAAGTAAAGTAAAGTAAGTGTGAGAAATATAATTATATGGCTGGATTTAATTTTTGTCAAATTATTCATGATTAATTACACTCTCTGAAATTTTCTCAGAATTTTAAGAGGTCAATTACTAATTTTAATAATACCAACATTATTTTAATATTTATTTAAATAAAAATCTAAATAAAAATATTATTCTCTTTTTGGGCCACATTCAGCCCAGCCTCTCCTCCGCCTCAACCCGCAACCGTCGGTACAGAAAAACCAAAAGTCTAATTGGCATCCTTGTTGATAGAAAAAATAAGTCTATTTTGTATCCTCTGCCGGTCCACTTTCCTCCTCTCCTCCGCCTCAGCCCGCACGTTCGGGCAAAAAAGTATTAAGTCTAATTAAACTCCCTAACAGACGAAAGAAAGGGTGGAAAAAAGTTAGTAGTTAAGATATCGCTAAACATTTTATATTTAAACTAGTGTCTCTCCATTACGAAGTGCTACAATAGAGAACAACACATGTTTTTTTCTAGTTTTTGTAGGTTGGACTTATCTTTAAAAACCAAACAATAATAGAAAATTTGTCTCTTCAATATTCCAAGATCATCACCTTTTATTTTCAGCATGAAAACTTTTTAATGCTAAAATGTACTAAGATACTCATCATTATGATCTTGAAAACTATTGAAGAATATGATGGTAATAGATAGTATAGTATTTATGAGAGAGAGGATGTACGAGAATGGATAATCTGTCTGGCCACACTTTTCAAACTTTTAACTACATTTCATATAAACACTTTCTATATTAAATTGTTTTAAAAATAAATAAATATATTTATTTTTTTAATAATTAATACTTAATCATATGCTAATCGCATTTTATGTGTGACTAGTAATCAGTCCTTACCAATCATTGTTAAAAAGGGACCCTAAAATTCGTGGACAAATTCTTAAAGAAAAATGTAAAGGCGTAACAGAGGTAAATGGGACTCTTCAAAGTGAAGGTTGAGAGCTCCACCTCACAGCACACAAAACATAGTGATCCATTATCGTATAATTAATTATGCATTAGCTAAATTTAAAAATAAATTAATAGGATTTTTTAAAGCAGCTTCTCTGGAATTTATTTTTAAAAAGCAGACCGTTTAACGGTTGAAGGGTAGATGTTAGCCGTTAGAAACCTCGAGTGCCGCCGAACACAGCCTTTGTGATCTTCCATTAACATTGTAGTGCTACTCTACTTGGGAGGTGAATGTGTATTTCAATCAAGATTGGGTGAGAAAATTCCAAAACAATCTTCTAGGCTACATCACAAGTGTACAATCATAAGCGACACTTTCATCAATTTCTGCCCTAACTATAAGTTTCAGTACTTGCACAAAAAATGCACCATTTAGCACAAAACAAAAAAAAAGCTTTTATGTGCGCTCAAATAGCCCATTGGTTAACAAGCCTAGTTTAATTTTTGGAATTTCTGACAGGTGGATACGTCTAAATTTTACTTTCTAGTGAGCACAAAAAATGAAAGGAATTAAAAATGAGCTCACAGCCAGTCCTAACCAAAAGATGGTATAAACCATCTACAACATCACAGAAATAACACAACAAAATTGCTTCTTCTGCGTTTCGGGGATACCATGTGCAAGGTATTATTATTAACCGATCAGTGTCAGCGCTACATCTTCCACTACAGTCTACAGGTCCTCCTGTAAGTTAATCGAAGCACTTCCAGCTTCTGGTGCAAACAAAAGATTAGATTACGAATGGTCCATCCCTGACAAAACTGGAGCTCACTCCATGGCAAAAACTTAAATCTTCAAAGAGAGAGCAGCAGGCCACACTGGGCAGATCCATGAAAGGCTTGTCGACCGTTGAGCACTTTGAGCTTCTAAGTTACACCTAGCCCTGTCCCTCCAAAGCTCCGAGTAACTGACCAGCACAAACTTGGGAGACCAGGCTACGCTGTGTTTTTACAAAATTGCAGACATCTTTCTACCTTTTGCACAAATCTTGGTCATGATATGTGCCTTTGATGAAGAGCATACTTGACAACCTCGTAGAAAGAAATGACGATCCCAACTGATGGGCCAGCACGTGCTACACGTGGACCAACACCAGTGAACAAGCCTTTCATACCTCCAGAGCTGCCAGGTTAAAATTAAATCAGTCCAACTGAAATCGACTCCCTAGCCCATACCTCTCTCAGGTAAATAGTGAAAATGAAAGACAAGAAAGATATATTATTACACCTACATTTTAGAAGACAAAACAAAAATTGAGAGCAACCACTAAACTTGATCAAACCCACCTTTCTTGTGCAACAAGCAAACATGTTTTCTAGACTAGAACAAATTAGGGCATTAGCCAAACCAGCTAAAACAAACAATAATTTGGGTGGGCCACAACTGGATCAAGCACTGGACCCATTGCCATCTCATAAGAGTCACAGCAATGTATTCAGTGGGAGGTTTAGCTCTTCTGCTTTTATTTTCAGCAACAATTTGATCGCCTATTGATTTTACTTGTCGTTTTTTGTTGAACCAAAAAAAGAAGCCTTTCGTTTTCCAGTGTACTTCTATGTTGGTTTTCCTATGGATGCAACAGTCAAAGTTTCAGTGATCTCGTTAATCGTCCAATTGTTATTCTCTATCAACAACCATTTCTAAGAAGAAAGCCATCGATTGCTCTCACTAGGCATGTTGCTAACTCTTGACCAGTTGAGATAACCTAGATTCTCTTCAAACAAGGTGGCCCAAGCAGAACTATCTGCCAAAACGTAGCTTTACATATAGGCTCAATACATTGACTTGAAAGTAGACAAAGTTTGAAAATATATACCACTAATCCACCATAGAACCATTAGAAAATAATTTTCATTTGGTTGGAATGAAATGCCTTTTCATAGCACGTGGAAGACTTACCTCCAAATATCAGCTAATGTTTGCCTTGTGGTCATTCTCATTGCCTTTTGAGTATCCTTCTGAAATGACATAATTAATGCAAATTATAAACAGAAAAGAAACAAACAAGATGTACACAATGCCAAGGAAATTAAATAAATAGTGCACCATGGGGCATGTGATTGGGATGTTAAAACAGAAACAATATTCTTTCGAATATTTATTGCAGAAACAAACGGAGGAAGTGGGAAAGAATGTGCAGACCTCTATTTGTCTCCTTGTCTTAGCAACATCTAGAGGGCATGTAGCACCAGCAGCAAGACTACCTGCTACAAAGCCAGCAGCAAAGTTTGCTCCCAGCACACTAGCTGCATCACCTTCTTCTCCGACGATACCAAGAAGCTTTCTTCGAATCTGCATACAATTGATAGTAAGTTAAGATACCATTATTTTTAAAATGAAATTAGCAAATGATACTATCATGCACATTAGCAAACAAAAACATAACTAAGTGACAGAGAACAGGGATTTACCGGCTCCAGTGTTGACCAGCATATAGCAGAGAAAGGAACGTCCCGAGCAAGTTGTGCACCCACACCCGTCCAAAGAGCACGGTAATTTTGTGCTGTTTCAGTATAAATGAATTAATAATAGAATTCCTTTCCTTAATAGACTGTTTCATTTGTTAGAACAAAGATATACTTGGAATTGACATATCTGACTATGAAAAACAAGGTATTAGTGCAATAAACATGAACAAGAATAATATATTATGTATGGAAATGAACAAAACTAACTAACCATTCTGAGTTGAGCTTGCAAGTGGTGAAAGAACACCAAGCAATGTTTTCCACATTCCAGGAGGCTTTACTCCAGGTCGAAATTCTTTATACGCCTGTAAACATAGAATAGCGATTGTTAGGTGCTTTTAAGTGAGAAAGAAAGTATTACATTTGTCAAATTGTATACCCAAATAAAAATCATAGACATCATTGGTTTCACAGAAACACAAAGACAATAAACAAAAACTTCCAGTGGAGATATATACCTGCATCCGTGTCCGAGCCAACTCAATTGGGGAACAAGCAATGCAAGCCAAAGAACGTGCAACTGATCCTGCTACTAATGGGGCATATGGTGTCAAACCAGGAGCATTACTTTGTGTAAAGTCTTCAATCCAGTTGCGAAATAGGTCATAGCAAGGCAAATATATTCCAACCTGTTTATGGTCAAACTAATTAGTGACAGAAAAGATTCAGTCCAAACGTTACAGGGTCACACAACAGGCAAACATTAGGGTGTGACAGAATAAATGGAGAAACAATGTCAGATTCATGTGCAGACTGGAGATTAGGTGATATATCTTATTTTAGCAGATTGATATGTCTAAAGACTAAGGCCCAATTCAGAAATGGCATGGTAGACCTTAAGTGCAGGCAATGCCTAGTTCACATATAATATTTGCCACAAAGATCAGAACTACTCAACAGATGCTAGTCACATGTAAAAATACATCACAGAACATTTGGTAAATACAACATAACATTGAAAAAGAACTCACAGTTGGTACAGCTAACGCCAAGCCTGCATTTGTACCTCTCCATAGCCTACCAAATCCTTCCTGAAACAACCAATTAACCAAAAGTGTTAAATTATCTGTGCCTTAGAAATCGCTACTTACATAAAATTATAAAAAGGAATCAAAGTCACATTACCTGTCTAACTACTTTCAAGAATACATCAACTGTTCCCTTGTACTGAAAGCAGTCTGGTGGGCAAACAGGCTCACTTCCCAAAATGACACCGCGTGTACATGACGGCGAACATCTGAAATCAGATAATATCTGGAAAGCATTGCAATACATAAGCAGTATTCTTCCAATAAGCTCAAGGGTTAAGACTAATAAGATCTTCTACAATTAGCATAAAAGCAATGAGATTGTTGATCAGCAAAAAAAAAGATCAAAACAAGAAGGCAAAATTAGGTATATAATAAAATAAAACAAATTGACAAAGAAACATGAGAATTGTGGAAATGATGTTCCAAACAAATTTTACATAAAGTGTTTTCTCCATAGGTATATAGCAGACACAAAAGCAATCTTGCTTTGAGAGGCATAATATAACCAGGAAAAGACTTAAAATCAGTGTTATTAAGGCGGTATGGCAAAGTATGGCGACCCACCACCGCCTTACAGCCATAGTGACAAGGCGTATGGCGTGGCGACGCCTTAAGTGCATTGAAAAAATAGAAAGTATTAAGTAAGATGGGCCCTAAATATACTAATTGGGTACTCTATTCATCACAGCCCAGCGCAATAGTAGCACTTACCTAGCCTAGTCCAAACACTTTCCTCTGTTGACCTAGCAAACAACATTTTAACCCTACCCAACAGCTTCCCTCCCAGCAACCACCACCTCACCTTCATCTAGATCTCTCTCCCCCATTGTGCAGCACTACCGCAGGCTCCTCTCCTCCACCTTTCTTCTCTCTCCTCGTGCACGATGCAGCAAGCATACACCATCATCCTATCCTTTCTCTCCTCTCTTGCATCCAGCAGCCTCCTCTCCTCCACCTTTTCTCTCTCATGTGGCACAGCAGCAGCAGGTGGTGCCTCTCTTGATCTCCCTGTACTCCCCATCAGCATAAGAAGGGGAGAGGGCGATGCCAGGGAGGATCAGCAGCAAGACAACAGACTTTTCCCCTCTGCTCTTACCCTCTTTCCTTCAGTTTATGCCTGTAAGGTGGAGGTAGCCTAAGGCGTAAGGACGCATTGCCCTTCTGGGAACGCCACGACACTATAGCGATGCCTTAATAACCATGCTTAAAATACCAACATCAAACAAAACCAGCAAGTAGCACCACAGAAATGAAGATAGCATGTACAAAAGGTTAAGATCAACATAGGTGGTCAGAACAATTAATCTTTGCCACAGCTGATACCATTCATCAACATTATTTGCCTAAAGCTCTAAACAAAACAGTGTTGACCACAGCATACTAAACTTGACTACACACAAGAAGGACTTTCACATCCAAAGTAGTGAAACACAGTCCTTAAACATGCCAAAATAATCACAACTTCCTCCACCAACATACAGTGCAGGTGACTAATTGAGTACCCAAGCCTCCTCTAGCACAATGATGTTACAAATGTAATTAACTCCGTGCACCATATACCCCACGTAGCACAGCCACTCATCATCATCTATATGAAGGACTCATCGTCGCATGGTTATTGAGCAAGTAAAAAATAAAAAAGAAATAGAACTCATCAACTGATTCTGGTGAGCGAAGAGATCGCCTGTCAGTGAAATCAAGCAATATCACTACTTGCTCCTCTAGAGGAGGATGTAAATCAATAAAACCAGGTAGTGAACCATATATGGTTTTGGGTCAACAAGCAAACTAGCACGCCCTGCATTCAACTAATGCACCTCAACAGACAGCTTGGGAAGTTGGGATTAATATCAATGAGCTGTTCAACATCGCAATGGCCGTGCCCAAACAAATAGAAACACTAAAACTGCATTCCACACAGCATCCCAGTCAACTGTAGAGTGTAGATGCACACAAACAAACTCCTTCTACCAGCCTGAAATCACACAAGACCCAAAAGCACCAATCCCCCACACCACATGAAATCGGATGCTACTACAACCAAAAAATTGCAAACCACCCACACGGCACGCAGCGAGATCATCAGATTCGTTACCGCGTCCGGGCCGAGCGACGCCATCTGGGATGGCCGGTAGTAAGGCACCCCCGCCGCCTGCGCCTGCAATCTCGTCTGCAGCAAACGCAAAAAAAGAAGAAAAAAAACCTTCAATCAGTTCAGCCACCAATCACGCAAGCGGAGACAAAAAAAAAAGCAAATCGCCCACGGCAAGTGCACGCAGCGAAAGCGAAAGCCCCCGCCCCGACCTTGGCGACGTCGAGAGGGTTGACGATGATGGCGGAGACGAACGCGGCGCCGGCGGCGGAGAGCGCGCGCTCGACCATCCCGAGCTCCTGGTCGGCGGCCGCGGCCGCTGCAGCCCCAGCCTGATGCGGCCCTGAGGATCCCGTCTGGGAAGAGGAGGCCCCCGAACCGGGCATGCCGCCGCCGCCGCCGGAGAGATCGACGCGCGCGGCGGCGGCGGTCATCCAGGCGGGGAGACCCCCGCCCCCTCTGGAGCAGCCCACCATGGCGGCGGCGGCGCTGGCGGCGGAACCCTAGCGTGGCGTTGCGGCGGCGGCGGCGGCGGCGCGCCTCTCTCTCTAGAAGGAGAGAAGAGGAGAGGGGGACTCCTCGAAGAGAGGAGAGGGAGAGGTGGAGGAGAGAGAAAGGGGTGTCTCTTTTCTAGAGAAGTCCTATGGGGTGACCAACTTAGGCAAGGCAAACTAGGTTTTCCATGGAAATACACTCTCCTGGCTACCACACGGAGTTAAAGTTAGACTTACCAACCTCCTTAATAAATTAATTTGCGTTATAGTCCCTCCCAATTAAAAATAATTATCGATTTCGACAAGAGTGATGACAAATCTTTTAAAACATTGACTATGATTAACTTCTATAATATTTTTTATACGTTGGACTTGCTTTAATTTACTACCATGTTAAAATATTGGTAATACTGAAGTTTAGGAAGAAGATTACGTACAGGTATGTAAAATTTAGAAAGCTATTGGTGCAGAATTATTTGAGTTTTGATGTTTTTAAACTTGAAAAATAGATTTATATGATAATTTAAAACAATTTCTATAAAAAATTCACATGAGATATAATGTTTAGCAATATGAAAAGCGTGCTAACAAAAAAATAAGTTAGAATTTGCATATTGATCAGAAAAACAGGGTCTTGGTAGTAGTTTTTGGTAAATTATGTATGCTAGCATATTTAGGTAGCAAACTAAACACTATCAAAGTTACTATTTAAAGTACAAATAATTTGGTAGGGCATATTTTAGTTTCGAACCAAAATATTCCGTATAGATTAATCTTAAATAGTATTTCAATAAAATTATATATTTATTGATATTCTCATATATATATATATATATATATTATAATAAAAATTAGGAAGTTATATTTTAGACCGTGCCTTTATCCAATACGACAATAATTTTTAACTTTGGGAGATATGACTAATTTTGAACATGTAATAGAAATAAGGGTAAATTTATATGTTTCTACCGTACAAGGCAATTGAATTGGGTCTTATTCGTGACGTTGTCAATGGAAGTATGAATTCTAATACGCATACAATTGACCGTCCAAATATTAGTGGCTGCAAATTGATCGAGCACTAAGAAAGTATAATTGACAGCACGATGAAGAAATGATACTTTGAAATTGAGGCAACAAGATGTTGATAGTACATGTAACTTTTTGTGCAAAGTCTTAAAAAATTGTGCCATAGAATATTACACTTCCCTCCCACTTGTAGACAATTCGTGCATCATCATTAAAAAAAAATTGTGAAATGCATAAGTTGGACACACATCTCAACTATTTATGCATTGAGCTTGGTATTTTAAGTAGGAGCAATTTCCTACAATCATGCATAAATGTGAATAAATGCAATCACTCTAGAAAAAAAAAACTCCGCATAATTTATTCCTCGTTTTTCAGTCCATACTCCGTAGCTTTCCCAAGTATACCGTGGGTGTACTTACTCTTAATTGTTATCAACTTAATTAACCATGTTATTAATACCCATACACAAATTCCACATGCTATAATAACTAACCGGTTGTTGGAGACATCTTAAAAGGATTACAAAAACATAGACCTTTGAGATCTCACCACACATAAAATTGAACAAAAAGGCTGACCGGGGACGGGGAACTTTCTTGGCCAGCAAACCACAAGAAAATCAGCGTGCTTGGCATAGCATCGCCAAAATCTATTCATTGCATGGCGTCACTGCAGCTGTCAGCCTCAGGAAAAACACTGGGCCAATAAAAACCCACGATTTTTTATACTGTTCTTCCCTAAAAAAAACTATTATTTGGTTCGAAATTCTGAGGTCATTCCCTCCTCCTGCTTGTATGTGCTTCACAAATAAAAGTTTGGCCAGCGGAATGAAGTCAAATATCTGAAATTTTGTCACCATAAATTTATCCTATGCGTTAATTTTCTTTTGTTCATGGTAAATAAGTGGAAAGAGCTACTAAAATTATTTCTTTGTTCCACATGTGCAGAATTCGGGTGATAGACTGTTTCTATTGCTGATCCACGGCTTCATCGGTTGTATGAGAGCTATGCCAAAACAGGTTATTAGCAAAATAATTTATGGGCAGAAATTTATATGTGTCTTAATAACATAAAAGTCAATGCTGAAAAAATTAAGTTTCAAAATTCAAATTTGACAGCAAATTAAATTCTAATTCTTTGTATGGCAAACGATGAGATAAGCTGCTTGTTATGATCTTTTTTTCTCCCTACGGCAAGACAATGACAAATAATAGTTTCAGGGTTTACTTGTACTCTAAACGGTCTATAAAGCCAAAGATGGTAATGGAAACAACAACAACAAAAAAAACCTTGAATTTAATTATGAGTTGAAAGTCCTATGATTAAAAACTGGTTTTGGCTTTGCGGTCAAAAGCTCAAACAAAGCAGGCCATTATGTACTACTATCAAAATTCATAACCATCATCAGTACATGGCAACAAATGACGGAGATAGACTTGAGATGTAGTCTGATGGAGTAAAATAATTTCCTGATTTGCTATTAGATTCTGTCACTCAACAATGGTGTCTATCAGTAAAAGAATGGTAAGGGTGGACATCTACAAGCGACAGGCAAAACCAAGATACAATCTGCAGATGGAATTTAGTTAGGATCCCTGATTTTCGCAGTGTGGTCTTGCAGGAAAAAGGATACAAGATTTTCCTTCCCAAAAGAAGATATGTATGGCTCGGTTTGAACTAGTGCTGCTTGCTCAACGGGAGCCACAGAAAATGGCAGAAGAAAACAAAATCTTCAAAACGCCAGTTTTGATCTCATTGTCCGCAGATGGTATGCTTCATTCCGTATAATCTCGATCCTAACATAATTTTCACAAAATTCCTCCCCTCGAAAGCGTTGCTTATCACAGAGCTGAACACAAAGCTCCTGCAAAGTACAATTTTGTGGATCATTAGCATTTATGTTTTATGGAAGTTCCTAGTGAAATGACATAACAACACAAGCATTGATTTCACAAATAGGTCCCCGCAAAAAAAATGCACAAATAGGTAGGGAAAAATAACCACAAACATAGACGTAGACTAACCACATTTTGTTTCACCGTTCTCAAAAAATGTTTGATTTCTACATGACCTATAGCCTCAATATTTATGCAAGATCCTTTCAGATGCAAAAGGATGGAGTATGCCTAGCATGTTTATACAATAAAAATAACCATAGAAACCCAGATACCCCAGATACAGGACCATTAACTGACAGCAGGTAATGAGACCCAGCATCATAACAACTGCTTTGCCAAGTGCACAACAAATCAAATCTTTTGATGAGAACAATTCTGACTCCTGAAACTTGCAGTCCATTTAGCAGTTCCATTCTATAAGCTTGATCGTTTGACCTAAAACAGATAAGCCGTTTACCAAAAAATAATTTGTTGGTAAAAATTTTACATTTGTGTCCTTAGCAATTTAAAAGCCAATGCTGGAAAATAAAGTACAATGAGAACCCCCCAAAATCAACTCCAAAATTATGTTTTAAAATTTCAGTAAACCTGAGACCATTACACCACCCAAACTCTAGCAAACCCATGATATACACGTGGAATGGTCTAAAATTTAAAACCAAATACTGAAACAAAACTCCCATGTTAAGAAAATGTTAGTTCTCAAGTAGAGTAAATTTCTGTGCAGTGTATTGCTTGTGAAAAGTACCATGGCATTCCATGTTTCAACAGGGTCCAAAAGAAATTACGGTTGTTTCTCATAGGATTCACGCCCCTATCACCAATTTATTATTCCAGCCCCTGGTGGCATCACCATGAGTAACAAACAATCTAAAATATATGGCTCACTATATTCTCAATTTCTTGTTCCACCCCTGATAACCACTATAACTAACAAACTATCCAGTATACTGCAATGTATTCTTAGGAAACCGACTATTACCTAGATAGGTAGCATGACAGTTTTTGCAACTATGGAGTATTTTTTAAAGATTATGACTAAATTCGTTTTTTTCTGGTCTTTTATAAAACTTCGTGGAGATTATATAATCTGAATTTTTCTGCTCTCACGTGCACATCATGACCCACCAGGAAGCAGCAGATATGGTGCATGACCACTAACTACATCAATATCTAACAGTGTGAGATTGATTAGTGATAAACTGAAAAATTCAAGTATAGGTTGTTTAATGTTTAGTTGACTGGTTAGATATAATACTATTATTAGTTTGGAGAAACATGCAGTAGCACAGATGCATAGTGCACCACAATAGGGATAGTCTTTGGGGGTAGGTCACTTCAAGAGATAAGAATTGGTTAATTGCTAGCTATTCTGAGTAAGCTCAAGCATTGTTAGGAGCACTTATTATCCTGCCTCAAGGTATTGATCATCTATCTCTCCCGAGTTTACTATCCAGTGTTACATCCCCTACTGGTAGTACCTCACCTTCCTCAGTATGTAGGTAATCTGATGAACTAAGCTTATCATCAAAAGTATCAAAAGTTTCGATGATAAATACGTAGTCACTGTCTTGACATGGCATTTGAATAGACGCAACCATATGGGTCACTAAGATATCAATCACATATCAACCAGAAAACAGAATCAGTAACATTGTTTTACTTCATAAGGAGGCATAATTACCTGAGGGCCAGGATGAACAACATAGTTTCGCTTCATTTACATGCTTCACAGCAAGACCAATTAACCATGATCCTACACTAACATCATCATGTGCATATGTCCGGAGAACAGACCTGCATATCAAAGTGTCAAAGATACATCACCAAAAGTACTTACTGAAACTTATCTTTCTTTCCACCTATAGACCCTTGTGGAAAGTACAAAATAGAATAAGTACACTACATACATTGCTTACCTGTTAATAGAGATGAATTGAGCTACAGCCTTCGAGATGACTAACATTTCACCAGAAGCATGGCGGAAGTACCTATTAGTTGATAAATTGAAATAGATAAGCCAAAATAGTAATTTTTTAAATGTCCCAACCAGCAAATGCACAGTAAATATTTTCCTAATGTAAATTACTTACGTTTTCCCATCACCAAATTTCCACCATTCTGGTTCATACCACTTATGAGTTCTGTTTTTGGGGAAGTTGTTAGAAAATGTGCAAAGGCAAAATACAGCACCAAGATCCCTAGAAAGAATTGCTGAAAGAACTCACGATTCGGAAAAGACCTCGCCAGATTTCATACAGCCAATGTAGACACGAGGCTTGTCCCAGTGTTCTTTGAGCATTGCACTCAAAGTGTCTGCACAAACCCAAATTGTTCCATGTTATTAACAGTTTGTGCAATCATTTCAAAATTATAGCACCTATACAGCCATTGCCATCCAGCATCCTAAAACGTGTACATTGACCTTTTATTCAGGTCAGTGAGGTTCACAAGATTGAAGCATGTACCAGAGCTAATTGAAAGTGTGCCCCAACCCCCAAGTTCATTATCATCACGATCACATAACAAAATACGCTGGAACACTGTCAGCAGTAACAAAAGGGCTAATAGAAATACCAAATGCAGATGGCTAAAACTCCCTCTAACCAAAATTAGTCGTCACTTTTGTATTGAAGGATGCATACTGGTCAAACATTTCTAACTTCCACCACTAGTACAATATCTCATGCACATCCATAATTCCATACTATATCAAATATTTTGAACAGAAAGAAGTACCATTGATCAAACAAAACTATACCAAATTGGATAAGTATTGCTCTGATATGAAGAGATGCTACGTACCAACATTTATGTATATATCATCATTGACCTTAGCATAGAATTCAGCATCAAATGACTCTGCAGCATTAGCAAAGAAACTTTTTGTCTTCTTAGGACTCTCCTCTTCGGACTCTGTATGATCATCCTGCAATGTCATTTAATAGTCAAAAACTGAAGTAAATCAACAGGCCGAACGAGTAATCTGAAAATATGAGAATGGAATCTTTCATTGTTACAAGTCACAGCGCACGTTTTTTTTTTAACATATACTAAAAAGCATACACAATAAGCCTACCCCAACTTGTTTCGAATTAAAGGCTGATGTTGTTGTACTAGAAGGTGTATATATAATCAACTACGCGCACACATCGTTTATCTGGTTTTCAAGCAACATGTAATCAACATGAATAAGGTGAACAATTATGACGAAAAATATTTTATATACACATTCAATGTTGTAAATATGTACTACCACATGTTTGATTGATCAATCAGGCTTACCAAGATCATGAAATCTTTTGTACTTCTATTTTCTTCATCAATCTCCCTGTCTGAAGCATCTCCTTGGTTCACACTACATAGATAAGGAACTATCAGATATCTAGACCTCATATAGTCATTCTATTAGCAATGAGTCCTATGGTACCTTCTTCCAACTATGAAGCGCACTACAATGCCTTTTTCTTCTTCTAGTTTCTTCAGCATTGAACCTGTACAGAGAAGTAAATTAAAATCACCCAAAAAACAGACATCATTTTAATGCAACAGTAAGATGGAAAAACAATGAAATGAAGCCAACTCATTTTTATTTACATCAACTGATAACCGTCAACGAAAAAAAAGGTGCCACTTTATTATGCAGCAACTGAAATGCACCTATTTGATTCTCTATGTTCATTCAGCCACCTATGAGTTCAAATTATGAACTAGACTGCGAAACATTCTAGTAATTAATATTATAAATAGCCAGCTACAAAAACCCATGCCCCATGCATTATATTTTCTGCCTCTTAGAGTGGGATTATTTTCCTCCCCTTGTATACCTCTTCTCTTATTAATGACGCGCGCCATTCTCTTGTGTGTTTGAGAAAAAAAACGCATGCCCCATGATAAAAAAAGTAGTAACTTTTAAGGAATTTGAAAGTCAATTATGACCACCAAATATCAAGGGTAAAGGTGACCGTATTAATTATTTATAATTATAGGATAAAAGTACCACAGGTAGTGAGGAATTCAAGTATGAAATGGTACCTGTCGGAAGCCACGACTTCCTGACAGCATCACGGTAGTTTTTCCTCCCAAAGCTTGTCATTATTCCAATAACAATCAGTGGCCTCTTTCTAGAATTAGTTCCATTTGTCTCATAGGTATATTTCCCCACAAAACCTTCATGCTTTGCTGCAGCCAGCTCCATCTCAAGTGAGGCCAGCCGCTTTGCTTGCTGCCTAAAACATAATGATGTTCAGACGTTTAGCAATTAGCACAGAGCTTTCACTACAACACTGAAGTCCCAAAATAAAAAAAGCTTTGCAAATTTGGAGCACCAGAATCAACATAGCGCCAAAAATAATCGGGGAAAAAAGAACATATTTTGCAACAACATCTAAGTTTTACTATATTGTAGTCATACAGAAGAGGATCAGAATTACCTGCATGCAACAACCTTCAAGGTATCATCCACCGATATCGCCGAATGGCCCTGAATTTTGCACAAAAAAGAAGTTACTGATGTTCTTTACTCGCAATAGAAGCTAGCTAGTTGTAATCGATATAGTAGAAGAGGGCAGATCTGAAGGCACCAACCTGGCCAGTTCGCCTGTCGAGCTCTTTAATCAGGTAAACCCTATTCTGCGCATCCTGCCACAAACTGAATTTCGGAGAAGTCAACAGAATTTCTCTCCCGGGGACAGCAAACGTCAAAACCAAAAAAAAAACTAGTAAACAAACAAACAAAACTAATAATAATTTGCCCGGGAACTAATGAATTATTATTAAATATAAAACAAACAACAGCAAACGTGAACCTTTGCCACTGCAAGATCCAATAGGTGTGTATGTGCAAATGCAAATGCAAAATCCTCCATCCCTCACAAGAGCACGAACTCTCCAATGTGAGAGCCCAACAATCCAGAACCATCCCCCAAACGAAGGTAAATCACTCGAAGTAAAAAAAAAAAAACAGAGAGAGACACATTCCCGAGAAGCGACGAATGCAGCGAGCGAGAGGAGGGGACGGGCGCGCTCACCGGCCGGCGACGTAAAAGGAGGCCATGGTGGCGAACATGGCGAGCATCATGGCGGACATCGGCGACCTTGCCGCCGACGCCGCCCCCCGCCGCGTGCCCCCCTCCCGGATCTGCATCTCCGCGGGATCTCGTCCCCCCTCCACCACCCGGATCCCTCCTCCTCCTCCTCCTACCGCGCGTCGGGTCGCCGGGCGAGCGACGGCTCACTCCTCACCAGCACGGCCTCGCCATGGCCCGCCGCCTCGATCCCCGCGCTGCCTTCGAGAAAGCCTCCGCTACTGACTGGATTCCAGAAGATTCTAGAAGCCGCGCGCGGGGGGGTTGGCGGCGGCGGTGGAAAGGAGAGAGAGAAAAGGGTGGGTTCCCCACCCGCCGGTTGGTGTCGCGTCTCGGACCGTTTCGATGTCCGGTTTTTTTTTTCTTTTTCTCTTTTCTCCTCTCTCAAACCTGCTGTCTGCTGCAGAGTGGCTTGGATTTTGGAGAGAGAGAGAGAACCCTTTGCTATACTACTACTACCACCATGGAGGAAGAAGGGAGAAGCTCTCTTGGGAGGAGAAGCATCTTAAAAAAGGTACCAAATGATTTGTATGGTTATTTCGATTAATTTGATTTGGTGTAGTAACAATAACTGAATAGGAAAGATATTTATATGTGTTACCGCTTTACATATATGTTTCCAAGTAAAGTTACAAGTATGGTATGTATAATTAAGTAAATTCGAATGAATAAAGATGTGCTATAATTGATAAACGTTTGGTTTGTTAAGAGCAAGCACACACCTCTATATTTGAAAAATATAACTTTTACGGTATTATGTTGCATATAAACCATGTAATTTAATATTTGACATTGTGGATAAAGCACAGAATAAATTTCACAAAACCTCAAATGCTATGATTTAAATTACACAAAACCACATCGTTTGATGGATGATTCTTCAGTTCACAATTCTTCTAAGTTTTTTCTTACCTGAAAATAGTGGGAGGCTCCATGGTATATTAAATAAAGAATATTACAAGGTTTATATGCGGATAGAAAAGTTACATGGCGTCAATCCATAATTGAAGAAAGTTTATCTAAGTCTTAACACATAAATAACTAGTTGCTTCCACGATCTAGGAAAAGATTGGCATTATTAATTCTTATAAATTTTGAAATTGCATCCTGAATTTACGAGTTAATTCATCACTGTATACGAGTTTGCATCTACCTGACTGATTAATATAATAATAACATTAGCTAATATTGGTCAATGAATTGGTTTTATAAAACTAGGTTTACTTGTCATGTAAAAAAAAACCTGTGGTATTTTACACTTTGAACCATTATACCTATGCCGTGAAATTCAGTACTTTAGTTCTAAACGCTACACCTTAATATGGGCATGTTAAACAAAATTCATTAGCCCAACTAAGTGAAGGGCACATAACATGGAAAAATGGAAAGATAACAAACAAGCGTAAAAACAATTTCAACAGCACAATAAACATATACTTAGAAATTGAAAACTAATCCAAATAATTATTTTATAACCATTTAAGTGTATGCCACTTTTTCATAAGCATTCTAATAATTAGCTTTTGCATCTACTTGCAAACGTACGAATGGACAATATTGATGTTTGAAGATTTGCTATAACAATTGGTAAGTAATTATTGGTTGGATGCTCATTTCAAACATTCCACATGCTACGTGCGTACGTTGCTGGGTACATGTACAGTGTTCTATCTCACGGAAAAAATAATCAATTGAGTTTGGAAATATAACATCGATTCATCAAATACAATGGTTTGTAGGGAGGCGCTACTTCCTTTCCAATTTGTGTATCGTTGCAGTATGTGTAAGTACTGAGCCTATCAATGGGTCTGTTCACTTTATAGACAAAATTAACCATACCTACTTTTAGCTTTCCCAAAAATTTGAAAAGGTAATAATCCAAACATTACCAATACTTGCCTCCACTACCAAAATTTGATAATTTTAGAATCTTCCTCTCACAAAAACTAGACAAAAGAAACAAACTAAACATAGCCCACACTTATCAACTTTACCAAATATTGGCAATACCAAATTTTGTTAGTGTCAAAATTTGGTAAGGTTGATTTAGGCATCAAAGTGAATAGCCCCTATGTGTTTTCGTGTTTTAGAAATTAACGGGCAATGTTCTTAACAGGTCACAACAATAAGAGTTATATTGTATGAGTGAGTGAGCAGTATCCCTAAATGAAACTCAATTCTAAAATTGAGATTCTTTTGTGAAAAACTTGCTCCAACAGTTCCCATATAGATGTATAAAAAAAATGGAATCACATTCTCATCCTTTCTCGCTCTCCACAAGTAGGGAGACGCTCTCGCTCCCAATTTCCGCTCAGTAAAAGGAAAGGGCGACATGTGGAGAGATCACACGCGTGAGGAGGGGATGGACCGAGCGATTTGTTTCTGTATCTATTGGTAGTTAGAGTTGAACCTATTTTTCATTATTGGAGTTAATTTAAGATATCTGTTGGAGATAAAAGTCAATCTTCACCTTAAAATCAAATTAGGAATTCCAAAGACAGAATTTTAGAAATAAATTTTTAGGTATCTGTTGGGCATGCTCTAAGTTTGCATCAACCAATGCTCTAAGTTTTGGCTGTGTTCTTCCCTCAAGGTTCCCAACCTCACATCTTTTGTTTTCCTCATGCGCGCTTCTCAAACTGCTAAACAATATGTTTTTTTAAAAAGTTTTTATACAAAAGTTGCTGTAAAAAATCATATTAATCCATTTTTTAAATTTTTTAAGCTAATACTTAATTAATCATGCGTTAATTCAATCCGTTTTGCGTGTCAAGGGGAGGGTTCCCAACCCCTTCAAAAAGAACATCTAAGAAGACTTTAATCTGCCACCACAATTATGCATATTACAGTATTTACATATAACCCCATAAACTTCTGAACACTGCATAACAACTAAGTCTAAATACATGGTCACGTATAAAATTAAATTAAGGTGAATATTCCATATAGCACAAGGTGGGTAATATATTTTATAAAAATATGTTTTCATTTTTTAAGCGATAATACGTTTTTTAGTACGAATATTTAGCTATCTGTTCTAAATTATTATAGGCTTTGTTTAAGTGAATTTTGAGGTATGGGCCTACCTCGCTAGCCTACAAATCATGGCCAAATTTGATTTAAACATAATTTATGGGTTTGTTTTGTTTTCTATTTTTTTACCTTCGAATTTGGATCTCTAGTGATGGAAAATAAAAGTTTAATCCTGTTTTTTTACTTATAGTCCAAATACCCTCTAAACTTTGATTGAAAAATTCTTAGCACCCTAAACTTTAAAACCGGATATTTAACCCCTTGAACTTTCCAATACCGTTTATATAACCCCTTTCGTGATTTTGCATATATGGTTTTATCGAATTTGTATATAAATTTGGATGGGTTTGATCACGTGACATGCACATTGGATATATATGTTAAAATCTCCACTTAAATATTACTTTTTACCCTTCCTAGCTCTCACTTGCAAACGAGTACCGACCTATATATAATAATAATAGTATGGCATCACTAGTATAAATTGATTGATGATCTATGTCGAGGAAGCGATTTCCCCGGATAGGAGGTGCAAGGGTCACCCCTTGTTTGAAGATCCGACTAGGGGGTTAGCTGTCAATGGTGATTGGTTATGTTGCGCAGGTGATCAAGCTAGCTAAAACGCTAAGGGATAGAGGAATTATACAGGTTCAGATCACTCGGAGGTGTAATACCCTACTCCTATTCTTGGTTGGTTTTATCTGGATCTGACAAAGTACATGCTAGCTCATTTTTGCATAAGATAATCCGAAAGGATCCAACCTTTTCTAAGTGGCATGTCCCCTTCCTCTTATAGTCTAAGGAGGGGCTCACAAAGCCATTTATGAGCTATTTTGAAACATGTTCCTTGTATTGTCTTGTCATTGCCAGTTGGTTCCCTTCAACTCCTCCCGAGAAATCTACCAAAATCATAACGTCAGTTTGTCCCGAGCTCCCTGGGCACCATCCTGGGCTAGCTAGGAGTTTGCTTCGCCGCACGTGTCATGTGGTGGGCTTGGAAAGGCCCCGACCTCACCAAGAGGGCGCCACAGCTCCCTTTTCACCTATTTGGTAAAACTGGGTGTCGCCGGGTATGTGCGACACGTGTCCAGACCCAGCGTTCGTCTCGCGTGACTCAGCGCTGCTATCTTTCTAGTGTCTTTTCAATCCCATTGGCTTGGAATCTTTCTTCCAAACCTGTTTCATTTATACCTATGTCCGTTGGGTCACAACTGGCAGGGGGACGGGACCTTGACTTTCACAAGTCGTCGCCCGCACCCCCTTGTCCCTTAACAGGGAATTTGGAAATTTTAGGCGAGCTTCTCGAAGATGTCATTGATGAGGGAATATGTGAGTTTTATAGGTCTTGACACTTCTCTCACGGAGAAGTGCGTAAGTTGCAGAAGCCGTGAGGGGCCGGGCCCCATGACTCGTAAGGGCCCAGGATCCTCGCTGCCTGCAAATTTAAGATGTATATCATGTATGTATCGACGCTTCTCTAGGGGAGAAACACAAGACTTACAAGGGCAATGGGAGGCAGGTCCTAGACAGGTTGGGCCCCAAGTTCCCCCATTGCGTTCTAATCTTAAGATGTAGATTTTGAAGGTGGTCTCTACGCTCCTCTGAATGAAGAACATAAGTCCTATAAGGACGGAGAAGGCCCAGGATCCCAGCACAGGCTGGGATTCAGGCCCCTATAAGTTTGTAATTCAACAAGTAGATCTTGTACGTTTTGATGCTCCTCTCAAAGAAGAGCATGAAACCTACAAGGGTAATTGGGGGTTGGGTCCTAGGCTGGTTGGGTCCCGGGTTCCCCATTACCTACAAACTTTAAGATATAGATCTTATAGATCTCGACACTCTTCTCTGTGAAGAACGTGAGTCCCATAAGTATGGAATGGGGGCCCAGGATCCTAGCCTTCATGCCCCCTAAGTTTGTAATCCAAGAAATAAATCTTGTATATTTCGACACTCCTCTCAAAGAAGAGCATGAAACCTACAAGGGTAATGGGGGTCGGGTCCCAAGCAGGCTGGGTCCCGGATCCCCCATTACCTGCAAACTTTCAAATATAGATCTTATAGGTCTTGACACTCTTCTCTGTAAAGAACGTGAGTCCCATAAGAATGAAGGGGAGGCCTAGGATCCCAGCCCATGCTAGGATTCAGATCCCTCTAAGTTTGTAATCCAAGAAGTAGATCTTGTTTGTTTCGATACTACTCTCAAGGAAGAACATGAAACCTAAAAGGGTAATGGGGGTCGGGTCTCGAGCCCCTATTACCTACAAACTTTCAGATATAGATCTTATAGGTCTCGACGCTCTTCTCGATGAAGAACGTGAGTCCTATAAGAATGGAGGGGGGCCCAGGATCCCAGCCCAGGCTGGGATTCAGGCCCCTCTAATCTTGTAATCCTAATATGTAGGTCTTGTATGTCTCTACGCTCCTCTCAAGGAAGAACGTGAAACCTACAAGGATAGAAGGGGATCAGGGGCCTTGGTATCTAGCTAGGGGACCCTGGGTTCCATAGCCTACTATTACGTAGATACAAATCTCATTTGTTTCTACTCCCCTCTTGAAAACCGAGTATGTGTTGTTATAAAAGACAGGGTGGAAACGCCGTTTCTTATTCACACATAAGCATATTATGGTCTAAGATAGAGGCCCCGGGTCCCGCTCTAGGAGCAAGTCCCATGCCCCTTTACTCTTTAGCACGCGGCTTAACCCAATGATGGCCTTAATTGTCGCTTAATTTATTGGTTAATGGGGTATATGAGTTAAGATCCCGGGGAAAAGGGTATCCCGGATCCGATTTCACCGATAATCTACAACTGGTGATATGTAAATATGTTAGCTTCCATATACGCAAAATCACCATCTAAAATCACATTAGAGGAATATGAACCGTTTTAGGAAGTTCACGAGGTTGCATGTCTGGTTTAAAGTTTAGGATACGCTAAACAGACTTCCATACAAAGCTTATGGGGATATTTGGACTTTTCCCTTTTCCCTTTTGTGAAATAGCCTTCCATCTAGGAAAAACATTATCTGAGAGTTTTTTTAAAAAAAACACACTTCTTAGGGATCTAGGTCTATTAAACTTGAAATTAGAGATATAATTTAGTATTTATTTTAAAAAATGAATATAAAATAAAAGAATTTCCTATGCAAGCCATATATAGCACATGTGGTTTTCAATGGGCCAATACTTTCACAATGCCAAGCCCGTTAAGGTTTTGATCCAAAGAAAATGCATGTTTGTTTCCTCTCTAGGGGTGGCAATTTCTCCGTTGGGACCGGGGACCCGATGGGGACTAGTCCCTATGGGGCCGGGGTGGGAGGGGAGTTTTCACCCGCAAGTGAGCAGGGATGAGGGCGGAGATCGTCAGTCACCCGCAGGTGACCCGACGGGGCCCTAGGATATAAGATATGTGTTAAAATGTAGCCCATTTCAACAATACAAGCCTAGTTGGCCCAATAAGTAAGTCATATAAAAACTAAACCCTAATATCCTGTCACGCCCCGATTTTTGTTCAGGATTAAAAATCATTAAATAATACATTTCTAGAAATTATATTAAAAGCTAAAGCAAATTAATTGAGTGGAATAATATGGGAAGTTAAAAATTTCCTTTAAAAATCATGGCCGGAAATATTTTTTGTAATATTTTCCGTGCCCTAAAATACTCTCTGAAACTTTTCGTGAATTTTCGGAGCTCAAGAAATAATTGTAATAAAACAAAGTTCACTTAATCAATTTAAATAAAAGGAAAACAAATAAAAAACCCTCTCCTTTGCACTTGGGCCGTTTCCGGCCCAAGTCTCTCTTTTCTCCATTGCGGCCCGTGCACTTTCCCCTCCTCTCTCCTTCCCCCTCTCTCTGGCAGGCCCTTTGCTTCTCTCCTAGGCCCGCCTTGGCCCCTCTCCCCGAAATCCACATCACCTCCCTCTTCCGGGCTCCTCTCCCCCTCTCTCCAACAGGTGGGACTCGCGGCCCCACCTGTCATCTCCTACCTCCGGCCGGCCGGTCAAGCCAGCAACTACCGCCCCACGTCTCCGCCTTCCCACGCGGCCCGCGCGTGCGTGGGACGCGGTCGCTGGTCTCCACCCCGCGCCTCTCCTGCGTCCACCTTCCACCTCCCCTCTCCTCCCCGCCCGATCCGGCCGCCACTCCTCCACGTCGTCGCCTCCTCTCTCTCTCTCTCCAACTCCGGCCGGTGATTCCGCCACGCCCAGTCGTGGTTCCGCCTTCCCGCGCCATCCTCTCCCGTTTTCCCCTCCCCGCCGCTAGAGCCGCTATCGCACGCGCCGCCGCTTGCGAGTGCCGCAGCCACCGCCCGCGTGCGCCACCGCCATGCGCCGCCGCTAGTCTCCTCCCACGTCGCCTCTCCCACCGTGCGCACCCGGTGAGCCCCTCCTTTTCCTCCCCGCTTTCTTCCGCCTTCCCCGTGCGCCGCCTGCGCCGCTGCCCGTGCCGGCCACTGCCACCCCGCCCCACGCGTCGCCTGCCACCGTGCACTGATCGCTGCCGCCCCGCGCGCTGCCGCTGCCGCCTGCTCGCCGCCGTGCCGCCCTCGCCGCCGCTAGCGCCACCCGGGCCACCGCCCGCGCCTCGGCCGCCTCCCACGAGTGCTGCCGCCCCGCATCGCCCGCTGCCGCGCCTCACCAGCGCCAGTCGCCCCGTGCGCGCCGCCGCCGCCGCCCCGTGCGTGTCGCTGCCGCTCGTGTGCGCCGCCTTGCTGCGGGCCACGCGTGGACTTTGTCCACGGTGGACCGGCCGCCCCTCTCCCGCTGTCGTGTGGGGCCCACATTTTGTGGACTCCGTCCGCGCCCCGCCTCACGGTGATGTCGTAATCCTTGTTTTCCTGTTGTAAAATAATTAATAATTGCGTCATAAATTGATAATAATTCCAGAAATTGATTCAAATGGCTCAAAACTTCTAAAATTCATAACTAATTCATACGAACTCCAAATTGAGCCGTTCAACTTGTAAAATTCATCTAAAGTTGAGCTCTACAAGTTTGTTTACTTTCCATGTACTGTTTACCGGGTTTTTATTAGAGGTTTTCCTCATTTTGCAAGCCATCGTGTAGATTCCGCCGTTTCGGACGATCGCGTTCGCGAGGAAAAGAGTTCGGAAGACCAATCGAAGAAGCAAGGCAAGTCAAACATTCTCCTTGAGCATTTTGAGCCTACTCTATAAAATGTTTTACCGTTTACAAATAAATTGCATGTTTTGCTAATTACATGGGAATAGGGTTTACCTATATGCTCGCTTGGGTCATATTACTTGATGTCCTTTCGTTGTCGAAGTTGGGTGATAATTTGACTAGCTTGTGTCTCATGTGGACCTCACTAGAATTACATATTCTTAGCCATGCTTAATACCACTAGCTCACAATATGGGATAATCACATTATCTACTTATAGTATCTTGAGGAGCCGTGAGCTCGAGACAACTGACCATGTTTCGTTGGTCGTAATTATCCAACTAAAATATGGCTTAATGGTGGGCTGTGGGTGTATGGTTTTGCTAGTCGCACCCATGGCAATTAAGGACTGGTTCTCGGGAAACCCTGGAAGAATTATCGTGCTTTCCATAAGCTAGCATGGGCAACGGCTGGGCTTGCAGTGTAATTTTTCCTAGCCGACGCATCTAGCCAAGGGTGGGCGTGATGGGGTTGGGTCGGCGGGGGTTTACTCGCTGATCAGCTTCCGGATTCACCTAGGTACGAGAGGGGGCTGCCTGCCTTGGTTTAAAGGTGGGGATGAAACATGTGGTGTGGTGTGCTTGGTTAGGGAGGATTATGCAAAGGGTCCTGTTAGAGTCCCTTTCCGGTGTACCGTGGTGGTATGCCGGCGCACGGAAACGTGTTGTGGGACTGTGTCTTGTGGGTACAGTTGTACACCTCTGATCAGAGTAAAACTATTCGAATAGCCGTGCCCGTGGTTATGGGCAATCAACCAGATTCTCCGTGATTAGTCCCACTTTATTAATTAACATGACTTAATGAACTGGTTTAGTTCAGGTGGAATGGTTGGGTCTATTCAACATGGTGTTGCGTTTTTCAGTGGAGATATTTAATCTTGCCTTAATTAACCAACTGTTTTACTGCTTTCAATTATAAATGTTTACAACCGCCTTTATGCAAATAGCCACAAACCCTCTTTGTCTCCCCTTGCACATCTGCATCATTGGTGTGGCTTGCTGAGTACGGTGGTTATACTCAGCCTTGTTATTATTCCCCTTTTCAGAAGTGCAGTGCTTCTGAGGTGAAGACGAAGTTAGAGGACCAAGGTTTATACCCCCATTGAGTTTTGCCTGTGGAGTGGAGTTGAAGCCCCACTAGGATCGTCGTCTTTTTCCGCTGTTGTTTTCTTTTCGCTGTGAGGACTAAGTGCCTCTTCTGTAAGTATTTACGCTTTATTTACGTTTGGATTGTATATTAATTTGTCATTTTGCGTACCCTCGCTTGATTCCTGGACAGGGATTTATACACAAAATAGTCTGGAAATTTGGGATAAATTTCTGGGCGTGACATATCCCAATCCCCCATCCCCTACTCCCACTCCCCTCATCCTCCACATCCGCAGCCGTATCACCTCCGCGGCTCTGCCTCCGCTCGTCGCCGTTGTTTCTGCTCTGCCTCTTCTCGTCGACGCCGTCTCCACACCACCTCCACCCGTCGCCATGCCACCACCATCTCCGCTTTGCCTCCGCTCATCGCCGTCTCTGCTCCGCCTTCGCCTGTCGCTGCAAGGCCTCCGCTTGGCCGCCTCCTCCTGCTACCGCACGGCGGCACCTCCACCTGCCGCCTCCTCTCGTCGCTGTGCGGCCTCCAAGCATCCTCGTCTATGGGTGCAGCGGGCTCCTGGTCGGGTGGTAGGGCCCCGGAGGGGCCGGGGATGTGGCTCAATTTTGATCCGGCCACCAATCCGGGGTTGGGGCCAGGTGGACCCGCAGAGCAGCGAGCGCGGGGCTGTTCCAGCCCAACCCGGCCCCGCCCCGCCCCGTTACCATCGCTACTCCTCTCCCTTTCCTAGCACAAGTCTGTTGTGGTGCCTCGTCTCATCCCTACCTCAACTTCTGCATTACCTATTTATACATGCTTCATCTTCCTCCTATTCCTTCACCCTGTTTGAACGGAAATTAAGTTCCTCGTGTTCTAATTAGTCCGGTTTCTTCCCTAGTTAGTCTAGCGTGGCCCTCTTCCCTGTAATCCTATACGATCTACGAGATCGTAGTTGTAAAAATCTCTCTTTTCCTGCTAATATATAGATTCGCAAAACTTTTGCATGTACGAATAAATAAATACATACACAAAAACGAGAAATCCAAATAATGCGGGGTTTGGATCCCCATGTTTGGGTAGGAGTCTATTATTTATTTATCTTACTATTCTTTATAAAATTTGAGTATAGAAAGGAACAATTTTTCAATGGATGACTTTGAATTTTTCATGTAAATGTGCATCTACTTGTTTTCTGAATCTTCACAAGTTTGCTTTCATGATGTACATCTCGTCGAACTGCATTCCGTTACAGCGTTCATTCTCGAATCTTGATAGACATCATCTGTAAATAAAAAAATATGGAAAGGTAAGTTGATGAGTACACGTGCCCATAAAGCTCACACGGTTAAAAAAAACAATACCAGCCCAGTCTTGTATTAGTAGTGCGTGGATAAGTGAGCTGGCAGCCAATAATGCAAAAATAATATTGGTTGGGTGGAGCGGATTGATTCCGGGGTAGTATGGGTACTCTAGTATAAAAAAAGTACATTTCACCTGTACGAAATTACTATATTTAGGATGAATTAAAAAATTGCTATATTTAGAACGAATCTGAAAGACTAAAATTTACTACATTTTAGAATAGAGAAAAAACTTGATTAAGTTTTTCACGGTAAGACATAAGACCTCATTGGTCATGTAGGATGAGATCAGTACAGATGTCTCAAATCTATTCTCTACGGTGCAAAGTGGCTTTAAGGTGTCTTCATTTTTTCATCTTTTATTTCAATCCTTTTTTCAATTTACAAAATAGTCCAATATTTTGTACCGAGAACAACCTAAAACTCAAAAACAAGTATAAACTCCCCGCACCCCCTACTCTTTCCCCACTCCTCTCCATCACTCCGTCGATCTGATTCTGGTGGTGCCGCTCTATAGAAGACAAGAAAGGCAGGCAAGGGCCACCATTGCATTCATCCTCGATGAACGAGGATCTGACAATGTTGACGAGCAAAGTGGCATCGAGCCAAGCCATTTCTCGCGGAACTGTCAATGGCGTGGACCTCCGAGGTAGCACTAGCTGGTGAGCTCCAGGGCCAGTGCATCGAGGCCCCGCACAGGCCAGCGAGCTTCGGGACCAGTGTGGAGATAGAAGATAGGCCAAGGCGATGCCTCTCTCCTCTCTATCTCCACCAGCACTGCCCTTCGCCTCCTCACCTCCCTCTGCCCCCTCTTCTCCATGGACCGAGCTCAGCAGCGTGAGATCGAGCTCTGGGGCGATGGATCAAGGTTGACGGGCTACTCTAGGTATGTCGTCGTCGCTGCTCTTTGTTCCAGTCATCCTCCTTGCCGCTGTTCGGAGCTCCACATCAAACCAGGGTTGGGAGCGAGAGGAAGGAGGGCCGTGTCGATTTGCCTTGGACAAGCTGATTGAGGAACACATACCTTTGCAGAGGTACATGGTTCCTTGCGTGCGTACACCGTGTGCAAACATGGAGGTGGAAGTTCACGCTGACACCGCGGGATAAACGACACGTGAACACACTCTAGACGGCCTAACATAAGAAAGAAATACTTCTACACGCACCCCTTCCTTCTTTCAAATAATTAGCTGCGAAGACTATTACTACCTCTGTGTTTTATAATGTTTTATATTATAAGTCGTTTAATTTTTTAGTCAAACTTTGTTACGTTTGATCAAATTTATAAAAAAATAGCAACATTTAAAATATCAAATTAGTTTCATTTAATTAAAAATTGAATATACTTTGATAATATGTTTGTTTTAGGTTAAAAATACTAATATATTTTTCTACAAACTTAGTCAAACTTAGAGAAATTTGACTAGGAAATAAGTCAAACGACTTATAGTATGAAACTGATGGAGTATAATTTTGTTCTTAGTATTTACAAAGAATTCTTTAAATAATTCCATATTATTAAAGTGTATTACTCCCTCTGCCCCCTCCAAAAAAATCCAACCTAGGATTATATGAGACATAATCTAGAACCTGTCCAGATTCAGATCGTTGTATAAGATTATGTCTCATTCCATTTTAGGTTGGATTTTTTTTTACGGAAGGTGTATGTCCTAATAAGTACAACATAAAGATTTACTCAATTTAGTCTAACCATTTTAGATTAAATAGTGGTTAAATTGAAATAGTAGAGTTAATCGAGACAAGGAGGAGTATCTGGGGTTTCCTATTTGGTGCAGCTATGCTGACTAGGGCAGCGTTCGTTCCCCCTCTTCTCAACTCCTCTCCCTTGTTTTCCGCGTGCACGCTTTTCAAATTACTAAACGGTGTGTATTTTGCAAAAAGTTTCTATACAAAAGTTGCTTAAAAAAATTAAATTAATCTATTTTTGAAAAAAAATTAGCTAAAACTTAATTAATCACGCGCTAATGGATCGTCCCGTTTTCCGTAAACACTGTGCAGTTTCGGAAGTGCTCCCTGCGAACGGCTCCTAGGTAAGTCATGCACTGTGCCCCCAACGCCCAGTAATGCCCCGTGGAGAAAGTGGCGCACCTCTGCCCCACGCCACCACGCGGCATGCTGAGTTGCTGACCGTGCTAATTAAACACACTGATTAGTATTAATTATAGTTTATATAATTAAAATAATGAATAGAATAATTTCCAAGGTTCCCATATTTTTTGTCAAAGTTGCAAAAAACCACATGTATTATGACTTATGGAACAAAACCGCATATTTTATGGTTTAAATATTTCATAAAACCCCACCTTTATTCAAATCTTGATTATTTTCAGTATTTCTGAAATAATATTTTCCAAAGCAGTTAAGAGTTAAACTGTCAACCTTAGTAAAGAACTCAGTAATTAAGAAGTTCTTATGCTATCATGCCTTAAAATTTTAAGTAAAATCACATATATCCAAATCTTGATTAATTTCAACATGTCAGAAATAATATTTTCAAAGCAGTTAAAACTTAAACTACAACCTTAGGCTGAGTTCTTGGGTTGAGGCTGAGAGTTAACCTCCCACGCACGCAAAATGGACTAACTCATTAGCGTATGGTTAATTAAGTATTAGCTAATTTTTTAAAATGGATTATTATGTTTTCTAAAGCAACTTTCGCATAGATTATTTTTTAAAAAAATGCACTGTTTAGTAGTTTGAAAAATGTACGCGTGGAAAACAAGAGGGGTGAGTTGGGAAAGTGAACAAATGAACTCAGCCTTAGTAAAGAATTCAATGATTAAAAAAATCCATATACACTCATGTCTTAAAATTTTAACTAAAATCATACTCATCATGCATAGGCGTGAGATTTTTTGGAACTTTACAATGGTAAAACTTGGAGTTGTGACACAAGTCAAAATATCTAGGGTTTTATGCAACATTGACCATGAAACATGGTTTTTTTTGTGAAATTTACTCTAATAAATAAAAGGTGAAGTTGACGGTTTTGAAATTTCAGTTCAAAGTTTCAAAGTTTGAGTTGAAACATTCATGTGTTAAAATTTTTTTTTAAAAGAAGGTTGAGTTGTATTTTTTTACATTTTGATTTG
Organism: Oryza punctata; assembly: GCA_000573905.2. Lineage (NCBI taxonomy): Eukaryota > Viridiplantae > Streptophyta > Magnoliopsida > Poales > Poaceae > Oryza > Oryza punctata. The sequence goes on along the minus strand of CM002495.2, from coordinate 19,024,258 downwards.
AAAGTTCAAATTTTGAGTTGAAAGTTTTCAAAATTTGAGTTAATTGTTTTAAATTTTGACCTGAATTTTTTTTAAATGTGAGTTGAAAGTTTCAGAATTTGAGTTGAAAGTCCAAGTTAAGATATAGGTTTTTAAAATTTTCAACTTGAGTTGAAAGTTTTAGAATTTGACTAGAGTTTTTAATATTCAATAGAAAGTTTTAAATGTTAGAAAGAAGAAAAACCATAAAAAACATAATGGGCTAATCACACGGCTTCATCTATATCTATACTACTTAAAAAAAGCGTAGTGGTGGTGGTGAGTCCTGAACAACCAAAGGCTAAGATTGCTTGAAGGATCCTTCCATTGCATCCAACGATCCGCGCTCCTCTTCTCATCTCGTATCGCGGCGCTCCCAATCGCTCCTCCTTTCCTCTTTCTCATATCACCGCCGCCCCCCCCACATCCGCCGCCATCGCTGGCCCCACCACACCTCCGCCGCCCTCGCCGCCCGACCGCCACCCCACATCCACCGCCCGAGCCGTCCTCAACACGCCTCTGCCGCACTCGCCACCCGACGTGATTCCCTTCCTCTTTCTCGTAGCGTCGCCGCCACCCTACATCCGCTGCCCTCGCCGCCCTCACCACGCCTCCGCCGCACTTGCCGCCCGACGCTCCTCTTTTCCTCTTTCTCGTCCACATCCGTCATCCCTCCCCACCACAACGCCCGCGACGAATCACCTCATCTTACAGCCGCCCCTTCCCTCTCCCCCCACCTTTTGCCAGTGACAATCCCACCTTCGGCGCCACGGGATCCCTCTCCAGCGTGCCGCCACGGATCCTGCGTCTTCCGCTATCCATCACGCCGCCACTGGGACTCCTCGTCCCGCAAGCCATCGATCCCGCATGTGAACAAGGTAAGCATCTTGCAATCCTATTCCTTGAACCATTCCATATATTTGTTTGCTACTTTACAGTTGAAATGCAAATTTCGGAAGTTAGTGGACGTGATCGTGAATGGTAGTGTCATTTCTCTTGTGTGTATATGCATATCCCAGTACAAAATTATGAACGGCTACATGTAAATATTTTCATATAGGCCAACATTGGGATGCAACATTATATTTTCAACACTGAAAGTTTCTGAAAAATATAAGATAGGGAAGTCTGAAAACTTACAATCACATGGGAATAATAGGGAGGTCTATGGCCCTCCATTGCCTTTGTAGTGTCCCTCAATTACTATCCCACCTTAGTTTTATATATCACCATCAAATTCATATACACATGATATATAATCTGTGAGATGACATTTTATATAGTATAGTCTCACCATCAATTTCTTTTGTAATGTATTTGAACAAGTCAATGAAGGGTATTCATAATGACCTGTTTGCTTTCTGCATTGTAGTTTCAACCTGTGGTTCTAGCTGAAGCAATCGGAGATTTATTAAATCTAAGGCTAGATGCTGGGCTGATTGCAGGTAATCTAAGGAATTCAAATCTATATATCTGGCAGTACAATATAATGTTCATACTGTTGTGTTCCTAGAAAAAATATCTACCAGTTTAGCCCCTCAAGTTCAGACATTGAGATTACTCCTGCATTTACTTTTACCTCAAGTTCAGGATATTCACATGAGTTCTGCCCGTGTTAACGCTATGATGATTTTTTTTACACTAACACTATGATGAAATTTGATAATACATCTCAAAAATCAAAATACATCCAAGTTTAGGAGGATTCACATGAGTTCTGGATTTGTGTTTGTCACTGAATTTGTGTTCATGCATTAAGAATTGTCAAACATGTTAGGATCAAGTATATGTGTCAGCAATTAGGAAATGCGAATTTCTATTTTTGGCTACCAACAGCTCCATGTGAATTCAGGTGCATGTCTGATCGTTAGCATATAGGAGATTTTATTTAATTTGTAAGAGCTACTCACGTAAGTTTTTGTCCATATTTAGTCAATACAATTTAGCACATGTGGCAAATCATAACTCGGTCTTTTACTATATCGATCCTATCTCACCGGCTGGCCATAAGGTTTAGTCTATTTTTGAATGATCTTTTGTATTACCGGGTAGCTTGCTCCCTTCTGCTCTGTGTTTTGCTGAAACTTACATATGAACATAACTTAATGGTGACTTAGCTGCAGTTATGACTAACTAATGATGGGCATATGTCATTATAGTTCTAAAATATAAAGAATGCTTGTGCTTGCTGGTTCATCGAACGGCTCCATCAAAGCTATAGGGAGAGGGAGAGTCTAAAGGTATTTCTGCTATCATTTACAGTCACCAACGTTTCCTTTTTGTGCATGCTTCATCCCTTGCGTTTGAACTAATTTGTACTATCTCCATGTTTTTTTTAAGAATGGCTATTATAATGATCCACTGAAGTGCACATGATTGACAGATGTCAAAAGTTGCTGTCCTTGTTCACAAATGGCTGTTACTTTTGTAATTGTTGCATTTTGAATGCTTTGCAAATCACTTCCGTTATCGGCTCTAATGGAACTGTGATAATATTGATAATATATAGGTTCTGATTAACAAATCCAGTTTGTATAAACCATAATTATTGCATTATCTATAAGATGTATTTTGTAGTCCCCTTTTCAATTGGCTGCTGGTCTTCTTTGTGAGTTTTTGCAGAAAATTGCCTTGTTCTACTGGTATAACAACGGTTCATGTTTGGCTCCTCTCCGGTTCTCTCCTTTCGTTGGTGCTATTTGATTGTGACTTAGTGATCAGAAGATGAAGTTCTTTTTTGTGCACATACTCTATTCTGCTGCCTGGTAGGTTTTTATTAAATGTTGCTGAGGGAGGGATTGTTTAATATAATTGTTTCATGCATTTTCAAGAAAATCATTTGGGAATTTTCATTATTTATTTACAACCAGCTGATGAAATTGGTCTAACAGAATCAGTCTAGCCTGATTAATGATTTAGTGTTTTCTTTACAAAGGGCACTTCTTTTGACTAGGGCTGTTTCATTCCTTTCCCAGTTCACTAATCTATTTACCGTCTAAAATACTGTTGTCCGCCAGAGTGCACGGAGTCATTTGATCCTAATGCCACCAGCCTACTTCCTGCTCTTCATCTTCTGAGCCCCCTCCCCTGCAAAAAAAGGTCAAAGCAATTTCTCCTTTTTCTTCCTACAGTTTGTGATGTCATGATTAATTGGAGAGAATATGTTCAGAAAAGATTATTGACTGATTTCGTTTACGATAAAGTAAACTGATCGGTCATAGGTATTTTATCATGTATTGGGTAACTTGGTTAACTGATTAACGATTACTGGAGCTCCAAGCATTCCACAAGCTCTCAATCACTATCCAGTTGTAGCAGCTCCATTTGAGGTAAGTTTGGTACATCTTAAAAACATTTAACTGATTCTGTAATTAACTAGAGATACACACTAAATAACACCATGTGTATGAGGACCAAATGTTATCAACGACGAATTTTAAAATAGAAGAAGATATGAGTTTAAGTACAGAATATATAAGATGGACGGTGTGGGGATCTCCACCGTGCAAGCCGGGGCGAATGGTGATCCGGGAGGGAATGAAGCAGCATGTCGGACGGCTCACGTGGCTCGACGCTATCTCCCTTCTCACCACCTCACATGTCGAACTGAATATTTTAGTTTCTCTTTAGCCAGAGTGAGTGCTACATGCAACCCAGGGAAAATATATGTATTTAAGTTTTAACGTAAACATTGGTTTATCCTGTGTCTGTGTTCTTAGGTACAATTGGTGGATTACACTGCCAATAGAATTTTACTTAGAGAAATAGTCAAAATCCAGTTACTGCTCTATTGCCATGCCTTTTGTGTTGCTATAGTATATCAACCTTTTTAAATCACTTCTGTTTAGAGGTTAGCCATATACTCATGCATTTGAAAGTAATATTTTTCCACACAGGCATATAATACTTGAATAGCAGGTGCTATAGTGGGAGAGAGGAAAACAAATTAGCAAGAATAGCTAGATTCTTTTTTGTTTTCCTGTTTTCAGCAAAATTATGCTCAATCAAGTTACCTTTGGTTAACTTGTTTATAAAATTATGCTGTCCGCAGAAAAACTGCTTGAGAGAATGATTTGGAAATGAAGCTCGCACACAAGGATAGTACCTCCCTGAGGTATTGTTTCACTCTGAATTGAAATAAATTCTAAAAATTTATCGATTCAGCTGTTAATTTGATTTACCTCTGTAAATAATGCATGATGCAAGATTCAAGTGCACGTGCATGATTACTAGATGTTGGTGGCTGAATCTTGCGGAGATAAAAACTTAAATGGATGTAGCTAAACTTTGTTTGGATACTAAATAGCACTGCGGAGGTCATTTTATAAGTATAGTTCAATGATACGTTGGCCTATTTAGCATTTTATTTCATACCTTAACTTGCAAAGTAAAACATATTTTTGTTTCATAGCTCTGCATATAGCTCTACATGGTTTTTTAGAAGAGAAAATCCTTGAAATACCATTGACGAGCACCTTAATCCTAGAAATGCCATCGATAAGATGATCTGTCAAAGTGTGAGATGACCCTTTTTTGATCTGCAGTACCATTCTTCCCTTTTCTGTTTACATTAGTTAACATAATCTTCTTTTGGTAGGAAATGAAGATAGCATGCAAAATGTACACCTCAATCCCGCCCACCAACCAACCAACCAATCAAGTAAAAAACACCTGAATTTGGTGGCAGCAAACCAGGTAGCTTGTATATTGTCGATTATTCTCGAATAATTGATGTGTGCTGGAAATGTGTATACAAAATTATCCATATTAAGTATACTTCCAATTTTTCATCTCCATGCATTGGCTAGATCATAATTATTTGCTTATGGAAAGTAGCAACATCACAGTGTATGAATTGTTCTTGGCTACTTTCTATTTCTTACATTTGTTAATCAGAAAGTAGAAATTCACGAGAAAATATAATATTTCCGTAGAGATCGCAATCACAATTGACATCTTAGCATGGTCTATAAAACTTTGTTTTTACATAAGAATCCATATAAAGTGCACAACAGAAATAGTTCACATTGATTGTTCTACCTCGTAACAGGAGTTGGTGACCGAGGTGCATGTGGGGCAGCGGCAGCGACCGAGTATTGGGCGCTCCGTGGACTGCAGGTTGCAACAGTACTGCAGTAATCAGCGTTTTGGTGTGAGGTGCTGGCAACAGTGATGTGCAGCACGGGGTGATTCGAAGTTGGTGGCTGATGTGGGTGGAGGCCACGGAGCCTATACCAGGTGAATTGGTTTGCTAATTTGTTAACATGGTTGATTTGTAGTTTTAGGAGACTTTCATGTGCATCTATGCAACATAGTTGTTTTGGTGCATGACTCTTACAAATTGTTGTGAAACTGAGGTAACAGGAACGCAAAATGCTTACGAGGTTGCAGGGAAGCCATCGCACTTGAGGAGTTCTGAACTTGAATTCATCAATCTTTAATTTTCTGAGTCCATGTGGTGTGTGATTATGGAGAACATATTGGTGATTTGGCAGATTTGTATGTTGAAAACATGGAGAAATCGTTCTTACTTGACAAGACACTTGTGCATGTTCTCTTTATCGGTCCTTCATGTATGGTGCCCTAGCAATGTGAATATTTAAGTGTATGTTCAGGTTTTGAAATACTTGTTTCTAGGGGACATGTCATTCTGTGATGTATGCTCTTGCATGTATGGTTGGGTGGTACCTGTCTGCATGAGTTCCACGCACTTTTGTTGAACAGGTTTTATTTTTTACAGAACTTTCAAACAAATTGAATTTTTTACTGGGCATATAAACACCATATAATTTTGCTGGGTATTATATACTGAATAATATTTCTAGACCATGTTACTAATATTGGTAACATGTCCTTCACTGAGTAGTGATTTTGGTAAACATGAGCCTACTCCTGAACAAATAATTAAACATGTTACGAATGTGTTATAAGTGATGTAGGATAAAATATGCGAGTAATTAATGTCATAGGCATATCTGACTGTTTGACTGTTATTACGAATGTGTTATATTTATATACACACATTGAAGTGATGTGGGTTAAAATACACGGGTAATTAATGACATGGGTATATATGGCTGCTGTTGCAGTGATGTGCCAGAGTAATTAATGTTATGGGTATATATGGCTGTTATTGCAGTGATGTGCTAGGGAGAGAGAAATTGTGGTAACTAATTAGCAAATCTGATTAGCACACTTGTGGAATTAGTTTTATTCTCCCATTTATGTCGTGTGTGAAACATGATGAGACTTAAGATTTTTTAGCTAAGTCAAGTACTGGTATTAGTATTAGAGCAGAATTATTTTATTTATTGCTGTGAGGTTTTATTCAACAATTTTTGTTATTCTGCAATTGCTCCAAAGTATAAAGATGCGATAGCTATATTAAGTTTTCATTACAATAAATCTACACTCTGATTATTTACCATAACTTTATCTTGTGTGATTTGAAATTATATATATTTTGTTTTTGTCCCGTTGCAAGGTACAGGCACCCTACTAGTTATGAAAAAGAACGATACAAATCCAACACTAATTAGTTGTCAGGTTTATTAGCAGTTGATTGGTGGATGTGGTGCACAATAAAACACGTGTAACTTCTCCCCCATTTCTCCCTAACAACATGAGTAATGGATTTTCTACCATAAGTAATGCATGAAAAAATAAATATAAATAAATCTAGAGATTTTGAGAGGAGATGGTAGACAAAAAGATTTAAGATATTGGCAGTAAGTTTTTATTGATGATTGAGAGACTGATAATGCATGGAGTGTTCTCTTTTATAAATAAAAATATTTTACCTATAAAATAAATCTTTTTTAAATTAAAGTAACTTACAACTGTACACCTCACAACTGAGAAATAAATTCAAATCCATAATCAATTCATTATCTAAAAATTCCATTATCAATTTGAATTTCGTTATACAAGTTTATCTTTTCAAATTGAAGTACTAAATACATTCATCCATTCAACTTTGTTTCATTCTTTAAAATTAGAAGCAAACAAAAAGGTTCATTCAAATCTAAAAGTTCAGCATAAATTTTATAGACATTGAATTAGCTCTGATAAATAAAAATCTTGCAGAGAGTAATGGGAATGAAACACAGAGGGAAAAAAATAGATGAAGAAACCCGAAATATTAGGGACATAAATCATGACAAACTTTAAGGGTTTTCATGATAATGCAATCTTATATCTTAATTTGGAACTTAAAACTTCACCAAAAAGTTTATTAGAGTATAAAACTTTTGCATCAATTTTAAGTAAATAAAACTAATTCTTATAAAATTCATGAAATGTATACTTTCTTAATAAAAATAATATGCACCGGCTGCATGATTCTCCGGTATATAAATTAGGCGCACCAATGGGTGCGCCCATTTTCTAGTCTACTATAGTATTATTACCTGCTCTTGTATGTAACTGTCGAAACTTAAAAAAAGAAGTGTAGGGTTGATTCCTTCGAAAAGAAAAAAAAATCGAGTTACAAAATCATCCCCCAACCGTAAAACCAGATACCGAAGGTTACTCAACTAACAAAACCGTTCGCTTGAGGTCCTCTGGTGGTTTTGACCCCGGTTTTATCTAACGTGACGGGTGAGTCAGCGTGGGCCCCACGAGGGCCCAACCTGTCAGCATTGCCACATCAGCCTTCTCTCTCTTTTCCTCTCTTCTCTCCCATCTCATCTCTCTCTCTCCGAGGTTGTTGAGGCCGGCAATGCGAGGCGGGAGAGGAGGAGGGCGTCGGCGACCGGCAGCCAGCGACGCGGCGGTAGGGGTGGGGCGGCACGCGGGCGGCCGGGGAAGGGGTGGCGCGCGGGCAGCCGGGGGAGGCGCAGCGCACGGAGGGCTGGGGGCGGAGCGAGCGACGCGGCGGCGACGGCCCGGGCGTAGGCGGGCGACGCGGCGACGGGCTCGGACGAGGAGGAGGAGGAGGGCGGCGGCAGCGATGCCCGCCGGTACGTATCCGCCCACCGCGCCGCCATGCCCTCCTCCCGTGTTGGAGGCGGAGTAGGTGGTGAGCGCCACCGCCGGTCGGTGAGATGCGCCACGCGGAAGGAGGCGACCGCCTTGCTCCCCTGCTCCCGCTGCCGCTGCCGCCTTGCTCCCCCGGCCGCCCGCGCGCCGCCCCACCCCCGCCGCCGCGTCGCCGGCCGCCGGTCGCCGCCACCTTGCTCCCCTGCTCTCGCTGCCGCTGCCGGCTCGCTCCCCCGGCCGCCCGCGTGCCGTCCCACCCCCGCCGCCCGCGCGCCGCCCCACCCCCACCACCGCGTCGCCGGCCGCCGGCTGCCGGTCGCCGCCGCCTTGCTCCCGCTGCCGCTGCCGCCTTGCTCCCCCGCCGACAGAGACAAGAGTGAGAGAGAGAGGAGGAAGGGAGAGAAGAGGGGGGAGAGGGATGAGGCTGACGTGGCCGGCTGACATGTGGGGCCCACGTGGGTCCCGCGCTGACTCAGCCGCCACGTCGGACAAAACCGGGTTGAAAACCACTGAGGGACCTCAGGTGTCTGGTTTTGTAAAGTTAGGGACCTCGGGTGTCTGGTATTACAGTTCAAGGATGTTTTTTATCTCGGTGATAAATTCAGGGACCAAGGTGTACTTTTCCCAAAAAAGAAAGAATTGCGCCACCTTTTGTTCCCGGAGTAAATAATTCAGCCCATGGGCTGAACGGCTGGCCCAAGTCGGCCACGCCACGCAGGCGCAGCCGAAAGATCTAGTCTAGGGACCTCCCTTTCTTCTCCAGTCTACTACCTGATCTCCTTTCTTGCCGCCGTTGCTGCTTGGATTGTACCGTTGGATACTTGGATCCATCGCCCAGCCCCAAATCGGTGCCCCTCCCCGCCGCCGCCGCCGCTCCCCCACCATCCCGGAGGGCGCCCCCCAGCGGCGGCGCACCACGGGCATCCAGATCCGTCGGCGGCTGTCGCTCAGTATCCCGCAGCAAATCCTGCTCCGCGAATCCGCCGGCAAGCACAGATCGGTGAGGAGCAACCAGATCCCCTATGTTTGATTCTTTGTTTTCCTTTTTATTTTCATGAACACCCACGTGAATGTGGATTTGGATCGGTTAGCTTTGGCACTCTTCGCTGCCCTGAAGCCCTTCGCGTTAAATTTAAAAGAAACTATAATAGTACTAGTATTTACTGTCGATTGATCCCATCAGGTTTATTCCACATTTGCGGTGAACATCGCTGTGTGTGGTAAAAGTCGATGGGCCTTTTTACCTGCTCACTTCCTGATGCTTTGTTTCTAACTCCTTTTTCTTTTTTCAATTTTTTCTGTTTCCTAAGCGCATCAGAAGCAGAACCTTGCTGTTGTCACTACGAAGTTCAGTAAGTGCGGAGGACCAGGATGGACGTTATTGTCATTGTCTTGCTTGTCATTCTTCTGGTTCTTGGAGCTCTATTTGTAATACCGAAATCCCGTAACAAAGGTAGTACATCTTTGCATGAGCTCTGATTATGAAAATCACTTTGTGGAAAGCATGACCTCAAACCGATTTCTTCGTTGCAGGTAAAGCGAAGGAAGCCAGTTCAAATGCCAAATCAGTGGTAAGCTGCTCTTCATCTTTCATATGGTCACCAGTATAGTGCTTGTGTGTTGCACCATCTGCATAAAATTAGTCGAAAGCACGGCAACCGACTCCTCTTTTTAACGAGTAGAGTAGGTCAAATGTTTTAACGGCAAGATTTTTTTTATCTGAAAAAACACACCGTAGGATTTACAGAACTTGAATGTGTGAATATTCATATAATGAGTTATCGTATGAATTGTAACACTTGTCATTTTTGCGTGTATTGTCTTTCTACCTCCAGACATTTAGGAGCTATACAAAAGAAGAGATCTCAGCACACAATACAAGGACGGATTGCTGGGTCATCATTAAGGATAAGGTCATACAAATGCAATAGCATGCCCCTTCTTCCCTTTACAATTCCCTGTATACAGAAGTTACAAACACCAGTTATTCGGGGTCTTATAAATTGGTTGTTGGCCCAGGTTTATGATGTCACCTCTTATGTGGAGGAACATCCAGGGGGAGATGCCATCCTAAACAATGCTGGTGGTGATTCGACAGAAGGATTTTTTGGGTCGGTAACTGTGTCTTCTCTACTATTCTTTTTAGCATGTGCTGTCAGTGCCATCTGTTGATTCATATAGAAAATTTGTAATTTCCACATGTCCTGTGTGACTGAGGGGATTCATATAGGACTTCAACAGCCTTGTGTCCTCTGTTCATCTGTCAGTGCCAGGGGTTTTATTGTGTTGAATATTTTTATCTGAAAATTGAATTAATATGATGGAACAATTAACTGCCATGATGATTTCAGATTTACTCCTACAACAGCAATGATCACGTCCTTATATATCAAGAATTTTCTATTGCTCTTATAATGTTTGCTCATGTTGGATGCAAATAATTTGCTGGTTTGTTTGAGTCTTATTTACTGCACATACCAGATAAATTTTGATCAACACTAAATATATTCTGTCAGGACATATACAGAAACTTCTCTTGCTTGCTGTAAATACTATTGCCTTAAGCTAAAGTAAATGCTATGATAAACTGAATCGAGGTTGGAGACTGGCCCAATGCTGTTTGAATATTGCAATAAGCTGCCTTTTACATGTCCAAAGTTTCCAAAGAATATTGATTTGGACTTGACTTATCTTCTCTAAATGGCAAGTTAGGATACAGACTGAAATAATGATATTGGTGGACCATGTATCTCGCCCTTCATATATTACACCATTTTTTTTAATGCAAATACCATATACATGTACTTGTTCTACCGATGTCTTAATGTTTCTGCTACTTTCTGCCCTAATCCACCTGTTTATTGACATTCTTACCTCTGAACCTTCAGCCCTCAACATGGCTTCAGAGTCTTTGAGATCATAGAAGATTTCTGCATCGGTGAGTTGAAGGATTCATGATTGGATGGATTTTGTATCAATCCACGATTCTCTTATTGAAAACAAATTTATCGAGAGTGTAGATTATTGAAGTTCCAGCCTTGCGATCCCCCAGGTGTTGGACGCAGGTGACAGGGCAAAACATTTTAGCGATTATGATCTAAAAGCTGTCCTAAGCTTCCGGATGTAATTTCTTTTTTTTTTCAACTGGCAATTTGTAGACATCATTCTGACCAGGAGCTGTCCTATGAATGTATTTCGGAACATGTTCTTCTTCGTCGGAGATTCCAAATTCTGAAACACTCCCTTTTGTTTGGATGATGATGATTTCTGAAAGCATAAACACCAGAGTGAGGTGATCTCACTGTACTGGCACCTGTTTGAACCATGATTGGTCCAACTTGTCACTTATGTCAAGATATGAATTGCTGTTCCTACAGTTTTATGCCTTAGCGTCTCTCTCATCCACCCACTACTTGCCAAGATGGATAACAGAAAGGTGAATCTTTTCTCGCCCCAAAAGGTGAAATCATTCTCCAAACAAATCTCACTTTGGATTCATCAGAACAGTAGTAACAAAATCTTATTCTCTTTCTCTTTTGCTTGACAGAAACCAGCAAAATCCAAACTCCATGAGAGGGTTGGGAGAAACAAAAGGAAATTAAAGAAAGAATAGAAGCAAGAGATGATGCTGTTGAGATATCCTAAGCTAATTACTGCTTACACCTGCACTGATCTTACTAGGAAGAAGAAGCTAAGCTTTGAAGAACAAAGCTAGCTTTCCTCTTCTTCCCTCCTGCCGCCATGGATGGACAGGGTCTCTGCTCTGCTCTGCTTTCTTCCTCAATCCTCATGGGAAGAGGCTTGGCAAGCCGATGCCGCCGTAGACCGCCGGGTCGAAGTCGAAGCAGTAGCTCATGAAGTCGGCGGCGTCCATGGCGGCGTGCTCGGGAGCCGACGTCACGGTGGCGAGCGCCGACACGACCTCCTGCAGGTCGCCGTCGCAGCAGTGCCAGTCCCTGTACCCGGCGACCAGGCCGTACGAGTCCGACGCCACGGGCGACGCCAGCGACGGCGACACGCTGTGCTGCAGCAGCGGAGGCGCCGCCGCGCGGTTCTCCGGCGTCAGCGGCGTGACGGCGGCGGCGAGGAGAGTGTTGGTGTCCGTGTTCACCGTGAGGCTGGCGCTGAGGCTCTGCAGCAGCGTCTGCGCGTGCGGCCTCTTGGCGGCGGCGGCGGTGGCGCCCGGGCGGCAGGTGTGCTCGCCGTGGTAGACGACGTCGAAGAGGGAGGCGTCGTCGTCGGTGCGCTGCACCTGCTTGGTGGCAGTGCAGCCCTGCGTGTTGCGGTGGGTGCAGCGGTAGTAGCCGCGCGGGTGCTTGGCGCCCAGGATGTCCTTCTGCCCGTACTTCCTCCAGCTGTGGCCGTCGTCGGCTGGCCCCTCCGCGCCGCCCGCCGCGCTCACCCTCACCTGGCTCGTCCACCTCGCCGTCGTCTTCCTGCCAAGAATTCAACCCACAATTCGATCAGCCAAACAGTTGAGCCAATCAAGAAATGCTCTGCTCTTGGTCGCGGGTTGTTCAGATGCCTACCTCTTCTTGGAGTTGGTGGTCCTGAACGGCTGGTGGTCGGAGCCGTCGCTGAGCGGGCTGGGCGTGCACGACGTCAGCGGCGGCGTGTCCGCGAAATGCGCGCCGGCGCCGGAGGAGAAGGACCTGGTGGCGATGCCGATGGACCTGTCCGTGAGCGCGACGATCTGCGCGGCGAGGCCGCGGCAGAGCTCGACGGAGCACGGCGCGTTCAGGTGCACCTCGAGCTGCCGGAGCAGCTCCTGCACGCGCACCAGCTCCGCCACCACCAGCTGCGCGCCGCTCCCGCCAACGCCTACGCCGCCCTCCATTGCAAATCGCGGGAATTCGCGCCAAACCAAAGATCGGCGAGAGCGAATTGGGAAAGCCAAGAATTGCGCCAGGTGTTCGCGAAGAGGAGGAGATGGAAGGCGAGGGAGAGTGGTGAGAGGTGAGCTCGAGGCGAGCCTTCTTATAGAGAGGGGAGGAGGAGGAAGCGCGTAGGAGGAAGAAGAGGAGGAATTTCAAGTGAAGTGATGAGAAGAGAAGAGAAAGGGATTAGTTTGACTGATGGGGATGGCTGAGACTGGGATTTCATTGGCTGATGCCATGTCGGGTCGGGTCAACTCAAGTATACGGGTATTTGCCAACTGCCAAGTGCTGATATCTGGGGAGGAAAGACTAGAAATTGGATTACACATCAATTTCCATATCTTGACTACTACAAGAAAATTAAACCCTAGATTTTTGGCCACATTACCCATTTTAGGACTTACCCCCACATAATCATGGATAAATAGTTAAGAAAGAAAAGGATTTGGACGCAGTTATGTTACAAATTGACCTCATGAGAAATCATCACAAAATCCCTTTGATTTTGCTGAGTTTTGAAGATATTAGGGGAGTGGAGGAGAGAGCGTTGGCAGTGAGGAGTCGCTTGGTCACTCAAGATGGCAGAGGAAGAAGAAAGGGGTTGGGCGGTGCTATCTTAGCGTCAAAGGGGCCAGCGTTGATGTTGGATACTCAACACGAATGTCCTGGCATCAACCTCGTGCCACGTCAGCCCACTAGCTCGTTCGTTTTGCCACGCTGGTAGGGGTTCGTCACTAGGTAAACTGTTGCTGACATGTTCGATCTCAGTCACGGTCTATTTTTAATATAGTTCGTTAAAAATGCTCAATTTATCCAAATTTCGGCAAGGTAAGAGTTGGGTTCAGCTGAGCCACGTCTAGCACAGGCTTAGCCCAACGAGGACAAACGTTAAGCCCTATCTTCCAAAAGCATTTATGTGAGACAAGTAAATACTTTTGAATACGAATCAAATAACATCATTTTTATGTTACATAAATTATATAATAATATGGTAGTAATTGTTGGTCAAAACCTTATATCTTAATAAAACAAAATAAAATAAGTTTTATGATTTTTAGACGGAAGAAGTATCATTTCATTTATTATGATCCCTAGTACAATGGCTCTGTTGCAAATTACTAATGAACCAAAATGTTGTTAATTCCAAAACATTTTTCATGGAGTTATGTCAAAACCTAGGTAACTACCAAAATTTGAAGAATTATTGATTTGATAAAATTTCCATCTTTACCTAATTTTGGTAAAAAAAATATTGTGTACCATTGGCAAAAAAAAAAAATTAGAAGTTTTGGTACATCTAATTGCATTGTTTGCGAGAGTCACCTTTTATGCTCACAATGTTTTTTTTTTATCAACGTATAGTGGTATTTGGGCGTTTAGTTCGTTGCCCTCAACAAGCCCAACTAAAATTTGATAGGGTTAGAAATGATAGAAAAGCAACAATTCCCCGCGTCTTTATTTCTTCAATCCTACATGACTCCATGAAGTACTTTTATCCACCGCGTTGTGCCGTTCATGCTTTGCGAACTCTGGTTGATTGTTCAGCTAGATGGACGTAATGATTTGAAATTCTGTCTTTTGCTCTCTATTACTACAAAGAGGCAAAGCCTTTGCCCTTTTTTTTTAAAAGAAAAACGATGAAAATCTATTTTTGTTGGTTACTACTTCCGTCTGAAAATACAACAAACCTGGAATCTGATGAGACACGTACATCCTAATACTACGATGTTCTTGGTTGTTATATTTTGGAACGGGTGTAGCATCTAATTGTTCCGAAATGGTTCAAAAGAGTGTTGCAAATACTTCAGCTAGTTCCCTCAGCACAGACCTGATCAACAGCGACATTTCCAGTTCCTAAAGATCAATACATCACAAGTGCCAAAGATTACAACACAAGCTCCGAAAAGTGCCCATCATCTTTCAAACAAGTGGTACACCCTTAACCTTACTCTCCTTATGTCCTTGATGTTGTTTGACCATTTGAATTAGCTTACCGGGTTTCGGTTCTGCGTCATCGACAAGGAACCGACCCGCTAATGGATGAACTAATAACAGGTAGTAGTAGCACCAAAACTATGAGAATCTTGGACCAGTCCACGGTCTCACAATGCCACTACTACTAGCTAACCATTAGATGGATGGATGCAAGTGAGATTAGAAAGTCCAAATTGCCAAAAGCAGCTGACTGATTCAACACTTCCTCTCTGCCCTGAAAGCTTTTCAGTTCTTTTTTTATTTTTTTATTTTTAAAAAAATTGTGCCCTGATCAAGTTGAGGCACAGTTAATCTCTGGGTCAAAGTGTAGGGCACACAATTTGATTAATCGGTAGGTGACAGAAACAGTATACTCCCAGTCCAATAATGTTGTTATTAGGCTAAGCTGGGTGTTATGTGTTTTGTCTTCGACAGTTTGATTTGTTGAGCTTAGGTTAGGCTGGTCTTAGTTTAGAACTTAATTTTTTCAATTTCGTTCTGTACTTTTGTTCAAATTATGTTGTGTCTCCCCTACTGCCCTACATCCAGTTTGATATGCATTTGTATTTTTTTATTTCATGTTTGATATATGTAGTGTCTGATGCGCCCATGTAGCGTCTCTTCCGAGTGTTAAGTGTGTGCTGCTATATATGGTTGTTCAGCATCTTAATTCTAATGGATTTTTTTTTTTAGTTTGGGCCACTGTTGGAAGAACACTGCTTTGCAAACGCGGAAATAATATTTCTTTTTGGATAAAATGTTCTGGGCTGCCCCAAGAAGATCATGAGAGGTATATTGGTGTAATTGGTTAAGAACCTTAACACCTAACATCTACACTCCCTCCGTACCAACATGCACGAAGTTTTAGTTTGATCAAATACATTATAGTACTACGAATTAAATAGATAGTTTATCTATATTCATAGTACGTATGTATATTTAAGACAGATGAAGTAATATACTGTACTATTTGTACCAAGAATCCAGACGTCTTTCTACGGATACCACTCCAATATAATATTCATTCTTAAATATATACGATCTAAAGTTGTATATGACCATCCATTGTGTAAAGACAACGTAAGTATTACTCCTTTTGGAGAAGTGGTAAATATGCAATGTTTTTTTCCTGAAACAACCCTACTAATAAAGTTCATGTCGACATTTCATAAATGGAGATATCTCACCTAGATAAGATTGACTCTTGGCAAAAATAGTAAGAAAAAGGCCAAGGTTACATAACGTACAAAACCATTCTAGTACAATTCTTTTCTATCCACACGGTTATTAATTACACCGTTTTTAGGTTGTGGCTGACGGTTTGTCTCATCAAACAGTCGTAAAGGCAAGGAAAAGCAGGTGATTAAGTCTAAATCAATCCTAAAGCGGCTTAGTTTTATAGACGCAAATGATTGTTTAATTAAGGATTAGCAGGTGAGGGCGATGGCAAATGAGTAACGGTCAGAGTTTATATTTTCTGGTCGAAGAAAAGGGTTGGAAAGTTTGACCGGATGCAGGAATCTTCAAGCCTCTTTGCGCGTCGTTAGGAATAGAATACACTAGTAGAAGGAGAGGGCCACGTGTGCGCGTGACGTCAGACTACCCACTGGATATGACGTCGTCAAGGAGATTATTTTGAACTGATGGTTTTCTTGTATGGTATTGTGGCTAGATCTTTTACAATTTGATCCTTTTTAAAATCTTATTTTACAAATAGACCCCTGAAAAAACTTATCCTGAAAATAGTCCTTGTTGACGCCAAAGTCGCTGGCGCCGTGGTCCAA
The DNA here is from genome assembly GCA_000573905.2 of Oryza punctata. Classification (NCBI taxonomy): domain Eukaryota; kingdom Viridiplantae; phylum Streptophyta; class Magnoliopsida; order Poales; family Poaceae; genus Oryza; species Oryza punctata. Next base: position 19,007,625 of record CM002495.2, on the reverse strand, counting down.
TGGGACGGCGCCAACATCTCTGGCGCCGTCCCCCTGCCACTGTGGAGGGCCGACGCTGACGTGGCAGGGAGAACGCGCCAATGATGCTAGCGCCGCCCCCTCCCCCAACACACCCCGGCACCATCTTTTTTTCCTTGGCGCGGTCTCTCCTAGGACCCCACCCACCCACCGCGCCCTCCCTGCCTAAGCCTGAGCGTCGCTGCTCTCGCTCTCTCTCATCAAATCCACTCAAGATTTATAGGTAAGGGACTTCCTGTTCTTCATTGTTTTTTCCTATAGTCCGAAAAATACCAAAAACAGTTAGTAGATTATATTTCTGTAATCCTATAAAGCCTTTAGTCTTTTTTTACTAATAACCCTTAGTTAGGGTTTGTTAAGTTTTTTTTGTTATATTTGAGTATCCTTCCTTAAAATAGACATAACTTTCTCATACGGAGTCGGAATCATGCAAATTATATATGCACGGACATCTACAGAAAAAGTTACATCCGATTCTTCCCAGATTCGGTGAAATTAGAATCTCGAAATTCCGCTTGTAAGATTATGTTTTCGAGACGAGAAGCTTTTCGATAGAGCTTCGAAAAATTCTAAGATCACATATTTTGTCCGTTTGAGCTTAAGTTCTCTATGTTGGTTCTTGTGTGATCCTAAGTGTGAAAAAATATCAAAAAAAATAAAAGAAAATAAAAAAAATTCACATCTCTCCTCTACACTAGTGAGGAAATAAAAATATGACGTGGGGGTGGCGCTAGCATCATTGGTGCGCTCCCCCTGCCACATTAGCGCCGACCCTCCACAGTGGCAGGGGGATAGCGCTAGAGATGCTGGTGCCGTCCAATTGGATCACGGTGCCAGAGATGCTAGCGCCGTCCCATTGGACCACGGCGCCAGTGACTCTGGCACCCTAAAAAGGATCATTTTCGGGATAAGTTTTATCGAACTAGAATTCGACAATATAAAAAGGGGGTAGCGCACAAGATGGAAAGTGGATGGGTTATGAGACAAAGGATTTAGACATGTTCAAGCATTCTTGAAAGAAGTAATACCCTACTCCTGTTTCGGGGATGGGATTCACCGAGTGGTGTATTGATCTTACGATCTCTATTAGGTTATACCCACGAGAGGCACCCTGTACTCTTTATATAACCGGAGGAAAAGAGTTTACAAGATAGAGATTCAACTCTTTACAGAGTAAATCTCCTATAACTACTTTACAACCTTCCTGAGCTAAAACTACGGGCCATTTACTTAACTCACAAGTAAACGTAACACCCAAGTCTTATCTCGTTACACAATCTGCACAAATAATCTATCCCCTATAACCAGTCGGATAACCAGATCTATGGGTATGTGGTACCCATAATCTCCACAAGTTTTTTCAGGGGTCTATTTGTGAAATAAGTTTTTTAAAAGGACCAAATTGTAAAAAACAGGGTATTGTGGTACACATGGTTACTGCACATGTTGTTGGTCAGTTCTAGGGCCGTCGGATCATGAGAGTCGCCACGCGAGGGCCGTTGATCTGGTTGATCCTTTTGAGAGTTCCATCTATGGCACATGGTTTTGTCACATTTAGGCTGTGATATTTGCTTGGTGTTGGGAACTACTCCCTCCATCTCAAAATATAAGGATTTTTAGTTCTATGAGACACATCCAAGCTAGTACTACGAATTTAGACATGCTGTTTATCCAGATTCGTACTACTACGATATATCTCATCCAACCAAAACTTCTTATATTTTGGTACGGAGGAAGTAATTACTCTCGCATGTAAAACGAAACGATTTATTAGTGAATGATTAAATATTAACTAATTTTAATAGGAAACAGGTACCGGTTTTTAAGAAAAATCGACACCTATACTAGAGGTGCCCGTTTTTAATAAAACCGACAAAAAAACCGAGCCGAGCCGGGAGCACTTTTTTAGTGCAAGGGGCTAAGAGGCTTATCCACTCTCCTCCACCTCCCCTCTCAACCTCTTAGTTGGTTCGCTCATCTCTCTCCCCTCCACCTCCCCTCCTCCGCTCTCTAGCAGCGGTGGCGGTCGAGCAGCAGCTCCCGGTGCGGATTTAGCGTCGGTGGCAGGCAGGCAGTGTCTACGGTGGATGTGTCGTCGGTGGGGAGTGGGGCGACATCGGTGGTGGGCAGGGAGGCCGTACCCACGACGGATCCAGCGTCGTCCACGCTGGCGGCGGGTGGGGCAGCCGTTCCCGCAGCGGATACAACGCCGCCGCGGGTGGGAGATTGGCCGCCGTTCATGCGGTCGATCCTACGGGGCGAGTTTGTTTTGTGATGATTTTGTTCATGATTTGTGTTTCATTGTTTTTTGTGATTTTGATTTTTTGTTCATGGTTGTGTTCTTGGATGATATCTCATGGGTGATGGGGAGCGATCCAATGCATTGGCTCGATTTGAGCGGATGTATCAAGCCACTTTTTTTTATTCTTGGGACCTCAAAGGTGTCGGTTTTCTCATCTGTGCCGCCTTATAGGTGTCAGTTGGGAAAACCAACACCTATGTCGGGTTCCCAACCAACACCTATCTATGTTTATGTAGTAGTGATTTGTCATTGACAACTGCTCTATTCCAAGAAATACCATTGACAAATGTAAAATATCATCGTATGAGCTAACTTGTTCTGAAAATGCCATCTTCGTTAATGTTCTAACCATTTCAATCCGTTAAAATGTTATGGAGTTAGCGAAGTAGAATGGATGGAACCCAAACGAGAATGGCATTTGTGGGATAAGTTGGCTCGTACGATAGTATTTAAGTTGCGTTAATCGATAGTATTTCTTATAATATGATGTTTTGTTGATGGCATTTGTTGAATTTTCTTTTTTTATGGACCCATGCAACATTGCAACTGGGAAATAGGCTAGGACTCGATTGGGAGTGTACATCGAGTAAAAAACAAAAGATCTCACCACTTTTTCTTAATGGACTTTTCGTTTTTTGTTACTCTTTTTTTCTCTGGTTTCCTCCTTGAGAAGGCGGTTGCAGGGCCGGCTCTGGAGCAGGGCCGTAAGGGCGATGGACAAGGGCTCAGCCCAAACGAGGGCCCCGACCTAGGTATATATAGTGTATAGGTATAAAGCCCAACAACTTGGTCTCTCGCCTAGCAAGCTCCTACTCCCGGAAGCCCAGTTCAGCGCCATTGATATCCATAACTCCCGTATGCCGACGCTCGACGCCTTGCCTTCGCTCACTGTGACGCTCCTCCCCTTCCACCCTACCGCTCCCGCTTAGAACTCGCAAAGTCGCCGCCTTGGAGAACCGAAAACTTGAACGATGAAATCGAAGCTAAATCAGGTGATGATCTATCGATCCTTCTTGATTAAAACTTTTAAATTGATCTATTCTGTTCAGTGAATCTTATTTCTTTTTTCCATTCTATTGCCTATTAGGTTAGGGTTTTGGGTTAAGAGATCTATTCAAGACTGAAGTCTATTTTTTTCTAGACTTCTACTCATTCGATCACCCCTCATAAGTTAAAGTATGTGGCTTGATTTGACAAATTTTTTCCCTCATTAATTTTATATCATTGTATGTTGTTGACTTCTTGTTCAATTGTTCAAGTGTTAGGAACTCTTTTCTTGGATTGATCTTTGGCAAAAGCCTAAATAATATTGCCTAAGAAGTATTTGTCGGGTGTCGCCAAAAGGAAGAAAAGAAGACTTGAAAACCAGTTTATTGAATCGCAAAAAGGTGCTTACCAACGGCGTGACCGCAAGCTTGCTTGCATGCTGATCATGGTCAGCAATGTGGTAAATGCATCTTATGATCGAACAGAGGATTCGATATATAACAAAAGCAAATTTTAGACGCACATGCATAGGGTATAAAAAAGAATGCAGTTTAGATACGTGCATTTGCTTCAAACTGTGTCGCCACTAATATAACATTGCGAAGCAAAACCGACCTATTTTTTTCGCCAAAAAGAATGCATCATGCAAGTTAATTTGGTTAGCCAACGATATGGAATTGTGGAGCAGGTGCTTGTCTTTTTGTGGTCCGAATCTGAACACGTGGGCCTTCAATTATGCAAGAGGGTGATGTTCTGATGCTTACCTGTTTTTTCTTTTTTCCTTTCCGAAGGTTGTGATGCTTTTCTTAATTATTGAAGAACGTTAGTTGATTCTGGCCTGGTCCTGGATTTAGTTGCACTCGATAGGAGTACAGGAAACTATAGATATACGTACATGGCCTATAAGTGGTAAAGGATTCCTCTAGAGGATATTCTCGTATATTTTTCTTTCAGATTTAATGCAAAAAGTTACTATCTCCATCCCATAAAAGTTAAATTTCTAGCTTTCAACCTTTATCCCGTAAAAATCGTATTTCTACTAATATAGGACCTAGCAAATTGTTTATATTTCCTTGTAATCTCCCTTCCTTACATCCTATCTCTTACCCATCGTGTCAATGTTCCTTTTAATCAAGTTTATACTAGAAAACCCAGCGTGCCGGTTGGTACGCCGGCAAATTGATAGCTCCATGTGTATTACCATGTGTTTTATTACTATTAACTTATTAATTTATTGATTTTCTAGCAATTGGCTTCAGTTTTGTAGAAATATAAGATATGAACATGGTAATGGTATTTTTCTTAACTGTATTTGTATGTATTTGTATTTATCTAGATATTTTTCAATATCGTAGGAAAAATCTTGGTGTTACTTGTTTATGTACTTGTAATTATGCTTATTGTCTTAATTTTAAATTAATTATGTAGTAGATTGAATTTGTTTGAATATTAAACATGTAACTTCTTAAGTGCTTTCAACTTTACTATTTACTTTGGTAGGAGTACTTATTTTTCTTTCCTATACTTCTCCATAGTTCTATCTTCATTAACTTAATTCCAGGGGTATACCCTCCCATGAGCGCAACATAGCATTTTTTGTTCTCAATATGCAAGCAAGCACGTATGCCGTAATTTTGCATGGAGACCGACTCCATGAGTACGGACGTGCACCAACGATTAATTTGCACATAGTTCGTGTTATAAGATTAGAGATTGACCGCATATATGGCTGGTCGTAGTAAATCTGGATTCTTTCCGATTTATGTAAAATCACCCATTTCTGTAAAATCACCCAGTGACATGAATAAGTTTATTTTAGATCCTAATTTGTCAACCATTGAGCTCAAGCTCACCATCCTGGCCACCTTCTTCCTTTCCCGCTCTGGCAGCGGAGGGAGACGCGAGCGAGGCTTGAGGGCTTCTCCCACCACCGATCATGAGGAGGAAGAGGCAACAAAGGCGGTGGTGGTGGAGGCGGCCTTAGGGAGGTAGGCAGGGGAAGAGTGGAGGCGGGGTTGCAGAGGGCGGCGAGATGCAGCACCATGGATGGGAAAGTGGGGATAGAGAAGAGAGAGGGGTGAGGTGAAGGAAGTGGGACACCCATCAAGGTCCCATAGTATTTTTTATATTTTTATTTTGGTCCATATATTTTATTTTATTTTTAATTTTTTAATCTTAATTCTAATCTCACATCAACACCACGTGGGACGAGGACCAAGTCAAACCATCGACGTAGATATCATGTCAGCTAAAACCGTTATCCAAACCGTTTAGGGACATGATTTGCAGTGGTTTTTAGAGTTTAGGGGTGTGTTGTATCCTTAGAGTTTAGTGGTTTTCAGTGTTTTAAGAGATATCGAATGTGTGCATGTATTGTGTTCATTAAATAAGATTATTATTGTCATTTGTCTATTCTCCTAATATATCCTTAGTTCCCTAGAAATTTAATTTTTATGGGATGGAGGTAGTATATATTTTTTTAATTTTTAATCTTAATTCTAATCTCACATCAACACCACGTGGGACGAGGACCAAGTCAAACCATCTACGTAGACGTCATGTCAACTGAAACTATTATCCAAACCGCTTAGGGACATGATTTGCAGTGGTTTTTAGAGTTTAGGGATGTGTTGTATCTGGTATTTTTTTTTTGACAAATTTCAGACTCGACGATAAATTTGAGGGACCTAAAAGTGAACTTACTCCCCCCACTGATATTCCATATCTATGCACGGGCTGTTAATTTTGCAGTGATCTATGGGCATATTTATTTTTACGAACGTCATACCACCGCTCATGCGAGGCAGGAGCTCTTTCGGCAAAACCCGTTGAGCCACGTGGCACGAGCACCTACGAAAGTTGTGCACGAATTTCAATATTAGAGATATGGAATGTGTGCATGTATTGTGTTCATTAAATAAGATTATTATTGTCATTTATCTATTCTCCTAATATATCCTTAGTTCCCTAGAAATTTAATTTTTATGGGATGGAGGTAGTATATATTTTTTAAAAATGCATCTACCACTTCATCCAAAATCAAAAGTTTAAATTTAACTAAAAAACAAAACAAGGGTATGAATTGTGCCATCACCATTCATCTGCTGAATGTCTTTTCTATTTCTTAATGTATGAGTTGCATTTGGATCCAAAATTTTGTGAAGTGGTAAATATATATTGTTTTAATATTGTCATTTTAAGAAAATCATAACTATTTTGATAGTTTTTAGATAAATGAGAGTACATTCTCCCGAAGGTTTAAAATAGTTTCATCCTATAAACAAGTGATCTTCACTTGCTACAGTTATTATTCAAATTTTTTGACGGTGAAATAGTAGGAGAGGCTCCTACTGTAAATTTTATAAACAAAAGAGAGTATTTACAAAGACTGTACAGGGGGAATTGCAATTACAAGATTATTCAATTTTCTGTATTGTGATTCATCCACGTCCTTCAATCAACCACAACTGTTGGATCAAATCCTAGTATACATGTTGATGCACAATGTTATTTTGGAGTACTATCAGCGCCCCCTACGAACTTCATTATTTCTTTGTCACTATATATTCTAATTATTAATTGTTTGTAGAAATTTTTTGTCGACAAACAAAGTTGTGGTGTTATCCATAGTACGTGTAAAAATTAAGTGCTCAATATGTTGTAAAATATAAGCATTTCTAAATTGCAAATACTAAGAGAAAAAATCATTTCAATGGTTAAATTTTAAATTTTGAATTGCTTAAATTCTCCTCTTGATCACCTAGTTGGCTGAAAATTTAGAGATTTCAGTGCATTAAAATCAGTGCCTCAAAAATAATTATATATATATATATATATATATATATATATATATATATATATATATATATATACATATTCTGTACTGCTACATTCATCACATAATATAACAATTTCTCCACCAATATTTTCTTTCTAACCAATCACAATCTTCCACCATTCAATTTTGGGGCAATTGCGCTTTTGACCTCGTTTTGAATTCTAACTACTAATTTGACCCTACCTTTTCAAGTTTGCTCATTTGACCTTCTTTTTTGAAAACGAAGATCAGGTCTAACCTTCTTCTGTGAAGGCAATATAACAGTGTTAACTTAGGTAAAAAAAAGATGTTTATGCCCCTGCTTATTTGATCCTGTTTTTTCTCAAAGTTTTTGTTTATTTCACCTAGTTATATTCTCATTTATTTGACTTAGATTTGAAAGCATTTTAAGAAATTTTACGTAGATTTGATATATATTTTTGACCCATTTGAATTAGTTTGATATGTTTTGACAGATTTGACTTAGATTTAAAAAAAATAAGTGAGTATACATAAATATTTGGCAGCAATGTCATCATCCATCCCAATTTGCATATATTACTTAACAGCATCCCAGATTGCATATATCAAAAAACACATACGTAGTTAATGTCACAACGATCCCTAAGCAGTTCTATACAGAAGTACTAGTCCAACATCAAGAGATGGGTGTGGATAAGCAGGAGCAGACGAACAGTGCGCACGAGCATTCTGTAGCCCGGCAACAACCTCTCGCACCCCACGTCAGTGAGCACCCTGTAGCCCGGCAACAACCTCTCGCACCCCACGTCAGTGAGCACCCTGTAGCCCGGCAACAACCTCCCGCACCCCACGTCAGTGAGCACCGCGCCTCCCTCCGCGCAGAGCGGCCGTGACCTTCGGTGCCTCCCGTCGTGCCCAGCGGCGACCTCCCGCACCCATGCCCCGGTGCCGCCGCCGCTCCCTTCCTCCGTGAGCCGGTGCCAGCACGTATCCCCTCCATCCGTGCCCCGCTGCTCCTCCCTTCCTCTAGGAGCCCGCTCCGTGCGCCGCCACCGCCACTCGCCGAGAGAGATGGATACAAGAGAGAGACGGTATCTGAGTGGATAAGGTTAGATGTAGATAGGGTTAAGGGTATTTTGATCATTACGTAAAGTAATTATATTTCTTCTTTTTTAAAAAATTGAAACTTTAACGGTGCATAGGAGGTAGGGTCAGACGGGGTGTTCGTTTTTTAAAAACAGGGTCAAATAAGTAAACTAGAAAAGGTTGGATCAGATCGGTATTTAGGTTTCAAAACAGGATCAAATAAGCAACCTATCTCTATTTCTCATTCAATCAAAAATTTCTCCCATTTAATTCTACCTACTTTGTTAATACCATGCTCATCCTATAAATTTTTATATTCTGATATCAATGTAGTATTTTCAAAGGTATATTCGAATCTGCCACCATCACCTCTATCACTGATGTGTGGGGACTTCTTGTCGGTGAAACTCACATACTCACTAGATTCAAACATCCCCAAAAAAATCATGTCTAAGCAAAATAATGTTAATATCTTCGGTAAGATCTGATGAGTATACAGGGAATCCATACTTTATATAGTTGGTTCCCACTAACCATTATTATAAGCTAAACCTCAACATACAAGCATGCCACATCATCACCCACTAGTAATTACTATTCTAATCCATTTTAAATCCCATGCAAACATCATCATCCATTAGCAAGTGCTATTTTAGCCCATTTTATATCCCATGTAAGTATAACATATCATCTACGATATTATATTGTAGAGATCAACGAAATCATCTTACTCACCTTATTTTCCCAATATTTCAGTTTTCATCATTTCTACAATATTTAACATATACTCATCCATGAATCCCGCAGCAAAGTACGGGGTATTACCTAGTTAATCCATATAGTTAAAGGGATTAGAAAGAGCAAGTATGCAGATTTTCCAAAGGATGAATGTGCACATAATGACTTATTTTTTAGCATTGCAACACACATACAATTTGCTAGTTATAATATTTTGGATAGATGGAGTGCATGCATACCAAATGTTTTTCTTTATATATCCTAATGTAATAAATCTCTCACGGACTTCTTTTAAAAGTAAAACAACCATATCTCGTGCTTCCTCCGTATTTAAATAATGATTTTGTTGAATTTTGTAAATGTTTAATAAGTTGCGCTTAAACCCTTAAAGTAAATTTAACGATAAAACCAGTCATATCGAAATAATTACAACTTACGAAGTTTTTTGAAATGTTAAACTTCATGTAAAAGTTAATATTTATTAAAACGGAGGTATTATCTTGATTAGAAACAGTGACAAACGGAAACGCATTTGATGCTCCCAGATACAATTAACGAGAAAGGGTCCCTCAGATCTTCTATCAGACAAGATATGGGACAAGATGCTGGTAGATTAGGCACGAAATTTGTAAGCTTTAGTTTTTGTTGGTGCGAAAAGCGAGACAGAAACTAGGATGAGCTTTAGTTTTTGTTTTTCCTCTCCACTGGGGTATACTCCCTCTATCCCAAAATAAACCAACCCTGTACGAAATGTGATACATCCCAGTACGATGAATCTCGAATATGGCATATCCTAGTACGATTCGTCGTATTATGATGTGTCACATCTGGTACGAGGTTGATTTATTGTAGGACAACGAGAGTATGTAGGATTGAACATAAGAACCAAGCCAACTAGAGTAGGGGTGAATGGTTGTAACACCAAAAACCAAAAATTTTTAGCGGAAATAGAAGTTACCCTCAAACTGACGAAGTCGTCGGCGTAGGCAGTCTGACCGCACCTTCGTCGCCGGTCTAACCGGTGTTGATTGATCGGTCAGACCGCTGCCTCCCTGTTGCCGCTGCTCGCCGGCACTGGTCTGACTGGTTCCACGCCGTCGGTTAGATCGCTGCTGTGAACTCCGGTCAAACCGTTGGGACCCAGAAAACAACGAAAGATGAACACGTGAAGATATAGATTAATCTATCTCGGCTTCATTGCATCAGCTAGTGTTTACAAAGTACACCAACAACACTCCTCATCAAAATATCAACTAAACTTGAAACCCTAACTTTTCCTCGATAACGGGAAGCCACACCCCCTCTTTATTTATACACGTAACATGGTTGCCCCTACCCGCGAATCCAACTCATATAATAAGTCCTAATCCCCTAGGAAAACATCCCGTACAAGAAATAAACTTTACAAATTCCAATCTTCCCAAACTTGGACTCCAATCCAAATTTGACTCCGCTTTCCATACACACAACACAACGTGTATGCGATATAGAAACTTTCACCTCCACATGTATTGTTCTCTAACCTGAGCATCCCACGTGATATCCTTAACCATCTGGACCTCAACTTTTCCCAAGCCTAATCCCGATCCATCACCGGTTATATTCCCATGGCCTCAAGCAACACCTACACATGAACAACAAAGAAACTCCATATTCGAGTACAAGTTCGCACCAACTTAACTCACATCAGCACAAAATAGTATCAGATATGAATAGAAACCATCTAGAAGTCATAAACATGAAGCAATCTAGAAATTTCACGATAATAACCCGAAATCGACTCCCTCCTGGAATCACCCGGTCTGACCGTCGACACCCGCCTAGTGTGACCGACCACCTAGTGCAGACCGCACTATGCACCGACCGAAAACACGATCCACCGTGTTTTCAACAAACACTCACCTTTAATAATTGTTCATCACCAAGATTAACCATCGCATAATTCTATAGAGTATGCATGTGCTTCATTGTTAATGTTGCATAGTAGAAAGTCGGTTGGCATAGATGCAACGTGTCGAAAAATCCATGTGTTGCGCCCATTCTATAGCTTCGATATATGTTGCAACTTACGATGATTAGGGATCTTAGGTTTTCAAATCTAAGTATGCTAAATCATCATCCCACATCATTTACATAATATTTCAATATATATATATATATATATATATATATTCATCATTTCCTACAATATCTTATATACATACATAGTTTGTCCCCACTTAGTTAATGTATTCTCTCTTCTTTTATTAAGCCACATTACCTCACTTTTTTAGCCCTTGAATGATTAATGTGTGGTCCAAACCACATCACCTTACTTTTGTTTTTGGATTATCAATTTATATACTATTTAAATGATCATAAACCACACCATCTTAATGTTTTATAGCATTTTCCAATAATCAATAAAAAATGCAAATTATATAAGTGTATGTCGTCTAGCTATCTTAAATGTTATTTTTGCTATTATTGTACTAAACTTCCATAGCAACGCGAGGTTTTATCTAGTTTTGAAGATGATCCGCTATCCATGGATTAACTCTTTTTAATGAAAATCCATGGATTAATTGTTAAATAGAGCATCTCTATAACCTGGTTTTCCTTCATGAGATGAGCAAATGTTCAAGGCATTAAAGCATAATTAAGCATTTAATTGAAGTATGTGAAATACTTCCTCCATAAAAAAAATGTAAGGCATATTACTCTTCTTTTATTACCAGGATCAAAGAGAAATTAATTAACTCATTCCTATATAATAAAACTAACTATATACATATGTATAACCAATGAGTATTAAGATAACTGTTTGGTTCCAGTCAACACTTAATTTAGCACATAAAGACTACAAATATGACATCTCTTTTGGAAATGGGTAAGTTCATTTTACACCCCTTAACTCTTCATTGTCTAAAATTCACCCTAAACTCTAAAACCAGATATCCAACACCCCCTAACTATTAAAACCGTCCAACTTACCCCTTTTTATAGTTTAGGCGGTCTTTGCCTACATGGCAACTAACATGGCAATCCAATCAACAAATATATATATGTATGTGTATATATATATATATATATATATATATATATATATATAATTTGGGGACCACCTGTCATTCAAGATTCCTATTTTTCTCTCTTCCTCTCTCGGTGACTCGGTGCATGGAGGAGGCAGCGCTCAGCATGGGCGGGTGGAGGTGGCGGCTCGGAGCAGCTATGACGGCACTCACGGAGATGGCGTGGAGCTAGAGCTCAAGTTTGCTAGCTTACGGAGGAGGATGCACTTGGGGAGGTGGGTGAAAGCTGGAGCTCGAGCTGTCCAGCACATGCATGACGAGGAACTTGGGGAGGTGACTGGGAGGCGAAGGCGCTAGAGGAGGCAGCAGTGCGGGCGACATGGGGAAGAAGCGGCTCTGAGTGGCTACTGCGGACTCTGGCGGTAGCGACGGCATAGTGAGGAAGTAACGGTGAGCAATTGGGTCGTTGCAGGGATGGGGATGCGGAGCCCCTAACCTTGGCCGAGCTCGGAGAGCACATGTGCGGTGGCGAGCTTGCCCCCGCCGAAGCTGCATGCTAGGGGTTTTCTATCTCTTCTGCCCCTCCCCCAAGTGGATTCCGAGCACACCCCGTCGTATCCATGAGCTCCTCCATCTCGGGAGGAGCTCGGAGCGCGCGTGTGGCTCCGGCTCGCTGGTGGTGGGTGCGCCATGTGGTCCTTGTCGGGGAGATGAAAAGGAGGGAGAAAGAACCGAAGAGGATGAGGAAGAACGCATTGACATATAAGGTCCACTACTTTGTACAGTTGGCATCCAACATGGCGTTCTAGTGGACGAAAACAGGGTAGAAACCAGCTTTGGGGTGTCATTTGCATTTCAAATAAGCCATAAGATTTTAGTTTTAGTTGGTTTAGGAGAAATTAAGGTAGAGTGGAAAAGACGAGCATTTGCCCCTAAAAAGGTCGGGGATACATGCTTCGGATCGCACCTTTCACAAAAAATAAACAGAAAAATTGAGCTTGTTGGGCATACACACAAACAAATGTGGTTTGTACCTTGTTTCTTAGGGTCCTAAAATTGCTTATATTTGTGGACAGGTAAAGAGAAGCCAAAGCCCTTGTATTTGTGGGTGAAGAGAGTAGCTCAGAAATCATAATTAAACAAGCATGTATCTACAAACATAAAATCTAGCCATGTGAAAACACAATTCATATTAATACACACTATGTCCTCCTTTTGAAAAATGAGTAATTTTAGAGAATAAATGAATTGTCATGAAAATCATGTTAAAATTCTTTCTTTCTAAAGAAAGCCCTATTTAGCATAATCTATCTGTCAGGGTTATGGATAAAGCATACCTTATGATCATGGGTTAACCTCGACGGGGCCCATCATATACCAAGTCTTATACGGAATCAAACCTCGCATACGGAAGGTATTCCGGATAAGGAAGGAGAAGCAGAGTTCTACATGGAAACTACAAGGACTACTCGGTTCGTATTCATACTTGTCCTCCTACTTCTACTTGGACAATAGGGCATTTGTGGGTATAAATACAAGACCTCTTAGGAGGAGAGGGGATAAGCACAGTTCTACTTGGACAAGGGGGTATTTGTGGGTATAAATACAAGACCCCCTAGGAGGAGAGGGGACAAGCACAGTCAGAGAGGGGCAACAGTCAGAACAGACACCAATACACACCACCGGATATCGACATTAGAGATAAGCTTAGACATACTCAATCTAGTGCTCCCAGAGGCCGACAAGAGGGATCTAGCACTACCTCTGATCTCGCCAAGTCCATATTCAAGGAGGAAGACTACCCCATCGTCGACTACGTATGGTGGTTCATGCCGTCGGGTCAACGACAACTAGATAGGTTATCCCAAATCTTGTACTTGAGTGAAACTGATATATAATAGAAACATCGGTTTCGGCCAACAGGAGTAGGGCTATTACCTGTTAGATGAGGGGGCCGAACCTGTATAAAAATCCTTGTCTTTATCTCTTTTGCCTCAATCTCGCGTATACCATGGTACCAACGATCCCCATACCATGCAAATACCATAGTCGAGATCTACAACATCGACAGTGGCACGACAGGTAGGGGAATTTGGTGTTTCAAGGTTTTGACAAAATGAGTTTCAAGAAGATGGATTCTCCGGCAACAACTACTCAACAACTTCGACTATGGGAGATTCAACCCAACCGAAGCGCGTCCTATTCTGGAGCGGGACCCTCGTCATCGAGACATCACCGCCAAGGATTTTTCGATGAAGAATACTTCAACGACTTTCACCCTGGAAAATCTGATCCGATCAGAGTACTTCCACCAATGAGATCGGAGTCATCGTCACCAATAAATCGATCTGTCGAGATCGAGCAAGCTCGAAGACATCACCGCCACCGCGGAGCACATCAATTCAATATCGTCGGCCACGGGACCTCATCTCGGACCGACAACCGCCAAATAGATAGTGGTGCCGCCAAAAACCCTCCTGGCTACCAGTGTCAGAAACCAAGCCGATATATCACTAGTAGAGAAATGGGATCTAGTCCCGGTTGGGAAACCCCTTTAATCCCGGTTTCCCAACCGGAACCCCCATCCGAGACCAAAAGGGTACCCCTTTAGTCCCGGTTCGTAGCTAGAAAGGGGACTAAAGGTCCCCCGGGGCCACCCGGGTATGCCCTTTAGTCCCGGTTTTAGAGAGGCTTTTAATCCCGGTTTGAGTTACAAACCAGGACTAAAAGAATTTTGTTTTTCGCTTTTCTGTTATTTTATTATGTTTCAATTTTTTTTGTTTCTTTACGCTAATATCTAACGTACTTTACGTTTCTTCTTCGTATACGTATATGTACATATATATTACATTTAAATCCAAATATGAGTACAAAATTAAATCTACATTTCAATGAAAATTAAATCTACCGTATTATTGAATTTAGACCATGACATTTCAATCAAAATTAAATCTACATCACATCAAAATTGTAAATTAAATCTACATCATCAAATTAAAAAAACTTCACATTTGTTTTGGAGGGAGAGGCCGGCGGTGGGACGGCCGGTGGCGTTGGTCTGCCGGCGGCAGTGGAGGTCGCCGGGAGGCCGGGCGGAGGCCACGGAGGCCGGCGGAGGGAGAGGATGGCGGCGGCGTCGGGCGTCGGGAGGCGGGGCGTCGGGCGGCGGCGTCGGGCTTGGCGGCGTCCGTGGAGGCCGGCGGTGGAGGGAAGGGCGGAGCGGGGCGGCGTCGTTGGAGGGAGAGGCCGGCGGCGTCGGTGGAGGCCGGCGGCGGGGCGCGCGGCTGCGATGGATCGGTGTGGCTGTGAGAGCTAGGGATTTGGGGGAGTGAGAGCTGTATTGGGGGAAGAAGAAGAGAGAGGGTGGGGCACCTTTAGTCCCGGGTCTTGGCACCACCCGGGACCAAAGACCTTTAGTCCCGGTTCTAGGTGGGAACCGGGACTAAAGAGGTACTTTTAGTCATGGTTGCTACTAAAAACCGGGACTAAAAGTTGCCCTTTAGTTCCGGTTTCTACTCCAAGCCAGGACTAAAAGTTGTTTTGGCGCGCGCAACCAAATTTTTAAGCCAAAAATTTTTGCTTCCCGCGCACACTATTACACAATTACTTAAAATTACAAAATTAAAGCATGAGATTTGTAAATTGCATAAAATTATAATATATGTTCCAAACTATCATAAAAAAAATACAATTTGTAGATTGCATGGAGAATATAATTGACGATTAAAACGAGTCTTACATATATAGTCCATTACATTTTACAACGTTACAATTCTTACAAAAATCGGTCCAATACTATTACATAAACAATTTAGTACGAAAATCTTCACGAATGGAGTCGCCGGTCGGAGAAAAATACCAAGGTCAACAATGGAGCCCGGGCTAGAGGTTGAAGGAGGCGATTTTATACTGGAACTTTTAGTCCCGGTTGCGGGCACCAACCAGGACTAAATCCCCTCTTCTAGTCCCGGTTGGGGGTACCAATCGGGACTAAAGGTCAGGGGGACCTTTAGTCCCGGTTGAAGCCTCCAATCGGAACTAAAATGGGAGATTTAGTCCCGATTAGGGGCACCAACCGGGACTAAAGGTCTCTCCCCTACCCGGCAATCGACTAGCCGTTGGGACCTCCACTTTTAATCCCGGTTGGAGCTCCCAACCGGGACTTAAAAAATCCATTAGTTCCGGGTACTATTTTAACCGGGACTAAAACTAAATTCCAAATCCCCATTCTCTCCTATCTATAAGCCTGACGCGTTTGCTAATTGGGCTGTCCTACTCGGATTCCGACGACTGATTAGCTGCGCTGTATAGGCACGATACGGCCCGAAATCACCTACTCCCTGTCCTCTAGATCAGCGTGCAGATGGAACACGAGGTGTAGCAACAACGGAATCAAAAGGAACAGCACATCGATCGGCTGGTTGAGTCCAGACCGAGCACGGTATCAACTCCCACCAAGTCAACTAGCATGTGTTCACTGTACCCAGCATAACGTAGCAGACAACATAGGTGCATCAATCAAAACAAGTCGGCTGCATCTACACAAGTTAATTAGTACAACTAATTATGGTAATTAGTAGGGTTAATTCTTAAAATTAATCTACTAATTTTGTAGATATATCCGACATATATCTACGCAGGTACACAGTATTTTATATATAATTTACTGTACCTCTTTTCAGATCAATAATTTATTATGTTTTCCTAGAGCATGTTTTCTATATAATATCTGTTGTGTGGGTGTTCTCTATATTAGACCGACTATGGTTTAATACTGGGGGCTCGCTCTATTTCATTTATATAAAACATGCTTGTTTACGGTTTACATAGTACCGGATGTATTGTCTACTCGTTATATAAGTTTCATACAGACTTTTGAGTACTCGCTCGGTATTCGATCGGTATTCTCTGCCATATATATCTTGTCTTCTAGTAAATACTTTTCAGGAATAATCGAGTACTCGAGTAGGCAACGGTCGGGTACAACACCATTATCGAGAGTATGCTCGATAAATGCGAAGTTGTCAGATCAAACCTACCAATAAAGACCGGCGACCTATCTCGCATATAGCGCCATCCATAGCCGATCTATGTGAGAACAAGTTGACAATGGATAATTCCCCACGAACATTGTCGGCTTGATCACCCGGCATGATTACGAACGGATATCCGGATATGCTATAAGTTGGATATGTGAATCATGCTGGCCACATGAGATGCACATGTAATAACCAACTCTAGCGCTCCTTCAGGTGATCGAGAAGATGCCTACACCTGGTCGTCGACTAGTCGGTTGTAGCGATCTCTTCCCACTTATCAGTTACCTGCAGGTGATCGAGAAGATGCATAATCCTGGTCATCGACCAGTCGGTTGTAGCGATCTCTCACCACTTATCAGTTACCTTCAGGTGATCGAGAAGATACCTACTCCTGGTCGTTGACCAGTCGGTTGTAGCGATCTCTCGCCACCTATCAGTTACCTTCAGGTGATCGAGAAGATACCTATTCCTGGTTGTCGACCAGTCAGTTGTAGTGGTCTCTCGCCACCTATCAGTTACTTTTAGGTGATCAAGAAGATGCCTACTCCTGGTCGTCGACCAGTCGGTTGTAGGGATCTCTCGCCACCTATCAGTTATGGCTACACCAGGTCCTCGACCAGCAATCGTAACAATCCCCCCACCAGATCCACGAGTGATCAAGGTACGATTACACACCTGGTCTGACCACAGGCATGGTAACGATCCCACCACTCTATGAGTTCTCTACGAGTGGTCGAGGTACGACTACAACTGCTGTTCGACCAGCGGCGTAGCAGTCCTCGCACCACGGCTTCAAGTGATCGAGATATGGCTACCCACATGGTCTGAGAACAGGGGCGTGGTAGCTTTCTCACCATCTATCCGAGTAGTCGAGATACGACTATCCACCTGGTCTGAGTATAGGGGTGGTAGCTATCTCACCATCTCTCCAAGTGCTCGAGGTACGACTACAACTGGTCTTCTACCAGTGGCATAGCGGTCCTCGCACCACGATTTTAAATGGTCGAGATACGACTACAACTGGATTTTAACCACCGGCATAGAGGTTCTCGCGCCACATCTTCAAGTGGTCGAGTACATCTACGTACCTGGTCCTCAACTAGCGATGGTAGCGATTCTCCCACCGTTTTCGCGAAGCGATCGAGTACGACTACACACCTGGTTTTTGCCCAGTGTGGTGGTCATCTCATCACCGCCATGCATCAACCTTTGTAAGTGTTTATATATAAAACATGCAATATTTACCCAGAGATTCCTTACCCGTATAACGCCCTATGCTGAAGTCTTACCTAATGTTCCTTTACGCTAGTCTGACACACCTCTGAGGTCCTCACGGTCCTCGGCTAGGGATGCCCAGAACTCATAAGGTAATATTAGGCACTGCAGAGCCAAACGACCATGTCTGATTTGGTCATGTCAGAGTGCTCAATGACAGCATATTAACTAAGCTGTGTAACGGGGAATTGGTTTTCCCAACTTCACGGCTGAGGGCTAGGTATCCGCAGCTCGCCTAGGCCATGTTATAGGTTTTCAAGCTATACCCTTCGAGAACGAGTTCTCCAAGGGCATAGCTGGGGGCTAGGGAGAGTATCAAACTCCGATTGCTGAGGGCAACTCTAGCGAGAGTACTCTTTTATTTTCATGTGTAGATTTAATTTATTTCCAATTTTCAATCCATATTATATCATGTTACCCCTAAGCCTTCGCTCAGGGGCTCTTTCTATCTAACAATTTGTTCTGAGAATTGATTTCAAGAAAAGTCAGATATCAGAATAGTCAAAGTCAGATTTCAGGATTTTATCGCAGACTTTACAACTACTCGATTATCCAAGAACAGTTGTTTGAGTTCGACAAGGATTACGGAATGAAGCAAAGGTGTACTTGCCGAGATGGAATTTTTTGACTTCAATCCAAATTCTCGATCAAGATTAAACAGGGAACTTAGTCGCATACTCCATGCCTTCTCGATCATCCGAGAACGTCAAGTGAGTTCGACAACTGTTGTTTTAAAGTCTTCGGTCCAGAACATCAACTCGTTCATTTGCATTGAAGTCGGGGGCTACTGTCAGGGTTATGGATAAGACATACCCTATGATCATGGGTTAACCTCGGCGGGACCCACCATATACCAAGTCTTGTATGGAATCAGGCCTCGCATACGGAAGGTATTCCGGATAAGGAAGGAGAAGCAGAGTTCTACATGGAAACTATAAGAACTACTCAGATCGTATACATACTTGTCTTTCTAGTTCTACTTGGACAAGGGGGTATTTGTGGGTATAAGTACAAGACCCCCTAGGAGGAAAGGGGAAAGCACAGTTAGAGAGAGGCAATAGTCAGAACAAACATCAATACACGCTGCCGGACATCGACATCCGAGATAAGCCTAGACATACTCAATCTAGTGCCCACAGAGCCGACAAGAGGGATCTAGCGCTACCTCTGATCTCGCCAAGGCCATATTTGAGGAGGAAGGCTACCCGTCGTTGACTACGTGTTGTGGTTCATACTGTTGGGTCGACGACGACTAGATAGGTGATCCCAAATCTTGTACTTGAGTGATACTGATATATAATAGAAGCACCGGTTTCGATCAATAGGAGTAGGGCTATTACCTATCAAACGAGGGGGTCCGAACCTGTATAAAAATCCTTGTCTCTGTCTCTTTTTCCTCAATTTCGCGTATGCCCTGATACCAACGATCTTCATACCATGTAAATAACATAGTCGTGATCTACAATATCACACTATCGACAATGCATGCATGGTCCATGCAGATGTATATGAAACAGTTTTCATACATGCTATTAGGAGGAGGTTGACTCAAGTTTTGGTCCTAAGTACGTGTAGTGAAGTAGCCAAGTAGGTATACTGCAGCTAATAGCAAGTCTCGTGTCATTTCATAAATGAAGAGCGCGATGGTTGGAAAAAATATTAATTAAGAAACTTGACGACGTATATACGTGTACCCATTTCAACCCTTAGTTTATTGGAAAAGATAAGTGAATTGGAAGAATAAAGGAAAAGATAAGTATTTTTTTAAACCGATTAGCAAATTTTTTTATTGATATATATATATATATATATATATATATATATATATATATATATATATGATTGGTGTTTACTGAAAGTGATGGTGATGGCAAGGATTAGTTAATTAATTAACGGAATTGTTAAAATTACTGTGTCATATGTTTTATTTAATTTCAATATCACTTTTTTTCTCCAAGAGATTGCTTTCCCATATAAAGTGTGTTTCTATTTCTCATATCTTCTCTTTTAAGTAAATAATAAATTACTTTTAATCCTAATTCTTTTATATATCTATATTATATATTAAAAATTGCAATGTAGATACTAAAACTTACAACGTAATTAAAATTTACGGTGTAATTATAAAGTAAGTGTATATTTTATAGTATAAAAACAATCTGGTTTTAGTTTTATAAAAAAACAAGATACCATAAAGGTACTCCCATTAATTAATTAATTAACCGATCAAGGAGACGGGTGAGGGTTCATATTAATTTTTCCGATGGATAAATAGAAATACTTGGAAGCTTTGAGCCTTTGACGTGCCATAGGAATTTTCAAGTCTGTTTGCGCGTCGCGAGAACGCGTGTTGGGGAGAGAGATAATGTCATGTCAGGGCTTTGCTAAATCATGGTTAGTTCGCGCTGCCGTCTGATTTGTGGTCTCATCCTGCAAATATATTTTGTTGTTCTCTTCATGGTTAAAATTCTTTATATTTATAGGTTATTTAGTTTAAAAGGTCAATCTAAAATTATCTTTAAAATAAGTTTCGAAATTTCAATTTTAGATGTGATTTATAAGTTGACAAACAGACATGACGAGAAACTCTACCCCTAGTTACTCCCTCCGTTTCAAAAGATAACATTTCCAAATTCAGAATATGTCTCCAAATATAACAACTTTTCCATAAAACTCTTCCTAATAAATTACAATCCTTCACCATTTAATTTTCCCACATACCTTACATTCTCATCCAATTACAACTACTCTTATTGAATACTACATGCTTTCTTAATAGCTGTGTGTCCATCCCTAAATATTCGTAGTTGATCATATCCTAATGATATGTCTGGTTTTACATGCCGCCAATTTACTCAGCCAAAGTGCTTAAGTTAAAACAGAGCCTAAGCCATCATTGTTGCTTTTATGATATGGTATCTCCTTTATATTTTACAATTAGCTTCTTTTTACCCTTTTCTTATTTATTTTTATGATTTCTAACTATTTTCAGGATTTTTGTTTCACATTTTTATTTTTTATTCTACCGATTTCTATTTTCTTTGTCAGATTTCTCAATTGTTTTTAATTTTTAAAGTAGTTTTCATTCCCAACTCTTGTAATCATTATCTTATTTATTTGACTTTATATAACTTCATATATTTGCTAATTAAATATAATTGCATATCTTTATAATGGTAGATTTCAAACTTGTCAACTGACTACTACATAACTTTTTTATTTATAATGTTCAATATTTGAAAAGAAAAGTTATTTTCTAGTCTTTTACATATCTAGCCTCGGTCACAAATCAGAAAGTATTAGATGAGCCTTATCCCTTGGATACTCTTAACTAATCATCCGGCTTTAATTTACCACTTAACAAGGTTTAATGTACACTTATATCATTTTCTTCCCTACTAATTTGTCTTCCAATCGCTACAAATCAAGTGTGGTTTGAGTTTGTTTTATGTATGTATGTATGTATCCTCTTGCAAGAGCGGATCTACTCATTAGACAGGGTGGATCGATCGAACCAGCTACGACCCGTATTACCCCACACTCCCAAGACCCCCTACCCCTTATAGTAGTCATGGACCATCAAAATTAGGTATAATAAGGTGTGAACGTTCAACAGATTAGTCCATCTCTTCACAACGCACGCACACCACAAACATTGATCGAGGCAGTTATACGATTGAACTATAAATACGATATATACGATATGTGTTGTGTTCGATTGCTCTTATCGAGTGAACATCTCCGTTCTTCGTTCTATCTATATTTTAAAGTTGTATCCACCACGGATCTCTTGATTGAATGATATTTTCTTCAAGAAAGGTTAGTTGTTTCGGGCATTGTAGCCAGATGCTCTCTATTTTATGTATTTCTTATCTGTGCCAACCTAACAATGATCTTAAGAGGTATTGCGCGAGGCAAAGCAGGGTTAGAGAAAACTGTTTTAATCTTTTATAAGGCTTAATTTGTAATTCTTTTTCTTAAACACAAGTGGTATTTAACAAGGAATCCATGATAAGTGCTTGGATTTTTTTCTCAAAAAGAAAAGCTCATGGATTTTCGTTGATATACAAGGAAATTTCAAAATACAGGTATGTTGCCTCATATGTTTAATTATCATGCTTTCATATCCATTTCCAGTCTTTACAAAGGTCCAAATATGATTGTTGGTACCGAATATAGTCGTTAGTCTTCTTATTTTAGGAAGAATGTTATGTTATGCTAGTAGTAATTGAAATAAAAATAAATAAGTATTCTTAATTTCTTTTAAAAAGGGCTATGCAGTGTTGAACAGAGTCAGAGAGTGACGATCTCTTTATTAATTTACTGCAGAAACACATGCACAAAGCAGCGATATCTTGTTCGTTTAGTCATGTAACTATATGGCTATATATTTAAACACCTTAGTTTGTAGCTAGGGCATGAACACGTTACTTCCATTATTAAAAAAATGTGCCTTCTGATATCATCATTCACCGACTACCCTCTTCGTTCCAAAAATAAATAAACTTACGATGAAATATGATGTATCTCATTTTTTTTTAATTTTAAAATGGATGGAGCAATTATTTCTAGAGAGTTGAGTCACCAATGCAACCAGTTGGTCCTCTTGGCCTCTGAGTTCCTGTTGGCAATGACATCATGTAAACCATATGATCGAACGTATGGTTGGTCGACATTAATGCTAAGGACTACTAAGTCCATTGCTTGCTATGGTAAATTATGATCATCTCTCTTAACTTAGCATGCATGCATGTATTTCGATCAGAAAAAACATGTATGGTACATTGAACACGATGCATGAGTCCTGTGGTCTGCATTCAAATAAGATGTGTATGATATGGAATAATTAATCTCTAAGTATACCTTTTCTATTTGCTAGGTCCGTGCGTTGCAATAGTAATTTAAAGTACACCACCTGCTCTTAAAGTTGGAATATGGTATCACTTAGATTCACGATCTTGTAAAACCGACATCAAGATCTATGGTCTTATTTAAGTGAATCATTGTGATCCAAAACACGTTTGATCGGGTTGACCTCCTGTGTGGTCGCATATTTGCAATTAGCGTCCTCCGCACCCGATCCACCCACTTCTCCTCCAAATATCCCATATACCCACGACCACCGCTCCCACTCTCACTCGAAACCCCTCCGTGCATTCGCACGATGGCGACGACTCTGAGCACGGCAATTAGGGTGGCGCCAGTGATCATGGGCTGTCCAAGGTGAACAGAGAAGTGTTTTGGGCGGCACGTTGGGCTGCCAATCGATAGTCTAAACGCAGTGGTGCATCTGGGTTGCATAGAGTTTTATTCTTTAGTGAAGAACATACAAGCTGCTTCACATCTGCGGGCTCCAGTTCACCAATTAAATCATTCCTCTCAAGATACTTCACATACCCCTCTTCCCAGTACCAGAAATTACATCACATGCATGAATGGCAACCACTGTTAAGTTTATAATAGGAAGGAAAAAAACAAATCAGATTTACCTTGTCATCAGGACATGTGAGAAAATGCGCCCCCGATTAGCATGCGTTATTTGAGTGAGCTCCACGATGATCTTCTTGTGACAGCAAGGGCACTGAATCAGTGGAAGATCGGACATTTTCCTCTGGACACTTAAAGAAGACCCACTACTTTGAGTTTTCATGGACACACTTCACGAATCCGCCTAGCCGCCACCTCCCTCGTCAGCACCACCCTACCCACCTCACTCGTCATCGTGCCCTAGCCGCATCTCCTCCAGTGCCCCTATCGCCGCCGTCGCTGCAACTCTAGATATCTCGGAGAGAAAAGGGGAACAAAATGGAGAAGTGGGTGGATTCAACACGGAGGAGGCTAATTGCAAAGATTTGGTGCGGCCATGCTAGATAGCCACGTAGACGGGTAACCTGATCAGATGTGTTTTGGACCTCAATGATGCACTTAAACAAGATCAAGATCATGTACCTTGATATCAGTTTTGCAAGGTCATTGCCCTAATTAACATCACACTTGTAACGCCCTGAAAATTCGACCATCAAATACAAAACACTAAAAAACGAACTTTCAAAAACTTTTAAATTAAGTTGCATCATGCCGCGTTTAATCGCTCGTTTATTCGATCTTTAATTGCGAGACTCAGATTTATCAAATCTATTTAAGCGCGAACCCTAAAACGAAAATTAACTAAGTGCACAATTAAGAAGAACAAAATAAAATATGTGGTGAGGCAAGGTTGTAGTGAGGAAAATATTCTAAATAAACATCACGAAATTATTTGGGTGAAATAAATTTAAATGGGAGATTTCACACATATATATATAAATATCTACACCCTTGCACATATATATGAGCATGTGTAAATATATGTATATAATGTGAATAGGTATAAAATAGGGTGACATAAATCCAAATGGGTATTCTTGCATATATATATGTGTGTGTATACATGAGGGCGTAGGTATAAACTCTAGGCATGAATATATATAGACCTACATAAAAATCGTTTAAATATTTCATATAAAAATATATAATAAATTATCAAAACATGGAAATTTGGAGTAAAATAATTAGGAACACTAAAAATATTGGTCAACATTTATTTAGTTAAAATTACAAAATTTTAGATGGTTTTAAAGTGGAAAAACTACCCAGATTATAAAAAAAACCCTGGCGGCACTGTTCACTGTGCACCAATTGTGCGCCAGGTGTTCGACCCGGTCCCGCCGCGCGCGCCCCGCGGCCCGCGCCCTCGCGCCCCCGTGTTCTCGTGCCCCGCGCAACTGCCGCCGCCGCCCGCCACCGCCACGCCCTCGCACCCCGCGCGCACCGTACCGCGCCCATGTCGCCAGCCGCCCACGACGCCGTACCGCGCCCACGCCGCGCGCGCGTCTCGAGCCCGCCGCTGTGCCGGCCTCCCCCCCCCCCCCCCCCCCCGCGCACTACAAAAGCCGCCCCACGCCTCCCTCATTTCCCCCACACCGCCGGCAACCCCTCCCCCTTCCCTCACCTCTTCCTCCCCAAATCCCCCTCGGCGCCGCCACCGCCGCGCCCCGGGGCGCCGCGCGCCTCGTCAACCGCCGCCGCCGGTGAGCCTCTCTTCCCCCTCCTCCCCTTCTGTCTGCCGCCAGAGAGAGAGAGTAGGACCGGTGAGGGAGCAAGCAGAGAGAGAAAAGAGAGGGAGGAAGAAGAAGCAGAGAGAGAAGAAAAGAGGAAAAAGAAAGAGAGAGAGAAGAAAAGAGGAAGAAAAAGAAAAAAAGGGGGAGAAAATAGGAAATAGGAAAAAAAAGGGGAAATAGAGAATAAAATGAAAGAGAGAAATTTAGAAATCGGTAAATCCGTTGTTGTCAATTATTTTGGAAACTCGTGAAATTTAATCGGATTATTTAATTGCAAATATTAACTTAATTAGATCTAAATAATTATTCTTTTGCGGAATGTGTAGTCGATTATTTGGATTTTCATTCGTTAGGTCTTGCCAACTCACGTATATATTAATCGGAGGATTTATTCGCCAATTATTTCTAGAACCTCCGAATAAGTCATCGCCATTTAATATTTATTAAAATGTCCATTTAATCGCTATTTAATTTTACTCGTTGATTAGGTTATCCGCTTAGGTAGCCGTTGCGATTATTTGGTCAACTATTTATCACCTAAAGTTAAGTACTACTATCGGGATCTAATTTATCCGAGTCGCGTAAATTAAATCGGATAAATATTCTAATTGTCTAACGCTAATATTTTAGGGCGAAAGCATTAAGAATCGGAATAGAACTACTTTATAAATAATAATGGAATCAATATCAACATTCAACGCTCACGTTCGATCCATTTCTTTAATTGGATTTTGTCGGATTTTAATTGAATTCTAAGTGAATTCAATTTCTTTCGCACGTAATTCTAGACACCGAGGGAGTTGTGAGTCCGACCGAGGATCAAGACCCGCAGGACTTCGAGCAAGGCAAGTCATCACTATTCCTTGAACATATTGATCCCAATTGCGAAATTATTTTGTTTACGAATAAAGTTGCATGCAATGATGAATATCCTACTTGTTATTATGCCATGCCTTGATTATTGTTTATCCCATATCCCTTTTATAACCATGTTTACGTATGAGTCCCTAGTCACTTATGACAAATGCTTAGTAATGCTATTCTAGAATCATGCATACTCATATTTATCAAATGCTTTATGCTTGGGCAATTACCTTGGGGAAGGTAATTGAGATGCGGCATGTGGAGACATGAGCGCCACACTGCCATGATATAATGACATGATTTGTGAAAGGAGAAATAAAACTAAACAAGTGTCTTCGACTGGGGCGGATGGTGGATTTGGGTGGTATCTGGAAAAGGCTAGCACCATCCCCGGTCAGTTAAGGACCGAGCCATGAAGTTAAGCATGAAACGACCCTAGTACGACCGTACTTCTCGAATGGGTATAGACCTAGCGGACTAGATAGCCGAGCAGAGGCAGTATCCTTGCATAGATGGTTCACCCCCGTGTGTGAGGCAGGTTCGCTACGATGGGGTAGCCGTCGAGGTGGGGACGCGATACGTACCCTACATCGGTGTCGCCGTTGGTAGGACTGCCACGTGTGTGAGAGTGAGAACCTAAATTTAAATTAAAAACTTTGCGTGTGTGCGAGACTTCCCTTCCCGGGAGCGCCAGAACTCCTCTCACTGCTAG
Organism: Oryza punctata; assembly: GCA_000573905.2. Taxonomy (NCBI): domain Eukaryota; kingdom Viridiplantae; phylum Streptophyta; class Magnoliopsida; order Poales; family Poaceae; genus Oryza; species Oryza punctata. Next base: position 18,980,694 of record CM002495.2, on the reverse strand, counting down.
AAACAGATACGCCTAGAGTGCATGAGGATGATAGTTCATGGAGCGGGTACTGCCAATGCAAGATTATCGAAAGGCTTTGCCGTGACGCGTCTCATGTGTTGGGACGAGGCTCATGTGTTGGGCAGTCGCGGAGTACGGGTAAAGTGTACATCCACTACAGTGTGAGTAAACCAACCTATTCGAATAGCCGTGCTCTCGGATATTGAGCACCGGGACATGCATTACACTTGGCTAGATTCTCAAATTCTTAACTTGCGTGAGATGGGTTAATGCATGATGAATTTTATGCTGTTGGAGCCACTTCCTGAGCAGAGAGGAAGATGGACGTCCACAGAAAACCATGACGAACCAACGACGGGAAGCTATCCTTGGGATCATGATGGATGGTGGACAGAACCGTCGTTGTTTAAAGTAAACTCTGGTAATAAAACTTGATCAGTTATGCTAGGTCTTAGGTTTGTGAAAAGGATTGCAAAATTAGCTTTATGCAAAAAGAACCTATGCCTTGCCTTGGATAAAACCCGTCATATGCACTGTTGCCGTGGTGACTTGCTGAGTGCGGTTGGTACTCACCCTTGCAATTATAAACTCAATCAAAAGCCGAAGATGACACCGCGGAGGATCCATACGCTTACTACGAGGAGGATGCGGAAGAAGAGGGTGCCCACTAGGTCTAGACACGGTTGTTGCTTGTGGCAATGGCGATGCCGCTGCCTTCGCTCTGCTACTTATCTATATTCTGCTTTTGGCTGTATTCCGGACCGTTTGGTCCTTTATTCTCAGACAATGCCTTCGGGCCTATGATGTAATGATTCGTACTCGACGCATATGTATGCGCTTTTGATAATTCAACTATGTACCGTGTGTGCCAAACTACTTGATCCAGGGAAATGGCACAGAATACACGAACGATTCCTGTTGCAAAACGGGGGTCCTTACAGAGTTGGTATCAGAGCCATACGACTGTAGGAAAGACCAAATGGCACCCCACCCCAATGTAGATGGTCAAGGGAGAGATTCCCAGCTAGGAATATTTTCGTAAAAATTCTACTTTCATGAAACCAAATGCATTTTTACCTTACCGTATCTACCTCCTTACAAAATAAGTTTTACTTCCACTGATCTTAAACTTTCTTAAAAATAGATGGCGGATTCGAGTGCATCATGGGAGATGGACCTACCCCATTCAGAGGGATACGTTATGGAGTTGCACAGGATGATGAGGTGTCTGAGGTACCCGAGGATCCCTACCTACCTGGTGAGGCAGATCGGACCAGCCTGGGAGGCTAGAGTTGTGGTTGAGTCCCGAGTTCCTTCAGAGGCAGGCCATTGGTTCAGGACACGCTATCATCGTGACTCACCCGAGACCGCGATGCAGGATGCTTGCCCGGGAGGCCTTTCTCCGACTCAGCTCGATCCACCGATCTGAGTTGGCGACCACTGACTTTGCCCATCACCCGTACCAAGAGGAGGGAAACTCCGTGTGCACCGTCCAGGACACACCATGCTGCTACAACCCGATGGTGACCCGACTGCCCCCATAGGCGGAGGCTGTTGATGACTGTTACGAGACAGCTCTGTTGGAGACCGACGAGCAGCACAGGCGTCTGGTAGAGCTGGAGACTGAGGTGACTGACCTCACAGTACAGCACCTACAGCTTGAGGAGGAGCACCAGACCCGGGGCAGTGAGATAGACTCACTGAAGGCACAGCTCCAAGCCCGCGGCGACCAGTTCCAGCAATTATCAGACCAGCATGATGAGCGTCGCAGGATGATGGATACACTTGAGGAGCAGCTGAGGGTGAGTCAGGAGCACGTTAGTCAGCTTGCAGAGCAGCTCAGAGCCACCACAGTCAGTGCCACTGGAGCTTCCACTTCTGCAGCCGTTGGGCGGGATCGCTACTTTTTCCTCACTCCACCGTACCCGCCAGCGTTTCACTCACTGGTTGATGCCCTAGCCACCGAGTCAGGACCCTACCTGGTGGACCCGACAGCGATGCAGCCGCCAGTTGCAGAGCCGACCCCTGTTACTTCCCCACCACCAAGGTCCTGCATAGAGACCCCGATTCAGGTTGACTCCGGGCCAGAGGACGAGGACGACCCAGAGGAGATAGAGCCGCACGTCACCGACCCTTCAGAGGACGAGACTCCTGCCTACCGCATCACCTTCGCCGGTGGCCCTCGCACTCGCAGCACGGCCCGCAAGAGCACGCGACCACCGCACAAGAGGACCAAGCCAGACCCAGAGGCTACCACCTCCGAGCCGGGGGAACTCAGGTTCGCACCTGCCAGCGACTACCCACTTCCTACGCCAGGATCCTGCGGATGGCTGGACGACTAGACTGGAGATCCATTACGGCTCAGATCTCGCTTGCGATGGTTTTTGGATTGCGAGACAACCTTTCCCCTTAAATATGTTGACGAGTAGTTCGATGTATTAGATCGATGTTGTAATGTATCAAACTCCATTTGAGCTGCATACGTATGCAGTTATTTGTGTCTTGATTTGTGAACTCTACGATGTTCTTTATGATATGATTGTTGTTGTGTTGCAAATGAGTTTATTCCACCATGCTTACTAAACAAAATTCACATCAAAAAACAACTCCCTGATCGGGATATAGCCATGAGAGATGGTTCGAATATCAGGGTACTTACCCAACTAATCCACACAGATGGCCAGCCGACGCCGAGCAACGAACAACAATGAGGGCGCCCCCGAACCTGACCTAAACACCTTAACCGGAATTATGGCCGCCCAGACCCAACTTCTACAAGCCATCGCGAACAATCAAGGCAATCGTGGAGGATCAAGCTTTGGGGAATTCATGAGGACCAAACCACCCACTTTCGCCACAGCAGAAGAGCCCATGGATGCCGAGGATTGGCTGCGTATCATCGATAAGAAGCTGACCCTCGTGCGGGTGCGGGAAGCTGATAAGGTGATTTTCGCAGTAAACCAACTGGAAGGACCAGCCGGAGACTGGTGGGATACTTATAAGGAGGCCCGAGAAGAAGATGCTGGTGAACCAACCTGGGAGGAATTCGCTACCGCTTTCCGTGACAACTTCGTGCCCGCCGCAGTGATGCGCATGAAGAAAAATGAGTTCAGGAGACTGCGTCAAGGAAATACCACAGTACAGGAATACCTGAACCGTTTCACCCAGCTGGCCGGTTACGCGACTGGAGATCTCGCGGATGAGGAAGAAAACATTGACAAGTTCATTGAAGGGTTGAATGATGAGCTACGTGGACCCATGATAGGGCAAGATCATGACAGTTTCCAGAGTCTCATCAACAAGGTGATTAGATTGGAGAACGATCGAAAGGTCGTGGAGCACAACCGCAAAAGAAGGCTTGCCATGAACCACCCGCCTGAAGTAGCATCTCAGCGACCCAAAGGAGCTACCTCGTCAGGATGGAAACCCGCGATAGTGACGGCCAATCGCCCTACTACACCTAGCAATTACAACAGGCCGGTTGCTACCCAGAACTGCACACCTGCGCCAAGCTAGGCTACTACAGGGATAAAAAGGCCAGGGAGCTGTTTCAATTGCGGAGAGTATGGGCATTTCGCCAACAAGTGCCCGCATCCCAACAAGACGCCTATCCGCACCGGAGCTAATGCCACGACAATCCAAGGGACTGCTACCCCGACAGCCGGGAGAGGACTGTTCAGGACGCTGCAGACCGGTAGGATCGTGACCGGATTTGGACACGGGCAAGTGAACCACGTGCGAGCAGAAGAAGCCCAGGAGGATCAGGGCGTGCTAATGGGTACGTTCTCTATAAATTCTACTCCAGTTAAAGTTCTCTTCGACTCAGGCGCGTCGCATTCATTTATATCCCTAAAAGCTAGCCAACAACACAACCTAACCCGAGTAGAGCTGCGGAAACCCATGATGGTACATTCACCGGGAGGGGAGATAAATGTGAACCAAGCCTGTGTCGACGTACCCATCCGTCTTAGGGATGTGGTGTTTTCCTCAAATCTTATGGTCCTTGTGCCGTAAACCCTCGATGTCATACTAGGCATGGATTGGTTAACAAGGAACGGAGGAATCATAGATTACAGCCGTAGAGAAGTTACTTTGACCACACCCTGGGATGTAATGATTCGTACTCGACGCATATGTATGCGCTTTTGATAATTCAACTATGTACCGTGTGTGCCAAACTACTTGATCCAGAGAAATGGTACAGAATACACGAACGATTCCTGTTGCAAAACGGGGGTTCTTACAACAATCTAACTTTGACTAGCTGTGTACTTACTCTTTAACAAATATAATTTGAATTTTTTGGTTGAAATAATACTTTGATTTCCAATTACTACAATTACTATATTAAGATATAATTTTTATGGGACAAAATTGATTTTATTAGCTAGATTCGTACGCAATAGTACTCCGTCTCTGTCCCCCTTCTGTCCATAAAAGCCGATGTCCATAAAAGAGTATAGTTTTAGTGTAAGAATTTGTCCATAGAAAATGTATTTGTAGAGTAAGGCTCATTAGACCTATTTAATACAACTAATGTTTTTCTTCTCGTTTTTTTTTAATCGAACCAGCAGTGTTCCTCCATCATCCTCATTTTCTCCTCTTTCTCACTTACTCTCCGCGTTAACAATTAAAGGACATAGTAGTCCTCTTATCCTCCTAGTTAAACTATTTTTACTAGCTAAAACATATTCTTTTAGGCCAGGCCAAGGGAGTACTTGTTTATGATTACACTTTCCCATCATATAAATTATATTACGTCAGTATAACTGTTAGCCAAATTAAACCTTTGTCTAGAACTTCAAAAGAGATGCTTATATTTTTAAACGGAGGGTGTACGTGGGTTTGATGCATAGCAGTAACTTAGGCTAGCCCACTTGCATTATCGATTTACCAAAAGTCTATCAATTTTGGTTGACACATATGCATGTCAAAATATTGTCGTCGCTGTTCAGGAAGGACATTGACTCTAGTTGTTGCACATGCATGCATTTGAGTTCAGTTTAATTAGTCCTATGTATGTACCAGCGATGAAGCAGATGGCGGCTACATCACAAAGCAAGAAACTAAATTCACCATTTATTACAAGATGCTAGGATGTCAACAAAAAGGACAGAAGGTATAGTCCATTCATTGTCTCAAAATCAGATAATCAATGTGATGAGGTCATTCCCAAATCTCTAGCTCAGCTAGAGTATAAATCATTAAACAAGTTATCAAACCACACAAACTACATACTATTTGTTATAAAAAGTTTGCTGAAATTATAGAATAACACGACTAACATCTTTGATATTATTAGTTATTGACCAACTAATATATATCAAACAACGACACACAAACATGATATTGGTTAACGAGATTCAGCCGAAACCTATATCCTAAGAGCTTTGGCTATGAGCGCTCCACCCGAATCAACATAACACACCTAGCCGTTACAGGTCTATGATCATCCTGTCATCCTCTATGTGTGCTTGCGCTATATTATCCTCATCATATTTATATTGTGTTATCTCACTCTCTATTTTAAATATTGTCAGGTTACAGAGCCCGGTACTAACTCTGCTGCTACCATTTGTTACAACTCTAAATTCAACTAGTCTACTATGATTAATATATATCCGACACATGTCATAACATCATTGGAGGACAATCTATACACCATATAGCTATTGACATTATATACTCTGGGATTTCTCCGCTGACCACTTCACACACACTAAACTAGATTTTGCTTGAAAATAAAGAGAAGTAAAGTACACTCTGACCCTCCTATGATTATTGCTCTCTCATTGGCTCCAAGTTGTAAGAAACAGGGTGGCCAAAAAGACTGTATCATTTAATTCTCACATCTCTCTCTTGTACCATTAGCAAATTATGTTCTCCCCTCCAAACGGTGGAATCAGCGACGCAGCACCTGGTTTGGACTTTGGGAAGTCATTAGAATTTGGCTTTGTCAAAGCTAGTTGCAAGGGACACCATCAATATCCTTTTTCCAGAGAAGGGGACACCATATTAACTTGGTAGTCATCCGGTGGGTGTGTACTATGCATGCATGGGCAAATGGAAAACACAGAAACACACGTGCGCAAGTGCGACTAAACATAAACTTTTTGGTGTAATTTATTGTCACAAAGATGTGATAAGAAGCTTCACTTAGCGTGGGACCCTGTTGTGAAATCAGCATCAGGATATTTAGCAGAAAAAAGTCATGAAAACCCAATTGGATGTGTGTTAAAGTTCTATATAGGTTCTCTATGGAATTTTTTGTAGTGGTACACGGTTGTTTGAAACTCTATTGTTGGTTCACGCAATTCTTTATGACATGGTCAACTTGGTTCTCTGGTGTGGTAAAAAAAAACTTATTTCTGTGTTACCATATTGTATTGCTAGCTAGTCACCTTCAACAAAACGAGTTGTGGATGACAAGTTTTAAATAAACCTACAACGGCAGAGCTATCATGTAACAGTACAACATATCATAACTTTTCGAGTTTTGTCAATTTCTATCGATTCCTACCGAACTATATCAAATTCTGGTAATGTGCTTCCTGTTGATAACTGAACAAACTTTGGTAAAAAGAAACTTCCATGACAAAAGGGTAAATTTAAATGGTGTTTTTAAAAGGTTGTAACTGTGGGGTTAGCTAACTCCATAGCTTATATGTTAGCGCTACCACCGTGAACCTAGGGTTATGATCGATTTAATTTGTGATATAGGCCGCCAAAAAGGAAAATGAAAACTTGTTGAACGATTTGCGGAGCTAGCTAGCTCCTTTTGTAGACTTGAGCATGTGAGAGTAATATCCATTGCTTTTGGATATCACCAAGATGATTGGGTTAATTTACGGCCGGTTTTGATTTGATACAAAAAGCTTTGCCTTCAATCCAAAGATTGTTCACTTTTTTTTCTTGGGCAGTAAATTCTAAAATATAACCATCTCTTACTCCCTCTAATAGTCGACAGGTTCTCTGCAGGTTATGTATAAAACATGGGGATTAATTTGTAATAGCTCTCTTCTTGCAGCAAACTAATGTACTAACATATGAACATTTCTATAGACTTTTCACTCCGAACCAGACAAAAGTGTGTCTGTTTATAGGTAACAGTGGCTACTTTTTGACTCATGTTTTTTAATTGATGCCTGATTTTTAATTGCTGGCATTTTAGTTGACCTTCCAATAAAAAACGAAACTAATTGCAGCGGTTACGCCAAGCCTACTTGGAAGATAAGGTTGGTAATGTGTTTAATATATTTAGTTGGTGATCATGCATGCAACCCCATCATTCTAATAGTAGGAAGATGCGCTCATCTACCAATAAAACATAGGAATTTCATAAAAATCTTTCAGCAACCACGCATAAAAACTGTGCTTAATTGGACAATACCGACACAAATTCTCCTTTGACCTGCATTTTGTTTCCTTTACAAAATGTCAAGGAACTTCTTCACATCCAAGTTTTTTTAAAAAAAATTATTTCTGGTATCTTGGTTGACATTTTATAAATGAATTGAAAATTCAGCCGCAGCTACGCAAATGCTGGGTTTTGATGAAAGATAAGGACATAATTAAGGTCAGATTTTGCATGCATGCGTACGTGACAATGGGCTTAATTATTTTTTTAGGCTGATGTCAAAGAAGTACAAGAGAAAAACAGGGGTGCATTGCCATGAATTTCAGAGGAAGTTGTTTGTCCGTTTCAGGTTTTTTCAATGGGAGCACGAGTGGCCATGACATTCTATAATCATATTTATGATACTTATCTTAGTATAACAATTATTTAGTTTGTTATGCAGTTGATTCCTAGTGTGTTTTGACCAGCTAGCTGCGTTTGACTCCGAGGATTTTGTCCGAATTGTGCAGGGAAGTCAACCACAGTAGATAGATGGAATATCTTCAGTTCACTCATTAATAGAGGCAATGTCAACTCTGGTGCCTTACAACTGACAAGGCCGACCATATCGACGGACATAGGTAGATTCGAGCGCGTGAGCCAGTTATCACTAACCTCAGCTAATTTGGAGTAAAATTTTTATATGTATATCATTAGCAACATTAAAACTAATGTTAAAAAATAAACTAAAACAAAAATAACCCCCCAAAATCAACTTCAAAAATTCAATTTTTGGCTCGCGTCACTGCTAACTGTGCTTGATGTGCATCTTTCTTGTAACCAGACAAAAAGAAACTGTTTTTAACCCAAGAAATTCACAAGTAATCTAATGCAACACTTTCCACATCGATCTACTACGGTACTACTACCTAACGACAAACCACATGAAAAACACCCTGGAGAAAACAGCCCAGAAAAACTGGGCCCAAAAAACCAGAAAATAGCGGCCCGGAAAAGTTGGGCCTAAAAATGAGGCAGTTTGTTCAGTCTCAAGGCCTCTCTCCCCCTTCACACAGTACAAAGCCTGAAAATTCGTCCTAAACAAATTGATACTCTTATAATCTTTTTACTAGCAAAATGTCTGTGTGTTGTAATGGATGAAGCCAGAAAAAGTAGCAGTGAGGGTGTGGGAGTAGGTTAATTGAGGTTCTTAGAGGCAAATCGAATCTTCCAGTGCAAGAAAGTCATTAACATGATATATATTATTTACTACTCTAAATCCACTGATATGTTTGATTATAAGAAAACTATTAATACCACTTTAAAATGTATGTATTACAGATTAAAGTTTGAAACCATAAAATTATTTATTAAGTATTTACTTTTGTCAATGTATTATTATGAGTCGGTTGCAATGCATGGTTATTTTTTCGATACTTGATATTGATAAACACTTTTTTTTCATATTATAAAGAGTAGCCATAGTAGAAAAAAAATATTTTTTACTAGCTATCAGATTAAGCTAACTACACTTCAATCGTAAAATCACTTTCACTCTAAAAAATCATAAGGAAATCGTACAATGGAAAGAAAAACAAGTGATATGTCGCAAAATAGTTTTCACTTTAAAAAATTTAAATCAGAAGGAAATCGTATAATGAATGGAAAAAAGTGATGTGATTAGGTGTCCTACACCATTTCCATTTCCATTTCCTTATAGCTCGGTCGGTAGAAAGTCAAAAACGAACGCTGGTCGACCAAAAATTTCCATTACCATTTTCATCCCCTTTTCACCCCTAGTGTTAACAACCTCGAGCAAGCATCCTATTTAAGGGTGTGTTTAGATCCAGGGGTAAAAAAATTTGGCGGGTCACATCGGATATACGGACACACATTTGAAGTATTAAATGTAGACTAATACCAAAACAAATTACAGAATCCGCCTGTAAACTGCGAGACGAATTTATTAAGCCTAATTAATCCGTCATTAGTAAATGTTTACTGTAGCACCACATTGCCAGATCATGACGAAATTAGGCTCAAAAGATTCGTCTCGTGATTTACACGCAAACTGTGCAATTGATTTTTTTTTCATCCACATTTAATGTTCTATGCATGTGTTCAAACGTTCGATGTGACGGGGCAAAAAAATTTTAGGGTGGATCTAAACAGGCCCTAAGTTGGTGCTGCTCAAGCTGTGAAAGTATGCGGTATTATTCGTGCTCCACTACCACAACACTACAGTGCTCGGTTGCTACAGTATCACGCGGTTCTGTGCTGGACTGCTGCTGTTCTACTCTGTGGGCTGGCTGCTGGGCCTCTGCACATCTGCTATTTGACTGAGCTACTTGCTTTCTCTTTTTTTTTTTCTTTTCCCTTCTATTTGCGGTTTACCTTTTCCCTTCTGTTTGCGAGGCGTCACAAAGCGCTGTCACGCGTCCGGATTAGCAGGAAAAATTATCCGGAAGTCTTACCTATTTTTTAATTAGGTATAGATATAGATGTATCCGTTACAATGCAAGTGCATTTTGACGAGTTCAATATGACAAAAAAATCCAGTTGAATAAGTAACTAAACAATCATATGAATTCCACTAAGTTCAATAGTTCGCGGTTTGTCCCAGAACACACTGAAATATTAAATAAGTTATAACAATATATAATAATATCTTTCTCATCAAACACTAAGAGGATAACGTGCTTAACCAAATTTCAGCCAAGCTGCTAGGAGACTCCATACCACGCTGTCTGATACTGAACCATTAAGTTCATACCGGCACTCAATAATATCCAGAAACAGAAATCGAGTCCTACAAACACCCGAAGGGAAAACCCCAAGGAATGTGGTTGCTAGTCCTTTTTATGGTTCCCATTGGTAGCCGGTGACCTAGACCGGTCTCCACGCCTCCTGTGAGAATCTCTATCATGTGGAGAGCTGCCCCGACGATCCCTTGAGCGTGAACGGTCCCTGCGACGATCCCTCGAGCGCGAGCGGTCCCTACGGCGATCCCTTGAGCGCGAGCGGTCCCTACGGCGATCCCTGGAGCGTGAGCGATCCCTGCGGCGATCCCTTGAGCGTGAGCGGTCCCTCTGACGATCTCTTGAGCGAGATCGCTCCCTTCTGCGAGACCGGTAAGGTGATGGGCTCCTGGAACTCTTTTGAGAGCCTGAATTACACAAAGAATGAACATTTGGTTATAACACACACTGTTGATATATAATAAGCTTGTCACAGATCAACGAAACTAAACTGAAAGATATTTTTATGTTTTTCAAGAGAAATTCTACAAGGCTAGGATCAGTCTAACAAAAATATGGCATAGCCTCATTAATTAGGGGTGTCCCATTTTTTATCAAACCAGATAGTTGAAACTAAAATTAATCATGCCCTGGAGACTAAAAAAAATACTGTAGCTCGCTCCAGTGAGAAAAGTGACTTGCCACTATGCAACAATATGTACTTGGAACTTCGAAATATAACACAAAATTCCATAGACAAATCACAAATATGCCTAGCAGCCTCTTAAGGTACAGTGAGCTCATTATTTATGGGAAGAGGAAAGATGAGTTTATTACTGAAAAATAAAATCAATAATTGACTAAAAAATTTAAAACAAACAGTTCAGGGACCATCCTAATCTTCTATGTGTTGGTTCAACTTTATTGGATGACATTGTGAAGAGGCAAATGACATTTGATCCTTGTAAGCTTGAATCCTAAGTGATAACTAATAGCAGCAATCCAAACAATATGAGTAACACAAATGAACTTGGAGAAAAGAAGAAAAGAAAAAAAAAAGAAAAGGATGTCATGTGCATACCTCTGCGGCCACAATATTTTCCAGGTGTAGGAGTTCTCTCCCGAGTTCTTTTAGCCTGTCATGAAGATAGTTGGCACAAATGTCAGTATTCTTGTAGATGAAACAAATGGTCAACATCATGCAGCAGGAACCTGGGGCCAATTTGTATATTCGTTCTGACATAAATTGCTTCTTACTATCAACATAAGAAAAGTGGAATAAATTATATCCATTTGCTAAAAATAATATGACAAATCATTAAAACTATGCTATCAATATCCCTGTGATACAAGTAGATGGGAATAACTTTACGTTGCATTTCAGCTCAATCAAAGTCGAGTTTTGCACATCTCCTCCATTACTGATGAAGCCATGGTGAAGCATTGGATGCTGCCTCTTGTATGCATCCAATCATAGGATTCATGTTGATGAAGCATGCATCAGTCCGGTAGCCTGAGTGGTGTTGTCGTGACACGTCAGCGGCACGTAAGTTCAGTCGATGTAGACAACGTTTGGAACTTGCTGGATGATGAGGTCGAGGTTGGTGATGATGAGTTGGTGATGCAAAGCACGCGTGCCACATGTTCAACGCTCAAAACCGCTAAACGGCATCAGCCCTCAGGTTGGTGCAGAGAGGGTAAGCCATGTTGGTGAGGGAGGTGCAGACGATAAGCAGTGCAGATGAGCTTGGTGGGGTTGGTGATAAGCACCAACAGGCCAGCAGCACAAGCGATTGGTGTCAACCATGGTCGAAGAGAGCATGGCATGCACCAACCAGGTTGACGTCGAGGCAGCTCACCATATAAACTGGAAGTTCAGGAAGTCAGCACGAGGAGTTAAGACCCCATTTGAACAGGCAGAGAAGAGGTCTTTCTCCATTCTCATACTAGGACAGCATGAGAGCACAACACAAACTATTCCCTTCTAGTTTATATCCTTTCACCTGTGTACAGTCCCTAGGTGGGCTCCCCTGAATATTTATTGCCCGCTAGACAAACTTAAGTTTTTCTTACCGTCTTTACTTGCAAGATTGTAGCATCCCTATACATCTCTTCAGGTAGGATCCTATTACATCACAGTCCAGCCAGAACCTTTCAATACATATCATGATGGACCGGTAGTATATATATCTGGTAGGGTCATTGTAATATCCCAATCCTTATAGTAGGATCTCTAGGATGAAGATCCTGCTACAACAATATCGATCCTACGTTTGTGAACAAAATCCGATGCTATGTGTGTTTAGATGCTTCGGATAATTTTGCATGCTTCCAAGTTGTTTGCAACATATTATTGTTATAAGCAATCATGTACCATTCTTTAGAATGAGCTACATATGGTACTTTGCACACAATAAAAGTATTTTATCAAAAGATATCCAACCAGGCTCAATCCCAAAAAGGACCATGTCTGGTATCCGAACCAGACAGACTAGTTTACTCATACTACATCATTCTTAAGTCCCAACCACATGTCAATACTTACCAAAGTTCTTAACTGATCTGAATATAGTTATTCAAGTTTCAATTTAAAAATACAGTTTTCATAGGAAGAAACCAGGATGTCACTAATGCATCTAAAGATTCAAGATAAGGAAAAAAAGAACAGGTTAGCATGTCATGTTGGAAAAATGTACTTGAGAATTTGAAGTTGGTATATATGGTTCTTATTTTCTAGAAATGCTTCCCACAAATACAGGAAGGATAAAACATAGACAAAACATGAGAACAGAACTACAAGATTAATTGATAGGAATACAGCAGCAAAGGGAAAATGAACTGTTTTATTATGGTTAGTGTGAGATGCATCTTACTTTTTCTACAGTGACCAGGCGACCTTCAAGTACAGTGCGGTGCAGGTACTTGATGCAACGTCTTGCATCATCAACAGTATCCATAGTCACAAAGGCAAACCCACGAGATTCTTTCGTACGAGGATCAAGAACAACATGACAGCTTTGAACCTGCAAATTACATACTAATTAGTGAGGTGTGAAAATGGTTTCCAGAACTGATAATCCGAATAATGAGAATCATAATCAGGATAGTAATGCATGCAACAACAAAATTGGGACAATACCTTTCCTTCCTTACTAAAGAACTTCTCAAGGTCTTCTTCAGTTACGCGAGTGGATAATCCAGTCACGTAAAGGTTATTCCCTGGGTTTCTTAAATCATCGTCTCGGCTCCTATTCAAGATCAATAACTGAAACTCAGTAGTGTGTAGCTTTGCATAATAACTAATAAAATTAAAACGTGCAACTTAAGATACTGCAACTAATATATCATGATCCTTCAGCAAATAATCTGATCTTATGCCCTAAAAAGAGGAAGTTGAGGGGTAAATGGTATTGGTAGGTTACAAATATATAGGTATGTAAGTGTTACTTGTAGGATTTTATGAAAAAGTATTAAATCTTTGCACATTAGTATAAAACAAGTGATGAATTGATCTCATATAATCATGTATGCAAGTTTTACATTTGAAGATATGTAATTGTAGCATTGCATATTATTGAACTTATAGTTATCTAGCTGCGACCCATTGCATCATACAGATATGATGCTAGTACAGAGAAATGTGCATGCCTGGAGCGACTCCTATCCCTTGACCTTGACCTTGATCTGCCATGTCTTCTAGGGCGAGGAGATCTTGAAGTACTGCGCCTCCTTGGAGGCGGAGACCTTGAATCACTCTTCTTTGGAGGAGGTGACCTAGAGGTACTGCGTCTCACTGGAGTGGGTGACTTTGACTTTGAAGTGCCATTTCTATCTGCAGGAGGTGTAATAGAACGTGCAGTGTACCTGAAAATATAACTGTATTGATTACAAAGCATAAAACATAAAGATTGTTTGGTGGAAGATATCATAGGAAAAACTGACCTCACTTCCTTGGATTGCGACATCTAATAAAAACACACACAGGAAAAAACATCAGATATAAAAACAAACAACTAAATTACATAAAAAACATTTGACAAAAAACAACTAAATAATTATTAACAGAAGAAGTGTAAACATTGAGATATAGCTATGAATGATAAATGTGTATGCTGCAATACTTGTCAAGGTAAGAAAAGAATCATAGTCATACTTAAGCCTATAGCAAGCACTCATTTAAATTGTGAACACAAAAGTATCAGCATCAAATCTTACATTTTTTGAAAAGGCAAATATGCTTATCTAAAAAAACAGCAATGCAAACTTAAAAGATAGTTACACCAGTTTAAATTGATGTGACGTGATAACAATAGACTATCCTAATAAGGTATAAAAATTGGCAGGTTAATGAAAATTAGTGTGGAGTTTATAGAAATATATGATATAAATACCCATTAACCTCATAGTTATGTCCATAACATGATATGTGAATAAGCTGAACTGAATGAACAATTTTGCCATCAAGAACATCATTTATCTCATATCTATACCCAGGTTACATTCTTGGCAAACATATTCATCCTGGTTTACAGCAATAATTCATGTTGTTATACTGGGCTCTTAACACTGAGCGAAAATACATATTATTACATTGGCTCAGCAACTGAATGCAATACAAGATGTTCATGTTAGGGTCAAGAGTAACTTGGGTGAGGCTGTTTTATCATGCTTTCCAAACACTTAGCATCTGTAAAACGATTGCGCGCAAATATCTACCAAGTTGATTCCATTCTATTTACTTGTATGGGAATAAGGAAAAACTGTTGAACGATGCGATAAATGTAACAGGTGCAACACAGCACTCAAGTATTCATTAGTTACTTTGGAAAATGAAAAGGTAATACAAAAGCAAGCACAAAGACATAGTATGATGAATAAATAATGCAAATGAATGCTCGAACACATGATAATGAACTGAGAAACAAAGCCACAACAGAATAGCACAAACTAATATGGTACAGCAGCTTGATAATTAGCAATAAGAACCCTGAAGAAACAAAAGGTGCAGTTATGCCAGACTAAATGAAAAGTTAATTAGCCAAACACGGAATGTTGTCTAGTGTAACCGTAGCACATAATCTCTTTCTGGCAAGTAAAACTGAAGATGAAGCAAGAAAAAAAATTCATAAGCAGAAGATGAAGCAAGAAATTTCAATCTAGGCCAATCCTTTTGTGCTCATTTCATCTCCTATTCCCTAGAATTCTCACTTAAGACCTTGTTGGGTTAATCCCCAAGAGGGAGGGATCGAAGGGGAATGAGGGGAATAATTCCATACCCTCCAAATCCCCCTCAATCCCCATGTCGAACAAGGCTTAAAGTTAAGATAAGCAGCGGATCAGAGAAGGCCAGTGGGTACCTGAAATCCTCCAATCCCACGAACTAGTTAACTGCTGTGTACCTGGAAGGAAACAAGATGAAAATCGGTCAGATATTAGCAACAAATGAACAGTAAATGCGAGTTAAACAAAAACCCATTCCTATCTTCTCATTTTTCAAATAATTTTCCGAGCTTCGAACCATGCGCTATTCAATTTCCTCAGATCCTTGTACGGTCCTACCGATCATAAAATCCTAAGCAGTAGGAGTAGTCGATTATTCAGAGATACGAATTTTTTTTCCCTTTCCAGCCAAACGAACTACCAGAACAACAACCCAGATCTTGCCAACGGACGGACCCAAACCCTAGCGGTAGCGACCAAATCCGGTGGACGGACGGACCATACGACACGCACAGGAGGTAAGTGCAAAAAAAAAAAAAAAATCCTCCGATCGCGTCGCGCGCGCAGCGAAGAAGAGAGCAAACTAGGGCGGATCGAGCGAGAGGAGTAAGGAAGGGCGAGGGTGAGGCGAGGAGAGATAAGGTCTTACGTGAGGGGCGCGGTGGTGGCTGGATACGGCGGCGGACGGGGCCGTGGAGCTCGCCGGAGGGCCGGATCTGGCCGTGGGTGGAGGGGGGAGGGGGAGCGGCGGCGGCGAGGCGAAGAGGGGTTGGGGATTCGGGGGGGGCCCGTGATGTGTATTTGGCGATAGGGTGTGCAATGCGTGTGGCGCACTGCGGCCGTACGATGGGTTCCGGACGGATGGACGGACGGATGGAAAGGAGCAGCGATGTGGCACTGTACATGGATCTATGGGTAGGATTGGTATAGGTGCAACTATTAAATTTAACTTCAGAAATTAGGTCTACAGTAAAATTGTGAAGTTGTTTAAATCCAGCTGCACCTCTCTAGTTATTTTGTGAGAGAGTTCTAAAACTGTTTGGCTGAGCTCCAACTCCACGAGAAGTGGAACCGAAGCTGGAGCTATGCCAGACAGATCCTAAATATTTTTTTTAACATGGTCATAATAAAATACTCTCGCTCTCCAAAAATATAAATAAGGTTTAAAATTTGTATAATTGTGTAAAAATATAACAACTCATCGCTCCTTCTTTGAGGGATACAATAGTTAATTCATGGAGTAAGTTGTATTAACGGTGTAAGAATTTGTTAGATGGATGTAATGTAGTATATGAAGTTGTCCAGTACGTGCAAACCAAAGACCAAAAGAACACTACATAGCTATTGTTGTCGATTTAGGTGTTGATTAAAATACTATGCAAATATATATTTGAGAAGTCACTTAGGCTATGTTCGGCAAAGTGGGTTGGGAACTCATTAGGACCGCACAAAAAACGGAGCAACTCATTAGCATATGATTAATTAAGTATTTACTAATTTTTTTGAAAAATGGATTAATATAATTTTTTAATGCAATTTTCATATAGAAAATTTTTGCAAAAAATACACCATTTAGCAGTTTGAAAAGCGTACGTGGAATACGAAGGAAGTGAGTTGGGAAAGTTGGGGAAAGAACTCAGCCTTACAACGTGTGCACACTTACCCCTGTGAACCCAGGCACGCATCTCTATGAGCCCCTCTAGAAAACTACGTCGGCATGAGATTAACAGAGTTACTATGAGCATCTCACTAGCAACAACAAGTACATCACCTATATAAGTAGACACGACTTAACCTGGACGGGTAGGTTCTATAAGGAATATTCTACTTAAAATCTATGCTATTAACTTTATGCATATTCAAGTCAAGTGTCCGAGTGAACGGGGGTAGGTCAAGTTAAACCAGAACAATCCGCGCTAGTAGCTCAAAGCAAGAAAAGTATTTGAATTGGATCTGGAAAAGTAAATACACTTTGAAGGTGAAAGTCTTTGGTTGGTTCCTCTTAATTGATCAGTTAAATACCTATGATATGCTTGATAGAAAACATTGAGCTATGCTCAGCTAGAGTAAGAGAGACTTCATTGTATCTTTTCTTGAAATGTTCATTCAGCTATCAGTGTTGAGCCCAGTTTTGTATTGTTTAGGATATATCACTTGCTTTTGAAGAAATACTATACCAAAGAAAATGTTCTCATAGATCTTCGCACTTCATTGAGAAAATCATTTATGCAGTTTGAAATATTTGGAAACAAAAGTAATTGTTTAATTTTCGATAATGTATCATGTATCCCCTTTTGTTTCTCTTGGAGATTACTTTTAAGAATGACCTCTCCCTCTTGGGTTATCATTTAAATGTACATGAGAAAGCTATCCTTTCACATTGGATAAACCTGTTGTAACTTCTTTCTTTACTAGTGAATAAAGTCTTGCATTCGCGCGACCATGATCACCATCGTACTATACTATAAATGGCGTATAAGAAAATCTATTAATAATACTAATGTAAATTGAAGATTCTTGTTGTGAAAAACATGTAAAATATACTATAATGTGTGTATTTTGAGATTTTGAACACATGCGTCACCTCCGATTTCTCCTCTCTTAAAGCGACGTCTCATCTTTTTTTTGTCAATTTGTTCACTCATATTTGAGTGCACCTCTAATTTTTACTGTCTTTGCTTCTACATTATTATTATGATGTTCTCGTTCTATCCTTATTTACTCCGCTCTATCGTTCACGCGTCCTCAAGTTGGTCGGTGTTTTTCTTCTCTTGACTCCCACCACTCTTATCCTTCGTATTACGTGTTATCAACCTGTGTATAGTCGTTGGTATAAAAATTTTGAGCATGGATAACATCTTCTTCACTACTAGAGCCATCGCATTCTCAACCTGTCTATTAATTACCGCATGAAGACATGTTATAACCTGACTTTTACTCAACTTGGTAGGAATATGAGTATTATTTATTTATTTTTTTTGAGAGGAGGAATGGGAGTATTTGATTGTAATTGTTGGGTCATTCCTTTTTTTTTCTTTTTTTCCATAGTGGCCTCCTCCGTTTTTTTCTCAGACGGGCTTTTAACCGGTCGAACGCTTATCCGTTCGCATTTGGATTTGTGGGTGTGATGAGTACGTAAATATTATTATTGAATGATAGCACAACTAAAATAATATTGTTGATAGTTAAGTAATCCCTCAATCCCATAATAAGTTTATTTTTAACTTATCTTATTTATCTTAAAATAAATTAATTTTTAGTAATAATTGCATCGGAGTTTATAAAAGTAGATAATAATTATATTGGGAGTAAACAAAATGAGGAATAATTGCATCGGTATTTGATAAAAGTAAAGGTATTCTAAAAAACTTATATTAGTATGTGCGGGATAAATAAAAAAAACTTCTTTTAGGACGGATGGAGTATTATTTACCCATTTCTTTATGCTGGTCAGTGAGTTTTATATCTTTTTGTATGTCTTTTTTTCTTTTTCTTTCTAAAAGAAAAGTGAATGTCTTGTTTTTGGGAAAGAGAATGTTTTATTTTTCGGAATCAAATCCTGCAATTTCCAGCGCAACGCTGTTTTGCCTGTTTGGTTGGTTAGGACTAATTGGATGGTTACATTTATGCTCCTAATTAGGACTATGCTCGTGCGCTCGCTGGACAATGTGAGGCCCCCTGACGTTCGTTCAACGCCAGCGTATCTCATTTCCGGAACCTTCTTTCTCGATCATCTTTCATTTGATGGCTCACATTCATTCCATCTGTTTTGTCTGCATTTTAATCCGATGGCTATTAGCAGCCGGTTGACGTGGCTAATTCTTGTTTCATTGTGAGATTAACTTTTCACTAAGAGAGATTTAATATATTCTTACTGTGGGGGCTTCCCCATTGTTTTCCATAAAAAAATATTCTACTGAATAACCTACTAGAAATACTTTTGTTCATGAATCGTAGACGGAAAGGGTATTTAATCTCTTGTACATGGTAAATATGTATTATTTACGTAGTTGCTCGGTCATAAATATTTGTGGTTTACATTTCTTAAAAAATTATATGTAACGCAAAAAAATGGTATCCTAGTTTTGCCTTGAAAAGTATTATGAACTTATTAGATTTTAGAGAGTTTGGCTAAAATTTATCAATATTTATGATTGAGGTGTAGCTATATTTCTCATTCCGTGATAAAGTGTGCACTGAGATAAAAGTGAATTTATTCAGGCAAGTCATCTACAAGAGGCCACGAGGGATAGGAGCTAAAAGCCCATGCACAACTCTTAAGCCTATATTTGTCACTTAGGGCATATGTATGTCACATCATAGAAATGTCTTTGGGTGACATGTAGGATGAGGATATTGCTAGGATATTACCATCTGTACAATACAGAGTAGCTTTATATGGACCACATTTAATATTTCTTGTTTTACCCCTTCAGTTTTTTTATTCAGGCACTTGTATATATTTTTTTAATTCATTTTAACCTCAAATTTACAAAGCATACCCTAGATGAGAAAATGAAATCATATATAAATCATGTCCCTATCCTCCACTTTCCCATTTCTCTGACACCCATAAATCAACTATTGACGCAGACACCAACACTACTTAAAAAAAACCATTTTTCATAGCACCGCTCTTATTTTTACTTACGGGTTTAATAGACACACGCATGTAAAAAACTTGATGGGGATTTCGGTCACCAACCACCACTATCACTTAAGACATCCGCTTACAAAAATAAAGGTCATTCGGTTAGATTGATGGGTGAAATTGAGTAAACGTGTGCAAAAATAGAGGCTTGATTTGGGTTGGGCGAAAACCACCGTTTGCTGCTCGAATACTCCCAAGTCCCAACTATATCGATTTATAGTGGAGAAAGTGGTTCCTAGAACACGTGGGTCAATTTTTGATCAACATGGGTTTATTTTTGAGCTCTGCTGTTGAACAGAGAGGTTAAGGTTGCATGCATACTTTATATGGAATGTGATACTTAGAATAAAATATTTTTTACTTTATTTGTTGTATCAGTACTATATTATATTCGTATGAATTGCACATACAGTATCCTACTTACTCCGTTTCACAGTGTAAGCTATTTTGATTTTTTGCTAAACTTAAATTTCTTTATATTTGACCAAGTTTGAATAAGATATTTTTTAAAAAATAATGCATAAGGAAAAATATATTCAATGTTGCATAAGAAAAAATAATGTTGATTGTACGATGTAAATATCACTACCTTTTTCTGATCAAATTTTAAAAGTGACTTTGGAAAAAAACCAAACTGTTTTACGTTACGAAACAGAGGGACCGAAAACTAGAACTTGAATTATATTGTTAAGCTTGAATTTTATATTATGGAATTTGATCTACTGATGGACTTCATATTATACCAGTTGATATTGAAGACTTCAAAGTTGAAACTATGTTGTTGAAATGTTGATGGACATTATATTATATTTGACCTATGTATGGTGATGCATATTGAATTTTCTTCGGTTTCAACAAAACTGGACTGTTTTCGGTCCTCGATCAAATAGGCGATGTGCTCCCTTTCAAAATTTCATTGCTTCCGTTTACAATAACGGTGAAACCAATCGGTTTTCGACATGTGATAATAGTACTCTTAAGGGTTTGTTTGGAGTACTGAATCGATTTTTTCCTACTAAAATTTTGGCGAATTCAATCGTATCAAAAGAATGTATGATCGGCTACCAGTTTTCACCAAAGCTTACCATTACCAAAATTTTAAAAAGTTAAAATTGGCTTCAAACTGTACCAGCCCTACAATTTAAGCTTATAGATTTTTGGTTTGTAAAATTTTATTTAGCAGTTTGTTATTTAAGCGGAAACCGAGCTATCACCGTAGTCCCGGATTGGACTGCTCCATATCCAAAGGGAATAATGTAAACCCTGCAGAGGGCACGTGTGCCATATCCCCGCATTTTCTGGTCCCACCGTCCCACGTGGCAGCAAGTCACGTACCAGTAGCAGTGCCACGTAGCCCACGTGTCCACACATACACACGACACGTGGTTAAGCAAGCGAAAGTCCTGGGCCGCGGGAGAAGAGAAGACGAGCTACTAAACAATCCCACATTGGCAGTGCATGGAAGCAGCCGAGAACAAAGCAATGTCCGGCGCGCAAGGTGCGCAGCCCAAGGGCGCCTTCACGGCGACCACGTACAGGTCGGCGGCGGCCGCGGCCACCGGCGGCGAGGAGGAGAGCCGGCAGCCGCCGGCGAGGACGGAGCTCCGGTCGAGCGAGGACGAGCGCGGCCTGCCCGTGAAGAGGCTGGAGGACAAGGTCGACGACGCCGCCGGGAAGGGCGGCCCGGTGTTCGGCGCCGGCGAGGACGACGGCAAGCGAGACCTCGGCGTCACCGGCACCGGCGGCGGCTGATTGCTGCTGCTGCTTCACCATGCTCTCTCTTGTAAAACTGTAGTAGCTGCTGTGTCTTGTGTGTGGCACAAGAAGTTGTAATAACCTGTAATGTTACCAACCATCAAGAGCTGGACTGGAATAATAATCGTAATAAAATAACATCAATTAGCACGCCAACCATGGCAGCATCGAATTGAGGCACGGAGCAAAATTTATTCCGATGCTAAACACAGCAAGGGTACACAAAGGATATATATATTACTAGTAGTTCACAATGGAGTTTCAGCAGCAGTACTATGATCCGAGGAACACTCACTCACGTTTACCGACAAGGTAATCGATAAAACTAAATTGGCAACAAACACTCAACTCGAGACATTTTTGTTTCGGCACAGGCACGGTGATACAGGCAGTATTTACACTGGTCTAGAACAGATTGCCGTTTGTTACCCTTGGAGCGGAAGAGGGGCAGGGCGATATACGGGCAGTACGTACTAGTTCTGTAATTGCCATGAGAGGCTAGAGGAGCTTCAGCATTTTCAGCCGCTCCTCGTGCTCCGGATCAAGCTTCGGTGGCGTGTAGTTGCCATGAAGATCTTCCACCACGTACTCCTGCAAGTATTAAAATTACAGAGTTAATACGAATAAATGCTACCCCTTGCTTACTTGAATGCATATCTTGGTGATATTCTGAATATCAAAATGTTATAAAGCACTCTGTTGGATCATGTCATAGATAGAAGAGCACTGCTCTGACGGAATTCTTGCCTTTGTGAGTTCTCGTTTGGTCAAGATATGATAATGCCGCTGCCAGATTCTTTGGACAGCCATAGTTGCTGCGAGGAAACCGTATGCGATACCAAGGATGGCGAACACGACAACGAAAACCACCACCAGGGCAAAGCAGGCCTCAAGAGAAGCAGGAAGGCAGTCCAGGACGCCCCAGCCGTAGCAGCAGTTCCGGCACCCAGCTAAGCATGGATCTTGGTTATCATTGAAGGAGGAGCAATGCAGTATCAACCCGAAGAAACCGAGTAGCACAAAGAAAACAACAACACCTGGAACACAAAGGGGCTATCAACTTAAGGAATTTTCTGTCAGGAAAGAAATGTGTACTCCACACTAAAGAACCACCAAATGTCCAGGCCATAAATAACAATGGTGAAGATGTTTTGACAAGAATACCTATACAGTAATAGAACGGTATTGGATGTTTTGACAAGAAGCGATCCCAACCATCACTAAAACTGTTTCTGAAACTTCCATCCCTATCTAGGAAGTAAGAAATTGCACCAACCATAGCAATAGTCTGCAAAACAAAGAAAATCAATGAAACTGATTCATGCTTGAACTTGAATTTTCACAACACAATGGCCTAACATGCATTAGTATTTCTTGGTGTATATAACTCATCCACAAAACCATATGACATCACTAAATATGGAAAAGGTTAAGTGAAACACCAGTCAGATCAGCCTTTTATTCTACTGAACACAATGCAAGAAAACAAGTACATTTGTAGCATTTAATATGTAACTTTGTGATCGGGCAACAAAAACAACAGGTTTAGGTGATGTTTTTTCACTGATAATCTTGCCATGTGGAACAGTGCCATTCTGGATGCTCTAAGCAGCAAGCAGAGTAAGGAAGTGCATTTCCATGTTAGAGATGTGCTTCTATGCACTTCAAAGAAAAAACTGCACGGATTTTAAAGAAAATGAGAGACCCAGATTAAAAGTTAGTTAACAGCCTAAACTTCATTTATAAAGGGTAATTTCATCCATGAGGGAGTTAATCTCTGAACCTATCGGTCCGGATTCCACATCAAAGCCCGCCGGCAACTGTTCCTGCTTGCCGTCGTCACAACGTTGAACGCCTGGTGCCTGGCTGTGGCATTTGCATCGCGCTACAAAAACTTGGCCGTTGAGCACTTAAGTTTTACAAACAGACAAAAAATGAAAGATGCATCCCAAACTGCAATCATTCTTGCATACAATTGTTCAGCTATTGTTGGCACTGCACCATGGGATCGAGAAGCAAGCATCAATGAGTTCATTAGCTTTTCATTTATATGGAGCAATGCATTGTTGCCGCAACGGTTTATGTTACTGATCTTGGCAGCAAATTTGCCCCATGGCTGCTGACAGTCTGCCACTACTACTCAAGAAAACAGCAAAGAGGCACAACTGGTGTGCTAGGCGCCTAGGCCTATGCGGGCTGGCCGGCCGGCACCGGAGGCGGAGAAGAACGAGGGAGAGAGGAGGAAGGGCAGCGACTGAATGGATGCATACGGGCATGGGATCTGGGGTATTTCTCTCTAGAGACAAAATTACCCTTGATAAAAAGTTTTAGGCTGTTAACTACCATCTAATCTGGGCCTCTCATCACCTTTAAAATCCGTGCAGTTTTTTCTTTGAAGAGCATAGAAGCACATCTCAAAGTAGTGCTTCAAAATGGTAATGCTTACAAGTTGTACGGCAAGAAACACGAGGATAACATCTCTTGCAACAAATATCCGGAACTTCATTTTACGCCATGAATTGTCCTCCCAAGTTTCCACTCGAAGATGAAATTGAGCCTTGCATGTTGTGCAGTGTGAAAATGCAAATCCTTCCTAAAAAAATTAGGCATTCAAAGAAAATCAGAAGTGGTACTCTATCTCCATTCAGACTAAATAGATTAAAAGAAAAATCATACTTAGAGAACTAGCATACTCAAGGAGATTCTAATCACAATGTCAATAACTGAAGTTTAGATATGAAGCACCAAGTTCAACCTAGATTCTAAAAGAAGGTTGCATCCTTTCCAGTGATGATCATTGATCAAAGGCTTTAAAGTGCCACAGAATGCAGCTGACTCTAAACTGTACCCTCCAAATCAAGCTGAAAGATGATAGGTTGGAGAGAGGCAGCTTGACTCCTAATGAATAATGCCGGCCAGTATATCTAAAGCTGATAGCACTGACATCTTTGTGATCTCAGATCTGCCATTTTAAAATCAATGGTTAAAGAAGCAAACGGCCAGTTTCTAATGCATAGGACGAGCACTGCCATTTCCTAGCAGAATAAAAAGATCCTAGTATGTAGGCTGCATTACGATTTACAGTATCTTTATAATCCAGAGGAACCTTTTAGTAATTGCACTACTCCATGTAATGTTCAACCACCCAGTCACTTCCTTATGCAAGTTTCATAAAAGCTTCTTGAAAGTGAATAATGATAACCTATAAATGCATACCTTTATAAAGCCTCTTACTATAAAATTTCCTAACAAAAATGATAAACCAATGTGGCAGCAACATTGGAGAGTACCTTAACAGATCTCCAGTGGTCAAGGCATGAACGGTGAACAAATTGTTGAGTTCCCTTGCACATGCAAGGTGATATTAGTTCATCACCTGCGCCATGCCAACATGAACACAGAAGGTTGGGTCAGATAATTTGTTTTACCTATTGCAATCTGAGAACCAGATTGTCATATTGTCTATTTACTTTGCACTCAGAACAAAACTGAAGTCCCACCCCTTCTTCCCTCCTTGCTGAAATCAGAAGCCACATTTTCTATTGACAAAAGCATTCCCAAATATTGAAACAAATCAGCAAAATTAATAAGATTACTACAGTATATAGGCTCCTCACCTAACTCTGAATCAGTCTCAAGGCAAATGCGGCAGCACCCTGCAGAAGAACCATCGGTCTCCTCATCCTCAATCTCCAGCGTGCTCACCGTTGCCGGCTTAGGCGGTGTCAGCTCCAACGATGACTCTGCCTCGTCATTTTCCCTCTTGAGAAGAGGGTCCGAGTCATTTGGGACCATCTCTTCCTCATTCCTATCCATCTTCGCTCTTCAGTCTAAAGTTCGACCGATTCAAGAACTACATTAACCAGAGAACACAAAATTCTGAAGTCACATAATAGGTTTAAACAGCTGCAACGATCAGCTTATGGAGCGAAAGAATTCTGAAGACAACAAGGCTTTAAAGTCAATGTCTCCAACCAAGTTGCAAATAAATACTACTAGCATTTCTGTACCTAGAACAAATGAAAACAACGAACTCCAGTTGTTATGATTAATCGCATGAAAGTTCGGCCGGTTCTTAGCACACGAAAATGTGAAGCGAACACATCGAAATTTGAGGTCTAGTTAAAACTATTCCCGACTTGCACATGGAATGAAACCGTAGGGCAGCATAACCCACGATATGATTCAGCGGCTAATCGATAAAATCGGCGGGATTGGAGGCTCCAGGAATTGAAATTGAGCAGGTTAAAACATAGCCACCGCTAAATCGACCCCAAAAAATCCATCAAAGGAACCCGCACAACTCCGGGAGAGAGCAAAGCCGGATCGCCACGTCGCAACACATATGATACCAAAAAATCTCCCCCTCTATCTCTCCGAGGATCCGATTCGTGGGGCAAAACCTCCCTGATTTCTACTACATATACAACCAAAACAAAACAAAAGAAAAAGAATAATACAACACGAAAAAGATTGAGGAGAACTCACCGGGAGGAACCGAATCCGGGGCGGGAGGCTGGCGAGGAATCCGCAAACGGCGCACACTCCTCCTCCTCCTCCTTCCGGGGGGCTCGCCGCCACTGGGGAGGGCGACCTCGTCTCGACGACGATGGATTCGAAGATTTCGGTAGGAAGCAACGCGAAAGAGAGAGAGAGAGAGAAAGCGAGTGGACGAATTTTGCAAGGAGCACCTCGATAGTAAGGAATATTACCGAAATTGGCACGGAGCACAGCCCAAGTACCCAACCAACGCGAAGCGACCACCCAAACGGTTTGGGCCACATTGACAACCGGCCGAGATTGGGTAAGGCCCAGCCCAACATGCTCCTCTCCGTCTTAACAAACAATTTGCGTTTTCTAAAAACAAAAATAAAACAACACGCACGCAGCTAGAAAAATTCGAAGTCCGAACAAACTTAGCCAGAGCCGCAAAAATTCCATCTTCAATCCTTCTAATTTCTATACTGACTTAAAATATTATAGTAGTGAGGTCGTTCTGCCATATTACTCCTACTAATGTAACTATAGGTTCTACAAATTTCGACATAACAAATGAATCATCTCCTGTAGTTTCATTGTTGGTTCTCCCTAAATTTCAAAATCACCAAATTATTCAATAAGACAAATTATAAAAGTACTAGTTAACTAAATACGTATTTAAACGATTTAGTAAAATAGAAACTTAATTTTTTTCGTCGTAAAGTACAAACTCTCCACTATGAAGTAGTTTATATAAAAAGTCAATGGAGAATTTACCAACAAGCCTAAATGGTTGCCCAAGAACCAAGGTGACCTTTAGAGGTGGATCCGCAAGTGTACACGAAAATGGTATGGTTTCGGATTATTTGTCTTGTCCGTCCATTGCATACTTGCATTTGAGCTTTTAACGGAAGGAGTATGACATGAGTCTTGCACCGGCTATTTGACAACACTCTACTAAGTAATGGCGTAATGGATACTGATACACAAGGGTAAATGAAAACGACTAAAGCTATGGGATTCAACTCGATAGATAGTGATATATATAACAGACTAAACAGAAGGTTTTTCTGTCCTTAAGTTAAGAGATACTAGACGCTGACATGTACCAAATTTCACATGAAAAACATGGGTACCTCTGGGTGTATTCAAATATCGCTATAATAAATCATAGGCCAAGTTATTGATAAACTTGGTGTGTAATAGACAGGATGATTTATTGATTTACTATTTGACATCCTCCAAGCAACACATGCCCCAATACCACTTTTTTAGAATTTTTTTCCCCATTTACCACTGAAACTCTCATGTGTACCACCATTTTCACTATTCTCATTCACGTGACGTCGTTATATATAATAAAAGACTAATGGTACAATTTGTTCCGGTGCATATGTTCCATTACAACGCACTGGCGCTTGGCTAGTCCGAGAAAAAAAATTCTCAGGCATTTCAACCAAAACTGGGTCACACGGGCCAAAGTGGCCAGGCAGATTCCGGTTAATTCCCTCTCCAAATGAACCAAAGAGGGGTCAAAAAAACTACGAGTAATTGATACCCGGTCACGGTCAAGATTGGTTAGCTAGCTCCAGTTGACAAATGGGTAAGCTCGTCGTCATGTTCACCGCGTGGACCGGCCATCGTCGGCGAAGTTCACCGGAGAGTCTGATTACGCCGGCCGCGTGGCCGTCACGCCGCTGCCGCCGTATATGCCCCTATGCATGAAAACCTACTCCCATATTCCGAACCCAAGCACACGTCTGCGCGTGACGCTCGAGTCACGTCATGGACTAAACCTTAATTTGGCAATCATAACACATACAAATGCCAGATGAAGCAATGACGATCGGAAAATTATCAGTTTTTTAATTAGTTAAAATATATATATAGTAAAAAGTGCATAGATGTACGAGGTGTACATCCCAAAAGGAGAACCCGGATGACGTTCTTAGAGCACCTCCAAAGTGAGAATTAAATTGAACCAAATACACTATAGAAGTCGAATCATACGTGTCAGTAGAAAAAAATCATCGAATACAACCGAATAAAGAAACTTTTCATTAGGGTGAGTAGGAGAGAGGAAGATGTAGGAGAGGCTGAGATTTTGTTAATGTGTGGGTCCAATGGATCCCACAAATCAATTTGTACACTGTAATCTCCAACAGAAGTTTTGTTCATTGGATGGATTAAACTAGTCGATGCTAACACTAGAGATGCCCTTAACTCAGAGCCTGAGAGTTGACAAGTGGCAACCTACCTCAGGTGAGGGACGAAACCGCTAATCAGCGGTCAGTCGCGCCCCCTCCCCCCTCGGCGCAGCGCAGCCACGTGGCGCGCGCGGAGAGGGGGCGGCGGAGGGAGGGCGCAAACGTTGCGTCTTTCTCGTTTTTTCCCCGGTTTTCTTTCTTTTTTTTCTCACGCAGTTTTTTCCTTTCTCTTCGGTTTTTTTCTGGTTTTTTAATATACACATATTTTTCGGTTTTTTAATCTATACAAACTTTCTATACGTCGTATACAAACTTTGTATACGTCCATACAAAGTTTGTACATATTACGCACATATGCAAACTTTGTAGACATATGTACACAAACTTTGCGTACAACATATACAAATTTTGTACATGTGTATGTACGTATACAAACTTTATATATGTTGGCAGTATGCCACGAGGCCCTTCGATCGAGTCTGCCGAAACCAGCCAGGCAGCGAGGATCCGAACTCTAGACGCCCGAGACCCCTCGAGGCGAAGCCCCGTGGCGAAGACATCAGGGCGAAAGGGGCGATGGGCGAAGAGTCACACCGGGTCCCTGGCAGTCTGGGCAAAAGCTGCATGGCGAAGCGTGCGCCGAAGGAGGATGACTTCGCCAGGCCGGACCCGATCCAAGAAGATCCAGTGGACCGGCCCAGTCACCCCGGCCCATGGACTAATGGGCCAGTAGTCGCCAGGAGGCCCGTTGAGGGCCCATACACCTTAATTACATTGAATACCCATGTAAGGGCCCCTTTATGAGGGTGACCATGTAAATTCCGCTGTAATAGCCCTAAACCCTAATAGGGGGATCTGTAATGGGGTTATAAATAGCTACCTAGGGCCATGTAAAAGAGGATCCCGATTTTTAATCCTGAATTGAATGCACTTACTTTCCCAACGACTGTTGAGTATCCATGTCCTTCGACGTATGCAGTTGTCGTTTCGACAACAGCTGGCGCCGACCGTGGGGACCTCCGAGCGAAACCATTGAGAGCGAATGCCACCGAAGAAGGTCTCAAAGGAGAGGGTTGCTAACCCAAAGGAGAGCTTAGCAGAAGAGGCGATGGCCGCCGAAGGGGGGGCGGAACCTTCAGCACCCGCCGAAGTGGGGACGACGGCGTCAGCTTCGGCGCCCGCGCCGCAGCCACCACCTTCGGCCCCTGCCACTTCGGCGGGGCAGGTGCCGGAGATCCCTTCGGCAACTCAACCGACTTCGACCACGCCCACTGTTGCGCAAACCGACCCCAACCTCGACGCGCAAGCCGAAGCAGGCATGGAGGCCATGCGACAGAACATGGCGCGACTCCAAGACATGCTTCGCCAGATGCAAGAGCAGCAACAAGCATACGAAACAGCACGGCAAGCCAAGGTTGCTACGGCCCCCATCCTATAGTACTCGGTAGGCCACATCCCGCCTCAAGCCTACCAGCAAGCGCCGGCACAAGCCCCTCCGTCACAAGCCGTTCAAGGACCAGCGTACCTCCACGGCCAGCCTTCGGCCGCAGCAGCGCACCCACTTTCTGGCGTGCGGCCGTAGGTTCAATCGACGGTGGTCCAGGTGCGCTCTTCACCACCCGGGCAAATGTCGCAGGCGATGGCGGAGGGGGCTTCGGCCCTGCAGGCGCAGCTCCAAGCTTTCCTCCAGTAGCTCAGTCAACCCCACATCATCTCAAGCACAACCCTTTCGGCCCAGCCGAAGGGGAGCTCCGGCCAAGGCGCTTCAGGGTGGCTGCCGTCGAACCAACTTGGGCCGGGGGCTTCGCCCTGGGGTCAGGGGCAGCAGTTCGACTTCTACAACACCACTCAAGCACCGCTGTTCGGAATCGGGCCACCGAACGTTGCAGCCCAGCCGCACGTGCAGGCTATGACTTCGCCCTTCGCCACGCCGTACCCACAGCCAAGCGGGCCCTCGCTGCAGGGCGTCATGGGTAAGGCCGGGGGCGAAAAGGGGCTGCCAC
Organism: Oryza punctata; assembly: GCA_000573905.2. Classification (NCBI taxonomy): domain Eukaryota; kingdom Viridiplantae; phylum Streptophyta; class Magnoliopsida; order Poales; family Poaceae; genus Oryza; species Oryza punctata. The sequence continues at coordinate 18,950,305 of CM002495.2, read as the reverse complement.
TAAGCGGGGGAATCAAAAATCGTCCAATCCCACCTCAGTTCAAATTCCCACCCGTTCCGCGGTACTCAGGCGAAACTAACCCAAAAGAGTTTCTCTCTATCTACGAGTCCGCGATCGAAGCCGCCCACGGCGACGAAAATACCAAGGCGAAGGTAATCCATCTCGCTCTTGACGGCATTGCCCGTTCTTGGTATTTCAATCTACCATCTAATAGCATATACTCATGGGAGCAACTGCGCGATGTTTTTATCCTTAACTTTCGAGGCACCTATGAGGAGCCGATGACGCAGCAGCATTTGCTCGGTATTCGCCAGAGGCCGGGCAAATCAATACGGGAGTACACGCGCCGCTTCTCGCAAGCCCGATGCCAAGTCCAAGATATAACGGAAGCATCCGTCATCAATGCTGCTTCGGCCGGGCTACTCGAGGGCGAACTCACAAGAAAGATCGCCAACAAGGAGCCGCAAACTCTTGAGCACCTGCTCCGCATCATTGACGGGTACGCAAGAGGCGAAGAGGACTCCAAGCGAAGGCAGGCGATTCAAGCCGAATACGACAAAGCCTCCATCACCGTTGCCAAGGCCCAGATGCAAGCGCAGGTCGCCGAACCAGCTCCCCCCGCTGTTCGCTAACCCCAGCCGGCGAACCAGGGGCAACCGCCAAGAGAAGGCCAAGCTCCCATGACTTGGAGGAAATTCAGGACCGATCGAACAGGCAAGGCGGTGATGGCCGTCGAAGAAGTACATGCCCTCCGCAAGGAGTTCGACGCCCAGCAGGGCGGCAGCCATCAGCAGCCTGTTCACAGGAAGGTCAGAAAGGACCTCTACTGCGCATATCATGGGCGATACTCGCACGCAACCGAGCAGTGCCGCAACATTCGTCACCGAAGCGGCACCCAAGAGCCAAGGCCGAATCAAGGTGCCGCGGTCGAAGTGCCTCGTGAAACGGCCCGAGAGCCGTCACCACCAGCCGAACAGCGCCAAGACACGCAGTGTAGAATCATCCAAGTGATCACAAGGGCTGATCCACCGGTCCAGCCGTCGAAGCGGCAAAGAAAGTTGCAGATGCGAACGGTGCATAACGTCACTGCCGCAGGCGAAGGGGTCCCGAAGTACCTGAATCGGCAAATCTCTTTCGGCCCGGAGGATGCCGAAGGAGTGCTATTCCCACATCAAGACCCCCTGGTGATTTCAGCCGAAGTGGCCGGCTGCGAAGTTCGGCGAGTTCTGGTCGATGGAGGTAGCTCGACTGATGTCATCTTCGCCGAGGCATACGCCAGGATGGGGTTGCCGACTTCGGCCCTCACTCAAGCGCCGGCTTCACTTCGCGGCTTCGGCGGGGAGGTGGTTCACGTTCTCGGCCAAGCATGGTTTATGGTTGCTTTCAGCACGGGCGAAAACAGGCGTGAAGAGCAGATCCTGTTCGACGTAGTCGACATCCCATACAGCTACAACGCCATCTTCGGCCGTGCAACCCTGAACAAGTTTGAGGCCATCTCCCACCACAACTACCTCAAGCTCAAGATGTCCGGTCCGGCAGGGGTGATCGTCGTCAAGGGGCTTCAACCCCCAGTCATGTCAAAAGGCGACTTGGCCGTGATCGACCGGGCAGTGCACAATGTGGAAGCCGAACCGCGTGTCAATCGTGTGCCGAAGCCAGCCCCTCATGGCAAGGTGATAAAAGTGCAAGTAAGCGAGGCGGACTCGGCAAAGTTCGTCCAGCTGGGAGGCGATCTAGGCGAAGAAGAGGCTAGGAAAATCCTAGAAGTACTCAAAGAAAACATTGACATCTTCGCCTGGAGCCCCAGCGAAGTGGGGGCGTTTCGCTAGAACTCATCGTGCATCGCCTGGCAGTCAAGCCAGACGCCAAGCCAAGAAAGCAGAAGCTGCGCAAGATGTCCGCTGATCGCCAAGAGGCAGCGAAGGCCGAAGTGTAGAAGCTTCTCAAGGCCGGGGTGATCAGGGAGATCAACCACCCGGAGTGGCTGGCGAACCTGGTCTTGGTGAAAAAGTCGAATGGCAAGTGGCGCATGTGCGTCGACTTCACGGACCTCAACAAGGTGTGCCCAAAGGATGACTTCCCCCTGCCGCGGATCGACCAGCTGGTTGATTCGACGGCTGGCTGCGAACTCATGAGCTTCTTGAATGCCTACTCCGGTTATCACCAGATCCACATGAATCCGGACGACATCGCCAAGACAGCCTTCATCACGCCGTTCGGCACATTCTGCCACCTCAGGATGCCTTTCGGCCTGAGGAACGCTGGGGCAATGTTCGCCAGGCTGGTGTACAAGGTGCTTCGCAGGCAGCTGGGGCGAAACGTGGAAGCCTATGTCGACGACATCGTTGTAAAGAGCCGCAAGGCTTTCGACCATGCGTCCGATTTACAAGAGACTTTCGACAACTTGCGCGCGACGGGTATGAAACTAAACCCGGAAAAGTGTGTTTTTGGAGTTCGCGCGGGTAAGTTGTTGGGTTTTCTTGTTTCTGAAAGGGGTATCGAGGTGAACCCCGAGAAAATTGACGCCATTCAGCAAATGAGGCCACCATCGAGCGTACGCGAAGTACAAAAGCTCGCGGGCCGAATTGCGGCACTTAGTCGTTTTCTCTCGAAAGCGGCAGAAAGGGGTTTGCCATTTTTCAAGACCCTCCGGGGCACAGGAAAGTTTAGTTGGACCCCCGAATGCCAAGCCGCATTCGATGAGCTAAAGCAGTATTTGCAAAGCCCACCCGCCCTGGTCAGCCCAACACCAGGAAGCGAAATGTTGCTATATCTAGCGGCTTCGCCAGTGGCGGTCAGTGCAGCCCTAGTCCAAGAGACAGAATCAGGGCAGAAACCGGTATACTTGGTCTTCGAAGCCCTACAAGGGGCGAAGACAAGGTATATTGAAATGGAAAAGCTCGCTTACGCCCTGGTGATGGCTTCGCGCAAGCTCAAGCACTACTTCCAGGCCCACAAAATCACAGTGCCTTCGCAGTATCCTCTGGGCGAAGTACTCCGGGACAAGGAAATCTCTGGCAGACTCAGCAAGTGGGCAGCAGAGTTAGCCCCCTTCGACCTGCATTTCGTTGCGCACACCGCCATCAAATCCCAAGTCCTGGCCGATTTCGTGGCCGAATGGACACCGGCGTCCGCTCCCGAACCCCAGCCTGTCGAACAGCCTTGGACAATGCACTCCGATGGCTCGTGGTCACATAGGGGGGCGGGCGCCGCGGCCGTGCTTATTTCGTCGGGGGGCGTGCCGATTCGGTATGCCGCAAGACTGCAGTTCGACATAACCAACAACACGGCGGAGTACGAAGCGGTGCTGCTGGGCTTAAGAAAGGCGAAAGCATTGGGGGTTCGGCGCTTGCTCATCCGAACAGACTCCAAACTGGTGGCGTGTCATGTTGATAAGTCTTTTGAGGCAAAAGACGAAGGGATGAAAAAATATTTGGAGGTTGTTCGGTCAATGGAAAAAATGCTTCGCCGGGGTAACGGTCGAACACCTACCCAGAGGACAAAATGAGGAGGCAGACGCCTTGGCGAAATCTGCCGCTTGCGGGGGACCGCATTCACCAGGCATCTTTTTCGAGATCCTGTATGCGCCAGGTGTGCCCAAGAAAACTAAGGATGTCATGGCCATCGACCAGACAGATCAGGGCGAAGATCCAGGGGACTAGCGAACTCAGTTCGTGAAGTACCTCAAGGATGGCTGGCTTCCAAAGGACGAAGCGGAGGCGAAACGCCTGCAAATTAGGGCCAGACAGTACAAGCTGGTCTCGGGGCAGCTATATCGCTCTTGAGTACTCCAACCTTTGCTTCGCTGCATCTCCTTCGCCGAAGGCGAAGAATTGGTGAAGAAAATACATCAGGGGCTCTGCGGTGCACACCAAGCTGCGAGAACTGTCGCCTCCAAGGTTTTTCGCCAGGGAGTATATTGGCCCACTGTGCTGAAAGTTTGCGTTGAGCAGGGCAAAAAATGCGAAAGCTGCCAGCGGCACAGCCGAAGCCAGACCGCACCACAATATGAGCTACAGCCTATCGCACCAGTCTGGCCCTTCGCCAGGTGGGGGCTTGACATCATTGGCCCATTCCCGATAGCGCGAAATGGATACAAGTTTGCAATTGTAGCCATAGAATACTTTTTGCGTTGGATCGAGGCCGAACCACTCGACGCGATCACTTCGGCGGCAGTACAGAAGTTTGTCTGGAAAAACATTGTTTGCCGTTTCGGAGTTCCAAGGGAGTTCATCACGGACAATGGCAAGCAGTTCGACTCTGACAAGTTCAGAGAAATGTGCGAGGGGTTAAACCTGGAAATTAGGTTCGCATCGATCGCACACCCACAGTCGAATGGGGCGGCCGAACGCGCAAATGGCAAGATCTTGGAGGCACTCAAAAAGAGGCTTGAGGAGGCGGCGAAGGGCAAATGGCCGGATGAAATGATGTCTATCCTTTGGGCCCTCTGAACAACTCCCACAAGGCCAATCAAGTTCAGCCCGTTCATGCTCCTCTATGGAGACGAGGCGATGACCCCAACGGAGCTAGGGGCTAACTCACCAAGGGTGATGATCTCTGGGGACGAAGATGGGCGCGAAGTGTCGCTCGAACGCCTGGAGGGGGTACGAGTCGAAGCACTAGAACACATGCGCAAGTACGCCACAAGCACTTCAGCAACCTACAACAAAAAGGTTCGCCCAACAGAGCTCCTGCCCGGCCACCTCGTCCTGAGGAAAAAGGCGAACCCAGTAGCGGTCGGAAAGTTTGAGTCAAAATGGGAGGGGCCATATCTCATCAAGCACAAGTCAAGGACAAACTCTTTTTGCTTGGCAACATTAGAGGGTGAAGAGTTCGATCACTCGTGGAACGCTGCTTCCCTCAAGCGTTTCAATGTCTAGAGAGGGTGGCACCCCATTCGCCAGAATGTAAAAATGTACATATTGTTATGTAGCTTTTCGGCATCCGCCACTTTGTAAGCCTTTCGGCACAAAGAAAAAGAAAAGAAAAAAACTGGACGTAGGGCTATTATCCACCCTGGAGGCCCGAACCAGTATAAAATCTCTGTGTCTTTCGCCTTCTTTACTCGTGTGCATGATAATTCGTGGAAAAACCCCAAGGCAAACGCCTGACCAGCGAAAACGCCAGGGGGCGAAACGAATCGGCCGAAGCATCGCTCGCCGAACGTTGAAACCGCGACAGCTTGTTTCGGAAGATAAAAAAAACCGAACACCGTTATAGTCGATCTACACAACCGCGTCGCTGTTAACACGGAGCGCCCAAGGTCGACAACGGAAGTCGAAAGCTGAAAAGTCAGCATACCTATTTCGCCAATGTACGCAAAGGGGCCGATACATTCCGACCCAACGAAAGCACAAGATGTGATAATGCAGAAAATGGCGAAAAGGAAACAAAAGCACACCTTTATTAACTTTGAAAAACAATCCACAGTACATATCGTACAACATGATACAGGCGAAAAGATCTACACATTCACTTACAAGTAAATTACATTTTCGCCCCCAAAACAACTACCGAAAGAGTGATCCGGCGAACATGGTTCGTCGTCACTACTAATGTTGTACACTACCCTAAGGGGAGAAGGGGGCGAAACTACAGAAAGGCTATAGCGGCGTTGGGCGATCGCCTCTTGCTGATCGGTCCGCCGATGATTTCGCCAAAAGCGAGCCATGCCGTCCAGGCGCGCCACGTGGACACGGTCGTAGTCCTCCAGCGTTCGCTCGGGGTGGGTTCGCATCCAGTTAGCAACGTTTACAACTTTATAATTGTGGCCGTTGATCATCATCTCGCGATAAACAGGCCGAAGCAGGTAACGAGCTTTCGGCAAACTCTTCACCGCGATGAACTTCTCGTTCCTGCTTCGCCAATCCCCAAGAGGGGGCCGAACGCAAAGCTTTCGGCGTCGACCCTGCAAAAAGTGGGGAAGTCATGCAGGAGAACATAGAAAAGCGAAGTTGGGGCGCACGAACTGGGCGAAATGACCACGTAAAACAACGCAAACATGTGCAATGGAAACGACACGAATGGCGAAAATAGTTATATATTTCAAAACATTTTGGCACCCTACAGTAAGGTAGACCGTTGGCCATATTTACATGGTTCGCCCTGTACGGCAAACATCAAAAGTGAGAAAACAAAAATTACAAGAAACGGGCGGAGGGCCTCACACCTCTGGGTGGTCTTCGGCCCCACCTCCGCCCTCTTCCACATGCTCTTCACCTTGGTCCGCCGCCTCTGTCTTCGCAAGTTGCTCAAGCAGGCGGGCCTTAGCAGCAGAACGGCCGTCTTTTTGCCAGAACTGCTTTCGCCAGGCGCGGAGCGCGGGCGAAATGTCCTGGGCGCTCACCTCCCAGTCCCCCTTCGCAAAGTCGGGAAACTAGGCGACATGGTTGCACCCGCACTGCTGCAGCAGGCCCAAGGCGAAGGCCGCTGACACGCGCGCACAGCAATCGCCGTACGCCGTTGCGCAGTCTGAGACCGCGCAGCTAGCCTGCTGGGTCCACTCGCAGAACTCGAGCGCGGAGGCGTTTTCGCCCGGGACACCTCGCGCCTTCGCCCCCATGTCGTTGAGCGCGAGGCGAAGAGTACGGTAGGCAGTCTTCGCAGACTCGGCCGTCCTCGACACCTCCCGAGCAAGGCGTTGGGCCTTCGCCTCCGCCCTGTCCGCGTCCTGGTGAAGAGCCTCCATCTTGGGCTCTGTCATGTTATAATAATCAGTGAGGGCAGCGGACTGCCCTCGCTCCTTCGCCAGCTCGGCCTTAAGGCGACTGATTTTAGCCTTCGCCTCGTTGGCCGCATCGAGTTCGGCCTGAAGGCATTTGTTCTCCGCCTTCGCCTCCCGGAGGGACCGAGCGAGCCCCTCCATCTCCAGGCACTTTCGGCCTAGCTTGTCATCTTTCGCCCGAAGGCGGTTCTTCAAGCCGTCGAGGCGGGCCCGCATTGTTCGCTCCGTCGAACAATGGGCCGCAAGGATCTGACAAATAAGGAAAAAAGAGAACGAGAGATAAGTTAGGATGTCGAAAACGATGACGAAAAGAGAACATTTATTACAAAGCTGCCTTACCCGAACGGCCAAGCTCTTAACGGCGGAGCAGCCCTCGTCGAACTCGTTGAGCTCGGCAAAGAGGCTGGGGCCGTCGGCCGGCGCGACAATATTACTCACCCCCTCAACGAAGGGGATGAGCTCCGCCCGGGTCTCAAAGTCCCCGGGGGCGAAGCGGGGCGGCGCTGGGGCGTAGTCGGAGCCGGATGTCTCAGCCATTTTCTTGCCCTTGTCGAGGGCAAGTGGCGAAACGATGGGCTGGCGAACCGGGCTGCTGAACACTTGGGCGGTCGCCTTCACCACCCGTTCGGCCGAAGCCGAAGCCCTAGCCCCACCCATCGCCCACTTGGACTTTGTCGGACCATGGCTACGCCCTGCGGGCGAAGTAGGCATCCCGTCGGATGACTCCTCATCGCTAAAGGCGTTCGCGATGGTGACGACCCCTTTCTTCCGGGCGGCCTTCTTCACAGCCTCCCCCTTCGCCGCCCTAGCCGCGGCGATCGCGACCAAGGCCTTCGCGCCCTCCACGTCTTTGCGGCGAAGGGGCGAAGAGGCCGACTCCGCCCTGGTTTCGGCACGCTCCGGGCTGGGAGGTTGTGTGTAGCCGCACGTCCCGGAGCGGCTATCGTCAGCTTCGTCCGCGGCCTCTTCGGCCGCGAACTCAGTCTCCCCCGCGTCCTCCTCTTCGGCGTCATCCTCATCTTCGATGTCGGAGTCGGCGGAGGCAGGAGCCTTTCGCTTGCGGGGGGCAAGCTTCACCTGCCCCCGCAGACGCTTCCAGGACGGGCCCGCTTCGCCGGCAGCCTTAAATGGCTTCGCCCTTGGGGGCAGTTCGCCGGTGTAAACCCGGTTCGCCCGGCCAGCAGCTTGCCGAGTCAGCAACTGGCTGTACTCGGTGACCGACACGTCACCGATGAGCCTACGGGCTTCGGTGTCGGCCTGCGCCAGGGACAACACTGAAAAAAGCGACAGATCACTATGTAAGGGGCTGAACAAGAAAAATGGGGCGAAAAAGAAAACAAAGGAACAATAGAAACAAAAACTCACCGTTCGCCCTGGTGGGTAAGATGAGTTTCGGCAGGCCGTTGACCTCTTCGCCTTGGTCAACCTCGACCTGCCATGATTGCGAAAGGGGGCATATTCGCAGCATGCAAAACTCCTCGACTAAGTCCCAGCAACTTAGTCGGGAACACACCCTTCGAAGCAGGGCGAACCGGGCCTCCAGGGCGCCACTGATGGCAACCCTCGGCTTCCGGGCCGGCGAAATTGCACGACGCCGCCAACGAAGGGCCCTCGCCGCTTCGGACCCCGCCTCGAAGGGGATGGAGTGGTAAAACCACTTCGTCATCCAATGGCGGTCCCACTTCGACATTGCGGCATTGACCAACCATAAGTCGGCGCGCTCGGGGCGAACATTGAAGTTCACACTCCCGAACGCGGTCTTCGGGGTCCCAGCGGGGGTGACCACCGTCTTCGAGTTGACGACGGCCGAAGAGGTCGGCGCTAGGCTCGAACCCAGCAGTCCGGCACGCCCAATCGAAGATGGCGATGCGGACTAGAGCCGAAGGGCTCAGCTGGGGCAGCTCCACCTGAAAAAGGCGAAGAATTTCCGGCAACAATATGTTGCACGGAAAACGGAGGCCGACCTCGAAAAAAACGGTGAACACCACCATCTGGTGTTCGCCAGGCTGCGGCACCTCGGCATCCCCGGGGGCGAACGCCTGCCCTTCCGCCACCAAATCAACCATCTTCGCCAACTCATCTTCGTCGATGAGCGAAGACCCTAAAAACACCGTGGTGTCTTCGTCGATCCGGCCTGGGTCAGGGCTGGTTGCGGAAACCGGGTTCGGCTTGCGGGGAGCCATGGCGAAGTAGATGTGGATGGGCGAAAGGAGGTTGTTAGGCGAGGGAGTTCGTTCAAAGTTAGCCGCGAGCAAGAGACGGAAGAGAGAATGAGCGCGGTGAAAATGAAAGGAGTGGCAACGGTGAAAACGGGAGGTAAGAATATATAGCCTACCAAACGACACTTCGCCTTCCCATCCAATCAGGAGCGGCCACGTGTCGCGGGGTAGGCGAAACGGTAAAATCCCATGGACCAGGCCGTGCAGTAGCGGGCTCCCAAGGAAAGGCCCATCACTACTCGCCACGGCCCAACGGCCCATCACTGTTCACTACGGCCCAACAGAATAATACGGGCCACTTCGCTATTCATAGAAGGCGAAGGCCCAACATTGTTCACACTAAAGACCGGTCAAAACCAGTAAAAGATAACATAGCTGCTCGTGGTGGGCGAAAGCCGTACATACAAATCCTTTTTCGCAAAAACGAATATCACACATTTTTTGCAGGACCCGAAAAGACAGGTTTCGGCAGGAGCATCGGTCGAAAGGGGGCGTCTCATACCATACTACATGGTTTGCACGGTCTCGGCCGAAGCTCCTATCTCACCCTTGCCCGTGAGGGGCTTGTTGGCAGTATGCCACGAGGCCCTTCGACCGAGTCTGCCGAAACCAGCCAGGCAGCGAGGATCCGAACTCTAGACGCCCGAGACCCCTCGAGGAGAAGCCCCGTGGCGAAGACATCAGGGCGAAAGGGGCGATGGGCGAAGAGTCACACCGGATCCCTGCTAGTCTGGGCGAAAGCTGCATGGCGAAGGCGTGCGCCGAAGGAGGATGACTTCGCCAGGCCGGACCCGATCCAAGAAGATCCAGTGGGCCGGCCCAGTCGCCCCGGTCCATGGACTAATGGGCCAGTAGTCGCCAGGCGACCTGTTGAGGGCCCATACACCTTAATTACATTGAATACCCATGTAAGGGCCCCTTTATGAGGGTGACCATGTAAATTCTCCTGTAATAGCCCTAAACCCTAATAGGGGGATCTGTAATAGGGTTATAAATAGCCACCTAGGGCCATATAAAAGGGGATCTCGATTTTTAATCCTGAATTGAATGCACTTACTTTCCCAACGACTGTTGAGTATCCACGTCCTTCGACGTATGCAGTTGTCATTTCGACAACAATATATTTTGCATACATACGTATATAAAGTTTGCATACGTATATTTTATACATATATACGTACATATGCAAACTTTGTAGACATACATATACAAACTTTGCATACGACGTATACAAATTTTGTACATACACACGTATACAAACTTTATATATTTTGCATATATTTACATACATATACAAAGTTTGTATATTTTGTATACGTATATATACAAAATTTGCATACGTACGTATACAAAGTTTGTAGGTGCGCGCGGTCAGTCGCCGATCAACATCGCCCGGTGAGGGAGGCATGCCCGAAACAGCTACTCGGAAGTTGACATGAACCAGTGCAAGCAACTCAGAGTCGTCACTACTATTTGCCTGGGTATCCATGGTGCCTAGCATGTGCCACGCTCTCAGGAGATAAGCGGAGGAGAGCCTGAGAGTATCCAGCAAGGGATGAGATGAGTCCCTACTTTAGCTTCTGACAGATGACGCAGTTCAATGAAGTAGGGTGATAATTGCAATATGGGAAGTGATGTTCATGATACTCTCCCACGGTGGGAGTCCCACCTATTTTCCCATGGGTTAGGTAAAACCTAAATAGCATATAAGCGGTAGGGAGTTCCCGATGATGGGGGTGAAATTTTTTCAAGGATCCTAGACACACAAGACCAGGAGATCTTAGTGTATGTTTTTCCACTCGTTAATAAAAAAAAAGGCAAGAGTTGAGTTGTTATGAGACCTAAACCTAGGGAATGATATTTGTCCAATTCTTTAAATTTAGGCAGTAAAATCATATGAGATTAGGGCAAGTATTATAAGCATCCAACCATAATCCCTTAGATACCACAATCCCCTAGATACTACATAAGTTTAAATATTGAGGTGAAGGAGAGAAGAGATGAGAGAGATAAGGAGCCACCTCTCATACAAGAGGTAACCCCAACACAAAATTCAAGACAAAAGGAGATAGAGAAAGAATAGATTGGAAAAATAAACATTGGAGCTAGTGTATTAGAATTAGTATAGACTAGTAAGTAATATACCCGTACTAACGTTATGGTACTATAGAAATAGGAATTTCGATTCACATCATTAAGCTCCCATTGAGCACAGGAGGAAGCGGCGATGGCAGGATGGATTACTCTCAATCAGTCAAATTGATCTTTATTTCGATTTATGTTCTATATCAGATATATGTAAGACAAAGTAAAAAAAATAAAATTATCTGATAAAATTAATTGAAAACCATCAACAATTATATATAATCAGAAGAATAGTAGTAAGAGTTGGCAACAAATGTTTATTAACATTCTTTTGGACGCTTGTGTGCTAAACTGGAACAATTGTTTTAAATGACCACTATAAACTAAAGATGATGGTTCATTGACGAAGCTTATTGACCAAGATAAAACATGCAAAATCAGAAGTAATTTTGCTGTTCTTCCTAAGGAATAATTTTGCTTGCATCAGTCCACCGCACGAACACCAATATTAAATTGCAGAAATGAACCTCATTTAGTGAATCAGAGATCTCATAAATACATACTTGATAACCTTGCACAAGAGAGGAACCCTTTGTCTACCCTAACCTACAAAAATATGACACAAGTTTGAATTTGTAGTACTACACACAACAAATGATAACCTTATTGTGAAGTATATGTACAAGGTGGTCTGAACCAATATTTGGGCTCTAACTTTGATGAGGTGTTTCCACCTCTATTCTCTGAACCTAAAACTAAACTAATCTATCTAGTAACATACCCCTACTAATGCTACGATAATATTTGGTAATATAAATATTGTACATCCACGTCGTTGAAAAATGCTTTTCATTGTTAACTAATACAAAATGTTGTACATAGAAAACTCGGCATCCATTTAGAAATCAATAGAATCACTGAAAACAGGAGCACTTTTACCAAACTTTAGCTAGCATCACAATATAAAAACAAGGTAATACTGATTTTCATCGAACTTTATCCTCTTTGTTTGAATATACAACTCAATAATAGATTAGCCTTCTTTTCTCTATGAGGTGGTTTGTCCTCCATGCACCAAGAAATAAGTATATATGGTTAAAAAGCTAAACAAGGAGATTTTCTTTTGCTGTTTTGAAGCAATGAGATATTGAGATATATACAGTGTCATTCCTCCAACCATAGCACGTAGTCATGTTTTGTTCTTTCAGTCCATTTCAAGATCAGAGTGGAAATTACCTCTAGTTATCATAGGCCCCCTAGTTTCACCTTTATTTGGCTTCCACTTATTGGAAAATATACCCTCAAGATCACCCAGCAACTTCTGAATCTTAAAAGGTGAAAAACAAACAATTTAACAATTGAAAAGGCAAAAGAATATGAAGCAAAATACACTATCTGTATGGAATTTTGCACAATATATATTGGGCACAGGAAAGAATTAGGGCTATCTGAAACTCCCTAACACTGATTGCTCACTGTAACGTATCTTATCAAAAGAAGTAACTGAGAACATGAAAATTGCAGTGTTAAATGTAGGTCCTGCAAGCAAAAAAGGGGTGGAATACTCATCAGATGATGATAACACACACAGAGTTAACACTTTCAAGCTCTAATTCCATGGTAACAGCTAAATATTACAACAAATTTTGCTACTTTAAATTCGATCCGGGTTAGCAAGGAAGCAACAATGTGCAATTTCGTAAAGAAAACGTACTTAATTTAGCATCTTTATGGAGATCTTTTAACCCAACAAAGCTTGAAAGAGGGAAAAAAAGCATTACTGGAAATGTTTAGTTCCAAAAACACCCTGTATTAAAAAAATGTTCCATAAGCACCTAGCTGCAGATTCTTAACATGATTTAAACCGTGTGCAAAGGAGGATTGTATTAAAATGGCAGTGACACAAATTAATACACTTAGTGAATGTACCGGTTTCAAGTTAACAGCAATTTCAATAGAAATGCCCATGGGAAACATCTAATGGAGCTCATCTAGTCATCAATAGAAATTTCAGACATTACACAGTAAAATATTTTAAGCATCTAAATTCACGAAAATTAGGCAAACATCCTTCTATTTCAGTTTTTTTATCCTGAAATTTATTTATGGAGAATTAGACAATGAGGCAAACTTCATTCTTTTAACCTCGTTCTGCAGACCAAATGAAGGTACAAAATCATTAATTTGTTGAATTGCAGACTGCAGTGCTCACTTAGCATCAATATTATGCAAAGAATACCTTACTAACAGAAATGCTATCGTGAACTATTCCAAAACATGCATAAACTAACATGGCTATAAGCCACCTCCCTTACCAAACAGAGAAGACAATATTACAGAGAACATCCATTTTAGTGCAGAAAAAAATAAGGCAGAAAATTTTACCTCATGTCTCAAAGATCATCTTATTGTGAGGCACTGAGGCATCATCATATTTCTTGAGCAACTGGTACACAATGGCACTTTCTGTCTTCTCGTTGTCACATCTCACTTTGCTCACTTTCGTCATGAACTTGAAAAATATGATAATGATAACACCATTCACGGTATAGCCCCTTAGGCATAACAGAAAGCCATTACCTGATTGAACTGGAACATGTCTATCAAAAACCTTTTGGGGCAGCAATAGGTTGCAATTCCATGATTGATCTGCTCTTTTTCTGTTGCTGAAAGTAAGCCACATATGCCCAGGTCTACACATAAAAAAACTCACATTTAACTGCTTATATAACCAAGACAAAAATATGGAGAATTGAAAAATGGGAGGAGCGAGAGGAACCTGTTCAGGAACCAACCTCGAGGTCGACGAGTGCCATCAGAAGATGCCACGTCCTTGCTCCTTTCTTGCTGCCAGAAATAGTTGACGATGACCAGAGCGGATAGGCACGATGAGGATCCGAGCTAGGGTTCCTGGCGGCGGGGCTGACCGGCATTCGCAGCGCACCCATGCCCTGATTTGGAGGAATCATCGCCTTGATCTGGAGATGGCGGGGCAACGTGACGGGATCTAGGGATGGGGGATCGCACGGCAATGTGGCTATGGACAATGGGCGGCAGTGATAGCGACGACATTTTGTGGGGGTTGTGGTGAGAGGGAGGGATTGCGCGGTGATTTTATCCGTTGACAGATCGCGTGAATGCGGGGAGGGCAAGGGAGCGCGTGATTGGGGGGAGATCTAGTTTGTTGGATCTGTGAGAGGCGATCTACCAATCAATGAGGAATGAGGAATGTAACATTGTGTTGGTGAATTATAGGATAAATGTAATATATTGTATATGTTACCTCTACATTTATTAGTTGATGATATAGTCTAAGATTAGAGGTAGCACCCACCTCTATTATAAAACTTGCCCTTATAACCCTAAACCCTCGTAGCAGAACACCAGGTTCCTCGGATTTAGGTTTATTGGGCACAACCAATCGATAGCCCCTCTATTGAAGGAAGTCAAAAGCAATTATGGCTGCTTTAAGCAGTACGGACACTGTAATTATACCATGTCTTATACAACCTTCTGTTATCCTCTTGTTCAACTATTTATTTAGAGTAAATTTCACAAAACTACAGATAGTTTGATCAAACTATCACAAAACTACAGCTTAATGTGTATCATAAAACTACAGATTTAGTGTCAAATTTATTATAAAACTATAGATTTAAGATATATGATCACAAAACTGCAAATTTATCAAAACTACAGGTTTAGTGTTAATTTAAGTGCAAAATTACAATGTTTATAGGTCCAACATAATGGTAGTGCTAAGAGTTTTACTCAAATTTTGTAGTTTTGTGATAACTTCGATATTAAATATGTAGTTATGTGATACTTTTTTTTGATAAATTTGACCTGTAGTTTTGTGATACAATTCATTAAATCTATAGTTTTGTGATAGTTTGATCAACATATCTATAGTTTTGTGAAATTTACTCATTTATTTATTCTAACAGATTATAACAGATTATGTAACATCCTTACACCAATTATCTTCCATATAAAAACATCCAGCTAAATTGTTGCAATTGGTGAAAGACAAATTTAATGTACAAGTAAAATAGATATGCATTAATTGCAACGGGTAATTTAATAAGTACGACTAAAATTATTTTCACCTGCACGGGCATTTTTTTCGAAAGACATGCAATGTCTCATATATGATATTTGTCAAGGTATACAAAATAACAACATGATACAATTAATCATGTAATAAAAAAATTTACGCTGAAAACCTTTCTGATCATCGTCTTCTTTCAATCGTTAGAGCGAGTACAATTAGAGTAATGTAAGCGGGCTGTACAACTTATCATATCATATTTATGTTTATGTGGAGAAAATAGAAGAGGAGAAAGAAGAAAAAATGGACTACATATTTATAGCTAGTTGTAGCACGAGCTTTAATAAACTACGTGAGAGATGGATGGATTAGATATTAATGATGTAGTATATATGTACAACTATAATAAGTTAGCTATTAGATTAATTATAGATGATGTTTTAATTTTTGAAACGAGTAATTAGCTATATTATTAAACTTGCCTCTTATTTTACTAGCATAGAAAGATAGGATACACCCTTTTCGTGGGTACAATTAATCATGGATGTATCATTCATTATGTAATATCCGTGGAGAAACTATAGTCCAACCTATAGTACGAATTGCGAACTTATGATCTCGGTGGAAAAATTATGATGATGTTGCTTCAGTTTCATACAGTGTTTTGACCATGCAAATTCATGATATCTACTACTTCGGACGACGACTAAACAGTAGCATGCCTGCCACTCATGCATCTAAGCATTCTAGAAAATGTCAGCATCTAGGATCAGTAATCAAAGTTACTAACTAATCAGATAGTTAAAATGTGTGCCATATAAGTGCATTCAGGATTTTTTTTCTCCCCAGAAATGTCAAGCTAAGAACATGGTAAACAAAGTGGGTATGAGGGTATTTCTACCTCTCTTGTTATATTGCTTGTCAATGTTCAGGAGAAATGGCAGTCGAAATCCTTGAATAATAAATCCATGCCTCTCTCCCACTTGTTTTTGATTTCTTCCATCACAATTTACACACTACCCAATCAAGCAGTCAAAAGGAGGAGAGGTAGGTAATTTCTTGGAAGAATTCTTTGACAAAGTCTGGGTGACTTTTGACTGATTGCATGCGTGCCCGGTTCGTTTTGGTTGAATAATTCAGGCCACATTCTAGAAGATTATTAATAAACCTTGTTAATCAGATCGTTATATATCCGTTTTGACATATTGCAGGAAGAATCTCGTTTGTGGGTGATGATGTGTATGCAACTGCATGGAGAATCGTTAATTCCAAGCCCACATGTAATCACATCCATAAAAAAGTTCAGATAACTCGCACGCTCTTGGAACACCCTGTAAAAGTTGAGATAATACTCTGCTTGACAGTCTGCTTAGCTAATGGGATTGGGAATAAATATATTTCATCCATAAAAGGTAACTTTTTATCTAGAGTTCATTCTTCTCACTTCTTACCCATTTCCCATCGTTCCTCTTATTCCACAATATGAAAAAATAATCCATTATTTTAGACGTGAGTGTGAATAAAAAAAATAAGTGCCTGTAAACTTTTTTCTACTTTGGTGAAGCCACTTAAAATGGTTGTGCATTATTTGTAGTGTGTTAGTACGGCGTTATATATAGTGGTGTGCGCGCGCTTGTGCATGTGTTAGAACACTGAAAAAAAACTTACTGGGCAAGATGGAGAAGATTAAGAGTTTGTCAAACATTTCCGTCATCTTTGAAAAACCATCCACCTGAGGCTTCGACCGTCCATCTGTTGGCTTCTGGGATAATTTCTTGTGTTGGCTTCACAATCTGGCGATGATCTTTCATATTTGAGCAAATCCCGAAAACGAACAACCGCATGTTTATTTCTAGTAAAAAAATTGATTCGATGCAATCATCAGAAAAGGACCTGCTAGGAAAAATATAGCAATGATATGCTTAATTTCCCTTTATTTTACTAACATACCTGTGAAAATTTCAGATTTTCTTTTTTGCGAGAAAAAATTCAGACTTTTTTAAGACTCCTATGAAGCTCAACAATTTTATAGGATTTTCAAATAAATTAGTTCAATTACCATAAAATCCCTCCAAAAGTCCTAAGTTCCAAAGGGGGCATTAACTTTGACAATGGCACGAGTGTGGTACTGAAATATAGTGAAAATATTGGGAACTAAGGTCTTGTCTGGCGTAACTTCACATCTAATATTTTCTAGAACTTTTTGTTTGCGAGGAAATATTTCTAGAACTTGGTATTTCTAGCTCATAAATCAATGGATTGATATAAGTGATTATGTTGGTTATATTTGGATAATTATTTTACTCCTATTTAAGATGAAGTATTTTAAACCACTCTAGTTTAACTTGCAAAGTTCAAATCTAGCATGGATATGAGAACCTGGAGCTATACCAAACATGATCTGATTCATATTATTGTATTATTAGAAACAAATAACCACTTTCCATCTTGAATATAATAATAGGACCCCTTTGAACACATAAATATCTGAACACTGAAATTTTCATTTTCTTTTTTGCGAAAAACAACCCAAACATGAATGCTTGTATACATACGTGCGCACTTAATCCAATAAACTAAACATGTACCGAAAGATTGATGAGTCATCATAGGTACACATACGTTACTTAAGAACTGAACCAATGAAAGAAATAATTAGCCTAAATATTATACCGTTTTTCCGATTATAGTTCAAGACTGTGTTACGAAACATTTAAATGTGCCTTAAACACAACTGCTCTTTTGTTAAAAATATATATTTAAGTTGAAGACAATATTTTTGGTTAAACAGCAACGTTATTGACGTCGCTGTATGCGGACAGAGACATGCGCATGAACCGTTCGGTCCCCCAAAGTGGCCAAGTGGACGGAGACATCACTGATCCCAGAATACTGGTACGAAGTTTTGACCATGCGAGGCTTCCCATTCAGCACGCTGATGCCGTTTCTTCCCCCACTCCAAGCTAGCCTTCCTCCTTCCTTCCATAGTTCCATCCATCCAATTCTCCCAGTTGGCACCAGCAGAGGAAACTATTTTAAACTCTCAAGATAATATCCTCTCATTATTTACATGGCACCTAAATAATTATGAAAAATTTTAAAAAGATAGATTAATATGTGATAAATCACTCCACAAATATAAAATATCAAATTTTGACTTTTAGTTCATTTTTTAATTCTACAACTACATATTCTCATAATCTGGGAAAAAATCTGAACGGTTTAGAAGAGTTTCTAGCAGCTGCAGCTTCTCCTAAAATTTTCAGCTGCTAGAAACTCCCTAAATAGGCTCTAAACCCAGTTCCATCTCTTTAATTCAATTTGTGAGAAAACTAATCTAACTACACTTTTATCGTGAAGCTGAAACCGTTTAACTTTTGAGAGCCCTAACTAGCCAAAGGTAATCTACTCCCCAACAGCAGCAGTCAGCAGAAGCACTAGCACAGAGTCGAGGAGGTCGCCGCCTCCGTCTCCACTCCCTCCTTTGACCGCCACCGTAGAATATTGATACGCCAGGTCGTACGTCCGCCCGCCTCGCCTACTATACTAGTCTTCTCCCAGTCTCCTCGCCATGCCCATGCACCCACGCCACGCCACATATACATACGCGCTCCCGCTCCCCACACCAACCCACCTCCCACCTCCCACGCGCGCGCGCGCTCCTCCTCCTCCTCCTCCTCCTCCTCCTCCTCCTCCGCCCCTTCGCCGTCCCACCGCCGCCGCCTCTTCTTGGGGACGTGTCTATTCTTAATTTCTTGGCCGTGCAGCCGCCGCCGCAGCAGCAGAGCGCGGGCTGATCGTTTGGTTCTTGGCGGCGAGGCGGCCGGGACAGTTCATATTCTTCGATATGGATACAGGGGAGGCGGCGTTCGGGGTGGCGAGCCTGCGGCTGCGGGGGTCGACGGCGGCGTCGAGGCGGGCGTCGTCGTACCGGGACTACGACGTCTTCTCGCTCGCGTCGTCGTCGCGCGCCGAGGCCGAGGACGACGAGGAGGCGCTCAGGTGGGCGGCGCTCGAGAAGCTGCCCACCCACGCCCGCGTCCGCAAGGGCATCGTCGCCGCCGCGGTGGGGGACGGCGGACAGGGATCGGGCGCCGCCGGCGAGGTCGTCGACGTCGCCGGCCTCGGGTTCCAGGAGCGGAAGCACCTGCTCGAGCGCCTCGTCCGCGTCGCCGAGGAGGACCACGAGCGCTTCCTCCTCAAGCTCAGGCAGCGAATCGACAGGTAACTTCAAAAAAAACCTGCCAATTTGTCAATATAAATCTCCAATTCGACACCAATTCGAAACAAACCATTCGATTTTCAAGATCAATTCCAAGAAAAGGAGCTGAACTTTAACTTCTTGTTCGATGATTCGTCTCAGGGTTGGGCTCGATTTCCCGACGATTGAGGTGCGCTACGAGCACCTGAGCATCGACGCGTTGGCACACGTCGGCAGCAGAGGCCTCCCGACGTTCCTCAACACAACTCTCAACTCTTTGGAGGTGAAAAATTGGACCCCAAAACCTCTCATTTCTGATGATTTCTGGGCAAATTTTAGTTGGAATAATCTGAACCTTTTGTTCTTTGATCCACTTGGATGTGCAGTCTCTGGCAAATTTGCTCCATGTGGTTCCAAACAAGAAGAGGCCTCTGAACATCCTCCACGATGTCCATGGAGTGATCAAACCAAGGAGGTGAAATCCATTTTTACCTACTTGGGCATTGTTACTTTAGTGTACAAATGCATGGTATCTAATGGAAATTAACACTTGGAGTAGTCATGTTGAATAAGATTTCTTTGGTTGGATACCCACTTGTTTCAGGGAAGTTTGACTCTGTTATGCTAGTGTTTTGGTTTCCTAGTTCTTGGCCCCAAGTGTCATAGATACAAACTCTTGCCAGAACCTACTAGTGGACGACAACAAATTCTGTGCCGCACAAGTTGTTGCATGCCGTAAAACGGTTGGCAAATTGTGGTATCCAACCAAATAAGCCCATAATTGGCATAGCAAGATATCTAGTTTACCGCATTTATTCTCTCTTTGTTAATTCTCTCTGCATAAATATTATTTTCTATTGCACTTGTTTTGTCTGATAAGTTGATTTTCATGCTATTCTCAGGATGACATTACTCTTAGGGCCACCAGGGTCAGGGAAAACCACACTGCTTCTTGCCTTGGCAGGGAAACTAGGATCTGATCTAAAGGTTAACCATTTTACTTTTTACAACAACATGGCAAATCTCAACACTCTTTACCAGTCAGGTTACAGGAAACTTTAACTTTGGTCTGAATTGAAACAAACCTACCAGGTTTCAGGAAAAGTGACATACAATGGATACGGAATGAATGAGTTTGTGGCCCAAAGATCAGCTGCTTATATATCCCAACATGATCTCCACATCCCTGAGATGACGGTGCGTGAAACTCTGGCCTTCTCAGCCAGATGCCAGGGAGTTGGTACTAGATATGGTAAGCTCAAAATTGATCACATTTCAGGAAATTTACTTCTGTTATGTTTGCTAATTTTTCTGCTGGGCTTTTTATAGACATGCTGACTGAACTAGCTAGAAGGGAAAAGGCCGCGAATATCAAACCTGACCCAGATCTTGATGTCTACATGAAGGTTAGTTTGCATTGATGCTTCATGATGCTGAGTTACCCGGGGCTTTTGCTGTAATAGGAATATTCAGATAATAATAGGGGTGTATCATAATAGTCTTAATCAAAATAGTAGATATCTTGGTATGAATAGCACTCATCAAAATGGGGGTTTGGTCCATTTGGACTAGAAATACATGGTAGGCATAGTAATGGGATTTTCCATATCATCAAAGAATACAACACTTTTTAAATTTTTTTTTTACTGACAATATTTAATTTCAGGCAATATCAGTTGGTGGTCAGGAGACAAATATCATCACTGATTACGTCCTCAAGGTATGTCTTACAGAATTAGCTTTTCATTTAACCCAAATAGGCAATAATGGTTTCATTTAATTGTGCTGCAGATTCTAGGACTTGATATTTGCGCTGACACCATTGTTGGAAATGAAATGCTGAGAGGAATCTCAGGGGGACAACGCAAGCGTGTCACAACAGGTATTGTGAACATTCTTGAGAATCTGATTGTCATGACTGCATAATGTTGGATCCTCTTTTTATGTTCACTTGCTATGAAAGATATGAAGTAGTAAATTTTGTGAACAGAGCATTGCCTTGAAAACGGTCAAACTAGAACGAAAAATCTTTGTTGAACCTTTAAAATCTTTGAAAGTTCTTTAGCTCATTTCATTATCATAACATAACACAATCTCATGCTGTTTTCCCTTCAATTATCATAACATAAGATTCGAGTGTTTTCTGACTCTTGGTTTCCTGAATTTATTTTGAAGGTGAGATGCTTGTTGGACCAGCAAGAGCAATGTTCATGGATGAAATCTCCACTGGGTTGGACAGCTCTACAACATTTCAGATAGTGAAATCTCTTGGACAGATCACCAATATCCTCGGTGGCACAACTGTCATCTCCTTGCTGCAACCCGCACCAGAAACATATAATCTTTTTGATGATATAATCCTCCTGTCAGATGGGCACATTGTGTATCAAGGGCCACGTGAACACGTGCTTGAGTTCTTTGAATCGATTGGCTTCAAATGCCCCGATCGGAAAGGCGTTGCAGACTTTTTGCAAGAAGTAATTCTGCTGAATATCTATGCCAAGATTTACTTGTTTGGAACCACATATTTTTGCTCATCTGACTATTTGTGCTGCATATCCATCTGCTTGTTTAGCTTATTTGGATGACTACTTATACTCATCTATGTTCTTGCTATATATATTCAGGTCTTGCCTTATTACATACATATTCACATTTCTGTTCTCCTTAAGTTTCATTGCCTGCACATTTATCTGAGTCCAGGATGCTTCGTTGTTCATTTCCATTTTTGCCTAACCATTTGTTTCTTCTCATCTAGTTACTGAAAACATTACCATGAAAATATATCATTTTTCCTCTACTTGTACTGACATCAAGATTGCTCAAAACTTCCAGGTGACATCAAGGAAGGACCAGCAGCAGTACTGGGCAAGGACTCACCAGCGTTACCGCTATATCCCAGTTCAGGAGTTCGCTCGTGCATTCCAGTCATTTCATGTCGGCCAAACTTTATCAGAGGAGTTGTCCCACCCTTTCGACAAGAGCACTTCCCACCCTGCGTCACTTACCACCTCCACCTACGGTGCCAGCAAGCTAGAGCTTCTGCGCGCATGCGTGGCGAGGGAATTGCTGCTCATGAAACGCAACATGTTTGTCTACCGTTTCCGCGCTTTCCAGGTAAACATCTCATTAATTTGTTGTAGATTTTGCCTAAGCATATGAGCAGATTCTATGTTTTGATGATGAGGCATGCTATATAATGCATGGTTACCTGATTTCTCCTCTCTCATTTTTGCTAAGTTTACAATCAGTGGGTGCTACTTTAGAGTAGCACTTCTGATAATCATCAAAGAGGATTCGAAAGTACAGCTTCCAGTGGACTTCTGATAATCTAATGGCATTGCTTGATTTCCACTTGCAGCTTCTGGTAATCACAATCATTGTGATGACACTGTTCCTGCGCACAAACATGCACCATGAAACAAGGACTGATGGCATCGTTTACCTGGGTGCGCTGTTCTTTGCAATGGTTGCGCACATGTTCAATGGTTTCTCTGAGCTTGCTATGGCCACCATAAAATTGCCTGTGTTCTTCAAGCAAAGAGACTACCTCTTCTTCCCTTCATGGGCTTACACAATACCAACCTGGATTCTCAAGATACCGATATCTTGCTTTGAGGTTGCCATCACAGTATTCTTGAGTTACTATGTCATCGGATTCGATCCGAATGTGGGAAGGTATGCATCAAGAGCAGAGTTTTTCCTATGTCATACTGAAAACCTTACATCCTTGAAATCAAAAGATAGCGTAAAATTCACGAGTAATATGCTAGTTTTTTGACTGTATATGCCTAATCATTTCTTGCAATTACAAGTCGTCAACCAAGCAATCACATAGAGTTTTTGCTAAAATATGAAAATTGTTGCTTTCTTCCTTTTCCCATAGGTTGTTCAAGCAATACCTGCTGCTATTGCTGGTGAACCAGATGGCTGCAGCATTGTTCAGATTTATTGCAGCATTGGGCAGGACCATGGTTGTCGCGAATACATTGGCGTCATTTGCGCTACTAGTGCTCCTTGTGCTCAGTGGATTTGTCTTATCACACCGTAATGCCTTCCTGAACAATTAGATCATGACGTTAACATGCAATGCTTCTGGTTGAAGAGTAGTGACACTGTTTTTTTCTTTGTTCATGACAGATGATGTGAAGAAATGGTGGATCTGGGGCTACTGGATCTCACCACTCCAGTATGCGATGAACGCCATCGCAGTGAATGAGTTCCTTGGACACAAGTGGAACCGCGTATGTAAATTATTCCTGTCCTCAGAACAATTTTCATTTGCTGAATTCGTATTGTTCTGATTATCAAAACAATCTTGCAGCTTGTCCAAGGGACCAATACAACTTTAGGAATTGAAGTGCTCAAGTCCAGGGGGATGTTCACTGAGGCAAAATGGTACTGGATTGGCGTCGGTGCACTCTTCGGATATGTCATTGTGTTCAACATCCTATTCACCATCGCTCTAGGCTACCTTAAACGTAATTCCAAAATTCTACAACAGAATTCAAGCAGAATTTTGTTGAAGCACTTGATTCTTAACTATTAAAATCCATGCAGCATCAGGGAAAGCTCAGCAAATTCTTTCAGAGGAAGCACTGAAGGAAAAACACGCCAATATCACCGGAGAAACTACCAATGAACCAAGAAACTCTGCATCTTCAGGTAAGGTCGCATTTTGAACATGAACATGGCAAGATATCATTTGGTGAATGCCATCTGAAGGGCCAAAATGTGCAGGACAAATCACCAACACAAGGAGAAATGCTGCATCAGATGCTGCACCAGGTGAGGCAAGCGAGAACAGGAGAGGAATGGTGCTTCCTTTCGCGCCGCTTGCTGTTGCCTTCAACAACATCAGATACTCTGTCGACATGCCTGCGGTAACATCCCTTGACTATTTTACTATTCCTCCAGGCTCCAGTATTAGAACCTAATCAGAAATTTCAGTCTAGTTGTTTTATAGTTTTATTTCATATGTATTTTGTTTCTGATAGAATGTTGTGTACCGGAAGATGTTGATACACAGAGATTTGGTTGCTTTCTTTTTGTGCAAAATTTTTTTGATTGCTTTCAGAGTTTCAGATATCAACACATCATGACCTTTGTAGTGATAATACAGCAGCTAATATCACGTATTCATTTGAAGTTCATGAAAAAACATATTGCATCATTGCAGGAAATGAAAGCACAGGGTGTGGATCAAGACAGGCTGCTTCTGCTGAAGGGAGTCAGTGGTAGCTTCAGGCCTGGGGTCCTCACTGCACTGATGGGAGTCAGTGGTGCTGGCAAGACAACACTGATGGATGTGTTGGCTGGCAGGAAGACGGGGGGCTATATCGAAGGTGACATCTCGATCTCCGGTTACCCGAAGAAGCAGGAAACCTTCGCTCGCGTCTCCGGTTACTGCGAACAGAATGACATCCACTCGCCAAACGTGACTGTTTATGAGTCCCTGGCTTACTCTGCTTGGCTCAGGCTGCCCTCTGATGTTGATTCAGAAACAAGAAAGGTACCAATAATCGTAGAAATTAATTGCTAAGCTGCATATAGGATACAATTATGAACACTATTGCTGCTCATTTCTGTACAGATGTTTATAGAGCAAGTGATGGAGCTGGTAGAGCTGAATCCTCTGAGGGATGCACTTGTTGGGTTACCTGGAGTAAACGGCCTGTCAACTGAGCAAAGAAAGAGGCTGACGATCGCTGTCGAGCTCGTCGCTAATCCTTCGATAATATTCATGGATGAACCTACATCTGGCCTTGATGCAAGGGCAGCAGCAATTGTCATGAGGACGGTGAGGAACACCGTTGACACAGGCAGGACTGTTGTCTGCACCATCCACCAGCCTAGCATTGACATTTTTGAGGCATTTGATGAGGTAAGCTGCAAGTAGATTGAATGTTCAGAACTCTGAATTTTTTTCTTCATGTTTTCGGGAGTTATCGCGGATTGTAAAAATACTCTTTACTCTGGTGTAGCTGTTCCTGATGAAAAGAGGTGGAGAGGAGATATACGTGGGTCCTCTAGGACACCATTCTTGTGACCTCATTGAATACTTTGAGGTAACTTCACTTTCTTCTCTGAAGTTTCTTTTGTGCAGCCACCTGAATGGCCTAATCAGATTGAAATTCAACCTGACATTTCTTTCCTCCCCTACCATTTATGACACACTGATCTTGTGTTGTGTGACTGTGATTCACTTTTTTTTTTCTGTTATTGTCAGGGAGTCGAAGGGGTCAGCAAGATCAAACCAGGTTACAACCCTGCAACATGGATGCTGGAAGTGACCACACTGGCACAGGAAGACATACTGGGGATCAGCTTTGCAGATGTGTACAAGAACTCAGATCTCTACCAGTAAGCCATGATCCATTCTTTGATTCTTGTCTCATAATTAACCTGCAGACACATAATTCTGACAAAAGTTTGGATTCATGTTATTGTTGCCATTGCAGGAGAAACCAGAGCTTGATCAAGGGCATCAGCAGGCCACCCCAGGGCTCCAAGGACCTCTTCTTCCCAACACAATTCTCTCAGAGCTTCTCCACCCAGTGCATGGCCTGCCTCTGGAAGCAGAACCTCTCCTACTGGAGGAACCCTCCCTACACAGTCGTCCGCTTCTTCTTCTCCCTCGTCGTCGCCCTCATGTTCGGCACCATATTCTGGCGCCTTGGCAGCAAAAGGTAGCACTGCAAATCAATCTGAACTTCTGAACAATCTCATGTCATGTTCTTGTACTCACTGTTTGGTATGGGTTCAGGTCAAGGCAGCAAGACCTGTTCAATGCCATGGGGTCGATGTACGCGGCGGTGCTGTTCATGGGGATCTCCTACTCGTCGTCGGTGCAGCCGGTCGTCGCCGTCGAGAGGACGGTGTTCTACCGGGAGAGGGCCGCCGGGATGTACTCTGCGTTGCCATACGCCTTTGGACAGGTAAACCAAAACAACATTCTTGGAGCTCTAGCTGAAAGGCAAACATGGAAGCTTTTCTTGATCGCGGTGACCGGAGATTTTCGTTGGTGCAGGTGGTGGTGGAGCTGCCATACGTGCTGGTGCAGTCGGCGGTGTACGGGGTGATCGTGTACGCCATGATCGGCTTCGAGTGGGAGGCCAAGAAGTTCTTCTGGTACCTCTACTTCATGTACTTCACGCTGCTATACTTCACCTTCTATGGCATGCTCGCCGTCGGCCTCACCCCAAGCTACAACATCGCCTCCATCGTCTCCTCCTTCTTCTACGGCATCTGGAATCTCTTCTCCGGCTTCGTCATCCCCCGCCCGGTAAGCATATCGTAAATCTTACCTAAGCTTAAGCTTTTGGATCGAACTAGCTGGTACACGACATCTAAAATAGTGATGCCTGCTAAGCTTCTGGGGTGAACTGGTTGGTAGCTAGTCTGGTATGCGACATCGAAAATACCGATGTCGCTTAAGCTTTTTGGTTGAACTGGTCGGTACGCTCACGACAATCGATATGGAACTGATGTGTTGTTCTTGGTGATGTGCTCAGAGCATGCCGGTGTGGTGGAGGTGGTACTCGTGGGCGTGCCCGGTGTCGTGGACGCTGTACGGGCTGGTGGCGTCGCAGTTCGGCGACCTGAAGGAGCCGCTCCGTGACACCGGCGTCCCCATTGACGTCTTCCTTAGGGAGTACTTCGGCTTCAAGCACGATTTCCTCGGTGTCGTCGCCGTTGCTGTCGCGGGGTTCGCCACGCTATTCGCCATTTCCTTCTCACTCTCCATCAAGATGCTTAACTTCCAGAGGAGGTGATGATCGATTTTTGCTAACTCGACCTGGTCGATCACCCACTCCACTTCCAATGTAACAGCATTTCCTTTTTCAGTTTTATTTTGGTTTTGTAACAAAATACGTAGTATAGTTGTAGTCAGAACTGAAGCAACAGGAGTATATATACAAGCTGATAGTGCAGATAATTTGTTTTACATGCTTGAAATCTGTTAATTTGTTTCTCTTTTTGTGCATGTAGTATTTGAAAAGAAATGAAAGTCAGCCGGATTTTGTCTTTCTTTTTTACTGTGTAGAAGTCGTGCTTCCAGTTGATTTTTTTTTTTTGAATGATCTCCCAATGTTTATATACCACCCCAGTTTGATGTGAAGAATTCTAAAAACACCGTGTAGCAATACCAACCAACAAAAAAAAACTACAGAAAAACTAGTGGATGGAATCCCGGGGATGGGAAACCCCATATCCGTTTCTTCTCCCCTAAGATCTGTTTCTCCTCCTCCTTTCTCTCCATTTCATTCTCTCCATCATCCACCTCCCTCCCTACTCCTCGTCGGGTCGTCGGGGTCGGGACGGGGCCTCGGCGGCACCACCTCCTCCGCATGCCGCTGCCTCTGCTCCTTCTCCCACACCGGTGTCGCCGCCGATGGCCCCCAGCCGTGAGGGTTTCTCCCGGTGAAAGCGGGGGAGACGGAGGTGGTGGTGGTGGTCTCGTGGGTGCCCTGAGGAAGCGCCTGGTTATGGGGATTGTGGCGGAGGAGGAGGAGAAGGGAGCGACAATGGCGTTGGAGATGAGGTGGCCGCCATGGGAGTAAATCATTTTGACTGGTATCAGGTATCAGTCGTGATATCTCGGGGGTATCGCGACTGATACCTTGGAAATCACGACTGATACCGACAAGTTCCAGGCTAGGTACCCAGGTACTAAGGTCTGATACTTGGGTACCAGACCTTGGTACCTAGGTATCAACCGTTACCCATATGTACCAGGTACCAACCCATACCCATAGGTGCCAAGTACCAGGTACCAGGAGCGCACGCTGTCACCGCCAGGCCGGGCAATGAGCCCTTGCTGCCATCTCCTATCCTCTTCTCAACGTGCTTCCTCCCTTTCCTTCCGTTGATGTGGCTAGTGAAGTAAGGAGAAAAGAAGTACAACTGCTATTCTCTTGCACGTGAAAGCTCAGCTAGACAGAGGAAAGGAAGGGGAGGAGTTAAGTATCCCATCCTAATGGGATTCCGTCCTCTAGTCTCTCTCAAAACTAACAAGAAGCATCCCTATTAAAACTCAAAAAGTTTAAAACAAGTAAGAAATTCAGAAAAAAAAATGAAATGTCAAGAGAAGTAAAATTTAGAAAAAATGATAAAAAATATGATATCAATGAGAATTTGTATGTTCACGGTGAAAAAATGGTAAAAAAACCCTACAGAAATCACATTAAAAAACCTTAAAAGTGTACTCCACAACTTAAAAAAAAAACCAACAGCCATTGTGTAACTCTTAGATACTGAAGAAATGCTAGTCCAGGGGTGCCACCACCGCGAGCGATGTGATGCGATGCCTGAACCCGATGATCACGGTGACCTCCCAATGCTCCAGGAGTCCAAGAAGCAGCTATTTCCATCACCGCTAAGAAAATAGGTGGATCTAGAGAGTGGTCCCGGTAGTTCCGGTAGTACTGGGACCAAAAAAAATCCTAACCCGATGCATATATACATGTGTGAAAAAAACTTTTGAAAAAGAAAAAAATAATTATCATGCATATTTAATCAATTTATATTTCTATATTATGATGCACATTTAATCAATTTATGTTTTTAATCTTGTTATATTTAGAATATTTAAAAATTTATAAATTGTACTATAAAAATCCTAAGATATGTCACTAACCCGTCCATGACGGAGAGCTCGGCGCGCGGCGTGGCACGGCGACGGCGTCGTCTTCGGGGAAGTTGAGCTTGTCATCAGGTGCGTTTGTGACTTTGGAACGACGTACGTGTACGTGTTCCCATTGTTGCATTCGCCGTAAAGCGTACGTGACATATATATATACCTGCATTTCTATGAGGGTCATATGTCTCAGCGGGTTCTAAACACAAAGTGCACGTTGTTTAGTACCACATCGGATGGCAAACAGAGTTTTGTACCTCCTCAAAAGGGGAAGCTACCAACGAGCGAGTCGTGCTGACGAGCACGCCCCCGTTGCTTTGCACTGGTTTCGTCCTAGTCCGGTGGCTGCACGTGCGGAGCGCATGTCTAGCAATTTCCAACAAATTCGAAAATAGAATCATTGTCACCGCCCATGGGCCAAAGGCGAACGACACGTACGCCTAGCATGTCCCCCACGTTTTTTTTTCTGATGGTAGCATACGCATACCTGAGCGTATCAAAATTTTATTCGGTCTACACAAACTTAGCTCAGCTTTTTTTTTTTTCTGTTGGTAGTATACGCACACTTGAGCGTATCACAATCTTATTCGCTCTACACAAGCCCAGCTGTTAACAAGTCAGGAGGTCTTTGGTTAATATGACACGAATGAGATGAAACTTACCATAGTTATGTCTAGTCCTAACTATGTGCTTGCTTTTGATGTACATAGTCCAACAATGATGCATGGTAGTATACGTACACTTGAGCATATCAAAATCTTATTTGATCTACACAAACCCAGCTGTTAACAAAGTCAGGAGGCTTTTGGTTAATATGGACGAATGAGATGGAACTTACCGTACTTATTTCTAATCCTAATTATGTGCTTGCTTTTGGTGTATATAGTCCAACAAGCATGATGTTTAATCTCTTGTGTATATATGTAATATGGCAAAATCTAAACCGAGAAGGCACTCGGTTTAGCGTTAACCAGCGACGAACCAATTTATGAGAAGAACTGCTACACGTGCTGACGTGCATGCTTTGTTTTTCCTCTTAGACATGTATGTCTTTTTCTTTCTTCTTATAAAGTTTTCTCTCAAATTACTTATCCGATCTACAATCCGATTACACCATTGTGTTCATTACAATTAAATTTTCACAACAAGATCTTACATGATTATATTATGATAAAAAATATTTATATTTGTAAATTACTTTTATTATATACATAAATTACTTTTATCATATATATAAGTTACTTTTAGATTTGACTAAGTTACTTCTTAGACATATAAAAGTAAATTCAATAAAATCTAAAAGTAATTTATATATATTATAAAAGTATCTTAAAACAAAACGGAAATATACTATTGCATTTTTCAAGTTGAAAGGAAAAACTAGATGGAGTATAAACCAGCTACCACTAGTTGTGTAGTCACATCCAATTAAAAAACTGAATGCATTAAAGTTACTTTCTGTTATAAGTTACTTCTATAATATATGTAAATTACTTTTAATCTTTATTGAATTTACTTTTATATGTCGAAGAAGTAATTTAGTGAAATCTAAAAGTAATTTAGATATATTATAAAAGTAATTTATAATTTTTTATCAAAATATAATCATGTGAGATCTTGTTATAAAGATTTAATTGTTACGAACATAATAATATAATCGGATCGTAGATTGGATGAGTAGTTTAAGAGAAAATTTTATTTGAAGTATAGGTGGATAGGGTCTCTCATAGGTGGATAGGGTCTCTCATAGATGGAGTGGTAGCTGATTTAGACAAACCAGCTACCACTAGCTGTGTAGTCACCTATATATATAGACACACATACATACATGGTTCCGAATAGGATTTGGTTAGATCAGAAACATGGTTCTTCATGAGTGTTAACTAAATATACAGGACTTGGTACGATCGGAACATGGATTTGATTGCAACATTGGTTTAGGCTGGAGGGAATCCCAAATGGATTACATGCCCCCAACAAGCAAATGTGGCAATCTAGAGGTGTGGCCCAACAACAGTTATGCCGCACTATTTTTTTATCAGATTGAGATTTTCTTTTCGTGTTGGAATCAAATGAGATTTCCTTTTCGCATTCGCACCGGATTTTTTTACGGACGATGGATTCTCTTCATGGAATTGGACGCTTTTTTCTCGTTGTGTGGTGCCGAACCGTGACGGATGGCTTTTTTTGCGTTGTAGAATCGGACGGTTTGTTTTTTACAGGCTTTCTTTTATGGATGACCTTTTTCGCGTTGCATGTGGAATCAGACTTTTTTTCACCTTTTTTAATTAATTATGGACAACAGGAACGTGTTGTGCTTTTTAAGTAGTAGAGATTTGAAAAGAGGTTACAAATTTTGTTGTACAAAGTAGTCATAGACGTACCTTTTGTATGGGAGATCTTAATAATAATATTATGTATGATAATGAAAAGTTTAGTTGTTAATAGTACTAGAATTTCTCAATTTTGTCATCATATTAGAAATCTTAGTCTTATTGATTATGGTGATAATGGATCTGCTTATACTTGGTCTAATAAGCAATATGGTTGTAATATGGTTCTAGAACGTCTTAATCGTTACTTAGCAAATGTTGAATGGTGCATGCATTTTCCTAACACTACTGTTTATCACTTCTAATACTTTATAGTGATCATACTGCAATTATCGACATTCTCAATCCTAATCATCGTAGACCTAAGAAAAGTTTTAAATTTGAAAACTGGTGGACCACTGAAAAAGATTTTCAAATGAAGTTCAGAAAGTTGGTTTGTTGTCAATGACTCCTTTCACAACAAAACTATTCATCTAGGAAAGCATCTTCTTGCTTTCTTGCTTGAAATAAAAAGAAAAAATCCTTGCAATTTCAAATATAGCAGGTTGAAGATCAAATTCTAGCAGTCCAAAAACTCAGAATCTTCTTCAAGAGGAAAGACGTCTGGAACAGCTTCATGGTGATCTCATAGGTAAGTTATCAAAATTTTATAGACAAAGAGCAAAAAAATATTGGATTAAAAAAGGTGATAGAAATACTTATTTTTTCAACAAGATGTTCATAAGAGGAAAAGGAAAAATAGAATCTCTAGTATTATGACAAATGCAGGCTGGTCCAATAATCTTGTTTATATCTTATTTTTCTAACCTGTTTGCTTCTAGTATTACAAACAACAATCAGACGCAAATGAACATTTCACTCAGACTATGGTTCAACATGAAATGCCACAGCCACCAA
Source organism: Oryza punctata (assembly GCA_000573905.2). Lineage (NCBI taxonomy): Eukaryota > Viridiplantae > Streptophyta > Magnoliopsida > Poales > Poaceae > Oryza > Oryza punctata. Next base: position 18,918,155 of record CM002495.2, on the reverse strand, counting down.
CTGAGGATCAAAATTTTGCCATACTTAAAGGAATGAAAAAAGATGCTTCACCAGGACCAGATGGCCTTAATGTAGGATTCTATAGATAAGCTTCGCCTTGAATTAAACAAGATGTGACTCAAATGGTGCACTAATTCTATAATACAGGACAGTTTCACAAAGGTATGAATGATACTAATATAACTTTGATTCCTAAAACAATAGTCCTTCTCCAGCAGATTTCAGACCAATCAGTTTATGCAATGTTTCTTGCTAAAAATTTTTAAATCTCTAGTTGATCAGATTAAGATTTATCTTCCTAATCTTATCTCAAATTCTTAGCAAACTTTCATTAAAGGTCGACGCATTTCTAATAATCTAATCATTGCGCAGGAAATAGTTCATTCTTTAGTCTTAAATATTTTAAAGCTCACTCTTTCATGCTTAAACTTGATCTTGCAAAAGCTTTTGATACGAGGGCTTCGATGTAAAGGGTTTCATGATAATTTCATCAATCTTATCCTTTCTGACATTAATCCAACTAACTTTTCAATCAATCTTAATGGACAAACATACAATCACTTTTTGGCGCAACGAGGAATACGACAAGGTTGTTCTTTATCTCCCTATTTACTTGTGATTGCAATTAATGAGTTGTCCGAGTTGCTTTCGGACTCAGTCCAATCAGGTCTTCTCAAAGGTACAACGGTGATGACAAATGATCCTATCCTTCATGATCTCATGTATGCTGATGATCTAATCATTGTTAGCCAAGCAAACACCATCGAAGCCCAAAATATTCTTCAGATAGTTCGGTCCTTTTGTTCTCAATCAGGTCAAACTCCAAATTGCGATAAATCTTCTATAATTTTTAGTCTAAATACTCCCAATCAATGTCAAAAAACAAATTTTGAATATTTTTCATGTCTCTTATGGACAGCTCTACTAAACATCTAGGTCATCCTCTTATCATTAATACTAGAGCTAGATCCTCATCTTATAATTTCATCATTTCCAAGTTCAGAGCTAGACTCACTACTATCAAAGCTAATAAGCTACCTCATGTTGGTCGTTTATCTCTTATTAAATCAGTTTTTGCTTTTTGGAAAGCCTCTACAAACACTTCAAAATCAATCTTCTGGTCTTCAATTTTAAAAGTTAGACATCACTTAGCAAGCCCTTCTGTTTGGCAACTCTCACAAGGACAAGTTTCTATTTGGAATCAATCTTGGTTTTCAATTTGGGAAAATCTTCATGATCACATTAAAGATTCAGCTATGCAAAAACATTTGCCAACTTCAGTTTCTCAGCTTTAGGATGAAAACAATAATTGGGATTCTAATAAAATCAATCAAATTTTTGACCAGCAAGCAGTGCAGGCCATCATGAAAGTTCAAATTGTTCCGAATCATATTGAAGACAAACTCTGCTGGATAAATACTGTCAGGTGAATGTACTTCAAAAAGTGCCTACTAACAAGTTTATGATCTCACTCACAGCAATAATAGCAATATTTCTTCCTTACAGCTTAATCTTCTGAAAAAAAATCCTGGCCTAACAAATTTATTCCTCCAAGAGTTAAAACTTTTATTTGGAGACTTTTGAGAATTGCTCTTCCAACTGCTGTTAGTTTGCACTCACGAATTTCTGATATCCAAGATAGTTGTTCAAGATGTAACTTGCCTGAAACTTCTGCACGTTTGTTTTTTCAATGTCCTTTTGCAAAACTTACTTGGCTTGTTTCAAATTTCAATATCAACTTTCAAATAACTGATGGTATGCAAAACATTTCAGAACTTATAGCTTATGTTCTAGCAATTGTTAGCTCTGATAAATCAATGAATAAATTGGTTGTTATGCTTTGGTTTATTTGGAAAGCTAGAAATGATCATTACTTTAAAAAGAAAGAATGGGAACATATTCATGTTTGTAATGCAGCAGATGCCATGGTTAACAATTTTATTACAATGCTAAGCTTTGAAGCAGCAGATGATAATATGGAATCTTTGCAAGATAATTCTAACAACTCCATTAATATATTAGCTGGGAATAGATGTTATGTGGATGCCTCTTGGAAAGATGATCAATCAAGTTTTGGTGTTTTTATTCATGACTCTAAGACTCAAAAGGCTATCTTTAAACAAGCAAAGTCTATGCTTTATACCTTTTCTATTCAAGCTGAACTTGCAGGTATTCATTATTGATGGTCGTTAAGTACCAAATTTGACCGTCAACTTCTACATGAAAGAATATAAAATATAATATCAAACTTAGTGGTATGGGTTTATTACTAACTATTTCTAATAGTATTGGTAAACATTGGTATGCAGGTGATTTTTGGACAAAAACACACCCGTCATGTGACAACTTGTACCTCTGACCAATCATACATGAGCACAAGGACCGGAGGGACCACATGACAGTTAAGGACCAGAATGCACTGGCATAGGGGCCCACAAGTCAGCCTCCCAACCGAAGGAGCAGTTGGGAGGTGGGGCCCATACATAGCTCGGCCGAAACGACATTGCCACCAATCATCGCCACCTTCCACGTGTAGGCTCTGGATTAGGGATGAAAACGAAGCGGATAGTTTCCATCTGCTCCAGAGAAAAACGAATACGGATACCTTTCAGAGCGGATAATTCTCGGATAGTTCGAATATGGATACGAATACGGATATTTTCTCCCGGATACGGATGAATATGGTATGGGGGTTTCCACCAGATACGGATAATACTACGGATATCCGGTGAACAGTGCTATTCGAATATCCGCAGAAGCCATGAGGCATACCCCATTTCTTTACAACTCTACTACCTTCACAATATCTTTTTAGATTTTAATAGTAGTCCATCTCTTAACACTAGTCCACACTATTAATATTATTTTAAATTTTTTAAAAAATATAAATTATACTGTATTTTATATAAAATGAGCTAATTATATACTATGATATTTGTTTCTATTAGAAGTTGAGTTGGTTTTCGTGTTCCAAGAAAAAAATGTTTCCGTATTCGTATCTGATCATATTCGATTCTTATTCGTATTCGAGATAATCCGTATTTGTTTCCGTATCCGAGTTATTTGTATCTGTTTCCGTATCCGGCAAAAAGTATGAAAACGAATATGGTATGAGCATTATCCGTCAGTATCCGCTCCGTTTTCATCCCTACTCTGGATCACCTCCCACTTTCATATTTTAGGCATCACTTTAGTAGTGTGGAGAAAATAGGTGGAGAGAGGGGAAGGTTTGGAGGAGTGCTAGAGCTATTGAAACTCTCTCCTCTCTTTTACTTTGGTGGATGTCTCTTTAATAAAATAGTATTCGAGATTTTCCTTTTGGTATTTAATTTACTTACTTAAGTGAGATATATTCCCATCGCTGCGGACTAGGACTCTGGATAAAGAAGGAAGCTTCTGCACGAGGTTAGAGTAGTAATCAATAACTTAGGCGTGGTGTCTAGGTTAGCGGTTACCTTCGTTTGTTGTGTGCTTCACATAAAGTGAGGTAGACAGCAGGTGGTGACAACCCTGTCCGTCCTTTGTAACCCTCCATGTTCGGGTACATCATAGAGCTACAGGCCGAACTCAGCTTGGCAGACTAGGAAAGAGCCGGTGCCTGAAGCAATCGATAGAGTTTTACCTTTAACTAAAGTCTAGTAAATTAATCCTTAGGAATCCTCTCTAGCCTAAACCTACCATTAGTTGTTGTCCTTGGATAAAATGTTGTTCCCAGATATACGCACGCGTTCCGTGTGATTCGATACCATTGGAATACTCTAAGGTGAAGTGCTACAGTGATATCCGTGTGCTTGCGGATTTATCTGTGACCTTATCAAATACCAATTGTTGGCAGTATGTCATGAGACCTTTCAACCAGACCTGCCGAAACCAAGCAAGCAGCGAGGATTCAGACTTGAGGCGCCTAAGATCCATCGGGGCGAAGCCCTATGGCGAAGACCACGAGGCGAAGGCGACGAAGGGCGAAGAGTCGCGCTGGGTCCCTGCAAGTCTAAACGTGCCCTGGGCGAAGGCTGCTTGGCAAAGGGCATACGCCGAAGGAGGGTGACTTCGTCATATCGGGCCCCATCCAAGAAGGCCCAGGGGGCCGGCCCAACCGCTCCGGCCCGTTGGCCGATGGGCCAGCAGCCGCTAGGTGGCCCATTAAAGGCCCATGTATCTTAACTAGATTGTATACCCATACAAGTGTCCCTTTCATAAGGGTGACCATGTAAATTCCCCTATAAAACCTAAACCCTAATAGAGGAACCTGTAATAGGACTATAAATACCCCCTAGGGACATGTAAAGGGGGGATTCCAAGAAAATCCTTAATTTAATACACTTTACTTTTTCCAACAACCATTGAGTAACCACGTCCTTCGACGTATGCAGTTGTCGCTTCGACAACCGCTGGCACCGACCGTGGGGACCTCCGAGCGAAACCACTGAGAGCGAATGCCACCAAAAAAGGTCGCAAAGGAGAGGGTTTCTAACCCTAAGGAGGCCACAGCAGGAACTAGGGCAGCGCCACCGGCTTCGGCACCCGCGCCGTTGCAACCGCTTTCGGCTCCGGCCGTTTTGGCGGGGCAGGCGCCGGAGAACCTTCTAACAAGTCAGCTGGTGGCGCCCCAAGGCACTTCGTCACAACCAGCCACGGCTTCGACCGCACTCGCCGCTGCGCAAGCCAACCCCAACTTCGAAGCGCAAGCCGAGGCTGGCATGGAAGCCATGCGCCAGAATATGACACGACTTCAGGACATGCTTCGCTAAATGCAAGAGCAACAGCAAGCGTACGAGGTGGCACGATAGGCCAAGGTTGCTTCGGCCCCAATTCTCCAGTATTCGGCGGGCTACATCCCACCTCAAGTCTACCCGCAAGCGCCAGTTCAGGACCTTCCGTCACAAGCCGCGCAAACACCGGTGTACTTCGCTGGGCAACCTTCGGCCGCAGCAACACACCCGATTCCTGGTGTGCAGCCGCAGATTCGACCGGTCGCGGCCCAAGTACGCCCCCACCACCCGGTCAAATGTCACAAGCAATGGCGGAGGGGGCTTCGGCCTTGCAGGCACAACTTCAAGCTTTCCTTCAGCAACTCAATCAACCCCACAACATCTCAAGTACAACCCCTTCGGTCCAACCGGAGGGGAGCGCAGGCCAGGGCACACCTGGTTGGCTGCTGTCGAACCAACCCGGGCCGGGGCTTCGCCATGGAGTCAAGGACCGCAGTTCGACTTCAGCAACGCCACCCAAGCGCCACCGTTCGGTACCGGGCCGCCGAACACCGTGGCCCAACCACACACACAGGCCATGACTTCGCCCTTTGCCACGCCCTACCCACAACCGAACGGGACTTCGCTGCAGGGTGTCGTGGGCAAGGCAGGGGGCGAAAAGGTGCTGCCACTAAGTGGGGGGATCAAGATTCGCCCAATCCCACCCGAGTTCAAGTTCCCACCCGTTCCGCGATACTCGGGCGAAACAGACCCAAAAGAGTTTCTGTCCATCTACGAGTCCGCGATCGAAGCCGGTCACAGTGACGAAAATACCAAGGCAAAGGTAATCCATCTTGCTCTAGACGGCATCGCCCGTTCTTGGTACTTCAATTTAACAGCTAATAGCACTTACTCATGGGAGAAATTGCATGATGTCTTTGTCCTTAACTTTCGAGGCACCTATGAGGTGCCGAAGATGCAGCAACAACTGCTTGGCATTCGCCAGAGGCCAGGGGAATCAATACGGGAGTACATGCGTCGCTTCTCACAAGTCCGATGCCAGGTTCAAGACATAACCGAAGCATCCTCATCAACGCCGCTTCGGCCGGGCTGCTTGAAGGCGAACTCACAAGAAAAATCGCCAACAAGGAACCGCAAACTCTCGAGCACCTGCTTCGCATCATTGATGGGTACGCACGGGGCGAAGAGATTCCAAGTGAAGGCAAGAAATCCAAGCCGAGTACGATAAAGACTCCATCGCCGCTGCCCAAGCCCAAATACAAGCACAGGTCACCGAACCAGCTCCTCTCACTGTTCGCCAACCTCAGGCGGCGAACTAAGGATAGCCACCAAGGCCGGGCCGAACTTAGAGAAAATTCAGAACTGACCGCACGGGCAAGGCTGTGATGGCTGTCGAAGAGGTACAAGCCCTCCGCAAGGAGTTCGACACCCAGCAAGGGGGCAGCCACCAACAGCCTGTTCGCAAGAAGGTCAGAAAAGACCTGTATTGTGCATATCACGGGCGATCTTCGCACACCACCGAGCAATGCCGAAACATCCGTCAGCAGAGCAACGCTCAAGAACCAGGGCCACAGCAAGGGGCTGCTGTCGAAGCACCCCGCGATGCTGTCCAAGAACAGGCACCCCCAGCCGAACAGCGCAAAGACGTGCAGCGCAGAGTAATTCAAGTGATTACAAGAGCCGATCTGCTGGTCCAACCGTCGAAGCGGTAGAGGAAGATGCAACTGCGAATGGTGCAACAACATCACCGCGGCGGGCGGAGGGGCTCCGAAGTACTTGAATCAGCAAATCTCTTTCGGGCCGGAAGATGCTGAAGGAGTGCTGTTCCCACATCAAGACCCCCTGGTGATTTCAGCCGAAGTAGCTGGCTTCGAAGTCCAGCGAATTCTGGTCGACGGAGGAAGCTCAGTCGATGTCATCTTCGCCGAGGCATACGCCAAAATGGGGCTGCCAACCCTAGCCCTCACCCAAGCACCGGCCTCGCTTCGCGGCTTCGGCGGCGAAGCAGTTCAAGTTCTGGGCCAAGTACAGTTGGTGGTAGCCTTCGGCACAAGTGGAAATAGGCGCGAAGAGCAAATACTGTTCGACTTGGTTGACATCCCATACAACTATAACACTATCTTCGGTCGTGCAACCTTGAACAAGTTCGAGGCCATCTCCCACCACAACTACCTCAAGCTCAAGATGCCGGGTCCAACAGGCATGATCGTTGTTAGGGGGCTACAACCTCTGACCGCCTCAAAGGGTGACTTGGCCGAGATCAACAGGGCAGTGCACAATGTTGAGGCCGAACCGCATGCTAAACGCATGCCGAAGCCCGTCCCTCATGGTAAGGTGGTCATGATGCAAATTGATGACGCTGGTCCAGCGAAGTCCGTCCAGCTGGGGGGCTATCTGGGCGAAGAAGAAGCTGAGAACATCCTGGAAGTGCTCAAGAAGAACATTGACATCTTCTCCTGGAGCCCCGACGAAGTGGGAGGTGTTTCGACGGACCTCATCATGCATTACCTGGCGGTCAAGCCAGATGCCAAGCCAAGAAAATAGAAGCTGCACAAGATGTCCGCTGATCGCCAAGAGGCAGCAAAGGCCGAAGTGCAGAAGCTGCTCAAGGCCGGGGTGATCCGGGAGATCGACCACCTGGAGTGGCTGGTGAACCCGGTTTTGGTGAAGAAGTCCAATGGCAAGTGGCACATGTGCGTCGATTTAACAGACCTCAACAAGGTGTGCCCGAAAGATGACTTCCCCTTGCCGCGGATCGACCTGCTTGTTGACTCGACAGTTGGCTACGAGCTCATGAGCCTCTTGGATGCGTACTCCGGTTACCACCAGATCCACATGAATCCGAGCGACATCCCCAAGACAGCCTTCATCACGCCGTTCGGCACTTTCTGCCACCTCAGGATGCCCTTCGGCCTGAGGAACACCGGAGCAACGTTCGCCAGGCTGGTGTATAAGGTGCTTCGCAAACAGTTGGGGTGAAATGTGGAAGCCTACGTCAACGATATCGTCGTAAAAAGCCGCAAGGCTTTCGACTAGGCATCGACTTGCAGGAGACCTTCGACAACCTGCGCGGCGGGTATGAAACTAAACCCTGAGAAGTGTGTTTTTGGAATCCGTGCGGACAAGTTGTTGGGTTTTCTTGTTTCTGAAAGGGGTATCGAGGCGAACCCCGAGAAAATTGACGCCATCCAGCAAATGAAGCCACCATCGAGCGTACGCGAAGTACAAAAGCTCGCAGGCCGAATTGCGGCGCTCAGTCGTTTTCTCTCAAAGGCGACCGAAAGGGGTTTGCCATTCTTCAAGACCCTCCGGGGCACGGGAAAGTTTAGCTGGAGACCCGAATGCCAAGCAGTGTTCGAAGAGCTAAAGCAATATCTGCAAAGCCCACCCGCCCTGGTCAGCCCGACACCGGGAAGCGAAATGCTGCTATATCTAGCGGCTTCGCCGGTGGCGGTAAGTGCAGTCCTTGTCCAAGAGACAGAGTCAGGACAGAAACCAGTGTATTTCGTCTCTGAGGCTTTGCAAGGGGCGAAGATAAGGTACATTGAAATGGAAAAGCTTGCTTACGCCCTAGTGATGGCTTCGCGCAAACTTAAGCACTATTTTCAGGCCCACAAAGTCACTATACCATCGCAGTATCCTTTGGGCGAAGTGCTCCGGGGCAAGGAAATTTCTGGTCGGCTCAGCAAGTGGGCAGTGGAGTTATCCCCCTTCGACCTGCATTTTGTCGCCCGCACTGCCATCAAGTCCCAAGTCCTAGCCGACTTCGTGGCCGAATGGACACCGGCGTCCACCCCTGAACCTCAGCCCGTCAAACAGCCTTGGATAATGCACTCCGACGGCTCGTGGTCACACAGGGTGGCAGGCGCCGCGGCAGTTCTCACTTTGCCAGGGGGCGTGCCGATTCGGTATGCCGCAAGGCTACAGTTCGACACGACCAATAACATGGCAGAGTACGAAGCAGTGTTGTTGGGTCTAAGAAAGGCGAAAGCATTGGGGGTTCGGTGTTTGCTCATCCGAACAGACTCCAAGTTGGTGGCAAGTCATGTTGACAAGTCTTTCGAGGCAAAAGAAGAAGGAATGAAGAGGTACCTGGAGGCTGTTCGGTCTATGGAAAAGTGCTACGCCGGAATAACGGTCGAACACTTACCTGGAGGCCAGAATGAGGAAGCAGATACCCTGGCGAAATCTGCCGCCTGTGGAGGCCCACATTCACCAGGCATCTTTTTTGAAGTCTTGTATGCACCAAGCGTGCCCACAGATAGCCTGGACATCGTGGCAATTGACCAGGCAGAACTGCGTGAAGACCCAGACGATTGGCGAACTCCGTTCGTAAAGTACCTCAAGAACGGCTGGCTCCCAGAGGATGAAGTAGAAGCGAAGCACTTACAAATCAGAGCCACGAAGTACAAGCTGGTCTCGGGGCAGCTGTATCGCTCCGGGGTGCTCCAACCCTTGCTTCGATGCATCTCCATTGCCGAAGGCGAGGTAATGGCGAAAGAAATACACCAGGCCGCAAGAACGGTTGCCTCCAAAGTGTTTCTCCAGGGTGTGTATTGGCCCACCGTGCTGAAAGTCTGTGTTGACCAAGCCAAAAAGTGCGAAAGCTGCCAGTGACACGGCCGAAGCCAAACTGCACCACAATATGGGCTGCAGCCTATCGCACCAGTCTGGCCTTTCGCCAGGTGGGGGCTAGACATCATTGGCCCATTCCCTGTGGCGCGAAATGGATACAAGTTCGCAATTGTAGCCATTGAATACTTCTCACATTGGATCGAGGCCAAACCACTCGGCGTGATCACTTCGGTAGCAGTACAGAAGTTTGTTTGGAAAACATTGTTTGCTGTTTCAGAGTGCCAAAAGAATTCATCACGGACAACGGTAAGCAGTTCGACTCTGATAAATTCAGAGAAATGTGCAAAGGACTAACCCTGGAAATCAGGTTCGCTTCGGTCGCGCACCCACAGTCAAATGGGGCGGCCGAACGCACAAATGGTAAGATCCTGGAGGCGCTCAAGAAAAGACTTGAGGGGACGGCGAAGGGCAGATGGCCAGATGAAATGCTGTCCATTCTCTGGGCCCTTCGGACAACCCCCACAGGGACAACCAAGTTTTGCCCGTTCATGCTTCTCTATGGGGACGAAGCAATGACCCCAACAGAGCTAGGGGCTAATTCGCCAAGGGTGATGTTCTCTGGGGGCGAAGATGGGCGCGAAGTGTCGCTCGAACTCCTAGAGGGGGTAAGAGTCGAAGCACTAGAACACATGCGCAAATACACCACAAGCACTTTGGCAACCTACAACAAAAAGGTTCGCCCGACAGAGCTATTGCCTGGCCATCTCGTCCTAAGGAAGAAGGTGAACCTGGTAGCAGTCGGGAAGCTTGAATCGAAGTGGGAAGGGCCGTACCTCATCAAGCACAGGTCAAGGACAGGCTCCTTTCGCCTAGCAACACTGGAAGGCGAAGAGTTCGACCATTCGTGGAACGCTGCTTCTCTTAAGCGTTTCTATGTTTAGGAAGGGTGGCACCCTATTCGCCAAAGTGTAAAAATGTACATACTGATATATAGTCCTTTCGGCATCTGCTATGTAAGCCTTTCGGCACAAAAATACAAAAAAAAGGAGAAAGTGAAAAAAAACTGGATGTAGGGCTATTATCCACCCTGGAGGCCTGAAGCAGTATAAAATCCTTGTGTCTTTCGCCTTTTTTACTTGTGTACATGATAATTCGTGGAAAAACCTCAAGGCAAATGCCTGATCAGCGAAAACGCCAGGGGGAGAAACGAATCGGCAGAAGCATCGCTCGCCGAACGTTGAAACCACGACAGCTTGTTTCGGGAAGTAACTAACCGAACACCGTTATACTCGATCTACACGAAAAGCGTAAGAGCTTCTCCCAGCATGGAGTACCACAGATCGAAAATGGAAGACGAAAGCTGAAAAGTCAGCAGACCTATTTCGCTAATACATGCAAAGGGGTCGACGCTTTCCGACCTAACGAAAGCACGAAAAGTGACAATGCAAAAATAGCGAGAAGGGAATAAAAAGCACATCTTTATTAACTTCGAAAAAATAATCGAAGAGTACATGCCGTACAACATGGTACAGGTGAAAAGAATACAACAGGCTTTACAGCTTAGTTTACAAATAAATTACATCTTCGCCCCCAAAACAACTACCACTTCCTAAGGAGTGATTCGGCGAACGAGGCTCGTCGTCACTGCTAATGTTGTAAACTACCCTAAGGGGAGAAAGGGGCGAAACAAAAGCTAGACTGTAACGGCGTTGGGCGATCGCTTCCTGCCGATCGGTCCTTTGATGATTTCACCAGAAGCGAACCATGCCCTCTAGGCGTGCCGAGTGGACACGGTCGTAGTCCTCCAAGGTTCGCCCGTTGTGCGTTCGCATCCAGCTAGCAACGTTCACGACTGTTACCGTTTATTATCATCTCGTGGTAAATAGGTCGAAGCAGATACCGGACCTTCGGCAAAATCTTCACCGCAACAAACTTCTTGTTCTTGCTTCGCCAATCCCCAAACGGGGGCCGAACACATAGTTTTCGGCATAGACCCTGGTAAAACAATATAGAAAAATCAAATGGCGAAACGCAAAAACCGAAGCTTAAGCAAAACACGTAGGTTGGGCGAAAAGGGGAAGCATTCTTTCATATGTGAAGCGATGCGAGCACAAGTGCAAATGGCATCAAACGCAATGATTGGCGAAACTTGTCATATATTTCATATATTAAAACAATCTACAATAAAATTGGCCATCGGCCATATTTACATTGTTCGCCCTCTACGGCAAACACAAAAAGTAAAACTATCAAAGTTTACAAGAGCGGGCGGAGGGCCTCACACCTCTGGGTGGTCTTGGGCATCGTCTCCACCCCTTCCGGCTGGCTCCTCGCCCTTGTCCGCCGCCTCCGTCTTCGCTAGCTGCTCAAGCAGACGTGCCTTGGCGGTGGATCGGCCGTCCTTCTGCCATAATTGCTTACGCCAGGCACGAAGCACGGGCGAAATGTCCTGGGCGCTGACCTCCTAGTCCCCCTTCGCGTAATCGGGGAACTTGGCGATGTGCTCGCACCCGGACTGCTTTAGCAGGCCCATGGCGAAGGCAGCCGACACACGTGCACAGCAATCGCCGTACACGGTGGCACAGTCTGAGACTGCACCGCCAGCTTGCTGAGTCCATTCGGAGAACTCAAAGGCGGAGGCATTTTCGCCCGGCACACCCCGCACCATGTCAGTAAGGGCGAGGCGAAGCGTGCGGCAGGCGGTCTTGGCAGATTCGGTGGCTTTTGCCACCTCACGCGCAAGTCGTTGCGACTTCGCCTCTGCCTTGCTGGCTTCTAGGCGAAGAGCCTCCATCTTCGGCTCCGTGAGATTGTAATAGTCAGTCAAGACGGCAGAGTGTCCCTGCTCCTCCTTGAGTTCGGCCCTGAGACGCTCAATCTCCGCCTTCGCCTCGCTGCCCTTGTCCAGTTCGGCCTGGAGCCGCTTATTTTCGGCCTTTGCCTCCCTGAGGGATCGGGCGAGGCCTTCCATTTCTAGGCCCTTGCGGCCCAGTTCGTCATCCTTGGCCCAAAGACGGTTCTTCAAGCCATCTAGATGGGCCCGCATAGTTCGCTTGGTCGAACAATGGGCCGCGAGGATCTGGTAAAAAAGAGAGGAAGGGCAAACGTTAAGACATATTGTCGAAAACGATGACATATAAAAAAACAAAAAAACACATCAATCAACATACCCGGACCGCCGGGCTCTTGACGGCGGAACAACCCTCGTCGAACTCGTTCAGTTCGGCGAACAGGCTCGGGCCACCAGTTGGAGCGACGATGTTGCTCACCCCCTCGACGAAGGGGAGGAGCTCCGCCTAGGTTTCAAAATCGCCGGGGGCGAAGCGGAGCGGCGCCAGGGAGCAGTCCGAAGTGGACGTCTCGACCGCCTTCTTACCCTTGCCAAGGGCAAGCGGCGAAACGAGCGACCAGCGAACAGGGCTACCGAAGACCCTGGCCGCTGTCTTCACAACCCGTTCCGTTGAAGCCGAAGCCCCAGCGATGCTTACTCCCGCCCCGCCCTCAGCACCAGGGGCAGTTGAGAGGCCCAGGCTTCGACCAGCGGGCGAAGTGGGCTTCTCGTCCGAGGACTCGTCGTCGTTGAAGACACAAGCGATGTCGACGAGCCCCTTTTTCTGGGGGATCTTCTTGGCGGGCTCCTTCGCCATCTTGGCCGCGGCAATCGCGACCAACGCCTTCGCCCCCTCGACATCCTTCCGGCGGAGGGGGGAGCTGTTCGACTCCACCCCGGTCTCGACGCGCTCGGGGCTTGGAGTTGGGGTGTAGCCGCGCGTGCCGGAGCGGCTGTCTGCGGTCTCATCCACGGCCCTTTTGGCCGCGACCTCTGTCTCCCCCACGTCCTCCTGCTCTTCGACGCCATCTTCATCATCGGCGTCAGAATCGGAGGAGCCAGGGGCCCTTCGCTTGCGGGGGGACCAGTTTCACCTGCCCACGCAGCCGCTTCCGAGAGGTACCCTCATCGCCGTCGGCTTTGAAGGGCTTCGCCCAGGGAGGGAGCTCGCCGAAGTGCACCCGGTTCGCCCAGCCAGCTGCTTGCCGAGTTAGCAGCCAGCTAAACTCCGTGACCGACACATTGCCGATCATCTTTCAGGCTTTGGTGTCGACTTGGGCGAGAGTCAACACTGAAAAAGAGAAATGTCATTATATCAGGCGTCGAACAAAAGAAAAATAAAGAGCGAAACACATACAAGTGAGAAAAGAATAGACTAACGGTTCACCCCCGCGGGCATGACGAGCTTTGGCAAGCCGTCGACCTCTTCGTCTTGGTCAACTTCGACCTGTCACGACTGGGAGAGGGGGAATATGCGAAGCATACAAAACTCCTCCACCAGATCGCGATAGCTCAAGCGGGAGCAGACCTTGCGAAGCAAGGCGAACCACGCCTCCATAGCCCCGCTGATGGAAACCTTGGGTTTCCGGTTCGACGCAATCGCCCTGCGCCGCCACCGGAGTGCCTTCGCTGCCTCGGATCCGGCCTTGAAGGGGATAGAGTGGTAGAACCACTTCGCCATCTAGTGGCGATCCCACTTCGACATGGCGGCGTTCACCGGCCATAGATCGGAGCGCTCGGGGCGAACGTTGAAGTTCACACTCCCGAACGCTGTCTTCTTCGTCCCGGCTGGGGTGACCACCGTCTTCGAGTTCACGGTGGCAGAGAAAACGGCGCCGAAGGGCTCAACTGGGGGAGCTCCACCTGAAAAAGGCGAAGGATCTCCGAAAACAATACGTTGCACGGAAATCAAAGCCCTGCCTCGAAAAAGATGGTAAACACCACCGTCTGATTGTCACCCGGCTTCGGCACTACAGCCTCTCCCGGGGTGAAGGCCTGTCCTTCTGCCACCGTGCCAGAGCTGACCATCTTCGCCAGCTCGTCATCATCTACGAGCGATGCCCCTAAGAAGACGGTGGTGTCGTCATCGATCCGGCTGGGGTCAGGACCCGTTGCGAAGGCAGGGTTCGGCTTGCGGGGGCCCATGGCGAAGAACGTATGTAGCGGCGAAAGGGGTCAACGGACGAAAGGGTTCAGTGGCTCAGAGCGCCGCGAGTAAAAAATGAAGAAAGAGAGCGTCTGCAGTGAAAATGATGGGGGTAAAGGCAGTGAAAAGGGGAAGGAGAGATATATAGCCCACCAGGCGACGTTTCGCCTTCCCACCCAATCACGAGCTGCCACGTGTCGCAAGGGTAGGCGAAACGGTAAATTCCCATGAACCAGGCCGCATGGTGGTGGGCCCTCACGGAAAAAGCCATCACTGTTCATTTCGGCCCAGTGAAACAGTGAAGATAGTTTCGCCAATTTGCGGAAGGCGAAAGTTGTAAAAAAAACGTTAATCATAACAATACACATACAATGCATACATTCTTTGCAGGAGCACAAGATAGGTTTCGGCAGGAGCATCGGTCGAAGGGGCGCGCCTCATACCATACTACATGGTTTGCACGGTCTCGGCCGAAGCTCCTATCTCACCCTTGACCGTGAGGGGCTTGTTGGCAGTATGTCATGAGACCTTTCGACTAGACGTACCGAAACCAAGCAAGCAGCGAGGATTCAGACTTGAGGCGCCTAAGATCCATCGGGGCGAAGACCTATGGCGAAGACCACGAGGCGAAGGCGGCGAAGGGCGAAGAGTCGCGCTGAGTCCCTGCAAGTCTAAACGTGCCCTGGGCGAAGGCTGCTTGGCGAAGGGCATACGCCGAAGGAGGGTGACTTCGCCATATCGGGCCCCATCCAAGAAGGCCCAGGGGGCCGGCCCAACCGCTCCGGCCCGTTGGCCGATGGGACAGCAGCCACCAGGTGGCCCATTAAAGGCCCATGTATCCTAATTACATTGTATACCCATACAAGTGTCCCTTTCATAAGGGTGACCATGTAAATTCCCCTGTAAAACCTAAAACCCTAATAGGGGGACATGTAATAGGACTATAAATACCCCCTTAGGGACATGTAAAGGGGGGATTCCAAAAAAATCCTTAATTTAATACACTTTACTTTTTCCAACAACCGTTGAGTAACCACGTCTTTCGACGTATGCAGTTGTCGCTTCGACAACACCAATATTCATTTGGCAATATGTATATGTAAGAAGCTCAACATTTCAAATCCAGTGTTCTTATTAGACAATTAGGAGCTGGTTCTTCTTCTAAGGCAGAAAGATTATGTCACTAAGCCTCACCATTGGAGTTTGTTGCCTATGTTATCAAGAATGAATCAAATTTTAGGTGGAGAAGCAATCAATATTCGATGGATTTCAAGACAAATGAATAAGATGGCTTATTACCTTGCAAAAATAAATCTAGGAATGCAAATTTTCATGTTTCTACACAAACTCTGTGTGTGAATGTCAAAATGTATCCCACTCATGTCATCATAATGGCTGTCCTACTAAGGAAGCTCTCAAGTCAGCTCTAACAGACGAAGATGTAGTACTTATCCATGTACTTTTGCTTTTCATGTTTAATATATTGAGTTCTCAAAATAAAAACAGTCAGGTCAAAACCCAGAATTACTAGCTTACCTCTAATTTGTTTTTTTTTTGGTGTGTGTGTGTGTTAGGGGGGAGATCTAAAATGCATCAGCAGTAAAGGCTTCAGCATGGGAAGAAAGTTTGACTATGAATTCTAATACAGTTTCTGAGAACTGTAACTCTAATACAAAAATAATATAAAAGAACACAACCATTACAAAATCCTAACATGAAGTGTTGAACAATGTTGATTCTCATATAAAAGAAGAGCATGTAGAAGCAACTCTATTGCTAGTAAATCAGAAATTCAGGATGACAAAATCAACTGCAACAAGGTACACATGATAAATTGATAATATTGTAAACTTCTCTGAATCCTTGGGAGATGATAAAACTTGATCAAAGGATGTTGGTTTCAGCCTTTCGGAGTTAGTACCCACTTGTTATACTGTTGCTCATATTAGGAACTGCAACGCTGTTGTTTGTCATCAGCACCAACTCCTTCAGCGCCATCATTTTCATTTGAATCATCTTCACCATGTTATGCACATCGTTTGTAACTTTCATCAAACCCATTCCTTAACAGGTCACTTTGCACTTTAGGGCGTGTTTTGAACACCATGTTAAGACATCTTCTACATGGGCAATGAGCATTGTCACCTGGATCACCGTCTTCGAATGTGAAATCCAAAAATTCCTACAGCCATCTTTGCCACTGCATAGTCGCCCTATTCATGCACATCCAACTCCTATTGACTGACATGCTTCCTTCTTAAGACTAAACATAATAATAAAAACGTATAGCAACAAGTGAACTACTTACTAAAAATTACATGAAAAATTTCCATAACAAAAAAGAATGACACACACAGTTGGCACTAAGGGATCTTAATAAAAACATAATTCAGGTTTTGATGCAAGATGCTTTCCTACACAAAGATATAAACATGCAAGGACACCAACATTGAGCAGAGTAATGGGGATTCTACAATTTTGTTTTACAATTATAAAAGAGAAATCAAGGGAAGCTATGCATTCAAGGATAGTAACTCAAAATTATAGACATGAATTATCGAGAAAATATGTAGTGAAAATCTAGAAACTATCGTTGGATACAAAAATGGATGCCTGAGATTTGTCCATGTCACCAAGAGTAAAACTTTTACTCCCATATTCAACCATGAGTAGGAGTAAAATTTTTACTCTCAGTGATGTGGATAAATGTCAGACATTCAATTTTAGATTCAACGGTAGTTTTCAGGTTTCCACTACATATTTTCCCGGGATCGTCAGCAGGACAAGAGCAAGAGAACTAGGTTGGGTGGATGGAAATGTCGCGATACTTGCTAGTTCATAACTATCACTAACCAAATTCCATCTCTATGATAAAGAGGCCAAACAGAAAAAATTAAAATATAGTAGGTTTCATGCATTAACATGGGGATGCCAATAATAAATAAATATGTGATGTAACAAAAACTGAGATAGAAATTCAGATGCTGGTGCAGCATGTAACGAAACACCTTAGAGAGAGGAATTGAGGGAGGGGAAAAGCATAGGATGCCTACCTCAATGACATGGAGGAAATGGATTAGTTTATGTTCCTGATGATGTTCACGACCGATGGCACCGGCGCGACAGCGCATATAGGTACAGCCTCGACGCCTCATGGAATCGTCGACTATTCCTTCGTCATCCGGCTCCGCTCTGGTGATGGCAGCGGTGTGAGGAATTGGATTGGATTAGATTAATCTCGTAGGGATTGGATTGGATTAGATTAATCTTGTAGACGTTGTACATGCTAATTGTGGACTTTGTAGTTCAGCGATCTGATAGAGCCACTTTAGGAGACTGGTGACCCTGTTGATGTCTTCTGATCCTCGGGGAGTACTTCGGCTTCAAGAACGACTTCTTCAGTGTAGTTGTCACGCCCTGAAATATACACCATTTCCAAACGCTCAGTGCATTAATCCTCATCCCAGGAGGCGATGTACACATAGACATTGTTGATAAATACAAGTCACACATGCGGAAACACAAAGAAAGTACTTTATTACATGGGTGACTCAAGACCCTCACACTCAAAGATAAACGAATAAAGCAGTGGAAGACTACTGAACAACAACTGCCACAGGCACTCGACGGCAGAGCGAACTAGAAGTCCAAGCCTTCATCTTCATCAGGTTCATCCTCTGGATTAGTTTTATGAGCAAGAGTGAGTACCACCACAGTACTTAGCAAGTCACACCGGAAATGCAACAATAATGCGTAGAGAAAGCAAGAAAATGGCCTAATAGGATTTATTTTTCATAAAGCCATAGTTTCAATTTTTTAACAGGTTAAAGCCGATTTTAAAACACGGTCCTGTTCTAAGCCTGCTAACCTGCCTTAACCCGGGCTAATTTCCACATGACTACACCATCATGATTTCACCCCCCAAGCTTTTATAAAACAAGACTAACTTTGAGTACATTGTCCAGCTTGCCCAACCGAGGCACGACTATTCGAATAGTTTTTAATTCTGATTAGAGGTGTACAACTTTACCCATAAGAAACAATCTCAACACACATTGTCGCGTGCCGGGTACCACCACAGTACTCGGATAGAGGTCGTGACAAGACTATCCATCTAGCTCTACCCAAAACAGGAGAACCCGCTAAGGTTTCACCGACCGCTAGTCCCCAATGAGGTGAAAGTCAAAGGATCCCCCAGGACGAGACAACCTCCCTTGCACCGAGCGAAAAATTCGGCCTTAATCCCGTCCCCACACCCTTCCAACCAATGGTCTCTGTTTTGAGAAGATCTAAATTTCCTTACCCACTAGACTTGTGGTTGTACGGAGATGCCTTGCAATAGAGGCCCGAAGATAGGTCCATATATTAGCCGGGGTGCGACTACCAAAGTAACTAGCTTGCACCCCAAGCCCAGCCCAAAAATAATTTTTAGTTGCACAAAGCATTTTATCACTCATCTATTGACAAACTAGTCAATAGTCCATAACTAATCCAATTTTAGTTGTTAACCACCATAGTCTAGTTTATTAAAAAGTTTAGGTTGGAACTAAACACGACTAAGCATTTACCTAAAAAACTAGTCAGTTCATCATGTAGGGAACTAGACTAGTCAATTTATAATTTTACTAGGGCTCACAAAGATCATGGGTATTGAATCAACATCATGGCCATAACAAAAAGTGCATAGGAATAACTAATAAATAATTATTAATAATGAATGATATAATTTATAAAACAATGCAATATAGGTAAAACAACATAATTTTCATAATATGGGATTCAACATGTTCAAGTTAGATATGACTTGCCTTGATCTCTCACAAAGTTTTCAGCGTCAACGGTGATGAACAGCTGATCTTTCGGATCGACGGGATCTACACGATCAACGCGAAGAAATACAAAAAGGCTAAGAAAAACCATATGATCAAAAGTAACAAATCACATAAATGGGTTCTATGCATTTTTAGGAGAAATTAGAGACTTGAACGAGTCAATTTCGAGTTCAAACGGTCAAGATATGGTCATTTGAATTTTAGGTATTGTTTAAATGGAAATTTGTAATTTTCTGAATTATTTTTCCTAAAAGAAATCTAAATTGTTGCATAAGCAAGGAGAGAGGGCGAGAGTGGACCGGGTCCCACCTACCAGCTGCATGGTCCACCGTGAGCCAAGCGCACAGTGGCGGCTCACGGTGAACCGGCGCACGGGCACGGCCGGGCGAGCGGTACCCGAGTCGGTGGCTCGCCGACGATGGCCGACGGCATTGGCGGTGGTGCGACGGATTGCAGAAAGGGGAAAACGGAAATGGGAGGAGGTGACGGTTCTCACCGAGCAGACGCGGTGGCGAGAGGTCGATGGAGATGGCCGACGGTGAGGGAGAAATGACGGGGAGCTTCGGGTCGTTGGTGTCGTCGTCGTTCCCGTGGTCCTCGCGCTCGACGGAGGGGTGGACGGGGGAAAGAAGGAGGCGAAGCCGACGGTGGTGTTGCTGGGGTCCGAGGATGTCCTGACCTCCTGGGAGAGGTGGCTGGAGCTGCGCGGCGGAGGTGGCGCAAGGAGAGAGCGATGCGGCGGCCAGGGAGAGGGAGAGGAGACCGGACATTGTGTGGGGAGAGAGGAGGCCAAGGCTCCCTTTTATAGGCCGGAGAGGAGGGAGAGGGTCACCGGGGAGAGAGATCGATGTCGGCCATGGTGGAGCTCACCGTTGATGGGCACCATCAAAATCTACCGCGAATAATGCAGGATGGAGTGGGAAATTATGGGGAATTAGGAGAGGATGAGGTGGGGATTAATTCCTCTCAATCGATTTGGTGGAATGGCGAGTGGAGGAGGTGA
The DNA here is from genome assembly GCA_000573905.2 of Oryza punctata. NCBI lineage: Eukaryota > Viridiplantae > Streptophyta > Magnoliopsida > Poales > Poaceae > Oryza > Oryza punctata. The sequence continues at coordinate 18,898,057 of CM002495.2, read as the reverse complement.
ATTGGAGGTGGTTGGCGGTAGGGCTTCGGCCGGAGAGAGAGAGAGAGGAGGAGGCCCTAGCCGCTGGAGGTGGAAGACGACCGGTGGCTGGACCGGCTGGGCCGCGAGGAGAAGGTGAAACGGACTTTGGTCCGAGAAAGAGGGAGAAGAGTTGGGACAGCCCATGTAAAGGGGGGAAGGAAAGAGGGAGGGGGATAAAAAAGGGACTTCGTCCTTAGGCCGAGAGGAGGGGGCGGCCACGGGGAAAGGAGGAGAGGAAAGAGGCGGCCGGGCTAGGCTGGGAAGGAAATGGGCCGAAAGCGGCCCAAGTGGAGGAAAAGATTTCTTTTAGCTTTTTATTTTTATAAAAATCCGTTAATTGTTTTTGTTGCCTTAAAATTATTTACAATTCTCTGAAAATTCACGTAAAATTTGGTTAAACATTTTTAAGTATAGGGAATTTATTAAAAAATACTCACAAGGCAATTTAACATAAATATTGGTGATTTTTAATTGTTGGAGGCTCTTTTCAGCTTTTTAAATTTCTAGAAATGCATTAAAGTACGATCTGGGTGATTTTCAGGGTGTTACGGTAGTCATGATGACAGTTCCTGCATGGCACTATTCACCATCTCCTTTCTCACTCTCCATCAAGATGCTTAATTTTCATAGGAGGTAGTTGACCAATGATAACTTGATCTGGTTACCACTTTCAATGCAACAATAGTTTTATTTTGTTTTTGTAAACTTGTTATAGTGTAATAGCAATATATTAAGTGAATAATAGTGCATATAATTTGTTTTTGATGCAATGTAATTTGTTGGTTTGTTTCTCCTTATGCATGTATTATAAAAGGCAAAAGCATATGTGAGCGAAAATTTGTCAATCGTATAATAGTTAAATGCCAGACGGACATGATAATTGAGGAGGTATTCCAACTCTATATCTATTATATGTATGTTTATGTTTTGATGAAAATTGCTATATTTGCAAATGTTCTGTGGTAAGCATAAAAACATGCATTAATCCTATGCTGCCGACCCTCTTCCATCGCTTCATATGCATGGTGACACGCTCCTAGCTTCCTTGTCTATGCTAACTCTCTTGGTTGGATCCACAATACCTTCCCGCTTAGCCTCAATGCATTGTTGGATCTCGTCATTGAAGCATCTATGCCCTCATTGTTAATTTTAGTAATTAATGACAAGCACTAATTATGGACTAGCTATTCTACTTGAGTTATATATTTTGAGTTAGGATGATATGATGCATATGTTATGGATGATCACTGAGAATTAAAATTGATGGCGCAAAGAAATTGAACAAAGGTGATAAATCTAGCATTTTATTTTAATTGATCGAGGCGTTGGACGAAAATTTTACTAGGTTTGTTTCTAGTTTTGCCGTTATATCAAGAGGGGTAATGACCTAAGCAAAAAGTTAATCAAAATGCCACATTATGTCATTTGCATTCATTTGATTCGATTGCATTTCATTCAATATTCTCTATTTGAGGCCGGTATGACCGAGGGCCCCATGCAGCTCTGACCAGCGTGCTTGGCTGGTCTACTCGAGCCTGCCTCGGTCTGACTAGGCGCCTAGTTAGCCGATTGAACGGCCACGACTTGGCGATCCAGAGTCGTTGCCGGTCTGACCGGCAAGTTTTGCCGTGCATTAAATGCACTGTAACGGCTAGAAAAATAGTCGTTACGTTCTTGGGCGGTCTGACCGGTGACCCCATGGCCCTCTAGGCAACTGAGGTTGGGGATTTCGACCCTAACGACTAGTTTTTGTGGGTGGGGGTACAAATACTCCCCTACCAGAAGCAAGGGGGCTCTCTTGGTAATTGCTTCATTTGCATACACCCCTTGCATCCACTCTCACACCTCTTGAGCTTGTGTTCATCCATTTGCAGTGTTGGAGGGTTGATTGAGCCAAGACAAGTGCATCTTCTCATTGTTAGAGCTAGTGTGATACTTGATCATCTCTGAGCCGGGTTGTTTCTTGTTACTCTTGGAGGTTGCCGCCTCTTAGACAAATTGGAGGAGTTGACCAGTGACCTCTCCGAGGAGATTCTGGAGGAGGCACGGTGTTGGTTGTGAGTGGTTTGGAGTTCACCACCTTTAGAGCGAAGGAAGACCCTACTGATCAAGGCTTGGGTAGTCCACTTCGAGGCTGGCTCCCACCTTGCCCACCCCTTGACGAAGGGGGTTTGTGGTGGCTTCGTGGTTTGAGCGGTGAAGTTGGGCTTGCCTCAACGGGGATTAGGAAACCGGCGAGTTTCCGAATTGTCACGCCCCGATTTTCGATCGGGATTAAAAATCATTAAATAATGCATCTCTAGAAATTATATTAAAAGCTAAAGCAAATTAATCAAGTGAAATAACGAGGGAATTAAAAATTTTCCTCTAAAAATCATGGCCGGAAATATTTTTGTAATATTTTCCGTGCCTAAAATACTCTCTGGAATTTTCATTGAAATTCCGGAGCTCAAGACCTAATTTTAATAGCACAAAGTTCATTTAACAAATTAAATAAAAAGAAAGACAAATAAAAACCCCCTCCTTTGCTTTGGGCCGCTTTCGGCCCATAGTTCCACCCCTGCTCGGCCCACCTCTCCCCCTCCCCTATTTCTTCTCTCGGGCCGGCCTCCCTCCCTCTCCCTCAGCCCGCCTTGGCGACCTCTCCCTTGAAGTTCACCTCACCTCCCCACACCGGCCTCCTCTCTCTGCCTCTCTGACAGGTGGGACCCGTCCCTAACCTTCGGCCTCCCCAACTACTGAGCCGCCATTCCCCCTCTCCCGACGCCGCCGGTACGGTGCCACCCCGCCCATGTCCCGCCGTTCCCGCACACCACCCCGCCCATCTCCTCCACCAAATCCCCCTTCTCACCCGCGAAAATCGACGTCGAGCCCGGCCACCACTCTACCCACGTCGGGCGCCTTCCCGCCCCAAATCCACCTCTCCCCGGCCACCTCGCGTGCCACCCGGCCCAATAAAAGCTCTCCACGCACCTCCCTCTCTCAATTTCCCTTTTTCCTGAGCTCTCTGGTGCCCCAAAACCACCCCGCCACCGCCGCTCCTTGCGCCACTGCTCGTAGTAGCACTCCGTCCGTGCGCTGCCGCTGCTAGACACGCCGCCTCGCCATGCCGCCACCGCCGTTGGCTCCACCGTGCCATGCTCCATCCCGACATCCACTTCCCCTAAGCCCCTCACCACTGAAACACCGCCGCCACCGCACCATCCACGCTACTGCCTCGTTCACCGCCTTCGTCCGACGATTGCCGCCGACCAAAGCCGCCCCGTGCCACGCCATCTCCTCAGTCGGCATCGTAGCATCAAGGGCGTGCCCGTCCGCCCCTTCCCGTGCGCCGCCCGCCACCGGAGCGTCGTCCCCACCTCAACCCCGAGGCATGCCGCCGCCATCCCTCCTCGCCACCGACCGCCTTTCCGTGCCGCCTCCCTCGTCTTGGGGTGCCCGATGAGCTACCTTATCCCCTCTCTCCCTTCCTCTTTCGCCGCTTCCCTCGCCGCTGTTGTCCCCGCCGGTGACCTTCACGTCGCGCGCCTTGCGCCGCGGCTCGCCGTGGCCGACCGGGCTGGCTTCGGCCGTGCCCGTGCTGGGCCGCCGCCCTCCCTAGCCGCCCGAGTGGTCTCGGGACCAATCTGGGCCGCCCGTCCCGTGGACTGGCGGTGGACCACTACTGTGGTCCCGGTCCACCGTGGACCGGCCTCCTTATGGCCTTGCCGCGTGGGGCCCACCTTTCGTGGACCCGATCCACGCCCGCGGACCCCCTTTGACCGCTGACCTATGGGGCCTGTCTATCAGCGCTCTTTTTCCTTTAAGAAAATAATTATTAATTGCGCAGTAAATCGTATTTAATTCTAGAAATTCATTTAAATGGCTCAAAACTTCTAAAAATTCATAACTAATTCATACGAACTCCAAATTGGGCCATTCAACTTGCAAAATTCATCTAAAATTGAGCTCTACATGTTTGTTTACTTTTTATGTACTGTTTACTTGGTTTTTATTGGAGTTTTTCCTCATTTTGCATGCCAGTGTGTAGATTCCGCCGTTTCGGACGATCGCGTTCGCAAGGAAAAGAGTTCGGAAGATCAATCGAAGAAGCAAGGAAATTCACACATTCCCCTAGAGTATTTTGAGCCCAAATTATAAAATGTTTTACCGTTTACAAATAAATTGCATGTTTTGCTAATTACACGGGAATAGGGTTTACCTATCCGCTCGCTTGTGCCCTATTTACTTGACGTCCTTTCTTTGTCAAACTTGGGTGATAAATTGACTACCCTGTGTCGCATGTTGACCTAGCTAGAATTATATTATGTTTATCCATGCTTAATTACCACTAGCTTACATAATGGGACAATTACATTATCTACTGCTAGTACACTGTTGAGCTGCGAGCTCGAGACATGTCGGCTATGTTTCGTTGGTCGTAATTAACCAACTAAAATATGGCTTAATGGTGGGCTGTGGGTGTATGGTTTTGCTAGTCGCACCCATGGTAATTAAGGACCGGTTCTCGGGAAACTCTGGAAGACTAACAGTGCTTACCACAAGCAGGCATGGGTAACTGCTGGACTTGTAGTGTAGCTTTTCCCTAGCTGACGCATCCAGGCAAGGGTGGGCGTGATGGGGTTGGGTCGGTGGGGGTTTACCCATTGATCGGCTTCCGGATTCACCTAGGCACGAGAGGAGGCTGCCTACCTTGGCTTAAGGGTGGGGGCGAAACCTGTTGTGTGGTGCGCTTGGTCAGGGGGAGTTATGCGAAGGGTCTTATCACGATTTTCCCCCTTTGCAGTACCATGGTAGTATTTCGGGGCATGGCGACATGTGTGGAATCGTGTCTTGTGGGTACAGTGGCGCACCTCTGATCAGAGTAAAACTATTCGAATAGCCATGCCCGCGGTTATGGGCGATCAACTAGATTCATCGTGATTAGTCCCACTTTATTAATTAACATGACTTAATGAACTGGTTTAGTTCAGGTGGAATGGTTGGGCCTGTTCAACGTGGTGTAGCGTTGTTCAGTGGAGATGTTTAATCTTACCTTAATTAATCAACTATTTTACTGTTTTCAACTATAAATGTTTACAACTGCCTTTATGCAAGTAGCCACAAAACCCTCTTCGTCTCCCCTTGCACGAATGCATCGTTGATGTGGCTTGCTGAGTACGGTGATTGTACTCAGTCTTGCTATTATTTCCCCTTTTCAGAAATGTAGTGCTTCTGAGCTGAAGATGAAGTTAGAAGACCAAGGCTTATACCCCAGTTGAGTTTTGCCTGTGGAGTGGAGCTGAAGCCCCGCTAGGATCGTCGCCCTTTTTCCGTTGTTGTTTTCTTTTCGGTGTGAGGACTAAGTGTCTCTTCTGTAAGTATTTACGCTTTGTTTACGTTTGGATCTGTATATTGATTTGTCGTTTTGTGTACCCTGGCTTGATTCCTGGACAGGGATTTATACACAAAATAGTCTGGAAATTTGGGATAAATTTCTGGGCGTTACACGAATCTCGGGTGAAAAATTCCTTGTCTCTTGTCTCATTTACTTATTGCATTTACTTTTGTGCAATTTACATTTATAGAGATATACTTGAGCCCTTATCACCCTAGGATTGCAAAACATAACCTAGTTGCTTAGTTAGTCCTATCCTTTACCAAACCTAGCAACTTAGGTTAGTTTTAATTAGGTGCTATTTATTTTTAATATCGCCTATTCACCCTCCCTCTAGTCGATATATCGATCCTACAGTCATCCCACCATATCTAGCCTCATCGCCCTTCTCAACCTTGTGATTGCAGTGGTGCCCTCAACATCATGATGCTTCCATCTCCCATTACAAGTCGCCGCTATTAGTTTAGCCTCCCTTTAAGAACTTGCAACTATGAGACCTAATACAACAAATTTTCATCACCAAAACATGAACCACAATGCAAAGATTTGGCAAAGACAAGCCAAATCTACCAGAAATTGTTGGAAGTAAAAGCAAATTATTACAGACAACTTTTTTCAAGAAGAACATATTTGGAAAACCCAAAAAAATGTAAAACTATAGTTATGCACTTCAAAACATGGCAAGATTGGTTTGGCTTTGCTATTTCTATTGTTTTGTTTCACACAATCTAATATATAGTGGAACTCAAATAGACGAATAATAGTAAGAGAGAATTCATTATATACCACTGAGTGTATCACAAGTCTGTGATTTTCCACTGATTTTATCATGTTCTACGATATATCATCGACTTTTGCTTAACTTCTACGATTTACCGTCGCCATCCGGTTAGCCTCCGTTAGTACTATACAATTTTATCCAAATGACCAAAATACACCAGGGACAAAAATTCCAAGAAATCTACGCTAGATCTGGAGTTGTGTCGAAGAGGGTCTAAATTCCAAATCTACACTAACTCTCCTTCCCCTCCCCTACTCCTTTCTCCAGCCATCACATTCTCCATATCCCCTTCCGTCTACCTTGCATACAAGCCACCCTTTCCCCACCACCACCCTCTATTGTGTCAATTGTGCCACCATCATCTCCAAGCGAACCTCCCCTTCCCTTATCTCTGGTAGCTCATATGATTAGACCCACCTTTGCCTTCTAATTACTTGTCTCCTTTTGCCATCCACCCTCCCTTCTAACCATGAGGTCAGTAGTGGTGGAGTTTTACTAGAAATTTGGGGGAGCGGAGGAGGCAGATCGCACCCCTCCACACATCGCCACAGCTCCTCAATAGGGCTACTGTCACCATGCCCCTATGCCACTAGGCCGGTTTTAATAGATCTTGCCATATTCCACACCTTCTTTGCATGGCCTATGCAAAGAGATGGACATCACCTACAAGAGCCACTTGGCCTTCACACCGTCAGGACGTTGTCACCAAGATCAAGGTTGCATTGCTGCTTAGGTGTCAACAGCCACGACCATTGTTTGTTTGACAACTAGGGACTCTGCCAGATCTATCTCTACCTCTTTCACCACTTGGGGGGACCTTTGCCTGGCTGAATTAAGGTTTTTGGGGTGGAATGGATGTATAAACTAATAGGCTTATGGATCAAAATTCTGGATGGGCCATAGCTTAATGTAGTCTCCACTAAGCTTGTTCCTAGAGGCATGGGGCTTTGTCATCGCCACCCATTGTTGGGCCTTTTCTTCCCAAACCTCACCTATTCACCCATCAAACCCAACCTATAGGTGGGTCCATCTATATATATATACCAATGCTAGGTTCTTCCTTCCTAGATCCCAATCCCCATTCCTCGCCGCCACACATAGGTCACACCCTAGCCCTATTTTGGTGAATGGTGAGCAAACCCTCACTTTGCTAGATCTCTTTCATTTCCCTTTTCCGTAATCATGGACTCATGCTCGACACTCTCCCTATCACGGTTGAGCCTTCCTCATTTTGGAATACGGTCTTCATCATGCCACTACTCATGTGCATCTTGGCCACCAACGATGCGACGACCTTCAACTGGGGGTTAGTTGGGCACTCAACAATGACCGTCATCTCCGCCCTTTCTCTTGAGGTAATTCTAGCAATCTCCCTCTTTGAATTTCTATCCATCCTAGGATTTATTTCCTCGCTTAATACTATGTTGACATTCAGTTAACTTTTAGTATATTGAACATGGTGATGAATGCTTACAATTTATATTTTCTATTTATGTGTTCTTATTGTAAGTTAAATATAGTGACAGATGGCATGGCCGTAAGCACATGACACCCATAAATGATGTCCATGAGAATTGTTTCTTACCAAGCATTAGGCAAATTTGAGAAATATACTTATGACCACACCTAACAGCAAACATAGTAGCACAAGAAAGGTGAAAGAAAAATACCTACATCAAGCATATGTAGGACTCACCTTACCACCACACATAGCAACACACTCTTTTGTGTTTTGTGTTTCACCTTTCACCACACTAACAGAATTACTACTTTATAGGGGTAGGGATGGCGTGTCATGTGCCAATGACCAAACACGGTGAAACGAAAAAAGCCCACATCTCAATTATTTTTCGAGAACAACCCCACTTCTGGAAGTTTCGATTTGCCTCTATAAGGGAAGGAGCACGAGTCCCAAACCTCTAAACCCCACCCATCTCTCACCATCCCACACATTTCCTCCAACTCGCGTTGCCTCGCCTCCACCATCCACCCTACGTCTCCACCTCACCGGAGAGAGAGGTCAAGTATGACGGTCACCGCCACCGAATCCCTTATCTCACCTCAACCCTAAAGTGACTAAACTCGGTCACCTCGTTACCCCACTGCCACCTTCGTACCATCACTACCCAGTTATTAACGTCATCGTGATCGTCGTCATCACCGTCACCAGCGTCGAGGGAGTTTGAAGAAACTAACCACATCCAACAGCTGGGGGATTCACCACACATGACACATAGCGGCAGCGGCAGACTGTTTTGTGTTTGTGTTCGGAGGTGTGGCGTGGCGTGTGCCAATGAACAGATACGGCACAACAGAAAGCCACCATTTCTCGAAGTTTCCATGAGTCTATTTAAGGGGAGGAGCACGAGACCCAACCTCCACCTCCTCCACCTCCTCGCCTCCGCCGCAAATCCACCCCGCGTCTCACCGGAGAGAGAGAGAGAGGCCAAGCATGGCGGCCGCCACCGCCGAATCCCTCGCCGTCGCCGTCACCGCCGCCACCGACCAGTCGCCGGCGTCGCTGGCCCCGCTGCCTCCCCCTCCCCGTGCGTCACCTCCCCCTTCCTCATCCCTCCCCTCTCTCTTCCCCCCCCCCCCCCCCCCCCCCCCCTCCTGATCGCCCTCTTTTGTTTGTTTCTTCCGTTTTTTTTTTTCGTTTTCTCGGTTGAATCTGTTGGGTTGGATAGGGGATTAGGGTCCGTGCGAGGTGATGTTGTCCCGATCGGAAGGTGATCGGTGGGGGTGTTAGATTACGCGCTCGTCAATTTCACTCTCTCTCTTTTTTTTTAGAGCGTGGCGTTGTGGTATCTGTTGGGTTTGGTTAGGGAATTTAGGGGTTCGTGTGGAGGTGGATGACCCGATCGGAGGATGAATCCCCGGTTAATCTCTGTTGGTAGATTGTTTGCGGCGTGGTTGGGCCTTGGCTTTCGTTCTTCGTTTTTATCGCGTAATCTGTTGGTTTAGATAGGGAATTTAGTTATGGATTTGTGTGAGGTGATGTCCCGATCTGAAGATGACCGTTGCGGTGGTAGATTATGTGCTCGTAGATTTTGTTTTTGTTTTGTTTCTTTTTTTTTTTTTGGGAGCGTGGCGTTGTGTGTGTCGTTGCATCATGCTCCGTGCTAATGGCGGCGCGGCCTAGGTGCGTTTGTGTGGGTGGATTGGGTTGATTTTTTTCGCGGTCAAGGGCGTCTGGTTTTTCGTTGATTTCGTCGATGAGTATCTAGGGAACGGCAAATTCTGGTGCCGTTCTTCCTTGGGATTTGCTATTCGTGCAGCAAATTCCTTGTTCTCAGGTTGCAGTTATTTGTCAGGATTGTTCCCTTTGGTTTGCAAGATTTGCAACTGACTTGTTTTATAGGGAATATGTTCTGATTACTGTGTGATTGCTTATCTCTCCCTTTTTGTGTTGGATTTGGACGTTGTAGCAGCTGGTTGTCGTGATTATCGCATCAGATCACTACCTGAATTTTGCAAACGCTCCCTATGTTAGGACTATAGGGTAATACATGCATCACTATGCATTTTAACATTTGGCTGGTGAATAGTTGTGGAATCCAGAGTCTTGTGAGACAAAGGATGAAATAAACTAATGATTGTTCTTATTTTACTTATGACCTAGTTGTGTGTGTCGTTGCATCATGGTCCGTGGAATGGCGGTGCAGCCTAGGTGCATTTTAGCGGGTGCATTTGGTTGATTTTTCGTGGCCAAGGGCGTCTGATTTTTCGTTGATTTCGTAGAGGAAATATTTAAGGAACGGGTTATTCTTCCTTGTGGTTTGCTGTTCACGCATCAAATCCCTCGTTCCCAGGTTGCAATTATTTGTTAGAATTGTTCCCTTTTGGTTGGCAAAGATTGCAGTGAACACATGTATAGCTTCTGATATTCTGATTACTGTGTGATTGCTTACCACTCCCTTTTTATGTTGAATGTGAGCATTATAGCAGCTTATTATTTTCGCAATTATCGCAACAGATCAGTACCTGAATATTACAGACTCTCCAATGTTAGGTCCATATTATTCATGCATCACTATGCATTTTAGCATTTTGCTGGTGAATAAACTAATGATTGTTCTGTTTTACTTATGCAGCGCACTGCAATTACAAAAACAAATTGCAAGAGTATCTTCAACAGGCAAATAAGCAGTTGCCAATCTACTGTACCAAGTGCAAGGGTGAACACCATCAGCTTAAGTTCAAATCCACTGTCATGGTGGATGGTGAGGAGTTTTCATCCACTTCTTGTCATAGACGTGTGAAGGACGCTGAGCAGGATGCTGCTAAAGTAGCCTATGATGCCTTGCTTGAAAGGAAAGAGACTGATGATACAGATGTGTTCGAGCTCATTGATCAGGTACCTTATTTGAACTATTCATTGTTTTGGTTTTTTACCATCTTTCACATAATCAGCAGTTATTTTTATTTATTTGCTCTGAATTATGCAACATCATGTTAACATATCTCACTTTTGTTTGTCTTTATTGTGTTAGTAAAAAAATACAAGCACGATTTGGCTATGCTTATCTGTGATTCACAATGTTAACATCATTTTAACATTGCATTTTCTGTTGTTCACAAAATCATAATTTATTTTGGAGTAAACTGTCTCGTATGTAGTGTGCTCACTGAACTTCAGAACTGAACATATAGGTGTGTATACATTTGTCAATAGTGGTCAAAGGCATGCATGCTTAGTTAATGGTTAATGATTTTGTGACACTTTGATCCTTTTTAAGCCAAAGATTGGCCATGAAATTCCTAAAAATGATCAATAAAGGCCTGCCAAAGCTGTCCAATGATATGTGAAAATTTCCTTAAATTCCACAATTATCCATTGTCCTGTGGTTTAGAATGGCAATCGCGTGGATAAATGTTATTTAGATTGGGACAAAGTGTTATGCCATCTATAATTGCCGATAAAAAATAGACTTTTAGACCTTGTTTTGACTTCTGACTAACAAGTACAGGGACCCTAATGTTCAATTTTTAAATTCAAGGACCCTGACTGCATACCTTATTAGTATGTACGAATGGGTTCCCATACACAATCTAACTATATACTTTATTAGTATGTACGAATGGGTTCCCATACACAATCTAACATTGTCGGTCTTGTTCTCTCACCTTTTGAAATTTACATTTACGTTTAACATTCATAAGTATGAAGACCTCTATCTAACACACACATTCCTTTTTCTTCCATTCAGGATGTTGTGTTCAGCAAATCAATTCTTCATGAATTTACTACTAAGACAAAAACAGATCAACCTTCTTACTCTATAACCAAGAAAGAAGGGTCCATGATTCCATATGTTGCATCTGTGTCACTCGCTGGGCGTGCTTATACTGGTGTAGCTGCAAGAAACAAGAAGGACGCAGAGCAGAAGGCAGCTCGTGCTGCGGTCAAGTCACTTTTAGGTAACATGAGTTTCTTTGTTCATGACTGAAAAAAGACCACCAACATCTTTCTTGAACTTATTTTATTGTGTGACTGACAAGCTTGCAAGAGCATAAGTTCACAACTAATAGTTCAGTTGGTCTTGCAGCTACAAATGACACTTGCATGGAGAAAATTGTTAGATCAAAGGAAAAGCTCATCAGTGCAAATTCACCTTCTGGGTACAACAAAGAAATCGACAGTAATCCAACAAACACGGCACTTCCTTTTGCTCCTATAAAATTCACATCCCCTGCTGTATTCAAAATATATGGTATGTTTAATTCTGTGAATCCGGCATGCTGTTTTCTCCAGTAAATCAATGCACCCACATTTTTTTTTATTTCAAGTGCTAACTGTTGCTAAACCGCTGCTAGATGGAGAAAATGACATGGTTTCTGTGCCACAAGCTCTATCAGTCCTACCAGCAGCTGAACCAGCTTCCAACCCATCTGAGCAAGCTGTCCATGTATCAAAGAAGCACAAGGATAACAAAGTCAGCGAACCAGAGGTCAAGGAAGAAAGAGTTGCACAGTAGCATCTTGCCCTTTACAACCTGAGGTGATTTTTTTTTTAAAATTACAGTATCTAGACCATGATTTGGTGCTAAAAAGGAGAGCATGTCTAAAAAATACAACCAGATAGAGAAACAGTTCCTACATGGAGTAAGTAAAAGAGCTAAAATTACATGAACACCCTCTAATGGAAGTAAATGTTATTTTTCTTTTTGTCATGTGGTTTCCAGCCTGAATAGAGTGAGCATTAATTCATCAATAACCAGGGTGCTGTGTGCTTTCCTGTGATATGAGCTGCACATATAACTTATGTAATTTGACCTGCTTTATTTGGTTTGTGTTTAGTTCTTGATCTGGCTCCATGTTTGAATAAGTATGGTGAACCATTCCAGAATAATCTGAAAAGAGAATTAGTTTTATATTTCTTTTGTTGTAACTATATGATCCAAGGGATTTTGGGATACCATATGCTTTTCATGAAATAGGCCTGTTGTGGATTGATTGAGACTCAAAAGTGCTTCAAAATTTTTCCAGTTCAATCCATTTTGGTGCCTTGTTTATTCCTGCTAGTTCATTCCATTTTGTTTTTTAGTTTTTGTGTTGTAGCCTTGCCCAGAAATAAACAAAGTACATGACTAGCAGTCACCACAACTCTTCAAAGCCTGATTGAGCCCTTGAAAATCAAAACAAACAGCATTTAATATTTGCTTAATCTCTTTATCCGCATGGGTGTATATTTTCAAGATATTGCCGAAAGGCTACCATTTTATGCACTCTTAGTTAGTCTTATGGTAATATTTTCTTGTAAGATGGAGATGTCCAAAGTCCAAAGAGTTTGCTCCACCTGCTTGAAACATATATGGAATCCTTTCATTTCTCTGAAAGGCTCATCATCCTAACCAAGAAAAGCTGAGATATGTTCAAGTTCTGTTTATGTTGCTTGGAACATGCAAGGCTGATGAGATATTTTCTATGTGCTGTTAAATGTTATGCATGCTGGTTCTGGTAGTAATTATGTACTCCCCTTTAGCACGGAGATGGTCCGATACAGTGATTATGGTTCTATCAGTGATCCTGTTGTGCTTTCTTTTGAAATTCATACTGTTCAAAAATGTTAGATTGAGCTAACCGGTGATCTTTTCTGGGCTTGCAGGAGTTGGATTCCATCTTTCTGTGGAGGTTGACAGTCTTTGGTGACAACATGGTGCTGTGTAGGTGACATGCTAAGCAGCTATAGTGATCATCAGTACAATGAGGGTGGTGTTCAAATGGCATTAGATTGGAGTCTGTTTCCTTTTTTGTAATTAGACCAACAATATCAGTCATGTGGTAGTTAGTAGTGGCCGAACAAAACAGTAGCAACGCCATGGAAGTATGAACTGCTCCCGTCCGTGCTAGGAACTTGGGAATTTTGCGACTTGCTGGTGGTTTTATGGTTGTTATCCCAACTCAGTTCATGTGCGTTTAGTTAAAAGAAAATCTGTTCCGAGTCAGGATGATTAGCAAATGATTTTGTTCTTGTATGCACTGAAAATCCAGATGCATTATCCTAATGGCTTGTCTAGTTCTTCCTTGTGCTGCAATGCAATGTTTGTGAAGTTAGTTCCTTATCGTGCTGTAATGTTGTGAAGTTATTTGAGGTTGATGATGTGGTGACAACATGGTTGAGGGCTTGTTCGTTTAATCCCCAAAGGGATTGGAGGAGATTGAGGGAGAAAAATTCTGCATCTATGGAATTTATATTCCCTTCAAAACCACCTCTCAACCCCATTTGACAGGGGATTAAACGAACGAGGCCCAAGTGTTTGGGCAACCACACAAGAAGGATATTATCTTATCAAGCGTCGTAACATCCGGTATGAACAATATTCATCACCCACCAGGGTTAACATTGCAATTCGTACAGGAAACCGGATCTAGGTTGCATTTGCATAACAAATCATGCACACATGACCACTTGCACGTACTCCGTTCCAAAGTATAACAACACAACATTTTTTAATGGGATGATTAATTGTTAAGCATACAAAACTGCTTTCCTTTTTCCATATTCATTCATACACTAAGAACACCCAAATATCTCGGAGGCCTCGTCCTCCAGAATGGATTTCGCTGTAATTTATGTCAATGTGAACATCAATCTATCACTACAATTTAAAAGTGTTCCGCCAAATAACTATCTTCAGATCTAAAGAGGTAACAATAATTCCAACGAAAATGGGATGTACAGATAAATTCCTCAGTTGGAGCCAGAAATGTTGTTCAGAACTAACTGCAGCTCAAGAACTACAACGCGCCGCCTCCCTCTCACTCAGATGAGCCTCGGTATGTATCGATCTTGCCAACTCCAGGGCTAACAGCTGCAAGTATGACAAGAGCCCCCAATAGCACCAGCAACATCCCCAACGAGTTCATGAACATAGCTTCTGTCGAGAAACGCCCGATCATTTTCACGCTCTGCATGAAGATTGACTTCTCGAGAAGTCCCGAAACGCTTGTGGCGATGGCGAGAACATAGAGGAAGAGGCCGAAGAAGACATGCCAGGGGAGCAGAGAGGCTCTTCCACTCCTAGATCCACCAGGGTACCAAAATGTATAAAATCCAGTGGCCCACTGTAGAGATTCAACGGTGAAGATGAGAATGTGTTTGAAGCAAAACCTCTTTACATATAGTACATCTTTTTTTCTTTTTAATGTTTACTGAAAAGAGCAGAGTTCAAAATATCTACCTGCAAGCTGAAGAAGATGATGCAAGCAAGGCCCAACCAGGAGTGAAGTGTATATAAGTGGTCGATCTGTCTCTCATCGTGGAACTTCCATACGGTCCAGAGCCCAATTAGACTCAGGAGCATGGCGAGGAACTGCAAGGCAAGGTGTACTAGCTTCTTCAGTTTCTTGGTTCCTGGCACTGTCTTGTAGGCCAAAATAGCTGCATGCAGGACCATAAGCGATCAATTAAAACCTTGTGGCAATTGATTAGAACACACTATATAAAAACTATGCTTTTTATGTCCAGTAAATTACATGAGGCACCTTGGTGCCTAGACACCCATTTCTAGACTGTTTGATACGCATGTATGATCAACATCAAAATTCAGAGTTTGGGTCCCTTGATATACATAACTCAGTTCAAACTGATTTCTGTTAGTTTGAACTAATTTTGAATTTAGTTTATCTATAGTGATCATATATCATGAAGCTAGTTCAAACGAGTTGTTTCTGCTAAGTCAATAAATTTTCTAGCTACAGACGAACTACCAATTTGAATGTTTCAATCTGAACAGAGTAATTTGGAAACCAATTCAATAGGAAATAGCTAGAAAGTGACAGAAAAAGTAAATTCAGCAACTCTTTTTTGGTTTTATATCTCCAACTAAGCTTTTGATGAAAAATATGGAACTAGGTGTTGATTTGGGCAAATCAAATAATACTGTTCAGCCAGGAGTAAGTATCATTAGGTATAAATATCTTACTTCATAATAAAGTTCACCAAGGCATAATCTGGTTCCTTGGTACTTGGAATCCTGATTTTAACATGTATCGAGTATCAAGGAAACCGTATCTAATCTACCTAGGATGTCTCAATGCCATTAATTTTTGTTCATGTTGTACTGCATGACAATACAGTGGCATGATATTTTGCATATCTGAAAAAATGCTACAGTTAGATGAATGCATAAATTGAGAAAACAGTAAACTCTGTATCCTGTTTAATGAAGCAATAAAAATATTTATATGCAACAAGCCAACATGAAGGCCATTCCAAGATCCAATTTGATTTGGAGTTCAAGAGTGGTTAACACTCTACCTTCACCATTCAGGACTACCAATCCAATCAGCATCAATACTGGGTGAACCTGAAATGACAGAAGGCAGTTTTAAGATCATAACAAGATGGGATTTATGTAATCAATTCATCAATTAGCATTAATATCGAGCGAACACAACTCAAATCACAATTTTTAGCCGGCAAAACCTACAAATCAGTTGTTTACATGAAATAAAGCACATTCGAAGTTTCAAAATTCAAACCACTTGAGGACATGGAAATTATTGCTTTAGATTATATGTTGATTAAATATATAAGTAAAAATATTACATAGTTGGCTGCTTAGTTAATTTCCTAACCTTATTTGGCAAAATATGGAACAGAATATTGCACAAAAACTTTCAACTGCCCAAGACAGGACAAAATCATGTTCACTAGCTGGCAGATGACTTTACTGCTCCAACACACAAGAAATTATGTTTATATTCTAGGGCCACTCTGCTCGTTTGTGCGTGAACCGCAGTGCACACACACGTGCGTAAATGCTAACCAAAGACAGTGCCATGTAGCTACTTTCACCTTCTTTTCGTAGGTGTCCACATATATGGATAAAAATTCCCTTCCCTAGTAATTCCACATGTGTTATTATTCTACAATCGGTAAAACCATTATGTTCAGTGATATAAATTCCCTTCCCAGTAATCATGCCCACATAGGAATGCAAGTAAAGTTACACGATGTATGGAGTAAAAGCTCCCTCAAAAAGCCTTCCTGGACAGCACCACAAATGGTGATTCTATTTGTGACAGACAAGCTCACTGGTGCAAAACTAGAAAAAGATAACTCAAACAATTCTCATTACAAAGCATAAAATTGCTTCTTCTTGTCTTTCTCATGTGCTATAATGCTGAAAGTTGCTTCTTGTGGTGCTGCCTATTAAATGATTTAGGTGGCTATCCAAGCGCATGCATTTTCCTCCCTGAATTAAAATGGTCTAACTGCAGGAGTCAAGTACTCTGAAATAATTCATTATCCTCGGAGTCGATGTTTTTTTTTGTTTATCACTTAAATTTCAACAATTAAGAAGCCAAAACTTCAAAAGATTTCCAGACTTATTACAAACTTACTATCCAACCAAGCATTCAAATATTCTCTTATGCTCAATCTGAAAAGGCTTTTCTTTCCCTTCTCATTAAAAAATTAGAATAACTTTGACCCATTAACGACAAACTTCAGGAACATAGTCCAATGGCAATGTACAACAATCTCGAAAAAGGGATGTGGTGCAGTTTGGTAATCCTATTAATGTAGCCCAAAATTACAAACTTGAGCAAATGGAGTGAGAAAAACGAAACAAACAAAGCTTCCCACTTAGTACTGAAACAAAAGACGCCTAAGATATCACACCCATGAAGTCATCACACGAAACCAAATCATCTCAGGTCTAAAATATCCATAGAAGAAAGCGCTAGATTCTTTCGAAATGCATCAGGCTCGATTGTCAGCTTCCCAGAATTCCAAATTCTCCCCTTGTAATAAACTCCTTGAAAAAAGCTAAACCCCTTCCTCCAATTCAAATTTTACTACACGCAGCAGCCAAACATCTCTCCTAAACCTCCGAGATACGAAAAAAAAACTCGCATTGCATCTTCGCTGGGTCAATACGCAAGAACTCGATCGAAACCTTGGGAACAACAGATCAAACTATTCCCGCACGGACAACACCACCAAGATCAGCACGCGATCCGTCGGCCAGGGAGCTAGAGATACGGATAGCAGGAAGAGGAAGGGGTGGAGAGAGGCAGGGATCTCCCGAAATACTCCATTATTACGTTGAAGATGAGGAGCTTGTCCGTCTCGGAGGAGAGCGCCATCCCGCCGCGGAAGTGGACGGCCCAGACGACGATGGCCGCCGCGGCGGCCAAGCCCAGCAGCCGCACGAGCCCGAACACCGGGAACCTCGCCGCTGGCGCCGCCGCCATCGCCAAATGGTGTACGGCCACTCAGCGAGATCGAGCGCCGGAGGGGGAGGAGGAGAAGTAAAGACGCCAATTTTTTTTTCTTCCTTTCGAGCTGACCAGGTGAATACGTATTCCGAAGGGAGAAACGTCTTTCTTAGGACGCTTTCCGCTGAGTTGTTGTGGAACGCTCGCTTCACGCAAGCGCCTAAACACCTATGGTTAAAAAGGGCTATTAATACGATAGCTGATATGTCAAGGACTGGAGAGAGATAGGATGTAACATAGTACGGGATGTTAGTGAATATGTCATATCTCATATTAGATATATTTATCTGAGATAGAAGGAATAGAAGAGATGTATCTTTTTTTATATTGGATTGATTATGCTCGGCGTACGAGAGAGATGGAGTCGCGGAGCAACGGGAAGATTGATCTACATAAGCGCTAAACTACTGAAGGAGTGAAACCGTGAAGGCCTTGAACTAAAGCGGCATCGAGTGTCGATGTCGATAACGGCTGTCGCTCGTGACTTGTCTATGGAGTATCGACGACGATGAGAGGAGTCGCGGTCTCCCGGTCCAAAACAACATATCGCCCGTCGGCCACCATGATCTCGCGGAGACGTGGTGCCACAGTGGAGGGCAGCCTCGTCTGCGTCTCGCTAGCTGCTCGGCGGCGATCGGCGCTCACAGTCATGTCGTTGCGGAGTACTGGAGTCACGGTCGATCGCTTGCGATCCGTCGTCCCCTAATCTTGCTGCGTGAGTTGCGGACTTGCGGTTGCATGCGGCAGAGCGGCGGGGAATTGATCGCGCGATACTGCGACGTGACGTTTCGATTTGCAGGAGCGATCAATTTTTCTTTTTTTTCCTGAAATCCTATACATACTAGTATGGTTGGTCACTAATTTTTTAGTGATCCGGGGATCACCTGAACCACCCTACAGATCCACCCCTAGAAATAGAAGTGACTAATGCTGAAACAACAGAAACACGAAGGCCTGTTCGGTAACATTGAAATTTATACGCTTGTAAAAACTTTATACCTGTTTTTTTCACCCAAAAACCTAATGCAAAACAGAGATATTAAAGTCCCCCTTTATTTATTTTATGCTAACGTATACCCAACCCCTGTTAATGTTGTTATTTCGGTAAATTAACCATGAAGAACAATCCTGTGAATAGTAATTCTCAACATCTTGTACTGAAATCATTGTGCGTGCATAATCTAAAACAACAAAACTAACTAGCTAGTCAAGCCGTCCAACCACCTCATTCAGCACGGTCATCAACCTCAAATTTCTCAAGTGCGCTAGTTTCCATCCATCTGTCAGGTTGCCTTGTTTCTCAATTATATCTATATATATAATCACCAGTGCTAGTCGTCAGTGCAGTTTCAAATTAAGTAATATTCTGGGAAAATGAAATCATCCCTCGAGAGGATATCCTCTCATTTCGTGCATGTTACCTAAATAGTCATAAAAAATTTTGAAAAATTTTAGCAAGATAGATTAATATGAAATATATTACTTTATAAACATGCAAGTTAAAATTCAACTTCTATAAATTGTAACAAAAATAACAAATATGTACGCAAATGCACGATAACTATTTTCAATTTAATTTGTTCTTTTTTTGCAACTTGTAAAAGTCGAAGTTGACCTTGCATGTTTGTGGAGTAATATATTTCATATTAATCTATCTTGTCAATTTTTTTAAAATTTTTTGATAACTATTTAGATGACACGCAAACAACGAGGGGATATCCTCTCGAGGGATGAAAATCCACATCCGTAATACTCTCCTTTCCATAGGAATATCTGCTCCAGGATTTGGAGTCTCCAACTGTCATACTCTATATGATACCATTAACTTTGGGTAAATGTTTGATCATCCGTTTTATTTAAAATTTTCGTGCAAACAAACGAAAATATAAGTCATTTTTATAGAACCTTTAATGATAAATCAAGTCACAATAAAATAAATAATAATTATAAAATTTATTTTATTAAAATGAATGAAAAAATATATTTAAAAATATCATCAGTGACCGAATGGAGTATCTTTTATGGGTATTGTGTTGGGAATTAATATGCAAGCACTGACGAGAGCAACATCATCAGATATGTGGTAATTCTTTTCTTTTTTCTTATTTTTTGGAGATCATGACCAATGTGGTGTACATATCGCAGTAGTTAGCTGCACACAAGACAACAGGGTTATTTTTCGCCGGTCACATATGACAAAGTTTAGTTAGAACCAGTATTGCAAGGACACGCATAATAAGATCATCTTAGCGGTGGAAACTAAGATCATGGCGGTTTTACCTCCTAATTACCATGGGCCTTCTCAAACTAAAACCGTAACCGGTATTGGGTAAATCAGCTTCATTGTTGCATCTGCAGGAGGCACCTAGTAGCTTGATATTGGTCGATGAGCATCAATTAATCTTGGTCTTCATTTTTCATCTTTGAAAACAAAATCTTGGACTACTATATATATATGTGTGTGTGTGTGGCAGTCTATAAATCAATCATGTGCCAAGAAAAAAAAGCTCAACATGTTCTCCAAGCATTTTACTATTCACCCATCCATGTCAAAATATAAACATTTCTAATAGTTTTAACAAAAATTAAGGTTGAATAAAAAAGAATATAATTCCCTTCTTAATCAAGTCATGGTTAGAGTCGGAAGATGGTTGAGGGTAATATGTGAAAAAGGAAATGATATGTGATTGATAGGATAAGTAGTATTACAAGTGTTTATACTTTGGTATAAACTATAAATGCTAAAATTACTTATATTTTCGAACATATTTTGGAACGGAGAGTAGCTAGAAGTAGTTTGTTTCAGTGGTTTTTGCCCTGTTGTGGCTGCATGTCAACCAATTCATGTTGATATTGCATTTTAATTATCTTCAAAATAACATGGTTTTAGTCAAGTTAAGAGGATGAAGTGAACGACTTTAGATTTCTATTGTCTAGAATCATTAATTTAGTTTCAAGGTTTTTGCAAGTGCTTAAAACACTTTTTTTCCTGCATTATATTGTTTTTTTACCGATATCTGCAAGCCGCACATAGCAGGGATACATATTATTTATTATGATTTTTTTAAACATACAAGCACACATGGTAAACCTAATACTTATAAACTATACCGACCTGAGCATAATAAGTAATTAAGTAGATCATGATTTTACCTTTTTTTTAGAGTTGCTGGATCAGGTTGAAACTTTAGCATAGTTTGCTTCGCTTTACTTGTTCTCTCCATCACGAATCTTTGTAGAGATAAATGTATTCTTCTGTCTTTCATCGTTTTGAACCTTGTCGCCTCTCCATGTCTGCATCCACTTCCTCTCCATATTATATATACACACACATACACTTGCAACCACCACCACCATTCCACCATTGCATTGCACTTGCATCTTGATTCTTGCAACGACGACGCCATGGGCGGCGACGGCGAGTTCTTCAGCGTGGGGGAGTGCGAGGGCCAGAAGACCATCGACGGCGAGCAGGTGCCACTGGTGCTGACGCCGGCGTCGTCCGGCGAGCGAGGCGGCGAGGCGCTGGCGGCAGCGCTGCGTGCGAGCCGCGAGTGGGTGGAGGAGAAGGTGGCGGCGAACAGCGCCGTGCTGCTGCGCGGGTTCGGCGTGCGCGACGCCGCCGAGTTCGACGCCGTGGTGGACGCCCTGGGCTGGCCGGACATCCGGTACGTCGGCCCGGCGCCTCGCACCCACGTCCACGGCCGCGTCTGGACCGCCAACGAGGGCCCCCTCGACGAGTTCATCTACTACCACCACGAGATGGTCCTGGTACGTATAGCATAGCACGCCGGGCGGCGCCGCCGCGACGCGTCGCCATTGACGACAAGGTGTTCGTCCGTGTGGTGGGTTTGCAGATAAAGGAGTTCCCGGGGAAGGTGATACTGTTCTGCGAGGTGGCGCCGCCGGAGGGAGGGGAGACGCCGTTCGTGCCGAGCTTCAGGGTGACGGAGCGGGTGGTGGAGGAGTTCCCGGAGATGGTGGAGGAGCTCGACGAGAAGGGTCTCCGTTACACGTTCACGGCGCTGAGCAAGAACGACACCAAGTCCATGCGCGGCCGAGGGTGGGAGGACGCCTTCGCCACCACCGACAAGGCCGAGGCCGAGAAGAGGTAAACTTTACACTAGCTAGTAGAACTGCATGCGCGTCTTTCCCTGTCAGCTTAAGCTTTTATAATCGAAACAGTTAAACCAAGCAATATATACCCTTTGTTGGTTGAAATTGAATTTCTGATATTTTCAAAGTTACAATAACCTCGGTGTAATTAAATAAAATTACATATTTACAGTTTGTTGGTTGAAATTATAATTTAATATGGTCCAAATTGCACCAATCACAATATGGTCACAAAGCCACTAATTGAAAAAAATTTTGCATGTATATGTTATAAAAGTTTAGAACCTATGTCAATGCCAAAGTTCACGTCATATGATGGAGCGATGCTAAAGTATGAATGTAACCCATCTGGTCAAGATGTTTGTTAATTAACACGAATGCTCCATTTCTCTCATAACTTAATCATCAGAGCCGGCAAACTTCACTTTTTTATCAGAACCAACAGAATCAATGCAAGTAGCACCTGTAATAATACCGAAGTGGATTTTAACTCGTCGTCTAGGACATGTGTCCTCATTTGTTGCAGTTGATTTGAATAGTTATAATTTAAAACAATAACACGAATTAATTTGTTGTAATATATGGTCAAAGCAACCTACACGCATGAAGAACACAAAACGCATGCAAACGCGAGTTTACTTTTCATACTCCAATCCACTATTATATTTTACTTTTAGATTAAATATGACTTTACATTAAAAACCGATGATGCGATGATAAATATCTTGTTTGGATCCTTTAGTCACTGGACTAAAATTAGTCCTAGAACTAAAAACTTTTATCCCCTTCTGTTCGGATTTAGAGACTAAAAGGGTCTAAAGGTTATTAATTACACTGTGCAAAGATCATGTTAACTTTAACCATGTAATCCGCAAAGATAGGAATTAGACCATGCAGGGGTAGTAGGTAAAAAGTAAAGATTTTAGTCCCTATAAACTTCTCCCATAGGGACTAATAGACTAATGCACTTTTAGTCCCTTTTAGTAAGCTCTGTTTGGAATCTTAGGGACTAAAGTGGAGGGACTAATAGATTAGTCTCCTTTAACCAAACAGGTCCAAAGTCATAGGCTCATGACTCTCACCGGAGTCTAGAGTTCAATTAATCATACATAGTTCAACGATTTATATTGCACACATGAACACCCTCTCGATACGATGAATTAGCGTGATTATGGATTTGGCTGTGGTCTTCATATTTTTGAGCGTGTGTTAGATCTTGCACTCGGGGTGTGTGCACGCGTATGATTTTTTTTAATAAAAGACTTTACTCATATACGAAGAAAGGATATATGATAGTACAATATAACTTAAGATATATCGACTCAGGATTACAAAGGTAGATGTTTAGAGTATGGGTGTGTATTGATATAGATGAATACGCGCATGTTGTAGGTATATACAATTATACTGTGTTTCTTAAAATAAAAAAGTTAATATAGTTTCCCAGATCGATTCTATAGGAATTAATATCGTCACCGTATAAATGGGGTGTGTGTACTGTGCATTCAGGGCTCGGGCGCTGGGGATGGAGGTGGAGTGGCTGCCGGACGGCGGGGCGCGGACGATCCTGGGGCCGAGGAAGCTGACGCGGGTGTTCCCGGGGCGGCGCGGGCGGCGGATGTGGTTCAACACGGTGGTGGGGATGCACGGGAAGGCGCTGAGCTCGGCGACGGCGGCGGACGGGTCGGAGATCCCGGCGGCGTTCGTGGCGCGGTGCGGCGAGATCATCGAGGAGGAGAGCATCCAGTTCCGGTGGGAGGGCGGCGACGTCCTCATCCTCGACAACCTCGCCACCCTCCACGGCCGCCGCCCCTCGCTGCCGCCCAGGCGAGTCCTCGTCGCCACCTGCAAGTGAAATGTCACGCCACCTCATCCATGTCGTCACATTTATTATCGCCCTAATCAAGTTTGATTAATTAATTAGTCCTCTCCTCTCCTCGGTGATGCCACATTTGGCTCTACTATACATGGTGTGTGTTACAGTAATTTGTTAAGTTGATACGTATATACTATATGTGCAATTTTATAATAAGAGCTGCAAGGTTGGATGAAGATTAGATTTGTGATGGTAATTTGTAGCAACAAGTGGGGAGAGGAGGGTGGTTAGTGATGTATTAGTAGCTGTGCTTTTGTCAGGTTGTGCCAGTATCAGTGTGTTGTATGACATGTGTGATCATGTCTTTGTGTGTGGATTGTTTTCTTCTTTTAATTTAATAAAATAGTGGATGTGATATATGGAGGCAGTGCTTTTCAGTTTTCATGTGCTATTTGGCATCTTTTCTGTAATGCGAGACTTGGTTTCATGCACGGCAATGGTGATTACCTATGATGTTGAACTTGAATTTTGCAGTAATAATCAAAGCTTATGGAAGTAGTGGACTGTTTCACTGCCTCGGCTAATTCTTGCTAGTATTCTTGCTAGAATTTACATGGTTAAACCGTTAAAACACAAGAGGGCTAGTATTCTTGCTGAAACTTGTGAGTTAGCCTACACTGTAATGCAGCTTCAGATCTATTGCCCACAAAAACAGATGCAGCAATAGGAATGCCACAATAGTTTAGGGTTAACCGAAATATCAACAAAGTTGTACAGTCAATTCAGTAAGACAAATGGCACCTTGCAATCAACAAGTCAAATCACCATCTCCATGGACAAAAGTCAAGTTACACTGCTAATGGAGTCCCTTTTGACAAGGCATCACATATGCCATGATACTACTACAGTCATACAGTCAGAGAAAGGGTGTTTGGTACAGTAATAACATCAGTGACTAGAGAGAGCTTCAGATTATTAGCAACATGATAACTGAAATCACACTGGATTTACATTGTACATGAAGCATGGAAACCTAAAGCTATCAAGGGGCACACATAGTCCTAGTAAATGCCAGCGGAAATACACCAACTTTTCCTTATGCTGAGGCTACACAACATGGAATCTGAATCATGAACTGTCCAAGCCATGGTCTGTTTGTGGTTGTGACTGTGATTGCAGCTCTGCCTGCTGCAGCGGCGGTTGCTGATGGAGCTGAGGTTGTGGCTGCAGCTGTGGGGGCTGCTGCGGTTGTGGGGGGAGCTGAGGTTGCGGTTGCAGCTGCGAGGGCTGCTGTGGTTGAGGGTGGACCTGAGGTTGAGGCTGTGGAGTTTGCTGCGATTGAGGATGCAGCAGCTGTTGTTGAGGATGCAGCTGTGAGGGCTGTTGTTGTGGTTGAGGATGGAGCTGGAGTTGAGGCTGCAGGGGTTGCTGTGGTTGAGGGTGCAGCTGAGGCTGTAGTGGCTGTTGTGTTTGCTGCTGCGCTTCAGGTTCTGGCTCCTTTGGTTTGGCAGCACCATTGTTCATCCTTGCTCGGGCCTCAGCAAACATCCTCTGTTGCTCAGCTACAGCTTGTTCCTCTGTCATCTCCACACCAGTGAATTTGCTTGCTTTTGGAGAATCCTGCTCAACGAAAAATAGTGTCAATGTATCCTGTATAGATGATGGAATACCATGCATATCTCTGGGTAAAAAACAGTACAAACCAAGGTATCATGCTTATGGTGTTCATAGGCCGCTTGAACCTCTTCAATGTACTCCCTGAAGCCAAGATCCTGCCAATATACAAAAAACTGAAATAAGGCTGGAGATTTCATATATTGGTGAGTACCAACTACTAGTTGGAAATCAATTATTCCAAAGGTAGATCAGCCAGAAATAGGTTTACACTGCAGGGTTACGGAACCTGGAGCCTGAGTGTTTGGTTACAACAAGGTTCTCAGCTGGTTCTATATGTTTTTTCATTTACCCAAAAAAAAGAGCTTTTCAAGACTTGATGTTTGAAGCATGTAGAAGCTACATCTCCCAGGAAGAAAGCACAACACTGCAATGGAGGAGGGCAAGGGAGCAAGGAGAACATTGAGGTCCTATGAACCATAGCCACTGCTGCTTAGCATTGCAATGCGATGAGGCATCAACATCCGCCATAAAAAAAATCCATCATGTGGTTATCACCGAGTGAATGCAGCTGTCAACAACTTCTGAACTTCATGGTGTGTTTTAACATTGGACATCAAATGTTGAGGCTCAACCCCTGCCCAAGAAGTATTTTACTATTGAAATGTTTCCATTGGGCCTTGTTCAATACATATCCATGATCTAAGTGAAAAAAGTCAACCAGAGCCCAAAATGGAGTACGAGTGTAAGACCACACCCAATTGGTGGCTGTCAACAACTTCTGAACTTCATGATGTGTTTTAACATTGGACATCAAATGTTGAGGCTCAACCCCTGCCCAAGAAGTATTTTACTATTGAAATGTTTCCATTGGGCCTTGTTCAACACATATCCATGATCTAACTGAAAAAAGTCAACCAGAGCCCAAAATGGAGTACGAGTGTAAGACCACTCCCAATTGGGTACTCCAAGCCCAATTCTACTTTCAGCCCCTAAAATCGTGTTAACAAATGAACGCACATATGCAGATCAGTTTTAGCTGTGTAGTAATAGCATCCATGGCATATAGATATCTGAACTGCCATCAGACAAATTCAGCAATTTACTTACAGACTTTAGTCAATAGTCATAACCAATTTGCACTCAGAAAAAGAGCTCTAAGATACTCAAATCCTTCATTTTCAAAAAAGAAACATTCATATATTCCCCTTTTACACTGTTCCAGGCATTCTGTTATTTTTATCTTCATTTATTTTTATTTTTATTTTGCAGTGTACTGAAACAATACAGATAAGGTCCATAATCATAAGGAAAAAATATTGACAACATACTACAAAACTACAATCATGATAAAAAAGATAGGGCAACATCATAAGTGAAAAACAATAATGTTAATATTCAGGAAATGAAAGGCAAACCTGCAGAGCTCTAAGAACATGCTCAGGAGCAATAGTTTTCTTGTCCTCTCGGCTGCAAACTTCATTGGATTCAGAAGATAGGAGGTTGATGAACTCTGATATATGAAAAATATGCATACTGCGATTAGATCCAGAAAGGGAGAAATTTCAGCCATTTTTTACAACCAATATCTCTTAGGTTGAAATAACAAAGATTGCAAGAGAGATCCAGGAAAAATATCCAAACTGTTTGTGGAATAATGTATTTTAATGTTTAAGGAACTCTCAACATGGAGGGATTATAACATGAATAAATTTGGTGAGTATGGATTTTAAGCTCCAGACAGGAAAAATACAGTATGTGATTAACAATACTATACACAAATCAGATATCGACCCTACCATTTTTTTACAGGCTGCAACAGATTTTGCATATGTTGACCCCCTTAATTGTCTTTTACATTAATGATTAAACATAGAAAACTTAGAATCTTAAAAACATCCAGTCAGATTTGACTAAATTTTACCAGATAATAACGTCACAATAGTCCACCAGACCATGTTTTTAAAACGGACAACTTTGTAAGATTTAAAAAGACACTGTTCATATTCTTGATTAAAAATAGTACCAACTTCTCTTACCTACGCAGCATTCCACAAGAAGATCTTGTGCATCTCTTGCCACTCGAACATCAGGGGGCAACATCTCCTTTATAATCTTAAACATTGTTGCTGAAATGTAACGTAAAACGGTTAACTTAAATCAGCTACAATTCGTTACAGAAAAATGCACTGCCCCACAATATAGCATCTTTTGATTATGAATCTCGATTCACAGTTGTCGAAATCCATAGCTACAAATGCTTATATGAGGGAGTAAATAGCTACATCAGGCCCAAAGAAATATTTATGGATCACAATTATGATTCGCTAAAACAGCTGTGCTGTGCTGTTAAACGTTAAAGTAGTAAACATTGCTGGACTTCATAGTAAGCATCAAAGCCCATTTATCACAAGGTTTATAATTGAAATGCATTAATTTTCTATCTAAAGGAAACAACCACACAAGGAAAGGTCTGTGCTACAATAACCACAAAAGAAACAAATCATCAACTTGGAGCATCAAATAAATGTATACAAAAGGAGTACCATATTTACAACACCAATCAGATTACCAGAACCCGACAAATGTAGTGCCAACTTCAAGCAACATAATCCTAAGAAACCTTAAGAAGCACAATCTAGATTTTCCATGAAAGTTAACATTGTATTGCTTGTCTGCTATCATCGATAATATCTGAAACATGGACCGATCACATACAATCTCACGAAAACTCCTAAAATAATCAGCGCAAGATTGAGTCAACCCTCCTTCAAGTCCGCAACTACCACAAATTCACACAACCATGGATAAAGGCATACAGAATTAGCACAGCAGAACACCCCCTCCCCCCCCCCCCCCACCTCCCTCTGTAAGAGCATGTAAATAACATCACATACAAAAAAAAAAAAAAACCTAAATTCTTGTCTCAACAAGTCGCCTGCCTGAGACAACACAAAAAAAGTAACATGACGGGAGTATCGACCCTAAAAGAAATAAAACCGACGCAAATTAAATTAAATTGCCCTAACCAGATAATTCGCAGATTAACCATGGCCTGGTCGCAGACGAGCACAATTGCACAAAAAAATCAGGCACGAAGCAAAAGCATCACAAATAAAAATAATAATAACGCATAATCAGAGTCAGGGAGCTCACATTTGGGGAGGGAGACGTCCTCCTTGGACTTCCCCACGATGTCCATCGGATCCATCTCCGCTTCTCCAAGCGCAACACCTTAACGTCGGGGGCGCATGCGCTATTTACCTGAAACCCCCAAAAAAATTCCGCCGGAAAAAAACAAACCAAATGTTAGCGCTAGGGTTACGGCAAGGAGAGAAGAAGCTTCCAGATCTAGGAAAGAGAGGCCTGAGAAAGAGGAGGAGGGGGTGGGTTGCTCACCGGTGAGGGTGAGGCGGAGGAGGCAGCAGGCCGCGCGGGCGCCGCTGCTCGCGTGGCGGGGTGGGGGGGATCGGCCGGCGGTGCTCCGGCGCGGGAGGCCGCGAGCTCACGGTGGAGACGGGGAGTCGAGGAGGAGAGGGAGGAAGGGAAGTCAGAGTCGGAGAGAGGCCAACCAATTACGGTGGGCTGCTTGCTACTATATGGGCTTTTTGTATATGAATCCCATCCACGGAGAGAATAGACTACGGCCCGGCTGAAACACAAGAAAGCCTAATTCGCGAACGCGCTTCACACATTTTTTCGACCGCTAAGTGCCGGGTTAAGTTTAGGGCCGGAATCGGGATTAGGGTCTGTTTGGATCAGGATTCATCAAACCGTTTTGGATAGAGTTACCATCACCCTAATATAAGATAGTTATCACGATAACTGAGCGATTATTATATTACCGAGATTTCAAAATTGAGAAGGTTGCCACACATGACAACCGCATGATAACCGTACGGTTTTGCAAACCCTGATTTGGGGAGCTTAAGGTTTTGCGAAGCAACTGTTTGGTATCTAACTTTTGATAATTTGGAAAAGTTAGGTTTCCCAGTTTCTGACTTCTAGTTTATTTTTTGGATTCTATAATTATACCTTATTAGAATCTAAATAAAACGATGGATTGTGTAAAGGAGCTTCTGATTCTAGAAGCTACCGCTGCTAGAAGCTCCCCAAAGAGGATCTTAGAGCGATGGTCTAGGAGGCAGTAGATCAACGATGGGTGAGCAAATAGTCATGGGGTCAATGGACTGGTGTTGGTGGTGGGGGCAAAGGGGAGGGGAGGAGGTCGACCGAGCGGCAACACTATAGGTGATGGCGGTGGATAAAAGAGCTTATCTAGTTGTTGAATCGATCTTATTGGAGGAAGCTAGCCGAAGGAAAGATGAGTGTTTGCCGAAGAGAGACCACTAGCTTGATTGCATCTTCTATTCTCTGTTGGAAGGGGCTCGTTGGAGGGAGGTGCAGGGAGCTCATCAGAGAAAGACGATTGGTTGGTGGGGTGGGAAGGGGGAACTGACAGGTTGTCGAGATGTGTTCGTGTGTCGCGAACGCTCGGCCATTAGCTCTACCCCTAAAACACAAGGGATAAAGGTATTGGATCCTCTCAAGAAAGAAAAAGAGAAGATGATGGTATTGGTTAGAGAAAACATATTTTTCTTATATTTTGAATCTTTATAATTTTTAATTTCACAAATAAACTCCCAAAGTTATTTCTAAATCTGAATACCATGACATTAAAAAGTCATGCCTTGACCCTTAGCAGTGATATTGTCACCCCAATCTACATAGTGGGGCAAACAATGTGTGCCATATCAACTACTTTATGCTAATCTAACTAGATGGCCAAAAGTGCATTCAACAACCACCGTTCTCAATTCATATTTGTTTTTCTCTTCTATTTCAATGTACACTCTAGACGGGATTGGTTAGGACAATGATAGGGTGAAGGAGGTCAGGGCAAAGACACCCAGGGCGGAGTCGCCCTAGGCGGCTAATAAAGCTTAGGCTAGAGATTTGTGTGGCAGCCAAAGAGGGTGGGGAGGCGCTGGAGACCATAGAGGAGGGCAGGGAACGACTTAGATGGTGCAATAGGCATTGTCGGAGGAGGGCGGGGATGATACGACATCGGGTGAATTGGACATTGTAGGAGAACGGAGCAAGCTTCGGTGGCCGAGCTCAAGGCAAAGTAATCACATGGGAGGATGTAAGGATAAAGGCGGTCAAAATGGAACCACCTGGAGAAGACCATCGGTATGGTGGCCCTCACAGAGGCGTAAAATAGTACGTGGAAGATGCGTGATCGGAAAGTTCCTCCCACGTGAAAAAAATTTGGCTGAGGATCGTGATTTAGGGGCTGTAGTGTGGGATTTGGGAGTCTGGATGTGGGTTGGGACTTGAGGGTCTTATTAGTTTTTGGTTTTAGTAGAAACTTGATAGACTTGTAAAAAGAAAAAAAAATTATTTGGGGTTGCTGGAGTTGAATGTAGGTGATGAATGCAAGGTTAGGGACGACACTAGCAGTTCTTTGATGCTAGGCTCAACTAACGCATTTTGTCAAACTATCTTAGATTTTTGAAATTTTCATGCACTTTTTAAATAAGTTTTGTAACAGGTAAATTAAAAGAACAAGTTGTTTGCTGCCCGCACCACAACACTCCTCGTGATTTTCATGTTCACGTGCGCCACTAAGATTAAGAAGTCAAGTCTATTAGGGCTAATCCCTAAATATTCTAGACTTGCCTTCGGCCTGCTAGGGTTTGATAATATGACGGACAGGAATAATTAAATTTTGGTCACTTTGGAGGGGGGCGAGTGACAACAAATTTCTTACAAAGTGAGAGAGAGAGTTATGAAAGGGATTAAACACATATGATAAAGAGTGATAAATAGTTAAATCCCCCATTACTAGTTGTAAGGTTCAGCTAAACTGGGGCGGAGTTAGAATAAAATGGAGGAATAAAATGGAGGGGGTGTTACTTGCTTAATTTACTTCACTTTATATCGAGTTTAATCTGATACGGGTATCTAAATTTGTATTAAGAGAGGTACACATATGATAAAAATAGGTGATGTATAGTTACAAAAGTTTTTTTTTACCGGGTTCTGGGAACCCCCTCCTCCGCCCCTGCAGCTAAAGTCCGTCGTGCTTTTTTGCAAGCATGGTGTTAGCCCAAATGTGAACACACGTGTACAAGTAAGGTACATAAAAGCTTTCCTAATGTTCCAACTTCATATTTAAGCTGTTTCGGTTTTATCGGGCCTTTTTGCAAGCATGGTATTAGCCGGAATATAGCACACATGCACACAACAATTACTAAAATAAGCTTCTAAAGCTTTTCTAGGTGTTCCAAGTTCATATTTAGACCATTTTGGTTTTCACCAAGATAAACCAAAGGGTAAGTTTCTGACCCTCGTGGTATTGTCTCATTGGAGTAGAACCAAAACATTGTAGATACTCCTAGCAAATTCACTTTATAAAAATAAACATAAATAAATAAATGCAACTATAAAAGTGGCCTTATTATAACATAGGATTACATATTGTCAACTGCGACTTATTTGCATAGGAAACACCACTATTTTAGAGCAACACATATGAAAACACCCTTACAAGTTACAAACTGTTATATCTCCATGTCTACTCTGGTAAAAGCGCTAACAGAATGATAAAATCTTCAGAATTATTAACTAGAACTGCACCGGGAGACAGCCATTCTGAGAAGTCCTAAAATAAGTCAGAATGCGGTGTGAAAATAAGCAACATGTTTTTTTTTTTTTTTAACTTTCCCCTCTTGTAAATCATAAACTCGTAGTAGCAGACCCTTAAACACACAAACGCCATGCTAGTTTTCAGACAAAACGGTTGATATCCAGTTTTAGGCCATATGGCAAGAGACAAATGATGAACATCTTTACTTTCAAGTAATATTGAATCCCGCACATTGCAAAACTCTAAGCACGAAACATAGAATGTCATGAGATGAGGGTTAGAGATTATAGCACTTTACACCGATTTCAATATGGTAAAATAATGGCCTATCAAGGAACTCCTGAAAAAAAGAAACATTTTATCCTACAATCTTATAGCTTGGGTTGGCGAGGTTGTCTAAGCCTGAGACAACTTGAATCGATTCAATGACATCCCCAACCTTGAGGTCTGCCAAGTAGTCCTCGTTCTCGGTCACATATCCAAAAACCGCGTACCGCCCATCCAGTATATTGGCATTGCTTGGTGTTAGCTCACTCTCTTTTAACAACCAAAAGATTTGGCTAGAAGCAGAATTGTCATCAAATTCCTGCCATGATATTCAAACATTTTATGTTAGAAAATGTTGAAGCATGCCCATATCTGCAGATGCTTGATACATTACACTGAAGCGGTATCATGATGCTTACATCTCTAGCCATTGCCATTGTTCCAAATGCATTAAAAGGAAGCTTTGTTTGAGCCTTGTAGCGGCCAAGTTCCTGAAATGCAGGATCATGTGTACTGTAAGAACAAGCTCATCAATATACAGTTGCCAAAATTTCCAGTAGATTCTGAAACTGACAAAAAAAAAATGAAAGAAAGAACCGTGGCTTCTACTTACTTCAAGTGTTTCACCATATACAGGCGCTTTGTCACCATCGACCATTAACTCAAGAGGTATTGTACGAACTTTACCAGTACTGGGATCAATAAATCCCTCAGCTGGTCCCTCAGGATCGCCAGTTTGAACAACAAAACCATCAGCTGCAAAAGAACCAATAATAGTTAACATAAGGTCAATAGATAATTAAGGTTCTTACTCCTTAATCCTAAATAACAGAGAACATCTAGAGAGGATTGTTCATCGGAGAAATGGGTAATGTCATGGCTTAGTAGTAAAACGAGCTTGCTAGTTACTATCAAGATTATCTACTGCATGTTTATCAAAACGCTATTAAAAATGGTGATTGATATAAACAACGTTGGACTATGTCTATGGAATGTATCACAGAAGCAAACTTACCTCTTTGAATTTCCATGCCATCATAGAACTTCCGTTCCACCAGATCTAAGAAGTTCCCAGCAGTCACAGGAGCATTGTATCCATCCAGAACAATCCGAAATACGCAATCCTCTAAATTAGGATTGTCCTTAATCTTAACCTTCATGTCCACGGTAGCCCTTCCTTTGAGAAGAGGCATGCTGCTGTATTCTTCTGGCACTTCAAAGGGGAATCCATCGACCATATCTTCTTCTACACTGCAGAAATGCAATGTCCCAGGAAGATCTCAGCTGCAGAGTCAATGACAAGGTATAAATGAGAAGAGCCCTTCCATAAGAGTGCTCACAGTTATTTTATTTAGTGGCTAACATAATTCAGTTCTCTAGCACTAAAGAGTTATCACTTCGCAAGAACTTTTGTTCAGCAAACCATAACATTTTGTCAATGTCCTCAGTGATGAAGGTATGAGAAGAGCCCTTCTGTAAGAGTGCTCACAATTATTTTATTTAGTGGCTGACATAATTCAGTTCTGTAGCACTAAAGAGTTATCACTTCGCAATAACTTTTGTTCAGCAAACCATAACAATTTGTCAATGTCCCCAGTGGTGAAGGTGTGGGGCTGAAATGTACCACCCAGGTTTGATCCCCAGAATTGCAGGTGGGAAAACATCTAGTTTGTTTTTTCTCTAAAAAGAAGTCAGACAATAGGACTGTCGTATCTATCAGCCTCCTAAATATAGGTGGTCAGAACATCTACTACTCCACACATTAGCAATTGAAAGACAAACAATCACATATAACTGCTTTGAGGAGTTATGTTTACTCACGTTCCAACATACTGGAGAAGTTCTTTCTGCTTTGGAGCTACTGCATCCCTGTTTCTGTCCTCAACAATCCGTTGAAGTTCATCAAGTCCAACAGCCAATTTATCCAATAATTCCTCCCCATTTGCTCTTTTAGATTCAGCAAGACCGCCAAGAATTAGGTTCCTCCCATTACTCAGTGCCCTCGATGCTTGTCTTACATTCTAAACTTTGAAGGAAAAATTATAAATTTCCAGTAGCCCAAGTGAGTAAGTAAATTCCAGAGAGTTGAAATAAAAAGTAGATGCTTTCATTTATTGAATACATTGTTCTCTAGATAAAATCTAGACCATTTCTAATCGGCAGCTTAAAAGGATGACTTACTCTTTCAACTGAATCCAAGGCTCTAACACCAGCAATCTTGAGACTGTCAGTGATGTCCTCCAGTGGTTTTTGAACTTCACGAACAGCTTTATTATCTATTGGCAAAGCATATCTCAATAAAGCACCAGGATCTTTAATGGGAGGTCCAGAGATCAAAACTGAAACATCTGGGATCACTGGTTCAAGAGGAGAAGCATGTGCTGACCATCCTAACGTTGGCGTGCCAGTGATTAATCCAGCAGATAATGCTACAGAAATTGCACATTCTTTCCAGCTAAATGAATTCCTTTTCTGCAAGAATTGGATTAAAAAATTAGAATAAATTAACAAAGTAAAAGAGAACCAACCATCCGACTAGAGGTATCACAGTATGAAACTCTATTCATACTGACAATGAAGGAAATTGTTGTTTTACAAGGGCCGAACATAAAATAAACGCAACTATTTTAACGAAAGGAACATAGCCAACTCTTTTACACATGATTGTGAATGCAAAGGAGAAAATGTTTTCATTCGTATAGTAGCACAAGCTGCATACCATGTACAAATTTTTTACCTTCCTAAGCTTACATCACACATGAAACATGCAGGACAACAGCAGTCAGTAAGAAAAACTTATGGAAACTGAATTACTGCAATCTTAGTGGATGCCTGGATGGTTCTGTATTTGCTACAACCAAGAACAAGCATAGGAAAGTTTGCCAACTAAATCTAATCTTTCGCAAAAGAAAAAGGTTTAGCTGCAATTATCAAAGAAAAGTATCGTAGTTACTTAAGAAAATCCAATGTTTCACAACTTCAATCTTTTGGGCACACAACAATTCACTTTCCAAATTTGCAGCCATATAACTCTGCATCATATCTGACAGTTTCACTACATATCATGTCTATAATACTGTTTTCACCCAATTTTCAACTCGCAAAACTAAGCAAACGCACATGCAAACCTTTACATACAGGAAATTCTCAAACCTTGTCAGTCAGTCTCACGCTGACTGGGAGCTGAAAACTTATGGCAACGCATAATAAGCATCCCCACATGAACAAACTAAAATATAATACTACAGGTTATATTCTCCACGCATGCAAGAACCACAATACATTGGTCTCAGGACATTAGGGTATTTAATCTTGTGTGCATTAACATCTGAATACTTGTACCCCTGCCCCCTGGTAGTAAAGTAAACAAGTCCCCTCCCCCACCACAAAGCTACCGCAATATATACAACGCCAGGTAGGAGAATTCTAATTCGATTCCCACCAACCACACCGATTGACCCACATTGCCGCGCATCAGAAATCCCCCCCAACCCCCATCCATCCATCCGGTTCCCACCAATGCGGGCACCGACCATCCCCGCCTTCGCAAATCAAAGGGGTCGCAAGAAGCTCGCTCACCTCGGAGGTGGGGAGCGCGCAGCGGGCGACGGGGCGACGGCGGCCCGCGGTAGGACGCAGCGAGGGGCGGCAGCAGCAGCAGGTGGGGGATGCGAGCGCCGCCGCCATAGATGGGAGGAGGAAGTGAGGTAGGCGAGGGAAGGTGGAGGTGGAGAGGGAGAGAAGAGAAGAGGAGAAGAGCAAGAGCAGTGGGGGAGGAAGAAGGTAGTTTGGTGAGGTGGATAAGGCGCGGCAAATGGCGATTGGTGGAGGAGACGCTGATGTGGATAAGGGGGACACGGATAAGCAAACCGACCCGTTTTTCTTTTTTTTTTCCCCCCCTTTTTCCAAGAACAAACTGATGTTCATTATTCAGTTCCATCGGTATACGCTTTCTCCTCGCCGCCTAGAAGAAACTGATTGGAAACATTGGAAAAGAAAGTAATTTGTTAAAATGCATGGATTTTGAGGTTAGAGATGTTCTATTTTACGAGCTGGAAATATATCAAATCCATGTTTATCTAGAGAAAAATCATATATACTTTTTGAACAAAAAGTATCGGAAAAAGATGTGAAGCTATACAAGATAGTAGTAAATGCATACAATTTGAAACATATTGTTGTTATTTACAATTCCACGCAAAGTGGTCTTCATATCAGTTAGCATAGGAACCATTTTAGGAAGTGTTCATTTTTCATCCATGTAGAGAAGATCTTAGATAATTTTTAAGCAATGAAGAGGTCCTCATGCGCTCTGTCAAAGGCGCATCGCCTCCTTAGAAATTTGTTGCAGAAGTACCACAAATTCCACATTAATTGTACATGTTTACAGTAAGTTAGAAACAAGTATACGTCAATATGCATAGTCTGGTACAAATTTCAGCTACCTGTATTATCACATTCAAGAAATAAAGGTCTTCCTCAGCATTGTTCTCTTCTTCTTTTAGAACATCGATGCTTTTTCGGTAGCACAAAATGCTTGCAAGTTCCTCAGTAGATTGGTAATTTTTTTGTGTTATATCTTGCTGCAATACTAAACATCATCCAAAATTGCTATCACATTGCGAATTTCTTCATTTAATGTCCTTAAGTTATTAGGTACAACAAATGCACAGAACAAAGAATATCCAACTTCATTAAATATGGGTTTCATTGAAGGACAAAAACACTAGGTAAATTATAATAAATCAATAATCAAGCTCACTGACAATCATAAAATGACATCAAAATAAAACATAATACACACACTTTTCATGTCAAACCTAGATAAGGTCAATAGGTTATATGGTCTTGCCATCTAGGTAATGCAAAACGTTGCCTATAGTTATCTAGATTAGACTAGCTAGTAGATAAAGAAACCGTGATATTTCACACATAAGATACTATCTTATGAAATTTGTTAAGAAATTTCACATATAAGAGAGCGTAACTAGAACGGTAACCCCCATCTCAATCGGGCGGTAACCCCATCTCAATTGGGCATGGCGTCCGTCACAACCTAGAGGTCACAGATGTGAAAAGTTATCTCAATCGGGCAAACGGTCGTCACGGATTAAGCTATCTCAATCGGGCCTTAATTAAAGTCCGTCACTGATAGTTTTGACCCAGACGACCAGTCAAACTATAGCCCGTCACGGATGACCTATCTCAATCGGGCCTAAACTAAGGGTCATCTGTGACGGGCCATAGTTTAGGCCCGTCACAGATGAGGGTCATTTGTAACGGGTAAATTTTATTTTTTGGCTAGTCTCAGGTATTTGGTTAGACGTGTCATGCAGGGCCCGTCACAGACGACCCTTAAAAAAATAAATTTTATTTTTTGGCTAGTCTCAGGCATTTGGTTAAGCGTGTCATGCAGTCCCGCCTCTCTCCCAGGTGGTATTTTTTATCCTTGGACCAGGATGTCACACCCCAATATCACCCATTCATATACATTTATTTATATACACAACCATCAATATATTTAACATAACCACATTCACATAACATCCATTTTGATCACATATTTCACATCCCCGATTGAGATGACCTATCTCTATCGGGCATTAAATAATGTCCGTCACCGATGAGTATTTTTCCATTTTCCATATGAAATGTTTATATTCAATTTATGTGGTATTTTCTATTTTCAATTTATGAGAACTTTAAATTTAATTTTAGGTTGATTTTTGTGTGTCAAATGTAAAAATCACAAACAACAAAATTGTATAACTCATTGATACATACAACTATTGTATTGGTCATTTGTACAAATAAGTTCATTTGAACTATTCAAATTTTGAATTTTCAAAATTTGACAACTTCGAATAAAAAATGGGGTTAATAAATGATTTCAAATGGAAAAGTCACCAAAACCAAAGTTGTAGAACTCATCGAGGTGCAAAATTTTTATTTTGGTCATTTCTCCATCTAACTCTATTTGAACAATTTGAAATTTGAAATTCAAAGTTTGAGAAATTCAAATAGAATTTTTTTTGTTAGTGAATGACTTCAAATGAAAAAGTCATCAATAACAAAGTTGTATAACTCATCAAGATCTATAATTTTTATTTTGGTTATTTTTCTATATAATATTTTTTGAACAATTTGAATTTGAATTTGAAAATATGATAAATTCAAACAATATTTTCAAATACTAAATGATTTCAACTGAAAAAGTTATCAACAACAAAGTTGAATAAATCATCAAGATCTAACACTTTTATTTTGATTATTTCTTCATCCAACAAAGTGATACTAACATTGTTCATAAAATTGACGTATCTGGTTTTATAAACTATAACACATATATGTAAAATTTGTAAACAATGTTACTAATACTTTGTCGGATGAAGAAATGACAAAAATAAAAGTTTTAGATCTTGATGATTATACAATTTTGTTGTTGATGACTTTTTCAATTGAAATCATTTAGTATTTGAAAATGTTGTTTGAAGTTGTCATATTTTCAAATTCAAATTCAAACTGTTCAAAAATGTTATACGGAAAAATGACCAAACTAAAAGTTATAGATCTTGATGAGTTATACAACTTTGTTGTTGATGATTTTTTCAGTTGAAGTCGTTCACTAACAAAAAATTCTATTTGAATTTCTTAAATTTTGAATTTCAAATTTCAAATTGTTCAAATAGAGTCAGATGGAGAAATGACCAAAATAAAAATTTTGCACCTCGATGAGTTCTACAACTTTGATTTTGGTGACTTTTCTATTTTAAATCATTTATTAACCCCAATTTTTGTTCGAAGTTGTCAAATTTTGAATTTGAGTTCAAATGAACTTATTTGTAAAAAAGGACCAATACAATAGTTGTAGGCATTAGTATATAACCCGTCACTGATGAGTCATCTGTGAAGGGCCTAGTTGTTATCTCAATCAGGCCTTAAGTTGGTGCCCGTCACGGATGATGGTCATCTGTGACGGGCCATAGTTTAGGCCCGTCACAGATGACCCTTATATCTGACGGGCCTAAACTTTAGGCCCGTCAGATATAAGGGTCATCTGTGACGGGCCTAGTTGTTATCTCAATCGGACCTCAAGTTGGTGCCCGTTACGGATGATGGTCATCTGTGACGGGCTCCAACTACGGCCCGATTGAGATATTTAAGGTTATCTCAATTGGGCCCTAGTTTAGGCCCGTCACAGATATGTGTCATCTGTGACGAGCTTCAGTTCTATACACATTTAACATGTCTATCTGACCATATCTTAATCGGCCTTTTTTTAGGCCCGTTTGAGATGTATTCTTTGTGACGGCCCGTAAAATCCAGTTATATTACAGCCCGGCACAGATGAGAGGATCTGCACTAGTGCGTTAGGCAATTAGACTAAGAGAACCATCATATTTCAATTGATTGTGCCAACATTTTAATAGCTTAGATAGTTTGTTTTGGATAACATCAAACTAAAATAAAGAAAAACAAAGCCATGTTCACATGACATCAATAATTTAGATAGTTGGTCGATTTGACTCTTTTCATTTACTGTGGCACCATTGTTCTCTTCTTCAACATGTAGGAGTAACTCACTGCACCAAAGGGAAAAAATATTGAGCTCACGTATGTATGGGAGAAACAAAAGAGATAATCAATAATGATACTATCTATTTATGAATATATGCACTATCACAAACACGAAAGATCAAGAGGACCACGGACAGTAAAAACACAATGAAACAAAATGTAGCATTTTTTTGTTCCAGTTTCATTTTGTACATTGAGATGATGTAAAGAAACAATATGGTCTCTCATGAGCGTGTATTTCAAAATAAAGAAGGAGAAATGGCTATCATGCTTTTCTTTATAAGAAAACAATATTTATTTATATGTTGACACAAAATTATGTACCATCACTAAACGGTGAAAAGGATTTAAATGAAAATGAGCGTCATGCCCCAAATCCACTAGTTTGTGGAAGGACAGTTCTCAATGATGAAATATGCAGTAGCTTTCTCGAAGGAAACTAACACTGCAACACCCCTTCCAGTTTCTAAAATATTTGCTAAATTTTAACAACGTGATGCTAATTTACAAGCTGACAATATGTATATATTCTTTTTTTAGCAAGGGCTTGAAAAGCCCCCATTTCTACTACCAGAAATGAGAGTTCTACAGACCACAACGAGTAGCTTACAAACCAACTAGACAAAAAAAAGATTAAAAACTACCAGAGTTCCTGGCATACACAGGGCACCATCCCATCTCGTTGTATTTACAGAGCCTGAACACCCCCAAAAGCTAGAGAAAGGACAGGGATTACCCCCACATTATTTGTAGCAAAACATGGCCAAAATTTCAGGAGCTAGTGTATCAACAATATGTATTCTTATACATTGATATAACCATCTAATCAGTTGCCCATTTCTCTATCGCATGGATCATTTGCATGCACAAATGTGGATCTTAAAAACCCCACCATTCCATTGGTTTCTGAAACACATTCCCAACTGACCTAGCATGCTTCCTGTTAAACAATATCTCCACATAGATCTGTCTCTATTTACTAAGGCCGTGTTTAGTTGCCCAAAATTTTTGGGGCAAGGTGAAAATTTTCTGGAACTGCACAGTTTTTGGATTTTGGGAACTAAACATGCAAAAAGTTTTGGCAAGAAGTTTTGGGTCCCTGACACAGAATTCCTGATTTGCCCTTATTTAATGCCATGCATGCATGGCTGACTTTCAAACTTGCTTCATGGGTGATGCTGTTGCTGCAAACAAATAATGAATTTGGCATACATGCATGGTACAGCAAACACAGCTGCCATGCGACGTCACACACATACTGACATACAACATAAATCTCTTTGCTTACATCCTCCATAACAGTAGCACATTACAAATACAGTCAACAATTATGCAAGCAACAGAAATCCACAAATAAGTTGTCAAACATACACAGCAGCCGCACACATGACAGTCCATACGCATGTTCCCAATGACAAACAAAAATCAAGAACCGTGTACCAAAGCAAGTGCAATGGAATCACGAAATGCATTCATCAGATCACAATCATCAAACACTTCTTCGGTCTCAGGTTGATCGGCACTCGCTTGTGGCGGCACATAGTTCTCATCACGGTCACAACGATCGAAGTGCTTGTCATGTATGCCACTTTTCCTAATGAAGTTATGTAGAGCACAACACGCAACTATAATTTGTGCCTGTTTACGAGGATCATAACTAGGGATCTTCTCCAACATCCTCCACTTCATTTTCAAAACTCCAAATGACCTTTCAATGACATTCCTAACAGATGAGTGTGCATAGTTGAAGTTCTCTTCCTTACCTTGTGGTTCAGGGGCGTCGCGATACTCCTGAAGGTGATACTTGGTTCCCTTGTAAGGAGCAAGGTAACCTGGCCGGTTAGGGTACCCAGAGTCGACTAAGTAATATTTCCCTACAGCATCAAACATGAGTTAGTACAACATATTTCAAATAACAAAGAAGGAACAAGTACCATTCAAGTATATACCTGTAGGTGGATGTGGAAACACATGGGTGTATGTTGTGTGGGCATAATCAAATACTCTCATGTCATGTACCGAACCTGGCCATCCAACTAGTACAAATGTAAACCTCATGTCAAAGTCACAGACTGCCATCACATTTTGTGTTGTCATGCCCTTGCGGCACAAGTGCTGTACAAACTTGTTACTTGGCACCACGCAAGGTACATGAGTCCCATCTATAGCCCCTATGCAATCCTTGAAGTAGGGAAAGAACCTACGGTTCCTCAGTCTTGGATGCATTGTTGTGAATTGTGGGTCAACCGGCTTTATGACATCAACGGCAAGCTTGATGACAGACTGCAAAACTTTGTTAAATAGTCTACTTACAGTCCCTATTGATCTCTCAAATCCGTCGTTAGCTTGTCTAACAGATTGTGGGGCACCAACCATCCAAAGAAACATCGCAAGTGCCTCAACCGAGGTTGACTTGCTACAAGATTTAAGCTCATACGACTGTACCAATAGATCATGCAGGCGAAGGAACATAGTTGGACTCATTCTAAACATGTTAAAACAGGCCTTTCTATCCCCAAGTTTTTTATGTACCCATTCCAAACCAGTCATGGCAGGTTGCCTATACTCAGCTCTAGTCAAATGCTTGTCAATGTGTATGGCATATTGGTACATACCGTACACATAACCGTCGTCATCATCATCCATCATTGCAATGATCAACTCGTCTATCTCATCCTCCCAACGCGTAAGCCGACGGCGCGACTCCACATAACCTGATTGGTCATCATCCTCCACATAACCCGATTGGTCATCATCCTGTCAAAACAAGCAATGAAAAATATTAGAAATGAAAAATACATAGACATGATTAATATGCATTTCTTTCTCAGCCATGCATTACATAGTTCAAATCAGCAGCATACATAGAGTTCATCAATAGTAGTACCATGCTGATGTTTACATAACACACATCGGAAACATAGTCCAAACACACAAATACATACGCCATACACCCGAGTGAACATACGGCCATTAGTACATAAAGTAGGAAATATAGCCATGACAAAACATTAGCTGGACAAGTTGTCGACCCCTGCATATTTCTTGATGATGAGCATCCTTCCTTCAGGCTCGGTGACAATGAACAAGTCCATCACACTTTGATACTTGATGATTTCGAGGACGCCCATGAACAATGTTGGGGTCTCAGAGGGAGTTACCCCACACTCCTTTGCCAGCTCGTTAACCTTTGCCACCTTCCGCTCAATAGCTTTGCGTTCTTCCTGCATAGCATCATGCTTTACTTGCAACATGGTCTACAGGACACTGAGTTTGTTCCTTGAAATTTCGTTGTACTCACTCATGTTTCTGTCCATTACCCTCACTGCTGGACTCCTAGACCTCTTACTTGGATTAGAGGCTGTGGTGCTCGTGCTGAGGGGTCAGCTCATCGTCGTCCTCATCAGCCTCTGCTTCATCAGAGCTGTCGCACTCTACAGGCTAGTCGGCAGTCGCAACAAAGGATGTAGAACCATCCACTGCAACACCCTCAAACATTCTGTCCATTTCAGGCAAGTATTTAGGCAAGCCTTTCCTGAACTTCTTCAAATCGGGATGTCCCTGTCCGACGAAAGCACATGTCATGACCTACTGAACTTAACATGTGTTCACAACATTAGAGAGACATGACCAATTTACCTTGGTGTTGGAAGCCCACCAATCATCCTCGGCGACAACAGTCCCATC
Organism: Oryza punctata; assembly: GCA_000573905.2. Taxonomy (NCBI): domain Eukaryota; kingdom Viridiplantae; phylum Streptophyta; class Magnoliopsida; order Poales; family Poaceae; genus Oryza; species Oryza punctata. The sequence continues at coordinate 18,854,418 of CM002495.2, read as the reverse complement.
AGGGTTCCTCCCTAAGCCGGAGCTGGAGCGAAGTTTATTACAGAATGCCCATTGCTTCCTAAGTTGCCTGTGTCTCCCCATGAATTGCTCCCTGTCGTGAACTAAACCAGTGGCTTGGAAGTACCTCTTAATGATGTCCCTCCAGCCATTTTTTTCATAATACCGCGAACACAATTTCCTACGTCCATTTGATGGCACCAGATGGAATAGAAGGTGCAAGTATTTCTCGCTGACCAATTTGCCTTATCTTTCCTAACCTAAATGCATCAATAGTTATGGAAAACAACACCGAACATGTGAACTAAGGTTGCATTTAACAAAATTTAAAACTAGTCGGAAGCAGGCGGTCAATTGTAATTGGAATTGTTGTACGTACCGGAATACCGTCGTTAGCATCGGAGTGCTCGGCCGCAAGGTCTGAGACAATGTGGCCCACTGATGCGCGTGATGCAGGCCGTGCGCTCACGGCCGCGCCGCCTCCACCGACGGCCGCGCCTCCTCCTCCGACGACCACGCTTGCGACTCCTCCAGCGCTTGCGGCCCCTGCTAATCGTCCTCCGGCGGCCGCGCCTTGTACTCCTCCTCCCCCCGCGCTGTGAGTGGGCCAGATTCCGAGGGTGCGAGATATTTGCCGGGGAGGAACTCGAACGGGCGGTGGAGGAATTTCGATGTTGTCATCGTCGGCCTGCAGCATGCCCGCGTACGTAGCCATCTCCGGCCACCCGTCGCTGTCGTTGAGGTCGAGCGAATCGAACCGCACCCGGGAGGTGTTGCCGCTAGAGGAATCAGACAGGGGATGTGCCGCGTCAGCACCGACCGCGCCTCCTCGGTGTGCACGCCAAGGACCGGACGCAAGGAAGTCCCTGGTGCAACCGTCGTGGCCGTACACGTCGTCGTCGTCAAGGCCGTACCCGTAGCTGGCCATCGCGTGAATGAAGGTGGATCTGGGCGCCGGCGGTGAATCGGAAGGGCGGGCGGCGGCGGTTGGAGGGATGAAGTGTGTCGGCGGGGGAGGGACGACCACAGAAGCAGTGGAAGAGTTGGAGCTGGGCGGCGGCGGTGTGAGAGACGACGGGCGGCGCCGCTGTGAGCGACGAACGCCGGAGCAGCAGAACCTGCTGGATCTGGCCGGCGGGGTCTCACGGACGACGAGCGGCGGCTGTTTTAGGGAGCGCGAGAGGCGGCGGAGAGAGGGAGGGCGAGCGTAGGGGAGGAGGGGGTCAATCTGGGAGGGGGCGGTGTCAGGGATGGCATGCGGCGGCGGTGGGACGAACGAAGGGGCGAGCGGCTGCGTTGGAGATTTTGGTGGAGCGGGGTGGACCAGGGCGAGGGGTACTACTCGTCCATGGGTGAACAGTAACTTCACATCTGCCAAAAATTTTGCCCCGCGTTTAGTTCACAAAACGCAAAAAGTGTCCCCATACCAAAATTTTTTGGCCCATCCCAAAATATTTCGCCATCTAAACCGGGCCTAACTATTGAAGTAGCCACATTACATGCACTAGTACATTCTGCACATGATCACTTTAATTACCAACAGGGAGGTTCTCCACAGACAAACAACGGGGAAGTTACATAAGTTCAATAAGTGAATCATATATAACAAATACTTGTTCAAATATTGGGCAGTACATAAAAGAAAACAGATTGACAGCAACTGAACTACTCTAACAAAACAGTAATCCTGCTTGACAATTACAAAAAAAAAACAGATGCATGCATACCTTTCTTTATCTCCTCCATCTGTTGATGTGTCATCTGACAGCTGAAACAAATTTCACATGTTAGCACTTCACTGAAAGTTACTTACTAGTGAAACCATAGTAGTGAATTAATAGACCAGTACATATTAGTGAATTAATAGATGGATAACAATACATAAACAAGAGCCTCTAGATATAAACATACCCATATGAAAGATATCGCAAGGGGTAAGATGACACGAAAAATCCAGAACAGAGATTTCAAGGAAATAATACCACAAGTCCCGGATTTCAGCATCCTCATTAAACTACAATGTAAAAAAATTAGTCCAATAAAGATGACTATCAGCGCAAGAGTGAATCTAACAAAAACGATGTTGAAACAAGGCCATGCAAAAGGGAAGATTGTCAAACCTTGGTGCTCAAACTATATGTGTGGGCAGTGGCGGATCCAAAAAATTTTTTGAGCCTGGGCAAGCCTAATGAGATAACAAGCATACATAAAATCCATACAACTACATATAGACTATTTATGATTTAGTCTGTAATTTAGTAGACTAAAATCAACATGAAAAGTTATATCGATTAATGTAGCATGGGAGGCTAGTATATTCTTGCGTTAGCCTTAATGACTTTGCTAATTGCTTTGTTAATTAAGCAAGATACGTGCTAGCGCAACCGGTGGAGCCCGGGCACTTGCCCGCATGGTGGCCGGGCCTTGGCTCCGCCCCTGTGTGTGGGAACAATTCTTGAGCTTTAGCTTGATCTCCTCAAGGATTTCAATTCCTTCTGCGCATTTGTTCGCGCGCGGGGGGCGGGGCGGGCGCGGGCGAGCCGCTTGGCCCGGATGCGGATGTAGAAGTTCGCGCGCGGGGTTGAACACCATGGCTCATCGCGGGCAGATCGAGATGGCGCGCGGATGGTGGCGCCGTAGTGGAGGACCACGACGAGGTGGGCCACGACCGCGGGATTCCAGATGCTTGACCACGAGCACGTCAGCACGGGCGATTCCCGCGTCGTGGTGGCACTTGCAGTCTCCGGCCGCAGCGCCGCCTCGACCTTCCTTGCGCGGGTTGCTTTCTCACCCCCTCTATGCGGCGTTCCAACCGCGCCGCCGCCTCCTTAGCCTCCTTGCGTAGTTGGGCTTTGGGATCTTCCTCTACCCATCACGCGGTGGGAGAGATCATGCAGCGCAGGCGAGGTGTTCGTGGAAATGCCGCGGCGACGCGAGTTGGAAGTGGAACCTTTGAGGAGGTGGATGCCGATGCGAGCGACGAACGAGCGCGTGGTGTTCGGGGAAATGCCGCAACCGCGAGAGGGAGAAGCTGGGACGCGAGGTGGTGATGGAGAAGAGGAGGCGACGCTTGGTGGAAATGCGGGGCGTGCAAATTGGGTATGTGATTATCATCGTAAAATCTGAGAGGGCTGCTCTCGTGTTAGCTATCGCGCGACGTTGGGACAGCCGTCCATCCCGCGCTCGTGGCGACGTGGCGTCCATCCGTTGCGCTCCACGTCCCGACCGGGTGGCGTCATCGCGTCATGCGAGAGCCGTCCGTCCGTGCGCAAGCTGACGTGGCTCCCATCCAACGGTTTATAAAATGTTTTACCGTTTATAAAGAAATTGCATGTTTCGCTAATTACATGGGAATAGGGATTACCTATCTGCTCGCTTGTGCCATATTTGCTTGATGTCCTTTCTTTGTCAAACATGGGTGATAATTTGACTAACTTGTGTCTCATGACCTAGCTAGAGTTATATATGCTTAGCCATGCTTAATTAGCACTAGCTCACTTAATGGGATAATTACACTATATACATTTAGTATCTTGATAAGCTAGCCATGTTTTATTAATCATAATTATTCAACTAAAATATGGCTTAATGGTGAGCTGTGGGTGAATGATTCTGCTAGTTGCACCCATGGTAATTAAGGACTGGTTCTCAGGAAACCCTGAAAGACTAACAATACTTACCACAAGCAAGAATGGGTAACTGCTGAACTTGTAGTATAGTTTTTCCCTTTCTGACGTACGATGGTGAGGGTGGGCGTGATGGAATTTGGATGGATCGGGGTTATACTGGTCTATGCGGCTTCCGGATTCAGCTAGGCATGAGGGGGACTGCTTACCTTGGATATAAAGGTAGGGATGAAACCTGAGGTAGATACGATTGGTTAGGGGGAGTTATACAAAGGGTCTTATCACAATCACTCGATATGGTGACGTGTCATGCATGGCATGGTAACATGACAGTGGGTTGTGTCTTGTGGGTACAGTTGTGCACCTCTGACCAGAGTAAAACTATTCAAATAGCCGTGCCCGCGGTTATGGGCGATCGACCAGCTTCACCGTGACTGTATAAGACCCATTTTTGTCAGGTTCCACCACACCCTATCTCTATTTCCCTCTTGTAGCTGAATCCCTTCACATTTCTTTTTTTATCTCATTCCAGTCAGCAATCTTGTCATCATGTAATGTTCTTCTAAATTTGATTATGTCCCACCCTCCCAGCACAACCTTTGCCACAGTGATTTGCTTTGTGATTGCTATGTTAAACAAAGCTGGGTATTGCAGAGCTAAAGGTCTGCCACCAATCCAACTATCTTCCCAAAATAGAGTTTGTTTTCCATCATCCTATTTTTTTGTACAGAATTTATAGAAAATGTTTTTTTATCTCCATCAGCCCTTGCCAGAAATGAGAGTCCCCAGGTTCTTTTTTCACCCCTAAGAGGTTTTTTTTTCAGATATTTGTCTTTGAGGATATCTTGCCACCAATCTTCTTCATTTTCTAACTTCCACAACCACTTCCCCAAAAGTGCAGTGTTTAGTGCTTCTAAGTCTAAAATTCCTAAGCCTCCTTGGTCTGGAGAGCAGATCACAGGCCATTGCACCAAATGATATTTTCTTATGCCTTGATCTTCATCTTCCTGCCAAAGATACCTTATCCGAAAATAGTCCATCCTCTCTTTAACTCCTTGGGGAAGCTTATAGGACAACATGTATAAAGGCACATTGCTGAGGCTTCCATTGATAAGGATCAGTCTCCCCCCAATGGATTGAAGTCTGCCTTGCCAGCACCCCAGCTTGTGCTCCATTTTGTTTTCAGCTAATTTCCACTCTTTGTTGAGTAATCTTTTTGTATGAATTGGCACTCCTAGGTATTTGATAGGCAAAACACCTATTTTGCATGTGAAAATCTCGCTGCAAATTGATTGCCTCTCCACTGCTTCACCAATGCAGTAGACCTCACTTTTGTTAAAGTTGATTTTCAACCCAGATAGTTGCTCAAAGAGACAGAGTATAAATTTTAAATTTCTAGCATGTTCAAGATTATCTTTGATCATGAATATTGTGGCATCAGCATATTGTAAAATTGCCATATTTTTATTTTCACTAATTGGTAGCCTTTCCAGCATGGAGTTGTTTTCAGCCCTTTGCACCAGCAATGTGAGTACTTCTGCTGCTAAATCAAACAACAGGGGTGAAAGTGGATCTCCTTGCATCAACCCTTTGTGTGTATTAAAATATGGTCCCAGCTCATCATTCACTTTGATGGTTACTTTCCTCCTCTAACTACTTTCATGACCCAATCACACCATTGGTCAGGGAAACCCTTTGACTTTAACATCGTATAGATAAACACCCAGTCTACCTTGTCATATGCCTTCTCAAAATCTACTTTGAAGAGAATGCCACTAAGTTTTTTTGAGTGCATGGAATTTAGCATTTCATGAAGTATGACAATCCCTTCCATATTGAATCTGTTTTTGAGAAAAGCAGTCTGATTCTTAGAAATAATGTACATCATGATCCTGTCTAGTCTATTCATCAGCACCTTTGTGATAATCTTGAAACTCACATTAAGCAAGCAAATTGGTCTAAACTTCTGAATTTGTTCCGCATCTTTTGTTTTAGGTACTAGAGTCACAATACCATAATTCAGCCTCTCCATGTCCAACAGACCTTTGTGAAAATCATTAACCAGCTCCAAAAGATTTGATTTTATGATATCCCAAAATTTCATATAAAAATCACCAGGGAAACCATCTGGGCCTAGAGCTTTGTTTTGTCTGTTCCTTGATGACTTAACATGTTTCAGCATTAAGGCTGCGTTCGTTGCTCCTAGTTGGGAACCATCTCCTCCGCACGGAAAACGGAGCGGTCCATTAGCGCGTGATTAATTAAGTATTAGCTTTTTTGTTTTTCAAAAATGGATTAATTTGATTTTTTAAGCAATTTTTGGATAGAAACTTTTTGGAAAATACACACCGTTTAGTAGTTTGAAAACGTACGCGTGGAAAACGAGAGAGAGGGGTTGGGAACCGGCTGAAACGAACACAGCCTAATTCAATCTCATCAAAGTTGGTGTTATCTATGTCAAAAGAATCACATTCAGGTCATTCATGATCAGGGTTTAAACCCCATGTTTTTTCTTCATTGTTAACAAAGTTATTTTTTTGTTCCTCTTTCATAAAGAGGTTGATTCTGGCTAATTCCAGATCTTTGATTAAATTCATATTACTTTCTACATCTTCTATGGCACGTCCTAAGTTAACACCAAGAATACTGGCCATGTTGATCAGAGAAACATTTGACTCAGTAACAATTGAGGGAACATAAATGCATTTTGTGCTTCCTTCCTCTCTATGGCCATTTCTTGTGGCTTCTTGTCCTCCTTGTCCTTCAGCCTCTTACTTCTTCTCATCTCCTCATCTTGACTTCGCAATGCATCTTCACCTATACTGATTCTCAATCTCTTAGCAAAGCTCCCTTCAGACTCCTGTGAGTCCATGTAATCTTCACTTTCTCCCAGTTGCACTTTTTCCCTATCATCTTCACTCATGACACCATCTGCCCCTGCTATTTCTATGCTGATTGAGCTCATTGCCTGCCCCTTGTCCTCTTCCTGGGCCACATACTGATCTTGTGTTAGCTGCACATGTTCCTCCTGAGTCAGGGATTCTTCTCTACTAGTCATGCCTTTCTCTAGCCCGCTTGCTTGGTTCATTCTAGTCTCAGCTTCATGGATTTGTATTGCCAGAGCCCTGTCCCTCAGCTTCATGGATTTGAGTTGGTCTATACCTATCATCATCTCAGGAATCAACACCTCTACCTGTTGGTTACTGGCTTTAGAGCCACTTCCCCCTATAGAGGCACCTTGAACATCCTTCTCTTCCATCTCTATGATTTGTTTTCTTGTCCTTTATTCTGTTTTTAAATTACTCTTTGACTGACCCTCTGACCCCCCATGGACTTCCTCAAAGATATGTTCACTGAACCAGCCATGTTCTACCACTTTCTCTAAAACAAAATGAGCTTGGTACAACAAACCTTTTGGTGTTAACAACACTAACTTCAGAGGTAATGGGTCTAGCTCCATCATTCCTATCTTGAATCTTATCACATTACTTGCCCTGAAAGTGGTCATATCTACCTCCATAACTGTTCCCAAATTAGAACCCACTTCATATAAGGCCTGGTATCCTTTCATCACTTCAGGTATACCAGTCACCCTCACCCAGGCAATAGTCACCCTCACCCAGGCAATATGCATTTTACCCACTACTTCAGACACTTGTGTCCACTCCTTCACATTCACTTGTACATCTGTGCCCTTGACATTGAAGTAGTCAAAATTTGATAACTCTTCAAATCTCATTTTGTTAGGAAACCTCATCCGAAAAGTCCCATTTGGCATAGCTTTAGCTTTCCATTGCCAATTCCACTTGAATTGCTGCACAAAACCTTATTCCAGTTGAGATTCAGTAATTTCACCAGCAAAAATCACAGATATCATTGTCAAGGGATTTGCATGTTCTTTTGGAGAGTCAGGTTTGGTATTCTGAATCAAGATACAGCCTAAACCTAGAGCTCCATATCCTACAAGCTTAGCCACCGGCCTTGGTTTCTTATCATAAAGGCAATCCTCTGTTCTATGAGTTGGCTTGGCACAGTTTATGCAAAAAGACAGAAGCATTGCAATCCCTAGCTACATGACCAAAGCCTTTGCATCTTTGACAGAAAATTCACTACGGGTTGAGGTGTATACCAGCACGGGGGTTTGCTTGCTGAGGTAGATCTGGCGACGGAGCTGGTACTGCAGCCTTCACCTCTTCCTGGATCGCCTCCTTTGGTTGCACCGGGCGATACTGCTACATCACGCCTCCTCTTATCGCCATGGCTTGGGTTTGATCTCCCAGCTCCCCTCCTCCATGCTCTTGTTGCGACTCCCTACCCCCTTGATGCGGCAGAGCTTGCGACTTCCACCCATCGCCGAAATTGCTCGTCAGTCTCGGATTGAAACGCCCACGCCAACCTCCTCCTTCTTCATGCGCCATCGCCCCCAATCGACCTCGCACAACCTTAGAAAATCTCCAAGTATATTCGTGGATTGTGCTTCTCCACTTCGATTCCTCGCTGCCAATCCCCACCCTCGGCCACTCCTCCGAAACCCCTCCTCGACTAGCTAGAGTTCCACGCCGCCATTTCTCGCAGAGCCCTAGACTCAGTCACACACCCCGCAGGTGTTGCACATGGCGATCCAGATGCGCTAGGGGGCTAGGCCTTGTGTTGTTGCCTCTACAGTGTTGGGCTTGTGTGGAGGAGTCTAGATTCCCCCCGCCATCGGTACCCCCCTTGGGCCTCGATGGGTTGGAAATCACCACACACCCTTCGCCCTTCCTCTAAGGCGAGCTCTCCCAAGATCGCGTGCTCTCGTCAGAGATCACCCTTGTCTTGCTCGTTGCCTCTCCTTTTGCCTCTCCTGACGACATCCAGATTAATATCTTAAAGTTTGTAGGCGATGAGGGGCTCGGGACCTATCCGGTCTGGGATCCGACCCCCTATTGTCCTTGTAGGTTTCATTCTCTTCCTTGAGAGGAGCGTCGAAACGTACAAGATCTACATATTGGATTACAAACTTAGAAAGGCCTGAGTCCCGGCCCGGGCAGGGATCCTAGCCCTCTCCACTCTTATAGGAGTCACGTTCTTCCCTGAGAAGAGCGTAGAGACCTACAAAATCTACATCTTAAGATTAGAATGCGATGGGTGTGACATCTTGGCCCAATTAGGAGGCCTGTGTGGCCCATGAGAGTTGTGTGCACATGTTTAGTACCACCTTGCTAGTTTAGTAAGGGTGGAACGAACTTATAAGGCTTCTTTCCTCCAACCATTTCACTCTTGGGTTGATCCTTTTACACGAAGCGAGGACGAAAGTGTAAGTAGGGTGGTATGTGTAAGTGGGCCCACCCGTCTGATGGGCTGAGCTATGCGGTTCTGGAGGTAGGGCTGTTACAAATGGTATCAGAGCTGATCCTCGCGGTTGCACGTATGGGTCAGTGTGCGTGCATATAGCGCATGGCACATGTGGGCTCTGTGTGAGGCACCTGGCATGGCATATGGCGTCGGCATTGGACGTACTGACGTGCGCTAAGAGGAGGTGTGTTCTTGGGTATTTGCCTATATGCCTGTGTGGCTAGGTGGATGAGTTGGACCGACGGGGACGTCGGGTCCTTTGAGGGGGAGTGTATGTGACATCCTGGCCCAATTAGGATGAGGCCTATGTGGCCCATGAGAGCTGTGTGCATATGTTTAGTACCACCTTGCTAGTTTAGTAAGGGTGGTATGAACTTATTTCATGCTATTTTAGACTTGGGCAATATATACTGTCTCGATTAAGTCCGATCTATCTCAATTTCTGATTTCTAAAGTGATATTGATTTATAGATTATATAATACTGATATTTACAACCCATGGATCAAGTTTAGGGTTAGCTTGTCACTGAATATGCCTTACAGCTGATTCATGCTATATTGCATCGGCTAGGTTACATCACGATATGACATCGACTTCCTGGCCGATCGATTATCGTTTACTAATGGAACTTGCATGTTTCATCTTGTTGATTGCAGGATCAAATCAACTGGCACGCTCTTAAACCCGAAAGTAAGTTTTGGACCTGCACTGGAGTAAAGCAAATCTCCTAGGCCAGTGTGTGTTTTTTGCATCAACAGGCGCTCTCCTGGCGAGGTTAGGGCCTTTCCAGGCCCACCACCTGACACATGGTGGACGGAACGGAGGCCCAAATAGATCAAGACGGTGCCCGGAGAGCCTGGGGCAAACTAAAGTGGAATGTTTGTAGATTTCTCGGGAGAAGATGAAGGGAACCAACTGGCAATGACAAGATAATGCAAGGACAAGTTTCAAAATAGCTCATACCTGGTTTTGTGAGTCCTTCCTTGAACTATAAAAGGAAAGGGACATGCCACTTAGAAGGGGGTTGGATCTTTTCGTATTGTCTTATGCGAAAAAGAGCTAGCTTGTACTTTGTCAGATCCAGATAAAACAACCCAGAATAGGAGTAGGGTATTACACCTCCGGGTGGCCCGAACCTGTATAATTTCTCTGTGTCTCTTTGTGCTTCGCTAGCTTGATCACCCACACGACCTAACCTATTGCCATTCACAGCAAACCCCCTGGTCGGATCTTCAAACCCGAGGGGTGCCCCCGGTTGTCTGGGGAAATCGCTTCCTCAACAACATGCTACTGGAAGTAACTTCTATCTGAACTTGATGTAATTCAATAAATCAAACAAGTAACTTAAGGAATACAAGAATGTATAAAGTTATCACATATTTTAAACAAGGAGTACCTGAATAGATTGCCCATGTCTGTTTATCCCAATGAATGGTGCACATGCATGTTATACATGTTCGTCATGTATGTGCAGTAGAACGAGATGCAATCTTTGTAGTCCTTGTAGGCTTTTCTCACTGCTCCATCAACCCAGAATATATTCTGCACTCTGTCTTCCTTATCAAGTTGAATCTTGTAGAAGAAATTTGGATCATCCTTTTTTGATTTCCTCGAAGTGAGCAATTGTTTGAGGCAGATCTCTGCACCTATACTTGCTCCCCAACTTTTACTTGTAATTGCTGATGTCTTTTGTAGTGTATGGTACATTCTTAGCCCCTCCATATAATTCCGACATCATTTGCATAATTCTCCCAGCTGAGAGATTAACTCCATGCAACATTGTGATAAAACTTTTTTCTTCTTTCAGTATTGCTCTATATGACCTTAGGAATTTCTTGAGTGAAAACTTTCTAACCAAAGGATGTGTGTGTTCTTCAACAAACTGAATTACTTCCCACCTCGCTCCCTTCTGTTTCACTGTCATCCTTGCCTTGCAGGCAACCTTTTTTTTGTTCTACTTATGTTCCTTTGCTTGGGAGGGGCACTTCACCCTTTTTTTTCTAAACCACATCTGTTGCACACAAACATTACTTTGTCACGTTCCCCATCTTCGGCTGATTTCCTTGAAGTGTTGATTTTGATTGAAAATCCAACACGCTTTGCATACTTGTTGTAATGAGTCCTTGCTTCCGCCTCTGAGTTGAAAGCCAAGGTGGGGTACGACACTTGTGTATTACACAAAAAATCCTGCGATGGTGCTGACTGTGCTTCTGAATCATTTGTTTCAGACTCCTCACTTGAAATTGTGTTGGCAGTGGCAGTTGTTGCACTAGTTGTATTACTAGTATGCATTGTGTGTGCATGATCAGATATTTCTGCAAATATTTGCATCTCATCATTGGGTACATTGTGCGCTTGTAAACTTCTAGCATCATCAGCAGTATCCATAGCTTCGAAATCAAAAGTATCATCCAAATTTATAGTGTGAATCTCCATGGTACTGACAGTTGGATTTATAGGGAAGTAAGGTTCACTTCTATCTTCATCACCAACTAATGCATGATGAAGTGGAGGTTCATTTTGATTGTTAGTTTTACCAAAAACTAATTCTGGGATACTGTTGAGGTCAAAATCCATTCCTGCATGTGTTTCAGGCTATTAGTAACCAAGTTTATGCAGAGCATTCATGAGGTAATTCAGTAATCGGGGGAAATTAACTTGCACATCACAAGAAAGTATAAATTTTATTTCAGAGGTGTAACTTTGTCAGACAATTACATCTGTGTTATAGGAAATAACTTGCATGTTTTAGAGGGAGTAACATTTATATGTTTTGAAGTAAGTCAGTACATTTTGTGTTACTGGAAGTAAGTAAGTACAATTTGGAAGTAACTTGGACATTAGTACGAAGTACAAAAAACATACTAAAGATGTAACTTGTAAACTTAGTTTCATTGTTCTTAAAATGTAACTCACATGCAACAGGAAAGTAACTTTTTACCTGGACTTGATGTAATTCAATAACCCATACAAAGGTTCTGTCTTTTTTAGACAATTACAATTAGATGCCTCTAGGAAGCAATTTTCTCCATTGGGACCAGTGCCTATACTTATGACTTTTTTTTCACAATTTGTTTTGATGCAGTACCAGAAGAGAAAGAGATGAAGATCAAAAAATGCAACATGTTGTATATACATACAAGGTACAAAATGCATACAAAAGATGTAACTAGGAATGTAAATTCAAGTTTATTGGGGAGTAACTTGCATGTTTTTGAGGAAGTAACTTATTCAAGTGTTAAAGGTAACTTTATGTTAAAATTGCACTAAGATTTTGAACTCCATCAGTACTCATGCCCTTTTTTTCACTCCTTAACCTTTTTTGTCTGCAACATGCATACAAAAGATGTAACTAGGCAATATAAATTCAAGTTTATTGGGAAGTAACTTGCATGTTTTTAGGAAGTAACTTATTGAAGTGTTAGAAGTAACTTTCTGTTAAAATTGCATTGAGATTTGAACAACAGTACTCATGTCTTTTTTTCTCTCCTTAACTTTTTTTTGTCAGCAGCACTAGAAAAGGACTTGGGGGTATCAAGGAAGACAGAAAGGAAGACTATAGCTCATTACCTACAAACTCAATACACAGATTCATAGAATTGGTTTCTCAGAGAAGATAGAAATGATCTAAAAATTTTGTAGGTTACTTCTGTGTCTTTTTTGTGGTTGGATCTATCTTTTTTGTGGATGAATCTGAAAAGACAATATATGAACTTCATGTGTAGTTACCTGTGATATTTTTTGATTTTTTGGATCTGCTCTTCTTCCCCTCCTCCAAGTTCCTGGTTTTCCTCCTCCCCCTCTTCTTGCTTCTCTTTTTTTTTCTGATTTTGTGCCGCGACAGCTGCCTTGGGGGGTGGACGGCGGCCGTCCGGATTTGTTGGGTTGGAGGGGGGCGAGGTGCGTAGCATGCTATCGTAGTTGGGCCCACACGAAGCATGCTAGTTGGCGTGCGTGGCACAACACGCGCTCGCGAGCGGGAGAATTGCGTTTTTTCCTTTTTTTTGGCTAGGGTCACGCACAACTACGGGGGAGCGTTTTCCCTTTGGGGAAACCCCCGATCCACGATAGCACTATCGCGCTACCACGATCGATGTAGACTCGTCTGGTTATTATACAACCCCTGCTACGGAGTAGTCCAACAGGGTTGTATAATTCAAAGTATAAAGTGGAGACACAAAGTTTAGGAGTTTAGGAGTGAGACTCTCTTCGCTTATTCAATCCTTTCACCAAGTGTACAGATGAGTAGCCCCCTCCTCTCTTTATATAGTGCATTCCCAAATATGGAAGGTTCCGTGATGGGCTCGATTAGTGTATTTGGGCCAGGCTTTCATGGGCCAAGCCCAAAGTTTCTTAACATCCCCCTTGGGCACTCACCGCGTGATGTCTATGCCTCATTAAACTCCACAAAAACCAAGTGGGAAAAATTGGAGAAAGAGTACATAGCATTCGCATATACGTCGCACGAATTGCCTCATTGAAAACCTTAATAAGAAACTACAGGAAAACTTATCCAAGGGAAAAAGAGTACAATCTACCCAAATTCTTGCTTTGATTTTCGTAATCGGTTTTGGTTACTTGATTCTTCAGATCAAGCTTTTGTTAACGGACTGGCAAAATTCTCCCCCTAAATTTTGCATATCTTTTAAGTGTGAACCATCAAAACTCGTTGCTTGTATCTTTTTCAAAGATAGTGCGAGTGATGTTCCAATGGTCAAATCTTTCATGATTTTTTCATGACTTATAGAGTTCGTATAGTCTATCAGTGCTGATGCGACACACATATCATTATATTCTTGATAATGATTTCGGGGTTTGGACAAAGTTCGAACCATGTTATTTGCTAGAAATGGTGAACTATGTCCAAAGAACCTATGTATATTCACATTCTGACATACTATAGTTCACTCTTCACATGTTGTAGCCTACAGGCCTAAGCAACATAGGTTTCTACCAATATCTCAAACTAACTCCAAAAGAGTGAGCTTTTATTTCTTTATATGATGATATTCGGATCATCATCTTGGTTTGGGGCTCTTAACACTTGTATGCGAGTGCCCAATCCAAAAATATCTTTAGCCATTCATTATCAACCATAGGTCAACTTGCAGGTTGATCATTTGGTTGATTTTCGACCATAGGTCAATTGCCAATGAGTTTTTGCTGTATGAAGAGAATATTGCCCATAATAGGTCTCATTACCAATTTTTGTTGGTTGTATGTGACACTATGCGAGTATCCATGGATATACGGGGATATGCAATTTTCTTGTGCTTCTTCTTCTTGTTGTTGTTGTATTCTTTGATATGGGCACAATCCTTTCACCGTACCGATGTTGGTGTGCATTCTAACTGTTGGTTTTCTTCCTTGATGGGAAGGTGTGGTATACTTGTTCTGAGGTTCCATACCATTTGCCAGGTCTGAACTGGATCCCCCTCAATTTATGGGGTTACTTTTAGTGAATATGAGCATGAAAGTTTCTTTTTGTCACATTTTCACCAGACGCCTCTGGTTACTTTAGGGATTTAAGGAGTCGGAGTTCTTGTCCTATTATTTTTCCCGAAGCCTTTGGACAAGATGAGGTATACCTTTGCATTCTTCGGTATTTCAACCTCCTCCAGTGCATTACATTCGGTAATGCAACTTGTTCATGCTCTCCAAATCACAAAAGTGATAGTCAGTTTTCCAATTCTCTTGTGTGTTTTTCATAATTTGCATTCGTTGGTGCTTGATTAAGTGTGCATTCATCCTTACTTTGACCTTTTTTCCTGACATTTATCTTTTAAGGATAATTTCTCTCCCTCTAAATGATTGGAAATAATCCTCCTTACTGTCAAGGAATTTAGGCTACGTTCATACCTTTGTCCAAAATTTCTAATTTTTCGGAGGGAGCCCTTATGGTGGTGGGATATGCACGTGTGTCGAGTCAACACTAGTTATTCTGTTAAGTGGATGACACACTTCAAATGGTTTGGATATTAATAATTCACTGCCTTCTAGGACTGTGAGTCCATTCATGTGGCAGGAATTTCAATAACAATGCAGTGGACATTTTAGTCCTATTCTTGTGGATGTCCGGTACTTAGTGCTTTTTCTCATTGTGCTGGTGCCAATATGCGTGATCTTGCTAGAACGGTTTGGCAAGAGCTATTTCATAAGCGCATTATGTACCAGATGATCCTTTCAAAGGACTAAATATGTATGCGAGTATTACCCTTTATTTTTCTAGTATACCTATCAAGGGTATGTAGGGATTAATGCAGTGCTCAGTTTGATGTGCATCCAAGGTTCGGTGGTATGCACGACAAAAGCGACCACAAGGTATACAGCCGATGCAATTATGGCGCATGGTCGGAGTTGCATGGCGCGTTGCTAGCACGGCATGATTCGTCTGGTGCTCGGTATAGCGGGGTTGCTAGTCGGTGCATAGTACGACATCTAGAGCGTGGCGCTAGTAGCGGCTTTGGTGCGCGTCATGGTTCATGTCGATGCATGGCGCAAGTCTAGCGCAAGGCGCTCAAATAGTGTGCACGACAAATATCTCATCATTGTGTTTCGATAGACAATGTGAGATTGTTTGTATTATATTCATTTGTAAGATTCTAAGTTTCAACAGAAGTTGACTATGAAAGTCTACTTTAGCCTAGATTTCTTAGTGAAGACATTAATCGCGCATGCTTTGGTGATGAATATGCTTTTCTCATCTACCAGTTCCTACATGGGAACTTTTGTGTGAGAGTTTTTCCATTCTCAAGAGATAATGGTTTTTCTACGGAAAACGATATCCTTCATAATTATTGCGTGCGATTGTGAAGATAGTTCAAGTCTTTGCACAGACTGGACTTTATCTTGTGTCTCTTGAGATTATGATTTGTGGTGCTTCTATCCACAATGTTTCTCTTCACTTGAGGCTATCCATATTGTCTATGTGAATAAAGTAAAACATCAGTATTTCAAGACAAGGACTAAAACTTTGTCATAGAGCAAAATGCAAAATAATGTCAGAAATAAAGTCTAGCCATGCGAGGCGAATCACGAAATAAATGTTATGCTCTCATAGAGCTTACAAAACCATTATTCAAAATTGTTCATAATGCAACTTAAGGCCATCAAGATAGGTGCATCAAATAGTCAAATGGAGTCAATAAGAGTATCGAGCTCTCCAAAGATCTGCTCCTGTGTGACAACCTCTTCATTTGTTGCGCCTGTTGCAATTGCAAGGATATCGAGTGGAGTAGTGGTGGAGGGAGTAGCCGTGGTGTCCACCCCTGTAGCGGTGTCAACCACAACCATATGCGCCTTTGCGTATTCCTTGGCCTTCCTGCTGGCCTGGTATGCGTCGATGATGTGCTGGGGCTCCTCGCAGATACAACTCCAGTGGCCCCATATGCCACACTTGTAGCATGTCTGGTCTTGCTGGCCATATGGCTTGTCATTGCGAGGTGGCTTGGCTTCCTTCTTGCCCTTGCCTCCCTGTGCTACCCAGGCAACTGGAGCTTTTTCCTGTGCCTTCTCGGTTGCCTTCTTTCCACCTGCTCCTCCTCTGGACGAGCTTGCGAACCTTGTAACTGCTAGCGTTGACTTCAAGGCCAACACTCTTGCTAGGCGGCTGGGAGACAGAGTTCTTGCGGAGAACCTCATCATGAGACTCGGACACCTGCATGATGTCGATCATCTCATCATACTCCTTGTATGACGCATGCCTGTAGTTACGAGCGCTTTGCATAGCGCTAGGGTGGAAGGTGGAGAGCGTCTTCTCGATTTTCTCCACGTCCGTGACAATCTTGCCACAGAGGGAGATATTGGTATAAATCCGGTGCAGTGCAGAGTTGTACTCGGTGATGCTCTTGAAGTCTGCAAACCTCAGGCGAGCCCAATCCTGCTCTGCTTGGGGCAGGATGGTGTACTTTAGCTTCTCGAACCGCTTCCTGAGTACAGACCAAAGAGTGAGTGGGCTCCTCAACCCCATGTACTCATTCTTGAGTGTGGGGCAGAGGTGGTGTCACAGGAAGTGCAGCGCCTGATCGTTCTCATTAGGGCTAGGTGCACGATCCTGCGGTGTGCCCATCACGATCATCGAGCAAAGCATCTTGGCCCCGAGTACGATTTGAACATCGGATGCCCAGGTGTCACGCCCAGAAATTTATCCCAAATTTCCAGACTATTTTGTGTATAAATCCCTGTCCAGGAATCAAGCCAGGGTACACAAAACGACAAATTAATACACAGATCCAAACGTAAATAAAGCATAAATACTTACTGAAGAGGCACTTAGTCCTCACACCGAAAAGAAAACAGCAGCGGAAAAAGGGCGACGATCCTAGCGGGGCTTCAGCTCCACTCCACAGGCAGAACTCAACTGGGGTATAAGCCTTGGTTTTCTAACTTCGTCTTCAGCTCAGAAGCACTACAGTTCTAAAAAGGAGAATAATAGCAAGACTGAGTACAACCACCGTACTCAGCAAGCCACACCAACGATGTATTAGTGCAAGGGGAGACAAGGAGGATTTGTGGCTATTTGCAAAAAGGCGGTTGTAAACATTTATAGTTGGAAATAGTAAAACAAATGATTAATCAAAGCAAGGTTAAATATCTCCACTGAACAACGCTACACCATGTTGAACAGGCCCAACCATTCCACCTGAACTAAACCAGTTCATTAAGTCATGTTAATTAATAAAGTGGGACTAATCACGGTGAATCTGGTTGATCGCCCATAACCACGGGTACGGCTATTCGAATAGTTTTACTCTGATCAGAGGTGCGCAACTGTACCCACAAGACACAATTCCACACATGTCGCCTTGCCCCGAAATACCACCATGGTACTGCAAAGGGGGAAATCGTGACAAGACCCTTCGCATAACTCCCTCTAACCAAGCGCACTACACCTCAGGTTTCGCCCCTACCTTTAAGCCAAGGTAGGCAGCCCCCTCTCGTGCCTAGGTGAATCCGGAAGCCGATTAACGGGTAAACCCCCGCCGACCCAACTCCATCACGCCCACCCTTGCCTGGATGCGTCAGCTAGGGAAAAGCTACACTACAAGTCCAACAGTTACCCATGCCTGCTTGTGGTAACCACTGTTAGTCTTCCAGGGTTTCCCGAGAACTGGTCCTTAATTGCCATGGGTGCGACTAGAAAAACCATACACCCACAGCCCACCATTAATCCATATTTTAGTTGGATAATTACGACCAACGAAACATGGTCAGTGTCTCGAGCTCACGGCTCATCAAGATACTAGAAATAGATAAAGTGATTATCCCATATTGTGAGCTAGTGGTAATTAAGAATGGCTAAGCATATGTAAATCTAGTGAGGTACACCTGAGATACAAGCTAGTCAAATTATCACCCAAGTTTGACAAAGAAAGGACATCAAGTAAATATGGCACAAGCGAGCAGATAGGTAAACCCTATTCCCATGTAATTAGCAAAACATGCAATTTATTTGTAAATGGTAAAATATTTTATAA
Source organism: Oryza punctata (assembly GCA_000573905.2). Taxonomy (NCBI): domain Eukaryota; kingdom Viridiplantae; phylum Streptophyta; class Magnoliopsida; order Poales; family Poaceae; genus Oryza; species Oryza punctata. Next base: position 18,835,984 of record CM002495.2, on the reverse strand, counting down.
ATTGGGCTCAAAATGCTCAAGGTGGATGTGTGACTTGCCTTGCTTCTTCAATTGATCTTTCGAACTCTTTTCCTCATGAACGCGATCGTCCGAATCAGCGAAATCTACACGATCTCACGTAAAACGAGGAAAAACTCTAATAAAAACCAAGTAAACAGTACATAAAAAGTAAACAAACATGTAGAGCTCAATTTTAGATGAATTTTGCAAGTTGAATGGCTCAATTTGGAGTTCGTATGAATTAGTTATGAATTTTAGAAGTTTTGAGCCATTTAAATGAATTTCTGGAAATTTACCCGATTTATGATGCAATTAATTATTATTTACCGAAGAAAAAAAGGAGGCGCGGACACGTGGGCCCCACGGGTCAACGGTCAAAAAGGGGGGCGCATGGGTCCACGGTGGACTCGGTCCACCGATCCATGAGCGGCGCCGTGGACCAAGTCCACCGGTCCACGGGCGGAAGTGGCGCGCGGGTCAGGGCGGCAGCGGCGGGCGAGCGGCGGTGGCGCTTGGGCCGGGGCGGTGCGGCGCGCGGCTGGGACGGAGCATGACGCGGCTCGGGCGGCGGCGCGCGGGGCGAGTGCGGGCGGCGGCGCTCGCGGCCGACGCGGGGCAAGCGGGGGCGCGCCGGTGGTGCGCGGGCGGCAGCGCTTGCGGGGCAGCGGCACGGTGCGGGCGGTGACCGGCGCGGGCGCGCGAGCTGCGGTGGCGACGCGCAGGAGGCGGCTGTGCGGCTGCAGCGGCGGCAGTGGGCGACGACGGTGGCGCGCGGCAGTGGCAGGCAGGGCAGCGACCGGGCGACACGGCGGCACAGGCGGTAAGCGGGCGGCGGGCGGCGACCGAGCAGTGACAAGCGGCGGCCGAGGCGGTGCGGCAGTGCGCGGTGGCAACCGGGGGTTAAAAGGGCACACGGGTCCACGGTGGACTCAGTCCACCGCGCCCCGGACGGTGCTGTGGACCAAGTCCACCGATCCACGGGCGGCAGTGGCGTGCGGGCCGGGGCGGCAGTGGCCGGCGAGCGGCGGCAAGCGGCGTGGTGGCGCGGCGCGTGGTCAGGGAGGAGCACGACGCGGCTCGAGTGGCGGCGCGCGGGGCGAGTGCGAGCGGCGGCGCTCACGGGCGACGCGGCGGCAAGCGGCGCAGCGGCGAGCGACGGCGCGAGCGGTGCGACCGGCGCGACGCGGTGGTGGTGCACAAGCGGTAGCGCGCAGGTGAGTGCGGGCGGCGGCGCTTGCGGGGCAGCGGCGCGGCGCGAGCGGTGACCGGCGCGAGCTGTGGCGGCGGCGTGCTTGCGACGGCTGGGTGGCTGCAGCGGCGGCAAGCGGCGCAACGGCGCAGCTGGCGTGGCGACGGGCGACGACTGAGCGGCGACAAGCGTTGGTCGGGCAGGGGCGAGCGGCGGCAAGCGGCGGCCGAGGCGGCGCGACAGTGCGTGGTGGCGGCCGGGGGTTAATATTGCGCGGGAAGAGGGAACGTGGGTGTGGGATGTGGCGACGTGGGAGGTGGTAGCCGGTCGGAGCGCGAGGAGAGGCCTACGACATGGGTGGCGTGGGTGGAGGTTGGGGATGACAGGTGAGGCCCACGGGTCCCACCTTCAAAGAGGGAGAGAGAGGTGGCCGGTGGGGGATGAAGTAGACTTGAGGGGGGCAACCGGGCCGAGAGGGGGAAGGAGAGAGAGACCGGCCTGGGAAAAAAAGGAGCGGGAAGAGAGGGAGAGGGGGCCGGCCTGGGGGAGGGAGGTGGACTTTGGGCCGAAAGCGGCCCAAAGTGCAGGAGGGAGATTTAATTCGTTTTTCCATTTATTTAATTTGTTAAATTAACTATGTGCTATTAAAATTAGGTCTTGAGCTTCGAAATTTCACGAAAAATTTCAGAGAGTATTTTAGGGCATGAAGAATATTACAAAAATATTTCCGGCCATGATTTTTAAAGGAAAATTTTTAATTACCTCATGGTTTCACTTGATTAATTTTCTTTAACTTTTAATATAATTTTTAGAAAATGCATTATTTAATTATTTTTAATCCGAACGAAAATCGGGGCGTGACACCAGGTCAGGTGTGACACCAGGTCAGGTAGTTCTGGCCATGCTAGGCTAGCTCGGCAAACTCCTTATTCGTGATTCCTGACATTCTTTTGCAAAATGACAAAATATTCATAAGTTACTGCTATTAATATGGTTGCAAATGCAAATATTTCATGATTTACCAATATTTCTATCCATAAGATATGCGATAGATTCAATAAAGAAGTACTATAAAGGAATGCTAGGGTTCATATAAATTCATACAAAATATATACAAAGGATGCATAGAGTGCATATATTCATATAAATACTGAAAATAAAATTTTACAATCTCAAGTAACAGTAATTAATGCCTCAAAAAAATTCAAACACGAAATTTATGATATGCTCCAAAACGAAATATAAGCGAAATCTGCAAAATTCAAGGGCCTATTTCTAAGTTTCCATGCGGTGGATGGTTAGAAATGGAAGTTTCCGAAATTCTAGGGTCCGAGGCGCAAGGAAACTCCATAAAGAGAATTGTGCGCATGGTTTTCAGAACATTCAGGGGCCTTTTCCCAAAATCTTCAATTTCTTTCCATTTTCTTTTCTTTTTCCTTTCCTTTCTCTTTCCTTTCCTTTCCTTCTTCCCGTTGACTCCTCGGGCGCGGCGTGGACCCGACGATGCGGCACGGCGGCGCGGCGTTGCGTGGAGTAGGTGCGGCGGCGCGGGTGGGGGCCGAGAAGCGCCGTGGTCGATGCCGTGCGGGGCGTGTCCGGCGGCGGATCGTGGCAGATTGTGGTGTGCGTGGTGGCGCGGTGCTAGTGCGGGCGCGGCGGCGCGGCGTGGCCTGGAGTAGGTGCGGCGGCGCGGGTGGGGGCCGAGCAGCGTCGGTGGTCGATGCCGTGCGGGGCGCGTCCGGCAGCGGATCGTGGCAGATTGTGGTGTGCGTGGTGGTGCAGTCATCGGCTCGAGGAGCGACGTAGGGTGCGGGTGCAGCCGCGCGGAGCTTGGAGTGGGCGCAGCGCGCGGCCGTGCGGGGCGCGGTCGGCGGTGGCTCGTGGGATCTTGTGGCGCGACGCTGTGCGAGGCGCGGCCGCCGGTGGCTCGCAGCGGCTCGCGGCGCGACGCACGTGCGGAGGCGTGGCCGGCGGCCGGGGCCGCGACGCCGGGGGGGGGGGGGGGGGGGGGGGGGGGGCGGCCAGTGGCGCTTCTGCTGCCGAGCGGCACCGTGGTCGACGTCGTGCGTGGTGGCGCGGCCGAGTGGCTGCCGACCGTGCTGCTGCGAGCTCGTCTCCGATCCATGCTTGCATCAGCGAGTTCGTCTCTACCATGGAGGATGCCGAAAAACCCCAATTGGCTAGCTGCCGGCGACTCCAAGTCGGCAATGGTTGTTTTCGTCGGGAGTCACAAAAAGGGAACAAGGAAGATGCAAGGAATTCTTTTTGCAATTCAATCTACAAGAAGCAAAGCGGATTTTTGAGTTTCTTACCCTTCTTCTATCTTTGGTCTCCAGTTGAGCTTCGTACTGATAACTTATTATACAACCTCCTGCGAACGGGATTGTATAATTCAAAGTATAAAGTGGAGACACAAAGTTTAGGGGCGAGACTCTCTTCTCTTATTCAATCCTTTCACCAACTGTACAAATGAGTATCCCCTCCTCTCCATTATATATAGTGCATTTCCAAATATGGAAGGTTCGATGATGGGCCTAATTAGGGTATTTGGGCTAAGTCCAAATTTTTGATGATGATTTTTTTATGTTCCATGGTTAACTCGATGTACGAAAATGAACCAAGGCAATTGTGGCCTTAAATAAATCTTAAGTTGGTGAGAATCCTAATTACAATCTTCAATTATTCTTTGATGGCTACTAGTCATTGACATCCCTACGGTCGGAGAAGAGAGCTATAAGATCTACATCTTAAGATTATAAGTATAGGGACTCTGGGACCCAACCTGGTCCGAGACCCAGTCCCCCATTGCCTTTGTAGGTTACACATTCCTCCTTGAAGAGGAGCGTGTAAACTTACAAGATCTACATCTTAAGATTATAATCTGAGAGGAGTCTGGATCCCAGCTTAGCTTGGGATACTGGGTCCCCCTCCGCCCTTATAGAACTTACGTCTTCATAAAGAAGAGTGTAGAAACCTATAAGATCTACATCTTAAGATTGTAAGATATGGGGAGCCTGGGATCTGACCTGGTCCAAGGCCCGACCCCCATTGCCCTTGTAGGTTACACATTTCTCCTTGAAGAGGTGCGTGGAAACCTACAGGATCTACATCTTAAGATTATAAACCAAGAGGGGCCTGGATCACTGCTTAGCCTAGGATCCTGAGTACCCCTCCGCCCTTATCGGACTTACGTTCTTCACGAAGAATAGTGGAGAGACCTATAAGATCCGCATCTAAAAATTGTATGCCATAGGGAGCCTGGGATTCGGCCTGGCTTGAGGCCCGACCCCCCATTGCCCTTGTAGATCGCATGTTTCACCTCAAGAGAAGCATGGAAACGTACAAGATCTACATATTACACAATCATTCACAAAGACATCTTCGAGAAGCTCACATAAATCATCCAATCTCCTTGTAAAGTGGCACGGGGGCGCGACCGAGGACTTGACTGAGTCAAAGCCCCGGCCCCCTGCCACCTATGAGTCAATGGTCACAGCCATAAATGAAACATGTTTACGGATGAGATTCCAAGCTGTCTGGGGTTGAAAAGACGTGGGAAAGAATGGTAGTGCTGAGTAATTAGGGATAACACGAGCCTGGACACGCGTTGTGCATGCCTAGCGACATCCAGTTTCGCCAACTGGGTTAAAAAGGGAACCATGGTGCCGTCTTAGTGAGGTCGGGGATCGCCAAGCCTACCACACGGCACATGGAGGGTAGGGCGAAGAACCAGCTGGCTCAAGCCGGCGCCTGGGAGCCCGGGCAACCTAACAACCACATTTTGGTAGGTTTCTTGGGAATATTTGAAGGGGACAAACTGGCAACTACAAGACAACTTAGAGAGACAAGATTGAGGAAAGGAAAAAATGGCGTTGTGAGCCCCTCCTTGAGCTATAACAGGAACGGTGACATGCCACTTAGAAAGGGATGCTGGATTCTTAGCAAAGAAATAACTAAGCTTGTACTGTTCCAGATTCAGATAACAACAGCCAAAAAATAGGAGTAGGGTGTTACACCTCCGGGTAGTTGAACCTGTGTAATCTTTTGTGTGTACTTGGATTTCGTTAGCTCGCGCCCCGCGATGTGAGATCATCACACATCATTCGCAGCTAACCCCTAGTTGAATCTTCATTTGGGAAGGGGTCTGCACCTCTCCGTTGTTGGAGAATTGCATCTCCAACAATATGAAAAACTTGAGAGAGGTCAATGATATAGGTATAAACCATTACACTTTCAATCTTTGCACCAAACGGGCATGGCCAAGAAGAAAGAAAGAAAAAACCCACAGAGTTGGGACATATGTGAAAATCATTAGCAAAAGAAGCTAGAAAATATTCTAAAAATAAATGTTAAATCCTATGAAGTTGGTCCCCACTAGTTAATGTTAATTCTCTATTCTATCATAAAGCCACGTCAGCTCAATTGATTCTAGCCTTTAGATAACTCATCTTTGTGCAAAATGTCCCTCTTCTACAATCATCTCAGTAGTTATTTATAGCTTTGTTAATGTCACAACGACTCAATTATTTTTATCATTTGGATCATATTCTATTATCTCTCTTGGGGCGAGCGGAAGCTTGGGGACTTAAATCCCGGTTTCACTTGATTCTCCTTTTGCTCCCTATTGATCTTGAAACTCTTCCGTGGTGTTCTTTCTTTTGCAAGCAGGAGGCTGCTAATTAAGTGGCACTCTTTTTTCTGTGATATGCTATCTTGCTACCTATATAATCCATGATCTGATTTGTGTGGGCTGTCTATTAAGTCGCAGCCTTCTTTATCAGTGATATGTTTAGCTCGTTGTCAGGCTGTTTATGTTATTTGTTGTCTGGGCTAAGCATTATGTTATAGCATATATAAAAGGCTTAGATAGGCCAAATGTTGCTTAAGTGGAGTATAAGCATTGTTATAGTATGATATTAGTTGTGATATCGGTTTTTTAAAAGAATAATTGTATGTTGTATTTCCCTAAAAAAATTGTATGCTGTACGGATCCTTAGTTACACGGAAGCCGAAATTGTTTTTAAAGTGACTATATCATTTCGATGGAATTGTCTAAAATTAATAAAGTTTTATTTACCTTAAAAATATTAAATATTTTATGCTTTCTGAGCTTTCGAGACTTCTATCAGGCCCAGGATTTTATGCTTTCTGAGCTTTCGAGACTTCTATCAGGCCCAATCCTGGGCCCGTACATGATCTTGTTCCCAGTCTATTTTTTTGCTAGGCTTAGTTCAGACAAGCCTAAAAATATAAAAATAAAAGATCCACGTTGCATCGCTCAACTATTGTGTAGAGTTGGTGCTCACCTTTATCACCAGGCGCTGATCTCGTACCCAGCACCATCTGGTACAGGGTACACGGTGATTCTGGAGATGATTTCTTACCTACCTAGGGGTAGAGAGAGGAGGAAGGGACAGAAGAGGGGAGAGAGAGAGGATATGACACGTGGAACTTTGAGTAAAACACTCACTGATACGTGGGTCCGTGTATTTGTTTTTAGCTTTTTTACCAGATTTCCAATGACATGCGTGGGTCAGTGTATTTGTTTTTAGTTTTTTTTACCAGATTTCCCATGACGTGGGTTTCATGGTGTGTTTATTTTGCATTTTTACTTCTAATACCAAGTATGTGTCACATGGGATAGAAATCAAATCAACAAGCTACGTAGGTGTTATGTCAGTCGAAACCGCTCTCAATACCACTAAAGGATTCAATTTGAACCGGTTTTAAAAGTTGAAGGATGATCCATATCTGATTTTTATAGTTGAGGGATACGAATGAAACTCGATCCATACTTAAGAGATGTAAAGTGAGCTTCCTCTATAAGAAATCAACCACTTGACGAATTTATAGCATTTAAAAAAAAAGAGCGGTAGTGATGCCAACTCAAAAATTTTAGTGACAAATGAGATTAGTGATGAATGCAATTTAGCAGAAAAAAATAAACCACATTCTCGAAGGTGAAAGGGACGTCGACACCGCGACGCGCTGGAACTAAGAGAAAGCCAGAAACCACCTCGGCACAAACTTCTTCCAAGAGACTAACCCTTTTGACTACTATTTGATTGTTTAAACTGGCAACGCCGCAACGGTCACCTTCCTCCCCTCTCTCGGCTGCCAATGGCGCGCGCCTGCAGCTCCCACCTCAACCACGGCTCCGGCCTGTTTTGTGGGCCCACCCACCGGGAATCGCGGGCCCACTCGCCGCTGGTCCCTCTCGCCTCCGACGACCCAAATCTTGCGAACCAAGTAAGCGCGTCGAGCTAGCTCGCTCTAGTTGTGAGTTTCTAGAAACCTCCGCGCTCTCGTCGCCTCCTCCTCCCCACGCGTGCGTCGTAACCGTCGCCTCAGCCACCGCCACCGCCACAAATCTCCCTCCAATCCCCACCTCTTCCCCGTCGGCCACCTCCAACCCCACCATCACCATCCGCCATCAGCGACCGCTCGAATCCACATCTCTCGCCGCCGCCGCCGACGAAGGGTAGCGCGCCTCGCCTTCCTCGGCAAGGAAGATGAGGGAGCGGCGCGGCGGCCATCGCCAGCCTCGGCGAGGTCCCGAGGCACACGCACGCCTCCCCCGCCACGCTCCTGCGGCGGGAGGACACGGCCGCGGTGGGCGTGGCCAGGAGGACCCAATCGTCGCCGCCGCGGGCCACGGGCGAGGGCGTCGCGGCGGAGGGTACGGTGCTCCTGCTTCGCCGCGGCACCACCGCCGCGGCGTCCACGCGGGCCCCAACTTCTTCGAGAACGCCGCGGGTCGCGGGCGCCGCGGCGGGTACGCCCCACCCGGTTCGCCTCGGCACGGCGGAGGCCAGGACAGCCCCTTCGCCGACCACGCCGCGGCCTCTCGGCGAAGGCGTCGCGGCGGGTACGGTGCTCCTGGTTCGCAGCGGCACCACCACCGCGGCGGCAGCCAAGCGGGTGCCACCTTCTCCGATCACGCCGCGGCTCGCGGGCGCGGGCGCTGCGGCGGGACGCCACTCCCGGTTCGCCGCGGCACGGCGGAGGCCATGTCAGCCCCTTCGCCTACCACGCCTCGGCCTCTGGGCGTGGGCATCGCGGCGTCGACCTTGATCTCCAGGCGAGAGGCGGGGGCAGCCAAACTCCGCCATTGCTTCACCGTGATGTTTGGGTTCCGGTGCTCAGCGCCGCGAACGCCAACCGGGAGCCGCGATTCTGGATGCCGTTCGTCCACGACGGGCGGTCGCTGCACCAATTCGTCTACATCGCAGGCGACATGGTGCACGGCATCGGCGAGGCGCTCCTCAACGGCGGGGGACACGTTTGGGTGGACGGGGCGGCCGCGCCGGGCTGGCTCAGGGTGCTCGCGGCTCATGTTGGGCAGGACCTCCCTGGAGCAAGGGTCGCTTACCTGCACGGCGATGAGGTCGAGCAGGGTGCGGACGTGGGAGCCGGGCAGCGCGGAGAGCACCAGCTCTCCATGTTGCCGGTACATCTTAGACCGCGTCTCGTCCGCCAGGTTAATGTTAATGTTCGTGTAATTTCCTTTCGACGTTTCTTGATTTTGATCTGAGACAATTTTGATCTGAGCCGATCTTGTTTGTGCTGTATTTCAGCTCTTCCATCGCGGCTATTGTGATCACGGTGTGGCCGTGGCGGGTGCAGCAGAAGCAGCGGAAGCCCCACGCCCACCCGCGCAGAGACATAGAGGAGGCGGCGCAGTCGGCGGCGGTCGCCACCAAGAGGTTGGAGCACAGAAGCTCAATTAATTAATTGTGATACACTGAACCACTGATTGCGTTTAATCCTTTATTTGCATGTCACAGATAGTTTTAATTTTAAAATATGTATAGTTTAATCCTTGCAAATATGTGTGCATGTTACTAGTAGTTTTAAATCTTGATGTGTGCATGTGTTGGACTTGACTTTCATCCCTTGAAAATTAACATGCACATACTTAAAGGAATTTTCCATTGTTTCTTAGTGATGTTAGACTTGATTTTCATCCATTTGATGTTTGTTAGATTTGCCTTGCCTGGGAATATAATCATCGTGCATGCATGTCTGCAATGCAGCAGCCAGGACGTCGCCGCATCAGACGTGAGAGGAACGCGCGTGTTACTGCTCTCAACAACAATGGCGGCGCCCAGGCCCAGGCTCGCCCAGCTGCTGATGTACCTGCCCAAGCTGACGCTGACCCGTCCCCTGAGAACGACGAACTGCACAGCCTGTATCCCTCAATGTTAAAAAAGCAAGAGCTTGTCCAGAGGCTGTTGCTAAGTCCGCGGCAACTTCAGGAACGTGCTAGGGCACAGGGAGAGTCTCCCCATCGAGAGACAATCCGCTCCACCGTCAACACCATCCTTTCCCAGATTGCCTCGTACGACCGCGTGAATGCTGAAGCTGCTGAGCTGAGAGCCCAGCTTGAGCAATGTGGAGAGCACCCAGTTCCAAGACCTCCCGAGCTCGACAAGCATCCCCGCGATGATCTCCCCACTCTATGACGAGGCGTATGGCCCGTGATCAGTGAGGCCGGCGGATGCTTCATCCTGAGAGCGCACCTAGTTTACACTTTAGTGTTCGTAACTCGTGAGCATTACACTCTTTGTTGCTTCATACTCCGTACAACCTACTTGGTTAACACTCTTCTTGACTGCGGTTTTATCTGTCATATCATATCTTGCGGTTTTATCTCATCTGATTTTTTTTCCTGATACACTGCAGTCACATTTTATGTTGAAATCTCATCTTTTTTTTTTTGCCGCTGAAAGACAACCCTGGAAGTACTCCAGTTGTTTAGCATTTGTCTTTCTGTTTTACTTCGACTAGCAATAGGTGAAACAAATGAATGGTATAACAATAACCTGTAATGCTTAGCATTGAGGGCTCAGGTAATTCAGGCAATTGACTATAGGGCGGGTTAGATATCTGCAGATCCATCTTATTTCCTTAAGAACGTATCATACAATTCAAATGAACTTAAAAAGATATACTCCAGTAAGTTCCCCTTTTTTCCCAGATGCAATGGATGGTCCCGTGAGAAACTGGGCCTATGATTTATGCCACCGCAGTCGTTCCAAATTAGCTTGTGATACGGCAACACCTGCATGAAAAAAGTAAATTGCTGAAAGATAAAAAATATATGCATATTCTACAGTTTTTAGGATACAATATGATAATGATCCATAACCTCTAATTCTATATTCTACAGGTTGAGTTATAATCACAATGTTGACTTGGTGAGTAAAGCACATCATAAAAAAATCTGCCCAGATTCATTCTGTTGGAACATAGAATATACTGCTAAGGAACACTTGTATATCTATACCTAATTAAAAAATACATAAGGTTTCCGGGAGTTTTTTTCATCCGTGTCAGTCCGCGAGATCGCACCTCACTCCGACCGCCTCACACCCGTCCCGTACGGGTGTACAGATAGTTGAACTGGAGATCAAATCCGATCCGATCCGATCCATCTGAGCCAAGAATTATGCATAGAAACGAGAGAATCACAGTAGGGAAACTCCTTTCTTTGTCGTCTATGGATCCGAGGCCATGCTCCCATCCGAGCTGCGACATCGGTCTACACGAGTTCAGAAATACTCTAATGAGGAGCAAGAGGAAAGGCGAACAGACGATATCAACCTCCTAGAGGAACATCAAGAACGGGTTGCCGTCCGAGCAGTCGCTTACCAACAGGCCCTGCGCCGACATCATGAAAAGTGCAAACGAGCCCGCACACTTGCCATCGGTGATTACATTCTCCAACGAGTTCAGAATCAGGCAGTGCGAAACAAGCTCTCACCAAAGTGGGAGGGACCATACACGGTGGTTGAAGTCTTGAGGCCAGTTGCATTCAAGATAGCAGACGATGAAGCCGTGAGTTGACGAACTCTTGGAACATCGACCAATTATGTAAATGTTATGTATAACTATCAATGTATCAAAGTCTGTAAGTTTTACAGTTCATTAATAATATATCCGGACTCGATCCAAATTTTCTTTACAGTGTTATACCCTGAAATCCCTTTCCTGCGTAATGCCTTGTGCCGAAGTCAATCCTAACATCCTTTTACGCTAGTCCGACACACCTTCGAGATCCTTACAGTCCTCAGCTAGGGATGCCCAGAGCTGATAAGGTGATGTCAGACACTGCAGAGCCAAACAACCATGTCATATTTAGTCATGTCAAAGTGCTCAATGGTAGCGCATTAACTAAGCTGTGTAATTGAAAATTGGTTTTCCCAACTTCACGGCTAGAGGCTAGGTATTCGCAGCTTCAACTTGACCGGTTAGAGGTTTGCAAGCCACCTCCTTCGAGAATACCTTCTCCGAGGACGTAGCTGGGGGCTAGGGAAAGTATCGTACTCTGAAGGGTGAGAACAGCTTGGTTTAGAGTACTCGTACACTATCTATTTATTAACGCTTAAGGCATAGATTCATTTTCTTACATAAGCAAAAAATTATAGTCACAATTTACAATTGTACAATAAGTGGATTTTGCAGGTAAGGACTCTACCACGAAGGCCATTGCTAATTCATAGAAGAGTACACTTTGTCGGCAAGTGGGGGAAGGGACTACGCTAAACGATCTATCTCGTTAGGGCTCATGCACGATCGAGAAAATCCCTCCTGAAGGAAGTCGAGCTTCATCTGTGGGTGATGATCTCAGATGTAGGCGAGAAGGTGACCTCCCGCATACCGGCTAGCATGACGGCATTCTTGCTTTAGACTATCATCGATACGCTTCCCGATGCCCTCCAGTTGGTCACAGGTTCTCTTCATCCATTAAACATAGCCCGCTGTCGACTTCTCAGGAGGAGGACGAGCTTCCCGGAGTTCCCCATAGAGCCGTGTCAGGGCATCGCAGCAACTCGAGAGGTACGAGTTCAGCCAGATCTCGTGTCCTCGAAGAGTCTCGACGTCCTAGTCCTCTTTACGACATCTATCACCCGTTCAAGCTGCTCCACTTCAAACTTGGTCCTCTAGAACTCGATGCGGCGTTCTCACTCTTCCAAGGCACTCTCAAGATCTATAGAAAAGGAACAATTTTAGGTTGTCCCACCTTGTGAAAACCACGAGAATGAGGATACATGAATCGGTAGCCCTACCTTGAATATGCTGGAGGAGGGAACTTAAGTGAGATCCTGATAGCGCAAGTGCATCATTGGGATTCACCACAACTAGTGTGTGGTGGCCGACATCAGGAACGAACGAGTTCGAGGGAGAGGCGGGCATTACATCGTGATCGCCAGGATGTCCTCCTTGCTGGATGTCCTCATCTCCAATACATCTACAGATAGTACGACAATGGAGAAAAACAACTTAAGTGTAATAAAGAGGGAAATTGTTCATGGACAATAGGCCCAAGAATTACACTTCAAACAAACAAGAGTACAAATAATTACTACTCAAAAAACAGGATCATGGTTTCCTCCAGATCCTCGACCTACGACATCACGTCCTCACACGACGACTTGGCTCCACCCTTCCCGAGGACTTCCTTGAAGTCTATCTCGGGGTGCGTGAGCCGCAAGCACGCGAGCATGTGACATGCACCGCTACGAAAACCAGTGCATGTCTCCTCGGCAACCTTCTTGGCGTGCTTACTCGGAACTCTTTCAAGTTTCCCAATAAGATCAGCGAGCGAGGATAGGACCGTGTTCTCGTCGGGAAAAGGAGAACCGGTTTCCTAGATCCCCAGACTACGAGTCAGGGTATCCAGCCGGCCATAGTTCTGTTGAATCACATCGCGGATGGACGCGAGGTGGCCCTCCGTCTCCTCCATCCGTGCCTCCATCCCTAGCCGTTGTCGTTCATGCCCAGCGACGAGGTCCTTCATCTTCTGGAGGTCCTCGCGCGCCTCCGCGAGTTGGCCGCCCGCCTGAGGACGAGGCGTCTTTCCTAAGACGCTCAATCTCAAGCATCTCACAGGCACCAAGTTCGAGTAGGCGGTGTGCCTCCTTGAACCTGTCGACACCGGGCGCCCACGCAGTGATAGGCTACGGCGAAGGCGGAGGAGGGGGCAAGGTTAATGGGGTAACAACGACGGCTGGCAGCGACAAGCTGGCATCCACACGATCTTTGCTGTGAGTAGAGGTCACAGGAGAGGTGCTGGTAGAAGCACAAATCAGGAATAACAGAAAAGCACGAGTCAGGATAACGTTGTTCAGGACTTCACTTACTTTGATTGGTGCCGCTTTAGGAGTTTCTTCCGCGGTCAGAGAGTAATTCTAGTGGTGGCCTAAGAGAAGAAAGCATGTGAGAACAATGTTGACTTCGATAAAGGTAGTTGACTAAAAGACGGAAGTCGGAACCTACCTCGGAGCCGCTGGTATGGACAAGAGTACCGACACCAGAGGAAGGCTTTGTTATCGTCGGCCACTTCCTCTTCGTTGCTTTGGTACCGCTGCTACTCGGAACGGTTGTGGCGCCAGCCTGCCCAGAGACGACCTTCTCTTTTAGAGTGGAGGAGTCCTGGTGGTTGACAAGGGGACCGATGGCGTCCATCAATGGAAGTGCCTACGCAACTTTAGATTACTACGTCTTCGGATTCAGAAGTACATGAAAGAAAGATGCGGTAAGGAGTTGCTTACGTTGATGGCGACATTCTTATCTGCAACCGGGAGGTTGCGATGGGAGTGGGCAGCTGGGTGGAGTTGGAAGCGGGGTTCACGACAATGTGACCCACCCGGGTGCTTACAGTATCAGCGTCAAGATCTGCAGAGAGACAAAGATAAGTTAGAAGCTGAAAACGAAGTCACTACACGATCGAGGATAGGTGGGTTACGAGAACGAATACCCCGATTCGAGATCCGTGTCTCATCGTCAACTCCTGCGTAATCGAACGAGGGATGGGCGCGATCTTGGAGTGGCTGGATTCGGCGACGTATGAAGTCGGCAATGACTTCATACCTCGACAACCCTAGTTCTCGGAAGCTATGGATTTTATCTACGAAGGCTTTGAGAGAAGGGGTCAAAGGAGGTTTAGAGGTCTAAGAGGAGCGATCGAGCTGTTCATTTGGGACTACGATGATGGAGGATAGTTCTTCTACATGGAGATAGAACCATTTTGATCTCCATGAGCTACAAGATGAATGGCAGTTGAGGGGGATGTACTCTGCCTTCATCCCATCTCGGAGACGGAAACCGGAACATCTGGAGATCCTGCAGGATTCCATCTACTGCAGCTCATAGAAATACCGAAACGGATCAAGAAACGATACTACCCCAAGGTAGGCCTCGCAGATATGAGCAAAGATGCTCAAGAAGGTGATAGAGTTTGGGTTCAGGTGGAGAAGGTGAAGGCCGTAGATGTTCAAAAGAAGAAGAAGAAACTCAGAAAGAGGAGGCAGGAAACAACATCGAACAAAATCTTCTAAAATTACGATTTGTCCTAGGGCTGTTTTAGGTACAATATCTCCTTTTGAGCGTTCCATGGTTTTACGCCTAGGGAGAGATCCTTCCACTTGCAGTTTCTTCATTCCGGCAGTGTCGATGATTTATTTTCTCAAATCCATAGGATCGAGCTCGGAGATGGCGGAGGAAAAAGAGGTGGATTAGGGTTTCTTTAGGGCATGAGAGGAGCCTAGGGAGATGCGTGCGTGGGGAGACGAAAGGTGTTTGATCAAACGGAACCAAGATGGGTCTGAAAGTTGGAATTTATAGGCGCACTCCCAACGGTTCGAATTTCGAGGAAGTGAGAGAATGCCGCCGTGATTTTCTCAGATCGTCTATGGTAGTTGTTTAGACTTCAATTCAAATTCATTTGAAGACCGTTTTTCTTCTGTCCATGATGTTGCATGTTTCATATCTTTTCGATGTATCGAGAACGATCAGACAAACACGACATCAGTGATTAGGAAGTCTTGGTTCGAGAACGTGTACTAATTTGAGTTGAAGTAGGGGACTACTGTTAGGGTTATGGATAAGATATACCCTCTGTCCTTGGAGTTGTGTAATATACGGATACAGTATGTTTATCTGTATATGGAAGGAGTTTGTCAGATTAAGGAAATCGTGTTTGCAAGATGGGAAATGGTGGAGTCGTAGTCGGAGAAGATTAGGATATTCTTATATCGTATGGGGTTCGTTGCCTCCGAGTTATGCTTGGAGACTAAGGTGATCTGTGGTATAAATATAAACCCCCTGGAGGGGGCACAGGGCATCGAATCTCGGGACCAGACACCCGCCACCACAGACGCAACTCGGAGCCTGTTCACCGATAGATCTCGTCGAGCCACTCTCGACAAGGATCTTGTCGGTAATCTCGGAGTTCAGCTGTTCTCTTTTGTACTCTGTGGCATTTCCAATGATCTCATATAAACTGAATTAGGGCTATTACCTTACAAGGGACATGAACCAATATAATCCTTATCTCCTGTGTGCTTGATGTCGTATCATGTAGATCCTTGTACCAACTTACCCCAATACCTTCCGAATATGGTCCGCGGGTATCACCCGTCGACACATGGTATGCAACTTCCGTTGAAAACAAAATCATTTTAACATAGTGTCGGATCTTATTGTAAAGATTTAATTACCACAATGAAATCAGATAGTTGAACAAAATAATAGTTTATGAAAAGAAATATTTTGGAAATTATTACTCCCCATTCCAAAATATAACAGATTTTGGTTAAATGTGATACATCCTAATACTACGAATCTGGACATGCTCCTGTCAAGATTCGTAGTACAGTATGTGTCACATCCAACGAAAATCCCATATATTTTAGGACGGAGGGAGTATATAGCTTGCATTCATGCGTGTCATAGAGGTAGGAGGTTGTGTAGTGTGTAATAGTAGTACTATTTTTTTTCCTCGGACCATGCGTGTGAGGAGAAGTAATCTCAGCAAAAAATCATTAATAGTTATTTTAAGGGTTAATTTAGATTCGTGACATTACAAATGTACCGTATTAGATAATACAATTACATTCGTTTTTTCGTATCCATGCCCTCCGAATTCGTATAAGATTAGAACCGTACCATTGTCATCATATTTTCCATCATCTTGTAGACCAAAATACTCCTAAAAATGAGACCCACATGTGAGTTTCATCTTCTTGCTCCATCAACCTCTCATCTCTCTTCCCCATCTGTCTTCACCGTCGACGACCAAGCACTCGTTTGTCCAGTTCCAATCGCTTCACCACCCAAGCCAAGCCAAGTAAAAGCATGCACAAACACACGTACACGTTACGCCGGAGACAGGGGCACGAGCGGTGGTCGCGGCCGCCGTCCGGACGTTGGAATCGTCCCCGTGGAAGTAGGCTAGCTCGCATCACCGCCCACCACCACCCACACCTCCGCGACCGACACCGTCCGCATGCCGCCGCCCACACCGCGAGGAACGCCTGCCTGCCCCACCAGGAACGTCCCCTCTAGGGCGCGCATCACCGGCCGCCGCCACCGCCGTCGTCGCTGCATGCCGCCGCCCATGCCGCGAGGAACACCCTCGCCGCGTCGGCTCTCCCTCCTTCCCGTGTCGGCTCTCCCTTCGTGACCAGATGCTGCCACCGTGAGCGTGAGGACGACGACGACGATGTCAGGCAGCACCACCATGATGACCCTCGTTTCCACCTCTGCACGGCTCGATCTCAGGGATGGTGATGGCGTCACCACCATGAGGAGGCTTGTCTCTCCCTCTGCACAGCTCGATCTCAGGCATGGGGATGGCATTGGCACCGCCGCAATGCTCGGCCAGCAGGAGGGAGACAGAAAGAGAGGAGAAGAAAAAGAAATTGGGGAAGAAGATGGAAACATGATGGCGATTGTGGAGATTACGGGTAACCCATACCCACGCGACATGGTTATCTGATTAGTTATAGGGGATAGCTTATATCTATATAATATGTAACGGATCATGACTTGGGTATTACGTTTTCTTATGTATTACGGAACGGCCTAAAGTCTTGGTTTGACAATATTGTAAAGTAGTATTAGAAAACCGATACCGTATTGGTTAAGGTTTCTATCTTGTAATCCTGCTCCCCATCCTATATAAGGTAGGTAGGAGGTCCTCTAGGGGGCATGAGCACAACTAGATCGTCAGATCAATACAATACCCGGCGGATACAATCCCCAAACAGGAGTAGGGTATTACCTCTCATTGAGAGAGCTTGAACCTGTCTAAATCCTTGTCTCCGCATCCATCCACTTTTAGGTCTCGTGCGCTAACCCCTTTTCATATTACCGAAATCTAGTTTCGACAGTTGGCGCGCCAGGTAGGGGTACACCGATTTTCCCATCAAAAAGTGCGATGGAATCAATTTGAGGAGAAATAATGCTGAAATCAATCTCAGCGAGTTCGATGGCTCCAATCTACTGTCCGGATCGAGATCAAGCCGTTTGCCGCAGGACGATGGGCTTCGGCCGTGCTGCCGATCGCGCGATCTATGCGCATGGGCCGGCTGCTATTCCCGGCAGGGTTTCTGTTACCGCGGTAAACCGCGCGGTTACCGCGCTTACCGCGGGGGTACGGTAAAAGGAAAACCGCGGTAACCGTTTTAAATTCAAATAAATTTTGATAAATTTTATACGAATTTCGTACGGTTTACCACGGTTACCGCGGTTACCGCGCGATAACCGTGCTTATCGTCGGGGCACGGTAACTGCGCGGTAAACGGTAACGAAACCCTGATTCCCGGTGGGATCGCACGCGGTGAGCAGTACTGACCGCGACCTCGACGGTGCTCTGACATATCAGATTGATCGTTGAAGCTACTTCTGCCATCCTCTCAGGCGGTCACCCATGCACGCGTTGATGCATGCTGTATACGGCCACCAACGACAAATCAACAACATGCACCAAGGGCAGACGCATCTGCATGGGCACATGCAAGATTTAGGCGTTTAACTTGCTAATCAAACACTGCTAATCAGATTTATTTTTTTTGCATGCGTGGTGACGGCCGACCAATCAGATGGAGTCGTTCATCTACATACATGCTCTGGAATCTAGCCATGCACGGCTCCTGTTTGGCCACTATGACTCGTGTCACATGCATAAAAATTAGCAATCAGCATGTTTATTTACAAGGTCGACCAGGTCAAAGCTTTATGACATACAGAGCTGCTTTTGTATCCCAAACCTTTAGAAGATCTATCGTTTTAATTTCTTTATATAAGATAGATTAATTCTTCTAGTCATCTTATTCACAGATCACTGATTATTGTTTGATCTATTATTTTGTATGCACATACGTCGGTTGCCTGCATCGCTGCTGACTGGTGTCTCCGCCTACACGGTAGGTTGGTCACAACACTGTTGCTGGGCGTCTACGTCTTCACCGCTAGCTCGCCTTCATCGTCGCCAACTGGTGTTCTCGCCCATACGGTCGGTTGGTCACACCACCGTTGTTGGGCATCTACGTCTCCACCGCCGGTCGCCTTCATCATCGCCGACTGGTGCCTGCGCCTACATAATTGGTTGGTCACACCACCGTTGTTGAGCGTCTATGTCTTCACCGCCAATTCATCTTCATCGCTACCGACTGGTGTCCTTGCCTACACGGTTGGTTGGTCACACCACCGTTGTTGGGCGTCAACGTCTTCACCAACGACTCGTCTTCCTCGTCGCCGACTGGTGTCTCCGCCTACACGGTAGGTTGGTCACACCACCGTTATTGGGTATCTATGTCTTCACCACCGGCTCGCCTTCGCCGCCGCCGACTGGTGTCTCCGCCTACACGGTTGGTTAGTCACACCACCATTGTTGGGCGTCTACGTCTTCACCGTTGACCGCCTTCATCGTCGCCGACAGGTGTTCTCGCCTATACGGTCGGTTGGTCACATCACCATTATTGGGCGTCTACGTCCTCACCGCCGGCTCGCCTTCATCGTCGCCGACTGGTGCCTGCGCCTACACAGTTGGTTTGTCACACCACCGTTGTTGGCCATCTACATCTTCACCACCGGCCATCGTCATCGTCGCCGATAGGTTTCCTTGCCTACACAGTTGGTTGGTCACAACACCATTGTTGGGCATCTACATCTTCTCCGCCGGCCATCGTCATCACCGACGACTGGTTTCCTTGCCTACACGGTCGGTTGGTTACACCATCGTTGTTGGGCATCTAAACATCTCCACCGCCAACCATCGTCATCGTCGCCGACTGGTTTACTTGCCTACAGGGTCGGTTGGTTACACCACCGTTGTTGGGCATCTACATCTTCACCGCCGGCCATCATCATCATCGTCGACTGGTTTCCTTGCCTACACGGTCGATTGGTCACACCACTGTTGTTGGGCATCTACATCTCCACAGCCGGCCATCGTCATCGTCGCCGATTAATTTCCGCCTACACGGTTGGTTGGTCACAACACCGTTGCTGGGTGTCTACGTCTTCACCGTGGGCTCGCCTTCATCGTCACCGACTGGTGTTCTCGCCTCTACGGTCGGTTGGTCACACAACCGTTGTTGGGCGTCTACGTCTTCACCGCTGGCTCGCCTTCATCGTCACCGACTGGTGCCTGCGCCTACACAGTTGGTTGGTCACACCACCATTGTTGGGCATCTACATCTTCACCGCCGGCCATCGTCATTGTCGCCGATTGGTTTCCGCCTACACGGCTGGTTGGTCACAACACCGTTGTTGGGTATCTACATCTCCACCGCCGGCCATCGTCATCGTCGCCGACTGGTTTCCGCCTACACGGTTGATTGGTCACACCATCGTTATTGGGCATCTACATCTTCACCGCCGGCCATCGTCATCGTCACCGACTAGGTTTCCTTGCCTACATAATTGGTTGGTCACAACACCGTTGTTGGGTGTCTACATCTCCACCACCGGCCATCGTCATCGCCACCGACTGATTTCCTTGCCTACACGGTCGGTTGGTTACACCACCGTTGTTGGGCATCCAAACATTTCCACCGCCGGCCATCGTCATCATCGTCAACTGGTTTCCTTGCCTACACGGTCGGTTGGTTACACCACCGTTGTTGGGCATCTACATCTTTACCGCCGGCCATCGTCATCGTCGTCGACTGGTTTCCTTGCCTACATGGTCGATTGGTCACACCACCGTTGTTGAGCATCTACATCTCCACCGCCGGCCATCGTCATCGTCGCCGATTGCTTTCCGCCTACACGGTTGGTTGGTCACAACACCGTTGCTGGGTGTCTACGTCTTCACCGCCGGCTCGCCTTCATCGTCGCCGACTGGTGTTCTCGCCTATACGGTCGGTTGGTCATACCACCGTTGTTGGGCGTCTACGTCTTCACCGCTGGCTCGCCTTCATCGTCACCGACTGGTGCCTGCGCCTACACAGTTGTTTGGTCACACCACCATTGTTGGGCATCTACATCTTCACCGCCGGCCATCGTCATTGTCGCCGATTGGTTTCGACCTACACGGCTGGTTGGTCACAACACCGTTGTTGGGCATCTACATCTCCACCGCCGGCCATCGTCATCCTCACCGATTGGTTTCCGCCTACACGGTTGATTGGTCACACCACCGTTGTTGGGCATCTACATCTTCACCGCCGGCCATCGTCATCGTCGCCGACTAGGTTTCCTTGCCAACATAGTTGGTTGGTCACAACACCGTTGTTGGGCGTCTACATCTCCACCGCCGGCCATCGTCATCGCCGCCAACTGGTTTCCTTGCCTACACGGTCGGTTGGTTACACCACCGTTGTTGGGCATCTAAACATCTCCACCGCCGGCCATCGTCATCATCGCCAACTGGTTTCCTTGCCTACACGGTCGGTTGATTACACCACCGTTGTTGGGCATCTACATCTTCACCGCCGGCCATCGTCATCGTCGTCGATTGGTTTCCGCCTACACGGTTGGTTGGTCACAACACCGTTGTTGGGAGCATCTACATCTCCACCACCGGCCATCGTCATCGTCGTCGACTGGTTGCCTTGCCTACACGGTCGATTGGTCACACCACCGTTGTTGGTCATCTACATCTCCACCGCCGGCCATCGTCATCGCCGCCAACTGGTTTCCTTGCCTACACGGTCGGTTGGTTACACCACCGTTGTTGGGCATCTAAACATCTCCACCGCCGGCCATCGTTATCATCGCCAACTGGTTTCCTTGCCTACACGGTCGGTTGATTACACCACCGTTGTTGGGCATCTACATCTTCACCGCCGGCCATCGTCATCGTCGCCGATTGGTTTCCGCCTACACGGTTGGCTGGTCACAACACCGTTGTTGGGAGCATCTACATCTCCACCGCCGACCATCGTCATCGTCGTCGACTGGTTGCCTTGCCTACACGGTCGATTGGTCACACCACCGTTGTTGGTCATCTACATCTCAACCGCCGGCCATCGTCATTGTCACTGATTGGTTTCCGCCTACACGGTTGGTTGGTCACAACACCGTTGTTGGGCATCTACATCTCCATCGCGGCCATCGTCATCGTCGCTGACTGGTTTTCGCCTACACGGTTGGTTGGTCACACCACCGTTGTTGGGCATCTACATCTTCACCGCTGGCCATCGTCATCGTCGCCGACTAGGTTTGCTTGCCTACACAGTTGGTTGGTCACAACACCGTTGTTGGGCATCTTCATCTCCACCGCCGGCCATCGTCATCGTTGCCGACTGGTTTCCTTGCCTACACGATTGGTTGGTTACACCAACGTTGCTGGGCATCCACGTCTTCATCGCCGACTGGTTTTGCTGCTGCTGACTTATGTTTTTATCTTCACGACTACGCGTCTTTGCCACTGGTTTGCTTTTATTGCTGCCGACTCATGTCCACGTCGTTACAGCAGTGCAACTCTATCAACATTGGTGGGCAACTTCGTCTTCATTATCTTCGGCACCGACAAACTCTATTGCCACTACTTCGGAAGCTTTGCTACTTCACTAATCACGATGTCTCCAAGAGCCTTGACATCTCGGCATGCACCACCAAATATGATGCCGTGCTGATCTACTACAACAAGTGGCGTTCCAATTTCCACGATTTTTACTCGGACATCCTCAATATGTATCTTCACCCAAGTAATGGCTACTCGACGACAAGCTATAGTTCTCGACTCTATGATCAGTTTTTTCCCAACTAAGCATAGAGTCGGGGGCTACAGAAATACAAGACTCAAAATTCGACATACGTTATATCAAGATGAAGCAATCAATTAACCAGCCAATGAGTCAACTCCAGGAAGTCATTATCTTCGTCTTCAACTCAGAGCAGGCGTTCTACTTTAGCAACACCAATTATTTTATCGGCAATTTTGGTTTCTAGATGCTGCCACAATTTACTCCAAATCTCTCAAATGTCAAGTTCAAGATTAATCTACATGTCCAGGAGTTTGGAGTTATCAACCAATCAACTCAGATTCGATGAGTTAGACAACAACATCTATTTTCCTCCAAGTGAAGCAGCTGCAATAGTTACAAGACAAAGTTCTACTGCCATTGTCATAAATCAACGGACATTGTATCAATCTTCGTGATGCAAGCACCAGCATCAAGGAAACTACTCGAACCTCGATATATTCTCAACAATTTGATGGACTATTGTTACTATAATCGTCACCAACACCTTCTCCATCGACACTATCGTGCTCTCCGGTCAATTACCGTCAACCAAGGTGTTTGCTTCAGGGGTTCATGCTTAGTCAACACAGAATATCTGACTGGATCATCCTCATCGACCTCATGTCATACTTCTTCAGCATCGCTCCTACTTCATTAGCCATGAAGTTTCCGCCGTCGCTAATGGGTGACTATGTCTTCGCCTTCGGTTGCCTATGTCATCGCCGACTTGTTATTCTGCCTTCACGGTTGGCTTACTATGCCGCCGTTGATGGGCGACCTCGTCATTATCATCGGCTGCTACATCGCTATTGACTGGAACACTGACATCACCATCTTCATCATGCTATGCCTCTTCGGTTGCACCTGCTCTATTGCGATGGATGAGCAATTTCATCTTCACTACCAATTATGTTTGGCATTACCGACTGGTTTCTTCGTCTTCACATACGACTATTGCTGCTATCACCAGTTGTCATGACCTTTGGTCACATCAGTTGTCGTCGACCGGTTTCTTCATCTTCATGATCGATAGATTTCATTATCGCTGCTGATGGGCAACTTCATCTCCACTACTGACATCTTCATCACTTCTGATGGGCGATATCATTCTACACATTGGTCATCTCGCCTCCATGCCGACTGCATCAGCTACTACCAATAGATGATATCGACTACAACCGAAGGACAAGCTATACGCTCAGGGGCTTATCAGCTCAAGCATAAGGATCATACCTTCAATTTAGATTTGTTCCGGATACATATTCATGGTCATGAGTTTATCCCCTATGCTCAAGGCCTGGATCAATTATTATCTCCCACAAGGACTATCAGCCGAGTACTTGTGCCAGTTGGGATTCAATTATCACATCTACTATGGTACATTCCATGAGGGGTAAATACTCGGATGAGAAGCCATTCACATGATATATACTTGGACTACATTACCGGGAAGAATTATCAGTCGGGAGCATGTCAAGAGGCATGTTATATGAGTCATCCTTTTGAGGGTATCAAAGGCATATTTTTTTGTCTAGGCCTAATATGTCTGCAGCCCATATTTCAGGTGTGGCTAGTCACGTTCTTTAGGGACTTAGGCATTTTTTGCTTAGGCAAAAGTGCGCGTGATCGAGTGCCCAATACCTTAAAATCCTTTTATATTGCTGTTACTCAACTTTTTAGGAGTTGGTACAATGCACTTTAAAATGTGACAAATAGTGAAGCTTTATATAGCTGCCCCACAGACTTTTTATATATGTACAATCAAGGCACTGTTTGGGTTTCTAAAGCAACCGATTAGATATAATATCGTTGCTTTTCGCCACGTAAGTGTGTACTTTTATTGACCAATATTGTGGCCTAGGCTGATTATATATTTGGTCATTTTTCAGGCACTTGGTAAATCCTTTATGATTTTTATTTACTCGGATTTTATACCACATATGCCTTATGTTTCCAAGTATGGTAAAGCCATGCGTCTTTTAGGGACTTAAGCACATCTGTTAAAACAATGTGTGCATGGTGTATACTTAATGCTTTGAAAATTTCTTTATTCACGACATACAAGTTTTTTTAACTGTTTTTGCTATGTGAATTTTCAAAGATGTGGTAACCTTAGGTTGCATGC
Source organism: Oryza punctata (assembly GCA_000573905.2). Taxonomy (NCBI): domain Eukaryota; kingdom Viridiplantae; phylum Streptophyta; class Magnoliopsida; order Poales; family Poaceae; genus Oryza; species Oryza punctata. The sequence goes on along the minus strand of CM002495.2, from coordinate 18,811,686 downwards.
ATCATATTTTCATAAAGCAGTCAGTCTATCACTTGAGTCTTATTTACTCGGGGATTCATACCGTATGTGCTATCGTTATGCTATTTAGGTGGCTTAAAACCACTCAGCTGGTTAATCTATTTATTCCTTGACTATATGCTTAGTTTGTTCAACTAACCACATAGTCGGGGGCTACACCTATTAGGTGCATCTAGTCGATGCACCTAAGTCTATATTTTATTATTTTTCAGCCCTCCACAGTCTTCTGATTTGGTAAAAGTATCTGGGAGATCATGGCGAAGATGATTGAAACACTCGGCTTTGTAGTAATTTAGTTCGAGAGAAGATTATGTTTTCAACTATGAAGGTCTCAGGGGCTACTGTGGAGATTATGGGTACCCCATACCCACGCGACATGGTTATCCGACTAGTTATAGGGGATAGCTTATATCTATATAATATGTACCGGATCATGACTTGGGTATTACGTTTCCTTGTGTATTACGGAACGGCCTAAAGTCTTGATTTGATAATACTGTAAAGTAATATTAGGAAACCGATATAAGGTTTCTATCTTGTAATCCTGCCCCCCATCCTATATAAGGTGGGTAGGAGGCTCTCTAGGGGGCATGAGCACAACTAGATCGTCAGATCAATACAACATCCGGCGGATACAATCCCCAAATAGGAGTAGGGTATTACCTCTGATTGAGAGGGCCTGAACCTGTCTAAATCCTTGTGTCTGCATCCATCTACTTTAAGGTCTCGTGCACTACCCCCTTTTCATATTGCCGAAATCTAGTTTCGACAGTTGGCGCGCCAGGTAGGGGTGCGTCGAGTTTCTATCTACAAGTACGATGGAATCAACTTCATGAGTCACCGGTTTTCGTCTTCGCTTCACGAGATTTGACTTCCTTGCCGCCGACAACTTTAACAAGCTCTCTCTCTCTAACTTGATTTCAAATCAGACGGAGGAGATTCAATCAGAAGATAACAACCACTCTACCACAGCGAGTTTCAATGGCTTGAATCTCCAATCCGGATATTTCCCTTCCAACTTATTGCTGTTTATTAAATTGATCTGTAAATATCAGATTAATCTCTTGGTATTTTTTGTTGTTCACATATGATGTCGCGACACTACTGTTGCCGAATGGTTTCTTCGCCTCCATGGATGGTGTGCTCCGCCGCTGTTACTCATGGTGACATCATCTTCACCACCGGCTACCGTCATCGCTGCCGACTGGTTTCTTCACCTCCACGGTTGGTGTGCTCCGCCGCCGTTACTCATGGCGACATTATCTTCACCACCGGCCATCATCATCGTCGCCGACTGGTTTCTTCGCCTCCACGGATGGTTTGCTCCGCCACCGTTACTCATGGCGACATCATCTTCACCACCGGCCACCGTCATCACCGCCGACTGGTTTCTTCGCCTCCACGGTCGGTGTGCTCCGCCGCCGTTACTCATGGTGACATTGTCTTCACCACCGGTTGCCTTCGCCGCAGCTGTTACTAATGGCGATATCGTTTTCACCGCTGGCTCGCCTGCCGCCATCGCCGACTAGTGTTTTCGTTGTCATTGATGGACAACCCTATCGTCACTAAGTTGAATACAACAAAGCTAAGTCATCACTATTTTATTATTTATATGATATTTTCCTTTCCCTTTGACTCACTACATCATTTGATTCTCCATTGAGTAGTGAGTCGGGGGCTACAGATGTTATATCATATTTTTCAAAAATTTTCATAATATTTATCTTGATTGCTTGCGAGATAATCCGAGTAAAAAATTACCAATTGAGTTACAGAGCTCTATTTCCCTATGCTTTCCGTTTGGTTTGTCGATGGATAGTTGCCTTTGGGCCGATTCCTAGCACCCGGGGGCTCGTTGGATGGAGTGTATAATGCAAGGTGCTAAGTTTTACTCGGAAGAAATCAAAAGCATAGAGATAATATAATTTGTTTTCTACTCTCCACAATCGCAAAAGTACCCGAGTAGTAAATTCTCGTCCGTGAAACTTTGTTCCATTAATGACGAACTCATGTCAATGACTAGTCGAGCAGAGTGTTTAAACGTAAAGAGTCATTTACTCGGGGTAATCAAAATCAGCAAGAGGAGAAATATATATTTATAAATATTTTAAAATTCTTGAATTTTTCTCAAATATTATATTTGCACCAGATGCTACTCATCCTATAGGTTTATACCACAGGATCCAAATCCAGATATGCATAGTGAGGATTCATGGCTCTAAGCTTATCTCCTATGCCTCGGGAATGGATCAATCAGAATATCACCGCCGGCTTGCCTTCACCGCCGCCGACTGATGTTCTTGCCTACACGGTCGTTTGGTTACACCACCATTGTTGGGCATCTACATCTTCACCGCCGGCCACCGTCATCGTCGCCGACTGGTTTCCTTGCCTACATGGTCGGTTGGTTACACCACCATTGTTGGGCATCTACGTCTTCACCACCAGTCCGCCTTCATCATAGCCGACTGGTGTCTCCGCCTACATGGTTGGTTGGTCACACCACCATCGTTGGGCGTCTACGTCTTCACCGCCAGCCATCGTCATCGCCGCCGAATGGTGTCTCCGCCTACACGGTAGGTTGGTCACACCACCGTTGTTGGGCATTTATGTCTTCACCATCGGCTCGCCTTCGCCGCCGCCGACTGGTGCCTTCGCCTACACGGTAGGTTGGTCACACCACCGTTGTTGGGCATCTATGTCTTCACCATCAGCTCGCCTTCGCTGCTGCCGACTGGTGCCTTTGCCTATGCGGTTGGTTGGTCACACCACCGTTGTTGGGCGTCTACGTCTTCACCACCAGCCATCGACATTGTCACCGACTGGAGTCTCCGCCTACACGGTTGGTTGGTTACACCACCGTTGCTGGGCGTCCACGATTTCACCGCTGACCATCGTCATCGTCGCCGACTGGTTTCTCTCCCTACAAGGTTGGTTGGTCACACCACCGTTGTTGGGCGTCTACTTCACCACCGGCCATCGTCATCGTCGCCGACTGGTTTCTCGCCTACACGGTCGGTTGGTCACACCACCGTTGTTGGGCATCTATGTCTTCACCGCCGGCTCGTCCTCATCGTCGCCGACAGGTTTCTCCACCTACACGGTTGGTTGGTCACACCACCGTTGTTGGGCGTCTACATCTTCACCGCCGGCTCGCCTTCATCGTCGCCGACTGGTGTTCTCACCTACACGGTTGGTTGGTTACACCACCTTTGTTGGGTGTCTACGTCTTCACCACCAGCTTGCGTTCATCGTCGCAGACTGGTGTCTCCGCCTACACGGTCGGTTGGTCACACCACCGTTGTTGGGCGTCTACGTCTTCACCACCGACCATCGTCATCGTCGCCGACTGGTTTCTCGCCTACACGGTTGGTTGGTCACACCACCATTGTTGGGCGTCTACGTGTTCACCGCCGGCTCGCCTTCATCGTCGCTGACTGGTTTCTCCACCTACACGGTAGGTTGGTCACACCACCGTTGTTGGGCATCTATGTCTTCACCATTGCCTCACCTTCGCCGCCGCCGACTGGTGCCTTCGCCTACGCGGTTGGTTGGTTACACCACCGTTTTTGGGCGTCTATGTCTTCACCGCCGGCTCGCCTTCGCCGCTGCCGACTGGTGTCTCCGCCTACACGGTTGGTTGGTCACACCACCGTCACAGGGTGTCTACTTGTCTTTGCCACTGGTTTGCTTTTGTTGCTGCCGACTCGTGTCCACGTCATCACGGCAGTGCAACTCTATCACCATTACGGGGCAACTTCATTTTTATAGTCTTCGGCACTGACAAATTCTATTGCCACTACTTCGGAAGCTTCGTTACTTCACTAATCACGACGTCTCCAATAGCTTTGACATATCGACATGCACCACCAAATACGGCACCATGCTAATCTACTACAACAAGTGGCATTTCAATTTTCAAAATTTCTACTCGGACATCCTCAACGCATATCTTCACTCAAGTGATGGTTACTTGACGACAAGAAAGCTACAGTTCTCGACTCTATGTTCAGTTGTTTCCCAACTAACCAAAGAGTCGGGGGCTACACACATACAAGACTCAAAATTCGTAGACGCTATGTCAAGATGAAGAAATCAATTAACCAGCCAACGAGTCAATTCCAAGAAGTCATTATCTTCGTCTTCAACTCAGAGCAGGCTTTCTACTTTAGCAACACCAATTATTTTATCGACAATTTTGGTTTCTGGATGCTGCCACAATTTACTCCAAATCTCTCAAATGTCAAGTTCAATATTTAATCTACATGTCCGGGAGTTTGGAGTTATCAACCAATCAGTTCAGATTCGACGAGTTAGAAAACAACATCTGCTTACCTCTAAGTAAAACATTTGCAACAGCTACAAGACCAAGTTCTACTGCCATCATCATAAATCAACGGGCGTTGCATCAATCTTCATCATGCAAGCATTGGCGTCAAGGAAACTACTCGAGCTTCGACATATTTTCAACAATTTGATGGATTATTATTACTGAAGTCATCGTCAGCAACTTCTCCATTGATACTATCGTGATCTCTGGTCAATTACCGTCAACCAAGGTGTTTGCTTCGAGGGTTCAAGACTGAATATCCAACTGGATCATTTTTCGTCGACTTCTTGCTGAGCCTCCTTGGTATCACCTCTACTTCATCGGCCCTGACATTGCTACCGTCGCTAATAGATGACTGCGTCTTTGCTTTCGGTTCCATCTGTCATCGCCGACTTGTTATTTTGCCTTCACGGTTGGTCTACTACGCCGCCGCTGATGGACGACCTCATTATTATCATCGGCTGCTACGCCGCTATTGACTGGATCACCGACATCACCATCTTCATCAATATTATGCTATGCCTCTTCGGTCGCGCCTATTCTATAGCCGTGGATAAGCAACTTCGTCTCCATTACTAGTCATGCCTGGCATTGCCGGCTGGTTTCTTCATCTTCATGGTGGGTAGAATTCGCTATTGCTGCTAACGGACCACATCATCTCCACGTTGGTCATCTCGCCTACAGGCTGACTGCATCAGCTACCGTCAATGGACGATTTCGACTACAACCGAAGAACAAGTTATACGCTCAGGGGCTTATCAGCTCAAGCATAATGATCATACCTTCAATTTGGATTTGTTCCAGATACATATTCATGGCCGTGAGATTATCTCCTATGCACAAGGTCTGGATCAATCTTTATTCCCCATGAGGGCTATCGGTTGAGTATTTGCACCAGTCGGGATTTAATTATCATGTTTGCTTCATTATACCTCATGAGGGATAACTATTTGGACCAAATGCTACTCGGATGACCACACCTATCTTCTTTCCTCTCCTATCTTCTCTTTCTCTTCTCTTACTATTTTACGAACTTTAAAAACTTTCTTCCTTTTAAAATATATATCCAATTTATTATTCGTTTATGCTATAATATTTATTAAAATTTAATCTTTATAATAAGATCTCGCGTGATTATATTTAGATAAAAAATATTGGTCCAAAAAATGAATAGTTGTTTTACCACTTACATAAAATTGTTAAAATTGTTTCACCACTTAGTTCAAATGTTTCATCTAACTTTATGCAATCTGTTATAAAAGTGCAATATTTAAAAGCATTAACATCAACAAGGACAACCACTATATAAAACATTAACTCCTAACGAGTGAAACAAAAGAAAAATCATGAGAAACATTTTCTACTTCTAAAATACCTATCTGATTTATGATCCATTTATTCAGTTGCATTTGTAGTAATTTAATCTTTGTTATAGTATCTCACATGATTATATTTTGTTGAAAATATATATTTATGTCGTTTAAAAAAATCAACCGTTGTTTCACCTCATATAGAAAATTGTTTCATCACTCGATCAAATGTTTCAACTCAATTTATGAGATTGTTACAGTGAAATGCAACGAATAAAGAAATATTGACTGCAACCACTACAACAACTACTGCATGAAACATTAGTCCCAACATGTGAAACACACAAATTTTGCTATATGCAACATACAATGTATTTGCAAATACTTTATTTTTTAAAATATTTGTCTATCATATATGATGCATTGAGTTGTAATTATTAAACATAAAAAATACTTACCGAATCTTCCAAACGAATATCACATGAGGCAATACTTATTGAACCATACGAATACAAATTATGAGGCAATACAAATATATATACAAATTTATGAAAATTAATGTAAATTTTGAAAATTAATTCTATTTATAAATTAGTTGATGAAACATGAGGCAATACTTGTTGAAACATAACAGTACATGCAACATTGATAAAATATCCACTGCAATAAAAAAAGATGAAAAATCATTGGAATATAAGCATGTAGGATTTTGTTATAAATATTTTATTAGGATATATCCAATTGTGTAACTAAATCATAAAATGGATTAGCTTTCGAAGGAACAACCATGTAAAGTGTAGTTAAAAATATGGTTATATGCATTGAGTAGTAGAGAGGAGAGAGAGTGTGCTCCTCCCACCTGTGCTTTTTCACCTGCAAGCATACATATATGCGGAGGGACTTACGGATAAGAGTTTGGTGATGAAAAAGTGGAGAAGGGAAGGGCAGCTGACCCACAGCATATTTCTTATTTAGGCAAATAATGTGCGAAACAACTCCTAATCGGTCCTGAATCCTGACCCCTATGATGGAAGACCCACCGCGCGCGGACTTTTAACAACTGAAGTGGCTTTGCACGCACGCGGGAGGATGAGATGGACGAAGGCCGAGCGGTGCTTGGACGAAATATTGGCGAGGCAGACGTGAGTGCAGAATCGAAAAGACGGACGATTGAAACGTTTTTATTTCTTAAGCTAGCAGAGACAGTTTCACAGAAATATACGGAGCACTGTAGATAGAGAATAGAGAAAAGATAGATTAATAGTTAAGGCAATCCCAAAGTCAAATATGGGTATACTCCTTAGAAAAAACAAATAAGAAGAACTAACAGATCACCATGCCCGCTAACAAAAAAAAAAGTAAAATAAAAATACTAGTAATATATGCCATCTTTCGGGCGACGAGATCGACGATACTGGATCAGCGACCGGCGCGGGCGGCGACCTTGGCATCAATCTCTCTATGCATGGCATCGATCAGCAACATACCACGCACATACACGCCGGTGCATCGGCAGTCCTCCCCGTCGAGGGCGCCCGGGAACTTAAACCTCTTGGGCATCACTGCGACCTCGTACGCTCCAGTCGTCTCCATCGCTACGTAGTCGTCGAGCTCCTCCAACTCTACCGGTCTCTTCCTCGACTTCAACGACGACGACTCCATCGCGATCTCTTGCTCCAGCCTCCTACGTACAACTGGGTATACGTGCGCGTGCTCTGCTGCTGCTGTGTCCACCGCCCTCTTCTTCGAGTTCGCCGCTGCTGAGTACTCCATCTCTTAATTTCGATCAGTCTCCCACAGCTTAATGCTCGATCGATCGATCGTTGATTAATTTGCTGTGTTGTGCTGCGCTGGTGGTGCGTACGTACGTACGTTTCCTACTTCCTTGTATTCGCAGGAGATATATAGAGCCGGGCCAAAGCCTAAGGCTCTAGCGCGTACGTACACGGATCGGAGTCGGACTTGGGTCAGTCGACCGATCGATCCACAACTTCACTCTGTACGTGGCCGTGTCGGATTGTCGTCTGTGCAAAGAACACAACCGCGTCCACGCCTGTAATCACCTTTTCATACGTACGCACGCGTATAAACGTACAAAGTTTATAAGTATATTTGTAATCTTTTTTTACGTTTAAAGGATGTACACATATATACGTATAAATGCAGAGTTTATCTATATATATATACACACACATATATACATACACGGTGACGCTACGTGAAGCGTAGCGCGACAGGAAATGCCCGCTCCCCGTTACTTGTTTTTCGTTTTTGCCAGCGCATCCCTGCACCCCTCGTTCTGATCTCTATCCGGTCCCTTTCTCACTGTAAATTAAAATAAATATGTTGCCGAGTAAAAAAAATTACTTACCATAAGTAGATCTGTTAAGTAAAAAAAATTACTCCACCACCGAGGATGCCAACCACCCCCGCCACGTTCCCCCAACACCTGCCTGCGTGTAGTTTGAGTAAAAAATTACTCGTCAAATAAATCCGTATATGGAACATTTATTTACTCCATAGTAATTTTTCTGTATAATCCGTAGTAATTTCTTTACTCACTTGTTTATTTTGGATAGTTATATATTTATTCCATTATTATGCCCAATAAAGATCACGGTAAAAAAAATTCAACCATCACAAAACGTGGATAATAATTATTTTACGATGGATAATTACTCTCTTCATTCACAATTGATCATGGTATGTGCAGCAATACCAAGGAGAAATAAATCAATTGATCATGGTATGTGCAGCAATACCAAGGAGAAATAAATCACTTAGAAATAAATCACTTAGCAGCAGCATCGATCAAAGCCATAGTGTCGTAGTGTCGTACTGCCTGTTCAGTTGCCCGCGTATGGCGCATGGCACAAGACAAACAGAGTTGCGGATTGATTTAACTAATCCGGTAAAAATTACTCCTTATTATATCATGCATGCATGCAAGCGATAAAAATGAAGTCAGATTTAACTAATCTTGGGAGACTCTTGCGCAATTAATTCGTGCACGTAGTGCTAGTAGTTAGGTAGCACGTAAGGTCTCCTACAGTAGTTCTATATATATACATATATATATATATAAATATATACCTAATGAAAAGATAAGTAAAGTTTCCGGGTGTTCTGCTCTTCCATCATCCCACTCGCGTACGCTAAAATCAGTTTTAATCCACTTAATCGTGTCGGGCCTTTTTCAATCTACTCCAAAACCGTGGTTTAGATAGTATATGTATTTTCCATGTAATCACCAAGCACAAGCAGCAGTCTGCCTACTAGGCTACAGAAGGAGGTCTTCATACTGGCCACAAGAGTTCGATTCCCACCTTTCCCCCTTCTTACACCTATTATTACTTGCACTTGCAAGCTTTAAAGCGTCTATGGATCTCTCCTGGATCAGATTTGGCCTACTGTATCAACTTTAAAGCGTCTATGGGTCTCTCCTGGATCAGATTTGGCCTACTGTATCAAAACCTTTTCACTTTGCCTCCTGGGTACGAATCAAGTCCTTCGGTGGTTTGGAGAATGGTTTCTGCTGACGTTGGCAGGTGAGACTCTCGTCTTCCCCTCTCTTTTTCTTCCTCTCTCTTCTTGTGGTTTCTGCTGACGTGGCAGCTGAGACTCCCGTCTTCCCCTCTCTTTTTCTTCCTCTCTTTTCTTGTTTCAATCTCTCTGTTGACGGTTCTTAAGTACCGAATTGGACCGTCAATTTCTGCATCATACCAAATGAAACAATATAAATGGAATAACAAACTTAGAGGTAGGTGTCAGTGTTATGGTGTTGATGCAAAACACGGTGACCTGGAAGATTTGCTTCACTTCAGTGCAGATCCAAGGTTTGCCTCGAATGTTAAGAGCGTGCCAGCTGGTTTGATCTACAATCAATAAGAAAAGATAGACGGTAGAGTTAAATGAACGATAGCCGATCGGCCGATGAGCCGATATCGTGTCGCTAAATGTCTTAGTCGATGTAGTTAGACCAAATCAGCAGTGAGTTATGATAAAACAAATAAAGCAAACCCTATATATGTTCCATCGGCTGTAATACCATCTATTTGGCTTTTATCAATCTATTTTTAGATAGTATTATAGAAGTAGCCGATGATCCTGGATTTAGAGCAAATAGATAATATAAGCTCCAGTATAACCTTATATAAATAAATCAATCTAAATAAATATACCAAATAATAATCAATCTTGGATGAGGTATTCTGATCGAGATTGACTAAAACTTGATATATTTATATAGAGTGATCTATCTATATAAATAGCAAATATACATAAAATGTATGTTAATGCATATTAGATAAGATTGGCTAAAACCCCGATACTATTCTTATTCTTAGTTATGATTAATTCTAAGTTAGGTTATAAGGTTCTAAACAAGACTATGGATGATGCATCACAAAGTACGTAAAGAAACCTAAAATCTAAACAAACAAGTAACTTACCACTTTTTAGGATGGTAGATATCTTAACTAATCTAATCTAATAAAACAATCTGGATTACTGAGCCAGATTATTATAAGATAGATTATAATAAACTGACATAGAATAAGTTATGAGCTGTTTGTTTCTCTCGATTATTGGAGGCATGGATTACTGGGTTTGAAAGATTAAAATCTATAATACCCTCAGCTATTTTGGATGCTCCATCTCCACCTGCATGTTACAAAAAGAATCACTCCCAAGCAAATCTAATTGATAAATCAATTATAGATCATCCTGTATATACTATATACAGGTATACAGGTACTGTTAGTTAGTAGGAGTAAATTAAGAAACTGTTACTGTTACGCATGTGCTATTCCTTCTCTGATTTGTTAATTTGATACATGAAAGAGATTTCAAATTTGGCTATGATATATATTCTCCCTACTGTCAGATAAGCAAACTGTTGCTATTACGCTGTTCTTCATTTCATGCTAGCAAACCGCAGCCTCTCAGACGAAGTTCTGTTGACATGATTCATTTTATACCCTATCTGATGAGATTTTTAGGCAGCAATGTCGATGGCAGTATATATACCCTATCTGATTATATGATGAAATGCACCTGCCGTTCAAACGTGGACTGGGGAGGAGGAGGCGGCGGCGCGGCCTGGGAAGGAGACGAGGCCGGCGCGACCTGGGGGAGCAGCACGAGAGCCACTCGACCGGCATAGGAGGAGTCGGACCTGATCCGATAGCAGAGGGGGTAATTTGTTTTGAAGTACCAAAAGGTAGTGGATCTTTAGCCACCCAATAATCCAAAAAACGTACCCTTAGAGGAGATTACTAGATTATACTAATATGGCTTATAGATTATAATAATCTATCATAATAATCTACATGTTTCTTTCAGCTTACTCCTAATAATCTAGATTATCATAATCCTAAGCTGAAACAAACAGGGCCTTAACCGATACCGATATAAACCCTAAAACGAGTCTCAACTGATATGACGAAATTGAAATACTAAACTAGATTAACTATGATATATGATAAAAGATGATCACAAGAACGAGATTAATACATCTAAAACGATATAAAAGCCCCGATAATGCAAACCATCAAGACAAGTTACCTCTTGTCGAGAGATCGTAGCCGATGCCCCGACTTGAAGCAAGAACTCATCAAAAAGTAAATGAAAAGGGTGGCGATGCGCCGAAAGTTATATTGATTGGATTGTCGTCCCTTATTACAGTTGTTGATGAAAAAACACACACTGGCCTGAGAGATTTGCTTTACTCTAGTGCAGGTCCAAAACTTGCTTTCGGGTTCAAAGGGCATGCCAGTTGATTTGATCCTGCAATCAATAAGATAAAACATGCAAGTTTGTTAGTAAACGATAGTCAATCAGCCAGGCAACCGATATCATATCGTGATATAATATAGCCGATGCAATATAGCATGGATCGGCTATAAGGCATATTCAATGATAAGATAGCTCTAAACTTGGTACATCGGCTGAAAATATCAGTGTTACATAATCTATATATCAATACTACTTTAGAAATCAGCAACTGGGATAGATCGGACTTAACCGAGATAGTATAAATTGCTCAAATCTAAAGTAACATGAAATAACGATGATGTGTACTCATGTTATAGCCGATGTCCAGATTTAAGTATGTATCGGCTATAGCTCCGATACAATCTTATACTAGGATATTCTCTTGCAATAAATATATTCAACTATTACCAATCAGATTGGTAGTAAGTCCAATATATTTATATTAGATTAGATTCGAATATAAGAGGCAGATATAGCATAATAAACAAGACATGGAACCATGTAAAATAACTATACCAGATAAGATCGGTTGAAACCCCGATACTATCCTTATTAACAACAATAAAGCAGGCTAGAGACCATGATTCTAAACACGACTTAATAGATCAAACTTAACTGATGCAGCATTAAATATGAAAAAAAGCACAATATCTAGACGATCAAGCCAATGATTGCCTTTTCAGGACGATGGATACATTATATAATTCAAACCAATAAGTCAATCTAACCGTTATCGGCAAAACCCTAAATAGAGATCGGCCGATATGAATAGATAGCATTGTCAATCTAAATTATATAGCGTATATGATAACTCGGAGATTCACAAGATAGAATTAGAGTGTCATAAAGATGTAAGCACTAATTCCGATAATGCAAACCGCCATAACAAGACTTACCTCTTCATCAAAGATCAAACTGATGCAGCTCGACTCGAAAGCAAGAACTTGTCGAAAGTAAAAAATAAAAGGTTGGCTATTCGCCGAGATTGATTGAACTATTTTGTTTTATTCATAAGATCTCGGGTTTATATTTATACCCGAAAGTACAAACTTTGTCCAAGATGGACACGACTCATATTATCCTAATACAAATCGAACTAGTAAACAAGTCCCTTAGGCGGACTTTTACCGAAAATATCTATAAGGAAATTATAGATAATCGTAATTAATAGATACATTTGCCAACTCCGGACTCCATCCTTGCTTAGCAACATTGTCTCAAACTCTTCGTCGAACCCGATATTGATCATGCATCCAATATTGGCCATATCGGCTATCCAGACCAGACTCCCGGTTCCAGCCGATACGATCTTCCATCCGATGCGCACTCTGTTTTCGAGAATCTCGTATATCTTCAACTCCGCTTCGAATTGGACTTCGTTTCCGATTCACATGCTTGCCAAATTTCATCGTCAACAACAGTGGTCATGGGTTTATATTTATACCCAAAATACAAAACTTGTCCATAGTGGACACGACTCAAACTTCCCTAAAGATAAAACACGAAAAAGCCCACATGGCGGATCTTGCCATATCTCTAATTCAAACCGACATTAATATCCTAATTAATAGATACAACTGCCTTAAATAAGATCTATCTCTAAATGGCAAGAACAGTTATTCCAATCTAGGCCCATATCAAGCCCAAGTCAATCCGTATCGGCAACTTTCCTTATTGCCTGAATCATGTCCGACTCTGTTTTTCCAGCCGATATACTGCCCAGCTGATACGCAGTCCATTTCTCGATCCGACTCGATTCCACACCAAATCCGCCTTGAGTTGTCTTCTTCTTCTCCGAGTCTCACGCTAGATTTTGCTGTTAACACATGCCCTCCAATTCCGCTGTATTATATAATGCGGTGGGATTATCTCAAAGCTTCTCGCAAAATCCTCTGCTTTCCGTTTCGACCGTTAGCTTATAAATAGTAACAAACCCCTTTGAAATCTCCACTTCCGTTAAGTTTTTTGCCATCGCCCTTGCAACAGTATTCCCCACTCCCGTTCTCGGTGATTTCTCCGGTGAAGCAGCTCTCGGCGGTGATCTCCCCTGCATCAAACGCTTTCGCTTGAATCAACTCCGTTGGCTCAAACAAGCGAAGTTCCTGAGGTAAGTTCATCAAATCCCTCTCATCGGCCTTTATTTTGAATCTCCATTAATCTTTTAAGCACCCATATCTCTTTGTTCTATTTGATCCACCTTAACCCTATTTTTCCTTTTCACCAGCATATTAGAGGCCAAATCCTGATTCCTGTCCTCCAAGAACCCAACCACTACTACTTTGGTCCGATGGGCAATCCTGACCCCATAGAGTTCATCAACGCCGAAACCAACAGGATCCCGCATAAGCAGACCAAAACAGACCAAGTCTAGTGGAAATCAACTTTCAGGTCTTGGCCATCAAAGTTGAATGGATACAGGACTTGATACAAAAGAATTGCATCTGTCAAATAAGCCCATCGAGAAGAAGTGAGAATAGCTCAGTGCCTTGCCCTATCCTTGGCCGAAAACAAGAAAAATGAGCCGATGCTATCTGCAACCAGTTACATCTGGTCCAATACACTCAATGCTTTTGTGTTCAAGCAAGGACCCATGACTCCAACCCTCCTTGACTTCAAGATGCTGACAACCTTGGATATCCTTACATCAGCCAATCCCTTCAACTTAGACATAAAGTGTACTCACAAACTCAAAACCAAGAGCATTGGAGGCCGGTCTAGATATATTTCAGAATACATGGAAACTGGGGCAGTCTCAGAAAGAGAGCATGTTGCCTTTTTGGCTCTGTGGTTGGAAAGATATGCATTCTGTGGATCAACTTGTGGCTCAACCACAAACTATCAACACTTTGCCCAGCCTTTAGTAGAAAAGAAGAAAATTTCTTTGGGCCGATATCTGCTTAGGGCAGTTTATCAAATGATGCATATAGCCACCATTGACATATTGATGAACCGACCTATTAGTTTTGGAGGCCCTTGGTGGTTCACTCAGCTCTGGCTCAATATGCACACCAATATCATGGCTAAAAGAACATCTCTGACTGTATCGGCTTTTCCTACCAATTATGCCGATAACGAAGAATCCAGCACATGGAGATGCATGTTGTAGACCCCCGATTTTGGAAATCGGAAATCTTATGCGTTTATCCGTACCAATCCCTGGATCAGTAGTTGGTACACACATACATAGCCGAATCACAACATATCACGAATGAATTCAGGCTAAAGGGGTTAAATGCTTACATTAGGGCCAGGCAGGCCAGCAACTATCAGAGAACAACAGCGGAAGACAAAACAGTGCAAGGGCCCGGTTGACATGCCACAAGCAGCCGACTGGGGAACGAGACCTAGAACGGGACCGCACTCCGATCATCCTGTTAAGTACGCAAGCGTACCAACAAGGGCTTCTCTTCAGGCACTCTGCTAAAAGATATATATAGAGCAACAATGAGTACAAAAGTACTCAACAAGCCATCACACAAGAATGCATATGGTAGAAGATATTTCAAGGGATGGCTTCCGGTTCTTTTGCGTGAAGCAAATTTTGTAAATCCTTTCACAAGCCTAAGACCTAGCATAGACCGGTCAAGTTTTAATACCATAGTTCATTAATCAACGACGGTTCTGTCCACCATCCATTGTCATCCAAGGATAGCTTCCCGCCATTGTGTCGTCATGGTTTTCTGGGGTCTACCCCTTCTCGCTTCTCGAGAAGTTGAGCCACCAGCACATAAAAGTCATTATGCATCCCCTTCCCAATCAGTTTAAGGATTTAGAGTCTAGCCAAGTGTAATACATGTCCCGGTGCTCAATATCCGTGAGCACGGCTATTCGAATAGATTTGATTACTCACACTGCAGTGGATGTACACTTTACCCGTACTCCGTAACTTGCCCAACAAATGAGCCGAAGTCCCAACGAATGAGACGCGTCACGGCAAAGCCTTTCAATAACCTCACATTGGCAGTACCCGCTCCATGAACTTACATCCTCATGCACTCTAGGCGTACACGGTTTCTAGCAGTGAGAGGAGTTCTGGCGCTCCCGGGAAGGGAAAAACTCACACATGCATTAAGTTATATTAAAATTTAGGTTCACACGTGACGGTCCTACCGGTGGCTACCCCACCGTAGGCCCCGCCCCTCATACACACTAAGAAAACCACTATGCAGGGATACTGCCTCCGGTCGGTTACTTACTCCGCTAGGTCTATACCCATCCGAGAAGTACGGTTGTACGAGGGTCGTTTCATGCTTAGCTTCATGGCTCGGTCCTTAATTGACCGGGGACGGTGCTAGCCTTTTCCGGATACCACCCAAATCCACCATCCGCCCCAGTCGAAAACAACTGTTAAATTTTTATTTTCCTTTCACAAATCATGTCATCAATGTCATGGCAATGTGGCGCTCATGTCTCCACGTGCCGCATCTCAATTACCTTCCCAAGGTAATTGCCCAAGCATATAGCATTTTGATAAATATGAGTATGCAAAGTTCTAAGTTAGCATTACTAAGCATCTGTCATAATTGACTAGGGACTCATACGTAACATGGTTACAAGGGGATATGGGGTAAACAACATTCAAGGCATGGCATAACAATAAGTAGGATGTTTATCATTGCATGCATCTTTATTTGTAAACAAAGTAATTTCGCAATTGGGATCAACATGTTCAAGGGATAGTGATGACTTGCCTTGCTCAGGATAGTCCTTACTCTACAATCTTGATCAACCTTCTCCTCCTGGAGCAGCACACGTTGCCTCACGACTAATCGATACACCAATACTATAATACGCGAGAAAAACCAATATTCAACCAATCAATCAATCATGCGCGAACAAATATAAATGTTGAAGTCGCAACTAGGGCCGCTCATATTACTCGCTTATATCTAAATATAATGGTCATAGTATCAAGGTCGGATTAATGAAATCACTTCGGCGAATTATTTGATTAGTTTACCAATCGAGCCATTATTTTAATTATGGATAGATTTTACCCGACGCTATAACAGGTTAATAATTATCCAAGCTCTATATGTCAGATTGGCGAGGTTGTTAATATTAGATGTGCGGATTATCTTATTACATACTGTTATAACGGATAATCCTAATCCACATTTGGGCTACCATTATATGAGGTCAAGATTTATAATTAGTATTTTGTCTATCTTAGATATTCTACCACATAATTTACCTTTTAGTGGGTACAACCAAGTTATACATATACTACTCTATACCATATGACATTTATTAATCTCGTATAAGTGGTTTAATCATATTAGCATTGTTATTATTATTTCGCAAATATGCTATAAACTGACCTAAGGGTATCCCTACAAACTTACAAGGCCAAGCTTATTTAAATAACCTATGGGTCATGGGTTTAATCATATATATATATATATGTATATATGGTTAGTGATAATAAATGGCACTAATATTTTCCTACATGCTCTAGCAAGTTTTTGAAATAATACTTCCAATTAGTTAACATGATTTTCATAGTGAATAAACATGTTAGAGACAAATGTTATAATATCCACTGTACAGAACAATATCACTTTTATTTGTTAGCACCTCTTTAAGTTAGTTATTTATCTAATCATTTGATATTAATTATTTTATAGATACAAATATATTTTATTAAATAGTGAATTATATATTTATCGGAAAGTTCATGAATTTAGATGAATTTAGGTTCAAGTCTCACACAAATCGGAGCTAAAACGAATAAGTTACGCTTGTTCAAATATTCAAATTATTTTGAGAAAATTGTGAAAATGTACTGTTCATAGGTCATTTACTCTTAATCCATTTTATCCTAATAATTTTCCGTTAGCCGATTAAGGTATTAGTTTATTTCAATTTACGCGATTCCGAATAAATGGGACTCGGATAAATAATAGTTAACCCTAGACCGAAATAAGATACTCTACATATTTAATACTTAGGTTCCGATAATAATCGACCCTAACGAAAGACCAAATAACCATATTGAAAAATCGGGTTGGTAGATAAATTAACGAGTGAGACATGAATAGATAATTAATAGACCAACTATCTAATCAAATCACCGATTGAATAGATAATCGCAATTTATCATCCATGGATTTTGTTTATAAATAGTCGACGACTAATCCACCGATTAATATATACGCTTTTGATATAACTAGTGAATAAATATCTAAATAGTTAGCTAAACAAATAACCCATTAAATAAATAACCAATTTAGCGAATAGTCTCAATGTACTCAATGATCCCGATTTATTATTCTAGAAATTTAACCGACGATAGATTTACCGGGTGACGTATATAACCCAATAAATACCCAAATAGTTAAATGAATAACCCATTAAACGAATAATCCTAAATATTCACAATTTATTCCCTAGGGGTTTTCAAAATAATCGACGATAAATTTTTCAACGAACATATTAAATTTAGTTTTTCACCCCAATTTTTCCCAATCTCTTTCTCTCTATTTTATTTTTTTCCATTTCTTTTCTTTGTTTCTTTTTCTCATTTTCTCTCTCCTTCTCTGTATCTTCTTCTTCCTCTCTACTCTCTCTCTCTTTCTCTGCTCTCTGTGTGTACAGCCGGCAGGGAAGGGGAGGGGGCTCGGGCGGCGCTTACCGGCGGAGGCGGTGGCGGCGGCGGCGGCGGCGGCGACCGGGCGACGGCGGCCGGTGGCAACGGCGGCAACCAGCGGCGCGGCGGCAGCTCGGCGGCGGCGGCAGCGACTATCGGCAGTGAGGGGGGGGGGAGAAAAGGGGAAAATAGGGGAATGAGCTCGGCCGGGATGGGCTTTTATAGCCGGCCGGGGAGGTGACGACGCCGGCGGCGGTGGGCTCGAGGTGCGCCCGCGATGGCGACAGCGCGCGGCGCAGCAGGCGGCAGCGGCGCGGCAGGCGCGGCAGCGGCGCGGCTCGGGGCGCGAGGGCGCGGCAGGGGTGGGGCTCGAGGGGGGGGAGCGGGGCTCCGAGCGGCGCGGCAGAGCTAGCTAGCTAGGGTTAGCAGCGGCGGTAGGCGGCAGTAGGCTGTCGAGAGGAGGAAGATAAACAGTAGTTTATCTTTTTTTTTTTTTTTTTTTTTTTTTAGAGTTGTTTAATTCCACATTTAGAGCTTTCCCAAAATTAATAATGATTGATATTAAAACTTATAATAGATTTAATAGTTCCTACTTTCCGGGGTTTTTAGGGTTAGGGAGGAATTTAAATAGGAAAAATAAAAAGGGTTCGATCCGTAAATTTCCTCGGCAACCAAATTTAATACTAATGTCTAAAAACCTAAATTTTTCTCATAAGTTGTGATGGTGCAAATGTATTTTTATTGTGTTAATTAAATGATTTTAGCCCCAAGATTAGTCTAGATAATTTGGAGGCTTTCGATATTTCTAAAACTAATTAAAATATTCTAATGAGACCGCTATTAATATAGTGACACCTTGGTTTAATTTATTTACATATTAGTTTATTTTATATAGGGGGATTTGACTTATTTGGTTTTTATTTCATGAAGACATCCATAGACTCGGTATAATATTGATCCCAATATTGAATTAAATACTCCCATGAGCCTATTTTACATATAGAGGTCAATTTAGTTATATGACCAATTGTTTTTATATGAGCGAATTTTATGCGACGGGAGACTTGATAAATTGTTTTAAATATTAATTTAAATATTCCAATGAAACATTCATATATAATAGGGTCATTGTAGCGATGTCCATTATTTCATGTGTACGTATATTTCATGACACCCATCACATGGTTAAAGTATTTATTATTTGATCTGTACTTTATATTACAGAAGTTAATAATTACATTGCACTTTATTTGGCTTGCTTTCTTGTGCAAAAATATTTATAGGGTTAATAAATAATATATTCTTGTAAACTAGATTTATTACCGAGACGTTTATCCTCAATTTATTTCATCAGTGTGACAATTTATAATTTGGCAAACAATGGCAACCATAACGTCCAGCATGATGCAAAAGTTTTAAAAAGTTCGAAATTTTAGTGATTTTTATTGCCGGAATTTTCAGGGTGTTACACATGTCATTTGGAGAAGCAGTCTCAATATATCCCGGAGTCGGTCAGTTAATACATGATTTTAAATTATGGTACAATCGGTTCTATGATGGTCCTGAACTTGCTGCTAGAGTTTGAACCAATTTTGAACTGCATGTGGATCTGAGGTTAAGTGATTTGAATGATGAGACTGATCCAACATCCAGAAACAACTTCGTGGTAGCTATATCCCCTTGCGTCTTGCCAACTGGAATCTCTCAAGGTAGAAATGTGGCGACTTCATATGAATTCTATCATCCAACATCGACTGCTAGAAAGTTAGGATTAGGCCAACTTCCCATCAGCTTACCCCTCACCAGGATCATAGAAGCCAGAGGCAAAGTGACATAGGCTATAATAGTGCACAAGTTGCTAAATCTTGAAGGCCCCATCTTAGGTGCTTGTGATTATATCAACCTTGACCTCTTCAAACACCTGATGTTTGAGCAATCGTGGGGGGAATGAAAGAAGCATCTATTCATTTTGCCACCAAAATTCTACTTTACCATTATAGACTACACCATCCAGCCTCAAGTCAATTCTCATCCCTTGTACTTCTCCATTTTTATTTATATTTCACATTGCATTCTCCTGAATCTCCACCTCCAATAGTCAGCGTGAGCAATCAGTCGATTGTCTATGCTGCAACACTATTTCCTTCAGAAGAACACCTTCTTCCTTCGCTGATCAGATTGAACGCTCCAAAAATAACCTCTCTCCTCCAAGGTGAAATCAGGGAGCCGATAGCCAAGAACCCAAATAAAAAAGGAGCTGGCAAGTGCAAACAATCCAAGAAAACTACCAAGAAGCTAGCAGCCAAGAAAAAGAAGACTAGCAAGGGTGATGACCTGGAAGATATTGATTCAACTTTGGATCAATTCTTGGAAGATGAAATAATGGACGAACAAATTGATGAGGCTGCTACTGAGATGAGTGAAGAAGAAGAACAGTATGATCAGGACCCAGCCAATGAACCTGTAGGTACTGCTAAGGACCCAACAGATGAACCAGTCGAAGCACCCCCATCGTCTCCATCACCTCCTTACCGGATACGCAAGGTTGTTGCCAAGGTTGGAATAACTTCATCAATTTTTCTATGAATTCCTTTCCTTTCAAGTTCTTCACTTAGTTTTTCATTGTTCTTTCTACAAACAGACCAAACTAAAAAAGGACAAACATCACCAGCTCGTTCTCCTCCTCCCCAGGCTGCATTTGTATGTCTTTTTGATCTATCAATATCAAATCACTTTTGCTGATATTAACTCCATACTTTATTCATCAGCCTCGAACCAAATCGGACGCTCATAAGAAACAAGATCAGCCGATGCCATCCAAGATCAGAACACCTTCACCAACACTCCCTACTTCTCCAGTGGTATCAGTAAATTTTATTCATATCGGCTCTACTTTTGATTAAGACGATATCACATTGTATACTTGTAAACTTTTAGCCAAAAGGTCCATCGCCTCCAGTTGATTAGCCTGCTTCAAGTGAACACACATTATCAGTGGCCAGTTGACAGGAAGATATCCAACTACCCCCTAGATCAGGGTAAACTTTAGTAATTCAATTGTTATCATATCGGCCAAAATATCCTTAACAATTCATTCCTTTGACCCTTTGCAGAGCTTAGCCGATATGTTCTCTTTTGACATAAAGCAGTATCTTGATGAAGATAAGGAAGAAACAACAAGTTTGGCTATGGCATAAGTATCAGATGATCCGAGAACCAGGTTGATCGACATTGCTGACCAGCTAAACGCCTCCCTTGATGCCTTGGTTACAGACTATGGGCCAATTAGACAACGGTTCCAAGAGATTCAAGATCAACTACAAGATCATCTCCCCTGTTGTATACTTGGAACAATACCAACTCAAGATTCAAAGGGCGATGAAAAGAATGGCTGATGTCGAGAAGCTCAAGCCCTGGAATCAACTATTGAAGCCAGCCACCAACAAGTAAATGACGAAAAAGCCAAATTGGATCAGCTTGTTGCAGGCCCAACCGTGCTCCATCAGAAGCTTGATGCACTCAAAACTAAGGAAGTTGCTCTACTGGTGGAACTCAGGCAATGCCTAATGGATATAGATTCCACAGAGAAAGAAATAGTTGATCTGCCCAAAGCAACTGAAGAACAAAAGTCTAAATTGAAAGCATCGGCAAAGCACTTAGCTAATTTGACCAAATCAATGAGTCGATCCTAGGTTCAGATGTTGAAGACATGAAAATCATCGAAGAGATTGACAGCCATCGTCTGCGTGCCATCAACACAATCCAAAATTTTCTGGGTTGATGTAATGTCTTAAGCTCCAAAACACTTCTGCAACTTTAAGTCCTGTAATATTTTTTGAATCGGCCATCGAGACGACAATATGTTTACTTATATTATACTTGGATTGTTTGTCTAAGGGCAATATTGCTATATCGGCCATCTCAAGGTGATGTAATTTACATCGGCTATAGTGAAATTATTGTCTTATCGACTGTGCCAATATTGACTCGATCCTTTGAAACTTCTTGCAAAAAAATTCAAAACCCAAAATTTCAACTTTGTATCATATATGCCCCCCAATTTTGCAGTATGAGAAGTCATGCTTCCAAATTACACTTGATCTAAGGGCAATAGTATATATCGGCCATCTTAAGGCGATTTACTTTACATCAGCTATATCATGAATCGGCTAAACAACCGATTATGAATTGATCCAAACACTCGGCTAGTATTTCTTCACCTATTTTCCAATAAGTGCTTTACCAAAAACTTTTCCATCTAATCCCTCAAGCATATAGGCATTCTCAGGAACACAACGATGAATCCGAAAAGGTCCTTCCCAGTTAGACGACCACTTGCCAAACTTATTATCTCTTAACCCTATCAGCAATATCAACTTCCAAACAAGTACTCCTTATGTGAAAGACTTTGGCACCATTTTTTTGTATTGCCCCAAACTTCTGACAATCTTGACAACCTTCGTAATATTTGAAACAATCTTCCAGCATTGTCGGCCAAAAATATCCAGTCCTCCTAAGCAACCATTTCATTTTGTGAGCCAATTGATGCGTTCCACAAATACCTTCATGAACTTCACTCATAACAACTTTAATTTCTTTCAAACATAAACATTTAAGAAAAACATCATCAATCGTCCGACAATACAAATCATCATCAAGCAAAACATACTTAAGAGCTTTGTATTTCAACTTCCTCGAAGCCGATTGAGGAGGATTCGTCAAATATTCAACAATCTCATACCTCTAATCATCGACATCAAGACTTGCGATTTCCACCTCAATATCTTTCAATATCAGCTTATAACCTGATGCCCCTAGAGCTAAGTCATTAGCCTCAACATTTTGCTTCCTGGGAATATGCCTCATTGTGATTATCTTGAAATTCTTCATCAACTCTTGACAATATTCATTATAGACTCTCAAAACATCATTTTTGCACTCATAATCCTCAGACAATAGTTTTATGACCAGTTGTGAATCACCAACAATTTCGATAGCATCGGCTTCACCTTCTTTCAAAAGTTGTAATCCTTTGAGCACTGCTTCATACTCTGCCTGATTGTTAGTACAATATGGTTAAATTGTAAAAGAAAACTCAAAACTTGCCCCCTAGGCAATATAATGACTAAACCGATACCACAACCATGCCTACAAACTGATCCATCAAAAAACAAAGTCCAAGGCACCAACTCGACATACCCCATTGAATCATCTCGATGCTGGACAATGAAATCGGCTAGGGCTTGCCCCTTGACTGTTTTGGCCGATTCATATCTAAGATTGAACTCTGTCAATGCAAAAATCCACTCCCCAATCCTTCCTTTCAACATGGGTGTCGATAGCATATATTCGACCACATCAGCCTTACTCACCACAATGCATTCATTTTAAAGTAGATAATGCCTCAACTTTGTACATGAAAAATATAAGCATAACACAACTTCTCTATAGGGGTATATCTTGTTTCAGCATCTAAAAACCTTCTAGTAAGATAAAAGATTGTTCTTTCCTTCCCATCGACCTCTTGGACCAAAACTGAGCCGATAGACTTTTCATCGATAGATAGATACAATCTGAATGGAACCCCTTTTTGTGGTGGTATCAAGACTGGTGGAGAACTCTAATATTCCTTGATATTATCTAAAGCCTTCTTTTGCTCTGTACCCCAAAGAAACTCTTGATCCACCTTAAGTCTCAATAATGTGAGTGAACAACTCAATCCTTCGTGACAAATTTGGCATAAACCTTCTTACAAAATTGATTTCACAAATCAATGATTGCAACTTCTTTTTGTTCTCTCGGGGTTTTATACTTTTGATAGCATCTATACTTTTATGTATGATCTCAATCCCCCTTTCATGAACCAAGAAACCTAAAAACTAACCAGCCGATACTCCAAAAGCACAATTGTTAGGATTCATCTTCAAATCATACTTCCTTGCGCTCTCAAGTACTTTTCGTAAATCGGCCACACGTCCATCAACTTCTTTTGATTTCAAAACCACATCGTCAATATAAATTTCAATTAGCAAACCGATGAGATCATGAAATATATAATTCATAGCTCTTTGATACGTCGCACCAGCACTTCTCAATCCAAAAGTCATCACAACCCACTTATACAAGTCGATTGCCCCAAGATACCTAAAAACAGTCTTGTGGATGTCTTCTTCTGCCATAAATATCAGATTATATCCTGCATTCCCATCCATAAAGCTAATGATCTTATGTCATGACACTACATCAACTAATAAATTCGCAACCGGCATTGGGTATTCATGTTTGGAAGTAACCTTCTTTAAATCCCTAAAGTCAACACAAATCCAAAGCTTCCCATTCTTCTTGCTCACTGGTACTATATTCGACACCCACTCAGCATATCAGCATGGCCTTATAAAATTAGCATCATACAATCTGGTAATTTCGGCTTTGATTGCCTTATACATCTCTACCTTGAATCTCCTTGGAAATCACACTTACGAATGTCAACCTAGGTTTATCACCTATCCCAATATCAACTTGTTCTAGCTCATTGGTCGACATAAAACTTTGCCCCAGCTTACCTTCTAATTCGTCAACAACATCTTCAGTGGAAGGATTGGGGCCATCAACCATGTTTTCAGAGCAAAAATTGGGGTTCTCCATCTCCGATCGACTGTATATCACAATCGGTTACTTTTAGAAACTCACATTCCCAAACTTTTCCAGAAAGACAATCAACTCCTTCTATTTTCCAAATAGTTAAATCGGCACTAGCAACATGTAATGACCTGTCGGCTTGCACGTTTTCTACATGGTCCCCTTGCCATTGAATCAAACATTGATGCATTGTTGAACGGATGCAACAGTTAGCATGTATCCAATCTCTCCCCCAACAACAAGCTACACGAACCCTTGCCATCAATAACAAAGAATGTAGTAGGAATTATCTTACTGCCAACTGTCAACTCAATATTTAAAACTCCCCTTACTCCCAAAAGAATTGCCTCCAAAATCTTTTAGCACCATGTTGGTCTTAATCAAATCTTCTGCAAACTTGCCAAGTTTCCTGAAGGTAGTGTACGGCACCATATTGACAGCTGCTCCTCCATCAACTAACATCTTCGACATCAACCTACCATTTACAAATCCATTAATATACAATGGTTTTAAGTGCTGATGTTGGGTATCCTCTGATTTATCAAATATAGCCCGCTCTGGTAATAATATTAAGCTAGCCGATGGATCACTTATATCTTCATCGGCAGAATGAACACCATATTCTGTGGGCAACATAAACACCATATTAACTGAAGCTGAGGCTATAGCTTTTCCTTTAGCGAACGCTGGAATTCTAGCTTTAACTTTATCAGCTGGCACCACCTTGGACTTAACGCGCCACTCTTTCCTTGTTCGCTTCAGCCGATGGTTGTTTTGTTCTTCAACTTCTTGAATCTGCTCTTTGTCCTCAACCTCTGAACTCTTCTCTTCTGGTTTTTAGTAAAAATTCCTGTCGGGCACCATTGTCGATTCTTGACTTGATCAACTTGATCGTCTTGCGCTTCATCTTCAAAACAATCCTGATGAATCGGCCCCAATCTCTCATGAACTGGCGACCTCCTTTGTTCTGGCTGATTCTCAAACTGTCTAGAACTACTAGCTCGAGAAGATTTGCCATATTGCCTAGAATCACTACACCCAAGGCAATCCTTGATTGATGGCAACCTCATCCCTTCATTCCAGCAGAACCTAAAGAATTCACAACCCCAGTGAGGATCAAAACAATCCCTATCTCCCTGGTAATGCATGTCATCATGATAGCTTTCCTGGATTTGTTTCTCCTGTCTCCTCTGGTATTTGTTGACCAACTGATTGTATTTGCTTTGTGGATTAGTCCGATGATGACTCATATTGGTCCTTTCATCATCAAACCTTGCATGGACCATGTTGACAGGAAAAAGGATGACCATCAATCCTCACCGGCTTCTTGCCATCATCAAACTTTAGCCCTGCTCAATACCCGATTGGATCTGTTGCCTGAATATTTTGCATTCATTAGTGTGATGAGATCTTGTATTATGCCACTTGCAAAATCATCTCTTCCTCAATTCTCTAGCCGATGGAAGCACATACCCTACCGGCAACACAATCTACTTCTCCTGTAGCAATAAGTCAAATACTTATCGACTTTGTTAATGTCAAAATCATATCTCTCTTCTTTTCCACCATCTTTAACCCATTGGCACATAGTAGTTTTCTTAATCCTTGACCACTCAGCCAAACTAATCTCTGGGTCTTGATCTTCATCTGAATCAGAGGCATAATTGTACACATTGTTAACTTTCTTTGCCAACTTTCTAGCCTCGTGGAATCTTTGCTGATGAGCTGATACTTTCTGAGCTAGATGTGCCAAACTCTCAAAATCTTGTGATGAAAATATTTCTCCTATCGGCCCAAGTAATCCCTGGAAAGCTATATCAACTAGTTGTGAATCGGTTAAACTCAAACTGTAACATCTGTTCATTGTATCTCTAAACGTTTGAATATAGTCCGGCACCGATTCATCAACCTTCTGTCATATTGCAGTCAAGTCCGATAGCTTCTTCTCTTGAACCCCATTAAAGAAATACTTATGAAACTGCTTCTCCAAATCAATCCACCCCCTTACTGAATTATAAGGCAATGAAGAAAACCATGTAAAGGCTGACCGGATAAAGACAAGGGGAAAAATCTGACTCTCAAGGACTCTATAGCCGATGCCTCACCACATTGTACTAGAAATTGGCTGATATGTTCATAAGTTGAAACATTGTCCTGCCCTGAGAATTTAGAGAAATCTGCAACATTGTATCGGTTTGACAAAGGAACCCTATCAAAGTACTCAGGGTATGGGTGCCGATACATGGTTCAACTATCTTTTGGCTTCAGTCCAAACTGTTCCCTCATCACATTGGCAATCATATCAACTAGGGGTTGTTGCTGCACCCCTCCTATATACTATTATTCATATTGATTGTACATCGCCTGAGGTGGAAACTAGATTTGAGATCCTTCCAGCCGATAATGCAATGGTGATGAGGGTTGGAACTGATTGTGAAAACTGAATCCAATAGTTGGTTGAGTTTGAAACTAAAAGCTCTGGGGACCCACATTTACATATTGAGGTTAGATTGGTTGTGAAGGTCCTCGGTCGAGAATATCAACTCGTTCATTTGTATTGAAGTCGAGGGCTACTGTTAGTGTTATGGATAAGGCAAACCCAGTAGTCTTGGATTAAGCTCGGTGGTACCCACCATATACCAAGTCTTATACAGGATCAAGCCTCGCATACGGAAGGTGTTCCGGATAAGGAAGGAGAACCAGAGTTCAAGTTGGAAACTACAAGGACTAATCGGATTGTATCCACACTTGTCTCCCTATTTCTACTTGGATAAGGGGATATTTGTGGTAAAAGATATAAAACCCCCTAGGAAGGGAGACCAAGACACGGTCAGTTAGACTAGACACCAATACATGCCACTAGACATTGACGTCAGAGACGAGCCTAAATGGACCCAATCTGGTGCCGCGGAGGCCGACAAGTGGGATTTAGCGCTATCACTGATCTTGCCAAGTCCGTATTCAACGAGGAAGACTCCCCTATTGTTGACTACGTGTGGTGGTTCATGCCGCCGTGTCGACACCGCCTTGTCAACGACGACTAGATACGTTCTCCCAAATATTATACTTGCGTGATTCTGATGAATAAGGGCAACACCGGCTTCAGCCAACAGGAGTAGGGCTATTACCTATCAGTGAAGGGGTCCGAACCTGTATAAAAATCCTTATCTCCATCTCTTTTACCTCGATCTCGCATATACCCTGGTACTAACGATCCCTATACCATGCAAATACCGTAGTCGTGATCTATAACATCGACAGTGGCGCGCTAGGTAGGGGACTTGGTGCTTCAAGGTTTCAGCAAGATGGGTTTCGAGAAGACGGATTCTCTGATGACAAACTACTCGATGACTTCGGCGATAGGGGGATACGACCCGACCGAAGTGCGTTCTCCAATGGATCGGGACCCTCGTCATCTCAAGCTTTGACAAAGTCATTGTCGCTGTGAATTTTTCGACGAGAGATACTCCAATGACTTTCACCCTGGGAGATTTGACCCGGCCAGAGTACGCTCCCCGACTAGATCGGAATAATCGTCACCAACAATTTCATCTATCGAGATCATTCAAGCTTTCGAGACACTGCCGCCATGGAGAATATCAATTTGCTATTTGCTGACCACGAGATGTATGTGCGTGCAGATCACTTCCAAATTGACATTTGCCAGAAAAATCTATCAGATCGGATCAATCGACTTCCATCCATTGTACAAATCGAAAAGAGACGCAGTTGCCGAGTAGGTCTAATAGTCAACGATATCATCAAACAACCAATCTCTTAGATGACGATGCATCCATGGGTGTCATATGTGAGTCGGATTCTATTGTCTTTTGTCTGTCACCAACAGACTCTAGTCAGGCAACCAGTAGGCTCGCGTAGGGATGGCAATGGGGCCTCGATCCCCATTCCCCGGTGGGGATTTCCTCTGTTAGGGTGAGCTAACGGGTGAAATCATCCCCCACGGGGTCAAAAACGGCCGAAATCAGGCCCCATCGGGTGGGCCAGGGATGGGACCGTTCCACTACTCCCCAGCCCCGTATCCTCATGGGCCCCGAGATATGTCAGCCCATGAGCAAACACTCTAGGGTGGTAGTCCATTTAGAAAATAATAGCCTAACTACAAGACCCAATTAGAGACAGCATATGTAGAGTTCATTTCCATCCCCACTCTCATTCCCTACACCTCCCGGCCGCCGCTCACAGGCACGCGGAGGAGAACAATACATTGTGTTTTTCTTGATCGACCGATCCCCTTTCCTCGAGTGTCCCAGCGCATCTGTTCACTATACTTTTCCTCGGTTACTTTCCTGCAATCCTCCATCTCTTCTCTCTCGATGAAGTCTGAGCAACAAGAAACAACTGGTGACGGAAGAGAGATGGCACGGCAAGCTGAGTGCCCAGGCTTGCATGACCTTGCCGCACAGCAGCGTGAGGCAGCTAGCAGGATGGACTAGTTGGACTAGTCCTAGCAATCCCGTGGATCCTCCTGATGCTTTGATATTTTTTCTTAATTTATTTTGTTCTTGTGCTGCCTGTTATGGGAATGGAAATAGAATTGCGATTACTTTCGATGGATTTACTCGTGTACATCTGTACTTTGAATAGATCTTTGTATACTAACCATATTTCGAAATATGCCCTTCCAATTGATTTGTTAAAGTTTTTCTCTGCTATATGTGTTCCTTCCTACTTCAAACGTTGACTTCTTTCCTTTGCGTTTTTCCGGGTGTGTCGCCCCGCGGGCCCCCGAAACCCCGATGCAGAGCGGGGACGGCGGCAATGCATCCCCGATGCGGGGGATGGGGGCGGGGAATAGGGGATTTCGAGCCATCCTGGGATGGGACGGGTGACCACTATCTGTCAGGGATGGCCCGTTGCCATCCCTAGGCTCACGGGGAGAGGCTACTATCACACGGCATCCACCAAGTCAAGCACGTCATCGTGTACTGCTGCTACATCTACTCGGATAGAGCAGGCCATCAAAGAGGAACAGTACGATCAGGTATACTACTACTGTACCTACGTTTGCATGTGCTCAGATACATACATACTAGGAGACTCCATATATGTCGTCCGACAAGTATATATAGAGGTAATTAGCAGATTGATTTTTTAAATTAATCTACCGTAGATATATCCAGCATATATCTATAAAGGTACATAATATTTTATATGCAATTTATCGTACCTATATTTTTCAGATCCATACGATATTGTCAGATCTATAATTTATTACATTTACCTAGAGTACGTTTTTTATACAACGTCTGTTGTGCGAGTGCTTCCTATGTTAGGCCGACTACGATCTAATACTGGGGGCTCGCTCTGTTTCTCCTATATAAATCATGTTTATGGTTCACATAGTACCTGATATTTCATCTGAATCTGCTCGTTATATTCGGATAATACTAGAAGATTCATGCAGTTTTTTCAGTACATACTCGATATTCTCTGCTATATGTCTTGTCTGATAAAAAATATTTTTTAGGAACAATCGAGCACTTGAGTAGGCACCGGTAGGGTACAACACCATTATCGAGAACATTCTCGGACGAATGCAGAGTTGTTGGACCAAACCTACTAACGAAGACCGATGACCTATCTTACATATAGTGCCGGTCATGTCCGGACTATTTGAGAGAAGGGTTGTTACGGACAATCCCCTTGTGAACATTGTCGGCTTGATCACCTAGCATGATTGTGAACGGACATCCGATATGCTGTAAGTTGGGTATGTGAGTCATGCTGGCCACATGAGATGCACATGTAATAACCAACTTTAGTGCCCCTTCGAGTGGTCGAGATACGACTACCCACCTGGTCTGAGTACAGGGGCAGTAGCTATCTCACCATCTCTTCGAGTTCCCTTCGAGTGGTCGAAATACAACTACCCACCTGGTCTGAGTATATGGACGGTAGCTATCTCACCATCTCTCCGAGTGGTCGAGATACGACTATCCACCTAGTCTGAATACAGGGGCGATAGCTATCTCACCATCTCTCTGAATTCCCTTCGAGTGGTCGAGATATGATAACCCACCTGGTCTGAGTACAGGGGTGGTAGCTATCTCACCAGCTCTCCGAGTACTCTTCAAATGGTTGAGGTACGACTACAACTGGTCTTCGACCAGTAGCGTAGCGATCCTCGCACTACGACTTCGAATGGTCGAGGTACGACTACAACTGGTCTTCAACCAACGACATAGCGGTTCTCGCACCACGACTTCGAATGGTCGAGGTACGATTATAACTAGTCTTCAACCAGCGGCGTAGTTGTCCTTGAACCATGAATTCGAATGGTCGAGGTACGACTACAACTGGTCTTCACCAAGCGGCGTAGCGATCCTCACTCCACGTCTTCAAGTGGTCGAGTATGTCTATGTACCTAGTCTTCGACCAGCGATTGTAGCAATTCTCCAACTGTTTTCGCGAAGTGATCGAGTATGACTAGACACCTGGTCTTCGCCTAGTGTGGTGGTCATCTCATCACCCCATGTGCATCAGTCTTTGTAAGTGTTTATGCATATGAATGTGCAATATTTGTCCATTGATACTCTTTTCTTATATCGCCTTCTCTCGAAGTCGATCCTACTGTCCTCTTACGCTAGTCTGGTATACCTTCGAAGTTCTAACGGTCCTCAGCTGGGATGCCCAGAGCGGATAAGGTGATATCAGGCGCTGCAGAACCAAATGCATGTCATAATTGGTCATATCAGAGTGCTCAATGGAAGCGAATTAACCAAATCGTGTAATCGGGAATTGATTTTTCCCAACCTCACAGCTGGGTGCTAGGTAATCGCAGCTTCAGCTTGGTTTGTTATAAGATTTGAGCTGTCTTTGTGGAAAAATGACTTTTCCATAAAGATATCTGGGGGCTAGAAAGGGTATCATACTCCGATTGCTGAGGGTAGCTCTAGCGAGAGTACTCTTTTATTGTCATATGTAGATTCAATTTATTTTCAATTTTCAATCCATATTATATCATGTTACCCTAAGCGTTCACTTGGGGGCTTTTTCTATCTAATAATTTGGTCTAAGAATTGATTTCAGGAAAATCTGATATCAGAACAATTAGCCTCTTTTTGGAGTAACAAAGACTGGCTGGAGGCTTTATAGTAGTCGGTTTGTACTAAATAAAGCTCAAACCAACAATTCTTGTACTTGACTAACAGACATGACCAGGGCACATAGTAGTCGAATTTTGCTTTCGATTAGATGGATGCTAGATTAGTAAATTCAAGTTCAAGTCAACTTCTCAGTTCAGGAGAAGAGAAGGACCCCATCGCGTACTCTGCACCAGCTCGGCTGTTCGAGAGCGATTGGAAGAGTTCGACAAGGGTGTTGACGACGAAATTTGGTAAATCATGCATCGAATTTGGAAGGAAATCGGTAACAGAAACAGAGTATAAATCGGCTTCGGAACTGCATCGGCTACGGTGTGCATCGGCTGATATTGAATCGGACAAGGAAGCTGATGTAGCCGATTCCGACAAGGGGATATTGGAACCATTGTCGGGTTCGTTTAAAGTGCTTCATGAGGATTGCCACGTGTGGATTGAGTCCGAAAAAGGCAATTGTATCTATTAATTAGGAATAGTTTGTTAGTTTCCTTTTATCTTTAGGAAAGTGTGTTTAGTGTTCGATAAGGACTTTATGTTTTTCCTTTTATCTTTAGGAAAGTTTGAGTCGTGTCTGATATGGACTAGTATCTACCCATGGATATAAATATATACACCCGAGGTCTATGTAATATATCTGTTGAACAATACAACTACTCTCGGTGCATCGCCACCCTCTTTCTGATGTTTTTACTTATCAACCGGTGGAATTTGGCACCTGACGCGGGGCTGCATCGGCTTTCAATCTCCGGCGAAGGGGTAAGCCCTACGTTCCGTCGGGTCCTGGTGAATTTATCAGCTACATTGGTGTTGTTCAAGGCTGCATCGCTTCGATCTCTTGGATCGCTCTGGTTTGGTTGATATATTTATCTGATATCTCAATTCTATCTTAATTGCATTGTGTTTATAGACGCATCGATTTAGTTGGAACTATCTCGGTTAAGTCTGATCTTCTGTCTTAGCGGATATATCTCTACAATCACAATGTTGTTTTAAATAGATTTGTTATATCCATCACATTAGACAGATCTATCGGTTCATCAAGTATTAGATTATCATATACAATCTCGTGTTGCATCGGTTAGGTTCGACCTACTAGATTGTCATTGATAACATAAATTTTGTTAAGCCGATAGGTTCAATCTAATGTTTTATCGGAGTGCTAGCCAATGAGTTATCATATACGTTATATAATCTAGATTGACAATGTTTTCTACTTGCATCGGCCGATCTCTATCTAGCGTTTTGTCGATATCGGCTAGATTACTTTGTTGGCTTAGATTATCTAATGTATCCACCACCCTGAAAATTAGTCAAAGGCTTGATTGTCTAGATATTATGTTTCTTTTCATACTTAGTGCTGCATCAGCTAAGTTTGATCAACTAAGTCGTGCTTAGAACCATAATCTCTAGCCTGCTTCTTGATTGCCAATAAGGGTTTCATCGGGGTTTCAGCCAATGAGTTATCTGGACATTGCATCGGCTTATAAGGGTTACATACAAGTTGGATTTAGCCGATGACAACAAAGGTTTCATTGTTTATATAATCATTTGGATTTAATGACATCGGATCTCCAACCTATTTATGCTCTAACTTTCGGATCAGTGCTTATTCAATCTATCATCACTAGCCGATTGGTTTCTACTGGATTATATAATTGTTATATTACATTATCATCAGCCGATTATCTTTATGTCATTATTTGCTCAAGTATCAAGATCTATACTGGATATCGGCTGGTATCGGCATCGACTGGAATCACTCCATCGGCTTGTCAGCCGATTGGCTATTTTATCTGCTATTCACATATCTTGTCAGTTGCAGGATCAAACTGACTGGCACGCCCATATCTCATCATTATTTTGGACCTGCTCTGGAGCTAAGCAGATCTCCCAAGCCGTCGTGATTTTACGTCAACACATTTTGGCACGCCCAGTGGGACACAATTTTTATACCTACATGTGTGAAGAACAAGTCAACGCCAAGATCATGATCGCAGTGGAGGATTTGACGGAGGAACAGAGGCAAGAGATGGAGCAAGCAAAAGCTGATTTTCAAAAGTGTTGCCTCCAATGTTTCGTCATGACACCGGAAGGGACAATTCAGAAATCTCAACTTCCCGAGCCGATGATTGAAATACTTCAAGATAAAGTTGATGAAACAGTTCATCGCGCATTGTTTAATCAATCTGGAATTTTGGTGGACACATTGCAAAATTTGATCAAGGGAAAAGTTGATGAGTTAATTGTTCAAAGAGGCCAGCTCGGGGGGCAGATTGACGAACAACAACAATATCGGCCAAAGGAACAATGCCATCAGATGAACAATGGTTGGGCCGATAGAATTGCGAAGTTATTAGAGGAGCAGTTTGGACTTAGACCTAAGGAGCAGATCCATATGTATCGGCAGCCATATCCTGAATGGTTCGATAGAGTTCCGCTTCCATACCGATACAAGATTCCAGACTTCTCCAAGTTTTCAGGGCAAGATGATATATCTACAATGGAACATATCAGCCGATTCTTAGCGCATTGTGGGGAGGCATCAGCTGAAGAAGCTTTGAAAGTTAGAATTTTTCCATTATCTTTGACTGGATCGGCTTTCACATGGTTTTCATCATTACCATCAAATTCTGTTAGAGGATGGACCGATCTTGAGAAACAATTTCATGATTATTTCTTTGCTGGAATCAGTGAAATGAAGCTTTCAGACTTAATATCGGTTGAGCAGCAAAAGGGAGAATCGGCTATGGAATATATTCAAAGATTTCGTAATGTCCGCAGCCGATGCTATAGTTTGAGCCTAAGTGATGAGCAGCTAGCCGATCTTGCATTCCAAGGATTGTCAGCACCTATCAGAGATATATTCTTTTCCCAAGAGTTTGATGATCTAGCTCATCTAGCGCAGACGGTATCGGCTTACGAGAGCCGATTGCAAGAAGCAAAGGAAGATCAATTTTGGAGTAATCAAGGCGAGATAGAAGAGAATTTTGAAGCATGAGTCCTCATACTCCAAAACTGGGGGGCATGTGTTGATGACAAAATTTGGTAAATCATGCATCGAATTTGGAATTAAGACCGAAGCGGATTTGGAAGGAAATCGTTAACAGAAACAGGGTATAAATCAGCTTCGGAACTGCATCGGCTACGGTGTGCATCGGCTGATATTGAATCGGACAAGGAAGCCGATGTAGCCGATTCCGACAAGGGGATGTTGGAACCATTGTCGTGTTCGTTTAAAGTGCTTCATGAGGATTGCCACGTGTGGATTGAGTCTGAAAAAGGCAATTGTATCTATTAATTAGGAATAGTTTGTTAGTTTCATTTTATCTTTAGGAAAGTGTGTTTAGTGTCCGATAAGCACTTTATGTTTTTCCTTTTATCTTTAGGAAAGTTTGAGTTGTGTCCGATATGGACTAGTATCTACCCATGGGTATAAATATGTACACCCGGGGTCTATTTAATCTATCTCTTGATCAATACAACTACTCTCGGCACATCGCCACCCTCTTTCTGAGGTTTTTACTTATCAACCGGTGGAATTTGGCACCTGACGCGGGGCTGCATCGGCTTTCGATCTCCGGCGAAGGGGTAAGCCCTACGTTCCATCGGGTCCTGGTGAATTTATCAGCTACATTGGTGTTGTTCAAGGCTGTATCGCTTCGATCTCTTGGATTGCTCTGGTTTGGTTGATATATTTACCTGATATCTCAATTCTATCTTAATTGCATTGTGTTTAGAGACGCATCGGTTTAGTTAGGACTGTCTCGGTTAAGTCTGATCTTCTGCCTTAGCCGATATATCTCTACAATCACAATGTTGTTTTAAATAGATTTGTTATATCCATCACATTAGAGAGATATATCGGTTCATCAAGTATTAGATTATCATATACAATCTCGTGCTGCATCGGTTAGGTTCGACCTACTAGACTGCGTTAATAATATAAATCTTATTAAGTTGATAGGTTCATGCTAATGTTTTATCGGAGTGCTAGCCAATGAGTTATCATATACGTTATATAATCTACATTGACAATGTTTTCTACTTGCATCGGTCGATCTCTATCTAGCGTTTTGTCGATATCAGCTAGATTACTTTGTTGGCTTAGATTATATAATGTATCCACCACCCTGAAAATTAGTCAAAGGCTTGATTGTCTAGATATTATGTTTCTTTTCATACTTAGTGCTGTATCAGTTAAGTTTGATCTACTAAGTCGTGCTTAGAACCATAATCTCTAGCCTGCTTCTTGATTGCCAATAAGGGTTTCATCGTGGTTTCAGCCAATGAGTTATCTGGACGTTGCATCAGCTTATAAGGGTTACATACAAGTTGGATTTAGCCGATGACAACAAAGGTTTCATTGTTATATAATCATTTGCATTTAATGACATCGGATCTCCAACCGATTTATGCTCTAACCTTCGGATCAGTGCTTATTCAATCTATCATCACTAGCCGATTGGTTTCTACTGGATTATATGATTGTTTTATTACATTATCATCAGCCGATTATCTTGATGTCATTATTTTCTCAAGTATCAAGATCTATACTGGATATCGGCTGGTATCGGCATCGACTGGAATCACTCCATCGGCTTGTCAGCCGATTGGCTGTTTTATCTGCTATTCACATATCTTGTCAGTTGCAGGATCAAACTGACTGGCACGCCCGTATCTCATCATTATTTTTGACCTGCTCTGGAGCTAAGTAGATCTCCCAGGCCGTCGTGTTTTTACGTCAACAAAGGGTTATTGGATAAAGCGATAGTGTACCCACCGAGATGGATTTTTTTGACATCAATCCAAATTCTCGATTACGGATAGACTAGGAACTTAGTCGCAGACTCCATACCTTCTCGGTTGTCCGAGAACGGTTAGGCGAGTTCGACAACTGTTGTTTCAAGATCTCCGGTCGAGAACATCAACTCGTTCATTTGCATTGAAGTCGGGGGATACTGTCAGTGTTATGGATAAGGCAGACTCAATAGTCTTGGGTTAAGCTCGGCGGGGCCCACCATATACCAAGTTTTATATGGAATCAGGCCTCGCATACGGAAGGTGTTCCAGATAAGGAAGGAGAAGCAGTGTTCAAGTTGAAAACTACAAGGACTAATCAAATTGTATCCATACTTGTCTCTAGTTCTACTTGGACAAGGGGATATATGTGGGTATAAATACAAGACCCCCTAGGAGGGGAGACCAAGACATACTCAATCAGAATAGACACCAATACACGTCCCGCCAGACATCGACGTCAGAGACAAGCCTAGACGGATCCAATCTGGTGCCGCGGAGGCTGACAAGTGGGATTTAGCACTATTCGAGGAGAAAGACTACCATGTTGTCGACTACGTGTGGTGGTTCCTGCCACCGTGTCGACGACGATTAGATAGGTTATTGAAAGGTTCACTTAGGCCTAGAGGGAGGGGTTGAATAGGCTAATTAAAACTAAAAGCGGAAGTAAAACTCTAAACAAGGTCCGATAGATCAGATAGTCCGAGTTGGATTGGACTGTTTGACAATATGAGGGACACAAGCAACAACCTATCGATCTACTACACAAGCATGAGTATAAGCACAACCAGCAACTAGACTATAGCGGCACAACAAGGCAAATAGTAGAGGAGAGGGAAGAGTGAATATCACCGAGATTTCTTGCCGAAGTATTTCCTGGAGTTGAAATCCTTGAGGGGCTTTTACTCTCCGTTGAGGAGCTCACAAAAGGTATTCACTCCTCCTTGGGGGTCTTTGCTAACCCTTTCCTCAACAGGGTGCACAAAGCACTCCTCCTTCCACTAGAGGTATCTCTTTCCTTGCGGAGGCGAGATCCGGCCTTCACAAACTTCTCTTGGCCCACCATAAGTAGATCGGTGGCTCAATAGCGACGCCTAGCCGTCTACGAGTCCTCAACCTCCAAGATTAACAAACACCATACAACTCTTGGAACAACCCTAATGCTCATAATCGAGTGAAACACACAATAGGCTCCCAAATACCAAATCCACAACCACCAAGATCCAACACACCAAGCACACAGAGGGATTTGAGAGGGAGAGAAAGAGCTCAAAGATCCAAAGCACCTTAGCACCAAGCTCAACCCAAAGTGAATGAGAATGAATGAGTTGGGTAACCCTAGAAAAGGCTTAGGTGGGAGGTATGTATAGATCCCCCAAAATGTGGTCGTCGGGGGGAATCTTTTCATCCCACATCGGACAGTCCGAAGTAGTATCGGATAGTTCGATATTTTTAGCCCTCAAGCAAGCGGAAGACATAGAACGAAGTTCTTTGAAATTTTGGACAGTCCAATCTATCGGATAGTCCGATTTCATGTCAGACAGTCCGATGTTTTCAGAACTAAAAACTTCATCCTCAAACAGAGACTCTAGTTCCATGGAATTTCAGAGTCTCTGAGTCATCGGACTATCTGATCCCATATCGGATACTCTGATTTGAACTTAGAGAAACTTCACTCAAGAAAATATTTCAATTCAAGACAGAGAGTGAAGTTCTAAGAAAAATCGGATTGTCTGATATATCAGATAGTCCAATGTATGATCGGACAATCTGATGTTTTTGCGTCAATCCTCAGTCCAAAAGACAGAGACTGACATTCCATGGAA
Source organism: Oryza punctata (assembly GCA_000573905.2). Classification (NCBI taxonomy): domain Eukaryota; kingdom Viridiplantae; phylum Streptophyta; class Magnoliopsida; order Poales; family Poaceae; genus Oryza; species Oryza punctata. The sequence goes on along the minus strand of CM002495.2, from coordinate 18,773,281 downwards.
TTTCGGATTATCCAACACATCGGATAGTCTGATATAAAATCGGATACTCTGATTTGACAGCAACAAGAACACTTGAAATAAAAGATTTTTGAGCACCAGTGTTCAACCAATTATATGCATGTGGTACCCCTCTTAATAGTACGGCATCCTAAAATCAAGAAAACAAGATTTACAAGAAATTACCACATTCAAAATGCCGCTAAGGTCTTGTTCAACCTCCATCTCCTTTTGATCCTTGCATCCATCTCAACAAAAGTCATTAGTATATTTCTATTTGTGTTGTCATTAACACCAAAATAAATTAGAGGTCCTAGATGCACTTTCAGTTGTCCCAAATATTTTACTTGTTTGATTCTGATGAATAAGAGCAACACCAGCTTCAGCCAATAGGAGTAGGGCTATTACCTGTTAGTGAAGGGGTCCGAACCTGTATAAAAAACTTTGTCTCCGTCTCTTTTACCTCGATCTCGCATATACCCTGGTACTAACTATCCTCATACCATGAAAATACCATAGTCGTGATCTATAACATCGACGGTAGGGGTTATTACTAACCATTTCCAAAAGTCTTGGTGAATATTTGTATGCATGTGAAATATGGATGAAAACCACCCGCCATGTGACAAAATACACCTTCGAACAATCGGATGCATTTACACGGATTGTAGGCTCCACATGTCAATCAAAACCACCTAGAATTGAGCTCAACCAAAGTGCAACATGTTGAGGGCCCACCAGGCAGCCTTCCAGCCAAAGGAGTAGCTGGGAGGTGGGCTAGATGTTCGGTCGAACCGTCATTGCCCCCTCTCGCCATCTGCTTCCACGTGTACGCTCCTGATGACTCCCCAATGGCGGTTATGCGTGATTCTCGGGCTTAACCGACCTCCAAACCATCGTTACAACACAATATAAGGAGGAGAAGCTCTCACTCTCAAGACACACAACAAGTGAAGTACAACACACTTACGCATTTAGACTACTCTCTATTAGAGTTAGAATATAGGAAGAGAGTGAGGGGAAGCTCCGAAAGGAGTGCCCCAAATGTCGGAGTTCTCTCCGGGGGAGCTCCGGAGGAGTGCCATAGATGCCGGCATTCTTCCAGTGGAGTTCCGAAGGAGTGCTGGAGATGTCAGCACTCTCTCTGATCTTGTACCTTGACGGATGCTTCTTTTATATAAGTATTCGTGATCTCTTTTGGTATTTACTTTTCTTCCTTAAGTAAGATATATTCTCATCGATGAACTGAGTTCATCGCTCTGCTTAGGTAGAGTACCTTAATCTTCTATAAGGATCCAAGATTACAGTAGTAATTAATAGCATAAACGTGGTGTTTAGGCTAGAGGTTACATTTGTTTGTTGTGTGCTTCACGGATTGTAGAGGTAGTGTGGGCCCCCGGTTTTATACACCGGAAACCCTATGTGATTACAATACCATTCCCTGGATTAGTAGATGGTACACACATGGCAAAGTTGTATATCACAAAGCTGACATCGTTATACAGGTTTTACAATACATTAATAATACAAGGGTTGCCCGAGTGGGACCCAAATAGACCAAGCATGATCACTTACAATACCAAATATCCGAAGAAGTAGATAAGGTAGCGGAAGTGAAGCAGCAGTGGTCCGACTTATTCCACAGGCAGTGACTGGTGAACCTAGGTCCCTACTCGACCATCTTCGACACCTCTTCATCAGCATAGCACACATACGGGTGAGCTCCAACGTCTCCTTCTAAAAGATTTAATTAAGCATGGGTGAGTACCAACCGTACTCAACAAGCCACTACTACAAAATGCAATTTGTGTACAAAGGAGTTCAAGGATGGCTTGGTTTATTTGCATAAAGCTACGTTTCACAAATCGTTTCACAAACTTATGAATTAGCAGTTTTAACTTAAAACAGCATTAAGTTAAAGTTTCATATATCATCGAGGGTTCATCCACCTTCCCCAAGCCTCGCTTGGTCCAGTTTACCCTCGCATCAGTTTTATACCATCATCACCATTTCGACTTTCCCACACATTGGGCAAGGTCACACCTTCCAAATCTATTCTAAGCAAGATTAAAACTTATGAGGCTAGTCAAGAGTAGTACAAGTCCCAGCGCTCAATTAACCGCAAGCACGGCTATTCGAATAGATTGGTTTACTCACGCTGCAGTGGATGTACGCTTTTAATCCCGCACTCCGTGACGCACCCAACACATGAGACTTGTCACGGCCCGGTTTTTCAGTCATCCTCGCATGGCGGCACCCACTCCAAGGACTATGGATCCCCATTGCACCCCGGCACACCAACCCTACCTCGAGCCGTCAATGAGGGAAGTCCTGGCGCTCCCGAGATACTAGGGGGTTATACAATATATAAATAATATACTTAGGTGCATTTTAGGTTTTTGCCGCGATGTTCAAACGATCGATCAATCACAACTTCCGTCGCAATCGTAACAACTGCAGAACCTCCATGACCAGGGTGCCGCCCCCACTCGGGTTTCTTAGTCCACCGGGTCTATAGCCATTCAAGAAGTGCGGTCGTACTCGATTCGTTTCCTGCATAGCTTCTTGACTCGGTCCTTAATTGACCAGGGTCAGCGGCTTGCCGTTTTCAGAACCACCCATATTCTATTCATGCCGCCCCAGTAGAAAATATTTTGTTTTATTAAGTTTTTAGTTTTCGCGAAATGTTTTCAGTTGTGGGTGGCGCTCATGTCTCTCCCCGTCTTCCGACAATCACTCACACCGAGTGATCGCCACAACCCACATCCATATAATAAGCATGGAGTGTATATTCGTTTATACAAGCAATGCTAAGCGGTGTCAATAATTGACCACGCATAAATAATATACTCGGGTAATAATGAATATAATAGCAATTTCAAGGATGGCACACAAACAAGATTAGGTACGCATTTTATAATTAGCATGCAATTTTATTTGCAATCAACACATTTATAAAAGGAGGATCATCATGCTCAAGGATGGAGGCGTAGTGACTTGCCTTGCTCTGTCAATGAGGCGTAGTGACTTGCCTTGCTCTGTCAATGGCTTCTCGTCGACTACTGTGGCTTCGTCTTCACGAATGTACCCTGTTCGACGAACGACGGGTTAACGACCGGTCTTCCTAATCTAACATAAAGGGGCAAAATCCTAGAAAAAGGCCAAAATGCAAAACCAGTGCCATTGGGTAGGTCTTGATTTTAGAAGAATTTTGGTGAAAGTTTCATCAAAATCCGATTTAAAACGAGTGAGTTATGGCCTTCCAAATTTTCAAATCTACCCTATAGTTCAACAAATGATTTTACTCATTTATCGTGTGACACATCCAATGATCCAAATTCATCAGATTATTTAGATCCGATGGCTCCCATCCCTCTCTCACAGAAAACAACACCGACCTCCTCCCTACTCCCATCCCTCTCGCCGAAAACAAAGCCGCGCCGCTATCGCCGCCCATCGCTCTCCACCGCGCCGCCATTGCGCCTCCGCCCTCCCTCTCTTTCAGGTGGCTGCCCCAACACCAGGTCGCCGCCCGTGCCGATTTGTTCCAACCCTACCCTCCGCCGCCCCGCAAGTCACCACCGCTCGCCTCGCAGGTCGCCGTCGTGCCGCCGCCACCCGGTCCCCGTCGACCGTCGCCCACAGCGCCTCCACGAGTCGCCTCACGTCGATCTCCTCCGCGTCCCCCTTCTGTGGCCAGATCCAGATCGGCGGCGAGCCCCGGCCACCAATGACGGCGCCCTTTACTACTTCGTCGGAAGTTGCTCCGACAACCTCCTCCTCGGCCGTTGGCAAGTAATTTGACTATTGCAAATAGTACAGATGTGAAGGGGATCATCCTTTGGTTTAATCTCAACGCCGATTTTAATACCACACAATTGGTTGAGTTAGCAACAGTAGTGGTCAAAAGTGGAGGGGAAGGATTTATTTTCACACAGTGAAGTAGTGACCGTCTTGCTCCTTCAGCAATTGTTTGTGTTGATTTAGAGGTTGCCTTCAAGATTCATCAATATTTCAGGTATGCGTAAGGTTAGGATTTTCATATGCATGCTTTACACAGCAAGTTGTTGTTTGTTGAAGAAAAAAAACTGGCAGAGGGCACTACCATTTAACAAATAGCATGTCAAGCAGTGAAAAATTAGCGTTCAAGTCATAATTGCTTATAGCAATGTTGCCCTTAGACTATGAAATGGGTGGTTGATATTTGTTTTTCTCCATCCAGTAAAAATAAAATGACTAAAGAAATGGATGTTGTTTGTAATGATCCCTTGGACCATGAAGGAAAAAACTGCTAAATCGATTGTCATGCAGCAACGACTTGTTGTAGAGAAAGAGGAGACAAGAAATAGGAATAAACTTACATCTTATTTCTTAATTTGATCTTTGTATAACTTACATACATGTCTAATAATAATTTCCTTAACTTTTTCTTTTGGAATGCTATTTTGATGTTGAGTGCAATTGTATTGTCAGCATTCTAGGATCTTTAGAGTGTTCATATAGTGCATCATTTAAGTTTTTCCATTTCCCATTTTTTCCATGTCAATCAAAAAAAATGGTAAGTTCAGATTGTTATGGTTCTGTCTAAAATTTTTGGGGGAATGTACTACTGTAGGCATATGACACTAGGTCGACTGTACATTGTAGATGAGAACATTTTGTGAAAAATTAAAACCATCTCATTGCGGTAGTGTCCGAGTTGTGAATTTACGGATGAAAACATCCAAACTGAATGAAGTTTGTACAAATGTGGCTGTGATTAATGCGTTTAGGAGGTCACCTATGTTTTGTGTTTCTTCTTATGCGATCTACACTTTTTTTTTGCCTCCAAATCTTGTTTGGGCTTTGCTCCCTATCCTGATTTTGTTATGCTCTATGCCTCTTCGTTGCAATGAACCTAAAAAAAGTCCGGAGCAGTTATTCTAGATTCAGGTATTTTACCTATTGTAACATGTAGCAGTTATTGTTTATTGTGTTCTTGGCTCAACGTGCAGCTCTCCAATTTTGTTCCCCTTTTTTTTAACCAGATTTAGATAGTAGTTATGTTCTTTCTGAAAATGATGGCAGTGCCAGCATCTATTATTTCTAAACACACTTGTCTACTTTTTGCAGTTTACTCCCATGGTACTGAAGGATCTGATTCTGATTGCAAACTAGACAATTCAAGGGTACATCCTTTGTTTTCTCCTTTAGAGAAATATATTCTAAAAGGAAACTCTGAAATATTTATCCAGACAGAATAACAATACTTGTTGTTCAATGAGGATTGTTACTATACTTACACGAACAACATGGTAATTCTTAATTTATACACTCAGCCTATTTGCAGATATGTTTAGCTTGAGGATTTTTTATTTTGCAAGAAACTATGCATTTTATGGTCCATTGTGTTGTTGTAGGTTTGTAGGTTTTGTACTCTAATTTTGCCCCTGTTTTTCATTCTTCCACCTTTTCATGTGTTCTGGTTGTGCTGTCATTATTTGAGTTTCATAGTACTGGTCCTGACCTGGTTGTGCCCTGTCATTATTTGACCAAATCAAGGTCTACTCTGGGCTTCTTTTGTGCCTCTTTTCCAATTAAATGTATATAAGACCAAAGCAAGGCACCCCTTTGTTCCAATTTAATGAATAATGTGCATTCTGATTTTTTTTCTAAGTGAATATATTATTACCTATTTTTCATGGTACCACATTTGTTTTGGAACCCATTGCCTTGCAGGAACAGAAGCTACCCATTGAAATTCCGTGTCCCTTTTCTACAACCCCTATACCACACAGGGTCCTCCCTGTACTGAATGTAAAGACAATTTGTCCTATTCTTTGTGCTGTTCTCAATGATTATTTGATTTCATAAATTGACTATTAAATAGAACCACTGTGGAGTTCGGCTTAAATTGCATTAACTATCCAGTCAATAAATTTGTTCTTTATTTAGACCAAAGCTTTGTCCTGACTTGTCCTCAGCAAACACTGGCCATAAATAGCGGACAACACCCAAAGCAAGCCATTCTTGTTTTTCTGAGTTCTGATTCTTTTTCCAGAGTGAATTTTGTTGGCTAACACCACAGCAACAGATGGTAATGCAGATCAAATAGATCTTTTATTATCTTACTGAAAGACATGAGTTAATAAACTAAGAGCCCTTCTTGTACAACTGAACCCCTACATCCCTTTTTGGGTAGTATAAATCTAGCTAAAACTGGTGACCAGTTTCAACTGCCATTAATATGTGCCATCAATTGGGTTTCGTGTATACTACAAATTTAGGGAATCAATTGAATTCCATTGTACTAATGCAAGTGATAATATGATTTTATTTCTGTATTCCATTCTACTATAAGTTAAAAAAGAGGATGGGGATACCTAGGGAAATATGGTCATGCAATGGAGGACAACAAATAGATTGTCAGCGAGTTATTAAAACGAATCTATATATTAATAGCACAATTACCAGGTCGAGCTGCCGGCCATAAGAAAGCTCAGTGTCGCATTTATTTTCAATCATCTTTTCAAATTTCCTGCAGATTTATAAAAAAAGGTATTTTCAAGAAAACACCATTAGCAAAATCTATGCATTTATAGTCTGCCAAACATCAGGTAGTTTAGTTTTATGTTTAACCAAATGAAGCATAATGTATAATCTTAGGATTACACTAACTGTTACTTTTTTAAATGGGAAATATATACGTTTGTTCCCATTATATTTGTTTACATCTCTGTCAATCACATCAATGTTTGTTTACAAAAATAGGAAAGAGTAGTAAAAAAGAAGTGGATGTATTAGTTCACTTAAAAATGATAGTGGCCATTATGGTTGACTGCTCTGAGGTTAAGACCAATATCCTCATATATGCTATGCATATATTTTTACATGGTTGTTTCCTTATGTTTTTTTTTTTTTTTGACAATATAGTTTCCAACTGGACGCTTAAGCAAAGTGCCTCGCTCATAGATGACACTGCTTTAAGACATAAGAACAACATCAAGAGCTATTTTTTTTTGTCTGATGTGTTATACTGAGTGATGATTATGCTCATGAGGCATCATATATTGTGTGAGTTTTGGTGTGTTGAATGCTTTAATAAGGAAAATAAAAAGAAAATACTCTCGGTAGATTCTCCAAAGAATGATTTACTCTCCATTCTCGTGTAAAACAACATGGTTGTTCCTTTTTTATTTTAGATGCAAATGCAGAACTTGAAATGCAAGCAGCTGAGTTGAAGTTAACTTGCTAATGGGGTTGAATGATGATTATATATGAGCTTGTCTGAACTTATTTCTGAACTTTGGTTGTTACCTCATATGATTGGATTCTATTAAATGCTCTTTTCTTCTTCGGTATATAATGCTTGTGTTTATCAATCTGATGGAATGCTAAATGTTTTCCACATGTGCAGAACAAGTGTAATTAGCCGTTGGAGTGCTTTTTGAAGTAGACATTATTTGTTCTAATCATCTTTGAGACATTATTTGTTCTTCTCAACTTTGAGGACTGACTGAGATGTAATCCTGGATAACGTGTGAATATCTCAAATGTGAACTGGAATGGTCTATATATCAAACATCACCGAAGATCTATAGAAGATAGCTAATTCAGCTGTACATGTCATTGGTTGTTCATTTCGTTGAACTGTGCATTGTTGAGCGATTAGTAATGATTGTCCCTTAATTATGCACTGCGCACTGACATTAACCAACATTATAGTGCCATGTAACTTGAGATATTCATAATTGCATCTGAACCAAATTGTGTCCGTAAAATCTTTGTTTGACTCCACACGATTTCATATTCTCTTTAATGTAATTGCATTTTCGCCATAATACCTGATTAAAACATTACAATTACAATGTATGGTTATGGCACTACTATGCAAGCCATGATTAACCACTAATATAAAAATTTAGCAATTAGGTGTTGACACAAGGAGGCCACAAACTGACGAGCGTACTGCATTCGGAGATATTACCAATAGACTAGATGTATTGCAAACGACACCTTTAACACCTTCTAATGAGGTATTACGTAAGCAGGAAGCAGCTAACCATATGTATTAAAAAATAAATTGGCTGTTCATTTAAATACGAATATATTATGAAGAATGTATTTTGTTCGGTAAATATTTAAAAAAAGGCTTTTTTTAACGAATCGGTACTAGAGTGTGCCTATTTCATTGAATATAGTGGAAGAAAAGGAACCGTACAAAAGGAAAGCTTTGTAAATTTACAGGAAAACTAAGGAATTATTTGGGCTAGCCTTTTTGTGCTAGCAAGGACCCAGGTCTTCTTCTTGCTTTAACTTTGCGGGGCGCAAAAGAGTTGGAGATTTGGTAGGGAAAAAAGTCTTGAAAACCCATATTTTAGTCCGTTGCTCGAATAGGTTTCAAAATCCATATTTTTTGCTAACGTAAAACTTTAAAAAGTATTAAAGATAAAAAATAGAATAGCACCGTAGCGTTTAGCACGGGCATATTACTAGTTTGAATTAAATCAAATTAGTAGTGAAACCTTCCTGTTTAGCCATTTATCCACATCATTTTGGAATTATTTTTGTATAGCAAAATAGCTTGTATCACTGACAGATGGGTCCCACAGCATTTTCTTTCGTAAAACAATTCTTTTCGTTAAGAAAACGACTGAGTCAATGACAGGTGGGCCAGGGTCAACATTGACCTGGTCAAATTGACCAGTTAAAGTGGCATCGGGCCCACTTGTCAGTGACGCAGGGTTTAAACAAAGGTTTTAACACTTTTTTAATAAATGGGACCCACATGTCAGCCTAATCAAGTTAATTACTTTATTAACTTAATTACTTTCATTAGTTTTAATAAAATCGTTTTTAGAGGTGGAGCCCCGCTGTCAGCCTCTCTCTCTCTCTCTCTCCCTTTCTTCTTTCTCCGTTCTTCTCCCTATCTTCTCTCCTGCGCGGGCATAGGGCAGCGCCGCCGCTAGGGTTGGCTCGCGCGGCAGCGCGCGAGGCCGTGACCCGGTGCGGCCGGAGAGGAGAGGTCCGCGGGGACCTCATCCACCCGTGGTCGGCGGCGCAGCAGCTGCGATGGTGTGGGGAGGCATAGGCGGCTGGGTATGGCGGCGCGGTGGCTCAGGAGGAAGAGGTGCCGGCAAGGCGGCGGCCGTCTAAACGAGGAGAGGCCGGAGGCGGTCTAGGGCACGAGGGAGGCTCGCCGAAGCACGTGCTAAGGCGGCTGGCGGCTGGGTAGGGCTGCGGTGGTGGGAACTAGCGGCGGCCGGAACTCAGTCTTCGGTCAAAATTGGCCGGGGCCGAGGCGCATTCGGCCGGCGCTTTGCTCCAGGAAGCATCACCAACGCATGGGGAAGTGATTTCCCCGCTTAATGCGGATGGAGGTGGCCTGAAGCGGCATGAAGTCGACGGGCTCGACTCCAGCGTGATGGCGCGCGCATGGTGCGGGGATGGATGAAGGGGTACTAGGGAATCTTCCGACGGAAGGGGAGAGGTTGGGGTGGAGCGAGGGTGACGGGAGAGCTCATCGGCTCGGTGCGACGCCGGACAGAGTAGGGCGCGCACATGTGTGCGCGGGGTGAGGCCGATTTCGGTGGTGCCGGCCGTGACGGAACAGCGACGAGCGGGGAGGGAGAGAAGGGGAGTTGGTTCGTGTTCTCACCGTGCGGCAGTCGGGAAGCGGCACACCATGGCGGTGACGACGGCAAAACGACGGGCGTAGAGGAACGGGTTGGGGACGGTTGAGCGAGCGGTTCATCCTCGTGGTTCTGCGGCGACGATGGCATGCGGTCTCACGGCTCGTGGCGCACGGTCGGAGCATAGGAGCGGCGCACGCGAAGGACAGGCACGGGTGTGGCGCGCGTCGCGGCTCGTGGGCGTCCGTGCCCCGCCACCGTCTTGTCACGGCACCGTGCCAAGCGGCGCGTGGTGCTGTTCGAGCGGCGTGGACTCGATGCCCGACACGATGCAGCGTCGCGTCGAACACCTTGCGTGCGAACACGTCCGACGGCTTGGCTTTGGCTCGGCATCGACGCGGCGAGTTCCGGCGACGTTGAGGTACGGCGGGAGGATAGGAAGGCGGCAGCTGGCTTGGGCCGAGGCAAGCCCGGTGGCTTGGGCCGGATAGGTGGGAAAGGAGGAAAGAAAATGAAAAACCAGCGAAGACGTGAAGTAGACTTCTGCCAGATGGAGTTTGGGCTTGGATGGGATAGGCTGGCCCGAAGGGGAAAGAAGGGTGGAAAAGAAGAGGGATGGCTGGGCCCAAAGTAGACTTTTCCTAGAAAGGTTGTTCAACATAAGGTTCTTAGGAAATTATTTCGTAAATAAGACTTTTGATAAGTTTTTAATTAACATTTGTCTTGCAACATTTTTTTGTTTTCAAGAAAATAATCCTTAGGGAGGATTTTTAGAACTAATTAATATTGATTTATTTGAGAAAATAAATCATTGGAGGGGTATTAACTCACAAAAGGGTTTTTAAGGAAAATAGATAGTATCTACTTTTATTTGAAAATAATTCCTTAATTAATATTATTTCATAATCATGGTTCTTTAATAAACATTATTCTAAATTTATAAATGAATTTAAAATTCCAAATTAATATTATTTTGGCACTGGCACAACAGGAAAAAGGAAAAGAAATCCCATAAATTCCAGCATGAATCAATTTTGGAAAAGATTTTTGATTATTCCAATTTTTGTTTCCGGATTTAAAAGTAGAAAATTTTAGGGTGTAACAGGTAGGTGGCAGGTGGTGATGTCTTGTTCGTCCATTGTAATACTCCACATTCGGATGCATCATAGAGTTGTAGGCCGGAGTCTCCTTCGTAGATTAAGTATAAGCCGGTGTCCGAAACAATAGATAGAGTTTTACCTTAACTTAAATTAAGATAAGTAACCCATAGGAATTCCTCTTGTATCCTCACCTAACATATATCTTGTGCCCTTGGGTAATTTAATTACAAGATTAGTTCACACACGTTCCCTGTGGATACGATACCCTGTATTACTTTTGGGTGAAGGCTACAACAGTAAAAAAAAAAAAAAGCTTATCTGAACCTTCCATCTCTTCCCTGTTCCTGTTCGCGCAGCAATGGTTTTCCATTGCAAAGGAATCAAAATTCTTCAGAAGTTTGGATAAAACACCAGATATAAGAAGCCATTGAGAGGCTGCTTCTACCAACCGGGCGCAACACTGAAGGCAATGCAGCTGTAGTACCGCAGCGCAGCCGGTACAGTTATTTGTCCTCCGGGCACATGCGTGCTCAATGATTTGGCATGGAATGGAAGCCATTTGCAACTTAATTTCTGCTGCAGAAAATGTGAGTGCAAAATGCTTCACTGCTCATCTTGATCTCAGATCAATGCCATGATTGTCGGTACGATGTCGATTTGCAAGCAATAGCTGTTCTTTGCAAAAGAAAGAAAAATATTTCGCAGGATGGAATAATAACAAACTGAAGAACAGAAACTCTGAATATATTGGCTCTTGCAGTCTTGCTCTGTAGAGTCTATTCTTGTTGAAGAGATATATGCAGGGGCGGAGCTAGAATAAACTGGAAGATGATGTCACTCGTTTATTTTACTCTATTTTAAATTAAGTTTAAACTTATATAAGTGCCTAAATTTAGATTGAGGGGGTGCGCATATGGTGAAAATAGATGATAGTTAAAAAATTCCTACCTAGCTCCGCCCCTGGATATATGGCTGAAAGAATACAAGTGTGCTGACCTTGTAGAAAATCATGTGAACTTAGGTTTACTCCCTTGTTCTCGAATAACTGATGCTGTTGACTATGATCATCTCATTTTGACCATAAATTACTTTAAATGGTTATATTATAATAAATAAAAGTAGTATGGTTATTTATGATGCTATTACATATTTTTCAGTATTTATAATTGTTTTTAAAAAAATAAACGCATAAACTTTAATCTTAAATAGTGGCTGTGTCAATTATTCAAGAACAGAGAGACGATAAAGTAAACCTGTTTTTGTTTGTTTCTGTGTTAGTTTAAGCATGGATGCACAGATGGCAATATGGCATGGTGTTTTTGCAACTTTAAGAACAAAAGATTAGTGCCTAATGAGTCACTTTTCTGGACCATGGTTATCAAGCTTTATCAATGGCAGAGAATCTGGAGGGCACAAGAAACAAAAGGAAGACTGAAAATGAGCAGAGAGATCAGGGAATAAAGCCAATTATAGCAAGCACTTGTCTCTGACCATGGCACACACACAAACAAAAGCTTGGAGATTGTCACTAACTTGGTAGTCCCTCTTCCTGCTAAAGCTAATAAGCAGGAGGCATGAGCAAGCAAAGCATGGTAGTGTCTGCTTTTGCTTTCAGAATCCATTAAGGATGTTTGTGCCTTTTCTTGGTCAGGATTGCAAAGTGGAGCTGGAACAAACACAGGTTTTGCATCAAAACTATGCTGTTCCTTTTGTGTTGTCTGTAAAAGGATCAATCAGTATGCCTCCAGAGTTGAGAGCACAAAGCTGACTAAAGACTGGCAAACCTCAATTGAGATTGTAAGATTCTTTCTGACTTTGGAATTTAAGTGTCATGGGATTGGAAAGTCATTCAGGAACCAGGATAAGGGCTCATTTTGGATAGAAAGAAAAACGAAGGAAAAATGAAGGTTTGGATCCTAAAGATTCGGTGACTATAGCACCGTTCAGGAAAACTGAAGGGAAATTTCATTTCTGGTGGATTCTACTGAGAAATAAAGGAAAACTTACATCCACTTGGATCTCTTTGTTTTTTATTTCCTACATTTTTTCTTTGCCCACCCTGAACACATGTTTTTAGAATCTCATCTAAAGAATTCCCGTATTTTTCAATCCTCTATAATATACATGCATTCCTATCTTATTCTTGTTATTTTTCCTATTCATACACTTTTACAATCCTATATGTTCGAAGAAGCCTTAAGGAAAAAAACTAAGTGATTTTACGGTCCTAGAAAAGTATCATATTTTGTAGCGTAAAATTTGATAATTCCTTAACGATAGTAAATATTTTTCTCAATCTTAAAGGTTAATGTGACGGATCAACATCTTATAGTATAATTTTCAGATATCCAGAAAAAAAAGGTTTAAAATGTGTTATGTAATTATCAGCATATATTTGGCACTATGACAAGAAGACAAATTACCCTGAGAGATTTGTCATCTAGCATGACGTCGGGATGACCTGTGCTGACTTAGATTGTGACCACAGGAAGGTGGCTAATTTCCTTGAATATTATTTATTTATCTTCAAAACCATTCAACTTAAGCAACGGAAGATTACAATATCTTTCCTTAGGTCAGATTTTACTTAGCTAAGAGCATGACATGGTGAGCATTTAATTAGCAAAGTAGCCATGAGATCTTGCATTTTGCTCAGCCTTTGTCGGAAGCTCTGTGAAAGAACAAATTCACCTTTAGTGCTAAGCCTCTTTCTTTTGTTCTTTCTTTGATCACTTTGCCTTGTGTGTTAGCAACCTACTAAGGAAGCTCCAAAACAAGTTTTTGCACTTATGCAGTTTGCTTGATTTATTGATAAGATTATTCAGTTGTTAGTGGCTCTAGTGTAAGTGAGACAGAATATATCCCTAAAAGTTGCCATGAGCCTACCTTGCTACCATACGACCATGCTAGTGATAGGCTTCATAATTTAAAGATCTGCACTTTTGTATGAACATGCAATGCTAATTGCCAGATCTAGTGTGACACTATTTTTCACCAAGTGCAGCATTGGAAGAAGTCTTAATCTATCTCATTATTGATATAGTAGTATCATCTTTCACTGCTAATGGAGAAAGTTACAAGAACAGCATGCGTGAACATTCAGTTTAAGAGATTAAGATTTACAGACAGATCCATGTGCATTGCATTCATTATCTTTCCTCTTTGATTGGCACCAAGCCATATAATTGCTGTAATAATAGTCCCAATTTCACAAAAGTTTCAAAGGTAAATTGGCTTCACACAATTGATCATAGAATCTCAGATAGGATTTTACAGGCTCCGAAATTGGCATCCCTTATCTTTCTTCTGTGATTGGCACCAAACCATATGATTGCTGAAGAAAAAGGTAAAAGTTTTCAGGGAAGAACGATCCTAGCTAGAAGGTAGGAAACTGCTAGTTGTTATTTGTTCTGAAGCAAGAAATCATTACTGTTTTGTCATGCTAGTGGTTTTCTTTCAGAAGAAAAATAACTCTTGCTGTACAGGGTGTGATGGTGTGACCACAGCTTGTGTTGTGCATGGCAATGTTTCAGTTTTCAGTCTTGCAATTATCGGAACCAGCCACTCACAGAGATTTTAAGATAACAAATGTGTTTTCCTCTCATTGATGAATCATTCATGAGATCATGGCTAGTAATGTCCTAAAGTCCTTCACCAAACTTGCCCACTCACTCCTTGATACCTCTCCTAGACAACCCTAGTGTGAGCCAGGAGCAGCTTCCATCATCACCACACACACACAATAGACACAAACAAAAGGATTTCAATTGGATCATCATTGGCTTTTTTCTTGTGAGGTTGGAGAAATGGAGAGGCTTTGTAGTACCAGCAATTGGCAAATCACAGGCCCTTATCTTGGAGTCAGTCCCCCAATTTGATCCTCATCTTCTTCTTCTTCATGTGATGCATTACACTCTGGCCATTAACTCTTGCCAGCTCCTTGACCTCCAAAATGCTCACCAGTTACCAGCCAGCCATGGATGAGTCCTCTCCTCCCTCTCTCAAGAGTCTCAACCCAGTCACCCTGCTGTACTACTGTTCCCCCAAATGACAATGCATGTCTACCTCATAAAGGATGGCACATTTCTCTCTTGCATTTATTACTGTTCGCAGGGCCCTCCAGTCCAGGCCCTTTGGGAATGCTGGATACCCTGCACAAGGTGTGGTATGACTCATATCCACTAGCAAGGTTTGGATCATCCAAGTTGACAATCTAGTGGAATATGATCATGAACTTTATGCGAATGTCAAATGCGTCATAACGGAACGAGGATTGTTTGATTCCTTGCATGCGTTGAGTTGTCCTGAAACATCGTATCGAATAAAATCCTTATATTATCCTTTTAGATTTTTCTTTTAACTAGAGCCTAAGATGAGCAATTGGGCATCTTCAGAAATCTTACAGCGGGAGGTCAAACAAAATTAATAGAAATATATATTTTTTTTACTTTACGATAAATTGATAAATAGTTTCAGGGCTGATGTACATACCCATCTGAAATTTGTAACTAGTTTCTGCAGTGCAAAAAAAACCTAGATCAGAGAGCATATTTGCAACCAAACTCGCCTAGAAAGTACTTACATTCAGAAGATGCACCTTGTTTACTTCAGAACGGCCTCAAGAAGCCTGTTGAGACCAGAGTGACATGGCACAGTCAATAGCCAGCATGACCCAACCCCAGTAACCTGAATATTATAACTGCATTAAGCCTGAGGCTCGTGATTGCAAGGCCGTAGAGCAGCATCAACTTAATAAGTAGCTATCACGGGGACACGGTTGGTCTTGTTGAGTAGTAGTAATAACAACCCAACACTTAGACCACTTGCAATTTGTAGAAGGCCAATGCCAAAGCCATCCTGATTAGATTATCAGTGCAGATGCACTAGGCAACAATGGGCAAGGCAGCAATCATCTCATGAGCTCTGACAAAGAGCCATTGTATTTTAGTGCACAAGCTCTCTTCTCCAGGAGAACACGCATGAGCATGAGCATGCAGGGCTTAGGAATCAGGAGCCCTGCATTATGTCCAAATCCAGTCACCTATCACAAGGAAGAAACAGATTACTAGTTGTTGATTACAACTACAGAGCATGAGTACTGCAAATCCAAGAGGGTCATTTTCTCAAGATTCTCAAGAGAAAATGACATTGCAACATACATGCTTTGAGTTGATCATTATTGGATTGGATCACTAGGGGATTACATTCCTTTAGATATGTCAATCTGACTAAGAATCCAGTACCACTCCTTTTCTTCAGCTTGACAGGGGAAGGAAAAAAAAAAGAACTGGTGCTATCACTGCTTTTGTTTTTATTTTTTTTCACTTTCTGTTCCTTTTGATCATTGGAACATTGGAGGATGGTCCATGCAAAAGCCACCCAAATCCAAACCATGTAGCTTCAGTTACAAGTTGACGCTTTATAGTTACTCTCTTTGGAGACCATAAAGTAAACTATTTGCATCTGATGTGCTACATAGCTTGGACAATGACACAACCTACTGCCAGCACAGCATTTTAAGTAGGAAATTTGACCAAACTTTTGAACAACTCCTTTTGTTTTACCACAACGAATGCAATTTGATCAAGACAATCAAATTACGCACACCTCCCCCAAATTTCCGGGATATACTGTTTACATTTGGTGATGAACCAGCACTTTTCTCCTACACACATTGCACAATTCTTAAACCCTTATGGTTGCAAAAGAAGAAAAATCAAGCATAGGAAAAAGAACTCTTCTTAGTTTGGCAAGAGGAAGATTGACCGGTTAATCAGATGGCTGTGATCGCATTTAATCTGCGACTGTCCATGTCATGTCACCCTCGAAGATCCAGTGACAAACCTCAACCTCACCAGGTTTTCCACCAAGCGCGATGAACGCTCCATGGGTTGGGCTCCAATCAGAAGTGTCGAGGTGACAAATTGCCACCCCATGATTGATCTTCTGATCGGAGTCGGCAGCCATGATATCGGCCTCATACACCCGCACCTTCGGCACCGAGTGGCAGTAGTACACCAGATACGGGAACAAGCTCTGGTGACACGACACGGACCGAGTCACTTTGCCGCCATCAACACCGGTAACATTGCCGAGCCTGATTTGCCCGCCACTTCCAGCCGTGGTGGCCGTGCTGCGCACAACAATGTCATTGCCTAGCATCTCCACCGCGAAGTCCACAATGTCCTCAGCTGAGGTTGCACACCGCTTGGTCTCACCCCGGCTTGGCGCTCGCTCGCACTCAGCCACCGTGGACGTGACCGCCTTCCCCATTGCAGTGTCCAACGGTACCCCGAACACCTCCGACACCGCGTTCGGCTTGAATGGTATCTTCTTGGCAATGTCCCTTGGCAGGAATGCCCTGGGTGGCATCTTGTCCTTGATGTCGGGCATCGGCATTGTGTTCCCGGACACCAGCTCCGTCTCCCTAAAGAACTTCCCTGGCTCTGGCGACCACTTCAAATGCTGGTGGCCGGAGGACACCACCTCCAATGACATCGTCGTCGCCGCATCTGCCGACGACGTGTTGTGGTACTCCTTGAAATCGACGCCGGACTTGGCATACCCCTTGAATGAATTGTTGGTTCCGGCGTACTCCTTGAAGCTAATGTGGTGATTGGGGTTGCTCCCTTCACCGTATCCTTTGAAGGTGACGCTGCCGGGGTTGAAGGAGCCGCCATAGTTCTGGAACTCGGCGGCGTTGCCGTTTGCTCCCTTGGCGTAGGAGGCGAAGCTGTCATCGCCAACATTGGACTCGAAGCGGTAGCCCTTGAAGGTGTCGACGCCGGCATTGCCGCCGGCGCCGTAGCTCCGGAAGGTATTGTCGGGGACGTTCCCCTCTTTGCCGTAGGCGGTGAAGGTGTCGGTGGCACCATTGGAGGACTCGCCGTAGTTGGCGAAGCCGGAGGCGATGACGTTGGACTCGTTGCCGTAGGTGGTGAAGGTCTCCCTGAGGCCGTTGCCGCTCTTGCCGTAGCCGGCGAAGGTGTTCGACCCGTGGTTGGCCTCCTGGGAGTAGGAGGTGAACTCGCGGCGGCGGCCGTTGGCCTCGGCGTCGTAGTTGGTGAAGGTGGAATCCGGCACGTTGGTGTCGGCGGCGTAGGCGGAGAACGAACCCGACCCGCCCGTGGCGGCGCCGGCGTAGGAGGTGAAGTTGGCGGTGACCACGTTCCCCTCCGCCTCGTAGCTTGCGAACGTGTCCGCCCTCCGCGACGAGTCGCGGCCGTACCGCCGGAACGAGTCGCCGACGACGTTGAGGTCCGGGGAATAGGCGCTGAACCCGTCGGCGCCGCCCACGCCGCCGCTGCCGTAGTTGGTGAAGTTGGCGTTATTGTACCCCTTGAACGGCCCACCTCCGCCGCCGCCGCGTGGACCCGCGGCGAGGGAGGCGGCCGTCTCGGTCTCCGAGGCGGAGGGGCAGAGCAGGACGGCCTTGGCGCAGAGCGCCGGGAGAAGCCGCGGGAGCGCGTCGGCGAAGGAGGCGGCGTCGGCGGCCTGGAGCGGGGAGAGCTTGGCGACGAAGAAGGCCGGGTGGGGGCGGTTGTTGGGCACCCTGCGGTTCCAGTACCGGATGAAGGCCGCCTTCGCCGTGAACGGGTTCACCCTAGCACCGTCGCCGCCGGGGACGGCGACGGCGGCGGCGGCATTGCAGACGAGGAGGAGAAGGAGGAGGTGGTGGGGAGGAGACGCCATTGCGGCGCGGCGGTGGTGCAGATTTGGGGGGAGGGGGGGATTTGGAAGAGGAGAGATTAATAGAGAGTGAAGTGGAGTGGAGGCTAGTGAGAGAAGAAGATGAGCGAGAGTGTGTGTGAACGTGACTTTCTTTGGAAGGGAGAGGGAGTTCCAGGATGGCAACCATTTTTTGGGGCCATTTGCTGGAATTTGGAAAAAAAAATTTGGGGGCCATTTGGATTTTTGGGTTCATTTGGAGTTCGGAAAATATTTGGGGCCGTTTGGGAAAGCATCTGGATCCATTTTGAGTTCGGGATTTGGAATTCGGAGCATTTTTTTTTTGGGTCCATTCGGAATTTGGGAGGGACCATCTGGAATTTGGATGTTTTTTCTCACTACCTCGAACAACCACATCGTTTAGCCTTCACCTTACAGGTATAAGCGAAAATTTGAATTTTGAAACTTAATTTCAAAGATTTTAAGGTTTATTTCATCATAGTTTATTTTTCAACATTTATTTTAAAATCCCTAAGAGTACCTATATAAAATTTTTATCCATAAATTATTTTTCAATCACTAATAAATTGTCTCTCTTATAATAACTATAAATCAAACGATGAGGCTATAAATCTCGGAATTGGGATTTGCTAAACATCAACCAATTTTAAAAAAAAATCGCAAAAACAATTATTTTGCCATATGACGTCCTTGATGATTCATGTTCATGTTCAGTAAGATTTAGCAAAAATCACGTAAAAATCACCCAAAATTTCTCCATTTAGAAGAATGACTTTAAAGTTAACGTAGAGACTATTATTACTTAACTGGAGGAAAGCACGTATTGTTTATTTTACATTTAGTAGTCGCAAACTTATTTGATTTCTTCTTTATTTTTAGCATGGTATCCTATCGACAGTGCGTACCTTTTTGTTTTTCTCTGCGGCTTTATATGTTTAACTTAATTGTGTTGCGTTTCTTCCTTACTCATTGTCAGTTTGTAGTGGTACTGTTTTGCAGGTATTTTGCACATATTTCAGCAGGAAATTGTGACTGTTGGTCTGTGGCGGCAATTTATATCCATCACACTTCATTGTCTGTATCTACATACATATGCTTAATGCTTAATGAAACTTTTATCTTGCTCTTTAAGTCCGGTCATAAATTTTGACTTTTAAAATAAAATTTGATGAAACTGAACCTTTAATTTAATTTAATTTTATCCTAGTAGGAATAACATTTTCATAAAGAACAAAGTATTGAGAAATTATTGGTCTCAAAGTTTCGAATGTTTAACCAAACGGTGTACTTATGGATTTCACTCTCTTATAAAACTAATATATGTAGTATTTTTTATCAGCATGATCCATGCGACCATCCCCAATAGTACTTTTAGAACAATAAACACGTGTCTTTTGTGACTTCACTCAAAACTATGCATGTAATGCTGAGTACCCCATTTTTTATTTAAATAAAATTGAATTATTGAGTAAATTATTGATCTAAATAAACATTTTATCTATATTCAATATCGCCCACGCTTGTTTGTTGTTTCCTTATTGAAGGTGCCTTTTTAGGCTTTGAATCAAAATCTAGCTATGAATTCGGATGACAGTGGCGGATAAGCATCCTTTTTAAAAGTGTTGTTTTCGAGTATATGTCTAAGAACTTTATGTTATCGTCTAGTCTTAAGATAGTGTTTTGTTGTAAGACATTATGATATGTTTATGTTTGTCTTAGTTTTTTTCTATGTGCATCAAGAGCTTATGCAGAGGCGGAACGTATTTCAATACTTAAGGAAATGTCCATTATCTAAATAACATTTTGGCCTTGTTGTCTGTCATGCCAACTACAATATTGTTACAATTGCCCCTATGCATGGCTAAAACTAACTCTACCATCAAACTATATTTTTCCAACATGACAAAGTTATCATGCTAGCAAAAAGTTTATCTTTACAGTAAAATTTCAAAGTAGTACATATATTTTTGACAAAAAGTATTGTGAAATTACATATTCTAGAAACAATATAACAAAAATACACATTTAACACAATTTATCACAAAAACTATAAAACTACACTACAAAATTGCAAAACTATCTCTAAAGAACATCATCACAAAATTACATACTTAATAATTAATCTGTCACAGAACTACAAACATAGATCCCTAGCACTATTGCCATAATAGAAAATTTAAAACATGTAGAGCTATGATAAATTATATGCTAACTATAATTTTATGATATTGTGACTTAAAAATATAGTTTTTTGATAATGCAATGCTAAAATATATAGTTCTACGATATGTGGGGAGGGTTGGTTGGTTTAAATTTATATTATTTTGAATAATTTTATTAAAATATTTGTAATTTCATAAAATGTACTGTTGTTTACAACACTTAGTAGATGTTTTACTTCTAAAATTTTACTAAATAATCACATTTTAAGTCACATATAGTTATCAACTTTCATCTAACATGTGGCACAGATAACTCTGCACATGGGTTGTAGTGGCCAACTAGGAGGGTGCTGCAACATGAACAGGGATATTACATCCCAATAATATCGCATATGTAGTGGCTTTCAGGCTCAAATAAACAGCACTGTTAGCTAAAATTGCAGCCCCTCTATTTTTAGGAGAGTACGGCAACTTTGTGATTGTAGGTGATCCTTCTTCCCTTGGGTTTAGGCATGGAGAGCTATAACTGACACAAGTCAAGGCAGCCAAGAGGATGAGTACATTTATTAGGATGAGTACATTTGTTACGGTCTTGCTCTCCTTAGGTAAATTCTCTATTTCACACTACTGTACTCATTGGGAGATTTCCACTTCTAGAAAATATGAAGTAAAAGAGTAAAAATCGGTAAATCAATATTGTCCCCAAAATAACTTTAGTTTTCACACAATCCACACGTACCAATACAGAAGAAAAAGATTAAAGTACCATTTACTTTATTAAGTCCCAATGTAATTATACTTTAAGTTCCAATGCATTTTTCGCATATTTTCACAAACTCTAAGTAATAATTGTTAAAACATAAACTTTTGAGATGAACAAGAGGGAGCAAAGATGATATTATTTTGGGACGAAGGGAGTATATCCCAATTACTGACTACTAGCAACATAATACTTCTTCCGTTCAAATATAAGAAGTTTTGAGTTTGGACGTAATACCATGATTAATTAAGTGCTAGCTTAAAACTTAAAAATATATTAATATGATTTTTAAAGTATTTTTAAAAAAAATATAAAAACATACCGATGAGAAAGTGTTATGACAAACGCAGCCTAAGCTAGACGCAATATATCAGCATGTATGTGGTGGGTTGTACCAAGGTGACAGCAACTTACTGTAGCTAGCTAGCAGTCTAGCACCAGGCCCCAAGGATAGAAGTTGGGTTTTTCGATCTCTCTAATATAACTGTAGCCTTTTCCCCTACTTTCACCTACCTTTCCCTTCCATGAATTACTTCGGTTGTTCAGAACCTCATCAGATGTACAGATAGCGATAGCACGGCAATCAGCGACCGGAAACGAAACAATGCAAATTAAACCATGAAAGAGTTAACAGTTCATGTGGACACCAGTAGCTAGCCCAGGCATGCAGGCAACGCCATATATGGGTGAACAGTGCAAACAAGTCAAATGGTTTTTTTCTTTTTCTTTTACAGAGGTCGACGATCACTTTCTCTGCAAGATGCATGTGCGTGGAGAATATATAGCTCGAATGTTTATAAAGACTTAAGCCTCAGGTTGGAATTTCTAGCTATGTACTATATCTTGGCCTGTGTATTTAGATTGGAACTAGAATATGAGTGCGCCAAAGCTATTTTATACCCGGTGTATATTGTGTATTATATAGAGCGTATTTGAACTATAACAGTTATTACTCTACAAATACTATATAAAAAATAATTTTATTCCCATAAATTTCATAAAAACATATTCCTTGTTGGCTTGTGTAAAGAAATACATTTATCAAGCTTTGTTTTAAAAAAAACGTGTTTATAGAATGTGACTTTCCCAAAATTAAAATTCCATTATATATAAACTATTGAAAATCTATCGAGTCTAGGATTACAAATTTTCATTCTATCTTTATCCTTCTTATCTCCATACATTTAATTTAATTAACTATCGTTTTCTATTTTCTATATATAAAGCAAACTGTGCAGAAATTTATGGTCAGATATATAAATAAAATAACTGGCTAGCTTTTTCATATGCTACTAATCGCCATGCTTCACATATTTCAAATAGCAAATCATTTTAGTATATTCAAGGAAATGTTTTAGCAACATAGCCAGTTATATTAAAAAGACAAGCATGAGCTACAGTTACAAGGAATTAATTCCTTTTGATTGCAAAGAGGGTAGTCGAATCGGAAGCCTCTAGAATCATGAATCTTGATGTTGTTGCTATTTTGATGTAAGTGGATATGTAGACGGTGATTATTTTTTTTTACTATCCGTAAATCCCTGATTTATCTCAAATTTCAATAGTGCCAAGTGGCCTAATCAGAATGTAGCAATCCTGCCAGCTTGAGAATAAGTGATATGCTGGAATTAATTTCAACACTACATATGATGTGAATTCAGAGTCATACTATAACATGTTGGTGACAAAGACGATGACGCTGGCCCCGGCACCTATATGGTTGTGCGACTACCATGGATACCGACACGGAGAGGGAATAATTAACTTTTAGCCACTCCTTGTAGGAGTGAGTCGCAATAAATTAAATTTATCACTTTTTGAAAGGAAATGTTATGGGAGGGATTAAACAAATCTGCTAAAGAGTGGCAAATAGTCAAATCTACCGTTCTTCCTGAAGTTCCTGGATTATTTGACAGTTGGTTGATCCAGAAAAGTTTTGTCATTGACGATGACTTATATCCATAAGCTTAAATATTACCCGTCAATTGTCGGCAAGTTTTATGTTTACAAAGTGCTAACATACCTCCAAAATAAATTAAATAAAAACATTGGTTTGTACTATGATCCTCATACTGTACTAATTAATGTGGCATGCAATTTGGCAAACACACTGATATGCCTACCACACCTCACAGCATAAATTCGGTAGGGTGAAGATTAACTCATGTCAGCAAGGACATAGCAATAATCACTACAGTTATGCACTGAATTAAAATTAATTCGTACGAACAAAGATACTATATATGTACTAAGTCCCCATAGATCAGGCGATCTGATGGCCGGCCGGCTGATCTGAGGACAATATAACAGTACATATCTGCAAACACACAAGAAACATTAATGTCATCATATAATGGTCGTCCACCAGATCAGGGCACCCCAATAGTTCTATAGCTGTAGCGCATCTCTCATCCCAAAAATATATATGAACATTTCAAATCTAGTAAACCACTCTGTACTATTTTCAATTTAAAAATATAATATATGCTGCTACAAAACTATATATTATAAATTTCATTTTTCACAACAAAGTTTGTATCCCTCTATTTTAAATTATTTGACATTCTAGCTTGGTCCTAAATTAAACATTTCCATCTTCGATCATTAATTTCTAGAAATTCATATAGTCTAACAACATGTGAAATAGTATTTCTTGTGGTAATCTGAAAATATAAATCTTGTGATATTAAACTATATGAATTTCTATGAATTGATGGCTAAGGATATAGATGTTTGGCTTGGGATAAAACTAAAATGATAAGTAATTTGAAATGAAGGGGTACAATAAATCTTGTTTATAATTTGCAGATGGTTAGTTTAATTGATCTTGTGTATAATTTGTAGTTAGTGAGTTTTATTACTATTGTAAAATCAAAGTGTGTTTGATTATTATTTGATGATGAAAAATTGGCATGTGAGATTATTGGTTTTGATATATGAAGATCATTGGCAAGTGGTTTTGGAGATGATTGGATTTTCAGATGATGGACAGGGACTACTGTCTGTTTTGGTCCGGTCAAACTGGGCTATGGTAGCCGGTCAGACCGGCGATATATGTGTGGTTAGACCGGCCAGCCGGCGGTCTGACCGGTCAACACTGTGTCGGTTTCGGTTTCGGGTTGCTATTTTAGATCTCTGTGATTAATCTATATTTATGGCTTCAAGATGGATACTATGTGTATGTAATACTGTTATGTGCTAACAATGAGTCAAGTTGGAGAGAACTTGTGCTCGGATATGTTTCTTGCTTGATGCATGTGTAGGTGAGTCTTGATACCTTGGGAGCGCGTTGCCGGTGATGGATAGGGAGACAACTTGGGAGAAGATAACGTCCAAACAATCAGGATATCATATGGGATGCTTAGGCTAGAGATCAATGCACATGGTTGGTGAAGATTCCACATGGCATACGATAGAGATATTGTGTGCGTATGGGATGCGGAGTTGAATTTGGAGGAAGTCCAAATCTGGTATAATTGGAGTTTATAAAGTTTGTTTCTTGTACGGGGAGGTATCGTAGGAGATTAGGACTTGTACAAGATTGGTTCGTGGCTTTAGATTGCCTACCTTAGGTATAAATAGAGAGAGAGAGGGTGTAGCCTCCCGATATCAATTTTGAGAGAGTTGAGTTTAGAGAAAAGTTAGGGTTTCGAGTTTAGTCGAGATTTTCGTGAGGAGTGTTGTTGTTGCACGTTGTAAACTAGAAGTAATAAAGTTCCATCTACTTTGAGAGTTGTTCGATTTATGTTTGCTCGGGTTTCGGCGGTCACACCGGCGACTGCACGGAGGTCAAACTGGTGGCATCTCGGTGGTCAGACCAGCGGCAGCACTGTGGTTAGACCGGCGGCGGTGATAGGCAACAGCGGCGCATCAAGCAGCCAGATCGACGCATCTACTTCGGTCAGACCGATCATCATCGAAATTTGAGGGTAACTTTTAATTCCACTAAAAGTTTGGTTTTGGGGTACTACAACCATTCACCCCTTTGGTTGGCTTAGTTCTTGCTATTCGATCCTACAAGTGGTATCAGAGTCTTGTTTTCTTCTTTGGATTTTTACCGATCTAGAGTTTTAGCTAGGTCTAACAAGTTTACAACTAAGCCACATGTTTTCGATGGATTGGATTTTTCTTATTGGTGTGATAAGATGCAATCTTACATTATGGCTCAAGATTATAATATTTGGAAAAGGTTGCTAATCCTTATGAGATTCCTGATGAAATCAATACTGCTGCTTTGAAAATTGATTTTGAGAATAATTGTAAAGCTCGCGATATTTTACTAAGTGGAATTTCTCGTTCAGATTTTGATCGTGTTTCACATCTTCAAACCGCTCATGAGATTTGGAATGCTTTGCGTTATTTTCATCAAGGTATTTCAAATATTTTTGGAACTTCCTAAAGATATTTTCAAAAATGATTACATAAAATTTGAGATGAAACCTGGAGAGGCTTTGGATGACTATCTTGCTAGATTTAACAAGATTTTGAGTAATCTTAGATCTGTTGATATTGCTTATGACACTAATTACTCACAATCTGAGGTTTCTCGTCACTTTTTGAATGATCGATATGTCTATTTGGGAGATGAAAGTTACATCTATTCATGAGTCTATTGATATGTCTACTTTGACTTTGGATTCACTTTATACTAAACTCAAAACTCATGAGAGGAATATTCTTTCCCGCAAAGTTGATTCTAAGTCTAGTGTTTTGATTTCTTCCTCGCCTTCTCTTGATAATGGCCCTTCGACATCTACCCATAATGTTTTATCTACTATTAATCATGTCATGTCCAATAATCAACTCGAATAGTTCGAGGAGGAGGACCTGGCTTTGGCTATTAAAAAATTGTCTCGAGCTATGAACAATGTCACGTTCAGGAAAAGAGGAGGTCGAGTTCATTGCTTCGAATGTGGAGGGTTAGATCACATTTGCTCACACTGCCCCAAGCTAGGGAGAGCCAAAAAAGAAGACAATGGTGACAAGTCCAAGGAGAACAATCCTAGGAACACATTTAGAGGAAAGAAATCTAAGGAAACTCTCAAGAAGGCATTTGATCAAGTTCTTGCAACATTCGAACCATCGAGTGATGTAAATCTTGAGAGTGATATTGAAGGAAAGAACATCTCCGGAGTATGCTTCATGGCACGTGGTGAAATAAAATCTGACTATGAAGAGAATGAGGTAATTTCTACAGAACTTATTGAAGCGATGATTTCTACTGTTACTACCAAAAACAAGAGATGTGAAAAATTCAGTAAAAAACAAGAGTTTATAATTGAATATCTAAATTCTGAAGTTGCTAGATTAAGATCTCTTATTCCTAATAATGATGATTGCAATAACTGTGAGGTTTTAATCAATGAAATTTTGAGAATTAGATATGTCAATGTTTCACATGATTTGATATTGAAATCTTCTCTTTCTCTTGGTTTTGCCATGCATACTCGCACCTTGAATTTTTGACTAAAAAGTTGTTAAAGAAATATCAAACTGTTTTTTATGCTAGTTCGATGTTTAACATGATTTGTGCTAAAAAGTTAAAACAACAATATAATGTTTTGAATTGCTCAACATGCTCTCTAAACAAATTGAAACTAAAAGATGCCTTAGGTCATGTTGAGTACATGGAAAACATTGTCAAAGTTGATGAAGTGCTCTCTTGCTCTAGATGTCATAAGCAAAAAGATGTTGTAATTGATTGTGAAAATTGTGCTAAATTATCTAATGAAGTTTATTATTTGAAAAGTTCTTTGCAAAGACATTTTGATGGTAAAAAGAAAATTAACATGATT
Source organism: Oryza punctata (assembly GCA_000573905.2). Classification (NCBI taxonomy): domain Eukaryota; kingdom Viridiplantae; phylum Streptophyta; class Magnoliopsida; order Poales; family Poaceae; genus Oryza; species Oryza punctata. The sequence continues at coordinate 18,746,167 of CM002495.2, read as the reverse complement.
TTGGATCAATCTAAAGTGACTAGTTACAATAGGGGTATAGGTTTTGATGTTCTTGATTACTACACTAAACACCAACCTGTTCTTTTGAGTGTGACTGAACGTGCTCAACATGCTCTCTAAGAAAACAATTTGTAAATTTACTAGAATTATGCCATCTCTTTCTACTACACTAAAAGAAACAAAACTTGATATTTCAAAATCATCTACTTCTCGTGAAAAAGTATACTTGCTCTTTTTGTGGTAGGGATGGTCATCTTGTTGGTTTTTGTTTCCAATTAGCTCGTAAACAGAAAAAGGAAAGAGAAATTGCTTTTGCAAAATAAAAGTGGCAAAAATTTGGTTTTTCCTCGAGGAGATCGGTTAGACCGCAGTGGATATCGCGGTCAGACTGGTGCCCGGTCAAACCGGTCGCACAGCCTCGGTCAGACCGGTTCCCGGTCAGTCCGGTGGCACAGTAGCGGTTAGACCGGTCCTCGGTCAAACCAGCCTCGGCGAGATTTTTCTAAAATTTCTCAAATTAATTTCTCGCGTGGTTATATGCCTATTGGTTCTACTGGTCATGTGTCTCAGTACTAGATTCCTAAACTTGTTTTATCTAACCCCAGTACTGAGGGTTCGACATCTGTCTGTTTGTAGGCTTTGATGGCAAGGAAGGGGAACGTGTGTATCGTGGATTCCCGTTGTTCGTGGCACATGACTGGTGATAAAAGTTGGTTCTTCTTCATCAAACAGGCATCCAGGACAGAATCTATTATCTTTGGAGATACTTCTACTAGTGTCGTTCTTGCTACGGGATCCGTCAAGGTAAGTGACAAGTTTGTATTGAAAGATGTAGCTTTGGTAGAGGACTTATAGTATAATTTGCTTTCAGTTTCACAAATTGTGGATAAGAATTATGAGGTACATTTTAAGAAAAGTGGAAGTAAAATCTTGCATTCATGTGGTGATTCTGTGTTGGGTATTTCTCACTGTGAAAGAGTTTTTAAAACTGATTTTCAAAATCCTGTTTCATTTGAGATCACATGTTTGGTTGCTAAATTTACTACAGATTTGATGTTTTGGCATCATAGACTTGGACATGTTTGTTTTGATCATCTCACTAGGATTAGTGGTTCGCATAAACTTAAGAAAGATCTTGATTAGGTGTGTTCATTCTGTTGTCATGCTAAGATAGTTGCTTCTTCACATGCTCTTATTATTTCTGTGATGACGGATGCACCAGGACAGCTATTACATATGGACACTGTTGGTCCAGCTAGAGTGCAATCTATCGGAGGAAAGTGATATGTGTTGGTTATTGTTAACAATTATTCTCGATATTCTTGGGTTTTATTTATGGCAACTAAGGATGAGGCTTTTGGTCACTTTCGGGGTTTGTATCTACATTTGGATCTTGAATCTCCTGGTTCTTTGAGGTCAATTCGGAGTGATGATTGTGGTGAATTCAAATATACTTCTTTTAAACAATTTTGCAATGAAAAAGGTCTTGAACATCAATTTTCTTCTCCTAGGGTTCCTCAACAAAACGATATTGTTGAAAGAAAAAATCGTTCTTTGGTTGAGATGGCTAGGACCAAGCTTGATGAGTATCACACTCCTAGAAAATTTTGGGCCAAAGCTGTTAACACTGCATGTTATGTTTCCAATTGTATTTTCTTGAGGTCAAAACTTGGAAAAAAGTCTTATGAGCTTCGATTTGGACATCAACCTAAAGTTTCACATTTGCGTGTTTTTGGTTGCAAGTGTTTTGTGTTGAAATCTGGAAATTTGGATAAATTTGAAGCACGTTCTACCGATGGAATTTTTCTTGGATATACTGCACATTCTCGTGGCTATAGTGTACTTGTTTTGGGAGACTAACAAAATAATTGAGACTTGCGAAATTACTTTTGTTGAGGCTAGTCCAGGTACTAGACCAGAAATTGCAGGTACATTATCACAGATTCAGGGGGAGGATGATCATATTTTTGAAGATGAGAGCGACGACGACGATGATGAGGAGGTCAGCTCGGCTGGTCAGACCGGGTGCCAGACTGGTCAGACCACCAGGACACCGCCGATCAGACCAGCATAGGACGTGTGGTCAGACCGGCCAGGGACCTCAGCTTCGGATTCTATTAATGCTGATCAAGATGGACCTCCAGAGGCTACAAATTCGACCAGTAAGGGTACAGAACGTGAAATAACTTCAGAAGTTGCTGCTCCTTTGCATATTCAACGACGACATCAACCGAAATAAATCATCGATAACATAGGTGAGCGTACTACAAGGTCTAAGGTAACGTCTCATGATATTCACGCAAATTTTACTTTTGTTGCTTCTTTTGAACCCAAAGATGTTACTCATGCATTAACTGATGAATCGTGGATTAACGCGATGCATGAAGAACTTAAAAATTTTGAGAGAAACAAAGTTTGGTCTTTAGTTGAAACTCTTTCTGGTCATAATAATATTGGAACTAAGTGGGTTTTCAAAAATAAAATAAAATGATGGTGGTTTGATTGTGTATAGACTTGTTGCTCAAGGTTTCACTCAAGTGGAAGGTTTGGATTTTGATGAAACTTTTGCTCCTATCGCTAGGATTAAGGCAATTAGACTTTTATATTGGCTTTTACTGCTTCAAAAGGTTTTAAATTGTACCAAATGGATGTGAAAAGTGTTTTTTCAATGGTTTTATACAGGAATAACGAATCCTTGAAATAGTCTTGACGACAAGAACGTATTCGATGTGAGCAAAAATAATGGATGTCGAATCCTTGGAAACAGTCTTGACGACAAGGACGTACCCGGAATAATTGAGTGAAAAAATGAGCAAAAACAAAAAGGCTCAAATAAATGTTTAAAAATTCTCTTGGTTGTTTTATGATTGAGTTAATTTGAAAAAGAGTGATATACATGCAATAAGTATATGTGTATAGGGTTTTTCTTTCAACCTATGTACTTGTGAACATGTTGCCTTATAAATCACTTGAATTCATGAATCTTGATTACTGATTTGATCTTGCTAGTAATATCTTAGGTTCTTGTTTATACTCTAGTGCATCCTTGCTATCTAGTTGATGAGTCTATCTTCCTTATTTTGTGACACATGAACATAAATTGCTCTATGTATAATTCTAAGCTATTGAATGTAAAATTTCTAAATTCTAATGCTTGATGAAATCATTTTCAAAAGGGGGAGAAGAGATATAAAATGTGCATGTTTTTTATTGACGGAAATAATTTATTTCTTTTCAAAAGTGAAAGAAGTTTTCTGCTTTTTACCACTTGTTTTGTTTTACTTTTTCCAAACACCAAAACATTTTGTTGAGTTTATCAATGTGTTCATCAAGAGGGAGATTGTAAAATCAAAGTGTGTTTGATTATTATTTGATGATGAACAATTGGCGTGTTAGATTATTGGTTTTGATATTTGAAAATTATTGGCAAAGTGGTTTTGGAGATGATTGGATTTTTAGATGATGAAGAGGGACAATTGTCTATTTGGGTCCTATTAGACCGGGTTGTGGTAGTCGGTCAGACCAGCGGTATGTGTGCGACCGACGTTGTGTCGGTTTCAGTTTCGGGTTTCTATTTTGGATATTTGTGATTAATCTATATTTATTGCTTCTAGATGGATACTATGCGTATGTAATACTGTTGCGTGCTAACGATGAGTCAAGTTAGAGAGAACTTGTGCTCGGATATGGTTTCTTGCTTGATGCATGTGTAGGTGAGTCTCGATGACTTGGGAGAGCATTGCCGGTAATGGATCAGGAGTCAACTTGCGAGAAGATAACGTCCAGACAATCAGGATATCATACGGAATGCTTAGGTTAGAGATCAAATGCACGTAGTTGGTTAAGATTCCATATGGTATTCGATGCAAATATTGTGTGCGTATGGGATGCAGAGTTGAATTTGGAGGGAGTCTAAATTTGGTACAATTGGAGTTTGTAAAGTTTGTTTCTTGTACAGGGATGTATCCTAGGAGATTAGGACGACTTGTACAGGATTGGTTCGTGACTTTAGCTGCCTACCTCGGGTATAAATAGAGAGTGAGAGTGTAGCCTTCCGGTATTGATTTTGAGAGAATTGAGTTTAGAGAAAAGTTAGGGTTTCGAGTTTAGTCGAGATTTTCATGAGGAATATTGTTGTTGCACTTTATAAACACATATTAGAAGTAATAAAGTTCCATCTACTTTGAGAGTTCTTTAATTTGTGTTTGCTCGGGTTTCGACGGTCACACCTGCGAGTGCACGGAGGTCAGACCGGCGGCATCGCGAAGGTCAGACCGGCGGCACCACTGCGGTTAGACCGGCGGCGGTGACAGGCGATAGCGGCGCATCGAGCGGTCAGATCGGTGCATCTATTTCCGTCGGACCGATCGTCATCAAAATTTGAGAGTAACTTTTAATTTCACTAAAAGTTTGGTTTTTGGTACTACAACCATTCACTCCCCTCTGATTGGCTTAGTTCTTACTATTCGATCCTCCAACTATTACTAACACCTAGCACTACAACAGATTTTTTACTATTGGTTACACAATTACTGTCATAACCGGATTTACTATCGAGTTGCGATAGCGAAAAACGCCTGGTATATCGACCAAGTTAAGAAAAAAAAACTTTGTAACCATGAGAACCTTAATTTGGTTGCGCATTTGCTATACATTTACAGTGGGGCTAGGCTTTGAGTCCTGGTCTCGTCCTGGATGCTGGATGAACCTGTTAAAATGAACAGCTAGCATTTGCTGTGAACCAATAAGACCCTTTGGTTGTGCATTTGCTGTACATTTACACTTATGATATGCAGCTACTAGCATTCGTGCTGGTTGATGATCGATCACTTTAAATGTTGCATCGGTAAATAGTACTACTGTGCATTGGCATCATATATGCATCAGTAATGTTACTACAGTTCGATCTGCAAGTCCTGTAGGTAATTAAATGATGATACATGCGTTAGATTGACGGAAATAAAAAGAATTATCATGTGAAATCTTACTAGCTAGTTTTTGAAAATATAGTCATTTCAATCTGACTTGCAGTGCACTTATCTTTTATCCAATACCCTAAACCACAAATATACCGGATGTATTAAGAACCTGTGTTAAAAACTCATAAGTAACATGTGAACTTGGGCTTTTAGAAACCAGAACTAATGAGTTAAAACTATTACTAACACCAACCAGCATTAAAGATATTTCTAAAAGCCCAAGTTTAGTCCTGGTTGGTGTTACCAACCGGTATTAAAAATACATCTTTAGTACCGGTTGTTAGCACCAACCGAGACTAATGTTGGTGGATTTTTAGTGTCGGTTGATGTTACCAACTGGTACTGAAGATGTATTTTTAGTACCGGTTGGTAACATCAACCCGTATTTAAAAATATTAGTACGGTACTAAAGATACCTGCAGAGTTAGTTCAAATGGAAAACATCTCTATCCAAATCAGATGTGTGGATTAGGTGAGATGGCAATGCGCGTGAGAGCTGAGGTGAGAGATCTTGAGTTCGAATCTCCCGTTCCCTCAACCGATACTGAAAATCAAGAACTTTGATCTCGATTTCCTTGTCTCGGTTACTACAACTGGGACTAAAGAGAGTTCAGATCCGGTACTAAAAAATCATTTCTCTACTAGTGGTTAAATGGTGTGTTTTATATTATTTTTTATAAAAAAGTTGCTTTAAAAATCATATTAATTCATTTTTTAAGTTTAAAATAATTAATACTCAATTAATCATACGCTAATAGTTTATCTCGTTTTACCTATATTTTAAACATTTTTATTTACTCTCCTCTCAAACACACCTAATTGTATAATTGGTACAAGTTTTCTATGATTAGGTGCCAAGAGGTGTACCACATAAACAAAAACATGTATATTTCTCTGATTTCTACCTTAAGAGGGTGCCCTCACGAATACTCCAGTATTTAGGGGTTGTTTGATTTACTCCCAAACATTATCAAACCTAGCTGTGGCTTATAAATTGATGGCCACACCTTAGGTAAGGTTTGGCTAAAAGATAGGTGTATGACATCTGGGCCTTTCAATTGAAAAATTATGGTATGCCACATTTTTGGAAGTGAAACAAACAGATGTCTTAAAAAGTGTGGCAAAGTTTGGTAAAGTTAGGGAGTGAACCAAACAGCCCCTTACTTTTCCTTCTCTGTGTCGATGCATCATCTGAAAGGAGATTTCCAGTACGACGTGAAGTTCTCCTCACCGGATTCCCTCTCCTCTGTCCCCGGTGGTCTTTGGCCGCTGGCGAGGGGATGAGGGGTCCAGGGTTGGTCGGGCTCATCCTGTGGTAAGGTAAATCCTATAGTATGTTTTTTTTTCTTTTTCTTATGTTGTGCAGTTTGAAGGAGATGGTGGCGTCTTCCTCTTTCATCCTAAAGGTGTCTGGCCGTGGATGGATTTGCTGAGCTTGCTTGGAGACTACTGGGTTGATCACCCACATCCTACTCTTCTCTGTGCAACTCGGAGTTCTCCAGATCCACGTGCAAAGAGGTCGCATCGACTGTTCAAGAATTCTCCGGCAAGCAAATACACAATAACGGTGTTCTTCTTCTTGTGCAAATATACACAATGCGAAGAGCTATGTGAACATTTTTTTTTCCTTTCCATTGTGGCTACCATAATGAACTGGCCGGTTAATCAATTATACTCTGATGGCTATTACGTGTTCTCTTATTAGGAAGAGGTCCCTATTAGGAAACATGTGAAGCTCATTTCAAAATAGAATGGTCTAATTAATTAAACATATTTAATTAAACAGTTGAGGGGCTCAAATAATTAAACACAAATAAATACTAGTCCAACTAACAGTACTTGCCTGCCAAGGGAGTCCATCAATGGTTCGCCCACAAGGACCATACGATACATCTGATTTGTCTGAAACCTGCTGTACGTAGCACCATAAATTCAGTAAAAATTAATAGCTGATAGATCATCGATCTACCAGGATTGGTTGGTGAAAATGGCTGGCAATGTACATATATTTTGTGTTGCGCATGCAAATTCTAACACATTTAAATTGCTCTCAAAAAAAGGAAAGAAATTTGATTTAATACATAATGCATGCATGAGCCGGCCGATCATAACTTTTGCCCACTACTGTTGTTCAAGTACGTGCGTCATTGCCAAAGGACGGCAAGGACAGCAGGCAGGCTGCCAACAGAGTTGAAACTCCCGGCCCCTGCACGGCTGCACGACAAAAAATTATTTTCAAAATTTGGTAATTATCGGATCGACTCCATGGTAGTACGGTAGTGATTGTAAAAAATTCAGAAATTTCGGTGTTACGCGAATATTTGTGGATATACTAAAAGCTTATGTTGTGAATTCGGGTTTGTATGTCGAACCTACTCGGCAAACCCGCTAGCGACCAAGGTTAGTGTTCTTCTTGGGAGGTCCAAAATACTTCCCCTCGAGACGTAAAACGGAACAGTAGACTACTGCATGATTAAATAAATATTAATTATTATTTAAAAAATATATTAATATGTTTTTTAAAACATTTTTTGCTATATAATTTAAAAAATATCAAACGTGTGCAAAAAAGTGAGGAATAAAAAGTTGATAAAGTGTAGTATGGAACATAGTCTAATTTTAGCTTAAGAAAACGAAGTAAACTAGTATATATGTACAATGTAGTTGTACTTGAGAATTGTCCAACCCTTGAACTAATTAAGCGTAGAGAGAATAGACGTGCAATTAACGTACATTATATTTTGATATGATGCATGGTTAGCAATGGTTTAATTTGATGGAGTTTAGAGATCAGGACGCGCACCAATTTGATGCCTATGCGCCGCATGGTGTAAAGCTGGGGCGGACCTTCACACCCCCAATTCCCAAAAATAGAAATAATTGTGTGTATACCTTGATTAATTAATTCCACTAATATTCTTGTCAATTAGTCCTGGCTTCATCACATATTTAGCTCAGCTCTGCCACTCATGTCGAGGGTCCACATGGAAGTGGCCCAGCTGGTAGCCGGTACATCTCACAAATACTCTTCTGCCTTTTCTTTTTCTCCCTTTGAGATGTTTTACAATGATGTCTAGCGGGAGTAGAAATTAATCTAGATGGTTCATGTTTTGATCTAATCAAATGGATATCATATCTATTTATATTAACTATTTGTCGAATATTATTTTTTACTCTGGTATAACTCGCATATCAACGATTGAGTAATCTCTAGTTGGTGATAATAATTAATGGTAGTACTATAACACTATCACGATACTAGTTTGCTTTTCTTACTCTGCTTAATTTACCCTTATTATCTCGCGGACACTATGATGCCACTCCTTCGAAAATACAGAAATTTTAGAAAAATATCGTATAATGCGAATCCTTTGGAAAAGAAATTTGCCATGTGTTTCTTAACGTCAATGAAGTCAAAGGAACTAACCTTTTGCAACTAACTCCTGTGCAAATGGAATAAAACTCACACAAAATTTGGAGGAAAATTTCCTCGTGTCATTTTCTACCTAAATTCCTGTAGTAGTACTATTTTCCTACAAAGCATCCAAACAACATTAGGATCAAGTTGAGACGACATGCCACCTCAGTTCCACTGTACCTAATAGTTTTGGTCGGTTGCTTGGACTTATGTAACCCAATGCTGGTACGACTGGGCTATCAACACACACCCGGCCGGTAGTGCGCAGTCCCAATGCGTATACTGTACTGCCTGATCATAGAGTGAACTAGAGGTACAAAGAGTGATGCAAGCGGGGTGATCAAGTGGGATTTTTTCCCGCTTATTCCACTTATAGTTTATTTTTTATTCTAAATTTTGTACTACCATATATGAAATGAACTAGCAAGTGGACAGTGAGCTTACCTACTTGTATCCCTAGGTATATTGCAACTGTGTGTTTGAGAGAAGCACATGATCAGTTGACTATTAATTATTTTAAACTTAAAAAATAAATTAATATAATTTTTAAAGCAATTTTACTATATACACCATTTAGTAGTTCGGGAAGCGTGGGTGCGAAGAACGAGTTATCTTTTCTCTCAATCCACTGGAAAAGGTTAGAGGGGTATATTCAGATAGGGGATGGCAATCCAATTTTTGGGTATGTTTACTTAATAGATAAGAGAAGATACGGTAGTTAGGAGATGGAATATTTCACAAATATACAATATGGGTGCATCCAACCAAATTGACGGGATGCGGATATGCACATTTTGGTAATATTGATTATTAGTAATTGATTAGCAGTAATTAATATATTTTATTGTTAATTAGTAATTAAATTGTTAAGATTAGTGTTGATGAGATATAATTAATATATTTTGTTTTGTTGTTAATTAGTTTATAGAAAAATTTAATAACAATTACTTATGTTATTATTAATTAATAGTTTATTATTTTAATTTCATCGTTATATTCATTCAACCAAACAGAGTGATCATATACATCTCATCTAATCTTATCACGAACCAAACAGACCCTTAAGCCTTAACGTACATAGCTTACCTAGCGGTTGGTTGGTTGGGTTCAGTTTGCCTCTAGCTACTTTATCGATCAATCTAGCTACCTTGTTATGCATGTGTATATATGTCTGCAGCGTGAGTGAGTCACATGAGCTTGTCGCGCGTGCAATGCATATGCAATAGCCGCGGGGTGTATCATATGCTATATACGTACAATAGTACAAGAAACTTAACGAAACCACGCGGTTTCTGGGCCTCACATGTACGCATGTATATGTGGTCGTTCTCGATCTCTCTCTATGCGTACCTACGTACGCTACCACTGTACCCCATCCGTGTAGCGGTATATACTCCCTCCTTTTAACGGATGAGATAAATTCTAGTCCTACGAATCTGAAGAGATTCATTCTACAAATCTGATCAAGAACTTGTTAATCTACGAATCTGAACAAACTCATCGTAGAATCTGAACAAGAACCTGTTAATCGTAGATTACTACTCCATCTGTTTCATATATTATAAGTCGTTTGATTTTTTTCTGTTCAATTTATTTAAGTTTGATCAAATTTATAGAGAAATATAATAATATTTTGATACAAAACAAACATACTATCAAAAATACATTGATTGTTAATTTAATGAAACTAATTTAATATTTTAGATGTTACTAAATTTTCTATAAACTTGGTCAAACTTACTAAAGTTTGACAAGAAAAAAAATCAAACGATTTATAACATGAAACAGAGATAATATATTATAGGACGAATTAAGTATCTACTACCTTCCTTACCTTCCTTCCACCATGAACACCGTGCATTTCCTTTCATGGACCGAGGTCATGCTACCACAATGTGCATCGCCGATATATAGTTTTTCATGATAGGTTTCTATGTGCCGGCAAAATGACACGCCTACAATTTGAATTAGCGCTGTAGTGTGCTGACCTATTACGCGTAAAACTGTAAACCTTTTTTTAACCAACCTCAATTGAGGGGATTTTTTTTAATGATTCTAGTAATGAATTATCCATCTCTTCTTACAAGTGAATTGCACTTTAAACCATCTTTCATTACCATAGTTTTAGTTTGAACTATCCCTAATCCAATCTTTTTTTACTTTGGATTAAATTTGTGTTTGATTCATTTTGGACCATCCAAAACCACTTCTTTTAACACATTAACGACTTCAAAGATATCGGCTTCAGCATGCTGGTGAAATCCTTCATCTATGAGTAGACCATTCCTTGGCGTCAGTATAGGATGAATTGACGCATAGGCTGAACACAGCTAGAGAAAATAATCGGGTAATAATTTGTTACCAGAACAAAGATAAAAGATGCATGGTAGCCGATGGTGTTCAGATTTGCTATATGTCTCAAAGTCGATCAGCAGCGTGGTTGCACTACCTCCTTGCTCTCTTTTTTTGGCAGTGCTTCGCGATGTGGAGCCATTTTTCCCACATAGGTCTAATATACTTCTTTCGTTAACAACAAAATTGTAATATATTTATTATTCTAATTAAGGCATTGCACTATTCATGTTATTAATTAAGAGATCACGTATAATCTGTCATGTACAAAGAACATGTTCAAATATATGTCCAATAACAGTTAATATCCCTCCTCTTTAACAACTTTTTCAGGTACATGTCGTGCTAATTGAATTCCATCTGTTCTGAGGCACAGTGAACTGGTGATGGGGTTTAAATAATGAGATAATTCCTTGTGTCTTACTGAGATTTCGCTCAATTAATCCCTGATGCGTCTTTTGAATTTTGCATCATCCCATACATGCCCTTAAGGCTTTGTTCAATTTATTGCAAAAAAAACTTATCATTTGTTGGTAAATCCAAATTTTGGTAATGCCAAAAATTTTAATAAGATCAAGATGTAAAGGTCGTGTTTAGTTTGATACCTTACTGAATTTTGTTATAGTTTCGTGAGTAGAAGTTTCTATGATTACCAAAAGTTGATAAGAATTAGAAAGGTTGTGATGGTAAAAACTTGTTTAGTTTGTGTCCTTAACAAAAAATCAGCAATGCCAAAAAATTTGGTATGGTTGATTACAACAACAAACTGAACAAGCTCTAAGTTTTCATTCTAGTCTCTTCTAAACCCATTCTGTGGCTACAATTCCCTCTCTCTCATACTTATACTTATGTGCAACCTGCTCCAAAAACATAAATATCAATGTGACAAAGATAATTTATAATAAAATCAAATTGAGAATTATTTGATGACAAAACGAAATTTAAATTTTCAAATAAATTTTGAAAAAATGATTAAATCTATACAAGAGTTTCACCAGAAATTGAAAACAAAAATTATTTTTGTTCTAGGACGGTTTGAATTTTGGTGAAAATGTATTACAGATTTCATCAAGATTGATTTGAAATTTATGTCCAAAATTTAAAATTTCAGTTTTCAAATGGTCAAATCATTCGATTCCCCTTTTTTATACAAATGAGTCTTTTTTTCATGTCGAAAATTGTGTTTTCCTCGTTAAGCTAGCTCACAAGTATGAGCGAGAGTCAATGTACTAGTTGCTTTTTCTAAAAAAAAATGGTCAACATTTGGTCAGCTAACAAAATGGTACATGGTACAGATGAGATTGAAGACTTATGGATATGTAAGAGATGAGACAAAATTCAGAAGTATTTGAGAGATTGATATACTCGGGGGAATATATAAGATTTTTTTAAAAAATGATTCTATTGTTCACAATTACATATATACAGATACGTTTTATATTAATAGAATTTTGATAATATTCTCAGAAATGTATGTGCGCTATGTATGCAAGGAAAAAAACGGTCGTGTGCTATGGGCGCCGGCGGAAAGGCCTGCGTGTTCACGTGCACGTACGTATATATGCTAACTTTACGCGTGTGCGTGTGTACTCGCGTACATACATACATGCGCCACGGGACAAAGTATTAATTGACTAATCAGCTGGTTAATTAATTAGAGAGCATAGATAAATATATACTACTCCTATGTTTTATCCATCCGTTTTTCCACACTGCTGCTGACAGGCTGGGGACCACATGTCAACCACCACGTGGGCACTGCTACTGAATAAGAGGAGATTGTCGATCCATCCATCGATATCGATCGATCAGGCTCAAATACACCTTGTGATTGGAACTAGAAGCAATGCTTGCTTGCTTTGCTCCCGTGCCGTCACATCACATGTGAGTAATTGTTGCAGCACTGTAGTACGTAGGTGTAAACCCCCAAAGTAAAACTGGTCGGATCCGCCATCGCCGGACCTAGGGCGCACCGGATCCACCGCCGTCGGGTCCAGGGTGCGTGGGATCCATCGCCGTTGAGCCTTGGGCGATGATGGAAGCGGCGTCGTTAGTTTCCGGAGATATCGACCGACGATGACGATGACAGTGGTCTCGAGCGACGACCACGGTGGCGGATCCTGACGGACGACGGTGGTAGGTTGGCACTATGATGATGGTAGTGGATCCGGCACGGCAGCGGATTAGGGTTTCTGGATTTGGGATATAGGGTTTCTATATTTTTGGTTTTTGAAACTTTTTTTTTCACATGAGGTTGTGCCAACCATATCTGAAAAATCGATTTTCGAAGATACCTGGTTGCATGCGGGCCACTTACCCGCCTGTGAAAGTCGGTTTTGACCGTTTGCGAAATTCTTTTATGTAGTAGTGTATGACTGTAGTAGTGTATGACAGTACTAAATAATTATTGTGCGCTACTTGTAGTAGCACGCTCACAACCGCTTACCATTCTTAGCTTCTCTCCCCTCCCACTTTCCTGATCTCCCGCTCTTTTCTTGATATAAAATAAGTTACTCTTGTGGAGGATGGTATAGGAGAGGATAGGTGGATGTTTTTGTGACAGACTAATATTGATGCTTGACTTAATTTCTCAATTTGGAGATACGTTGTTATAGTCTCTCGAAGATGCTCACAGGGTAAATTTCCAATAATAGTTTCTCAATGTGATTGTTAAAATTTAAAAGTTAAACCGAATTTTTTTCCTAATTTCTCAATTTAATTATCAATTTTTTAAAAAGCTTGATTAGATTTTATCCTAAACGTGGTGGTGAGAAGGTAATTATAAGTGTTTTCCTATGCATACACATTTAATATATGGGGCGACAGCCCCAGCTAAGGCCCGCGTCACCCTACCCCTAGCCCCCATATCCTTTTGGGCCGCCTACCACTATATTCTATTCACAATTGGCCCATAAGTGAGCAGCCCACGTGTCCAATTTAGATTTTTCAGAGAATTACGGAATCACCACTTTGCCTTCTGGCTATCAGCATGCGATGCCTCGATACCAGCGCCATCATCGCTTCATCTCCGCGACTCTGCACGCTGCGTCCCACACGGCCGCTCCAGCGCACCGCACGGCCGCCCGCTAGTCCGCCATGGTGCACGTGAGATGCGATGCCTAGCCGCCTGCCGCCGCCCACCGGCACCTAGCGACGGCTGTCTCAACGCTGTTCGTGCCTCGCAGCCGCGCGCAGCTCCCTCCTTACCTCCTCCTGCTTGGCGCCAACATGACGCGCCGATGGCCCGACACCATCACCGACTCGCCGTCGCGGCTTCGTCGCTTGCCCACCTCGCTATCATCTGTCGCGGTGTCATCACCCAGATGCCACTCACGCCTTTTAGGCGCAGCTCGCACCTCGCCTCCTCCTGCTCGGTGCCAACACGACAGGCCGACGGCCCAACGCCATCGCCGTCGTTGCTTGCCCGCCTCGCCGTTGTCTGTCGCACCGCCGCGATGCCGCCGCAGCCCGCAAGGTAGCTGGGTAGGCCGGTAGGGACAGCAAAGCAAACCATCCTCGACACACTCGACAATTGACACTCGATGGTGGTATGTCTTCTCATACATAGATATTTTTTTAAAGATATCTATCAACCATGCTTTATGAATCTTTTGGTATGATGAATTATGTATGGCACAACGATAATTTTTGTTTTGAAATGATTTCGTTTGTCTTAATTTATTTAATTTATTGATTATGTTATATTTTTATATAATTGTAGTATAAATATGGTATTTGTTCCGTTCAGCTGTGCTTATAAAGCGAATATTTTCACCCTATTTTGATTTTAATTCTGCGTCCGCCACTTATATAAACATATATATATATATATGTATATATGTATATGTATATATGTGTATATATATATATGTGTGTGTATATATATATATATATATATATAAACGATCAGAATGCTTCTGTGGGCAGCCAACAGTTTTTCTTTTGCTTTGTTTCACCCTGATGAACATGTGCATGGGTATACGTTGCAACCTTTGTTATATGGTCTGCTTAACAACCAAAATGGCTTGCATAGTTGGAGGGTTAGTAACCAACAGAATCTTAATTAGTTGGCATCTGAACTCATACACGCAGTGCCAAGCAGAGGAGTAAGCAGCAGAAGGAAGAACAATATGCATGGCTCAATATCCTAGCTAGCTATATAGGCCACATCAGGTGATCACATTGGTGGACAAGTAGTGAACAAGCATATCCTTAATTGAACTATTTGCTTGAATGACTATTTAGGTTGATATAAGTATGAGATTCAGTGCCTGGCCTAAATTTGGCTGTTGCAACAGCAAAATAAAAACTGAGAGTTGTCTTGCATGCCTAAGTACAGTAGTGTCTTGTACTGCATTCAGAACTTATTCTCTTGTCATTCCTGCTTTCTGGAATGCTGAAGCCATAATTAATTAAAATGCTCACTTGCACACGGAGAATGCCTGGACTTTCGTCCTGGTGTGTTATGAACAGCTAACTGAGATATGCATTATTACGAAACTCAAGTACTCAACTGATATGAAAAACCGTCCCCACGGGTTTCTTAGAAATTTCAGCCAAATCAGTCGAGAAAGGCCATGAATCTTTAGCCCCTACACACGAGCTCGTCCTTATAAATAGGTCCTTAACATGTGCTTGATGTGCCTGCTCCCTACACGATGACTTATTTTTCATAGGTCGATTCTTAACACATGTTTTACAAGGGTTCAATAATAGGATTTGTCTAAAAACTTCATGTATCAGCATTTTTTAGATAATTTTTGTCTACTCCTATTTAAAAAGATTTCACGTTTAGCTACGAACCTGGATAAATACGTATTTGGTTAGAAATGAAGTTCACATAGGTGGTATTTGTTAACTTTATAATATTTAGTTCATCCATATCAATATTTAAATGCGTCCTATTTTGTTTCCTGCTACTGCTAATTATAACATTTTCCAAAATCCATCTAACAAAATATTAAAGATCGTCTGATTTGCCTCGTAATCAAGATTTCTACTATGAAGAAACAAATTTATATTTCCTCAATCATTGTCTGAATCTCAGTAATAAGACAGTTCAGTACTATGACCCCACTGTGTGGCTGTGTGCATGCCAAATGGGATCTCTCAATCAGTAGAACACTGGAGCTAGGCCCATACATTGTCAAGAAGAGAACAATGTAGAACTCTAGCTAGCTGCCTCACCTTGAGATCACCTCTCTCTCTCTCTCTCTCTCTCTCTTGTGTGTGTGTGTGTTTGTGTGTGTGATAGAGAAAGTCTGAAGTAGTCATGTGTTAGTGTAAGTCTTATTGGTTGGAAGCATATGGTGAGGGGGGAGATCAGAGGGGAGAGAGGGTGTGGTTTCCAGAAAGAATGTGTGGGTGTTTGGAAAAGGGATTCCTGCAATTCTCCTCTGTCAAAGCTTGTCCTAATGCTGGCATGTGAGCTTCCCTTGTTCTTTCTGCCTCAGGTGAATCAGTGGTGGGCGTTCACACATCACCACTACATCAGTCACTCTTACATACTCCCCTACTACATCCCTTGCTAGTAGCTGCTTTTCTTCAAGGACAATAGATCAATTATTGTTTTAATTTGATTTTGATATATATGCTTCCTGGATTTAGGAGTGTTATATTTTCTCTGGCACAAGTAGTTGCAATGTAGTGTAGACAAGAAACAAATATATACTACCCTCCGTTCTCTTTTATAAACGTTTCGGGCATCAACATAGCCTCCAATGCACATGTTCCATCTTTATTGTTTTAAATGTATGTTTACTAAAAAGTATTGAAAATATATAACGAGATGAAAGTATTTTTCATGAAAAATCTAGTAATATTATTTTCCCATACTAAATCCAAATAATTTTGTATATAATGTTTAGGATTTTGAGGTTTGACCGTGCGCATTATAGTGTGTCATTTATTCGTGAACGGAAGTAGTACGTACAGTAGTACTGTAGAGAGTAGTCCATCGATTGTATGCAAGTACAAAAGGAATTATATATGAATAATTTCAGTGTCCCAGATTTTTTCTCCATGTTATGATATATTAGTCTAACTTCAATCACGAAAGTTTAAAAACTTTGAACGTCGATATATTACGATGTATATATATTTAGATTAATGAAGTGTGACAATCATACGTGTTCACTTAATCAAACTAAGTTGGGATTTTGTAAAGAAATAATTAATGCCCAAAATGGGATGCTTTCTGTGACCATATGGACCACACATGTATCTGACATATATATACCACACTAATTGCTTGTTACAATATTATGTTTAATTATGAAAAAAAACAAAAACTGCAGGTTTTTGTAGAGAGAAATAAATGAGGATCACAGGGGAATTGGCAGTAGAGTGAGTGAGTCCAAGGCAAGGTCACAGGTCCTCCACTGATCACACCTTGTCTTTCATTCCAAAAGAGCGGCTGCCCCACGCGCATACAAACTATTATTTCAGAAACTACATTTTTGTTATGCGCGAGCATCGGTGCATGCTGCCACACCTACGTGTCAAAAATTCACAAAAAAAACTCGCATATATATTGTGGCCTGGATAGCTTTGGAGTTATGCCGTTCGATCTCGTGATCTCAGATCAGCTAGCTCAGCTCCTATAGCTTCCAAATGGAAATGGGCAACATTCATGTGTATGGATATATAGATGCATGTGGGTAATATCTGTGGTTTGCATACTTGTCTGGAAACACCAGGAATTAGAAAATAAGAAATTTTCCATTGTACTCCTAAAATTTCACCCATTCGCTTAAATACCCCTAAATATTTATTGAGAAAATTTGATCCATAGCACATGAACACATGCCAGTAAAAAAATAGCACAAAAACTTCATGCTTTCAACCAGAAGCACATGCCACCCGTTTTCCATAGCACTTCCGTCATAGCCGATGTTCTGATCAAGTGTTTAGCTGTGAGTTGAGATGGAGAAAGACCAATTTACCCTTGGTCTCCATCCTTCTCGACCTCTCCTATCTTTGTCTCCATCCTCGGCTTCCCCCCACCTGGCAGTCTGGCACCCATCCCTGTCCACCATCCATCTGCAGTCCTGGCGTACAATGTTCCTATGGTTGCGACGGCAGTGGAGGTGGAGGAGGGGGGCGGTGGCAGCACCGTGGTGCGGATCTTCATGGGAGGTATTTCGGAGGGCATGGCGGCCACCAACATGGAGTCCATGTTCGCCTCCGTCAGCCACATCATTGGTGTCGAGTTCGTGCGCACCAATGGCTACCACTGCCCCTCCGACAAGGCACTCGCCAAGCTCTTCTCCACCAATCGATTTGTAACTTTTGTTTGTTCCTGCTATTAAATACTAACACCGCAGTGCATGAGTGGAGACCAAAGAACAAAAAATTGTGGGTGTGTAAGATGATTTTACCGAATAGTAAAAGATTAGGGCTTATTATGATTGCTGCCATGTTTGTTGAGTGTTGTTGGCTTAAGGCCCTGTTGGGGGAGCTTCTAGCAGCAGTAGCTTCTCATAAGATCTCCATCTCCCCTAAACAGTTCAGATTGTTACCAGATTCTGAAAATCTGTAGTTGTAGAAACCAGAAAATAAACTAAAAGTTAGAAGCTGGAAAACTTAGCTTTTCTAGATTTTCAGAAGCTGGTTACCAACCAGCATATTCTTAGACTCCCAAATAGGGCCCAAGACTGTTTGAGAATGATGCTTGCATGCGGCGGGTGAAGGGGAGACGATGGTGGCAGGCGGAGGGGAGACAATGGTGGTGGGTTGTTTGACCAATAGCGGTGGTTAGCGACAATGGAGGGGATTGGCAGCTTGCTGCTTGCATGATGGGGATGGAAGGAAGGGGACGAGCTAGGGAAATTAGTCCGATGAAAATTTCTCTACTCAGAGCTAACACCATTTGCTCAAAATACGATGAAATTAATTGCTATGGATCAAAGAAAAATGGATGGCTTGTGCTTCTGGTTGAAAGTGTGAAAGTTTTGTTCTATTTTTCGGTACCAGTCTATTTCCTATGTTATGTATCAAACTTTCCCTTTGAGCAACATTCAACTGACAGAAAGGATATAAAAGGATCAAAACTAAAATTCAAGAGTATATATATAAGAAAATAAGTAAAACTTAGGGGACATGGAAGGAACTCACTAGATTTTTAGGGCATACAAGAAATTTTCTCTTGGAAATTAATGCTCTTGGGTTTCTTATGCCTACCATCAAGAAATTAATTTTATGGTAATAGGTACCGAGAAATAAAACTGTAATTTTTTTTACTTAGATAATACTAGGCTACCAAATTTTACAATAATAAATAGGCACCAGTCATGGACCTTAGAATTTCGCTCTTCATGGTTATACTTTTAGGACTACCTTATATATCTTTTTTTAGGAAAAAACATCCTAATGTTATATTAGTTCATTATTTTGTACTAGTCATCGGATGAAACAATATCGAACAAGTTTGAACCCGAGAAATTCCTCCTTCCCCCCTCACACTCGTCACAGTCCTAAAGCACCAACTTGGAGGGCTCCTTGGAGCATGCCGGAGCTGGAGCTAGAAGAGCTTGTGCTAATGATGAATCATGGAATTAATGGACGGAGCAAATCAGACCGGCAATAACTTCCCTAATTATAAGTTTGTACTACTCATGCTGTTGGTGACTTCGCTCTCTTTCGCTAAATGTATACTCCTCAAGAACTGAATGGAGATTGACTTATACGGGACATGCATGGCAGATCGAAAGAAAGCATGTTTACTTTGTTATGAAAATCAACCTTACTAATTTTTGATAATACCGGTTTTTGATAAATTTTGACGTTACCGAATTTTGGTAGCTTTAGATATGTTTGATGCCTTTTTAAATTTTGGTATGTTTTTATGAGATGAAAGTTCCAGAACTACCAAATTTTAGTAGATTGTCATTGGTAACATTATATTTAGTTTGTTGTCTTACCAAATTTTAATAACACCGAAATAATTTAATCAGGTTAAAAACGGTAATAAAGTGAACAAGTCCATAGCACACAAGTCATAATATTACACGTTTGAGAGTCAACTAGCCTTAAGTAGTTACTCCATAGGTCATATCAAATGTGTGTGGGCTGCAAGAAACAAGCCCAGATCTAGGTGAATGTTTCTCGGCCCGTACGTAATTAGGCCTCCCTCGTTTGGTCGATCCAACTTTGAGCAAGTAGAGCCGCCTTCCTCTCTGATCGATCCAACGCAGGAGAACATGGCTGCAATCTGCGATCGCCAATCGGACGGCTTAAACACCACTTGTCGTGTCCTTCTCACTTGTGACTTTGGAGAATTCCTTACGCGTGTGCCCTCTCCACTAACTTCTGTTTGGCCATTTTTCTTTTCACCCACTACTTCAACCTCCAACAATTCACAGGTCTACCCTATCAAAAAATAATAACAAAATAAATCACCGGTCTACTACTACTTTATTTTGGGGAGAAAATTATACCGATAACACAGTCCTACCTTGGTACCAGAAAATAGCACAAACAATTTACCCCTCCGTTGGAAGCACATCTCCGTTAAATTTAAGACGGAGAGGTAAACTTTTTTGTGCTATTATTTTCGGTACCTGTACAGTAACCGTGGCACCAATCGAATTTTCTCTATTTTGGAATGAGACATAGAGTGCCTTGATTTCAAACAAAAAAATAGATATGGTTCTGTGTGATCCTACCAATATTAATTATTACTCTCCCCGTAAAAAATACTAGCTCTTAAGATTGGTTCCAAAATATAATAACTTCCCCACCAACCAGTCACAACCCTACATCATTCATTTTTCTCACCTACCCCCACTTCTCAACCAATCACAACATCTCGCCCATTTAATTCTACATATTTTATCAATAATCGTATCCAACTCTGAAACTTGTTATATTCCGGGATGCAGGTAGTACTACATTTATCCCAAAATATAGTACCGGCCTCTATCCCACAATACTTATCTTTCTAAGTTTTTTTACGAAAAACTTATCTTTCTAAGTTGTTTAGTACTGCATCCGTTTTGGCCAAAACTTAAGAAGTTTTAGAGCTAGACATAGTTAGTAAGAAAGTAGGTAGAGTTAAATAGGGAGATGTTGTGATTGCTTGAGAAGTAGAGGTAGGTGGGAAAAGGGAATGGTGGAGTGTTGTGATTGATTCGGAAGAAAATGTTGGTGGAGAAATTGTTATATTTTGGGGTAAATTTTGAGCGTTAGAAGTTGTTATATTTTGGATCGAAGGGAATATAAATTAAGGTTTGGAAAGTGAATACTATAATGGCTTTTAATTGAATGGAAGTGGGAGGATGATGGAAATAAAATGTATAGAAATTTGAATGAGATGTCATAGTGGGATAAGTAGTACGGTTAAGTAACAATTATTATTAGATAAATTTTGAACCTAAAGAGACAACTATTATGGGACAGGAGGAGTAAGTTTTAGCTATAAATCTAGATAAATGTTTGTCTAAATTCATAGCTAAAATTTACTATATTTTAGAATGGAGGAAGTATATACTACTCCTTCCGTCCTAAAATATAAGGAATTTTGGAGGGATGTGATATATCCTAATACTACGAATCTGGACATCTAGCCTATCCAGATTCATAGTACTAGAATATGTCATATCCCTTCAAAATCCCTTATATTTTGGGACGGAGGGAGTACATCTTACCTTTAATATATGATGTAGGTCAGCTTATTCTTGAACTCACGAACATCAATAAGTATCAAGTAAAATACGTTATGATGTTGATTTGTATACCAACCGGCAAGGCAATCAGTATCGAGATACTAAGCATGATCATTTTTCAATTTGTAGTATCATAGTGTCGGGATACTAACACTACTAGAAAAACAACTTTTATGGCGTCAAACTATAATTTTCACTGGCGGTCATATGCTAAAACCGCCAGCAAAAACGTAAGGAGTGGTGGGGGGTATAGGACCGCCAGCGAAAACCGATTTTCGCTAGCGGCCACGTTAAGAGGTCCACCATAAAAAATACTCTATTTTTCGAGACGGACCTCTTAAATGTCCGGCAGCGAAAATCGGCGTTTTCGCTGGCGGCTACTAAAGAGATCCGCCAGTGAAAAACAGAGCTACGCTAAAAAATTTTGACGACATTTAAAACCACGCGCGCGAGATATTTCCTTCACCCACCCACCCACTGCCTCTTTCCTCTATCTCCTCCTCTCCACCCACCGTCTCCCTCTCCTCCCTCCCTCCTCACCAGCGACGGCAGGATGACGGCGGCTCGGCTCTTCTCCAGCGGTGGCGACCCCGTTCGGCGACGGTGATGGTGGGGAGAGCCGGATCCGGCACCTCCTCCTACCTCCCCACCGGCGGCGACTCCGTGCGGCGGCGGCGACCACGTTCGGCAGCGGTGATGGTGGGGAGAGCCGGATCCGGCGCCTCCTCTCCGCTTCCAGATCCGGCCTCCCCCGCTCTTTCTCTCTATCTCGATTCGCAGCACGAAGCGGTGGGGAGGGGTAGCTTAGCGGCGGCGCGCAGGCGACAGATCCGGCAACGGAGAGGCTCCCGGGCAGCGGTTCTGTCCACATGCCTGCGGCTCGAGGTACGGGAGGCGGGTTTCGGTGGTTGGCGCGGCGGTGGCTCCGGGCACGGGCTGCAGATCCGGCCACCGCCGCCGCCTGCAACTACTCTGGATGTCGATTATTATCTTTTTTGCAAAAAAAATCTTTTCGCTGGCGGTCCTCTTAAGGGTCCGCCTGCGAAAATCGATTTTCACAAGCGGTCCTCTTAAGGGTCCGCCTGCGAAAATCGATTTTCACTAGCGGATCGCAACCGCCAGCGAAAATCTTGATCTTCACTGGCCTTTGCTTTGTGGTGGTGCCAAATATCACCAGCGAAGACCCAAACTGACCGCCACGAAAGATGGTTTTCGTAGTAGTGTAACATAGGATTGGGATGATTTTAGAAAGTACATATTTTTAAATAAAATATATGATATGTTGTACAATTTAAAGCATATAATATTGATTTTGAGAAATTTAATTGGTTTTTTATATAAACTTGAGCATATTTATTCACATTGTTTTCAATCCACCTTATTTTAAATAATATTTGGTAGTATTGTAGGGATCGTAGTATCGGGATACCATCTAAGATTTCGTATGATCGTGTGAAAATGAATAGTAGGATCGAGATACTACGAAAATTAGGATACTAGGTGAAATCAGTATTGTTTAGCTTTCATAGGATCGTAGTAACGTAGGATAACAAGATACGGATCGGGATCCTAATAACCTTGTCAACCACATCCATGATAATGCAGCATGTAAAAAATAAAGGGAACTACTACACAAAGTTGAAATGTTTTTTTATGCAAAAGCTATACTTATCTATATTTTTTGTAAGTTTAGTCTACTCTCTCTGTCCCATAAAAAATTAACCTAATACCGACGCATCCTAACACTACGAATATGAACGGAGTAGGAAGCGTCACAACCAGTACCAGGTTGATTTTTTATGGGATGGAGGGAGTAGGCATTATGCAAAAGTTTAGTCTAGGCATTATGCAACTGGAGATGAATGGCAAAAATAAAAGAGACGTGCAAAACATATTGAATTGAAAATATTAGGAAAAGCTAACAAAAAAATACACCACTGTTTCAAAGTAAGGGTAATCACTAGAAAAAAATATCAACCACTTGGTAAATCCATAGATAGAAGTTTAGTACTCCCTCCCCTCCACGGTATAACAATCTAAAATTGGACATGAGTTCCTAGTATTAGAATATATCACATCCAATATTGCTATATTTTAGGATAGATGTATGGAAATATAATATTAGATGAAGACGAAGTTAGTGTAGCTCAACTAATTAGCTTTCTTATAGTGAGACTAGACTACCCATGTGCTCGTATTTGCAGTTAATCATTCTATTAGTGATAACTAATAGACGACGTACTCATCTAATGATGTGTGCCATGGTGATTTTATCAACCACAAAATATATCGGTCTAATCTTTTAGAGATACTCATAAGGATAGGGTGTAAGTGTGTGCTTTTGTGTACCCGTTTTGTAATGTGTTTTTTATTAAAAAAGAGAAGAAATATATTACTAGAAGCTTCCACGGAATTTACTGTACAATTGAGCGGGGCGAGATTCACTGGTAGGAACGAACATGGACGAACCATATGTCCGCATTCAAAATGAACCACAAACTGGTTTACTCCTCCCGAAGGTTCCACTGAATCATCGAATCCCTCTCCACTCTCCACTCGTGTAGGAGTATTTCCCTCCACTCCTTCCCGCCACAACGGATAAACACCTCACTTCCACGACACAGCAGAGCAGCCAAGAACGAGGCGAGAGGAAGGAGACGACGACGATGCAATCCCTCCTCTCCTCGTCGGTGCTCGCCAACCCATGCACCACCGGCTCCTCGCTCTTCCCGCCGACCACCGCTAAGCTCGTCGCCGCTGCCTCGGTCCCGGTGGCTGCGGCGGCGAGGAGTGGCGCCATTGCCGTGTCGAGGAGATCGGTGAGTGGCGGTGGCGGCCGGTGCGTGGTGGCGGCTGCGTCGTCGTCCCCGGCGGTGACCACCGCGGAGGCCGGCGAGGTGCCGGCGACGATGAAGGCGTGGGCGTATGACGAGTACGGGGACGGCAGCGTGCTCAAGTTCAACGAGGCCGCGGCGGTGCCGGACATCGCCGACGACCAGGTGCTGGTGCGCGTCGCCGCCGCCGCCCTCAACCCCGTCGACGCCAAGCGCCGCGCCGGCAAGTTCAAGGCCACCGACTCCCCTCTCCCGGTGATCATCACCACCTCTCCTCAATTCTTAATCCTTCCCCTGCACATGACATTTCCATCTCCTCCGCCATTGGTGAGCTGATCGAGGTTGACGCGCAGACGGTGCCGGGGTACGACGTCGCCGGCGTGGTGGTGAAGGCCGGCAGCCAGGTGAAGGGGCTCAAGGAAGGCGACGAGGTGTACGGCAACATCAGCGAGAAGGCGTTGGAGGGGCCCAAGCAGTCGGGGTCGCTGGCGGAGTATACCGCCGTCGAGGAGAAGCTGCTGGCGATAAAGCCCAAGAACCTCGACTTCGCGCAGGCCGCCGGGCTGCCGCTCGCCGTCGAGACCGCCCACGAGGGCCTCGAGCGCGCCGGCTTCTCCGCCGGCAAGTCCATCCTCATTCTCGGCGGCGCCGGCGGCGTCGGCTCCCTCGCCATCCAGGTCAGCAAGACACGCTACTGCATTAGCATCGACCATCGAACAGCTTTGCAATGGCATTCACATGGCCCTGAACTTTCTGTCTTCGTTCGTCTCCGATCCGTTGCAGCTGGCGAAGCACGTGTACGGCGCGTCGAAGGTGGCGGCGACGGCGAGCACGCCGAAGCTGGAGCTCCTCAAGAGCCTCGGGGCCGACGTCGCCATCGACTACACCAAGGAGAACTTCGACGACCTGCCGGACAAGTATGACGTCGTCTTCGACGCCGTCGGTAAGCCCACCCCCCCTCACCGCCGGCGAGATGCCAACCTCAAAACCCCTCAAAACTAACATATGTACCTTCTTCTTCCTGGTGTTCCAGGCCAGGGCGAGAAGGCGGTCAAGGTGGTGAAGGAAGGCGGCAGCGTGGTGGTGCTCACCGGCGCCGTCGTGCCGCCGGGGTTCCGGTTCGTGGTCACCTCCGACGGGTCGGTGTTGGAGAAGCTGAACCCATACCTGGAGTCCGGGAAGGTGAAGCCGCTGGTGGACCCCAAGGGGCCATTCGCCTTCTCCCAGGTTGTGGAGGCCTTCTCCTACCTCGAGACAGGGAGAGCCACCGGCAAAGTTGTCGTCTCACCCATTCCATGAGAGCTTTGAATAAATGGCAGAGCATGATGGTCTCTGGCCAGAGCACCTGAGATTCTGGAGTGTGTCAAGATAGGCTAAACTTAATTTTATCTCATATTACAGTTCATAGAGTTACACTGTTACACAATTTGTATGCACCGTGATGAACTGCTGAGCAATGTCCACAACCCCTCTCCAGCAATGTCCAGTTGATTTGAACAGAAAGGTGGTGCCCCGAATGTCCCGAGTTTTGTTATGCAAGGGAAGGAACATTGATATACCGGACCTCAGTTCGTCTTGAAAGGGGCTCAAATTTTCGCTCCAGTTCATCTTAATAGGTATGATGTGTTCATTGCTTGGGAGACAATCTGATTGGGCAGATTGCAAATGCCATGCGGCGTGCAGCAAAGGCCAATAAAAATCGCTCGTCCTCAGTTAGCGCCCTCTCTATGACCTTGACAACACTTGGGTCCTGCCATGGGAGATAACACATTTTTTCGTATGTTAAATCTGTACCTATAAAAATCGATATGCATGAATGGTGGAATGGAGCGAGGAGAATGAATGTCTGGCATACATATAGGCAGGTGGGTTAAGCTACAACAATTTCAATTGGAGTCACTGAAGGAAATGAGTAATTGGGGATGCATACCCTTATCTGTAGTTGACTTGGAGCAGGCCGAATACGAGCGATGTCACCAACCCTGATAACATTGTTGACGTTCCCACGTTCATCGGTCTCTGTTGGCAACGAAGTCGAGTGCCTCCACTGACCCCCCACTATGAATTTGTAATAGTACCTGAATAAAAATGTTGTTAGTTGCAGATAACTCTGCATCGATCAGAAGTGGAAAAATGAAAGGAAGATGTTGTTCCTGGTTCTTTTCAGCCAGCGATGAACTCGAGTCCAAGGCATATAAGAATCTTACATGCTACTGTATTAGAAAAAAAATGATCAAAGAACTGAAAACTTACTTCCCATGTCGAAGTCGAACTTCAGCTTCATATCTTGACCCGCCTTTGTGGTTACACTTTACTTTGTCTTTCCAGTTACTTGTAAAATCCCCCACCAATTCCACATCCTCACCCTAGAAAAAAATTAGTGCACTCAATTTCATCAGTTTACTGAATATCAAGCTAAACTAGTGATTTTCAAACAAAAAGTACACTGCTAAATGATGCATTCTGCATAGGCAAAACGTACCTCCCGACCACTATTCCAAACAAAGCACACTGAATGTGTGGGAGTACCATCATGTCTTCCATTTTCAACAAGTGCAATGAGATCCCATGTTGCCCACACAATTGCAGCTCTGCATATTCAGAAAATGTGGACATTAAGGATCCAGACTGCTTATGTAGATAGATCAAATCCAGTCAATTAAGAAAATTATGTCAGCTAACAATACCTGTCAGGTCTACAGGAGTGCAAACCAGTGATGAACTTGTGAGCAATACGGAGAGGCGTATCCTGCACCCAATGTAGATATGCAATCACACATGCTGGAGATCTATCATATCCAGTAGTACAAGTCACATATATGCGGTAGTTCTTCCTTATAAGCCGCAGTAGAAGACCAACACAGAAAGGAAGCTTCTTCCTCAGGTCCATGGAATCAACCTCCCTGAAAAAATTAAATCAGAAATGCCACTTAGAGTTTGATGAATATTAGACTGATAAGCTTAGCATGCCAATAACAACTACAAATATATTCCTAAAAAGGAATGCATAAAATAAATGATCGAGACAAAATAATGAAATCATGGACAATATCTATATCACTTGTGTCAAATACAGCTTGAATTTTCTCTACACCATATGACCCGCTTTATCAATGGTCAATGGAACCGTCTTTACTAAAATTCAAGGGAACAAAACTACTTTCATCATTAAAAGAAATGATAATAGAGTAAAAAGTTGCATTGTTGATTGTGCTAGGTGTAAGAATAAAAGAAAAGTATTTTACTATGATCTTTTACAACAGACAAAACCATATCCTACCATTAAAGTAGTTATATTACAAGAGTCAAATAGGTTTTTCAGTATGATATTTTTACGAAAAGAGAAAACCATATCCTACCGTATAGGGTAGTTAACCATCAAAATGTTGTTCTCGCGACAAGAATTGTTGATTGCCTCTGAATTGATTCCCCAATTGGTGCGCTCACTTTCGCTTTGAAAATTCAGAACAGCAGTGATACCCTGAAGTCTTTTGAAATATCAGAAACTTAATTTGCTAATAAAGGACATGTAAAAAGCCTTTCGAAGTATCAGTTATGAGATTTGTATCATCGCATACGTGAGGAACCTACCACAGTCTCTGATAATATCTTCACATCTCTTTCTGTTTGTAGGCATGATCCAACAAATATTTGTTCTGTAATCTGTTAAAAAATATACCAAAAAAGAAAAGTAAGCCTAAAGTCCTGAGAGGATATCAACAAGACACAACACTGTTAATATTAAAATCTTTTGATGCACATCCAAGAAGTGATTCCAACTACTAACCCTTGGTACATCAAGGTTTGAGCACTATAGAACTATTTAGTTATAGGAGGATAATCACCTTGCTGTATTGCATACCAAGTGAATGATTGTAGTACAGTTCACCTTTCGCACGGTCTAGTGCTTTAATGTACTCCTCCAAAGGAAAGCTACCATGTGCCCATTCAGTATCTTCGTCATCCTCATCAGAGTACAAACCAACAATCTCACTTATACGATTTGCATGGCTAGTACTGTGCTGATTGAGTCTGTCTTGCTCACTAGACAAAACTGCCCATCCATGTGAATTTAGCAGCCTTGGGGAAAATATGGCAAATCCAGAATTTCCATTCCCCTCAGATGATTCATTTAACTTTGATGATAATAGAGCACTGTTCCATCCAGCAAGAGGAACCCTACCCTTGTTAAATAGGAGATGATAATCTTCGTTTTGATGCAACTGATGTATCGGGAAAGGAGCAAATGGCCTCTCAAGGACAAGATCGCATGGCCCTGATGTTTCCTGCAACACCATTCTACATAAAAGTTGAAAGGCAACATAAGAAATGTTTTATTCATTTTGACAATCAACTAGAAATGTTACTCCACTGCTGGTATTATTTTTAAGTTGACATGTAATATTTAGACATTGCCAATGTATCAGTTGTCACCTTCGCTAACTCTATTCTGTGCAGTAACATTCATCCATAGCTTCTGATTTCTGGAACATTTGAACTAAAGCATTTTTCATCATCTTACAGTTATAAAATTTTGACATGACCTTAAATTATCAAATGTAATCAAATATGAGCTCTAAGTTCCAAGAGATATAGTAAATCTTACTAGTTCCGAATAGTCATATCACATTTTTTTTTATTAAACTTTGCAGAAAATGATGAAGACAGAAGAGCAAAGGAATACTATTTCAGCTAGAGAAACTTTACTAGTTCCGTACTCCGTGTCACCTAGGTCTTTGATGTCAACAAGACCCACACCCTCGCGACTGCCAGCCTTCTTCAGAGTGTCCCCTACCATGATAATCCGTGATTTCTCCGCATTCCCCTGTCACACAGATGCAGCACCAACAGTCAGCAAAATTGCAAGGCCTCCACAACCATACCCCACTAGAGGTAGTTAAAAATGACAAAAAAAAAAAAATCTTAGTTCCACAACGAACAACAAGAAGAAAAGTTACTCCTTTCGTCCCAACATATAAGTTACTTTGATCGGACCGGACTCATCCTATATTACGAATCTGGACAGGTACTAAGAAGAGTCACATCCAACCTTATATTTTAGGCCCGAGGATATTTTAGGCCCGAGGGAGTAGTAAACTAGTCTGTCAATTATTGACCAGACGACAATATCACAGCATCCCCAGGATCCCCTTGCTCATGAAACTAGCATCGAGTGGTTACAGTAAATTCACATCAGATGAGATGAAATGCCATAAACACCGGTGTGAGCAGTATGGCGCTGTCTGTGACTGTGAGTTGCAGCACAGCAGCTCTGACAATTGCATAGCATCAAGTGAAGTGAGCATTGATAATTTCGTGCAATTGCTTACCCCTTTCTTGAGGGAGTGGACGAAGACGCGGCCGTCTACGGCGAGGGCGAAGCGGACGCCGAGCGGGCGGTCCACGGCGACCATGTACTCGTTGAGGTTCATCCTCCCAGTCCCAGCACCACCACCACCGCCAGCCTCTGCCGCGTGCCCCTGCTGCCTCCCCCCGTCCGCCGCCGCCGCCACGGCCACCACCGCGATCCCGAGCCTCCTCTTCCTCCTCCTCCCCATCCCCACACTCCTACTCCTACTCCTACTCGAACACGGAGCTGGGAGAGGCGCCGCCATGGGCACCGGCCTGCAGACGGCAGCGGAGGGGGCAATGCTCGGGGCGGCGGCGAGGAGTGAGTGGTGGTGGAGCAGCGCCATGAGGAGGGTCGGATCGGGACGGCGACCGATTCTCGTCGGAGTCGGAGTCGGAGGAGAGAAGCGGCGGCAGCACGGGATCGGAAGGTGGGAGGGGGATGGGTGGGAAGTGTGTGGAAAGAAAGCGGAAGGGAAGCGGTTTGGGAGTTTGCGCGCGGGGGGTGGGTCCCACTCTCTTCGGTTTTTTATTTTTTTGGTGATATTTTTTCCTCTTCTCGACGCGATCACCTCGTGCCATGCGGATGCGGTGCGGGCACGGATGCGGCTTCACGTGGCCCCCTGAGGACTTGGGTGGATGACGTGGAATTTACTCTTTTTTAAATACAATAGCGTTTTAACAATAAATCCTTGTCTGGTTGTTTAAAGATGTAATTCAAAATATAGCTTTCCAGCGTTCAGAAACTAAACATCCACAGCGTTCAGAAACTAAACATCCTTATTATACTATATAATAATAATTAATAGCTACATATACTTTATATATATGTATATCTGAATTATTATCATAAATATTTAAATTGCATTTAGAAATAATATTTATATAGAAAAAATTGTATATGTCACCTAAAAATTTCTTCTGAGAACACACTAATACAGCAAGGGCCTTAGTCGGTTCATCCAATTCTGAGAACAACTGAATTAATTAACCTAAGAACACTGCTAAACATACTAAATTTTTCTTCCTAAATTTGTATTTTTAATCATTTCAACCGTTTGATTTAGGGATTTAGGGAGATAGAAGTTATAAAAATTTAGATGCACTCATATTATGATATATCAATGTTAATAAGAATTTAATAAGAAAAAGTTAGTAATGGACTTTTAGATTTTTAGCATTCACTCCTATGGAAACAACAAGCAAAGTCAGTAATAGCAACTATGGGAACAACAGCTACTGAATCAATTTTTCAGGGCTTGATGCGATGGCAATCGGGAAATTGACTCACTTGATCTGAAACCTAAGATCGTCCTCCTCGTTCAGAGGTCCAGTCAGTGCGCAAGCAAAAAGCAGCGGCTACAGGCTGCCGGGCTTGCGTCGGCGCACCGCTCCCAGGAGGATTGGAGGATTGCGCGATCTGCCGATCTCGCCGCGTGAGGACTGAGGACGTGCGTGGCGCCGCGGCGGCAGTCTCGCTCACGTCTCTCGCAATTCGCGCTACCGGTCCGGCTAGCGTTTAACATCTGTAGCTTTATTTCTTCTATTATAAAAATTAAATATGTTTTTACCGATTGTTTGGTACATCATCCAATTCGAGTACAAATACGTAGTCAGACTTCAAGTCCGTACCATATATTCAATCATCATCCAAAAAAATTGGTCCGTCGCCGTACGTCCACGTAAATACACCTCACGTCCGCATATACGCTCGCATCAGCGCATGTATCGTACATGCATGTCAGTCTCAAATACATGTCCGTTTCAAATTTGTTGCTCGCATGTATAGAAGGAGAGAACAGATCATCAGATCGATCTGTGCTAAAATGTACTACGCATACGTAAATCTCTCTTTATTAGTTCTAGAAAGAAGCGCAGCACCGGCTGCATGCTTGCATGATTAGAGACAATTTATTCATACTTTAGTTTCAATTAAATAGTATTCTCCAACTTTAATATCTTTCATCAACTTTAATATTTTTCATTAACTATATTCAATTTTTTTAACTATACACGCTTAATTTGGTGAACCTTAAAAGTTGAAGACATCCTTCCAAAGTCATGAAAAATTATAGAACAATTCAACGGTATGGATAAGATAACATATATTACATTTTAAGCATGCATGATCAAATTAAATTTATACATATAAAAAATTTATAATATCTAGCTATAAGTGAATAAGTCAGCTGCAATGCAATCCTGATCCGATTGAGATATGGATTGATATAGCCTGGCTATTTTTCAAAGGTTGTTGCATAAACACCTATGTAGGCATATCTTCCAGTTATTTCTATCTTTATGAATTTGGAATATTCCTATTCTGTTTTTTGTTAGATTTCGTAATCAAGGTGAGACGACCGCAATGCAATAACCGGTCACGTTAGAGAATTTCACAATTCATAACGCTCAAATACTGCATATAAAATGTGTTACGATTTAGTTTTTCATTTTCAATGCATAGGCACTTTTTCTAGTTTATCTAAAATATAACAATTGTTCTACGATTCATCTCTTAACCAATTAAAATCATCTCTCATTTAAATTTGTCACCTATTTTTCCATCTCAACCCATCACAATCATCCCCATTAATTTTCACTTACTCCATGCCAACTTCTCTTATTTTTAGGATGGATGGAGTACATTCCTAATCTAAAAATAGGATATACATTGTTGATTAACTTAGTATTTATTAAATGAGTCATTAACCCTGACAACTTGGTAAATTCAAGATTCAAGTAGACATATATAAGAAGGGGCAAGAAGAAATATTATATAAACGTAATTCTACATCCAGGTCTCTAAAGGCTTAAAGGGTACGAATGGAACATTTGTAGCCCGCAGTTCATTTTAAGCTAAAGGCTGGCAATAGATGGGGAAAAAAAATGAAAAATGGTAATTCAAAAATAAAAAAGAAAAGGAGAAAACGGTAGGATGCACTTTAACAACTTGGTCTTTTTCTCCTTACAGTAATCTTGAGTTTGAAATCATAATTTCAATTACCTCTACAACATTACAATCTATGGAGCACAATTCAATTCCTCCCCAAAAAAAAGAGATTTCCTGCATTCTTTTCTCTCTTTTTTTCTTTTCATTTTCGCAAGTCTCCAATAAGGCCAGGCACAACTGCACAAGTCCACACCACAGTCCAATCCTTCTAGTCATCTTGAAAGGTATGGAACATCAGCATCCGATTTACCACTTAACGACAAGCTAAGAAAGCTTAGTCTCACGTAAGAACAAAACATTTGGCCTCACAAAAAACGCCAACATTATCTGCTTAGACTTAATTACAATGATGGTGCATAAAAGGGGGATAAACATCCCATTCGGCTGTACAAAGCACAAGCCGACAGATCTCATCCCTCCTGGCAACCAAATTACAATCATGATCACTAATAAACAAAAAAAAAAAGCATGAGCAATATCAGAGGACCAAGAGTGAACTCACGGATTTGTTGACCAGTAACAATCAGCCTTGTGTCCAAAAACACAAGTTTCCCACTAAAACAACTGTACTTTACCAGTATAATGGAAACAATGAACCTGTCGAAGCAGCCACTTCCATTCCCATATCAACTCATGCAACACTATAGCTCGACTCTAATTTTTTGGGTATGAGCTCAAGTATTTACACAATCTAACTCTAACACATTAACTAGCGATTTTTGTTTTGATACTATATTCACCATCTAAAATATCATGGTTTATAAACTGAAGTGTAAAGTTGTTAGGATACCATAGCAATCTATCAATTGAGCCCCTTCAGTCCCATAATTATTGAGCCACCAATTCTTTTGAGTTAGTTCTCCGAACTTGATCACGATGCTGTGGGCAAAACAGTGACTGTGTGATTTTGTAGAGGAAGTATGGGATCAAGGCTGTCACAACAATGACTAGAGTGGATAACCAGTATAAAGGGCTAGAAGCGCAAGCTTCCCAGAAAACATGATATGCGCTGGTTGATATTGTTGGAGGAAACGAGCCGTAGATGACCAGAAAAGTGTACCAAATCAGTATGCTGCCCCAGATGACGAAATGCTGTATCCAGGTGAAGTAGCTGATGTAGAGTGCTAGTTGGCAGTTGACAGTCCAAACTACGCAAGTATACATGGTCACTCCAAGGATGTCAAATCCAGCAACATGGCCATCCTGTCGGACAGCTTGAATGAGGATGGCATGGAGGGCTCCAAAGTATATTATTATTGAACAGCAAACTCCATTCAACATCCAACTGAGTATACGAGACCAGCTGAAGAATAAATTATTCACGCCATCTTGATGTAATGAAGGGACCTGAAATATGCTAAGGACTCAGCACAAATACCGAACCAACTCTGCAGTAAGACCAGGTGTACATTACGACTGCACAAGCCTGGGAGGAGATTATGTACCTCGAGGCAAACACGGGAAGATACATCTTTATCAAAGACACCTAGAGCAATGACAGGGAGAGACGTAAAGGCAACATTGTAGAAAGATATGAACCAATCGTTGTAACCAGGTTGGGCTGAGAACATAGCATGAGCCTCAAACCAGAAAAGTGTAAAGCCAAATGTGATATTCTTGAAGAAAAAGTAGCATATCTGTTCATAGCACAAACAGAATATATCAAGTGGTCAGATTGAAAGTGCTACTAATTATGACAAATAGACCTTAGAATTTTGCTACTTCATAGTGATGAAAATATTAACAAGTATAACAGAAACTCTAAAATAAGAAACTGCATAAGATGCTGTACACTACAGCTGGTACGCTGTATGGAAATTCTATATGAGAACCAAGGAACCTTCAATTATTGAAAGGAAAACTGTAACATGTCTGCAATTTTTAAGTGACCTAATAGACCATAAAATTGTAACAGAATTGGAAGCACTTTACCATCGCTGCAATCCGGCGATAACACCAATGACCATGGACAAGAAGTAACCGTTCTAAAAAACGAAATTGAGCTATTGCAAAGTCACTTGCCATCACAGCCTGAAATATAAAGCAAAATCAAACATCAGAAAACAGATAAACTTTATATTACCGCTGTTTTTAAATGTATGATGCCTTTGACTTTTGAAAATGATGTTTGACCATTCGCCTTATTAAAAACTTAGTGTAAATATGCAAAAATATAAGTTATGCTTAAAGTATCTTTAATGATAAAACAAGTCACGACAAAATACAGAGTAAATGATTTTTTTAATAAGATGAATGGTCAAATGTTATATCCACGAGTCAACAACGTCATACATTTCAAAACAGAGGTAGTAATAGTTTGTAACGAGGAAAAACATATACAGTTTGTACTGTCTAAGCACAAGTGTTGAATTGGAAATATTGCCATTAAATGTAATTTTTATTTTAGTCTTTTTAATTATAGATCTGTACAGTTTAAACCTATTCTAATATATTCTAGAAGTATGCTCTCCCATACTGTCTTCCCTAAAACAAAATACCAACAAAAAACATCTAGTGCAAAACTACAGACCTGCATTCCTTCAGCACCACTTATTCCAACCCCAATGTCAGCCTCCTGTAGCATACCGACATCATTTGCTCCATCGCCAATTGCTAGTGTGGTTTTCCTTATCCTATTTTTAACTAGTCTGGTAATCTGCAATTCTTCCAAATAGCTAATATCATTTAAAGATAGAAATGTGGATATATCCACATTATCTTGTTAGAAATAATTGATGAAGCAGCACGTGGTGCTTACTACTCACCAGCGCTTTCTGTTTCGGGGATATCCGACAGCATAAAACAGACGCACAATCAATTGCTAGATCCAGAAATGCGCTTTTAAGACCACCCATGAGAGCATGTGTTAGAGCATTGCCATCAATTATAAGGGCAAATGGGGCTGAAGTTCCCTTCTGCAAAATTTGCCTTCGAGCATCTTCTAACTTTCTACCAATTTGTTCGTATGGAGCCTACATGAGCAAATACAGAAGGTAAGAAACAGTAGAGTGCACATGAAGTAAACTGATATTATACATCCTCTGTTTATTTGCTTTCAAGATGACAAGATATGCATTCATACTTATTGATGTTGTTGTGCACATTAATTACTCATATTTAGCAGTTACGTACTGTTATTTTGAGAACAGCTTAAAGTTCTGTTATTACGCTGACATGAAAATAACTGCAAATAGGTCAATGTATCCACATTTAGTTAAATATTTACATACCATTCGACTGCCTTCTCCATTATGTTCCTCAGAAGCATTCGTGCCTGGGTTGTCCAGAGTTATATAAATTTCTTCCATCCCTTTCCTCAAAAGGTTGCAAGCATAACTGCATATCAAGCACAAATATGTGTGAAAAATTATAGTCCTGTGATACCTTACTTGTCAGGAACGCAAGCAACATATGGTACTAACCCTATGTTAACAGCTGTCTCCAATTTGTCACCTGTTAGAATCCAGATCTTAATTCCAGCTTGAGCTAGTTTGTGAATACACTCTGGGACCTACAGAGTCAACACATGCATTGAGCATGTCCCACAAAATGAGTAGGGTGCTTTGTCTACGTAGGAAATAATTCAGGAGAAATTGCCATCAACAGATATGAGAGTAACCACACAAGTGAAATACGAAAAGTGCAAACTATGTGACAGAAACCAAATAGAAAATCATTTGGGGCTTTTCAGACTGAACAGGAGACCGCGTTACACAGTGAGCAAGCATAGTAAATGAAAAAAAATGAGAAGAGGATAAATTTAAAGTCTCAAATGAGATCGACATACCCCCTTTTGCAATCTGTCCTCCACTGCAGTAGCACCTAAAAGAACCAAATTTTTCTCGATATTTTCTGATGCCTTCTCAACAGCTACATCATGATCATTATGTACAGAATTCTTTGCAGCTGAGTACTCCATATTCCACGCAACATACTCATCCTCAGTAAGTTCACGATATGCAAGTGCCAGGGTCCGCAAACCTGCCTCAGAATACTCGTCGATGTGGCACTTTGTATTTGTCAGACAAGCTTTGCTATTATCCTTAGAGAGCCTCTCAAGAATAACACTGAAGCGCAAAGATAGAATATAAATTTTAATGGAATTTTGAGGAATAAAAAGTCAGCAAAGATAGAAGATAAACATTAATGGAACTTTTAAAAGCAAAAATCTAGCAATGTGAAGTTTGCGCCTTGCAAGAGTACAGATTGACAATTCAAGCTTATTTCACTCTACAGAAAACTGTAGTGACACAATCTATTGGTTGCCCCAGTTAGCAAGAAAATAGTAGTGCGATGTGGAGATGTGATGAGCTTATCAAGGGTGCAATAAATAAAGATATACTAACAATTCCCTACTTCATAAAGCGTAAAAAAATTCCATCGCATGTGAGAAGGAACATATCAAACCTGTCTGCCCCTTTACAGAACAAAAATAGCCGACCCTCTTCTGTCCTCACAATGACAGACATACGCTTGCGGGCACTGCTAAACTCTAGGGTGTTCAGTAGCTTATAGGTTCTGAAATAAAAATTAGGCATCATGTAGGAAGCAATCATCACCATTTTGAAGAATAAGCACTAAGAACAGTGGAAATGATAAGCACCTATCCACCTTTGTACCGTAGACAGGATCATACTCATGCACTGATATGGTTGTCTGTGACCTATGATAAAATTCAAAACCAAGCTCCCTTGCAGCTGCAACAAGAGCTCCTTCATCAGGTGATTCCGCCTCATAAGATATCCCACCAGAATTTCTATCTGCAACAGGAATTGCAGTATGACAAACAGCTAACACACGGAAAAACATCTCTATAACATCTTGATGGCATTCTTTGCTCCATTGTCCATTCATCAAGCGGTCATCAGTAAAGTTGAATCCCTTGACCGGTCTTACAGATTTAACAGCACCCATATGCCCAATATCAACACGTTCTTCCTCTATTCCTCCATAAGGCATCTGCACTTCTATAGGCCTATTTCCATAAGCAACACCAGCAATGGAACATTTCAGGAACTCCATCGAATTACATGTTAAGGTTCCTGTTTTGTCAGAGAGTATGGTATGCACTTGACCAAGTTCCTCATTCAAATTTGATGTGCGAGCCCTTGCTGGTTTATCGGACTCTTCGCAATACATATTCTGGTCTTGATTTATGAATGTGCTCTGTAAGACTTTAACGATCTCTATCGATATATACAAGGAAATGGGCACCAAGCACACATACAGCATGAGACTTGTCAGAAAATGGCAAATCGCTGCTAATGTTGCTCTATTTGGATCAAAGTACATAGTTGAGTTATCTGGCCTTAGGTACCAGGCATAGTTCCCTGGACTTAATTCAGCCCTCGTTTTGATACCAAACATAACTGACCCAAAAGATGCAATAGCAAAGAGAATTACAAAAAGAAGATAAATGATCTTATCCATTCTTCGTTCAACAGAACTCCTCTTTGATGGTGGTTCCATTGCATTCTGCATCACCTTTGTGTCATGCCCCGTGAATATTACAATGCCATAAATTTGATTTGTGTTCCGAAGCTTTGAATCCCTTAACAGGATCTGTTGTGGAGAAAGAGGATATTGTTGTCCATTATAGTGCAATGTCCCTAAAAAGGAATATAATTTCTCATTTGGATCCTCACATTGAATGAAAACCTTGAAGGTGTGGAAAGAACGCTCCTCGTTCAAGCCCGCAGTCACGTCCAATGATTGTTTTCGCTTCAAGTTTGTCTCTCCATCAAGATTCATTGTCTCAACATAGCATATTCCATCCTCGTAGCTCGAAGAAAGCAAAACAAGGTCAGCAGGGAAGAACTCATCTTTTTTCACTTTAACTATATCACCAACTTGAAGCTTCTTCCATTCTGTCTGATGAAATGATTGGGTGCCATCATAAACCTCGACCTTCCTGTTATTCACTTCAATGTCCTAAACAAAAGCGAAAAAACTAATTTACTTTTGCCAAACAATTTACCAAAACAATGTTGTATACATATTGATCGAGTGCAAACGGTTTAAAATGTATCAATTCAGTATAAATTATAATTTTCCATGCATTACAAACCAGTCAATATTGCAACATTCTGTTCGGTGCTAACAAAAAGAAGTAAACAGTACATGCCCCCAATAGCCTACCGTACAAGCATCCCAGAACTGTCATTTGTAGGTAATCAGGTGATGATGCAAAAAAAAAAAAATGGGACATCGCAAAGTAGTAAAAACGCATCATCAACACAATGTGGAAGTGTAACCAAGCATAGACACAAAAATGAATGCAAAGTTATTGCGATCACAACCATTTGAGATCACAATCAATAGGCCGCCTATGAAAAGAAAGAAAGTAACATGTATGTACAGTAAGACCAGAAAGCCCGTCATTCCCATTGCCCCGATCCGCGCAAGCTAAGTAACCAAAACAACAGAGGGTAGCGAAGGTGGGAGGCAAAACCGCACCTGCTGCTTTCGTCGCCAGTCCTCGACGGCCTCCTTGGCCATGGCGGCCCCGACGACGACGACGAGCGGGAGAAGGACGGAGACAGCCCGGTATGGCGCGAGCGGGCTGAACGAGACGCAGGCGACGACGAGGAAGAAGCAGTTGGCGGCGCGGCGGAACTGCTCGAACAGCGACTTGGGCACGAAGCTCGCCGCCGTGTACTTGGTCGTCGAGATCGCGTTCCCCGGGTACGCACCTCCGCCCCCACCGCCCTCGTCATCGTCGGAGGAGGATGAGGAGGAGCATCCCGCGCCGCTGCAGCGCACCGCGCGGGTGAATCCCGGTGCGGAGGTCTCGGGGGCGGGTGCGGTCGCGGAGGTGAGCTCGACGAGGGGGCGCTCGTCGGCGCCGGC
Organism: Oryza punctata; assembly: GCA_000573905.2. Lineage (NCBI taxonomy): Eukaryota > Viridiplantae > Streptophyta > Magnoliopsida > Poales > Poaceae > Oryza > Oryza punctata. Next base: position 18,706,772 of record CM002495.2, on the reverse strand, counting down.
GGCGGGGCGCATGGCCGACGAGGCGGCGGCGGAGGAGGAGGATCTGGGGTGGGAGGAGGGATTTGGCGGTTGGGGTCGGCGACGCGGTGAGGTGGTGGACTGGAGGGCTACTACTGGGGACAGTTGGGGGGTGTGATGTGAAGTGGTATGGAGGAAGAGAGAGGGCTTTTCCGTTTCGTCACCACGACGAAACGCGACGCGCAGGGCGCAACGCCCAGAGCCAGAGCCGCGTTGGAAAGCGCGAGGGCGACGTGGGTCCCGCACCGCACGTGGCGACGCGCTAGGGGTGGAGGATACTGTTCGCGCGTAAAACAATTATCTTATGATTAATTATGTATTTACTTTTTTTAAAAAAATGATTAATATGATTTTTAAAATAATTTTTATATAGAAAATTTTTATAAAAATGTATCATTTAGCAGTTTGAAAAACGTGCACACAAAACACGAGAGATATAAGTTGAGAAAGTTGGAGAAATAACTCGGCTGATACGAACTATGGAGTACTTCCTCCTTTCACAATACATAATATAGCAACTTATGAGATATTTTTAATATAATTCGTTGTATATAATGAAATTTTTCATATGATACTGAGCTGCTATATTATAAAAGGAAGAGAGTAGCACTTTTAGAGTAAACACATGTAAGAAAATAGGTAAAAATAATTAAAGAAAGGTGTTGAGAAGAAAAGGTAATATTTTTTTAATAGATATGGGTATTAAAAAATAGATATAAATAATTAAAGAAAGGTGTTGAGAAGAGAATAAAAATGGTTGTGATTGGTTGAGATGAGGTGGCGAGTGAGAAATAGTTTTATTTTGGAATAAATTACTGTGTTAGAAAAAAAGCTACATTTTGAGACTGGTAGTATTTTTTTATTTAGGAGTATTTTTTTAAAGCAAACGAAAATTGGAGTACTAGCTGAGTGGCAGGGACCACGGAACTTTCTGCTTTGGAACACTTGATGCCGTCGTGACGTTTCCTCGCACCGTCGGCCGCGTCGTCGTCTTCGTCCACAGAGTGCTTTTGCACCGTAGGTTCTCGCCACCGTCGCTTTGCTAAAAACGAGAGGACACAGGGAGGGCTTTACCACCGTCCTCTCGTCTCTCGCACTTCTCCCTTGCTAACACGCCAACTTTTCGGCATCGCGAAAGCGCGACCACAGCCAGCAGCACCGGGGGTAACGTCGAAATGACAGTGCTGTTTGCTTCACTATCATTAATCTAAAAACATAAAGGGTTTTTCTATTTTTTAAAATCTATTTTTTTACCCGACCTATATATACGATCGGACAATCGGACATATGCAGACTTTTAGTTAGAAATTTAGGCCATCAAACAATCAATCTGAAATTCTGCTATGGAGATTTGAACATATGATCTTAGAATACAACTCAGGTCACTACAGCCACTACGCTACATGCTCTTTCGAAAAAAATTCTATGTATTTACACCGCTAAATTCTCATACATTTTAGTTTTTAGGTGGAGGAAAAGAAAGGTAGGGTGACCGTAGGGCGTAGGCGCCACCAAGAAGCTGGATGTCGATGGCCGCAGCATGCTCGTCCTTCTCAAGACCAATACCAATGGAAGGGGATACCGAGAAGGAAGGGTGGTCACCCGCTGATACGTGGGTCGAAGACCAATTTAAGTGCAAACAAAACCAATATGAAACCAAGAACCGTAAAAGACGTCATTTTTGTTGGTTCGGTTCAGTGTTCGTTTAGTTGTGCTGCCCTTTAGTTTCACATAGGATAAAGCCCAAGTTTAAACAAAAACATATTTTAAACTACCCAAAATACTACCGTGGGACATAATTTATGCCCTTTTTGGAAGAGAGGGATAATTACCTTTTTTGGGTTTGAAGGATGCAAATGTAACTCAACCCATAGTTCGAGGGACATAAAACGAACTTTTGCTTTAATTTCTTTGTGTGTAGTTTGTATTTGCAGATTATTTTCTGATTCGCACTTTGAGGAATAAGTTCACATTTTTAGGTCAGTTATCTTATCATCGAGTTTGATTCGAGTCTTTGAACCGTAATACTATATATGACGTGCTCTTCAGTTTACCATACCGGAGCACTCAAGGTCCTATACAGTTTTTGCCTAGTTCATGCTGACGTGGTGAGCTAAATCTGTGAGAGTCCCATGTGGGGACACATGTCAGTGACCCAATCTTTTTCCTCCTCTCTCTCCTCTTTTCCCAATCTTTGAAGGGCGATCGCGCGAGAAGAAAAACGACGGGATGTGGCGGCGGCAGGGTTTACCTTTTTGATTTGGAAGTAAAAACCGCTCCTCACCGGTTTACTGAAATCCGACCGAAAACCGATAAAAACCAACAAATTTCAGTCAATACTGTACGGAAACCGGTTAATACCGATCGGTTTTCACAAACCTGATCTAGAGGTTTCACGAAAATCGATCGGCTTATGGCGAAATCCCATCGGTTTTGTGAACCCTTGGCGGCGAAGCCCTCCCCACGGCTGACATCGATTCCGCGATGGAAGAGCCAATGAGCGGATGCACCTCTACAACCATCGGTGGCTATGGTGGCACGCTCGGAGACCAAGCTTCCATGCCCTCAATCGAGCTCGAGACCTCGCGTCCGTCAGCACCATAGATGGGCTCGCCATGGCAAGAGATGCGGCAGGCACGGGAGCAAATCCAGGAGAGGAGGACGGCGGCGACGGCAGGACCAGTGCTTATTCCCCTCTTTCTCTCTCCCTCTTGTTCTCGGCTTCTTCAGAGGTTGTCGCTGGCTCAGCTGCTCAATCTCTACCTCCGCTTCCTGCCACCGCCCTCGGCGCCCCCATCTGGAGCACGCCACAGATTCCCCATCTCCGCTTTATGCCTTCGCACCGGGAGCAGAAGCCCATCATCCCTTCTCCATGCCTCCCGCTGATGCCGCCTGCCTCTCTCATCAATGATCGCCCCCTCCCCAACCTATCCACCTCGCGCTATCACCCGAGATCTGCATCCTCGATCCCCTCTTCCTTGTGGGCCCCAGCAACGGTGATGGGCCGGTCCAAGAAATGGGACATCGGCATCAACAAGGGGACGACGACGGAGCAGAGGAATGGGGAGAGAAGAGGGTGAGGGGTAGGGTGACTCAGGTACCGTTTGGCACAGCTCCAGCTCCTAACTCCAACTTACCTAGAGTTGGAGCTGTGCCAAACAGTACAGATTCTCTAATTTTTGGAGTGGAGTTAGCAGAGCTGCTCCACAAATTTGTACTACGGGGGTGGAGCTGGGTTTTTGCTGCTCCATAGCTCCACTCCACCCCAAAAGACCCACTACCTTTTAGTTTTTCAATATATTTACACAAAAATACCATTGAACTACCCCCTCACACCTCCTTTCCTCCCATTCTCTCTCCTCCCCATCTTCCTCCCTACAGCAGCGATGGGCGGTGGTGACCGGTGGCGGCGGGCGTCGGTAGTGGCTACGGGCGGTGGTGGTGCAGCGCGGCGCGCGAGAGCCACAGGCGGTGGCAGCGGCAGGCGCGCGGGTGGTTCGGGCGGACGGGCGGCGGCGGCGGCCCGGGGGTGGACCACCGGCGGCGGCAGGTGACGCACGAGAGGCGCACGGGCCGCGGTGGCACGCAGGCACCGGCGGCCGCGGCAGTGCGACGCGCGTGCGGCGGTGGTGGCTCGTAGGCTGACCGTCGGCGGCTGCAGGCGACGCACGGGAGGCGCGCGGGCACCGGCGGCCGTGGCAGGGCAACACACGTGCGGCGGCACCGGCGGCGGTGGCCCACGGACTGACCGCCGATGGTGGGGGCGGGAGGCGGCAACGCGCGGGCTGAGCGGCGGCGGTAGCGGTAGGGCAACGCTAACCAGGTGTTTGATGAAATGCCAACAAGGGATGTGGTGGAGTGGAGCTAACCAATCTAGCCAAACACGTTCGTACCCACTTCAGCTCCTATAGGAGCTAGCTCTCACTGGAGTTGGAGCTGGGAGCTGGGAGTTGGAGTTTGGAGCCCTACTAAACGGGGCCTCACTAACATGTGGGTCCCACTTTATTATGCTTTTCAGTTGGCTGCTAGGTGGACCCCACATATTTAATTTTTTTACTTTTAAATTTTCTAATCTTGCTTCCAGTGTAACGTCAACACCACGTGAGATGATGACCAAGTCAAACCAGCCACGTAGGTGCCACGTCAGTCAAAATCACTATCCAAAACATTTTAGGACCTTGTTTGCACTAATTTTGATAGTTAAGGGACGCGTTATATCTACTATTGCGGTTGAAGGAAGGACGTAATTCAAACTCGACATTAGGATGAGGGACCTAAAGTGAACTTATTCCCACTACTGAAGACCAGATCATTAACGAGAGATCCCATCCCATCAACAATTGGGCCGGGCCTTCCAGCCCACCAACCCACCCTCTATTCCTCCTCCTCCGCCTCCTCTATTCCCATCAACGAGGGGGAATAAGTCCACTTTGACTCCCTTAAAAGTGACTCAAATCTAATCCGTGACCCTGAATCGCAAAACTAGATATCTTAACCCTAAAATGTTAAAACCAGTGCAATTTGACTCACTCGGTGGTTTTGGAGAGCGGTTTCACTGACATGGCACCTACGTGGCTGTGTGTCTCACCCGGAGTTTATCTTCTAGGTTTAAATTCATGAAATGAATCGTTCAAATAAATTTTTTCCTTTTAACCTAGAGCAAATTTCTAATTTAAAAATATATTTAATCAAGTGGAAATGGCAAGGTGGAATTTTTCTGCAATTCCCCTTGTTAAAATACATTAATAGGATTTTTAGTGGAATTTTTAGAGCACTGGAAATATTTTTAATCATTTAAAAACCTCCACCGTAATAGTTTAATCCCTGGGAAAATCCTCTTTTTCTTTTTCTTTTCCTCCCTTTTTCCCCATTGCGCCCCGGCCCACTTCCTCCTCCCGGCCGCTCGAGCGCGCCCCTCCCTTCTGGGTCGGCCCAAGGCCGTGCGGGCCGCGCCTCCCCCTTCGTCTCCTCCCAGGCCGCCCTCCTCTCGCTCTTCCTGGGCCTGCTCGCGGCCGCGCGTGCCGCAAGTCCGCCGCGCCTTCCTCTCCTTCCCGGGCCGCCGACAGGGGGCCCACCTATCGGACCCGTCTTCCCCGCGCTGCCTAGCCGCAACCGCCACCCGCGCTGCCGGGCCACCTCCCCCACCTCCCCGCACCACCTGGCCACCTCCCCCACCTTCCCGTACCACCCGACCACCTCCCCCACTCTCCCCCGCACCGCCCGGCCGCCCCCGCCCCTATTTATTGCGCTCTCCCCTTCTCTCTCCCGTTTTCCTGCTCGTCCGTGCCCTAGCACCGCCGCCGCCATCGCTGGTGAGCCTCTCCCCTCTCTCTCTCTTCTTCGCCCTCCCGCGCCGCTGCACCCGCCACGTGGCCACCGTGTGTCCGCCACGTCGGTGCCACGTGGCATGCCACCTCCCCGCCGGTCCGGTGGACTCGGTCCACCGTGGACCGAGTCCCCGTGCCACCGATAGGTGGGGCCCACCTATCGGCGCCACCGCCCCCTTGCTGATGTCATCCCTGGCTCTGCTGACGTCACCCCTTGCGCCGCTGTTATCAGGCCTAGGGGTTTATTGTGCAATAAATGAATAAGGATTTTTCTGTTTACAGTAAAAACACAGTTAATCTTCTAAAATTCATAACTAATTCATTCGGACTCCGTTTGAGTCCATTCAAATTGCAGTAAATTCGTAAAAATGCCTAGAATCGATTAAAAATGGTTTTGTTTCCTGTTTCAGTATACTTATAGCCTGTTTGCTTGTGTGCTTTGTTTTTCGTTTAGATTCTGATAATTCCGACGCTCCGGTTTACTTCGAGGTTGTTGCAGAGGCCGATCCAGCACAGGAGCAAGGCAAGTCATGCTTATTCACTTGAAAATATTGTACCTAAATTGTGAAGGTCTTATTTTTCTCTAAATATTGCATTGTTTTATAATGTTATTTATGGGCTTAATTGCCTATTGTACTCAGCCTTATGTTCTAAATACCTTGTTCCTTTGATAGCTTGGGAAGTAATTTGAGTAGTTACTAGGTTAGAACATGCTTAGCCCTGCTTAGAAACATTAGCACATTATTGGGATAACTAGTGTACCACTATTATTTAATGATGAATATTTAATGGTAGCTCACGATGGTTAATCGTGAATGATCAATTAATTGGTCCAACTAAAACCTAATTAATGGTGGGTTGTGAGTACATGGTTTTGATGGTTGTACTCATGACAATTAAGGACCGGTTCACGGGAAACCCTGGAAGAATTATCGTACTTTCCACAAGACAGCATGGGTAATGGCTGGGCTTGTAGTGTGGCTTTTCCTAGCCGACGCATCCAGGCAAGGGTGGGCATGATGGAGTTGGGTCAGCGGGGGTTTACTCCTTGATCAACTGTCGGATTCACCTAGGCACGAGAGGGGGCTGCATTCCTTGGTTTAAAGGTGGGGGTGAAACCTGTGGTGTGTTGCGCTTGGTTAGTAAGGGTTGTACGAAGGGTCCTGTCACAGTCTCTTTCCGGTGTACCGTGGTGGTATGCTGGCACGCGGTAACGTGTCGTGGGGCTGTGTCTTGTGGGTACAGTTGTACACCTCTAATCAGAGTAAAACTATTCGAATAGCCGTGCCCGCGGTTATGGGCGATCAACCAGATTCACCGTGATTAGTCATACCTCTAATAACTTGATTTAATGGAACTGGTGTAGCTCAGGTGGTGGTTTGGGCCTGTTGCAACATCGTATAGCATTGGACAGTGGTGATTTAATATTGCTTAATTAACTCAACTATTTTACCGCATTCAACTATTGTTTTTAAATGCTTGTTTTATGCAATTCAACTCTTTAGCCTCCTTTGGAATTACTTGCATCATTTTCCCCATTCCGGTATGACTTGTTGAGTACAGTGGGTAGTACTCAGTCTTGCTTTATCATTCCCCCATCAGAGTTGGAGCATGTGTCAGATGATGGCTACTCGGAGGAGTAGGTTTGTTGCTGCTGTCAGGGATGCCCGTGGATTGGAGTCACCACGCTGCGAGCGTCTAGTTATCTAGATTAGCTTGTTTATTTTTTCCGCTGCATTTTTGTAAGATATTTTCATGGTGTTTGTAAGACGAGGATCTGTATGTCAATTTTGTCATTTGTGTACACTGGTCGGTCCTGGACGGGGATTTTAATACACATTCTGCTTGGAAATTCGGGTTAGCGAATCTCTGGGCGTGACGCTGTGTTGACCTGGTCTTCGTTCCACGTGGCATTGACATGGCACTTTCATGACATTAGAATTAAAAATAAATGTGTGGGACCCATTAGTCATTCACACAAAAAAAATTGTGGGACCCATTGAGATGTAGGGCCCACATGTCCTCCTCCCTCTCTCTACTTCCTTCTTCCTCCTTCCTCTGTCCCTTCTCTCTCCTCCTTCCTCTTCCCCTTTGACCGACGGCGAGCGGCGAGGGCCGGTGCGCCGGTGGTGGCAGGCATGCGAGGGCGGCGAAGAAGACCCCGTGACGGCAGTGGCTAAGGAAGCGACAGAGACGCGGTCGAGCTGGGCTATTGAGGAGTGCACTGAGGCGACCGGGAGCAGGCTGATAGCGGCATCAAGCGGTGCGATGGAATATGTCGGTGATGAGCCGCCTCATCCTCGCTACTCCACGTTGCCGCTCCTCGTCGTCGGTGGAGGCGATGGCGGTGAGTGGGAGATCTCTCGACACCGCCGTCGCCTCGTTGCCGCCCGCCGCTGTGCACTCGTCAACATCCATCCCCCTTGCCGCCGCCACTGTGCATCGTCTCGCTTGCTCTGTCGCTCACCCCAGTGAGTCCAGCTCCTCAGGGACGGTGGCGGTGTCGCCGTCAAAGTTTGTGTTGCGGTGGAAGGCGTCGGATCGGCGCCCGCACCCAAAGGCGCTAAATTCGGCGTAGCCTCTTGCCGTCGCCCGCCCGTGGCGGCGTAGCAGGTGGGCTCGTCAGTGGATTTGGTCAGCGGAGGAGAAGGTGTAGGCCTCCACGCGTGTCAGGCAGGCCAATGGATAGGTCCCAGGTCACCGCCGCGCGCGCTGACGGTTCCCACGAGCTCTGGCTCGTATCCTGCGGCGTCGGTGTTGACGATGAAATTTGGTAAGAGCATGAGTCGGAGTCAAGGTCCAATCCGAAGCGGTTTTGAAGATATGCGATGATCTTGGGAACGGAGTATGCATCAGCTGGAAGTCTGTATCGGCCTATACCGAGTTCAATACGGTTAGTCAATACCGAGTTCAATAGATTGGTTACATCGTCAATGTCGGAGTTTCGAGTCGGGCTGCATCGATTTCGATCTTGCCCGACGAGGATAGAGTCCAAGATAAGCAATTGTATCTATTAATTAGGATATTATGTAATTTCCTTAGAGATATTTTGGGTAATGGTCTGCCTAACGGACTTGTTTGTCGGTTAGAGTTGAGTTAGGAAAGTATGAGTCGTATCCGTTGTGGACAAGTTATGTGTATGTGTATAAATATATGCCCGAAACCTTGTAAATATTTAACACGAATTCAATATATTCTCGGTGCATCGCCACCTTTTTGTTATTCTACTTCTTGACAAGTTCTTGCTTTCGAGTCGGGCTGCATCGATTTCGATCTTCGACAAGAGGTAAAGCTTGTTATGGTGGTTTGCGTTATAGGGATTAGTACTTACATCTTTATGACATTAATCTTTTTTTCATGAATCACCAAGTTATCATATATGTTTCATAATCTAGATCGATAGTGTTTTCTACTTGCATCGACTTATCTCTTTCTAAGGTTTTGTCAATAATGGCTAGATTATCTTGTTGACCTAGATTATTTAATATATCTACCATCCTGAAAAGATAATGATTAGCTTGGTTATCTAGATATTATTTTTCTTTTCATACTTAGTGCTGCATCAGTTATGTTTGATCTACTAAGTCGTGCTTAGAACCATAGTCTCTAGCCTGTCTCATGATTGTTAATAAGGATAGTATCGAGGTTTCAGCCGATCTTATCTGATGCGGTTGTTTTACTTTAATTTATATCTTGTTCAACAAATTGTATCTGCCCCTTATATTGGGGTTTCAACTATTTAAATATATTAAGCTTATTATCAATATAGTTGATATCAGTTTAATATATTTATTACAAGATGATATCCCAATATAAGGTTGTATCGGAGCTATAGCCGATAAATGCTTAAACTTGAAAATCGGCTTTGATATGAACGTATATAATCTTTATTTCATGTTATTTTGGGTCTAAGCAATTTATATTGTCTTGGTCAAGTCCGATCTATCCCAGTTGCTGATTTCTAAAGTAATATTGATATATAGATTACATAATATTGATCTTTACAGCCGATGAGTCAAGTTTAGTGTTTACTTGTGCTTTAAATTTACATCATGGCCGATCCATCTCTTCGTGCATCGGCTAGGTTACAAGACGATACAACATCGGCTCTCTAGCCTATCGGCTATTGTTTATTAATAATATTTTCTTGTTTGTTCTTATTGATTGTAGTATCAAATCAACTGGCACGCCCTAGAACCCAAAGGCAAGCTTTTGGACCTGTACTAGAGTAAAGCAAATCTCTTAGGCCAGTTTGTATTTTTTTGCATCAACACGCTTTTGGCACGCTCAGTGGGACATCATCGTCATGACGCCAATCATCCCTAACGTTACGGAAGAGAATGTAATCCCCGTGACAGTCAAGCACTTGAGCAAAGAGCAAAAAGATGAGATTAAGAAACTGCTATATCAGCTCCAAGCACAATATCTGTATTCGTTCACCATGACTCGACATGGCACTGTGATACAGAAAACCAATGTGGAGTTACCCCCCATCGGAAGCATGGAACCAAGCACATCTGGAGGAGGTGAAGGCAAGGACAAAAGCGTGAGGACCAAGCCAGGGAGCGAAGAACTTCACACACAACAAGATTGCATCGACTCGACAATTCATCATGCTTTAATCAATCAATCCTGCGTGCTTGTCAATACTCTAACTAACATGATCAAGATGGTGGTAGATGGTACTATAGCTGAGGAAAAAGCAAAAGGACCAATTTATTTTGTGGGAGATGCTTTCCTAGGTCATAGGACTGTGAAAACTGAGATAGGCGGAAAACAACAGACGACTTCAGGACGAACCCAAATCCCATCGGCTCATATACCTGGTGGACCTATTCCAACAATATTGACAAGACAACAGCCGATGCATGGGGGGCAAAGCTCAACTCAACTTACTCCGGAGGAATTAATTAACATGTTGAAATTGAAGCCGTCGGTCACGGAGCCGATTTCCCAGATACCCTCGGCACAACATCCCGTGGTGCCACAACCACCGTTGCAGCAGCCAATAGGAGTAACTCAACCAATCGGGCAACAATACATGCCAAAGCCGCCTCTCAACTGTCAGCATCAGATACCCCAACAGAGTCTAGGGGTCAATTACAATTTTCAATATCAACCTCACTCACCACAAGTTCAATATCGGCCGGAGGGATCACCACAGTTTCAGTATGCACATCCACCTCAGTTCAATTAGTATGAGTAGCTGCCGCAGCAATATGGAGGAGGAGTGCAAGAACAACCTTGGGCCGATATGACTGCTGATGTGATGAGGGAGCAGTTTGGGCTCAAGCGTAAGGATAATGCAAGCGTAAGGATAATGGCAACATGTATCGTCATCCATATCCTGAATATTTTGATCGAGTACCACTGCCGAACCGACACAAAGTACCAGATTTTCAAAATTTTCGGGACAAGATAATGTATCGACCTACGAGCATATTAGCCGATTCCTGGCACAGTGTGGGGAAGCATCAACTACAGAGGCTCTGAGGGTTAGGCTTTTTCCATTGTCATTGTCTGGATCGACCTTCACGTGGTTTTCTTCTTTACATTACAATTCTATCAGACGTTAGGTTGATCTGGAGAAGCAGTTCCATAAATACTTCTATAGTGGAATTCAAGAGATGAAATTGTCGGACCTAACATCTATCAAGTAAAAATCGGATGAATCGGTGCCAGATTATAGTAAGAGATTTAGAGACATGAGGAATAGATGCTACAGTCTGGCCTTGACCAATTCATAGCTAGCTGATTTCACTTTCCAAGGGTTATTGGCGCCGATAAGGGAGAGATTTTCTGCCCAAGACTTTGAGAGCTTAGCACACTTACCTAAGAAGATATTGGCTCATGAACTGCGGTCCTGGGAATCCAGAAAATTTGCCAAGAAGGCTAACAATGTCAATAATGTCTGCCACTATGCTTCTGAATCCGAGGATGAAGACCCAGAAATCAATGCGGCGGAGTGGGGCAGGAACAAGAAAAACAGTGGTGTGCCAATGAGTTAAGAATTCTGGGAAGGATGAGAGGTATGATTTCGACATTACCAAGGCCGATAGGATATTTGACTTACTTCTCCACAAGAAACAGATCCAACTTCCAGTAGGACATATCATACCATCGGCTGAGGAGCTAAAAAAGAGAAAATATTGCAAGTGGCACAACACAAGATCTCATAGTACAAATGATTGTAAAATATTCAGATAACAGATTCAATTTAAACTATTGAAAGTTTGACGAGGCTAAGAAGCCGATGAAAATTGATGGGCATTTTTTTCCGATGAACATGGTACATACTGGAGCCGATAGGAATCAAGCCGATAGAAGGAGGCATCAGGCAAGGAGATTCAATTTGGCTAATATGATAAACAAATATCAAAACAGATGCTAGAAAGAAGAAGAAGTGCATGGATACAACGATGGAGATTGCTTTGATCCTCACTGGAGTTGTGAGTTCTTCAGGTTTTGCTGGAATAAAGGGATGAGGTTACCATCTGTTGAGGATTGTCCTGGTTGTAGTGATCCTGATGTAAGATACGTTGGAGGACCAAGCAGACAAGCTAATAGAACTAATGATGATCGACTTGTTCAAAGGAGATTACCCATTCATCAGAAATACTTTGAAGAGGTGTCTGAGGAGGAGTCAAGAACCAGGAGACCACAATGGTGCCTGTCTGGTATCTTTACCAAAAATCAAAAGAGACGAGTCTAGAGGATGAGGAATAGGGAACAAATGCAAGAAGTTGAGAAGGAGATTGAACATCGGCTGAAGCGCACCAGGAAGGAGTGGTGTGTCAAAAGCAAAGTCGTTCCAGCCGATGAACTCAAAGTCGACAAGAATCAAGATCTTGCAATAGATAAAGGGAAAGTAGTCGCCTTTTCTTCAATCAACATGGTTTTCGTATTGCTTGCCGAATATAGTGTAGATCAAGTCAATGAGGAAGTATATGAGGAGCCATCGGCTAAGTTGGTCCTATCACCACAACAAGCCAGTTTCGAAAAGCTAGAGGGGACCGGACATTGGCAGCTCAAACCATTGTATGTAAGGGGTTTGTCAATGGAAAGCCAATGTCAAAAATGTTGGTCGATGGTGGAGCAACTGTCAATCTAATGTCGTATGCTACTCTTAGAAAGTTGGGAAAGACTTCAGAGGATTTGATCAAGACCAACATGGTTCTGAAAGATTTTAGAGGAAATCCCTTGAAAACTAAGGGAGTTTTGAATGTGGAGTTGACCATTGACGGTAAGACAATTCCTACCACTTTTTCTTATCATTGATGGAAAGGGTTTCTACAATCTGTTGCTGGGAAGAGATTGAATTCATGCCAACTGTTGTATTCCTTCAATTATGCATCAATGGTTGATCCAATGGTAGGGAGACCAAATAGAAATTGTGCCAGCCGACGGGTTTGTTAACGTTGCTAATGCTGATTTATCTATTTGGGAGATGGAAGGAGTTGATTGTTTGTCCGGTAAAGTTTGGGAAGGCGATTATCTGATGCTCTGAAGGCGTCGTGGAGGGTTCAAACTTCTACACTAAAGATACTATAGATGATCTCGATGGCAAACTAGGACAAGGATTCATGTTGGCCGATGAGTTAGAAGAGGTAGATATTGGAGCAGACGATAGGCCTAGGCCGACATGTGTTACTAAGAATTTATCAGATGAGTTCAAATGTAAATTAGTAGAGTTATTAAAAGAATATGTAGGATCAAGATGTCGACTAGAGGGGGGTGAATAGGCGATTAAAATAAATTTATCCTAAACAAAACTAACTTAAGTTGCTAGGCTTGGTGAAGGATAACACTATCTAAGCAACTAAGTTATGTTTTGCAATCCTAGGGTGATAAGGGCTCAAATATGTCTCTAAGAATGTAAATTGCAGAAATGTAAATGCAAAAAGTAAATGATACAAGAGACAAGGAATTTTTTACCTGAGGTTCGGAAACTCGCTGGTTTCCTAATCCCCGTTGAGGCTAGCCCAACTTCACCGCTCAAAACCACGAAGCCACCGCAAGCCCCCTTCGTCAAGGGGTGGGCAAGGTGGGAGCCGAACCACGAAGTGGTCTCCCAAGCCTCGATCACTAGGGTAGTTCTTCCTTTACTCCGAAGGTGGTGAACTCCAAACCACTCACAAACCGGCACCGGGTCTTCTCCACAATCTCCTTGGAGAGGTCACCGGGAGACACCTTCGCAAGCTGTCAAGGAGGCGGCATCCTCGAAGAGTAACAAGCGATGACCCGGCTCGGAGACAATCAAGTGCAACACTAGCTCTACAATTGTAAGGACCCCCATTTTGCAACAGGGATCACTCGTGTATTCTGTGCCATTTCCCTGGATCAAGTAGTTTGGCACACACGATACATAGTTGAATTACCAAAAGCGCATACATATGCGTCGTGTACGAATTATTACATCATAGGCTCGAAGGCGTAGTTTTTAGAACAAAGGACCAAACGGTCCGGAATACAGTCCAAAAGTAGAATATAGATAAGTAGCGGAGCGAAGGCAGCGGCATTGCCATTGCCACAGGCAACGACCGTATCTAGACCTAGTGAGCGCCCTCATCTTCCGCATCTTCTTCGTAGTAGGCGTATGGATCCTCCGCGGTGTTATCTTCGGCATCTGATGAAGTTTATAATTGCAAGGGTGAGTACCAACCGTACTCAGCAAGTCACCACGACAATAATGCACATGAGGGGTTTTATTCGAGGCAAGGCAAGGGCTCAGTTGCATAAAGCTAGTTTTGCAGTCATTTTCACAAACCTAAGACCTAGCATAACTGATCAAGTTTTAATACCAGTGTTCAATTTTAACAACGACGGTTCTGTCTACCATCCATTGTGATCCCAAGGATGGCTTCCCACCGTTGGTCGTCATGGTTTTCTGTGGACGTCCACCTTCCTGCTCTCAGGAAGTGGCTCCAACAGCATAAAACTCATCATGCAATATCCCATCCCACACAGGTTAAGAATTTAGAGTCTAGCCAAGTGTAATGCACGTCCCGGTGCTCAATATCCGCGAGCACGGCTATTCGAATAGATTGTTTCACTCACACTGCAGTGGATGTACACTTTACCCGTACTCCGCGACTGCCCAACACATGAGCCTCGTCCCAACACATGAGACGCATCACGGCAAAGCCTTTCGATAACCTTACATTGGCAGTACCCGCTCCATGAACTATTATCCCCGTGCACTCTAGGCGTATCTGTTTCTAGCAGTGAGAGGAGTTCTGGCGCTCCCGGGGAAAGAAGTCTCACACACGCACAAGTTTATATCTTAAGTTTTAGATTCTCACTCTCACACACGTGGCAGTCCTACCAACGGCGACACCGATGTAGGGTACGCATTGCGTCCCCACCTCAACGGCTGCACCGTCATAGCGAACCTGCCTCACACACTGGGGTGAACCATCTATGCAAGGATACTGCCACTGCTCGGCTATCTAGTCAGCTAGGTCTATACCCATCCGATAAGTACGGTTGTAGTGGGGTCGTTTCATGCTTAACTTCATGGCTCGGTCCTTAACTGACCGGGCACGGAACTAGCCTTTTCCGGATACCACCCAAATCCACCATCCATCCCAGTCGAAAACACTTGTTTGGTTTTATTTCTCCCTCCTCAAATCATGTCATCATATCATGGCAATGTGGCGCTCATGTCTCCACATGCCGCATCTCAATTACCTTCCCCAAGGTAATTACCCAAGCATAAAGCATTTGCTAAATATGAGTATGCATGATTCTAAAATAGCATCACTAAGCATTTGTCATAATTGACTAGGGACTCGTACGTAAGCATGGTTACAAAGGGATATGGGATAAACAATAATCAAGGCATGGCATAATAACAAGTAGGATATTCATCATTGCATGCAACTTTATTTGTAAATAAAATAATTTCGCAATGGGGATCAACATGTTCAAGGATAGTGATGACTTGCCTTGCTCGAGGTCATGTGGTTCTTGATCTTCGGTCAGACTCACAACTCCCTCGGTGTCTAGAATTGCGTGCGAAAGAAATTGAATTCGCTCAGAATTCAATTAAAATCCAACAAAATTTCAATTCAAAGAAATGGATCGAACGTGCGTGTCGAAAGTTGGCTTTGCTTCTATTATTATTTATAAAATAGTTCCATTCCGATTGTTAATACCTTTGTCCCCATTGTTAGCCAATTAGAACATTTATCCGGTTTAATTTACGTGACTCGCCTAGGTTAGGTACGATAATAACGTTCAACTTTTAGTGATCGGTAATCTACTAAATAATTGCAATGGCTACTTAAGCGTATAACCTAATTGACGAGTAAAATTAAATAACGATTAAACGGTCATTGCAGTGAACATTAACGGCAACGATTAATTTAGAAGTTCTAGAATTAACTTAATTAGTATATACGCGAGCTGGTAATACCTAAAGATGGAAATCTAAATACTTGACTAAACATCCGTAAAAGAATAATCATTAAACGAATCTTTTGATTAGGTGACTATTTGCATTTAAATAATCCGATGTAATTTTTACTTGTGTTTCCAAAATAATCGATGTCGGTGTACTTTACTAATTCATTAAGCTTAACATTTTATATTAGACTAGCACATATATTCGAGATAAACAAAAACTAAATTCCTAATCCCTTAATTTATCTCTCCCTATTTTATCTCTTTTCCTTTTGCCTTTTCCTTTCTTTTCTTTTCTTTTCTTTTCTTTTCTCTCTCTCTTCTTCCTCTTCTTCTCTGTTCTGCCTGCTTGCTAGCTCTCTCTCACTCTTTGTGTGCAGCCGGCAAGGGGGAAGAGGGGGGAAAAGGCGGAACCTACCGGGCGGCGGCGGCGGCAGGGGGCGGTGACGCGGCGGCGACCGGCGGCAGGGCGGCAGCGGGCGGCGGCGACGTCCAGCGGCGGAGCTCCAATCGGTGGCGGCGGCGCGGTTGAGAGGGGAGAGGAGAGGAAATGGAGGAGGGAAGACGGGGGGAGGAGGGCTCGGCCGGGGCTTTTATAGGCCAGTCGGGGAGGGGAAAAAGGGGGGGGGGGGCGGCCAGCTCGAGGCGGCGACGTGCGGCGTGGGCGCGCGGCGGCGGGCGCGTACGGTGGCGTGGGCGGCATGGCGCGCGTACGGCGGTCATGGGCGGCATGGCGCGCGGCGGCAAGCGCGTACGGCGGCGGGGGCGGCATGGCGCGCGTACGGTGGTCGTGGGCGGCATGGCGCGCGGCGGCAGGTGGCTGCGGACCGGCGCAGGGTGCGAGGCGCGCGGCGGCAGGCGGCGGCGTGCGGCGCGCGCGAGGCGCGTGCGGGGCGCGAGGGCGCGGCGGCTGCGGCGGGCGGCACACGCGGCGGCAGGCGATTGCGGACCGGCGCGGGGCACGAGGCGTGCGGCGGCAGGTGGCGGCGTGTGGCGCGCGCGAGGCGCGTGTGGGGCGCAAGGCCGCGGCGGCAGGCGGCGGCGCACGGCGCGAGGGCGTGGGCGCGCACGACGCGAGCGGCGGCGGGCGGCGACAGAACCGGGCCGAACACTTGGCGGCCAATGAACAGTGCCGCCAGGGCTGTTTTGATAATTTGGGTGGTTTCTATCAAAAAAATCATTTAAAATTCTGTAAATTTCACCAATAAATGTTGACCAATGTTTTTAGTGTTCCTAATTGTTTTACCCTAAATTTCCAAGTTTTGATAATTTATTGTATATTTTATATGAAATACTTTCACGATTTTTATGTAGGTCTATATATTCATACCTATTCACATTATATACATATATTTATTCGTACATATATATATGTGCAAGGGTGTAGACATTTATATACATATATATATGCGAAATCTTTCCATTTTAGATTTATTTCACCCAAATACATTCGTGATGTTTATTTTAAAACATTTTCCTCACTACAATCGTCCCTCACCACATATTTTATCTTATTCTTTTTAATTGTGCACCTAGTTGACTTCGTTTTAGGGTTTATGCTTAACTCGATTTGATAAATCTGAGCCTCGTAATCAAAGATCGAATAAACGAGCAATTAATCGTGACACGATGCGACTTAATTTAAAAGTTTTTGAAAGTTCGCATTTTAGGGTTTTGTATTCGACGGTCTAATTTTTAGGGTGTTACAACAATGAAGCAGTGCACTTGAATCTTGGTTCAAAGCACTTTCTAACACACTATGGATGAAAAAGAGCTCAAATGGGTGTGAGGGTATATGCAAGGGGTGTATGCAATTGAAGCAAGTGCCAAGAGAGTCCCCTTGTTGCTGGTGGGTGATATAAATACCCCCACCAACAAAAACTAGCTGTTGGGGCTCGAAACCCCAACATCTGTGGGTTGTTGGTCTGACCACCATAGGGTGGCCGGTCAGACCGCCCCTATTTGTAACGGCTAGAAAACTAGCTGTTACAGTGCATTTAGTGCACTGGCAGAAGCCAACCGGTCAGACCGGAGTTGTCTGGCCGGTTCGACCGGGTCGACTCCGGTCAGACCGCCAGCGGCTCGATCAGACCGGCCTCGGCTCACTTCGGCTCGGCCATAATTCAACGAATTTTTCTAGGGGCTACAGCGACCTCCCGGTCAGACCGATGGGCTCCCGGCCAGATTGGCGCAACTGGCTGGTCAGACCGGCCTCAACACTCCTGTCAGACCGGAGTGGAGCCCGCGGTCAGATCGCCCATGGTCATAATGAAAAACAGTGAATTGAGCAAAGAACAAATGAATGCATATGACCCATTGTTTTATTTTGATCAACTCTTAGTTTAGGTCATCACCCCTCTTGATAGTACGGCAAAGCTAAAGAATAAATCTAGCAAGAATTTTGATCGCCCAACACCTCGATCAATTAAAATAAAGACTTGGTTTTACCATCTTGTTTCCTTTTCTTTGTGCCATCAAGTTTGATCCTCGATAATCATCCATGGCGTAATCATCTTGTGGCTCTAACTTAAATACGTAATCTCAAAATGAAATAGTTAGTCCACATTTAGCGTTTGTCATTAATTATCAAAATTAACAACGGGGGCCTAGATGCTTCGATCTCCCCCTTTTTGGTAATAGATGACAAACATCACAAATATATATAATAACCATGAATCATATATAAACAAATGTGCAAAAAATAATATAATCTCCCCTAAACATGTGCATAGAAAACACAAAGATCATACAATTGACATATAGGGAGTTTGCACTATAATTTGCACTTTTCAACAAAGCATGTCACAAATGCAATATACAATGTGAACTTCAAATAAATTTCATCCATAAGCATAAGATGATCACAAATATATCAATAACATCAACCATCCATCATAGCATCAAGTTCACAAAGCATTAACCATAAAATCCACAAATCATCCATAGGGCTCACAAGTAGCTCACTTAGACTATTACAAGACCACGAAGGGTCCAAATCTCACAAGAGTTCAACTAAACACACAAGATACTAAAATACAGCCCATGCCCATACATAAATAGAGCCCAACCATTTTAACCTACTAATTATGAGGACCAACCTCACTACTACTATTCCCCTCCCAACAAAGATAGAGCAAAAACGGAACCACATTCTCCCCTTTTGGCATCAAAGACCAAAAAGCATCACTCTTGTGGAGGAGATGGAGGACGAGTCGAGGTTGATGGATGAGGAGCATCGTGGCGACGATGATAGACAATCTCCAATTGTTGCACCCTTCTATCCAAATTCCCCACTTGTGTAGACAATCTCCCCACCGAGGAGTTCAAATTCCCAACATCATTCCTCAACTCCCTTACATCACTATGCATAACTCCATACCTGGTGTTCAACCTTGCAAATTTGTCATTTAGAGAGTTGATAGCCCCAAGAACCGGGTTGAAGTAATCTTGAGGGGGCATTCCAAAGTAAGCATAGGGAGGGTGTTGATGCAAAAAACACACACTGGCCTGAGAGATTTGCTTTACTCTGGTGCAGGTCCAAAATTAAGCTTTTAGGTTCAAGGGCGTGCCAGTTGATTTGATCCTGCAATCAACAAGAAGAAATATGCAAAGAATATTAGTAAATGGTAGACAATCGGCCAGACGGCCGATTTCATATCGTATGTGACCTAGCCGATGCAATAAAGCATGAATCGGCTGTAAGGTATAATCATTGATAAAACTAATCCTAAAACTAGTATATCGGCTGTAAAGATCAGTGTTACATAACTAATATATCAATCTTACTTTAGAAATAAGCAATTGGGATAGATCGGACTGAACCGAGATAGTATAAATTGCCCAAGTCTAAAGATAACTTGAAATAACGATTATATAGACTCATGTCATAGCCGATATCTAGATTTAAGCATGTATCGGCTATAGCTGCGATACAACCTTATACCACGATATTCTCTAGTAATAAATATATTCAGTTATAACCAATTAAATTGGTATCAAGCTCAATATATTTATATTAGATTAGATCTTGATATAAGGGGCAGATACAGAACATTAAACAAAGTATAAAACAATGTAAAATATCTATACCAGGTAAGATCGGCTGAAATCCCGATACTATCCTTATTAAGGATCATGAGGCAGGCTAGATCTAAATATGACTTAATAGGTTGGATTTAACCAATGCGGCATTAAGTATAAAGAGAAACACGACATCTAGAGAATCAAGCCGATGATCATCTTTTCAGGATGGTTGATATATTATATAATCTAAACCAACCAAGTAATCTAGCCGATATCGACGAAACCCTAAAAAGGATCCAGCCGATGCAAGTAGGTTGCATTGTCGATCTAAATTATATAATGTATATGATAACTCGGAGATTCACAACATAGAACTAGAGTGTCATAAAGATGTAAGCACTAGCCCCAATGATGCAAATCGCCATGACAAGATATACCTTTTCGTCGAAGATCAAATTGATGCAGCACGACTCGAGAGCACAATCATGTCGAAAAGTAGAAAATAAAAGTGGCGATGCGCCGAGATTGATTGAACGTGTGTTGTTATTATTTACAAGACCTCGGGATTATATTTATACCCGAAAATACAAACATTATCCATCACGGACACGACTCATATTAACCTAATACAAATCCAACTAACGAACAAGTCCCTTAGGCGGACTCTTATCGGGAATATCTATAAGGAAATTACATAAAATAACCTAATCAATAGATACAATTGCCTCCTCAGGACTCTATCCGTGCATGGCAATCCATATGAAGTACCCAAACTCAACCCGATAACGTGTACCGAGTCACATTTCCAAAATCGGCTCAATCGGCTAACCCTGTCCGACTCTGACTCTGCCGATCCTGTCCACAGCCGATTCGGACTACAGCCGATTCTCACTCTGTTTCCGATACGATCTAATCTGTTCGATTCTCTTTGATTCTATCTCCATCTCCGATACTTGAATTACCAAATTTGGTCGTCAACACATGCCCCCCAAGTCCGGAATATTTGGTAATGTTTCAGATTTGCCAAAGCTTATCTCCGAGAGAATATCGCACTTTTCGTTTTTGACCGTTACCATACTGCTTTAAATACCTAACCGACGACCCCGAGAAACTTCACGCCGTTATACTGTTCCACCGCTTTAGCAATTTCCATCTTCTCCAACTCCGGCGATCTCCTCGGTGCGGCAAAGCATCCTCCAGGCAACGTCCTCTCCGTACAACTTCCGCTAGCGGGAATGTCTTCCTCATCCGCTCCTTCCTCCGCACCATCGGCCGAGTATGCAGAGGTAAGTTCCATCGGCTAGATCTCTTTTTCACTCATCAGATTTACTTCTCCACGATCTTAGTATGTTTTCTTCCTCTTCTGCTCTATTGTTGTAGCATCTCGCAAACTTAGTTGCAGTTCCCAGCCTGAACCATGAGAACAACTATTTTCTTGGACCAATCGGCAATCTGGACCTAGTTGAATTCATCACAGCCGAAACCAATAGAATCCCATTTAGGCTGGAAGAATACCTTTAAGTCCTGGTGTTGGTGCAAAAAACACACACTGGCCTGAGAGATTTGCTTTACTCTAGTGTAGGTCCAAAATTAGGGTTTAAGGTTCGAGGGCGTGCCAGTTGATTTGATCCTGCAATCAATAAGAAAAATATGCAACGAATATCAGTAAACGATAGACAATCGGCCATAGGGCCGATTTCATATCGTATGTGACCTAGCCGATGCAATAAAGCATGAATCGGCTGTAAGGTATGAGTAAAATATGAATCTAACCCTAAAACTAGTATATCGGCTCTAGAGATCAATGTTATATAATCAATATTTCAATGTTACTTTAGAAATAAGCAATTGGGATAGATCGGACTGAACCAAGACAGTATGAATTGCCCAAGTCTAAAGGTAACATAAAATAAAGATTATGCAATCTCATGTCATAGCCGATATTTAGGTTTAAGCATGTATCGGCTATAGCTCTGATACAACCTTATACTAGGATATTCTCTAGTAATAAATATATTCAGCTATAACCAATTAAATTGGTATCAAGCTCAATATATTTACTTTAGATTAGATCCTGATATAAGGGACAGATATAGAATATTAAACACAGCGTAAAACAATGTAAAACATCTATACCAGATAAGATCGGCTGAAACCCCGATACTATCCTTATTAACAACCCTAAGGCAGGCTAGATATCATGTTTCTAAATATGACTTAATAGGTTGGACTTAACCAATGCAGCATTAAGTATAAAGAGAAACACGACATCTAGAGAATCAAGCCGATGATCATATTTTCGGGATGGTTGATACATTATATAATCTAAGCCAACAAAGTAATCTAGCCGATATCGACGAAACCCTAAAAAGAATCCAGCCGATGCAAGTAGATTGCATTGTCGATCTAAATTATATAATGTATATGATAACTCGGAGATTCACAACATAGATTTAGAGTGTCATAAAGATGTAAGCACTAGCCCCAATGATGCAAATCAGCATGACAAGATATACCTTTTTGTCGAAGATCAAATTGATGCAGCACGACTCGAGAGCACAAACTTGCCGAAAAGTAGAAAACAAAGGTGGCGATGTGCCGAGATTGATTGAACGTGTGTTGTTATTATTTACAAGACCTCGGGATTATATTTATACCCGAAAATACAAACATTGTCCATCACGGACGCAACTCTTATTAAGCTAATACAAATCCAACTAACGAACAAGTCCCTTAGACGGACTCTTACCGAGAATATTTATAAAGAAATTACTTAAAATATCCTAATTAATAGATACAATTGCCTCCTCAGGACTTTATCCGTGCATGGCAATCCATATGAAACACGCCAACATAACCTGATGACGTATACCGAATCATGTTACCGAAATCGGCTCAATCGGCTAACCTCATCCGATCCTGATTCTGCCAATCCAGCCCGCAGCCGATTCGGACTACAACCGATTCTCACTCTGTTTCCGATACAACCTAATCTCTTCGATCCTATTTGATTCTATCTTCATATCCGATACTTGAATTACCAAATTTGGTCGTCAACACATGCCCCCCAAGTCTGGAATATTTGGTAATGTTTCGGATTTGCCAAATCTTAACTCCGAGAGAATATCGCACTTTCCATTTTTTACCGTTACCGCACTGCTTTAAATACCTAACCGACGGCCCCGAGAAACTTCACACCGTTATATGGTTGCCACTGCTTTAGCGATTCTCGTCTCTTCCAACTCCGGCGATCCCCCTCGGTGCAAGTAAGCAACCTTCAAGCAATCCCCCACTCGTCCAACTTCCGCAGCGAACATTGTCGTCTTCATCCGCCCCATCCGCTGCTCCATCGGTCGAGTACGCAGAGGTAAGTCCCATCGGCTAGATCTCCTTTTTCTTGTCATATTTAGTTTTCTGCGATCTTATTCTGTCTTCTTTCTCTTCTGCTTTGTTGATGTAGCACCTTGCAAACTTAGTTGCGATTCCCAGCCTAAACCATGAAAACAACTTCTTTCTTGGACCAATCGGCAATCTGGACCCAATTGAGTTTATCACTGCCGGAACCAACAGAATCCCCTTTAGGTTAGCAAACCCAAACCTAGGGCACTGGAAGAATACCTTCAAATCCTGGCCATCCCTAGAAAAAAGCTGGCCTGTATGGTACAAGCGCATATCGGCTAGCAAACAGAGCCACTGGGTTGAAATAGGAATCGGCCAAGCTCTATCTCTATCTTTAGCAAATTCAGCTAAGGACGAACCATTGATGGCCTCTGCCTCATACTTTTGGTCCAACACCATTAATGCCTTCTTATTCAACCAAGGACCAATGACTCCAAATCTATTGGATATAACTATGTTGACTGGGTTGGATATCACCTCATCGGCCAATCTCATGATGCTGAATTCTAAGAATATATTTGATTTTAAAACCAAGAGCATAGGAGGATGGTCTGGTTTTATTTCTGCCAACATGGGTCAAGGCTCAGTTACCCCAAGAGAACACACTGCCTTCTTGCTGATGTGGTTAGAAAAATACTTGTTCTATGGATCTAGCTGTGGCCCAACCTCCAATTGGCAGCACATAGCCGAAGCACTTGAGGAGAAGAAACAATTTTCTTTAGGAAAAATTCTGCTCGGCTATCTATATCAAACCCTTAATAACACATCAGCCAAGCTTGCTGTCGGCTCAGTGGTTAGTGCAGGCGGTCCATGGTGGCTACTCCAGACTTGGCTAAACCTAGTAGCAATGAAAGCTGTCAATCGCCCACACCTGACTGAGGCAGAATCCCAAGACTAGAGCCGATCACCGATAATGATGGAGAAGAAATAACCCATTGGAGGTGTACATCTTTTGGAGAATATGCTAGCACACCAGCCGATGCTGGAGCAAAGCTATCGGCTGAGTTACTGAAGGATTGGTTCTTCAGCTTCTATGATGGCTTCCAGAAAAATGCTAGAATCTGGTTCTTCTATGAGGATTCAATAAACTTTGAGCTGCCATCAAATTTCAGATTTGAAGAAATCAACCATGAAAAATTCCAGAAGTCCAGAGAAGTATTTGACACTGCCATCAGTCCATGCATCCTTCCTGTCGGCATTCATCAAGGCAGGAACATAAAAGTATCATATGAGTTTTACCACCCCATGAGTTCAGCTAGACAATTTGGTATGGGGCAACTCCCAATCGGCTTGCGGTTTGCCGACAAGATCCAGTGTAGAGGAGAAATAACATTAAATCTAATGATGGATCGGCTACTTAATATCCCAGGGCCTCCCCTTGGCAGCATCAACAACATTGAATTGGCCATGTTCAGGAGTAAAGCTTTCACTTCATGGTGGGTTGATTGGAAACAACACCTCTTCCACCAATCGGCTACCATCTATATGACAGATCTCTTCCCTGACATGATTCCTCAAGTAAGCCCCTTTACTTTTTCTGTCAATTCCTCCTTTAAACTTGTCAGCCGATTCTGTTTCTAACTTTACATGTTCTATTCTGACAGACCACAGATGCATCTCCCCCTCACATAAGCAAAAGTGGAAAGAACATTGAATATGCTGCAGGACTGCTACCCAGCAAATGTGGTATAACTCCTCCTGTCATCGGCTATCATACCCCCAAGACATCAAGCCTACTCCAAGGACATATAAGGGATCCAGCCGATGCAGGCAGAAAAAGAAAAACTAAAGCACCAACTGCCATGCCACCAACTGCCAAGAAGAAACCGAGAAAACAACCACCTCCACCAGCTGATGACACCAATGAAACCCTGAAAGATGCAGCCATTGAACAAGCAGTAGACGAAGCTGCAGCCACCACCAGCTTCTCCAACTCCTTAACAAACTCCCACAACTCCTGCTGTCCCAGCAGTCTTCACTCGGCAACCCAGGTAAATTTATCTCTTGTTGCAAAATTTCTTTATCTATTATCAATCTAACCACCCAAACTTTATATTTTGCAGAAGAAAAGACCAGCCGAGAAGAAAAAACCGGCACCAGTATTGGCTAAGCCAACTACTCAAACTCCCCTGGTAAATTTCAATCTCCTAAAATTTCAAATATTTTTTGCTGGCCGATACTATCTAACACTTGCATAAATACCCAAAATTTTCAGCCTCCTTCACCTCCATCGCCTGCAGCGCAATCAATTTCTAGTGAACATACTGCATCGGCTGCAGGCAGTCACCACGTTGTAGAAGAAGTTTCTGCCCCTGCTATTCCTGTAAGTACTGCACCCTTAAAATATCAAATAGGCTATACAAAAACACCCTATTACTTATATCTCCTTTATCTCTCTTGCTTGCAGGTCCTAGCCGATTTATTCTCCTTCGATATTAAGGACTATTTTGATGAAGAAACAGAAGGAGAAGCAACAAGGAAAGCCTTGGCTCCTCTAGCCGATGATGTAAAGAGAAACCTTGAAGACATCTCTCATCGGCTAGGAGCATCTCTGGACAGCCTAGTAGTTGACTGCAGCACTCTCCGGGCGAGATTCCAAGAAATTCAAGCTCTGCTCCCGGATGAGTTATCCAATATCATCACTCCAACTATGTACCTTGAGCAGCATCAATTCAAGCTGGAAAAAGCTAGACAGAGAATAGCAGATCGGCGAGAGAAGAAAGACATCGCAGCCACGATCCAAACAAATCGACAGCTCGTGCACGATGAAAAGAACAAGCTTGATCAACTAGCCGAAGAACCAATTAAAGCCACTATAGATCTGTTGGAAGCTGAAAGGATCAATCTGTTGGCCAAACTCGAAGAATGCAATGCCAAGATTGCATTAGAAAAGCAGAAATTAGCCGATCTCCCAAAGGCCGTTGGAGAACAAAAAACAAAACTGAGATTGGCTATAAAGAATGTGGCCAACATGACCAAGTCCTCAAAAGTGATCCCTGGAACCGATGCTCAAGATACCCAAGCAATTGCAGAAGTTGAAGAAATTCGACAACGAGCACTATCGGCTATCCAGCGCTACCTCTCCCACTAATTGTATGTAATAGGGACTTAGGAAAAATTTTGCAAATTCTGTAATCGGCTGGAACACTTCACTTGTAACCTATACCTTGATATCCTTTATGCTGATTAATACTTCTGCGTTGAAATACCTATATCGGCTATTGAACCAATTTTATACTTAACCAATTTCTGGGATATAACTTGCTATCGGTCATCGAGCCGACATATGAAAATCGCTCATATAACTTATATTCAAAAATTTGCGCAAAAATTTCCAACTTTCGTCCTTCATGCCCCCCAAGTTTGTAGTAGGGAACACCATGCTGCAAACTTATATGTCTTAGGGCGATAAAAATATCGGCCATCTAAAGGCGATGTAAATACATCGGCTGTCAACCATAGATTGGCAAATCATAG
Source organism: Oryza punctata (assembly GCA_000573905.2). Lineage (NCBI taxonomy): Eukaryota > Viridiplantae > Streptophyta > Magnoliopsida > Poales > Poaceae > Oryza > Oryza punctata. Next base: position 18,680,124 of record CM002495.2, on the reverse strand, counting down.
CCAACTACGAACCAATCCAAACACTTGGGTAATATTTCTTCAAGTATTTTCCATTAAGTGCTCTTCCAAATACCTCTGCATCAAGCCCTTGTAACATGTAGGCCCCTTTAGAAACACATTTGTAGATTTGGAATGGCCCCTCTCATTTTGGTGACCACTTGCCGAATTTATTATCTCTAGCCCCTATCGGCAACACCAACTTCCAAACAAGCTCACCCTCTTCAAAAGATTTGGGCACAACCTTTTTGTTATAGTGCCTTGCAACTCTCTCTTTGTCCTTTTTAACTTTCTCAAGAGCTCGCAACCTAGCTTGAACCAAATCTTCTGACTCATCAACCATCAAGTTATGATAATCATCAGCTGTCAATTCATCTTGTAAAGAAATCCTTCTAGAGCCGATGTTGGTTTCCCATGGTAACACAGCTTCATGCCCATAAACCAGTTGATATGGAGGTACCTGAATTGCTCCATGGCAAGCTATCCGATAGGACCATAATGATTCAGCCAGAATAGTATGCCACTTCTTAGGATATTCGGCTATCTTTCTCTTAACCAACTTAATCAAACCCTTGTTAGATGCTTCAGCTTGCCCATTGGCTTGTGCATAATATGGTGAAGAATTCAACAACTTAATTCCCATGTTATCAGCAAACTGAACAAGCTCATCAGATACAAAAATAGAACCTTGATCAGTTGTAATCGTCTGTGGCAAACCAAACCGATAGATAATATGTTCCTTGAAAAATTCAATTGCATCTTTGCTGTCAACCTTTTTCAAAGGAATTGCCTCAACCCACTTGGTAAAATAATCAGTTGCAACCAATATGAATTTATGCCCTTTGCTTGATGGTGGATTGATCTGGCCGATCATATCAATACCCCAACCTCTGAACAGCCATGGCTTGATAATAGAATTCATAGCCGATGCTGGTGCTCTCTGAATTGCTCCAAATTTCTGACAATCTTGACAACCCTTGTAATATCTGAAACAATCTTCCAGCATTGTCGGCCAAAAATATCCAACTCTTCGAATTATCCACTTCACTTTGTGAGCCGATTGATGTGTCCCACAAATACCCTCATGGACTTCACACATGTCAACTTTTGCCTCTTCCATACTCAAACACTTCAAAAGAACCCCATCGATCGTCCGATAGTATAATACATCATCCAAAAGTACATACTTAAGAGCTTTGTATCGTAATTTCCTTGAAACCGATCTGGAAGGATTCTTTAAATACTCAGAAACATCAAACCTTCAATCATCAGCTGACATGCAGGCCACTTCCACTTCAATCCCTTGTAACATCGGCTTGTAGCCTGATGCACCTTGAGCTAAATCATTGGCCTCAGCATTTCGTTCTCTAGGGATATGTTTTAAAGTAACCATCTTGAAAGTCTTCATCAGCTCTTGACATTTCTCATTGTAGACCATCAAAATATCATTCTTGCACTCATATTCTCCAGACAATTGTCTTATCACTAATAATGAATCCCCCATGATTTTAATAGCATCGGCTTCAACTTCTCTCAATAATTGCAACCCTTTGAGAACAGCTTCATATTCTGCTTGATTATTTGTAGAGTAAGGCTTAATGGTTAAAGCAAACTGAAAACTTGCCCCCCTAGGTGATATAATAACTAAGCCGATACCACAACCATGAGTGCAAACAGATCCAACAAAAAACAAAGTCCATGGCATAATATCAATATTGTCAATGCTGGTATCCCTGTGTTCAACTATGAAATCGGCTATCGCTTGCCCTTTAACTGCCTTAGCCGATTCATACCTGAAATCAAATTCTGATAAAGCAAAGATTCACTTCCCAATTCGCCCTTTTAGAACTGGAGCCGATAGCATATACCGCACCACATCGGCTTTGCATACTATAATACATTCATTGGAGAGTAGATAATGTCTCAACTTTGTACAAGAGAAATACAAACACAGGCATAATTTCTCCACGGGTGAATACCTTATTTCTGCATCCAAAAGACGTCTACTAAGATAGAATATGACTCTTTCCTTCCCTTCAACCTCTTGGATCAAAACGGAGCCGATAGAGTTCTGATCGGCTGACAAATACAGCTTGAATGGAATCCCCTTCTGAGGTGGTATAACAACTGGAGAAGTACTCAAATATTCCTTGATGTTGTCCAATGCTTGCTGCTGTTTTTCTCCCCAGACGAATTCTTGATCAGCTTTCAACCTTAGTAATGGAGTAAATGGTTCTATTCGGCGAGACAGGTTTGATATGAAACGCCGAACAAAATTTATCTTGCCGATTAATGATTGCAACTTGGTTTTGTCTTCTGGAGGTTTTATATCCTTAATTGCCTCAATACTCCTCTGAGGAATTTCAATCCCACGCTCATGTACCAAAAATCCAAGAAATTGGCCAGCCGATACACCAAAAGCACACTTAGTAGGATTCCTCTTCAACCCATACTTCCTTACCCTTTCCAAGACTTGTCTCAAATCGGCTATATGCTCATCAACTTCCTTAGATTTAACTACCACATCATCAATATATATCTCGACCAATATGCCAATGAGATCATGAAAAATATAGTTCATGGCCATCTGATATGTAGCACCAGCACTTCTCAAACCAAAGGTCATAACCACCCACTCATATAAGCCGATTGCACCAGGACATCTAAAAGCTGTCTTGTGAATATCTTTCTCAGCCAAAAAAATTTGATTATATCCAGCATTGCCATCCATGAAGCTAATGATTTTGTGTCCATATGCTGCGTCGACAAGTTGATCGGCTACCGGCATTGGGTATTCATCTTTTGGTGTAGTCTTGTTTAAATCTCTGAAATCAATGCAAACGCGAAGCTTGCCATTTTTCTTGATGACTGGCACTCGGCATATCGGCATGGTCTGATAAAATTGGCATCATAGAGTCTTGTAATTTCGGCCTTAATAGCATCATACATTGCAGCTTTACAACGCCTTGGGGGTTGCTTGTACGACCGATAGCCTGGTTTGATAGGGAGCCAATGTTCAACTATCGATCGGCTAAGTCCTGGCATCTCATAATATTCCCAAGCAAAACAATCTCTATACTCTTTTAAAAGTGCTATTAATTTACATTTAAATTCCTTTGATAAACCCTTACTAATATATGTCGGCCTAGGCCTATCACCTAGTCCAATATCGATTTCTTCTAACTCATCAGCCGACATAAAACCTTGTCCTAGCTTGCCATCAAGATCATCAACAGTGTCCTTTGTGTAGAAGTTGGAACCCTCCACGGTGCCCTCAAAACAAGAATTGGGGCTCTCCATCTCCTGTTGGCTGTATGGCATAATCAGAAATCTTTAAGTAATCTCCTTGCCAAACTTTTCCAGATAAACAATCAATTACTTCCATCTCCAAACAGATAAATCGGCACTAGCTACATTGACTGACCTGTCGGCTGGCACGATCTCAATTTGGTCTCCTTGCCATTGAATCAGACTTTGGTGCATTGTTGAAGGGATGCAACAATTAGCATGGATCCAATCTCTTCCCAGCAACAGACTGTAGGAACCCTTCCCACTAATAACAAAGAACGTGGTAGGAATTGTTTTGCTACCGATGGTTAGCTCTACATTCAAAACTCCCTTGGTGTTGACGATGAAATTTGGTAAATCATACATCGAATTTGGAGTTAAGACCGAAGCGGATTTGGAAGGAAATCGGTAACAGAAACAGAGTATAAATCGGCTTTGGAACTGCATCGGCTACGGTGTGCATCGGTTGATATTGAATCGGACAAGGAAGCCGATGTAGCCGATTCCGACAAGGGGATGTTAGAACCATTGTCGGGTTCGTTTAAAGTGCTTCACGTGGATTGCCATGTATGGATTGAGTCCGAAAAGGGGAATTGTATCTATTAATTAGGAATAGTTTGTTAGTTTCCTTTTATCTTTTGGAAAGTATGTTTAGTGTCCGATAAGGACTTTATGGTTTTCCTTTTATCTTTAGGAAAGTTTGAGTCGTGTCCGATATGGACTAGTATCTACCCATGGGTATAAATATGTACACCCCGGGTCTATGTAAATTATCTCTCGATCAATACAACTTCGGCGCATCGCCACCTTTTACCATTTTACTTTCGACGAGTTCTTGTTTCAAGTTGGGCTGCATCGACTTCGATCTCCGACGAGGAGTAAGGCTTGTTATGGCAGCTTGCGTTATCGAGATTAGTGCTTCCATCGCTTTGACACTCTAATCTTGTTCATGTAAGTCGTCGAGTTATCATATACATTATATAATCTAGATTGACAATGTTTTCTACTTGCATCGGCCGATTTCTATCTAGGGTTTTGTCGATATCGGCTAGATTACTTTGTTGGCTTAGATTATATAATGTATCCACCACCCTGAAAATCAGTCAAAGGCTTGATTGTCTAGATATTATGTTTCTTTTCATACTTAGTGCTGCATCAGTTAAGTTTGATCTACTAAGTCGTGCTTAGAACCATAATCTCTAGCCTGCTTCTTGATTGCCAATAAGGGTTTCATCGGGGTTTCAGCCGATGAGTTATCTGGACGTTGTATCGGCTTATAAGGATTACATACAAGATGGATTTAACCGATGACAATAAAGATTTCGCTGTTTATCTAATTATTTGGATTTATTGACATCGGATCACCAGCCGATGAATGCTTCAACCTTCGAATCAGTGCTTATTCAATCTATCATTACTAGCTGTTTGGCTTCTACTGGATTATATTATTTTATTTTCATCAGCCGATTATCTTTATGTCATTATTTACTCAAGTATCAAGATCTATACTGGATATCGGCTGGTATCGGCATCGGCTGGAATCATTCCATCCGCTTGTCAGCCGGTCGGCTATCTTTTGATCTTCGATTTATATATCTTGTCAGTTGCAGGATCAAACTGACTGGCACGCCCGCATCTCATCATTATTTTGGACCTGCACTGGAGCTAAGCAGATCTCCCAAGCCATCGTGTTTTTACGTCAACACTTGGTTTTAGATGGATTCCCGCCAAAATCTTTTAGAACCATGTTAGTCTTGATCAGATCCTCTAAATTCTTCCCAAGTTTCCTGAATGTTGTGTATGGCATTAGATTGACGGCTGCTCCTCCATCGACTAGCATCTTTGACATCGGCTTGCCATTGACAAATCCCTTTACATACAGTGGCTTAAGATGCCGATGATCAGTTCCTTCGGGCTTCTCAAAAACGGCTTGCTGTGGAGATAATATCAACTTAGCCGATGGCAGACTCTCCTCCTGCTCGACAACTTGCTCAATTGCATATTCGGCTGGTAACATAAAAACCATATTGATAGAAGATGTCATCACCTCTTTGCCCTTATATTGCTGATTTCTTTTATGATCGGCTTTGACTTCATCGGCTGGCACCACTTTGCTCTTCACACGCCAGACTTTCTTTTTTCTCTGCCTCATCCGATGCTCAATTTCCCCTTCGACCTCCTGGAATTGTTCCCTGTTCCTCATCCTTTGAACTCTCCTTTTTTGATTTTTGGTAAAAATTCCAGAAGGGCACCATTGAGGATGCATTGGCTTGGATTCTCTAGGTGAACCATCTTCATCATTGTTTCGCTGCATCGGCCCAAGTCTCTCATGAACCGGTAATCTTGCCTGAATCGGCCGATGCACAGTTGTATTCTGTCGGCTTGATCTTTGGATAAATTGTGCATCAGAATCACTGCATCCAGGGCAATCTTCAATAGATGGCAGCCTCATACCCTCATTCCAGCAAAATCTAAAGAACTCACAACTCCAGTGAGGATCAAAATATCTTTCACTTTCATGAGAATATGGCTCCTCTTCCTGTTGGCGCCTTTTCTGGTATTTGTTGATCATACCAGCCGATCTGATGTTCCTGGTGTAATTTTTTCCTCTATCGGCTGTGTTTCGGTTATGACCAGAGTGCACCATGTTGACTGGAAAAGGGTGCCCATCTATCTTGATCTTACCTTGTTCAATAGCCAACTGGATTTGCTGCCTGAAAATCTTGCAATCATTAGTATTATGAGACCCTGTATTGTGCCACTTGCAATATTTCCTTTTCTTTAATTCTTCAGCCGATGGGATGACATGTCCTGCTGGCAATTGAATCTGTCTTTCTTGGAGAAGAAGATCGAAAATCTTATCGGCTTTGGTAATGTCAAAGTCAAATCTTTCCTCTTTTCCTGCATTCTTGACCCATTGACAGACCAACGTCTTCTTGTTCCTAGCCCACTCGGCTGCATTGATTTCTGGGTCATCATCTTCAGAATTAGAGTCGTAATTGTAGACATTATTAATATTGTTTGCCTTTTTGATGAATTTTCTTGCTTCCTGGAACCTTGTCTCATGAGCCGATACCTTCTGAGCTAGGTGAGCTAAACTTTCAAAATCTTGAGCCGAAAATCTTTCCCTTATCGGTGCTAACAAACCCTGGAAGGCTAAATTGGCTAACTGAGAATCTGTCAAGGCTAAGCTATAGCATCTATTCCTCACATCTCTGAATCGTTGAATATAATCTGGAACCGATTCATCTGATTTTTGCCTGATTGCTGTGAGGTCTGATAGCTTCATCTCCTGAACCCCACTGAAAAAATATTTGTGAGATTGTTTCTCTAGATCGGCCCAACTCCTGATTGAATTGTAAAGTAGCGATGAAAACCAAGTAAATGCTGATCCAGATAATGAGAGTGGGAACAATCTAACCCTGAGGGCCTCTGTAGCCGATGCGTCACCACACTGAGCTAAAAATCGGCTAACATGCTCATAGGTAGAAATATTATCTTGTCCTGAAAATTTAGAGAAGTTTGGCACCTTGTATTGGTTTGGCAGTGGAACCCGATCAAAATATTCTGGATATGGGTGCCGATACATGTTGCCATTGTCTTTTGGTTTGAGTCCAAATTGCTCCCTCATGACGTCAGCGATCATATCAGCCCATGGTTGATGCGGTGTTGCTCCACCATATTGTTGCTGAAGTGGATCCATCTGGCCATATTGGATCGGCTGTGGTCGTGGTGAGTGAGGTTGATAGAGATGATTGAAACCAACCGATATTCTTTGAGGTGGTGCATATGAAGGTTGCTCTGCGCTATACTGCTGACTCATCGGCTGAGTAATTCCAACCGACTGTTGTGGAACCGAAGGAATTTGGTAAGACGTGTCGACAACTGGCGGTTGAGGATTGAGAATACTCATCAATTGTTCTGGTGTTAGCTGAGTTGATGCTTAGCCCCCAGTGATCGGTTGTGACCTATTCAAAATAGTTGGGATGTTCGAGCTTGAATAAGGAGCCGACGGAGCTTGGGTTTGAAGCAGTTGTTGACTCCTTTGATTCCCGCCAATGTCTGTCTTCACGGTTCTGTACCCTGGGAACACACCTTCTGGTAGATATATAGGTCCTTTAGCCTTTTCGTCGGCTATCGTGCCATCAACTACTGACTTGATCATATTTGTCAAAGTATTAACGAGCACTCCAGACTGGTTGACTAAAGCATGATGAACGACCGAATCGATGCGATCTTGCAATGTGTGGAGTTCTTCATCACTTGATTCGACTTTGACCTGTTTGTCCTTTTCTTCTTCTGATCCAGAAGTACTTGGGTCTTGTTTCACGATTGTCGGCAGTTTGACTTTAGTTCTTTGAACAACCGTGCCTTGACGAGTCACCGTGAACGAGTGCTCATCTCTTCTGGAGTTGATCCAGCATTTGTCTCATCTCTTCTCGCTGCTCTTCATTCAGCTGCTCGATTGTGATCGGCAAGATGTTGTCGTCCGTAACTTCAGTGATGTTTGTCGACCTGATGACACAGGGTCCCACTGGGCGTGCCAAAAGCGTGTTGGTGCAAAAAACACACACTGGCCTGAGAGATTTGCTTTACTCTAGGGCAGGTCCAAAATTAGGGTTTTAGGTTCGAGGGCGTGCCAGTTGATTTGATCCTGCAATCAACAAGAAAAATATGCAACGAATATCAGTAAACGATAGACAACCGGCCATAGGGCCGATTTCATATCGTATGTGACCTAGCCGATGCAATAAAGCATGAATCGGCTGCAAGGTATGAGTAAAATATGAATCTAACCCTAAAACTAGTATATCGGCTCTAGAGATCAATGTTATATAATCAATATTTCAATGTTACTTTAGAAATAAGCAATTGGGATAGATCGGACTGAACCGAGACAGTATGAATTGCCCAAGTCTAAAGGTAACATAAAATAAAGATTATGCAAACTCATGTCATAGCCGATATTTAGGTTTAAGCATGTATCGGCTATAGCTCCCATACAACCTTATACTAGGATATTCTCTAGTAATAAATATATTCAGCTATAAGCAATTAAATTGGTATCAAGCTCAATATATTTTTATTAGGTTAGATCCTGATATAAGGGGCAGATACAGAATATTAAACAAAGTATAAAACAATGTAAAATATCTATACCAAGTAAGATCGGCTGAAACCCCGATACTATCCTTATTAACGATCATGAGGCACGCTAGATATCATGTTTCTAGATATGACTTAATAGGTTGGATTTAACCAATGCAGCATTAAGTACAAAGAGAAACACGACATCTAGAGAATCAAGCCGATGATCATCTTTTCTGGATGGTTGATACATTATATAATCTAAACCAATCAAGTAATCTAGCCGATATCGACGAAACCCTAAAAAGGATCCAGCCGATGCAAGTAGATTGCATTGTCGATCTAAATTATATAATGTATATGATAACTCGGAGATTCACAACATAGAACTAGAGTGTCATAAAGATGTAAGCACTAGCCCCAATGATGCAAATCGCCATGACAAGATATACCTTTTCGTCGAAGATCAAATTGATGCAGCACGACTCGAGAGCACAAACTTGTCGAAAAGTAGAAAACAAAGGTGGCGATGCGCCGAGATTGATTGAACGTGTGTTGTTATTATTTACAAGACCTCGGGATTATATTTATACCCGAAAATACAAACATTTTCCATCACGGACACAACTCTTATTAACCTAATAAAAATCCAACTAACGAACAAGTCCCTTAGGCGGACTCTTACCGAGAATATCTATAAAGAAATTACATAAAATATCCTAATTAATAGATACAATTGCCTCCTCGGGACTTTATCCGTGCATGGCAATCCATATGAAACACGCCAACACAACCTGATGACGTATACCGAATCATGTTACCGAAATCGGCTCAATCGGCTAACCTCATCCGATCCTGATTCTGCTGATCCAGCCCGCAGCCGATTCGGACTACAGCCGATTCTCACTCTGTTTCCGATACAACCTAATCTCTTCGATTCTGTTTGATTCTATCTTCATCTCCGATACTTGAATTACCAAATTTGGTCGTCAACACGTGGCCGTCCCTAGAAAAAAGCTGGCCTGCATGGTATAAACTTGTTTCGGCTAGCAAGCAGAGTCATTGGGATGAGATAGGAATCGGCCAAGCCCTTACTCTGACAATAGCAAATTCGGCTAAGGATGAACCGCTGATGGCCTTTGCCACGTACTTCTGGTCCAATACCATCAATGCCTTCATGTTTAATCAAGGACCAATGACTCCCAATCTGTTGGATATTAGCATGCTCACTGGTCTTGACATCACCACATCGGCCAACCCCATGATGTTGATCTCTAAAAACAGATTTGATTTCAAAACCAAGAGTATAGGAGGATGGTCTAGATTTATTTCAGCCAATATGGGTCAAGGCTCAATTACCCCCAGAGAGCACACTGTCTTCTTGTTAATGTGGTTGGAAAAATATCTATTTTGTGGATCTAGCTGTGGCCCAACCTCCAACTGGCAGCACATAGCCGAAGCACTTGAGGAAAAAAGACAATTTTCCTTAGGAAAAATCTTGCTTGGCTATCTTTATCAGACTCTGAACAATGCATCAGCCAAACTAGCCATCGGCTCTGTGGTCAGCGCAGGTGGTCCCTGGTGGCTACTCCAGACTTGGCTTAACTTAGTAGCAATGAAAGTTGTAAATCGGCCATCCCTGACAGAAGCAGAATTCCCAAGACTTGAGCCAATCACTGATGAAGATGGAGAGGAAATCACCCATCGGAGATGCATTTCCTTCAGAGAGTATGCTTCTACACCAGCCGATGATGGAGCAAAACTGTCAGCCGAACTACTCAAAGACTAGTTCTTTAGTTTTTATGACGGCTTTCAGAAAAATGCTAGAGTTTGGTTCTTTTATGAAGAATCAATCAACTTTGAGTTACCATCGGACTTTAGATTTGAAGAAATCAACCATGAGAAATTTCAAAAGTCCAGAGAAGTCTTCGCTGCAGCAATAAGCCCATGCATTCTCCCTGTCGGCATCCACCAGGGCAGAAATATCAAGGTGTCATATGAATTCTATCATCCCATGAGCTCAGCTAGACAATTTGGCATGGGTCAGCTCCCAATCGGCTTGTGGTTTACCGATAAGATCCAGTGGAGAGGAGAAATAACTTCAAGTCTGATGATGGATCGGCTACTCAACATCCCAGGGCCTCCCCTCGGCAGCATCAACAATATCGAGTTAGCCATGTTCAGGAGTAAGGCTTTTAATGTATGGTGGGCCGAATGGAAACAACACCTTTTCCATCAATCGGCTACAGTCTACATGACAGATCTCTTCCCCGACATGATCCCTCAGGTAACTCCATTATTCCTTCTGTTAATTCATACTTTACATCTATCAGCCGATTCTGCATTTAACCTTATATGCTATCTTTGCTTTTACAGACCACAGACTCATCTCCTCCTCGCACAAGTAAAAGTGGCAGGGATATTGAATATGCTACAGGATTGCTACCAAACGGATGTGGTCTTGCTCCTCCTAGCATCGGCTACCATGCCCCAAGACTTCAAGTTTACTTCAAGGGCAAATAAGGGAACCAGCCGATGCAGGCAAGAAGAGGAAAGCCAAAGCATCAACTGCTATCCACCAGCTGCCAAGAAAAAGTCGAAGAAACAACCACCTCCACCAGCCGATGGTATTGATGACGTCTTGGATGAAGCAGCCATTGAGCAAGCCATAGATGAAGCTGCTGCCGAACTGAGTGACGTAGGGGAAAAAACTCCAACAGCTTCTCCAGCTCCAAAAAGGACTCCTACAACTCCTGCTGCTCCAGCAGTGTTCTCTCGGCAACCCAGAGTAAGATCATCTCCTTTATTATAAGATTTCTTCATTTACCACCAATCTCACTATTCAAACTTTTCTCTTTATAGAAGAAAAGACCAGCCGAGAAGAAAAAACCAACACAAGTATCGGCTAAACCAACTCCTCAAATCCGTCTGGTAAATCTCGAACTCCTAAAATTTCAAACTTATTCTTAGCCGATACTAGTTAACACTTGTTTTAATCGTTCAAAATTTGTTAGTCTCCTTCTCCACCATCGGCTGTTGGCAGCCATCACATTGTGGAGGAAGAAGCTGCTGCTCCTGCTATCCCTGTAAGTCTTACATACGAAAATTCAAATCGGCTACACAACATGTTCTGTTACTCACATCCCCTTTATCTCCGTTTTGCAGGTTCTAGTCGATTTATTCTCCTTTGATATCAAGGATTATCTCGATGAGGAAACAGAAGGAGACATCACAAGTAAAGCCTTAGCTCCTCTAGCCGATGATGTAAAAAGAAATCTCGAGGACATATCCCATCGGCTAGAAGCATCTCTAGATAGCTTAGTGATCAACTGTAGCTCTATCCGGGCCAGATTTTAGGAAATTCAAGCTTTAATCCCAGATGAGTTATCAAATATCATTACTCTAGCTGTCTATCTTGAGCAACACCAATTCAAACTGGAGAAGGCCAAACAAAGAATAGCAGATCGGCTAGAGAAAAAGAGTATTGAAACTACCATTCAAGCCAATTGGCAACTTGTGCATGTTGAGAAGGAAAAACTTGACCATTTAGCCGAAGAGCCAATCAAATCTACTATAGATCAACTAGAAGTCGAAAGAATTGAGCTCTTGGCCAAACTTGAAGAGTGTAATGCCAAGCTTGCTTTGGAGAAACATAAATTAGCCGATCTCCCAAAAGCTGTTGAAGAGCAGAAAGGGAAACTCAAAGCAGCAATCAAGAATGTGGCCAATATGACTAAGTCCCTGAAAGTCATCCCTGGAACCGATGCCCAAGACGCTCAAGCAATAGCCGAAGTTGAAGAAATTCGGCAGAAGGCGTTATCGGCTACCCAGCGCTATCTATCCCAATGATAGCTTGTAATAGGAACTTAGAAAAATTTTGTAATCAATTGTGTAATCGGCTAGAACACTTAACTTGTAACACATACTCTAATATCCTTTATGCATACTCTAATATCCTTTATGCCGATCAGTATATTTTGCGTTGAAATCCCTCATTTTTCATCTTACATATGCCCCCTAATTTTGGCATATTGATAAACAAAGGCAAAATTAAACAGGACTAAGGGCGATATAAGAAATATCGGCCAACATACATCGGCAGCACACAGCCGATTATGACAAAAATAAAAATCTAAGGGCAATACGAACCATATTGGCCGTTGATAAAAATCGGCAGAATATAGCCGATTATGATCCAATCCAAACACTTGGATAATATTTCTTCAAGTATTTTCCATTAAGTGCTCTACCAAAAACTTCTCCGTCAAGTTCTTTTAACATATAGGCCCCTTTAGAAACACATTTATGAACTTTAAAAGGCCCTTCCAAATTCGGTGACCACTTGCCGAATTTATTATCTCTAACCCCTATCGGCAACACTAATTTCCAAACAAGTTCACCCTCTTCAAAAGATTTGGGCACAACCTTTTTGTTATAATGCCTGACAACTCTTTCTTTGTCTTTTCTAACCTTTTCAAGAGCTCGCAGTCTAGCTTGAACCAAATCTTCTGACTCATCAACCATCAGATTATGATATTCATCGGCTGTTAACTCGTCTTGTAAAGAAATCCTCCTGGAGCCGATGTTGGTTTCCCACGGTAACACAACTTCATGCCCATAAACCAGTTGATAAGGAGGTACTTGAATTGCACCATGACAAGCCATCCGATAGGACCACAATGCTTCGGCTAAAATAGTATGCCACTTCTTGGGATATTCTGCAATTTTTCTCTTAACCAACTTAATCAAGCTCTTATTGGATGCCTCAGCTTGCCCATTTGCTTGTGCATAATATGGTTAATAATTCAACAACTTGATCCCCATGCTATCGGCAAACTGAACAAACTCATCGGACACAAAGATTGAACCTTGATCAGTTGTAATTGTTTGTGGCAAACCGAACCGGTATATAATGTGTTCCTTGACAAATTCGATAGCATCTTTACTGTCAACTTTTTTCAAGGGAATAGCCTCAACCCACTTAGTGAAATAATCAGTTGCAACCAAAATAAATTTATGCCCTTTACTTGATGGTGGGTTGATCTGGCCGATCATATCAATACCCCAACCTCTGAACGGCCATGGCTTAATAATAGGATTCATAGCTGATGCTGGTGCTCTCTGTATTGCTCCAAATTTCTGATAATCTTGACATCCCCTGTAATATCTGAAACAATCTTCCAGCATTATCAGCCAAAAGTATCCAACTCTTCGAATTAGCCATCTCATCTTGTGAGCCGATTGATGAGTCCCACAAATACCCTCGTGAACCTCGCACATGACAACTTTTGCCTCTTCCACGCCCAAGCATTTCAAAAGAACTCCATCAATCGTCCGATAGTATAATGTATCATCCAATAAGACATATTTGAGAGCTTTATATCGTAATTTCCGTGAAACCGATTTGGAAGGATTCTTTAAATATTCAAAAACATCAAACCTCAAATCATCGGCTGGTATGCAGGCCACTTCTACTTCAATCCCTTGTGACATCGGCTTGTAACCTGATGCAGCTTGAGCTAGATCATTGGCCTCAGCATTTTGCTCCCTAGGGATATGTTTTAAAGTAACTACCTTGAAAGTCTTCATCAGTTCTTGATATTTCTCATTGTAGACCATCAAAATCTCATTTTTGCACTTATATTCCCCAGATAATTGATTTATTACCAATAATGAATCACCCATGATTTCAACAGCATCGGCTTCAATCTCTCTCAATAGTTGCAACCCTTTCAGAACAGCTTCATATTCGGCTTGATTATTTGTAGAGTAAGGCTTGATAGTAAAAGCAAACTGAAAACCTGCCCCCTAGGCGATATGATCACTAAGCCGATACCACAACCATGAGTGCAAACATAACCATCAAAGAATAAAGTCCATGGCATAATATCAATATTATCAATACTGGAATGTCTGTGTTCAACTATGAAATCGGCTATCGCTTGCCCTTTAACTGCCTTAGCCGATTCATACTTGAGATCAAATTCCGATAAAGCAAAGATTCACTTCCCAATTCGTCCCTTCAAAACTGGAGCCGATAGCATCTAACGTACTACATCGGCTTTACATACTATGATGCACTCATTGGAAAGCAAATAATGCCTCAATTTTGTACAAGAAAAATATAAACACAGGCACAACTTCTCCACAGGTGAATACCTTGTTTCTGCATCCAAAAGTCTTCTGCTGAGATAAAATATAACTCTTTCTTTCCCCTCAACCTTTTGGATCAAAACCGAGCCGATAGAGTTCTGATCGGCTGATAAATATAACTTGAATGGAAGCCCTCTCTGTGGTGGTATTGGAACTGGAGGAGTACTCAAATATTCCTTGATATTGTCCAATGCTTGTTGCTGTTTTTATCCCCAGACAAACTCTTGATCGGCTTTCAACCTCAATAATGGAGTAAATGGTTCTATTCGGCCAGACAAATTTCATATGAAACGCCGAACGAAATTTATTTTGCCGATCAATGATTGTAACTTGGTTTTATCTTCTGGAGGTTTTATATCTTTGATTGCCTCAATACTTCTCTGAGGATTTTCGATCCCATGCTCATGTACCAAAAATCCAAGAAATTGGCCAGCCGATACGCCAAAAGCACACTTAATAGGATTCATCTTCAACCCATACTTCCTTGCCCTTTCCAAGACTTGTCTCAAATCGGCTATATGCTCATCAACTTCCTTGGATTTAACTACCACATCATCAATGTATATCTCGACCAATATGCCGATGAGATCATGAAAAATATAGTTCATGGCCCTCTGATATGTAGCACCAGCACTTCTCAAACCAAAGGTCATAACCACCCACTCATATAAGCCGATTGCACCTGGACATCTAAAAGCTGTCTTGTGAATATCTTCCTCGGCCATGAAAATTTGATTGTAACCAGCAGTGCCATCCATGAAGCTGATGATTTTGTGTCCAGATGCTGCATCGACAAGTTTATCGGCTACTAGCATTGAGTACTCGTCTTTCAGTGTAGCCTTGTTTAAATCTCTGAAATCAATGCAAACCCTAAGCTTGCCATTTTTCTTGATGACTGGTACTATATTAGAAATCCACTCAGCATATCGGCATGGCCTGATAAAATTAGCATCATAGAGTCTTGTGATTTCAGCCTTGATAGCATCATACATATCGGCTTTACAACGCCTTGGGGGTTGTTTATATGGCCGATAGCCTGGTTTAATAGGGAGCCGATGTTCAACAATCGATCGGCTAAGTCCTGGCATTTCATAGTATTCCTAGGCAAAACAATCTCTATATTCTTTCAAAAGTGCTATTAATCTACATTTAAACTCTTTTGATAAACCCTTACTAATATGTGTCGGCCTAGGCCTATCACCTGGTCCAATGTCGATTTCTTCTAATTCATCGGCCGACATAAAACCTTGCCCTAACTTGCTGTCGAGATCGTCAATAGTTTCCTTTGTGTAAAAATTGGAACCCTCCACGGCGCCCTCAAAACAAGAATTGGGGCTCTCCATCTCCTGTTGGTTGTATGACATAATCAGAGAATTTTAAGTAATCTCCTTGCCAAACTTTCCCAGATAAACAATCAATTCCTTCCATCTCCCAAACAGATAAATCGGCATTAGCTACATTGACTGACCTGTCGGCTGGCACGATTTCAATTTGGTCTCCTTGTCATTGAATCAAACTTTGGTGCATTGTTGAGGGAATACAACAATTAGCATGGATCCAATCTCTTCCCAGCAACAGATTGTAGGAACTCTTCACATCAATAACAAAGAACGTGGTAGGAATTGTTTTACTGCCGATGGTCAGCTCCATATTCAAAACTCCCTTGGTCTCAGATGGATTCCCGCCAAAATCTTTTAGAACCATATTTGTCTTGATCAAATCCTCTAAATTATTCCCAAGCTTTCTGAATGTTGAGTATGGCATTAAATTCACAACTGCTCCTCCATCGACTAACATTTTCGACATCGGCTTGCCGTTGACAAATCCCTTGATATACAGTGGCTTGAGGTGCCGATGATCAGTTCCTTCGGGCTTCTCGAAAATAGCTTGTTGTGGAGATAGCATCAACCTAGCCGATGGCAAATTTTCTTCTTGCTCGACGACTTGCTCAACTGCATATTCGGCTGGCAACACAAAAACCATGTTTATAGCAGATGACATTACCTCTTTGTCCTTTTGTTGTTGATTTTTGTTGCGATCGGCTTTGACCTCGTCAGCTGGTACTACTTTGCTCCTCACAAACCAGACTTTCTTTGTCTTCTGCCTCAGCCGATGTTCAATTTCCCCTTCAACCTCCTGGAACTGCTCTCTGTTTCTCATCCTTTGCACTCTTCTCTTTTGATTCTTAGTAAAAATTCCAGAAGGGCACCATTGTGGTTGCATTTGTCTGGACTCTCTTGGTGAGTCATCTCCATCATTGTTTTGCTGGATTGGCCCAAGCCTCTCGTGGACCGGCAACCTTGTCTGAATCGGCCGATGCGCGCTTGCACTCTGTCGGCTTGGTCTTTGGACAAATTGTGCATCGGATCACTGCACCCAGGACAATCTTCAATGGATGGCAATCTCATACCCTCATTCCAGTAGAATCTGAAAAATTCACAGCTCCAATGGGGATCAAAGTATCTTTCATCATCATAAGAATATGACTCCTCTTCCTTCTAGCACCTTTTTTGGTATTTGTTTATCATACCAGCCGATCTGATGCTTTTGGCATAACTTTTACTTCCATCGGCTGTATTCCGGTTAAACCCAGAGTGTACCATGTTGACTGGAAAAGGATGTCCATCTATCTTCGTCGGCTTCTTGGATTCATCTATCTTGATCTTGCCTTGTTCAATAGCCGACTGGGTCTGTTGCCTAAAATTCTTGCAGTCATTAGTATTATGAGATCCTGTATTGTGCCACTTGCAATATTTCCTTCTCTTCAATTCCTCAGCCGATGGGATGACATGTCCTGCCGGCAGCTGAATCTGTTTTTCTTTAAGCAGAAGATCAAAAATCTTGTCGGCTTTGGTAATGTCAAAATCGAATCTTTCTTCCTTTCCTGAATTCTTGACCCATTGACAGACCATCGTCTTCTTGTTTCTGGCCCACTCGGCTGCATTGATTTCTGAGTCATCATTTTCAGAATCAGAATCATAACTATAGACATTATTGACGTTGTTTGTCTTCTTGATGAATTTTCTAGCTTCTTGGAACCTTGTCTCATGAGCCGATACCTTCTGAGCTAAATGAGCCAAACTCTCAAAGTCTTGAGCTGAAAATCTTTCCCTTATCGGCGCCAACAAACCTTGGAAGGCCAAATCGGCTAACTGAGAATCTATCAAGGTTAGACTATAGCACCGATTCCTTACATCTCTGAATCGTTGAATGTAGTCTGGAACTGACTCATCTGATTTTTGCTTAATTGCTGTGAGGTCTGATAACTTCATCTCTTGAACACCACTGAAGAAGTATTTATGAAACTGCTTTTCCAGATCAGCCCATCTTCTGATGGAGTTGTACGGCAGAGATGAAAACCAAGTAAATGCCGATCGAGATAAAGAAAGTGGGAACAATCTAACTCTAAGAGCCTCTGTGGCTGATGCTTCACCATATTGAGATAAAAATCGGCTAACATGCTCATAAGTACATACGTTATCTTGCCCTGAGAATTTGGAGAAGTCTGGCACCTTGTATTGGTTTGGTAGTGGTACCCGATCGAAGTATTCTGGATACGGGTGCCGATATGCCTTGAGGTGGTAAGTATGGAAGTTGCTCTGTGCTGTATTGCTGGCTTATCGGCTGACTAATTCCAATCGGCTGTTGTGGAACCGAAGGAATTTGGTATCATGTGTCGACAACTGGCGGTTTTGGGTTAATAATACTCATTAATTGTTCTGGCGTTAACTGAGTTGATGCTTCCCCCAGTGATCGGCTGTGACCTGGTCAAGATCGTTGGAATATTTGAGCTAGAGTAAGGAGCCGATGGAGCCTGGGTTTGAAGCGGTTGTTGACTCCGTTGATTCCCGCCAATGTCAGTCTTCACAGTTCTGTATCCTGGGAACGTGCCGTCTGGTAAATATATAAGTCCTTTAGCCTTTTCCTCGGCTATCGTCCCATCAACTACCGACTTGATCATGTTTGTTAAAGTATTCACAAGCACCCCGGACTGGTTGACTAAAGCATGGTGTACAGCCGAATCAATACGATCTTGCAATGTGTGGAGTTCTTCATCACTTGATTCAACCTTGGTTTGTTTGTCCTTCTCTTCTCCTGACCTAGATGTACTTGGATCTTGTTTCACGATTGTCGGCAGCCGAGTGACCGTGAACGAGTGCAGATATTGGTTTTGGAGTTGATTTAGCATCTGCTGCATCTCTTCTCTCTGCTCGTCGCTCAGCTGTTCGACCGTGATCGGCAAGATGTTTTCTTCTGAAACGTCGGTGATGTTTGGAGACATGATGACACTTGGTCCCACCGGGCGTGCCAAAAGCGTGTTGATGCAAAAAACACACACTGGCCTGAGAGATTTGCTTTACTCTGGTGCAGGTCCAAAATTAAGCTTTTAGGTTCAAGGGCGTGCCAGTTGATTTGATCCTACAATCAACAAGAAGAAATATGCAAAGAAATTAGCCGAGATGGCCCGCGTGGGTGCCATTGCCTCGTCATCGGACGGGTGAGTGGCCCAACTCGAGAGTGATCTCGAGGAGCCACGCGAGGACCTCAAGAAGATGAGGGAACTCGTCGCCAGGCACGATCGACAACGGCGGGGACTAGACCCGCAGATGGCAAAGACCACTAGCCACCTAGAGTCAATCCGAGATGCCCTCCGTTAGAACTACACACGCCTCGACCAGTTGGAGCGGAATCTCGGCGCGAACATCGAGAACCCCCTGTACTCTGGATGAGACCACGCTAATGGCCGGCCTGGTGGACCTTAACAAGGAACTGGAAAAGGTTCCTTGTAAGCGCGCCACCAAGGTCGCGGAAGACACATGCACTGGTCTGCATATGGGTGCGTGTCACGTTCTCGTGTGCATCAAGCTTACGCAGCTGGAGATTAACCTGGAGGAGGTCCTCGCCAAGGGTGGTGTCGATGACGCGCGCGAGGACATGATGCCGGGGTCACGGAGTTGGGGGAGACTGTTCTCCCCTTTTATGAAGAGTAATTTGTTGTTTTAACTCTTGTGTAATATCTTGGGTCCGTGTTGCTCTAATGTAGAACAATTTCCCATCTGGTACACTTTAAGTTCATTCGCAACATTTCCATTTTTTGTAGATGCCTGGATGACGAGGACGTCCATCAAGGGGGACGTCCCGATATTCTCGATGTCACGTCCACCCCTTCTATCCAACTGCCCACTCCAGATGCGAGCGAGAATGCCATGGTCCTCGCGCCATCCGGTTTGAACTTGATCTCCCTCCTCCGACAAAATCTAGGTTGTCGGCCCTCGGATCACTTTTTTCACTAATGTTGTGAAACCAGATCATTAGAGCTTGTCCCTTTTGTAGATCTTGAAGATGCACTCGAGGAACGAGAACGCCAAGTTCAGTATTGGAAGACAAGGTTTGAGGTGGTAGAACTTGAACGATCCATCGAGATTGCCAGGAAAGATCGTGATGTCAAGACGCTCCGAGGACGTGAGATTTGGTTGAACTCATATCTCAAGAGCTATTGCGACGCGATGTCAGATCTATGTAGGGAGCTGCGAGTCGTGCACCCTGCACCTGAGGAGTCTACGGCCTGGTATATCTCATGGATGAAGAGGTCTTGCGACCAGCTGGAATGGATCAGTAAGCAAATTGACAATAGCCTTAAACAGCAGTGTCGTCGAGCGAGCCGATATGCCAGCTGTCACATTCTCGCCTGCATCCGAGATCACCGCAAGCATATGAACCTAGACTTCCTTAGGGAAGGGTTTAAGCACACGCAGATATCGGCAAACGAGATAGATCGCCTAGCTTTATTGTTGGCTTCTTTAACAGAGAAAGTTTTCCTCTCCATGGACTAGCAATGGCTGTCATGGTAGAGCTTGTACCCGAAAATATCTGAAAAGATTTTGTAATATAACAATATTTACTTTAGCTTTCATAATAGAATTGAAATCTATGCCCTGAGCAATTTGTAAATATAATGTGTACGATTATTCTCGTTTCAGGCTGTCCTTAGCCTTTTTCGAGTCAGGTACTCTCCCTAGCCCCCAGCCTCGTTCTCGGAGAAGTTGTTCTCAGAGAAGGAGGCTTAAAAACCCATAACCTGCCTAGTTGAATCTGCGGTTTACCTAGCCCCCAGCCGTGAAGTTGGGAAAGCCAATTTCCGAGTACACGGCTCGGTTAATACACATCTAGGGAGCACTCTGACTTCACCAGTTATGACATGGTCGTTTGGCTCTGAATCATCTGACAAGGCCTTATCAACTCTAGGCGTCCCCAGCCGAAATCCCCCTAGGTTTCTCGGAGGCATTGTTAGAATAGCGTAAAGGGATGTTAGGTTCGACTTCAACTAGGGATGTTATTGTGGTTAGGGATCTCTGGGTGAAACATCGGTAAGATAAAGTCGGAAATATTTGGATACCTCTGAATATATGTGTTTATCTATTGAATTGTAAGAAAAACTTACAGACTTGGATACATTGATGCTATACATAGAATTTACGTAATTGGTCAATGTTCAAGGAATTTGATAACTCGAGGCCTTCGCCATCTGCTATCTTGAACGCGCCTAGCCTCAAGACTTGAACCACCGTGTACGGTCCCTCCCACTTTGCCGGAGGATGTAATCGCCGATGGAAAGTGTGCAGGCGTGTATGCGCTTTTCATGATGTCAGTGTAGGGCCTCCTGTTATGCAGCTGGTTGAACAACAGCTTGCTCACGATGTTCCTCGAGAAGATTCACATCATCATTTCGCCTTTCCTCTTGCTCCTCGTCAGAGTATTTTTGAACTAGTGTCGACTGATGCCGTGGCTCTGAAGGGAGCATGGCCTCAGATCCATACACGAGAAAGAACGGTGTCTCTTTGTTGGACGAAGTCGGTGTAGTGCGTATGGCGCACAAGACAGCTGGGAGTTCTTCAACCTAGCTTGTAGCATAGGCCATGAGTCTGTCGTATATGCGAGTTTTGATCCCTTGGAGCACACTGCCATTAGCACGTTCGACATGTCCATTACTCTGGGGATGTGAAACTGAAGCGAAGCAAATCTTAACTCCGAACTCGATGCAGTAATCTTGGAAATCACCGCTTGTGAATTGTGAGCCATTGTCTAAAAGGATGCGATGAGGCAATCCGTACCTGCAGAATATCCCTTTGATCAACTTGATAGCGTTATCGGCCTTGATTTCTCACATGGGTTCTGCTTCAATGCACTTGGTGAATTTGTCGATTGCCACGAACAAGAATTTATAGCCGCCTTGTCCTCGTGGGAATGGTCCGAGTATATTGAGCCCCCAACACAAGAACGACCAAGTAAGAGGGATAGTCTGGAGCGCTAGTGCTGGCATCTTGGTGTTTTTGTTGTGAAATTGGCAAGCTTCGCAACGTTATACCATGTCGCAAGCATCTTTGAGGGTGGTTGGCCAGAAAAATCCTTGTCGAAAGGCTTTTCCTACCAGGGTACGCCCGATGGTGTGCGATCCGCAGATGCCTTCATGGATGTCGAGGAGCAAAGCCTTGCCGTCGTTGGTCAAAATGCATTTTAGCAGAATTCCGTTTGGTGTCTTTTTTAAAGATCGTTGTCGACCAGACAATAGATTTTGGCTTGGCGAGATACTTTTTCTGCTTCTGCGTCATCCTCTCGCAACTTGTCAGCACCCAAGAATTTGATGAGCTGAGTTCACCAGTCTTCTGTCATATCGATGTCGTCAACGACGTTCTCGACCTCTGTAGCCCCCGAGTGGATGTCGGTGTTGGCTGTGGTGCCTTTGTCATGTGAATCCTTTTTGGATGGTTTTGTCAGGACATCTAGAAAAGTTCCTGATTCGAGGGGTTCTCTTCTAGACGCACGCCGTGCCATGTCATCGGGCGCAATGTCATCCTTGCGGTAAACATGTCGCACTTCGATGCCGTCAAATTTCCGCTCCAGCTTCCTGACTTCGGCGAGGTATTTGGCCAACTCAGGATTGGAGCATTTGTAGTCCTTGTGTTCTTGGTTTGCGACTAATTCTGAGTCCCCTTTCACAATCAGTCGCTTGACTCCAAGTGTTGCGGCTGCTCGAATTCCTGCGAGGAATCCTTCGTACTCAGCTAGGTTGTTTGTTGCCCGGAAGTTGAGGGGGATTGAATGTTTGAACTGATCTCCAGTCGGAGAGGTCAAAATGAATCCTGCTCTTGCTCCTTGCTGTTGAGTGCACCGTCGAATGCCATAGTCCATGTCTCATTATCCGTTTGGTTGGCTGTGCTATTCTCAGGAATAGTCCAGTCAGCAATGAAGTCGGCGAGAACTTGGGACTCGATGGTTGTTCTTGGTATAAAGTGAACATCAAACTGGCTAAGCTCGACTACCCATTTGGCAATGCGGCCAACAACGTCTTTGTTCCTAACAACTTCTCCCAAGGAAAAAGAGGAGACAACTGTGACTTTGTGGGCTTGGAAGTAGTGGCACAGCTTTCTCGACGTCATGACCACAATGTAGAGCAGCTTTTGAATCTGCGGGTATCTGGCCTTGGCATCATGGAGGGCCTCGCTGACATAGTACACTGGGTGTTGTACTTTTTCCCTCTCGACAACGATATTTGTGCTCACAGAATATGGTATGGCAGCAATATAAAGAAAAAACTCTTCAATATGTTGTGGAGCAACGAGTACAGGGGGATTTGACAAGTAGCGCTAGAGCACGATGAACGCGTTCTCAGCATCTTGAGTCCACTCGAACTTGTCTTGCTTTTTGAGTAAAGCAAAGAAGGGTTGTCCTTGTTCTCCCATCCTGGCTAAGAAGCGGCTTAGTCTCTGAACTTTCTTGAGTCTTGTGGGCGACTTCATGTTCTCGATGGCCTTGATCTCGGGATTTGCCTCGATGCCTCGTCCTGAGACGAGAAAACCGAGCAGTTTGCCCGATGGTACTCCAAACGTACACTTCTCCGGGTTCAGCTTCAGTCTGTGTCGTCGGAGATTGTTGAACGTTTCCTTGAGGTCATCGGTCAATGTGTCGCCCGTCTTTGTCTTGACAATAATGTCATCGATGTAAGGCTCGATGTTTTGTCCGATTTGATCATCAAGGGCTCCCTAGATCTCGCGTTTGAACGTGTTACCTGCGCTGATCAACCCGAAGGGCATCTTGGTGTAACATAAGAAACCGAAGGGCGTGATGAATGCTATCTTTTCCTCGTCCTCTTTGGCCATGCTGATTTGATGGTAGCCGAAGTAAGCGTGGAGAAAACTCAGCAACTCGCAACCGGCCGTTGAGTCCATCAATTGGTCTATTCGAGGAAGGGGGTAGTGATCCTTGGGACATACCTTGTTGAGATCGGTGAAGTCCACGCACATTCTCCACTTCCCATTTGCCTTGCAAACCATGACTGGGTTGGCGAGCCACTCTGGATGGAGAACTTCTCTGATGAAGCAAGCTTTGAGGAGTTTGTCCAACTCTTCTCGTATGGCTTGCTTTCAGTCAGGTGCAAATTGCCGCAGTTTTTGTTTAACTAGCTTAGCATCGGGTCGCACCATGAATTTGTGCTCGATCACCTCCCTGTGGACTCCAGGCATGTCGAACGGCTGCCAAGCGAACACAATCTGCATTGTCGCAGAGGAAGGTGATGAGCTCAAGTTCTTATTTACTGCCAAGCATCGCCCCAATCTTGATAGTCTTGTCGTGGTTAGTGCTTGTCAGCGGGACGAATTTTGTCGCGTCGTCCGGTCTTGGCGCCTTGTTGGGCTTTCTCACTTTCGCAGGTGGCTCAATTGTGGTGGATGGTGTGGGAGTATGCTCGAGCATGTCGAGGCTCCACTTGTCGCACTGCACCGCTAACTTCGTGTTTCCCTGAATAGTGACTTGTCCCTTTTGGTCCTGGCATCTTGAGCAATTGGTACGCGTAGAGGGATGTTGCCATGAACTTCTGAGTGTAGTCCTCCCTAAGATGGTGTTGTATGCTGTATTGAATCCGGCCACATCGAAGGTGATCTGCTCCATTAGGAAATTGTCGGCCTGTCCCAAGGTGACAGCCAACGTAATCTTGCCCATTGCTTCGACGATGATTCTGGTGTGATTCCATGAAAGGTTGGTCCGAAGGAACTAGCTCGCTTCGTGGAATTCCTATTGCGTCTAAAGTACCAGCGAAGAGGAGGTTAATTGAGCTACCATCATCGATGAGAACCCATGCGACTTTAATGTTCCTAATAGTGGGCTCGACCATTATCAGGTATCATCCCGGGATTGTCATGGTCGTCGGGTGGTCTACTTCGGAAAATTCAATCTTCTGCTGGGACCACTTTATCTTGGCACCAACTCCTTGTGATGTAGAACAAACTTCGCGCTCTATCTTCTTGTACTCTCTCTTCGAGGAGTATTTTGTAGAGCCGCCGAAGATATGTGTAACATGAAAGTCGAAATCTAGAAAAACGAGTTCGTTGTTGGGTGTAGGGACATCAGTATCTGACTCGACTACACGTACTTGTTTTCCTTTTTCCGCTGCCATCTGTCTTGCTAATGCCTTCTTGAAGATGTGACATTCTTCTAAGGAGTGAGCATTGGATTTGTGAATTGGGCATCATTGTCATCGCGAGTCGTCACCTTGGGGGTTTGGGCGCTTGGGTGGGTCTGCCTGTTCGATGGCGAGAACCTCTGTTGCCGCTTTGCGCTTCCCACTCTTTTTGTTTCTCTTCTTGCTAGACTCTAGTGCATCCTTGTTGATTGTTTTCTTCTTGTCGCCCATCTTGCTCTTTCCGTCCTGTCGCCTCAGGGTGTCATCTGCATGGGCGCACCTGTCCACAATTTCGAACAGCTTGCATGCGGAAGTAATCCGTCTTGTTGCCAACTCCTAGGTGGTGTAGCGATCTCGGACGCCCGATTTGAACGCACGAATTATAGAAGCATCGATGATTTCAAGAATCGTATTTCGGCATTCGTTAAAACACCGAATATAGTCCCTCAAAGATTCGCCTGGGTTCTGAGTTAAGGCATGGAGGTCATCCTCGATCGCATGGCGCTTGTAAGTTCCTTGGAAATTGGCAACGAATTGCTGCCACAATTCTTCCCATGAAGAAATCGAGCGGGGCGGGAGATGGACCAGCCATGATCGAGCAGATCCCTTCGACGCAGCTGGCAAATAATTTGCAAGTGCGTTGTCGTCTGCCCCCGAAGCATAGAGAACCGTGGAGTAGACCTGAAGGAACTCTTCCAGATTAGTACTTCCATCATACTTCTCTATCACTCCTGGTCGGGATTTCTTGGACCACCATTCTTCTCGTAATGTTGGCGTGAACGCTCTACATCTGCCTCCTAGTACGAGAGGTGGTTGGTGCCCGGGCTGTCATCGAGATGGCCTAGCATATGATGAGGAAGATGATGATGATGACAAAGGATCGCTTAGGTTGGGCGTGCGACCCCTGGGTTGACGTCCTTGTTATCGATCCCGTCGAGAGTCTGGAGAACACGAATCCCGACGTCGTCGATCATCATCGCCTTGTCGCCGACCTTGACCATAGTCGCCCTGAGCTCGCCACCTGCAATGATCATCATCGTGGTGGCTTTGGTGATCCTGTCGGTGTTGGTCCTTGTTGGGATGGTCTCCTTAGCCAGCGTTGTTGTTACGTCGTGGCGGAGAATGACGCTAGTCTTCATTTGCGTTGTCCAGATCTTACTGCTCCCGTCGGTGTCCGTTCAGGTGATCGCGTAGATCGTGATTGTCTTGAAGCGGTGGGGTCTATTAGCGAGGACGACGCGGTGAGGTGTTGCGGGGGTTGCTGGATCACGGCTTGGATGTTCGCTGGCGGCCTCAACGTGGGCGTCAAGTTGAACTGCTTCTCCTCGAGCTGGAAGATGAGGGGGTCTTGGGGCCTTGGTCCCGTCGCTACCTCCGCAAAAGCGCTATTGATGTTTGCCACTGTTGCTTGTAGTCGTTCGACCATTGATCGCCGTCAGGGTGCAAAACTGGGTCAAAAGAGCTTTCTCTTAATATTGAATTGATGATGTTTAGATGCTGAGCAGGAATATGAGCAGTATCCGTAGTTGCCCGAGCCACTGTGTGACTGGTGCCCTCTCCCTTTATCACGATCACATCGCATGGAGTATGAGATGACGACGATTCTTGATCCTCCAAGCCGTGTAGGACCGAGGGCTCATGGGGGTCGACATCAACGAATCCAATGAAGCAGTCAGGGGTTTCCTCCGAGCTCCGTTCCTCCGCAACATTCTGAGTTTGAACTCGTCGTTGATGGTTCTGAGAGCGCGGAGTCTTGATGACGCTAAGAAAGACCTTGCAACTCGAGAGCTCACGTCCTCTTGTCTTGTGGATTGGACACCAGGTGTTGTTTGTTGGTGAAGTGTGTTGAATATCTCCTTCCTTGCAGGCTTCGAGTTTAGCTTTCACGTGTTGTACCACCCTGCAATCCACTAGACAGTGGCTAGCTATCTTATGGATGATGCACCACGTGGTAGACTTCTAAGGGGTTGTCCTTGTCAGTGCCTGACTCCCAACGGAAAGATGGGTCTTGGCCACTTGAGGTTGCCTCTCGGATGTCACTGGAATCGGCACCCTCTTTTCCATCGGGAGAGGAGAAGCGCCCGGGGGATGTCGTTTCTCGAAGTCATGACTACGCCGTTCTCATTCCTGACAGAGATTGGGTCAGACGAGATCGGGATTGCAGCGTAGACCGGAAAGACGACAGATCCGACTTGAGTCCACATCCACGTTGTCTGGGTTGGATCTCCTGGGCCAAAGCTGGTGCAGATGCGATCGTCGGAGCAGCTTGAAGTCATGTCAGTAGAACCTTGAGCACCAAGCCCCCCTACCTAGCGCGCCACTGTCGACGGGTAATACCCCTAGACCGGATGTATAAGGTATTGGGGTACGTTGATACTAGGATCTACACGAAACGACATCAAGCAAACAAGGAGACAAAGATTATACTGGTTTAGGCCCCTCATAAGGTAATAGTGCTAATCCAGAGTACAATGAGAACCGATGATTCCGACATTACTAGCGAGATCCTTGTCGAGATGATTCGGCGAGATCTCCCGGTGAGTAGGCTTCGTGTCCTCCGGCTTGTAGACTATGGTGGATGTGTTGGCATTATATTTCGATGCCCTAAATCCCGCAGGGTGTGTACCTTTAATACCGTGAATCACCTTAATCACCATGTAGGACTCGGAGATTACGGACCTCGCACGATATGGTATAATCCTGATCCTCTCCGAGTAGGACTTCCCTGATCACTTGCCCGTGAGAGTAAATTCCATAATCTTACGATAATTTACTTATTGCTTACATAGAAATAACCCGTACACAAAAATGTATACCATTTTCGTATATTTCGTAAGTCGTAACATAGGAGGTATGCCTTATCCGTAACCATGACAAGTAGGTAGCGGAAAGTTCATGCTTAATACCAAGATCATCACAATAGTCCTCAATATTGGTATTTTTAAATTCGTAACCATTATCACTCCTAATTTTCACAAGAGAGCAAATAAATTCATTTTGAGCCCTTTTTGCAAACTTTTTGAAAAGCTCGGAAACAATAGACTTGTCATGCAAAAAGAACACCCAAGTGTATCGAGAATAATCATCAACAATGAAGAGACAATGACTGTTCCCTCCAATGCTCGTATAGGTTGTTGGGCCAAACAAATCCATATGTAAGAGCTCCAGTGGTCTAGATGTGGACATGATACTTTTAGTAGGATGAGAGCATGCAACTTGCTTGCCGGCTTGATAAGCATTACAAAGTTTATCCTTCTCAAACTTCACATCTTTCAAGCCCACAACTATATCACGTTTTGAAAGTTTGCTCAATTGATGCATACCAACATGGGCTATCCTCCTATGCCAAAGCCAACCTAAAGAAGTTTTTGCAACTAAACAAGTTTTCAAATATGCTTCACTAGAATTGAAATCAACCAAATAAAAATGTCCATACCGAAAGCCTTTGAACATACAAGACTTGTCATGAAGGCTAGAAACAATAACATCTTGCGGGTTAAAGGTGCATGACAAACCAAGATCACAAATTTGTGCAATGGAAAGCAAATTGAAATTTAGAGATTCAAGAGACATTTGTGATTGATAAATCATTGGTGTAGCCACTTTACCTAACCCACTTACCTTTCCTTGTCTATTATCACCAAAAGTAACTCTCTTTTGATCTTTGCTTCCTACTTCAAATGTGGTGAACATCTTCCTATCACCGGTCATGTGTTGAGTGCATCCACTATCAAGCACCCAATGTTTCTCACCGGTGCGGTAGTTTACTTACAAAATAAAATCAAGCTCTTTTAGGTACCCAAACTTGTTTGGGTCCTTGGAGGTTAGAGACCAAAGCCTTCGGCACCCAAATGGCACTCTTTTTACCACCAAGTATAGGGGAACCAACATATCTAGCAACAATGCTACCATCATGAGCCTTCCTAAGCATATAATGGGAATCAAACATGAAAGTCTTAGAAAGCTTACCACCGGGGCAATCACTCACCATGTGCCCAACCTCACGTTACTAGTGGCAATACTTACCATTGCTCTTGACAAACCGAGTGGCACGGAGAGAAGGTTTCTTACCCTTCTTTGGAATGAATCCAAGTCCCTCCTTGTTAAGGATGCACTGTTGCTCACTCAAGATTTTGTCAAGAGTATTCTTACCCTTGAAGCATCTCTCCAAACTCTTGTTGAGCTTGGCCACTTGCTCCTTAAGCTCATTGTTCTCAACAACAAGTGAGGCATCACACATAGAAGCACAAGAACTAGAGCTAGGCATATCCATGAGATCAACACAAGAAGTAGATATGCTAGATGATGCAACATGAGTAATATGATAAGAAGTACTATCATCAAACAAGTCACAAGATATGCCAACATCAATGTGAGCTCCATGTTGAGCAGTGGAAAGGAGAGTGTCATGAGTTTCCTTAAGCTTCTCATAAGAAATAGTGAGTTTCTCATGTGAAGTCTTTAGCTCCTCATACAAGACCTCCAAAGAAGCATGGTCCTTCTTTAGAGCCTTGAACTTAAACAATCTCCTTCTCACTATAAGCATGGAGCTCCTCAAACATACACACAAGCTCATCATAGGAAACATCATCATCATGATGATCATCATCACTTTCACTATCACTACTTGGTGTTACCTTAGTAGAGCCCTTTGCTATAAGGCAAAGTGGAGCGAAGAGTGATGGTGCCTCCTTGATAGCAACTCCGGCCATCTTCTTCTTCTTGGGGTTTCCATCATCACTTTCATTGGTGTCGGATCCAGATTGAGACTCGGAACTCTCTTCATTTGAGTCTCATTGCCCTATGAAAGCCTCAATCTTCTTCCCTTATTTCTTGAGCTTCTTCATGAGCTTGTATCCTCCACTCTTGCTCTTCTTTGATGACTTGTCTCCTTCATCTTCCTTGGAAGGACACTTAGAGGCAAAGTGTCCCTTCTCACCACACTCAAAGCATCTCAAATTGGAGAGGCTCTTGTTGGATCTTCTACTCCTTCTATAGGAACTAGAATCCTTTCCCTCTGCCTTCCTCCTTCCCAAGAGGTCATTAAATCTTCTAGCAAGAAGTACAATTTCTTCTTCCAAGTCATCCTTGCCTTCATCCACTTTAGCCTTTCCCTTGTCTTCAACCTCGGCCTTGAGAGCAATGCTTATCTTCTTGAATGGTGAGGATTCTTCCATCTCTTTCTTCTTTAACTTGTACATGTCATTTGTATTGATCTTCCCCACGAGACTTGGGGGTGTCATCCTTGACATGTCGGAGTTGATGAGCAAGGTAACAATGGTCTCATACTTGTCCAGTAGAGCCCTAAGCATCTTTTGAGCAACCTCAAGATCGGTGTAGGTTGCCCCAAGTCGCTTGAGATCATTGACAATCACATTTAGTCTCCCATACATGTCATTCACACTCTCACCGGGCAACATGGAAAATGTCTCATATTGTATCTTGAGAAAGTGAAGCTTGGCATCCTTGTACTCAGTTGTACCCTCATGAATTTCACTTAATTTGTTCCAAATCTCATAAGCGGTCTCAAGATTGATAATTCTATCAAACTCTTCTTGGCTCAAGGAGTTGAACAAGGCATTCATGGCTTGGGCATTGAGTTGGAGATTGCAATGGTCAACTTCCGTCAATAGACTTCCGGTAATGGCAAAGCCTACATCAACAATACTCCAAATGTGGAAGCTCATGACTTTGAGGTGAGTAGACATTTTAATTTCCCAAGTGGAATAATTTGTGCCACTAAACATGAGAGCCTTCCCTACATGGTTCACCTTGTTCGACATCTTCTCTCTAGGCGGTAAAGACCAATCAAGAGAGACCAAGCTCTGATACCACTTGTAGGATCAAGATGTCGATTAGAGGGGGTGAATAGGCGATTAAAATAAATTTCACCTAAACAAGACTAACCTAAGTTGCTAGCCTTGGTGAAGGATAACACTAACTAAGCAACTAAGTTATGTTTTGCAATCCTAGGGTGATAAGGGCTCAAATATGTCTCTAAGAATGTAAATTGCACAAATGTAAATGCAAAAAGTAAATGAGATAAGAGATAAGGAATTTTTCACTCGAGGTTTGGAAACTCATCGGTTTCCTAGTCCCCGTTGAGGCAAGCCCAACTTCACCGCTCAAAACCACGAAGCCACCGCAAGCCCTCTTCGTCAAGGGGTGGGCAAGGTGGGAGCTGGACCACGAAGTGGTCTCCCAAGCCTCGATCACTAGGGTAGTTCTTCCTTCACTCCGAAGGTGGTGAACTCCAAACCACTCAAAAACCGGCACTGGGCTTTCTCCACAATCTCCTTGGAGAGGTCACCGGGCAACACCTCCGCAAGCTGTCAAGGAGGTGGCAACCTCCAAGAGTAACAAGCGATGACCCGGCTCGGAGATGATCAATTGCCACGCTAGCTCTACAATGAAGCAATGCACTTGAATCTTGGTTCAAAGCACTCTCTAACACACTATGGATGAAAAAGAGCTCGAATGGGTGTGAGAGTATATGCAATTGAAGCAAGTTCCAAGAGAGTCCCCTTGTTGCTGGTGGGGGGCATAAATACCGCCACCAACAAAAACTAGCCGTTGGGGGTTGAAATCCCAACATATGTGGCCTGCCGGTCGGACTGCCATAGGGTGGTCGGTTAGACCGCCCCCATTTGTAACAGCTAGAAAACTAGCCGTTATAGTGCATTTAATGCACTAGAAGACGCCAGCCGATTAGACCGGAGTTGTCTGACCGGTCCAACCGGGTTAGCTCCGGTCAGACCGCCAGCGGCTCGGTCAGACCGGCCTCGGCTCACTTCGGCTCGGCCATAATTCGACAAATTATTCCTAGGGCTACAATGACCACCCGGTCAGACCGGCGCAACTGGTCGGTCAGACCGACCGCAGGCGATCGGTCAGACCGGCCTCAACACTCCGGTCGGACCGGAGTGGAGCGCACGGTCAGACCACCCATGGTCACAATGAAAAACAGTGAATTGAGCAAAGAACAAATGAATGCATATGACCTAATGTGGCATTTTGATCAACTCTTAGTTTAGATCATCACCCCAGTTGATAGTACGGCAAAGCTAAAGAATAAACCTAGCAAGAATTTTGATCGCCAAACACCTCGATCAATTAAAATAAAGACTAGGTTTTCCCATCTTGTTTCCTTTTCTTTGCGCCATTAAGTTTTATGCTCGATAATCATCCATGGCGTAATTATCATGTGGCTCTAACTTAAATACATAATCTCAAAATGAAAATAGTTAGTCCACATTTAGTGCTTGTCATTAATTACCAAAATTAACAAGTGGGGCCCTAGATGCTTCAAAAGATTGTTTCGCTTGTGAATATTATGAGATGTCAAGACTTAGCCGATCGATTATTGAACATCGGGTCCCTATCAAACCAGGATATCAGCCATATAAGCAGCCTCCAAGATGATGCAAGATGGAAATGTATGATGCTATTAAAGCTGAGATTACAAGGTTGTATGATGCTAATTTTATCAGACCATGCTGATATGCTGAGTGAGTTTCAAATATAGTACCAGTGATCAAGAGAAATGGCAAGCTTAGGGTTTGTATCGATTTTAGGGATTTGAATCAGGCTACCCCTAAGGATGAGTACTCGATGCTGATTACTGACTTATTGGTTGATGCAACATCTGGACACAAGATTATAAGTTTTATGGATGGCAATGCGGGATATAATCAAATTTTCATGGCAGAAGAAGATATCCATAAGACTGCCTTTCGGTGCCCTGGTGCAATCGGGTTGTCATGACTTCTGACTTAAAAAGTGCTGGTGCTACATATCAAAGGGCAATGAATTATATATTTCATGATCACATTGGCTTGTTGGTGGAAATCTATATGGATGATGTGCTTGTTATATCAAAGGAGGTCGATGGACATCTAGCCAATTTAAGAAAGGTCCTGGAGAAAACAAGGAAATACGGGTTGAAGATGAACCCTACAAAGTGTACCTTTGCAGTATCGGCTGGACAATTTCTTGGGTTTCTTGTGCATTAGAGGGGGATTGAAATTAATCAAAGGAGTATTAATGCTATCAAAGATATCAAACCTCTAGAAGATAAACCAAGTTACAATCCTTGATCGGCAAGATTAATTTTATAAGATGATTTATTTCTAATTTGTCTGGTAGAATAGAGTCGTTCACTCCATGTGAGCCCCCGGTTTTGTATACCGGAAACCCCATGTATATTATAATACCATTCCCTGGATCAGTAGATGGTAGACACATGGCACAGTTGTATATCACAGGCTGACATTGTCATACAGGTCTTACAATATATTAATAATACAAGGATAGCCCAAACAGGACCCGGATAGACCAAGCATGGTCGACAACAACACAAAATACCAAAACAGATAAATGAAGTAGCGGAAGCGAAGTAGCAGCGGTCCATCTTGTCCCACACGCATCGACTGGTGAACCTAGGTCCCTATTCCACCATCCTCAGTAACTCCTTGCCATCATAGCACATGTAGAGGTCGACACCAACACCTTTCTAAAAGATTTAAATAAGCAAGAGTGAGTACCAACCGTACTCAGCAAGCCACCACTACAGGATGCATATAATGTTCATAGGGGTTCAAGGATGGCTTGGTTTATTTGCATAAAGCTAGTTTTCACAAATTATTTCACAAACCTATGACGTAGTAGTTTTAACTGAAAACAATCGTTAGGTTGAAGTTGTCATTTAACATGCGAGGGTTCATCCACCTTCCCCAAGCCTCGCCTTGGTCTGGTTTACCTTCGCATCCAAATTTTCCACAGTTTTCACCATTACGACCTTCCCGCACGTCGGGCAAGGTCACACCTTTCATTCCAATCATATTTTAAGCAATATTAAAAATTGATGAGGCTAGTCAAGAGTAATACAAGTCCCGGCGCTCATTAACCGCGAGCACGGCTATTCGAATAGTAGTTTACTCACACTGCAGTGGATGTACGCTTTTAATCCCGCACTCCGTGACGCACCCAACACATGAGACTTGTCACGGCCCGGTTTTTCAGTTACCCTCGTATGGTGGCACCCGCTCCAAGGACTATGAATCCCCATTGCACCCCCAGCACCACATTCCTACCTCGAGCTGGTTGTGAGAGGAGTCGTGGCGCTCCCGAGATCTTAGGGGGGTTACATAATATATACTTAGGGTGCATTTTAAGTTTTTGCCGGCGTTCAACAGATCGACCCAAGCGATCTAAACCACAACACTTCATCAACACATCAACGAATATCCAAAACCTACCATGTCTGGGGTGCCACCCTACGAGAATTTCCTAGTCCACCGGGTCATACCCCACTCGAGAAATGCGGTCGTACCCTGTTCGTTTCTCGCATAGCTTCTTGACTCGGTCCTTAATTGACCAGGGTCGGCGGCATACCGTTTCCAGAACCACCCATATTCTATTCATGCCGCCCCAGTCAAAATAGTTTTATTTTATTCAGTTTTTGGTTTTCACAAAGGTTTTAATGTTGCGGGTGGCGCTTATGTCTCCACCCATCTCCGACAATCACTCCCACTGAGTGATCGCCACATCCACATCCATAGCCATATATCATAAGTATGGAGTGTACAAACGTCTACATATATGCAACGCTAAGCAGTATATATAATTAACCGTGCATAAGTAATAGACTCAGGTAACAAAGGTGTATAATTACATAAAGGTAAACAATATCAAAGGTAAGGCTTAAACAAATGTAGGTGCGCGTTTTATAATTAGCATGCAATTTTATTTGCAATCCACACATTTATAAAATAGGATCAATATGTTCGAGGAAGGGGGCGTAGTGACTTGCCCTTCTTTAGGTTCGAATAATCTTCGAGAAGTCCGCGATAGTTAGAATAACCGGAAAAATCCACGCTCAAGGAATAACCAGAACACCCGGAACGTCCGACCAACGATCAAGGAAAACCACACACAATCCTAAAAGTAAAAGAATATTCAATACAAACTAATGGTGCCAATAAATAGATCTCGACTTTAGAGAGATGATGGTAGTTGAACGGAGTCAATCGGAGTTACGGTTAGAGAGATATGAATTTTCGAGTGTTCAAAAGAATTATCAACCGCGGACCGAGGGTTTCACGGTGGGGAGGTTATTTAGACTTTCATAGATGGTTTTAGGATTTAGAGGGGCAAAACATAGACTTTAGTGAACAAGGAGGCTGATGATGGGCTCTGCTTGAAGGTTAGATGGAGGATGCTATATAGACTTGTAGTCGGGTGGCCCAATGAATGGAGAAGGATGTTTGGTAGACTTTTGTAGAGGATTTTAGGGCTTGGCCTGACAAAGAAAAGGGGAGCAATATAGACTTTTAGGAAGGAAGGGGGCCCGGGAGGTAGAGGGACCGGATTTGGACTTTGGTGGAGGGGATTAAGAGTAGGGGTCCCACCGGCGGGTCCCACCTGTAAGTGACCCGAAGGTTAAAAGAAGGATTAAATAGAGATTTAACCCGGTTGGGCTCACCTATCAGTGAGTCATCCGGAGGAGATTAGGTGGGTGGTTACTATGCAAGAGAGATTAAGGGAGCTGGGTCCACTCGTCGGTGACCCACCCTTCTCTTCTTTTCCTCTCCTCCTCCTCAATCTCTCCTCCCGTTTCCCCGTTCCCCTTCTCTTCGCAGTTCTTCCTCGCACCTCCCGTTGCTCGGCGCGATGAGGCAAGAAAAGCGGCGTCGACCAGGCACGGCTGCACGGACGGCGGACTGGCGCGGTGCAGAGGACAACACGGGAGGGTGGTCGCCACGGGGAGAGGCAGGCGGCGGTGGGACGCGGTCGTCGTTGAGTGATGTGGTGATGGCGTGCTGTTCGAGCGGCGTGTCGCCGTTATCGGGCCGGATCAGCTCAGTCGCTCGGCGCGTGCGCGGCGTCCAGAGTCCGGGGTGGCGCGTGGCCAGGAAGGGGCTGGGCGGCGTTGGTTCGGCAACAAGCTCGCACTCGGTCCGCGTGTGGCGGCGATGATGGCGGGATTGGCGGCGGTAGGGGAGATCCGCCGAGGGAGCCCTGGGGTCCCGGATGTCCGGCGGAAGGCAACCGTGGAGGCGGCGCTCGCGCTGGACGGCCTGGCCGTGCGCGGCGGCGCCCTGGTCAATGGCAATAGAGGTGATGGAGGCGAGCAAGCTAGCCAGGGGCGGTAGTATGGCGGGGTGAGTGATGGCGGCGCTGGTGGCAAGCTAACTTGTGGGGGAGTGGAGCAGAGGCGGCGGTTGCCGATGCTAGGGGCATGGCAGCTTTTGTAGCCGTCGCAGCTGGCGGATGACGACGAGGGCGGCTCGGCGAGCTCGGTCGAGTGGGGCCAGCTGCCCTGCTCGGCGGTCGTCATCAACAGTGCGACACAGGAGAGCGAGGACAACGTCGGTGCTGGGTGGGGTGGACGCGGTGCTTGTTTTCGGCGTGGACGGCTGCCTCTGTGCTTTCTTGGCGTGGTGCAGCGGAGCACTGGACGGGGAGCACTTGCTTCTGTTTTCTCCTCTCCCTCCATTGTTTCATTCTGCTGCTGCTTGCTACGCCTGCTCGGCGAGCGGCGCGGAGCGGTGCCTAACTTCCGCGGAGAAAGTGGAGGTGGTGCCTAACCGCGGGGTTTGCAGCTTAACACCGAGGAGATAGTGAGGCAAAGGAACAGGACGGGTGCATGCACGGGAATAAGTTGCTTGCTTGTCTCAGTGAAGAAAAGGAGTGCATGCATGCGTGTCGCAAGCTATTTTGCCATGTAGGCTGTAGACCATCTTGCACTTGTACAAGAATTGTAATTGGACAGTGGATCCTGATAATTATGTTTAGGATTTTTGAATTTGAATTTGTAGCTGGACTGTATATATGGACTTTTGAATTAAATTTGGGTGTCGTGGTTGGATTGTATAAATGGGACAATCGATTTTGGGGTTAAAATCGTGTAAATGGGTTATTCACAGGTTGTTGGATTTTTAGTTTGAATCCAAGTGAAATAATCTAATTTATTTCGGTCGTTCAGTCGCTTGAGAATTAGATATAGGATTTTATTGCGAGCGCTCTGACGGTACCGAAAAATGACTTTCTAGGACGACGTAGGTGTCATGCCCAGAAATTCACTAACCCGAATTCCAAGCAGAATGTGTATTAAAATCCCTATCCAGGACTAGCCTGGGTACACAAACGACAAAGCCGATACACAGATCCACGTCTTACAAACACCATAAAAATATCTAACATAAATGCAGCGGAAAAGATAAATAAACTAGACAAGATAACAAGACACTCGCAACTTGGCAGCTCCAATCCACAGCCATCCTTGACGGCAGTGACAGGCCGACTCCTGCGAAAAGCCATCCTCTGACACGTACTCTAGCTCTGGTGTGGGGAATGATAAAGCAAGATTGAGTACTACCCACTGTACTCAACAAGTCATACCGGAATAGGAGAAAATGATGCAAGTAATACCAAACAAAGGCTAAAAGGTGGAATTGCATAAATCAAGCATTTAAAAACAATAGTTGAAAGCGATAAAACAGTTGAGTAAATTAAGCAAAATTAAATCATCACTGTCCAAGGCTATACCACGTTGCAACAGGCCCAAACCATCCCTCTTGAACTAAACCAGTTTCATTAGATCAAGTTATTAAGATTATGCCTAATCACGGTGAATCTGGTTGACCACCCATAACCGCGGGCACGGCTATTCGAATAGTTTTACTCTGATCAGAGGTGTACAACTGTACCCACAAGACACAGCCCCACAACACGTTACCGTGCGCCAGCATACCACCACAGTATACCGAAAAGGAAACTGTGACAAGACCCTTCGCATAACCCTCGTTAACCAAGCGCACCACACCTCAGGTTTCGCCCCCACCTTTAACCCAAGGCAGGCAGCCCCCTCTCGTGCCTAGGTGAATCCGGTAGCTGATCAACAGGTAAAGCCCCCGCCGACCCAACTCCTTCACGCCCACCCTTGCCTGGATGCGTCGGCTAAGAAAAGCTACACTACGAGTCCAGCTATTACCCATGCTAGCTTGTGGAAAGTACGATATTTCTTCCAGGGTTTCCCGCGAACCGGTCCTTAATTGTCATGAGTACGACCATCAAAACCATGTACTCACAACCCACCATTTATCAGGTTTTAGTTGGACCAATTAATTAACCACTCACGAATAACCATTGTGAGCTACCATTAATCATTGAATAATAGTGGTACACTAGTCATTCCATTAGTGTGCTATTGTTTCTAAGCAGGGCTAAGCATGTCCTAACCTAGCAACTAGTCATATTGATTCCCAAGCTATCAAAGGTACGAGGTACTAGAACCTACGGCTTAGTACAACAGGTAATTAAGCCCATGAAATGACATTATAAAACTGTGCAGTATTAGAGAGTAAATAAGATATTTTGCAAAGTAGGTACAATATGATCGAATAAAGAGTATGACTTGCCTTGCTCTTGAACTGATGAAACTTCGGCGACAACTTCTAAATATTCCGGAGCGTTGGAAATATCGGATTCTACACGATAAACAAAGCACACAAGCAAAACAGGCTATAAATCTACTGGAACAGGAAACAAAACTATTTTTAATGGATTCTAGACATTTTTCTGAATTTTCTGAGACTTGAACGGACTCAAACGAAGTCCGGATGAATTAGTTATGAATTTTAGAAGTTTACTGTGTTTTTAACTAAAACAGAAAAATCCTAAATTATTTTATTGCGCAATAAACCCCTAGGGCTGACGTCAGCGGCTGACGTCAGCAGCGCAAGGGCTGACGTCAGCAGTCGCGCTAGGGCTGACGTCAGCCATGGCGCGACCGGCGACAGCGACGGCGGCGGCGGCGGCCGCGGCAACGGCGTCCGAGAGGCGGCCGGCCGGGCGGCGCAAGGCGCGAGGCGGTAGTCGAGCGCGGCGACGCGGCGGCGGTCGGCCGTGAGGCGAGGCGGCGCGGCGACCGGAAGGGGAGAAGAGGGGCGGCGGCGCTTACCGGCGGCGAGGGACGGTGGCGGTGGTGGAAAGGTGGCCGGGGGAGGGCGGCGGCGCGGCTTATAAAGGGGCCGGGCGGCCGGGTAGGGCAGAGGCGGCGGTTGCGGGCACGGCGGAAGCGGCGGAAACGGCGACGGCGGTTGCGGGCGGCTGGCGGCGGAGGGGACGGGGTCGACAGGTGGGCCCCACCTGTCGGTGGCCCAAGAAAGAGGGGGAGGCGAGGTGGACTTGGCGCGGTGGCCTCGGACCGGCCCGAGAAGGGGGCGGTGGCCCGGAGGGAGAAGGGGGAGAGGAGAGGCGGTGCGGCCGGGCGGGACCGGCCCAGGAGGGGGAGGGAGGCTGGCGGCCCAGGGAGGAAAGGAGAGAGAGGGCGGCCCGGGAGAGAGTGTGGGCTGGCGGTGAGGGAAAGGAGGCCGGAGGGGGGAGGTGGGCCGTGGCCCGGGGGAAGAAAAGGAGGGAAAAAGGAAGAAAAAGAAAAAAAAGGAGGATTTAGGGGATTTTAAATATTGCTGTAGGGGTTTTTAATTGTTTAAAATTATTTCCAATGCTCTGAAAAATTTTCTAAAAATCCTGTTATTGTATTTTAACAAGGGGAATTCTAGAAAAATCCCACCTTGCCAATTCCAATTAATTAAATGCACTTTTTAATTAGAATTTGCTCTTGGTTAAATAGACAATTTCTGTTAGGCAATTTATTTTATGAATTTAGAGCTAGAAAGGGGAACTCGAGGGTGTGACAAACCTACCCCCCTTAAACGGAATCTCTACCCCGAGATTCGGAAGAATTGGCGAAGAGGTGCGGATGGGTGGCTCTCAACTCATCTTCTCTTTCCCAAGTGGCCTCTTCCTCTGAGTGGTGGCTCCATTGGACTCGGCAGAATCGAGTGACTTTGCTTCTTGTCCTTCTCTCACTGGTCTCAAGAATACGAGTTGGCTTCTCCAGATAAGTCAGGTCTTCTTGAATTTCAATCTGATCCGGGCTTGCTTGCTCCTCGGGTACTCTCAGACACTTCTTCAATTAGGATACATGGAAGACATCATGAATGCCGAGCATGTTGGAGGGGAGTTCAAGTCGATAGGCAACTTCACCACGGCGTTCCAAGATTTTGTATGGTCCCACAAAGCGTGGTGCTAGCTTTCCCTTGGTTTGGAAACGATGCACCCCCCGAAGTGGCGTGACCCGGAGGTACACATGGTCTCCAACATCAAAGATGAGCTCTCTTCGACGGTTGTCTGCGTAACTCTTCTGCCGAGACTGCGCGATCTTCAGTCTTTCTCTAATTGTTCTCACCTTTTCTTCTGCGTCGTTTAGGACTTCGATTCCGAACAACTGGCGTTCCCCGGTCTAGTCCCAAAAGAGTGGGTGCGACATTTTTAGCCGTACAATGCTTCGAACGGCGCCATCTGCAAACTAGCCTGGTAGCTGTTGTTGTAGAAGAACTCGGCGTACGGAAGGCTTTTGTCCCAAGCTCCACCAAAATCCAGTGCACAAGCTCTCAACATGTCTTCCAAGATCTGGTTAACTCGCTCGGTCTGACCATCAGTTTGAGGGTGGTATGCAGTGATGAAGTTCAGGTGAGTTCCCAACTCTTCTTGTAGTTTCTGCCAAAATCTGGAAGTAAACTGGCTCCCTCGGTCGGACACAATCTTCTTGGGCACCCCGTGCAAACTCACTAT
The DNA here is from genome assembly GCA_000573905.2 of Oryza punctata. Classification (NCBI taxonomy): domain Eukaryota; kingdom Viridiplantae; phylum Streptophyta; class Magnoliopsida; order Poales; family Poaceae; genus Oryza; species Oryza punctata. The sequence goes on along the minus strand of CM002495.2, from coordinate 18,639,503 downwards.
CCTTGCCAGATAGATCTCTGCCAACTTCTTTCCTGAGTAGGTGGTGTGTACTGGGATGAAGTGGGCAACCTTGGTGAGTCGGTCCACGATCACCTAAATGGAGTCATGCCCCGTTGATGTCCTCGGTAAGCCTGTGAAAAAATCCATCCCGATTTCTTCCCACTTCCATTTCGGAATCTGCAAAGGCTGCAGTAACCCTGCGGATCGCTGGTGCTCCGCCTTCACCCGCTGGCATACAACGCAGAGCGCAACGAATTCAGCAATTTCCCTTCTTATGCTAACCCACCAGAATTTCTCTTTGAGGTCTTGGTACATCTTGGTACTGCCAGGGTGAATCGAGTATTGGGTCTGATGAGCTTCTGCGAGTATTAAGTCTTTTAGATCCTTATTCTCCGAAACACATATTCTTTCTCCCATCCAGATCGTTCCATGCTCGTCCTCGGTGAAGCCTCGTGCTTTGCCGACTCTCATATTCTTCTTGAGTTGGGCTATCTCCGGGTCATTGACCTAGGCTGCTCGAACTTGCTCCACGAGCGTGGGCTGTGCCTCAAGGGTAGCCACGAATCCATGTTTCACAACACTCAAGTTTAGGCATTCAAACTCCTATCGCAATCTGTCACATATTCCCTCTGCACAGGTAACATTGCAGTAGCTTTTCCGGCTCAAAGCATCGGCCACCACATTGGCCTTACCTGGGTGGTAATGTATCCCTATGTCATAATCCTTGATCAACTCCAACCATCGACATTGTCGGAGATTCAAGTCTGGCTGAGTGAAAATATACTTCAAGCTCTTGTGATCAGTATAGACTTCACAATGGTTACCAATAAGGTAGTGCCGCCAGATCTTCAGGGCGTGAACCACTGCTGCTAACTCCAAATCATGAGTGGGGTAGTTGTTCTCGTGTGGACGCAGTTGACGAGAAGCGTATGCGACAACTCTGCCTTCTTGCATTAAGACACATCCTAACCCTTGACGGGATGCATCGCAATACACTTGGAAATCTTTTGTCTGGTCAGGCAAAATTAAAACTGGTGCGGACACCAATTTCCTCTTGAGTTCCTCAAAACTCCTGTTGCATTCTGCTGACCACTTGAATTTTTCATCCTTCTTTAGCAACTGTGTCATTGCCTTGGCAATCTTGGAGAAATTCTCAATGAACCAGCGGTAATAACCCGCGAGTCGTAGAAAACTCTTGATTTGTGAAACAGTCCTCGGTAGGGTCCACTTGGTAACTGACTCCACATTTGATGGGTCTACGGCCACTCCTTGAGCGGTGATGATGTGGCCTAAGAACTGTACCTCTTTGAGCCAAAAGTCACACTTACTAAACTTGGCATACAGTTGGTGTTCCTTCAACTTCTCGAGTACTAGACGGAGATGTTGCTCGTGCTCCTCCTCGGACTTGGAGTAGAAGAGTATGTCATCGATGAATACCACAACGAACTTGTCCAAAAACTCCATCAACACTTTGTTCATCAGGTTCATGAAAAAGGCCGGTGCGTTGGTGAGCCCGAAGGACATGACCGTACATTTGAACAACCCATACCGAGTTACGAATGCGGTCTTCGGGATATCCTCTTCTTTAATCCTCAACTGGTGATAGCATGATCGTAGGTCTATCTTGGAGAACACCGTTGCTCCTTTCAACTGATCAAACAAATCATCAATCCGGGGTAGCGGGTATTTGTTATTGATGGTCACTTCATTGAGGGCGCGATAGTCGACGCACATCCTCTTGGTCTTATCTTTCTTCTCCACGAAGATCACCGGAGCACCCCAAGGTGACGTGCTCGGTCGGATGTATCCCTTCTGTAACTGCTCATCAACTTGCTTCTTGACTTCTGCTAACTCATTGGCTCCCATCCTGTAGGGTCTCTTGTGTATCGGGGCAGTTCCCGGTACTAGGTCAATCCGAAATTCAATCTCCCTCCTAGGTGGCATGGTGGTTAGGTCGTTAGGGAAGACCTCAGGGTACTCACAGACTATGGGAATGTCCTCCAACTTCTTAGGATCTTTTTCTGCTTCTGCGGTCTGTAACACCCCTTCGACCTGATTCAGGCACATTCTCTGTTTCCGGGGTGTCAGCGACTGGAATGTCACCACTTTGCCCTTCTCATTAACCAGGGTAATGGTGCAGCTTGTGCAGTCAATAACTCCCTTGTGCATGGTTAACCAATCCATTCCAAGGATGACGTCTAGGTCTTTGGATTCCAGAAGGATGAGATTGGCTAGAAATTTTGAGCTTTGGATTTCTATTGTCACAGAGGGGCAGTAGTGAGCTGTGGCCATCTCATTCCCAGGGGTGTGGACCCACATGGGTGTTCTAAGTTCCCTTACTGACAAACCATGTGCCCCGGCAAAATTCTTGGATAAAAACAAATGCGTAGCACCAGAATCAAAAAGTACGGTGGCAGGGATTGAATTGACAGGAAACGTACCCAAAACCACTTCCGGAGCAGCTTGCGCCTCCTCAGCGGACGCATGGTTGACGTGGGCCTGGACAAACTTGGGTCCAGCATGCCTCGGCTTCGGACACTTGTCAGCGAAGTGTCCAGGCTCGTTGCAGTTGAAGCAGACCAGCAGCTTTCCGCCAAACTCCTTCTTGGCCGAAGCTGGTTGAGAAGGTTGAGCTAGTTGAGATGCAGCCATCGGTGGACGGGGTGCGGGATTGCGGCTGGACTGTCCACTGTTGTAGTTGCGGTTGCCCGTGTTGTTGTTGCTGAAGTTGCCAGGGTTGTAGGGGCGGTGTTGGCGAACAATCATGGTGGGAGGTCCACCCTGCTGTCCGGCGATGAGACGGGGCCTCTGCCCCTGGTTTGCTCGGAACTGTGCTGCCTTCCTCTTGCGATCCATCTTGTTGCGCTGATCCTCCTGGCGAATCGCCTTGTCGACCAGCTTCTCGAAGTCGGCATAGTCCCCAGAGATCAACTGGTTGGTCAGCTCATCATCCAGGCCGGAGAGGAATTTTTCCTGCCTCTCTGCATCAGTGCGCACGTCTTCTGGGGCATAACGTGCGAGGCGGTTGAACTCATGGAGGTACTCCGTCACTGTCCGGTTGCCCTGATGAAGTGCTCAGAATTCCCGCTTCTTTTGTGCCATAATACCGTCGGGGATTTGGGCTTTCCTAAAGCTGCGGCAGAACTCCGCCCAAGTGACTTCCGTCCCGGGCGGACGAGTACCCAAGTAGTTATCCCACCAAGCCGAAGCGGGACCCTGCAGCTGGTGGGTGGCAAAGGCGACCTTCTCTTGGTCGTTGCACTGCAGCAAGTTGAGCTTCTTCTCGATGGCATGAAGCCAATCATTGGGCTCCATGAAGCAATTAAATGCACTTTTTAATTAGAATTTGCTCTAGGTTAAATAGACAATTTCTGTTAGGCAATTTATTTTATCAATGTAGAGCTAGAAAGGAGAACTCTAGGGTGTGACAGTAGGGCATTTGGATCCAATCGTCGCGGTGGGAAAAGAATCAGGGATATTTGAATTGGCACGCGATAGATAAATACGCCGATCAATTCTAAATATCTGAGGGAATTATCGAGTTTGAATCGATGAAGTGGTTTTTAATTTAACCGTAGGATTTCCGAGAGTTTGAGGGGGAGATAACACTGTGAAGGGAGGAATTTCGGGACTTTAATTTGATTGGCACCGAAACGATTAAATGGGACAGACGTCGAACAGAGGACAACCTCTTTAGAGATAAGATTTAATCGAGATCTTTTGGCACCAACCTAAACACACACAAACAAACAATAAATACTAACATGCAGCTAAAATTATGCCTGAGGACTAGACTTTGTCTGAGAAGGTCATATCTTTGAAAATAGCCTATTAGGAATTTATATTTCTCAATCAAGGTTTATAGTAAATACTTTACCAATAGATATTATTTTGCAAATGATTTCCAAAGGCTTATCACTCTATATAAAGGTTCATAGAACATAATCAAAGCTATTTCTTTAGTAGAATAGTATTTGTCTTAATAAACTATCCCTTAATGGGTTTTATCAAAACGGTGTTACGTATATATATATATATAGCTTAATTCATAAAGTAAATATGCCCGAGGGTTTTTAATATATAGAGAAGGGTCTTTCGAAAATAGTTGGCCTATGCAAAGATTAAGACATCTCATAATAATCATAGTTCCTTGAATAAATAATATTTGAAATTAAATACTGACATATTCTCAGACGTTTGTCTATTAGCCCACGCATAAAAGAAAAACGATACATCGAAATAATTTAAACCCGGCATAAATGTATTTTGAAAAAGATTTTTGATTATTCCGAATTTTTAATTTCGTATTTCAAAGTCAAAATTTTCAGGGTGTTAAACTCCATTACTCAGGTTGAAAGCCGATCAAGAATTCGTTTGGGGGGAACCAGCAGAAAGCATTGGATAGTATAAAAGGAATATTTGAGTACCCCTACAGTCCTGATTCCACCATAAAATGGGATTCCTTTCAGGTTGTACTTATCAGCTGATGAGAAGACAATCGGCTTAGTTCTGATTCAGGAGTTTGAGGGCAAGGAACGAGTCATATTCTATTTAAGTGGGAGACTTTTGGATGCTAAGACTAAGTATTCCCCGGTGGAGAAATTGTGCTTATGTTTGTATTTTTCATGTACAAAGTTAAGGCATTATTTACTTTCAACTGAGTTCACGATAGCTTTTAAAGCCGATGTGGTCAAATATATGCTACCGGCTCCTATTCTGAAAGGGAGAAATGGGAAGTGGATTTTTGCCTAAACAAAATTTGATTTGAGATATGAATCGGCTAAAGCAGTTAAAGGGCAAGAGACAGCCGATTTCATTGTTGAACATCAGAATGATTCAGTGGAGTATGTTGAAATCGTGCATTGGACTTTACTTTTCGATGGATCAGTTTGTACTCATGGGTGTGGTATCGGCTTAGTGACCATATCACCTAGGGGCAATTTTTGAATTTGTCTTTACTATTAAACCTTACTATACTAATAATCAGGCTGAATTATGAGGCAATATTAAAAGGGTGGCAACTATTGAAGGAGGTTGAAACCGATGCCATCGAAACTATGGGAGATTCATTGTTGGTGATTAATCAATTGTCTGGGGAGTATGAGTGAAGAATGATGTCTTGAAAGTTTATAATGAGAAATGTCAGGAGTTGATGAAAACTTTCAAGATGGTGTTTTTGAAACATATTCCTAGGGAACAAAACACTGAAGCCAACGATTTAGCTCAGGGTGCATTGGGTTACAAGCCGATGTTAAAATATGTAGAGGTGGAGATGGCATCTATGTAAGCCGATGATTGGAGATTTGAGATTGTTGAATATCTAAGGATCCTTCTCGATCGGCATCAAGGAAGTTAGAATACAAAGTTCTTAAATATGTTTTGTTGGAGGATGATCTTTAGTGTCGGACGATTGATGGAGTGCTACTTAAGTGTTTAAATCTTGAAGAAGTTGTCATGTGTGAAGTGCATGAAGGAATTTGTGGTACTCATCAATCGGCTCATAAAATGAGATGGCCGATTAGGAGAGTTGGATATTTCTGGCCGACGATGTTAGAAGATTGCTTCAAATATTATAAGGGTTGTCAAGATTGTTAGAAGTTTGGAGCAATTCAAAGAGCACTGGCATCGGCTATGAATCCAATAGTTAAGCCATGGTCGTTCTGATCGGCCAAATCAACCCACCATCAAGTAAGGGTCATAAATTTATTTTGGTGGCTACAGATTATTTTACTAAGTGGGTTGATGCTATTCCTCTCAAAGAAGGTAGATTCTAAGGATGCCATTTAGTTTGTTAAAGAACATATTGTATATCGATTTGGTTTGCCACAGACAATAACTACTGATCAGGGATCGATCTTTGTGTTCGATGAGTTTGTACAATTTGCTGACAGTATGGGGATTAAATTATTAAATTCTTCCTCTTAGTATGCACAAGCTAACGAGCAGGCAGAAGCATCTAACAAGAGCTTGATAAAATTGGCTAAAAGAAAGATTACTAAGCAGCCTAGGAAGTGGCGTACTACATTGGTTGAGTCATTGTGGTCTTATCGGATGGCATGTCATGGTGTTATACAAATCCCTCCTTATCAACTAGTTTATGGCATGAGGCTGTTTTGCCATGGAAAACTAATATCGGCTTAAGGAGGATTCTTTGCAAGATTAGTTGACGATCGATGATTACCATAGCTTGATGGTTGATGAGTTAGAAGAGTTGGTTCAATCGAGGTTGCGAGCCTAGAAAAGGTCAAGAGAGATAAAGAAAGGGTTGCTAGACATTATAACAAAAAGGATGTACCTAAGTCTTTTGAGGGAGGGGAACTTGTATGGAAGTTGGTGTTGCCAATAGGAATGGGTGATAATAAATTTGGAAAATAGACACCAAATTGGGAAGGGTCTTTTCGGATTCATAAGTGTGTTTTAAAAGGGCCTATATGTTGAAAGGACTTGATGGAGAAGTATTTGGGAGAGCTCTTAATGAAAAATACTTGAAGAAATATTACCCAAGTGTTTGGGTTAACTCGTAATCGGCTACCTGTGCCAATATAAAATGGATAGCCGATGTTATTGCATCGCCTTTAGATGACCGATATGAACTATCGCCCTTAGATCAATTATAAGTTTGAAGTACAGTTACTCTTACCACAAACTTGGGGGGCATAGATGATAAAATTTGGAGTTTAAAAAGCAATGTAAAGTTCAACAGTGGAATCAAATCAGCTTATCTGCCAATGTATATATATTACAACAAAAGTGCTAAAGGACTGAATGTTTTGAGTCTTAGTCTATTACATTAGCCCAAGTAATTCTGGATAGCTGAAATTACACCCTGACGAATTTGTTCAACTTCGTTAACGGTTTGGGCATCGACTGCATCTGATCCAGGAATAGGCTTAAGGGACTTGCTGAGGGCTAACAGATTCTTGATAGATGACTTCAATTTTGACTTCTGTTCATCGATAGCTTTTGGTAAATCGGCTAACTTTTGTTCTTCATATGAGATCTCAGCTCTACAGTCATCTAGTTGTGCCATCAGATCTGCCTCTTTCTTCTTCAATCTGTTGATATTTTGCTGAGTGGATTCTAGGCCGGTTATCAGTTCATCCAGCTTAGCCTTTTCTTCATTGACTTGTTGTCGGCTAATCTGTATAATTGCTTCAAGTGTTGTGCGCTCTCGCAAGTTTGAAACGATGCTGCTCAAGAAAAACTATTGGGGATATGGCATCTGCGAGCTCTTCCAGGAGTTGATCTTGTATTTCTTGGAATCTTGCCCTGATCGGCCCTCAATATGCAACTAAGGCATCTAGGGAAACTCCCAGCCAATCAGCTATGTCAGCTAATATTGTTTTTAAGTCTTCAGGTATTAGGGATTTGGCCTTGCTTGTTGTGTCCTCTTCCTCCTCATGCAAAAATTGCCTTATGTCAAAAGAGAACATATCGGTTAGAGTCTGTAAAGAGATAAAATTACGATAAGAAGTGAATTTAGGTATAGCCGACATGAGGGATGATTAGAAGTATTCTTACAGGAATTGGAGGAGATCGGACTACAATAGCTGTCTCTTCTCCATGATGGCTCCCCATAGCCGATGGTGTGTGTTCGCTTGAATTTTGGTGTTGAGGAGGCGATGGAGCTTGAGGAGGTTGAGAAGTAGTATAAAGGAACAAGTATGAACATCGACTAATAAAAGATTAGATTACAAAGATAAAAGGAGTTAAAGATACCGATACAGGTGGAGTTGGTAGTTTTTTCTAGGCTAACTTCTTCTTCGGCTGAAAAGAATTTTGATTAAGTCTTGAAAACAAAATATAATCAAACGTAAGGTAAAGAGATAAATACATATGCTTTACGAGGACGTCGTTTGGGAGGACTTGGTGTTTTGATTGGGCTGGATGGATCAGCTGGTGGAGTATCGGCCTAGGTTGGACTAACTGCAGCTTCTTCCGTGTCACTCATTTGAGCCGCTGCATCCTCCACTTTTTCTTCCATCTCAACCTCTTTAAGATATTCCTCGACGTCTGGATCCAGAGGCATATCTTCTTTAGCTGTTGTTTTGGATTTCTTGGTGGTGGGTTTCTTCTTAGCAACTGGAGGTTTTGTGGCAGCTTGCTTGGTTCTTTTTCGTTTTCCACCACCAGAGAGGATCGGCTCTCTGATTTGACCATGAAGTAAAGTAGCCACTTTGGGGTCATGGTAGCCCATAATTGAGGGAGCTACACCACAACCATTTGGAAGTTTAGCAGCAGCGTACTCAATCAGCTGGCCACCTAGGCTGACTCATGGGGGTGATGATTTCGAAGTCTGCACAGTAAAAGGAATAATGAGTTAATAAGAATATGTTGGAAGAGGTATAGAATATATAAAGATGACTAAAGCAAGGGAGATTTACCTGGGGGTTCAAGTCATGGAAGATAATGGTCATATACATTGGAGTCGATAAGTGAAAGATATGTTTCTTCCATTTAGACCACCATCTATCAAAAAGAAGACTTCTCATCAAACCCTGTTGAATCTGTTAATGCTGCCTAAAGGGGGTTCGGGGATGTTCAAAAGCTTGTCCATAATCAGAGCCGATGCTATTTCCCCTCTGGGCTGAATCTTGTCGAAGAAATATAAGCTAATGGGGAGTTGACCCAAGCCCAGTTGTCTTGCAGCAACCATTGGATGGTAGAACTCGTGTGAGGGTTGTACATATCTGCCTTGAGAAATGCCCACAGGAAGGATGTAAGGGGAGATAGTTGTGGTAAGGACTTCTCGGGGTTTTAGAAATCTATCACCATTAATCTCATCTAATCTGAAGTTGACTGGTAGCTCATACATAGCGAAGTCTTCATATGCAAACCATATTCTGGTGTCCTTTGGAAATCCACCATAGAAGTTGCCAAACCAATTTTGGAAGTGCTCGGCCAATGGTCCTGAACCAGCATACGTTGAGGCTACTTCTCCAAAAGACATACAACGACGAGTATCGGTTGCCTCATCATCGTTTTCTTCTGGATCGGCTAAAGAGGGAAATTTAGCTTCGTTCAGTAATGGTCTGTGAGCTGCTCTCAGAGTATGTAGGTTTAGCCATAGTTGTACAAACCACCAAGTACCACCTGTGCCGATGCTCGTGTCCATGATGATTTTAGCCGATGACTGGCTCAGGGTTTGGTATACTGATCCGAGGAGGTATTTTCCTAGAGGGGAATTGCTTTTTTGCTACTATAGTTTTGGCTAAATGCTGCCAGTTTGCTGTTGGACCACATGTGGAACCACAGAATAAGAATTTATCTAACCACATGAGAAGGAAGGTGGTATGCTCTCTGGCCGATATCGGACCTGTCCCATATTCTTAGAAATAAAACCTGACCAACCTCCAATGTTCTTGGTTTTGAATCAATGAGCACATTTGGTCTTTAAGCTAACGGGGTTGGCCGATGTGGTGATATCCAGGCCGGTAATCATGATAACATCAAGGAGAGTGGGGGTCATCGGCCCATGGTTGAACATAAAATTGTTAAGGGTGTCAGACCAGAAGTAGACAGCGGCCGATAACATGGGTTCATTTTTTCATATCAATATGAGAGTGATAAGCACTGAGATATTTCCATCTCATCCCAATGATCCTATTTACTAGTAGCCATTCTTTTATACCAATCTGTCCACCCATCAACTTGAGATGGCCAATATCTGAAGGTAGTAGACTAATGAGCTAGACTTGGATTGTTTTGCCTAAAGGGGATTCTGTCGGTCTCGGCATTGATGAAGGCAGTAGGATCTGTGTTGCCCATCGGTCCTGAGAAAAAGTGATTTGGTTCTTTTAAAGTTGGGATGGCTACTTGGTGTACCAAATGCTACAAAAAGAAGAAGAATTGGATCGGGGGAGAGAAAGGAGAAAGAATGGATGAATAGATGAATCTAAAGTCGAGCCGATAGTAAAAGTTGGTGAGACAAAGGGGTTTACCTCGGGAAGTTCAGCAGGAGCCGCGCTTGATGGGCTTGGTGAAGTTGCCATCGCTTGGGGCAGAAGAATCGCTGCTGGGAAGTGGACTCGCAAGGGAAGTCGCTGGAGACGTCGAGGGATTCGCCGAAGCTAAGTGGGGAAGTTTTTGACTTAAGCGGTGGAAAGAAAAGTAACGGTGTGAAATTTTCAAGGTGGCAGTTACTATTTAAAAGGAGGGTGGTTAACGGTCGAGAGGAGAAAGCCCTAGAAATTTGCGGGGGTGAAGAGATAATTCCGTTGCATTATATAATACTTCGGAATGGGGGGCATGTGTTGACGATGAAATTTGGTAAGAGTATGAGTCGGAGTCAAGGTCCAATCCAAAGCGGATTTGAAGATATGCGATGATCTTGGGAATAGAGTATGCATCGCCTGGAAGTCTGTATCGACCAATACCGAGTTCAATACGGTTAGCCGATACAGCCGATATTGGCAATATCGGTTACATCGTCAATGTCGGAGTTGGTTAAAGGACTTCAATGATGTTGCTCGACGAGGGTAGAGTCGGAGATAAGCAATTGTATCTTTTAATTAGGATATTATGTAATTTCCTTAGAGTATTTTAGGTAAGGGTCTGCCTAAGGGACTTGTTTGTCAGTTAGAGTTGAGTTAGGAAAGTATGAGTCGTATCCATTGTGGACAAGTTATGTGTATGTGTATAAATATATGCCCGAAACCTTGTAAATATTTAACACCAGTTCAATATATTCTCGGCGCATCGCCACCTTTTTGTTATGGCGGTTTGCATTATCGAGATTAGTGTTTACATTTTTATGACACTCTAATCTTGTTTTCGTGAATCACCAAATTATCATATATATTTCATAATCTAGATCGATAATACTTGCATAGGCTTATCTCTTTCTAAGGTTTTATCGATAATGGCTAGATTATCTTGTTGACTTAGATTATTTAATATATCTACCATCCTGAAAAGATAATGATCGGCTTGATTATCTAGATATTATGTTTCTTTTCATACTTAGTGTTGCATCAGTTAAGTTTGACTTACTAAGTCGTACTTAGAACCATAGTCTCTAGCCAGTCTCATGATTGTTAATAAGGATAATATCGAGGTTTCAGCCGATCTTATCTGATACAGTTGTTTTACTTTGATTTATATCTTGTTCAACAAATTGTATCTGCCCCTTATATTGGGATTTCAACTATTTAAATATATTAAGCTTATTATCAATATAATTGATATCAGTTTAATATATTTATTACAAGATGATATCCCAATATAAGGTTGTATCGGAGCTATAGCCTATACATGCTTAAACTTGAACATCGGCTTTGATATGAACGTATATAATCTTGGTTCATGTTATTTTGGATCTAAGCAATTTATACTGTCTCGGTCAAGTCCGATTTATCTCAATTATTGATTTCTAAAGTAATATTGATATATAGATTACATAATGTTGGTCAAGTCCGATTTATCCCAATTATTGATTTCTAAAGTAATATTGATATATAGATTACATAATGTTGATCTTTACAACCGATGAGTCGAGTTTAGGGTTTACTTGTGCTTTAAATTTACATCATGGCCGATCCATCTCTTCCTACACCGGCTAGGTTACGAGGCGATACAATATCGGCTCTCTAGTCGATCAGCTATCGTTTACTAATAATATTTTCTTGTTTTATTCTTGTTGATTGTAGGATCAAATCAACTGGCACGCCCTAGAACCTGAAGGCAAGCTTTTGGACCTGTACTAGAGTAAAGCAAATCTCTCAGACCAGTGTGTGTTTTTTCATCAACAGCCGATGGCGCCGCCACCCTTCCTCCCACTGCCGCCACTTCGTCCCCTCGCCGCTGCCGCTGGCCCCTGCTCACCGAAGGGGAAGAGAGATAAGAGAGAAAGGGGGAGGAGGAAGAAGGGAAGAAGGGATAGACTGACATGTGTGCCCCACAAAATTTTCTTTTGTGTGAATGACGAATGGGTCCCACATGCCTGTTTTTAATTCTAATGTCACCTAAGCGCCACATCAATGGCAGACTATGTCAACGCTGCTACGTAGATGTTACATCAGCGAAACCGCTCTTCAAAAATCACCGAGGAAGATAAATTGCATCAGTTTTAACGGTTTAGGGGGGTTAAGATGTTCGGTCTTGCAGTTCAGGGATTCGGATTAGATTCGAGTCATTTTAAGGGAGTCAAACTGAACTTATTCCCAACAAGGGTGTGAAGTGTGAACAGCACCACCGAAGCAACGGCAGAGGGAGGCTGGGCCGCCGCGGACGGAGCGCGCGGCAAACGCCGCCCCTTCGACTCGACTCCCCGACCCCGCCACCCTACCGCCGCCGGAGACGGCAGCGGAGATGAAGGAGGAGGAGCAGCCCGTGGCCGGCGCGCCGGAGCCCTTGCCGTCGCAGCTAGGTGAGGCCCAGTCGCTGGGGGGTGGGTTTTTGTCCGAGGGGATATGATTAGTTCAAAATCGCCTCTGGAGCACCAGCTCCAGTTGATTTTGAGGGATTTTATTTTTGTTTCCGTAAGATTTTCCGAATTCGTGAGCCGTCTGTCCTGCGATCTAGGCTACCTTGGAGGAGCCATCCGAATCCAAACCTACGGGGGTTGATGTGAGTTTTGTACCGCACTTGTTTTAGCTGAGGAGCAGGGGCGCCTCTTCGTTCCTGTTAGTTGGTGGTGGTTCATCCTGTTTATGGAGCCGAGAGAATGTCGAGTGGTGCGGATGCTTGTGGGCTGGCTTCAGCAGTCGACACTTCAAGCTCTATGAGTTGGTTTTTAGGGTTTTGTTTGTTGGCATGTTGCACTGCATAGCTACTGCGTACAATTTTCTTGGTTCAAACCATCAAAATTGTATCCTCATATTTTAGGTTGTGCCCAGATCAAGTCATATGAATAACATTGTGGGCCATGTCTGGTGACAGAGGAGTTGAAAATCTGGAATGATCATGATTATACACCAATGATTTCTAGTCCTGTAGGATTTAGGATAATGTTGCACTATCATTTACTTTCTGATATGAATTCAGGAAAGCTTCCTATATCTTGTCTTTAAGTTAGTTGACAGTAATTGGTGGTTGATTTGCATTTCAAGAATGCGCTGGACTTAGAGTATTCTTTTACATACCAGATATTTTGAAGAACACCATTCAGTCATTACGTGATAGCAACACACACGACTTTGATGCTTGGGTGTCATTAATTAAAGCTGCTGAAGAAACTTCAATGGTTAGTGAAATGTTTCCTTTTCACTTTAGTTTGTATATGTAATTTAATATCACATCTCCTTTACATCTGCATACATAAATTGGAAATATGATTTCATTTTCTTTAATTCCCCTGCATTCTGTCATTCTATGTTAAGCCAGCCTCTGGGTTTTGATGTTTGCATTCTTTCAGAATGACATCGAAGTTATTGACTTGGTGTACCACAGTTTCTTGTTGGAATTTCCTTTGTGCTATGGCTACTGGATCAAGTATGCAGCCCACAAAGCACGACTATGCACAAACAAAGATGTGGAGGAGGTGTATGAACAAGCAGTCCAAGCAGTGTCTCACTCTGTTGATCTTTGGGTCAGTTATTGTGGATTTGCTATGTGCACATATGAAGAGCCTGCTCATATTAGAAGGTGAAATTGAAAAAAAAAATGTGTAATCAGTGCTTTGAAGCCAAACATTTCTTCTTTAGATGTTGAAGTAAAAAATTTCTGATGCACCTGAATCTTCTCTAGTTCCTTTGATCTCCTTGCAAACAATTCTAATGATGATGCAATAGTATCTATGTTTTGTGATTGAGAGAAGGCAAGAGGAAGCATTTTTCAAGTAAATTTGTCATGATGAAACCCTTATCTATATAGTAAAACTGATGTATTACCTGAACCAGCACTAATAGTTATATGCGTTATTTATCCAAGGTTCCAAGATGTTTGAGAAAGGTCAATGGCAGAAATACTATGTGTTTACTGATTGGTTGGTAACTTGGTACTAAGAAAATAGGTCAGGCATGTTTGCATATGCGTATACTTCTAGCATGAAACTTTTGGTTGGGTTGTTTTCGTTTGGAGCTGCTTGATGAAGTGGCGAACTAGGCCTTCTATCTCTTAATCTCTGTGTGCTTGAAGGGAAAATTTGCACCAAATGAACTATTGACTTTAGTGGATGTACTATTGATTGTGAAACATACCCGGTAAAGTTGACCCACAGAATATACGGAAATGGATATACATGCCATAAAATGCAATGTTGAAATAGCCTCCAGTGAATTTCAGGTGGCCCTGCTCTGATCAGGCCAGCTTGTGATATGTCTCATCACGTTTCTGCTGTAGTTTAGTCCGTCAACTAAAGTTTTTTTTTTTGCAGATTATTCGAAAGGGCTTTATCTCTTGTTGGAAAGGACTATTTGTGCTATCACCTATGGGACAAGTACATAGAATTTGAAAATTCTCAGAAGCAGTTAATTCAGCTTGCTACAGTTTACATTGACACCCTAAAATTTCCTACAAAGAAGTTGCATCGGTACTATGAGAGGTATATCAATAATATCTTCTTTTTATATATCACATTGGCTACCATTGCAGCATGTAGTTCTTGATCTCTTGATCCATATCTTATACCTTTTAGTTCTCTACCGCTCCTCCTTTTATCATTGCTGTTATTACGAAGGATTTCTCCCCTTGTCACATCACATGGATTTCTCCCCCAATGCAACTAGGACTCTGATAGGCTGTCTTGGTGGGAAATACCTTTGCAAGGTTTTATCCCTCCCTTCCCCTCATACAAGCAGACTACCTTCATATATAGGTAACATATATGACCTGGAACTGTAGATGAACGAAAAAAATAGAGATATCAATCTAAACTAACTAGGAAAGTTGGAATTAGTGCTAGCCTGCTAGGTGCATAATGTGGTTTCTGCCAAGAACTTCTTGCATTGGGTACCTGATCCCATGGCACCAATCCACATCAGCTGTTGACTCCAATTCTAAACCCAATGAAACTTTTAATCCTTGATCTTGGCCTGGTTCATGAGTAAATATATTATATATATATATATATATATATATATATATATATATATATATATATATATATATATAAACCTCAAGCACAATACTGTTTTTTCTTTACAATTTCCGAGATGTTTAGGTCTCTGGTTGTGTAATGTGTGGTAGCATCATGTTCG
Source organism: Oryza punctata (assembly GCA_000573905.2). Lineage (NCBI taxonomy): Eukaryota > Viridiplantae > Streptophyta > Magnoliopsida > Poales > Poaceae > Oryza > Oryza punctata. The sequence goes on along the minus strand of CM002495.2, from coordinate 18,624,366 downwards.
TTTTTCTTTAATGAAAAACTAGCGCTTGCTGATGGTATCAATAATTCAATACGAACAACAACAATTCGGTAATACTATTATGGGCAAATAGATAGATGGTAATTTATGTAGATACAGCCTTAACATCCCATTTTTTACTCTCTGCAATGGATGCTATTTTTCTCTCTCAATGTTAGACAAGGATTTGCCATGTTTGTTATAATCCAAAACCACCTTCTGAAGATCATAGAAAATGATAACCTTTGCACTGAAATGTTGAAAAACATGTACTAGGATGGTCAATAGATCCAATCTGTTTGGTAGTTGTAGTTGTAAGAGTTGCAGTCAACACCTAGGGCAGTTAGATGTTATGCCAGAACATTCCATGCAACAAAGTCTATTAATGTGCCAACTGTTAAAAAGTCTGACTTTCCCCCCTTTTTTTGTTGCAAACCATATCAGCTTCAGAAAGTTGGTAACTTTGATGGAACATGAGGCTGCTGGTGCTGAAAGGTCATCAGAAAACTTGTGTACTTTGGAAGTGATAAAGGCTGAGGATTCTGAAGTGGATGCTTCAATAAAGATTTCTGCCTTACTTGATGAAAATAGTGGACACCTTAGGGCTGATGCAGTCAAACAGTACTTACTTTCTGGGGAAAGTCTCTACCAAAGGTCCAGTAAAATTGATAAAGAAATTTCTTGCTTTGAGGCATCCATAAAGAGGCCTTTTTTTCATGTCAAGCCACTTGATGATGACCAGCTTGAAAACTGGCACCAGTATCTTGACTTTGTTGAGAAGGAGGATTTTGACTGGGTATTTTTCTTGTAGTTTGTTTTGCCATGCTGGCTAGCTTCATCCATCCTAACATCTGATTACATATTGTATCCTTGCCTTCCAATAACAGGCTGTAAAACTTTATGAGAGGTGTTTGATCCCTTGTGCAAATTATTCTGAATTTTGGATCCGCTATGCGGAATTTGTGGATGCTAAGGGTGGTCGAGAGATTGCAAGCTATGCTCTTGGTCGAGCGTCATCATGTTTTGTGAAGGTATTGCTTGGCAAATTACTGTCTTGATACATTTTATATTCTTTTAAACTCATGTTAAAAAAGAGAGGATATGACTGTTTTACTCCATAGAATGCAGAACCAATTTATGTTATCATTAAGACGTGTTTTATTGATTCAAAAAATTATAGGCTAAACCGCTAAAGTTTTCGAAGGAGATTCAAAATAATAGATAGTCTCATGTTAACTCATTATCTGTAGTGGTGACTGCCAAGCACTGTAGATTTATTTCCGTATGTTTGGATTGGAATAAAGTCTTTCCTGGACAACCAAAAAAGCTAGCCTAATAGTAGTAGGGAAAACTTGCCGCTGGCAGGGCTAGATTGGTTCTCCTGCATGGGAAAACTTTCTTGATGGTAATTGTTCTTAGTCCCTTGTCTCCATAGTTGATCAGTAAATTTGAGAAGTGAGAATGAATAGGAATAAGTGGTAATAAGTGGTTTCATGCATGCTATCAAATTTAATGGCAGCAAACCAACAACTGGTAACCAATTTAACGCAGAAAGAAATTAAGTTATCTTCCATCTGGTTCATGGATTATACCTGTTGGATATAAACATTTCAAAACAAAAACGAGATTGTTATCCTTTTCTTAAACACATCTTATTTAAATTTTATGGAGCAAAGGAACAGGACCAAACAAGTCATTGGGTTTTAAATTAACTGGTCTAGTTTGGCCTATCTTAGCTGGGCAAAGCTTGCTAAAAAGCCAAATAGCCCCTCTGTCTCCATATTCATTATCTTTACTTTTTATTATTGACTTCTTTTACTCTTTCAGCACTTATTTGGCTGCGTTTGAATACCTATACTTGCATGCATAACATAAAACGGAACAGTACTATTATTATGAAAAAATGAACATTTGAAGTTACCTTTCCGGGCTGTTACTGTGTTCCTGTTTGTCCTTGCTATAGTTGCAAATTTCAGATAACTATAGCCCAACACACATTCAGATTTTTATCTATCCTTTATTGTAACAGTCGAACAAAACAACCAGTGGTCCTTTTGTAATTTTAAGATCATTTTCATTTTGGCATAAAGATTTCAGAACCTCATAATTGACGGAAAGTGGAAGCACTTAAATTCTTAATCTTTTGTTCATGATGGCTTCTTAAGTGGATGATGTTAAGAAAATGATGTGCATATGCCAGGAGCGCTCTGCGTTCATTCTTGTTGTAGGATCCGATGCTTATATACCCATTATAATTTAGGAATGGACTAATTGGAATCTGTCCTCATCTTTAGAAACATTTCTATTGCAAGTAATTTAACCTTATTCTACATACTCCCTCCGTCCCAAAATATAAGGAATTTTGGTTGGATGGGGCTGTCCAGATTCATAGTACTAGGATGTGTCCTATCCAACTAAAACTCCTTATATTTTGGGACAGAGTGGTAATTAATAAAATATTTGTACATCTAGCTAACTTAATTGACACAGTAAAGCCTTTCCAATCCTTGTACTGGGTCCACTCTTCGTGCACATCATTGTATGTGTTGCAGTAACCACAATACATGTAACATGACACATATTAGCTAATTGCAGTGATAATGACCTTGATAAATGCTAGCATTCACGTGTATTCTCATTAAAATTGCATTTCAAAATCAACACCACAAAAACACCTACAGGATTGTCTCTTTTTTTTTTCAGAGACTCCAATTAATTTGTGATATATTTCTATACCTCTTTAAAGAAGGCAGTGGTGGGGGCAGCAACCCTTACAAACTACTTCTCTATGTGCTTCAATCTTACTATAAACCAATCCTTCTGCATATTGTTAATACCTTATTTCATCTTTAGAATGCAATTTTATCATACAAAAAATATCATGCAAAAAGTGTATAATTCGTTTTTATCCATAGCAAAGCATGGGTATTTAGCCAGTGGTCATGAAAATTTGCATCGGTATTCAGTTCCCATTTACTACTATAATTTTTTCCCCTTCCATCTCTCTTGTTTTTGTATCTAGTAACCTTTGTTACTAAGTACAGTTCATTTGTTTCTCTTTGTATTTTCAGTGCTCACATGACTTGAATTTTGTTACTTTTAAACATCTTAACATTTCCCTAACATCATATTTCTTAAAAACCATTCATGGTGCTGCTTATATCTAAAGATTTTTTTTAGCTTCTTCTGACTTTCTTTATCAAAGTTTTCACTATTATGCATTAGCCACCACTAGCAACACCAACCAAAGTTTTGACTTGTCTGGCTGTGGGTTTTATGAGCCATTATTCCATCGTCTGGGTGGAAAAAAAGTTTTCTTGAGTTCTTTGCTACAGTTTTTTTGTTATTCTCCAAATCAATCCTTTTGCTTCATTTAACTGAGCAGTTTATATACATTTTCCTTGAGTTAGTATTAGTATTAACTGCTTTACCATTTTGACCTTTTGATTTACTAACATCATCCATCCACTAAGTGATGTATATGTCTCCAATTACAGTCCTCTGCCATATAGCATAAATTATGTTTCTAAAATCGCTATATTGAGCTTAAGAACGTAAGTCATGTGGCCATGCATTTCTCAAAATGAATTTAACCAGTGTTAGCATTCTGTCTTCTCCATCGGGAAAGACACCTATAGCTTATTCACTTGTTATTTTGAAATATCAATGTTATTTTCTCTGCTTTTTCCCACCAAGCAGGGAGTCCCGACATTCCACATTTATTATGCTATGTTTAAAGAGCAAATTGGTGATGCACAAGGTGCTCGTTCTCTTTTTATTGAAGGAAGCAATAATCTAACTTCAAATTTCTGCGTGAACATTAATAGGCTGGCAAACATGGAGAAACGCATGGTATACTACCAGATTTTTCTGTGGTTAAGAGTTATGTTCTCTCCATCATATTATCATTCAATCTCACCATTCATTGTTCACAGGGAAATACTAAAGCAGCTTCTGAAATATACGAGACTGCAATTCAGGATGCCATGCAGAAGAACGTTGAAATTATTCCAGACTTGTACACAAATTTTGCACAATTCAAATATGCGGTAGGAAACAGAGTTCTTTTCACTGATATCATGTTCATATGAATTTGGTTAAGAAAAAGTTGTAATATATTTGCCATTTCACGTTTTCCGCAGAGGCATCAATTATGTGTTATGTGAAAGAAACCTGTAGATCACTAGATTGTATTTCTTACTCTCTAGCATATATTCCCATTTCCATGATGGTTTGCAATGTACTGGAATTAGGGTTTGCTGTATTACTATGTGTACCTCTACCGTAAGATATGAGGAACTTATTTTATGTTTTGGCAGATTACCCATGTAGGGTATACTCTTGTGCAATATTCTTCACTAGCTACTTTCTTCATCTTCCTGCTTTTCAGCTGATATGCTCTATATTCTACAGGTAAATCATAACATTAGTGAAGCTAAAGAAGTATTTGTTGAGGGGATAAAACAAGCACCCTGTAAAGCTTTGATCAAGGTGTGTTGTGTAATGAATATAGTTCTTGTGTTGAGTAAACAGCGGGACTCTACATCCATTATGTTATTTATTTTCTTATTGAACAGGACTCTGTTTGATGTATTTTATTCTCATCAGGGATTCATGCAGTTCATGAGTACACATGGAGGACCTACAGAAATTCCTCTACTTGATTCTGTCATTTCTAATGCTGTAGTTCCTGGATCTGATATATCAGCAGTTTTAAGTCCTGAAGAACGTGAAGACATTTCATTGCTATTTTTGGAGGTTAGAGAGTTTTGACTCTTATGTTTGTCCTTTTTCTTGTTACAATTCAGTGCATCTGTTATAGTTTTTAAGATATTAAAAAGTAAACCTCCTCGATTAACTACTGCAATCACTTCCTGCCATTGGGTTGAGTTGATCCGCTATTTCGCCTCACCATTTAGATTTTTAATAACAGGACAGATAACCCAATCTGCAGGTTTTTCAAACCTAGCATGGATGACTGAATCTTATTACATTGGTGTATGATCCTATTTCTTGGTCTTGGTTGGCATTGCAATGAGCAGAAACCCTCTGCTACCTAATTTCAGGGTAGAATAAACTAAAACTTCATTTAATTTTAGTTCTGGTAGTTAGTAGCAGTGATTGTATCCTCTGAAGGGGAAATAAATGTTCAATGGTTCATTTTGAGTTTAGTTTGACAATATCTAGCTTCTTTTTGCACCGTTACTCTCCAAAGTTTTGCCTAGCACCTTAAAGTATAAACTATCCCATAGTCTATCGAAACAACTTATTTCTTTCGTGCCAGTTCTAGCCATTTTTTTGACTACTCATACGTATAGATGCGTCATGTTTGCTCTATTTTGCTAGTCATGCTTGTGAAAGGTTCAGTACACTTGTTTGCAGTAGAAACTTAGATTCTTTATAATATTGTTCATTGCCTCCTGCATAAGTTATTTCTCTGGCCTTAGTTATCTCCTGCTTGCAGTTTGTTGACCTTTACGGGGATGTTAGGGATCTCAGAAAGGCATGGGCTCGGCACAGCAAACTATTCCCTCACAACACAAGGCACATGTCGCAGCGGTATTGTAACAGTGAGAATACCCTGCAAGAGAATAACAAGAGGAGAAGAACTGAAAATCATATTGTTGCTCAAGATGATTCTCCAAAAGACGCAATAACATTGAAACAGTTATCCAAAAGTGATACTTCTCTGCTAGTTGATAAAGTGGTTGGGTTGCAAGTGGACAAGAGTACTGTTGATTCAGGAATAGGACATACAGTAGAAGAGCAGGACATATTAGGGAATGTTGATGTGCATCATGAGGTTGGTGATACAGCTCAGGAATGCATTGACATGACTGATAGTCAACATAACTTGGACACATCTGGAATGCAAAACCAAGTGAGTGCACACGGTACTCACGAGTCATGCAAACAAAATGATCAGACAACAGAATCTCATCCATCTGTATGTGAGAATGCTCCCCATGCAGAATCATTTACTTGTGATTCTCCTTCCAAAACTAATTCTTTCTCCAAGATAAGTGCTCTAGACAAAGCTAACACCATTGATGTATCTGCTAGTGTTGATCAAGGAGCAATATGCCCAGGATCTAATTCTCCATCTGTGGCAAGCTTACCCAAGGAAGAAACTTCTCCTAATCCAGTTCGAATATCTCCAGAGTTGGAGGAAAAGAAGCACGATAAAATCCAGGAACAACTGGAAACAAAGGATGTTATGTCTCTCAGTAATGCAAATATAGAGAAGTCTAGTGATAATCCAGATGCAACTCAACATGAGCATGTTCAATCTTCACAGCCACAACAGCTGCCAGACTGCTCAAGACCATCCAACTCAGAAATGGCAACTACACCCGTTACCACATCTTCCCAATTTTCACCTAGCACTGCAGTGACATCTCAAGCTCAACTTCAGCACCAGATTGTTAGTTCTCAAATGCACCAATCAGACAAGCTTTCTTTGGCTGCACAAAATATGCAGCAGCAAGGGCTTGCTTATGAAATTCCTCAGAATATCCAGACATCCTCGCAGAGTCAAGCTCAAATCTTTGCACAGCCTAACCAGGGAGACCAGCAACACCTCCAAATGATGCAGGGGTATGCATCTCAGATGTGGCAATACTACCAGCAACAGATGTACTACCTGCAGGCCCAGCACAATCAGCAGTTGCAGAGCCTGCAACAGCAGCAGCTTCCAACTGAGCATCTCCAGCAAAATTTTATGCAGCAGGTACAACAGCTGAACCAACAGATGGTACTTTGGCAGCAACAAGTACAGCAGCAGCAGCAGCAGCAACTACAGCAGCCTGCACTGCTAGTTCAGCAACAGCCTGACCAAAAATACAGTCAGTTACCTTCCTCGGGGGACACTAAACATGAACAAAATAAACCGCAGAAGCATGAATCTCAAATGGATCATCAAAGCGAACATGTGCAGCAGCAGCAAGTTTATTTCCAGCAACAGCAGCAAATGTATCTTATGCAGCAGCAGCAGATGTACCAACAGCAGCAGCAGCTGCAGCAGCAGCTACTTCAACAGCAATTATTGCAGCAACAACAGTATCTCTCGCAGATGCCACAGCAGCAACAAAACATGACACAGCAACAGCAGCTATTTCAACAGCAACAACAGCAACTATTTCAGCAGCAACAGCAGCAAATGGTGGTTTTGCAGCAGCAGCAGCAGCAACAGTTTATCCAACAGCAGATGCAGCAATACCTTCAACAGCAAACAAATCAACAAGGGGCCAAGTCTCAGAGTTGTGAATTAAATCCTCAGGTACTAACCTCGTTCTACCCAACCTAAAAAAGAACATAATAAGTGTTAACAACTCAACATGTCTCACATCCACTTTGACTTTATTGAACTTTGAATTCTCATCGATATTTAGAACCAGTGTGACTAAGTTACTACTTCTATGTCATGTTAACATTAGTACATCTAAAGTTGGCGGTGTTACTGCCAGCTAATTCGTCCACCTGGCCATGTAATTTGCTAATCATGTGAGCCCCCTCATGTACGCTTGCACCCCCGTGCGTCACTCAATTACTCGTGTGTCTGACCACTGCCACCAGCTGGGCTACTCCAGTCGCACCTGGCCCGTGCAAGAGAAAAAAGAAATCGTTGCATAGCTGGGAAAACCTAGAAGCTTGCGTGAATCATGATGGGCTCAAAATTAACCGAGGCACAATAATTCTGATAGGGTAGACCAGTAGACAGCTATGATATATATATGACCAAATTATTTAAACATAACATTTTTTTGACCTGACTGGTTTGGTAGTTGGACCACGAGTGCACGGACTAGTGAACTATGAACCAATGGACTGACCGGCTCACGAACCAGTATGATACTGCAATGCCAAAATTATATGTTTGAGAAGTATTGCTGATCTATATGAATCTGAACATGAAAGTTTTTTGGATATATATGAGCAAACCCTATTTGATATTTTTACTTACATATAAGAAAACGGCACTCGTAGAAAAAAAAGAGACATTTGACATAAATAATCCTTATTCTCATGTGGAATCAATAGGAAACTTAAAGCCTTCGGTCTAAATAAAGTTTTAGGAAATTTTAGACAAAACTTACATGTCACAAGTTGCTAATGCTCAACAAAAGCAATTTGGTCCTAGTACCTTCACAAAATTAGACATGAGTTGGATATAGAAAAATGTTAACTAGACATGTCAACGCCACCGTGTCAAATAAGTAAATATAAAAACAATTTTGACTTGAAACTTTGTCCCACAAAGATGAGATATATAACTATTTGCCACTGAACCTACATGTCATAGACACATGAGAACCCACATGTCATTGACATATGGGTGGCAAATAGTTAAACTCCAAACCTAAAAGTGGCAAATAGTTAAACGTCCCCACAAAGATTTTCTTTTTAGAGTGGACTCCACTAGACCTCTTTTCTTTTTTAGAAAATGCATGAGAACTGCATTTCATTTCATTAAGTAAGAAGATTAAGAAGAGAAATATTTACAAGAGAGATCCAAAGTATCCCTGAAGAAACCCAAAAAAGGAAAAATGTGTCACAATATAACGCACCACTAAAACATCCCCTAAGAGGAACCAGCCATCAAGAGGTAGCGACCTACAAAGAAGATCATGGAGTGCTTTGGCTCTAGCGATACTCCAAAGAGTACTCTCCCTAGCCATGGGTTGAACAACCACTGAAATATTAGGCGTAGCCCCATTAAAAACACAATCGTTACGATGCTTCCAAATTTCCCAAGCCACTAGGATGAACAAGGAATTCGGGCCCTTCTCCTCCTTAGGGACATTTTGGATGGCTTTAAAACACCAGTTATTGAAACGAGTCGAAGAAGGCTGAGGTGCTGTCACTGCCCTTCCTGTCTTCTCAAGGATGTAGAACCAAACTTGCCGGGAGAAAACACATTTGACCAAGAGATGTTGGATGGTTTCCTCTTCTTGATGGGCATGCATCCGGGTGTTGCAACCCGAACTTGGCAAGACGGTTGGAAGTCCAACATCGGTTATTCACTGCCAACCATGTGAAGAATTTGCATTGTAGAGGAGCCCAACTTTTCCATATTCTCTTCCAAGGTGCAAATTTGATGGATCCCACAAAGTAAGTATTAACAGATTTACTTCTGTAAGATCCCGACCCTGAGAACTTCCAAACATGCTGGTCCAACACATTTTGTTGCAAAATCAACCCATCCACCAAGTCCCATAGCTGTAGATATTCATAAATAACCTGTATAGTGAGGCTTCCTTGTATATCATCTACCCATCTTCTATTAGTTAGAGCTCGTGCTACTGTATGCTGCTTCATTCGTTTTTTCGGGATCAAAATAAAGAGGCTAGGAGCCCATTCCGCAATTGTTTTCCCTTGCAGCCAATGATTAGTCCAAAGCTTGGTGCCCTCACCATTACCAATTGTAGTAACCACCGCAATGTTGAAAAGGGGGCGCGAACACTTTGTAACACTTGAATGGGCAACCCGGCCCATGGCCTTGTGTGATTGGTTTTTTGGAGCCATAGCCACCTCATTCTTAGAGTCCATCCTAGTTTCTCAGAGTTATGAATTCCAAGACCACCATATTGGAGCGGCCAGCAAGCACGATCCCGAGAAACTAGGTAGCTGCCACCATTAACATTTTCCTGTCCTTTCCATAGAAAACCCCTTCGTCTTTTATCAATAGCTTTGATCACCCATTTAGGAAGGTCCATTGCCATCATGAGATAAATAGGAATTGCCGTGAGGACCACCTTGACCGTAATCAGCCTACCAGCTCTATTCACGAGGGAGGCTTTCCAATCCGGGAGATTATCAGCCACTTTATCAACCAAAGTCAACAGAGCTGCTTTGGTAGATTTATGAATTGTGAGAGGAAGGCCAAGATAAGTACATGGAAACCCATATACTTCGCAAGACAGTTCATTAGAAATGATCTCAAGATCTTCCACTGAGCACTGAATAGAAGTGACTGAACTCTTTAATATATTGGTGTTGAGACCCGCGACTTGCCCAAACAGATCAAGGATCTGTGATATGAGTTAAAGATCTCCTTCAGAAGGTCTGAGGAACATGATAACATCATCAGCAATTGTACTCCCTTGACCACCCTTTTTTAACATTACTTCAACCTTTTCTTCTCATTTTAGCCATCAAATCAATACTACTCCCTCATCCTCCTTGTTTTCTCCCCCTCGTTTTCTCTCTGTATTAATGAAGGGTATGGTAGTCTTTTAGTCTCTTGCTTAATTTTCCTTTGACCATCTAAGGCAAGTATTTTATGGATGGAGAGAGTATGATGTAGCAAATAAAACATATGCACTCTTATATTTTCAGAAATACCTGAGACGTGGGCATTAATTATTTGCCCCTTCCCAAGATCAAGGTTTGCATGTCCTTCTGGGTGCAGGGTAGCAATTAAATATTTGATATATCATTCATATCAAACATGCCATAATTTTGACGTCTACAAATAGCCAAACTATCTACCCTTCTCCTCATCCAACAAATCCAGTTCAGTTCATAGATGCCAATGTTGCAACCACTCCTTATGACCTGTGGTATTAAATATAACCACACACAAAAAGTAGTAGAGAATAGAAGATTGAGAACAATTAAGGGAAATCAGGAAAATGGAAACAAAATGGAGAAACAAACCACAGATCCAAGGAAAAAAAGTGAAAAACTAAAGATTGAGCTAAGCTATGCGGAATGGTGTGGCACCACTGCATGGCGGCTTTCTCCACATTTCCATAAAAAAATTGGCTTCCTTTCCCTTAGACAGATCAACCACATTCTATTTTAATATCCTATCTATCATTAGTGAATATTAAGCAATCAGCCATTTATCCAATAAATCTACTAGTTGTTCGTTCATAAACCTTTTACAGGACTTAAATCAAAAGCACATTAAACAACATGAACATGTTATAAAACAAACGGCGTGCCAATGGGTGTTGAGATTTCTCTAGTAATTCATCGTTCTAGTAGTTTCAGTTGTCTTGTGCATTCTCGTCGATTTTTTTACTCGCTTCATAATTAAATTCATCTCAGCTTCTTATTGTTCAACAGTTATATCTTATTTGCCAATTGCTCTCAGGAACTGTTTTCTTTTCAGGATGGAAGGAACATGAAGATGGAGCATGGTCAGCAATCTGAAGCATCACAGGTGATGTTTAATATTGATGCATTATGTTTTAAATCAGTTTGAAGAATATTGTATCCTTTCCATGGATACTCTTGAGAGTGATGCCAGACCTTAGTCTGTAAGAGTGACTCTAGTCATTATTTGTTTTCTGCAGAGTGATGGACCTAAGTTACGGAGTGGCGAACAATCTGAATTATCCTATCCGTCAACCCCACAATCTCAGCACTCAAATCGCTAATTCATGTTGTATTGCCCATGTGGATTGTTAGCAAAGGATCCGTGAAATTCCAATTGATGGTCTTGGTACCATTGGACGCATTTATCCATCAAAATATCTCAGAAAAGGTGTGTTCACGTGTTCCATGGGATGACACTGGAGCAGTACTGTCAGAACAGCGATACTTGCATCTCCATGTAACAGATCTGAAGTTCGGTGTTGCCTATAAAGCAATCATGCTTTTTCTGTCAGCAAGTGACATGGGCTTCGGCAAGCTATGTTCTTTATCTGGCTACCTTGATACGCTTGTCAATAAGGGACCTGGACTTTGGCGAGCTATCTTGTGCTGACTAGATGGCTTCTTTGGTATGCCGAAGAACTTGATTACCGTCACCTGGTCAAGCATTCAAATGCGTATCTTCATTCACTGAAAATTGTGAATTCAAGCAGGGATATCTGAAAAGTTATGCTGTAATGTGGTGCCTTCTACCAGGTCATCAGTATGGATATATACTGTATGTACCGTATGGTTCGCATCCACAAGATTTGGAAATATCGCAGCAGCAGCAGTATCTGCAACCAAGGTAAAACAAAATGTATATACCAACTGGAGAATGTGCACTACTTACTGCCCTTAACCTGATGTCACGTCGTTAGAAGTTCCGGGGCCAACCTTGTGCCTCTGGCATGCAAAGTTCCATCCACGTCTGTACATTGCCGTATATAATGCTATTGGCGTTTCCCAGTGATTTGAGAGATTGAAATCAGATATTTTTGTTGAGCTGGTCTAATACTTTCAGCGTGGTCATTTCAGCATTGCACGAATATTAACATATCACTGTATCAGATGCTCCGTTTCAATGTATTGGGTGCTTTGTGCAGCATTTCAGTTAAGTCAGTGATGTAAATGGTTATCAGGGGACAAAGATTAAAGTTTTGAGATGATCACTGCAGTAAATAATATGGGCATGTAGCTGTGTATTCGCCGACGGAGAAAATCACATGAAATTAGTAGCAGAAATCTGAGTGAACAATGTGTTTGGAAGGTGAATTCTATGTTGTGTGTTCTCCATTACTAATGTAATAACTTTTTCAACGAAAGCATGATTTATGAACGATACAGACATGGCATCCGTTTTTCAGGATAGGTGTTTGGTCCTAGGCTGTGTTCTTCTCCCCCTCTTCCCAACTCACCTCTCTCGTTTTCCGCGCGCACGTTTTTCAAACTGCTAAACGGTGTGTTTTTTGCAAAAAGTTTCTATACAAAAGTTACTTAAAAAATCAAATTTATTCATTTTTGAAAAAAATTTAGCTAAAACTTAATTAATTACGTGCTAATGGATCGTTCTTTTTTCCTTTATTCCTGTGCGCGCTGGGAAGTCAGAGGAACGAACGCAGCAGCCTTAGTGTTGTTTGCTTGGTTCTTAGGGTTATTCTATAGTCGCTGAAAAACATAATAATTGTAAACTGAATTTCAATTTGAAGATCTGAACAGAGCTATTCTTGGTGCTTTTTTTTCAGCACAATTTTTTTTGACACGGATTTTCAGCACAAATTACCTAAGTAGAATAGAAGCTTTGACGTTTAAAGAAGAATGGAGAGTCGAAGACAGCCTCATTATTTATTCAACCTTTATGCATTGGGAGAATAGGCAAGGAGGAAATATCGACATCCTTAAGTTTAAGAGCATCCACAATGTTGTATGAAAAATATTTTATGCTTTTGCAACATGCGTTACCCTTTGAATCATTGGTAAATAGTATTTTTCCTCTATGGGCCCTAGCTTAATTAAATTAAGAAGAGACTATAACATGTCCTATATGCAAAAGGAACATATATATTGTAGCATGTACTATCTATTCTCTTTTAAAAACTTTAATAGTGTTGGTGAGTGGTGGATCACTGCCATATGGGCCCTCAAACCGTGAGGTAAGTGGATTTTTATCTTCCTTAGTCTTAAGTCATCAAAAATGAAAATTTATTTTAAAGTGTGGCATAAAATGATAACAAATATAACTTGAAGATTTGATAATGGAAATAATTTTATTTGAGTTATTGAGGTTTTAAAGTATATATTTGATGGGTTTTTTCTTAATTCCCGTTGCAGCGCACAAGAATTCAGTTCTTAAGCTAGTTCTTTCCTTCTATTTTAAACTTCAACTTCTTCATTTTCTATTATCACGTTTTTTTCAAACTATTAAGTGGTGTGTTTTTTTAAAAAAAATTCTATATAAAGGTTGTTTAAAAATTTCAAATAAATCTATTTTTCAAGTTTATAATTATTAATACTTAATTAATTATATGGTAATGAGGTTTCTAGATTTACGTGCGCTGAAAATCCATAGTCTACCCAGCAGAACGAACGAAGCCCTCTTAGGCTTTGTTCTTTCCCCTTTTCCTAACTCACCTCTCTCGTTTTTCGCGCGCACGCTTTTCAAATTGCTAAACGGTGTGTTTTTTGCAAAAAGTTTCTATACAAAAATTGCTTAAAAAAATCAAATTAATCTATTTTTAAAAAAAATTTAGCTAAAACTTAATTAATCACGCGCTAATGAAACGTTCCGTTTTCCGTGACACTGTGTTGGGAAGAGTTTGCTGCGAACGCAGCCTTAAGATTTATGTGAACACGCAAAGAAATAAGGATCTTATCTGATGACTATATTCACCTTAATCATTGAGAATATTAACTTGAGATTCGTGCAAACTCGTGAAAAACCGATGAGACAGATATTCAGCAAAAACGATGTTTTTTAGCCTTTTTCACAAACGACAACTCGCCTTTTTCCCCGAGAGAGTGTCAGCTCGCGAGGCAGAGACAGGATAGGATTATCTCCCACACTAACTCCCCCAGCCATGGCCATGGCCGCGGCCGCCTCCCTCCTGCCAGCGTACGCCGCCCCAACCCTCCCCGGACGCGCCTTCCGCCCCGCGTCCGTCGCGGTCGCGCCACGCAACTCCACCCCGACGGCCTCCCTCTCCTGCGATGGCGGCTCTCGCTGCCGCGGCGTCATCCTCGGTGGCGGTCGCGCGCAAGGCGTTCGACGGAATGCCGCAGCCGACACCTACGTCCCCGGCTCCGGCAAGTACATCGCCCCGGACTACCTCGTGGTACGATCCTGCCAGACGTGTAGCGCATTGGCAGTGAGCGGTCTGCTCAATCGAGCACTACTTCGGTATCTAAACGGGATATCTTCCTTTCGTGGTTGCAGAAGAAGGTGACGGCCAAGGAATTGGAGGAGCTAGTGAGGGGAGAGAGGAAGGTTCCCCTCATCGTGGATTTCTACGCGACGTGGTGCGGACCCTGCGTCCTCATGGCCCAGGACATCGAGATGGTATACGTGCCCTGCAAATTTTACATTCTCGTGTGGTAGTGTTTGCTTCTCTCCCATGTTGGGCAGCACTGAGACCAATGACAAGTTCGTGCACTCTTCCCACATAGAGTAATACTAGCAGTGAAAGAAGGAAACAGCCATAAGAAGAAAGAAAAACAATTTTCACATATGGTTGAAATCATACATTAAGCTGATTTAGGGGATGTTTAAAGCATCTCATGTTTTTGAAAACATCTGTACGATTTAGGGTTCTCCGAATGTCTAGCTAGCACCAAACTGAACTGGGGCAAGTAGCCAGGTACCATGTGCCATGAATACTCTAGTGTTGTTAAGTACTAATTCATAATCCAAAATGAGTCTACAACAATCTTACCATTTTCTACTATTAGTAAAGAAATGGCAGACCCAACGGGTATGTGTGTTAGTAAGAAGAAAGGGGATGATAGAACCGGTGCAAGATGCCTTCTGTCCATTCCAAAATCTTTCCTTGAAATTTGTCGCTGTAATGCTTGTGGTATTCTTTGTATGCTTTGAATTTGTCAGATGGTCTCGACGATAGCCTTTTTCTGCAAGCTTCAGCCCAATGTTCTTGACAATCTGAATTTATTGAAGAGACTTCAATTTAATATATTCAACAATAACATTTCCATCACAATTGTATCTGGATCTTCCCTAAGATTCCTTTTTAATACTTATGGATTTCAAGTAACATCACCAAGTGGCATATACTTATAAATTTATAATGCTAAATCATTTTTTGCAAACTCTTGTACTATCAACTGACTTCAACATGTCTGCCATACAATGTGTCAGCTTGCAGTTGAATATGAACACAATGCCCTGTTTGTGAAGGTGGATACAGATGATGAATATGAACTTGCAAGAGATATGCAGGTATACACATCCTGGCACACACTGAGCAAAGAAATTAGTAATCATAGTTCTGTTTTGGTTTATAACTCCTTTTACAATGTTTTCTGAACACTGACCATCGGTGAAAAATACAGGTAAGAGGACTTCCAACACTATATTTCTTCAGTCCAGATCAAAGCAAAGACGCCATAAGGACTGAGGGACTGATTCCTATTGATATGATCAGAAACATCATTGATAATGAGTTGTGATCGCTAGGATATAGGGACATAGTTGAGATTTTCGATGTTTGAAGTATTTTTTTAGCCAGTAGTAGATGTGATAGATTTGAGCTTTGTGATGCTTAATGAGAGGGTTCTGATACGCAGTCTCTGCGTGTGGATTGTAGTATGCTAATGTGGGGTTCGTACTTGAGACTAACAGCTACTCTGTGATTCAGTTATTCCTGTTCAAGACTAACAGCTATTTGCACCTTTGTGCTGTTCAAATTATTGAATTCAAAATTTTAGCTGATAGGTAGTTGGAACCGCACGGTAATAACCGTTAACGTGCGTTAAGTGGTAGTAACCATGATATGTTATTCGGAAAATTGGAAAACGAAGAAAAAGTAGGGAAATTTCATAAAAAAATGTAGATAATTTAAGAAAAAATATAGGAAATTTAGAGAATATAAAAGAGCATAAGAATCGTGCGGAAATTTTGGCATAGCCTTTGCTATATGGTATGGATATCAAAACAAAATAGGATTTTTTTTCTCTCCTCAAGTGGGCTAAATGGGCTTGTATGAGTAGTGCTTGCTACTGGTCTAGCCTATTTATTTATTTTTCCTATTTTGTTTCAATTTTGATTTGGCTGAAAAAAATATGATGTTAACTTCATATGTTTCACAATCCCCCCCCCCTTTTCTTTTAGCAAATTGCACTAAAAATAAGGTACTTCTTATATGTTCTTTTTATTTCTATATTTTTTACACCAAACTTAAGTTTATCCAAATTTCATCGAACACGGTGGTTTCCTTCTACCACAGTACTGGACCCTGGCTGTCAACAGTCACCAAATGAGGCAAATGGCCACCAAATCAGAGAAATTTGATGTTCTCCCAAGTGGGTTTCACCCAAATATCACTCTCCAAAAAGTATTCGATAAAATACCACTCTATATGTGACAAAAAACTATATGGGATCAAATTTCCCATCTACCCCTTTTATTCCTTCCTCAATCGGTCCAAATCTTTCCACGACTCTAACCGCTTGTTACCGTCCTCACCTCCATGTGCTGCCTCCTCGAGCCCTACTCCAAGCCTCACCTCCTCGCGCTCCTCGCGGATGGTGGCGGGGGAACCAACGACCCTACGCTACTCGTGAGCCTCCGCGCGGCCCCCAACGCATCCCCCTCCCACTGCAGGTACTTCGTCCACGGCCTGCCCCTGCATGCTAATGAGTTTGCGCTAGTCGAGGAGTCCTCTTCATTCAGCCTATCAACGCTCGTTGGTGAGGTCCGATGCCTCCTCACCCACATTGGTTCCCCATCCCGCGCCAACCTTGTTCCTCCTAGCTGCCTTGGGTCATTGTAAGTGGAAGCTCGCCGCTCGACCGCCTGTCAACCTCATGCTCTCTCCGTCGTCGCCTTTGTCATCTTTGGCCTAGGAGAAACTGATTCTATTTCACTGGGCCACCAGTGCCACCATCGTTGACGTGTAGGCCCCAATGGGCTCTCTAGTTTCCACCCCTTGAAGTCCTCCCTTGGCCTAGTTTCGTCACCACCATTGGCCAGTATATTCACTTGGGGAGAAAATGTTCATATTGAGGGAGGAAGAAGAGTGGAGGGAGATTTAGTCTCGGATTGTATTCTAGCGTGTAGCCACGGGTCAAGAGTGGTATTTTATCGAATTCCTTTGAGTTAATTGCACTTTGGTCCACCTTTTGTTAGTAAAGTTCCGCTTTAGGCCACCCTCTAGCTTATATTTTCACTTTGGACTAGATAAGATTATCTTTCATGCACTTTGGACCACTCTCAAGTCACTTCTCTAACGGCATCTACTCTCTAATCTTGTAAAAAAATAGTAGCCTACGTGTAAGTCAGAAAGTATCGGTTTATGAGTATCAATCTCTGTTTGATGTGCTCAAGAAAACTTGAAGTGATCCAAAGTAAAACAAGATAAAATAAAAAAGTAAAAAGATAGATTAAAGGTGATCCAAAGTGAAAATTTTGACCCTAGACGTAATTTACTCTATTACTTGTGGACAATGACATAGGGTCATATTTCTCCACCCATCATCAGTCAATTATTCCTCAGTCATCACCTCTCTCGTGCTAAAAGAAAAAAACAACACCCCCTCTCTCTCTCCGGCGAAGAAACCGCCGGTCTTCTCCCCCCGCCTCGCCGCTGCGCGCACGCAGCCGCCGGCGAACTGGGCCCGGAGGCCTCTCCTCCTTCCCGACCCCGCTCTATCCCTTCTCCCCTGTTCGTCCTCCTCGCGCACACCGCCGGCCAGCGAGGGGGCGACGCTGCCGGGGCCTCCTCATTCCACCGGCCCTCCATCTTGTTCGCATCGATTCCAAGGTATTCCACCGCTCCCCACGCCTGGATCTCCGCGAAATCTCTAGCTTTTGGGGCGCGTGATTGCAATCGTACTCGCGGCTTTGCTCGCGGGGGCTGCACGTCCTAGCCTAAGCCGGAATCTGGGGGTTTCGGCTGCGTTCTGGTGCTTTTGCTATGCTTCCTCTTTTGCGAAGACTTCCCTAGCGTGGCGCCGGAGTTCCCTCCTCTCAGTTTGTCTTTTGGCTTGTCTCTTATGAGCCACCGTTTATTTCAATGCTGTTTATAATTCACTGGAACCAGGATATAGTATGTATTGAATGTGCGTGATATATGTTCTAATTAGGAAAACATATGAGTGTTCTAGTTAATAAAGCTTGTAGTCCTATGATGTGTTGTTTGCTCTCACCGATGACTCTTGTTTTGGAGATATATAGAGAAGCCAGGACACATTGGCTAAATTATGTGGTTGTTTATTTATACATACAACAATGTCAGCATGTTGGGTGTTTTCGGAAACATGGTGAATCGATGCGAATGTTTCGTGTTGTGCCCTGGGTCCCTTGGTCTGTGTTTGCGTCTGTGCAACAGAGTTACTAATTATATTGAATTATAGTACTTAACTCTGCTCCATGTATCCAGAAGTACCAATGTGCAACTTTCAACCTGCGCTTAACATTTCAACACTACATGGTTCTTAAAATAAAAGATGATTATTAAACTTATGCATATTTTTCATCTTGTAGGTACTTTTCTAAACACTAGGAGATTTTGAGCTTCCCATAGAAAGGACATTCCATAAACTGGGCAGCAGCCATGTCAGGCATTGATGGTAACAAACCACCTTCAGAGGTTTTGATTGATGAGAATGATGACTGGGTGATAGTCAAGAAACAGCGAATCACCATCCTGATCCCTCCATCATCACCTGCAGCCACTAGTCTTCAGGATGATATGCGAAAAATAAGTTCTGAACAAACTTGCTCAGCCAAAAAGAGCATGGAAAACTGTGATGCTGCAAGAAAGAAGCATCCAAAGCAGATGACTACCAACAAAGCTCAGGAACCACTTCTAGAGGGCATGAAAGTTTCTGCCAACATCAAGAAAGCTCAAGAAAATGCTACATCTTCACACCGTCCTGTTTCCCCTGTTGTTAAAGCAAATCATGCTTCTATTCAAGGACAGTTTCATGAGAATATTGAGAAAGCAGGAAATTCATTTGGAAACATTTATAAGGAAGAGCTGCCAGTTATTTCTTCCCAAGTTACGCATAGGATAATGCGAGCACGACTTCTCGAGAGACGGGTTGCTGGATTTGGTGGGCTGAAGAATTGGCTTTTCACTTGTGGTTTCGGATGGTTTGTTGACATACTGGACAGTGAAAAGCTGGGGATGTATCAGATAGTTTCCCTTACAATGAACCAGCTAAAAGATATGGGTCTTGATGCTGTAGGTCCACGGAGGAAATTGATACATGCCATTGAGAGTGTTTCCCAGCCCAACGAATTTGAGATGTTTTCTTGATCATAAGTGTCTATTCATTTGATTATAAACCATTGCTACTATATTTGAGATGAATGCCTGCAGTAGTCAGAGTTCAGGATCTATTTTGACCTGAAATGACACCAGTTCTGGAGTTTTTGGAAGTAGAAAATTAGAAGCAACAGACAGCTCGACCTGAATTACAGATATTTTGCTCAATAGTTATTTCTTTTTCCAAGATAGTTGATACCGTCTAACATGCATACATGGAGTGAGAGCGACAATTGACAGGCTTTCTTTCTATAAGAGATGACATCTTGATGCTGTGTTGGGCCTCCCCAAATTTGTAATATCCTGGTGAGGTAGTTTCTCAAGTCGCAAAACTGTGGTAGCTCTTGTTTCTCTTTGGATTTTTTAAGTTTGTGTTTATAGTGGTTTTATTTCTAAATGAAATGATGGGTAAATGTTGAACCGCGAGACCATGACTTGTTCTCCTATTCTACTTGTATAAATAGATTTTGAGGTTGCCTCTGGTAAGGCTTCTCTCTGTCCAACTCAATCCCAATCTGTGTAACCTTTTGAGCTTCTCTGTACAGTCTGGATCAGGTGTAACTTTTCAAGTGTCCTAAACAGGACTTCTTTAGATCAAGCCTTGATTTCGCCTAAATGAAACATCACGGGCTGTTTGGTTCACTGGTACAAGTTACCTCACCGTGCCATCAAGTTAGGCATCCATTTGTTTCAGTGATAAACTTATGACAGGATTTCTTCTTCACCACCACCTCCCTCCGTTAAAAAAAAAACTAATCCGAAGTTTGAACATGTACATAGTTTTTTTTTTTTTTGACGGAGGGGAGTAGATCCCATGTTTTAGTGTCAAACAAAAGTTATGGTAGCTGAAGTGTGGCTTCAAATTTGCTAGCAAAGTTTTTGACAAGTTAAAAAGGTTGACGAGCTTACGCAAGTTGAGTATATTAACCAATCAGGTCATGTGCAATGTTATTTTAAAACACAACACAGATTGACTCCAAACATTTGGGCATTATTGGTCAAGAAGAGGAGCTAATAGTTCTTTTTACCACCTCTCATGTCTTAGAATAGGTCTAAGCTGTATAAAACAATAGGGATGATTTTGGCATGTGGCACTTAACCCTATGGACCTAAAGTTTCACAACACCACATCGTTAACCAATTTGACATAGTTCCATATCAAAATTTTAAAAGGCTATAGTTACAAGGATGTAACATTCGTCATACAAAACCCACAAAATTCAAGATGTAATTATTGAACTAAAAATGTGATAGATTAAAGTCAAAATGATCAATAGTGTGGTTTTATGAAACACTGTAACCATAGTACCTAGGGTGTGCCATGTTCCAAAATCCCTATAGTTTTGTGTAACTTAGTAGGTGAAATTTACTTATTTTTTAATTCAAATGGGCCCAACACATTGAGAAAAATTCACTCAGCTAAAGATATAGTATGACATTTGAGTTTTAACTTTGACCGAAATATGATATAAGAGGAACTTTATAAGATCTAAAATTAGAAATAATAAAAGCATTCTAAAACACATGCACATACTAGCTTTATGTTTTGAAACCAAAGACTAAAAACTAAATTAAATTTTAAGAGTAAATTTCAACGAACTCATATTTTGTAATCGAAATTGTACAAAACACTGGGTAATATAACTAATGGCACATAAACTCAAGGATAATTATTATTCTGAAGTTTCACAAAACCTCACAACATACATTTACATATTTAGTAAAATGTAATTTACTTCAACTTTTAAAATATATGGTGTATATGAAACTTCCGGTTGCCGATTTCTCTATTATATTGTTCTTTTAACTCTTCACTACTTTTTTTTTAAAATATATTGTTTTAGATATGCTAAAATTTAATTGATGTTTGAATAAGTATGAGGTTTTATGAAATATTTGGACTATATAACATGTGATTATCGTACCATAAGTTATAGGAACGGTGGTTTTCACGACGTTGACGGTAAAATGTGAGGTTTTATAAATTTTACTTCAATTTTAGACGTTTGATTGAATCTTTGTAGGTGACAAAATATTTGACCAGAAGGAATAAAAGAGGGGAAGAAAAATATTTCCTTCAGAGATCATAGACATACAGAATATTGTGGTGCATATAATAGTTATTAACAGTATAAAATCAAGGCAAACCCAAAATCAAATGAACCCTCGTTGAGAGCGGAAACCCCATACCCCGCGCCGCAAAATCATCCATGGCGTCTCCGCCGCCACCGGCGGCCGCCGCCGCCGCTGCGAACCCCAGCCGCAACCCGAAGCGGAAACCCAAACCCAAGCCGAAGGCAGCCGGCCCCTCCACCCTAAACCCTAACTGGGCGCAGCTCCAGTCCAAGCTCCCCGCCACCACCCTCGGCAAGCGCAAGCACCGGCCCGACCACCCTTCTCCGGTCCCCGCGCCCACCGAGCCCGCCGCGGAGGAGGCGGCGGAGGTGGAGGAGGTCAAGCTCGTGCCCACCTCCGACGACACCAGGTGAGCAGCGCAAACGCCGCGCGAGGACGCATTTCTTGTCTTGGATTGTGCTGCCGCTTTGAGATGCTTTGGTTTTGATTTTGATTGTTGTGGGGATGGCCGGATGGGGGATGGGTTTGGCAGCTTGACGAAGGCCGTCGCTGTGGATTGCGAGATGGTCGGGGTCGGCGCCGGCGGCAGCAAGAGCGCCCTCGGCAGGGTCACCTTGGTAAGCACCGTTCTCCCAAATCCCAATTCCATACACCTTTTTGTATTACCTGCACGCAGAAATGATGAATGAGCTAAAAATCATGGTATATATTAATCAGCTCAGTATAGTTTGGGAGTCAGGGATATCCGCTAGCAGTAGATTTTGAGTTCGTTACGATTTGATGAAAATGGTGAGGAGGCGACATAACCTGTTTAATCTTGAAAAGGGTAGTAGCATAATTCGTGTTTTGCTGGCTATGAGATTGCAACTGCTTTGAGTACAGAGTTTGATTTGGATTCAATTCCAGTTGCACAATGCACTATTGGAGGATGAGTAATAACAAAATTTTAGGTTTAGCTAGTATGTATTGGTATTAACTTTGGAACGGAGACGGATGTCACATTAACTTGATTGGGACTTATGGCCTTATTTGGTTGCAAGGAATATATCGTTAAAAACATGAATTTTTCATCAGTAGCCAGTTTTTTTTTATTTTCACTAATAAGAGTGATTAGTTTGTGTTGGCAATACTGTAATGTTAATTTTCTTCCTGGGTTTGTTGCATCTTGTTGTGGTGTTGTCACCTAGTCTATGTGCTGTGCTATGGAAATGCTTCCCATGCATTGGCTATTTGGTGAGGTTTTAAGGATTACTATGCTTGAAATTTATGATTTGGAATATTACAGTGAAGTGGGCATGGCATGAATAATCGTACATTCGTACCATATAATGTTCTGCCGATTTGTATACCTATTTTTGTTATCTTTATTAAAGAAGCTGGAGTTAAACTATGAGGTCAACAATTAAACTGTGGTACCAACTTTGTGGTAATGCTAACACGTCGAGGAGAGTTTATGTTTGTATCATTTTATTGTGCACTCTACTCTCTAGGAAGGAAGGAAGCAACTAATAAAGTCCCATACTCTTATTTTCTTTTATTGATGGGGAACAATGAGCATGATGTAGTTCTTGCATGAAAAGGAACCAAAACCAAGTGTCTAGTTACTTCCTGCTGTGATTTCGTAATTTGAATGTACATATATGTTATTTCTTGGTGTGTTGAGTGTTGGATTTCATTGGTTGAAGCATCGAAGGCATTTCATGGAATCTGTAAATTGCTGTGGACTTAAGGTTGATAAGAGAGCTGAAGAGAATTCTAGCCTCATTTGACCCCTTTTTTCTGAAATTCCAGAGAACTTCAGTTATAATAAATACCCTTCTTTTGAATATGTTATTGTGCTTTTTACTAGGTTAACTCCTGGGGTAACGTTGTATATGATGAATATGTCCGACCGGTAGAGTGGATCGTTGACTACCGTACCCATATTAGTGGGATTAGACCTAAGCACATGAATAAAGGTAAACGTCCAATGGCTAAAGCTCTGCCAGCTTCTCTAAACTAGCACAGCATGATTTTATTTCTTTAGAGGATGGCAACCTATATGGGTTATGCAACAATGTTCTACAACATTGCAGCCAAAGATTTCTGGGTTGTTCAGAAAGATGTAGCTGAGCTGATCAAAGGAAGAATTCTTGTTGGGCATGCCTTGCACCATGATCTTAAGGTTGTCAATGACCATAATTTAATTATTTATGCACTTTGTGTTCTTGTGTAACGTAGTTAAACATTTTCCAGGTTTTGCTACTAGGTCACCCAAAGAAGGACATAAGGGATACCTCAGAATATGAGGTTTTTCGAAGGTTAGATGATCTTGACATATATATTTTCTTTATTGTGTGCTCTTGTTAAGATTGCTCAACATTGTATTGACATGTGCTCCTTTTATTTTAGGGAAGGGAAGAGGAGATCACTGAAAGATCTTACTGCTCAAGTACTTGGTGCTAAAATACAACAGAAAGAGCATTGCCCGGTATGTTATACATAATATTTTTCTTTATGCAATGTAGATTTGTTTATTCATTTTAAAATGTACTGATTAATCTTGAATTACTGCTAGCAATCTTTTACATGGTCAATTAATTGTACAGTGCGAACTCGTAATCATTTGACTAAACTTTCTTGTCGATATCATTATGCTTGTACTAAATACTATTTTCGTGGCCATTTTGATACTCTTATAGATTGAGGATGCCCGCGCAGCAATGTTCATTTACAACAAGCACAAGAAAGTATGGGAGAAGAATATGAAAGAACAATTCAGATTTAGAAATAAGCTCAAGAAGCGAGGCAAGAAGAAATCTGCTGAAGGCAGTGGGAACGATCCTAATGTTCCAACAGTACTTCTATAGAGGATGGATTTAGGAAGCTAGTGTGACGCATTGCCCTACCTGACATGAATTTGAAGATGCCAAAGGCTTGTGTGAGATTCTCATGGAACTTAAATGAGACAGTATGCTGACCCAAGAAGTGGTTCAGCTCAATCATGATGAACATCAACACAATTCTCGATGACTGTGTCACGATTCCATGGATTCATCACATTTCATGTAGTAGCATTTGTTTTAGGGAAGCAATATTTCTGATGAAAATTTTGTACTTGAACATCTCTCATATTCTCATGTAATGTTACTCCATACAAACTTCCATGCTTTGCAGCAAACATATCCATTAATTTATTGAAAACGTTACAGGAGACAAGACCGGGTTACTGAGAATGGGGTTCTGAGGGCTGGGGTGCCTTGTAACAACTGTAGATGCCAGAGCTCTCTGATCATGCCGTTTTCTAACTGTGAACTGATGGTTGTGCAATGGCAGGGAATTGCTGTCCAGCAGGTGCAGGATGAACACCATCAAGACTGAGCAGGCAAACATTGGTATCGGCCCGAAGATCCACATCAGCAGCGTCGTCGCGAAGTAGAGTGCACGGAGCCCCATCGACCAGAAGTTGCCTCCTCGGATCACAGCATGCTGGATGTAGCTCGCCGGGACATCAGAATCCAGCGTGGTTATTAGGAAGCTGGCTTGGACATAGTACCTGCATCTCCAGAGGAAACAGGTCTGAAAAATTCTGAATTTGAATACCAGCATTCCCAGAATTAGCAGCTCCAAAAGTCCAAATTTAAAAATTCAAATGCAAAAGGTTCTATTTTTTGACTGGTAAGCGGTTATTAGCAAGAAATTTTCTAAATTCAAGTTTCAAATTTCCAATTTCCATTTTGAATATCCTCAGGTAACCGCTAGTATGCTGTACCCTGCTACTTACAGACTACAGTCTTCAGAGGCTGGTTTCAGGGATGAACAGCAGCTAACCTTGCAGAGTGGATGAAGCAGGTGAAGGAGACTAGGAAGCAGACGAGCAGCGAGATGTACTTCACAGTGGCCGTTGCCTGGGTGCGGTCGCCGTAGACGAGCTCTGTCATGAACACCTTGGTGGTGCTGCTCACCCAGGCCCCGATGAGCGAGCCCAGTGCGATGCACAGCGATGCCAGGTTCGTCGACGCTGAGATGTTGCTGGAGATGACGCTCAGTGCCAGCCCCGTCTCGTCCGGGCTCGCCTGCAACGGCATCAACAAGGTAATCATCAACCTCCCATCACCATGGCCACACTTGTATTCAGCTGTTCAGTTGTAACAAAAAGTTAAGAGATTCAGAGCTCTCACCGGCCAGCCGGCGGTAGGTGATTTACCTGCACCATGCGGCGGACCCATGCCAGCTTGTTGTGGTTCTCGTAGCCGATGACGGTAGCGGCGGGTCGGCGGAGAATCCGGTAGAGGAGGATGAGGTGGTAACCAAACATGATCACCAGACCACATGGAACAAGCACCAGGTCCAGGGAGCTCTTCTGCATCATCATCACCACCATCTTCTCTCCTCCGGTTAGACCTGTGTTCTTCCCTTCTCTCTTTTCAATCACCTACGTCTCTCTGTCTCTCTGGCTCTGCATTATTCTCTCTCTAGCTCACATAGCCATGATACTACTATCTTATTTGTGTTCTTGAGAATGTGATCTGATCGTGGCGCATGCATGATTGCGTTTTAATCTGGGTTTATTTGTGTGTGGGTGTGCTAGTGGCAGAGTGATGGAGCTGGGTTGCTTATGGATTAATGGATAGGATCAGTACGTAGTACCAACGGTACGTGCTGGCTTGGCTTGTCGCTTGGGATCAAAGACTTGTGAGGAGGGTCAGGCAAGCAAAATTCATGGAGCTTGCTTCCAAGAAATCCAGGCAGCGAGGTGTAATTGTTGCTTCCCGGGTTAATGGATCTCCTAAGCTTCTAAGATCCAAAACCCAACTGGTATAAAGCTAGATGTCAAAATCAATAGTTTATGATTTAAATATAAAATAAATAGATTTCTATGGTAGTGGTTGTAGACATGTCCCTACTCTGAATAAATCGAGTTAAATTATCCCTGTATATAAAAGCTGCAACTGAGCTATGCAGCTGCCTGCTAACGGGTACGGGTGATGGAGTTGCAAGCCCGTTACGCTAACTCCTGTGTCTCCGCGTGAAGAATTGCGTTTGCTTGCACTCAAGAACCATGGGCCTTCGCTTGAGTACATGTGGTACATCTCTTAGATTGACAAAATCTCATGTCAATTCACATCCAAAAAGAGGACGATACGGTGATTCGTGGTCACATTCAAAATTCAGGCTCGCTGATTTGGCTTCCTCTGTTTGCTAGCCTGATGATAGATCACAATTCACAACTGGCTATATATTCGAACTCTTTATCTCCGACTAACGATATTTTGGACAATCCCGTCACGAAACAGATTATGGAATTAGCAGATAATACAACCACTTAAATGTTTAACCTCTCAAGTTTACAACATCAAAGTAGCATATTTGAGAAAATTGGAAGTGGTCATGAACACAAAGTTAGAGGAAAAAAAAAGCCCACAGGTTTGCAATCATCACATGAATATCAAACAATGCCTTCAAAGGTACCACCACTTTTAGCATTCAGACCAATAAAATATTCCAGAATGACAACCCAACATTCCTCCTGGTATAGAAATAAACAAGGTTTCTCTCAAGTGAGTTGTAAAAATGTGTATTTGTGAGACTTAGGTATTCTAAGGCAGAAGTAATTTAAGTAATGTGCTGAGTTGTACTTCCATTATCTTAATATATGATAGCTTGTTCTTACATGATAAAATAAATAATTTCTTCTTGCCAAGACCAACACCAGCCCCTCATGCCCTGCCGCTCATCCTTTTGCATTCCCTTGAACTAGGGATCATAATTTTACCCATGGGTCTACTACCCCACCAGATAGGTATAAGTATGGGTTAGATTTAGTATCCATGGTATGCCCGACCCCAACCTGAGTTATTAGCGGGCACATAAGGTACGAGTTTTGTTCTATACCCATAAGTAACCCATGGGTACCAAAATATACATATTCATATGTGATTTTTGGATGATTGTGTGTCAAATACTAACTAAAACATGAACGTGCAAGTGTACCAAAATCATAGGCTACTAATGACTTAGGCATTTGTTTTCTTATTTGGTGATAAAATAACTTGTAATTGTGGAATTATGGATTTTGGTGTGCACTTAATACTTTACGAATTGATGTAAGTTATGCTATTGATTGTTTGTGATTTTACACTTACTAGCAAACAATAGATGTCTAATTGTGATGGTCTATACCTATAAATAGATATATTATATCATTTTATTAAAAAAATCACGGTACTTAGTGGATACCCAGTACTAGATGGGCACGAACATGAGTTCTATTTACATTGGATTTAACTATTGGGTATGGATAGGCGAGGAGTTTTAGATCTTGGATTGGACATGTTCTTACTTGTCCTGAAGTTGATCCACCCATTGCCACCTCTACCTCAAACGGGGGTTTCCTGCAATGGACAGGGTGACCCCATGACATTTACAACCTAGGATGGAAGCTTATGCTAGTGCGCTACTCATGCAAAGAGGAAATCAACCAAGAACCACGGCTCAGCAACCAAAGAACAAGAATTTGATCAAAAGAGACACATCGGAGCTGCTGATCAGCCAGCGTGAGCTGCATGAGACGTGGGTCAAGTTGCCCAATTTTGATGCAGGAAACATTAAACTTTGAGAAAATCCAAGAATATCATTGACAAGTATCTAATTTCAAGAAATGCTATCGACAAGTATGAATTCCATAAAATATCATTGTACAAGTGACTTTATCCCATAAATGCTATCACAATTAAGGTTCCGTTAGCAGCCCTCCATTAAATGTTATAGGATGAACAATGCATTTAACGGCGTGGGATAGATGGAACCCTAACAACGATGTTATTTCTGGGACAAAATCGCTTGTACGATGATATTTTATGGAACTTGCACTCGTTGATGGTATTTCTTGGATTTGGGTGTTTGTCAATAACATTTCTTGGATTTTCTCTTAAACTTTCTATGAAAGTTCCTAAGGATAGATTCTGTTTAAAGTGTTCTAGGGGTTGCACTCTGGGGTGTATCTCTGTATGTTATGGTGTATGTGTGCACTTCTTCTATATAATTGGGAAAAAAGTCCTATAAATAGGGATGAAAATGACTCGGAAACCAGTTCTACCGTTTTCTTTTTCATATTTTTTGGAATAAAAAATGAAATCATAAATCCCGGATAGGGAAACATAATCGAATATGAAAACATAGTGAATACAGTAGCAAATATTTATCAGAATATGAAAACAACTCTAACTGAGCTTGTCAAATCAACAAAGAGATGTAGCTCATTATTTTTTTAAAACAATAAATCAATATTTCTATTTTTTAACAATTAGTAATAATACAACTAGTTGTACACTTCACTTTTCATAAGAACCACAATAAGTAAGAACTATATTCATCTATGACTGTAAGTAGTATGGCGTGGTTTAATAAAAAAATAGTAATTAGGCAAAAGAAAAACATATCTAAAGCACCGGACTAGAAAAAAACTTGCATTCAACTAATGATGTCAGTACAAATGTGAACATCTAGAGTGGAGAAGGTTGAAGCCAATCAGTTGCATATTAAGAGTAATTCATTTTCGACCCCGAGAAAAAAAAATCCTAATTTGTTTCGGGAAAGTTTGTGATGGATAGTAGTTTTACCATATTCCTTTCCTTTTACGAGATTAAAAAAAATCCAAATTCATTTCCGTCTCCAGATTTTTCCTAAAAAAAATTCAACCGATACTTTCTGTTCCGAAAACACGGCCGGAAACCGAAAACATTCCGAACCATTCACCCCTACATGAAAGGAATGCAAACTAGTTAACTCAGCACATGTCCTCTATATATTAGAAAACCTTTTCCCACTAATTAGGAACCCCAACCAGGATTAGGGCCAATCTCTTTGGAATGGTCAATGGTGGATACACCAATTAAGAGGAATGGTCTCTAATATTTACTCATCCAACGGAGAATCAATGTTTATGCCAAGTTGATACTTGAGAGTGTGTGTGAGTGTTTGGCTGTGTGCATGTTAATTATGCAGAGGGCAGGAGTGTTCTTAGTACGATTGTATCACCTTGATGTACTTGGCTGAGTTAAATAAAGCTTCCTTTATATAGAAAATATGCCAAGTTAATAATGTGAGCTGTGAACTGGCCAACACTAACAAATAATTACAAGAATTAAAAGTTCAGACCTTGAATTCTGAAATAGGATCATTGTGCATGGAACATGTTTAATGCAACAAGCTAGAAAACAAGTAGAATTATGACATGCTGAACACTAAGCAGGCAGGAAATCAAACTGGTGAATTATGAAATGAGCAAAATAAGATAAAGGAATGCATGATATGAGGTTCTTAACGATTGGTTCATCTATATAATGGTCAACCACACACAACACAAGTAACCAGGACCCCACAATCAAAAACAACATCCACACTCTAGGTTGACACATATAGTCACAACAAAGTTCGATCCACTCCAATTAAAACACAAGAAAACTTAATTGGGTCTCAAACCTTTCCATCCAGCAGGCACAACTTGCAACACTTGGTAGCAGTTTCATTTAGCATTGCACAAGCCCCTCAGCATGCAGTTCTAGTGAAGTCAATACTGATGGAACCTCCACAGCTAATTTTGACCAATGCCATCAACTGATTGGATGTGAGTTCGAACCGCCAATCCACCTGAAGTTGAAAGGTTCAGAATATTATTAAGATTTCCGGTTTCCAGAGATGATACCACAGGGATTATGCAATGGATGGTACTGAACCAGACCGAGCTTCAGAAAAACCTCCCTCAGAACAGGTGAGTGCTTGACGTATTGGCATAGAGGCAAGAAATTATTAGCAATGCACCATTTACCTAGGTGCAATGTTTTGAGATTCCTGAACATCGGCCTGCTCCTGTTGTTCCACGAATGTAAACTTCATATGTGCAAAGCAAAAAAATTACATGTCTGCTATGAATGCCAAAAATTTGTGGCAAAAAAGTGATACTGAAGATATTAATTCTCCTCCTTGGTTCAAGTTACTATAACACAAATATGTGTCGAGGTTAAAAGTGGTATATACACTTCTAAAAAAGGCAAAGTGATTTTTTTGAAAAAGGCAAAGTGGTATATACATTTTTTGAAAAGGCAAAGTGAATTTTTTGAAAAGGCAAAGTGATATATACATATCATCCGAAATGAATGTTTCATGCTTTCCTTACTATGAAAAAAATACTTACTATATTAATTTATAGATAAGATGGCAAATTCATTTGCGTAAGTATGGTCACATAAAAATATGTGATGGTTATGAGAGTAACAGAATGTCTGCAAGAAGAGATCAGTGATACCTGTGTATCAGTAGCTATCAACTCTATGCTTGTGACATTTGAAGCATCAATGAGAGTGATTGTTCCTAATGTCAGGTAAGAGTTTGTAAATGAAGAACTGCCCGTTTGTTGACCCTTGATGTGCAATGAGACCAAACTCGGAGTACAGATGCTTACATTCTTGAGAAGAGAGCAACCAATCACATCCAAATTTTGCAGTGAACTTGAAGAAATTTGTTGCACCTCCATTAAACACTCTTTTAGTACCAGATTTTCTAAAGCTGGGCATGCATTGTTGAGAGGACCAAATACCGTTTCATTTAGAGCAGCATTAGTCAGCTCTAGAGTTTTCAGATACCAAGAATTGAACTCCGCAAGTTCGGGATCCAAGTAGAAAGGTTCCCATTTTTCACTCAGAAAATTTAACCACTTTAGCATTGTGCTTGATAGCATGATTGATCCAAGAACTGGCATGGTCAATCGCAAACGAATTTAGCTAGAATATATCCATGGGAGCATCAAGATTATCACGGCTTAGCAATAGTTTGTCAATGGAACTACCGAATTTTTCCCTATCCAGGCAAAACCAATTTATATCAAGCTTGATCGACTGCAAACAAGTCCACTTGTTTACCCACCACTGGGACAGGACACTGTGCGCACCGCCTCCTTCATCGATAAGAAGGACATTAATTATGTGGTGGATCAGATCGTTAGGGAGTTCACTGATCCTTTCTTTTCCATAGGGATGGGAGGGTTCCTTTTGGCCAGCAGTGTAGAAGTGGATAATGAGTTACTTAGTGTAGGTACATGATCTTGGAGAACCACACAAACAACTCGCAACAAATTTGCAATTCTTATAAGTGCTTAAGTCTAGCTTCACAGATATATTGCTATCTTAAATGCACTATACATAAATGATAAATAATTGCCCTAGGGTAGCTTTGTGTTTTTTTAAGAACAGTAAGGAGGTGAAGCTCACACATCAATCATATGTTGCATAAGAATAACAAATATTCATGGTGTTGCACCAAAATTACCAATGTGTAAAGGACACAAACATGAAAAATGCTTTAATGCAAACAGGAGAATCAGGTTGTGGATTTGCAAATTTATTCACATATATTTTTCATGTATAAAACCAGTCCAGAAGATTAGAATCATATGTTATGGAGAAAATTTATCATGCAGGCACCATAAAAAAAAGATAGACTTGTGTCCAAATTTTCAAGAACTTACTACTAGATGATGTCTCCTGAACATTTCCTTCTGCCTGGATAATTTGGCCCTGCTTATTCTTCTGATGGAGCAGGACAAATGAAGGGGTTGAAGCTTGCTGATGAATTTGAAGAAAATTGTTCAACAGCATAGGATATGAATCATCCAAATCGCGTTTCATTAGACTAATCCTCCGTAGATAATCACCCTAAGTAGTGCGAGAAAAAAAATATGAGAAAAGAATTATTAAATCTTAACATCCTACATTCAACCATAACTTTATGAATACCAGAGAAAGCATAGAAAGATAGCAAAGAGAGCATGTCCACAATCTGGCGAGCCAAGAATAAGTGCATATATTATTGAATGGTGAATGAACCGAAAGAAAGTACATACTACACAAGGATAAAATCAATATATTATAGTAGTTATCTTGAGATACACATGTATAGGCCAATAAATCGGAAAGGGATGATTTCTATCCACTATATGAAAAAAATTAATCGAAAGGGGAACACAAATATTTGGAATTGCGTATAAACGAACACTTTAATTAAATAACCTCAGTCCTGGTGTCTTTTGTGCTACAATAATGGAAGAGTAATTAAACATTTTTAATTAGATTGACAAAATCTGCATAGAACATCTTGCAACCATATGATCTCAAGTAAGATTGTCATCCTAATGGTCTCACACAATTGTTATAGCTTTAAATAGTTCTAGACTTCTCTCGGCAATAAGTTGTACTAGTTTAGAAGCTTTGAGACTTTGCAATAATCAGCAAATCAGAAGAATTGTTACTATTAAGGTTAACAGTATGACGTGCATTAAGATACATAAAAAATAAAATTAATATCTAAGGAAATTAGATTGCATAAAAAACTATTAAGAACAAACTATCGTACAAAGTCAATAGCTATTTTGTAGATTCTCTCCTCTATTCTGGCAGCAACTTTTTGAAGATCAATCAATGTTGTAGAAGTAGTTGTTTGCAATTTCATCTGCCAGCTGATCAATTTGCAAACAGAATGCCGAATAATATGAGATATTTAATATTTCACTATGGTACTTCCAATCGAAATAATCCAAATTGTGGTTCTATTATAGCAAACAATAACAAGCTAGGCATTTGAGGATTTGGGGTAGCATGCCTTCATGCAAGAAATACATGCCTGCTATATATTCACTATTTGAGAAATGCATCTTTGCTAAAGTAGCATGTTTGGAATTGTAGATACATTCTCATAAATACTGAAACATCATTTGTCCAACCAAAAGTGTCATCTTTAAGACAAGTTGTGCCATCATGCGTGCTAAGAGTTTGGAGGAGAGCACCCATGACCAATAATATGGATGAATTATAAATACTACAAACGAAACAAGAAGTAAGTGCGAACATGGGATCATCTTCCTTCTTAGTTTTACCACCTACATCCAACCAAAAAAACACCTAAACCTATAAGTGTTATTTACTAACAGATTTCCCTATTTTCTGTAGTAGATGTATCATCTCATATATTTTTGTTTGTGACTCAGTTACAACTGCATAACCAACAACATGACTTCTCCAGTTCTTCCCCTGTTCTTCCTCTTCCATCATGGTGAGAACATGAATCATCTTAAGAGTTTTAACACCTAATGAATAAGCTAGCCCAAAAAAATTGAAAGACAAAATAGATTAGGTGCAGAACTAAAACACTAGTCCATAAAGCTTAGACCCATGCAAGGAATTCACCACATTATTTAGTAGGGAACTATCGAAATGCAACCTTAGTTCATTTTCTTTTGGCGATGAATCATTAACTGGGGTCATTTTTCAAATATGAAACAACTTACCTTTTATACTTGAGTACTATCAAAATACAAAAGGTTTAAATCCAACCAACAATGTTTTGCCAACAAGAATGATTTTTAGGCAATCTGGGCCTGTGATAGGGCTGGATCCTTGTCCGTTAGAGCCGAACCCGACCCAAACACTATTAGATCCTCAGTTTTTTAAAAATGAAGTGCGTGGATCTGTTGTACAAAATACATAGAAAGGGTGGAGCTACCCTTTTTGGATCCACAACTTCAGCCCCATATCAGATATGGAGCTCTACCAAACAGATCTAACTTTTACTTAGATCTATAAAGCACCAAATTGGATTTGACTATCGGTATGATGATTCAATTAGATTATTAACAAGTATAGCATGGATGATGGTTTCCAATCTTGATAAACTATCATCAATTAAAAACTCCGTAACCAATTTCTCATGGCAAAAAAGTAGGAACAGGGGGAGAGAGAGAGGAGAGAGAGGAGAGAGACGAGGGGGAGCACTTACATGTCATGTGTTACCCTATTGCGAATATCAAGGCCAAGGTGGGTCGTCCAGTCAACACCTTCCTCGATAGTCCCTAACTCGTCCATGGTGCTGACTAACTCAAATCTTTGCTTCTTTGGTTTCGTTAGGCATAAGAAATGCCCAAAGATGGGGAAGAACAACGAGAGGTCGATGATATAGCCAGAATTGAACCTTTTAGGCTTTAGTTGTTGGTGGGATCCACAAAAGAAGTAACGCTTCCATGGGAGAAGTTTCTAGCTCACATGACATGACAACATTGCCTAGCTTATAACACGGGAGAAGGGTATGGCCCACATGACTTGACAACATCGCCTAGCTTATAACACGTGACGTAGCTTTTAGAACCTCGACAAAATCCTATACAAAAAAAATATGTGGCAATTGATGTCCAATATCTAGGAGTCGGAAAAAAAACAAGACCGAAAATCAAACCCAAAATAACCAAGACAAAAACCAAAAAACCGAAGTATTGGTCAATGTTCCCTACCCTGGTCTCAGGTTTGCAAACACCAATTCTTTGTTCGGTTTGTTTGGTCTTTGCATGGGGTATCTAGACTAACCATTCTATTCATGCCATATCCTAATCCACTCCTCATACCTTAGCCTGTCCGTTGCACTCCATCAACTGCCACAGCCGACATCCCTTCCTCCATTCCAGTGCTTCTCTCCCTCTTTCTTGAGCGTGCCTCCTCGGCTTCAATCCCATCTTGGGTGCGCCTTCCTGGATGGGTGGCCTCACATGGCCTCCATTCCCAGCCAACACCACCAATCATCCATCCACCTCTACCTCTAGTCGTCAGGCCACCATTGCCTCTATAGTGAGGTGGAAATGGTGGGGCAGGACTGGAGCTTATAAGGGTGTAGCAACTGGTAGGTTATGGCGATGATGGTGCCTCTCCACTCCGCATGTTGCAGCTGGCAAGGGCCGGCCTAAACTCTTCGCTACTTCGCATCTTCGTGCCGCTGCCGGCAAAGGCGGCCACGATGGCCGATGGCGGCCATCTCCTTGGGGCAGAGCCGGAAGTCCACGTGAAAGGCGAGCACCATATCTGGACCTATTTGCTTGCGAGTGTGCACTTTTCCTGCCTATAGTCCTACATGGTAGAAGAGTGTTCTGGTCAGGTTGGTTAGACCAAGAACCGAGAACGGACTATCAAATGGCCGATTCACACATTTGTGCTGACAAGTGATCAGTCTTCCATTTTCAAAGACCAAAAAGACTGAACTGAATTATCAGTCATGACGGAACAACACCTCTGACAATATCTACCAACAAGAAGTTGTATTCTAGAGTAGATCTTATATGATAGTACGATGCGGTGATTAAAAAAAAGGAAAAGACTGTGATTAATTTATTCATAGAGGTATTGCTTGAATTTGTTTTTAAACTTGAGCTACAAAGTAGGACGTTTCCACCCCAAGAATAGTTGGTGTCGCCATAGTTGGCTACCCCAACGCGCCATAGTTGGTGTCACGCATTCATATGCATGCACGTCGTGCGTTGGTGTTTCGTTGTCGATAAGCTGACACAAAATCATTATCCATGTTGATATGCACAACGTTACTATAAATCTACTACTGCTACTCCGCTCCCCTAGCACATACCATTGGGGGGGGCGAACCACATGTGATGCCACATTATAAGGGATACCACCAACTGATTTGGATAGACCCAGTTTTTAAAAGGAGTTCAGAGTGAAATTTGGACTATGATTAGTGTGTAGTGATGTACCTCAGATTTCTCTTGTAAAAAGCTATATGTAATCCTGTCAAAGAAAACGCACATAGAAATTTCATAGGAGCAGTCATCTGTAAGTTGGTTTGCTGCCTAGCTGCTCTCACTTTAATCTTTTTTAAATTCAAATCATTTAGAAGCCCCGAAGTATCTTTTTTAAATTCAAATCATTTAGAAGTCCCGAAGTAAACAGAGTCATCTCTACTAATATAAAAAGTACCAGTCTATCAAACATAGATCTATATATTCGACGGCTCAAGAGTTGATCTGGCTTGCAATTAGCGATCCCACCTCACAGCGGTTAGCGAAAAAAAAAAATCCGCTCGCGCGCCCGCCGCTGCCGCATCCACGCGGAGCCGCCGCTGCTCCACCCGTCACTCCGCATCCGCTCCGCCCGCCTCTCCGCTCGCGCCCCCCGCCACCGCCTCCACGCGGCTGCGTGCCCGCTGCCCCCGTCGAAGCCGAGGTCATCCCCAGCCGCCGCCGCTGCTGCCCTCCACCGCTGCCCCTGCCGGAGCCGAGGTCGTCCCTAGCCGCTGCCGCCGCGAGCGTGTGAGATTGAGGGAGGCGGCGCCGGCGATCGGGCACGGGCGGCATGCGTTCCGGCTGGCGGTGGCGGTGGCGGTGGGCTGAGGCCTGACTGCCAAAGGCGAAGGCGGCGGCGCCGCGGGAGCGCGATACGGCTGCGTTGTGCGGGCAGCAAGCCAACACGCGGGTTTGAGGAATTTTGATTAGTCTGTTTAGCACCAGATGGAAGAGCTATTTTAACAGATTCAAGTACTCCTTTGCACTGCGCCCCGATCGCTGCCCAACACCATTGTCCTACCCACAACCGCCATGCCACAACCGCTGGATCGAGCAGTCAAGTACCCCCTGTATTTGTGTAAACCCTGCAATAGTCTGCATCGATCCTTCTTCTAATTGTGCTGAGGTAAATTTCAAAAAAAAAAAATCCTCCTAAAATTAGTGGGCTGCACCAATTACTAATCTTCTTATGTATAGTAGCTTTGAACATGGTGTTTACTCTTTGAAATATGATGTTGTTCTCATGACCAATGAAGATTTACATTAATTACTTCATGTTAGCTTTGTAAATTCTGTAGTTTTTCCTGAATTCATAATCATTGGCTGTGTTTGGTGCTAAATACTGCAGTTTCTTATAATTTTGTAGGAAAATCTGTAAGAAATTGGAACAGCAGAGCGAGCCTAAACATTTTCTTGGTATGTACCTATACCTGGTATTCACATTGATGCTATTTTATTAAGTGAATAGTGAATATGTTGATCTTTCATCTGAACCTGAATTACTAGATTACTGTACAATGAATTCGTTGGGTTGATATGTAAGCAACACACATAAATTTTATAGCATACACTCTTTTATAAATTGAACAGACCACGTTGTCTCCTACAGATCAAGTGGTTACCGGTATATCATGATCACTTTGTTTTTATGAACAATAGGTGCCTACACATGCTTTGGTTTCTATTTAGACGAGATAATTAGTCTTGATTTAAACTAAATATAAAGGGTACCAATTAATTTTCTGGATCTGAAAATGAGCTAAAGAGCCAGGAAAACAGCATGGAAAAGGATGCTAGGAGGCAGTTGCAACAGTACTCGCATCTATATCCCTTTACCAATAAAACGAGGCTAATTAATTTGTATTTTATCAACATCCTGAGTGCAAATATCTTGCTTACAGAATTAGGAATACAATGTGATGTACTATCAGGTGCTTTAATTATCTAAAATATGTATGGACAGATTCCCATAGTTCACAAATTAGTTTTGGAGGAGATGATCTATATGATTGGTAGACTGACACAAAAGTATCTATTATTTTGTTTCAATGAGAATGAGAATGCTCGACGTGGTGCAAACTGCAAAGTG
Organism: Oryza punctata; assembly: GCA_000573905.2. NCBI lineage: Eukaryota > Viridiplantae > Streptophyta > Magnoliopsida > Poales > Poaceae > Oryza > Oryza punctata. The sequence goes on along the minus strand of CM002495.2, from coordinate 18,586,193 downwards.
GATTTTCTAGGTTTTCTTTTATCAAAATAGGTTCAAGATTAGTGAAGTAACTATAGTTTATAGGCAATATTGTCAGGAAAAACCACTAAAATTATGACCTACTTGCCTCATGATTGGTTAAAAGGAAACTGCAGATTGAACCTGAAATAAATTTCTTGAAAAATCTTGGCTGTTCTGTAAGTGGGGTCCTAGAGTTGTAACCTGACATCAAAGTTTTCATTGTTAATTCACCAATTGAACATTTATACGGTGAAATTTTTACAATGTTTCGCAAGCAGTTCAATAACATGGAAGTGCCTTAGTTGTCTGTACTAATTGTATGGGAGTCAATTTGGTAGTCAAAGATCTTGGAGATACAAGAAATGAGTGCGGATTTATAATATATACCCCTTCTTCAAATTAGATTGTAAGTGTGTGTGTTTTTCTCAATTAATATTCTACATGGATTCATATGTGCACGCATTGGTTGTTTGTTCATTTATATTTGTATGAAAATGGAAATGATGCTTGTGTCATCTCTCTTTAAATATATTTATTTCTTAGCTACATGGATTCCAGCGTATAACAGTGGGTATTTTTACACATTGAAGTGCTGTTTTATTTCTCCAGATGAACCACCAATATTTTTAAGGGCTCATGCTGATAAATTGTAAAGTTGAGTTGAAACATGTTACAATGGGAAGAACATGCATTGCACGTGCATGATTATATATAAAAAAACACAGATGTGGTTATGCTCCTTGTGCTAGAACTTAACTACCCGAGTTAAGTTCTAGACTTTGACATTATTAGGACCTAACTAATTGGGTGTGTGTGAGCATGAGTCTTTTCTCCTTTTTTTGCAAAATTCACCAACGTTGCACAAAAGATATTTCTTTACACATCACATGCAAAGGGATTGCTCTCACTTCATAATAGTTCCCTTCAACAAATTTTGCCAACTATTCCAATGAACCATTTGCCTCGGTTTTAAAGTACAAGCTTTTCAGGTAGAATCCGATTGACAGGAAAAAGCAAATATCATGCGTTTCTGTGTTGAAGCAGATCACAAGGGTAAGATTAACAACTCGAGGAATGGCATTTATTCGTGGATTGAGTATACGGCAAGCATCCTCTGCTAATTTTCAGATTTCAGCAGGTGGTGCGGTGATATGGTATACTGTTTGAAAATGGTAGTGATCACCGACGATCGAAAAGAATAACTTTTCAGAAATGTAATCACTACTATATTAAAAGCACTCCGTATCATGTGCATTCTGGTCAACATCTCCCTTACAATTTATACAGAAAAAACGCAAAAAAAAATAAAAGAAAGGAAAAATATTACGCAAAAATCATCACATATTCTTCTACCAAGCAAGAACATTTTCTAATCTCTACGACTATCCTAGCTAATTACTGAGCTGATCACTTGACACGCCAAAGAATCCAATTAATCATCAATTAATGGAGATGAACAGTGAGAGCTAATGGTGCATCACTGTTCTTACACGGGAAGCCGGAGCAGCGTCTCCGATCAGTGCGCGTGCGCGCTCCGGCTCGGCGCGAGAAGGCACCCACTGAATGACTGAACCGCTCCTCGCCGCCGTCCACCTCGTGTTCCGGCGACCTGTCGCGGCGCCGGTACGCCTACTCCACGTCGTCGAGGATGGCGGACACCTCCGCCATCCGCGGCCGGCTGCGCCCGTCGTTCGCCACGCACGCCAACGCCACCCTGGCTGTCCGCGCGAGCAGACGGGACTCCGCCTTGTCTGTCAGCTTGCCGGTGCGCTCGTCGAGCTCCTCGGCCAGCGCCGGCGGGCCGGTGCGTACCAGTGGGAGCGCCCAGTGTGCCAGCCGGTCGCCGTCCCATTGCCGGGCGGTCAGGAGCTGAAGGTGCACCGCGCCGAACATGTAGACGTCGTTCTCCGCAAGGGCGTCGAGTAGGTCGGCGTCGCCGTCGCCGCCGTCGAGGAGGAAGGTGGACAGCCCGTAGTCGCTGACCCTGACGCCGCGGCGGCCGCGTCGACGAGCATGTTGCGTGGCCCGACGCGGCCGTGCGCGCGTGCAGGTGCAGGTGCGCCAGCCCGCGTCTCCTTGCACTCAAGAAACATGTGCCTCCGCTTTGAGTAATGAGTACATGTTGTACATCTCTTAGATTCATTTGACAAAATCTCAAGTCGATTTACATCCAAAATTTGACAATACGGCTTGGCTGATTTGGCTTCCTCTGTGTTGCTAGCCTCATTGTGATTGATCACAATTGAATCTATATTTTTTTTCGAAAACAACCCACACAAGATAGTGTGATATTTCTATTGATAAAACATGAATAAAATACAAGTCTATAGTCCAGGAAAAGAAAAAAAACAACCACACCACGCATCTATGTCTGATCCTACTGCTAGAAACATAACAAGCACACAACACCCCTAAGGAATGAGTCTTCTAAACGACACCTCCATAGAGGAAACGACGTTAAGAGTGCTGCCGTCGCCCATCCTAAAGAACTAGGACGTGGTTTTCACCCAAAGAACCCATTGGGAGAGGAGAGAAAATGCAACAACACCCCAATGGGAAAGCGGCGCCCGCACGCGTCGCCATTGCCAGCCCGAAGGCTACGCCTTTGCCCGTAAATCCTACTCTCCCGCGCTAAAGAGTAAATGTCAGGTTCAGCAGAACCACCAGCTAATCACCTTCGACACATAGCCACCGCGCGGACGCCTCGCCGCTAGTCATCCAAGTGGAATCTCGTCCTCCGGCGCGCTTCAACTCCATCCACGTGGTTGGGTTGGAGAGGGAGAGAGTGAGAGAGAAGAATGGATCCCCTCTCCCCCGTACTACCCCTTCCAGCGTGGCCATCTTACGGCGGCAAGCCGCCGCAGCAAAAGGATAGACGCCTGGAAGGAAGATCGTCATAGGCTTCAACGCCCCCTCGTGACGCTACCGTCGTCACTGCCTCGACCGGCTACCCGTGTCAACGAGCCGCCGATCACATCGCCATCGCCCCCATCCTCCACCACCACAACCTCACTGCCACTAAGCCCAGCGGTTGGCCTATCGGCCGGGTCGACCTTGCGGTCACCGGCCTAAGTCAGCCATCCGCCACCACCGCCTGCACCCCGCTGCCTTCCGGATCTACCCCCGACACCACCACTGCAGCTGGGCATATGCGCACCACCACTCCACCACCGCCTTCGCCGGCTGCACCCCGTCGCGACGTCCTCTGCTGTCGCTAGCCGCGTCACCCATGCCTCGCCGGCCTCTGCCGCCGCCGACCGCTTCACCCGTCCGCGTCGGCCTATGCCGCCTCGCGCACCTCGCCGCGCCACGGCGGCTTCCGCGGCCGACTCCCACGCCACCTCGTGTCGTGCCGTCTCCACGCCGCTTCACTCCATGGCGTCGTCGCCAGCCCGCCGCCCCGCAACGCCTCGGTTGAATCCAGCCAGGGGATGGCCAGATCCGATGAAGGCGGCGCTGGATTTGCCGCCTCCTTGTCGGGAAAGCCCGCCTCCGTCACTCCCTAAACGCCGGTGTTCACCGCCTCCCCCACACCTAAGAGGGGACACCGCCGCGGAGTAGGCCCCGCCACCGCCATCCTAGCTCGTCGACCGGCTTTTCGACGGTGAGCTCTGGCGGCGGCGAGGTGGGGAAGGAGGGAGAGGGGGTGGCGGCGCTAGGGTTTCGCCCCCCGTGTCGCCAGCGCGTGGGCGACTCGGGGGAAAGAGATACATCTGAATGTGTCCTAATACAACTGGCACTATATATTAACTCTCTACCTCCAACTAACGATATTTGCACAACCCCTTCACTGGACAAATTATGGAATTAGCAGAAAATAGAACCACTCGAATATTCAACCTCTCAAGTTCTACAACATCAAAAGTAGCATATTGAGAAAATTGAAGGTGGTACATGAAAACAAGTTTAAAGAAAAAAATAAATTGCTCATTTGACCCTGTTTTAAAAGACTAACTACAAATCTAACCCTACTTTTCTAGTTAGCTATGCTTTTCAAAATTGAACATGTCATCTGACACTATTTGCATAACACCATTAGGGTTTCACAAAAACAAAAGAAAATAAATCTATTTACTATTCAAACTAACCAAAATATCCTCGATGCACTTCACTTCAACCCTATCTCTCTCATCTCCCAACCTCCCTTCTCTGGCTTGACCCTCTCTCTTGCCCCCATCTCCTGTGGCACGGGGAGGGAGGAGGAGGCGGTGACGCATGAGGGGAGGCGATGCTAACGCTGGTGCCAGCTTGCAGAGGGAGGGCGCGGAGGGAGGCGCGGGCGGCGGTGGCGGCGACGTGCGAAAGGATGGCACGGCGGTGACGCCGGTGCATGGAGGGAGGCGGGGAGGGGGGAGGGGGGTGGCTGGCGCCAATGGCTCACCGGCGCATGGAGGGAGATCCGTGTTGCGACAACGCCGGTTCACGGGGAGCCGCAACTGTTGTGCGTGGCAACGGCGGCTGCTGCTATGGCATTGGGCTTGTTGGATATTAATCTCGGTTGGATTTGACTATAATTTGTGTTTCTTCTTAATTGTATGCTGTCAAAATTTTGTAAAAAAATCTGCCAAATTTTGTTTGCTATATCTTGTCAAAAATCTGTCAAATTAAAGTTAATTTGTTAAATTGATTCAAAATTTTCAAATTAAAAAGTTGAAGCCAAATCTGTCAAACTTGTCTCAAACGTGAAAGATATACCAAATTCGTTACAAATATGTCAAAAGGTCCAAATAAATGCACGTTTTGATATATCAGGATCAAATAAGCAAGAGCAAAATTGAACTATTTGGCTCTTAGTTAGTACTATTAACTTGCTTTATCAGAATAGGATCAGCCTTCATCTTTGATTATAAAAAGTAAATGAGCAACATGTTTGCAATACATCACACGAGTATCAAACAATGCCTTGAAAGTTACTGCCACTTTTAGCTAAATGCATGCAAAATTCATGTAGTAGTTAGTACACATATTGCACTATCAACAAATGTTCCAGAATGGGTAACCTAAAATTCCTCCAGGTATATATGAAATTAACCCAAGGTCCATGACAAAAGTTTCTCCCGAGTGAGCTGTGAAATGTATTTCTGAGATGTGTAGGTATCCTAATGCAGAAGTAACATAACTAGCTTCTGCTAGTGCTTAGCTATACGAGGACATCCCGCGTGGTCACGTTCAAAGAACAAGAATTCGACAGCAGAAACACGAATTTTTTTTATTTTTATTTATTTATTAAAAGTTTTGCAAAAATAATTTTTTTTTCAAAGTTTGAAAAAAGTAGGCTCCCGCCGTTCTCTGGGAGGGCGATTATTAAAAAGCGTCCATCCAAAGGACAGCCAAAGTGACGTGGCACACGGCCGTTGGCTCTCTGCCGACGACCGTCTGCACATTTTACAGGCGACCCCCTTGCCGCCCTAGCAGTGGGTGGTTTTCACTATGCCGGGGAGCCGCCTGCAAAAGGGCAGCGGGGGGGGGGGGGGGGGCTGGAATTCTGCAGGCGGCCCCCTTGCCACCCTTTGTAAGGGCGGTTTTTAGCCTGTCCCCTATAAAACCCTTCCCCTCTCTGAAATTCGCATTATAATCACTCGTAACTCCAGAAAAAAAGAAAGATGGAAGGGTGAGGGGGAGCAGAAGGAGAGCGGTGAAGCCCTGCTGGTTTGCGCACTTCATCACAGGTAAATACATCACATTACATTGTGTTGTTAGTTTATGTTGAATTGCAGTTTTAGTTCATAATTTTTAGTAGATCTATAGAACACAACACATTTGTGTAGATCTAGAACACAGTAGATTTTAGTAGGAATTGAGAATTAGGCCATAGTGTAAATTGAAAAATGTAGTTTAGTTCGATCTGAAGCACGCCATCTATTTGTAGAATTGTAGACATAGGACACAGAACAATATTGTAGAAATTGTAACTTAGTGCGGAGTACCGATGAACATGATGTTAGATCTTATTAGTACGGTATGAACTTAGTTAACCTAGTTATTTTTTTAATCTAGTTATTTTTTTAATCAGGCACAATGTCAAATAAGGTCCTATTTCAGATAGTTCACGGTGAAGGGAACCTTAGATTTTGTAATAACATCTAAGGGCATCGATAGGCCTACAGAGAGAACATTTCAGTCAATTTACAGTTGGTTGTTGAGAGGATTTAGAATAGATCCAGAAGTCTACACAATGTCAGTATCTGTTGTAGTGAGTCGTGCAATAGAAGGTTATTTTTGGGAACTAATGCCGATGGATAGTACTGTTGCATGGAGATGATATGTGGAGATGGCTTTTGAACGGTCATGGCCCCTTGTTATATTTGTGTCGGTGTAAGAGAAAGATGCAAATGTTTCAGTGGGAACCGAAGATGTCGAGGGTCCTAGCAATGCGGGTGATGTTGTTGGACCATCGATGCAAAGTGAGCAAAATCAAATAAGGGTAGAGCAGGCCATGGGCATGGCGGATGAGGGGGAGAGAGAGTCGGTACAATCGTTGATGAAATGGAGAGGGAAGATTCGGATAATGAGCAAGCGGAGGGCGACGCATCATCCCACTGATTGGACAAACGAGGATTTCTCTGAACTTGTTATCTCAGAGGGTCATCATGTACCCTGGGAATACAAGGAGAACGAGGTAATTGAGGGTGCTAAGTATGCTCATAAGGATGAGACGAAGGAGGCGATCAAGCATTGGGCAGTTTCCTTGCAGAGAGAGTTTAGGGTGGTCAAATCAACCAACTATATGTATGAAGTGAGGTGCATGAAGGAAGATTGTCCCTGGCGTGTCCACGAAAATGCAACACATATTGACCGACCTAGAAGGGGCTAGTTGGTTAGCGCAATCTACATTCGTCGGGACTGACAAATTTGTATCGTGTATCCATGGCACTTCTTTCCTATCTTAACATTACAATGTTTAATTATGATGGTGTATTGCATGCGTACAAATAAAAAATATCGGATATATTAACATGGTTTTTTGACGCCCCGTTACGCTCCTTTCCTTACAATTGTACGCAATACAAATACTTAACAATATATCATCCGATACTTACTAAATTTTACATACTCTTCTTGTTTCTACAAGATCAATAACCTAATGCTTCAAAATCACACACCGCATCCTCGACCTACAATTTGACCTAGTCTTTAACTTTATAAAATATACCTGATTTTTCTCTTCTCAGAGTGAGTGTTTACCTACTTTTATTCATCCAAATATCATAGTTTACATCAAATAAATTTACAATCATTACTCCTGTTTTGTTTTATTAGTTTTCAATATGATGATTTACTAAAATTTTGTACCGAATGTTTCGATAACAAACACAATAAAACATATGGAAACCCTAATCTGAATGAACAGTTAAAAACCGCCCATACAAAGGGCGGCAAGGGGGCCGCCTGCAAAATTCCAGGCCCCCGCCACCCTTTTGCAGGCGGCCCCCGGGCACAGTATAAACCGCCCTGTGCTAGGACGGCAAGGGGGCCGCCTGCAAAATGTGCAGATGGTCGTCGGTAGAGAGCCAACGGCCGTCTGCCACGTCACTTTGGCCACTCTTTGGATGGGCGAGTTTTAATAATCGCCCTCCCAGAGGGCGGCGGGAGCCTACTTTTGTCATACTTTGAAGCAAAAAATTATTTTTGCAAAACTTTTAATAAAAAAATTAAAAATAAAAAAAATTCCATTGATGACTGGGTGATAGCTACAGAAGAGGTGGTCGACGAGCTTTTCGTACACACTGAGGAGCACTACCAGGACTACCTCCGCTAGTACCTACCTTGCACTCGTGCACGTGTCACCTTCACTCCTGCCGCCCCTGAGCCGCATCTTCCCGCTGTGACGGACGTGTATCCCACGCATCGTGACCGAGACTACTTCATGGGGTACGTCGCCATTGTATAACTTTTTTCAAATCTTTAATTTGTCTTAAATAAGTTGTGACATGAACTGCACTTTTTACTTTCACGTTGCATAGGCCGGCGCCGCACGGGCTATCAATGCTGATATCAATGCCATCGCACTGAGGTTGGACGCAGGCGTGTACTTGACTGAGTCTGAGCAGAGGGCCACGTTCTACCGGATGAGGGGCAAGATGCGCTCGGTCATGCGCGTCTTCTCCTGTCGCAGCGCACTCGACGCCGTTCCTACACGTGGTCCTGTACAACCACGTCCACGCGCCCCTACAGGCGGTCCCACACGAGCTACAGCAGCGGGTTCTCACGATACTGCTCAAACAAGAGGTTAGTTCTATTAAGTTTTTGCCTTTGTAAAAAACGTAACTACATCGTGATCTAACATTCCATCGTCGCAGGACCTCGTATGCCTTCGGGCGGGTTCGCCGGCTTCGACACCGGCTTCGCAGGCACGTCTGGCACGTCCTCTACGTTCGGAGGCATGTCCGGTGCATTTGCAGGCTCTGCCACCGCATTCGCCGGCACGACAGGCGCGTTCACCAACACTTCCGGTGCCTTCGCCAGCTCTTCCACTAGATCATCGATCCCTTGGCCACACAGTAATGTAATCTTTGTTAGTACTATTAAATACCTATATGAAATTGATGGTCATTCTCCAACAGGGTTTCATGCGGGGATCTTCGGTAGAGGTGCCTCCTCCTCTCACGCCGGTGGGTCAGGTCCTACTGGCCATTTCTACGACGACGACTTGGAGGGTGAGCAGGAGCAGGACATACTAGGCTCCTCTCAGCTTGGAGGAGCTCCAGAGGCGCATACCCAGGAGCAGCCGGAGGTCACACCTGCACAGGCGGGATGGGTAGGCCGTGCCGTACCACCGGACTGGCTGACGTACTCCCAAGGACACGTTAGGGTGCAGGGTAGGAGGGACAGGGGCAAGAGGCCTCGTAGGTAGTGTTCTACCTCTTTACTGCTTATGCATTACATTTATTTTGCCTTATGTACCTGTAAATCAGTACTACTTTTGGTTTTACTACTGCATGTGGTTCTCTCCCCTGTATCGTCCTTGTCATTCGTACCATGGTAGAATAAATTATGCATATGACAACACACTTTCGGCGCATCACGGTACTGTCAGTTCCACTAAAGCGCACAGTCCACCACAGCAGGAGTTGTCATGATCAACTTTCGGCGCTGCTTACTGACATAAAGTGAATCATGCCCGTGCGTGCTCGTGTTATCACATCGATTGAAATATACAACTTTCATTTAGTGCAGATATATTGCACTACGTGAGGGGCTATATAATTGACAAGTCGAAGGCAACCCGTTCATATCTTCATTCCACCTGTCGCACAAATTTACAGAATGGAACCACCATTTCTTGAGCGTCTGAACTGGCGAAGCGATCCTTTTGCCGGTTGGTTTCCACCATGGTGTGACCGTCCATTGTGCGATTGTGGGGATGGATGCATACTCAAGTCATCCCTCATGGTACAAACTCGGGGCAGGAGATTCTTCCAATGCACGAACGTTGATCAGGTATGGTTCATCTATTCGCAGTTCCAATAGATAGAACACTAACTGCTTTGTACAAAATCATAACATATTTTGCAGTCATATTGTACATTGTGCAACTTCATTGAGTGGGTAGACATGGAGAACCCACGATTCGATGGAACACATCCATACCCACGTAGTGAAACAAGATCGGAGTACCTAAGGCGGAAGGATGAATATGAACACCGAATTGCTGCTGAAACTTTAGAATGGCGGGTAAATCCCTTGGGACTCCCCACATGGCGTGAACGTCCAGAGTGTCATTGTGGTGACCGTATCAGGTCATACGGTCCGTAAGGCACCGAACTCGAGGATAAAGATGCTTCGTGTGTCCAAACATTGTCGATGATGATTTCGTCGTAAGTGCAATTCTTCTTTACATCACTCATCGCTATTATCATGACCTTAAATATCCTCACAATGTGTGTACGTAGGAGGATGTAAGGAAATGTTAATTCATACAATGGATCGACACGGCTAGAGTTAGTTCCAATGGCGGGCCGATAACGCAACCTGAACTGACCACACAATTCATTCAGGCTTGGATGGAGTACGAACGTCGGGTAGAAATTGCAAGCTTAGACTGCAAGAACAATCCATTAGGGTTACCTAAATGGTCAGAGCGTTCCAAGTGTGGTTGTCGAGATCGCTGCCAGGTGGCTACCTCCTTTGGAGAACAAATATTTGGCAGGAGATATTTTGTCTGCCCCAATGTAGACAACAATTTCGTTGTATATCTAACTTTTTCCAAATTGCCCTATGATTTGCACAATATTTCTACCCTTACTGACTAATCTTATTAATTTCGTAGGGCAATCTAAGGATGTGTCGATTTACTCGGTGGATCGACATTGTTACACCATTCTATCATGGCTAAAAGATAACAGATTCTGAAACAAAAAGAGAGTACCGACAATTGAAGGATCATGAAAATGCAACGCATATTCACCGACCTAGAAGGGGCTAGTAGGTTAGCGCAATCTACATTCGTCGAGACCGACAATTTGTATCGTGTATCCATGGCACTTCTTTCCTATCTTATCATTACAATGTTTAATTATGATGGTGTATTGCATACGTACAAATAAAAAATATCAGATATATTAACATGGTTCTTTGACGCCCCGTTACGCTCCTTTCCTTACAATTGTACGCAATACAAATACCTAACAATATATCATCCGATACTTACTAAATTTTACATACTCTTCTTGTTTCTACAAGATCATTAACCTAATGCTTCAAAATTGCACACCGCATCCTCGACCTACAATTTTTGACCTAGTCTTTAACTTTATAAAATATACTTGATTTTTCTCTTCTCAGAGTGAGTGTTTACCTACTTTTATTCGTCCAAATATCATAGTTTACATCAAACAAATTTACAATCATTACTCCTATTTTATTAGTTTTCAATATGATGATTTACTAAAATTTTGTACCGAATGTTTCGATAACAAACACAATAAAACATATGGAAACCCTAATCTGAATGAACAGTTAAAAACCGCCCATACAAAGGGCGGCAAGGGGGCCGCCTGCAAAATTCCAGGCCCCCCGTCACCCTTTTGCAGGTGGCCCCCCGGCACAGTAAAAACCGCCCTGTGCTAGGGCGGCAAGGGGGCCGCCTGCAAAATGTGCAGACTACCGTCGGTAGAGAGCCAACGGTCGTCTGCCACGTCACTTTGGCCGCCCTTTGGATGGACGATTTTTAATAATCACCCTCCCAGAGGGCGGCGGGAGCCTACTTTTGTCAAAATTTGAAACAAAAAAATTATTTTTGCAAAACTTTTAAGAAAAAATTAAAATTAAAAAAATTCGTGTTTCTGCTGTCGAATTCTTGTTCTTTCAGAAACACATCGGAGGTGCTAAGCCAGCGTGGATGCAAAACGTGAGTCAAGTGGCCCAATTATAGTCGAAAAAAGTGGCCCAACTATATTAGCTGTTTTTATTTTCGAGTGATTGTTCTGAACTTCTAATACTCCCTCAGTAATTAAATATGTGAAGAATGAATTTATTCGGTTAAACATTTAAACCTTTGACCAAGTAATAGCTCTTAAAGTATTAGTTTGCAAACACATAATTCATATGGGTACATTTGTCTTTATAAATACTTTTATTATATTATAGTTTTTTTCAATATTATCAATATATCTAATAGAAAAAAGTCAAAGTTACACATAAAAAGAGAATAAAGTCGTCAGTTTCATTTATCTAAACACAGTGACACTCTCTCCCTTAGAAAATATAAGGCATCATTGTTTTCGACTAAGTCAACATTTAATTTTTTTTGAAAAATAACTAAACTAAAAATATGTGTTCAGTGCCATCATGAGATTCATATTTCAAAATATTTTCATATGACGTTAATTTTGTAGTCATTAATATATTATGAAAGAAATTAATGGTCAATTATAATGTTGGAGACTGTGTAAAAACCTAATATGCCTTATATTTTCAATTGGAGGAGCAGTATTAAGGTAGGGAGCCTTTTCTAAGAGAATGTTTTAAGAGAGGGTTATAGTTCTCAAGAAAGCGTTCTTTTAATTTTATATGAATGTTCTTTTGTTTTCCAATCTATGATAAAAAGGTGAATTTTGTGTGCAGTTTTTTTTAGTTCATGTTGAAATTTTCTATTCATATATTTCTTCCAAAGTTATTATACAATCTTCTTGCATAAAAGTATTCCACTGAGTTCATTTTTTTCAGAAGTAAAAAAAATTAGTACAGGAAAACTTTACACTTTCTATTGAAAGTTCGTTTTTAAGAATAATTTCTATTCGAAGTGTCCTAAGGGATGGAAATTAGGAGAGAGAGAAAGGAGGAAAATGATTGGTACAAATTTTAATTTTAGACCCACAACTAAAAGTTATGTATTTTGAAAATACATAATTTCTACAGGTGTGTAATGCTGTATGTGTACACATCTTGCATATAACAAGAAAAAAATATTTTTGTGTTAAAAATGTTGTAACCCAGCTAGGGCTTACAGCCTATGCTATTAGTCACAACCCATCTAGACATAGACTCAGAGCCTGCTTGCATGGGTTATAGGGGCTTGTTGGTAAATCATGCTTGTGGAATGGGGATTCGAGGGACGATGAGCACATGGCGCTTGGGAGGGTCCACACGGGCGATGTGTGGGAAAAATACGGAGGGGCATATTGTAGGGCCATAGGCGAGGTATGCACATACCACCCTGGATAGTATGTCGTCTAATAGAATTGCTCTTACTAGTAGTTACTCCAAATCAAACACCTTTCATCAATTATCTCATAGAAAGGAGAATGATGAATGCACCTTGCATCCTTCTACCCCATTTTATCTTGTATCATTGTTTGGACACATTATGGAGGTGAACATATTCAAACGTATTTCCATTCTTCAAACAAACTATTTCTTTTGATATTTTAGTATTGCACATATATCAAAGAGCGTGTCAATGATAATGATAGTAAGGTCACTCACCATTGTATGAGGAAAGTCCACTCTTTGTAATTATAAATATGTTGCATGGACAGTTGTACGAGGATATGATGAATGCATCATATCCTATTTATGTTTGATGCCAATCGTTGGAAAATAAGGAATAGAGAGATGCAGGTTTAAATTCCATCCCCTCTTTATATGTATAATTGTTTAAACACACCTCTTAAAGTGGTTGATTAGTTCAAACAACACAATACCATGTGATAGATTTCGGTAAAAAAAAAAAGAAAAACCATGTCATAGAACCATATTATTTGAGAGAAGGCACCAAAAGTAACAAACAAATTTTGCTTTTTTATATAGCAAACAAAGTACATAAATAGCTAGGAAATCTTAACATGAAACTTTATTCCATCTTGATCATTGTTTCTTCATCTTGCCGATCATATGTAGTTCAGAATACGAGGCACATCAACAATCTTGACTGGCTTCAGAATATAATCCTTTGCTCCTCCATCCAAGCACCCCCAATAAGGAAAAGAAGAAGGAAAATGGAGCCATATTAGGATCCACATTCTCAGGTTGAGAATCTATCAACTAAGGAAATCAAGGTATAATTCTTCATACTTACTTTCTGATCCTTTCCGGGATGTTATCAGAGGAAGCAATTATCACCGGTAGATGTGCCAGTTTAGGTGATTTCTATAAGTAAAAACAAGTCCAATTTGAACATGTAAAATACTTGGTAGAAACATTACAAAATTTATATATGATGAAAAATTAACACTATACTCCGATCCATGACAGTATTGTACGCACCTTCACTTCCATGAGTAAGTCATAGCCGGTCATCTCTGGCATACAGTAGTCACTAACAATCATGTTCACATCATGTTCCTATGTCCAACAGAGATTAATACATGTTTGTTATATGGTATGTAAATAACATTACCTAATAAACAAGTAGAGAACTTTTAATTTACCGAGTCCAAAAACATCAATGCTTGCATGACACTTTCTACTGCAGTCACTACATATATCAAACATGGAAACACTTAGTTAACAACAATCGAAAATAATGTCAAAAGATATCAAACAGGGAAATACTTAGTTAACAACAATTGAAACCATGGAAACTTGCATAACAAAGAACCTCGGACATTATGGCGCATTAAGGCCATGGAAACAACATGGCGATCAACATGGGTATCATCCACAACAAGCACATGGGGGGACGACATTGCAAACTTTCGGTGTAGAGTTACCTTGAACTGTTGTTGAGGAAAATGGACCTAGAATTCACATATTTATAGTGCAAAATTCTTAAAATCATGGAGATATTGCAAAGATATAATATCAATTCACTGGCATGGAGGTTAGCAATCATATCTCATAGTATCACCGGTGACCGTATATTTGATAATCTTGATATACTGTACAATGTATAATGACAAATGGCTTTGTCCTCTTTCGTACCTATAGAGCTATTTGTTTTTCACAAATTAATTATAGTGGCCTTGCAACAATTGTAGCTACCTAGGAGGAAAGATACAGTCTAATAAATGAGCATATATTTGATTTATCTATATTGATAAATGACTTTGTCCTATTTAATTTGCACATATTGAAATGTTTAGAACAAAGAGGCTAGTAGAAACAAAAATTGGTAACACTTTGGTTTGATAGGTATGGTACTGAATGAAAGAAAGCGAGTATTGGCGTACATGGGCATGGTTTGGCCCATTGGTCTAGGCCCACCTCGTGGAGCTTGTACCATTTCCTCTATGGTTTTTACATGACATTTTGTAAGGCCCAACTCATGCTCTTGTTTTTGCACCATCTATATGTAGGCCACCCTTAGTACCATACTATTTACACATAGTTGACTGCCAGATTGTCTGGTAAATTCACAAATATAACAACTACTGTATAATACTTGAACAAACAATTTATTGAATCAACAGTCCGGTAGATAAATATTAAAATGATTGGTACAATATTATTAGTATAACATATTACAACATTAATCAAGCCGACCCAGAGTTCTCCTCTATTTCGGCCTTCTTCTCTAGCTCGACGATCTTGGACTTGGCCTTCTCAAGTTTGGTGTTTTTATGTGAACACTGGATAAATAGTCTCCTCCTTTATGTTTTCTGATACATATATGTGAGACTTCTTGATAGATATTGTTGGAGTTCGATGACCAAAATACTTTACTGTCGTGTGCTAGCCCAACTCTTGTGATGAATGCCTCATTTATGACGATTTTGTTGTAGGATCTCATCCTTACAAATGGAACCGGCTACCATGGACCCAAGAGGACCATGGCTACCAAGTTCTTTGACGGAATACTTTCTCACCATGTGCTAGCCCAAACTTCTAATGACAAATTGCACAACGTTTGTGATGACCATGTTTTGCTACCATGACATTTTTTGTGACCACAAACTCAAGTTGCCACAAGAATCGGCCGAGCCTGAACTTTACGAGGACCTCTTGAAAATTCATCATAGATCAACGATGGATTCACTATTCGTCATAGTGAATCCATCACAGATGGCCAAATCTATTGTAGTGATATTTTTCATGGGCTATAAAGCATTCACACCATCAGTTATATAAAGGTAGGATAAGGTGGTCTTGCAATGGTGGAGCCATAAAAGTCGCAACTCACACAAATGTAAAGTTTGCAATACATATTAAGTCATTCATAGTATGAGCGTAATATGACTCATCTTGACCCATATTTTGTACAATAAAAAGCCCAATAGAGACATATTGCAACTCCCACGTACCGCGTAACATGATGTTTAGTGTCACGCGAATGCACGACATCATAGGCTAGTCTCTTTGGAACAGTGGATATACGAATTCATAAGGAATTAGTTCTAATCCTTACTACATATCCAAATAAGACATTACAATGGTACCAATAATATGAGCTGTAAACTGGTCCGCATTAACAAACAGTTACTAGAAGTAGTTCCCAACTGTCAAATAGAATCATTATGCTTGGAAAATGATTGATCCAGCAAGCTAAAAACCAAGCAGAATTATGATAGGTCCTGAACACACTAAGCAAGCAGGCAATCAAACTGGTGAAGTGAGCAAAACAAGATAAAGGAACACATTGTATGAGGCTCGTAACGATTCACTGGTTCATCCATATAATGGCCAACCACACACAGTACAAGTAACCAGGACTCCAGAATAAAAAACAACATCCACATTCTAGACTGACACATAGTCACAAACAAGTTTGATCCACTCCAATTAAAAACACAAGAAAACTTATTTGGGTCTCAAACATTTCCATCCAGTAGATAAAGCTTGCAACACTTTGCAGTAGTTCCATTCAGTATTCCACACTATTGCAAAAGCCCCTCAGCCTTCAATTCTAGTAGAAGTCAATACTGATGGAACCACCACAGCTAATTTCGACCAACACCATCAACTGATCGGTCGTGAGTTCAAACCGCCAATCCACCTAAAGTTGAAAGATTCACAATATTATTAGGATTTCAGGTTTTCAAATATGATAGCACACGGACGATGCAATCGATGGTACTGACCAGATTGAGCTTCAGAAACACCTTCCTTAGAACAGGTGAGTGCTTGACATATTGTCGTAGAGGCAAGAAATTATCGACAATGCACCATTCACCCAGGCGCAATGTTCTGAGATTCCTGAACATCGGCCTACTCCCATGTTGTTCCACGAACGTAAACTTCATATGTGCAAAGCAAAAAAAATTACATCTCTGCTATGAATACCAAAAATTTGTGGCAAAAAAGGTGATACCAAAAATTTCAAGTTATTATATACAACACTACGCAAATATGTGTCGAGGTTAAAAGTGGTATATACATTTTTTGAAAAGGAAAAGTGTTATATACATTTTTTGAAAAGGCAAAGTGGTATATACATGTTTTGAAAAGGAAGAGCAGTATATCCATTTTTTTGATAAGGCAAAGTGGTATATGTATATCATCCAAAATGAATGTTTCATGCTTTCCTTGATATGAAATAAATACTCACTATATTAATTTCTAAATAAGATGGGAAATTCATTCGCGTAAGTATGGTCACATAAAAGTGTATGATAAGTGATACCTGCAAAAAGGTTATGGAAGTAACAAAATGTCTGCAAAAAGGGATAAGTGATACCTGTCTATCAGTTGCTGTCAACTCTATGGTTGTGACATTTGTAGCATCAATGAGAGTGATTATTGCGAATGTCAGGTAAGAGTTTGTAAATGAAGAACTGCCCATTTTTTTACCCTTGATGCGCAATGAGACCAAACTCGGAGTAGAGATGCTTACATTGTTGAGAAGAGAGCAACCAATCAAATCCAAATTTTGCAGTGAACATGAAGAAATTTGTTGCACCTCCATTATACACTCTTTTAGTACCAAATTTTCCAAAACAGGGCATGCATTGTTCAGAGGATCAAATACCATCTCATTTAGAGCAGCATTAGTTAGCTCCAGAGTTTTTAGATACCGAGAACTGAATTCCACAAGTTCCGGATCCAAGTAGAAAGGTTCCCAACTTTCATACTCGGAAAATCTAACCACTTTAGCGTTGTGCTTGATAGCATGGTTGATCCAAGAACTGGCCCGGTCCACTGCAAAAGAATCTAGCTGGAATGTATCCATAGGAGCATCAAGATGGTCGCGGCTTAGCAATAGTTTGTCAATAGAACTACTAAATTTTTCCCTATCCAGGCAAAACCAATTTATATCAAGCTTGATCGACTGCAAGCAAGTCCACTTGTTGACCCACCAGTGGGATAGGACACTGGTGCGCACTGCCTCCTTCATCAACAAGAAGGACATTATGTAGTGGATCAGATCGTTCGGGAGTTCGCTGATCCTATCTTTTCCACAGGGATGGGAGGGTTCCTTGTGGCCTGCAGTGTAGAAGTGGATACTGAGTTACTTAAATTCAGTGATAACAAGTTTTGACATTACATGCTTCTTAGGGTAGGTACATGATCTTAGAGAACCACACAAACAACTCGTAACAAATTTACAGTTTTTATGCATTCTTATGTCTAACTTCACAGAGATATTTCTATCTTAAATGCATTTTACATAGATGCTAAAACATTGCCCTAGCATAACTTTGAGTTTTTCTTTTTAGAAAAACAGTAAGGAGGTGAGGCTCACACATCGATCATGTGTTGCATAAGAATAACAAATATTCATGGTTTTGCACCAAAATTACCAATGTGTAAAGAACGAAAACATCAAAACTGCTTTAACTCAAACATGGGAATCGGGTTGTGGATTTGCAAATTTTATTCGCATATATTTTTCATGTATAAACCAGTCCAGAAGATTGGAATCATGTGTAGACTATGGAGAAAATTCATCATGTAGTCACCATAAAAAAAAGTACTAGTGTTCAAATTTTCAAGAACTTACTTCTAGATGATATCCCCTGACCATTTCCTTCTGCCTGGATAATTTGACCCTGCTTATTCTTCCGATGGAGCAAGACAAATGAAGGGGTTGAAGCTTGCTGACGAATATGTAGAAAATTATTCAACATCACAGGATATGAATCATCCAAATCGCCTTTTATTAGACTAATCCTCCGTAGGTAATCACGCTATGTAGTGCGAGAAAGAAAAATTATGAGAACTTTTATTAAAACTTAACATCCTATATTGAGCCTTAACTTTATGAATACCAGAGAAAGCATACAAAGATAGCAAATAGAGCATGTCCGCAATCTAGCAAGCCAAGAATCAGTGCATATATTATTGAATGGTGAATGAACCGAAACAAAGTACTTAGGTTACGAGGATAAAATCAATATATTATAGAATTTATCTAGAGATACACATATATAAGCCAATAAATTCGAAAGGGTTGACTTCTATCCACTATATATAAAAAATTAAATTGAAAGGGGAACGCAAATATTTGGAATTGCGTATGAACAAACACTTTAATTAAATACAACCTGAGTCCTAGTGTCTTCTGCGCTACAATAAAGGAAGAGTAATTAAACATTTTTAATTAGATTGACAAAATTTGCATGGAACATCTTGCAACCATATGTTTTCAAGTAAGATGGTCATCTTAATGGTCTCACTCAATTGTTATAGATATAAGTAGTTCTAGACTTCTCGGCAATAAGTTGTACTCGTTCAGGAGCTTTCAGACTTTGCAATACCAGCAGATGAGTAGAAGTGATACTATTAAGATTAACATTATTATGTGCATTAAGATACATAAAAATAAAAATTAATACCTAAGGAAATTAGATTGCATAAAAAACTATTAAGAACAAACCGTCGTACAAAGTCAATAGCAATTTTGCAGATTCTCTCCTCTATTCTGGCAGCAACTTTATGAAGATCAATCAATGTTGTAGAAGTAGTTGTTTGCAATTTCATCTCCAGGCTGAACAATCTGCAAACAGAATGCCGAATATTAATATGATATATTTGATATTTCACTAGGGTACTTCCAACCTAAATAATCCAAAATGTGGTTCTAATATAACAAACACTAAAAAGGCAAGCAATTGAAGATTATGGGTTGGATGCCTTCATGCAAGAAATACATGCATGCTATATATTCAATGTTTGAGAAATGAATGTTTGCTAAAGTAACATGTTTGGAATTTTAGATACATTCTCATAAATACTGAAATATCATTTGCCCAACAAGAAGTGTCATCTCTTAGCAATTTTGTGCCATCATGCATGCTAAGAGTTTGGAGGAGAGCATCCATAACCAATAATGATGAATTATAAATACTACAAACAAAACAAGAAGGACATGTGAACATGGGGCCATCTTTCTTCTAACTTTTACCACCTACATCCACCCCCACCCCCACCCCCCACCCCCCCAAAAAAAAACCTAAACCTATAAGTGTTATGTACTAACATATTTTTGCTTTTTTTCTGGAGTAGCTACATCATCTCATATATTTTTGGTTTGTAAGGTGGACTCAGTTACACAATTGCAGAACCAACACCATGACTTCTCCAGCTCTCCTCCCCCAGTTCTCCTTCCATGACTTCCAGTTCTCTTCCAACAATCATCTTAAGAGTTTTAACACCTACTACCTCTGTCCCATAAAAATTGAATTTCAACCTTCGAACCTTTGTCCCATAAAAATTGTATTTCTACTAATGTGGGACCCAACAAATTGATTACATCAAAATATGTTTCCTTGTAATCTCCCTTCCTTCCATCACATCTCTATTCCATTGTCTCAATCTTCCTTTTAATCAAGTTTATATATGGAATGTGTGCATGTAATTTGTTCATTAAATAAGTTATTGTGGTTATTTGTCTCTCCTCCTAATATGTTAATTCTCTAGAAATACAATTTTTATGGGATGGAGGTAGTAATTAAATAAGCTGGCCAAAAATTTTGAAAGACATATTAGATTAGGAGCATAACTAAAACACTAGTCCATAAAGCTCAGACCCATGCAAGGAGCTGGCAACCTTAGTTCATTTTCTTTTGGTGATGAATCATTAACTAGGGTCATTTTCTAAATATGAAACAACTTACCTTTTATAACCAACAATGTTTTGAGTAATCAAAATACAAAGGTTTGAATCCAACCAACAACGTTTTACCAAGAATAACAATGATTTTTAGGAGATCTAGGCCTGTAGCAGGGTTAGAGCCAGAGCCGAACCAAACACTACTAGATCCTAAGTTTTCTAAAAGTGAAGTGCATGGATTTGCTCTAGAAAATATGCAGAAAGGGTGGAGCTAACTTTTTCGGATCCACAACTTCAGCTCCATATAAGATTTGGAGCTTTACCAAACAGATCTAATTGTTACTTACATCTAGAAAACATCATATTGGATCTGACTACCGGTATGATGATTCATTAGATCATTAACAAGTATAGCATGGATGATGATTTCCAATCTTCATAAACTGTCATCAATTAAAAACTAAGTAATCAATTTCTCATGGCAAAAGAAGAACAGGGGAAGAGAGAGAGAGAGAGAGGAGAGAGACGAGGGGGAGCACTTACATATCTTGTTTTACCCTATCGCGGATACACTGGCCAAGGCGGGTCCTCCAGTCGACACCTTCCTCGATGATTCCTAACTCGTCCATGGTGCTGACCAACTCAAGTCAACTCAAGTCTTTTGCTTCTTTGCTTTCGTTCGGCAGAAGAAGTGCTTAGGGATGGGGAAGAACAATGAGATGTCGAGGATAAAGGCAGAACTGAACCTTATAAGCTTTAGTTGTTAGCGGATCCACAAAAGAAGTAACGCTTCCGTGGGAGAAGGGTATGGCTCACATGACATGACAACATTGCCTAGCTTATAACACGGGAGAAGGATATGGCCCACATGACTTGGCAACATCACCTAGCTTATAAAATGTGAGGTAGCTTCTAGAACCTCAATAAAAACCTATACTTTGTGGCAGTTGACATCCAATATCTAGGGGTAGAAAGATCGAGACCAAAAATTAAACCCAAAATAGCCAAGACAAAACCAAAAAAAACCCGAATTATTGGTCAACCTTCCCTACCCGGTCTCAGGCTTGCAAAGGCCAATTCTTTGTTCAGTTTGTTTGGGTTTTGCATAGGGTATACGGACTACTATTCTATTTACACCTTATTCGAATCCACTCCTCATTCCTCGGCCTGTCCTTGTGTAGTTGTGTTCCGTCAACTGCCGCAACCGACACCCCTTCCTCCATTCCAATACTTCTCTCCCTGTTCTTCCCACCTCAGAATTTCTTGGGCGTGCCTCCTCGGCTTCAATCCTATCTTGGGTGTGCCTTCCTGGTTGGGCAGCCCCAAGTGGCCTCCATTCCCAGCCAGCCACCGCGTCTCATCCTGTCTCTGCATCCACCTCCACCTCTAGTCGTGATACCCTCGTCGATCCGCCGCTGCCTCTACAATGGGGTGGAAATGGTGGGGGAGAACTGGAGCTAAGGGTCTAGCAGTTGGTAGGTTATGCCCACGATGGTAGGTTATGGCCAGGATGGTGCCTCTCCACTCTGCATGTTGCAGCTTGCAAGGGCCTATCCCCTCCGTGCAATCGCATCTTCGCACTGCTACCAGCAAAGGCGGCCACAACAGCCAATGGTGGCCATCTCCTTGGGAGAGAGTCAGAAGTCCACGTGAAAGACGAGCACCACATCTGGACCTATCTGCTTGTAAGTGTGCAGTTTGCCTGCATGCAGTCCTACATGGTATATGAGTGTTCTGGTTTGGTCGGTAATACTGAGAACAAAGACTGAACTATTGGTTACCCAAATATCGATTCACACATTTGTGCTGACAAGTGATCAGTCTTCCATTTTGAAAGACCAAAAAGACCGGACTGAATTATCGGTCATGATCAAACACCCACCCCTAGCAATATCTATCAACAAGAAGTTGTATTCTAAAGTGGATCTTATATGATAGTACATTGTGGTGATTTAAAACAAAAAGGAAAAGATTGAGATTAATTTATCCAGAGGTATTTCTTGAATATGTTTTTAACCCGGAGCTACAAAGCAGGACGTTTCCACCCAAAGAATAGCTAGAGTCACCATAGTTGGCCACCCCAACACACCATAGTTGGCGTCACGCATTCATCTGCATGCACATCGTGCGTTGCCATTGAGTTGTCTACAAGCTGACACAATATCATCATCCAGGTTGACAACATTGCCATAGTGAATATAGATCTACTACTGCTACTAGTGTTATTCTCCTATACCTCTTCCAAAAACTAACGAAATGGAACTGGAGAGACCGACACGTGACGCGATGTGCATGCGAACGAACGTGCACCAGTCGCTCCCCTAGCACATAATATGCGGGGCACGTATACCACAAGTGGATGCCACGTTACAAGGGATACCATGAGCTAGTTCAAGGTGAAATTTGGACTATGATTAATGTGTAGCGACGTACCTCAAACTACTCTTGTGAAAAGCCATATTTAATCATGTCAAAGAAAATGCATATAGGTAGGAGTTGGTTTACTGGCTAACTAGCTATTCTTGCTTTAATCTTTTTGAAAATCAAATCACGCCCCGATACAAACAAAGACATATATTTAAAAAAAAGATGCGGTTACATTCCGTGTGGTAGAACTTATCAACTCGAGTTAAGTTTTGGACTTTGACATTATTAGGACGTAACTACGCGGGGGTGTGTGAGCATGAGTCTTTTCTCCTTTTTTGCAAAATTCACCAACGTTGCACAAAAGATATTTCTTTACCCATCACAAGCAAAGCGGATTGCTCTCGCTTCATACTAGTTCCCTTCAACAAATTTTGCCAACTTTTCAAATGAACCGATTCCCTCG
Organism: Oryza punctata; assembly: GCA_000573905.2. Lineage (NCBI taxonomy): Eukaryota > Viridiplantae > Streptophyta > Magnoliopsida > Poales > Poaceae > Oryza > Oryza punctata. The sequence goes on along the minus strand of CM002495.2, from coordinate 18,562,992 downwards.
GTTTTAAAGTACAAACATTTCAAGTATAATCGATTGACAGGAAAAAAGCTAAAATCATGTGGTTTTGTGTTGAAAAAAAAATCACAAGGATAAGATTAACAACTCGAGGAATGACATTTATTCGTGGATTGAGTATACGTCGGGCATCCTCTGCCAATTTTCAGATTTCAGCGGGTGATGCCGTGATATGGGATACTATCTGAAACTAAAAGTGATCACCGACGATCGAATTTTTCTTTTCAGAAATTTAATCGCCATATTAAAAGCACTCCGTATCCTGTATGTTCTAGTCAATATCTCCCGTACAATTTATACACAAACAAACGTAAAAAAAAAAAAAAGACAAATTATTACGCAAAATTCATTGTAGTTTCTACCAAGAAAGAACATTTTCTAATCCCTACGACTATCCTAGCTAATTAATGAGCTGATCACTTGACACGCCAAAGAATCCAATTAATCATCAACAGTGGGCTAATGGTGCACAACTGTTCTCACACGGGAAGCCGGAGCAGCATCTCCGATCTGTGCGCGCTCCGGCTCGGCGCGAGAAGGCACCCACTGAACCGCTCCTCGCCGCCGTCCACCTCGTGTTCCGGCAACCTGTCGCGGCGCCGGTACGCCTCCTCCACGTCGTCGAGGATGGCGGACACCTCCGCCATCCGCGGCCGGCTGCGCCCGTCGTTCGCCACGCACGCCAACGCCACCCTGGCTGTCCGCGCGAGCAGACGGGACTCCGCCTTGTGTGTCGGCTTGCCGGTGCGCTCGTCGAGCACCTCGGCCAGCGCTGGCGGGCCAGCGCGTATCAGTGGGAGCGCCCAGTGTGCCAGCCGGCCGCCGTCCCATTGCCGGCCGGTCAGGAGCTGAAGGAGCACCGCGCCGAACATGTAGACGTCGTTCTCCGCGCGGGCGTCTAGGCGGCCGTGGTCGTCGCCGTCGTCGTTGTGGAGGAAGGTGGACAGCCCGTAGTCGCTGACTCTGACGCCGTAGGGGCCATGCGCCGCGGCGGCCGCGTCGACGAGCACGTTGCGTGGCCGAACGCGACCGTGCGCCACGCCGTGCGCGTGCAGGTGCGCCAGCCCGCGCGCCGCGCCTGCGGCGACCGCGGCGCGCTCCGGCCACGACAGCTGCGGCGTGTCATGCGCCGGCGCCTCGGTGCCGTGGTAGAGGAGGGCGTCGAGACTGACCGACCCGGCGGACGCCCGCTCCACGATGAGGACGCGCTCGCCGGGGCCCTCGGAGAGGCCGACGATGCCGGCGAGGTTGGGGTGAGGCGGCACGGCGAGCGACCGGAGCGCGGCGGGGAACCGTCGGCCGCCGGGCTCCCCGAGCACGAGGTACGGCCGCATGCGCTTTGCGGCGAGCCCCGGCGCCGCCGCGTAGACGGTGAAGTGCCTCCCCTGCCCGATCATCCTGCTCGGGTGGAACCCGTCGGTGGCGCGCTCCACATCGGCCAGCGGGACCACCGGCAACGGCGCCACCGCAACCGCAACCGCACCACCGTCGCCATCGCCACCACCAGCGCCACCGCCCGCTCTCGCCACGCGCTTCTTGCGCCAGAGCAGGAACAGCGCGACGGCCAGCGCCACGACCGCCGCGGCGGCGACAGCGACGACGGCGTGGTGGACGGCTTCCTCGACGGACTCGCGCATGGCCGAGCTAATCAATGGATCAGAGCTTCGCCGCCGCCGCCGCCGCCGCCGCCGGGAACATGGACGAACGGGCGTGGCGCGGTGCGCGTCGGTGTCACCTGAGAGAGATTAATTAGAGATGTTTCGTGAGCGGATTTTCAGTGGGATTAAGTAGCACGCTAAGTGACACGTACGTACGTGATTAAACTAAACATGGGTCAAATCTGCTATGCGTACAATGGGAATAGCCGAAGTGAGTGTCATTGTGTCAATAGAATTCCCACCCAAAATATTTATTGGGTGGCTGACATGGTTTGAATGGTTGGTATGAATTGGTTTTACCAGAAATACTTATAGGTATCATGCTATTATTTTTCCTGGTGCTCTCTAGTATCTTCTAAAGGCGAAAACAAATATAATTATTATAGATAATTTTAATGAAATTTGGTGAGTAGTCAAGCTTATTTATTGTGTTGTACATATAGAATTTATATTTCTGATTCGCACTTGCTACTTGTGTCTCATTGTAGTATTTCTTTTTGCTTGTTTGTTAGTTTCTGCATTTGAACCCCAACAGATATCCCATTAAGAATGTCCCACTAAGAATATCTAGGTTAACCTCTGAATGATGCTGGTGTGATCTTGCTATAAATTAACAAGATTTAGAACTTCTGGTTGCACACGAGGGATTCATGTACAAGAACTTGCCAAGTTCTATTTTTTAGTCCAGCCAAAACATCATGTTCTAATCCAACAAATTTAAATGCAAAGATTGCCCTCTGCCTCCCTAGAAAACATATTGATTTCGGATTCTTATTAGAAACTTCGGAAATTTGTGAAAACATAAGCGGAAGGATCATTAATTGGAAATAAGTTTACTTACAACACATTTTGAACTTAAAGAAAAACTTTGAGCCTGTTATTATCTAGCTATCTGTTCAGACTTCAATGTGTGCATTGGAGAGAGATAATTAAACAGAGATGATCATGGCCATTTTATGATAATGTAGTCAAGTGCAGTTGTGCAAGTAGCAAATCATAGCAGTAGGGCGGGGTTTGGATACCCAATCGTACGTCAACCCTGGACCAAATTCATGTTAGGAATTGGAAGTTTGTATTTTTATGTTTGTGTTCATGCACCCAACACTTGAAACAGGTATTAGTGGTTATAACTAACGTGATCCAGTGGAGTTTATTAAGGGCAGAGCAGGTAAAGGGAACTGATTGTTGTTAACTTCGCTCTGAAGATCATATGTCAGCGAAAGAACAATACTACAAATGTGAACTTTTTTTTCGTGAGAACTTCGTTGAACAAACAAGGTATAAACATGCCAAGTTTCTTATTTGATCCTCCCTTGGTTTCCGAAGTTCACACCATGAGAACAACGACGAGAAATGACTTCGAAACATGGGGAAATTTAACGAATTTGTCTTATTTTTCTTTGAGTTAGGACTTGTGATTCAGTGAAAAATGTGTTTCACGCATATAACCCATCTGACCATCTCTAGTATTTTTTTATGAATTTAGATAACCTTTATATCCTATTTTGATGGATTTTTACTATTAATGGCTTGATGGTTTTCACGGATATGTTCACACGATACATCCCAGTGTTGATATCTTGGTAACAACATAGAGTTCTTTTATAAAAAAAAACAGATAGAGCAAGCCCCTACCAGGGACTTTTTTTCTAGCAGATATATTTTGCCCATATTGTTCAACAAGAGTAGTATGTATTTTCTAGAACAAAGTTTTGCTCAAACAAAGATTATAAAATTCAACCTTGAAACTAATTAGAAGGATCCTAATATTTGTAAGATGTCCTACTTCCCTATTAAGATTTTGGATGGGCTGATTATGGGCCGGTTTGGCCGCTCAGGGGCCAATCAAGCCTCAGAGAGCAATTATAAAGGCAGTGGCAGATGACTTCAAGGGGATCGATTGAATAAAATGGCAATGGCAAACTAGTTTATTTCTCTCTCCTTCATTGCTTCTTCTTCTTCCTACTAGGCTCCACTACTTCCTCTACCTCTCCCTAGAACCTTCTAGAAGCTTGTAACCCTTAGCTACCTTCCTCAATTGCATTGGATATTGTTGCTGTTTGTATTTGTTGAAGTGGTTGGCAACCTTTCCTTGTTTGCGACATCCTATATAATCCTATACGATCCTCTCCTTCCAAATGATCCAAGATACTTTTCCAATGAACACAATATGTCCGTGCATTTTCTAAAAGATTGTACTATTTTTCAGCTATTCAGGGATCATATCTCTTGACATACCAGTACACGGTTGCACCTAAATATCCATGGTCGGGCAAGAGCAATCCCCTTGGGAAAACTTAAACAGCCCCATACCTATATCGTGCATCAGTTCACTATGTCTCAGTACGCTCAGTACCTTCACAGTTCATAGTTTGCATAAAAGAGAACACCTTAGAAGAATCCATAGGGAGGAAGAGTTCACCATGAGAAAGGAAGTCCGCGAGATGAGGATCACATGCAGAGAATTGCTAGATATTGCCAGACAAACAGCATCGTTGTGGTTAGGACCCGCTCACACTAATGTTTTCTCCTTCTCCCACAAAAATCATTCACTTGTGCGTTCATCCCACAAAGCCATAATATAGTTCCTTGTTGTCGCTACTCATTCTTTCAATCTATTTTGGATCTAGCACCACACAATCTTGAACAACAAACCTGTCAGTTTGCAAGGAACTATTCGAAAACAAGAATGTCACTATTGGCTTCTCGGCAAATGCTCAATCCTATGTTTGACTAACAAAGGAAGTAATTAAAGTTGCTTTAATTGTTATATCTCAATGTGAAATCAAGCATGAAGTCTTAGGAAGATCTTATACAACTTACTCTTGCAATCCTATCCTAGGTATTACGAAGAATACTGTATTACTGATTTTTTTTTAATTATTAAATATAAGGTTTTTGTAAAGAGCAGTACTAACTCAGTTACAGTTGGAACCAAGACTAAGTTAATGGTTGGTTGTAAAAGAGACTATTGCATACAAATCGACAACAAGAAGATTTAGAAAATATTGCAGCCACCAACAAAGTTTATAAAGATTCCCTCAAAAAAAACAAAGTTTATAAAGAATTGTTAGGACTATAGATCGCCTAGGGTTTAGACCGGTAGGAGTTCTTTCCTCTTGGTGTTCTTATGGTGACAATGTGCGAGAGAGAGGGGTAGAGATACCGACCTGTTGATGTTGAGGAGGAGGAGGAATCGCCGGCCATCCTTGTTGCCGTAGGTGCTTGAGGTGGACGGCGTCGAGCTCGCGGCAGTGGTCGTTCCGGCGAGGTTGTGGCGCGGCGGTGACGGTCTTCCCGTCACTGGCTGCGCCCCCTTGATCGGTAGGGTTTTAGGGTTTGTGGGTGGAGTGGCGACGGCAGCGAACCTCGTGTCGTGTGTCGCCCCGGCCCCCACCCTCTCTTTATATGTGGCGCAGTGTGACGGCGCCCACCAGCCATTGGGCTGGGCGCCCCCGATCGGGGCGCGTGTCAAGGCCCGTTGAGCCGTTGGGCTCAACAGAGAGAGATCTATCTAACATTCTCCCCCTTGATCTCACTATTGCTTTTAACCTTTTCTATTCCATCACAGATTTGCGAATAGAGCATATTTCATCGTCACGGTTAATCACCGATAGATTTAACAGCCACTATACACGTCTCCATTCTGAAACAGATACTTTACTTTTGGGCCCTTTAGTCCAGGATTCATAAGGCTTCCCTTAAACCCATGCTGGCTACATGTTCCTTGAACACGTTGGGTGGTAGGCCTTTCGTGAGCGGATCCGCGAGCATCCTTTCTGTTCTATTGTGCTCGAGACTAATTGTTTGATTCCGGACTTTGTCTTTCACAACATAGTACTTTATGTCAATGTATTTGGCAGCACCACTTGACTGATTGTTGTGAGCGTACATTACTGCGGGTTCGTTATCGCAGTATAACTTTAGTGGTTTCTCAATACTGTCAACCACCTTTAAACCGGGTATGAACTTCTCTAGCCAGTTCACCTGCCCCGTTGCCTCATAGCATGCTATAAACTCAGCATACATAGTAGACCCTGCAGTGATAGTCTGTTTTGAGCTTTTCCATGAAATAGCTCCTCCTGCCAGGGTGAACACGTATCCCGATGTTGACTTTGTGTTATCTTTTGCAAAGTCAGAATCTGAGTACCCCACTATCTGGAGCGATTCTGATCTTCTGTAAGACAGCATGAGGCCTTTTGTTCCTTACAAATAGCGCAAGACTTTCTTTACTAATTTCCAGTGCTCTGGGCCTGGATTACTCTGAAATCTGCCAAGTAACCCGGTAACAAAAGCCAAGTCAGGTCGTGTGCACACTTGCGCGTACTGTAGGCTTCCTACAGCTGACGCATATGGCTTTGTTTTCATTTCATCGAGCTCATACTGATTTCTGGGACATTGCGATGGCCCATACTTTTCTCCTTTCACTATAGGAGCAGGTGTAGCACTGCATTTGTACATGTTGAATTTCTTTAATACCTTTTCTATATATGTCTTCTGAGAAAGTCACAATGCATACTTTGTTCTATCTCGGTGAATTTCTATGCCCAAAACATATGAAGCCTCACCGAGGTCTTTCATGTCAAAGTTTGAGGACAAGAATTTCTTTGTTTCCTGCAGTAGACTAACATCACTACTAGCCAGTAGAATGTCATCCACGTACAGAACTAGGAAAATGAATCTCCCATTCTTAAACTTTGTATAAATACAGTTGTCCTCGATATTCTCTTGAAACCCAAATTTCTTTATTGTCCCATCAAACTTCAAGTACTACTATCTCGAAGCTTGTTTTAATCCATAAATGGATCTCTTTAGACGGCATCCCATATTTTCATTTCCTTTCATGACAAAACCTTTCGGCTGTGCCATGTATACTTTTTCCTCCAAATCTCCATTTAGAAATGCCGTTTTTACATCCATCTGATGTAATTCCAAATCATAATGTGCCACTAGTGCCATTATAATCCTGAAGGAATCTTTACAAGAGACTGGAGAAAACGTCTCATTGTAATCAATCCCTTCTCTTTGCGTGAAGCCTTTTGCCACAAGGCGCGCTTTAAACTTTTCTATATTCCCTCTGGAGTCATATTTGGTTTTGTAGACCCATTTACAGCCTACTGTTTTGGCTCCTTTAGGAATTTCTTCTAAATCCCAGACATCATTTTGTTTCATTGATTTCATTTCATCTTTCATGGCTTCCAACCATTCAGATGAGCGAGCGCTTCTCATGGCCTCTTCATATGAAGTGGGATCATCCTCCATATGTGACTCTTCTATATTATAAACTTGATAGTCATCACGGATAGCCGATCTTCTGACTCTTTCAGACCTTCTAGGGGCCTGCTGTTCTGGCACATTATCTGTTTGAGGCTGTTGCAGCTCCTCCTCTGGTGTGGCAACTGTTTCTGTTGGATCCTGCTGAACAGGTTCCTCACTTTCATTTGTTGTTGCCACAGGAAAGGTCGCAACAGGTGTTGGTACTGCAACGTCATGCATTGCAGGCACAACATCAGCAGGTAGAGAGAAGAAAGGCTCTTGAATTGACGGAGCGGGTACAAACACCGCCCTCTCCTCAAGATCAATTTCTCGAACTACCGAGCTCCCCTTAATCATTTCGTCTTCCAAGAAGACGGCGTGTCTCGTTTCCACAAACTTTGTATAACTGTTTGGACAGTAGAAACGATAACCCTTTGATCTTTCAGGATAACCAATAAAATGGTAGCTCACTGTTTTGGGATCCAACTTCCCAATGTTTGGGTCAAATACTTTAGCCTCTGCAGGACTCCCCCACAGACGGAGGTGAGCTAGCGAGGGTACTCTTCCTGTCCATAGCTCGTATGGTGTTTTGGGCACCGATTTGCTTGGAACTCTGTTGAGAATATGAATAGCGGTTTTTAACGCCTCCATCCATAAACCCAATGGTAGGGTGGAGTAGCTCATCATGCTGCACACCATATCCATGAGGGTACGGTTACGCCTTTCAGCTACCCCATTCTGTTGCGGTTCGCCCGGTGTTGAATATTGGACTACTATGCCATTCTCTAGCAAGAACCTTGCAAAAGGTCCAGGGACTTGCCCATAAGGCGTATGTCGACCATAGTACTCCCCCCACGGTCAGATCTTACTACTTTGATCTTTATATCATGCTGATTTTCAACTTCAGCTTTGAATATCTTAAATTTATCCAATGCTTCTTATCGCTCTTTTATTGGATAAATATAACCATAACGGGAGTAATCATCTGTGAGTGTTATGAATGAGTCATAGCCATCCACACTTTTCACAGGAAAATGGACCACAAATATCTGTGTGAATGATCTCTAAAATTCCTGTGCTTCGTTTTACACCTTTTTTGATGCTCTTTACAAATTTTCCTTTAATGCATTCTACGCATTGTTCTAAGTCTGAGAACTCCAATGGAGGAAGAATCTCATTCTTAACTAGTCTCTCAATTCTTCCCCTCGAAATATGGCCTAAACGACAGTGCCATAATTTCGATGAGACATTAGGAGTTCGCTTTCTTTTTTCTTGTTTTCTTTTGTCAACGAGGACACAACATTCACATTCTCAGAAAGAGATAACAAATAAAGCTCGTCTTGCAACACAGCAAGACCAATACATTCATTATTATGTCATAGTTCACATTTGCCACTTCCAAAGCGACAATCATATCCATCGGAATCCAATTTGGATACACTTATCAAGTTTCTTTGCAAAGAAGGAACATAAAAAACATCTTTAAGTAACAGTGTGAAGCCATTCGGGAGCCCTATGGGAAGGTCGCCAATAGCTTCAACTCTTTCTTCAACTCCATTTGCAACTCTAATGGAGCTTTCGCTTCTTTGCGTAGTCCTCGTCGAACGGAATGCCTTTAAACAATTACAAACATGAATAGTTGCTCCAGAATCAATCCACCATGTGGATCTGGAATAACCAACATAATGAGATTCATTTACAAATGTAATAATGTTCTCACCTCTCTTAGCCATGATCATTTTCAAAAAGTCAGGACAATCTTTCTTGTAGTGTCCTGTCTTCTTGCAGTGGAGACACTGATCCTTTTCAACAGCAAACTGTTGTTGTTGAGGCAGATGCTGGGGGGGCTGTTTTGCTTTGGAAGGAGACTTTGGGTTCTTTCTTTTGTTATCCTTAACATAGTTGATGGAGCCACCATGTGCCTCCTTAATCCTCTCCTCCTCTTGCACACAATTTGCAATGAGCTTTTCAAAGCTCCATTTCTCTGGACTTATATTGTAATTGACAATAAAATTATCAAATAGCTTTGGCAGTGAGGCCATAACCAGATGGACTAGAAAGTCATCTGTTATACCCAAGTCCATTGGCTTCAACTTGGAAGCAATGTTGCTCATCCTAAGGATGTGCTCTCTCACACCACCTCCATGATACCTCTCTGTCACAAGCTGTTTGATCAGCTGTGTAGCATATGTCTTTGAAGAACCAGTGAACTGGCTCTTTATTCTCTCAAGGTATTCAGAGACGGTGTCACATTCAGGGATTGAGCCCAATATAGTTGGCACAATCGTGTTCTTTACCACAGCCAAGCATTTCTTGTTGGCTAAGGACCATTTCTTATGTTCTATGTCATATGACATGACAAGGGGAGCATTGTCCCTCTTTCTCTTTTCCCACTCAGCATCTGACTCTTTTTCACCTCTGATGAGCTCAGCAGGTTCTATAGGACATGGGGTAGTCAACACCCAGTCCACCTCTCCCAAGATAAAAAGCAAGGTCGAGTTTTCTTTTCCATTCATTGTAATTGTCTCCTTTTAGGGTCGGAATGTCTTTAATACAACCCATCAAGGAGTAACCACCTGAAATGATCATGTATAATGAGAACAAAATTAACATTAAAATGTTATGTATTAAGTCTATATCACCGTTGGGCAGAAATTAGACATAATACATAGCGCCATAATTATAACATTGCAATTATCAACGTTGGTCTGAAAATTACAATATTATAACACATAATTAATGCTCCTAAAATTAAATTCTCCCGTTGGTTCGAATTTTAATTTTAGAAACACTAATTTTCATCAATTTTGTCTATTTGCAGCGGAAGATCTATGTAAAATTCTTTAATTTTACTCTCTTGTAAAAATTATCCCGTTGGTTCAAATTTAAACAGAGGTAAAACATGCAAAAACAATTAAAAGTTCTATTGAAAATTTGCATGAAAATTGATCAAAATTAAATAGAAAAAGGCTTTCTATACTTTTGTCTGTTTACTGTCTGGCAGGTACCTGAAACAGACTTGGGATCTTTCTCCTTTTCTTTATTTTTCGGCCCGAGGGATGAAAAACGGACTTCTATCCGGCGGCCTTTTCGGCCTCTTTTGGCGCGGGCAGGCGCGCCCCCCTTCCCCCAGGCCGCAACGTGGGCCTGGGCCGGGAAACCGCCCCCCGCGCGGGCGCCTCTTGGGCCAAAAACCGGCCCGGTCGTTGTCGGCCGTCCGATCGGCTAGGGTTTGATCGGACGGCCGCGCGGGGAGATCAGCCAGAACAAAAACCCCCTCGGTCGGCACGCCGAAAACCCTAGCCGCCGCCTGTGCGCCATGCGCCCGAGCAGAACGGCGCCGCCGCCGGCCGTCCTCGCCGCCGCCAGCCGTCCTCTTTTCCTCTTCTTCCTCCCCGCTCCCCCACCGTCTCTAGCCCCACTGAGTGAGAGAGAGAGCCGCGGCCGAGGTTGGAGGAGAAGATGGCGCCGCTGCGGGCCCCCTCGCCGGCGCGCGCGTGCACCCACGGGTGCGCGCACGGCCGTCGAGTGGCTCCTCGGCGGCGGCCCGAGCTCTTTTCTCTCCCGAGCGACGCGACGCCGGCGGTGTGCTTTGCCCGTCCCCCATGGCCGGCGGTGGCCGGCGGTGAGGTAGGGTTTTTGTTTGCTTTTCTTTTCTTTTCTTTTTCCTAACCGATCTAAAGCAATAGGGTGCATAGCTCTGATACCATTGTTAGGACTATAGATCGCCTAGGGTTTAGACCGGTAGGAGTTCTTTCCTCTTGGTGTTCTTATCGTGACAATGTGCGAGAGAGAGGGGTAGAGATACCGACCGGTTGATGTTGAGGAGGAGGAATCGCCGGCCATCCTTATTGCCGTAGGTGCTTGAGGTGGACGGCGTCGAGCTCGCAGCAGTGGTCGTTCCGGCGAGGTTGTGGCGCGGCGGTGGCGGTCTTCCCGTCACTGGCTGCGCCCCCTTGATCGGTAGGGTTTTAGGGTTTGTGGGTGGAGTGGCGGCGGCAGCGAACCTCGTGTCGTGTGCCGCCCCGGCCCCCACCCTCTCTTTATATGTGGCGCAGTGTGACGGGGCCCACCAGCCATTGGGCTGGGCGCCTCTGATCGGGGCGCGTGTCAAGGCCCGTTGAGCCGTTGGGCTCAACGGAGGGAGATCTATCTAACAAGAAAATGATATATGCTACACATACCACATTTTTTCACATTTTTCCCTTGTGGTAAGCATTTGTTTGCCACACACTTTTATGCTCCAAATTTGTTTTCTGGCACACTTCTGGCATGTTTTTGCTACAAAATACGTGCGGTAAGATTTAGCTAAAACTTTTTTTAACTCCATTTGCCACACTTTTGGTATGTTTTAGCTAGAAAATGTGTTCATGACATATGGGTCTAAGAGTAAAGAAAGTATGCCATGCTTCGACACCACCATCCTTTTGTTTTATTCTGTCTCCCTTCTCCCTTTTATTTTCTGAAACACATCTAGCTAGGCCCACCCTTGGCGACCATACACTACCGCTTACTCCAGCCTAGTCTACTTGGTATTTTAGCATTGTCCATACATGTGTGTGTTCTTCTTGTTTGACTCAGTCCTTTGCTCTGCAGCGACTAGACCGATGGAAGCGGCTGACCAGGACCAGGAAGAGGAGCGTCGCCAAGATGGCCAGCCCTCATCAGCTGCTCCACATGGTGAGGGTTTTACCTTCTCGTATAGTCCATCCTAAAATCGATTGCTCTTCTCCTCTCCAACTTTGATTCTTTTCTCTTTGCCACGCGCGCGGCACACCCAGATGGTCTGTGTTCTTCTCACCTGATCATGGAGGAGTTCGTGATGGGCAACCACACGCGACTCTTGTCTTTCCTGTGGATCACCACGGAGCTCACTGTGTCATCACCGCTCTTCGCAAAGCTCTCCACGCTCTTCTCCTACGACGTTGTGTGTCTCGAAAGCCTGGCACACGCCCGTGGTCACGGTCGAGACCGGCTTTGTGTCGTGGTGTACAGGCTCCGCGGCATGCAGTGTACAGCTGGGTACCGTGGCTCTGCCTCCGCCACCTCCCCGTCGTTGACCCCTTCACCACCTCACTGCTACAGTGCAACCATCTGCCAACTCCTTTACTAGTGTTACTTGAAGTTGAAGATAAGCATGATAAGGTGGGTCCCACTTGTCAGTCTCTAAAGCCTAGGGATATTTTTGTCTGTATGAAAGTATGGTTTGGAAAAACCTGGTTCACCTGTGTCCCAGACCTATATAATAGCATGGTTCAAATTTTACAAAATATCGATGGCACCCGACCGATATCGCAAATAGTAGAGATATTTTTTTTCAATTGAGCAAAGTTGCAATGGCATGGATTCAATTAACCCTTTATTATTTTTTTTAATACATCACCATACACCGCTCACTCCACCCTAGTCTACTTGGTATTTTTTGCATTGTCCATACATGCCCAAACCGCAAGTAACACCACTGCCTCTTGTATTCCTAGTGCCGGTACCTCCATGAAGCATAAAAATACATAATCCTCTTCGCTTTCTTGTCCCCTTTAATTCAATCTGATTTGGATCTAACTCTATAGATTGCTGAATATTAGTTACACTTGCCATACTAGAAATAGTTAAAGTTGCATAATTTGTTAGATCTTGTGATAAGTCATTTATGAATTCTTAGTTAGATCTCAGCAAAAGAGAAATATGAATGGCATTAATGGGTACAACTTATTGTTGAGATCTCAGATATTTATGATGATTACTAATATAGCTGACTTGTACTCCTTGAACTGGATTAGGTTTTCTGAGAAGGAATACAACTTCCATTATAGGTGAAAATGAAATTTAGTTACATATCAATGTTTTTGTTTTGTTGTAATAGAGTTTCTAGCATGAATGGAATACAAAGAAGATATAGATATTGTAGTCGCCAAGAATGTTTACATAAAAACTAACACATATTCTACAAATGACACAATTTTCCACATTTTTGTGCCAAAAGTGTGGTAAGCCATAGATTTTGTCTCCCAATTTATGTGGCACACTTGTGGCATGTTTTAGCTAGCAAATGTTTCTATGACGACATATTTAGATAATAGTAAAGAAAATTGAATGCTAGAACTTTGCTAATAAACCAATACTAGCCCCAGATGGTTAACTTAGCTAAATCAACTTTGGGAAACATTAGCAACAAACATTCGAACTACCAAGCCGCATGGTAGGGGTCGCAATTTCCCTGTTAGGGGCGGGTACCCAGCGGGGACTTGCCCCTATGGGACCGAGGCCAGGGTGATTTCCTCACCCGCGGGTCAGTCGAGGCGGGGCCCCGACTTCTTGCGGGGACGGGGACGGGTTATGAGTTTCACCCGCGGGTGACCCAATGGGACCCCACTTTCTATCTTAATACTACATGGAAGACATCAATATAAGGCCTACTAAAGCCCATCAGTAAACCTAAAGTCCTATTCTCCCCGGCCTCCTAAAATTATAAAGCCCAGCAAAGCCCATCAATAACCCTAGCACCTTATCTTCTCATCCTCCCCAACACAAAATCACGCTGCTTCCACACTGCACATGCCGCCTCTTCCTCGCTTCCTCTGCTCTCACACCAGGTAAGGCACCGCTCCTCTCTGACGAACACGGCTTCGATATCCTCCATTCCGAGAAGGACTCACACCATCACTCTCGGTAGACTCCCCATGCCATCTCCACATCCCATCGGGCACTGGCGCCCCCACGTCATCTTCCCTCCCTCTCCGCCTCTCCAACCGTTCCCCATGCGTTCTCTATTTCTCCTCCTCTGGGCGTCGGTACCTGTTGGCCTGTTGTTACTGTTTGCGCCAGTAGTAAATATCACTGGTCCAATAATGTTTCGAAAGAGAACACAGTCATTCCAAAACTAAAATTATTTTAAAATACAATAAAAAAACAGCACACTCAACATGTTAAATAAAGAAGAGATGCACACAAAACAAAACGACTGACACCGACTACACTCCACCTTGGTACTTAGACAAATATAAAAGCTTAAACACTAATTTGAGAAAAAATAGAATTAAACCCTGGGAAAAAAACCATTTACACACGAATGGTTGACAGCATCCGGGCGAAGAGCGTCAGCTCCTCCTCGTTGGTGCCCCTGCATGCGGCGTCGGCCACGTTCCTGCCGGTCTCCACGTCCACCCTGCACGCCTGCCTCGGCAGCAGCGTCGCGCAGGTTCTCCGGCGTGGCCACGTCGACGGAGGCGGCGTCCCCGGTGAGGTCGTCGTCCTTAGATGCGGAGGTAGTGGCGCTCGCAGCAGAGCGCCTGGAAGAGCACGGAGGCGTGGATGTCGACGAGGTCGGAGCTGGATTGCGCGAAGTTGTCGATGAGCTCGTTGCGGAGCCAGCCGAGGATGCCCCACCGGCCGGACTCGTCGGCGCCGAACGTCCTCCCCCTCCACCCTGGGCGAGCCGGTGCCGAGGGAGAGCACTATGAACTTGCCGTAGTCGCCGGGTTTGATCGGGAAGAAGTCCTGGTTCCCCAGCAGGATCTGCTTGCTCACGTGGGTCATTGCCACCAACGTCTACACACGAACCAACAAATTTAATCAGACAAATTTCACTCCTATTGATGTGTTTTGTTCATTAAGATTTGAACAATTGGATCTGAAATCTCCTAAATAATTAATACATAGCAAATGTGTGTGCATGAGAAAAACCTGCTGATTCGCGACCTTAATTATATTCTCACCTACAGAGAGATTGTGAGAGAGGATTTGATTCACATTGATCAAATATTAAATTTATACATGGTGAATCGGTTTCAACCAAAGTAAGCGATGGATGGAACCATCCCGTCGATGGTAAGAAGTACCGAGAGAGCGAGAAGGCACAACTAAACCACCGCGGTTCCTTACGGTGGAATAGAGGGGTGAGGAGGTACGGTATAACTGCTGTGCTTATTCACCGGAGCCAATCCTAGATAGGATCGCTCCAAAATTTCATAACAAAAACGAGCACCTAGCTCGTGCGGCGGATATATCCGTCAAAGTCAGGGGTTGCATTTTCTAAAAAAAAAAGGGTTGCACACCACACGCATGCAATACATGCTCCTGCATGCATGCCTCTCTTGCTGCTCCAACTAGCTCTTTCGTGCTTAATCAACATGCAGTTCTTGCTCCGATGGCTAGTTTATTAGCAAGCTAAGCACTTGCTTAGGGATTGAGCTCTCCCTAATCTCGCACTCCACGGTACTAGGGTCACACAAGACTGCACAACCACGCCCATGTCCATGTGGACCAACGACAGGTTTCAAACTCTCGTACGCTATGTATGCATGGCCCATCATCACCTCATGCTAATATCATGCTGCCTTGCTAGTAGAAGAGAGGGAAACTTGTGGCCATGCATTATCAAACAATAATATTGTTTGATAGTGTAATCCAAGAAATGACGGTTGCGGGTACATAATGAAGAAATATTATTTTTTTAAAAAAAAGATCACTTTGTATAGTAGCATCTATCAATGATGGTAACTTGGTAAGAGTTAATAAATAGATCTCATCAATTGATATAAATTGTTTATAGAACTGCAAGGGTTGGGTTCATGCACTTGTGCTTTTAGCAATAATTGGAAGGCGATAGAGGATATCGCTATAAATTTGAGGAGAAGATATGTTTTTTTTTCTCATTGAGGAGATGTCTTATTTTACATATCGTCAAATAGTTATGAAAATTTTCTCATAAAAGGTTAGTATTTTTTTAAAAAAATATTGACAAAATAAATAATATATCATTTTACAAGTTTACAAGTTTAAATTTTTTCAGATATACTTTTTAATTTATATAGTTCGAATTTAAATTTGCACATCTGTGAAGAGATATTACATTTTAATAAAATTTTCAAAGTTTTTTATAACTAAATAAATATGTGCAAGTAACATGAGAACATTTACTCGAGAGGAAAAAATACTTTTAGTTGGGTACGTTACACCCTCGAACAAAAAAATAAGGTTGTCACCTATTTATGTAACCTGCTAATAGGTTATAAGAGAAAAAATGTCATGACACATGCGAGTTCTCATATAGGCAAAAATGAAAAAAATAAATTAATGATGCAGATGAAAGGACCTAGTTAAATAATTAGGCATGATTATTCAACTACGAAAATTCAATGTGTGAATTTACAAGAGTAGCTTCATTAATAAGCGTACATTGACATTGTCCTTTCAAAGTAGTGACCTGCAGGGTTATCCTTTGCCAATTATTTAACAGTAAATTAAATGGTTCTTCTCAAACTTTGTAAACTGGGGCATTTGATTTGACTACCAAAACTATACATCGATTTACATTTTTCTTGGAAGATTATTGACTGGCAAAGTTGTTGTTGCTTAACTGTTTGATCACAATTTATCATCATGTATGAGCAATACCCTACAATATAAATATTTTATTATGTGAAACCCTTACAAACACTATTTTCATACCATATTATGCTTTTGCCTGACAAAGTTCCTTATAAGCTAAAAGCCATAGAAAAACATAAGTTCCTACTTTCTCAAACTACCAGGCGCGTATTACCACGCGACAAGCCCGAGCGGTTCTCGCTAGTAATTGGGCAATAAATTAAAAAAATATTTTAGGGATTAAAATTAAATTTTTATAGCTAACATTCAATTTAATTACAATTAGAATTTTTTTAAGCTCTAAATTTAGGTCTGCCACTGCATCTCCCCCATTGTATCATGCTCTCTCTGAGTAGTAGCTTCATGTGTCAGTGCCACCATAGCAAGAACAAACACCTACTCCCCTCGCTCTATCGCTAAAGAGGATTAACCGATTTAGGAGGTCTTTTAGGTGCTTGCAAGGTATCCTAGGTACCTCCTATGATCATTAATATCCACCATTGATATTCTAAAGGGTAATTTAGGGATAGAAAAGAACTTAAGAATTAATAATATTGTTCTGGCTAATAATAATTTTTAACTAACCTCCCTGATTGTAGTAGCTCATTTGCGTGTTCGTTTCGAGCCAGAAATCTCTCGCCGTAAGACTAGATAACTAATTGTTATTGTTCGAATCGTGGTCGTCATCTACGTGTGTTTTTACCCCTAATCCTGAAACTATTTTTTTTAATCAAGATGAACGAAGGGAAAGGAATAAATATATCTTTCTTTCCTGCATTCTTTGATAATCAAGATGAACGAAGGGAAAGGTGTACATCGTTTTGAATATTAATCAACTACCTAGTTGTTTTTGCAAGAAATTACAACCATTATTATGTGTCTTTTGTCTAAATAAAATATAAGCGTCACCTAAGTAAGTTTATGTCACAGATGTTGTATCAGAAATATTGGGATTTGATTTGAGATTTTCGAACACAAGAAAGAGGGAGAAGTGAAGGATGGTACATCCATCGAGGAGAACGGTTCATTTTTAAAGCAATAGATGCATAATTACTTGTCTAACCTTCCACCTGATTTCTAAGCCAATACCTAGCCCACAACTTTAGTACCTTTCCACATATACCTTATATTGTAGGGTTAATTAGATCCATGCCATTATACATTTACACGTTTGAAAATGTACCATTACTATTCGACTAATAGGAAGGATGCTATTATAATTTTACACGTATTCGACATATGCCACTCCATACCTCTTCGCTGTGTTTTCTAAATTTCTAGGACCAAAATGCCCCCTTCTTCTTCCTTATCCCTTCATCTCTCTCGCCGGCATGCCGCAGCCCCTTCCCGCCGGCGACGTCTCCCCCGGGTGTGGACCCCGGCTCCGACTTCTGTTGCTGCTGCGTGTGCGCTCTCACTCTCTCTCCCGATAGGTGAGGAAGGTGGCGGTGGGCCAAGCTGCCACGACGGTGGGGTCGTACCAGTCGGCGGGAGGAGGAGGGATGCCGTCGCGACAGTGGCGAAGCCACGGAGAACACTGGATCCCCCACGCAGGCTGGCCATGGCCGTCAAGGATGGTGGAGCTCGGCGAGGAAGGGCAATGCGAGCTCGTTGACCGCCAGATCCAAAATCACCCGATCTCAGCAAGAGAGCCACCAAACACGTGAGTAGGGGGAGTCTGAGCTTGGTTAGAGAGCTCACCGAGGCGCGCAGTAATGGAGGTCGTGGAGGCGGAGCTTGGCTCACCGGTGGTCACTGATTTTGCCTGTGAGCTTGAGCTTGAGCTTGGCTCTGTTTCTTGCTTGGTTTGTGTTCTTGCGTGTGTCAGGCAGAAATCCGACCTTCCATGGCCATCGCCTCCCGCGTCCAGAAGCGCGTGCTTGCCTCCTTCGCCGTTGCCGCCGCCGCAGCCAAGCTTGCGGAGGCGGTCGTCGCGGCCACCGGTGCAGAGGCGGTGGAGGAGGTCGCGTCTTCCGTGCAGGTTCAGGGGGGTAGGTGCTGGAGTTTGGGGATACCGAGAGGTTGTTCGCCGGGGAGAGGTTGACGTCGCTTGTCAGATGGAAAACTCCGCAGCGGGGGACTGTGCGGACCCCCTTTTTGAGTTCGGCCCAGGGGCACGTGAAAGAGGCCTCCTCAGGCTCGGCTCCGGTGAGGCCGGTGAGGATCGAGATCGCCTGTCAGAGGACGGTGTCACACGAGCAATTATACAGGTTCTGGCCGCCGATGAGGCGTAACACCCTACTCCTTTGTGGTGAATTATCTATGTGGGTTCTAACTCCCCGGAGTTGGACTTAGCTAGCCGCAACTCAGGGAGAAGAAGTGGAGAAAAGCATCCAACCCCCTTTCTCTAGGCCTGGGCCTCCTTTTATACCTCAATGGGACACAACAGGGGCCAAACAGGCGGTTTTCTAGAGTGAAAGGAGCAAAATATTTTACAGATGTAGACTATGCCGTGGCTTGGAGTGGAAGTCTTCCGCTCCTGTGGATCTGGCCTGGCGTTGGTCAGACTACCCATCATGGCGGTCGGCCCAGCACGTCATTCTTCATTAATCGGCTGGAATCCGGCTGTCCACCGTAAACCGTGCGGCACGCCAGGTGATTAGACCTGACGCACCAACCCTGACGTGGCGCAGGAGCCGGATCGGCCCCCACGATCTTGACGCAGCTTCATTGGGAAGCGTATCATACCTACCGCGCATGCGCCGGCACGCGCGGCACTGTACGCCGTCCCATCGGTCATTCGCACCGGTCTCACACCGGTCAGCCGTCGATGACCGGTGTCAGATGCGTGCGCGTCACTTCGCAATAGATGCGGCACGCGCGCGGTGCAGGCGTACTACGCCTGCATCGTCATTTAATGCGGGTAGGTGAGCGCTGGGAGCGCTCACCCACTCGGTTGCATGTCGCGCCGGTCCGAGGGGGTCGGGGGAGCCCGACCCCCGCTAGACCTCCCCCCAGGGGGGTAGCGCACCATGGGAAGGCGGCCGCCACGTCATCCTCGGGCCTTCTCGCCCTTTGGGGGTGGCCACGTGGACGGACGGGGCCGCCTCAAACCCATGTCGGCATACCCTGGGCCCAGGACACCGAAAGTAGCCCTCGGCGTAAAGCCTGTGTGGGGCCCCGCTGCAGGTCGACCAGGTTTTACGCCACCTCGTCGAACCGGTATGGAGTGGGCCCAGGTTCCTAGGGGAGATAGACGGCCACTGGTTCCGTGCACTGGGAAAAATCGCCTCTCAGCGATAATGGGCCTTTGTTCCATAACGGCCTCATTATCCGGGGGGTAACCCAGATCGCCTCTCAACGGAAATGGGCCACTATTGCGTAACGGCCCTATTTCCGGGGGCGGCACGCGAAACGGGGCACGTCTGCTCAAGATAATAATGATAGCGTACCTCTCGGCGAACGTGCGCGCCCTAAAAGCGAGCACAATCCGCCCCTCCGTTTTTAGGACGGCGGCGATGTTCCGTCCGCGCGCCGGAAACGGAGTAGAGGGGATGATGGGGGAAGTGCGTGCGGGAAACGAGGAGCCAGATGCGGTGGCGGCCAGGCTTATAAAAGGGCGTCGAGAGGGGGCCTCCCCCTTCCTTCGCCACTTTTCGCCCAACACAGCCCTCCAGTGCTCTCGCCTTCCTTGCTCTCCTAGCACCCTTCTCGCCACGCGCTTTCGATTCGTGCACCTCACTTCGCCCGAAGCAATGGCGCGGGGATCCTCTCTAGTCGAGGGCAGCGTGCTGCCGCCGTTGCGGATCACCAACGACCGCATGGCCATCCTACCGCGCAAATTCATGCCGATGGTGGCCGACCGGGAAGCGGTGGTGCTGGGGGAGGCGCGCCCGGCGCCGCAGTTCCCGAGGAGGGCCGTCTTCTTTCTCCCCTTCGCCATGGCGGGGCTCATCCCGCCGTTCTCTGGCTTCTTTCTGGAGGTGCTGAACTACTACAACCTCCATATGGGCCACCTCACCCCCAATGTTGTGATGACCTTGGCCATCTTCGCACACCTGTGCGAGATGTTCGTGGGGGTGAGGCCCACGCTCCGACTGCTTCGGTGGTTCTACACCGTTCAGTCGGTATCACTGCCGATGGTGATCGGCGGCTGTTATTTTCAGCCGCGGGCGCAGACGTCCCTCCAGTACATCCCCTGCGCCTTGCGGAAGAAGTGGGACGACTGGAAGAGCGACTGGTTCTACACCAGCCTCCAGGACAAGCACCACCTCCATCTCCCATCCCAACCACCGCAGCAGGTGCTGACGTGGCGGTCAGTCCTGACCCTCGGGGAGGGGTCTTGTAATTGATGACATCTCGCTTTGAACTTGGTTTCGATTTCCTGCAGTGAAGTATGTCATGGTTCGAATATCAGTTTGATGTCTTATATGCGTGATCCAAGTGTTTTCTTCCCTCGTTGGCTTGTTCGGTGTTTCGTCCTAAGCGGGGGCTCGGGTTCGGGTCGCAGCCCTAAGTGATAGGAGCCGAGACTAGAGCACTTGGGGAGTTCCGCATATCGAGACTGGCCAAGCCGAGAGCATGATGACCGGGGTAAGTGCGGACCCGATTGTGGACCATTGGCGAGTTCCCCCGGAGTTCAACATGTCTCGGGGCATGGCTCGCTCTAGGCCCCGTTGGCGTCTAGGCGGCGCAAACCACTTAGGAGCGCGCGAACGCGACCGTCCCGAGTAAGACGAAAACACCCAACAAAACCCGTAAGGGGAAAACCACAATTGGACCGGATATAAAGTTGTTGTGAAATGGATGAGAAAGAGATATATTGATAGTGGGAGCCCCCGGCCAACTTTGTCGTGCCCGAGGGGGGGCGCGGGGTTGGCCCGAGCCCGAGGTACAACGCTGCGACTCCTCTATGGATAGAAGCGACGAAGGTGTTCGATGTTCCATGGATTGGGCAGCTCTGTGCCGTCCTCCATGGCCAGCCTGATCGAGCCCGGCCAGGGGACACCGATCACTCTAAACGGCTCCTCCCACATGGGTGAGAGTTTGCTCAGTCCGGCACGCGTTTGGACGCGGCGTAGGACGAGATCGTTTATGTGGAGCGATCGGGCTCGGACATGGCGCTGGTGGTAGAGCCTTAGGCTCTGCTGATAGCGCGCGGCCCGAAGTGCAGCGCGCCGCCTTCGTTCTTCGAGGTAGTCGAGGTCGTCCCGTCGGAGGATCTCTTGATTTGCCTCGTTATACAGGGCTGCTCGTGGAGACCCCAGGGTGAGCTCGGATGGGAGGACCGCCTCCGCGCTGTAAACCAGGAAGAAAGGTGTTTCTCCTGTGGCACGGCTCGGGGTCGTTCGGTTGGCCCATAGCACCACTGGTAGCTCGTCGATCCACGAGTCGCCGTGTTTCTTGAGGATGTTGTATGTCTTGGTCTTGAAGCCTTTGAGGATTTCCGTGTTAGCGCGCTCCACTTGACTGTTGCTCTTTGGGTGGGCGGGGCAGGCGAAACAGAGCTTGATGCCCATGTCCTCGCAATAGTCGCCAAATAGTTCACTTGTGAATTGGGTGCCGTTGTCCATAATGATACGGTTGGGCACCCCGAAGGGGCAGTGATGCCCTTGATGAATTTGAGCACCGAGTGCTTATCGATCTTGATGACCGGATAAGCCTCGGGCCATTTGGTGAACTTCTCGATGGCGACATAGAGGTACTCATATCCTCCCAACGCCTTCTTGAATGGACCCAAGATATCCAGCCCCCAGACTGCAAAGGGCCATAACAGCGGGATGGTCTGGAGGGCCTGGGCCGGCAGATGCGTTTGCTTGGCGTGAAATTGGCACGCCCGGCATCGCCTGACCAGATCGGTCGCGTCCTGGAGCGCTGTTGGCCAGTAGAAACCCTACCGGAAGGCCTTGCCGACCAAGGTGCGTGAGGCGGAGTGAGCTCCGCACTCGCCTTAATGGACACCGGCGAGGAGCTCGATGCCATGGTCCCGAGGGATGCATTTGAGGAGGACTCCGTTGGCACCGTGCCGGTAGAGGGCCCCCCTCTATCAGCACGTATCTCTTGGAGATGCGAATGACGCGTTCGCTCCCTTCACGATCCTCGGGGAGAGTCTCATCTTTAAGGAAGGCCTGGATCTCAGTAATACAGGCAATTTGTCTTGAGGGGTCGGATTCGACCCCTTCGAGCCCCGAGACCTAGACTCCCTCGGGCCGCGGGGTAGGCTAGCAGCGTCTGAGTCCCCCGGGGGATCAGGACACGCCGACGGCTGGGTGAGACTTTCTTCAAAGGCACCCGGTGGGGTTTGGGCGCGTGACGAGGCGAGTCGCGACAGCTCGTCGGCGAGCGTGTTGTCTTGCCTGGGCACGTGCCGTAGTTCTAACCCATCAAAGTGGTGCTCCATACGCCGCACTTCACGGACGTAGGCTTCCATTTGCGGGTCGGAGCAGCGGTACTCCTTGGAGACTTGGTTCACGACCAACCGAGAGTCACCTAGAACCAGGAGGCGGCGGATCCCCATTCCTACCGCCACTTTGAGTCCCGCAAGGAGCCCCTCATACTCCGCCATATTGTTGGTGCCCGAAAATCTAGGCGAACCAAGTATTTGAGGGTGTCCCCGTTTGGTGAGGTCAAAGTGACCCCAGCTCCAGCTCCTTGAAGGGCGAGCGAGCCATCGAACTGCATCACCCAATGCGGGCTGGCAGCCGGTTGCGCGGGATCCGCTCCGATCTCGGGCTCGGGGAACCCGGGATCGGGGTCAGGGGTCGGGCTCCACTCTGCCACAAAGTCGGCGAGGGCTTGACTCTTAATCGCGTGGCGCGGTTCAAAGTGGAGATCGAACTCAGAGAGCTCTATAGCCCACTTGACCACCCGTCCTGTCCCCTCTCGGTTCCGAAGAATTTGCCTGAGAGGGTAGGACGTTACCACCGTGATTCGGTGTGCTTGGAAATAATGGCGCAACTTCCTCGAGGCCACCAGGATCGCATAAAGCAACTTCTGGGCCTGAGGATACCGAACCTTTGCATCCCGCAACGCCTCGCTAACGAAGTAAACTGGCCGCTGCACCTTTCGGCGGGGCCTAGTTTCGTCGTCGCGGGCATCAGGACCCGCGTCGGAATGTTTGGAGGGGCCACTCTGGGCCCTCTTCCCCTCCACGGTGGTGGCCTCGGGGTCAGGCGTCGTCGAGCCGCTCCTCCCCCAGTGGCCTCGGGGCCTTCCTGGGTCCGGGGGCCACCAACGATGCCTGGCAAGGGATCGCAGGGCCATCGTCAGTTTGGGGGGCCCAAGGGCCTTCGCCTGACTGAAGGGCTCCTGTGCCGTTCTCCGTCCTGGGCCGTGCCATCATGGGTCGGTGGGGGACGGGCTGAGGGCACTCCTCAGCACGCTCCACCACCAGTGCTACGTTGACTACTTGCGGGGTCGCCGCCAAGTAGAGCAGCAGCGGCTCCCCTGGCTCGGGGGCAACCAAGACCGGAGGGGAGCTGAGGTATGCCTTCAACTGGTCGAGGGCTTGCTCAGCTTCCTCCGTCCACCAGAATGGCCCGGAGCTCTTGAGGAGCTTAAATAGGGGCAGCGCCTTCTCTCCCAGCCTCGATATGAATCGGCTAAGGGCGGCCATCCATCCAGTGACGCACTGAACATCCCTAAGCTTGCTGGGGGCACATCGTATTTATCGCACTAATTTTCTTGGGGTTGGCCTCTATGCCTCGGGCTGAGACCAAGAAACCGAGAAGTTTGCCTGTCGGTACGCCGAACACACACTTTTCGGGGTTCAGCTTCATGCGGGTAGAGCGGAGGCTCTCAAAAGTCTCCGCTAGATCCGAGAGGAGTGTCTCCTGGTTGCATGTTTTCACAACCAGGTCATCGACATACACCTCAACATTACGCCCTACTTGACTACCCAAAGTAATGCGAGTAGTGTGCTGGAAAGTAGGGCCTGCATTCTTTAAACCGAAAGGCATAGTTGTATAACAATATGTGCCTAGAGGAGTAATGAATGTAGTTTTTTCCTCATCAGCCCTAGCCATGTGAATTTGATGATACCCTGACTAGGCATCTAGAAAGCATAAAAGGTTGCACCCCGCAGTGGAGTCGACGATTTGATCTATGCGTGGCAGGGGATAAGGGTCCTTAGGACATGCCTTGTTGAGGTCGGTGTAGTCGATGCACATCCGGAGGTTGCCGTTCGCCTTGGGGATGACGACCGGGTTCGCTAGCCACTCCAAATGGATGACTTCCCGGATGAATCCGGCCTCCAGCAAGCGCGCCACCTCCTCACGGATGAAGGCTTGGCGCTCGGGGGCCTGCCGCCGTACTTTCTGCTGGACGGGCCTTGCGCCCGGCCGTACGGCCAGACGATGCTCGCACCTCCCTGGGGACCCCGGGCATGTCTGACGGCTTCCATGCAAAAACGTCAGCGTTTGCCCGCAGGAAGGAGACGAGCGCGTCTTCCTATTTGCCGTCCAGCTGACCGTCAATCTTGACGGTCTTGGACGGGTCGCCGGCCAGCGCCACCTCCTTGATGGAGACCTCGTCGCTTGGGGTCATCCGCTTCCTCGGTGCGTGAGACGAGGAGGCGCCATGCTCCTCGTTGCCGCCCGCGGGCTTTGGGACCGGGGCGAGGTCGGTTGCGTGCTATTCCATGCAAGCCAGTGCGATCTTGAGATCGCCGTTGATGGTGATGGGGCCGCGCGGGCCCGGCATCTTCATCTGGAGGTAGCCGTAATGGGTGGCCGCCATGAACTTCACCAACGCGGGCCTTCCCAGGACCACGTTGTAGGGCAGATGGAGGTCCGCCACATCGAAGTCTATCCGCTCGGTGCGGAAGTTTTCGGGGCCACCGAACGTGACCGGGAGGTCAATGTGACCTCGAGGCCACGTGTGCCCCGGCGTCACGCCGATGATCGGCAAGGACGGTAGGAGCTCCATCCCCGGGACCTTGATGAGGTCATAGGCCGTGGGGGAAAGAATGTTGAGGGCAGCGCCGTCGTCGATCAGGACGCGCCTCAACTTGACATTGCAAACGGTGGGGGAGACCACCATTGCGATTTGCCCACCCCTAGCCACGCACGGAGGGTGGTCGGTTTGGTCGAAGGTGAGAGGAACCTCCGACCACCTGGCCCGCCGTGAGGCCTCGTGGGTGGCGACCGCAGCCAGAAGCTCGCGCTTCATGGTCTTGAAGCTGCGGCGGGAAGCGTGGGCACACACTCCCCCGTCCATGGTGGCGACAGTGGCCTCTGGCTCCTGAAAGCCTAAGTCGTCGTCGCCATCATCGTTGGCGGGGGCCTTTTTCTTGGCCTCACTTCGCCGGTCGCGGGTAGGGGCCGTGAGGTTCTGGCCCTCACGGCGCTCCTGACCCCGCTCCTCCCCCCACTTCTTGATGCGCTCGGCCAATCCTTTGACCGCACAGCACTCGGTGAGGTCGTGGAGGGAGGTGTCATGTACGGAGCACCATTTGCCAACCTGGCGCTCTCGGCCAGGAGCAGCAGGGCTCCTCTTGCTGCCTTCCGCAGCCTTCCCCTTACGCGGGGGCCACGGGGCATCCTCAGCGGCGAGGACGTGCCTCTCGTCGCCAGAGCGGGCAGTCCTTCTCTTCTTCCTCCTTTCTTGCTGCCCAGAATGGGCCGCAGACCCGGGGGCAGTTGTAGCCGCCGCGCTAGAGCCGGAGGAGTTCCAGGTCCACGCCTCCTCCTTACGGGCCACGTGGTCCGCGAGCTCGAAGAGCTGCGCGGTAGTCTGGGGCTCCTTGGAGGCAATCTTCTCCAACATGCGGTTGTGCCGCACGCCACATCTAAACGCGTATATCACCGCGTGGGCGAGAATACACGGGATGGTGTTGCGGACCTGGCAGAACCGCTGGATATATGATCGGAGGGACTCTCCGCCCCTCCGCTGCACTGCGTGCAGGTCGGCTTCCTCTCCTGGGCGCGGATATATGCCCTGGAAATTCGTGGTGAACTGTTGGCACAGATCCTCCCAGGAGTGGACCGAAGCGGGTGGCAGGTTCATAAGCCAACCCCACGCTTGACCTTTTAGGGCCATGGGAAAGTAGTTCGCCATGACCCTGTCGTCGCCCCTCGCCGCCTCGATTCCAGTCGTGTAGATCTGGAGGAACTCGGTGGGGTTGACGCTCCCGTCGTACTTCTCCGGGATGCTGGGCCGGAACTTTGGGGGCCATCGAACGCTCCGAAGGCTCGCCACAAAGGCACGACATCCAGCCCCAATGACGGGGGAAACGGGGGGCCTACCTCTATGGCCACTAGGGCGCACGGTGGCCGTGGACGCGGCGCCCTCTCCCGTTTGGGTGGCGCGGCGCTCATCGCGCCGACGCTTGATGCTGAGTCGGGCATCCGGCTCGCCGTACAAGTCCTCGTGGCGCCTGCGAGTAGCCGTGGGTGTCGACGAGGACGGTGTGGGTGCGCGGCGCACGTGCGCCGCCGCCCGTCGTGCTCTCCGCCTGGCGGACGAAGAGGATGCAGCTGTGGCGCCAGACGACCCCGCTGTTGATGGACGACCACCGGTGTCCAGCTGATGGTGTACCGCCTTGACCAGGTTGGCCACGTCGTCCAGCCAACGCTGGACGGGAGCCTCTGGGTCTACGGCGATGGGCGGATGGCGCAGGAGTGCCCCTGCCGCCTGGAGGGCACCCTTAGGAGTGCCACCGTCACCGTAGGCCAGTCGGCGGCGCGTCTTGGAGTGACATCGTCGCTCGCCGCTGGGGCGCTGGGAGGCGGCGGAGCCCTCCGGCTCCTCGGGCGCCTTCTCCTGTCCAGGGCTCTGGCGAGGAGGTGGCGATGGAACGCGCATCTGGCGGCGAGGATGCAGCTCCCCGCTGTCCTCGCCCGCGCTTGGTGTGGGGGTGTGGAGTACCGCCTCTTCAGCCATAGGGCTGACTCGGCGAAGCGCGATCATGCAAGGAGCGGAAAGCTGAGGAAGCTTTTACGCGGCCCCTACCTGGTGCGCCAGCTGTCGGATGGAAAACTCCGCAGCGGGGGACTGTGCGGACCCCCTTTTTGAGTTCGGCCCAGGGGCACGTGAAAGAGGCCTCCTCAGGCCCGGCTCCGGTGAGGCCGGTGAGGATCGAGATCGCCTGTCAGAGGACGGTGTCACACGAGCAATTATACAGGTTTGGGCCACCGATGAGGCGTAACACCCTACTCCTGTGTGGTGGATTATCTATGTGGGTTCTAACTCCCCGGAGTTGGACTTAGCTAGCCGCAACTCAGGGAGAAGAAGTGGAGAAAAGCATCCAACCCCCCTTCCTCTATGCCTGGGCCTCCTTTTATACCTCAAGAGGACACCACAGGGGCCAAACAGGCGGTTTTCTAGAGAGAAATGAGCAAAATATTTTACAGATGTAGACTATGTCGTGGCTTGGAGTGGAAGTCTTCCGCTCCTGTGGATCTGGCCTGGCGTTGGTCAGACCGCCCATCATGGCGGTCGGCCCAACACGTCATTCTTCATTAATCGGCTGGAATCCGGCGGTCCACCGTAAACCGTGCGGCGCCCCAGGTGATTAGACCTAACGCACCAACCCTGACGTGGCGCAGGAGCCGGATCGGCCCCCACGATCTTGACATAGCTTCATTGGGAAGCGTATCATACCTACCGTGTGTGTGCCGGCACGCGCGGCACTGTACGCCATCCCATCAGTCATTCGCACCGGTCTCACACCGGTCAGCTGTCGATGACCGGTGTCAGATGTGTGCGCGTCACTTCGCAATAGATGCGGCACGCGCGCGGTGCAGGCGCACTGCGCCTGCATCGTCATTTAATGCGGGTAGGTGAGCGCTAGGAGCACTCACCCACTCGGTTGCACGTGGCGCCGGTCCGAGGGGGTCGGGGGAGCCCGACTCCCGCTGGACCTCCCCCCAAGAGGGGTAGTGCACCATGGGAGGGCAACCGCCACGTTATTCTCGGGCCTTCTCGCCCTTCGGGGGGTGGCCACGTGGACAGACGGGACCGCCTCAAACCCATAGTCGGCATATTCCTGGGCCCAGGACACCAACATCGCTGGTGCGCACGCTCGCCGTGCTGCAGGCGCCGTCAGTGGGGCCGCTTGTGGACGTGGCCATGGCGGCGTTGCGATCGCCGGCGGTGGAGCTACGGGCTACACAAAGAGAGATATGAGGGGATAAGGAGGAGGAAGAAGAAGAAGGGCATTTTGGTCCCAAAAAATTAGAAAGTGCAACGAAGAGGTATGAAGTGGTATATATTTAATAGCTATGAAATTATAATGGCATCTTTGCTATTAGTTAAATAGTAATGGTATTTTTCCAAACTGATAAAATGGTATGAATTCAATTAACCCTATATTGTAAACCATTGGATCACAGCCAATCTACGGATATCTGTTATTCCAAGCACGCTAGAAAATCTCCCGATTTAGACCCTATAATCTCCATCTAAACTGAACACAGAATAACGGGCCCACTCGTCAGTTACCCACGCTCCAAAACCCAAAACAACCCCCCCCCCCCCCCCCCCCCCAAAACCTCCCTCAAAACTGACACAGAATGGTAGGTCCCACCCGTCAGTGCGACAGCCACCCACGCCTCAAAACCCAAACCTAGATTAATATCAGTCAAGCTCCCCACTACTCCCAGTCTCCCACTTCGCTCCACTCCACGCTTCCCCCATGACTCCCCTGCTCCTCCTCCTCCTCCTCCTCCTCGCCGCCGGCGCCGCCTCCCTCCCCGCCGACTTCGCCAACCTCCTCGCCGCCAAGGCCGCGATCTCCGACCCGTCCTCCGCGCTCGCCGCGTGGGACGCTGGCCTGTCCCCGTCCCTCTCCCCGTGCCGATGGCCGCACCTCCTCTGCTCCAACCCGTCGTCCTCCTCCGCTGCCGTCGCCGCCGTTCTCCTCTCCAACCTCTCCCTCTCTGGCGAGTTCCCTGCGCCGCTGTGCGAGCTTCGATCGCTTGCGCGGCTTGACCTGTCGTACAATGAGCTCACCGGGCCGTTGCCGGATTGCCTCGCCACGATGCCGTCGCTTAGGCATCTTGATCTCGCCGGGAATGGATTCTCCGGCGAGGTCCCGAGGAGCTACGGCACGGGGTTCCCGTCTCTCTTGACGCTCAGCGTCGCCGGGAACGAGCTGTCCGGCGAGTTCCCGGCGTTCTTGGCGAACGTGAGCGCCCTCGAGGAGCTCCTCCTCGCGTACAACCAGTTCGCACCATCGCCGTTGCCGGCGACGTTCACCGGAATCCGGAGGCTACGCGTGCTGTGGCTGGCCGGGTGCAACCTCGTCGGAGATATCCCGCCGTCGATCGGGAACCTGAAGAGCCTCGTCAATCTCGACCTCTCCGCGAACAACCTCACCGGCGAGATCCCGAGCAGCATCGGAGGGTTGGAGAGCGTCGTCCAGCTCGAGCTCTACTCGAACCAGCTCACCGGGAGCTTGCCGGAGGGGATGGCGGCGCTCAAGAAGCTGCGGTTCTTCGACGCCGCCATGAACCAGCTCTCCGGCGAGATACCGGCCGACCTGTTCCTCGCCCCGAGGCTGGAGAGCCTCCACCTGTACCAGAACGAGCTGACCGGACGTGTGCCGGCGACGCTGGCCGACGCGGCGGCGCTCAACGACCTCAGGCTTTTCACCAACCGGCTGGTCGGAGAGTTGCCGCCGGAGTTCGGGAAGAACAGCCCGCTTGAGTTCTTGGACTTGTCGGACAACCGTATCACCGGCGAGATTCCGGCGACGCTGTGCAGCGCCGGGAAGCTGGAGCAGCTTCTCGTGCTGAACAACGAGCTCGTCGGCTCAATTCCGGCTGAGCTTGGGCAATGCCGGACACTGACGCGGGTGCGGCTGCCGAACAACCGGCTCTCCGGCGCCGTACCGCCGGACATGTGGGGCCTTCCTCACCTGTACCTGCTGGAGCTCGCCGGGAACGCCCTGTCCGGCGCCGTCGCGCCCGCCATTGCAACGGCGCGGAACTTGTCGCAGTTGCTGATATCTGACAACCGCTTCGCCGGCACGCTGCCACCGGAGCTCGGCAGCTTGCCGAACCTGTTCGAACTGTCGGCTTCCAACAACATGTTCTCCGGGCCATTGCCGGCGTCGATGACCGTGGTCACCACGCTCGGCCGGCTTGATTTGAGGAACAACTCGCTCTCCGGCGAGCTGCCGCGAGGTGTTCGACGGTGGCAGAAGCTAACGCAGCTCGACCTCGCGGACAACCGCCTCACCGGGAGCATCCCGGCCGAGCTCGGTGAGCTCCCGGTGCTCAACTCGCTCGACCTGTCGAACAACGAGCTCACCGGCGACGTGCCGGTGCAACTCGAGAACCTTAAGCTGAGCCTTTTCAACCTGTCGAACAACCGACTCACCGGCGTCCTGCCTCCTCTGTTCACCGGCGAAATGTACAAGGATAATTTCCTCGGCAATCCGCGGCTGTGCACCGGCGGTTCGTGCTCGAGCGGCCGCAGAGCCCGTGCCGGCCGCCGCGGCCTTGTCGGGAGCGTCACCGCCTCCATCGTCACCGTCGCCAGCGTCATCCTGCTGCTCGGCGTCGCGTGGTTCGTCCACAAGTACAGGAGTCAAAGGAGGTGGAACACGGAGGACGCCGCCGGCGAGAAGTCGAGGTGGGTGGTCACGTCGTTCCACAAGGCGGAGTTCGACGAAGAGGACATCCTCAGCTGCCTCGACGATGAGGACAACGTGGTCGGCACGGGCGCGGCGGGCAAGGTGTACAAGGCCGTCCTCGGGCACGGCGCCCGCGGCGGCGACGATGGCGCCGTCGTCGCCGTCAAGAAGCTCTGGGCTAACGGCGGCGCGGCGAAGAAGGCGGCGGCCGTGGAAGCCGCCGTCGGCGGTGGCGGCGGCAAGGACACGTTCGAGGCGGAGGTGGCGACGCTGGGCAGGATACGGCACAAGAACATCGTCAAGCTGTGGTGCAGCCTCCGCAGCGGCGACCGGCGGCTGCTCGTCTACGAGTACATGCCCAACGGCAGCCTCGGGGACCTCCTCCACGGCGGCAAAGGCGGCCTCCTCGACTGGCCGGCGCGGCACCGCATCATGGTCGACGCCGCCGAGGGTCTCTCCTACCTCCACCACGACTGCGCGCCGCCGATCGTGCACCGCGACGTCAAGTCCAACAACATCCTCCTCGACGCCGACCTCCGCGCCAAGGTCGCCGACTTCGGCGTCGCCAGGGCCGTCTCCACCGCGCCGCCCACCACCGTGTCCGCCATTGCCGGCTCCTGCGGCTACATTGCCCCCGGTGAGTTATCATTTGCACACCTCGATCGCCATGGCGCGGCCGACGAGCTCGCGCTGACGATTCTTGATTTGTAGAGTACTCGTACACGCTGCGCATCACGGAGAAGAGCGACGTGTACAGCTTCGGCGTGGTGATGCTGGAGCTCCTCACCGGCAAGATGCCGGCGGGGCCGGAGCTCGGGGAGAAGGACCTCGTCAGGTGGGTGTGCGGCGGCGTCGAGCGCGACGGCGTCGACTCCGTGCTCGACGCGAGGCTCACCGGCGCGCCCAGCGACGAGACGCGGAGGGCGCTCAACGTCGCGCTGCTCTGCGCGTCCAGCCTCCCGATCAACCGCCCGTCGATGAGGTCCGTCGTGAAGCTGCTGCTGGAGCTCAGGCCGGAGAGCAAGGAGAAGGCCATGGAGGAGAAACCTCTCCTCGTTTGATCACACAAGCCAGCACTGATGAACACTGAACAGTAGTAGTACCTCACTTAATTAGCAATTAGCATAATCATCGCTACAAAAATCAATTAGCATAATCACATCAACAATTAGTAGTAATTAATGTACTCAAGTACCCAGAATTAAGCTTGAAGCATCAAGCAATTGCAATGCAAGCTAGAACTACTTAAGTAAAGCTCCTTTATGTATAGCTCATTCTAGTATTTTTCTTGGGTTAATGTACTACTACCAGTTTGTCTAAAGTATCAATGTCAAGAAAGATTTGGTTTAAGCTAGATGGTGCTAACACTTTTGACTCTGTGGACCATCTGCATTATTCTGTGCTCATTTCAGACCCTGAAAAGTGAAAAAGGTGCCTCTTGTTGTACCTGAACTTGTTATAAGCAGCTTTTTTCAATTTTACATGTTCATGTCACTTACTATCACACAGACACAGGTATCAGATACAGCGATTGATTTGGCTTGGATTGAACAAGCTACTGGGTAGTAATTACTCTGGTAACTTCCATTCGTCTAGTAATCCAAAATTGGATGAGACACAACATAATACAGTAAATTTGAATAGATCTCCTGTACAAATTCACTGTACTATGTTATGTTCCATTCAGTTTTAGGTTCATATATTATGGGGTGGGGGAGTAAACTACTCCATATGTTCAAACTACTTGTCATTTTAGTTTTAACATGTTAATTACTTGCCATTTTAGTATAAGCAATTCTAGCTATGTACCTGAACATCCTCTCTTTGTCCTGATACATATGATCCTTCACTTAAAATATAGTCAGAAATACTTATATTTTGTAATGGTGGGAGTATTTATTATCGCTGCTGTAATTTTTGGTCATTCAGTGCTCCATTCAATTGCAGGGTTAGGTTGCAACTTTTGCTCTTAAGTTGGGAGCATTCAGCTGTGGTGGAGATCAAGTGACAGCAACAGAACAAGAGGCTGTACAGAAGCTGTGCTGGCTCTTTTCCCTTCTTCCCCTACCTTTCTGCTAGCCTGCAGGGTTTGGATCCAAAAAGGTTAGGTGATTTGTTGTTGGGATTACTGTTGGGCTTTGCATCTGTCAGGATATGAAAATTAGGGACACAGTCTGGAGTCTGGACCATAGCCACACAACTGTGTAGTGCATGGCTGCATCCTACAGTAACATGTACATTTGGTGTCAATGGTCCTGAAGAAAACCTTTATAAATGCTAAGCTCCAAATTGTCCTCTATAGATTTCAGAGAAAACGGTTTTACTGTCTTAAGTCTTTTGCCACTGACTGATCCAGACAATTACCCTCTGCTTGGATAGTTTATATGAGGGGACAGGATCAGCATCGGTGAATCTTCGTTTTCACTTCTGTAACTAACTGAATTCAACGGCTGCAGCACACCATAGCACAGTAACCAGTTAACCACAAACTTGTCCAAGTGTCTCTCTGAATTACATGTGGGTCCATGCTGTTGGTACTAGTAGTAGACAGGAGACTCTTCGGATAGCCTACTATACCAATGGTTCTTTCTGACAGGATATATGACAGGGTCACAATCAGAATGGTCGGCTTGTTGCTTGCTGAAATGCTGATATTTCAAGGATTTTCAGTTTTACATGTCTTTAACTTCGAGATTTTTATGATTCACGTCAACTGAAAATACTTAAAAGCAGAGTCAGTCCATCCATTCTCCTCTCCACCCCACTGCGGAGAGTGCCCTATACACCCCCCTTCCATGAGCGTAATCAGCATCTCTCTCAAAAACAATTTGAGCATATTCCTAATTATATGAGCCCATAAGCCTATGAATCAATGTCCATTGGTACTCACGGGTATATTACTAGTTAACTGAAAATTCATAAAAAGTTAGCACAGATGTTTGAAGAAAACTTTTACCTCCGAAAAGACTGCAAAATCTATTTCAGAAAGGAGTTCACAAAGGATTTTCAGTTCGAACTTATTATCAACCAAACATTATCTATATATTTCCGCCCCACTGTTGTCGAAATTAAAAACTTGAAACCAAAAGGCTATCTTTCTATCCATGGATGCACATTGCCAATTCGCCATCTTTTCAGAGGAGCAGAGTGGCATGGCAAGCAGATGGGAGACTGAAGAAATGGACAGCCAAAAAATGCAGAGACGATGGGACTGCAGGGGCACGCCTGCCTGACCAAAGTGGCCTTTGGAGACAACAAGCACACACTCCCCTACTACGGAAATTCAGATAATCTTTTTAGCTTCTGTTCTAGTGCTGCCGTCGTTTTCCTTCACAGGTGCACATCCCTGTCTATCTGTCTGAAACTCTGAACATCAACAAAGTTGCAGAGTTGTGTTGCTAAAGCTGAAAAGGAATAAAGCACAAGGGTTTGGAAGTTTCCTTCAGTGGGAATTTCTGTCTCAGGTCACATTCAGTGGCATATTTTGTGTAATCCATTACCTCCATTAGTGCATGAACAAAAAAGATGTCTTTGGACTAAGAGGAAAGTGTTTTTGTGCAGTTATGAAATGAGGAGTTTGAGTTCTTATACCGATCAAATGGATTGCAATAACAGCAAATTCCAAGTGATGTTATTGCAAAATCAGTACCAGTCCATCTGTCCATCTTTGCTTCTTTTTTGGGGATATGTAAAAGCTTGTGTATCATTGTATTAAGAGAAGATTGCAAGGAGTTGTGTTACATACTTACATCCTGTCCATCTTTGCTTCTCGGTTTTGCAAAGAAGGCTTCTTAATTCAACACCCTCTACAGTCCAAAATTTGTGGTTGTTTCTGATGTGTTTATTTTCTAAGATGATACATAGCATTGGGTGACTATACGCAAAGAGGGAATTGTGCCAATTTTACAACTGCACCAAGGAATAATAGAAAAAGCACGTGAAATAGTAGGCAAGGAGGTAATCCAATTTGGAATCCAATTATTAGTCATTTCAAACAAAGCTCGAAACTCTAAACTACAAATTATAAAAAAACCCTGAAATTCGTTAATAAAATATAGTTTTCAAATTTTTGTCCTGTCAAATTTTATCTTATATGTTCTAGAGCACATAATAAGGGATAATCAGCTAATCAAACACCAACATACCAATTGCCAAAGGATAGTTAAACCAAACAAGATTACCATAATCCTTTATAATTCCATTCAAAACGGGATTTTATTGCCAGAAAAAGTCAAAAAATATAAATCTTGTTCCGAAACTCACCAAAGTTTTCCCAAACATGCCGCTCAAGAGAAACTACAATAGAGCCCTGCTATCGCTGTCGTCTAACAATCGAAGCGCAGATAAGGAATGGCGGTGCATGATTTGATTTTTGTGGATGATGGAATCCATGGAAATGACCCAAAGATTTACAAGAGGCATGCTTGTGTTGTGTGGGCTCCATGAATCTGCTCTAAAGTTCTATTGCCAAAAAGCTCCCACTACTCGTTAGGTTTTTCAGAAAGCCCAAGGAAATCCTGCAGCACGGTGCCTAACCACAGGAGGACACGATGGCTAAAAATCCTACAGAAAACTAAGCGAAGTTGTTACTGAGAAAGAAGGTGAAAAAAAATTGTTTAGCAATGCTATTATAGTATCTGCACACATACTGGGAGAAGCACTAGCAATCCATTGTCTACCATTTCTTTCTTTCTTTTATCTCAGGTTGAGTTGCCCAATCCAAACTTGCCACCTGCAAAAGTTTTCATCTGGGTATGTTGGATATCCCATTTGTATTTGCG
The DNA here is from genome assembly GCA_000573905.2 of Oryza punctata. NCBI lineage: Eukaryota > Viridiplantae > Streptophyta > Magnoliopsida > Poales > Poaceae > Oryza > Oryza punctata. The sequence continues at coordinate 18,527,395 of CM002495.2, read as the reverse complement.
ACACATCAAGACAACTAGTGCGATGGACACATGACAAAAGCAACACCATGATCTGATTGTAGTAAGCATAGGGAAAAGGTTAACAAAAAGATAACAATTGAAGAAAAACAGGTTTCAGAAGCATTGGACCAATTGAGCATCAACAGGATCAGCAATATGGTAGGCGCTCACAAACTTCTGATCCTAATTGAGCGACTGAACAAAGCACTCAACACACTAAATGTGATCTATACTACACATATAAAACCCAACCGTATTAGTGCAATTGTTTGGTGACATCAACAGGGAGCAAATTGGGGTTACTCAAATAACTCAGCATCAACAAATGTTAACATCACCGTGTTGTGTAAAGAATGGTGCAAAGAATAGAAAATATATTCTCCAGCAACCTTTTTTGGGATTTTTTTTCTTCTGCTGTACGCTTCAATTGGTATAAGTGAGTCTCCATGGTAAATTAACAGTATTTAGTATATGCTGATCCATGGCATTGCCAATGACCCCTTCAGAACTTTGGCAAGTTGAAATGTACCCTTCGCTCGGGAAAGTCTGGTGGACGCTGGTATACAACTGAAGCAGCATGAATTAAGATGCGTGCAGTCAGACCCCAGATTAAGTACTTCTGGTTCTCTTTCTCATAATTGAAGTAATGAATTGTGAATGTCTGCCCCATCTTTTCACGCTCCTCAGATGTCCTGTTTTCATCCTGCAGCGTTCCAGAATGGATTGGATGTCACAATGTCCAAACAAAAAAAAGAAGCATATTTCTCTTGCCATTATTTGCACATAATAATTAATATACTGTATTAACCCATGCAATTCTGGTAATTTTCCAAAGTAGTTCAACGTATCAACGTACATAACAGAGCATGTTCCAAAGTAAATCACTGCAGCATGGTAACTATGGCAATTATGCTTGGACATTTTTAACAGTGAATTGTTATTTTGTACAGTAAACTGCAAATGTCAATATGTCATGAGCATGGAATGAAGGATGTAAAAATTTACTAACCATAAAGTGCAAACTATGTGACGCCTTTTAATTAATACGGTAAGAAAATAAATAAACTGACCTTGAGGAACATCTCCAGCGGTACATCAAAAATGTCATCTACCTCATCGACATTAAGAACAGGCTTAAATGCTTCTATATCTGAGAGGATGCCAACAATAGGAACAACCACCAGAAGATGCTGCAAGAATGTATAAAGATTTGTATTTGTAACACTTGAAAATTTAAAGAAAAGATTCCCCTGTTTTCCATTGATGCATTGCAACACAGTTTTCTCTGCTGTAAGAATTGTTTTTCAGTTTTGATGTAAAAGAAGACCAGAAGTCATTGCACCTTTGACAAGAAATGTTCTAAAGAGGCAACAACAGTGACCAAAGAAGGATCAAGCCCAATCTCCTCCTTTGCCTCTCTCAGTGCTGTTGCTGCATCATCAGCATCACCTTCCTCAGCCTTCCCTCCTGGCAATGCAACCTCCCCTAACAATCCCAAATTTAGGCAAGAAACTTAGTTAAGAAAAGCATAGAAGCAACATTAGGCATCTATGACCATTCATCAACACTTTTGGGTATAGTTGAAGCAAGTCTAGAAAAAATGAGCCAGAGCAGACTACATTTGGATCAGCTCACCTGAAGGAGCTAATTTGAACAAAGTCAGCTCTCTAGTATAGCCAGAAATGCGTGCTCGGTTTAACTCTTGTGTAAGCCAAACCTTAGCCTGGGACCATTTGTGAGCTCAAATCCCAAAACTCAAAATCTATGACAAGAACATACGCAGCCTAAACCCAGAGCTACCTCTTTAGTTCATTTTGTGAGAGCACGCCACCCAGCTCCGCTCCCATTTTAGATGGAGATGAAACTATTTGGCTGGACTCGAGCTCCAGAAGAGGTGGAGGTGGAGCTGTGCCAAAGGCCCTAACTTCATGAATGAATCACCCACATGGTAGAAACTAGAAAGTGACTCACTATCATATTTGTAAGCTATAACCCCCCCCCCCCCCCCCAACCCAAGATCAATAATATGTTTTTGTTTCAATATGACACAATATTTTGATAGAAACTGTAGGCACTAGAGAGGGCACTAGAAACAGGAAGAAACTTTACATCTCTGCCACTAAAATACCTGAACAAAATCCACCAAAATGATCCTAAAATCACGAACTTTTGCTCCTCTACGCCCTCGGAAACAATTATATTTTGCTTCATTGACCTTAGCAAAAAATGCCGAGAACTAACAGCCAATTCCCCTTGGGGACCGACGTAAGAAAGCCTAGGAATGGCCCCTACACTCCACTCCCCAACCCTAGCGCACGGATGGACCGCAATGGCGAGCCCGCTACCGACAAATCTCCGAACTTACCCGCAAGAATCCGATCGATCGCACTCGCGGCCGATCTCCCAACGTCCACGGTCCCCCCACACCACACCACACCACGCGAAGGCGCTTCGAGGAAGGAGGAAAGGAAGAGAGCTCACCGGAGTGGGTGGAGAGGGAGGAGGATCGCTTGGTGAGGATGACGCGGAGCTCGCCGCCGCCACGGAACAGGCAGACCAGCACGGCGGCCCTCCGCGGCCGGAACAGCTCGCCGCCGCCGCCGCCGCTCGCTGGGAGGGTCGCCGCCGCCGTGGAGGCGCCGTCGTACGGGGAGGGAGGCGGCTGGTACAGCCTCAGGCGGCGGGCGAGCGCCTCGATGTCGTCCTCCTCCACCTCCGTCGTCCCCACCAACACCATGGAGGAGGGAGAGATCGGAGAAGCGGAGAAGGTGAGAAGGACTCGGAGAAGGGCTCGTTTCTTTCGCTCGATAGCACTAGCCTCTGCCTACTGTACTTTGTGGTGTTGCGTATTGCAAAGTTGACCGTTGACCCCTCGCATGAACGTATTTGTGTGTGTATACATACATATATATATATATATATATATATATATATATATATATATATATATATATATATACACATGTATATATATGTATGTATATATGTATGTGTGTATATATATATGTATGTTTGTATATATATCTTTTCCTCTTTCCGATTCTAGGTCTACTTCCATGGCTTCTATTGTATTCTCTAGATTTTGAAGACCTATATCATCTAAAGAGAGTTTATGAATTAATCATATTCTTCTGAGTTATCTTCTATTTTTATATTTTTCCATTTCCTTTATTAGGTTAGTTTCTTCTTCATAATTCTCAAGAAATAATCTCTCATTTTTCTCTAATTGCTCCTCTTCGCTTAATTCTCTACTGGGCTTATGTCCTTCTTTGTCCTGTTGAAGATCGCTTGTTTATTCTTCTTTGCTCTGTTTTACTTTCTTGGATTTTGGGTTTTCTATAAGAATGTTTTCATCTCTTTTTTTTCTTTATTCTTGATATTTCTCTATAGAAATAAAGTTATTTATCTCTCATTTTAGGCCACTCACTTTTCGTTGAGTTGTTATATTCTACTGCTATCTCTTTTAATTTATCTTCAAAATATTTTATCACTATCTTGATCTAGTTTTTTCATAAATTCAGAAATACTATGTCTTCGGTTGTCTATAATATTTTTATTAGATGTTTCTACATATTGATCATCTATAGCCCTAGATTTATAATTTGTAAATCTAATACTGGCATTCACTATCTCGGTAACTTATATAATTTTTAGGATGGCTCAAAGTTTTACTCTTAATAAATTCACTAATTGGCCATCTTTCTCGTGCTTTATCTTCAGAGTCTATTTTCAAAGGGATCATATTCCTTTAGAATGCATTTTTTCAATTACATCATTTACATTTATTTTATATTTGCAAGCACTTCTATTAGTCAATCTTCCTATAAATTCTATACTTATTAATAAATTTGTCCCTTTAAATTCTTCGTATCCTTTTGTTTCGAAACCAAAACTCATTTCATCTATGAATTCTTTTACAAACATCATTTAGTCAGGCGCTATATAAGTTATACACATGTTCTCATTCATATCTCCTTCTAGATAGCCTAGTGATGCTTTTTCTATTGTGTCCCATCTTTTATCTAACAAGGTTATTAATGCTTTAGCTCCTAGTTTCTTTGTTGACATTCCTTTCATTCCTATTATATACATACCTTGGTGAATATACTTATATCCTGCATATTTTAAACCATTTTCAAATTCTTTAGCCACTATTTTTAATTCAATTTGTTTTGTTAAAACGCTTAATTCTACTTCCCTAGATATTCTGTAACCCATTCTTATTCTCAAAGAATCCCATGCGGTAAACTTGTTGAGGTCTTATTGCCTTTAAAGTATCTCTTTGATATCTTTCGAGCTGTTTATTCACTTCCGCAACATCTTGCTCATCTGTATGTTCATATTTACCTTTTTGTTTATCTGTATAACTTGAATGTCTATCATCTTTGCTTGCTATTCTTTTAAAGAGATTCCTAGATAGGTCCAGTTTTCCGAATTAATGGCTTGTGAGGATGCAACTATGCCTGATGGAGCTAAAACTATTTCCTTTCCTTTACTATAATAAATTTGTCTAATAATTTTTTTTAATATAATCACTATTTTGTGAAATTTTATTTTGTCTTGCCTTAGATTCTTCTAGCAATCTAAATGCTGAATCTAGTTTATTATTGAGAGCAAAATATTGTTCTTTAATTTGCTTTTGTTCTTTATATATATCTTCAAGTTTTTGTTCTATGTCTTCCTATCTCTTACTCCAATTTGTGTAGAAATTATATATCAAATCAACGATTAAATTTAGTTGGCTGTTATTAGAGTGACAACTATGTTCTTCGGTATGACTTAACCTACACGTTATATTGATATTATCTTTGGTATTTATTATCTTTCCAATATTAGTGTCTAAATTTAACTTTTCAATGATTTCTAGGCTCTGATACCACTTATTTTCTCTTACTCTTAGGTTTGATTAAAAGTTAAAATTAACCTAGGTAAAGGTTAGGTTTGTTTAATTTTTTCACTATTCCAAGTGTTGAATCACTACTCACTACTATTCCTAGTGTTGATTCACTATTCACTACTATTCCTAGTGCTGAATCACTGTACACAGCTGCTTTTTTCAGTTACTGTTCACTTAATTTTTTACTTAAATTCTCTTAATATTTCAGGAACTTTGTAGGGCGGTGAATACTAAACAGCCGGTGCTTGGTTCCAAATGTTTTAAAGTCCTACTCGGTACTCACCGTATGTCTCACCTATCTATTTTTAGAAGTGATTTAATTGGTCTCCCTTGTCACGATTGATCTACCTAAGAATATATCGTCTCCCCAGATAGTTCCACCCGAAGGGAACACCTCTCTACGGTTACGGTCATAGTGTTCTCCTGACGCCTATGCAAGATGCAGGCTAAGAACGAGAACAATCGAAGAGGTTTCTCCTATAGGGTCCTTACCATAAACACTCGCCTAGAACAAATAGAAAGGAATACTTAAAGAAAATTACTTTATATTAAACATAAAGAAAATTACTTTATATTAAACATATAAGCTACATACGGGTTTTCCTTTCGGGAACCCCGAAGGAAAGTACTAACGAGTTTTCCTTACCTTACACTGCTTATATTACACTCCTTGCTTACAATATACTTGCAAGGTGGCTTCTTTACACTAGTACTAAGCCTTAGAGACTGGAGGCTCTTGAAGGCTATGCTGGAGGCTCTTGCTTCTCCTTGTGTGTGTTCTTCAGCTGGCCAGACTCCTCCTTTAATAGACGCTGGAGAAGGAGGCTACTTCGTGCTTATCTTCTCACCACTGTGAGTACTTATCTTCTCACCACTGTGTCTTCACGAGCTAGCCACCCCCAGGTAATAGCACTTGCCAGGCTTCCTTTATTATTTTAGAGTGGAGACACCTTTGTACATGTGCCTCTACTTTCCACCGAAAATTATATTCTCCACAATATCTTTAGCAGTAAAATATCATTCACAACAGTGAAATGTCATCCACCGAAAGCATTTTTGGATTGATTCAGATGAGTCTGAATTATTCTTCACTTTACCCTAGGGTAAAGTGAAGAATAATTCAGACTCATCTGAATCAATCCTGAATGATATTTTACTGCTAAAAATATTGTGGAGAATATAACTTTCGGTGGAAAGTAGAGACACATGTACAAAGGTGTCTCCACTCTAAAATAATAAAAGAAGCTAGGCAAGTGCTATTACCTGGGGTGGCTAGCTCGTGAAGACACTGTGGTGAGAAGATAAGCACAAAGTACTGAGTAGCCTCCTTCTCCAGCGCCTATTAAAGGAGGAGTCTGGCTAGCTGAAGAACACACACGAGGAGAAGCAAGAGCCTCCAGCATAGCCTTCAAGAGCCTCCAGTCTCTAAGTCTTAGTACTAGTGTAAAGAAGCCACTTTGCAAGTATATTTTAAGCAAGGAGTGTAATATAAGCAGTGTAAGGTAAGAAAAACTCGTTATTACCTTCCTTCGAGGTTCCCGAAAGGAAAACCCGTATGTAAGCTTATATGTTTAATATGAAGTAATTTTCTTTTAGTATCCCTGTCTGTTTGTTGTAGGCAAGTGTTTATGGTAAGGACCCTATAAGAGAAACCTCTCTCGTTGTTCTCGTTCTTAGCCTGCATCTTACATAGGCGTCAGGAGAACTCTGTGTCTATAGAGAAGTGTTCCCTTCGGGTGGAACTGCCTGGCGAGATGATATACTCTCAGCTAGATCAATTGTGACTAGGCATACCTAATTAAATCACTTCTAAAAACAGATAGGTGAGACATACGACGAGTACCGAGTAGGACTTTAAAACCTTCGGAACGAAGCACCGACTGTTTAGGATTCGCCACCCTACAAAGATCCTAAAATATTAAAAGAATTTAAGTACGAAATTAAGTGAACTGTAACTGAAAAACAGCTGTGAACAGTAATTCAGCACTAGGTATAGTAGTGAATAGTGATTCAGCACTTGAAATAGTGAAATATTTAAACAAACCTAATCTTTACCTAGGTTAATTTTAAGCAAACTTAAGAGTAAGAGAAAAATAAGTGGTATCAGAGCATTACGCAAAATTTACATTAATAAGTGGTGTCACGTACTACTAAGTTGACCGTTGACCCCGTGCAAGAACGCATTTGTGTGTCTGTATATATGTGTGTGTATATATATATTATATGTATATGTATATGTATACATGTATGTATATGTGTGTATATATATGTATATATGTATATATGTGTGTATATATATATGTATATATGTATATATGTGTGTATATACATATATATATGGGTATATGGGTCTGTTTGGTAGAGCTCCAACTCCTAAATTTAACTTTAGAAGTTGGGTCTGGACTGGAGTTGTGGAACTGCCTAAACCCAGCTCCACCTCTTTAGTTTATTTTGTGAGAGAATTCTACCCAGCTCTACTCCCAGTTTAGATGGAGCTGAAACTGTTTGGCTGAGCTCCAGCTCCAATAGAGGTAAGAGTTGGAGCTGAAGCTGTGCTAAATAGGCCCTATATATATGTGTGTATGTGTGTGTTGCCTCATTCCCATAAAAACCAACTTCTGACTACTAATATGTACGCTACATATGTTAGGTTCATAATCAGAAGTTGGTTTTTATGGGATGGAGGGATTATTTACTTGAAAATGAAAATGTTTTAAGGATATGTTCGATTGTTCTTTAGAATTACATTTTTCCACCATCTTTTGCTCCATCGTTTTCCGTGAGCATGTTTTCTAAATTATCAATCAATATGTTTCTTTAAAGAAGAAACTATAGAAAAATTACTTCAAAAATTATATTAACCCAATTTTAAAGTTTTTATAGAAAATAATTGATTAAGCATATAATGAACTATCTCTTTTACTTGGTACAGAGGAGCTGTTTCAGCCTTAGATGCATTGACTTTTTTTTCTAATCAAACTTAACAATATCTTCCACACAAAACAGACATCGCTTTAGTGAAACTAACTTGTTGTAGTCGGTTTTGTTAATTTTTTAAAATAATTTTGGTCATATTTAAAGAAATTTGACAAAAAAAAATCAAAGCACCTTATATTATAAAACTGAACAGAGGTTTTGGAAAAAGCGGGAATAGAAAATAAAAACATAGGGACGTTCAACCCCATAAGAAATTGATCCACATGAATTTGTAAGAAATGTTGTTGGTGGTACACCAAAGCAAAATCATGGTAGGAAAGCGAGAGAAAGAATGAGGCCAGATCTCATGCTACCAAAATTCTCATGAAATGGATCATTCCATATGAATTTCAAAGGATTTTGTGGAAGCCAATATGGACTATTTTTCATAGGATTGCAGATCCTAAAGATTTCATCCATTTTTCCTTTTTTTCCCAAAGTAGAACTTATCTTATTACAATGATTAAATATTGCATCTGCACAACTTTTTCAAACACAATAATGACTAGATTAACAGGTCAAAAAGTGCTCCATGTTGGTTTTCAGACTAAAAAGTCATTTTTATGGGTAAGACTAGTTTACATATATATATGGCTCTGATATATCCAGCCATCACAATTATAGCTAAAGCATTTATTCGTCAATCGGCCATCGTCGTTCCCTTCAATCAAGAGGCTGCCATGAAGAAATAAATAATGGATCTCACTGGATCAGTCACCACTCACCAGTGGCATGAGTATGATCAACATAGTATAGATTTCCTTTTATCTCAGCATTATAATTCATCAAACAATATGTATAATCTCAGCATAACAATGCTAATAACTTATGACTGGAATTGGAAAAGGATTGTTTTTTGGAGTGATGTTCAGCATAACAGGACTCTGGCTGTGTACAGTGAGGTATAAATGAAAGTAAAATTATGACCTCAAGACCGATGAACAGAAGCAAAACCGTAATACTCATGGAAAGCAAATATACAATCAAGTTCAGGAAATACCGACCTGTATTGAGATGCTCAGCAGATGCATAAGCCTAAATAGATAACAATACAGCTCTTCCAATCCCTACTATTCTTCATCAGAGATCGATGACAGTTTGTTGAGAGGTAATCTTCAACCACTGGTGTTAATCTTTCAGAGGTAACCATGAAAGTTTCTGGTTACCATCCCAGACAAGGACCCCAAAATATCAAGTCCAATCCACTGTTTCAAAGGACGAACTGAAAGCAACTAAAAGAGCACCAGGCTGTGACTTGACTGATTGGTAATGTAGATTATAAAGATGGCGATTCTGAAATTTAACTAGAAAACTTATAAGCTCAGAGAAAAAGGAAACTTATGAATGTTTACTGGATGCAAAGTACAGTGGTCCATGTTACTAGGACCAGAGTTCTGCTAGCAGCCAGCCAGCCACCATCCAGATTGAAGAAGCGGATCAATGAAGAATCAACAGTATCAGAAGTACACAGTGAATTTAAAAGGGGGTGTTTAGATCCACTAGCAAAAAAATTTGGCGGGTCACATCGGATATACGGACACACATTTGAAGTATTAAACGTAGACTAATACCAAAACAAATTACAAAATCCGCTTGTAAACTGCGAGACGAATTTATTAAGCCTAATTAATCCGTCATTAGTAAATGTTTACTGTAGCACCACATTGTCAGATCACGACGAAATTAGACTCAAAAGATTCGTCTCGTGATTTACACGCAAACTGTGTAATTGGTTTTTTTTTCATCCACATTTAATACTCCATGCATGTGTTCAAACGTTCGATGTGACGGGGCAAAAAAATTTGGTGGTGGATTTAAACAGGCCCAAACTCTCAGAGGTAATTAAATAATGGACGCTACCTGATTTTGACATATTACAAACTGCATCATTACAAGTCCTTGTTTACATCAAATACTTATTGGGACAATTGGGGGTAGGGATGAGAGCTGCTTAATCCATGGGTGCCCTTTGCCCAAATCTAGCTCAACTAAAAATTAAAGAAATAAAGAAAAGGTGCACTTTTGGTAAAACTAGTGGATCAATGGGTACCCATATTTAGACTTGATTACTCCCTTCTAATTGGGGATTTGGGGTAATGGGGTGTACTCGAATAGCATTAACATTTTCGTAAATGTTAATGTCCTTATAATATTATGTACAAAAAATGCGCAACAAATATAGACTATAAAACAACCTTTTGATTCTATGGCAATCTTTTGAGATGAAATCTGCTCTACTGTACGCCCCAATGGTATATGACTGAAATTGTATTATAAACATTAGTGTTTCGCAGGTGCTGCTCATGGCATCGAAGAACACTCCTTTGAGTACTTCGGCAAGTTGAATTGCACTCTTCACTAAGGAAAGTCTGGTGGCCGCTGGAATACAACTGAAGCATTCCCCAATGGTATATGACAGAAACTGTATTGTAAACATTAGTGTTTCGCAGGTGCTGCTCATGGCATCGAAGAACATTCCTTTGAGTACTTCGGCAAGTTAAATTGCACTCTTTGCTCAGGAAAGTCTGGTGGCCGCTGGAATACAACTGAAGCAGTATGTATTAGGATGCCAGCAGTCAGACCCCAGATTACATACTTCTCACTCCCTTTCTCATAATTAAAATAATGAATGGTGAATTCTTGCCCCATCCATTCTCGCTCCTCAGATGTCCTTTTTTCATCCTACAGTATTTGACCAGCAGGTCGAAAGTAGAAATGGCACTGAGTAACTGATACATCCCAATATTTCAGTAAAAAAAATGTGGTTTCTTATCCCCTGGTTGTATAAAGCATTTTTTTCCATATTTAAACCATCATAGTATGCTAGTCTGGTTAAGTCTAACACTACAAACATGTATTGTACAAAAAACTACAGTAGTATAGTAAACTATGCGGGTTGGTGCATCTTTTACACCATAAGCAAGTCATTTTTTTTGGTTAAATTAGAAATATTACAAATATGTAACCCAGGTCTCAGGTTGTCCCAATCACTAACATAAAAGCCTGGAAATGTGTGTGGTCCTTTAATTAGCATGGTGGAAAGACATAATACCAACCTTGAGGAACATCTCCAAGGGTACATCGAAAATGGTGTCCACCTCATCAACATTAATAACAGGTTTAAATGCTTGTATATCAGAGAGTATGCCAATAACAGGGACAACTATCAGAAGATGCTGCCAAACATATGGAGAATATTAATCCCGATGATGACATTGTAAGAGTAATCTTATTACTGAATGCAACTACAGAAAATAACCTGGATATAATTGTGGGTCGCAACCATATAAGAATTGCAGTGCATTGGATATTAAGTATTGAAGGGAAGCAAAGGAACTTCTAACCTTCTCCTAACACATTTTAGTATTCAATAGTGCAATTTACATGGAAAAAATAGAATTAGCCTCTCCCAACTAAGTCAATTTGAAGAGATTAGCTTATCTTTGTAAAATGAATCCAAAAACATTGGATGATTTCTCTAGGAATTTCACATGAACTAATGACATGAAATGACAGGTACCAAGATAGTCTTAAAAAAAAACTGGCAAGCACAGTTCAAAATTCAAACAAGAAGTTCGTTACATGACATATGAAGTTATCCATTAAAGCCTGCAGAGTAAATATTCAAAGACTGCGAAAATGACCATGCTCCACTGCATAGTCCCAAGGTAACAATGATGATAAACTTAGGTTAACTTCATAGTACAATTTTAATATTCGGTCGTTCAGAATAAAATTTCATCCGTTATGCATGATATCAGTTCAAAGAACTAAAGGAAATAACATGGATTTCTGGAAAATGATTGCTACCAAACAAGAAAGGATTCTGGAAAGAACAGTTACCAGTTTATGCATCAGAATGTCTACACTAGTTGCGCATGTTTAGTTCTATAATCTTATTATGGAAAAAATATATAGTTCCATCTTCCACTCTTTCCAGTGGTGTAAGGGAGAACCAAATGGTATTCTACCTTTGACAAGAAGTGCTCAAGAGAAGCAACAACAGTGACCAGAGCGGAATCAAGACCAATCTCCTCCTGCGCTTCCCTTAATGCTGTTGCTGCATCATCAGCATCACCCTCCTCTGCCTTCCCTCCTGGCAAAGCAACTTCCCCTGCAAACCCCAGATGAAGGAAACAAAATCAGGTTGGTTGCGCAGGCTAATTTGACCTAACCAAGCTCTTTGGGGCAGCCAGAAAGATAAGATCAGCTCAGATCTGTGACAAAATCAGTAGCTAAAGGTCCATCTTTTTAGCTCGAATCTGTAAATAAAAGCTACAGCAACCAAAACTTAGCAGAGCAGACAGGAAGATTGCCTAGGTTTGGAATTAAGGTACCAACTTGTATTATTTTATTTACTCAATCTAAATCAATGATTTGATTCCTGAGCTCTATATCAATGATTCAATTCCTGAGCTCAAAGCCTTTCTGTGGACCAGGGCAAAAGAGGGCACCCAGTTAGGATAGCACTTATAGCTTATAACTTATAAGGGGACCAGCCCATATGCACCTTATAACATTGCATAGTACAAACATTGCATAATGTTAGTAGAAGCATGTTGTTAGCATCTGCTGTACCCTACTTGTCCAAGCAAGCACAAAAGTAAGACTCTATGTCATTCAGCATCCAACAACGCAATCAATTCCAACCAATTGTACAAATTGTTACTTCACAAAACACCACAAGTATCTGCTCATGAGTTCAGGATAGCTAAAATATGCAAACCACCATAAGAAAACAAATGTGGTCCATTTCACACATATCATTACAAATAACTGTTGTCCACTGCCATATTAGAGCAAGGATAATACTATAATAGTGAGCTATAAGCTTATGTGGAATAGAGAGGTAAAAAAAGTAATGAGTGTTAGTTCTCATGTAAGAGATAGCTCCACACATGCTCCAAGAAATATACATTAAATTCATAGTGTGAGAAGAAAGATTAGTGAAAAAATAGAGTTAACCTTATAGCTAATCAATTATACATGTTAGCTTCACAATGGGCTTATAGCTAACATATTAAACTTGCTCTTATCATGCCATGGTTTATGTCAATACGAAACGTATACCACGTCTTAAGTGTGATATAACCAACTCAGTGGATGCTTGGTATGTTTACACCAAATAGGGTCAAAGACTCCACTGACAAAGCATTCAATCATAGACGCCATCCTCGCCATTAATGGAACAGCTGACCATGCTGCATCGAGTCCTTGGATTTACTGATCACAACCTAAGATTTTTGTAAGCAACTTACAATCTAGAACTGTACTCGATTATAGTTGATTGTTTTGCAACGTCTTCCGAAATTCGCAGTGGTACACGGCCGGAATGACACTTCACATATGAACAGTAAAAGAAACTCTGAAATGACGATATGCTATTATTAGCCTGTAATTAGGCAAACCAACAACCCCACTGCACACGCACTTGACACATTTCCCTCGAAGGTTTCACCTTCCCCAAAAGCTTCGGATCGACCATATCGAGGAGAAGCGAAAAATTCGGATCGATGATACCAAGGAGAAGCATGAACGAGAAGGACTGGCTCACCGGAGTGGGTGGAGAGCTTGGAGGAGCGCTTGGTGAGGAGGACCCGGAGCTCGCCGGCGCCGCCGCGGAAGAGGCAGACCAGCACGGCGGCCCTCCGAGGCTGGAACAGCGGCTCGCCCGAGGCGCCGGCGGCGGCGGGTGAGGGGGCCACCGCGGCGTACGGGGAGGGCCGCGGCCGGTGGAGCCTCAGGCGCTGGATGAGCGTCTCGATGTCGCCGCCGGGATCCTCCTCCATGGAAGCTGGGAGAGTGAGATCGGTGGACATGTAAATGGAGTCTACTTGCTTGGCAGTTGCCTACAGCTACACTTCGGTCTCCACGTGCGTTGTTGGCCCGGAGCTTATAAGAAGCAGGTTATAAGAAGTAGCTGGTTGATTCTCAGAAACTGGGTTTCAGCTTCTCGCTTCTAATTTATTTTTTGGATTCTACAACTATAGCTTCTTAGAATCTGAATCAAAAGCTGGACTGTTTGAAAGCTTATGATTCTAGAAGAAACTGCAGTAGCTAGAAACTCCCCAAACATACCCTTTATATCAGAGGCTAGGTGTGATAGGAGAGCTATCTCCCACTCAAAAGGGGTCATGAGCGTATAAATTAATTAAGTATTAACTATAAAAATTATAAAATAAATTAGTATAATTTTATAAAGTAAATATACCATTTAGCAGTTCGAAAAACGTGCGGGCAAGAAATATGTGAGCGGTAATTGGAAAATGTAGCATAGCTTGCTTTTTCATCCGTATGCATTTCTTTTAAAAAAATTATTTTAAATTTCATATTAATTCAGTTTTTAAGTTTTTTTAAGCTAATACTTCTTAATTAATGATGTATTAATTTATCGCTTTGTTTCGCACGAGGGAAAGATTCCCAACCCCAAATAAACACCGTGAGAGCAACGCTATACTACATAATAAAAAAACAGTTACAAATATTATAAATTTCTCAACCATGTGATCTAGTAAATGATGATTAGAAGTAAATCAAGATTCAGTTGTAATGAACCAATATGTTCTTAAAATATTTATAAGAAAGGTATTTTTAATAAAAAAACACGTTACAAACTGTCCTTGTATACACACATGCAAACTCATCCACCCAGGATAGCACGAATTAAAATTGATTAAGTCACCTTAAACGTTTCAATGTGGTTTTGCATGCATATCTTTTCCCTTTCTATTGTGCTCCCATTATTAAGGAAAATACTCTCCGGTCACCAAGACGTTCAACTTTTTGTATCAGGTTCTATGGAAGTTGAAACATCAATACGAATGTTTCTTTCAGTGGCTTTTTCGCAAGCTCTGTTCTAAAACGCATCTGTGCTTGCATCGAGATAGAAGTAGGAGCAGTAACTAAAAACAGTGCAGCATTTTTCTTCTCTTCACCTGTTAGAGGCACCTGACATCTCTTCCCTATTTCAATAGAAGTCATACGACAACGTACAGAGTGAGCACCACTGTATCCAATCAAATTATTTCAAACTAATACCGGTGCAGAGTACTACTATATGAGGTCTATCCGGAGAATGTATTTTTGGCTGCAAGTAGTATGACACAGACATGGTTTATATGGAGAATATTTCTTCAATCAAATCAGAATACTGCACAAACAAGAAATTTACTGTACGTATTTTCAGAATCCTAATTCCATAATTTGATTTTGGCTATACAAGTATATATTGCACTAAGTTTTTTAGAACAGAATGAGCATCGCAGTTGCAATAGATTGCCGCTAATTGATACAAAATAGATTACAGAATAAATTAAAGAATGATAAAGAAAAGGCTGGTTTGTGTTTATCTTATTGGACTGACTTTGGTCCATTATTTTCATTGCAAATTTGCAATTGCTTGACTTGGCCAATAATTCCATTATGTACTTTATCACATAACATCCCAAAAAACGCACAACATATATGTATTCAACATCCTATAGTTTAGTTTCCACATCCACAGCAGTTCTGCAATCCCGTACATCTATCTGGATCTGCCTGACCACGTTGCTACTACTTGCTCCCCATATTCTAATGATGTAATATCTTTATTTCGAATTCTCTCCACTATACTGCTACATCACATGGATCCATCTCATCCATGTATGATATCTGAAATCTATTTATTTGAAACTGGATGGATTTGTTTATGCTTAAAAGAAAAAAAAAAGCACCAGACTTTTCTACACAAATCAGAAAATCAGACTACAACAATGAAAGATCTTTCCTCGGTCATAAATAACATATCTATTATTTTATCTACTAGATGGGTTTTTTTTTTCAGTCATGATGCTTCTAGATTTATAAATTGTTTTTTGAAAGATCCCAGGAGGAATAGAGCTCCTTTGTATAGAGAATTCGAACTTTTATTTTTATCGATTATACAGTTGTTGAAACGATAGTTTACTGTTCAATATACCAGCAGGCCAAGGCCATCTCGTATTTTACAGCAATTAATAGATCAGCCTGAACATAACGGACTCACAGATTGATTAACCAGTTGTGGACTAGTGGTACATAAAGGACACCATATTGTCATATTTATATCAACTCCAATTTTGATATTTCCCAAGAAAAATTAATAAAAAATCAATCACATGATACCCAAAGGTGCCCTGCAGCTGGCCTAGTGAACAATAGGAAGTAACAGCAGGAGCTACATGAGAAAATGTATCAGAAGATCCACCACAGCCCACAGGTATATAGGAATAGCTGTTATTCCTAATTACTAGTAGAAAAGATAAGCATATACTTCACATTACTTGCATGAAAATAACAGATATGAGCATTTATGAATAAGCATCAAGTGCTAAAAGATTACCTTTGTAAGCTCTAGTTGCAGTCTTGCAGATATAAATTATATAATGACATATATAAGATTAATAAACATGTAGGTCTACCTGCCAGATTTCTTCACCCAAAAAAGAATAATCGGCACATGTTGTCCTATACGACAACAATGCATCATTCTTGAATTCCCATAAAAGCATCTGAAGTTGCAGACCGTTCGGGTTATCTGATAGACATGTCGAGGATCGGCATGCAGCATCCTTACCCTTTGCTGGGGACAAAAAGCAAGCCATGTGTGAAAGAATTTTGATGTGAATATAAAATAATCCAAAAAAAGATGAAGCAACTTATTCCCTTACCATTTGGGCTTGGATGACTCAAGGATATAGTCATGCTAAAAAACAAAATATTTCTTTGGTGAGTTGCCCAGAAACTGAATTAAAACTCTTGATGGTACTATTTAAATATGCTAGGTGCAAAGAAATACACAAAAGTCTAACCAAATAAATGGTCAGGAATAACACTTTCTGGATGAGAACAGATCGTACACAATAGTGGGATATCAAAATTCAAGTTCATAAGCCACAGGAAGTTATCATGAGAATATCTTCATCTTCACAATTAGAAAGCATCTGCTCCACTTGAAGCAACACCCTTAAAATCTCATAGATTTCATCCATCTTTGGGTGTGACTTATCCTCTGCATTGAAAGAATGCACCTCATCCTTCACCTCAATCCAGCTCCACCCAGGAACTTTGCTTAATCCCCGTTTCTTCATTACCCTCTGCACTGTTGCTCTGTCACTCCACATCCCAAGACCAGAATACATGCTGGACAGGAGAACGTAGGTAGAGTGCTGTCTAGGTTCTGCCACAAATAGATGGCTGGCCACATCACTTGCTAGTTCCACATTCCCATGGATTCTGCAAGCACCCAATAGGGTCATCCATACCATGGCATCTGGTTCAAATGGCATAGAATCAATTAGCTTTTTTGCTTTATCAAGCTGTCCAGCCCTCCCATACAGATCAACACCACATGCATAGTGCTCCATTCGAAGAGGAATTCCATACTTAGTTTCCATTGAATTGAGAACCTCTGACCCTTCATCTACAAGACCAGCATGACTGCAGGAAGTAATTAGGCCAACAAACGTTATGTGATCCAAAGGAGCCTTACTTTGCAGCATCTCATTGAAAAGTATGTTTACGTTTTCAGCTTGTCCATGTTGCGCATAACCAAATATCATAGCATTCCAGGGCACTGAACTACTCTTATCTGCCTCCTCAAAAGATTTCCGTGCATCGTCAATAATGCCACTCTTAGAATACATGAAGATTAGTGAGCTGGAAACAAAATCATTGGAAGAAAACCCAGAATGGATGACTAAACCGTGTAATTGTTTACCTAACTGAAGCACAGCAAGTTCAGAAGAGGACCGCAGAGCCGCAGAAAATGCATACTCATCGGTTCTAATATTTTCCGAACGCATGCATCTGAAGAACTTCAAGGCATCAGCACTCAAACCGTGCTGTGAAAATCCAGTCAGCATAGAATTCCAGGACACTGTGTCCTTAAGCACCAAAGAGTCAAAACACTTATATGCATCTTCCATCATGCAATTCTCATTGTACCTAGTGTACATGGCAATCAGAGCATTACAAACAGGCGTGACTCCTTCCAGAGCACTCTTGATCACCAACCCATGAATTGCTCTCCCTTGATAATCACCGTGCCCATGCTCTGAACATGAACTTAGGATACTTGTGAAACTATACATGTTAGGATGAACTCCACTCTCTTGCATCATCCTAACAAAGAATGGCATTGCCTCATCATCCATTCCATTATGAGTGTAAGCTCCAAGCATCGCATTCCAGGAGATTAAATCCCTAATGTCCCCAATTCCATCAAAGATCCTTCTAGAATCTTCAGGGGCCCCACATTGAGAGTACGCTGTGATTGCTGCATTTAACACTGTCAACCCTAATGCAGATCCATACTTCACAACCTTCCCATGCAACTGGTGCATCAAGGAACAGCTTGGGCCCTCAACTGCTGTGAGCAGCGAGGCAAATGTTGCCTCATCTGGAACCAAACCTTCCCTCTCCATCTCAAGAAACAGACTCACTGCAAGTGACATTCCCCCAGATTCTGTATACCCCGCAATTAGTGCATTCCAAGAAACGGTGTTCCGCTCTGGCATTCCATCAAACACTTGACGAGCATCCCTCACGCGGCCACATTTAGCATAAACATCAAGCAATGCACTTGCTGCGAACACATTGTTAGCAAGGCCGGATTTCAAAGCGAGCGACTGCAGTTGGGCGCCGATAGCAGGACGCCGCGCTGCGGCGGCAGAACGGAGGGCCGAGCCAAGGGCGAACGTGTTGGCAGCGAGCCCCCGCGCATGCATCCCTTGGAGGAGGCACCATGCTTCGGTGTGCTCGCCCGACGCGACGTGCGCGGCGAGGAGCGCGTTCCAGGAGACCTCGTCGCGGCGGGGCACCTCGTCGAACACCCGGCGCGCGGCGGCGAGGCCGTCGGGGGAGGAGCGGGAGTAGGCGGTGAGGAGCTGGTTCCAGGGCGTGGGGGAGGCGACGCCGGACTTGAGGAGGATGGCGTGGGACCTCGCGGCGGCGATGGAGAGGTGGTGGTGGTGGTAGTGACGGCGGCGCATGCGCAGCGGCGGCGTCTATGGCCGCGGGCATTCGTGGAGGTCCGGCTTTGGACTTGCGATTCTTTGGGTCGTTGAAGTAGCAGCCGGAGCGGCACCAACCCCACCTCCGTTCGCCGGAAATCCCCAGCCCCAGCTACCTCCTTCCTCACTCCATGGCGGCTGATCCCGGGTGAGTTGGGTTGAATCGTCGAAGAGCAACGGAGGGGAGAACCATGGCGGCTGGGAAGAAGAAGATGGCCGACTCCATGCTGGGCCGCATTGGGCTCATCTCTTGGCTATCTGGTTAAATTGGTGGAAATAACTGCACTTTAACTCACTTAACTAGTTACCGTGCAAAATAAATCCCTCGGTTGTATAGATGGTTAAATGGGCGATCCGGCCTGGGCATGATCGGGTTCGAGCCGAGATTAGTCGGGTCGGTATGGCTAGACCTACGCGTCGGGTCGGGCTGAGCCCACCCACGGACTGCACCAATAGCCCAAACACGATCCAATAAGACTCGGGCCGTGCCGGACTAGCCCGAAAGCACAAAAGCCCATCGTACTCCTCCTTGGAATATAATCTTCTAAAGGTAGCTCTTATGCTAGCTTTTGATGGTCCACGTGGCGCCGCTCCCTTTAAAAAAAATCATGAATTTATACTAGAGAAAAAAAATCTAAGAATCACTTGTTAGAAAAAAAAACACCATATACATATTTTAGAAAACCGCTCTTTTAGAGAGTCGGGGGTAATTCGTCCGGTATAAAAATTTTAGAGTCGGGGGTAATTCGTCCGGTATGAAAAGTTGAGGGTGAAGGATATATGGTTTTGTGGTTCAGGAGGTAATTTGAACTGTCGCAATTGTTTAGGGGTAATTCATACTTTTTACTTATTAAAAAAGAAGAGGAAAACTTGATTGTGGATATTATGTTATAAGCTGTGTTGTGAAAAAAAGAACTCTTAATATACTAAATGGATGCTCTTTCAAATTCTCAAATCTATAAGTGAATATGTTGGAACCAAATAATTTCATTGAATCTCATATTTGAGTTTCTTGGATGTCCTCAAAATTGATGTTTACTGTAACATGACATTAAATTCTATACTTTTGCTTGACATTGCATATGTGTTTGTAATTTTTATGATAAAATGTTTTTCACTTCTATACATAATAAATAAATTATTTACATGTACATACAAAATTGTTTTAATATCATATGTACCAATTTATCAAAACTAAAATAGCGGTTCACAATTTCCTTTGTAAAATACTTTATGAAAATATCAAAATTCTGAAAGAAAAACTAACGTATATATATGTTTCAAACCAGTGAGCGCAAAAGACAAAAAATAACATCATCACATATTTTAATCATGTAGTATTTGTTAGGTGATAGAACCATTTTGAATTCTTGGTTCTATTATAGTTTTACAGCCAAAAAGCATAGTAGGATTCTGGGTGTCTATGAAATTTCACTATAATATACTACACGCTACACTGAAAATTAGAATGTCATTAAGAGGCTTTATAAAAAAATAAAATGTATATTTTTGAAGGTATTAAATGTGTCTTTTACAACAAGGCTAACTAGCAAGCGTGCAAAGTGTGCCACGGGCACGTTGATTTTTTAGTAAGTATATTTTACCTTCTTTATTTCTTTGGTCATATCTTATTTTAAGTGCCTTATCTATTTTACCTCTCTAGTCATTAGATCATCTCACCGTGCCAAGGCATCGGTCTAAGCAAGACCCAACTATCATGCTGGGCTAGTACGGGCACAAGACCAATCGTTTCGTGTTGTATCGTGTCTGGGCCGAGCTATCGAATCTCGGGCCTTATGGTCATCTATACTCGGTTGTTTTAAGAGCAATTTTTGCCGGCGTGACATCTATGTGGTATAAAAATTTTAAGAAATAAAGTGGGACCCACCTTTCATCCTCTTTCTCTTCTTCCCCTCTATTCCCCACTCACTCTCTCCCTCGCCTTCTTCTCGGAGCAGCAGGGCGGCGGCAAGCAGCAGCAACCAACAGATCGACGGTGGCAGACGGGCTCAGGGAGCTAGAGCGGTGGTGGGGGTGTCCCCAACGTGCTCCGCCTTCTCCTCGGGGAAGCAGAGCGGCGGCTAGCAACAGCTACTAGCAGGTCGACGGCGGCCAATGAGCTCGGGCAGCAAACGTGGCGGCAGTGGTGTCCCCGTCATGCTCCACACTTGGATCTTCGTCCAGTCGGCTCGCCCTTGAGCCTGACCCGCGTGGTGACTGCGTGCAAGCAGTGGCGCAACATGGCTCGTCGACGGCGTCTCCGACACCATCACCGCTGGTCTCGGCGCGACTCCCCCCGTCTCCCGGCTCCTCTTTCGCTGGCCGCCGCCGCTAGTCTCGCTGCGATGCGCCGCCTCTAGTTATCGTGATGCTTCCGCCTAGCGCTGGTGCTCACCGCGACGCTTCCGCTGGGGGTCACTGCTTCCGGCTCCTCTTCTGCTCGCTGCTGGTCTCGCCGTGACGCTTCCGCTGGGCGCCGTCGGTTCCGGGAGGTCTTTACCTGTATGCCATTAAGAAAGATGGTACCTGCTTCTGTGCCATTAAAAAATTCGAGCCTCCCTCTATACCATCGTCGAACTTAATCGCGCCCTCGAAACCATTCCGTCGCTATTCTGTTAGGGTTGAACCGTTTAACAGCTCTGACACGTGGGCCCGGGCAGGAAAAATGTCCATCTTGCCATTCATGTCGCTGGCATATTGGGCCCATCGACCGATGCTAACATATTTTCCGCCGGGGACGACGGCGGGAAGGGTGATGCACCGGCCTGAATCTGACTTCCATGCTTGCGGCAGCGGCGGGCACGGCGGGGCCGGCCCCGCCCGGATCTAGCGGCGACGGCTAGAGGAGAGCCCAGCGGCGGACTCAGCGACGGTGCGCAGGGCGGAGTCATCCTCTCGCTTCTTCCTCCCCCTCCGTCCCCGCCGCCGCATCTACCCATCTCCCCCTCGCTGCCGCCGCATCGGATCTACGCCTGGGGCCGCTTAGGTGGTGGTGAGGAGAACCAGGCATTGGCGGCGGTGAGAAGCAACAGGCCGGCCGCTGGCGGTGGCCTTGGCGTGGAATGGGGAAACTGGTGGCGCGTCTTCCAAATATCTGTGGCTGCGGGAGCTGGCGAGCCAGTGGCTCTCCCATCCGTCACTGGAGGTGGCTCGGGGAAGGCGAGGTGGTTCCGGTCATCTTCCTCGCTGGTTAGTTCTGATTTTTTTTTTTTTTTTGGGATTAGATCAATGGAAGTTCTGAGCTGAGCTTGTCACTATTGGGCTTCTGGCTTGCTAGTGCTCTCGATGCGGTCTTGTTGAACAGAGTTGTTCTAAGAGCATCTTAATATTATTCCCTAGCTTAGCAGTAACCAATTATTACAAATCAATAGTAATAGTGATAAGTGTATGAAATGGAAAAGTTGCCCCTTTATATCTTTGTATTTGTAATAAGCCTGCTAAATGCTCAATGTGACTGCACTCGGAATGGCACAGAAGGAAACCAACTTGTTAAAATAGCCACTCAAGCCTAAGGGCAATTAGGTCATTTTGCTGCGCTGTTACCCACCGTTACGACCAAAAACGAACGGAATGGTTCCGAGGGCGCGATTAAGTTCGACGATGGTATAGAGGGAGGCTCGAACTTTTTAGTGGCACAGAGGCAGGTACCATCTTTCTTAATGGTATATAGGTAAAGACCTCCGGTTCCGGCTCCTCTCCCACTAGCCGCCGCCTCTAGTCTCGCTGCTTGCCACGATGTGCCGCCCCGATGCTTCCGCCTCTTGAACCACTTGTGAGATAGAACCAGGAGAGGGGAGAAGATGAGATAGATGAGGGGAGAGAGAGGATTGAGAGGGGAGGATAGAGGAAAAGAAGTGATCACTGAACACTGATATTTGGATTCTACATATATTTTTCATATTTTTGCTTATAGTAATACCACGTGCACGACACATAAGTGAAAACCACTTAAAAAGCACTTAGAGACTTATTTTACACTGGTTCTAATAATTGGGGGTATATCTATTATTACGATTGAGAGGTATAAATCAGATTGGACCTATATTTGAAAGAGTCAAAGTGAACTTAATCCTAAATGGATGGCCCATTAAAACTGAACAGTGAAGCTATTGAGTTGCACGGAAAATGGAGCAAGCAATTAGTGCATTATTACTTAATTGTTCATTATTTTAAACTTAAAAAATGGTTTTTAATTTTTTTAAAGAAAATTTTGTATAAAAAGTTACCATAGTAGTTTGGAAAGTATTCTCACGGTTAATGAGGGCAAGCGAAACAAGGAGAACACACCCTAATTTTAATGAGAAAATTCCTTATGTAATTGTGAGTTTTCATTCAATCCATTTGATACCCTTAATTACATCTCATACTCTGCACGCCGCTAGATTTTTATTTCGATTCCCTATATGTCCATTTCGCTAGTTGGCCGTAAATTAACTGTTAACTTTTCGAAATAATTATATTACCGCTCCCTCATATAGTCATACTTTTCAATTCCCTGTATTTCCCTAGTTGTCCTATTTGATTTTATTATATTTTTTTAATATTGAAATTTATGTTTTTAGGTAGGTAGTACGTATAAGTATGAGCGACAGACAGTATAGTCATTTCAGAAAAATCAGTGGCTAACTCATAGTCAACTAACGGTATAGATATTAGGAATCAAAATGAAAACTCAAGTACATTTAAGGAGTAAGGCAAACTTGATGAAAACTCAAGCGTAGTTAAGGAATGGCAAAATTCGCAAACAGAGATAGGATTGTGAAAAACTCGGGAACAAATTTTCTCAATTTTAATTGGGGAAAATTATGTTTAGCGCATAGGTGGAGTCGAAATCATTTAATATCACAAAAGTATCCCGTTATTTTCTCATACACAGTCCGCACTACCCTCTACGGTTTATACCATGACCGTTAAGTTTGCTCTTAGGGAGTTTAAGTGGTTAAAAATATCCTCACATCAAAGTGCAGTTGCCCAAACCTAAAAGTAGTAGAGTAAAAAAAGTAGAAAATACAAAAACCATAACATCACCCTAAGTTTGGCATTCTCCTTACAAGACAATTTGTTGCAAATACCTTCTTCCTAATTCACCTTGATTTGTTATTCCTCTTTAATTGTTGTTGTCCAAGTATTTTTCTAGCCTCTTTTCGTATATGTTATATGACTTATCGTTTTTTTTGTTTTGATGTACATGGTCTCAAACAAATCTTTTCCATCTTGAATCTATCAAAGAAACCATCCATCACTGAGCCAATGAGAAAAGCAGAACAATTCATCTTCCAGCGAGTTTAGTGTCCAAGCCCGGCCAATAATGTGCTAGACGCACGCCATGGGGAGTGACGCCACGGTCGTGCATGTTATAGGATATAGCTGGTATAAGTGACGATCATAGCTTCTCGTATACATATATCGACTTTGTGGTCACGAGAATAGGCAAACAACGACAATAGAGGAGTGTGCCGAGGGATCTCAAAACCAATTTAAATTAGGTGGTGTTATTTGCAATAGATCATCTTATACGGAGAAATCTCAAATGCATGGTGACATTTAGGGTGATTTTTGCAATTGTTTTTTTTCTAATAGATGGATCCAAAGCGTCACGAGTAGCACAATATTATGAAAATCCAAGCAATTCACTTACCAATCAAATATCCCTATATATCCTCCTGCTCGTCCCTTGAATTTTCACCGGACTAATTACCAGTAACCTCGCACTGGCTAGCATGAGATGAGAAGGTGAATTTACAGATGTGGTAGAGAGAGACAGGTACCATTATTAATATTCGTGTATAAAAGTTGACTCTAACGGAGGAGAAAACGGTTATTGGATGGAGGTGGTATAAACCGAAGAAAGTTGTGTAAGCTGCGGTATATATCGAGACGACACCCAGAACCTTTAGGGCCTGATTTCGGTTCCTGCCTGTGCTATACACCGAACTTTTCCTTTTAATTGCTGGCTCAACCATATCCACCGAAGAGCAAGCAAGTTCATAGCTTACACTAAAACCGAGAGTTAAATAATAAGCAATAAATAAATAAATTAGGTGGCAACACAGTAAATGACTCAGCATAAACCACCTAACCAGCTAAATCATATCAGTGCTAAATAAGTACTAGTAATTAATAACACACGATGAGTAAATTTGCCTAAGGTTCGATGCCCTAATCGTCGAAGGCCCAAGCGTTCTCCTTGCGGATCTCCGCCTCTTCCTCCGGCGTGAAGTCATTGACGATATTGAACGTCTCCCTAACTTGCTCCACTGTCATGTTCTTGCATGATCAAGTCCGTCGCGTGCTGGCAGGTCAGATCCAACAGATTCTTCGCATTCAAGTAGTTTGCGGCCAAAATTATATCTAACAGCATCGTCTTGTCGACGTCGACGAACTCGGCATCGAAGCTCTTGAGCTCCTCCTCCCTCTTAGCTTTGTCAGCGATGGCTTCTGTGGCGGCGTGTTTGTTGAAGTACTCGACGACCTTGGCGAGGACGACGCCGGTGACGTTAGGGAGAGGGATCCCGCTGTCGGCGCAGTCATCCTCGATCATGTGGAACAGCGTCTGCGACTGCAGGCTCGCCGCCGCCTCCGACAGCTCAAAACGCTGCCCATCTGAGCTGATCAACAGGATCATGTTTTCACCGTTGTCCGCTGTCGCCACCATGGATCAAACTTAATTAGTGGATGCAAACTTTTGATCGATCTAATCTGCGCTAACCGAACAGAGAGGTTGTTTCTCCTCGATACGGCCTGAAAACTGTTTAGTGGGTCCTGTGTTTATAGCATGAATTAATCATCAACTCCGATCCGACTTCCAAGGCGGAGTCGATCGATTTGCTGTGTTGATCTGCGGAGCGGCTGCTTAATTAATCTGTTAAAATCGAGTCAGAGACGGATCATCTACAGTTAATCCGATTAGGAATCCAAGTAGTATTAGTTAGGAACTTAGGATACGTTTCCAGCATCTGCATGCTTACCTAGGTATCGGTATCGGCACATCCAGGCAATCATGCTAGGTCGCCTTTTCGGTCGGCGCCTCGGCAGGGTGTAGGTGATGGGCGACTGGTCGCGCGCACGACCAGTTCGTATATACATATGTATATATTTTACATACATTATATTATATACATGTATACAAACCTTAAATTATATACATACATATAAAAAAAATAATATATACATAAAAAATTATACGTGCACATACATACAAAATTTGTATACACATGTAAAGTTTGTGCTTATACATACACAACTACAAATTGATTTTTCATGGCATCACCTTTTTTTTTCTCTGGCGGTTATACGTGGAAATCCCCAACGAAAATATAATGAGGGGTGAGGGGCTAAGGACCGTCAGCGAAAATGGATCTTCGCTGGCAGCCGGGTTAAGAGGACCGCCAGCGAAGATGCACCATTTTCGCTAGCGGCCCACCTAAGCCACCGCCAGTAAAAATATATTTTCGCTGGCGGCCCACCTAAGCCACCGCCAGCAAAAATCCCTGTGTCAGCTCTTTATCTTTCTCTTTAACTTCTGCCAGCAAAAATCGTGGTAGGCCATATCTTCTTCTTTTAACTTCTGTCTCACGACTTCTCTCTCGGTTTCTCTCCCGACTTCTCCCATGTAGGCGGCAGCGTGTGGCGATAGAGGCAGCGACACGGTCCAGCACACACGGTGGCCCGGCCCTCCCCCTCGACGACTGAGTGGTCATGCTCCAGGGAGTAGCGACGGTGACCCTGCCCTCCCCTCCCTCTCCCAGATCTGGCAGGAGGGGTGTGGCCTCCTCCTCTTCGCCGCTGGCAGCCGCGACGACGGAGGAGGTCGGATCCACCGCCACGACGACGGTTCCTCCACGGCGGTTAATCCGGCGGCGGCTGCCACAACGACTACCGCAACGACGACAGCCGGGCTCCTCCAACCCCCTCCCCTCTACCACCTGGTGATCGCGGTGTGGGCTTCGGAGGGCGGCGGCCACGGCGGGCCGTGTTTGCGGGTGGTAGCCATTGGCGGATTTTTTTTCTCCAAAATCAATTTTTCCTAGCGACCGACAACGGAATTACGAGTTTTTTTGCGCTCAAAAATCATTTTCCTTGGCGGTCAGTGTAACTTAACCGCTTGTGAAAAGCGGTAAAGTTCCGCTAATGAAGATTGTTCATTTTCACTGGCCTTTACTTACTAGCGACTGGTAGTGCCGCTAGCGAAAATTTAATTTTTGCCGTTAGGAAAAACTCTTTTTCTAGTAGTGATACAAAATTTATACATCTTTTCTTTATCTTTATCTACATAAAATATTCGTAGTGTTTTTACCGTCCCACCTCTATATCTCTATCTCTACTAAATAAAAAGATTTTTTTTAAAAAAGTCTGATTCCTTTTAGGTATCTGTAAAAGAAAAAGAAGGCCAAAAACATCCGGGAAAAACAATCGTCCGATTCCCCAAAAAGTGGCAGAAAAAAACATAAAGCCGATTCCAAAAAGGCGTCCACAAAAAATAAAAAAGAAGGTGAAAAAACATCCGCGCAAAAATAGTGTCTGACTCCTGAAAAAGTGACAAAAAATAAAAAAAACCGTCATCAAAAAGAAACAAAAAGAGTTCAGATTGAAAAAAAAGGTAAAAAGAGGAAAAAATGCCTTCCACAAAAAAGGTAAAAAAAGATTGAAAAAAGGTGAGAAAAACATCCGCGAAAAAAGTCAGATTGCCCTAAATATACGGCGAAAAAACCAAAAAATACATCCTTAATTGAAGAAAAAAGGTAAAAAATTTTCAATTTGTACGCAATGGGAAAAAGTAAAAAAGCAAAAAAAAACGCCTTCGAAAAAGGCCAAAAAAAGAAAAAAAATCTGATTTCTAAGGAAAGCTAGAAAAAACCAAACCGCCTAAAAAAACCGGTTCGCTATTACACAACGCGAAAAAGAACCGTCTATTTCTACACAATGCGAAAAAACACCGCCCGTAATAAATAAAGCCAAAAAGAGTGAAAAAACAAAAAAAATACCGTATGTAAAAATGTAAAATAAGGCGAAAATAACTGTCCTATTTGTTCCGAACGCAAAAAAAACCCATAAAAGGGGCGAAAAAAACCATTCGATTACTACGCAACACAAAAAGACCAAACCGCCTCCGAAAAAACAATTCAACATCACACAACAAGAAAAAACACTGGCTGTTTCTTCCCAACAAACCGCCTCCAAAAAACTGGTTTGACATTACACAACGTGAAAAAGAACCCACTGATTCTACGCAACACGAATAAAGAACACCATACGTAATAAAAAATCCATAAAAAAGGGTAAAAAACAAAAAAAAAGTAAATAGGGGCGAAAAAAACCGTCCGATTTGTACCCAACGCAAAAAAGAAAAACCGAAAAAAGGTGAAAAAACCATCTGATTACTACACAACACGAAAAAGAACCAAACCGCCTTCCAAAAATGGTTCGGCATCACTCAACACGAGAAAACACTATATGATTCCACCCAACGCGAAAAAACAATGAAATGAGGAAAAAAAGTCTGATCCACGCAACGCGAAAAAATAACTATCCGATTCCAGGGAAAAAAGCTGACAAAAAACCGTATGATTACTACGCAACACGAAAAAGAACCAAACAGCCTTCGAAAAAACGGTTCGGCATCACTCAACACGAGAAAACACCGTATGATTCCACCCAACGTGAAAAAATATAATGCGGAAAGAAAAGTCTGATCCACGGAATGCGAAAAAAGCTGACAAAAAAGGCGTACAAAAACCATTCCACGGAATAAAAACATGATTCCCAGAAAAAACCTCCGTCCAAAAATACTGTTACTCTGGAAAAAAGGTTCGCGAAGAAAATGTTCCGCTGATCGGTTTCTTGGTAATGTACTTTTTGGATTTTTCATGCATGTGTTAACATACTTTTCGAGTCTTAACAGGCGTCCTCCACACGTCACCAAGTCAGTTCGGGTTAGGTTTCTTCGCACGTATATATCCTTACCGTAATCACAATTTGATTTGATACGTCTTGGTCCATTTCGAGATTATTTTTTATCCATTGGTAGAGATCACGTCCATCACCAAAGATCGACCATGTCAGTGCCCAAATACGACGCCTGCGCCCGCGAAATTTTCGGGCGCAATTTTCCTTGAGCTGAGTCTGTGCCAAGTAAAAGCAGCAAGCAAAATATCATTGGGAATTAAACTCCTCTCGTCACCTAGCTCCTTGCTACCACCAAGCGGCCAAAGCAATCACCGCAAGCCTGTGACGTGTTCTTGACGATCGTCCATGCGAGACTTGAGAAAGTTTCCATGCATCTATCCATAAGATTTAACGCGCGTGGAACACACATCTGGACAAGAGTCTTAAGGCCCTTGGTTTCATCAGGTGCATACACGATCAGGCAACATATATGAGAGATGGTCTGATCGTTGGTGTCTATGTTTTGATCGTGAGTCGTGACAGGAAAGGATCTGAGGGCGATCAAAGTTTTCAAGCAGAAAATGATGACCGAATTTGACATGAGCGATCTTTGCATGTTGCAATACTATCTAGGTACTGAAGTAGAGCAGGGTGAAGGAGGCATTACAATCAAACAAACTGCATATGCAAAGAAGATGCTCGATCAGTTTGGCATGACAGACTGTAATCCCACGAAGTGTCCCACGGAGCCAAGAGTGCAGCTTCACAAGGATGGTGAAGGAGATCCATTTGATTCCACAGAATTTCGTCGCATCATGGGGTGTCTCAGGTATTTGGTGCCCGACATCTCATGGCCACTAGACCATGGAGTTGGGCAAACAATTACTTTGCATGGTGGGCTCTCTCGCCGGTGTGCTCGGCGATGCCGTCCCAAGTTCAGCCACCGGCATGCTGCCGGCTTGTTGTGTCGATGGTGGTTTTATTGGGCAGGGGTTTGTCACAGCTATCGGCTCATCAACCGGCCTGCCCATATACGATACAAAATTTGCCTCCCTCAGCACAATTTGTTCCTGCTCTGCCACAACGAATTTAGGTGAACCACCATCTCCTATAATAGAACACCAATTCCACTCCATCTTTTCTTCAAAAGTAACATCACGACTTCCATGCTTTCTTCCTCGTTGTGGATCAGACAAACGGTGTGCTTTGCTGCCCTTCTCAACACCAAGATAGATGAACGGCTGACTGGGATCATCTAGTTTCTTCAATTTTTGCGTCTTCACCTTGGCATGTGCAATGCACCAAACACACACGTGTCTCAAGTGTGGCTTCCTCCCCGTCCAAGCCTCAAATGGGTAAGATGACCCATCGCCTTTATTGGAAGCCGATTGAGGAGATAGATGGCATGCGGCACCGCTTGCCCCCAAAATATGCCCGACACACTCATGCTCTTCAGAAGAGAGTGTGCCATCACCATCACCGTTCAATTACGCTGCTCCACCACACCATTTTGTTGTGGTGAATATGGCGCACTAATATGCCGTATGATGCCAGCCGACTCGCACAAACAACCAAACTTAGCGGAAAGAAATTCACTACCTTGATCAGTTCTGCGTCTTGACACAATGTCCACAAGTATTCTCAGCCTCTTCCTTGAATTTCATAAAAACACTGTGTGCTTGGTCCTTCGTTTTAAGAACATGTACCACATCCATTGAGTATAATCGTCGACAATCATCATGAAATAGTTGTTCCCTGCTGGTGTCCATGGTGTGATTGGCCCAAACAAATCTGCATGAATTAGTTTGAGGGGATTCTCAGCCTGAAAGTTTGCCATTGCTGGGAATGGTATCCTCGCCTGCTTGGCGACCAAACATGCTTGACACAGCTGGTCAGGATGTTTTATTGGCGAGACTCATGCTGCCATCCCTTTGTCAATTAGCAATTTCAGTGCAAGAAAGTTGACATAACCAAATCGTGCATGCCATAACCAAGTTGTATCGTCTAATCTAGCCAAGAGACAATCTGGACTAGAAATATGTAGTTCAATATGATAGAGACGATTTACAGTACACCTCACCTTCATGACAAGTTGTCGAGATCTTTTATCATAAACTTCTAGGATAATATCATCCAATACGACCTTATGACCAGATTCAGTAAGCTGACCAAGACTCACTAAATTGCTGCACAACTGTGGAATGTAATATGAGACCTTTTATGGTGTTTGCGATGTACTTAGAGGTACTTGGAGGTGAAATAATGTGCACCGTTGATCAAAAGAGGGGCAAGGTACGGAACAAAATTATTGTAACACTATGGCATTTGAGTAAATCACTAGTAAAATATTGGCATTATATGTGAATTGAATACCTATATCCATTGGTGAGTGTATCGTCGTAGCTATCGGTTTCGTTGTAGACAAAAGAAATTAAATCGGGAGTACTCCGTTAATTTAGCGATTGATTTGATTATAACACAAAATAAATCGCATCTCCTTTCTTCTCTCCCTTTGCTTCATTCGTGTTTTAGGGTTTGAACCGGTTCATCGCTGTTGTCGTTGTCACCGCCGCTGCCGCCGCCAACAGCGCAGCCACCTCCGCTGCCATCTATGTCCCTCCCATCACCCACACCAGTGCCGATGCCGGTATGGCGGCGCAACCTGTGTCTCTCCCATCACCGCTGCTGGTGAGGGCCCACCACCATCTTCCTCTTCCCTAGGTTTGATATGGCGCCAACGACCAGATTGATGGCACTGGCCAGCTTTTCACCAGGCCTGCACGTGGTGGCCAAATCTGTGAGTGCAAGTCACGTATGTGCTACAGATATATGGAAAGATGCTCTCTTTACATTTGCTTGGTTGGTCTTGCAGGAATTAGTTCATGAGCAAGCAAATGACCTAAATGAGGATGACATGGATACTGCTGAAGCTAGGACCGGTGATGAAAATAAGGCTCACGTGGATGACAAAAAGGAAAATTATATGGATTTTGAATACCGGCGTCACTAATTGCTAGCCCAAGGCCAGTAACATATTATAATAACACAACGTAAATCCAAAGAAAATCACACAAAAAAGAACATCAAAGAATACCAAGTAAATCTAGGGAAAATGAATTAAGAACCTGTAATGCTAGTGCTGTGTAAATAACTTACCTCGAAAGTAATGTAAATCTACAGGAACCATGCAAAAATGAAAATTACGCAAATAAGAACATGTAACGTTAGTACTAGGTAGATGTTAACTCATACAATCGTACCTACGCAGTACGTATTATAATTTGGGGAGATAATTTTACCCTTTCGTTCTACTAGGAAAATTATATTTTACCCTTAATAGCTAAGTAATTATATTAATACTTAAATATCTTTTACATGGTACCTGTGACTGAGGACTATTGGATCTTTATCCTTTTTAAAATGCAAACACCGTAAAAGTTCTCATGTAATATACTTCATCAAGTACTCACTGATCATCATTCTTGCAGCTGAAGATGATTGACCCCTTGCCCATAATGTTCACAGATCGTCCATTACCAAATTTAACCCACCCAGTCATTATTTCATCCAGCTGATGAAACTTCCTTTTGTCACCCGTCATATGGTCACTAGCTCCATTGTCTAAATACCAGATATTCCCGGTATTACTTTCAAAAAAAAGATATTCCCGGTATTTCCTTCTCCTTCTGTTAGATGTAACTCTGGACTGATTTTTTTGTTAAATATGTTATCCGAATTTTACGTCTACAATATATTTAGATTAGTTTTCTAATACGACTCTGCATTATAGGACTAGTTTCCTGTTAGAACTTCGAGTCTTTGCCTATTACGACTTCTATATTTCTCCTATATATATATATTTTGTAACCCGTACGGGAAGGGTGTGGTAACCCAATGTATCCCCTGTGTTTTTACCCAACTCCTTTATATCGATCATTGCCGATCAGCGTCTGTTGGTTTTTCCTGCAAGAGTTTTCCACATTAAATTCTTATATCCGTTGTGCATTTATTTTCATAACAAGTGGTATCATACAATTGAAGATTGATCCACACCTCGTAGCTGTCATCTCCATTGAGTTTCAGCTGTACAACTCCTGATGTGCCAGTCATTAGTGATATCTCCTCCGTTACTGCAAGGAGCAAAGCTGGCTCACTATCCAGCTTGTGTAAAATGGGCTTCGTTTTTTCTGGGTGCACGGCATTGACTTTTGTAATGCTCCAAATCTCTACAGCTAAAGCATTTGATGTTGCTCTTGTCGCGATTACCACCACTCGAGCCACTTGCCTCGTTCCATGCGTGGCGTTCCGCCACGTTCTCCCCTGCTGTGGCCTCTACCGTGTCCACGGCCGACACGGCCGCGGTCCCGTTTTCCATAAGCAAACTATATACTTATATGAAAAAGAGAGATAAAAAAAGTGAGGAGTGTTGGTTCTCATATAAAAGTTAGCTCAGCACTATCTTCAAGAAATATGCATTAAATTTATAGTAAGAGAAAGAGAGAATGGAAAAAAATAAAACTAACCTTATAACTAACCTATTATACATGTTAGTTGTAAGATTAACTTATAATAAATAGTGAGCTTAACTATTAAACTTGCTTTAACTTGACGATGAATCTCCACCTTTTTTTTTTAAACCGCGCCTCCCACTCAGCCTAAGTGAGGACTGAGGAGCACCTGTCCATCGCTGTTCCCACGGTCTCTTCGAATGACATCGTGTCGAGGTCGTAGAATTGCTCGGTGCTAGCAATCACGCTGACGATATGCTCGGAAGCAGTGTCAAATAACTTCTTCACCAGAGAAGCATCGTCTAGTGTCCCACCAAGGCTAGAATACCTGACAGACATGGCGCGGTAAGTCGGCCGGCATATTGGTCGAGGGACTCTCAACCATTCATGTGCATAACTTCGAATTCGCCTTTCAACATCTGCAGCCGAGTGTTCTTTACTCAGTCTGCGCCGACGAACCTTGTCTTGAGACAATCCCACACCTGGCCTGCTTCGCCATTGACTTCTGTGCCACTTGCATCAGGTGGTCATCCGACAATGCTATCAACATCTGCTTTGGCCGCTAGCTCGATTGCCTCCCATACGCCTTGATCCTCCATCATGGCTTGAACAGGAATCACCCAACTGGTTTAATTCGTGCTCGTTAAGCTGCAGGTATTGGAATGCCCCGCTGCTCTGTTGTGCTCGCGATCCTTCTGCCGGAACAAGCGACATCGCTCTAGATCATGCTGCTATGATACCACTTGTTGGCAACGGCACCAGGTCAAGCACCTTGCGATATTTCTGTAGCTAATCCGGCAAGGGGCAAAGCACAAAAACTGAGATAAGAAAAGAAAAAACTAAGCAAAGTTTTGAGGTATTTTTTCTGGACAACTCTCTCTAGACTGCATTGATCTTAATGTTTACAGACTCTTGCTTATGACGTATAAGTCAAACAGAATTTCAACGATATGCACCCCATAAATTCCATGCAAAAACACACACATACATGTCAAACGCATACACCCACTTGCTGTGGTAATGTAAGCTGGTAGACATGCAGCTGCTACTGCAGTGCTGCTTCAGCTTCACCTCCTTTGTGCATTATTTAGGATTTAAAGTGGGTCACAACCATGATTAAAACAACAGCTTGGACCCTCCGTGACGAGATCGTCCACCGCCACCGTGTCGTTGAACGTTCGCCCCGGCATGTACTCGTGAGGCGGCCCCGCGCCCCAGGTGAGCCACCGTCCGCTCTGGCCCGCCGATCACGTTGTGCATGTGCACCGGGATGCACAGGCCGGCCGAGGCTAGCGAGAGGGCGAGCAGCAGGGGATGCTTGTTTGCTGCGGCCATGGCTAATGTAAGTTGAAGTGTGGTCGGCCGGCCCGGACCTTTATCAGCGGACTGAACTAAACTTATCGTATATATAATTATAGACGTCTTTTCACGCGATAAGGGTTGAGACGCAAGGGTGGCCGGATTCACCTCCGGGCAAGTCGGGCGACTTCCACTTCCACTTCGTCTGAATTTGGTCAAATTTATCAAATTCGATCGAACTTTGTTCAAAATTTTCGAAATAGTTCCATTTCAATGGAACTCTAATGTTTTCTGCAATAGAATCCTAGAACCCTGGCTCCCATCCATCGTACGGCCCCTAAGGAAGACTACGTAAGGCCCATTTGAACCTATGTTTTGGATGAGTTACACAAAACAGGGCGGCTAATTAGCATTTAATTAATTAAGTTTTAACTTTAAAAATTCTGAAAATGGATTATTCGATGTTTAAGAAAACTCATATATAGACAAATTTTACACAAAACACACCATTCTAACAGTTTGAAAAAACATGTTAATGAAAAAGAGGAAGTTATCTTTAGAAATTGTAGTTAGAACTCAGCCTTAGTCTTGAAAACTCTGCGCAGCCAATCGCCGGCCGGGAGATGAACAACACTCGTCATCACATCGCAAGGACAAAAGCAGGTCCATTGCCATTATTGGTCGATCGGTGCTGTTTGAATCCCTTTTGCTTAATTATTTTCTCCGGCAGACGTCCGTGCTGATTGATTGAATCGCCAGTACCCCTCAGCTATGTGTTTAATTCGTCAGTTACTGATCATTTTCTACCCAAACAAGTATGATTATTCCATTCAACCGAACATTTTTTCCCCCACGAAAGGACGGGAGGAGCTACGCCGCTTTCATAGTACAAGTGCTAAGAACCAAAGAAAGTACATAGGATTACAACGTTGCATCTAACACGATCGCTCAAGCTCGACATCGATGCCTTGGAAACAACTCCAAAGGCAAGATTAAATGGTACTCCCTCTATCCCAGTTTGATCATCACATAAGGTTTTTAAAGTTTTCCTAAAATAATCATCGTTTAACAAATATTCTTTTTTTATTTGTACAAAGAGTAAATGAGTATCATTAAATGTGCTACATGCAACCAACCAAGATTAATTTCTATGGGTGTAACTATATGCAAATTTGATGCAATTCACGAGAATTAAATACAGAATGATGAAAGTTTGGTTTTCTTTGGTCTCTACGCTCTTTACTTATGTGATGATTAAAATGAGATGGAGCATATATTACCCCCAAGGAATAAGCAACTACAAACATTGAGCCTTTGGCTCAAAAAGCACCCATGCAAAATAACTCGTTAACATTTATGTTCAGCCCAATATCAATGCATGTTACTATAGTAAGAGACGATAGACATCCACTTGTTCATTGCATATCAACTTAAATGGTATTCCCTCTGTTCTAAAATGTATGATGTCGAAAGGGTACTCCATCCGTTTCAAAATGTACGATGCCGTTGATTTTTCATATAACGTTTGATCATTGGTCTTATTAAAAATTTAGTATAAATATGTAAGATTATAAGTTAAGATTATATTTTATTAGATGATTAAAAAAGTCACAAGAAAATATAATATTTATGTAATTTAATATGAATAAGATGAATAATCAAATGTCACGTGAAAATTCGAAGGTGACATACAGAGTGGAGTATTGTACTTCACTAAATTTATATCGCTCGTTTAGCGTGATTATTGTAGCTAGGGTCAAAGGATCCTGGTCTCCTTTTATTTCCTATCTTTACCTATTATAAAAATTGAAGATGATTCCATACTCATTTTTGTTTCATCCGTCATCCGACTAGCGTCCGTGCGTGGATCCGCCATCCAATTTCATAGACAGATCAAATTTGCTTCCATCTTATACGTCATCGCTTCCTGTTGTGTCCGTTTCATGTGCCCCACTGGCTTCGCACAACGTTGGTGCGTCATGCGGCCCCCACCCCTACCCCGCTTCTACTCCGTGCCTGTCTCTGTTTCTTCGGACGCATTGTTGCATTAGTGGCTAGGTTAATCTCCACGATCAACGGATCAAGCGTGCGCACGTGTTTTTTGTTACAAACTTCCTATCGATTCCATTGTGGGGCAGCACAAGCAGCGGCGGAAGATGCTGTGATGATTGTGTCAAATAGCAAATTAACTTTGTAAATATGATCCTTACAGTTTTACTGTGGTGTTGGCTTGTTGCACATGACTTTACCCTTTAGGTAGTCACTTATCTTAGTCCCTCCCAAAAATCTATATGGCAATCAAACAAGCAAAATTTCTCCATCTTCAATCACTACGTGGAGTCTATTTACTAGCTACTTCAGGGTGAAATGAACATTTGGTGCACTGATTGAAACTTTGGCAAGTAATCTCTGAACCTAAATTGAGT
Organism: Oryza punctata; assembly: GCA_000573905.2. Lineage (NCBI taxonomy): Eukaryota > Viridiplantae > Streptophyta > Magnoliopsida > Poales > Poaceae > Oryza > Oryza punctata. The sequence goes on along the minus strand of CM002495.2, from coordinate 18,490,371 downwards.
GAATTGGTGACATGGTACTCTCTTCATATATTTATACATTTTTGCAACCGATCAATTTCTCTTGTGTCTTTGTGTTAGAACCTTTTTCGTTGGGCTATTGTTGTCTCAGAACCTAACCTAGCGATAGTGAAAAGTTTCTTATTGCTGATACTGTCTGCATTCTAAAGTTGCATATGCTGAATTTTAAAGCAAATGGATAAGAGATCTACAACTTTACCTGCAACTTTACTTGATGCTCTAACCTTTTAGGGGAAATGAGAACAAAATAACAAACACAAAATAGTTTGACTGAAATTTTACAGCCTATACGTATACACGTTGTTTGCTGCTTAAAAGTTTATGTAAATTTACCAATTATGTTAAATTTACAGGTTCAATAGATTTTGAATTGTGTTGCTTTCACATATAACTTGGAACCCCGTAGCTAATCCATATTACTTGAACTAATATATATACTTATGTTGTCTTTAACCGTTGCAACACACGGGCATTTATGCTAGTAAGAAAAAAAAGAAAAGCACAACAACTAATCCAGCTGGACTGGAGGTCGCGGATCCATGTTTTTCCCGTACGTATTGAACGATGTACATCCCTCTCTTACTCGGTGGCTACAGCGTCGTCTGCCGGTGCCGGCACGGACGCGTGCACGTCGAGCTCCAGCGTCATGTGTATCTCCGACCACACCTTCGCCGTCCTCCACAGCACGTACCCGGCGGCCTCCCGGAGCGCGCCCGTGCCGCCGACCACCGCGAGCTCCCTCGTCTCGTCGCGCACCCTGTCGCGCCCTGCGACGACGATGGTGCTCCCGTTGTAGGCGCCCGAGGTGATCGCCACGGTGATGTCCACCACGAGCACCGCCTCGCGCTGGGAGCTCAGCATGTACGTGCCCTGCGCGCGGCCGACGGCCGGGGAGCCGATGCTGGGACCCTCCGTGACGAGGTCGTCCACGGCCACCGTGTCGCCGAACGTTCGCCCCGGCATGGACTTGTGCGGCGGCCCCACGCCCCAGATGAGCCGGATTGCCGTCTGCTCCGGGCCGCCGATCACGTCGTGCATGTACAGCCGCATGCGCACCGGGCTACGGTGGCGCAGGCCGGCCAAGGTGGCCGCCGCGGCGGCCGCGGCGAGCGAGAGGGCGACCACGACGACGGCGAGTAGCAGGGGATGATGCTTGTTTGCTATGGCCATGGCTAATGTAGGTTTAGGTTGAGGGGGGTAGCTGGATGATGGAGTGAGCTATTCTTTCTCATTTGTCCAGTTTCGGCTGCCTTTCTACATTTATAGCCGATTTTGAACTGAAATTATTATATAATTATATATGTGCATCAGTTTAGGTGATAAGGGATGAGTTATACTTAATTTATCCTATAATATAATAATATAGTACAATCTAATTTGTTCACATTCATAGTACGTACTCTTCGGTTGCACTATGTACGTACGTACGTGTTTAGTTATGAGAAGTACGTACATGTTTTGATTGTGAGGTGAGGGTATGGTGCCTGAATTAATTGCACTTTTCGGTTGGTTTCCAGCCACGTTAATTAACTAATCATCACGTGAGGAACGAGGCATGAGCTTTTCGGAGTTTCGGACAGCCTGCAGGTGATCTGCCCCTGGCCAATGTTCAACCGACACTACTCTCCCTGTCAAAAAATATTATAAGATATCGATGATTTTAAAGAGCAGTACAACCGATTAGGTAAATTCATTTTGCTAAAGGAACATATGATTGCCCATGTGTCTTTATCAGAAAATTTTCTACAGGATTTTGCATTATCTCAGTATATATCGATGATCTTAACATCATTGGTAATACACAAGATATTAATGAAGCATGTCATCATTTAAAAACGGAATTTTGAAATGAAGGATTTGGATCATACTAAATTTCTCTTAGATCTCAACCTTCAGCATTTACCTTTTGGAATCCTTATACATCAAAGTGCATATACCCAGAAAATATTGGAGAAATTCAATATGGATAAGTCATATCCTTCCAAAAACTCCTATGATGGTTCGATCTCTAGACATAGAGAAAGATCCTTTTAGACTAAAAGAAGAAAGAGAGGATGTCGTAGGACCTGATTTTCCATATCTGCGCTTATGGACCTTGCAAATAGTACAAGACTAGATATTTGCTTTCGTAGTAAATCTATTAGCAAGATACAACGCTGCTCCTACCAAACACCATTGGATTGGAGTTAAGAATGTCTTCCGATATCTTAATAGCACAAGAGATCTAGAAATTTTCTTTAAAAAGAACCAGGATCCAATTTTAATTAGGTATACTGATGTTGGCTATCTATTTGATCCCCATAATATCAGATCACAAACTGGATTCGTATTTTTACAAGGTGGAACTCCTATTTCATGGAAGTCCTCTAAACAGACTCTGGTAGCCACTTCCACAAAATATTCTAAAATAATTGCATTACATGAGGTATCACGTGAATGCGTATGGCTTCGCAGAATGGTTAACCATGTACTAAAATCTCGTTGGGCCGAATCCTCTTTCTTTTTCGCCCCACCACCAGAGTCCTCTTCTCCTCCCTACCTCTCCCTCTCCATCCCCCTCTCCCTCTTGGGCTGTAGCCGCCTCAGCCCAACTCCCTTTCCTCTCCCTCGGACCGAAGTCTTTTTTTCATTCTCCACTAGCCCATCCTCCTTCCCTCTCTCCCTTGGGCCGCCTAGGCCCAGCTCCCCTCCTCGCTCGGACGCGACTCAGCCCGCCAGAGAGGAGGCATCGTCGTCGTCCTCCAGCCGCCGCCCGTTCCTCTCCCGGCCAAAAACGGTTCCTCTCTTCCTCATCATCAATTCCCCCATATTTTCCCCTCTTAACTCGGCCTTGAATAGTTGAATTTAATATCCGGTGAACCGCCGCCATTGATGGCCGATCGGCGAGCTCCCCGGCCTTTCCCCTCCTCCGCCCCGGCCTATTAAAGGGAGCCTCGACCTCCCCCACTCGCCACACACAGCGCCCGAGCTCCCTCGGTCTTCCCTCATCTCCTCGCGTCTTCCTCTCTCTCCACCACACCGGCGAACTCTGGCCAATCCTTCCCATTGACCGGAGCAACACCGAACCACGCCACTACCTCCACCGGCGTCGCGGCCACCTCCTCTTCCCCGACCCAACGTCCGTTTCTCCTGGAGATCACCGGAAGCCTGTCCTCGTCAGCAACTAATGGCACCGCCACCATCCTCCACCTCCGGCAGCCGCTCCCCGTCGAGCTGGGTGCTGCCAGCCCGTGCCACCGCTGCCGACGGCTGTGCCTCGCCGTGCTGAACAGGGAAGACGTTGTCGTTTTCTTCCTCCGGCAGCCCCACCCACCTTGCCATAGCGCCACCTCGCTGCACCATCACTGCCGCTGGCGTCACCTCGTCGTCCTCAGCGGCGCCTCCTCTTCAAGCGAAGACCTCAAGAACGCTGCCCCATCGCCATCGCCTCCCTCCGACCATCGTTCCCGTCAAGACGAAGAGCTGTCCGTCATCATCATCATCAAGTTTGTAGCGCCAAACCTGTCATCCTCTGCCTCTTTGCCAAGCTCTAAGATAGCCGGAGCCATCCCCTCGTCGTTGGCCCGTTCATCGCCCTCCTCTGTTCGTCGCCGCTCCAAGGCCATCACCGGTCGTCACCGTTGTTTCCTCATCGTGTCGTGCCCGTGGTGAGAACCCTCCCCTCGTGCCCTATCCTTATCTTCCCTGGGTGGTGAGAAGTCGTTAGAAGACCTTCTCTTTGAGCAAGGCAAGTCATTCCATATTCCTTGAACATATTGAATCCCATTATTGCAAAAACTATGTTGTTTCACTTCTATATGCATTCCTTTTATAAATTATATGACGCTCACTTGTTTATTTTAATAGTTAATATTCCTATTATTCTTGTTATATAGCCCTGTTGTTGAATTGCTATCCATGCTCTTGTCAATCTTAGTAAAATGATAAAATGACTAGAATGGTTACCTGTATGATGGACATACTAGTTGCTTTAGGTTAGGCTTATCTATACTTAGATCCAACATAGAATCCTTTTTTACTGATTAGACTGTGGGTAACAACTAACATATATAAGAATGATGATTAGGTGGCTGGTTGAGCCAGGACATGATGTTATCTCATTCAAAACTCTCTAAACTTTTTTGGTGGGGCACGAGGTGCATGGTTTTGTTAGAAGCACCTCGACCACTATAAGGACCGGTCTTCGGGCCTCTGCTGCGAAGCATAACCGTGCAATCACAAGTCTAATGGGTAAGGTCTGACTAGAAGTCTAGATCATCTCAAAACAAAGGCCATCGGAATGATAGGTCTGGGGCCAGGGGAGGCCAACTTTGACCTGGCGGAAGAGGGGGTCTATCTCATCCCGGGGGATCCGACAATCTTTACGTTGTCGAGGACCGGCGGACGGTGAAACCTTAGTGGGTCCTTCTGTTTTGGGTTTTGCTAGGTGGATAGTCTTGTCACAATCTTGACTTTTCGGGTACCTTTCTGGTATCGCGATGCATGGCTGACATGCAGTCAAGTATTGTGTCTTGTGGGTAAAGATGTACACCTTGGATCAGAGTAAAACTATTCGAATAGTCGCGCTCTTGGTTATGGGCAAGCCTAGCAATGTACCCAAGTTAGTGTTTTTCTTCTAAGTAATGGATGGAATTCATGGCACTTTGGACATGTGGTTAACCTGGGTTTAAGGCCGGTATGTGTGGGTTTGCAACCGTGATAATATTGCTTAGAAATAGGGCCGAGTTTAAACCATGCTTTAAAAACATTAGAATATTGCAACTTTGGCTTTACACAAAAATGAGCCCTATTATGCCAACTCTTTGTTGCCCCTTTGAATTATAATGCATTTCCCGGTATGACTTGCTGAGTATGGAAGTTGTGCTCATTCTTGCTCAATCTTACCCCCTCTAGTCAGATAAGTTTTTTGAAGAAGAAGTCTTAGGTGGAGCCCTTGCTTATACCCCAATTGAGCGCCCGTGAAGATGGAGCCATAGGCTCGCTAGTCCGTTGCTTTTTTTCTTTTCTTACCAAGTCTAATGTGCCTTTGCAATAATGTAAATATTATCGTCATAATTAATAAAGATGTATCTTTTGTATTAAGTTTGTCGTGGTGTACCCCAGCTTTTTCTGGGACAGGGATTAATACACTAGCGTTCGGGAAAGGTATTTTCCGGTCGTGATAGTTTTATTCATTCAAAGTTTTTAAAGAGGTATATCAACATAAGTTATATGTCTTATCATTTTGCTTTTCTCCACTTGGATTTTTACTAAATGATAACTATAGACATTGTACTATTTTTGGACCATACTATGAGCTTTACTCATAAAAGTCTAAAAATAACAAATAATCTATCAGGTTCTCCTTATTTTCCCACTGGGTTTTCGAGGAGTTTACCTAATGTATCTAATATACTAACTATAATTATTTCTAAGATTATCTTATAGATATCTGGAACAATAAATGAGCAATGATCAAAGGTTGGATTCGATCAAGGAGAGTGTTAAGATATTTATATCTATATCTACTAGAAAAGTGCCCGTGCGTTACAACGGGTAAAGATTTTTTCAGTGGTACAACAACTATTAGGTGCTAAAATGAGATTAATTTTACATGAATTTATAATCTACCTTGGTCAGAAAATAAATCCACATAATAAAAGCATCTAGCTAAATTTCTCGTTGGTTCCATTTAGTTATAATTGGATTAATAAGCAGTCATAAAATTTTTCAATAACCTTAAGCAATTAAAATGGTACTAATGGTATTTTAAAAAACTCAAAACAGGCTAGAAAGCCAGCTAAGCGGTAGCACGCGCTGCTTGGATTGCCCTCGATTCTGGCCTAGCCTGACTTCACACATGCGACCCGTGAAGCGCACCGGCCCAGGAATGATGATGGCTCAACGCAAGAGGGACCGAAGCTGTTTGATCTGATTGATGGCTTAAATTTCCATGAAAACCTAACCCTAATCTGCGCTCCCCTACTCCTCCCCCCACCGGCAGCGTCGCTCCTCCTCCCCTCCCCCCACCACGGTGCCATTCCCTATCCCCTCTCCCCACCAGCGGCGCCACTCCCCCTCCCCCTAGCCCTACTGGTGGCGTCGCTCCCTCTCCGCCACTCCCCCTCCCCATCGGTCCAATCCCTCCCCCCACCGTCGGCCCCTTTCCTCCTCGTTGGGGTGACACTGCTACCCCGCTCCTCGCAAAATTCGGACTGAGGCTCATTGGATCTAGTCTTGGGAGGCAATGGTAAGCATCGCAGGACGATAGAGCCACCACCGGTGACCACTTTGCGCCCCTTCCTCACCGGATATGGCCTTGAGAGGTGGTGGCTGAAGCTTGACGGTGGAAAACTGATGCCCGGATATGGCCTTGGGAGGTGGTGGCTGAAGCTTGACGGTGGAAAACTGATGCCGCTTGTGTCTCTGGTGAGGTCTGATTGGGAGCACATGCGATGAATCATGCCATGTGCGGCCGAAGATCAAAACCGGTGAGACCATGACTCCGGTGGCTGGATTTTTGCTCGATTTGGTTTTCTTTTTCGTTTGTCGTTCTTCATTTATATGTTGTATATGGAAGTTCTTGGTGTAACACAAACTGATTTAAATTTTATCCCAATCATAATCAATTTGACGCAGACTCAGGTTGATTTTGTGCTATTTGATGCGTATTCGGGATGATTTTTTTGCGGTGGACTCAGGATGTTCCATACGAAAAAATTTAGGTGATAACGGACGAAAATTTTCACCGGAATTCTTGTGTATTTTTTTATTAGGTATAGATATAGATATATATATATATATAGATTAGGTATATAGATATATTTATAACAAGAGTTAATTTGTCACGGGAGATTTTCTTAGCTGCTCAAATGGGCTCTCGTCAGTGGAGCGTGCTTATAGCTGTTTTGGTGCAAACAAATTGGAATAGTATGGGCCTGGGCCTGAACAATACGGGATAAAGAATACGACCGCTATCCAGTAAGGGACTCAAAACAAAAAAAGAGATAAGCGCCGCAAAATTTCGTGCGCCGAGTCAGACAACATATGAAAATACGCGCGCGAGTGGGTAAAGAATTGGACGGGTGGCGTACGAAATTATTGTCAAAAATATTTTAAATTTTTTTAATAGGTAAAGATAAAGATAAAAATATAGATACATAGATAGAAATAGAGATTAAAATCATCCCCTACAAAAAAAATCAGATAACTCTTCTATTTCTTTTGGGCCGAAATTCTTACAATCCTCCTATCCACCACCTTTTCTTCCTCCTAGTCTGACTGCACTTTCTGGGCCCTTCCAGCTCACACGGCCCAGCCATGCCGTGGCCCAACCAAGCTGAGGTAGCCGAGCCAACTGCCTCCTTCCATGTAGAGGACGCGCGTGGCACACGTGCACGCCCCCCCCTGAGCGATCTCCTCCCCTAGAGAGTATCTCGCCACTCCATCTCGCCACCAGCATCTCCCCACTCTGGCAAGTCCATTTTTCTTATTTCCCCTTCTCTCCCACATCACATCAAGCTACCCTGGAGTTTTCTCTCTCCTACCAGACTGAGTTTTAGCGCCGGTGTTCCCAACTCTTCCCTTGCTCTCTACTCCGGCTGCTGCCTTCCTCCATGGTGCCGCGTTCAGGAACACGTCGAGGAGCCTCCATCATCGATGTTATGCCATCGGACGCTGACACCGTGCGCTCGCTCCTCTTCCTACTCGGACTGAATCGAGGAAGAAGAAGAGGAACGGACGCAGCCGGGCATTCCAATGGCCACTGCTTCATCCGATCACGTGCGAACTCGGAACACGGACCAAAAATCGCGTGTCACGATTGAATAGATAGTTAATATAAGATATCTATATCTATAATATTGTAAAAATTAGTAACTTTCCGTTCGTCACCTTTTCTTTCGTAGGTTAGAGCAAAATTAGACCTTTGGTTTTTTCTGAGCCGAACGTGCGCTTGCGGGCTGAGACGGAGGACAGAAGAGAGGAAAGTGGGCCAGCAGGGGAGGTAAATTATACTTTTTTTTGTTCGTCAGGGAAGCCAATTACTTCCTTTTTCTCAGGCCGAATGTGCTTGCGGGCTGAGGCGGAGGAGATAGGCTGCACGGGACGTAAATTAGACTTTCGGTTGCTCACAGGGCTGAACTTGCGTTTGCGGGCTGAGGCGGAGGAGAGGAGATGGGGCTACGGGTTGAGCTTGCTGGGCCGAATGTGGCCCAAGGAGAAAAAAGGGTTTTTATTTATATTTTTATTTAAATAAATGAAATGATGTTTGTTTATTAAAATTAGCAGTTGACCTCTAAAAATTCCGAAAAAATTTCAGAGAGTGTAATTAATCATAGATAATTTAATAAAAGTTAAATCGAGACATGTAATTTTATTTCTCACACTTACTTTACTTTAATTATAGATTAATTTAATTCTACACCTACCTAATTTATTCCGGAAAATTTGTATTTTAATTAATTACATAATGTAAAATTTTCTCAACTTTTTCTCAATTTTCTCATCTTTTCTCCCTGTTGCAACGCACAGGCAGTTTTTCTATTGGTATTAACTTTCCGTTCATCACTTTTTTTCGTCCGTTAGGGATGAAAATTAGACATTTGTTTTTTCTAGGCTGAACGTCCCGCTTCCGGGCTGAGGTGGAGGAGAGAAGGGAGGAAAGTGGGCTGGCAAGGGAAGTAAATTTGACTTTTTTTCATCCGTCAGGTAGGCCAATTAAACATTCCTTTTTTTCCTTGGCCGAACGTGCTTGCGGGCTGAGGTGGAGCAGAGAGATCACAGGGGAGGTAAATTAGACTTTAAGTTGCTCGCTGGGCTGAACCTGCGATAGCGGGCTGAGGCGGAGAAGAGGAGAAGGGGCTACGAGTTGAGCTTGCTGCGCGAACAAGGCCCAAAGAGAAAAAGGGTTTTTATTTAGATTTTTATTTAAAGAAATATTAAAATGGTGTTTGCATTATTAAATTAGCAATTGACCTCTGAAAATTCCGAGAAAATTTCAGAGTGTAATTAATCATGGATAATTCAACAAAAATTAAATCTAGCCATGTAATTTTATTTCTCACACTTACTTTACTTTACTTATAAATTAATTTTATTCTACACCTACCTAATTTATTCCAAAAAATTGTATTTTAATTAATTACATAATGTAAATTTTCTCAACTTTTTCTCAATTTTCTTGTCTTTTCTCCTCGTTGCAACGCACAAGCACTTTTTCTGGGCCGAACATGCACTTGGGGGCCAAGGCGGAGGAGAGAAGGGAGTAAAGTGGGCCGGCAGGGGAAGTAAAATAGACTTTTTTTGTCCGTCAGGGATGCCAATTAGACTTTCCTTTTTTTGGCTGAATGTGCTTGCGGGCTAAGGCGGAGGAGAAAGGCCGCAGGAGGGGTAAATTAGACTTTCGGTTGCTTGCTGGGTTGAACCTACGCTTGCGGGCTGAAGTGGAGGAGAGGAGAAGAGATTGCGGTTTGAGATTGCTAGACCGAATGTGGCCCAAAGAGAAAAAAGGTTTTTATTTAGATTTTTATTTAAATAAATATTGAAATGATGTTTGTATTATTAAAATTATCAGGTGACCTCTGAAAATTCCGAGAAAATTTCAGATAGTGTAATTAATCATGGATAATTTAACAAAAATTAGATCCAGCCATATAATTTTATTTGTCACACTTACTTTACTTTATTTATAATTTAATTTTATTCTACACCTACCTAATTTATTCCGAAAAATTTGTATTTAATTAATTACATAATGTAAATTTTTCTCAACTTTTTCTTAATTTTCACGTCTTTTCTCCCCGTTGCAACGTACGGGTATTTTTTCTAGTCTAGTAAAAGATTCGTACGGCTTCCTTTTTTCATCATCGGTTTTTTGTCCATGAACGATTTTGCGCACACGGTTTTTTAGTGGGTCGCGGTTTTTTTGTCTGGTTTTTTCTGCGGTTTTTTGTTGGGTTTTTGTGGGTCCTGTTTTTTTCCATTGTTGATTTTTTTGGGTCCATAACCGATATTGTACTCGCGGTTTTTTGGTAGGCCCGGTTTTTTTCCCATAACCTATTTTTTTACGAGCGATTTTTTATTTTTGGTGCGTACGCGGAAGGGTTCAAGCCCAAATAAAGTCATATTTACATAGCACAGGAATTACATACAGAGTACAAAAATAGGAATTACATGACTGAGTAGGATACAAACACCTTCTCAACCTTATATAACAAAATCTGAAAGCACAAACAAGATTCATATGTGCACCCAAAATTTGGTGTGGATACTGAGCAGTCTCTCGAGAACATATGCACCTAGTTTTTTTTTTGAAACTGAACAATGTTTGACGTGATACTTAATTTGCGTTTACTGCATTTACGATGACGGAAGATAATTCTTTAGCTCTTAATGTGATACACATTAACAATTACATATCTTCTTTTTTGCGTAACTAATATATGCACCAGGAGTGATTATTTAAAACCAAGTGTGATTCGTTAAATAAACTACTACTCCACTATATGCAATGCGAGCATACACTATAGAAGCAAGCATGATTATTGTCGTGCATTTATCTTGCATAATAAAATAATTATTAAGAGAATGATATTAGCAGTAATTACCTGAATGTTTTTGGCAACCATCTCGATTCCATACCTCCAACCCATCAGAGGGTAATCATAAGAAGATTCACATTGCAGAACCTGTCCAGTATTGAGGGGTTTGATACTGCAATTAGTCATTTTCAGATGCGTACGCATCAATTAGGATGGGGGGGGGGGGGGGTGTTCGTAATGCCAAGCCTAATCTATTTGTGACCATGAAATAAAGTATCATGCAGATCAGCCTGGGAGATGAAATCACTGTCATATATATATATATATATATATATATATATATATACATACATACATACATACATACATACATATATATATATATATATATATGACACCTATATAGGGCACCATGGTGTGAAATACACAAGTTCACTAAAATTTTTCAAAATTTTCAAATTGTGAGTATATACCTAAGTATAAGAATTTGATTCATACTTATATCTAACAACAAAACAACTCAAATTTAACTTTATTTCACAATCCATTATTACATACCTAACAAATTATATGATTGGATGTTATATACCTAGGATCAAAATCTAACAAAAACATGTTCAAATTCAATTCAAACTTGTTTTTAACTAGTTAGTAAATTAGTTATTGTTAATACATAAACATTTAAAAAAATTTCATACTCATTTGAATTAGATATATACTCAATTTGAATCATGGAACCCGGGCACCATGAAGCACCAAATAAATTTACTCTCTATATATATATTATATATATAGAGTATATTTTTTTGGATACACAGATAGTTTTATAGGGGAAAAAGCTAGGCTAATTGTCTGGAAACGATGTCATAGCCAACACTTACACCAATCCAGAACCAACAGACAGCGGTATGGAGGTCTTAAAAATTCCAAACCACTAAAGGGGGCATAGCAAGTACAATAGGTTCCAATTTAGCCATGCAACTAAACTTAATTCTGAAAAAAAAATTAACCTGATCATTAAAACTCTTTATTCTGAATTTCATGTTCATAAGCTTATATTATTGTTGAGAAAGACTCCAATTCTATACACATGCATAAAATATTCTAAAACAAAGATGTGTAGGGAAATTTTATAGACTGCAATATTATCCAGAAATAGCTTACATGACAGCATGCATCAGTGAGTCTTTTTGCAATAATGTCCACATCCTTCAGCAGAGCACTATCACGGACCTCAGCACACTGATAATTGAGATGTGTAATTGAGATGTGTAGTCCTTAGTTCCAGTATCGCTATATTGTCTCTGCATCATAGAAACAAATGCAAGTAAGAAAAATTATCCATCACATATCAGAAGAAAAGTTTCTTTAAATCAAATAAAAGCAACATGGCATAGCAAACTAAGATTTGAAATTTTTGGTGCTACATTGGTACATGTCAGAATTGAGTGTTATCAAACAAATGACCAATTAGAAATGCACATTGCAACCAAAACAAAGCATGAAACCATGTGATCAGATATTATATTGGAGGAAACAAAAAATTTGGTAGCAGTAGTACGGCTGTAGTTTGCACAAAATTGATAGCTGACCTTGCTCAGGCAAGATATCTCAAGTTGAGACAGGAGAATCCCCACCAAAAAAATTGGTCTATTAAGTGATTCTATGAACAGTCCAACACATATATAAACACATCTATAGATCACTATGAAAACATAAGACATCAAACAGCAATATACTTGAGAGCCATAAATTAAGTATGGCAGTTAGTTGCTTGTGACTGCAAATTTGAATGATTAAATTATTTTTGCTTCTAACCTGTTTTTGAGAAGATACATCCTGCTTTTGTTGTTGATAATGTTTGTGTACAGCTTCATCTTCCAAGCTAGATGTTGATATAGTGCTATCTGAATCATCATCCCCATTCTTGGATCCCAATGCATGAAGACGACACAGAGATAGGGAGCGTATGCGCAAATGCCTTACAAAAAGAAGAACGGTATACTTAAAAATGCCGTGAAGCCTATAAGCGAAAAAAGATTCAAATGTCCTTCCGAATGTGAAGAACCCGGTCAACCAAGCTCATCGCATGCTACACAATCCGGTCAAACATGCCCTATTCAATTAATTGGTACATCATGGTTTTATACCTTCACTAAATGTAATAAAGTTAAACAATATATGGTTGCATTTTTTTTACTAACAAATGATTTGACCCTTCCACCAGATGAATCTGACCATCAGATGTAGTCATAATGTACTCATGATACTCCTCAACTAGAGAGTACAACATTGTTAATTGAAAAAAAAGGGTCAAATGATAGGGCGTATTATGCAAATTTGACACCCGAGCAAAAACAAGTTAAGATTGCAAAGGTTAATGCTAACAAAGCATTGCGACGCAACACTCCAAGCCAATATTCCATTGCAATGGAGAACCTTGGATATGTTGTATCAAGCATGTCACCCCCTACCCAGACTAGATCACAAAGAAAAGATGTAACACACGGAGAAAGACGGAGCCCATCGCAATGAAAGCTTCAGAATTAGACAGCACACAAAATCAGCCTCACTTGAAAATCCTTCGGTAAGTGCAGAACCAGCTAGTGGCATTGACTCCACTAATCAGCCAAGTGTAACAGATAACGGTGAGAATCCTATCTTATAAATTTTGTTCATGTTATAAATTTCTATAATAATGTTTTTTGAATAGACAATCTATATGTTGATGCAAAAGAACACACACTGGCCTGGGAGATCTGCTTAGCTCCAGTGCAGATCCAAAATTAGTTGTTTAGGTTCAAGGGCGTGTCAGTTGATTTGATCTTGCAATCAACAAGAAGAAATATGCAAAGAATATTAGTAAACGATAGTCCATCGGCCAAACAGCCGATTTCATATCGTATATAACCTAGCTGATACAATAAAGCATGAATCGGCTGTAAGGTATAGTCAATGATAGAACTAACCCTAAAACTAGTATATCGGCTGTAAATACCAGTATCACATAATCAATACATCAATATTACTTTAGAAACAAGCAATCGGGATAGATCGGACTGAACCGGGACAGTATAAATTGCTCAAGTCTAATGTAACATGAAATAACGATTATATAAACTCATATCATAGCCGATATCTAGATTTAAGTACGTATCGGCTATAGCTCCGATACAACCCTATACTAGGATATTCTCTAGTAATAAATATATTCAACTATAACCAATTAGATTGGTATCAAGCTCAATATACTCATGTTAGATTAGATCCTGATATAAGGGGTAGGTATATAACATTAAACAAAGCATAAAACAATGTAAAACATCTATACCAAGTAAGATCGGCTGAAACCCCGATACTATCCTTATTAATAACCATAAAGTAGGCTAGATATCATGATTCTAAATACGACTTAACAGGTTGGACTTAACCAATGCAGCATTAAGTATAAAGGGAAGCATGATAACTAGAAAATCAAGCCGATGGTTATCTTCTCAGGATGGTAGATACATTATATAACTTAAACCAACAAAGTAATCTAACCGATATCGACGAAACCCTAAAAAGAGTCCAGCCGATGCAAGTAGATTGCATTGTCGATCTAGGTTATATAATGTATGTGATAACTCGGAAGTTTACAAGATAGAACTAGAGTGTCATAAAGATGTAAGTACTAGCCCCGATGATGCAAATCGCCATAACAAGATATACCTTTTCATCGAAGATCAAATTGATGCAGCACAACTTGAAAGCATGAACTTGTTGAAAAGTAGAAAACAAAGGTGGCGATGCACCGAGATTGATTGAACTTGTGTTGTTTTTCTTACAAGACTTCGGGCCTATATTTATACCCAAAAATACAAACATTGTCCATCACGGACACGACTCTTATTAACCTAATACAAATCCAACTAACGAACAAGTCCGTGATAATCTATAAGGAAATTACATAAAATATCCTAATTAATAGATACAATTGCCTCTTCAGGACTCTATCCATGCACGGCAATCCGTATGAAGCACTCTAACTCAACCCGATGACGTGTACTGAGTCATGTTTCCAAAATCGGCTAAATCGGCTAACCCTGTCCGACTCTGACTTTGCCGATCCTGTCCGCAGCCGATTCGGACTACAGCCGATTCTCACTCTGTTTCCGATACGATCTAATCTCTTGGATTTTCTTCGATTCTATCCTTATCTCCGATACTTGAATTACCAAATTTGGTCGTCAACACATGCCCCCTAAGTCCGGAATATTTGGTAATGTTTCGGATTTGCCAAATCCTATCTCCGAGTGAATATCGCGCTTTCCGTTTTCTGACCGTTACTGCGCTGCTTTAAATATTAACCGTCACCTCCGAGAAAACTCACCTCGTTACTCCGTTTCCACCGCTCTAGTGATTCCCATCTTCTCTCTCTCCGGCTATCTCCTCAGCGCACCAAGGCAATCTCCAAGCAACCCCTTCTCCGACCAACTTCCGCCTGCGGTGATGTCGTCCTCATCCACTCCGTCCGCCGCTCCATCGGCCGAATACACAGAGGTAAGTTCGCATCGGCTAGATCCCCTTTTCATACAGTAGATTTAATTTTCCGTGATCTTAGTCCATTTTCTTGCTCTTCTGCTTCTTTGTTGTAGCATCTCGCCAATTTAATTGCAATCCCTAGTCTGAACCACGAGAACCATTATTTTCTTGGACCAATTGGCAATCTGGACCTAACTGAGTTTATCTCTGCCGAAACCAATAGAATCCCTTTCAGGCTAGCGAATCCCAACCTAGGGCACTGGAAAAATACTTTTAAGTCCTAGCCATCCCTAGAGAAAAGCTAGCCTGCATGGTATAAGCGTGTATCGGCTAGTAAACAGAGCCATTGGGACGAGATAGGAATCGGCCAAGCCCTTGCTCTAACAATAGCAAATTTGGCCAAGGATGAACCCCTGATGGCTTCTGCCACATACTTCTGGTCCAACACCATCAATGCTTTCATGTTTAATCAAGGGCCGATGACCCCCACTCTGCTAGACATCACTATGCTCACTGGCCTTGACATCACCTCATTGGCCAATCCTATGACATTGAACTCCAAAAACAGATTTGACTTCAAAACCAAGAGCATAGGAGGATGGTCTGGATTCATCTCAGCTAACATGGGTCAAGGTTCAGTTACCCCTCTGGAACACACTGCCTTTTTGTTGATGTGGCTGGAAAAATTCCTCTTCTGTGAATCTAGCTGTGGTCCCACCTCCAACTGGCAACATATAGCCGAAGCCCTCGAGGAGAAGAAACAGTTTCCCTTAGGAAAAATCCTGCTCGGCTATCTCTACCAGACCCTAAGCAATGCATCGGCTAAACTAGCCATCGGCTCTGTAGTTAGTGCAGGTGGTCCTTGGTGGCTATTGCAATCTTGGCTAAACCTTGTGGCCATGAAAGCTGTCAATAGACCAGCCCTGACTGAGGTAGAATTCCCAAGGTTGGAGCCGATTACTGATGAAGATGGAGAAAAAATCACCCATCGGAGGTGTACATCTTTTGGAGAGTATGCATCGACACCAGCCGATGCTGGAGCAAAGCTGTCAGCCGAATTGCTAAAGGACTGGTTCTTTAGTTTTTATGATGGCTTTCAGAAAAATGCTAGAGTTTGGTTCTTCTACAAGGACTCAACCAGCTTTGAACTGCCATCGGACTTCAGATTTGAGGAAATCAACCATGAAAAGTTCCAGAAGTCCAGAGAAGTCTTTGCTGCAGCCATAAGCCCATGTATTCTTCCTGTCGGCATCCACCAAAGTAGAAACATCAAAGTATCTTATGAATTCTACCACCCCATGAGCTCGGCTAGACAGTTTGGCATGGGTCAGCTGCCAATCGGCTTATGGTTTGGCGATAGAATCCAGTGTAGAGGAGAAATCACTTCCAATCTGATGATGGATCGGCTGCTTAATATTCCGGGACCCTCACTTGGCAGCATTGAGAATATTGAGCTTGGTATGTTCAGGAGTAAAACTTTCACTACATGGTGGGCTGAATGGAAACAACATCTCTTCCATCAATCGGCTACCATCTACATGATAGACCTATTTCCTGACATGATCCCTCAAGTAAGCTTCTCTACTTCTTCTGTCAATTCTTGTTTTAAACTTACCAGCCGATTCTATATTTAACTTTATATGCTATCTTTGCTTCTACAGACCACAGATTCATCTCCTCCACACACCAGCAAAAGCGGCAAGGACATTGAATATGCTGTAGGTCTTTTGCCAAATGGATGTGGTCTAGCTCCACCCAGCATCGGCTACCATGCCCCCAAAACTTCAAGTTTACTCCAAGGGCAGAGAAGGGAACCAGCCGATGTTGGCAAAAAGAGAAAAACTAAAGCATCATCGGCTATACCACAGGCTGCTAAAAAGAGATCCAAGAAGCAACCACCTCAACCAGCCGATGATTATATTGAAGAAAACTTGGATGAAGCAACAATTGAACAAGCCATTGATGAAGCTACAGCCGAACTGAGTGATATAGGAGAGAAAACACCTTCGGCTTCCCCAGCCCCTAAAAGAACTCCTACGACTCCCACTGCTCCAGCAATATTCTCTCGGCAACCCAGAGTAAGATCATCTCTTCTATTACAAAATTCCTTTTCATACCAATCTCCTCATTTAAACTTTGCATCTTTGCTGAAGAAAAGACCAGCCGAAAAGAAGAAACCAGCACCAGTATCGGCTAAACCAACCGTTCAAATTCCTCTGGTAACTCTCAACTCTTAAAACTTCAACTTTATCCTTAGCCGATACTAGTTAACACTTGTTAAATTTTCAAAATTTGTCAGCCTCCTTCTCCACCATCACCTCCAGCACAACCAATCTCAAGTGAATACACTACATCGGCTGTAGGCAGCCACCATGTTGTGGAGGAAGAAACTGCTGCTCTTGCTATCCCTGTAAGTATTATACTCTTTCAAAATTTCAAATCGGCTATACAACATGTTCTGTTACTTATATCCCCTTTATTTTTTTTCCTTTTTGAGGGTTCTAGCCGATCTGTTCTCCTTTGACATTAAGGATTATTTCGATGAGGAAACAGAAGGAGAAACAACAAGCAAGGCCCTAGCCCCTCTAGCCGATGACGTAAAGAGAAACCTTGAAGATATATCCCATCGGCTGGAGGCATCTCTAGATAGCTTGGTAGTCAACTGTAGCTCCATCCGTGCAAGGTTTCAAGAAATCCAAGCTTCAATCCCGGATGAGTTATCAAATACTATCACTATAGCTGTATATCTTGAACAACATCAATTCAAGCTAGAGAAGGCTAGACAGAGAATTGCAGATCGGCTGGAGAAGAAAAGTATTGAAGCTATTATCCAAGCAAATCGGCAGCTTGTACACACTGAGAAAGCCAAGCTTGATCAATTAGCTGAGGAGCCGATCAAATCTGCTATAGATCAATTGGAAACCGAAAGGATCGATCTCTTGGCCAAGCTTGAAGAATGCAATGCCAAAATTGCATTGGAGAAGTAGAAACTAGCCGATCTCCCAAAGGCTGTTGAAGAGCAGAAGGGAAAATTGAAAGCAGCTGTCAAGAACGTGGCCACCATGACTAAATCCCTGAAAATCATCCCTGGGACCGATGCCCAAGATGCCCAAGCAATTGCTGAAGTTGAAGAAATTCGGCAGAAGGCAATATCGGCTATCCAACGCTATCTATCTCAATAATAGCTTGTAATAGGGACTTAGAATTTTTTGTAATCAGCTCTATAATCCTCCAACAAACGTCCCTTATGTAACAAATACACTAATCTTTTCATGCTGATTAACATTTTGCTTCGAAATTTCACAATTGTTTCCTTGTATATGCCCCCCTAATTTTGGCATGTTGATAAACGAAGACAAAATTAAAATAGGACTAAGGGCGATATGAATCATATCGGCCATCTATATGAATCGACAGAACATAGCTGATTATGATCCAATCCAAACACTCGAGTAATACTTCTTCAAATATTTTCCATTAAGCGCTCTACCAAAAACTTCTCCATCAAGTCCTTGTAACATATAAGCTCCTTTGGAAACACATTTATGAATTTGAAACGGTCCTTCCCAATTCGACGACCATTTGCCGAATTTATTATCTCTGGCCCCTATCGGTAGCACCAGTTTCCAAACAAGTTCACCCTTCTCAAAGGATTTTGGTACAACCTTTTTATTATAATGTCTAGCAACTCTTTCCTTGTCTTTCCTAACTTTTTCAAGAGCACGCAATCTTGCTTGAATCAAATCTTCTGACTCATCAATCATCAAATTATGATAATCATCGGCTGTCAGTTCATCCTGCAAAGAAATTCTCCTAGAGCCGATTTTAGTCTCCCATGGTAATACAACTTCATGCCCATAAACCAGTTGATAAGGAGGTACTTGGATTGCACCATGACAAGCCATCCGATAGGACCATAATGCCTCTGCCAATATAGTATGCCACTTCTTGGGATATTCTGCGATCTTCCTTTTAACCAACTTAATCAAGCTTTTGTTGGATGCCTCAGCCTGCCCATTTGCTTGTGCATAATATGGTGAAGAATTTAATAACTTAATCCCCATGCTATCTGCAAACTGAACAAACTCATCGGACACAAAAATTGATCCTTGATCAGTTGTAATCGTCTGTGGCAAACCAAATCGATATATAATGTGTTCCTTGACAAATTCAATAGCATCTCTACTGTCAACTTTTTTCAAAAGAATTGCCTCAACCCACTTGGTAAAATAATCAGTTGCAACCAAGATAAATTTATGCCCTTTGCTCGATGGTGGATTGATTTGGCCGATCATATCAATACCCCAACCTCTGAATGGCCATGGCTTTATAATAGGATTCATAGCAGATGCTGGTTCTCTCTGAATTGCTCCAAATTTCTGACAATCTTGACATACCTTGTAATATCTGAAACAATCCTTCAGCATTGTCGGCCAAAAATATCCAACTCTTCTAATCAACCATTTCATCTTGTGAGCCGATTGATGTGTACCACAGATACCTTCATGTACCACGCACATTACAACTTTTGCCTCTTCCAGACTTAAACATTTCAAGAGAACTCCATCAACCGTCAGATAATACAATGTATCATCCAACAAAACATATTTAAGAGCTTTGTATCTTAATTTTCTTGAAACCGATTTGGAAGGATCCTTTAAATATTCAAATATCTCAAACCTCCAATTATCGGCTGATAGGCAAGCAACTTCTACCTCTATTCCTTGCAACATCGGCTTGTAGCCTGATGCACCTTGAGCTAAATCATTGGCTTCAACGTTCTGCTCCCTAGGAATATGCTTCAAAGTAACCATCTTGAAAGTCTTCATCAGCTCTTGACATTTCTCATTATAAACCATCAAAACATCATTTTTGCATTCATATTCCCCAGACAATTGACTTATTACCAACAATGAATCACCCATGATTTCAATAGCATCGGCTTCAACTTCTCTCAATAACTGTAACCCTTTTAGAACAGCTTCATATTCAGCCTGATTATTTGTATAATAAGGCTTGAAAGTAAAAGCAAACTGAAAACTTGCCCCCTAGGCGATATAATCACCAAGCCGATACCACAACCATGAGTGCAAACAGATCCATCAAAGAATAACGTAAAATATTATCAATGCTAGTATCCCTGTGTTCCACTATGAAATCGGCTATCGCCTGCCCTTTAACTGCCTTAGCCGATTCATACCTAAGGTCAAATTCTGATAAAGCAAAAATCCACTTCCCAATTCGTCCTTTCAACACTGGAGCCGATAGCATGTAACGCACTACATCGGCTTTACATACTATGATACACTCATTGGAAAGTAAATAATACCTCAATTTTGTACAAGAAAAATATAAACACAGGCATAATTTCTCCACGGGTGAGTACCTCGTTTCAGCATCCAAAAGTCTTCTGCTGAGATAAAATATCACCCTTTCTTTACCATCAACCTCTTGGATCAAAACTGAGCCGATAGAATTCTGATCGGCTGACAAATATAATCTGAAAGGAATCCCCTTCTGTGGTGGTATGAGAACTGGAGGAGTACTTAAATATTCCTTGATGTTGTCCAATGCTTGCTACTGCTTTTCTCCCCAAACAAACTCTTGATCGGATTTCAACCTTAACAATGGAGTAAATGACTCTATTCAGCCAGATAAATTTGATATAAAACACCGAACAAAATTTATTTTTCCGATCAACGATTGAAGCTTGATTTTATCTTCTGGAGGTTTTATGTCTTTGATAGCCTCGATACTCCTCTAGGGTATTTCAATCCCACGCTCATGTACCAAAAACCCAAGGAATTGCTCAGCCGATACACAAAAAGCACACTTAGTTGGATTCATCTTTAAACCATACTTCCTCGCTCTTTTCAATACCTGTATTAAATCAGCTATATGTTCATCAATTTCCTTAGATTTGACCACCACATCATCAATATAGATTTCCACCAACATGCCGATGAGATCATGAAATATATAGTTCATAGCTCTTTGATACGTAGCACCAGCACTTCTCAGTCCGAAAGTCATAACAACCCACTCATATAAGCCGATTGCACCAGGACATCTGCAAGCAGTCTTGTGAATGTCTTCCTCTGCCATAAAAATTTGATTGTAACCGGCATTGCCATCCATGAGGCTGATAATTTTATGTCCGGATGCTGCATCAACAAGTTGATCGGCTACTGGCATAGGGTATTCATCTTTCGGCGTAGCTTTGTTTAAATCTCTGAAATCAATGCAAACTCTGAGCTCACCATTTTTCTTGATGACTGGTACTATATTAGAAATCCACTCAGCATATAGGCATGGTCTGATGAAATTAGCATCATAAAGTCTTGTTATCTCAGCCTTGATAGCATCATACATATCGGTTGTACAACGTCTTGGAGGTTGCTTGTATGGCCGATAGCCTGGTTTGATTGGGAGCCGATGTTCAACAATAGATCGGCTAAGCCCTGGCATTTCATAGTATTTCCAGGCAAAACAATCTCTATACTCTTTTAAAAGCTCTATCAATTTACATTTAAACTCCTTTGACAAACCCTTACTAATATATGTCGGCCTAGGCCTATCACCTGGTCCAATGCCGATTTCTTCTAACTCATCGGCCGACATAAACCCTTGTCCTAGTTTGCCGTCAAGATCATCAACAGTGTCCTTTGTATAGAAATTGGAACCCTCCACGACACTCTCAAAACAATAATTAGGGCTCTCCATCTCCTGTTGGCTGTATGGCATAATCAGAAACTTTTAAGTAATCTCCTTGCCAAACTTTTCCAGATAAGCAATCAATTCCTTCCATCTCCCAAACAGATAAATCGGCACTAGCTACATTAACTGACCTGTCGGTTGGCACGATTTCGATTTGGTCTCCTTGCCATTGAATCAAACTTTGGTGCATTGTTGAGGGAATACAACAATTAGCATTGATCCAATCTCTTCCCAGCAACAGACTATAGGAACCCTTCCCATCAATGACGAAGAATGTTGTAGGAATTGTCTTACTGCCGATTGTCAACTCTACATTTAAAACTCCTTTGGTCTCAGACAGATTCCCACAAAAATCCTTCAGAATCATGTTGGTCTTGATTAGATCTTCTGAATTCTTCCCAAGTTTCCTGAAAGTTGAATATGGCATCAAATTGACAGCTGCTCCTCCATCAACTAGCATCTTTGACATCGGCTTGCCATTGACGAATCCCTTAACATACAATGGCTTGAGGTGCTGATGATCAGTTCCTTCGGGCTTCTCGAAAATAGCTTGTTGTGGAGATAACATCAGCTTAGCCGATGGCAGATTTTCCTCTTGCTCGATAACTTGCTCAACTGCATATTCGGCCGGCAACATAAAAACCATGTTTACTGCAGATGATATCACTTCTTTGCCCTTGTTCCGTTGATTCCTATTCTGATCGGCCTTGACTTCATCGGCTGGTACAACCTTGCTTTTTACGCGCCATACTTTCCTCGTTTTCTGTCTTAGCCGATGCTTGATTTCTCCTTCGACCTCCTGAAATTGTTCTCTGTTTCTCATCCTCTGAACCCTTCTCTTTTGATTCTTTGTAAAAATTCCAGAAGGACACCACTGTGATTGCATATTTTTGGGCTCTCTTGGTGAATCATCTTTATTATTATCATATTGGATCGGCCTAGGCCTCTCATGAACTGACAATTTCTTCTGAATCGGCCGATGCATGCTTGAACTCTGTCGGCTTGGTCCTTGAACAAATTGTGCATCAGAATCACCACACCCGGGGCAATCGTCAATGGATGGCAGCCTCATACCTTCATTCCAACAAAATCTAAAAAATTCGCAGCTCTAATGTGGATCAAAATATTGCTCATCGTCGTGCTGATATGACCTCTCTTTCTTTTGGTGCCTTTTTTGATACTTGTTGACCATGCCAGCCGATCTGATGTTTCTAGTATAGTTTTTTCCTCCATCGGGCTAACTCCTGTTAAACCCGGAATGCACCATGTTGACTGGAAAAGGGTGTCCATCTATCTTCATTGTCCTCTTGGATTCGTCAATCTTGATCTTGCCTTGTTCAATAGCCGATTGGATCTATTGTCTGAAAACTTTGCAATCATTGGTACTATGAGATCCCGTATTATGCCATTTATAGTACTTCCTCCTCTTCAGCTCCTCAGCCGATGGGATGACATGACCTGCTGGCAACTGAATCTGTTTTGCCTGAAGAAGAAGATCAAATATTTTATCGGCCTTAGTGATGTCAAAATCAAATCTTTTTCCTTTCCTGAATTCTTGACCCATTGGCAGACCACTGTCTTCTTGTTTCTAGCCCACTCGGCTGCATTGACTTCTGGATCATCATCTTCGAAATCAGAATCATAGCTGTAAACATTATTGACATTGTTGGTCTTCTTGATGAATTTCCTAGCTTCTTGGAATCTTGTCTCATGAGCTGATACCTTCTGAGATAGATGAGCTAAACTCTCAAATTCTTGAGCCGAAAATCATTCCCTTATCGGCGCCAACAAATCTTGGAAGGCCAAATCGGCTAGTTGTGAATCTGTTAAGGCTAGACTATAAAACACCTATTCCTCACATATCTGAATCGTTGGATATAATCTGGAACTGATTCATCTGATTTCTACTTGATGGCTGTGAGGTCCGACAATTCATCTCTTGTACTCCACTGAAAAAGTATCTATGAAACTGCTTCTCCAGATCGACCCAACTTTTGATGGAATTGTAAGGTAGAGACGAAAACTAGGTAAATGCGGATCCAGATAAAGAGAGTGGGAATAATCTGACCCTTAGAGCCTCTGTAGCCGATGCCTCACCACATTGAGCTAAAAATCAGCTAACATGCTCGTAAGTAGATACATTGTCTTGTCCTGAGAATTTGGAGAAATCTGGTACCTTGTATCGGTTTGGCAGTGGTACCTGATCAAAATATTCCGGATATGGATGCCGATACATATTGCCATTGTCCTTCAGTTTGAGTCCAAATTGCTCCCTCATGACATCAGCGATCATATCGGCCCATGGTTGATGTGGTGTTGTTCCACCATACTGCTGTTGAACTGGGTCCATCTGGCCGTATTGGATCGGCTGAGGTCGTGGAGAATGAGGCTGATAGATATGATTAGCCGATATGCTTTGAGATGGCACGTATGGAAGTTGCTCTGTGCTGTACTGTTGGGTTATCAGCTGAGTAATTCCAATCGACTGTTGTGGAACCGAAGGAATTTGGTATGAGGTATCGACAACTGGCGGTTTTGGATTAAGAATACTGATCAATTGCTCTGGCGTTAATTGAGTTGATGCTTGCCCCCAGTGATCGGCTGCGGCCTTGTCATGATTGTTGGAATATTTGTACTGGAGTACGGAGCCGATGGGGCCTGGGTTTGAAATATCCGTTGATTCCCGCCAATTTCTGTCTTGACAGTCCTGTAGCCTGGGAACGTACCATCTGGTAAATATACGGGTCCTTTAGCTTTTTCTTCAGCTATCGTCCCGTCGACTACTGATTTGATCATATTTGTCAAAGTATTGACAAGTACTCCGGACTTGTTGATTAGGGCATGATGTACAACCGAATCGATGCGATCTTGTATTCTGTGGAGTTCCTCATCACTTGATTCGACCTTGGGCTGCTTATCCTTCTCTTCAATCGTCCCGGATGTACCTGGGTCTTGCTTCACGATCGTCAGCAACTCGACTTTAGTCCTTTGAACAACTGTGCCCTGCCGAGTTACTGTGAACGAATGCAGATATTGTTTTTGAAGTTGATCCAGCATCTGTCTCATGTCTTCCCTCTGCTCATCGTTCAATTACTCAATCATGATCGGTAGGATGTTCTCTTCTGAGACGTCGGCGATGTTTGGAGACATGATGACACTTGGTCCCACTGGGCGTGCCAAAAGCGTGTTGATGCAAAAGAACACACACTGGCCTGGGAGATCTGCTTAGCTCCAGTGCAGGTCCAAAATTAGTTGTTTAGGTTCAAGGGCATGCTAGTTGATTTGATCCTGCAATCAAGAAGAAGAAATATGCAAAGAATATTAGTAAACGATAGTCCATCGGCCAAACAGCCGATTTCATATCGTATATAACCTAGCCGATGCAATAAAGCATGAATCGGCTGTAAGGTATAGTCAATGATAGAACTAACCCTAAAACTAGTATATCGGTTGTAAATACCAGTATCACATAATCAATACATCAATATTACTTTAGAAACAAGCAATCGGGATAGATCGGACTGAACCGAGATAGTATAAATTGCTCAAGTCTAATGTAACATGAAATAACGATCATATAAACTCATATCATAGTCGATATCTAGATTTAAGTACGTATCGGCTATAGCTCCGATACAACCCTATACTAGGATATTCTCTAGTAATAAATATATTCAACTATAACCAATTAGATTGGTATCAAGCTCAATATATTCATATTAGATTATATCCTGATATAAAGGGCAGGTATAGAATATTAAATAAAGCATAAAACAATGTAAAACATCTATACCAGGTAAGATCGGCTGAAACCCGATATTATCCTTATCAATAACCATAAAGTAGGCTAGATATCGTGATTCTAAATACGACTTAACAGGTCGGACTTAACCAATGCAGCGTTAAGTATAAAGAGAAGCATGATAACTAGAAAATCAAGCCGATGGTTATCTTTTCAGGATGGTAGATACATTATATAACTTAAACCAACAAAGTAATCTAGCCGATATCGACGAAACCCTAAAAAGAGTCCAGCCGATGCAAGTAGATTGCATTGTCGATCTAGGTTATATAATGTATATGATAACTCGGAAGTTTACAAGATAGAACTAGAGTGTCATAAAGATGTAAGCACTAGCTCCGATGATGCAAACGGCTATAACAAGATATACCTTTTCGTCGAAGATCAAACTAATGCAGCACGACTCGAAAGCATGAACTTGTTGAAAAGTAGAAAACAAAGGTGGCGATGCGCCGAGATTGATTGAACTTGTGTTGTTTTTCTTACAAGACCTCGGGCCTATATTTATACCCGAAAATACAAACATTGTCCATCACGGACACGACTCTTATTAACCTAATACAATCCAACTAACGAACAAGTCCGTGATAATCTATAAGGAAATTACATAAAATATCCTAATTAATAGATACAATTGCCTCTTCAGGACTCTATCCATGCACGACAATCCGTATGAAGCACTCTAACTCAACCCGATGACGTGTACCGAGTCATGTTTCCAAAATCGGCTAAATCGGCTAACCCTGTCCGACTCTGACTCTGCCGATCCTGTCCGCAGCCGATTCGGACTACAGCCGATTCTCACTCTGTTTCCGATACGATCTAATCTCTTGGATTTTCTTCGATTCTATCCTTATCTCCGATTCTTGAATTACCAAATTTGGTCGTTAACACTATGTTTAATATATGAATAGACAATCTGTGTTTAATAAGGTACCAACATTGTAGAGCCTCCATCACAATCATTCATCGATGATGATGGTAACATTCTCACCTAAATCTGGGGTTTATTTTCAATATAGTCATAGCAAACCATGTTCATGTATACTCATTGGTTTCAATACAGGTGATGGTAAATTGATTTTTGAGGATGATACTAATGATGATAGCGACATGTTTGATGATGAAGGTAATGTTGTCATTGTTTGCCGCCATCATGTTAAACATAAACTAATTACTTGGCACTAAAACATTCATTTGGCAGTGATGTTTCAGACCCATATGGCATTAAATTAATAGCTGCTCCCCCATCAACCAACATCTTTGACATCGGCTTCCCATTAACAAACCGCTTGCCCATGATCAGTTCCTTCTAGCTTCTCAAAAACGGCTTATTGTGGAGACAATATCAACTTAGCCGATTGTGACTCATCTACCTACTCTACCACTTGTTCAACTGCATATTCGGCTGGTAGCATAAAAACCATATTTATCGAGGAAGATGCGACCTCTTTGCCTTTATCTTGAAGACTCTTGTCCTGATCAACTTGGGCCTCATCAGCTGAGACAACCTTACTCTTCACACGCCAAACTTTCTTTGTGCGCTGTAGCCGATGTTCGATCTCATCTTCAACTTCCTGGAATTGCTCCGTATTCCTCATCCTCTGGACACGCCTTTTTTGACTCTTAGTGAAAACTCCAGCAGAACACCATTGTGGTTGCATGGTTTCAGCTCTTCCTTGTGAATTGCTTTCATGATAATCTTGTTGGATCGGCCCAAGCCTCTGAATAACTGATAGTCTCTGCTGAATCTACCGATGCATACCAGTATTCTGTCGGCTTGGTCTCTCAACATATTGTACATCAGGATCACTGCAGCCAGGACAATCTTCCATAGATGGTAACCTCATCCCTTTATTCTAGCAGAACCTAAAGAACTCGCAGCACCAATGAGGATCAAAATAACTTTCATCATTGTGATAATATGACTCCTCTTCCCTTTGGCACCTTCTCTGATATTTATTGATCATGCTGGCTGATTTAATGCCTCTCACACGACTTTTACCTCCATCGGCTTGATTTCTGCTGAGTCCAGTATGGACCATGTTTTCTAGGAAAGGATGTCCATCTATCTTCATCGGCCTTTTGGATTCATCGATTTTAATCTTTCCTTGTTCTATAGCTGATTGAATCTATTGTCTGAAAATCTTGCAGTCATTACTGCTATGAGATCCTGTATTATGCCATTTGCAGTACTTCTTTCTCTTCAAATTCTCAGCCGATGGTATCAGATGTCCTACCGGCAACTAAATCTGCTTTTCTTGGAGAAGGAGGTCAAATATTTTGTCGGCTTTGGTAATGTCAAAGTCAAATCTTTCTTGTTTCCCCGAATTCTTAACCAATTGGCATACTACTGTCTTCTTGTTTCTAAGCAACTCGGGTGCATTAACCTCTGGATCTTCATCTTCGGAGTCAGAATCGTAACTATAGATATTGTTGACATTGTTAGCTTTCTTGGCAAATTTTCTGGCCGCTTGGAACCGGGTCTCATGAGCCGATACTTTCTGAGCCAGGTGTGCTAGACTTTCAAAATCTTGAGCTGAAAATCTCTCGCTTATCGGCGCCAACATTCCCTGAAAAGCCAGATCGGCTAGCTGTCAATCAGTCAGGGCCAAACTGTAGCATCTGTTCCTTACATCTCTGAATCTCTGAATATAGTCTAGCACTGTTTCATCTGATTTTTGCTTGATTGTCATAAGATCCGACAACTTCATCTCTTGAATGCCGCTGAAAAAGTATTTATGGAATTGCTTTTCTAAATCGGCCCAACTCCTGATGGAATTATAAGGTAGAAAAGAAAACCATGTGAACGCCGATCCAGATAAGGATAATGGAAATAATCTAACTCTGGGAGCTTCTGTAGCCGATGCTTCTCCACACTGTGCTAAGAATCGGTTAACATGCTCATAGGTTGAAATATTGTCATGCCCTGAAAATTTTGAGAAACCTGGCACCTTGTATCGGTTTGGTAGTGGCAGTCGATCAAAATATTCCGGGTATGGGTGCCGATACATGTTGCCATTATCCTTAAGCTTAAGCCCAAACTGTTCCCTCATTACATTGGCAATCATATCGTCCCACGGCTGCTGCGACGCTCCTCCACCATATTGCTGCTGCAGTTGATCATATTGGCCGAAGTGTATCGGCTGGGGACGTGGAGAACTGTCAAGCCGATATTGAGCCTGTGGAGAATGAGGCTGATAATGCTGATTAAGATTGGCTGGTAGACTTTGATACGAGACATAGGGAAGCGGTTCCGGGCCATATTGCTGGCCTATCGACTGAGTAATTCCAATCGGCTATTGTGAAACCGAAGGAACATGATAGGTTGGCTCGACGATGGGTGGCTTTGCATTAAGTATATTTAATAACTTTTCTGGCATCAACTGATTCGAAGTCTGCCCCCCAGTGATTGGTGGATGTCTGGTCAATATCGTCGGGATGTTTGTACTGGACACGGGAGCCGATGGAGCCTAGCTTTGAAACAACTGGTGTTTCCCGCATATTTCAGTCTTCACGGTTCTATAACCTGGAAAAGTGTCTCCTGGCAGATAGACTGGTCCTTTTGCTTTTTCCTCGGCTATAGTACCATCCACCACCGTCTTGATCATATTTGTCGAAGTATTCACGAGCACTCCGGATTGGTTAATGAGAGCATGATGAACTATCGAATCAATGCGATCTTCTAATGTGTGGAGTTCTTCATTGTTTGACTTGGCTTTAACTTCGTTGCCCTTGTCATCACTTGTTCCAGATGTACTTGATTCTGATTTCATGATCGGCGGCAACTCCACTTTGGTCTTCTGGATAACCGTGCCCTGGCAGGGTTACCACGAATGAATGAAGATACTGGTTTTGGAGTTGATCCAGCAATTTCCTCATTTCTTCCTTCTGTTCTTCGTTCAGTTGTTCGATCGTGATTAGTAGGATGTTATCTTCCGTGACTTCAGTTATATTGGGCGTCATGACGACACAATGGTCCCACCGGGCGTGCCAAAAGTGTGTTGATGCAAAAAACACACACTGGCCTGAGAGATTTGCTTTACTCTAGTGCAGGTCCAAAACTTGCTTTGGGGTTCAAATGGCGTGCCAGTTGATTTGATCCTGCAATCAACAAGATAGAACATGCAAGTTTATTAGTAACGATAATCAATTAGCCAGGTAGCCGATATCATATCGTGATGTAACCTGTCGATGCAATATAGCATGGATCGGCTATAAGGCGTATTCAATGATAAGCTAACCCTAAATTTGATACATCGGCTGAAAATATCAGTGTTATATAATTTATATATCAATATTACTTTAGAAATCAGCAATTGGGATAGATCGGACTTAACCGAGACAGTATAAATTGCCCAAGTCTAAAATAACATGAAATAATGATTATATATACTCATGTCATAGCCAATATCCAGATTTAAGCATGTATCGGCTATTGCTCCGATACAACCTTATACTAGGATATTCTCTTGCAACAAATATATTCAACTAATATCAACTAGATTGGTAGTAAGTCCAATATATTTGTATTAGATTAGATCTTGATATAAGGGGCAGATATAGTATATTAAACAAAGCATGAAACTATGTAAAACAACTATACCAGATAAGATCGGCTAAAACCCCGATACTATCCTTATTAACAACCATAAAGCAGGCTAGAGATCATGATTCTAAACACGACTTAATAGATCAAACTTAACTGATGCAGCATTAAGTATGAAGAGAAACATAATATCTAGACAATCAAGCCGATGGTTGCCTTTTCAGGATGGTGGATACGCTATATAATTCAAACCAACAAGTCAATTTAGCCGTTATCGACAAAACCCTAGATAGAGATCGGCTGATGTGGATAGATAGCATTGTCAATCTAAATTATATAACGTATATGATAATTCGGAGATTCGTAAGATAGAATTAGAGTGTCATAAAGATGTAAGCACTAATTCCGATAATGCAAACCGCCATAACAAGACTTACCTCTTCGCCGAAGATCAAACTGATGCAGCTTGACTCAAAAGCAAGAACTCGTCGAAAGTAAAAGAATAAAAAAGTTTGGCGATGCGCCGAGATTGATTGAACTGTTGTTGTTTTTTTCATAAGATCTCGGGTCTATATTTATATCCGAAATATAAACACTATCCAAGATGGACACGACTCATATTGTCCTAATACAAATCTAACTAGCAAACAAGTCCCTTAGGCGGACTCTTACCGAAAATATCTATAAGTAAATTATAGATAATCCTAAGTAATAGAGACATTTGCCAATTCTAGACTCTATCCTTGCCTGGCAACACCATCTCAAACTCTCTCTCGAACCCGATATTGATCATGCATGCAATATCAGCCATATCGGCTATCCAGATCAGACTCGGTTCCAGCCGATACGGTCTTCCAGCCGACGCGCATTCTATTTTCGAGAATCCAGCATAACTTTAATTCCGCTTCGAGTTATACTTATTTCCAACTCATATGCTTGCCAAATGTCATCGTCAACGCATACATCAAGATTGAGAGCTCACGACTAGACTACATATTTAATCATGAAAAATAAATAAGGGCGGATCTATATCAAGGTTTCCTTGATAGCATTCATGCTGGAGAGAATAGAGGGAATGCAGTTGGCAAATAGATAGTTCTTGCTAAATCATTTATCGGAGGGCCTCGAGATAAATTGCGTCGATACCTAGATGCAATGGCTTTAGTTCGAAAATGTGGAAAACCAGATGTCTTCCTCACAATGACTTGTAATCCAAACTGAGAAGAGATTACCTGTGAACTTGAATTTGGGCAAACACCTTAGGATCGACCAAATCTTATCATCCGTGTTTTCAAGGTGAAGCTAGAGAAAATGAAAATACAATTGTTTGAAAATGGCATTCTTGGTATTGTCAAGGCATATACCTATGTTGTTGAGTTGCCAAAAAGGGGTCTACCGCACTCCCACTTCTTATTGATCATGAATGGAAAATGTAAATACACATGTCCATAGCAATGTGATCGGATCATCTCTACTAAGCTCCCAGATCAACGCAAGTACAAAGAGTTATACACGATGGTTGTCAAACATATGATGCATGGTCCTTGCGGCAATTTGAATCGTAATTGCCAATGCACAAAGAACAGGCCTTCATGTAAGAATGGTTATCCTGGGCCTTTCAATGCAATGACTACTATAGGCAAAGACTCATACCCCTTGTACAGGAGACGCGACGGCGGACGTACTGCAGTAGTACGAAAATGTGAACTAGATAATAGGTGGATCATTCCTTACAACTCTTACCTCTTACGGATGTTCAACTACCACATAAATGTTGAGGTATGCTCAAGCATAAATGCCGTAAAATATTTGTTCAAATACATTTACAAGGGCCATAATCGTGCATCTTTGTCTGTGAATGAAGTACATCATGAAGGTGACATTGATGAGATCAGACAACTTAGGGATGCAAGGTGGGTGACACCTCATGAAGGTTTGTGGAGAATATATGGTTTTGAACTGAGTAAGATACATCCACCTGTGATGTAACTATAGCTTCACGTACTAAACATGCACATGATTGCATATCAAGGCAAACAAGACATCAAGGAAGTGCTTGAACAGGATGGTGTTAAAAAGTCAATGTAGACTGCATACTTCTGTTGACGATGAAATTTGGCAAGTATGTGAATCGGAAACGAAGCCAAAATTCGAAGCGGAATTGAAGATATGCGGGATTCTTGGAAATAGAGTGCGCATCGGCTGGAAGACCGTATCGGCTGGAATCGAGTCCGATCTGGATAGCCGATGTGGCCGATATTATATGTGAAGTCAATATCGCGTTCGAGGAAGAGTTTGAGATGATATTTCCAAACAAGGATAAAGTCCAGAATTGGCAAATGTATCTATTAATTAGGATTATCTGTAATTTCCTTATAGATATTTTCGGTAAGAGTCCGCCTAAGGGACTTGTTTGTTAGTTGGTTTTGTATTAGGATAATATGAGTCGTGTCCATGTTGGATAATGTTTGTATTTTCGGTAATAAATATAGACCCGAGGTCTTATGAATAAAATATCAACAGTTCAATCAATCTCCGCGTATCGCCAAACCTTTTACTTTTCTACTTTCAACAAGTTCTTGCTTTCGAGTCGAGCTACATCAGTTTGATCTTCAGCGAAGAGGTAGGTCTTGTTATGGCAGTTTGCATTATCGGAATTAGTGCTTACATCTTTATGACACTCTAATTCTATCTTGTAAATCTCCGAGTTATCATATATGTTATATAATTTAGATTGACAATGCTATCTATCTATATCAACTGATCTTTATTTAGGGTTTTGTTGATAACAGCTAGATTGACTTGTTAGTTTGAATTATATAACGTATCCAGCCGATCTTATCTGGTATAGTTGTTTTACATAGTTTCATACTTTGTTTAATATGCTATATCTGCCCCTTATATTAGGATCTAATCTAATATAAATATATTGAATTTACTACCAATCTGATTGGTAATAGTTGAATATATTTATTGCAAGGGAATATCCTAATATAAGGTTGTATCAGAGCTATAGCCGATACATGCTTAAATCTGAACATCGGCTATAACATGAGTACATATAATTGTTATTTCATGTTATTTTAGACTTGGGCAATTTATACTGTCTCGGTTGTCTCGGTTCAGTCCGATCTATCCCAACTGCTTATTTCTAAAGTAATATTGATTTATAGGTTACATAATACTGATTTTCTCAGCTGATGTATCAAGTTTAGGGTTACCTTGTCATTGAATATGCCTCACAGCCAATCCATGCTACATTGCATCAGCTAGGTTATATCACGATATGATATCGGCTAGCTGGCCGATTGACTATCGTTTACTAATAAACTTGCACGTTCTATCAAATCAACTGGCACGCCCTTTGAACCTGAAAGCAAGTTTTGACCTGCACTAGAGTAAAGCAAATCTCTCAGGCCAGTGCGTGTTTTTTTGCATCAACACTCTTTTGGCACGCCCAGTGGGACCATTGTGTCATCATGACGCCCCTAATAACTGAAGTTACTAAAGACAATGTCCTACCAATCATGATCGAACAGCTGAATGAAGAACAGAAGGAAGAGATGAAGAAATTACTGGATCAGCTCCAAGACCAATACCTTGATCCGTTCGCGGTAACCCGCCAGGGCACGGTTATCCAGAAGACCAAAGTGGAGTTGCCACCGATCGTGAAACCGAAACCAAGTACATCTAGAACAAGTGATGTGAAGGGTGAATAAGTTAAAGCCGAATCAAACGATGAAAAACTCCACACATTACAAGATCGCATTGATTCGGCAGTTCATCATGCTCTCATTAACCAATCCGATGTACTCGTGAATACGTTAACAAATATGATCAAGACAGTGGTTGATGGTACTATAGCCGAGGAAAAGGCAAAAGGACCAGTATATCTGCCAGGAGATACTTTTCCAGGTTACAGGACTGTGAAGACTGAAATTGGCGGGAAACATCAAACGTTTCAAACACCGGCCCCATCGGCTCCCACGTCAAGCACAAACATCCCAACGATATTGACAAGACAACTGCCGATCACTGGGGGCAAACTTCAAATCAGTTGACACCAGAATAGTTGATAAATATACTTAACGCAAAGTCGCCAACCGTGGAGCCTACATATCATGTTCCTTCGGTTTCACAATAGCCGATTGGAATTACTCAGCCGATAGGCCAACAATATGTAACAGAAATACCTCCATATGTCTTGTGTCAAGGTCTAGCAACCAACCTCAATCAGCATTATCAACCTCATTCTACACGGGCTCATTATCGGATTGAAAGTTCTCCATGGCCTCAGCCAACACAATACGGCCGGTATGATCAAATCCAACAGCAGTATGGTGGAGCGACATCACAACAGTCGTGGGCCGATATGATTGCCGACGTGATGAGGGAACAATTTGGACTTAAGCCTAAGGATAATGGTAACATGTATCAGCATCCATATTCAGAATACTTTGATCGAGTGTGTCACGCCCTGAAATCACTCTAAAATTGTATCGTCTAAATTATTTCTAGAAATTGTAAAAGCCAAAAATAGCCTTCAACAATTAAAAATCACCAACATTCAAATGAAACCAGCGTGTGGGGATTTTTGTTGAATTCCTCATGCTTCTTATATGGTTCTTATTTTTGTTTGGCCCTTTTTCTTTACGATTGTTGTGTAGACGCTGCAGTTCCGGAAGAGCCGCTCTACCTCGAGGTTGACGTTGAAGATTTTGGTAGCGAGCAAGGCAGGTCATGCCATTTTGATCATATTGTTATCCCAATTTACAAAATTATGTTTATTTAAATTATTGCATTTCGCTTTATTACTTTCCCGCGCTTATCACTGTTTTATTTAGCCCTACCGATTCTCCTTGTTATAGCCTTATTATTTGTATTATTATTATCCTTGTTTAACCCTAAGAAAAATAAAACTAGTGAGGACTTTATATATGTGGTGCTTACTAGTAAATTTAGGAATATGCTTAGCCCTGCTTAAATAGAAACAATTAGATATTTTCCAATAATTAGACTTGGGCATAACTTGTAAATAATGGTACTTTTGGCTTAGTGGCTGTTTAGCCATGACACAATATTTCCCCTTCAAAATTCCCCAAACATGATTTTCGGCTGGGCTCGGGGTGCTTGGTTTCGCTAGTCGCACCTCGACCGTCATAAGGACCGGTCTTCGGGCCTCTGTTGCAAAGCATATTCCGTACAACCACATGTCTAATGGGTAAGGCTTAACACATCGCCTAGAACGGTCATGAACGAGGAAGGCACGGATAGGGATGGATGAAACCCTTGGTGGGGTCGACGTCTCTGGCAGTACGCCCGGGGGCATAGACTGTCTGCTCGACCCAGGGCGCCCGGCGGGGGAAGTCTATGTCGGTCTTCTTTGTTTAGGGCGGTACTAAGCGATGGGTTATGTCATGGCTTCTGTCTATATACCGTGGTGGTATGTGGCACGTGGTAACGCGTGAGGAAGACGTGTCTTGTGGGTAAAGATGTACCCCTCTGATCAGAGTATAATCTATTCGAATAGCCGCACCCTCGGTTATGGGCAAGCTGAGCAATGTACCCACGTTAGAGTTTGATTCTGTAAAACTGAAACAACTAGATTTATCATTTGTTGCCTAGGTTAAGGCAAGATCACGTTGGTGCGTGGCTTGATTATAATTTGACTAGAGATAGGTTCGTGTTTTATTTAAATGCTTTTAAATATTTAAATGCTTCGAAATGCTGGTTCTATGCAAAATAGCCTCATAATTTACTTCCTTGTACTCCCCGCATTATTTGCATTTTTCCTGGCTTGGCTTGTTGAGTACGGTGGTTGTACTCAGCCTTGCTCTTTTTCCCCTTCCAGCTGAGGAGTTCTTTGAAGATAAAGGTTTTGTTGTCTAGCTCGTGCCTGCCGTCAAGCGCCTGTGGTGCCCCGTCGTAGTTTCCTGCTTTTATTTGTTTATCTTTCAGTGCTGGGCCTTTGGCCGCCCATGTAATAAAGTACTCGTTTCACGCTTCCACTTATATATACTCTGTTATTTACCAACTTTGTAATGTGTACCTTGCCTCCTGGGACAAGGATCTATGCACTCACAAATGAAATATAGTGTTCTATATTCCGGGTGTGACAAGTTGGTATCAGAGCCTCCTTTGACCCTAGGACGAGCCAGTTAACCCCGAACCTTTAGGAGCTAATTTGGTAAAAAAAAATTTCCCTATTTGTGAAAGTTTATACTCTATCTTTCCCTGCTCTTCCATTTAAAAACTCATTTTCTGACCTTGTTTGCTTTGTTGTTTAAAATGTTGTAGATGGCCCTCCCGTTGACTCATCATGGACATGTACAGTTGGGCTTCGTCTTGGAGCTGCGTCACCTTTGCCTCGCCCTCGGCTACTCTAAGGAGGTGGAGTACACAGGGGTGAAGCTCCCGGCCACCGGTGATGACGACGCTGCCCAGGCAGCATGGGAGGTCACCGCCACGCTCCTCTCTAGCCACCTCAGCCGCTCCTCCATGACAGCCTCGGCCGGGGGAGACACGTTCGTGGACGCATGCCAGAGCGCGGCACTCCTCTTC
Organism: Oryza punctata; assembly: GCA_000573905.2. Classification (NCBI taxonomy): domain Eukaryota; kingdom Viridiplantae; phylum Streptophyta; class Magnoliopsida; order Poales; family Poaceae; genus Oryza; species Oryza punctata. The sequence continues at coordinate 18,453,680 of CM002495.2, read as the reverse complement.
ATCGGCATGCTGGGGATGACGTACCACAACAAGCTGCAGCACACCCCGTACCGCTACCACCCTCGCCGCATGGACCCAAATGACTACGCCAGCTTCCAGGGGACTAGCTTGGAGAACGACACCACCCTTCGCCATCTCGCGCGAATGGTGGAGGCCTACGACGTCGCCCGCGTCGACTTCCACCGGCTCGTGAAGCGTGGACTGGTGGAGAACAACTTGAGGATCGTGAGTCTGCGCCAGGAGAACCTGGATCTCAAGAAGGAGCTTGACAACTTGGAGGAGGAGCTGCGCCAGCTCAAGCTCGCCCAGGGCCAGGATGCTCCTCCCAAGCGTCGCCGCGTCTGTCACAGCTTGAAGATCACCGCCCGCAAGAGTACCTCCCGCCCGTCTCTCATCCGCAAGGCTCTAGCAGAAGGCAAGGTTATGGTTCCGAAGCCTCCTCCCAACCCCGCCTCCGGCAGCGATAGCAGCCCGGCAGCAGACGAGTAGCCTTAGGGCGCGAGTGTTTTTCCTCGTTTGTCTTTTGGCTCTTGTGGTGTGCGTGGGCGTGGACTATACCGGTTCGTTGTGGTATAGCTCCGCCCGGGTGTCTTCAAAACTTGAAGTAACTCACCAACAGCAGTCCAATAAAAATTTAAATAAGTTGGGTTATTAATCTGTCTTTAGTGTTCCTTTCTTTCTGTATTCTTATCATCCTTTCCTTGTCTCTGTCAGATGGTGAACACTAGGAGATCAGTTGGTAATGAGAACCGGACAGAAGGCAGTGGACAAGGTCATGAGAATGCACCACCACCACCTAACCATGAGATCCTCACACAGATTCTAGCCTAGCAAACCAATATGATGGCTGCTCTACTCCATCATATCCAGAATCAGCCTGCTGTAGGCGCTAATGCTCCACCACCTCCCCCACCGCAGTCCAAGCTTGCAGAATTCTTGCGTGTTCGTCCACCCACTTTCTCTAGCACCGCCAACCCCGTAGATGCTATAGATTGGCTGCACACCATCAATACGAAGCTTGATCTAATCCAATGCACCGATGCCGAAAGAGTTGCCTTCGCCGCTCACCAGCTCCAAGGACCTGCTTCTGAATGGTGGGACCAGTTCCAAGCCAACCAACCCGCACATCATGCTATCACTTGGGCTCACTTCATGGCCGCATTCAAGAAGTCTCACGTGCCGACTGGTATCATGGCCTTGAAGAAGCGGGAATTCCGGGAGCTAAAGCAAGGCAACCGCTCAGTGACAGAATATCTGCATGAATTCAACCGTCTTGCCAGATATGCTCCGGAGGAAGTGCGTGAAGATGAGGAGAAACAGGAGAAGTTCCTCTCAGGACTCAACCCCGAGCTGTCAGTGCAATTGATCTCTAACGACTATGTCGATTTTCAGCGTTTGGTGGACAAGTCTATCCGCCAGGAGGCCAAGAACAAGGAGCTCGACACTCTCAAGCGTCGCATGGTGAATTTCAAGGCGCAGCAGTGTGCAAGTCAGAAGCTTCGTTATACCACTCCTTATCATGGTGGTTCTTCCTCCAACTCACAGTTTCACCCAGCACCCCACATGCAGTATGTCAACAGGCCCCCCTCGCAGCAGCAGAATCAGATGGCAAACCGTGCCCCTCGCCCCACTCCAACAACAGCACCAGGTGGGTCAGCTAGGAAGGATGGCAGTGGAAAGGTCCTTCTCTGCTTCAACTGCCTTGAGCCGGGGCATTTTGCCAATAAATGCCCAAAGCCGAAGCGCCCACAAGGTCAAGCACTGGTCCGCAACAATGGTGGCAGCAATAACATGATCAGGGGACGTGTAAACCACGTCACTGCGGAGGAATTGCAGGCAGCTCCCGAAATTATCATCGGTACTTTCCTGGTTAATTCTATTCCTGCATCAGTCTTATTTGATTCTGGAGCTACACATTCATTCATATCAAGAAAATTTTTGGGGAAACATAACTTGAGGATAGAAAGCCTTAGCAATGCTATGATTATTACTACCCCTGGTGGTCAGATGCTAGCTCGGCAGTATAGTCCATCAGTGTCCATAGAAATCAAGGGGATTCCTTTTCTGGCCAATCTCATCCTTCTGGACTCCAAAGATCTGGATGTCATCCTTGGAATGAACTTTCTTGCTCGCCATCAAGTGGTCTTGGATTGTGCTCGCAGAACCGTCACATTGAACAATGGTCAACCAGTTATCTTCTATGCTCATCCCACTTTGACCTACCGGCAAGTTCTGCATCAGACCCGTCTTGAAGAAATCCCCATAGTCAAAGAGTACACAGATGTGTTCCCTGAAGACTTGCCAGGAATGCCTCCCAAAAGAGAGATCGAATTTCGGATTGATTTGGTACCTGGTACCGTACCTATCTCCAAAAGACCGTATCGGATGGGCGCCAATGAATTGGTTGAAGTAAAGAAGCAAGTAGCAGAATTGAAGGAGAAAGGGTACATTCTTCCCAGCGCATCTCCATGGGGAGCACCAGTGATCTTTGTTGAGAAGAAAGACAAGACCAAGCGGATGTGCGTCGATTATCGTGGCCTCAATGAAGTCACCATCAAGAACAAATACCCTTTACCACAGATTGATGATTTGTTTGACCAATTGAAGGAAGCCGCTGTATTCTCTAATATTGATCTCCGATCCGGCTATCACCAATTGCGGATCCGCGAAGAAGATATCCCCAAAACAGCCTTCACCACCAGATATGGTTTATATGAATGTACAGTAATGTCATTCGGGTTGACGAATGCTCCTGCCTTTTTCATGAACTTGATGAACAAAGTATTCATGGAATATTTGGATAAGTTCATTGTTGTGTTCATCGATGACATTTTGATTTATTCCAAGACAGTAGAAGAGCATGAACAACACCTGCGTCTGACTCCGGAGAAACTTAGAGCTCACCAATTATACGCCAAGTTCAGTAAATGTGAATTTTGGTTGTCAGAAGTAAAGTTTCTTGGCCATGTCATTTCGGCGAAAGGAGTGGCAGTTGACCCCACCACTGTTGAATCAATTACCAAGTGGAATCAGCCCAAGACCGTCACTCAAATCCGCAGTTTCCTCGGACTAGCAGGATATTATCGTCGGTTCATTGAAAACTTCTCAAAGATAGCTAGACCGATGACCCAACTGTTGAAGAAGGAAGAAAAGTTTGTGTGAACCCCACAGTGTGAGAAGGCATTTCAATTGCTCAAAAAGAAACTGGTATCCTCTCCAGTTTTGGTTCTACCGGATATTATCAAAGACTTCCAAGTATATTGCGATGCATCCCGTCAAGGTTTGGGTTGTGTTCTCATGCAAGAAGGACACGTGGTGGCTTATGCAACCCGGCAATTACGTCCACATGAAAATAATTACCCCACTCATGATCTTGAGTTGGCAGCCGTAGTGCATGCTCTGAAAATTTGGCGCCATTATATCATTGGAAATCGTTGTGAGATATACACCGATCATAAGAGCTTGAGGTACATTTTCACTCAGCCGGATCTGAACCTTCGCCAAAGGAGATGGTTGGAATTAATCAAGGACTACGATGTGGGAATCCACTATCACCCCGGGAAAGCAAATGTTGTGGTTGATGCCTTGAGCAGAAAAAGCTACTATAACGTAGTTCATCTTGATCAGTGTTCTTCTGTTCTTTGCAAGGAGTTAGAATATCTGAATCTTGGTATCGTCAATCAAGGTTTTCTAGCGACTATAGAAGCTAAGCCTTTGCTTCTTGATCAAATTCGGGAAGCCTAGAAGAATGATGCTAACATTCAAGAACTCAGGAAGAATACACGGAGGGGAAAAACAATTGGTTTTGTTGAAGACGAGTATGGAGCAGTTTGGAATAGAGATCGTATCTGCGTCCCGAATGTTCCAGAAATAAAGAAGCTCATCCTACAGGAAGCACATGAAAGCCAGTACTCCATCCATCAGGCAGTACCAAGATGTATTTGGACTTAAAAGCCAAGTACTGGTGGGTCAGCATGAAGCGTGAGATAGCTGAATTTGTGGCTTTGTGTGATGTATGCCAAAGAATCAAAGCAGAACATCAGAGACTAGCAGGATTGCTTCAGCCGCTCCAAATTCTGGAATGGAAATGGGAGGAGATTGGAATGGATTTTATTACCGGTCTTCCTTGAACTCAAGGTGGTTACAACTCAATTTGGGTTGTCGTTGATAGACTAACTAAAGTGGCACATTTCATTCCCGTCAAAACCACATATTCAGGCAACAAGTTGGCGGAACTATATTTTGCTCGCATCGTCTGCCTTCATGGTGTTCCCAAGAAGATTGTATCCGACCGAGGCAACCAATTCACCTCCAAGTTTTGGCAAAAATTGCAAGAGGAGTTGGGAACGCGCCTGAATTTCAGTACTGCTTATCACCCGCAAACAGATGGCCAGACATAACGAATCAATCAGATTCTTGAAGATATGCTTCGGGCTTGTGTTCTTGATTTTGGGAAATCTTGGGATAAAAGTCTCCCTTATGCAGAATTCTCATACAACAACAGTTATCAGTCTAGTCTACAGATGGCACCGTACGAGGCTTTGTATGTCCGAAAGTGCCGAACCCCGCTCCTTTGGGATCAGACAGGGGAACGACAGGTTTTTGGGACTGCTATTCTTAAAGAAGCAGAGGAAAAAGTTAAGGTTATACAGAAGAACTTGAAAGTGGCCCAGTCTAGGCAGAAGAGCTATGCAGAAAACCGGTGTCGAGATCTTGCTTTCGAAGTCAGAGATTATGTGTATTTGCGAGTCACTCCGCTAAGGGGAGTAAGAAGATTCCACACGAAAGGGAAGCTTGCACCAAGATATGTTGGACCGTACAAGATCCTGAGCCGAAAAGGAGAAGTTGCCTATCAGCTCGACTTGCCAGCTTCTTTAGGCAGTGTCCACGATGTTTTCCATGTCTCCCAACTCAAGAAATGCCTGCGAGTGCCGATAGAGCAAGCAGATCATGCACAGATCGAGATCCAAGAAGATTTAACTTATGTGGAGAAGCCTATCAAAATTCTAGACACCTCAGAGAGACATACATGTAGCCGTGTCATCCGCTTTTGCAAGGTTCAGTGGAGCAACCACTCAGAAGAAGAAGCCACTTGGGAGCGCGAAGACGAGTTGAAGTCGGCCCATCCCCATCTCTTCGTCAGTGCTTCCGAATCTCGGGGTCGAGATTCTCTGTAAGGGGCTTAGGTTTGTCACGCCCTGAAATCACTCTAAAATTGTATCGTCTAAATTATTTCTAGAAATTGTAAAAGCCAAAAATAGCCTTCAACAATTAAAAATCGCCAACATTCAAATCAAACTAGCGTGTGGGGATTTTTGTTGAATTCCTCATGCTTCAAAATTTTTAAACAATTTTTACTTGAATTTTCAGAGCACAATAAATAATTTAATGCAACAATAACCTTTCTCAGTTTTTATTAAAGAAAAAAAAGTAAAAGAACTCTCTCTTCCTTGGGCCATTTTCGGCCCATCTCTTCCCCTCTCTCTCCCTCCGGCCCGCCTGGCCTGCTTTCCCTCTCCCTCCTTCTGCCGTGGGCCGCGCCCCTCCTTCCTGGCCCAGCTGAGCCGCCGGCCCACTAGGCCAAGCCGCCTCCTCCTAGCCCAGCCGAGCAGCTGCTGCGCGCCGTGCACGTGCGCCACACGCGCGCGCCACCGTGGGGCCCGCCTATCGGAGGCGTCTTCAACCTCCAGCCGCACCCGTCTCTCTCTCCCGTGAACTCATGCACTGCCGCCCATCTCGATCTCCCTCCTCGGTGGATTTCCATCCAAATTAACTGTTAAAATGGGTTCGTCTTCTCTTCCTCATCAATTCCCCCAACAAATCCCACTCAATCCCGCATTATTCGCGGTGGATTTTGATGGCGTTCATCAATGGCGAGCTCCACCATGGCCAGCGTCGATCTCCATCCCCGGCGACCCTCTCCCTCCCCTCTGGCCTATAAAAGGCAGCCCCGACCCCCTGCTCTCTCCCCACACACCGCCGTCCTCCCCTCCTCTCTCCCTGGCCGCTGCGCCACTTTCTTCTCGTACCGCCGCCGTCGTGCGCTCCAACCGCCCGTTGGCGTCGGCGTGGATGTCGCCGGGCCTCGACAAGGCCACGGCCGGCTGCACCATCTCCTCTTCGCTCTCGGCCACGCCTTCTCCTCCCTCGGCAAGCCCCGGAGCTCCGTTCCTGACGTCCACCGATAGTCGGCCTCCACTGTTCCGCGTCATCAATCTTGTCGTCGTTGTCTCATTGCTGTACCGGTGAGCATTGCCGCTGCCATCTCTCTCCCACCCCTCTGTTTCTATCTCTTTTCTCTGTGCACATGATTTTCTTTAAGAAATATTAATTCACAAATTCGCAAAACGACAATTAAACAACACCTAAAATTCAAATAGCCATATCTTGACTATTTGAACTCGGAATTGATATGTTCAAATTGCTATTTTTTCCCTTAAATAGTAATTAACCCATTTTATGCTTTCTTTATGCATCTTATATGGTTCTTATTTTTTGTTTGGCCCTTTTTCTTTACGATTGTCGTGTAGACACTGCAGTTCCGGAAGAGCCGCTCTACCTCGAGGTTGACGTTGAAGATTTTCGTAGCGAGTAAGGCAAGTCATGCCATTTTGATCATATTGTTATCCCAATTTACAAAATTATGTTTATTTAAATTATTGCATTTCGCTTTATTAATTTCCCGCGCTTATCACTGTTTTATTTAGCCCTACCGATTCTCCTTGTTATAGCCTTATTATTTGTATTATTATTATCCTTGTTTAACCCTAGGAAAAATAAAAGTAGTGAGGACTTTATATATGTGGTGCTTACTAGTAAATTTAGGAATATGCTTAGCCCTGCTTAAATTGAAACAATTAGATATTTTCAAATAATTAGACTTGGGCATAACTTGTAAATAATGGTAATTTTGGCTTAGTGGTTGTTTAGCCATGACGCAATGATTCCCTTCAATATTCCCCAAACATGATTTTCGGCTGGGCTCGGGGTGCTTGGTTTCGCTAGTCGCACCTCGGCCGTCATAAGGACCGGTCTTCGGGCCTCTGTTGCAAAGCATATTCCGTACAACCACATGTCTAATGGGTAAGGCTTAACACATCTCCTAGAACGGTCATGAACGAGGAAGGCACGGATAGGGATGGATGAAACCCTTGGTGGGGTCGACCTGGCAGTACGCCCGGGGGCATAGACTGTCTGCTCGACCCAGGGCGCCCGGCGGGGGAAGTCTATGTCGGTCTTCTTTGTTTAGGGCGGTACTAAGCGATGGGTTATGTCATGGCTTCTGTCTATATACCGTGGTGGTATGTGGCACGTGGTAACGCGTGAGGAAGACGTGTCTTGTGGGTAAAGATGTACCCCTCTGATCAGAGTATAATCTATTCGAATAGCCGCACCCTCGGTTATGGGCAAGCTGAGCAATGTACCCACGTTAGAGTTTGATTCTGTAAAACTGAAACAACTAGATTTATCATTTGTTGCCTAGGTTAAGGCAAGATCACGTTGGTGCGTGGCTTGATTATAATTTGACTAGAGATAGGTTCGTGTTTTATTTAAATGCTTTTAAATATTTAAATGCTTCGAAATGCTGGTTCTATGCAAAATAGCCTCATAATTTATTTCCTTGTACTCCCCGCATTATTTGCATTTTTCCTGGCTTGGCTTGTTGAGTACGGTGGTTGTACTCAGCCTTGCTCTTTTTCCCCTTCCAGCTGAGGAGTTCTTTGAAGATAAAGGTTTTGTGTCTAGCTCGTGCCTGCCGTCAAGCGCCTGTGGTGCCCCGTCGTAGTTTCCTGCTTTTATTTGTTTATCTTTCAGTGCTGGGCCTTTGGCCGCCCATGTAATAAAGTACTCGTTTCACGCTTCCACTTATATATACTCTGTTATTTACCAACTTTGTAATGTGTACCTTGCCTCCTGGGACAAGGATCTATGCACTTACAAACGAAATATAGTGTCTATATTCTGGGTGTGACAGAGTGCTACTGCCAAACCGATATAAGGTGCTAGATTTCTCAAAATTCTCTGGGCAGGACAATGTATCAACTTATGAACACGTCAGCCAATTCTTCGCTCAATGTGGGGAGGCATCGGCCACAGAATCCCTCAGAGTTAGATTATTTCCACTATCTTTATCTGGATCGTTGTTCACATGGTTTTCATCTCTACCCTATAATTCCATCAGGAGTTGGGGCCGATCTAGAGAAACAATTTCATAAATATTTCTTCAGTGGCATCTAAGAGATGAAGTTATCAGATCTCACGGCAATCAAGCAAAAATCAGATGAAACAGTGCCAGACTATATTCAGAGATTCAGAGATGTAAGGAACAAATGCTACAGTTTGACTTTAACTGATTCACAGTTAGCCGATCTGGCTTTCTAGGGACTGTTCGCATCAATAAGGGAGAAGTTTTCAGCTCAAGATTTTGAAAGTCTAGCACACTTGGCTCAGAAGGTATCGGCTCATGAAACATGGTTCCAAGAAGCCAAAAAATTTGCTAAGAAAGCCAACAACATCAACAATGTGTATGGTTATGATTCTGACTCCGAAGATGAAGATCCTGAGGTTAATGCAGCCGAGTGGGCTAGAAAAAAGAAGATAGTAGCATGCCAATGGGTTAAGAATTCGGGGAAAGAAAAAAGATTTGATTTTGACATTACCAAAGCCGACAAGATATTTGACCTCCTTCTTCAAGAAAAACAGATTCAGTTGCCGGTAGGACATGTGATACCATCGGTTAAAGAGTTGAAGAGAAGGAAGTACTGCAAATGGCATAACACAGGATCTCATAGCACCAATGATTGCAAAATTTTCAGACAACAGATTCAATTGACTATAGAACTAGGAAAAATTAAGATTGATGAATCTAAGAGGCCGATGAAGATAGATGGACATCCTTTCCCAGTGAATATGGTTCATACTGGAGTCGACAGAAGTTAGGTCGAGAGAGGAAAAAATCATGTGAGAACCATCAAATCGGCTAGTATGGTAAACAAATATCAGAGAAGGCGCCAAAGAGAAAAGGAGTCATATTATCATGATGATGAAAGATATTTTGATCCATATTGGAGTTGTGAATTTTTTGTATTCTGCTGGAATGAAGGGATGAGGTTACCATCCATTGAAGTTTGTCCTGGCTGCAGTGATCCTGATGTTCAATATGTTCAAGGACCAAGCCGACAAAATACTGGTATGCATCGGCCGATTCAGCAAAGACTATCAGTTCATGAGAGGCTTTGGCCGATCCGACAAGACCATCATGGAGATGATTCGCAAAGAAAAACTAGGGATATGCAACCGCAATGGTGTCCTCCTGGAATTTTCACCAAAAGTCAGAAAAGGCGTGTCCAAAGGATGAGAAACATGGAGCAATTCTAGGAAGTCAAAGATGAAATCAAGCATCGGCTACGGCGCACATGGAAAGTTTGGCGCGTGAAGAGCAAAGTTGTTTCAGCCGATGAGGTCCAAGCTGATCAGAACAAGAGTCTTCAAAGTAAGGGCAAAGAGGTTATATCATCTTCAATAAACATGGTTTTTATGCTACCAGCTGAATATGCGGTTGAACAAGTGGTTGAGCAAGCAGACGACTCACAATCGGCTAAGTTGATATTGTCTCCACAACAAGCCATTTTTGAGAAGCCGGAAGAAACTGATCATTGGCACCTCAAGCCTTTGTAAGTTAAGGGGTTTGTTAATGGAAAGCCGATGTCAAAGATGTTGGTTGATGGAGGAGCAGCTGTCAATTTGATGCCGTATTCAACTTTCAGAAAGCTTGGGAGAATTCAGAAGATTTAATCAAGAGCAACATGATTTTGAAGGATTTTGGAGGGAATCCATCTGAAACCAAGGGAGTTTTGAATGTTGACTTGACCATCGACAGCAAGATAATCCCTACTGCGTTCTTTGTTATTGATGGGAAGGGTTCCTACAGTCTATTGCTGGGAAGAGATTGGATCCATGCTAATTGTTGTATTCCTTCAACTATGCACTAGAGTTTGATTTAATGGCAAGGAGACCAAATTAAAATCGTGCCAGCCGACAGGTCAGTTAATGTAGCTAGTGGCGATTTGTCTATTTGGGAGATGGAAGGAATTGATTGTTTGTCTGGAAAAGTTCGCAAGGAGATTATCTAAAAGTTTCTGATTATGATATACAGCCAACAGGAGATGGAGAGCCCCAATTGTAATTTTGAGGGCGCCGTGGAGGGTTCCAATTTTTACACAAAGGATACTATAGATGATCTCGATGGCAAGCTGGGGCAGGGATTTATGTTGGCTGATGAACTGGAAGAAATAGACTGATGCAGACATCATTCCTTCGGATATACACAACAATCCTCCATTGGTCATTCAAGGTCCAATCAGAAGAGCTCACGCACGACAATTGAATTTAGAAGTGAGCTCGTTCCTAAGTTCTTCTTTATATGATTTTGAGAATAGATTGCTACCTAATGACTATATGATGATTAGGAACAATGGAGAGGACAAGAAAACACTTAGAGAAGGACTTAGAGTCGTGGAGGATCAGCGAGGACGTTCAAGTCAAGGTGGAGGCCCAAACCAAGTCGACTTCGAATCCGTTTCTGCACTAAAACGGGCGCCCATGTTGCATACATGCTCAGATTGGGGCGTTCCTTATATGGATGGAAAGCTAACAAGATAACCTTTCCAATGGTTTTGGTTTCATGTCCAAATTCCTTACGAGTCATCGGGAATTGACCGAACAACTTGATGTTCAGAATCTGTTCCGGCGCTGCGCCGCCGTATTTGGGCCTTTGGGCCGTGTATCGTGTTGGTGGCCATTTGGGTTGCGTCAAGGGGTGCTTGCACGACCCTAAACTCCATATATCAGAAGCCTTCGCCATCTTTAGTTTTTGGGTTTTGCTTAGATTAATCTTTCAAGAACAGTTTCGTCGCTAGATCGGTTTGTAAGACCCCAACTTGTTAGCTTAATCATTCATCTGCAATTTTGGTTGCAAACTTCTTTGTTATTGTTTGTGTTCTTTGATTAGCAAGCAGGGATTAGCCTTCTTGGCGAGGTCAACCGGGTTTCGGCACGGTTGATAACCAGAGGAGATGTGGTGCTGCGATTGCGGGGTTCGGGAACGTGCTCGTTCAAGAAGCCGGATCGATTTGTGTCGCGACTCCACCAAATCATTGATTATCAAAACCTTTCGGAAGATCGGGAACCCTTGTCCACATCATAGATATTGGACCAGGCGATAGGCCTAGGACAACATATATTAGTAAAGGTTTGACAAAGGAGTTTAAATGTAAATTAATAGCACTTTTGAAAGAATATAAAGACTGTTTTGCCTGGGAATACTATAAAATACCAGGGCTTAGCCGATCGATTGTTGAACATCGGCTTCCTATCAAACTAGGCTATCGGCCATACAAGCAACCCCCAAGACGTTGTAAAGTTGAAATGTATGATGCTATCAAGGCCGAGATCAGAAGACTTTATGATGCTAATTTTATTAGACCATGCTGATATGCTGAGTGGATTTCAAATATAGTACCAGTAATCAAGAATAACGGCAAGCTTAGAGTTTGCATTGAATTTCGAGATTTGAATAAGGCTACACCTAAAGATGAATACCCAATGCCGATTGCTGATCAATTGGTTGATGCAGCATCTGAACACAAGATTATCAGCTTTATGGATGGTAATGCAGGATATAATCAGATTTTCATGGCCGAAGAAGATATTCATAAGACTGGTTTTCGATGACCTGGTGCAATCGGCTTGTATGAGTGGGTTGTCATGGCTTTTGGATTGAGGAATGCTGGTGCTACATATCAAAGAGCAATGAACTACATATTTCATGATCTCATCGGCTTGCTGGTCGAGATCTATATTGATGATGCGGTGGTCAAGTCTAAGGAAATTGATGAGCATATAGCCGATTTAAAAAGAGTATTGGAAAGAGCAAGGAAATATGGATTGAAGATGAATCCAACTAAGTGTGCCATTGGTGTATCGGCTGGACAGTTCCTTGGATTGTTGGTACAGGAGAGGGGGATTGAGATACCTCAGAGGAGTATTAATGCTATCAAAGATATAAAACCTCCAGAAGACAAGACTAAGTTGCAATCCTTGCTTGGTAAGATTAATTTCGTTTGGCGATTCATATCAAATTTGTCTGGCCGAATAGAACCATTTACACCATTGTTACGGTTGAAGGCCGATCAGGAGTTTGTTTGGGGAGAGAAGCAACAAAAGGCTTTGGACAATATCAAGGAATATTTGAGTATTCCTCCAGTTCTCATTCCACCACAGAAAGGGCTTCCGTTTAAGTTATATTTGTCAGCCGATCAGAGCTCTATCAGCTCGGTCCTGATCCAAGAGGTTGAAGGTAAAGAGTGAGTTATATTTTATTTAAGTAGAAGGCTTTTGGATGCAGAAACCAGATATTCGTCTGTGGAGAAATTATGTCTATGCTTGTATTTTTCTTGCACAAAGTTAAGACATTATTTGCTTTCCAATGAGTGCACTATAGTGTGTAAGGCCGATGTAATACGATACATGCTATCGGCTCTAGTTCTGAAGGGAAGGATTGGGAAGTGGATTTTTGCTTTGACAGAGTTTGACCTCAGGTATGAATCAGCTAAGGTATTAAAAGGGCAGGCGATAGCCGATTTCATAGTTGAGCATAGGGATAATTCCCTTGATCATGTTGATATTATGCCATGGACTTTATTTTTCGATGGATCAGTCTGCACTCATGGATGTGGTATCGGCTTAGTGATTATATCACCTAGGGGTGCAAGTTTTCAATTTGCTTGTACTATTAAACCTTATTCTACAAATAATCAAGCTGAGTATGAGGCTGTTTTGAAAGGATTGCAATTGTTAAAAAAGGTTGAAGCTGATGCTGTTGAAATCCGGGTGATTCATTGTTAGTGTAAGTCAATTATCTGGAGAATATGAGTGCAAGAATGATGTCTTGATGATTTATAATGAAAAGTGTCAAGAGTTGATGAAGACCTTCAGGATAGTTACTTTGAAGCATATTCCTAGAGAGCAAAATGTTGAAGCTAATGATCTAGCTCAGGGAGCATCAGGTTATAAGCCGATGATTGGAGGTTTGAGATATTGGAATATTTGAAGAATCCTTTTAAATCGGTTTCCAGGAAATTAAGATATAAGGCTCTCAAGTATGTTTTGTTGGACGATACATTGTACTATCGGACTACTGATGGAGTTTTGTTGAGAAGTTTAAGCTTGGACGAAGCAAAGGTAGTCATGTGTGAAGTACATGAGGGAATATGTGGGACTCATCAATCGGCTCATAAGATGAAGTGGCTGATTAGAAGAGTAGGATATTTTTGGCCGACAATGCTGGAGGATTGTTTTCGATATTATAAAGGATGTCAAGATTGTCAGAAGTATGGGGCTATTCAAAGGGCACCAGCATCGACTATGAATCCAATTATCAAGCCATGGCCATTCAGAGGTTGGGGTATTGATATGATCGGCCAGATTAACCCACTATCAAGTAAAGGTCATAAATTCATATTGGTTGCTACTGATTATTTTACCAAGTAGGTTGAGGATATTCCTTTGAAGAAAGTTGATGCCAAAGATGCAATAGAATTTGTTAAGGAACATATCATATACAGATTTGGTTTACCTCAGACAATAACAAATGATCAAGGGTCTATTTTTGTGTCTGATGAGTTTGTTCAGTTTGCTGATCGCATGGGAATCAAGTTGTTGAATTCTTCACCATATTATGCACAAGCTAATGGGCAGGCTGAGGCATCTAACAAGAGTTTGATCAAGTTGGTTAAGAGGAAGATTGTTGAATATCCCAAGAAGTGGTATACCATACTAGCTGAAGCATTGTGGTCCTATCGGATGGCTTGTCATGGTGCTATTCAAGTTCCTCCATATTAGTTGGTTTATGGGCATGAAGCTGTATTACCATGGGAAACTAACATCGGCTCCAGAAGGATTTCTTTACAAGATGAACTGGCTACCAATGATTAGCATAACTTGATGGTTGAAGAGTCAGAAGATTTGGTTCAATATAGATTGCGTGCTCTGGAGAAAGTTAGGAAGGATAAAGAAAGGGTTGCTAGGCATTATAACAAAAAGGTTGTGCCAAAGTCTTTTGAGGAAGATGAACTTGTTTGGAAGTTGGTGTTGCCGATAGGAGCACGAAATAGTAAATTTGGGAAGTGGTCACTGAATTGGGAAGGACCTTTTCGGATTCATAAGTGTGTTTCTAAAGAGGCTTATATGTTGAAAGGACTTCATGGAGAGATTTTTGGACGAGCTCTCAATGGAAAATATTTGAAGAAATATTAGCCAAGTGTTTGGATTGGTTCATAATCGGCTGTGTTATGCCGATGTATGGTTGACAGCTGATGTGGTTGCATCACCTTTAGATGACTGATATTTTTATCGCCCTTAGAATATTCTATTTAAGTTTGCAGCAGTATGTTCCCTACTACAAACTTGGGGGGCATGAAAGGATAAAGATTGAAATTTTTGAGCAAATTTTTGAGCAAGCAAATTTTACAAGATAAGATTGACTAACTCATGTCGGCTTGATGGTCGATAACAATGTGTACATGAGTTTAGATCGGCTCAATGGCCGATAATGATGAAGTTATAATTACATAGCAGTAAAAGTTTACGACTGAAGTATCCATTACATTATGATAGATATTTCTGGATAGCCGATATTGCTTTCTGTCTAATTTGCTATACTTCATCTATTGCTTGAGCATCAGCTGCATCCGTACCAGGGATTTGCTCAAAGAGGATAGATGCTTGATAGATTTCTTCAGCTTTGTTTTCTGAACTTCGATGGCTTTAGGTAGATCGGCTAGCTTTTGTTCTTCAGATGTTATTTCAGCTCTACAAGTTTTAAGTTGTGCAAGCAAATCGGCTTCTTTCTTCTTCAATCTCTCAATATTCTATTGAGTTGAGCTTGGGCCAGCTTCCAACTCATCTAAATTAGTCTTTTCATCATTGACTTTTTGTCGGCTTGTTTGAATAGTAGCTTCAAGAGCAGAACGTTCCAGCCGATCAGCAATCCTTTGTTTGGCTCTCTCAAGTTTGAAGCGGTGTTGCTCAAGAAAGACTGTTGGAGAAACCATGTCAATGAGTTCATCAGGGATTTGATCTTGGATTTCTTGGAATCTTGCCCTGATTGGCCCACAATCTACAACCAATGTATCCAGAGAAGCACTGAGTCGATCGGCAATATCGGTTAGCTTATTCTTTAATTCTTCAGTTACATAAGATGTTGCTTTGCTAGTGGTTTCTCTTCTTCCTCATCTAAGAATTGCTTGATATCGAAAGAGAACATATCGGCTAAGAGCTGAAGAAAAGGGAATATTGTTAAGTGATGATGTCAGGATTAGCCGATATATATAAAGTTTGAATGTATACTTACAGGAATTTGAAGAGTTGAGGTTGCAACGACAATCTCTTCATCATGACGGTTTGCTGTAGCCGATGGAGTATGTTCACTTGAAGGTTGACGAGGAGATGAAGGTTGAGGAGGCTGAAATAATAACAAGTGTTGTTCAGTATCGGCTAAAAGTGAAATTAAGATTGAAATGAGTAAAAATTACCGATGCTGGTGGTGAAGTTGGTTTTCTTCTAATAACAACTTGTTTCTTCTTTGGCTGAAGGGAATAATTAAGTTAGGAATCATGAGTTATACAGAGAAATAGATGGCTGTTAGAATATTTATATCTGTGTTTTTCGAGGGTGACGTTTTGGAGAACTTGGAGTTTTGACGGCCTTGGATTAGATAGCTAGAGGAGTATCGGCTCTGGGTATTGTAACCTTAGCAGTTTCACTAATTTGAGCAGCAGCTTCGTTTATGGCTTCTTCCATCTCGATCTCTTTTAGATATTCTTCGACTTCTTGGTCTACAGGGGTATCTTCATCGGCTGCCTTCTTTTGTTTCTTGGTAGGCTTCTTTGTGATGGATTGTTGGGTGGCAACTTGTTTTGTCCTTCTGCGTTTATCGCATGCTTGCATCAGCTCTCTGAGTTGACCCTGGAATAGGGTAGTTGTTTTAGGAGCATTGAAGCCGATGGCTGAAGGAGCTGGACCACAACCGTTAGGGAGTTTTTTCTCCAGCATACTCTATCGACTTGCCATTTCTGCTGATGAGAGGAGGTGAATCTAATGTCTGCAAGAGGAAATGAAGAATATTGAGTGTTAAGAGATTGATGAAATAAAGATAGAGGTTGAGAGAGAAAAATGACTTACTTGAGGAGCCAGGTCTGGTAATATCTTGACAAGGTATGTTTGAGCCGATAGATGGAATATGTGAGTTTTCCATTCAGACCACCATCTATCGAATAGAATGCTTCTCATCAGCGTGACATTGAATCTGTCAATGCTACCAAGGGGAGGACCAGGGATATTTAGTAGTTTATCCATCATTAGAGCCGACACAATTTCTCCTCTGGCTTGAATCTTGTCAGAATAGAACAAGCCGATTGGAAGTTGTCCCATGCCAAGTTGCCTTGCTGCTACCATCAGATGATAAAATTCATAAGATGGTTGTATGTTTCTCCCTTGAGATATGCCAGTGGGAAGGATACAGGGGGAGATTGCAGCAGTTAGGACTTCTCTTCGTTTCTCAAATCTTTCATCATTCAGTTCATCTAATATGAAATCGGTTGGCAGTTCATACTGGAGGAAGGACTCATAAGCAAACCAGATTCTGCTGTCTCTTGGAAATCCATCATAAAAGTTTCCAAACCAATTCTGGAAGTGCTCAGCTGATGGACCTGAACCAGTGTAGCTGGTAGCTGCCTCACTAAAGGACATACATCTGCGCATTGGGCTAGATTCATTATCACTGCCAGGATCGGCTAAGGATGGAAATTCTGTTTCATTAAGCGATGGTCTTAATGCAACTTTTAAGGTGTGCAGGATGAGCCAGAGTTGCACAAACCACCAGGGGCCGCCTGTGCTGACACTTGAGTCCATAATAAGTTTGGCCGATGATTGACTCCAAGTCTGATATGCTGCACCTAGTAGATATTTTCCCAAAGGGAACTGTTTCTTTGATACAATGGCTTCGGCTAGGTGTTGCCAATTGGCTGTTGGACCACAGGTAGAGCTACAAAAGAGGAATTTGTCTAGCCACATAAGGAGAAAAGATGTGTGCTCTCTAGCCGATACTGGGTCTGTTCCTATGTTCTCTGTAATAAAGCCTGACCAACCTCCAATGTTTTTGGTTTTGAACCTATGGGTGCACTTGGTTTTCAAGCTGATGGGATTAGCCGATGTGGTAGTATCCAGACTAGTAATCATGGTGATATCAATGCAAAGTGGGGGTCATCGGCCCATGATTGAACATCGGTATCAAACCAAAAGTACACAACAGAGGATAGCATCGGCTCATCTTTCTTCATATCGGCTACAGACAAAGACAGACATTAGGCTATTCTCATCTCGTCCCAATGGTCTTGTTTGCTTGCGGCAATTCTTTTATACCAATTGGTCCATCCATCTACTTGAGAAGGCCAGGATCTGAAGGTGGTTGTCCAGTGAGCGAAAGATGGGTTTGATTGTCTAAAAGGGATCCTTTCTGTCTCTGCGTTGATTATGAATGTTGGATCTATATCGCCTATTGGACCCAAGAAGAAATGACTGGGATCTTTAAGACTTTGGATGGCTACTTAGTGGACTAGTTGCTACAGATTGAAGAAGATAGATTGAGGATAGAAAGTAAATAAGAAAGCGCGAAATAAGTTTTGAGCCGATAGAACTTACCTCGGGGAATTCCTTGGCTGGGACGCTTGATGGGCTCGATGAAGATGCCATTGGTGCGTAGAAGATCGTCGCCGGGAGCGGGCTTGTCGATGTGGTTGCCGGAGGAGATGAGAGCAATCGCCTGGGTTAGCGGAGGAGTTTAGTGGCTTAAGCGGTGAAAACGGAGTTAACGCCGTGAAAACTCCGGAAAAGCGGTTGGTATTTATGAAATTAGGTGCGTAACGGTCACAGGGATAACCCTATGTTTTTGCGGAGACGAAGAGATAATTCCGTTGCATTATATAATACTTCGGAATTGGGGGGCATGTGTTGACGATGAAATTTGGCAAGTATATGAATCGGAAACGAAGCCCAAATTCGAAGCGGAATTGAAGATATGCGGGATTCTCGGAAATAGAGTGCGCATCGGCTGGAAGACCGTATCGGCTGGAACTGAGTCCGATCTGGTTAGCCGATGTGGCCGATATTGCATGTGAAGTCAATATTGCCAGATAAGGATAGAGTCCAGAATTGGCAAATGTATCTATTAATTAGGATTATCTGTAATTTCCTTATAGATATTTTCGGTAAGAGTCCGCCTAAGAGACTTGTTTGTTAGTTGGATTTGTATTAGGATAATATGAGTCGTGTCCATGTTGGACAATGTTTGTATTTTCGGGTATAAATATAGACCCGAGGTCTTATGAATAAAACAAAAGTTCAATCAATCTCGGCGCATCGCCAAACCTTTTACTTTTCTACTTTCGAGAAGTTCTTTCTTTCAAGTCGAGCTCAATCAGTTCGATCTTCGGCGAAGAGGTAGGTCTTGTTATGGCGGTTTGCATTATCGGAATTAGTGTTTACATCTTTATGACACTCTAATTCTATCTTGTAAATCTCCGAGTTATCATATATGTTATATAATTTAGATTGACAATGCTATCCATCTATATCAACTGATCTTTATTTAGGGTTTTGTTGATAACAAGTAGATTGACTTGTTAGTTTGAATTATATAATGTATCCACCATCCCGAAAAGGCAACCATCGGCTTGATTGTCTAGATATTATCCTTCTTTTCATACTTAATGCTGCATCAGTGAAGTTTGATCTATTAAGTCGTGTTTAGAATCATGATCTCTAGCTTGCTTTATGATTGTAAGTAAGGATAGTATCGGGGTTTCAACCGATCTTATCTGGTATAGTTATTTTACATAGTTTCATGCTTTGTTTAATATGCTATATCTGCCCCTTATATTAGGATCTAATCTAATATAAATATACTGAATTTACTACCAATCTGATTGGTAATAATTGAATATATTTATTGCAAGGGAATATCCTAATATAAGGTTGTATCGGAGCTATAGCCGATACGTGCTTAAATCTAAACATCGGCTATAACATAAGTACATATAATAGTTATTTCATGTTATTTTAGACTTGGGCAATTTATACTGTCTAGATTCAGTCCGATCTATCCCAACTGCTTATTTCTAAAGTAATATTGATTTATAGATTACATAATACTGATTTTCTCAGCCGATGTATCAAGTTTAGGGTTACCTTATCATTGAATGTGCCTCACAGCTGATCCATGCTACATTGCATCGGCTAGGTTATATCACCATATGATATCGGCTAGCTGGCCAATTGACTATCATTTACTAATAAACTTGCACGTTCTATCTTGTTGATTGCATGATCAAATCAACTGGCACGCCCTTTGAACCCGATAGCAAGTCTTGGACCTGCACTAGAGTATAGCAAATCTCTCATGCCAGTGTGTGTTTTTTGCATCAACAACTTCGAAGCGAATAGGTTACACCAGGAAGCACGACAAATATTGTACCGTGATTTTCCAGAGCATTTTACTTGGCAGTCGGGAAAGAAGGGAAAGTTTTGGCAAAAGAGGAAAATAGCTGCTATCTACCATGTAGAGAGACAATGCTATCTGCCTATCTGATACTGGCCATAAACAATGATTCCTGTACAACACTATTTTTCTTAGATTATATCCTGAGATAATATTTGATTTGATAAGTTGGGACTCATTCCAATGGAATTCCTGCAGCCATGTAGAGAGACAATGCTATCTGCCTATCTAATACTGGCCATAAACAATGATTCCTGTGGAGTTAGAATTAGAATAGTTGTAGAGTTCTTCAAGTCTCCTGGAGAATTCTGGTATGGTTCTTGTAACTATTTTCTCTCTTATAAGACTTTATTCAACAATATAATATTCTTCTTCATATAGTCTTGGTCTTTTACCTTACTTGCATAATTATGCATAATTATACTAGTACTAACTTTGGTTTATACTTATCTCGTATTAATTGTATCGCTAGCTTACCAGAGAGATGCAGTGGTATTGACTTAGTGTTCATTCACTTGATTGCTCTATGTCATTTGTAGAGATGTAGAGTAGTATTTAGTAATGTAAGCGCAGTGCTTAGATTATTAAATATCATTAAGTGGTGCTATATGCCACGAAACTGTAGAGGTGGGCCGCTAGTGGTGACAACTCAGTACGGGTATTCCTCCACGTGCATATATAGGGCTAAGAAAGGTTCCTAGTGAGGGTACTCCTCCGTACCCATAACCTGTTGTATAGCCATGACGGATTATCGTAAGGAACTCGGTGATCAGGGGTGGTTTCTCGATATACCAGGAGGGCATTATTATGGCGTATTGACCATATGATTGTATATTAGCGAGTGTATACTAAAGGACTGTATACTAGGAAGTATAATAATAGGTTTTTCTCATTTCTTCTCCACTTAGTCTATTATTATTTAGAGGAGTTTGCTTGAATGATCTATCTGTGTGTCAACCTACCCTATCCCACAAATGATTAACCCATGCATTAGACTTTGATCTACTTAAGTGTGATGTGAATTGATAACATAGTACTCTCTTACCATATCTTCCCTTGGATTAAATAAATACGATACCTTGGAGTACTTCCGGGTGAAATGCTACAAAAGTATATCCATGCGCTTGTGGATTATATCAATGATCATAAGAAAATACCGACTAATATTTCTAACGCCATTGCCTGGGATCAAATTCCTAGTAATGTTGTTAAGAAATATCAACAATAGTGAGGGGGTATTGACAGGTACCAGACAAATTAGAGCGATTCACATCATGTGGGTAAAGTTATACCAAGTTTGCAGAGTCAAAAACTAATCGATTAGTTGTGCAACTAATCGACTTGGTGAAGTGTCATGAGTATAGATTTTGCATTTTAAATGTGTTTGTGAAATTGGGACATGGAAATGGTGATTTGAGTTTGTTTTGATGAATTATGATGGTGAAATATGCCTTGTTGCCGAGATGGGCAGCAAGGGTATTTACTATGATACACTTATGATCATGCTTAAAAAATGCTTTATAAAACCGTTTGCAAAAGTTTGTGAAACAAAACTTGCTTTTATGCTAAATTGAGCTACATAAAGCCTTTCCTTTGAATATAAGCTTGGCATGTAGTATGTTAGGATTGATTTTGGATTGCCAGTAGATTAATTCGAATAATGGACTGACTCTTGCTATGTTTATGTTAACTTTGTTTTGCAGGTATTAGACTTAGTTTATTTTGAGTGCTCGGGATCGTTGCTTGTTCAGGATTGGATTCTAATAGGGGTCTACCCCTAGTCGGCTTGCCCGTGGGTTGTGGGTAGACAAGCTTCCGCGAATCTTGAATTACTAGACCGGTCAGCCTATGTATACTTAAAGTAGTTGTAATCTGAATTTTAATATAAGTCAATGCCTTAATTTCTATATATCATTGCTTAGATGAAAGTGCAAAGCTAGCAACTTCCTGGGGTAGCGGAGCATAATTATGAATTTTGAGCAATTAAGATGTTGTAGAGCATAGCGATTTGAGTCAAGTCTCCTAAGATGTGTAACTCATTTGGTCACCGCCTTCGTGTGGTTTGATTGGCATGTCTCAGGCTGAAGTTGACTGGCACGTTGAGTTCCAACAATATCTCTTTTGCTCATTATTCGATGGTGTTAAAATTTTATCATAGACACATTGAGGTTTGAGTGGCTATTTTTGCGTGTATGGATCTCACTCATCCAAAATCATGTGGTGGTCACAAATGGCACCGGATGGTATAAATTTGGCGTGGTCATAATAAAATCAAAAAAATTACTAAAAAATTCGCAAATATCCCAAAATATTTTCTAAGTCACAAATATTCTTAAATAAAATCACAGAAATTACTAAAAAATCACAAATATACCTAAATATTTTCTAAGTCACAAATATTCTTAAATAAAATCACACAAATTACTTAAATGACATTCCAAATCATAAGTACACATATTTTGACTAGCCCAAAGTAATTCATGGAATACATCACATAAATAACCCTTCTTCACGATGAAATCGAACGTACGCCATGTCTTCTTATGTAAGGACCTCTTGTTCAATGTGTTCGCTCACATAGAGGTGTTGGTTGCAATTGTCCTCATCAACGACATCGTCAACCCCAACTATTTTTCTTTTACCCTCCCTAACGATGCATAGCTTTTTGTTCGCGGTGTCCTTAACGTAGAATACTTGAACAACTTGTTTCGCAAGAACAAATGGCTCATTCACGTAGCCCACCTTAGCTAGATCAACAGTTGTGAAACCTTGCTTATCGACCTTCACTCCTCCGCATAGATTTACCAAGCGACATCAAAATAATGACACTTTGAACTTGACATAGTCAAGCTCCCATATCTATTCTAGGCGGTCGTAGTATGAGCTAGAACCAAGTTAATCCTGAAATGCCTCAATCTGAACCCTGCTATTTTGTACAGTGCTCTTGTCATCTTGACAGATGGTGTAAAATGTGTATCTGTTGATGTCATACCCCTGCCACGTGTCAGCATCCCATCATGGTGCAGCTGCCAAACATAACAGTGATTCACTGTCGTGCCTACACCGGAGAGCCTTCCTGCATGCAGCGACCTTGGAACTCTGATTGGATAGTTCTCATACATGTCATCCATGCAGAATTCAATAGCCTCCTCATTCGTGTAACCTTCAAATATGCTCCCATCTGGTTTTTCTGTCGTCTCAGACATGTCTTTTTCTTCCTGTCGTGCCTACACCGGAGAGCTTTCCTGCATGTAGAGACCTTGGAACTCCGATTGGATAGTTCTCAGACATGTCATCTATGCAGAATTCAATAGCCTCCTTAGTCGTGTAACCTTCAAATATGCTCCCTTCCAGTTTTGCTCTATTTCGGACATATGCCTTCAGAATTCCCATGTATCTTTTGAACGGGTACATCTTGCTAAGAAAATTAGGTCCACGTAGATTTGTTTGCTTCACAAGATGGACAGAGAGATGAGTCATAATATCAAAGAAGAACGGTGGAAAATACATCTCCGGATGATAGAGAGTTTCGATAATATCTGATTGTAGGTCATCAAGTCCATCAACATCAATAACCTTTTGACCAATGGCTTCAAAAAAGGCACATGAACTCGTAATCGTGTTTCAGACCGGAATTGGTAAAATATTTCTAATAGCAACTAGTAGGAGTTCCGTGATTAAGACATGGCAGTCGTGAGACTTCATTCCTACCAATTTCAGGTCGTCCATCGATACAAACTTACTGATCCTAGATGAGTATCCGGAGGGAACATTAATATCCTTCAAGCAAGACAGCATTTGAATCTTCTCATCCTTCGACAAAGTGTGGCAAGCTGGAGGAAGGCATAATCACTGGAGAGAGTTCAATCCAAATATTCATGTCCTCCAAATCTTGACGTAAATTCAAGTCGCCCTTTGTGTTCCTAGGATTAAGGAGTAACCCAATCAAACTCTCACAGATATTTTTCTCCACGTGCATCAAATCACAATGCAATGGCGGACCTCAAGATCCTTCTAGTATGGTAGTCCCATGTACATCAAATCAATGCAATGACAGACCTTAAGATCCTTCCCGAATGGCAGCTGCTAGAATGTAGACTTTTTCTTCCATATACTCTTGTTCTTCGTCCTACCTACTTTCTTCCTCTTCTTTCCAAACTCATAGATTCTTCACCATCTCATACACCTCATCTCTGGTCAAAGCCACTAGAGCACACTTGGTCTCTCTTTTACCGTTGAAAGTTTGCTTCATTCTACAGTACTTGTGACGTAAATGGAGCCATTTCCTATGACCCATAAAAACCATCTTCCGTGAGTTCTTTAGCCACCGACTTCATGTGCTAGTCTTACACTCTGAGCAATCCTTCTTTTTACAGTCTTCCCCGGAAGATTACCAAGTGCCGGGTAGTCATTGATGGTGCAGAATAATAGAACATGGATTTTGAAGTACTCTTGTCCATATGCATCCTAGATTTCCACTCCGTCTCTCCACAATATTTCTAGATCATCAATAACATGCTCTAAGAATACATCAATATTATTGTCAGGTTGTCTCAGCTCTTGGATTAGCAACCATGGTGGTATGTTATAGTTTGTGATAAGAACTAGCCAAGTGCTTTGACGACTACTCATATCTCTGAATGGATTCATGTCATTCATACACAAACAAATCTTCTTGTTTCAAGGGTTAACTGCGAATTCATGGTATATCCTATCGATATTCTTCCATTGCATCGAATCTGCAGGGTACCTTAGCATACCATTAGCCTTTCAATTTGTTGCGTGCCAACGAACTAACTCTGCTTCTTTTGGATTGGCAGAAATTATTTTGAAATGATCGGCAATAGGGAGATACCACAAAACCTTCGCAGGACCACCCCTCTTCGACTTTTTCCCTTCTTCAGAACTGACCTTTCGCTTGTATCGAGAAGCATTATATACAGGACATGCATCTAGTTCGGCGTATTCCTTGTAGAACAGTACGCAGTCATTTAGACATGCGTGAATTTTTCGAACCTCCAACGACAATGAGCACAACACTTGTTTAGCATCGTATGACGTCTTGGGCAACGTGTTCTCCTCCGGAAGCAGGTTCTTCAACAATCCAAGCAGTTGTCTGAAACTTAATTTTGTCTATCCATCCATTACTTTCCTTAAGCTTCATCAGATCTAAGGTCGCAAATAACTTCGTGTGCTTTGCTACACATTGTTGACAGTCATTAAGTAGCAATTTCGACCACCAACTAGCACAATAAATAAAGGAAAATTAGCATTTCTTATATGTATACCAATAATAAATAATGTAGTTGTATTATGATTGGATAATTAACTTGGATGCAGGAATTATACATCATAGCGAAGGAGAAATGAGGCCGGCATGCAAGGAAACACACCTCCGAAGAATCACGTGCGAGCACACAAATTGAAGGGCTCACGAGTTAGGCCAAACCGACCTAAAGTGGGATCAAACAGCTGTGCGCCGCCTTAGGGGCCCACAAGTCAGCCCCTGGTGAAAGACGGTGGTGAGAGGTGGGCCTTAGGGGCCCACAAGTCAGCCCACAAGTCATCTCCACCCTCCACGTGGTGATCCCTAGTTGGCTCCTACTGGCGGTTGTGGGAGTTATCGACTTCAATAACAGTCATAAGCCACTTATAAATTGAGATCACTCCCTCACTTGTAACACACACCTGCAAATTCCCTCTTCCACTCTGTATTCTCTATAGTTTTAGTAGGAATAAAGCTCAGGAGCTTCGGTCCTATAGTCTTCTCGGAGTTTCGGGTATGTCTTTAGTACTTTACTTTTCTTGTAAGACTATAGTCGAATTAATAGAATTATCTTCTTTATTTATTTATGCTCATAACTTATACATTTTTTTTGTTGACTATATGTTCTATGAGTAGTATATACTTTATATACCTGCTTCATCATAGGCTGGTCGATCCATGCTACGGTAATGGTCCGATGACCTTTATAGGTTGCTCCAACTTGTTCATCCATAAGGTGGGAGTCTTGGGGGAGTTAGTGATATTATTTACTAGCATAAGCATGATGCTTAGGCCAGATAAATGTCGTTGTATGTGAAGTAGGCAACAGGTGGTGATAACCCTATCTGTCTTTTGTATTTCTCCATGTTCGGGTATGACGTAAGAGTGTGTAAGTGTCGTAACCACACTGGTAGACCAGCAGGGAGTGGTCACTCAATAGTACCTGGGTGTCTATAACTAAATCCTATGTTGTAAGAATGTATATGTTAAGCGTATACTGACATTTTTATAGAGGTGAATCTCCTGTATCTCTACTACCTATCAATTATTATCCTAACCCCTGTTTAGCCTATGGTGAATTAATTATAGATTGATTAAACAGATATAAATCATATCTTTATGCCGCCACCTTCCCTGCGGAAATATAAATATATATGATACCCTTGGGAATACTCATGGGTGAAATGCTACAGCGGTATCCGTGTGCTTGCGGATTTATCTGTGAATGTAAGAAATAGCAACACACATCTAACATATAGAGGTGTCTCGGAATCACTCACCAGCCGGGTGAACTTCTCATAGTCTCAGTTAGGTCCTCAACATCACATAGCATTGTTTGAAGAGCCTCATTATGGACATCCACCTGATTACCACCTAACGGGGATTGAACAAACATATCATCTACGTGTCCTTCTTCGTTTAGACCACCGCCTGCTTCATCCACAATATTCCCTAGCTCTTGCTCTCCATGCTTGGTCGAAGATGAGTAACCCTCCATGAAGCCTCGACAGATCAGATGCGCGTGTATCCTGGCACTATTGTTAAACATCTTCTCATTTCTACAATCAAAGCATAGACAAATCGTCTATTCATTGTTTGTTTTGTTCGATCTTGTCTTGCTCTACAACATTTATGAAATCGGCAACACCCCTTCTATACTCTGCTCCCTCGATTACTTTTATACATTCATCTTCTATCCATCTGCAAACTAAGAAGAAAAATAGATATAGTATATGTACAGCTATATATTACACGGAAGTTGTAGTGGTTATTTATTTATTATTACCTAGGAAGCCTTTTGTTGACACGTTTTCGTGGTCAACACAGAATCACCTAACGATTTGCGGTGTAATCAATAGAGTCATCAAAATCGATAGATCAAAACCGGCTAGCAGAACTGATTTCCAGATTAATTCACTTTCGTAGAATCACATGACTAATTTACGAGCAAGTTAGCAAATATGGTAAATATCGTACTTACGTGACGACGAACAACTAGTTTCCGAGAAAACTAGCAAAGGATAACCTCCTCGCTTTCCTGAAGAAGCACAACCGTTTTTAGCGTAAAACGGTAAAGATTAATCAAGTTCTAATGTTGCTAAAATTCAACCATGAAAACAAAAATATAAAATAACAGAAAAGGAAGAAAAGGAAAATAGTAGATTGATAATTGTTCGGGCAGAAACTGTCCTCTAACACACATATATATATATATACATATACATATACATATATATATATACATATACATATATATACATATATATATATATACATATATATATATATATATACATACACACACGCTCATATGGGGGCTCCATGTTGCCTGGGCACCATCATTATTTGCCGTTGGATCAGTGCTGATTGAGGGGATCATAGCTTCCATAGATGATTAACGGGTACACCCATTAAGTATATATGGTTTGGAAGGTGGAAAATTTGCATGCATGCTCGCTGAGAATTGAAGAGCAATTGTGTGTGTATTTAATACATTTCCATGCATGCTGTTGGCTGGCAATTAATTTCTATATATATGTCAACTGAAATCATAAATGTGTTGTGTATTTGGTAATAATGGGACGATTGGTATATGGTAATATACATCGAAACTTGGAATATAAGTATTTGAAAATACGGTAACAATGTATTTAGTAACTGGAAATACGAAAACTAATTATTTGGAAATTTTGATAACCAAATTTGGAAATCTAGTAATTAAGTATATTTGTAGTATGGTATGCTTGTATACACGTATCTAAATTAACACATATTTCGAAAATTGAAAGTATAAATTTTAGCAATTTGTACTGGTGTTTAGGTACATAGCCTATTTTTCATACTCACACTTAGATTGAGTATATCGCGGATTTTTCATACTCAACTAAATTTGGTATATACCATTAAAACACGTATTTTGGGTTAATACCATTTTCTAATTGGGTATATACCCATATAAAATGTGTGAAAAAAATTGATTTTATGAAGTTTACCCTTTTTTATTGCTTGAACTGAATTTGAAACTAGCTAGGCATTTTCAGTAAGTTTGTTTTTACTCTAACTAGGTATATACGTGTGGAATATTGTTGAAGTCCCTACAGTACGAGCTGACTAGATATTGTAGGTATATACGCCTTATGCATCGTGCATATTCTGTAGGTATATACATAGTACCAAAATACTCACCATGGATATATATATGTACCGTAAAGTTCGCAACGTACTATCGGTTCAGAGCACGTGTGCGCAAAAAAAGTCAGTGTACCTACCAAAAATTGGCATGTACCCAAATATCAGTGTACATACTCAACAAATTGAAGCAACCGAGTTTACGTAAAATCAGTACATAAGCTAGTATATACACTCAATTTTACAAGTTCTGATACATGCATGCTTAGAGTTTAGTGCTTGGGAAAGATCTAGTGTAGTATATACTGATGTGTCCTTTCAGCAAGAAATATATACATTTACACTCAAAGAACGATTTTGATGAAAATATTTGTTGCAAAATGAAGTATGGTGCACCAGAAAGGAGTATGCACCCATCTAATAGGAGACCAAATAATTTTAACGGTAGGGTATATATACCTCTTCATATATTATTTTATAGCCAATTTTTCATACTCAATTAAATTGGGGTATATGGCTGTTTAATTTTTATACTCTCTTAAATTGGATATATAGTAAATATTTTCTTACTAAATTAAATTGGGTATATAGCCTAATTTTCATACTCAATTAAATTGAGTATATAGCGGATTTTTCATACTCGATTAAATTCGGTATATACCAATTTAATGTTTCGGACTCATTTAAATTGGGTATGTAGGCGCTTAATCTTTTATGCTCATTTAAATTTTTCATAGACCTAGCTTTTCATACTCGATTAAAGTGGATATATATCGTTTAAGTTTTCAAATTCATTTAAATTGAGTATATAACTGCTTTAGTTTATTTTTAAAAAGTTTGAGTATATGCCTGTTTTAAGATTGAGTCGGTGTTGATGCAAAAAACATACACCGGTTTGAGAGATTTGATTTACTCTAATACAGGTCCAAAGCTTGCTTTTAGGTTCGAAGGGCGTGCCAGTTGATTTGATCCTGCAATCAACAAGAAAAAACGTGCAACTTTATTAGTAGACGAAAGTCAATCGGCCAGTTAGCCGATATCATATCGTGATATAACCTAGCCGATGCAATATAGTATGGATCGGCTGTAAGGTATGTTCAATGATAAAACTAACCCTAAAACTGATACATCGGCTGAAAATATCAGGATTATATAATCTATATAAATCAATATTACTTTAGAAATAAGCAATTGGGATAGATCGGACTGTACCGAAACAGTATAAATTGCCCAAGTCTAAAATAACATGAAATACTAATTATATGTACTCATGTCATAGCCGATGTTCAGATTTAAGCATGTATCGGCTATAGCTCCGATACAACCTTATACTAGGATATTCTCTTGCAACAAATATATTCAACTATTATCAATCAGATTGATAGTAAATCTAATATATTTGTATTAGATTAGATCCTGATATAAGGGGCAGATATAGCATATTAAACAAAGCATAAAACTATGTAAAACACCTATACCAGATAAGATCGCTGAAACCCCGATACTATCCTTATTAACAATCATAAAGCAAGCTAGAGATCATGATTCTTAACACGACTTAATAGATCGAACTTAACTGATGCAGCATTAAGTATGAAAAGAAGCATAATATCTAGACAATCAAGCCGATGGTTGCCTTTTCGGGATGGTGGATACATTATATAATTCAAACCAACAAGTCAATCTAGTCGTTATCGACAAAACCCTAAATAGAGATCGGCCGATATAGATAGATAACATTGTCAATCTAAATTATATAACGTATATGATAACTCGGAGATTCACAAGATAGAATTAGAGTGTCATAAAGATGTAAGAACTAATTCCGATAATGCAAACCGCCATACAAAGGCCTACCTCTTCGCCGAAGATCAAATTGATGCAGCTCGACTCGAAAGCACGAACTTGTCGAAAGTAGAAAAGTTAAAGGTTTGGCTCTATATTTATACCCGAAAATACAAACATTGTCCAACATGGACACAACTCATATTGTCCTAGTACAAATCTAACTAGCAAACAAGTCCCTTAGGCGGACTTTTACCGAAAATATCTATAAGGAAATTATAGATAATCCTAATTAATAGATACATTTGCCAATTATGGACTCTATCCTTATCTGGCAAAACTGTCTCAAACTCTCTCTTGAATCCGATACTGACTTCACATGCAATATCGGTCACATCCGCTATCCAAATCGGACTCGGTTCCAGCCGATACGGTCTTCCAGCCGATGCGCAATCTGTTTCCGAGAATCCTGCATATCTTCAAATCCGCTTCGAATTGGATCTTGTTTCTGATTCATTAGCTTGCCAAATTTCATCGTCAACACATGTCCCCCAATTCCGAAGTATTATATAATGCAACGGAATTATCTCTTCAAGCCCGAAAAAACCCAGGGTTTCCCCTGTGACCGTTACGCACCTAATTTCATAAATACCAACTGCTTTTCCGGAGTTTTCACGGCGTTAACTCTGTTTTCACCACTTAAGCCACCAAACTCCTCTACTAACCCCGGCGATTACTCTCATCTTTCTCCGGTGACCGCATCAACAAGCCTCCTCCTGGCGACGATCCCCTGCACACCAATGGCGTCCTCATCGACCCATCAAGCGCTCCGGCCAAAGAATTCCCCGAAGTAGGTTATATCGGCTCAAAATTTATCTTGCGCTTTCTTTTTCACTCTCTGTCCTCAATCTATCTTTTTCAATCTGTAGCACCAAGTCCACCAAGTAGCCATCCCAAGTCTCAAACATCTCAGTCATTTCTTCTTGGGTCCAATAGGCGACATAGATCCAACTTCCATAATCAACGCAGAGATAGAAAGGATCCCCTTTAGACAGTCACACCCATCCTTAGCTCACTGGACAACCACCTTCAGATCCTGGCCTTCTCAAGTAGATGGATGGACCAATTGGTACAAAAGAATAGCCACAAGCAAACAAGACCATTGGGATGAGATGGGAATATCCCAATGTCTGTCTTTGTCCATAGCCGATACGAAGAAAGATGAGCCGATGCTGTCTTCTGCTGCATACTTCTGGTCCGATACCATGAATGTGTTTATGTTCAATCATGGGCCGATGACCCCCACTTTACTTGATATCACCATAATTACCGGTCTGGACATCACCACATC
Organism: Oryza punctata; assembly: GCA_000573905.2. NCBI lineage: Eukaryota > Viridiplantae > Streptophyta > Magnoliopsida > Poales > Poaceae > Oryza > Oryza punctata. The sequence goes on along the minus strand of CM002495.2, from coordinate 18,422,534 downwards.
GGCTAATCCCATCAGCCTGAAAACAAAGTGCTCTCATCGATTCAAGACAAAAAACATTGGGGGTTGGTCAGGCTTTATTACAGACAACATAGGAACCGGCCCTGTATCGGCTAGGGAGCACACAGCTTTTCTCTTAATGTGGTTAGCCAAGTTTCTCTTTTGTGGCTCCACCTGTGGCCCAAATGCCAATTGGCAACATCTAGCCGAGGCCATTGTATAAAAGAAGCAGTTCCCCTTGGGCAAATATCTGCTAGGTGCAGTATACCAAACTTTGAGTCAATCATCGGCTAAACTTATCATGGACTCAAGTGTCAGCACAGGCGGTCCTTGGTGGTTCGTGCAACTCTGGTTCATCCTGCACACATTAAAGGTTGCATTAAGACCATCACTCAATGAAGCAGAAATCTCATCTTTAGCCGATCCTGATAATGATAAAGAATCCAGCCTAATGCGCAGATGCATGTCCTTTGGTGAGGCAGCCACCAGCTATACTGGCTCAGGTCCATCGCTTGAACATTTTCAAAATTGGTTTGGAAATTTTCATGATGGATCTCCAAGAGATAGCAGAATCTGGTTTGTTGATGAGTCCTTTCTCAAATATGAACTGCCAGCCGATTTCAGATTGGATGAACTCAATGATGAAAGATTTGAAAAACCCAGAGAAATCCTGACTGCTGCAATCTCCCCATGTATCCTTCCAACTGGCATATCTCAAGGCAGAAACGTACAGCCATCATACGAGTTTTATCATCCGATGGTAGCAGCAAGGCAACTTGGCATGGGACAACTTCCCATCGGCTTGTACTATTCTGACAAAATCCAGACCAGAGGAGAAATTATATCGGCTCTGATGATGGATAAACTGCTCAACATACCTAGTCCTCCCCTTGACAGCATTCACAAATTTGAAAATCACATTAATGAGAGGCACCCTATTCGATAGATGGTGGTCTGAATGGAAAACTCACATATTCCATCTATCGGCTCAAACATACCTTGTCAAGATACTACCAGGTCTGGCTCCTCAAGTAAGCTATATTATTTTTTTCTCAACCTTTATCTTTAATTCATCAATCTCTTAATACTCAAACTTCTTCATTTCCTCTTGTAGACATCAGATTCACCTCATCCTCTCATCAGCAGAAGTGGTAAGCCGATAGAATATGCTGCAGCCAAACTCCCTAATAGCTGTGGTCCAGCTCCTTCGGCCATCGGCTTTAATGCTCTTAAGACAACTACCTTACTCCAAGTTCAACTTAGAGAGCCGATGCAAGCAGGTGATAAACGCAAAAGGACAAAACAGGCTGCTGTCAAACCAACCGTCACAAAGAAACCCATCAAGAAACGTGCTACCCTTGAAGCCACCATTCAAACCAGCCGACAACAAGTCAATGATGAAAAAGCTAAGTTGGATGAACTAGAAGCCGGTCCCAGCTCAACTCAGCAAAATATTGAGACATTAAAGAAGAAAGAAACCGATTTGCTAGCACAAATTGAAGCTTGCAGAGCTGAAATAACATCTGAAGAGCAAAAGCTAGCCGATCTGCCTAAAGCCATTGAAGTTCAAAAGACAAAGCTGAGGAAATCTATAAAGCATCTATCTTCTTTGAGCAAATCTCTTAAACCAATCCCTGTTACAGATGCAGCCGATGCTCAAGCAATATACGAAGTAGAGCAAATTAGGCAAAAAGCAATATCGGCTATCCAGAAATATCTATCTTAATGTAACGAAGACTTCAGTTGTAAACTTTTGTTGCTATGTAATTATAACTTTATCTTTGTCGGCCATCGAGCCGTTTTAAACTCTAATACACACTGTTATCGGCCATCGAGCTGAATGAACTGATCAATCTTAATTTGTTAAAAATTTCTGCTCAAAAATTTCTGCCAAAAAATCTTCAATATCTTAACCTGTCATGTCACCTAAGTTTGTAGTAGGGAACATACTGCTGCAAACTTAAATAAAATATTCTAAGGATGATAAAAATATCGATCATCTAAAGGCGATGTATCAACATCGGCTGTAAACCATACATCGGCAAAACACAACCGATTATGAACCAATCCAAACACTTGGGTAGTATTTCTTCAAATATTTTCCATTGAGAGCTCGTCCAAAAATTTCTCCATCAAGTCCTTTTAACATATAGGCCCCTTTAAAAATTTATGAATTTGAAAAGGTCCTTCCCAATTCGATGACCACTTCCTAAATTTACTATCTTGTGCTCCTATCGGCAACACCAACTTCCAAACAAGTTCATCCTCCTCAAAAGACTTTGGCACAACCTTTTTATTATAATGTCTGGCAACCCTTTAATTGTCATTTCTAACCTTTTCAAGAGCACGCAATCTAGATTAAACCAAATCTTCTGATTCATCAACCATCAAAATATGATAATCATCGGTTGTCAACTCATCTTGCAAAGAAATCCTTCTGGAGCCGATGTTAGTTTCCCATGGTAACACAGCCTCATGCCCATAAAACAACTGATATGGAGGAACTTGAATAGCACTATGACAAGCCATCCGATAGGACCATAATGCTTCAGCCAATAGGTATGCCACTTCTTAGGATATTCAGCAATCTTCCTCTTAATCAACTTGATCAAGCTCTTATTAGATGCCTCAGCCCGCCCATTAGCTTGTGCATAATATGGTGAAGAATTCAACAATTTAATCCCCATGCTATCGGCAAACAGAACAAACTCATCAGATACAAAAATAGACCCTTGATCAGTTGTAATCGTCTGAGGCAAACCAAATTTGTATATGATATGCTCTTTGACAAACTCTATTGCATCTCTAGAATCAACTTTCTTCAAAGGAATAGCCTCAACCCACTTAGTAAAATAATCAGTAGTAACCAATATGAATTTATGCCCTTTACTTGATGGTGGATTAATCTGACCAATCATATCAATACCCCAACCTCTGAACGGCCATGGCTTGATAATTGGGTTCATAGCCGATGCTGGTGCTCCTTGAATAGCTCCAAACTTCTGACAATCTTGACATCCTTTATAATATCTAAAACAATCCTACAGCATTGTCGGCCAAAAATATCCTACTCTTCTAATCAGCCACTTCATCTTATGAGCCGATTGATGAGTCCCACATATTCCCTCATGTACCTCACACATGACTACCTTTGCTTCATCTAGGCTCAAACATCTCAACAAAACCCCATCAATGTATCGTCTAACAAAACATACTTGAGAGCTTTATATCATAATTTCCTAGAAAACGACCTAGAATGATTCTTTAAAAATTCAAATATCTCAAACCTCCAATCATCGGCTGGTAGACATGCAACTTCCACTTCATTACCCTGTAACATCAGCTTGTAACCTGATGCCCCTTGAGCTAGATCATTGGCTTCAACATTTTGCTCTCTACGAATATGCTTCAAAGTAACTATCCTGAAAGTCTTCATCAATTCTTGACACTTTTCATTGTAAACCATCAAGACGTCATTCTTACACTCATATTCTTCAGATAATTGACTGATCACCAACAATGAATCACCCATGATTTCAACAGCATCGGCTTCAACCTCCTTCAATAATTGCAATCCCTTCAAGACAGCCTCATACTCAGCTTGATTGTTAGTGGAATAAGTTTTGATAGTGAAAGCAAACTGAAAACTTGTCTCCTTAGGCGATATAATTACTAAGCCGATACCACATCCATGAGTGAAAACTAATCCATCGAAAAACAAAGACCAAGGCATAATATCAACATGATCAATTAAATTGTCCCTGTGTTCAACTATGAAATCGGCTATCGCCTGCCCTTTAACTGCCTTAGCCGATTCATACCTTAGATCAAACTCCGTCAAAGCAAAAATCCACTTCCCAATCCTTCCCTTTAGAACTAGAGCCGATAGCATGTAGCGTACCACATCGGCTTTACACACTATAGTGCACTCATTAGAAAGCAAATAATACCTCAACTTTGTACAAGAAAAATATAAGCGTAAACATAACTTCTCCACAGGTGAATATCTGGTTTTTGCATCCAAAAGCCTTCTACTGAGATAAAATATAACTCGCTCTTTACCTTCAACCTCTTGGATCAAAACTGAGCCGATAGAGTTCTGATCGGCTGACAAATATAACTTAAAAGGAAGTCCTTTTTGTGGTGGAATGAGAACTGGAGGAGTACTCAAATATTCCTTGATGTCGTCTAAAGCTTTTTGTTGCTTCTCTCCCCAAACAAACTCTTGATCGGCTTTCAGCCTTTGCAATAGTGTGAATGGTTCTATTCGGCCAGACAAATTTGATATGAATCACCGAACAAAATTAATCTTGCCGATCAACAACCGCAACTTAGTCCTGTCCTCTGGAGGTTTTATATCTTTGATGGCATTAATACTCCTCTGAGGTATCTCAATCCCCCTCTCATGTACCAGAAATCCAAGGAACTGCCCAGCCGATACTCCAAAGGCACACTTGGTTGGATTCATCTTCAATCCATATTTCCTTGCTCTTTCGAAGACTCTTCTTAAATCGGCTATACGTTCATCAATTTCCTTAGATTTGACCACCACATCATCAATATAGATTTCAACCAACAAACCGATAAGATCATGAAATATGTAATTCATTGCTCTTTGATATGTAGCACCAGCACTCCTCAATCCAAAAGTCATAACAACCCACTCATACAGGCCGATTGCACCAGCACATCGAAAAGCAGTCTTGTGAATGTCTTCTTCAGCCATAAAAATCTGATTATATCCTGCATTACCATCCATAAAGCTGTTAATTTTGTGTCCAGATGCTGCATCAACCAATTGATCAGCAATCGGCATTGGGTATTCATCTTTGGGAGTAGCCTTATTCAAATCCCGAAAATCGATACAAACTCTAAGCTTGCCGTTTTTCTTGATCACTGGTACTATATTTGAAATCCACTCAGCATATCGGCATGGTCTGATAAAATTGGCATCATAAAGTCTTGTAATTTCGGCCTTGATAGCATCATACATTTCAGCCTTACAACGTCTTGGGTGTTGCTTGTACGGCCGATAGCCTGGTTTAATAGGAAGTCGATGTTCAACAATCGATCGGCTAATCCTAACATTTTATAGTATTCCCAGGCAAAACAATCTCTATACTCTTTCAAGATTGCTATTAACTTACATTTAAATTCCTTTGTCAATCCTTTACTAATATATGTAAGCCTAGGCCTATCACCTGGTCCAATGTCTATTTCTTCCAATTCATCGGCCGACATAAATCCTTGCCCAAGTTTGCCATCAAGATCATCTACAGTATCCTTTGTATAGAAATTGGAACCCTCCACGGCACCCTCAAAGTAACAATTGGGGCTCTCCATCTCCTGTTGGTTGTATAGCATAATCAGAAACTTCTAGATAATCTCCTTGCCAAACTTTTCCAGATAAGCAATCAATTTCTTCCATCTCCCAAACAGACAAATCGACACTAGCTACATTAACTGACCTGTCAGCTGGCACGATTTCAATCTGGTCTCCTTGCCATTGAATCAAACTCTGATGCATAGTTGAAGGAATACAATAATTAGCATGGATACAATCTCTTCCCAGCAACAGACCGTAGGAACCCTTCCCATCAATAACAAAGAATGTAGTAGGAATCGTCTTGCTGCCGATGGTCAACTCCACATTCAAAACTCCCTTGGTCTCAGATGGATTCCCGCTAAAATCCTTCAAAATCATGTTAGTCTTGATCAAATCATCTGAATTCTTCCCAAGCTTCCTAAAGGTTGAGTATGGCATTAAATTGACAGCCGCTCCTCCATCAACCAGCATCTTTGACATCGGCTTCCCATTAACAAACCCCTTGACATAGCTTGAGGTGCTGATGATCAGTTCCTTCAGGCTTCTCGAATACGGCTTGCTGTGAAGACAATATCAACTTAGCCGATTGTGATTCATCTGCTTGTTCCACCATTTGTTTGACTGCATACTCAGCTGGTAACATAAAAACCATGTTTATTAAAGACGATACAACCTCTTTGCCCTTGCTTTGAAAACTTTTGTTCTGATCGGCTTGAACCTCATCGGCTGAAACAACTTTGCTCTTCACACGCCAAACTTTCCTTGCCCGCCTTAGCCGATGCTTGATTTCATTTTCAACTTCCTGGAATTGCTCCTTGTTTCTCATCCTCTGGATGTGCCTTTTCTGGCTCTTAGTAAAAATTCTAGGAGGACACCATTGTGATTGCATATCTTTAGTCTCTCTTTGCAAATTATCTCCATGATGGTCTTGCTGGATCGGCCCAAGTCTCTCATGAACTGATATTCTTTGTTGAATCGGCCGATGCATACCCATATTCTGTCGGCTTGGTCTTTGAACATATTGGACCTTAGGATCACTGCAGTCAGGACAATCTTCAATAGATGGTAGTCTTATCCTTCCATTCCAGCAGAATCTAAAAAATTCACAACTCCAATGGTGGATCAAAATATCTCTCATCATTATCATGATAATATGACTCCTCTTCTCTTTGGTGTCTTTTCTGGTACTTGTTGATCATACTAGCCGATTTGATATTCTTACATGATTTTTACCTCCATTGGCCTGACTTCTGTTGACTCCAGTGTAAACCATGTTTACTGGGAAAGGATGTCCATCTATCTTCATCGGCCTCTTAGATTCATCAATCTTAATTTTTCCTTATTCTATAGCCGATTGAATCTGTTGTTTGAAAATTTTACAATCATTAGTGCTATGAGATCCTGTGTTATGCCATTTGCAATATTTTCTTCTCTTCAACTGTTCAGCCGATGGTATCACATGTCCTACCGGCAACTGAATTTGCTTTTCTTGCAGAAGAAGGTCAAATATCTTGTCGGCTTTAGTGATGTGAAAATTGAATCTCTCTTCTTTCCCCGAATTCTTAACCCATTGACATACTACTGTCTTCTTATTCCTAGCCCACTCGGATGCATTAACCTCTGGATCTTCATTTTCGGAGTTAGAATCATAACCATACACATTGTTGACATTGTTAGTTTTCTTAATGAATTTTCTGGCTTCTTGGAGCCGTGTTTCATGAGCCGATATCTTTTGGGCCAGGTGAGCTAAACTTTCAAAGTTTTGAGCTGAAAATCTCTCTCTTATCGGCGCCAACAATCCTTGGAAAGCCAGATCGGCTAGCTGTGAATCAGTTAAAGCCAGACTATAGCATCTGTTCCTTACATCTCTGAATCTATGAATGTAATCTGGTACTATTTCATCTGATTTTTGCTTGATTCCTGTGAGATCTGACAGCTTCATCTCTTGGATACCACTGAAGAAATACTTATGAAACTGTTTTTCTAGATCGACCCAACTCCTCATGGAATTATAGGGTAGAGATGAAAACCATGTGAACGTTGATCCAGATAAAGATAATGGAAATAATCTAACCCTGAGGGCTTCTGTAGCCGATGCTTCCCCACATTGAGCTAAGAATCGACTGACGTGTTCATAAGTTGATACATTGTCCTGCCCTGAGAATTTTGAAAAGTCTGGCACCTTATATCGGTTTGGTAGTGGCACTCGATCAAAGTATTCTGAATATGGGTGCTGATACATTCGCCATTATCCTTAGGCTTAAGTCCAAATTGTTCCCTCATCACGTCGGCAATCATATCGGCCCACAGTTGTTGTGATGTTGCTCCACCATACTGCTGTTGGATTTGATCGTACTGGCCGTACTGCATCGGCTGAGGCCGTGGAGAATTTTCAATCCGATAATGAGCCCATGGACAATGAGGTTGATAATGCTAATTGGGGTTGGTTGCGAGACCTTGAGACGAGACATATGGAGGTGGTTCTGTTGCATACTGTTGGCCTATCAGCTGAGCAATTCCAATCGGCTATTGTGAAACCGAAGGAACATGATATGCAGGTTCGACGGCTGGCGGCTTTGCGTTAAGTATACTCATCAATTGCTCTGGCGTCAACTGATTTGATGTCTGCCCCCAGTAATCGGCGGTTGTCTTGTCAGTATTGTCGGGATATTTGTACTGGACGTGGGAGCCGATGGAACCTGGGTTTGAAACGTTTGATGTTTCCTGCCAATTTCAGTCTTCACAGTCCTATAACTGGAAAAGTATCTCCTGGTAGATATACTGGTCCTTTTGCTTTCTCCTCAGGTATAGTACCATCAAGCACTGTCTTGATCATATTAGTCAAAGTGTTCACGAGTACACCGGATTGGTTGATGAGAGCATGATGAACCGCCGAATCAATGCGATCTTGTAATGTGTAGAGTTCTTAATCGTTTGATTCGGCTTTAACTTATTTGACCTTATCGTCACTTGTTCCACACGTGCTTGGGTCTGATTTCACGATCGGCGGCAACTCCACTTTGGTTCTCTGGATAACCGTGCCCTGCCGGGTTACCGTGAGTGAATGAAGATAGCGGTCTTGGAGCTGATCCAGCAATTTCTTCATCTCTTCCCTCTGTTCTTCATTCAGCTACTCGATCGTGACTGGTAGGACATTGTCTTCAGTAACTTCAGTTATATTGGGCGTCATGATGACACAAGAGTCCCACCGGGCATGCCAAAAGCGTGTTGATGCAAAAAACACACACCGGCCTGAGAGATTTGCTTTACTCTAGTGCAGGTCCAAAGCTTGCTTTTAGGTTCGAAGGGCGTGCCAGTTGATTTGATCCTGCAATCAACAAGAAAAAACGTGAAAGTTTATTAGTAGACGATAGTCAATCGGCCAGTTAGCCGATATCATATTGTGATATAACCTAGCCGATGCAATATCGCATGGATCGGCTGTAAGGTATGTTCAATGATAAAACTAACCCTAAAACTGATACATCGGCTGAAAATATCAGGATTATATAATCTATATAAATCAATATTACTTTAGAAATAAGCAATTGGGATAGATTGGACTAAACCGAGATAGTATAAATTGCCCAAGTCTAAAATAACATGAAATACTAATTATATGTACTCATGTCATAGCCGATGTTCAGATTTAAGCATGTATCGGCTATAGCTCCGATACAACCTTATAGTAGGATATTCTCTTGCAACAAATATATTCAACTATTATCAATCAGATTGATAGTAAATCCAATATATTTGTATTAGATTAGATCCTGATATAAGGGGCAGATATAGCATATTAAACAAAGCATGAAACTATGTAAAACACCTATACCAGATAAGATCGCTGAAACCCCGATACTATCCTTATTAACAACCATAAAGCAGGCTAGAGATCATGATTCTTAACACGACTTAATATATCAAACTTAACTGATGCAGCATTAAGTATGAAAAGAAGTATAATATCTAGACAATCAAGCCGATGGTTGCCTTTTTGGGATGGTGGATACATTATATAATTCAAACCAACAAGTCAATCTAGTCGTTATCGATAAAACCATAAATAGAGATCGGATGATGTAGATAGATAACATTGTCAATCTAAATTATATAACGTATATGATAACTCGGAGACTCACAAGATAGAATTAGAGTGTCATAAAGATGTAAGCACTAATTCCGATAATGCAAACCGCCATAACAAGGCCTACCTCTTCGCCGAAGATCAAATTGATGCAGCTCGACTCGAAAGCATGAACTTGTCAAAAGTAGAAAAGTAAAAGGTTTGGCGATGCGCCGAGATTGAGTGAACAGTTGTTATTTTATTCATAAGATCTCGGGTCTATATTTATACCCGAAAATATAAACATTGTCCAACATGGACACGACTCATATTGTCATAATACAAATCTAACTAGCAAACAAGTCCCTTAGACGGACTTTTACCGAAAATATCTATAAGGAAATTACAGATAATCCTAATTAATAGATACATTTGCCAATTCTGGACTCTATCCTTATCTGGCAAAACTGTCTCAAACTCTCTCTTGAATCCGATACTGACTTCACATGCAATATCGGTCACATCGGCTATCCAAATCGGACTCGGTTCCAGCCGATACGGTCTTCCAGCCGATGCGCACTCTGTTTCCGAGAATCCTGCATATCTTCAAATCCGCTTTGAATTGGATCTTGTTTCTGATTCATTAGCTTGCCAAATTTCATCGTCAACAGTCGGCATCTTTTATGACGAATCCACTATAGGTGCTTCACTGTCGACTTGATATGAGTTTAATATCAAGTATGAGATTTAAATTTAGGTGGACATATTCCACCTAAATGGTAATATACTTCTAACATCATGGATACTAAGTATTTGAATATATCGAAACTAAGTATTTGGAAATATGTTATGTTAGTGCATAATTTGTTCTTTTTTTCCGATTTGGGTATATCTCAACTGTACACGTACCTAGCTTTGCTATCATGGAACTTAAAAATTTGTTAGTATCCTATCACCACTTGCTAGGTATATCGTATATATTAGAAATATAGCTAGAACCATGTAAACATTGTTAGGAACGGGTTATACCTAGGTTCCATATGTACTGAAACATTATTATTAGTTACAATCTTAAGTTGTGACATATCTTTAGTAATCGTACAAGCATTTACATCAGATTTTTTTTATGAATGAACAGGAGAAACATATGTTTCTTATACGCTTTAATAATATGGAAATTAAAACATCGGCTTAATCAATTTTATTTGGAATTAAATTACCATAGTCTAAATTTGGAACTTTTCTCTGTAAAATATATCATTGTTATTACATGTACAGTGTACTGCAAACTATTAGTGTGTATTAATTAGTATAGTTAGTTCATCATATTTAAAATTGGTGGGATTAATTTACAATGGCATGGTAGGATTGCTGGGTATTTTTCCCTATTAACAAACACTGAGCAACTTTTTGAGCTTGACAAAATAGAAAAAACAGATATGGCATTGATGAAATATAGATGGTCGTCGCATTCTCTCATGCCAGGTTATGAATATATAAAATGTTATATCGATCTCTCGTTTGGTCATCGAATTCGCAAGTATCAGGGCAATACTTGTCTATGATAATGGATAGAAACACACAATAAAAAACAAGAGAAAAAAACCATTGTAAAAGACCAAAAGCACGTAAAATAATTGAATGAGATGCTTCCTTCGAAAAAGGGTATCCATAGCGAGAACAATTCTCAAGCCATGCGTATTGCGCTATAAAGAATATTTCCTGCCTATGCAGGATTAATCACAATAATTTGAAGAGCTCCGAGCACAAGCATGCTGACTATGCATGCAATCTGGTGCTTCTTCTGTGCCAAGCATCATGTACATCCACGTTGCCGCGCAACGACAATTGGATGGTAGGCAGGCCGGAAGCCTTGGACTTCCAAGCATGGCGATGATGGCAGGGGGTCATGCTGTTGGAACCATGCTGCCAGGCCGGAAGCAGTCGACCTCTGCAGATGGCGACGGCAGGTCGGAAGAAGCTCGCAGACGTCTAGCAGCAGTGACAACGAAGAAGCTCACGGACGTCCAACGGCGCAACAGCGTGGGGGACAAAGGTTGCAGACGACTGGGTGTGGCGACGAAGAAGCTCGCGCGCGCGGATGAACGTCGACAGAGCTCGCGGACGACCGGCACTGGCGACGAAGAAGCGCGCGGATGTCCAGTGGTGCAATGGCGCGGCGACGAAACTCGACTACTTAAAAATAGAATACCGTCGACAAGTATATATAATGATATAGAAAATGAAAATAAATCGGTTTTGATGAAAATAAAGCAATTAGACCGAAATTAGTAGGCTTGATTTTTGTACGATCTCAAAATTAGAAACCACATTCACGTTCACGCTGATCCTTTGGAAAGTACTTGCATGCAAACTTATATGGAAATATATGCAAGCAAATCATGCGGGGATAGAAAAAGGAAAGGTTAGTCAAACCAGATCTTGAGTATTTCTTATCGGGTTAAACGCGTTAATAAGTTCTAATCTTATGTTATATGTTATGAATAGCACGGATCTTAAAGCATCTAGATGATGGATGGTCATAGAGCCCGGACACCATAGAGCACTAAATAAATTTAATATATATGCATATATATATATATATGTATGTATATGACAAACCTAAACATTTGGATAGCAATCAGCCTCTGCGCTGATATCCGACGCAACTTCCTAGCCGAATATGACTCAGTCGTCAAAACAGATCAGCTACCAAAATTTATCTTCATCTTATACCATCATATGCGCTGACCTTCCGTCCTCGTATGCCAGCCGTGTCCATAAAATGCACCGAGCCACACACTCCCACGCAAACGCACCGGCGTCCTTTGTCGGCCACCTCCAGCTAGCCGGCACTTGTTTCCTATGGTGCAAGTCGATCTCACGCGAGCTCTCGGTAGTCCAGATCAACTCAGCCACGCCAGGCCAAGCAGTCCCTGTGCAACACTCACATCGATCATATCCTCCTGCACAAGCTCATGCTAGCTGCACTCCATCCATGATCCAGTAACTAATATATTTAACTAGCTCTCAAGCCAATCACTCAAACAGATATATCAGCTACGCTAGATAATTTGGCCTGCTCAAATTGAACTAACTACTAGCCAAATTATGACACAAACACCTTTACTATTTTTTTCCAAAGAAGAGCAAAAATTTGTCCCTCTAACCTCCCCCAGAGTGTGAACAGTACACTTGTATGGAATAACAATTTTATAAAGGACTTGGAGTATTTATAGTGGGGCTATCCATAACGGGCCACAACCTAACCCCGACAAAGATTAATCCTCAGCGGTGACAGGCTTTATAATCATCTTTATCGGAATGTAACGCTTCGCCACCAATAAGACATCGGTGATGGGGTTTTGTTGCAGCCCAACACTGATTACAATTAATGGGCCGCAAACGATCACCATCGATGGGCCAAAACCTGAGGACTAATATACTACCTCCCTCGGTGCTTTTGCGATAGGGGTTTTTGCGGTCCAGCAAAAATAAGTACCTTTGTAATGGGCTAGACACCTCCGCCACAGATGGGCTGATTGGGATGCCCGCTTCTGTACTAGTGGCCTATGGGCACCACACACTTTCCTAGAGGTGATGTCGTGATGCCCTACCTCACCTTCATGTCTTAGAGTGGACTCTTCAAGTGAAAACCAAGCTACGATGATACCCTAGTTGTCGCAACCTTTTTGGATACATTGCATATTGGAGGTCCTCCGTTGATGCAATGTTCTTGGTGGCGATGTCCCCATTGGATTGTTTTGACGGTTACGGTGGTGGCAAGATCTAGGCGAACGACTGATCAACATTGTAGTTAATAGCCGATATTATCTTCCATTGTGGTTTTTGTCATTGGTGATGTGAGCTGAGAGTCGATTGGTAATAATCAAGATATTATGTTTCGTGATTTAAGGAATACAATAACTACATACAACTTGCAAGCCACTGTGAAACAATAGTTGTGTTGATTCTCACTAGCTATAGATGGTGATTTCATATATGTCATTTGGTTGGTAGTCTAAGTAGTTTTTTTCTGTAATTCGCAGTCATTCAGCCTGTAATCTCTACAATAGTTGACTGTAGCTTCTTTAAGACCAGAACCAATTCTGTTATCTTAAAAAATGTCTAGATCATAATAACTTAATTTCCACGTTCAATCAACAGACATCAAAACAAACATTTCTGATTACATAAAAATATAAGAAATAATTAAGCTACTCAGTGTAGCTCACTCAGATGCAGCTACCAAAACACAAAAATTTCCTTGGAGTTGCTATGCATATGAAGCAATCATAAAGCATTATTTTCAGACATGAACATGTTCACCGAGGATACCTCGCAGATAACATTATTTCCTCTTCCATGGTGTATTGCCTGCTTAATTCCTGATTAGCCCCTTGAGCCAGTATATGATCCCTGTGGCTGCAAGCAGGTGCTGTTTTATTTGCAGCACCGTTCTTAGCTCGCATGTTTTCAAGCGTCATTTCCACTTCCCTCATTGTTGGACGATCTTCTCCTTTCAGTTTAGTGCACATCACTGCTAGTGTAGCTACTTCTTGGACATCTCCATTCTCCTCTTTCATGACTTGTGGATCTATTATGTCAACTAATTTGCCTTCCATGAATAATGAGTCAAAATGTGAAACAAGACCGTCGCCATTATCAGATCTATAGATGAATGGTTTCTTTCTAGTAAGCAATTCTATAACAAGAACACCGAAACTGAAAATATCACTTTTATCTGTCAAACGACCCGTATAATAGTAAATGGGATCGAGATAACCAATTGTTCCTTGAATTGCTGTAGTGATCCCTATTTTATCAATTGGGATATGTCTTGAAGCACCAAAATCTGAAACTTTTGCAGTTAAACTATCATCAATGAGTATGTTGGAGGACTTAATATCTCTATGATATATTGGCATAGAAGCTGCAGAATGTAGATAGGATAGAGCTCTCGCAACTTCAAGTGCAATCCTTAATCGATCTCCCCATGATAGAGATATCAGTCCTTCAACATGAAGATGATGATAAAGCGTTCCATTCGATATAAACTCATAGACAAGCAATGGAACTTCTGTTTCGAGGCAACATCCCAGAAGTTTCACCACATTCCTATGGTTGATTTGAGATAGAATTGCTACTTCGTTTATGAAATCGTCTATTTCTCTCTGCACTACAATCTTTGATTTCTTGATAGCAACTACATGCAGGCCTAATATACCTTTATACACGATACCATGTCCTCCACCTCCGACTTCACGAGTTTTATCAAACTTGTCCGTGGCCTTCTCTATTTCTCTTAAGGTAAAGATCATCCTTTCACCAATATCAGTGTTTTGGGAAATCAACTGCTGCAATAACAACCCATGATTTTGCTTGAAGAATTTTTCTTTCATCCTTTTTGCTCTTTGTAGTTGTAGTTTGCGTGTTATGAAGGGAGCAGCAAGTGCCACAAGCAAAAGAATCAAGCCACCGCTGACTACTAGAGCTATGTTTAGACCTGCGAAAATATATAGAGGTATGAAGAGTCTTATCTATTTCATTTCGGCGATACTAGCTGACAATATAAGTGGGAGCGAACTAATTAGTGAATGATTACAAAAGATGTGTGATATATGTGCAATAACAGTCTTTTGTTTGTTAATTGGAACTAGCTAGATCGTGTAATTGAGATGACGACATATATATATATATATATATATATATATATATATATATATATATATATGCAGATATAATTAAGGGATGGTAAAGGTGGTAGCACCTGAGAAGGAATTCTTGCTCGTGATGCATCCCCCTCTAATGAAGGGATCTCCAAATCTTCCCTGAGGACATTGGCAGTGAAATGTTCCAGGCATATTTGTGCAGATTCCATAGCACGAGTGTGCTTCTGGGTGCATGCACTCATCAACGTCTGGACAAAACATAATTAGGAAGCAAACAAACTAGCAGTAGGACCGCACAAAAAACCGTGTAGTAGCTGATGAAGAAATTAAACCAAACATATAAATTGGCAGATACACATATTTTGAATCACATATTGAATCCTTTATACCTTTGCAACCTGTTGGTTTGTACGCATCACCCTCGAAGCCAAGAGGGCAGTGGCATAGGTACCCTCCTTGTGTGTTGTTGCAATTGCCAAAACATGGATAGATCTCTGGAGATTCGCATTCGTTGATATCTGAAATTAAACAGATTACGAGGAAAGATTAAGTTTACTGGAAATGATCAAAAGAATAAAAACAGAGTAGGAGGAATTAGGAAATAAAACTAATACCATTGCATCCATTGAGGACGTAAGGGTTGCCATCGTAACCCTGAGAGCAGTGGCACCGATACCCGCCACCGAAAACAGTGCTGTTCTGGCAGAAGCTGTGGCTGCTGCGGCACTCAGGAGAGGTCACGTTGCCTTGGCATGTCGAGTCGTTGCTGATGACCCACTCTACCACAGCTGGAAGCGAGCTCGGCAAACCAGCGTCCATCGCATAAGAGCTCAAGCGCTCCGCGTCCACGATGTACACTGTAGCTTCCTCGCCGCTCCATGAGCCGTTGAACCGGCGAAACTGGAGCAGGTAGACGGCGACGCCCGTGGGGATGGTCGCCTGGCAACACCCGACGCCGGAGCAGTCGGCAGACGCCACCATGTAGGTCTTTCCTAAGAAAGGTGAGCAGAAGGCGGCACAAGTGCTTATGATATCGCCGTCCAGCCCCATGAGGACGACTTGGACGTCGCAGGCAACCGCCACCAGCTTGTTCCTTGTTCCCGACAACGCGTACAGCCCGTCCCCGCCGTTGCCGATGACGTCCCACGTGCCGGCGGTCGTGTAGTTGCTGCTGCTCTCGGGATCGGGGAGGGGGAGTTCCGACTCGTCGACGCGCATGACGTCGATGAGCATCGTGCCGTCGGGCAGGTTGATCTCGAGCACCGGCGCGGAGGACGCGCCGATGATCAGGAGGCTGTCGTTGAGGCAGGTGAGCTTAAAGCCGGCGTGGTAGCAGCCGGGCTCCACACCGAACGGGTACGGGATGCTGATGTTGCCGCAGCTAGTGGTGCAGTTGCTCCCGGCCGCGGCTGCGAACGCCCACGGCGGCGAGAGCAGCAGCATCGTTATCGCGGCAGAGACAACGGAGAACATTATGGCTCCCCTACTTGCTACCCTCTCCATTTGCTTCTATTCATGTTACGTATGCACATATGTAATGTGATTAAACACAACCTGTTGCCTTCGCAACAAGATACTGCTTCCAGTCAATCTATGAGACGTTTCAGGTTGACTGTACGTCGTAACAAGCACGGGGTCTAATTAACTAATTAAGTTCGCGGACCGATCCAGCGACATCAATCCACGCGGTGACGACCAACTTTGTGGTGCAGAGTCGTCGTTGGGGACAAGTGGACAACCACATACTTTTGTGTTGCAATCACCGTGTGGAACTAATTAAAGTTAGCAGAACAAACAGAACTACTACAAAATACGTCACTGGTAGGGGAGGCTAGTAAGCTGATACATCCAGGCGAGACGATTCGAGCAGGGAAATAAAAATCTAAGAAGGTCCACCACGCCAGAGCGGCCGATCTCTAATAGGCTAAAGACCCTCTCAGGGATGATCTCATATGTGATATATCTAAATATAGCTCTTTGCAGATGAGACCGTGGGGCGTGCCCTATCACAAATAAGAGGTCACCTGTCGCGAGTCGGTTATAAGCATCCGATACAATTCACCTCTGACAATTGCATGTAGACCTGACATAGATAACCTCTCACTTCTAACATGTGCAGAGTATGTACCGCTAAAGATGACTATGACTCATCTATTGAAATTATTGAGTGGGCTAAGGCCAATGTAAATAACAGTTCTTAGAAAAATCACAAAGCCCCAACTCTGCTCATACTCTACTTCATCCCACCCGTTGGCACGTGCCGGTGATCGGGAGAGCATATCTACGGAACCTTCGCCTTCGATGTTTTGCACCGGGAGAAAGTGCTAATAAGGTTTTTTGGAAGCACTCCGAGCAACTGCTTGCTGGTCTTCCACAGCGGCTTGTCTTCCTCTATGTTCGAGTGCTGCACGTCGATGTCTTTCTCAACAAAACCAGGACCGGCGGTATGTCGTTATGTTTGATCTATTCATGTGTAGTTGTCTTGTACACATGTCTAAATCAAGTGAGATAGTTTTGTTAGCCTACATAATTAATGTTATAATTTATTTTTGGAATAAGTTAAATATACATATGCTTATATTTTCAACATCTTTGATGGATTATTGGGTCCACCCGTGTCACGCCGTAATAAATTAATTCTAAATTAAAAATCATTTTCTAGATTGAATAGCAGAAATTATTAAAAGTCTAAAGAAATCTCAAACAATAAAATACATACAAGGAAAATTTGAATGTGACTTGTTGTATTTTTTTCTTAAATGCTCCATAATCTAAAATACACCCTCCAATTTTACTTGAATTTCCAAAGCACTCTTAAGTTATTTTAAGCAACAATAAATAACTACCAGAGTTTCTAATAAAAGAAAAACAAAAATAAACCGCTTCCTTCCTTTCGGACATTTTCAGCCCAAAGTCCTATCCTTCTTGCCCGTGGTAGAAGTCTTCCTTCTGTCCCTTCGCTCGTTCCTCCCCCTCGGGCCGAAGTCTATCTCCAGTCCACCTTTTCTTTTTCCCATTCTTGGGCCCCCACCTCTTCCTCAGCCCAACTCCCTCACCTCTCCGGCTGGCGGCTTCAGCTTGCAGGCACCTCGGCGGCCCGACCGGCGTCGAGCGTCGCCGCCATCGGTAGTGGCGGCGCTGGGCTCATCGTCGCATGCTGCATGCTGCATTAGGAGGATAGATGTGATTCCCCTGTAAATAGAACTAAAAGATCAGTTTAATCTGATCAACGAGAAATTAAATGAGATGGAACAAATATAAGTACATCACTAGTGGAGCCAATATTCATGGTGATTGTAGAATGGAAGATGAGTGACGGAGACAGGAATTTAGACTGTGTATTCATACCTACCTCTTTGTTTAAACTTATAAATCAGCTTATAAATCGAAAAGTTTAAGCCTAAACAAATAAGCAGTTTTTTCATTTAATCTTTTTAAGCCATAAGCCAGTCTAACACTATTAAGTCAAAAGCAAGGTTGGAGAAGCTTTTTTTTTGGCTTATTTGATATAGAGATATGACTTCACCACTAAACTTAGGACATTAAATTCATTGGTTTATAAATCATATAAGCCAATAAGCTAACTTAAAAGTCTAATCCACTCTCACTCAACAATTGCATGTGCCATGTTTCTAATGTATAGTGAGATAGAGTTGGCATACTTGAACTTGTTGGCTACAGGGCTAGAAATGGTGTGAGGCAGGAGTTTAGAAAAATATATTTGTTGAGGAAAAAGATTGAGAATAAATTAAAGTACTAGATATAATTAAATCTATATATATTAATTTTATTTCACAACTAGAAAGGAAGCCCATGCACATGCGTAGGCATCTTTCTTCAAATGTATGAACCTTTATGTATAACAACATTTTATTGAAAATTCCTTGTTTCATTTTAAACTTTTAATCTTTTTTGTTGGGACAACTTTGAGCATTTGGTACGTTTTCTAGAAAGTGCCATCAGAAAGCTTATAGTTCCAAACTAAAATTATGGAATCTTCAATTTATAAGAAAATATTGTGATGCAACATTGGAGAGTTAGGTCATATTTAATTATTGTTAACAGTACATATCTTTATTTTTTAGGACCCAATATTTGTGGCATAGTTTACTAAATTAGACGAAGGACATATATTTCTGTATTTTTTTTACTTTCTAGCATATTCTTTTTTTGGAGATTCTAAAAATTTTCATTAGGCTATTGTTTAAGAAAAATAATTAGGCTACGATGTTCGAACTACCGCTTTTATCAATCTGGCAAAGAAAAAGAGAACCTTGGGGGGAACACGTTTAGAAAAAAAACTATTAGTGAATTCAGAGATCATAGGTTTATTTTATAAGTTATATACTTTCGCTTTAAGACTGTTTATTTGTAAAACACCAAGATAATTCTAGTGCTTTAAGGTAATAGGTCCACCGATGTAAGAAAGTAAAGGTTGGATATTTTGTCATTTGATGAGAATGA
Source organism: Oryza punctata (assembly GCA_000573905.2). Classification (NCBI taxonomy): domain Eukaryota; kingdom Viridiplantae; phylum Streptophyta; class Magnoliopsida; order Poales; family Poaceae; genus Oryza; species Oryza punctata. The sequence continues at coordinate 18,403,009 of CM002495.2, read as the reverse complement.
AATATTATGAGTCGATGTTTTCCTTTTTTTGGTTTTCTAAGATATTTCTCTCTTACCATAGTGACTTGAGATCGGATGATTTTATTTGTAACATAAGATTTTCATTCCTAAGACACATATTTTATTCCTAATTGTACGACTTTGATTTGATTATAATGAAATTCCCAAATACTGCGTGGTATAACTGTCCTATACATCCCCTGTCCTTTCACCATGTCTGATGTCGAGGGGCTTGGCTTTGGCGCGATCATTGAGAAATGATAGCTCTTTTGATGCAAGAGATGCATAGTACATGGTGTTTCATGAAATAGGGGTGATGTAGATGATGGGACAGTGGGTATGGAGGCGATGCTATTGGCCTCAGTGGACGGGAAAAAGGGAGAAGGAGGAGGAAGAAGAGGGCAAAATAGACATCTAGCATGCCCATGCCCTCTATTTTCGTAATTCAGTAGATGTTAGATTTTAATTGTTTTGATGTCTAACGATAAATTAAGGCGATCTTTCAATCCTATCTAACTATCATAGAAAATAATTAGGGGATGAGAAGCTTGGGTGGTGTGTACCTTGGATGGCCAAGCAATGCTGGTTCCGGTGCGTGAGTTGAGCTAAGGGGAAGGGATTTAGAGTCTTTGTTTCTAAACATGGATATAGTGATATAAAATTATGTTTGTATTGTTTAAGTGAAATCAATGGATGTTTTGTTTTTTATTATAATTTCTATAATTTTTCCTAATTATTAGGCTTGGCATGTCGTGTTCTAGATGTTCTTTTTGAGAGCAGCTATAGGGGATGTTTAATAGAAACGAACCTCAATGGCATATTATTTCGTGAAAATATAGTTAATACATATCTTGAAATGTCCATCTGGTCGATAAATACATTTTTTAAATGGGTTCAGAAATTGAATAAGTAAAAATCGAGGGTAAGATGTTTCTCTTTTTTTCTCAAAATTTTTAGGATTTTCTTAAATTTATTAGAGAGTCATGTGATGGTTTAGAAGTATTTATAGGATACCACATTATGATATAGGAACGTTTATAGAATGTTTAATAGACTTTTTAGTATATATATAATAGAAAGATTGATTTTTTTGGTGCTCCCAGGAATACCTGGGAACCCTTCCACGTCCGCCACTGTGGAAGATGCATTTTGTAAGGCTAGATGTATGTGTGAAGCTGTGAGCTTCAGTGGCACACTTCCCTTCCCAACACGGTTTCTTCAACCTCTCATGCCTAGCTATTTGGGACAGTGACGAGGAGAAAAGATAGAGAAATTTCTTCAAATGCCCATGAGTTTTCATTCAATTCCCTCCCTTACATTCAGCTAGTTGATCTGAGTTGACCGTTAATTTTTCCTTTAAAATGGCTATACTGCCCTCTCTTATCCTCATGTGTCTCATGTGCTAGCTTAGAAAAAAATACAACTCTCTTAAGATTTGTTCGTAAGAAAAATGAAGGGGAAAGAATTATTTGACCACATATTTGCAAACTGAAATTTAAAATTTGTAAATAAATTTCAAATCAAATTTGATAAAATTCATACAATATTTTCACCAAAATTTAAACTCAATTAGAATATAATTTTGATTTTCAATTTCCTAGTGAAACTCTTGTATGGATTTAATAAGAAATATATTTTCGCATGGAAATTTAAATTCTTCTTTTTTTCAAATTTGTCGTCGAATAATTCTGTCCTATTTGGAGTTTTTTTTCACAATGACATTTATCTTTTAAAGTAGGTAACATATAAGTATGAAACTAATTTATGAAAAATTTAACTGTCAACTCATACTCAAAAATAATAGAATGGGTATTGAGAGGATTGAAATAAAGGGCCTGTTCGGCTGGCTGATACAGCCGCTGCATACAGCCGTAGCTGTTGCAGCTGCAGACACAACACACTATTTGTGTTGGCTGCACAACAGTGAAATTAAGTGCAGCCGAGCAGAGCCAAAAACTCGGGGGTACACAGAGGATGGGACAAAATTGAAGAACACGTGCAAGTGATTGAGAAAAAACTAATGAGCACAGAAGAAATTTGCCGGAAAAGATACATCTATGGTTGTGCGCACGTGTGTATTATTTGGATGTCTTACTTAAAAAAGCTTATTTGTGTTAAAGATTGCCGTGCTAAATCTTAGAAGTGCCATAATTTGTTAGCCCAACATTGGGTGTTGGTTGCTACAATTATATAATGATTTTAATGTTTGACCTGCACGGCATACATTTAGATTCTAGCCAAACCATATCACACTTATATGGCAAAGTGAGGGCTGGCGAACCTAGTCGTGAAACAAACTGCCCTTAACCTGCTACGTGGTCAACCGAAGATGTTACAAGGCTTAAAACGAGATAATCTTAGGCGCTAGGGAATTATGTCGTGCTAACGTTCGCCAAAACTCGGAAGTGCATCCAAAATGACATAACGAAAAATAGATAAATTCTGAAATGTGTAATACTATGGCACCAAAAAAAATATGGAAAAATTCGATGTACACATGGAGAAAAGAAAAAGCCTTCTATGAATAGTAATGTGCATGTTTGAGCACTATTTAGAGGACAAATTTATCATTTTTTTTGTGTGTATCGAATTTTGAGTTGATTTTTAGTGCGGTATCATCCGATTATTTTTAATCAATCGCTTTTTTATGTGGTTTTCTTGGGAGACCGTGGTTGCATGCTTAGCTCAATTAGGGATGGCAATGAGGTAGGTCAGGGCGGGTTGGGCAAGAACCCGCTCCCCGCTTTTTCCCCCTAGCCCGGCATTGCCGGGTGGGTGGCGCCTCTACCCCTACAGGGGATCTACAGGTGAGCGGGGACCCGCAGCACCTGGCTGGATATGGCGAGGACGGGCGAGCTCCATCGGGGCATGGGCTAGGGCGGCGCTAATTGAGGGTGGTGACGAGGCACGACAGCTACGTGATGGCTGCGACGACGGACGTTCATGAGGGACACAGGGACTTGATGGACGAAGACGAGGTGGATGGCGACAAGACGGCCGACGATGAGGTGACGAGGGGATGAGGCGGCAGGCGACGAGGGGGCTCGGCGACGCGCCGTGACGATGGGGCCCGGGTACGTCGGCCACCCCACACGCCGCTGCATGGAGATCGGAAGAAGAGGGGAAGGGAGAGGGCGAGAGGGAGAGGGGAGGGAGTGCCGGGCACCCTGCTGGCCACCCCGCACGCCGCCGCGTGGAGACCAGAGGGGAAGGGGAGGGGAGTGTCGGCCGCCCCGCGCGTCATCGTGTGGAGACCGAAGGGAGAGCGGCGCGTGCGACCGGAGAGAGAGGAAACGGGAGAGAAGGAGAGGGAGAGGGGAGGGGAGCGCCAGCCATCGGGGAGGGGTGCACCGGTGGCGGCGATGCTGAGGGATGGTGGCGGCTGTAGAGAGGAGTAGAGACCAGCCGAGAGGGACTGAGGAGTGAATTAGGATTATGTTTTATATCAAGTTGGGCTACGTGAGGCAATGAGCTATATTTTAAGGTCTAATATACCTCCTTCGGAGCCCCGGGGGTGAAATGTCTCCCCCATCCCCTCACCCGTCTAATTACAGGGCCCTGACCCCGATGCCCTGCAGGGCAAAAATTCCACCCGTCCCCGCCTCCTAGGGGACCCAGCCCCGCGGGAGAAATTGCCAACCCTAAGCTCAATATGGGGAGGTGTGAAAGGATGACTACGCTTTTGAGCAATAATAGAGATTGGATTGGACTGATTGCACATGTATGTAAAAGGCTCAATCAAAGCCAATGAAGAGCAAGCAAGGCCCAGCGTTCTCCATACGGATCTCCGCCTTCTCCTCTGGTGTCAAGTCGTTGACGATGTGGAACACCTCCCTAACCTGCTCCACTGTCATGTCTTTGATCAAGCCCGTGGCGTGCCGGCAGGTTAGATCTAGTAGGTCCTTTGCGTTCAAGTAGTTCACGGCCATAATCAAGTCAAACAACATCGTCTTGGCATGCACATGGAGTGTACACGCACGACCGATATCCATTTGCGCATCCTGCCGCATGAGGACGGCGTCATCGCTGAGCACTCGGGCACGGCCGAGCTCCACTTGAGCACAGTGTGGACACAGAGTGATCACGCGCGGCCAAACTCCACCTGTGCCTGCTGCTGCATGAGCCGTGCAAACGCAATCTTGTGCTAGCCGAGAGAGACCAAGAGCTGAGGCCTTTAAACTAGCCAAACCGAACCATCAAGAGCTGGTTTATTCTGCATGGATAGGAACGGGAGCAGAGGATGTATTCAATACTTGCATGCGCATAAAACAGTAGCCGAAGAGTTGCCGTCTTGTATTAGGAAATTCGGTGGAAATGCAGTTACGCCTTGTATATTAAGGAATGATGAAGGGAGTATTTATTTACTCTAGTGATATTTGATATGCAAAAGGCTTAAAGTTAAGCTTGGTCAACGTGTAGATTACGCTAAAGGAAGACCAGAGACACCTAGTAGATAGCCACCATGTGGAAGGATTGGAATTCAGATCCTCTGTATTAGAGGTAAGGATGAACAGTCATGTGTATTACGAGAGACTCCAAACCACATGATCAGAAAGTTCGATCAGATCGCTCGCTACTGTAGCACGCTATAGTACAGGAGAGGCCCAACAATAAATTCAGTCACCGAAGATGATCTACATCCAGAACCGCATCGATGTAATGGATTAGTGTATGAGCACTAAAACTCAAAATGATAATAAAGAATAATGAATAGAAAACGGGAGAAGAGATCCATTTTTTAACTCACAGTGACAACATTTCACCAATACTTTCTCGGGCCACTGTATATTCGAAAACTTTTTATTGCCTTACACAAGCTGAGAGATTAGAGCTGTTTGGCTTGGGGCAGCCCTCCAGGCCCAGCTGGAGGTGCAAAGCCAGGTGGGAGCAATGGACCGATTCATTTACGTGCGTCTGCGTCTACGCGTGACTCAGTGAGCGCGCGGATATACGAAACTGATTTGATGACGGGGACGAATGGACGAACCAAAAAAGAAATATTGAAAACATATTTCGTTTTTAAGTAGTAGACATAAAGATAGAGATATCAAATACTCCATCCAAGCTAAGACTAAACCGATACTTAATTTATCTTATCTTAGTTTAGTTCACGGCTGGGACTAAACCGATACTTAATTTATCTTATCTTATCTTAACTACTTAAAAAATTAATAACTTTTTGATCATCACACGATATTTTTTTTCCGTAATGCATGCATCACGTTCGGCTTCGGTACGTATTGTTCCACGCCCACGTGCACGTATTTTCATCCGAATCCCTTCTCCCCCACGCACGGAGAGTCCCAAGGTTGCGGGAGGAAAAGGTAAATGTCCGATACTGCTTCTGATCTGATCCGTTCGTGGCCAACCCAAAACCTTCAAGTTTGAGGAAAGCGAATGAACGAAATCAAACCGAAATTTGAGAAACATGACCAAACGAAATCAAGCAGCACTAGCTTTTCGCACAACAATAACTTCACAAATAATACCAAAAACTCGAACAAGTCTAACAAAACACAAAACAAGAAAGCAGAGTACCATGACGCGTGAACACGTGGGGATGAGCAGGTGGTGCCATGAGCTCCAGGCTGCCAGATCCGGCCACAAGAGCTCGAGGTCGGCTTAATCCAGAAGGTAAGAAGAGGGCGGCAGGGCGGAGAGCTCGAGGAGATAGCGAATCTGAAAGCCGGAGGAGTCGCTAGGGATGCAAGCGGGGCGGACAAGCGGGTTTTTTAGCCCGCTTATCTCACTTCTAGTTCATTTTTTCTTCTAAATTTTGTACTACCATATGGAAAATGAACTAGCAAGCAGGTTTTTATACGGGTAATGGGACTATCCACTTGCATCTCTAGAAGTCGCCACCACCATCATCTTCCTCCTTTTCTCCTGGTCGTTGCTGGCATCCTCTTCCTCACTGGCATCACCTCCATGCATGAGCTCCGAGCCACCGAGGCATCGGATTCGGCACCCTCTCCTCCCTCCAACCGCCGGATCCGCTGGCCACGAGTCCAAAGGAGCTAGATTCAACGGCGAGCAGAAGAGCGCCAGATCCAGCAGTGAGTAGAAGCCAACGATGAGAAGATGGATGAATCAGGGGCAGCGAGCTGAGGGGAATGAAGAGCAGCGATTGGGACGAGGAGGAAAGAGGACGAGTGAATAGCGATTTTCTTTTCTTTTCTCTAATCGCTCACGCGAATAATTATCGGGGGCGGCGAGATGTGGGGAATGACGAGTGGCGAGGAAAGAGGACGAGACACTCCATTCCTGTTTTTTTCTTTTCTTTAAACGTTTACACGAATAATTACCAAATGCAAAGGGAGGAAATCAAAAAGAAAATGAGGCAAAGGCCCTGACGCTGCTTATGGCTGGATATTTGGGACCCCGCAATGCAATGCCCACGAAAAAATAGCTTTATTAATTTCTCTACTTATATATCTAATCTAATCTAACCTATTTAAAAGATTCATAATTTTCCGATTGTCATCCGTGCTGATCTCTCGCTTCCATCTTTTCCTTTTTCTTTCACTTTTTTCCCCGACCGATTGATCGGTCGCTTGTCCATGTTCTCACATCCGTCATCCCTGCATATCTATGTCTATTCCTAACTAAAAAAATACTGAAGGATTCCGGGTTTTTTTTCCATCTTTTCTTTTTGCCGTATTATCGCTTCCGTTTTTTTTTCTGTCCAGGTTTCTCCATGCCGGATATTTTTATCTTCGCCTCCAGGCCAAACCCTAGCATCGCCACCATGTCGATATGTCTTCCTGTATGTTTTCTCCTTCAATTGACCGCAAATATCAATTCCTCACTCTTTCATCATTTTCCTCGTGATTTCCTTTTTTCCGTATTACCGCTTCCCGTTTTTTCCATCCAGGTTTATCCATGCCTGTTTTTTTATCTTCGACCAATCTGTTGCATGCGCACGCAGTGCGCTTCCCACTGCCACAGGCCAAACCCTAGCGTCACCACCACGTCGATGTCTTCCCGTGCATTTTCTACTTCAATTGACCGTAAAAATCGATTCCTCACTCTTCTCTCATCATTCTCCTCACGATTTCCCCTTTCAATTCGACTTTAATTGTTGGATTTAATCTCCAACACCGATGATGGCTTGCCGGCGAGCTTCCCCGACTGTTTTTATCCCGAGGTTTGTGGATTCGCTCCGATTTTGGGGAAAACGGAAAGAGGAGATCGAGTGCATCAAAAGCTCTTAACCAATTTTGGGATATCGAGAAAGCTTTGGCCGGATTTGATGGGGAGAATCGGGTCCAGCATACTGGCATGGGACTGTCTTGCGAAGGTTAAGACAATGGTAGGCTGTATGAACTGGGCTTGTGACTCCACTTGTGAGCTAGACCGAAGAAAGGTAGGCCGAGCGAAGGGAGGTAACGGACAGGGATGAGGTTGAAAAGGAAAGAAAGAATGGGCTTTAGACCTAATTCCATTAAAAAAATTCATTAACTTTTTTAATTATAATGTATAGTGAAATGCTTCAATTTACTACTTAGCTCCTAATAACCTTTGTATCACTGAAAAAACATCTTTACCCGTTGCACCCGTTGCGACGCACGGATAAAAACATCTTTACCCGTTGCACCCGTTGCGACGCACGGATATTTTTCCTAGTAAAGTAAAAATTAAATTAGGAATCCAAACGGTTACCAAGAACGCAACACATTAAATAATAGTAAATAATTAAACGTGGATACTAAATCATAACCATGCTAAGTCGTAATTAACATATGTAACGAGTGCCTTAAATCGTCTAACTATGATGATTGATCTAATTGTCGAAGGCCCAAGCGTTCTCCTTACGGATCTCTGCCTCCTCCTCCGGCGTGAAGTCATTGACGATATTGAACATCTCCCTGACCTGCTCCACCGTCATGTCTTTGATTAAGTCCGCCGCGTGCTGGCAGGTCAGATCTAGCAGGTCCTTCGCGTTTAAGTAGTTTGCGGCCAAAATCAAGTCAAACAACATCGTCGTGCCGACGTTGATGAACTCGGCGTCGAAGCTCTTGAGCTCCTCCTTGCTAGCTTTAGCGGCAGAGGTCACCGTGGAGGTGTCGGTGCCGGAGTCCTTGAGGCTGACGGCGGCGTGCTTGTTGAAGTACTCGACCACCTTGGCGAGAACGACGGCGGTGACGTTGGGGAGGGGAATCCCATTGTCGGTGCAGTCATCCTCGATCATATTGGACAACGTCTTTGATAGACTCGCCGCCGCCTCCGATAGCTCAAAACGCTCGCCGTCCGAGCTGATCAGGAGGATCATCTTTTCGCCGTTGTCGACGCTGTCAGCTGTCACTGCCATTGCTCGTCGATGGGTGGGTGGGCTAGCTTGCTCGTCGAAGCCGGAAAGCCAAGTTCTGACAGATCCAACGCTAACGGAGAACAACTTTTTTTTTCTCGATCGATGGCTTGGAAATACGTAGCTAATCGGGTGATAGTGGTTGTATTTATTGCGTGAGGTGAGGGGATCATCAACTCGGATGCGAACTTCCGAAGTGGAGTCGATCGAGTCTGTGTTGATCCGAGGCGGAATCCGACTAGTAATTAAGATGAGTTTGTTGCTTAATTTGCTCCGGTTAACATGGAATCGGAATTGGGAAATCAAGAGGCGATCAATCGTCCAGATGACCAGGCTAGCTCGATCGCTGTTGCCTTCCTTGGCATGCATCACCGGTCTGGATATATGCGTGAGGCTGTGATACTAGCACAGGATAACTCATCTTTAACAGGCAGTAAGTCTCATCTGTGTTGGGGTTGTGTCTCGTCACGAACCAAAGATCAGTGATGTGAGAAGTCATCTCTATCGGGCATTTGACCGTCACGACTAACAAATATCTCTATCGGACCAAACCTCAAGCCCGTCATCAATAGCTTTGACCAAGCAGACAAGTCAAACTAGGGTCAAAGTAGGACCCGTCGGCCCGTCACCGATAACCTCATCCGTAACGGGCTCATACTTGAGATGGTATAGTATTGGCGCCCATCACGGATGACTCACCTCAATCGGGCTTTAACATAAGCCCGTTACGGATGACTTATCTCTATCGGATTTATACCTAAGCCCGTCACAGATGAGATCATCTCAATCGGGTTTAAGTTAGAGCCTATCACGGATGAGTATTTTATCCAAAAAATAAATTTTATTTTTTTGGCTAGCCTAAAGCCTTTGCTAGCCACGCCCGCTGCAAAAAAGACACAGAAGCATATATATGTATTCCCTTTCCCAGCAACCCCATTCACAGCAATTCACAAATCAGTTAACATTCAGTGATCAAATCCTCAATCACACGTCCAATCACATATGCCACTGACATCAATTCACAAACCAAACATTAAATGATTACAATAAAATTAACAGATCCATTTACATTTGCCATTCACATCCTCCAGAGTTAAGCATCAAAATCTGCAAAACCGAGTTATAAATTGGAACAAGTTTATATGTAATTAGCATTGCATGTATATACAGAAACGGATTCTTGAACTTCTTTCAAGAATTGATACATAAATGATACATAAATCTCATGTTTTTGACAAGCAATGGAAAATGTTTCAACCATTTAGAGATGAGCTACGACGGTACTCTAAAGTTTCCTTTGGGAGATAAGATTTTGTCAAGTATGAATCGTGCTACGTCTTCTCTAATTGGTTCGAAGCTGTGATCCGGGATGTTGGAAATTTTTTCCTGCATGTGAGGTACCAAGTTAGTGTATGTATATACTTCGAACTACTTAGTACATATATATTGTATACAAAATAGAAACACGAACCTCAAGGTCCAGCAATGTTATCTTGTGCAACAAAGTCATCATGTTGTGACACGTGGAACCCACACTGGTCACCAACTTGTTGATGGACAGGGAAATCTTTCTTGTGACAGAGTTTGGGGCTGCCTTGCTTATGCCTTCCTCCTTTGGACACATATTGATCCCACACATCATTCAGTGCAGTTTCAATTCTCGACCAATCGTATTTCTCTTTAATTTCGGAGTTCTTATAAATTTTGGAGTTAAGGTAGTATATCATACTCCACTTTGGCACTAAGACCAGAATAATCCAATGGTACCTGCGTTATTAATATATTACAAGTTAAATACTAAAGCTATACGCATCGTGGAGGAGTAGATAATTAGGTTACAAACTTACTGTTGGTTATAGGCACACATAATGAAATCTTTGTCTCATCGGGCCCACAAGCAGTCGCTGATATAACCTATCATTCATCCCACATCGTGCTGTAGATTTGTCTCGTTGATTTGAGTTGTATCTAGAAAGCCTACATCGATGCGATTTCTTGCAGCATACTTCCAACAGAATCTACAAGAAATACAAAGACCCGTATAAGCATCTCATATATCGTCTTTTATTACCAACGTACTATGCAAGAATACTTACAACGAGTAGCACTTGAGGAGATTGGTGTCCACAACTCGAATCCTGTAGAGGTCAAATAGATCTGCGAAGTCTACAACAATATAGGCTTCTGGCCCAAGAAATGGTTGTGGACCGTGAAAGCCAGTTATGGAGGTTTCTCTATTCTTCCTCTTAGCGTTGGACTTCTCCATGTAGTAGCTGTGCAGCTCTTTGCAAGTAGGGCCCATATTCACTAACTCATAGTCTGCAATCAATGACATGCCTAATTGGAAGCTAATCAGAGCAAGGTTCTTAGTAGGAACTAGTGGTGCCTTGCCTAGATCTAGCTTCTTTGGAGCCAGAAGCGAGGTCTGCAGCTTTGCTTTTCCTCTCCCCCTTGCAACAAGTTTTTGGCCAGTTTTGGTGTGTGGTGGAGAAGAATGCGCCTTCCTGCTCTTTTTGATAGGTGGGGGAATGTGGGCCCTGCTGTCGACCTCCATACCATCATCCCCAAAATCTGTATCATATTGCAATTGAGTCTCTTCATCCTCTACTTGAATGGCAAGAGGGGCTGAAGGAAGAATTTGAGCAGGTATTGACAGCGGATGGGTATTTGGTGCATTTGACCTAGGAGTTATCTTTATCTCGATGAGATCCTTGGGCCATTGGATAAAAGTCCCACGTGCAGCTCCTAGGGTCAAAATTTCGTCGTTTGGTGGATGCTGCAGAGTCCAGCTGACCCAGTCTGGCTTGACCATGTCCACTTGTACTTTAACATGCCCGGCCATCAGTTGCGCCCTATGCACTCGGGTTTCGGGCGTTGGTTTGAACACAACACCCTCGGCGGCAGGGAACTTAAATGTCGGTGTCAATCCAACTACTAGGGTGCACTGTGTGGGTTCCTGCAATAGATTCAACCATGTTCTAAGAATATAATATAATATATGGATTTGTTAAGACAAGCAATGCATTGTTTGTTGGATTTAGCATTATGTGGTCGACTGCGGCAGGGACTGGTTGTTGTTCTTTCGCCGCCTCAGTTGATACACAACTGCTACGCCTTTGCGCAGGGCTCGCTTCTACTCTGGGAGTGACGACGGGGTCGGCGTGTTGTTACTGGAAGTCACCCTAATCCGGGCCTCCACCCCTGCTAACTTTTCATTGAATTCTGAGCGGAGCTCTTCTCTGAGCTGTTCCTTTAGGCGAGCATCATTCTGCGCCTTTGTCATCTTTCGCTTCTTGTACTGCCACATGTATTGGGGTAACACAACCTTCCATGGAATATTGGAGCCAACGCCCCTTGTCCGTCCACGGTGTTCTTGGGTGCCCAACGCTTTCGTGAGGATGTCGTCCTCATGTCTTTGTGAGCAAACCTCTTGTGAGGACGGTCTCTGGGCAACATATTCTTTCTGTTGTACAGTTAAGGTCGAGTTAAATCATGGCTACGATAAAAACAATTCAAACATATTCGATTTGAGAGCCTTACCATCTGATCGTACACTACTTGATCTTCTGGATTTGGGAACGTGATTGTCCTATCGCTGTTCCTAACCCCCCTTGCCCTTGCCCAACTCCTTGCCCGGTCGTCCGGGATATCACCAAATGGCGGTGGGGTGTTAGATTGTGCAGCGGCTTCATTCTCCTTCTACCACTGCTCCTACTTCCCGACATATCCACCAGTGCCAAGTCGGTGCGGGTGCAGGTTTCTAGCCTGTAGCGCCCTAGCGGCCTCACTTTTTGCCCAGGACTCAGGGGTTGACTTGGCAGCATGAAAATGCTCTCATATTCTCAGGGTTATTCACGGGTATGTGCCATATGGTGTTGGGTTGTTGGAGTTGAGGACATACTCGGTGACCAGCATTGACTTGAAGTTGTTCCATGCGATGCCCATCTTTTGGATAGCATGATACTTGAGCCCTTCCTCGGCCTCTTTAGGGTATTCGAAGCTCACCTTGAACTGCGTCCAAGCATCCTCCTTTTTGCATCTGGGACTTGCTTGATGTCGTCAACCAAGATGGTGAAGTGTCGCCTCCCTAACACCCCGCATACTGACGTGAACTTCTTGACAACCTCCCTAGGAGCAATAGGGAATCCTAGGCCGTCGACCTCTGTTATGGTCATTCGTTCCTTTGGAATCTGATTTCCGATCCTAGGGTTCCGGGTCGATGTGGTCCCACTAGTTGTCGCCGACGTTGGTTCGTCTTGCTGAGACATTTTCTAAATAACTAGGGTACAACAAAAATGTACAAACGGACATTAGTACTAAATACATACCTAAAATCAATACATTCACTAAAATACCCAAACTCCCATCACACATAAACATCACACATGAACATCACAAGAACATCTCAAATACATTCACTAAAGTACCCTAAATTCAATTAGATAACCTAAATTAACTAAAGTGCACATCTCACATATATAAAAATAAAAGGTGCCTACAAATCAACATATGTAAAAATCCATTAAATAATACCCTAAAAATCTAAGTACTATTCACTTAATTCACTAAAATAATACTCTAAAATCAATAAAATACCTATGTGTCATCTTATCTAACTAGCAAATCAATAAAATAACTAAAATCACTAAGTGTCATCACTAAAATCACCAAGTGACTAATTTACCAAGTCACTAAAATCACTAAGTGTCATCACTTAATTCCCTAAATTAATACCCTCAAATTCACACATAATATCGGCTTTTGCTAACGGTGTGGGCTCGGTGAGGAGGTTGATAGCACGGTGAAGACGGCGGCGCAGTGGCTTAGATGGCCGCGCCAGGCTCGGAGGAGGTCGAGGAGGCGGCGACCGAGCTCGGTGACGACCACGACAAGGAGGCGGGCTTGGTCGGAGATGGTCGAGGAGGCGGCGACGCCGGGCTCAGAGGAGGTCGAGGAGGCATCGACTGGGGTTAATGATGACAACGACAGCGCGGCGGGCTTGGTCGGAGATGATCGAGCAGGCGGCGGCGCCGGGCTCGGAGGTCGAGGAGGCAGCGGCCAGGGTCGGTGATGATGACGACAACGATGGCAGGCTTTGTTGAAGATGGTCAAGGAGGCGGTGGCGGCGGCGCTAGGGTTCGGCGCTGGGAGGACTTAGAAATTTTTGGAGCCCGTGCGAGTAGATCTGAGAGTGAGAGTGAAGAGCCCTAATTTAGATGTGGTCAAACCACATCCATGACACGCACAACTCATAGCCCGATTGAGATGACCTCATTCGTGACGGGATTTACTTAACGCCCATTATGGATGAGGTCATTCGTGACGGGCTTTTCTTAAAGCCCGATTGAGACAGGTTTTTTCCAATTTTTAAGTAAACAAATTTCTATTATTTTTCCTTATTACTTATTCCTCATAGTTGATCATTTGTTGACTTTCCTTATTCCTTATTCCTCATAGGGTTTTGTTTGGATTTTTCCTTATTCCTTATTCCATATTAAGTGGGAGTGGGGCTTCCTTGGTAGTTGCAGCCGTCGAACGGGCAGTGGCACGGGGCGTGCAGGCACAACACCTCGTGGCTCCGCCTTCTCCAGCAGCCAGCACTAGGTTTAGTGAGAGAATGCAAATCATTCATTACAAAGAAAATGATACAAAGTATTAAGTTACAAAGAAAATGATACAAAATCCTTCATTCATTACAAGAAATTGCAAATCAAATTAATCCAAAGTCTTAAGTTACAAGGGTATGCCTTCCGTATGATCTGAACAAGCATATGCCACATCCTCTTCGGGATCATCCTCAAGGTCGATGTGAGGTCTTACATGAAGATTCTGATTGTATTCTTCTTCATCGACAACGTTGTCAACCCCAACAATTCTTCGCTTGCCATCCCTCACGACGTGCAGCTTTTTGTTTGCAGGGTCTTTTATGCAGAAAATCTACTCGACCTACTTCGCAAGTATGAATGGTTTGTCGGTGTATCCAACCTTGGCAAGATCTACTAAAGTGAAACCTTCCTTATCGACTTTCACACCTGTGTGTATATTCACCCAACGGCACCGAAACAAAAGCACTTTGAACTTCACGTAGTTCAGCTCCACCTATCTGCTCTATGCGGCCATAGTATGTTTTCGACCCAGATTGATCCTGAAATGCATCTATACGGACTCCGCTGTTTTCCACTGTGTTTTTGTCATCTTGTTTGACCATGTAAAATGTGTATCCATTTATATCGTATCCTTGCCATGTGTCCACATCCCAACATGGTCCCATCGCCAACATCCATACTGTTTCATTTGGGCCATCGGTCGACCTTGTAATACGATTCCAAAACCATTCGTTGAAACAAGAGTTTTGTTCTCTGTTTATGCACGTATCCAATCACCCCAAGTTCTCCTGTTGGATTTTCACTAAATGCTCATCAAAGTATGGGGCAACTTCTGCCATATGTTGGAGCACAGTGAAATGGGCCAACACAAAGGAGCCTTGATCGGGCACAATTTTTTTCTTGCCTATTGTGCCAACACCGGACAACCTTCTTCATGACGAGATGCTAGAACTCCGATAAGATCGAACTCGGACATGTAATCAACAGAGAACTCAATAACCTCCTCGGTCGTGTAACCTTCAATGATGCTCCCCTCTTATTTTGCTCTATTCCGTATGTACAACTTTAGAACTCCCACGTACCTCTCGAGCGGGTACATTTCTCTTAGGAAAGTTGGGCCACATAATTTTGTTTGCTTCACAAGATGAATAGGGAGATGAATCATGATATCAAAGAAAGATAGTGGAAAATACATCTCCAAGTGACAGTGGGTATTGACAATATTGGCCTGCAATCCATCGAGATCTTCAGGATCTATAACCTTCTGACCGATTGCATTCAAGAAGGCACACAGACGCATTATCGTGTGGCGGACTTTGGGTGAAAGAATACCTCTTATAGCAACCGGTAAGAGCTGTGTGATTAGCACGTGGCAATCATGAGACTTCATTCCAACCACTTTAAGATCATCCAATGAGACATACTTGCTTATCCTTGCCGAATAACTCGAAGGAACTTTAATATCTTTCAAGCAGGATAACATTCCGATCTTCTCATCCTTTGACAGGGTGTGGCAAGATGGAGGGAGGTACACTCTTCCTATCTCTGCATCGGTTACAGGCATGAGTTCACTGTGAATATTCATCTCCTGCAGATCTGGGCATGCATTCAACCCGTCCTTCATCTTTACAGGAATATTCAGCAGTAGGCCGACCAAATTCTCACACACATTCTTTTCAACGTACATTAGATCAATGCAATGACGGACCTCAATATCTTTCCAGCAAGATAGTCGCCAAAATATGGATTTTTTTCTTCCACATGCCCTTTTCCTTGGCCTTACTATGTTTCCTTTTCTTCCCAAACCATGTCGTGGACATCATCTCTAGTCAAATCTTTCGGAGCAGTTTGAAGTTCTCTCTTACCGTTGAAAATTTTCTTCTTTCTTCTAAATGCATGACATAGCAAGAGCCACCTGCTATGACCCATGTAAACCATCTTTCATGATTTCTTCAGCCACCTACTGCGTGTATTTTCCATACAATCGGAGCAAGTCTTCTTTCCTTTTACAGTTTGTCTAGAATGATTACCAAGTGTGGCGTAGTCATTAATGGTGCAGAACAATAGAACTCGTAGCTTCAAGTTCTCTTGACCATACGCATCCCAAGTTTCCACACCTTTTGTCCAGAGAGTTTCTAGATTATCCATAACAGGCTCCAAGAACACATCAATATCATTGCCGGGTTGTTTCGGTCTTTGGATTAAAAAGCACAACATAATGTATTTCCTTTTGAAGCTCAACCATGGCGGTAGGTTATAGTTTGCAATAAGAACCAGCCAAGTGTTGTGAGAACTACTCATGTCTTCGAAAGGATTCATGTCATCCGTACACAAACATATCCTCATATTTCTGGGGTCGGCTGCGAATTCTGGGTGTTGTCGATCGATATTCCTACATTGAATCGAATCTGCAGGTTGTCTTAGCATTACCGTCGTTCCTTCTCTCTGTGGCATGCCAACGTACTAACTCCGTTTCCTTGGGGTTGGCAAAGATTCTCTTGAAACGATCAATGATAAGTAGATATCACACAACTTTCGCTGGACCACTCCGCTCTGACTTCTTTCCTTCGTCAGCACTTTTCTTTCGCTTGTATCGTGATGCCTTGCAGACAGGACAACCATCTAAGTGCACGTATTGCTTATGGTACAATATGCAGTCGTTTGGACAAGCTGGTTTCTACGGACCTCTAACCCCATGGGACACAAAACCTGCTTTGCTTCATATGTCGTCTCGGGCAATGTGTTTTCCTCAGGAAGCATGGCTTTCAATATTCTCAATAGATCTGTGGAACCCTTGTCTGTCCATCCACTACTTGCCTTCAACTTCATTAGGTCTAAAGTAGCTGATACTTTGGTTAGTTTTGCCTTACATCCATTGTATAGAGGTGTCTCCGAGTCACTGACCAACCTGGTGAACTTTATGGAATCTCTCTCGTTGTAAGCTATCGGTGATGGGTCTTTGTTTATGGCCCGACAAAGATGACAAAAGTCATATTTGAGGGGCCTAATAATATGCCCGTCACTGATAGCTGTTATCAGTGACAGGCTTGAAATACATGCATATGTACTATGTATGTACGAGTATATCTTTGTCGATATTTATTTTAGCTCGTTAGAGATGATGACGCTGTAACGGTTCGCAATCCCCAGGCATGGAAAAGACCATTACAGATAACAAGTTATGTAGTAGTGTGAGCTTCACTTGGCAAAGCTATAGCAAAGTAAGAGAGGGTGCACCACTATACTAGCGATATATGTTCTGTCAAACAATATTTATGGTGGTAAAGAAAACAACACCCTTAATTTTAGTATCTAATATTTTCGACATAAGTGTGAGAGGGAAGTAAGAAAGAACAAATGCGATAAAAGCACTTATCAAATTGTGGGATCCTATTGACGATATTTTTTGTCGGTACAATTTATACCAAAGAACCACTAGTGTTGTCCAAATTGGTGAGCCTCATATCCAACATCAACATATTGAAGAGGAAAAATGACAAAACATCTTAATTTTTAATTTAAAAACAGTAGAGTTGTCCAAATAGATTTTTTAAGAGTATACTGTACGACCGAACTCTCGAAATATCAAGATGTAGGTCCTAGAACTTGTTAATGTGTTATTTTAATCGTAAATTGCCACGATCATTGGTAACACTAGACTAAGTCCCAAGAAAAAAATCCTTTTCTGCTTTCCTTTTCTCCTTTTGTCTGTTTTTTTTTCTTTTCAGTCGGTCGGTGATGGCTCATGGCTCAGGCGACAACAGCAATGGTTGGGAGCAGCTGTTGCTAAGATCCCACAACCACCGGAGAAAGGGTCAATGAGCTCTGATGATGGATCGGTGATGGTAGCAGCGGCTGGAGGCAACGCACCTCGGGATCAAGCAGACGGCGGGATTCTTACATGCTTCGGCTTGGCGGAATATCCAGCAGCAGCAAAGAGAAAGGGAGAGCATGGGCGGATTTCACGGAAGGCGCCAATACCAGTGCAAGCCTGGGATGAGATCGTGGCGAGCTTCTAGTTGTGCGTGGCGAGATCTGGACATCGGCAGTGTTAGATCCGAGAAACATGGTCGGATTAGGTGGAGGACGGCTGGCCTCCTCGATATCTCTCCATGCCGTATGTTTCTCAAGCTCCTATATATTCCACCCTCTGCTCCTTTTCACACTGTCGTTTCCCATCCGAGCACCCGACCTCCTCCTCGTGGTGCCCCCTCATCTCTAGGCAACGCGCACGGTCACCTCTACCTTCGCTAACAACTCTTGGGTGAGGGACATTCGTGGCGCTCTCACAGTTCCTTTCATTTCTAAATTCCTAATGGTCTGGGATGCGATGTGCCCCATCCAGCTCTCTCATGGCACGGAGGATCGTCTTGTCTGATGTTGGACAAGCAACCCACACTACTCGGCTCGTTCGGCCTATCAGGCTTTCTTCCTAGGCCAGCACTACTTTGCTTGCACTGATCTGCTCTAGCAAGTTAAAGGTCCTGCCAAGTGCAAACTTTTCCTCTGTCTTGCGTTCCAGTAGTGTTGTTGGACGGCCGATCTTCTGCAAAAACGCGGCATCGATGACCACTCGGTCTGCCCCTTTTACGCCCAAGATCTTGAAACGACGAACCACATCTTCCTCGCCTGTGTGTTCGTGCATCAGGTTTGGCATCAATCTTGTCTCCCCCTGGTTAGCCTGACCTCGCTCCTTCCTGTGGCTGCTATGTTCAGGTCTGGTGGTTGTCTGTTAGGGCCTACCTGCCAGAGCATCTTTGTAAGGGTTTTGACTCTCTAGTCCTCCTGGTATCTTGGTGTTAACAATGAAATTTGGTAAGCCTCGAAGTCATCATCGGCCTAGAGTCAGTATCGGCTTCAGAGTCCTGAAATCGGCCGATGGAAGCTATCAATCGTCAACACTCGGATTCTTACCAAATTTGGTTAAGGAAATTAATCTATTAAAGGAAGCTTATCCAAAAGAGACCGAGTTCAAGGAGGATGCGGTAACAGTATATCTATTAATTAAGAAGAGTCCGTTAGTTTCCTTTTATCTTTAGGAAAGTATGTTTAGTGTCCAATAAGGACTTTATGTTTTTCCTTTTATCTTTAGGAAAGTGTGTTTAGTGTCTAATAAGGACTTTATGTTTTTCCTTTTATCTTTAGGAAGGTTTGAGTCGTGTTCGATATGGACTAGTATCTACCCATGGGTATAAATATGTACACCAGGGGTCCATGTAAATTATCTCTCAATCAATTCAACTTCGGTGCATCGCCACCTTTTACCCATTTACTTTCGACGAGTTCTTGTTTCAAGTTGGGCTGCATCGACTTTGATCTCTGACGAGGGGTAAGGCTTGTTATGGCGGCTTGCGTTATCGGGATTAGTGCTTCCATCGATTCAACACTCTAATCTTGTTCATGTAAGTCGTCGAGTTATCATATACGTTATATAATGCATCGGCAGATCTCCATCTAGGGTTTTATCGATATCGGCTAGATTACTTTGTTGGCTTAGATTATATAATGTATCCACCATCCTGAAAATCAGTCAAAGGTTTGATTGTCTAGATATTATGTTTCCTTTCATACTTAGTGCTGCAGCAGTTAAGTTTGATCTAATAAGTCGTTCTTAGAACCATAATCTCTAGCTTGCTTCTTGATTGCCAATAAGGGTTTCATCGGGGTTTTAACCGATGAGTTATCTGGATGTTGATCGGCTTACAAAGATTACTTACAAGTTGGTTTTAGCCGATGACAACAAAGGTTTCACTGTTTATCTAATCATGTGGATTTAATGACATCAAATCTCCAGCCGATGTATGCTTTAACCTTCCGATCAGTGCTTATTCAATCTATCATTACTAGCCGATTGGTTGCTACTGGATTATATTATTGTTATATTACCTTATCATCAGCCGGCTATCTTTATATCATTATTTACTCAAGTATCAAGATCTATACTGGATATCGGCTGTAATTACTATATCAGCTTGTCAACTGATCGGCTCTTTGATATTCAATTTATATATCTTGTCAGTTGCAGGATCAAACTGACTGGCACGCCCGCATCTCATCATTATTTTGGACCTGCACTGGAGCTAAGCAGATCTCCTAGGCCATCGTGTTTTTACGTCAACACTTGGTAGCTGTGGAAGGAGTGGAACTCTAGAGTTTTTGATTCCTCTCTTTCGCAAGTTTTGGTGGTTCTGAAGTCCATCCTTCAGGAAGGCTGTCTCTGGTCGTTTGCTGTGTTGCTTCATTTGGGGCCTATTGGGAGCATAGCAAGGTTCCTCTGCCACTAATTTCCCTGTACAGGAGCAATTTCTTTTCGCAGTTTTTCTCTTTTATTTTCGCAGTTTTCCTTTGTCCCTTGACAATGGCCTTTCTGGTTGTTGTGTTGTGTAACTTGAACTCGACGTACAATCTTTTTTCGCCTTCGTGAAAAAAAAATAGCCATGCATCCATAATTAATTCTTAACGCTGAAATTATATTAGCCCACCAATGCCCAATATTTCCTACCCATCACCCGGTAGGACAAGAATTTACATTCATAATCCGTATCCTATATACTTATATACGAGTGATCACCACTTAGTGTAGTTAATAGCACTTTGCTGGATTGTGGTTAAGCCACGTCACCTTAAAAAACCACAGCCATTAGATCGAATCTCTACGGCAGTACGGCATACATGTTGTATCTCTCCCTCTTCCTCTAGACAGTAAGCTAGAGCCCAATAATCTCCACTCACCACCATCATTGGATGAAGGCCCATCCGGATCCGTACCCTCCACAGGCCCATACGACAATCCCCATTCCCCACTTGCAAGGCCCAAGCAACAGAGGTGGGGATCCTTGGCAATTCTCGGTCTCCTGACCTCTTCTGCCGTTCCTAGACAGGGTGTCGATCACGCTCCCGCCGCCACCGCTCGGCTTTCCTCGCTGCGCAACAGTGCAAGTGGAAAAAAAAAATCTCTGCAGTAGTACCGCACAACGCTTCTCGTGCAATACCATGCGAACTGGTGGCACGTGTCCCATTTTCTGTTGCCACCCATGCCAGAATTTTCTTTGAGCCGAGTCAACGCCCGTGTCCCATCTCCTATTAGCTTAGACTCCACGGTGTTATGGTAGGCGTCGGCTTGGTTCAAAGAAAATTATCACACGGACGGCAACAGGAGATGGGACACGCATCATTAGTTTGCATAGTGTTGCACGAGAAGCATTGTGCAGCACTGTCGCACAGAGAATTTTTTTCATGCACAAGTGCCCCACACCACCAGGAACGCACCATGTAACCATCGCTCTCCTGATCAGGGGCGGAGGTAGGTCTAGAGCAGCTAGAGCTTGAGCCCTAGGCCTGCCTCGAAAATCTTGTTTAAATTGTGTTAAATCAACATGTAAATTTTATGAAAAGCCAACACTTCATTAGTTGAGTTCTATCTTATTCCTAGTCTTTAAAAGTTTCTATCTTAGTTCTAATCTTTAGAAGTTTCTGGCTCCGCCACTGCTCCTGCTCCTGATCTCATCCCGGCCACTACCTCCAGCAGCCAGCAGCACCTGTGGCGCTATACCACTCGCTTGGTTCACTCCTACCACTCATCCTACTCGCCTCCTCGTCAAGGTGAAACGAAACGACTGCTGTCATATTACTTATTTGTAGTCGTAATATAATATGTTGAAATCATTGTCCACCTTCACTTATCACGGAGGAAGTAAGGCTACAACCCACACAAACTTAGCTCCTCTCCATATTGTCCTGCATGAGCTTGGATTCATCTGAGTTTCCGCATGAACGAGGTTCTACATTACCCTCAGAGCTCCATATATAGGTAACACTTGAAGTAATCCCATATATTTTATTATTGATTATAGACTGCTGTAGTTTTCTACTAGGTTTATTTCCGTCCATTTGCTTCTTTGGTATGTGCGTAGTAAGTATTTGGTGATGCAAAAGTGGAAATCGACGAGGCTACTGAAGAACTATTTTTCGAAGGCCTTTGTAATTGTCCTATCTGGCCGGCCGCTACATATCGTAATCGCCACGGCACCTCGAACAATTGTTGCTGTTTTGTCTTCCTAAAATCAGAAGATGGGTCGATGAGTTGGCGCCACTATATTGGAGGACGTCTCTTGCCTATCAGCGTTATCCTCTCGCAGGCAATCATGTACTATTCTTTTTTTCTTCCCCTCACTCTTCATTGCTGATGTTGATAATAGGCAGTTCTCTTGAGTGATCTATCTTTTACCGACCACTTTTCTTCCCTAATGGCAAGGTTTATCTCATGTTTTTCTATCTGCAAATTACAAATTTCATTTGCTTTCCCCTCATGAGAATTCAGTTGTTCTTTTCCTATTAAGAAGGTGATTTCTGAAATTTTGGAGTCTGCAACCTATTCTCTCTTTTTTCAATTTGTCCACCGTAATATTAGTCCAGTGATATATTTCAATGTAATCGAAGGATGTAATCCGATCAACTGATTTGATCAAACACAAAACACAAGTACCGCCGTCACCATCTGCAGTGATGTTTAGGAATTTAATTATCCCATATTCAAAACGTTTACTAGCATTCTTCTTGATCTCAGATTTTTCAACCTCCATCTGGCAAGTTTAATTATTGATATTATTTGTCCGTGCGTTACAACCGGTGAAAAAAAATCCAATAATAATATACGCATAACCATGTTTTGTATGGAACATTGTATCTAAGATAATCATAAGGAAAATTGGAACATTTTCAATGTAATAGTCCAACCTTACGATGGCAACCTTACCTTATGCTTGCTTTACCCAAAATAATTGGATTATTCATATGGCAACATGCATATAATCTAAATACTCTTTCAATCTCAATTTTGCAACCAATAATATGATCAATCAAATCCCACACTACCTCACATGGTCAAGTCTACACAAAATAGAGTCACCGGCGCACTATTCTCTAAATAACAATTAAAAATATGTTTATTTTTTAATATTATTTCCATATAATATGATACAAACGTTAGGAATCTTTTTTCTTGGAATCTGAGTGTGTTTTTTTGAAATCGGACATTTTTTTCGCATTGCACGGTGCCGAACCATATTTTTTATAAATGCTGTTTTTTTTCTCACGTTGAGTTGGACGATTTTTCGGAGCGGTTCTTTTTATAAATGGTGGTTTTTTTCTCGTGTTGAGTTAGACGGTTTTCTCTAACCTTCTTTTAGAAATGGTGGTTTTTTCTCGTGTTTTTTCGATCCGTTTTTTTCTTGCGAGTAACCTTTTTTTCTCGCACATTTTTTTGCTTTTTTACGGAAGATGGAAACATTATTTTCCCGCGCCTTTTTTCTGATTTTTTTTCTCGCGCAGATTTTTTGCTTTTTTTTCTCGCGCCTTTTTTGGAAACTGTTTTTTTCCTCGCACAATTTTTGCGTGTTTTTCTGATTTTTTTCTCGCACGGCTATTTTTCTTTTTTTCTTGCGCGTTTTTCGGAAAATGTTTTCTTCTCACACATTTTTTTCTTTTTTAACGAAAACTTTTTAGTATATAAGAAGAGGTAGAGATAGAGATAGAGAATAGATAGAGATCTGTTAAGTTAATGGATGTTGCTCTCATTAAATCATGTTTATGCTACATATCGGTTTCTACCTTGAATGATACATATGAATCATGCATTTTGTTTCCGAATGATATTTTTTTTACACCATACATAAATTTGTATGTTTGCAACTAAATCTAACATAAATACCTCGCAGTAACGCGCATCTAGTTGTAATGTATTCACAAAACGACACAAACCCTATTCTGCTATTCACAAGGCAAGCACCTTGTACCATGGACCATGGACCTTCTCTGATATCGCTGCCATCTTTATCAGCATCTCCCCGGCCTTGACAACCCTGTCGGCGAGCTTCGCCGCGCCGAGGCGTCGCAGCGGCGCTTCGGCCAGCTTCTTGCCCTTGGCGCCACCGCCGCCGAGGACGACGCCGCGGAATGCGCAGTAGACCGCCCGGGACACCTTGCCGAAGACGATGTCGCCGGCCTGGAGGCTCTTGAGAAGCATCTTGGTTGCTAACTCCGTCGTGGCTTTAATCTGTTTCTCCGGCAGAGACCCAGCCGAGGCTAGAGAGCTCGTCATCGCCTCCACGATCTCCTTCGTTGAAGCGTCAGGGTTGCTGTCGAGGAGCTTCACGAGAGCGTTATAGAGATCTGACATGGTACTTTCTACCTCCGGAGGAGCGATCTTCGACATCAGAACTTGATGCAGGACAAGCATGCTGGAAAAAGATAGACATGGTAAATTGATTTCAGTTATCACATAGACATGGTAAATTGCTTTCAGTTATCACATATATCAAGTAAAAATAAGTTGTTCTAAACCGACCAATTTACTCTCTCCTGTCTCGTGTGACACGTCCTAATTCAATGAATCTAGATAGTCTGTCCAAATTTATAATATTAGAATATTTCACATCCACCTAAAATCCTTTATATTTTGGAACAGATGGAATAGTTCAGAAGTACATGAATCTATAATATTTACCTCGTCGCGATCACTATCAGCTTCTGAAACTGGTCTTGCACAGCCCTCAATCTCAGCAGATTAATTTGGAAGGTCTCAGGGGTTGACTGCATGTTCAGGCCCTCCATATTGCTGATAAGTTGTAACAAGCCAACCCTTGTCAGCTTGTCAATCTCCTCACCCAGACCACAACTGCTAGCTGCGGACGAAGAAGCCTGCCCCACTGGAGCACCGTGACCAGCTCGAAGTACCGGAACAACGCGTTGAGCCTGCCAAGGAGGGTTAAAATATTTATGTGAAAAACTTAGAGCGCTGTCTATGCTAATACAAGTGTAAAATAGTTGTGATCATCGAAACTTACATGATATTCTGCTGGCAGAGCTTGGAGACAGTCCAAATGTGAGCTCCACTCTTGTTCCACAATGCTCTTCGTTGCTGAAACCCACTGCCTGGTTATTGGGAGAGACATTGATGCATCAGCAGGAGGTCCATAGCGATCCGCGAAAACCTTGTGCAGGTACTCCACTCCGGCAGAGCCTTTTATAATTGGTTGCATGAGCTGGATGCGAGCCTTACTAACTTCAGTTTGCAGTTGCTGTTAATCACAGAAAATGTTAGGAAAACACAGCGCAAAGTAAGTGCAATTTATGTCAGGACTCAGGGACTAATTCAAGGTGTTAACAAGGAACAAACCTTTATTTCTTCGAGAGTAAAACGCAGGCCCTTGATCACTGCAATGACAAAGGAGCTGATGCCATTGTCGTCAACTTCAGAACTTGCAGCCAGTTCGTTTAATAATTTCTCATGACCTCTCTTCATGGCATCCTCCTTTGCAGGAGCAGATAGTTTCCTGACCATATCCAGGGAGTACTGCAAAATCTGCCCCAGAAATCGCGTGTCCTGGGAGCCTGACTCAAGCACCTTTCATCATCGAAAAAAAGAACAACATTATTTCAAAATATACTGGGTTTAATTAACAAAAGAAAATTTATAATTAATTTGTTTTGTCAAGGTCACCGAGTCCTTACCTGAGACAAAATTTCGAGGTCAATGTTATCAAGAATTTCCTCCTTCAACTCCTTGGAAGCCAACTCATGTAATGAATCCCTGACTTCCTTTACGAGGTTAATTAATTGGCTATAATCTGGTTTTTCCCCTCTCATCGACTCAGTAACCAGATCCCAAAAGGCTTTCTCCATCGTTGCTTTCACTTTGGCCTGAAAGTCCTTCTCCGCGGAATTGACGTTATCAGAGTTGCCAGCAAAAGGAACATCGTCCTCATGAAGCATCTCATTGACCATTTGCTCATTTTCCGTCGGCGATTTCATCTGAGATGTACTGCTTGACGATGAAGAAGAAGATCCAGGCAAAGATTGGGCAGTGAAACTTGATCCTTCCACAGTAGGATTGGGAGTAGGGGTTGGCGATTGTCCAGACGAACTAATGCTCAAAGGAGTATTGTTTCCGTTCTCCTTCGCTTCAAAGAACTTTGACCTTGTATCCGAAAGAGCAGAGTTCATCCGCTCGATGCCTGCATCGCCACTCAGGTGCTGAACCTTCTCTCTTAACAGCTTCTGGTCATCAGTAACCTGTTTCTGAATTGCCCTCATATCATGAGAAAGGTTATGTGATTGCCCATCTGACGTTAACTTGCATGTTTGCATCATTGATAGCTCAAGCTTGCATGCAGCCCTGACAAGATCTCCTTCCAATGATTTTGCATCCTTTAGTTTCCACACCACAAAGCGGTAAAGGTAAGCGCACCATGCTTCATCAAAATCAGCCAACTGAGTCCTGAATTTTCTCTGACCGGCAGCATCATCAGTTGATTGCGTCGAGGCACCTCCTGGTCTGTCAATTACCACTGTCTTAACCAATAGCTCAAACTCCTTGACAAAGTTTTCTGCTGACTCCATAAGTAGTTTCTCCTTCTCCCCTTGTCCACTTAATACAGCATCTGGATGAGCCAGTATCATATAGGAACAGAGGACTACCCTCAGTGAGTATCTAGACAGTCTGCTTGTCTCAGAAACTTTCGCTGGCTTTTTTGCCGCTACGCTCGATCGGCTAGGAGGTGGCTTCCTCTTTGAAGATCTAAGGCGTTTCAGAAGCTGATCGATATTCTCGACTGATGATGATGAACCAGTTGACTGAGAAAGAAGCAAAAGTTTCTCGAACCGGTTAAGCACTGCCTTGGTGGTCTCAAGAGTCGTTGGAGATTCCATCAACATAGCTAATTTTTCAAATGGCATCGATTTGACAGACATCTCATTGATTTCCAAGGCGTCATAAGCTTGAACCAGTGCATATGTTGTCTTGTTAGATTTCAAAAATCTTTTCCAGCATCTGAAGTACAACAAAAATGAAACAAACAATGCCCGATCAGTTAAGAAACTTCCACATGTGCAAATGCAACAAAAACAATATTCCAAGAAATCAACTGTGTGACACCATACCTTGCCAGCTTTGTTGAAAGAAATTCTGCATCGACGTCGACGAACTCGCCGTCGAAGCTCTTGAGCTCCTCCTCCTTGGTCACCATGGAGCTATCGGTGCCGGAGGCCTTGAGGCTGACAGCGCCGTGTTTCTTGAAGTACTCGACCACCTTGTTGGCGCAGTCATCCCCGATCAAGTTGGACAGCGTCTTTGACAGACTCGCCGCCACCTCCGACAGCTCAAAACGCTCGCCGTCGGAGCTGATCAGGAGGACCAACTTTTCGACGTTGTCGACGCTGTCTGCTGTCACTGCCATTGCTCGTCGCTAGCTTGCTCGTCGAAGCCTGAAAGCCAAGTTCTGATAGATCCAACACTAACGGAACACAAGAAAACAATTTTCTCGATCGATGGCTTGGAAAATACATAGCTAATCTGGTGATAGTGTGATTGTATTTATTGCGTGACGCGAGAAGATCATCAACTCGGATCCAAACTTCCGAACTCGATTCGGTCTCTGTAAACTGACTAGTAATTAGGTCTAGTTTGTTGCTTAATTTGCTCCCGATAAATTGGTATCGGAATCGGGAAATCAAGAGGCGATCGGTCGTCCAGACGACCAGGGTAGCTCGATCATTTGCCTTCCTCGGCATGCATCACCGGTCTGGATATATGTGTGAGGCTGCGAGGAGCGGAGCTTTAGCAAAGTAGACAGGGTGCACCACTAAACCAGCGATATATGTTGTGTCAAACAACATTACGATGGTAAACAAAACAACAACCATTAATTTTAGGAAAAATTTGCAATAGAACACTCAAAATTTGCGCTCTTTGCTGTAGAACACCGCAAGAATGTGTTTTTGCTGGAGGGCACCATAAAAATATGGTAATTATCTATTGGACACTGGTGATATTATTTTATTATATCTAGACGAAATGAAGCGAGAAACATTTGTTTTAGATAGGTTTGCCCATGGGCCATGCGTCAATGTCACATCTCTCTTTCTCTATTCTTCTTCTTCCTACCGTTGTCTTCTTTCTCACGGGAGGAGGTAGGCCAGGTGTTTGGGCACCCGTCAGCAGAGGAGGAATGATGGCGGCAGCACCGACAGAGTTCGTCACGGCAGCGGTGACTTCATCAAGTGGGAAATGGGCCGCAGCGGCGGTCGCGTCGATGGTAGAAAAAACAGTGCCATTGGTGGAGCGGGCGATAGTGGGAAGCGGCGACAAACCGAGCAGCATTGGGTAGTGGCGGTCACATCGACTGCGGATCTACGGGCGGTGCAAGCAGATCCGGCGGCAACGGAGGTTCAGAAGAGGCTTGGTGTTGGTATTTGATACGATCACAGATAAATCCGCAAGTGCACGAATATTGTTGTAGCACTTCCCCTTAGAGCGATCCAAGGGTATCGAACACGAGGAACGTGTGTGTACAATATACGATCATGATTCGATCAAGGATAACAACTAATTGAGGTCTTGGCTAGAGAGGACTCCAATGGACTTAACTAGTTGATTTAAGTTAAAACTTCCCTGGTCTGTCAGGCTGAGTCCGGCCTTAAGATATATGATGTACCCAAACGTGGTGGGATGTGTGGACCCCTGTTTTTATACACTGGAAACCCCATGTATTTACAATATCATTCCCTGTATAAGTAGATAATATCAT
Source organism: Oryza punctata (assembly GCA_000573905.2). NCBI lineage: Eukaryota > Viridiplantae > Streptophyta > Magnoliopsida > Poales > Poaceae > Oryza > Oryza punctata. Next base: position 18,374,510 of record CM002495.2, on the reverse strand, counting down.
TCCCTGTATAAGTATATGGTACGCACATGGTAAAATATCATATCACAAAGCTAACATCATTATATAGGTTTTACAATACATTAATAATACAAGGGTTGCTCAAGTGAGACTCAAATAGACCAAGCATGGTTATTTACAATACCAAATATCTAAAAAAGTAGATAAGGTAGCGGAAGCGAAGCAGTGGCGGTCCATCTTATTCCACAAGCAGCGATCGGTGAACCTAGGTCCCTACTCCACCATCTTCGGGACCTCTTCATCAATGTAGCACCCGTACGGGTCAGCTCCAAGTTCTTCTTCTAAAAGATTTAATTAACCAAGAGTGAATACCAACCGTACTCAGCAAGTCACCACTACAGAATGCATTTAGTGCACACAAGGGTTCAATGATGACTTAGTTCATTTGCATAAAGCTAGAGTTCACGATTCATTTCACAAACCTATGACTTAGCAGTTCTAACTGAAAAAATGTTAAGTTTAAGTTGTCGTTTATTATCGAGGGTTCATCCACCTTCGCTAAGCCTCGCTTGGTCCGGTTTACTTCGCATTAAGTTTTATACCATCTTCACCATTTTGACCTTCCCACACATCGGGCAAGGTCACACCTCCCAAACCTATTCTAAGCAAGATTAAAACTTATGAGACTAGTAAAGAGTAGTACAAGTCCCGGCGCTCAATTAACCGTGAGCACGGCTATTCGAATAGATTGGTTTACTCATACTGCAGTGGATGTACGCTTTCAATCCTGCACTTCGTGATGCACCCAACACATGAGACTTGTCACGACATGGTTTTTCGGTTCCCCTTGCATTGAGGCACCCGCTCCAAGGACTATGGATCCCCATTGCACCCCGGCACACCAACCCTACCTCGAGCCGACAGTGAGGGGAGTCCTGGCACTCCCGGGGTATTCAGGCGTTATAGTTAGGGTGCATTTTAGGTTTCTCACGTTATCAAACATCAAAACACTTCATCATACGTCAACATTGTTCACATACAGAACCACCATGACTAGGGTGCCGCCCCACTTAGGGTACCTAATCCACCATTTCTAACGCACTTGAGAAATGTGGCCGTACTCTGTTCATCTTGACTCGGTCCTTAACTGACTAGGGTCGGTGGCTTGCCGTTCCATAGAACCATCCATATTCTATTTGTGTCGCCCTAGTCAAAAATATTTTGTTTTATTAAGTTTTTGGGTTTTCACAAAGGTTTTTGTGAGTGGCGCTCATGTGTCCACCCATCTTCCGACAATCACTTCCATCGAGTGATTGCCACAACCACATCCATCTTATCAGCATGGATTGCATATCCATCTATACAAACAATGCTAAACAGTGTCGATAATTGATCACGCATAAATAATAGACTCAGACAATCAAGGAATATAGATAACAAATTTAAGGATGGCTCACAAACAAGTTTAGATACGCATTTTATAATTAGCATGCAATTTTATTTGTAATCAACACATTTATAAAAGATAGGATCAACAAGTTCAAGGGGGGAGTGTAGTGACTTGCCTTGCTTTAGGTTCCTAAATCTTTGAGATATCCGTGTCCGTTGAATTTCCGAATCCACTACGCGACGATAAAAAAGAATCACACAAAACCCTACAAAGAAAGTACTATTTATTACAAACCAGTAGTACCATTTGATAAAACTCGATTTTTGAAAAATTTTGTAGTTGAATGGAGTCAATAGGAGTTACGATTTGCAAGATATGAATTCCCAAAGTTTAAATGAATTTGGAATAAAAAGGATTTTTTTATTGGAAAAGAATATTTCGGAGGAATATTCCTTATGGGGTCCACTATCAGCGGCTGAGAGAGACTGGTAAATGGTAGACCTGGTCTACCGAGCGCGCGACGTGGTGAGGTGGTGGACCGGGCTCACGGTCCACGGCTGGTGCGTGTGGGACCTGGTGGCTAGTGGCTTGGCGTACATGGACCTAGTGCATACACGGGTGCACCGTACCGGGGGTGGACAAGGTCCATAGGCCAAACCTGGCAATGGAGGTCCACACGTCAATGACTCCGAGATGGTGGACCGAGTGCGCGGTTGGCTGGGAAGAGTAGGTCCCACATGTAAGTGTTGACGATGAAATTTGATAAGCATGTGAATCAGAAACGAAGTCCAATTCGAAGCGGAATTGAATATATACGGAATTCTCGGAAACAGAGTGTGCATCGGCTGGAAGACCGTATCAGCTGGAGTTGAGTTTGATATGGGTAGCTGATATGGCCGATATTAGTTGTATAATCAATATCAGGTTCAAGGAAGAGTCTGGGATGATGTTGCCAGACAAGGATAGAGTCCAGGATTGGCAATTGTACCTATTAATTAGGATTATCTGTAATTTCCTTAGAGATATTTTCGGTAAGAGCCCGCCTAAGGGACTTGTTTGCTAGTTGGATTTTTATTAGGACAATACGAGTCGTGTCCATAACGGACAAGTTTGTACTTTTGGGTATAAATATAAACATGAGGTCTTATGAATAAAGACAACAACAATTCAATCAATCTTGGTGCATCGCCACCCTTTTACTTTTACTTTAACTTTCAACGAGTTCTTGCTTTTGAGTCGAGCTGCATCAGGTTTGATCTTTGGCGAAAAGGTAAAACTTGTTATGGCGGTTTGCATTATCGGAATTAGTGCTTACATCTTTATGACACTCTAATTCTATCTTGTGAATCTCCGAGTTATCATATACATTATATAATCTATATTGATAATGCCATCTACTTGTATCGGCCACTATCTGTCTAAAGTTTTGTCGATAATGGCTAGACTGACTTGTTGGTTTAGAGATATAATGTATCCACCATCCTGAAAAGGCAACCATCAGCTTGATTGTCTAGATATTATGCTTCTTTTCATACTTAATGTTGCATCAGTTAAATTTGATCTATTAAGTCCTGCATAGAATCATAATCTCTAGCCTGCTTTATGGTTGTTAATAAGGATAGTATCGGGGTTTCAGCCGATCTTACCTGATATAATTGTTTTACATAGTTTCTTGCTTTGTTTTATATACTATATCTACTCTTTATATTAGGATCTAATCTAATACAAATTATCAATCTGATTGATAATAGTTACATATATTTGTTGTAAGAGAATATCCTAGTATAAAGTTGTATCAGAGCTATAGCCGATACATGCTTAAATCTGGACATCGGCTATGATATGAGTATATATAATTGTTATTTCGTGTTATTTTAGACTTGGGCAATTTATACTGTCTCGGTTAAGCCCAATCTATCCCAAAATTGCTGATTTGTAAAGTAATATTGATTTATAGATTATGTGATATTGATATTTTCAGCTGATGTACCAAGTTTAGGGTTAGTTCGACATCGGATATGCCTTGCAGCCGATTCATGCTATAGTGTATCGGCTAGGTTAGATCATGATATGTCATCGACTTCCTGGCCGATCGATTATCGTTTACTAATAGAATTTGCATATTTCACCTTGTTGATTGCAGGATCAAATCAACTGGCACGCCTTTGAACCCGAAAACAAGTTTTGGATCTAAAGCAAATTTCTCAGGCCAGTGTGTGTTTTTTGCATCAACACGCTTTTGGCATGCCCGGTGGGACCTCTTCCGTCATCATGGCGCCCAATATTACTGAAGTCACGGAAGATAATGTTCTACCAATCACGATCGAACAATTGAACGAGGAGCAGAGGGAAGAGATGAAGAAATTGCTGGATCAACTCCAAAGTCAATACCTTCACTCGTTCGTGGTGACTCGTCAAGGCACAATAATCCAGAAAACCACAGTGAAGTTGCCGCCGATCGTGAAGACGGAGCCAAGTACATCCGTAACAAGCGATGATAAAGGCAAAGAGGCTAAGGCCGAATCAAGCGACGAAGAGCTCCACACGTTACAAGATCGTATTGATTCGGCAGTCCATCATGCCCTCATTAATCAATTCGGTGTACTCATGAATACATTAACGAATATGATCAAGACAGTGGTGGATGGTACTATAGCCGACGAAAAAGCAAAAGGGCCCATATATCTTCCAAGAGACACTTTTCCAGGTTATAGGACTGTTGATGATAAAATTTGGCAAGCAATCTGATATACATAAATTGGAAACAAGATCCAATCCGAAGCGGATTCGAAGATATGCAGAAATCTCAGAAACAGAGTGCGCATCAGCTGGAGTCCGTATCGACTGGAAACTGAGTCCGATTAGGACAGCCGATGGAGCCGATATCGCATGCGAAGTCAATATCGGATTCAACAAAGAACTTACGATGGTATTGCCGGGCAAGGATAGAGTCCAAGATTGGCAATTGTACCTATTAATTAGGGATATATGTAATTTCCTTATAGATTATTGTCGGTAAGAGTCCGCCTAAGGGACTTGTTCGCTAGTTGGATTTGTATTAGGTTAATATGAGTCGTGTCCGTGATGGACAATGTTTGTATTATCGGGTATAAATATAGACCCGAGGTTTTGTAAAGAAAACAACACACGTTCAATCAATCTCGGCGCATCGCCAACCTTTTATTTTCTACTTTCAACAAGTTCATGCTTTCGAGTCGTGCTGCATCAGTTTGATCTTCGACGATAAGGTAGGTCTTATTATGGCGGTTTGCATCATCGGAACTAGTGCTTACATCTTTATGACACTCTAGTTCTATTTTGTGAATCTCCGAGTTATCATATACGTTATATAATTTAGATTGACAATGCTATTTATCAATATCAGCCGATCTCTATCTAGGGTTTTGATAGTAGCAGATAGATTGTCTTGTTGGTTTAAATTATATAATGTATCTATCATCCCGAAAAGGCAACCATCGGCTTGATTGTCTAGATATCATACTTCTTTTCATACTTAGTGCTGCATCAGTTAAGTTTGATCTACTAAGTCGTGTTACGAATTATGATCTCTAGCCTGTTTTATGGTTGTTAATAAGGATAGTATCGGGGTTTCAGTCGATCTTATCTGGTATAGATGTTTTACATAGTTTCTTGCTTTGTTTAATATGCTATATCTGCCCCTTATATTAGGATCTAATCTAATATAAATATATTGGACTTATTATCAATCTAATTGATATTAGTTGAATATATTTGTTGCAAGAGAATATCCTAGTATAAAGTTGTATCGGAGCTATAGCCGATACATGCTTAAATCTAGACTTCGGCTATAACATGAGTATATATAATCGTTATTTCATGTTATTTAAGACTTGGGCAATTTATACTATCTCGGTTCAGTCCGATCTATCCCAATTGCTTATTTCTAAAGTAATATTGATATATTGATTATATAACACTGATCTTTTCAGCCGATGTACTAGTTTTAGGGTTAGCATGCAATTGATAAATATCTTACAGCCGATTCATGCTTTACTGCATCGGCTAGGTTACAACACGATATGAAATCGACTAACTCGCCGATGGACTATCGTTTACTAATATTTTGCATATTTCTTCTTGTTGATTGCAGGATCAAATCAACTGGCACGCCCTCGAACCTAAAGAATTAATTTTGGACCTACACTAGAGTAAAGCAAATCTCTCAGGCCGGTGTGTGTTTTTTGCATCAACACGCTTTTGGCACGCCTGGTGGGACCTTGTTTCATCACGACGCCCAACATCACTAAAGTTTCAGAAGATAACATCCTGTCGATCATGATCGAGCAATTGAACGAACAGCAGAAGGAAGAGATGAAGAAGCTGATGGACCAACTCCAAAACCAGTATCTGCATTCGTTCACGGTAATCCGACAGGGCACAGTCATACAGAGAACTAAAGTTGAGTTACCGCCGATCGTGAAACCAGATCCAAGTACGTCTGGAACTACCGAGGATAAAAGCAAGGAGATCAAAGCCGAGTCAACAGATGAAGAACTTCACACATTACAAGATCGCATCGATTCAGCAGTACATCATGCTCTCATCAATCAATCCGGAGTGGTTGTGAACACTTTGACAAACATGATCAAGTCAGTAGTCGATGGAACTATAGCCGAGGAAAAGGCGAAAGGACCAGTATACCTACCAGGCGATACGTTTCCAGGCTACAGGACCGTGAGGACAGAAATTGGCGGGAAACAACAGACATTTCAAACCCAGGCCCCATCGGCTCCACTGTCTAGTACAAATATTCCAGCAATAATGACGAGACAACAGCCGATCACTGGGGGGCAAGCTTCAAATCAGCTAAGACCAGAACAACTGATGACTATACTCAACCCAAAACCACTAGTTCTTGATATTTCATATCAAATTCCTTCAGTTCCACAGCAGCCGATTGGAATTACTCAGCCGATAAGCCAACAGTATAGCACAAAGCAACACCCTTATGTATCATCTCAAGGAATATCGGTCAACCTCAATCATCACTATCAGCCTCATTCTCCACGGCCCTAACCGATCCAGTACGGCCAGTATGACCAGATTCAACAACAGTATGCTAGAGCAACACCACAGCAGCCATGGGCCGATATGATTGCTGATGTCATGAGGGAACAGTTTGGACTCAAGCCTAAGGATAATGGCAACATGTATTGGCATCCATATTCAGAGTACTTTGATCGGGTAAATTAATGTTATCTCCACAACAAGCTGTCTTCGAGAAACCTGAAGGAACTGATCATTGGCATCTCAAGCCGTTGTATGTCAAGTGATTTGTCAATGGGAAGCCGATGTCAAAGATGTTGGTCGATGGAGGAGCAGCTGTTAATCTAATGCCATATTCAACCATCATAAAACTTGGGAAGAGCTCAGAAGATTTTATCAAGACCAACATGATTTTAAAAGATTTTGGCGGGAATCCATCTGAGACCAAGAGAGTTTTGAATGTGGAGCTTACCATCGGCAGTAAAACGATTCCTACCACAATTTTTGTTATTGATGGGAAGGGTTCCTACAGTCTGTTGCTGGGAAGAGATTGGATCCATGCTAATTGTTGTGTTCAATAAACTATGCATCAAAGCCTGATTCAATGGCAAGGGGACCAAATTGAAATCGTGGCAGCCGACAGGTCAGTCAATGTAGCTAGTGCCGATTTATCTGTTTGGGAGATGGAAGGAATTGATTGTTTATCTGGAAAAGTTTGGCAAGGAGATTACTTAAAAGATTCTGACTATGATATACAGCCAACAGGAGATGGAGAGCCCCAATTGTTATTTTGAGGGCGCCGTGGAGGGTTCCAATTTCTATACAAAGGATACTGTAGATGATCTCGACGGCAAGCTGGGACAAGGGTTTATGATGCTAATTTCATTAGACCATGCCGATATGCTGAGTGGATTTCAAATATAGTACGAGTGATCAAGAAAAATGGTAAGCTCAGGGTTTGTATTGATTTTCGGGATTTAAACAAAGCTACACCAAAAGATGAATACCCAATGCCGATTGCCGATCAACTGGTTGATGCAGCATCTGGGCATAAAATTATCAGCTTCATGGATGGCAATGCGGGTTACAATCAGATTTTTATGGCTGAGGAAGACATTCACAAAACTGCTTTTAGATGTCCTGGTGCAATCGGCTTGTATGAGTGGGTTGTCATGACTTTTGGTCTGCGAAGTGCTGGTGCTACATATCAAAGAGCAATGAATTATATCTTTCATGATCTTATCGGCTTGTTGGTAGAAATTTATATTGATGATGTGGTGGTCAAGTCTAAGGAAATTGATGAACATATAGCCGATTTTAGACAAGTACTAGAAAGAGCAAGGAAATATGGGTTGAAGATGAATCCAACTAAGTGTGCTTTTGGTGTATCGGCTGGACAGTTCCTTGGATTTTTGGTACATGAGCGAGGGATTGAGATACCTCAGAGGAGTATTGAAGCAATTAAGGATATAAAACCTCCAGCAGATAAGACTAAGTTGCAATCTTTGATCGGCAAAATTAATTTTGTTTGGCGTTTCATATCAAACTTGTCTGGCCGAATAGAACCATTTACACCATTGCTAAGTTTGAAGGCTGATCAAGAGTTTGTCTGGGGAGAGAAACAGCAAAAGGCCTTAGATGAAATCAAGGAATATTTGAGTACTCCTCCAGTTCTTATACCACCATAGAAAGGGCTTCCTTTTAACCTATATTTGTCAGCCAATCAGAATTCTATCGGCTCAGTTTTAATCCAATAGGTTGAAGGTAAAGAAAGAGTTATATTTTATCTGAGTAGAAGACTTTTGGATGCTGAAACAAGGTATTCACCTCTGAAGAAATTATGTTTGTGCTTATATTTTTCTTGTACAAAATTAAGGCATTATTTGTTTTCCAATGAGTGCACAATAGTGTGTAAGGCCGATGTAGTACGATACATGCTATCGGCTCCAGTGTTGAAGGGACGAATTGGAAAGTGGAATTTTGCTTTATTAGAGTTTGATTTAAGGTACAATCGGCTAAGGCAGTTAAGGGGCAGGCGATAGCCGATATCATTGTTGAACACATGGATACTACTATTGATCATGTTGATATTATGCCATGGAATTTATTTTTTGATGGATCGGTTTGCACTCATGGATGTGGTATCGGCTTGGTGATCATATCGCCTAGGGGGCAAGTTTTCAGTTTGATTTAACTATCAAGCCTTACTCTACAAATAATCAAGCTGAATATGAAGCTGTTCTAAAAGGATTGCAATTATTGAGAGAGGTTGAAGCTGATGCTGTTGAAATTATGGGTGATTCATTATTAGTGATCAGTCAGTTCTCTGGGGAATATGAGTGCAAGAATGATGTTTTGATGGTCTACAATAAGAAGTGTCAACAATTGATGAAGAATTTCAAGATAGTTACTTTGAAGCATATCCCTAGGGAGCAAAATGTTGAAGCTAATGATTTAGCTCAAGGTGCATCAGGCTACAAGCCGATGTTGCAAGGAATTGAAATAGAAGTTGCATGTCTACCAGCCGATGATTGGAGGTTTGATATATTTGAGTATTTGAAGAACCCTTCTAAATCGGTTTCCAGGAAATTAAGATATAAAGCCCTCAAATATGTTCTATTGGATGACACATTATACTATCGGATGATTGAGGGAATTCTTTTGAGATGTTTAAGTCTCGAGGAAGCAAAGGTAGTCATGTGTGAGGTGCATGAAGGCTTATGTGGAACTCATCAATCGGCTCATAAGATGAGGTGGCTGATTAGGAGAGTTGGATATTTTTGGCCGACAATGCTGGGAGATTGTTTCAGATATTATAAGGGATGCCAAGATTGCTAGAAATTTGGAGCTATTCAGAGAGCACCAGCATCGGCTATGAATCCTATTATCAAGCCATGGTCGTTTAGAGGTTGGGGTATTGATATGATCGGCCAGATTAATCCACCATCGAGCAAAGGACATAAATTCATATTAGTTGCTACTGATTATTTTACCAAGTGGGTTGAGGCGATTCCTTTGAAGAAAGTTGATAGTAAAGATGCCATTGAATTTGTTAAGGAGCATATTATATACCGGTTTGGTATGCCACAGACAATCACAACTGATCAAGGTTCAATTTTTGTGTCCGATGAGTTTGTTCAGTTTGCTGACAGCATGGGGATTAAATTGTTAAATTCTTCACCGTACTATGCACAAGCTAATGGGCAAGCTGAGGCGTCTAACAAGAGTTTGATTAAGTTAGTCAAAAGGAAGATTGTAGAATATCCCAAAAAGTGGCATACTATATTGAAAGAGGCATTATGGTCCTATCCGATGGCTTGTCATGGTGCAATTCAAGTACCTCCATATCAGCTGGTTTATGGGCATGAGGTTGTATTACCATGGGAAACCAACATCGGCTCCAGAAGGATTTCTTTACAAGATGAGTTGACAGTCGACGATTATCATAATTTGATGGTTGATGAGTTAGAAGATTTGGTTCAATCTAGATTGCGAGCTCTTGAGAAGGTTAGAAATGATAAAGAAAGAGTTGCCAGACATTATAATAAAAAAGTTGTGCCAAAGTCTTTTGAGAAGGACGAACTTGTTTGGAAGTTGGTATTGTCGATAGGAGTAAGAGATAACAAATTTGGGAAGTGGTCACCGAATTGGGAACGATCTTTTCGGATTCATAAATGCGTTTCAAAAGGGGCTTATATGTTAAAAGGACTTGATGGAGAAATTTTTGGTTGAGCACTTAATGGAAAATATTTGAAGAAATATTACCCAAGTGTTTGGATTGGTTCATAATCGGCTGAGCTATGCTGATGTATATGGTTTACAGCTGATGTATTTACATCACCTTTAGATGGCCAATAGCTTTATCGCCCTTAGATATATAAGTTTACAGTATTGTGTTCTCTACTACAAACTTGGGGGGCATGGAGGATAAAGTTGGAAAAAAATTGGAAATTTTTTGAGCAAAATTTCACAAGACAAGATAAGGCAAGATCAGTTGATGTCATATATCGGCTCGATGGCCGATAGCAGATCACACTTAAGTCTAAGTCGGCTCGATGGCCGATACATATGTATATTACAGCAAAATATTGTTTGAGACTGTTTTGTCATTACATTAATCTAAGTATTTTTGGATGGCCGATACTGCTCCTAGCCGAATTTGCTCTACTTCATCGATAGCTTGAGCATCGGCTGCATCTGTTCCAGGAATTGGTTTTAGGGATTTTCTTAAGGCAGAAAGATGCTTTACAGATTTCTTCAGCTTCGATTTTCGGGCTTCAATAGCTTTCGGCAGATCGGCTAATTTTTGTTCTTCATTGATAATCTCAACCCTGCAAGCTTCGAGTTGTTGTAACAGATCAGCTTCCTTTTTCTTCAGCATTTCAATCTTTTGTTGGGTAGATCTTGGTCCAGCCTCTAATTCATCCAGCTTAATCTTCTCATCATTTACTTGTTGTCGGCTGGACTGGACATTAGCTTCAAGAGCAGAATGCTCTAGCCGATCGGCAATTCTCTGTCTTGCTCTCTCTAGCTTGAAACGATGTTGCTCAAGAAAGACTGCTAGAGAGATTGCCTCAATGAGCTCATCAGGGATTTGATTTTGTATTTCTTAGAACCTTGCCCTAATCGGACCACAGTTTATGACTAGTGCATCTAGAGAAGCACAGAGCCGATCTGCGATATCAGCTAAGCTCTTTTTCAAGTCTTCTGATATAGGGGAGATGGTTTTGTTGGTTGTATCCTCTTCTTCTTCATCCAGAAATTGTTTGATGTCAAATGAAAACATATCGGCTAAAAGCTGAAAAGCAGAGAAGATATTGTTAGATAATGATATTTAAGACCAGCTGATAGATAAAGTTTGGAAAATACTTACAGGAATTTGAGGAATTGGAGCTGTGGTAGCAATTTCTTCATCATGTCGACTAGATGTGGTCGATGGAGTTTGCTCACTTGAAATCTGATGAGGAGATGAGGGTTGAGGAGGCTGCAATATTAACAAGTGTTGGTTAGTATCGGTTAGAAATAAGGTAGAAGTTTGAATGAGTTAAGATTACCGATACAGGTGGTGGAGTTGGCTTCTTTCTAGCAGCGATTTGTTTCTTTTTAGGCTGAAAAAGATGAGTGAGTTAAAACATGTGTGGATCATGAAAAGAGAAGATTGCTATTGAAATGATTCTTACCTGCATTTTTGGAAGTCTTTTTGGAGGACTTGGTGTTTTGGCAGCTTGAGATTGGACTGCAGGAGGTGTATCGGCTATGGGTGTGGAAATTTCGGCTGTTTCACTGACTTGGGCAGCAGCTTCATCGATAGCTTCCTCCATTTCAATCTCTTTCAGAATTTCATCCACTTCTTGGTCTGAAGGGATTTTTGTATCGGCAGCCTTCTTTTGTTTTTTGACTGGTTTCTTCAAGAGAGTTGGTTTGACAACAGCTTGTTTGGTTCTTTTTCTCTTGTCACCTGTCTGCATCAGCTCCCTGAGTTGGCCCTGAAGTAGGGTGGTTGACTTTGGAGTATTGAAGCCGATGATAGATGGAGCTGGTCCACAGCCATAGGGTAGTTTAGTAGCAGCATATTCTATTGGCTTGCCACTTCGGCTGACAAGAGGAGGAGGGGAGTCTGATGTCTGCATAGAAAGATGAAATACTTTGAGTATTGAGGAAAAAGATGAAATAGAATTGTAAAGTACAAGGGAAAGAAACTTACTTGAGGAACCAAGTCTGGTATAATTTTGGTAAGGTATGTTTCGGCCGATAGATGGAATATATGAGTTTTCATTTCGGACCACCATCTATCAAATAGTATACTCCTCATTAGGGTGATGTTAAATCTGTCTATGCTGCCGAGTGGGGGACCAGGGATGTTGAGCAACTTGTCCATCATCAAAGCCGATACTATATCACCCCTGGTCTGGATCTTGTCAGTATAGTACAAGCCGATGGGTAGTTGTCCCATGCCAAGTTGTCTTGCTGCCTCCATTGGATGATAGAACTCATAGGATGGCTGGACATTTCTACCCTGGGATATGCCGGTTGGAAGTATGCATGGAGAAATTGCAGCAGTTAAGACTTCTCTGGGTTTTTCAAATCTATCATCATTTATCTCATCCAATCTGAAATCGGCTGGCAGTTCATAGTTGTCAAAAGATTCATAGGCAAACCAGATTCGGCTATCTATGGGAAATCCATCATAAAAGTTGCCGAACCAATTTTGGAAATGCTCAGCCGATGGTCCAGAACCGGCATAATTGGTGGCTGCTTCGCCATAAGACATACATCGGCGCACTGGGGTTGATTCATCATCACTGCCAGGATCAGCTAAGGATGGGAACTCTGCTTCAAGAAGTGATGGTATTTGTGCAACCTTTAAAGTATGCAGAGTTAGCCAGAGCTGAACAAACCACCATGGGCCACCAGTGCTGACATTTAAATCCATGATCAATTTGGCCGAGGACTGGCTCAGGGTTTGATATACTGCACCTAGTAGATACTTGCCTAAAGGAAATTGTCTTTTTGAAACAATAGCTTCAGCTAGGTGTTGCCAGTTGGCTGGTGGGCCGTAGGTGGATCCGCAAAACAGGAACTTGTCCATCCACATCATCAAGAAAGCAGCATGCTCTCTGGCCGATACAGGGCCTGTTCCCATATTTTCAGAAATAAAACCAGACCAGCCCCCAATGTTATTGGTTTTGAACTTGTAAGTGCATTTGGTCTTCATGCTAATGGGGTTTGCCGATGTGCTGACATCTAGGCCAGTTATCATGGTTATATCCAACAGAGTGGGAGTCATCAGCCCATGATTGAACAAGAAGGCATTTAAAGTGTGTGACCAGAAATATGCAGCCGAAGATAGCATCGGCTCGTCCTTTTTCATATCGGCTATGGATAAAGCTATGCATTGGGCTATTCCTACTTCATCCCCATGATCCTGTTTGCTAGCAGCAACTCTCTTATACCAATTTGTCAACTTGTCTACTTGGGAAGGCCAAGATCTAAAGGTCGCGGTCCAGTGAGTAAGAGATGGAGATGATTGCCTAAAGGGGATTCTGTTTGTCTCCGCGTTGATGAACAGAGTAGGATCTATGTCGCTAATTGGGCCCAGATAGAAATGATTGGGATCTTTCAAGCTTGGAATAGATATTTGGTGAACTAAGTGCTACAGATTGAAAAAAACAGAATTGAGGGGAGAAGAACAAACGAAGAACGTGAAAAAATTTCTAAGCCGATAAAGGACTTACCTCAGGGAATTCCTTTGCCGTGGTGCTAGATGGGCTCGATGAGTTCGCCATGGATGCGTGAAGATCGTCGCCGGGAAGGGTTCGCTGTTGTGGTCGCCGGAGGAGACAGAAAGAATCGCTGGAGATTTGCAGATGAATTTGGTGGTTTGGAGCGGTGAAAACGGAGTTAACGCCGTGAAATATCTGGAAAAGCGGTTGGTATTTATGAAAGTAGGTGCGTAACGGTCAACAGAGAAAACCCGAGATTTTTGCGGTTCTGAAGGGATAATTCCGTTGCATTATATAATACTTCGGAATTGGGGACATGTGTTGACGATGAAATTTGGCAAGCAATCTGATATACATAAATCGGAAACAAGATCCAATCCGAAGCGGATTCGAAGATATGCATAAATCTCGGAAACAGAGTGCGCATCAGTTGAAGTCCGTATCGGCTGGAAACCGAGTCCGATTGGGAGAGCCGATGGAGCCGATATCGCATGTGAAGTCAATATCGGATTCAACAAAGAACTTACGATGGTATTGCCGGGCAAGGATAGAGTCCAAGATTGGCAATTGTATCTATTAATTAGGGATATATGTAATTTCCTTATAGATTATTGTCGGTAAGAGTCCGCCTAAGGGACTTGTTCGCTAGTTGGATTTGTATTAGGTTAATATGAGTCGTGTCCGTGATGGACAATGTTTGTATTTTTGGGTATAAATATAGACCCGAGGTTTTGTAAAGAAAACAACACACATTCAATCAATCTCGGCGCATCGCCAACCTTTTATTTTCTACTTTTGACAAGTTCATGCTTTCGAGTCGTGCTGCATCAGTTTGATCTTCGATGACAAGGTAGGTCTTGTTATGGCAGTTTGCATCATCGGAACTAGTGCTTACATCTTTATGACACTCTAGTTCTATTTTGTGAATCTCCAAGTTATCATATACGTTATATAATTTAGATTGACAATGCTATCTATCTTTATCAGCCGATCTCTATCTAGGGTTTTGCTAGTAGCAGATAGATTGTCTTGTTGGTTTAAATTATATAATGTATCTATCATCCCGAAAAGGCAACCATTGGTTTGATTGTCTAGATATCATGCTTCTTTTCATACTTAGTTCTGCATCAGTTAAGTTTGATCTACTAAGTCGTGTTACCAATCATGATCTCTAGCCTGTTTTATGGTTGTTAATAAGGATAGTATCGGGGTTTCAGCCGATCTTATCTGGTATAGATGTTTTACATAGTTTCTTGCTTTGTTTAATATGCTATATTTGTCCCTTATATTAGGATCTAATCTAATATAAATATATTGGACTTATTATCAATCTAATTGATATTAGTTGAATATATTTGTTGCAAGAGAATATCCTAGTATAAGGTTGTATCGGAGCTATAGCCGATACATGCTTAAATCTGGACTTCGGCTATAACATGAGTACATATAATCATTATTTCATGTTATTTAAGACTTGGGCAATTTATACTATCTCGGTTCAGTCCTATCTATCCCAATTGCTTATTTCTAAAGTAATATTGATATATTGATTATATAACACTCATCTTTTCAGCCGATGTACTAGTTTTATGGTTAGCTTGCAATTGATAAATACCTTACAGTCGATTCATGCTTTACTGCATCAGCTAGGTTACAGCACGATATGAAATCGGCTAACTGGCCGATGGACTATCGTTTACTAATATTTTGCATATTTCTTCTTGTTGATTGCAGGATCAAATCAACTGGCACGCCCTCGAACCTAAAGAACTAATTTTGGACCTGCACTAGAGTAAAGCAAATCTCTCAGGCCGGTGTGTGTTTTTTGCATGTGAAGACAGAAACTAGCAGGAAACATCACTTTTTTCCAACCCAGACTCCATCAGCTCCCGTGACCAATGCAAGCATCCCGATGATATTAACAAGGCAACAGCCGATCACTGGGGGCAAACTTCAACTCAATTACGCCAGAGCAGTTGATCAACATACTTAACGTAAAACCGCCAATCGTTGAACCAACATATCATATTCCTTCGGTTCCGGTTCCACAACAGCCTATTGGAATTACCCAGCCGACAGGCCAGCAATATATCTCAGAGCCACCACCATACGTCACACCTCAAGGCTTTGGAGCCAATCTTAGCCGACCATATCAGCCTCATTCGCCACGAGCCCAGTATCGGCCTGAGGGGTCTCCACGGCTCCAATACACAACGCAGCATGGTCAGTATGATCAATCGCAGTATGGCGAGGGAGTGTCGCAACAGCCATGGGCCGATATGATTGCCGATGTGATGAGAGAGCAATTTGGGCTCAAGCCTAAGGACAATGGCAACATGTATCGGTATCCATACCCTAAATATTTTGATCGGGTACCACTGCCAAACCGATACAAGGTACCAGATTTTTCAAAATTTTCAGGACCAGACAATGTATCAACCTACGAGCATGTCAACCGTTTCTTGATGCAGTGTGGAGAAGCATTGGCTACAGAGGCTCTCAGAGTTAGATTATTTCCATTGTCATTATCTGGATCGGTGTTTACATGGTTTTCTTTCTTACCTTATAATTCCATCAGGAGTTGGGCCAATCTAGAAAAGCAATTTCATAAATACTTTTTCAGTGGCATCCAAGAGATGAAGTTGTCAAATCTCACGTCAATTAAGCAAAACCCGGATGAAACAGTGCCAGACTACATTCAAAGATTCAAAGATATAAGGAACAAGTGTTATAGCTTGGCCCTGACTGATTCACAACTAGCCGATCTGGCTTTCCAGGGACTATTGGTACCGATAAGGGAAAGATTTTCAGCTCAAGACCTTGAAAGTCTAGAACACCTAGCTCAAAAGGTATCGACCCATGAGACACAGTTCCAAGAGGCCAGAAAGTTTGCTAAGAAAGTCAATAATGTTAATAATATCTATAGTTATGATTCTGACTCCGAAGATGAAGATCCAGAGGTCAACACGGCCGAGTGGGCTAGAAACAAGAAGACAGTGGTGTGCCAATGGGTAAAACATTCAGGGAAAGAAGAAAGGTTTGACTTCGACATCACCAAAGCTGACAAGATATTTGATCTTTTCCTCCAAGAAAAGCAGATTCAGCTGCCAATAGGACACGCTATACCATCGGTTGAGGAGTTGAAGAGAAGGAAGTACTGCAAGTGGCATAACACAGGATCACACAGCACCAATGATTGCAAGATTTTTAGACAGCAGATTCAATCAGCCATAGAACAAGAAAGGATAAAATTTGATGAAGCTAAAAGGCTGATGAAGATAGATGGTCACCCTTTTCCAGTGAATATGGTTCATACTGGAGCCGATAGGAACCAAGCCGATAGAAGTAAATACCATGCAAGAGGTGTCAAATCGGCTAGTATGATCAACAAATATCATCACAATGATGAAGGTTATTTTGATCCTCATTGGAGTTGTGATTTTTTTAGATTTTGCTGGAATGAAAGGATGAGGCTACCATCTATTCAAGATTGTCCCGGTTGCAGCGATCCTGATGTACAATATGTTGAGACACCAAGCCGATAGAGCAGTAGTGTGCATTGGCCGATTCAGCAAAGGTTATCGGTTCACCAGAGGCTTGGGCCGATCCAACAAGATCATTCTTCAAACAGGTTGCAAGAAGGAACTAACACTATGTAACTTCAATGGTGTCCTGCTAGAATTTTCACTAAGAGTCAGAAAAGACGTGTCTAGAGGATGAGAAATAGGGAGCAGTTTCAGGAGGTTGAAGACGAGATCGAACATCGCAGAGGCGCACAAAAGGTTTGGCGCGTCAAAACTAAGATCGTTCCAGCCGATGAAATTCAAGCTGATAAGAATAAGACTGTGTTGGGAAAAAAACGTTGCATCATCTTCCATAAATATGATTTTTATGTTACCAGCTGAGTATGCAGTTGAACAATTTGTGGAACAAGTGGATGAACCACAATCGGGTTATTGATATTGTCCCCGCAGCAAGCCGTTTTCGAGAAACCAGAAGGGACTGGCCATCGGCACCTCAAGCCTTTGTATGTCAAGGGGTTTGTTAATGGAAAGTCGATGTCAAAAATGTTGGTTGATGGAGGAGGAGCTGTCAATTTGATGCCATACTCAACTTTTAGAAAGTTTGTGAAGAATTCAGAAGACTTGATTAAGACCAACATGATTTTTAAGGATTTTGGAGGGAATCCGTCTGAAACTAAGGGTGTTTTAAATGTGGAGTTGACCATCAGCAGCAAAACAATTCCCACCACATTCTTTGTCATTGATGGGAAGGGTTCCTACAGTCTGTTGCTGGGAAGAGATTGGATTCATGCTAACTGTTGCATTCCTTCGACTATGCATCAAAGTCTGATCAAGTGGCAAGGAGATCGATAGAAATCGTACCAGCCGACAGGTCAGTTAATGTAGCTAGTGCCGATTTGTCTGTTTGAGAGATGGAAGGAATTGATTGTTTATCTGGAAAAGTTTGGCAAGGAGATTATCTAAGAGTTTCTGATTATGATATACAGCCAACAGGAGATGGAGAAGCCCAATTGTTACTTTGAGGGCACCGTGGAGGGTTCTAATTTTTACACAAATGATACTGTAGATGATCTCGATGGTAAACTAGGGCAAGGATTTATGTCGGCCGATGAACTAGAAGAAGTGGATATTGGACCAGGCGATAGACCTAGACCGACATATATTAGTAAAGGTTTGACAAAGTAATTTAAATGTAAATTAATAGCACTTTTAAAATATTATTGAGATTGTTTTGCCTGGGAGTACTATGAGATGCCAGGACTTAGCTGATCAATTGTCGAACATCGCCTCCCTATTAAACCTGTCTATCGGCTATACAAGCAACCTCCAAGATGTTGTGAAGCTGAGATGTATGATGCTATTAAGGCCGAAATTACAAGATCTTATGATGCTAACTTCATCAGACCATGCCGATATACTGAGTGGATTTCAAACATAGTACTAGTGATCAAGAAGAACGGCAAGCTTAGAGTTTGTATCGATTTTTGAGATTTGAACAAAACCAGTCCTAAAGATGAATACCCAATGTCGGTTGCCGATCAATTGGTTGATGCAGCATCCAGGTACAAGATTATCGGTTTTATGGATGGTAATGCAGGATATAACCAAATTTTTATGGCTGAGGAAGACATTCACAAGACTGTTTTTTGATGTCCTGATGCAATCGGTTTGTATGAGTGTTGTTATGACTTTTGGACTGAGGAGTGCTGGTGCTACATATCAGAGGGCAATGAATTACATATTTCACGATCTTATTGGTCTATTAGTGGAGATCTATATTGATGATGTAGTGGTCAAGTCTAAGGAAGTTGATGAGCACATAGTCGATTTGGGTAGAGTCTTGGAGAGAGCAAGGAAGTATGGATTGAAAATGAATCCAACTAAGTGTGCTTTTGGTGTATCGGCTGGACAGTTCCTTGGGTTTTTAGTACATGACAGAGGGATCGAGATACCTCAGAGGAGTATCAATGCTATCAAAGAGATAAAACCTCTAGAAGGCAACACTAAGTTGCAGTCATTGATCGGCAAGATTAATTTTGTTAGACCGTTCATATCCAATTTATCTAGTCGAATAGAGCCGTTTACACCATTGTTGAGGTTGAAAGCCGATCAGGAGTTTGTTTGGGGAGAAAAGCAACAAAAGGCTTTGGATAACATAAAGGAATATTTGATTACTCCTCCAGTCCTCATTCCACCACAAAAAGGGGTTCCTTTCAAGTTGTATCTGTCAGCCGATCAGAACACTATCGGCTCTATCCTGATCCAAGAAGTTGAAGGGCTGCAGTTGTTGAAGGAGGTTGAAGCCGATGCTGTTGAGATCATGGGTGATTCATTGTTGGTGATCAGTCAACTATCTAGGGAATATGAATGTAAGAATGATGTCTTGATGATGTATAATGAGAAGTGCCGAGAGTTGATGAAGATTTTCAGGGTAGTTACTTTAAAGCACATTCCCAGAGAACAAAATGTTGAAGCCAATGATTTAGCTCAAGGAGCATCGGGTTACAAACCGATGTTGAAAAATGTCGAAGTTGAAATTGCATGTCTGCCAGCCGATGATTGGAGGTTTTAGATACTTGAATATTTAAAGAATCCTTCTAGATTGGTTTCTAGGAAAGTAAGGTACAAAGCTCTCAAATATGTTTTGTTGGACTATTGATGGGGTTTTGTTAAGGTGTTTGAGCATGGAAGAAGCAAATGTTGTCATGTGTGAAGTGCATGAGGGGATATGTGGTACTCATCAATCGGCTCATAAGATGAAGTGGCTGATTAGAAGAGTAAGATATTTTTGGCCGACAATGCTGGAGGATTGCTTCCGATATTATAAAGGATGTCAGGACTGTCAGAAATTTGGACCTATTCAGAGAGCACCAGCATCGGCTATGAATCCAATTATTAAGCCATGGCCGTTCAGAGGTTGGGGTATTGATATGATCGGTCGGATCAATCTACCATCGAGTAAAGGTCATAAATTCATATTGGTTGCTACTGATTATTTTACTAAGTGGGTTGAGGCTATTCCTCTTAAGAAAGTTGATGCCAAAGATACGATAGAATTTGTCAAGGAGGATATCATATACAGATTTGGTTTACCTCAGACGATAACAACTGACCAAGGGTCTGTTTTTGTGTTCGATGAGTTTGTTCAGTTTGCCGATAGCATGGGAATCAAGTTGTTGAATTCTTCACCATATTATGCACAAACTAATGGGTAAGCTGAAGCATCTAACAAAAGCTTGATCAAGTTGGTTAAAAGGAAGATTGTTGAATATCCCAAGAAGTGGCACACTATATTGGCTGAGGCATTGTGGTCCTATCGGATGGCTTGTCATGGTGCTGTTCAAGTTCCACCATATCAGTTAGTTTATGGACATGAAGCTATGTTACCATAGGAAACTAACATCGGCTCCAGAAGGATTTCTTTGCAAGATGAGCTGACAGCCGATGATTATCATAATTTGATGGTTGATGAGTCAGAAGAGTTGGTTACATCCAGATTACATGCCCTCGAGAAAGTTACAAGGGATAAAGAGAGAGTTGCTAGGTTGTATAATAAGAAGGTTGTGCAAAAGTCTTTTGAGGAGGACGAACTTGTGTGGACATTGGTGTTGCCGATAGGAGCACAAGATAGCAAGTTTGGGAAGTGAACACCGAACTGGGAAGGACCTTTTCGGATTCATAAGTGTGTTTCTAAAGGGGCTTATATGTTGAAAGGACTTGATGGAGAAGTTTTTGGACGAGCTCTCAATGGAAATATTTAAAGAAATATTATCCAAGTGTTTGGATTGGTTCATAATTGGCTGCGTTATGCCGATACATGGTTGACAGCCGATGTTGCTTACATCGCCTTTAGATGGCCGATATTTTTATCGCTCTTAGACTACATACAAGTTTGCAGCATTGTGTTCCCTACTACAAACTTGGGGGGCATGAGAAAATAAAATTGGGGATTTTTTAGCAAAATTTTACATATCGGCTCGATGGCCGATATCATCATTTATCTGAGTTTAAATCAGCTCGATGGCCGATAGCAATATATTACAGCAAAAAGCTGTTGTTTGAAACGAGCGTTAATCTATTACATCAACCCAAGAAACTTTGGATTGCCGAAATCGCACGCAGGCGAATTTGTTCTACCTCATCTATGATCTTGGCATCGGCAGCTTCAGTCCCTGGGATAGGTTTGAGTGACTTGTTGAGAGAAGCTAAATGCTTGATTCAAGATTTGAGTTTGGATTTCTGCTCTTCAATAGCTTGAGGAAGATCAGTTAACTTCTTTTCTGCCTCAGAAATTTTGGCTCGGCATTGGCGTAGTTGGATTAAAAGATCAAATTCTTCTTGTTTAAGTCTGTCTAGCTCTTGCTGGGTTGAGTCTGGACTAGCCGATAATTCATCCAGTTTGGATTTTTCTTCATTTACTTTTTGACGGCTAGTCTGAATGGTTGCTTCAAGAGCTTTGTATTCCAGCCGATCAGCCAATCTCTATTTTGCTCTCTCAAGTTTAAATTTATGTTGTTCAAGGAAGAGTGCAAGAGAGATAGCATCAATCAAATTTTCTGGAAGTTGATCTTCGATTTCTTGGAATCTTGATCTGATCGAGCCGCGGTCTGTGACTAAGGTATCCAGCGAAGCATTGAGCTGATCGGCAATATCGGCTAGCCTTGTTTTTAGGTTATCAGGTACTGGAGACTTAGCTTTGCTGGATATATCTTCTTCTTCTTCATGTAGAAATTGTCTTATGTCAGAGGAGAACATACCGGCTAAGGCCTGCAGAGAAGGAGTTGATTGTAAGTAAAAAAATTTTAAGAGTGGCCGATATAAAGAATAGTTAGTTATGATCTTACAGGGACTGGAGAAGTTGAGATTATGGCAGTTGTTTCTTCTATGTGATGACTTCCTGTAGCCGATGGTGTGTGTTCACTAGAGGCTGGTTGTTGGGGAGGCGATATAGCTTGGGAAGGCTGCGAATTTGTCAAATATTGAAAAAGGATGGGAAGAATTGGTAAAGGAGAGGTTGAAGAAGTGCATACCTAGGTTTTGTGAGGCCGGTGTCTAGGAGGACTTGGAATTTTGGCCGGGCTGGATGGATCAGCTTGAGGTGTATCGACTCGGGAGTACGGGCTATAGATTTGCCCAGTTTCACTAACTTCTGCAGCACCTTCATTAATTTCTTCTTCTATTATCATTCAGATATTCTTCCACATCAGGATCGATGGGGGTATCATCGGCTAAAGATTTTTGTTTTTCAACAGGCATCTTTTTCTTAGAAACAGCAGGCTTGATAGCAGCTTTCTTCGTTCTTTTGCGTTTGCCAGCAGTTGCAATCGGCTGTCTAATCTAGCCTTTAAGCAAGTCTTTGATTGCAGGAGCATCAAAGCCGATAGAAGAAGGAGCTAGGTCCTTGCCTGATGATATTTTTGCCGGTGCATAGTGAATATCTTTGCCACTTTTGCTCTTGGTTGGAGGAGGAGAATTGCTGGCCTGAAAAAAGCATGTGTTGAAAGATATCAGGGAATTATGGTAATGTTTAGAGATAAAGATATGTAATTTATGAATTTACCTAAGGGCTGATGGAAGGGTCCATGATTGTTAGGTAGAAATCGGCCGACTGAGATAGAAAAAGATGAGTTTTCCACTCACCCCACCATTTGTCAAAAAGTTGGCTTCGTTCTCTGATCAGGGAAATTTGGCCGATGGAACCCAAGGGACGATTTTCAAGATTCAGGATTTTGTCCATGATCAGGGCCGATGGAACAATATCCCTTGTTTGGATTTTATCTATGAAGTACAAGCCGATGGGTAGTTGTCCCATGCCAAGTTGCCTGGCTGCGATCATGGGATGGTAAAATTCATAGGATGCTTGGATGTATCGGCCCTGAGAGACACCAGTTGGGAGTATGCAAGGGGATATGGCCGATATGAAGATCTCTCTTATTCTTGGAAAGTCTTCATTGTTTAGATCACCCAGTCTGAGATTTGTTGGCAGCTCATAATTGATGTAATCCTCATATGGGAACCAGACTCGAGAATCATGAGGGAATCCATTGTAAAAATGGTTGAACCATTGGCAGAATAGCTCAGCCGATGTTCCTGACCTAGGGTAAGATGATGTTGCTTCTCCAAATGATAGACATCGGCGTGTTGCTGTTTCATCATCAATATTGGCCAAAGAAGGAAATGTTAACTCATCCAGCGGTGTCCTGTTAGCAACCTTGATGGTGTATAAGTTGACTCATATTTGAACAAACCACCAAGGGCCTCCATAGTTAGCCGATGTGTTCAGGAGGAGTTTGGCCGATGTTTGACTCATAGTTTGGTATACTGCTCCTAGGAGATATTGCCCTAGTGGGATTGATTTCTTGGATACTAGGGCTTCTACCAGATGTTGCCAGTTTGTAGTAGGACCACAGGTAGAGCCACAAAACAGAAACTTGTCCATCCACATCATCAAAAAAGCAACATGTTCTCTGGGGGAGATAGACCCTGTGCACATATTTTCGGCTATGAAACCTGACCAGCCTCCAATATTCTTAGTCTGGAATTTGGGATCACATTTTATCTTTAGATTAATGGAGTTAGCCGATGAGGAGATATCTAAGCCCGTTAGCATCTGGATATCTAACAGGTGGAGGTCATAGGTCCATGGCTGAATAGAAAAGCATTGAGAGTATCGGACCAAAAATAGGAGGCAGCCAATAACATTGGTTCATCTTTTTTGGTATCGGCTAGGGAGAGAGAGACACTGGGAGATACCTATTTCGTCCCAATGAGATTGTTTGCTTGCGGTCATTCATTTGTACCATACTTTCCATCCATCTATAGAAGATGGTCAGGATCTGAAGATATTCGGCTAGTGATTTGGGCTGGATTTGGTCTCTCTGAAGGGGATGCGGTTGGTCTCTGAGTTGATGAAAGAAGTTGGATTTTCATCGCCCATCGGCCCGAGGAAGTAGTAGGATGACTCTTTAAGAATTGGGATGGCAATCTGGTTCCTCAGGTGCTGAAAAGATATGCAGAGAAAAGGAAAACGAATCGAATCAATTGGGATTGATTAAGACGTATGAATATGGTGAATAGGATGGTGGCCGATGTGAGCAGGTGTTGGGAGCAGTAGAAGATTACCTGGGGGACATCTGTGGAGGTCACCATTGAGGAGGAAGAGCTTGTTGTTGGTGGAAACGATGATCGCCGATGTGGTCACCGGAGTGGTCAAGAGCAATCGCCGGAGTCGGTGAAGATGGTTAGGTGGCTTAAGCGGTGAAAATGGAGTTAACGCCGTGAAAATTCCGGAAAGGCAGTTGCTATTTATGAAAGTAGGTGCGTAACGGTCAACAGGGGTAACCATAGATTTTTGCGGGGTCGACGAGATAATTCCGTTGCATTATATAATACTTCGGAATTGGGGGGCATGTGTTGACAATGAAATTTGGTAAGCATGTGAATCATAAATGAAGTCCAATTCGAAGCGAAATTGAAGATATGCTGAATTCTCGGAAACAGAGTGCGCATCGGCTGGAAGACCGTATCGGCTGGAGTTGAGTTTGATATGGGTAGCCATATGACGGATATTGATTGTATAATCAATATCGGGTTCGAGGAAAAGTCTGGGATGATGTTGCCAGACAAGGATAGAGTCTAGGATTGGCAATTGTACCTATTAATTAGGATTATATGTAATTTCCTTAGAGATATTTTCGGTAACAGATATTTTTGGCAATTGTTGATTTGTAAAGTAATATTGATTTATAGATTATGTGATACTGATATTTTCAGCTGATGTACCAAGTTTAGGGTTAGTTCGACATCGGATATGCCTTACAGCTGATTCATATTGTAGTGTATCGGCTAGGTTACATCACGATATGACATCGGCTTCTTGATCGATCGATTATCGTTTACTAATATAACTTGCATGTTTCACCTTGTTGATTGCAGAATCAAATCAACTGGCACGCCCTTCAATCCGAAAACAAGGTTTGGATCTAAAGCAAATCCCTCAGACTAGTGTGTGTTTTTTTCATCAACGGTAAGTGACCCGAAGATTAAAAGAGGGTTAAAATAGAAAGTAGACATGGCCGGGTCCCACTTTCTTTTTTTATTTCTTTTCTTCCTTTCCTCCCGTCCCTCTCGATCTTTCCTCCCGTTTTCCCTCTTCCTCGTCTCTTCACTCTTCTTCCTCGTGCCGAGCAACCCCGACGAGAGCGGCGGCGTCAGCCGGGCGCTGCGGCACAGGCCAGAGGGTGCCGGAGGTCGGCGTGCCGGGAGGAGGCGCTCAAGAGAGCGTCGTTCGATCCGGGTCGGTGGGGCTTGGATCGGGATGGTGGCGGTGACGATGACTCCCGTGGTGTCCCAAAGACGGTGAGGTCGGCGCCTGCGGTGGGCTCCCGGCCAGGCGGAGGCGGAAGAGGGAGGCGGAGGAGGGCGGCGGGGTAGAGTTGTTGGTGGCGAGTTTTGCTCGAGGAGATGAAGCGGTGGCGGCGGTCGTCGTTGAGCGACGCGGCGATGGCGCACGGTCCGAGCGGCGCGGCGCCGTGAGGCGGCTCGGGCCGGATCGGCGTGGTAGCTCGGCCCGCGCGCGCGGCATCCATAGGTCGGGACGGCGCGTGGTCGGGAAGGGACCGGCTGCGTTGGGTAGGCAATGAGCTCGAGCTCGGCCCGGGTGTGGCGGTGATGATGGTGCAAGCTCGGCAAGGACGTCGAGAAGAAAAGGCGGCGGACGCGGATGTCGTCGGGCAGCAGCGGGAAGGGGTAAACATCGGCGAAAAGGGCGCGGGGCAAGGCGAGGTGGCGCGCCCCCATTGGTTGGACAGTGCTAGGGCGGGCCCATGGACATGGCGCCGAGGCGCGGAAGTCGTCACGGCGGAGCCCGTGGTCGGCGGGAATTGCGGGCGAAGGCGGAGGTAGCGTGTCCAAGGTGCGACGCGGCACGACACGGGCCGTCCTCGGCGGCGCACAGCGCTGTGCGCGTGGTGCGACACGGCTAGCGCGCGGGCACGAGGCAGCTGTTCGGGTGGCTCGGCGCGTCGACTTGCACGGCGCGCGCAAGGTGTAGGTGCGACGCAAGCATTGTGTCGAACACCTGGTGTGCATGCGTGTGTGCTGCCTGGGAGCCAGGGCCAAGCTGGACCGGATGTGAGATAGACTTGGGTGGCTGGAGGAGGCCTAGGCAGGCCATGGGCCAGTGAGGCTGTGTCGGCCCAGGAGGGAGGAGGGGGAAAACTGGGCCGTTTGCAGTGCTGGGCCTAGGGAGAGAGGGACCATGGGCCGGCAGAGGAAAAGATGGCCCAAGTGTAATAGGAGCCTTTTGATAATTGCTAGGAAATTTTGTAATTTGCTAAGGAGTTTGGATTGGGATTTGAATTCAAAACTTGTAAATGGACTGTATACATGGACATTTGATTTTGAGTTTGAATTGGACCTTTGAATCAACTTTGGCATTTGGATGTGCAAGAGTCACTGGAATATTCCCAAGAAGTGTTTCGATGGATAGGTAACATTTTCGAATAGAGATTCAAATGTTAGTTTGAGATTTGAATTCACCGGAAATCTTAGGAAGTCAAGGGAGAGGCCAAATTCGGGAAACTTCCGATAGGTTTGCCAAAGTTTGAATTTACGAGGGAAGTCTGATAATTTGGTAGTAAACAAGGCGGTTCCATTAAGATAGAAAATCTTAGGGTGTGTTCTTCCCCCTACTTTCCCAACTTACCACTTTCTTTTTTCACACGCACGCTTTTCAAACTGCTAATCGATGTGTTTTTTTGCAAGAAGTTTCTATATAAAAGTTACTTAAAAAAATCATATTAACCCATTTTTTAAAAAAAATTAGTAAACACTTAATTAATCACGCGCTAATAGGCTGCTTCGTTTTCTGTGCGCAGTAGATGTGTTCTCACCACTGCATGCCGAACTCAGCCTTAGTAAGGATTCTTAGATAATAATCAAAATTAGCTTGCCTTTGTAAAATAGTATCAGTAAGGAATTAACTTTTAAAGGATTTACCAAAATTTTAATAAATAACTTTATTTATAAAACAAATACATAAAAGGGATTTTAATTCACACAAAAGGGGTTTTTAGGAAAATGTTTGGTATTTGCAAATATTTTCTTAATTAATATATTTCATAATCGTGGTTCTTTCAACAATTAATATTTTTGAAACCCAACAAATAATTATATTCTTAGACATTCATCATTTTGGCCCAAGCACAGTAGGAAAATGGGAAATAAAATCCAATAAATTCCAGCATGAAGGAAAATCAAAAAAAGATTTTTGATTATTCCAAATTTTGTTTTCGTAATTCCAAACCGAAATTTTCAGGGTGTTACAGAATGAAAAGGACGGACAGGACTGTCACCACCTATCACCTACCTCACATTCCGTGGAGCTCACAACAAACAAAGGTAATTTTTAACCTAGACATCACGCCTAAGTTATTAATTACTACTCTAGCCTTACGTAGGAAATTCCTTCTTTATCCAGAGTTCTAGTACTAGAGCACTTAGCCGCGCACTAAGCGATGAACCCACACCGATGAGAATATATCTCACTTAAATAAACTAAGTAAAATAGTTACTTTATAAAAAGAAGCATCCGTCGAGGTACAAGCAAGACAAGAAGGTCGATAAACCCAGCACTTCTCCGGAACTCCGTAGGAAGAATGCTGACACTCCCGGCACTCCTCCGTTAAAGCTTCGGTGAAAACTCCAATATACGGGGCACTCCTTCGAGAGCTTCCCCTCACTCTCTAATCAAGTCAACATACTAAAGTGGAGCTAAAATTCTAAGGGCCTGTTTGGGGAGCTTAAGATTCTGAGAAGCAGCTGGTTGGTAACCAGCTTCTGAGAATCTGCAGAAGCTGGATTTTTCATCTTCTGGCTTCTAGTTCATTTTCTGGATTCTACAACTACAGCTTCTTAGAATCTGGACGAGAAGCTGGATTGTTTGGGGGAGCTTCTGAATCAAGGAGAAGCTGCAGCTGTCAGAAACTCCCCCAAACAGGGCCTAAAAGTGAGTTGTACTCTACTTTATTGTGTATTTTCCAAGTGTAAAGGCCTCCTACTTTTATAGTCTTCAATGGCGGTTGGAATGACGGTTAGGGAGGTTGGTGCACCCACAACCGCCATCACCATCCAATGGGTAGCCACCACATGGAAGATGGTGGTTGGAGGCAGAAAGGTAACCATCCAATGAGGCCGAAAGGTTGGTTGGGCCGAACCACCTCCACTGCCCGTGGCCACCAACTTTGTACAGTGCATGATAGGTGGGCCCCTGTGGCGGTTAAGGATGGTTTGGACCCACTCTAAGTTGGTTTTGATGGTCAGGTGAGCCCTCCAATCCTTGTACTCGCACATGATTGGCCGAAGGTTCATTTTCATCGCATGGCGGGTGTATTTTCTCCTTAAATGACATGTATACATATATTTATCAAAACTAGTGGAAATGGTTAGTAGTAAACTCCTACCACTAAATTTTAATAGTAATTGATATCTTTTATGCAGGAGTTGACGGTTAAAGTTTGTACTTAACCACCGTCAACACTTGGCGCGGAGAGAGAAAATCCATCAGTAGTGGCGAGCTTGTCGTTCCGGTGGCATCGGTGAGCGTAAGGACGTTTTCCCCTCGCCCAACTTCGTGCGGCTCCAGGACTATGGTGGCGCCGGTCGTCTCCTCCTTGCTCCGGCAACGCAGCGGGGCTTGGGTCAGCCTTCCCGTTTTGGCCTAGGCATAGGAGCAAGCAGGTGCTTCAGCGAGAAGGCAAGAGGAGGAAGTGATGGTTGGGAGAGCGAGGTGTGTGGTGATGGAGAAAGGGGTAGATTTGTACTTTCGCAGCAGTTTCTCTCTCCATTTCCTCGAGATATAATAAAATAGTACCGCGGATGTCCAACAGCTAATTGCCACTTTTTACGGTGCCTTTCGGTAGAAACGCATTCTTGTGGTCTCCTCTAGCAAAGAGTGCAAACTTTGAGTGTCCTGTAGCAATTTTTACCTTAATTCTAGTATCTACGATTTTCAACATAAGTGAGAGGAAGTAAGAAATAACATAGCGATTAATTAAAAGTACTTGTCAAATTGGGGGATCCTATAGGGTATTTTTGTCGGTACAATGTATACTCCATAACCAACAGGGTTGTCCAAATTGGTGTACTACACATCCAACATCAACATCTTAAGGGGGGAAAGACAAAACATCTTAATTTTTAATTTAAAAACAATAGAGTTGTCCAAATAGAATTTTTAAGAGTATACTGTATGTTTGAACTCTCGAAACATAGATCTAAGGTCCTATAACTTGTTAAAGTGTTATTTTGATTCTAAATTTCCATGATCATCAGTAACACTAGACTAATTGACATATAGATAACAAGAAAAAAAAATCCTTTTCTTCTTTCCTTTTCTCCTTTTCTCTCTCTCTCTTTTTCCTTTTAGTCACTCGGTGATGGCTCAGGCGACGATAGCGGTGGATGAAAGCAGTTGTTGTTAAGATCCCCACAACCACTGGCGAAAGTGTTGATAAGGTTCGGCGATGGATCGGTGATGGCAGCGGCGGTTGGAGGCAACACACCTCGGGATCAAGCAAACGACGGGATTCTGACAGGCTTTGGCTTGGGGGAATATCTAGCAGCAAAGAGAGAAAGGGAGAGCATGGACGAATTTTCGTGGAAGGCTCCATTCCTAGTGCGAGCCTGGGACGAGGTCGAGGTGAGCTTCTAGTTGTGTGTGGCGAGACTTGGGCATCGACAGTGTTAGGTCTAGGCAACGCGGTCAGATTAGGTGGAGGACGGTTGGCCTCCTCGATATCTTTCTGTGTCGTATCTTTCTCGAGATTCTATGCCACCCTCTACTCCTTGTGTGCACTTTGTCCAATTTGTCCTCCTTGCACCACGACTACTACCATTTAGTCATCGTCCATGCTCCATCTTCACACCATCCTCGCGCCACTAGGCCACAGGACCTAGAGGCCCATCAAGCCAATGGAGACGAGAACTCGAGCACCATGGTTGTGGGGAGGTTGATAGCAAGTTGGGCTGAGCGGGAGTGGCATGCGGAGGTGTTTGATGCGGTCTCAAGTGTGCGCAGCACATACTCTGAGCTGCATGGTGCACATTGCCCTTGGGACCCCGATAAGATGCAGAGCGCCGAATCTACCGTCCTTGCCATGGGCCGTCACTAACATTGAGCTTGCCCTTGGCCACGGTTGTCGAGCTCTCACCCTTGCGTGGGACCCATTGGTCAGGACCAAGCCACAGAGGATCCGCCATCGCATGCCACATCGGTGTGCGGGTTGGATGGAGACCTGTTTGGACTTGTGATGGCACTTGAGACAAGTTTAAGGACTTAAAAGATACATTTTAAAAATTCGGAGACTTAGATGATAATGTTGGACATGTTTAAAGACATAACCTAGATGTACATATGATTATGGATAGGTACTACTCTACTATTTCGGAGCAAAATTATTGTTCCTACACAAACATCCAGAGATGGAACCAGACCACAAAATACCCGATAAGCTAGCTGAAGCCAAGGTCTAGCTTTATGGGTCGGTCTGACCGGCGGCATGTGACCGGTCAGACCGGCTGAGTCTAACTCTGAGTCAAATTTCGTTGGGTCTCGGGTTTCCTTGATTAAGCTGAGATTTTTCGAGTTCTAATTGAAATCTATCTCGAGTAAGATGTGGAGAAGGCCCTGTAGGAGGTAAGACCAACCCCTTTATAAGGGCTATAGTCGGTTCAATTGAGCACACAATCTACTTCTAGCACAATTAGCAAATTGAATCATGTTTTCAATATTGCATTTACTTTTTACCTAGTTTTTGTCCATCTTCATCGGTTTGCGCTGAAAGCCACCCGTTCTCATCACGAGAGTGCAAATCTCTTTGTAGGTTTGTCCCGAAAACCTTCCATTCCGCCCATGAGATGGGTGCTTATCCCGATTTCATCTAAATCAGCTTCGCTAGCCGATTTGACTTACAAAACCAATTTTAGTTTAGCTTTATCTAGATTGAGGTGGTTGGCGACCCCGTATCACCGTAAAACATTAGGTGTTTTCATCGTGATTGGCGGCGTGACCAAACAATTTGTCAACACATTTGTTAGTTGGTGTATACAGAGTGTACAAGCAATGTTGTTGCGCGCAGAGGGAGTACATAATAAGCTAAGAGAACTATGCCTGTTCCAGACATGATCTGAAGTTGGGATTAGGATCCATGCAGTCCCTCTAAGAGGTAAAGATTCTCTAATTTACTTTATTTTAATATGGGTCACTGATATGTGAGTCTTTTTACTCACGAATGCACATATAGTTACTTAAAGTTAAAGTTAGAGAAAAAAGTTAGAGAAAAGTAATGCTGCGTTCGTAGCAACGAGTTCCCAGCCCGCACAGTAAACACGGAAAATGGAGCAATCCATTAGCACGTGATTAATTAAGTATTAGCTAATTTTTTTTCAAAAATGGATTAATTTGATTTTTTTTAAACAACTTTTTTATAGAAACTTTTTGAAAAAACACACCGTTTAGCAGTTTGAAAAGCGTGCACGTGGAAAACGAGAGAGGTGAGTTGGGAAAAGGGGAGAAAGAACACAGCCTAAATATTTGAGAGGATCCTTATGCTCCCTTAAAGTTTAGGGGAAAGTAAGTATTTCAGAGGATCCTTATGCCCACCTGAGGGCTCAACGTGGGCAGTTAATAAGCACCTCTTCCATCATTAGATTGAGGCGATCAACTCAATGGTACATATTCTCCACAGTAGTTCTAAACAATAACGCCTAGAATGATTTCAGTGACCGAGATTGTTTACTCCCTCCATCCCATAATATAAGGCGCGTACGCATTCCAAGATTCAATCTTTAAAATATTTGACCAACGCTTAGTATAATATGAAATGAATTTTATTTGTTAAAATTTATATCATTGGATTGACATTTAAATTTACTTTCATATGGTTATAAATTTGTTACTACAAACCTTATAATATACAAACCTTATAATATATGAGAAATTATAAATTAAATATTAGTTTTGAAGACTGTGCCAATTTTAACCGCGTCTTATATTATGGGATAAAGGGAGTAGTGAATAATACTACATGAAAATTAAAGATCTAGCTAGGGATCACTTTTCGATCTATTGGTGGCTCTAGGAAATGCTAAAGCTGAATAGCCACTGCAGGGGATCTCAATTCCAAATTAAAGTTCGTTCTAACCGTGCAGGCCCGTCGATGGTCATGTGCGAAATAGGCGACCGCACAGGGCCTCCATTTTTTTGGGGGCCCCACATAAACATGCAGGCCCACTTCCAATCGCTTAGCTATATAGCAATGCAACAGCCTACAGTTCAATAGGTAGATCGATCGACAAGGCCAGGGGTGGGGCACTGCTGGGCTGTGCAATCGCACAATTTGGTCCTGCTGCTTGCTGGCTGTTGTGCGATCCTAATTCCGCGCCGCGTCGAGCCAACAAGACCGAGACGTCGATCCCAATTCCTCGCGCGGCGACCGGGGACTGAGGCGGCGATACAGCTTGCTGCTTGCCACTCCAAGGCGATACAGCTGCCTCGGCTCCTGCCTCCTGGCTCTCTGCCTTCCTCCTCCTCATCCGCTCGTCGTCGTCGACTCGACCCTCGACGGCTCGACCTCGGATGGGTAAGATTAGACAGTCATTGAGTAGATGATAGATCGTAAATTCATAATATGCATCAAACTACCATGAGTTCATGACTGTAATTTCTAGTTTCTAATTTGAATGATAGATTAAATCAAATTATTGTAGTACATTATAGCACATATTGCATTTATATAATTGAGTGAAAATATGTTCTATAATTTATATTAGATGTGATTTTTTAAATTATAGGATCCCAAATTGTATTCATCCTAGAGCTCCGAATTCCTAGAGACAGCCCTGTAACCGTGCATATATTTTTAAACATCTTTAGTTGAAGTCGGTTTTTCACAAAACAGAATGAAATATGAGGAAATTAAAGAGCAGCATGTGAACAAGTCTCCTGTGTCTGCACACGTTTGTTCTGTAAACCACTAGAGACATATTTTATAGCTCGAGCCTGCAGAATATGCGAATGCACTACATGCAAGGAAGTCCTAAATCAACGGATAATAAAACAAGTGCAATAGCTATCATACATTAAACAAAACCCAAACCCTGCCATGTGTCCTACTCCTACTGCCTGTGGCCGGAATCTGTCCATGCTTGACGGCCACAAAAAAGAAAAAAAAAAGAAATTAGAGCAGGAGAGGAAACAGTCAGGAGGCCTTCTTAATTTGCAATATTCAGAGTTCAGACAAGGGTGGTGAGGGCTGACAGTCTGCCAACTCCCAAATCCAGCTAAAGCCTCACACATCATGTGTTGTTTAGACACCTCTGATATACATGCGTGAGTGCTTGACTACTTCTTAATATATAGGAAACTTTGGAAAATATTCTGCTGGATATTCTGTGTGCAATGAACCATTCATGCAAGCAAGCATCCATGCATGCATGCCTACCTGCCTGCATGCTAATTCAATGAAAACCATAGGAAACTGAATTGATGTTGTGGGGGTCACTGGTCTGCCAACCTTTGCCATGCATTGAGGTCCATCATTGGGTCCATTTTGCCCCCACCATGTGGGCAGTAGCAACAAAAATGTTTGCACACAGGGGAGGAATGAGTGGATGGTGGGTGCCGGGAGCACAGGTCATATGCTTTGTCTCGGTCTTGCTAGCTACTCTGGTAATCTGGTTGGATAGATTGCGGATGAGGTTGCTTGTTTCATCTGGAATATCAGTGGTTTTTCATGGGGTTGAACTGTTTTACATCATGTATATTTCAAACAGAACCTATAGGTTGTATGGTGGTACAGGCTCATGACATAGTGTCTGCTATATAATAGAATTTTTTTCTTATTCTTGTTCGATTCGGCCGAATAGTAGATGTATTGTATTAGTAATATCACCGATAAAAGACCTCACATTGGTTGATATTGAGAAACTTATATATGTCTACTTTAAGAGTAAAGCGCATGAGTGGTGTGTTATATAGGTTTTGAACTCTCGAAATATATTTTTTGGGTCTTCGATCTTGTCGTGTGTATTATATCAAACGGGTTCTAACACGTTTCGTACGATGATGTGGCATATCATGGTGATATCTACGTGTTAATAAGACCCACATGTTAGTCACATATAGAAAAAAAAATAAAACATCCTTTTCTCCTCTCCCTCTCCTCTATTTTTATTTTTTTTTCAAAATTAAAAGATTATCTTTTTATCCCCTCTCTCTGTTTTAATTTTATTTTTTCTATATGATTGACATATGGAGTCCACTTGTACCTTTATGGTTTTTAGGGTATGGATCTAAAAATGCATTTTAATAGTTCGGGGACGTGATAATATACCACACAAGTTTAGAGAACGTCGGTGCACTTCACTTTTATTTTAAATCAGTACATCGGATTAAGTTCTATAAAACTATTAGATAACTCAAATATCCTATGATATCTATCACATAAAACTGGTATTACTAATATAAAGTAATGGTCATGGATGCGTACTAGGTACCATGTCGACTTTTTATATAATTTTAAAATGAGCTTTCTAGATTTATTTGTAGATTTGAACATGGCTAGATCATAATTATTGGGTGACATGACAACCAAATCATGTCATGGAAAGGATTCAATCACGTCACAAGTAGTGGCATTTTTGTACAATGGCAACATTTACTTGCAAATATAAAATGTTGATGTCACAAAAATATAGGAACGTAAGAAATTCTACCTCTGTGCTTACAAAAATATAGAACATGTCCAGAGGTACTGGTAAGCATATCTTAATTTTTTTTAATGAAAACCGCATATATCTTAAATTTAATAGATGCAAAAATACTATGATTCAAAAAATGTAAATATTATATTAATAGATTTAGGGGCCCTTTAAAATGATGGATTGCCATAAAATTTTTTTGGAGGATTCAATTTCCTTGTGAATTTTTCCACTAGAACCGTTTGATTCATAGGAAATTTTTCATATAATTGTATTCATATAGGTTCAATTTCAGAGGAAAATAAGGGGTTCAACCTATTGAAAACTTTCGTTTTGCTTTGTTAGTTTCCTACTATATTTTTTTAATCTATTTTTATATTTTTCCTATCCTACGTTTCAAAATGGTTTCAATAGGGCTCTCGACCACTGAAAAACAGAAATAGAGCTAGTGCTTCCTCCGTCACATATTAAGTTATCCTTCCATTTGTCCTAGAATAAATTTATTTTTAAAGTAATCATTGCATCGAAATTTGTGAAAAATAGGAAATAGCTGTATTGGAAGAAGATGAAGTGAAAAATAATTGCATTAGGATTTAATAAAGTATAGATATTATATTCTTTTTGATTTTATATGGTATATGTGAGATGGGTGAAAAATGAACGTATACCAGTGAAATCCAGCCGAACCTATTCCGGTAAAATCCGTGTGCCTGGGGGACAAACCCCCCGTAAGCAAAGAAAATGAATATCGCTTGGCGCGGCACCACCTCAGAGTGGCTGGCACGTACAGCAACGAACCAGCTGCGCTAGCTACTACCCCCACCACAGCAGAGGCCCAAGTAAAAAGGATCCGAACCGAACCGAACCCCAACCCCCAAGCAAAAGCAAAGCACATAAAAACTAGCCTAGCTGTAGCACTAGAATCCAACCCAAACGGCGCGTTCCAACCGAGCGACCCGCCGCGTGGTGCCCCGCCACGAACCCACCCACGAACGAAACCGACAAGGCTCCACCGCAGCCGCTGCCAGGTGGGTTCCACACCTGCCCCGCCCCACACACCGCCGCTAGCACACGGCACACACAGCTCATAACCATCGCCACCCTCCCTTCTACTCTTCCTCCTCCCCCCATTCCGAAGCTTCGAGTCCGCCTCCTCCTCCGCTCCAGTCTCCACGCGTCCTCCTCCTCCTCCTC
This sequence comes from Oryza punctata, assembly GCA_000573905.2. Classification (NCBI taxonomy): domain Eukaryota; kingdom Viridiplantae; phylum Streptophyta; class Magnoliopsida; order Poales; family Poaceae; genus Oryza; species Oryza punctata. The sequence goes on along the minus strand of CM002495.2, from coordinate 18,338,433 downwards.
CTCCGCATCCTCCTCGGAGCACCCAGATCCGCGCGCGCGCTCATCGCGGGTGGTGCTGGTATTGGGAGGGGAGGGGAGGGGAGCGAGCGAGCGAGAGAGGGAGGGGAGAGAGATGGCGGTGGAGAAGACGGTGCCGGGGGCGGCGGCGGGAGGGGTGAGGACGGTGCTGGTGACGGGAGGGGCAGGGTACATCGGCAGCCACGCCGTGCTGCAGCTGCTCCTCGCGGGCTTCCGCGCCGTCGTCGTCGACAACCTCAACAACTCCTCCGAGCTCGCCGTCCGCCGCGTCGCCGCGCTCGCCGGTGACCACTCGCGGAACCTTGCCTTCCACAAGGTTTTCAGTCACTTGCAAAATGATGCCTTCCCATCGCCCTCCTCCTCGTTGGATCTCTCCCTCTCCGTGCGATGCCTCAATTTTTTTTTACTATACTTTTTTTTAGTGCGGCTTAGATCTCTGCAGAGTCCTGGGTGCTACAGTTTCCGCGCAGAACTTCAGAACGTTTGAGGCCTTTTTTTCCATTATTTTTTGCTGCATTGATTGCTTGATTTAGCTGACAACCCAAGTGGTTTTGCCTTCAAATTTTTCGAGTGCTAATTGGTAAATGTCTAGCTGTGCCGCATTTCTGATTTCTACTCGGTACGGTTTTTTTGGATGTTATCATCTTACTAGTATTATTAAGTTAGTATTGACTATGGTGTTAGGTTAATAAATGGCGAAGTTGTCACAATTTATGGCAATGAAAAAAGAATGGCGTTGCGTGGATAGGTGGTGCTTCGATGTTTGATTTGGTGCTAGATGTAAGGTTGTTTTCCCCTTTTCTTCCTAGAATTTAGGACATCTTTGTTCATTCTACTTGGTTAGAGGGGAAAATGCCAGCATATTTTGGTTTTGATTCGAAACCTGTCTTTCTAATTCGTGTGGCAGACTGCCAGATTGTCAGAGATATTGGCTGTTGGGGATTTAATACATCACTGATGTCAGAAAAGAATTAGTAATCCATTGGCGTTAATAGTTGTGTAGTACAGATTTGTTATTCTGGCTGTGAGGCCGGGAGTTCATCACTTCAATTATCTGACAAAACAGATTTGTTACTCTTGTGGCAACTATTTGATGTCTCAATGGTTCTTCAATGGGGAATTACTGGTCATTTTGACTGTAATTGTTTAACCAAGAGTGTTTGTGCGGTACACACAATAATTGTAGGGAATGGGTTTGTTGTTGCTTTGCAGCTGTCAAATTGGGATTGTTTGCATGTGACATTGTCTTCCCCAGCTGATTTGTTTAACTCTTCCCTGTTGGCACTGCCAACTTTGCACAATTGGCATTCATTTGGTAGCTCTGATTGATATGCTGTCCTAATTATTACAATGAGAGTGGTTGGCTAATTTAAAACACCGTCACAGCTAGCATTTGAAAAGTACCTTCCTTTTTTAACTAATTTTTAAAGCTCACAGGGCAACTCTGTACTGATAGTACTATGGTAGTTAGCTTGGATTTGATATGTGATCACTTATCAGTGATATATTCCAATGAAATGCTTGTAACATTATAAGAGCTGCTTTAGTGGATCCCAGAAAGACAACCAAAAAGGGAGGGGAAAACGAGATGATTGCTTTGCCCAGTAAACTATGCTTGCTCTGATGACCTGGCCTTTCTCCTATTAGTGGGCTTTGACTTTTTTACCCAGAAGTTAAATAGTAATGGATATCATGTTGGTATTATTGCTACTCAAACTGATTGATACTGATTGATATCAATTAGCTTCTGGGTAAAAAAAAACCTTGAAAAGAACAGAGCCACAGAAGTACTGACTGATACTGGTTAGAGAATTCTGTATGTCCCATGAAGGTATTATTGCTAGTCAAACTGTACAGAACGAAGATCCATAGACTGAGATTGTAGGATCCATTATCCCATTTGAGACAATTGTAACGTAAACTTCTTTTTATTTGATTCCATAGGATGATGTTCTGAACTAGAAGCCTTTTTTTGGTTGAACTCATAATATCAGGTTCTAAACTATAAACCCTTTTCTTGTTGAACATTAAAACGTATTCTGAACCGGGAACAATAATTTTTTAAATCAAACTGAGTACCATCGGTACATATTTGCTTATCATTAGCATTATGTGCTTTTGCTTTAAGATTCGCAGGGTTTTCTTTTGGTTGCCACTGAAGTGGGGCCAACATTTAGCACCCTGCTGTCCTGTGATGTCTGACTGTATCTGCATCTCCTGGTGAAATTTGCTTAAATTTGTTCTAGGTGCACATCTGTTGTTATTTGTGTTGAAATCGATTAGACAATTGGAATTCTGCTATTTGGTCATCCATTGCCTTGTAAAAGTGCATCTATTAACAAATTAACTTATTGATTCCTCTTTGAACCTACCAGACAGAACCTTATAATTTTCTGTTACTATAGTCTGCATTGCGGTTTACGCAAATGGGTTCCATCATAGCCCTGAAAAAATCATTTAAAATTGGCAGAAGAAATTCTTGGAGTAGCAAGTTAGGTACCTTCGCATTCAGAGAAATGCTAATGGTCTCTTTGGCAGCATAGTTCCTATGCCTTGTTCCTAGTTGTGTGTCAGGAAGTGTGTTCAGAGTGAAGTACACCGTACTAGTCAGAAAATCTGCACTGTTCTTATCAACTTAACTTGATAATGAGTAATGTCTGATGTAGTTGTGATTGTTTAGTATTTCAACTCTTCGGTATGATGATTTCGAGAAAGCAGCTTCTATTGTTCTGTGATCTTGCTTTCTTTTTCCTACAAGATTAGATATGGCTTCATGAATTTTGATTTTCATTATGTGATTGTGTGCTGCAATTTTAAAATTATTTACTGTCGAAGGCATTATATTTTTTTTATTCCCCTTTTAGGGTTTGTTCTTTACTCCCCTTTCGCAACTTCTACTTCCTCATTTTTCGTGCGTATGCTTCCCAAACTGCTAAACAGGGCTTTTTTAAAAAAACAAAATTCATAAGAAAATATGCTTTAAAAATCATATTAATCTACTTTTAAAGTTTTTTAGCTAATAATTAATGGGACCTTGCGTTTTATGTGTCAGGAGGGAAGGTTTCCAACCTTAGCTAATGAACACAACCGTAGTGTCATTCTGAAAAGCTATCTAAAAAAATCATGGACATTGATGCAACTTACCTTACTACTGCTTTTGCAGGTTGACCTCCGTGACAAGGGAGCACTGGAAAAGGTTTTTGCTTCAACAAGGTAAATCATATTGGTTTTTTAGTTATGGTATCTTTACTTTATCTGGATGCTTTTCTGTTTCCTTGCATGCAGAGGCATGCCCAGCATCATTACTTGTTCTTTATTGTTAGCTTCTCTACTTTTCAGATTCGATGCTGTAGTTCACTTTGCTGGACTAAAAGCTGTGGGCGAAAGCGTGCAGAAGCCATTGCTTTATTACGACAACAATGTTAATGGAACAGTAAATCTTCTGGAAGTTATGTCTGCCCATGGATGTAAGAAGGTATTTATCCTTTGCACTTTGATGCACATAGTAACATCAGGCTCTGTGGACTGTACTTACAACAAATAGGTTGGATTTTGATATTTTAATATTTTTATTTCACTGGTTTTCTTTAGATTCTGGCATTGACATGCTGTTCCTCTTTTTTTTTTGTATGTTCAAATGTTGTAGTTGGTGTTCTCATCATCAGCTGCAGTTTATGGATCGCCGAAGAACTCACCCTGCACAGAAGAGTTTCCTCTCACTCCAAACAATCCATATGGCAAAACAAAGGTCTGTGGTCCTTCACTTTTCTTTTAATGAGTGAATATTCTACCATTCATAAGTTCTCCAAATTGACTACAATTGTAAAAATGGACTGCAGCTTGTTGTTGAAGATATTTGCCGTGATATCTACCGTACAGATCCTGAATGGAAGATTATTCTACTTAGGTACTTCAATCCAGTTGGGGCTCATCCTAGCGGATACCTTGGGGAAGATCCATGTGGCATTCCCAACAATCTTATGCCTTATGTTCAGCAAGTTGCTGTTGGCAGGAGGCCAGCTCTGACAATACTAGGAAATGATTATGCAACCAGAGATGGTACCGGGGTAATACTTTTCACATGTATATTCAATTTGTCATTATTTGAGCCTGTTTCAATTTGATTAATCCATGTTAGTACTTTTCATGATTCTGATAATCTTACCTTGTTAATATCTTGTTATAGCTGTAATTTTACGAGTGTGTGTCCTACAATTAGCTTTATTCTCCTTCAGGATATGTCCTTGGGGGATGAGACTTGAATATTTGGCAAAATAGTCAGTTATTGATTTTATGTGCTGCTTGGAACTGTCATTTATGATGTCTAATAAGACTGTATCCAGTGTCTGTGAGAATGTAGTATTTCCTAAGAAACAAAGAAAGATAACAAATTAAAAGACTTGTAATATTTTTCACCAAAGGTGTGTGCCCATTCAGTACTTTACCAAGTATGTTCATGCAACTTGCTCTTTGCTACCTTAGTCAGCTTTTGGGACCCACATTTCTAGGAACTTTCTTTGAAGCTGCTCTGCTTCTATGGATATGTGTGTTTGTTGTATCGTGCCAGGTTACTTGAATTTTGAAACAATGAATACATAAGAAGTTTTCTCCATTTAGGGCATCTCGTTGAACTGTTGAAGCAAATACTTGCAATGGACAGTATAATGCGCATTTACTTATGTCAATATTTATTCATGTTTTTCAAAACATATTTATTTATCTGATGGTTCCTAGTTATAACCTCTTTTTAGATATGTATATTTAGTTATAACCTCTGATATTTGGGCTTTTGTAATAACAGTGATTCGTATGTGTTATGGCATCCTTTCAATGTTTAATGACACTTGCATGATTTACAGGTCCGAGATTACATCCATGTGGTTGACCTCGCTGATGGACATATTGCGGCATTGCAGAAACTCTTTGAGAGCTCCAGCATAGGTTAGGCCCTGGCCTCTGATGATTTTTGAATACTTATTTGCTAGTGCTTTTACCTCTCTTTAGATGCAGTAACTAACCGCTTTTATGTTTATTGCATGTTTTTCTAGGACATTAAATTTTAGTTGGTTGAACACAAAACCCTTGTCGTAAATGAACTTGCATAAGAAACATTATATCTTGATAAATATATAGTTTTATAATGTGTAGCAATACTTCTCATTTTATGTAGCTTATATTTGATCTTAGAACCCCAGGTAAACAAGGATATCCCTTTGGGGTATACATAATATAATTTATTGTGCTGCTTGGGCAACATGGAACTAGAGGGGTTGGACTTTATTTATTATTTTTTATTTGAATCATGCTTTGAACTGTACCTGCAGGGTGTGAAGCATACAACCTTGGAACTGGTAAAGGTACTTCTGTGCTGGAGATAGTCAAAGCATTTGAGAAGGCTTCTGGGAAGGTATTTTAGATTAATGTAATATGGGAAATTATCTTTTTCCACTAGCTTGGTGCATTTTAATCAAAGTACTTATCTGTCATGGTAGTACTAGGTAGTATGCGTTACTTTATGTATGAAATAGTACTTATCTTGCCTGTTGAGCCTTGTATGGGCTTAAGTGTTTTGCTTAGGTGATTGTTAGCATTTATCGTAGATAAAATGCTTTCTTCAGCTTGTGCGCGCCTTGCCGGGATTTGCTTTGTCCTTATTTTTTTTATTGCTTTGCTAGAAAATTCCTCTGATTATTGGCCCAAGACGCCCTGGTGATGCGGAGATTCTATTTTCATCACCTGCTAAAGCAGAAAAGGAACTCAACTGGAAGTAAGTTTCACATCGACGTATAATCACATGAACCTTTTTCTTGGTTTCCGCCTAACTGGTATTGTCCTTCCCCAGAGCGAAATTTGGCATCGATGAAATGTGTAGGGATCAATGGAACTGGGCTAGCAAGAACCCTTATGGATACGGGTCACCTGACTCCACCAAGCAGAACGGACACCACTCATACGGATCAACTGGCTCCCCCAAGCAGAATGGCCACTGCACGAATGGATTCTCTGAATCCACTAGGCATAATGGTCACAACGGATATGGACTGGTTGACTCTGCCAAGCATAACGGCAACGGCCACTTCCACTGACCATGCTTCAGTCTTGAGTTGGCCTGTGGGCTCCTTGTACATGCTGATGTATCGAAACGATGATCCGAGATCGTTGCAGATCAACGACGGATTGGCAGGTCACACGAACATGGTCGAGCTTAGATAATATTCTTTCATTGTTCATCCTTGGCTGAAGAATCCCACTGCCTGTGGGTATATATTTATCTCCTACTTTGCGTGTATTATTTTTCTTTCAGATTTGTTGTAGGAATGTGATTTTAGCCAACCAGCTGATTCGATTCTTTCACTGCTAATTGAGTTGCATTATCTGTTACAGAGCTTGACTGATTCCTGTACCATATATCTTTTTTGTGTATTTTATGATGTAATATTTATGAAGGGGAATTAGCCTAAAAACCGATGCTCATGTTTTCTCATCACGTCATATGTTCATTCATGGAAGTGGACAGCCCAAGTACTATCCATGCGGATGAGATAGAAATTCTAGTTCAGATGAAAGCTTTTTTTTGTGTAATTCTTGCGTGTGGCTCAATTCAATTAGTGTCAATATGCCATTTGGGACAAATGCACGTTAGACGAGCGCATTTGACTTAATAACTACACTTTTTAGTTGCGTTCGCTGTAAAAGTATAGTTTTGTGTGAATGGTCCCAACTAAGTACTTAATATTAAAATTAAAATGTGTTCTTTTCACTCGGGCATACATTAAAACGGATCGATGTAAACATCTTCAACCAATCCAATACAAATATTGAAAAAGAATATTTGGATTTCAAGCATGACCATCGCCATGAATGAGGCTGCTGGTTATGTATTGTCAGGCTCGCTATCTGATGTTTGAGGCCTTGAGGGTAATGTATCTACCGTATATTAAACGTTGAGGTTGTGAAGCTGCTGATTATGTATTCTAGATCGTACATATATACAGCTCTAAAATGATAAAGAGAACCACTTGCGTTTTGGAATATCGTGTACCATTTGTAATACAAAGTTTTATATGCTTAGAGCTAACCATGTGTTCATAGTGGCATTAATAAAAGATCAAGATTTACTTTTTATGATGCTATTCTGCCCTCTCATTTAACCGGACAATTTCCAATACTGCTAGTGCAGTAGTAGACAGTGATATATAAGTCTGGTCTTGTATTTCAATGACTCATATTGCACCATTATTTACATAGAGAATCCATGTTACTTTCATTCTACTTTGCCATCAATGATTATTATGTTAATCATCGGGTGATTCTCCATCGGGAGAATGAAATACCGAAGAGTGATTAGGTTTGGGCGCCTAATATCCTAAGAAAATCGGGTGCCCTCCCAATGCAACCTATTGCCATCAGATTTTTTATGCTATTTTCTCTCCTACTCTCTTCCTACTCTTGATGTACTACTTTTACCTTATCTTCTCTTCTACTCTCTATTAGCACTCTATCCCATAACTTCAAATGACCTTTTATATGTATATAATTTATCCCATATGCAATTCGATTATACTGTTATAATCGTTGTAATTAAATCTTCACAACAGGATCTCACATGTTTCAACCATTGTATGTTGATGTTTCACGTGTGGGGAGCAAATGTTTCAACTAGATTTCAACTATGTTCAATATTTTTAAGTTTTTGTGTTGCAATGGGTCTTTGTTTAATGTTACACAGGGTGTTGTTTGAATGTTTCAATAAATATTTTATGATATTATACTTGTTCACTTATTGAACAGAGTTTATGATCGGTTCATGATCCCTGGACATCAAAAGCGTCATTATGGTGATCTCGTAGTTTCTAATGGAGATAATGTGGTCGGTCTATGGATTTTTCATTTAAAACATTGCACGTAGTGCTCTTAATATGTTTCGGCAAATACTTTTTCGTATTTCAATAATTATAATTCGATGTTTCATGTGTAACACAAAAATGTTTCCGCTAGGAATCATCCAAAATATAGCCATGTGAAATCTTATTATAATGAATACAACGGTGTAATTGAATCATAGATTGGATAAATAATCTAAGAGAAAAAATCATTTAAAGTTCTATAGTTGGGTTAATAAAGCAACGTAGCAAAAATTTTGCATGCATGCAGACGGTGTGCTGCAATTTCTGTGCATGCAGCCTGCCCCTGAAATTTTTTGCATGCAGACATGAGAAGGGGAGAGACGGGCGCCCGATCTTTCTCCTCCGGATCAGGCGCCGATTTGTAGTTTCTTCCGCTGAAACTGAAAGTAGGATATATCAATTTTGTTATATCTTGTTAGAAACAACCGATATAATGTTAGATGGAGGCAAGGTGTTCTATGGAATTTAATTTATATTGGTCAGCACGTGCACGTTTGAAGGATGGCATCGGCTGCATTTTTTATTTACGGCAATACGGGAGAGTAGAATAATATACGTATACGGATTTATGGAGAGAATATATGCGAACCATATGCTTTAAGATTTGTGGTACTCTATGTAGCAAAAATCTAAGCCTTCCATAGAATTCTTCTTCCGGATCGCTAACCAAGAGCCGCTCGACATGCATGCCAAATAAAGAAGAGAGCAAACCCAGCAAACTTTTGCTGTCAATTGCCATTGTTATCTTGCCCCTAGATCGATGAGAAGATCATCATATTGTGCAATTAACCAATCACCACGTAATTAATTACTACCTTCTTCAACCTCGCTTTCCTCCCATCTCATCGATCAAATGTTGTGTTCTTTCAAGCTCAGGAGCCTCCTCTTCCTCTGCACATTCCTCACGGGAGCGTTGCTCTCGTTCATCTCCCATTTCCTCTGGTGATCAATCAATCCATTTTATCCGCCATTGATCCGATCCGATCAAACTCATGTGTACCTAGAAACCTAGAGAGATAGAGGCATCGATCGATCGATCGATCGAGCAAAGGATGGTTGGTTCTTGTCGGATCAGCCGCAGAAGAAGAAGAAGAAGAAGTGCCCAGGATTATGAGATCGATGGACTACTATGAGATCCTCCACGTCGACCGGAGCGCCACCGACGACGACATCCGCCGCGCATACCGCCGCCTCGCCATGCGGTGGCACCCCGACAAGAACCACACCGGCAAGAAGGACGCCGAGGCCAAGTTCAAAGACATCACAGAAGCCTACAACGTATTGATCGATCGATCGATTTGTTCTTGCGAATCTCTTCTTGCAATATTACACGGTTTGGTTTTGATCGTATGGTTTATTTCTTTATTTATTTACGAATTCGATGTGATCAATGGATGGTTAGGTGCTCAGCGACGCCGGGAAGAGGGCGTTGTACGACCAGTACGGGGAGGAGGGGCTCAGGGCCGGTGGCGCGCCGCCGCAGCCCGGCGGCGGCGCCGACGACATCTTCGCCGAGTTCTTCGGGAGCACGCCGTTCACGTACTGCAACACGGGCGCCAGCACCACCGCGCGCACCAAGCAGCAGGCGGCCTGGGACGCCGGCGGTGGCGCGTACTTTGGAGGCGGCGGGTTCGGCCGTGACCAGGGCGGCGGCAGCGCGGCGGCGCCCCCGCCGCCGCCGGTGGAGAGCAAGCTGGCGTGCACCCTGGAGGAGCTCTACGTCGGCGTCACCAAGAAGATGAAGATCTCCCGCAACGTCGTCGACGCCAGCGGGTAAAATTACAAAAATGAAATGTTTTTTAAATCTTTGTTTTTCAAAATTTGTGGCGAATTTGATACATTTTGTAAATAATTGACTAAATTTTATTTTGACCACCTTTTATTATCGATATTTTGCTTTCAATCACCTTTGAACTAATAAACTCTCTTAGGCATATGTGATCGTTTCTTTGACATATGATAAATTAGATGTAGATGAATAAAAAAGTTGAGGCTAATCCAAAAGTACTAAATAGGTAAAATTACTCAGTCCAAATTAAAACATTAGGTGAATTGTGGTCCAAAACAAGATATCGGAAATAAAAGATGGGTCGAAGCGAAATTTACTCTAATATTTTTGATACAGGAGAATGAAAACCGAGTCGGAGATTTTGTCGATCGAGGTGAAGCCGGGGTGGAAGAAGGGGACCAAGATCACGTTCCCGGGGAAGGGCAACCAGCAGTGGAGCCAGCTCCCCGCCGACCTGGTGTTCGTCGTGGACGAGAAGCCGCACGACGTGTACCGCCGCGACGGCAACGACCTGGTGGCGGAGGCCCGCGTCACGCTCGCCGACGCGCTGGGCGGCACGGTGGTCGTCCTCGCCACGCTCGACGGCCGCGAGCTGGTGGTGGAGGTAAGCGGCGGCGGTGTCGCCGGCGATGAGGATGACGACGACGGCGACGACGAGGACCCCGTGGTGTACCCGGGGTACGAGCTGGTGGTGCCGTCGGAGGGCATGCCAATCGCCCGCGAGCCCGGCCGCCGCGGCAGCCTGAGGATCCGGTTCGACGTCGCGTTCCCGGAGCGGCTGACGCGGCGGCAGCGCGCGCAGATCAAGCGCATCCTCGACGCCGCCGGCTAGCAGCTGGCGTGACGTGCTTGTAGGCTGTAGCTAGGAGGCGACATGCTTTCTTGCTAATTAAGCACAGCTTAGTGTTTGTATAGTACTATAGTAGTACTAACGTGCATGTGTGTGTACAACCTTGCGATAAAACATGATTCCGAAAAGGTTAACAAACATCTTTCTAGCCATTAGCTTATGTGAATAGTTGAATACACCACGACTCACCAAGAAACACCTAAATCGAAAGTCATATAGAAAAAATCAATCCAAGCAAGATCTATAGTTAATACGGAGTACTTTCCAACACTACAACGGTAACCCTTATCTGTGTCGGGCTCCAACCCACATCTGTGTCGGGTATGGAGCCCGACACAGCGTAAAGGTCACTGATGTGAGGAATCATCTCAAACGGGTATAAGTCCGTTACGGATGGAGTTATCTCAATCGGGTTTTAACTAAGACCCGTCACCGATAGCTTTGACCCAGACGACCAGTCAAAGAGAGCCCGTCACGGATGACCTATCTCAATCGGGCTACAACTAGCGCCCGTCACGGATGTCTATCCTCTCAAACGGGCCTAAACAGAAGCCCGTCACAGATGACTCATATTCGCACTCGGGCCCCAACTACAGCCCGTCACAGATTACTTAATCTCAATCGGGTCTTAACTTACAGCCCGTCACGGATGACTGTATTCTCAATCGGGCTTTAACTTATAGCCCGTCACCGATGAGTATGACCAAAAAAAATAAATATTGTTTTTTGGCTAGCCTCAGGCCTGTGTAGCCATGCCCGCTGCAAAAATAACAGAAACACATATGCCAATCACATATATATATCCCAGCATCCCCATTCACATATATACATCGTTGCATCCCCATTCACAAATGCCATTCACATATATTTTAGACAAATAACATCCATATTGACAGTTGCATATTGGTCAAGTGGTAAGCATCATAATTAAGCTGCAATATTCATCTATAAAGAATTTACATAGAGATAATAAATGTAATAAACAATAATATTACATAGTAACATGTGTTTGATAATTCAAATGTTAAAAATTGTTTTTCACTTAATCTTAACCCTAAACATTCCTTTAGGGTGAATAATTTCGTGGAGGATGAACCCGGCAATCTCCTCACGAATATCCTGAAAGCTGCTACCCGGATCCTTTGAAAATTTGTCCTACATGTACAAAATTCGAAATTAGTCGAACGATCTTTAGATATATGTATGTACTTTAATTCAATTAGAACATTTCACGAATGAGACCACAAACCTCCAATTCACCCAAAGTCTTCACCTTATCTTTGCAAAGTAGGCGCATGTTGTGGCAGACATGGAATCCGCACTAGTCACCTATTTGTTGTTTGACTGGGAAGTCCTTCTTATGGATAAGTGTATCCTGCCCTGCCTTTCGAAGGCCTTCCTTTTGCACATATTGGGCCCACGCCTCATCTATCGCGAGTTGAATCGGGGTCCAATCGTATGCTTTCTTGTCAATCCTGGAGTTTAAGTAGTGGCACGTACTCCACTTAGGCGTTATTACCAGTAGGATCCAATGTCCACTGCGGCATTAAAATATTTAAAGTTAATACTAAAGCTAGACGTGTAATGCAATGAATTTAGGGAGCACACTTACTATTGATTATAGGCGCACATGATGTACTCCTTGTCTTGTCGGACCCAGAAGGTGTCAAACAAGTAGTTTACCATTCCTTGATAGTCCCCTTGAAGATTTGTGACATTCACTACCTGAGGATCAAGGAAGGCAACTTCCGGTGCATTTTTGAGACACCACTTCCAACTATACCTACACGCAAGACAACATTACTTATAAGCATGTTACACGGATTGAGATGAATAATTTTCGTGAGCAAGAGTACTTACAAGGAATAGCACTTGAGGAGGGTTGTGTCCACCGAGCGGAGCCTGTAGAGGTCGAATAGATCCTTGTAGTCTACCACGATATAATTTGGTGGCCCAAGGAATGGCGCTCTTGCGTGTTCGCCTATTATATCACTTTCTCTTTTCTTCCTCCTCACGATAGATTTTTCCATGTAGTACATGTGTAGCTCCTTGCAAGCGGGGCCCATCGTAGCTAGCATGTCGTCTCCAACCAACGGCATGCCTAGTTGGAAGGAGGATGGAGGTACGGGCTTCTTAGGAACTACCAGCGCCTTGCTCAGATCTAGCTTTGTTGGAGCAAGTCGTGAGCCCTGCAGCTTTCCCTTTCCTCGCTCCCTTGCAGCAGGTTTTTCGATAGCAACTCTCTGGGGGGAAGAATGCGCCTTCCTGCTCTTCTTCATTGGTGGGGGTTTGATGATCGCCGCACTGTCGACCTCCATAGGCTCGTCACCGAAGTCCGTGTCATACTGTAACTCGAGATCATCTGTATCTTCGTGACGAGCCGGAGCTGGCGGTGCTGAAGGAGCAGGGGCAGGTTGTATCGGCAGGCGACCACTTGGTGCAGTGGTTGGCCTCGGGATCACCCTTATCTCAATGAGATCCTTGGGCCATTGGATGAATGTTCCACGTGCATTTCCAAGGGTTAGGACCTCGTCGTTCGGTGGATGCCTGAGCGGGAAATGATCGAATTCTGGCTTCACCGAGTCGACTTGGACCTTCGCACAGTCAGCCCGTAGTTGCGCCCCATGCACTCTAGTTTCCGGGGTCGGCTGGAAAGCTAGGCCTTCAGCTGCAGGAACCGTGAAGGACGGCATCACCCTTACTGTCAGGGTGCAGCTAGTTGGCTCCTGCGATATATTAATAACAATTTTTAGAGCAGTACTTACCGTATGATTTCGTTATGAATTATATTCGTTAAGAATTATATGCGTTGCGGATGAGAGATTTACCGTAATTTGGTCGACGGCGGCGGGAACCGATGGGGGATTTTCCCCCGCCTCAGTTGATGCATAGCTGCTGCGCCTCTGCGTCGGACTAGCTAGATCCTGTTGCACAGCAGCAGCGGCAGCCTCCGGGATATTCTGTTCTTCTCGAATCTCCTGCCTGATACGGGCCCTCATCGATTCGAGCTTCTCGTCGAATTCAGAGCTCAACTCGGCTCTGACCTGTTCACGGATCTGGGCGGCAAGGCGGGCATCTTTTTGCGCCTTCGTTACTGTCCGCTTCCTGTACTGCCACGCGTAGTCCGGGAATCCAACTTTCCACGGTACGTTGGCGCCAAGTCCCCTAGTGCGTCCACGGTGCTCCTTGTTGCCCAACGCTTTACTGAGGATGTCGTCCTTGCGTCTTTGGGAGCTTCCCTCTTGCGAGGCCTCTTGGGAGGCAACCAACTCCTTCTGTAGTACAAATGAGTTCGGATTAAACGAAAAGTTCGGTGGGGACAATGCGAACAAATATTGAGATAGGGCACTTACTATATTATCGTACACTTGTTGATCTTGGGGATTTGGAAGCGAAACCGACCCATCCTGATTCTTCTGGTACCTCGCGCGAGCCCAGTTCCTTGCCCGTGGGTGTAGGATGTCGGCAAACACCGGAGGTGTGTTCGCTGCCGCTGCCGCTTCATCCTCCTGCTGCCATTCCTCCAGCTTCCCGATGTATCCTGCGGTGCCTAGGTGGTGCGGGTACACGTTCCTAGACTGCAGTACTCTATACGCTTCGCTTCTAGTCCGGGATTCGGGGGTCGATTTCTTCTCGTGGAATTGCTCCCATACCTCTTCCGTTATGAAGGGCCATTGGTCTTTTGGATCAGGGGTCATCGGATTTAGGACAAACTCCGTGACCAGCCTGCTCTTGAAATTCTTCCAGCAATTGCCCATCACCTTGAACGCGGCCTGCTTGAGCCTCTCCTCATCGGCTTCAGGATATTCGAAGCTCTCCTTGAACTTGAGCCAAGCAGCGTTCTTCTCCGCCTCGGGCACGCCCTTGATGTCATCCGCGAGGATTGTGAAGTTTTCCCTCGCTACGACACCGCAGAGGGTCCTAAACTTGGCTAGGACATTGCGAGGCCACGTCGGCAGTCCAACCTGGTTCACCTCTGAGATGGTGAACCGTTCCTTAGGGATTCTATTCCCTGTCCTACGACCCCTTGCCCTTGAGGACCCACTAGTTGTCGTCGACATCGGTTCACCTTGCCCTTGAGACATCGTCTAAATAACTGTGCTTTTAAATAACAAAATTAATAATTTTGTAAACAAAACACGTATGCACGTAACTCGGTTACTTCAGTACGTCCCAAAATAACTTAGTACCATAGCTACTCTTACTCGCTCCTGTGGACTACTCTACTTTACAAGCAAAATGGCTCCGCCTCGCTTCCTTTTACACGTTTCTTCATTATCAAAAAATGACAGATTACGAAATGTGCTAGATGTCAAGGTGTCTTGGAAGGTTCCGTACATGTACTGACCCAACCAAACCAACTTGACACCCGGAACACTTCGTATTCTATGATGATTTGATAATCTAGGTGCACTGGGATCAGAAGTTTTTCAAATCGGTGTTGTGAGTGCACTAACTCGACCGAACTAACTTCTGACCCTAGACACCCCGGATTCTGCGACGTTTCGATAATATTTTCCTGAACCAACTTTAATTTTAGAGTCGATTAATTACCATAGAATAACAAAAACCGAGGTGCAATGGGATCTGACGGTGTCTTAATCGGTTTTGTCAATTACATATAACACGATCAAACCACCGTCAGACCCTATGCACCTCGGATTCTGCAATAATTTGGTAATGTACATTTTTAAAATAAACTACATTTCACCTATAATCAATAAAGCGTATATTTCATAAAATGTAATAAACTTAACTTTAAAAAACCTAAGTAACCCTAACATCCCTTAAAGTTAACTCATCTATCTTCCATTCGACAACACATCACTAAAATGTACTAAAATAACCTAACTAAAACTAAAATCAATGGAATCACTAAACCTAAAAAATCACTAAATCAAAATTTCACTAAACCTAAAAATCATTAAATCAAAATTTCACTAAACCTAAAAATCACTAAATCAAAATTTCACTAAACCTAAAAATCATTAAATCTAAATTTCACTAAACCTAAAAATCAGTTAAACTAAAAATCACTAACATCACTAACATCACTAATAATTCCCCAAAATCAGTAAAAATCACTAATACTAATTTTTAACTAAACCTAATTTTCACTAAACCTAAAAATCATTACCTAAATTTCACTAATACTAATTTTTAACTAAACCTAATTTGCACTAAACCTAATAATCTAAGTCACTGTCATCACTAAAAATAAACTAAGTTCAAAACCTAAAAAATAATCACTAAAATAACATTTGTAACCCTAACCTAAAAAACTCACCGGCGATGTGTCAGCCGGCGGCTTGGGGAGGAGAGGCGGCCGGCGTCGTGCGTCGTGTGTCGTGCTCGTCGGCGTCGTACGTCGACGTCGTCGGCGGGTTGGCGGCGTCGTGCTCGTCGGCGGTGTTGCTAGCTAGGGTTAGAGGACTTAGAAAATTTTCGAATCCGGCCAGATCCAGATCCAGCGCGGTTATTTTATTCTTAGTACGGGTAGTTCACATCTCAATCGGGCCTTAACAAGAGCCCGTCACGGATGTCAACATCCGTGACGGGCTCCACTTGTGCGCCCGATAGAGATGACATCATCTCTATCGGGCACCACACAAAGGCCCGTCACGGATGTCAACATCCGTGACGGGCTCCACTTGTACGCCCGATAGAGATGACATCATCTCTATCGGGCACCACACAAAGGCCCGTCACGGATGTTGTCATCCGTGACGGGTTCCACTTAGAAGCCCGATAGAGATGACATCATCTCTATCGGGCTCCTCACCGAGGCCCGTCACGGATGACAACATCCGTGACGGGCTCTACTTTGCGCCCGATAGAGATTGCATTTGACTCCTGTTCATGTAATAAAATATACAATACTTCACATTTAACATGCATGTGCTCATTTCACCACAAATAATTAATTTTCCTAAACCAAATAATTTAGTGAAGCACAATAAATCACTAAAATTTAGTAAATTCATCATAAAATTATATTACAAGTTGCACCAAGCTAGCTATTACTAATAAAAAATACTTCCATTTTACTTCACTAGTATCCAAAACCAATATAACAATTAAGCACAGCTAAAATCACAACGTTATGCCTTCCATATGATCTGAGCGAGTATACCCTACAGGCTCCTGTGGATCATCGTCAAGGTCGATTTGAGGTCGTACATGAAGATTCTGGTTGTACTCTTCTTCGTCGACGACGTTGTCAACACCAACAATTCGGCGCTTGCCATCCCTCACGATGTGCATCTTCTTGTTTGCGGGGTCTTTAATGTAGAAAATCTGCTCGACCTGTTTCGCAAGTACGAATTGTTCGTCGGCGTATCCAACCTTGGATAGATCTATTAAAGTGAAACCTTCCTTATCGACTTTAACACCAGTGCGTATATTCACCCAACGGCATCGAAACAAAGGAACCTTGAACTTCACGTAGTTCAGCTCACAGATCTTCTCAATGCGGCCGTAGTATGTGTTAGACCCAACTTGATCCTGGAAGGCATCTATACGGACCCCGCTGTTTTGCACTATGCTTTTGTCATCTTGCTGGACGGTGTAAAATGTGTATCCATTAATATCGTATCCTTGCCATGTGTCTATGGCCCAACACGGTCCCATCCCCAACAACTGTACTGTCTCATTTGGGATATCCGTCGACATTGTGACACGATTCTTGAACCAAGCGTTGAACCGAGAGTTATGTTCCCTGTTAATCCACGTCTCAGATCGACCCACGTTCTCCTGCCGGATTTTCGCTAAGTGCTCCTCAAAGTATGGGCCAACTTCTGCCATGTGTTGGAGCACAGCAAAATGAGCCTGCGCGTAGGAAGCTTGATCGGGCCTAATTCTTTTCCTCCCTATTGTGCCAGCACCTGACAACCTTCCTTCGTGACGAGACGCCGGAACTCCTATAGGTTCGGCCTCGGACATGTAATCCACGCGGAACTCAATGACCTCCTCGGTCGTGTATCCTTCAATGATGCTCCCCTCCGGTTTTGCTCTGTTCCGAACGTATGCCTTCAGAACTCCCATGTACCTCTCGAACGGGTACATTTCTCTTAGAAAATCTGGGCCACATAGTTTGTTTGCTTCACAAGATGAACAGGGAGATGAACCATGATATCAACGAAAGACAGCGGAAAAAACATCTCCATGTGGCAGAGGGTATTAACAATATCGGTCTGCAACCCATCTAGATCTTCGGGATCTATAATTTTCTGACCGATTGCATTGAAAAAGGCGCACAGACGTTGGAACGTATGTCGGACCTTGGGGGGAAGAATGCCTCTGATAGCAACTGGCAAGATTTGTGTGATTAGCACGTGGCAATCGTGAGACTTCATTCCAACCAGTTTTAGGTCTTCCGATTTGACGTGCTTACTAATCCTCGCTGAATAGCCCGATGGAACTTTGATATCTCTCAGGCAAGACAACATTGCGATCTTCTCATTCTTCGACAGTGTGTGGCAAGCTGGAGGGAGGTACACTCTACCTGTCTCTGCATCTATTACGGGCTGGAGTTCACTGCGAATGTTCATGTCCTGTAG
This sequence comes from Oryza punctata, assembly GCA_000573905.2. NCBI lineage: Eukaryota > Viridiplantae > Streptophyta > Magnoliopsida > Poales > Poaceae > Oryza > Oryza punctata. The sequence continues at coordinate 18,320,310 of CM002495.2, read as the reverse complement.
ATCAAGGCGCGCGTTCAACCCGTCCTTTGTTTTGCCAGGAATATTCAGCAGCAGGCCAACCAAACTCTCACACACATTCTTTTCTACATGCATGAGGTCAATGCAATGACGAACCTCAAGATCTTTCCAGTAAGGTAATCGCCAAAATATGGACTTCTTCTTCCACATACCCTTGTCCTTTGCCTGACTACGTTTTCTTTTCTTCCCAAACTCGTTGGTTATATCTTTGACCAAGTTGTACACCTCATCCCCGGACAAATCCTTGGGAGCCTGCTGAAGTTCTCTCTTACCGTTGAAAACATTCTTCTTCCTTCGGAACGCGTGACGTAGCGGGAGCCACCTCCTATGACCCATATAAACCATCTTTCGTGATTTCTTCAACCATCGGCTGCGTGTATGTTCCATGCAGTCGGAGCAAGCCTTCTTTCCTTTCACGGTTTGGCCAGAAAGATTACCGAGGGCGGGATAGTCATTAATGGTGCAGAACAGTAGAACTCATAACTTGAAATTCTCCTGACCATACGCATCCCAAGTTTTCACACCTTCTTTCCATAGCATCTCAAGATCATCCATAACAGGCTCCAAGAACACGTCGATATCATTGCCCGGTTGTTTCGGTCCTTGGATTAGCAAGCACAGCATAATATATTTCCTTTTAAACCATGGCGGTAGGTTAAAGTTTGAAATAAGAACTGGCCAGGTGCTGTGAATACTACTCAAGTCTCCGAAAGGATTCATGCCATCTGTACAAAGACATATCCTCATGTTTCTGGGGTCGGCAGCAAAGTCACTGTGTTTTCGATTGATATTTCTCCATTGAATTGAATCCGTTGGGTGTCTTAGCATACCGTCGTTCCTTCTCTCAGTGGCATGCCAACGTACTAACTTCGCCTCCTTGGGGTTTGCAAATAATCTTTTGAAACGATCAATGATTGGTAGGTACCACAAAACCTTCGCGGGACCACCCCGCTTTTATCTTTTCCCTTCGTCAGGACTTTTCTTTCGCTTGTATCGAGATGCCTTGCAGACAGGACAACCTGCTTTGCTTCGTATGTCGTCTCGGGCAATGTGTTCCTATCAGGCAGCAAGGACTTCAAAATTCCCAAAAGCTCCGTGAAACTCTTGTCTGTCCATCCACTACTTGCCTTCAGCTTCATTAGGTCCAAGGTAGCTGATAATTTGGTGTGCTTTGCTTTGCATCCGGCGTACAGAGGCGTCTACGAGTCACTGACCAACCTGCTGAACTTTATGGAATCTCTCTCGTTGTAGGCTAGATCCTCAACATCACGTAACATGTCTTGCAGCAGATCGTGATCAACATCAACCATTTCACCGCCCAGTGGAGAAGGTACAAACATGTCATGCTCATCTTCATCTTCCTGATTTTGCGCACCAGTACTGTCTACAGCTGCAACACCTCCAGATTCTTGCTCTCCATGCTTGACCCAACATGTGTAGCCTTCCATGAATCCTCGTTGTATCAGATGAGCGTGTACATCCATTCGACTACCAAACATATTCTCATTCTTGCAATCTGCACATGGACAGCACATGTAATCGTTGTTTCTTCTTTTCCTATCCTCCTCCGCGGTGTTTATAAAATTTAATACCCCATTTCTATACTCCTGACTATGACGTTCACGGATTTCGCATACATCCAACTTCGATCCATCGCTGCAGAAATGAAAAAATAATCAAAGGAACATTTTAGAAGATAAATACTCCGAATTAATGACAATTGATTAATTGTCTAAAGTACCGATTACTATTTAAGTACCTTTATGAATTTACTGTTTTTTTGAAAAAAAATTAAAATTTTCGCCCCCTCCAACCTCCCACCAAAATTGTGAATAGTGGGATACAGTTACACCGGCGGTTGCGGCTATTTATAGTGTGCAATAACTATCTGTAACGGTCCATAAAATTGTATTCTCTGTCGTGCATATCAGTTATCTTTATCGGGCCTAAAAAAATGCCCGTCACAGAGGACTGCAATCTGTGATGGGCTTTATTGTTATCTCAAACGGGCCTCAAGCTAGAGCCCGTCACGGATGACACATATCTGTGACGGGCTCCAACTAGGGCCCGATTGAGATAACCTTAAAATCTCAAACAGGCCACAAGTTGGGGCCCGTCACAGATGACTATCATCCGTGATGAGCCCCTGCTTGGGGCCCGATTGAGATATTTAAGGTTATCTCAATCGGGCCCTAGTTGGAGCCCGTCATAGATATGTGTCATCCGTGACGGGCTTCAGTTCTACGCACATTTAACATGTCTCTCCGATCCTATCTCAATCGGCCTCTTTTAAGGCCCGTTAGAGCTGTATTCTTCGTGACGGCCCGCAAAATCCAGTTATGTTGCAGCCCGTCACAGATGAGAGGATCTGCACTAGTGCAAGTAGGGATTGATGAAAGGTAAACAATAGAGGACTAACTCATTTATACTCTATTTTTAATGCACAACATCATTATCTTTTTACGTGATGTTTGACGATCATTTATCTAATTAAAAAAATTAAGTATTTATTTATGTTTCTACGACTCATTTTATCATTAAAGATACTTAAAGCATAGTTCAATTTTGAGACTATATAAGATACTACCGTAAACCATAAGGTTTTTGAGTGAAAACTTTTAAATTTAAAATTATAGTATAGTTATAGTTGTAATATAATTTCATCATAACTATACTACAAGTCTACAACTACAATATACCTTGTATATATAAGTATTAAGAAAATATATGCAACTTTATACCTAAGTTACAATGTAATTACAGAGTTATAATGTAGTAAAAATATAACTATAGTATAATTACATTGTAGTTACACTACAACTATACTATACTTACACTTAAACTTAAAGTTTTCCAAACAAAAACCTGCGATAGTTTCTTTAGCAATTCACTTAATTTTTAATAAGACGAATGGTCAACCCACTAACTTTTCTCTTTAGTCACCTAAGCTAAATTATTTTTAAGACTAAACCTTTGGATGATTAAGCTATGGTTAAAATTATCTTAGTTCTTTATTTCATCTTTAATTCACAAAAGATAATTTTATTATATTCCTTCTCTCATAAACCACATCATCTTAATTATATTATATATTTTTTTATTGATGGGTTAGACAGTCGTTTTCTGGTTAAAACAAAACCTTCCCTTCTTCACATAAAACCATACTTGGTTTCCTCACGTGGTGCTCTTCGCGTAATGTATTATCTTGCACATAAAAGTACATACATGAAAAGAAACATAAAAAACTTTCATTATGTAATATCATTAGTTTTTTAGCAAATATTATTAATCTACAATGAAACAAATGTACATGGTATTGAGATGCACAATAAAGGATATGGATATCACAGTTGTTTTTTTCTCTTACAGCTTATTTTGCTTCCCTTATTTAGAAGCAAAGTGCTCATAAGACACAACTACCTTGATATATGGAGACAATATCCAAACACTCCACTTCTTCAGATCAAACATGTTTCTTTTAATTAAAACAAAACAAATTCGAAAAAAACATGATTAACCAAAACAGCTTTCTTATTTTTTTGCACAACTACAAGAAAATATAGATCTAAACATGCATAAAATTTATGCACCGTATAAACTCCTTTATAATTCTATTTGCCAATGATGTGAAAAAATTGCATTACCAAGACATGACAAACAGATTTAGCAAATAGTTTCTGCTTTAAATTATTAACCTCCCAAAGAACATCAAACAAAATATAGTCCAAAGTACTTAAAGAAGATTGCAATTCAATTTCCTCTTTCTTATTAACATTATGAACAACATGCTTAAAATCTAACACCTAACACGCTAACCATAGAATTTGTATGCTCATTCACAAGTTATGGCGTGGATATAAATGAAGTATTACCACACAATTCCTTTTTAGTACAAGAAACAACAGGCAAATCAACTTATAATAAAGGAATCTCAACAACTGGATTCACTAATTAATGGTTGCTCTATGTATTAGCGTAAAAATTTGGTAAGATTCTTAGTGGATTCGGTAAAGGAAAGAGGTCAATTAACCGATGAAAAGTTATCTATACAAGACCAAGTTCAATAAGGAATCATGAAGACCACGATATGGCAGTTTAAATCTATCTATTAATTAGGTAGGGTTTAGTAGTTTTCCTTTTATATTTAGGAAGTGTTTATCTAGTGTCCGATTAGGACTTGTATCTTTCATTTTATCTTTAGGAAACATGTGTGGTTTTCGATATGAACTAGTATCTACCCATGGGTATAAATATGTACACCCGTGATCTTTGTAATTTATCTCTCGATCAATACAACTATTCTCGGAGAATCACCACCCTCTTTTCCGAGTTTTTTACTTAACAACCGGCGGAACTTGTCACCTAGCGCGGGGCTGCATCGGCTTTCGATCTCCGGCGAAGGGGTAAGTCCTATGTTTCACCGACCCTGGTAATTGTATCGGCTACATTCGTGTTATTCAAGGTTGCATCGCTTCAACCTCTTGGATTGCTCTGGTTCGGTTGATATATTTGCCTACCTATTTATCATATATCTTAGTTAATCTAAGTCGATTATTCAATTTACTTGTATCGGTCAGATATTTTTAGGGGTTTTGTCGATATCGGCTAAATTGTTTTGTCAATCTAGATTAGCTCAGATATCCATCACCCTGGAAATCAATCAAAGGCTTGATTGTTTAGACTTTATACTTCTTTGCATACTTTGTGATGCATCATCCCTAGATAAGTTATAAAGACTAACATGTCTTTGATTATAATAAGAGTTTCATCGGGGTTTCAGCCGATGAGTTATCTAGATGTTACATCGGCTTATAAGGATTACATACAAGTTGGATTTAGCAGACTGCAACAAAGGTTTCACTATTTGTCAAAACCCTATTAACATCGGCTGGTATCGCTCTATCGGCTCATTAGTCGATCGATTCTTTGGTGATTAAAATATTTATCTATCTTGTCAATTGCAGGATCAAACTACTGGTACGCCTGCATCTCATCAATATTTTGGACCTGTAATGGAGCTAAGCAGATCTTCCAGGCCTTCATGTTTTTCGCGTCAACACTATGATAGGATAAAAGGTGGACATTTGTAATTCAGCTTGAGCTTACTCACCTTATTTAAATTTAACACAACTTAACTTACCTTGCAAACTCTCATCAATTTTCTTCTCAAGCAATGAGAACAACGTCTCAATGATGAGGAACTAGGTCCTGATCTCCCAAAAGGTATTGATAAGTCGATTATGGAGATCTCAACGTTGATGATCCAAAGGCTCTGACCAAAATGATCAAACCCCTTGCAATCAATACACCTGCTCCGTTGGTTATCAACGAGCCGAAACACGGTTGACCTCACTAATAAGGCTATCTCCTGCAAGAGAATCGAGAACACAAGCAAGTAAGTAGAAGGTACAATCTGAATATATTGCGAATATTAGATGAATCTCACAAATTGGGGTTTCACAAACTGAACTAAGCAACAAAATTGCAATGGCAGAATAATCTAAGTAAAACCCAACCCTAACTCGATCAAAGCTACTGAATATATAGGTTATAGGGTCGGTCAATGATCCCTGGATCGTCTCTAATGTACTCCAACACAATACACGGCCCAACGGGCGAAAAGACGGTGATGTAGCATCCAAACAGATTTTGGACGCCCTCTTGCTTCGATAATTTCCGTTGACTTAGAATGAATTTTGACGTGAGACTAGATCCATTAGAAAGGCGATCTCGTTAGCTTTCCATACATATGTAGAACGTCAACAACAGAGTCCGAATATAATATGAGCGATGTTTTTAGTGCGGGCTACTTCTGGATTCCAAGGTGGACGCGAACTTATATGAATTAGACCTCCAACTTGAATTGAACACCCTTACTGATCTCGTTCATCTCCTAGCCTCTCTCCAAGTGATGTCCTCATCACTCAATCATACCGCTCTCCTCTTTTCGGCGAATGTTCAGAACTCCCTTAAAAAATACTGTGAAACATCCTGTGCTATCCTAGATCTCCCATTTGTTGTGCTTGTGGGGGTTGACCCCTTGAACCGTGAGCTTCCCCTGATAAGGCCGGAACATAACAGAACAAATCACGAAGACTCCGTAAAAACCTCGTTGTTATCATCGAGGAGTCACTAGATCTAACAGCCTCAAAGCTAGGGACCGTCGGATCCGGTGGCTCCCTGCCTCGTCAACTAGGGACAGACCCTCTCTTGTGGCATTGCTATGCCACGGCGTGAATAATCTCACTACTTCTGTATCCCTAGATCTCCTGTACGTGGAAAGGAAGCAGCTTGGCAAACTAGCTAACCTACCCAATCGGGTGATATATATATTTGGATTAGTCAGTAAGATGATAATTCTTTATTGGGACAGTACTTAGCTACTAAGCTTTGAGTGACTGTGTGATCATTTGGTTATTTGGCTTGATAGAAACTTAACTGTTTGATTTAGAACTTCTCTGCGAAAATGAATCAATGTTGAGTCTAACAACAATTCAACAAATATCGGCCAGTGAAAAAGAGCAAATACAAAGAATAAGTATGCAATACTACCTGATGATCACTAATTTACTATTTTATTTCTTCAAACGAAATTTCTGATTGGCCTGACCACCTGAGTATCTAAGCCGCGCGCAGCACCAGACACACACACACACAAAAAAAAAACATGAGCAAGAATGACATCTATAAAATAGGAAAAAGCTCCCGGTGAAAATTACTTCAATTGTAAAATTTACACGTACAAATCAGGATTATAATTGTTGATTGCATTTAGGGTCATATATTATAATAAGTACAACTATAATATAGTGTGTGTATAAATTTATTTTATTTTATTAATTAAAAGCATAATTGGTTTAGTTTCATTATGCCGACTCCGCTATATCTAAAATTCAGTGTTGGGTTCACCACTGTGTATCACGATCGCCTCCAGTACCCTCCTCGACGGTTTCGTGGCTCTCTCGCCGTTGAACCCTACCTCAGTACAGGCTCCCACACCCTTTACACGGCATCGCCCTCTTGCTGTTGTACACAGCCGATGAGCTGTACAGCTTACCCATCCCTCTCTCTTCTCAGCATGTGTGGAGGAGAAGATCTGAGTGGATCAGGGGAAATTTAACTACTTGCCACTTTTACGTCCATCTAAATACCCTTATTAGTTTTGCACTAATAAATTGGCATATATATAGAGAGAAACTTTTCTAATTATTTGCCACTTTTGCCATTATGGAGCACCAAATGTACATGCCAGCATGGACACGACACGCGAAATAACCACTCTACCTCTGATAACCAAGGTCTAAAATTGGTTGCAATATAGGGCTGCAACAGAATCACTTTTGAGACAAAATGATACAACCATGCGAGAATTATCTGATAATTTCAACCGTTCATGACAACATATAGACAAGGATTAGTATCTTCAGCATACATATCCAATGTCTAAACAAATTGAACAGCCATATGGATTTAAATAACAAACCATACAATAGCATAAGTGCCTGATCTAATACATACAATACATCATCCGGCCATACAATATCTTAATTCATCAGCCATACAGGCGCAAATTGTAGGATCTCACAATGATAACTAAGTCCAAAGGAGTGAATGGTTGTAGTACCCAAAAACTAACTTTTAGCAGAACTGAAAGTTACCCTCGAATTTCGATGTAGATCGGTCTAACCGAAGTTGATACGCTAGTCTGACCGCGTGAAGACCTCCGGTTTGATCATCGTTGAAGCTCCGGTCTAACCACTGATGTCGCCTGTCGCTGCTGTCACACCCTAGGTTTCCCCTTTTCTAGCCTTAAATTTATTCAACAAATCGCTTAAAGAAAATGTTTAAACTAACATAGAGAAAATCCCTAATTAATGAATGCATTTAAGAAGTGGAAATGACATGGTGAATTGTTCTTGTGTTCTCCATGTCAAAATACATTAACAGGATTTTTAGTGGAATTTTCAGAGCTTTGGAAATATTTTTAAACCATTTAAAATCCAATCTCTCCAATAAATCCCTGAAAAAATCCTTTTCTTTTCCTTTTTCTTTTTCTTTCTCCCTTCTTCTTTTCTTTTTTGGGTCGGCGGCCCAGCCCACCTCTTCTCCCCGCGCACGCGCGCCTCCTCTTCCCCGCGGGTCGGTCCACGGCCGCGGACCGCGACCGCGCCACCTCGTCGAAGTCCGCTTCCCCTCCTCCTCTCTCCCGGACACTAATAGGTGGGCCCCACCTGTCGGATCCGTCTCCCTCCTCCCGCCAGCAAAATCAGGAAGGAGCAACCGCCCGGTCGCCGCTCCCCGTGCTAGCCACCCACCTCCCCCGCGTCCCGCGCCAACTGCCCACGCCCCCGCCCCCGCCCCACTCCGCGCCGCTGCGCCGACACCTGTGGAACGCGAGATTCGGTTTTCGAATCCTGGCCGCTTCTCTCTCTCCCCTCCCTCTCCGCCGTAAAATCCGGCAACTACCGGCCACCTCCGAGCTCCCCGCCGCTATAAAAAGAATCCCTGCATCCTCCTCCCCCTTTTTCCTCTTTTCGCCACCTTCTCCCATGCCGTGTATCGCCTGGAGCACCACCGCGCCGCACCGTGCCGTCATCGTCGCTGCCATTGGCCTCGCCGGGTCGAGGTCCACCTCAGCTACTGCTTTCCGGAGCCCGAAGACCGCAAGAATCAGCTTCCCCTCGCTCACCGGTGAGCCCTCCTCTTTCTGCCATCTCCGGACGACAATGCCGTGCGCCATAGTCCCTCTCTCTCCCTCTAACTCCTCTCTTTCCCTTCCCTAGGTCTTGCCGCCTCCTCGTCGTTGTCGTCGCCATCCCGCGCCATCGCTGTCACCATCTCCGGTGAGGGCTTCCTCCCTCCTTTTTCCCTCCCCTTCCTCCTCTCTTATGCACCGCTCGCACCACCGCCTCGGCCGGTGTCACCGCTACGGCACCGCCCGCTGCCGGTGGTCGCCCGCCGCCGTGTTGCTTTGTGTGCTTTGTTTCTCGTTTAGATTTTGGTAATTCCGACGCTCCCGTGTACTACGAGGTTGTCGTAGAGGTTGCACCAGCACCGGAGCAAGGCAAGTCATGCTTTCTAATTGAACATATTGTACCTATTTTGCGAATTACTTTTTTTCCTTAAATACTCCATTGTTTTATAATGTAGTTGTATGGGCTTATTTACCTATTGTACTCAGCCTTATATTTTGTTTATCTTGTTCCTTTGATAGCTTGGGTAATAACATGATTAGTTGCTGGTTTCGGAGATGCTTAGCCATGCTTAGATCAAATAGCACACTAAAGGGATCATCTCACTTAATCACTTACTATAGACATGATGATGATAACTGTGATTACGTGTCACCATGGTACTAATTAAACTAAAACATGCTTAAATGGTGGGTTGTGGGTGCATGGTTTTACTAGTCGCACCCATGGCAATTAAGGACCGGTTCGCGAGAAACCCTGGAAGAATTACCGTGCTTTCCACAAGCTAGCGTGGGCAACAGTTAGGCTTGTAGTGTAGCTTTTCCTAGCTGACGCATCCAAGCAAGAGTGGGCGTGATGGGGTTGGGTCGGCGGGGGTTTACTCGTTGATCGGCTTCTGGATTCACCTAGACATGAGAGGGGGTTGCCTGCCTTGGCTAAAAGGTGGCGGCAAAATCTGAGGTGTGGTGCGCTTGGTTAGGGAGGGTTATGCGAAGGGTCCTGTCAAAGTCTCTTTCCGGAGTACTGTGGTGGTATGCCGGCACACGGGAACGTGTCGTGGGGCTATGTCTTGTGGGTACAGTCGTACACCTCTGATCAGAGTAAAACTGTTCGAATAGCCGTGCCCGCGGTTATGGGCGATCAACCAGTTTCACGTGATTAGTCCCACTATTAATAATTTGACTTAATGGAACTGGTGTAGTTCAGGTGGATAGTTGGGCCTGTCATAACGTGGTGTAGTGTTGGGCAGTGATTATTCAATTCTGGTTAATTAGTTCAATAGTTTTATAGCTTTGGACTACTGTCTTTAAATCCTGCTTTATGCAAATAAACCCTTAGCCTCCTTTGGAATTATTTGCATCATACCCTCTATTCCGGTATGACTTGTTGAGTACAATGGGTAGTACTTAGTCTTGCTCTATCACTCTCCCACACCAGAGCTGGAGTATGTTTCGGATAGAGGTTGCTCAGAGGAGTAGGCTTCGTCGCTGCCGTCAAGGATGCCCATGGAGTGGAGTTGCCACATTGCGAGTGTTTAGTATAGAATAATCTCTCTTTACTTTTTCCGCTACATTTATATAAGACTTTTTATGTGTTTGTAAGACGTGGATCTGTGTATCAACTTTGTCGTTTGTGTACCCTAGCTGGTCCTGGACAAGGATTTTAATACACATTCTGCTTATCCTGTTTGGGAATTTCTGGGCGTGACAATGGCCTCCAGTCTAACCGCCATGAATCTACCGGTCTGACCGGTGTGATGCCGTCAGTCTGGCTGCCGGTGTCCTACTGGTTGGACCACCGCACCCGAGCAAATACAAATCGAAGATTTCTCAAAGTAGATTGAACTTTATTACTTCTAATCTGTGTTTACAAAGTACAACAACAACACTCCTCACGAAAATCTCGACTAAATCTCGAAATCCTAACTTTTCTCTCAACTCAACTCTCACAAAATCGATATTGGAGGCTACACCCTCCCTCTCTATTTATACCCGAGGTAGGCAGCCTAAAGCCACGAACCAAACTTGGTACAAGAAGTCCTAATCCCCTAGGAAACCTTCCCATACAATAAACAAACTTTATAAACTCCAATTGTACCAAATTTGGACTCTCTCCAAATTTAACTCCGCATCCCATACGCATACAATATCTTCATTGTATACCATATGAAATCTTCACCAACCACGTGCATTGATTTTTAGCCTAAGCATCCCGCATGATATTCTTATCGTCCGGACGTCATCTTCTCCCAAGTTAACTCCCGATCTATCACCGGCAAGGACGGATCTACCCATTGGGCAGGATGGGTCGACCGACCCAGCTACAATCCGTGTCGCCCCACTACCCCAAGACCCCTTACCCCCTTATAGTAGTCATGGGTCATCATAATTACGTATTATAAGGTGAACGTCCAACAAATTAGTCCGTATTTTCATAACGCATGCACGCCATAAACAATGATCGAGACAATTATGCGATTGAACTATATATATGATATGTGTTTTGTTCGATTGCTCTTATCAAGTGAATATTTCCATTCTCTGCCCCATCTACATTTTAAAGCTACATCCGCCACTAATCACCGGTAACGCTCTCCCGAGGCATTAAGACTCACCTACACATACGACAACCAAGAAATCATATCTGACACAAGTTCTATGCAAGTTGACTCATTGTTAGCACACAACAGTATTACATACGCATAGTATCCATCTAGAAACCATAATCATGAATTAATCACTGATATCCAAAATAACAACCCGAAATAGAAACCGACATAGAACCAGCCGGACAAACCGTCGGGCTAGCCGGTCTGACCGCACCCTACACTCCAGTCTGACCGACGACTACAACCCGGTCTGACCGGTTCACACTGACTAAATCAATCATGTTCATAACCTGAAAAGCAATCATCTTCAAAACCACTTCGCCAATAATCTTCAAATATCAAAACCAATAATATCACATGCCAATTGTTCATCATGAAATATTAATCAAACACACTTTGATTTTACACAGATATGCTAGCTAGGTGCGAGCCAGGTGTGGGCCGGGCAACCGAACATGCCCATAGCGAATAACAAACCATACATATAGCATATAGCTAACAAACCATATATACATCATCACATTCCATCCAATATTTTAATTCATCAGCTATACAAATAATAGGTTCATCATCCATGCAAAGGTCCATAAGGCCATAACTAGCCACAACGTAACTTAGGCCGTACATATAGGCTTATCATGTCATACATCATCACAAAAGCAAAATACATCATCGTCAGGCCATTATACATAATAGGTTCATCATGCCATACATCGTTACCAAATGCATGCAACACACACTACAACCAAGAAGGGCAAGAGGAAATGAACCTGCAAATAAAGGGCAAACTGAGGGCTTCATCACATTGGAGGATGCCCTACTATGTCCATGTCCAGGATGTGGTTTTGGGGTAGAAATGGTGCTGGGACGACGACCTACCTGTGAGCCTAGGGTGGATCAAGGGATCGGAGACAGATGCGATGATATCACCGGCACGACAGTGCTTGAGCAGTTGTGAGGCTGCCGGGCCACGATGCATAGGACCGACGAGTGACCACATGATGTTGTTGATGGCGGCCTGCCGGGCATGGACTGCCCTTTTGACCTGGCAGCACTGCGGGTCTGTTTGGAAACAGGGATTTATTCCAAGTCCCTGTCACATCGGATGATTGGATATTAATTTAGAGTATTAAATATACACTAATTACAAAACTCATTCTATAACCTTGAACTAATTCGCGAGATGAATCTTTTGAGTCTAATTACGCCATGATTTAACAATGTGATGCTACAATAAACTTTTCATAATTATGGATTAATTAGGCTTAAAAAATTCGTCTCGCAGATTAGCTCTCATTTATGAAATTAGTTTTTTTATTAGTCTATGTTTAATACTCTAAATTAGTGTCCAAACATCGATGTGACATGAGCTAAAAAGTTTTAGCCCTATCTAAACACCCCTGAGGAAAGAGGCGATGGACTCGAGACCGACGACTATGGAGATGATGTCGATTCCATCCGGCGACGACTTCAGTGGACAAGGACGGGGACAGGTGCGGGGCTGGTGGACAAGGACGCAGCGCGGCATCGAGACGCTCATCGATGGGGGTGGTGGTAGAGGGGGCATGATGATTGGGTGATCTGGGGGAGAGAGAGGATATATATACTGATTTAGGGTTCTGAAGTCAGGGATAGATTAGTCATTTCGTATGCCATGTCTACGCTGGTATGTACATGTCACGCTCACCGTGCAAAAATGATAAATAATTAGAAAAGCTTTCCTTCTATGACAAATTTGTAAGTGCATCCTAAGAAGATTATTTGGACAATTACCAAACAAGTATAGTTATTAGGATCAGACTAGTGATTGAACCATTGAGGTACTCGGTTCACTGGTTTATTAGTTGGATTGATCAAACTGCCGATTCAAAGCAGCTCAAATACATATGTGTCGCAAAGTTTTCCTAACATGTATTATGTCTTGGTGGATGAGAAGCTTGGTGGAAACGGCTAGGTTTTGGGTTTGATCCAGTTCCTCAATTCTTTTCTCTCGTTTCTCTTTCTCCAATGGTCAAACAATCTTCGGTTTTTATCCGGTTCTGAGAAAAACTGTCCGATTCGACTGGTTTACAGTGGCTCGAATGCATGACCGATCTTTTATCTAGATCGGCTGAGGTCATTGTTTCGGTTTTTCTCGATCGGATTACTGGTCTGATGCTAATAACCAGGCATAAAAGTGACAAATAGTTAAATCTTTCATGGATCAATGAACACAACCCGTTGAGCTCTCTTTTAGATTCGGGCTGACAAAATAAAGCGGGTTTAACCCGATTAAGGACCGATAACACAAAGAGCGATCCGATGTTGCAAATTCGACTTGGAAAAGAAATAGCTCTACAGTAATTCTAAAAAGGGAAAAAAAAGAAAGAGGAAATCTCAGCGTCTAAAATCATTGTGCGCCGTCGGTCGAGCCGTCGAGGATCTATAGTATATCCGCGTCTCTTCGTCAAAAAAGAAAAAAAAAAAAATCCCGTCTCGTCGTCTCCGCTCTTTGCGAGTTCGCCCACCGCCGCCACCGCGCCGATTTCCATCTCGCGAGCACAGCGGGGGAGGGCCGCCGCCGCCGTCGTCGTCCTGCTGCTTCCGCCACATCCCGGTGAGCATCCGAATCCTCTTTTCTCATTCATCTATCTCTCTCTCTCTCTCCCACCCACTCCCGTCTCGAATTCGCTCGCGTTAACCCTAGCTTCTCTTCTAGATCTGGAAGCAGCTTCTTTTCTCTTAGTAATTTGCCTTAATCTAGTTAATACAAGCAACTGTTTGATTTTTTTCCCCAATAGAAGTTTGAGGGTTCCCATGTTGGATCCGCCCCCTGTTTGGGTGCCCGCGTTCTAGTTAGTTGTTGGTTCATCTATAATGTTCCGTAGGACAAGCATGCTTGCAGATAATTCTGCCTTTTGCTAACTAGGCTCCCCTAGAAAGGGATTGTTTTATTTGGTGTGTTCATCTCATTTGATTTCATTCTTTGAGGTTATGTTTTGCCCTCAGATCAGGTATGATGTTGCAGGGCTTTGGTCCAAAGCTGTAATGATGTAGTATATATATTCTTATTCGAAAAAAAAATGATGTAGTATATATATCATAGTCTTCTGTTATCTACAAAAACAGGGGTTTAGTTTTATCTAGGAAACAGAGCTGTATATATCATATGGTCTCTGTTATCTAGAAAACAATGAGGGGGTGGAGTTCATAATAGTCAACTGATTTTGCTCATGAGAATTCACTGGAATGTTCCATGATCTACACCTGAACTTCTTCGTTGCTGGTTTTATCCCGCTGATGTTTAGTGCTGCCTTTTTACCTGCTTGACAGTTCTTATGTAGCCGAATTGTGTTGTTAGAATTACTTGCTGGAATCATGTTTTTTCTTAGTTCTTACGGTCACTGTTTATTCACTTTTACAGAGATGGAGTCAGTGCCACTAAATGCTGAAGCTATTGCTTTTACCGAGAAAAAGATGGACATGACTTTAGGTCTGCTATTTATTCATTGTTTGCTTAATGACATCAGTTCAGATTTCAGAATTATGAGCATAGCTCCTGGATTTTAACTTTTTATGTGTACATGCAGATGATATTATTAAGATGTCAAAGAAAAAGAATCCTGGAGGCAAGAAACCTGCTAGACAACCTGTAAGCATTTTAATTATTGACTGTACTCCATGCCATCTTGTATGGAAGTCAGCGAATAATCTCATCTTCTATCATTGCAGATCAAGAAACATCCATTCCAGAATGACAACACTAATCATGGGAATGCAAAGGTTCAGCGATTTATGGAATCTAGATCGTCTTTAAGACAAGTATGCTGTTTTTCTTGTATGAAGTAATTCCTTTTTGTACCTTGTATTAGGTTCCATCTTAATGTGTTTTTCTGGATCTTTAGGGGGTTCTTGCACAAAGGAGGACAAATCTGGGTGGAAATCAGTTCACAGCTACAAAGCAGGCTGCAAAGAAGGCTGCTACAATGCCAATACGCAGCAGGGGTGTCAGATGGAACAAGCCAAGGTATGAGCTAACTGCTGCACTGTTACATTACTCTTCTTCTCCGCGGAGTCTTTATGAATTTATCTTATAAGAAATTATGAACAGGTAAATGATGGTTCTTTTATTCCTTATGAGAAGGTTTACTGCATTCAAGAACTTGTTAAATACTTTTGACAAATGCACCTGTGGGTACATGGCCTGAGATTGATCAGTGCTGGTGTTTGCATGCAACTACTGTATTAGATTCACCACTATTGGTGTTTGGTTGGTATAAAGCACATGCAAGTTTAAAGTTCAACAGACATTTTTGGGGTATACGGCCTATTTTTTGGTTGAACTGCTAGAAACATGATGGATATGAGTTGGAGTAAGCTGATCAGATCATACTGGGTTGAACTTGATTTGTATGCCAAAATGCCATCACTCATCACAAGCGTTGAGCATTTTGCATTTTTCTTCTGGCTGTGCTGGTCAAATTTATGGAATTTGAAAGGACCTTGGCATACATCAGTAGCCTGGCAATCAATATGGCAAATTTTTGATGTATTTATGGCAGCTGGTTGACTGCTGCTTGGGGAGGTCAGCCAAAACTCTTTGTGAGGGTTCATTATTCTCACTTGTTTGGTGATCTCTAGCATCTCTCATAGCTGTTCATCCAAGATACTGGTTATGGATTGATATGCTGAAGTTGAATGACTTTCAACCATTTGCTGCATGGTGTGGATCAATGGTTTTTATTTTGCTTTGACAACGGACGTGTGAATCTAGCTTGTAGTGTTTTCAGCAAAGCTGTGACCATCTATATTTTGGAGTATATTCTACTGATGGTCTCATTCCTAGTTGGCCATATGAACCGGTGTACTGCTGTGCATTATTTTGAGTGTCCTCTTGTTGGATTTTGGACATCAGGTGCTATGTGCTTTCTATTTTATATGCCCCGATTAGTGGTTCCCAACAGCGATATTCACATTACTCAACAGTGGGTGGATTCTCTAGCATTCTTGGTTGGTCCTGGAATGACGTTTCCAAGTGTTGACTGTTACCTCATTGGTTCAAGCAAGCAATAAATCATGACTATTGGGATTTGGGACATATTGAACTCAAATTTGGTATGAGGTAACAATTAGGATGCTGAGGGCCTTGTGAACCATGGTGCACCATGTATTTGCCCTCATTGATGTAATGGTCACATTTACTGTTTCTGCTTGGTATTGTTGTATGGTATGTACAACCTGACTTTAAAACTTAAGAGGGGTATGGTGAGTTGGTTTGACCACTTTATGTAGCATATAGGTTATGGAAACATACTGCTTTTGGTACTGTGTTGCATACAACAATATCTGCCTGAGCGAATTTCTGCCTGTGTGAGCTGCTAATGTTTTGTCCTGGATGCAGTGCCCCATCTAACTCAATACAGCGGAGGCCTGTAGGACAGGCTTTTCAGAATGGGAAGGTAAGAACGGAATCAGAATTTAGATGAGTTTATTGTCAGCACTTATAATATACAAGCATATTTTTTTAGTTTTTGTTACTAGGGTGTAAAACCTTGTTTGCACTACATCTGCTTTAGTTTTCTATATCACATTGGTACTATATTATTCTTGTGTAGTACGGAGTAGTACATTTAGTTTGTACTCCCTCCTTTACAAAATATAAGGATTTCTAGGTTGTTTAGCAGGGATTAAGGTTGAAAAGAAAAGATAGCCCATCAATAAATAAGGGATGAGTGGGGGTGGGAGGGTAGGTGGGGGTAAGATGGGAAGAATTTTGAATGGGAGATCATGGGACAAGTAGTACTGTGAAGAGTGCTAGAAATTGTTATATTTTGGTGCAAGATTCAAATGCTAGAAATTCTTATATTTTGGAAGAGAGGGATTAGTAAACAGAGCTAGTGTTTTCTTGTAGGACAAATCTATCTTGTTGTCAACCATGTAGTTTATGTGTCTGCAAGCTTTTCGTTGTAAATCGTAGCTTCATAATTATGATATTGTTGTGCTAAGGCCCAATAGAAGTGTTTGCTTCATAACAAGGAGGCTATACTGGTTGCAACCTTGTCATCAGTATATTAGTTTAGTTATTCTGGAAGATGATTGACATTAGTTTCTGTACAAATTTAGTGAAACCCAAAAATGTAAAGGAAAAATAATGTGCATGAGTGGAGTCCACAAGAAATTGGCCGATTTTGGAGGCTTGAGTTGAATATTTGAATGCTGTCCTGATGTTTTATACCATTAATTTTGATTTAGCTTTGCCACAATTCTTAGTGATTGCTCATATTAGTGTTTGGTTGCTATCATTCACCAATTCTGTTGAGCATTAGTGCAATACCTTGTTATGATTTACAAACATAACTATATAAACCAAATGAAAAGAAACCAACTACACAATTGATCTCACAGCCCACCATACTCCAAGGAGATTCCTCTTTCTGTTTGTTGGTTACACTTCTGTTATTCACCTCCCACAGCAAACTTTGGGTCGCTTTCTAGGAGACTGGATTTGGTGATAGAGCAGAATGTGGGGGCTGGTTGTGGGTAAAGATTATGAGTGTGTTTCTGGAAGATGTATGTGCCTGAGCGGTTGCCCTGGCATGTTAGTGAGATGTATGAAAGATCTGGTAGGAATGGTTCAACAATAATATATGATGATACTAAGATAAATAAAATTTATATGTTCTCTATTTTATTGTGTATTTGACTGTATTTCCTTGATAGTTCCATGCTTTTTATTTGGCATAACAATATTATACCAGTGAGAGTTACTGTTGTGAATAATTTTTTTAATGAGTTGCAATAATATATAAAAAATATGAAACATGTTTGATTATTTCATGCTTATGTTGCATTATTTTTTATTTTAAGTTAGTTTTGTTGATGCTATCGCTAAATCATAATGTGGCTTTTATCCATGTCTAGGGGAAAGAGGTGCAGAACAAGGCACCAAGGACAATGGATGCGCTCTTTGCACAAATGAAGCAGCAGAGGATGAGGACCATTCCACAGCAGCAGACGAATGCTGCCCCTGGCCGGCAGATTGCGCAGCAGCGGCGTAATCAGCAACAGCGACGAGGAAGAGGATATGGTGGCCGCAATGGTGGTAACCAATGAGTTCGACCACATCAAATGTCCTTCATGGGAGCATTTTCAGTTCACTGGTTTCTTGGGTGGGAGAAGAGCCCCTGGAATGCTAACTTGGCTTCTTTATTCCCTTGTATTGTTAGGAGAGTCACGGACAGAATCTTACTGAAGTCTGTATGCAGTTTTTCTGGTTTCCTATTTCTGCTTCAGCTTGTATAATGTCCGATGGAATGTATGAAAATTTGCCTTTTTGTGTTATTAGTTGCGATATTATATTTGGCATGCTTGTAGATAATAGGTTGATGGTGCTGTCGGATTTTACAGTGTTGGTTCAGTTTTTAAAATTACAGGACCGACATCTGTGTTAGTTTCAGTTGGTGACACATGCGTTTCTCTGAGTAGGGAAAAGAGGAAACATTGCGGCACTTCTTCCTGTAGTTTTTGTGAATCATGGCCCAACTTGATATATGTTTTGTCTTGCATTAAACCAAACCACTCTTTTAACTTATCAAACCAAACAGACCAAAGTTATTTCAATTTGGATTATAAATATTGGGTGGTAAAATAAATAAAACTAGGATAAATCGAATACTTTGTAAATTAATATTTGTTTTCATTAAATTCATTTTTTTGGGTGGAAAATGGCAAACACAATAAGTTAATCAACGCTTTTTTTTGAAACAACGCTATCAGTATTTGAACAGAAAAACTATTTGTCTTCGGATAAAAATTAGGCATGTCTGGTAATAAATCCTTGAAAATGTTTTACCTAGTTTTTGAATTCATTTTTCTTGCTCACATAGATCAGTATACAACTGTTGTATGAAAGATCAGGGAGTCAACTTGTTCTTAATCTTGCGTGGTGCTTGTTGCAGCATGGATGGAGAGATGGGAATACGATTCTCTTCCGGTGATCCGAATTTCATCTTTCTTTTTCTTTGTCAAATGTCAATTTCAGGGAATAAAGAAAAGGAGAAGAATGAGAATTATTCCAATTTGACTCTGTATTTTGGCCGAAGGTACAACTATCGATGAAGAGATTCTCATTTGGCAAGAAGTTTTATGCTTAGATTTTTGGCTTGTGGCCACGACTTTATAATGGATGGATCATTTAATAGATCAATTTGCAGCTGATTCCTTTTTCCACTATGGCACTCTAATTACCACACGTTGCGATGCGACTGGCATCTTTTGACATCTCTGGTACTTGTCACAACCTGTGAACATCTTTGGCAATGCAATTTCTCTTTTGAAAATTCATGCTCTCAGTGGCTTTCGAGACTGGGAAAATTAGTCGTGTTGAACACAAAATTTCACGGTTTTAGCCCCCCTTCCATGAAACAAAATTCCAAACATCACATCCTTTAGAGAGGTTCATGGATAAGAAAGGCAATAAGGGTAACAACATATACTATTATTATGACGTGTGTTGTCAGCATCAATGTTAGAGTTCTTTTGAAAAAAATATAGGATGCAATACTGTCACCACGTAAGTCTAGGGTAGTCAGCTTACATGGGTAGCCAATATTTATCAGGACTAGCAATATATTTATATTTATGATGCCATATCAGGGCTTGTGACTAATCTCTTTTATTTTACCTTCTTTCGAAGTTCTCTTAACATGAAATGTTTTGTTTTGAATGAAATAAAGAAACGATTTTACTAGATTATTTTTTATAGAGAGAATCCATTGTGTGTCACTGTTTTTATCCCCATTCTATAATATTCTATTAAGTTTGTTAAGTTCTACAATATGTCATCGTATTTTTTTAATTTCTATAATATAGCATCGTCGTTCAGTTAAACTCCGTCAGTACTGTATAATTTTATCGTAATAACCAAAATAACCCAAGGACGAAAATTTCCAAGATTTGACTGAAAATTCTGAAATATTATATTGTAAACTAGCACATAAGTTGCACATATCAAATTTTGGAAGTTTTACAATCTCATATTTTGGAATTTTTTACCAAAAATTGGAAGTTTTCGTCCAAGGATATTTCGGTCATTAGGATAAAAATTATAGTACTAACGAAGGCTAGTTGGACGGTGATGATATATTATAGAAGTTAAGCAAAATATGATGGCATATTAAAACTTGACAAACCATAGCAACAAAATCAGTGACACAATGATTCCCTCTATTTTTTAGTTGTTCACTTAACTACGGATACGACATATTTAGGCATATTTAGAAAAAGTCAAATCATAATCTTATACTGTAAATCTATCTTACGCATTAAATTACATACACTTATAATACAATTTTCAAATTATACAATGCAAATATGGAAAAACGATTTTATTATCTATTTAATTATGAGAAAAAATATTAGTTAACATTAACATATATGTAAAAAGTAAAAAAACGATATGAAAGAATTAGGAAAATATCAATATAGTTATATATATATATAGTGATAATAGATAGTCATCATATATCATGTAGTGAGAAAAGGAGACTACAATCGAATGTTTTATTATTGAGTAAAGTTGATGGTATTACTTTTATCTTTTTTTAGCTGGATCTAGCTAACCATAATTATTCAGCTTATGTTAATAAAAGTCTGTATTTTCATGCATCAACATATCATAAGATTATTAAGATTATTAGTAATAGTTAAGTACACCAACCCAACCGTACTGTGCAGAGATGATAAATTTGCAGTGGACTTAGCATATCATAACACTATCGAGCAATGGCCAACTCATTTTTAATTGTGTCAAAGAAAAAATAGCAAATTATAGTTTGTACTATGTTTTGTTAAAATTTTTCATATTATATCATTCTTTAACCATTCTTTTCATTTACACAATAACTAACTTTACATTTCAATTTGGACCACCCCATTCTATCCATCTCCAAGTCCGGTGACTCTTTAACCACTCTGCACACTAACTCTCCCTCCTTTTTCTTTTCCCCTTTGTCAGTTGGGGAATCACTAGATCCAGCAAAGAGGAGCTCGGATTTAGCATCTCCGCTTTTCATCGAGTTGGCTCCTGCCTCCCCGAGTCCATGCAAGCCCGATACTCCCGACCTCAACGATAACCATGAAAATAGCGTGCATGACGTCGGGGGAGGAGAAAAGATATATCGGTGACTAGAGGGTGCGACTGCGTATGCCAAGACGAAAAGGAGGAACGATAGTGGCTCATAGAGAAAGAGCGGTGGTGGTGGAACGTGGAGTAGCAGCTAGTGGTTACTGGTGGTATAAGGAGTTTGCTGTAGACATAATCCCTAATTAAGTTTAATGTATTTTTGTGTAAGTACGGCTGATTTGTGAGTCACCCGTTATTATAAAGTAATACTAACTAGTTTTAAAGTACTACTCCCTCCGTCCCAAAATGTAACCATTTTTGGAATAGTACTAAGTCAAGCATTTTTAACTTTGACTATTGATAGTAAAAAAATAAAAAAGATTAATCACATAAAATTAATGTTACTAGATTTGTCATTAAACAAACTATCATAATATATAACTCTTTTTATTTAAAACATCTTACTTTTATAGATATTATTGGTCAAAGTAGTATCTCGAAAACTGATCCAAAAATGCTAACATTTTGAGACGGAGGGAGTAGTAAAAAAGATTTAGATAAAGTTGGAGTACTCGGAGTATCTTCCCCTTCCTTCCCTCGGCGTAAAAGAAATAGAAATGTCCCGTCTCGTCGTCTACTCAGCTCCTTGCGCCAAGACGAGTCGCGGCTGAACAGCGGAGGGGCGGCGATCTCCATCCGGCGAGCAGAGCAGGGGAGGGGATCCTGGTGAGCATTCACATCCTCTTTCTGATTCATCTCTCTCTCTTCCACCGGGACTACTTTTGTCTGCAATTTGCTTGCGTTCGTTCGTTAACCCTAGCTTCTCATCTAGATCTGGAAGAAGCTCTTTTCTTCTTAATTTCAGAGCCTTAACCTCTCTTAATATAAGTAATAACAGTTTTGTTTGTTCCCCCAAACCCCCATGTCCCAAGTTGGATCCGCCCCTGTGTCTAAGTGGACTAGAGTAATGTAGGAAATATGCTAACTAGTATTTCTCTAATCGCAAAAAGACATATGATGTTTCTGAGTGATTCATCTGTCTGCAATGATTATGACCCCTGACACACCTATGATGCACCAAAGCATCCTGCTGTGAGTGGACAATTATCACAATTCACGATTTACATATGAAACTTTATGACATGCATGAGTAGTCTTGTGGGTGTCTCTTGTTGATGCTTTGCCTGTGTTGAAAAACTTTACTTGATCTTGAATTAGTTTGCATGTGAAAATAGTGAATAATTACTTTAGAGGCCACCAATAGATTATTGATATCTGTAACTTGGAACTTTCCGTAAGTAACTGAACTGATTTGTGTCACACCCTGCCCAATTCATGTATATGCTCCTGTAGAAAAAAAAAGGTTTCTTTGGATAATTTATTCTTCTTTCGCAGGAAAATGCTAAACCTTATTAAGATAAAGGGTCAAAAGAAGGAAGATGCAGCCAATGCAAATGGAAAGCCTCCTGCCAAAAAGCAAAGTCCAGGGGAGTTGCGTCTTCACAAAGGTTTGCCATTTCATAAATAATATAGTTCACTTGGGCTATCATTTGGTTTATGCAGTGCGATTATACTTATCAAGGATTTCCTTTCCTTTGTTTGGTTTGCATGAGCGTATATCTGCATCTTACTACTCTCATATTCAATTGGTGCAGCATGTGAATTTTTTACTGTCACTTTTACATTGACTTTGTTTTTTCTTGCTTTCAGATATTGCTGAACTTAACCTTCCTAAGTCGACTAAAATTTCTTTTCCTAATGGCAAGGATGATTTGATGAACTTTGAAGTTACTATTCGACCTGATGAGGGATACTATGTGTAAGTTATTTGCAGGTGTTAATTTTACATGTATTTTCCTTTGGTGGTTCTGTGAAATATGTTACCAATTTTTATCTGAATTGGTGATTCTACACCTACAACATCCATTGAAATGACATTTGAATTATATGCAAAAATATGCATTCGTCTCTTCTTGTATTAATAAGTGCATTCCATGATGTAGTGATAGTTGTTAGAACAAGGAATAAGAGGAGTCATGTGTGTATCATGAAGGGCTAAATAAGTTTATCTATTTGATAGGTTTCATATGATAGTTTACAAAGGAATGCATGCAGGGGCATTAGCAGCAACATAACTGTGCCTTTGTCTTCTCCTCAACATATACCTGTTCTTGATTACGATATTGCAGTAACTCGTAATTATTGCTTTTCTTTTTGTCTTTTTGGTTTCTTTATTCTGCATGGGGGAGTATTTACCCTGTAGCTACTCATATTTGAAGAAAGTGGCAGAGATGGTCCATTGTTTACCTTTCTCGTTTTCCACTTCAGATAATGGTGAAGCATAGCCAAGTACTTATTATTTTTATTTCAAAGTGTTGGTTTTAATATGGATTTTGTTATTCTTCAGAGGTGGTAAATTTGTTTTTACTTTCCAAGTTCCTCCTGCTTATCCTCACGAACCACCCAAAGTCAAGTGCAAGACTAAGGTAGCGAGTCTCTTCCCATTGATATAGCTTTTTAGTTCTTCCCAATTAAATCTTCCAGCAAACCAGCTTTTTGGTTCTCATAATTGCATCTTGTTACTAGGTCTATCATCCCAATATTGACTTGGAGGGAAATGTCTGCCTTAACATTCTGCGTGAAGATTGGAAGCCTGTCCTGAATGTCAACACGATTGTATATGGCTTGAATCTTCTTTTCTCAGTGAGTACAGTGATTGGTTAGCTTTTAAACTAGCTATTGCATGTGTGAATTAAAACAAAAAAAAACTGTACATCTCTGCGGAAAAATGATTTGTATTTCACTCTTTTGGAAGATTTTTTCACAGTTGTATCTTCACTTCTCTGTACATCATTTACCCATAAAAAGTTATTTTGGTTTCGTGAAGCAGAAATTTCTTTAATAATTTCGTTTTGTTATTTATTACCTTGGTGTCTAATTTTCCATCATCATGTGCAGCAACCTAATGATGAGGACCCTCTAAATCACGAGGCAGCAGCAGTTCTTCGAGACAACCCAGAAAAGTTTGAGAGAAATGTCCAGAGGGCAATGGCTGGAGGCTATGTTGGTGAAACCCACTTCCCTAGATGTATGTAAGGCCTGAAGATGGTGATCAGTACCTGACTTATCTGCTGCTGCCATTTCTCCTACCAATGCACTATGGTAAAAGCAGTATATGTAACCAAGAAGGAACTTCTCTGTTATGTAACAACAGCAGTTGCTAGAAAGTAAGTTAGTGAGGCAATTGAACTCATGTTTATAACCCGCAGTCCGAAGACTCTGGGTTAACCTGTTGTGGCAAATGTTCTCTTTTGGCCCTCGTGCGCATTTCAGTCATTCTGATCCATACCAGTTTCTGAGATGCTTTTGTATAATGCCATCTAGAGAAAATGCTGAACAGTATGTACGTGCTGCAGTTACTACCTGTTATGACTTATGGCTACCAGGAAGTAGGAACAAGTTCACTGACATTGCTTAATGTAACATGCTACCTTGAGTAGTTGTGGTGTTTTTTTTTTCCAAGCTCTGTAACTGGAAAGTTCACCTAAATGTTCTGGAAGGCATTTCATGGCTATTTTAACTGCAAAGGGCCTGGAGCTGTTGCTTTCTGCAAATCTGTGGTCATACATCCAAAATCTATCAGAAAAGTAAACAAAGAAGATTCATCTGTAGTGGCCTTATAAATCTATTGAGCTAGAGCAGGTAGAAGGTAGATTTCGACAAGTGTTGAGCTGGGGAACAAATTGCTCTATTACATTGATTGGTTGCAACTAAGAAGGAATAGTGTAGTAGTGCCATGAGAAGTAATTAATGACTAGTGGCACACGAACTAATGGATGATGATGCAGTGGAAAGGCATTGTAATGAGAGTTTAGAGCAGATGCTTATTGCTCCTAGTTCTTTACCTGCCCTTTCTATTTTGCATAATCTTTGTATCACTCCATAGATAAGATTTGCACCCCCCCCCCCCAAAAAAAAAAAAAAGGCATTCACTTCGCTTTCAATCGTTTCAGAACTTCTGTTCTAGCAGTACCTCATACTCCGTTAGCACAAAGAGGGACATTTTTAACATAATCTGTAGGTTTTTTATACGATGTCTTAATATTTGTTTCGTGAAAAAAATGGTGCTAAATATATAGTTTTATGATACACATCCTTAAATTTATCGTTTTGCAACAGTTTGACCAATGTACGTGAAATTTACTTGAAAAATCAAAAAAAATATAAAGCTGAGTTTTTTTTATAGAATGAAAATATGTTATTTCAGGGATGGATGGATTAGTATGTCTTGAATGACATACTGGCAAAATGATGCATCCAATGACCTCATTGTTTCCTCTCTTTTCTGATATTTGATAGAATAGATATTCTATAGCCGCAAAAATCTATTCGAACTTAGGAGAATGATGATCATGGACTGACGGGGATGACATTGATGAGCACTTCGCATAGTTTACCTTACTCTACATGCCTATAACAATCATTCATCATTGTTTGCGTTTATCCCTGCTAGTGGGTTCCTTCGTAGGCACAAGATGTGTATTGGAGTGGATTTGGATTCTCTGATCCAGAAAACCAATATGAATAGTTTGCGAAATCATATGGGCCATCCGGTCAAGATCTCCAGAGCACCACAAAGCAAGAGTAAATTTACTACTAATTTTTTCAAAAGAACTTAGGGAGGAGCCTTGGTCATGGTCAAGTTCAGAAACATCAACAGCAATCAGTCAGTCCAATGTGTATCTGATACTTCAAAACAGCCTGAAATCTTCAGCACATCGATTCTCCGATGTAAAGGATCCATTTTACACCCTCCAATGTGGCCATCCTTGTCAAGGCAACAATTCAATATTTACACTCCTCTGCAAGACTGCAATGGACCAAATGCCAGCAGCTGCCCCTATATAAGTCCATGTGAATGTCTCAGCAAAATGCACAGACAGCAACACTTGCACTGCAACCAGAAGCCAGCCACTACTCAGTAGGAGATTGGAGCTGAGAGCAAGCAGCAGCTAGGAAGATGAAGAGCCTGCAAGGTGAGGTCCATCTGAACATCCCTGCATCCAAGGCATGGGAGATGTTCACCAACAATGAGACCCTGGGCAAGATCAACCCCGAAATGCTGTCGGGCGCCGAGTACCTGGAAGGAGATGGCAGCCCTGGCAGCCTCAGGATCTTCAAGCTAGGACCTGGTAAGGAAACTATCTCAGAGATGTTTTTGGTCCAGAGTTTCCAATTGTTCACATGCAATGTCATAGTGTCATTTGCATACTGTAGCTGTCAAACAGTATTGTCAGCTGTTCTAATTGTTGTAAACATAAACTGTGTCAACTGCAGCACTTCATCACTTTGTCAAGGAATCTGTTCAGAAGGTTGAGAAGGTCGAGGCAGGCCGGTGCTTTGGCTATGAAGTGGTCAGCGGTGAGCTGAAGGAGGTCTATGACCCCTACCATGTCACCTTCTCCTTCGCCCCCGTCCCGGGGAAGGAAGGCGAGCAGTGCGTCGCTGGGTGGAAGGCTGAGTTTGAGCCCATCACCCCCACCTCCCCGCCACCGGAGAAGGCCAAGGATGCTGCCCTCGGGTTTCTTAAATTGTTTGAGACTTGCGAAGCCACTAACTAGTAAAATGACAAAACTGTTGTCATCTTAATGAAGATAAGAATGAAGAAACCTGTGGATAGGACAATATATAGTGTGCTAGGCTATACATGTGTAATATGTTCCTAGTACCTTTCTAGAAGTGTGTGTTATCTTCGTTCAAAAAAGAAGTATGTGTTATGCCAAGTACTGTGAAATGGAAATGAAATGTAATAAGACTGAACTGTTCTCTTAATGTACCAAGATATTCATACTATCTTCCATGAGTTCCATCTCAAGAATTTCAGAAAAAAGGGGAATAATTTAACTTGAAATTTGGCAACAGAAAATGTGCCAAAAATAGGGAGATTGCTGACTCGGAATTTGACAACACAATATATACCTTAAGTCGTAAAACAGCTATTCTTCTCGAATGAAAAGTAGGAAACTGTGGAAGATTTTTAAAGGTACACGAAGTTACATCGTAAAAGTAGGAAATTGTACACGAATTACATCGTGAAAAACTAAATGGGGTGATTTTTAAAGTAGATTTCGAAAAAGCCTACGATAAAGTCACATGGCCTTTCCTCTTGCAAACTCTACGTACGAAAGGTTTCTCGCCTAAGTGGATCTTTTGGGTTGAGTCCTTCATTTTTGGAGGAAGCGTAGCGGTAAAGGTTAATGACGAAGTTGGAAATTTTTTTCAGACGAAGAAAGAGGTACGTCAAGGTGATCCCTTATCACCCATATTATTTAATGTTATAGCTGACATGTTGACTGTACTGTTTAATAGAGCAAAAGCAGATGAGCAAATTGCAGGAGTAGTACCACATCTAATTAATGATGGTCTCTCTATCTTGCAATACGCCGATGATACGGTTCTCTTTATGGATCATGACCTAGAAAAAGCTCATAACCTGAAGCTGTTGCTTTTTGTCTTTGAGCAATTATCGGGTCTTAAGATAAATTTCCATAAAAGTGAATTATATTGCTTTGGTGAAGTGAAAGAGTTTGAAAATGAATACATGGAACTCTTTGGTTGCTCCACTGGTCAATTTCCATATCGGTATCTGGGTATCCCTATTCATTATAGGAGATTAAGAAATGTCAATTGGAAAGAGGTGGTAGAACGCTTTGAAAAACGTCTAAGCAATTGGAAAGGAAAACTCATATCCACCGGAGGACGGCTAACATTGATTAATTCAGTGCTAAGTAGCCTCCCGTTGTATATGATGTCTTTCTTTGCCATACCAAGGGGGATACTTACAAAGCTTGACTACTTTCGCTCCAGGTTTTACTGGCAAAATGGTGGCCAGAAAAAAAAGTATCATCTAGCTAAATGGAACATATTGTGCCGCCCCAAGGAACAAGGGGGATTAGGAATTCATGATTTGGAAATTAAGAATATGGCTCTACTTAGTGGTTATTCAAGTTGCTCTCCACGGATGGGATTTAGCAACAGTTGATATGTAATAAGTATCTAGGTGATAAACCTCTTTCCCAAGCTCAGTGGAAGGTCGGGGACTCATACTTTTGGTCTAGCCTCATGAAGGTGAAACGAGACTTTCTCCGTTTTGGATCCTTTATGATTAAAGATGGCTCCTAGATCAGGTTTTGGGAAGATAAATGGTTGGGCAATTCAACCTTGAAAGAACAGTATCCTTGCCTTTACAACATAGTTAGGCATAAGCAGGCTACAGTTGCACAAGTCTTTGAAACCAATCCTCCATCTTTTTGATGGAGAAGAGACCTTATAGGATCAAAACTAGCGGTGGAATAATTTATTACCATGTTCACTGGTTTTCAACTAACTCAGGAGCAAGACGAGTTTCATTGGAACTTAACCTCAAATGCGGAGTTCTCGGTGAAGTCTCATTATCTAGCTCTAATTCACAACAATATTCCCAATATTAATAAGCGTCTTTGTAAATTAAAGATACCCCTAAAAGTTAAGATTTTTCTCTAGTACTTGCGTCATGGAGTGGTGTTAACAAAGGATAATTTGACAAAAAGAAAATGGCAAATGGCAAGGCAACAAGAACTGTTGTTTTTGTTGCAATGACGAGACAATTAGACATCTTTTATTCGGATGTCGTTTTGCTCATTCTGTTTGGTCCATCATCCAAGTAGCACCTGGTCTTCCTCCACCGCATTGTAGCACATATGTTTGGGAGCTGGCTTGCTGGAATTCATAATAATTTGAAAGCAGTGTCCTATTAGGAGCGTCTGCTACTTGTTTGTCGCTTTGGCTATGTAGGAATAATGTGATTTTTGATAAAAAAAAGTCATATCTTCACCTTTGCAGGTTATATATTTTCTTATCCATTGGCTTCGTACATGGGCTTTCCTACAGAAGCCTGGTTCGCAGGATATGGTGGTTGCGACATGTCTACATTTGGAGAAGGTAGTCAAGGAGTTTTTTACCCAGAGATATGAGTGGGATCTAGTCTTAGGATTGGTGGCTCTTAATACTCCGTGCTTTTGGAGGAGATGGCCAAGGAGTTGTTCATGGGTGACGATTTAGTCTTTGGATTGATGGCCCTCGATACTTCATGCCATTCTTTTTTCTTTTTATGTGGGTTCTTGTATGTTCAGCTGTGTGCATCTTAGTTATGTAGAGGTTTGGAGTGTTCTCAGAAAAATTGTATCACCTTGATGTAACTAGCTTAGTTCAATAAAAACTTCCATTATCTTAAAAAAGGAAACTGTGGACGAAGAAACTCCGGGTGAGTTTGATCAGTAGTGGTATATTTTACCACATAAATACAATGGAATAAGTTGCCCTCGGTCATTGATTCTGTTATAATGAAGGGAGCTTAGGTGTCAGAGAATGACTATTCTCCATATAATTCAGCAAATTCCCATGGATTTGATTTCTGTGAGTACATGCAGAACCTTTTCTACTGTATGTTTAATTGATCTGAACTTAGGAGAAATGCTATATATTATGCTTACAGAAACGTAAATCGAAAAAAAAAAGAAATAAAAGTTGATTTCTGTGACACATGCCGGGAATGGGCTGGCTAGCTGGAGGTTTGATTTTTCAATAAGAAGTTATGATTTTGTTAATAAAACGGAGGAAACACGAACTAGTATGAATTCAACATGCAACTTTTTCGCTGTTCATCAGCAAGCTGGGCACCTTCTTTGTCACCAGCTTTTATGCTCTTTTAGTGATGCTGCTACGCTGCAAGCAACATAAACCTATGAACTATGAAGTATGAACATGAAGTAGATATATGGATATAATTAATGGCTGGAATACATGTAAGTCAATACGAGGGCATGCGTAGAAAGCTTAAAAGCAAGAAATTAAAGAAAGTACTAGTTGTGAACAAGCATTTCAA
Organism: Oryza punctata; assembly: GCA_000573905.2. Taxonomy (NCBI): domain Eukaryota; kingdom Viridiplantae; phylum Streptophyta; class Magnoliopsida; order Poales; family Poaceae; genus Oryza; species Oryza punctata. The sequence goes on along the minus strand of CM002495.2, from coordinate 18,289,966 downwards.
TTTGCTTCTGGCAGATGCATACTACTTGCTACTTTTAGGATTATTTATAATCCTTAGACTGTTTATCTTCTAGATCTTTGGTCTTATGTAACTTATAGTATTTGGTGTAACTCAAGCATTAAGTGTACCTCTTGATCTTATGTAGCACCAAGTGTAACTTAGCTATATATATATATATATATATATATATATATAGAAAAATTATTCTACACCCGGGTATAGAATAGCTATTCTATACCCCCTCCCTCCCAAGGGTTAAACCCACCCCCCTCCCTTCTAAGGGCTTAAAACCCACCTCCCACCTTAGTCAAAGCACCCCCACGTCGGTTAAAACCCGGTCAAACTGCCTACCAACTCCCCCACCACCTACCTCTTCTCAGCTCTCGTCTTGCGGAATTGTGCAGTAACGCGACAGCCATCGTGCAGTAACGCTATGTCTTACGTGCAGTAACAACATTCAAATTTAGTTGAAATATAGTCATAACGGATCTACTTTTGATAAGCACTTTTTTCTAACAACATGGTGCAAACGGTTTAAAAAAATCATACATTATATAAGAGAAATTGTTGTTCGAAGCTTGAATTTTTTTTGATCTTGACTCTCCACAAGTAGTAATACTACAACATTAGTTACAACTATCTATTGTATGTTTTACTACAATCCCATCACGACGTTACTGTAGGTGTGCATAGGTGTGCAGTAAAGACCATAAATTCTGTAGTAACAATGCGTTTTACTGCAATTCTTGAATAGTGTTACTGCATAAACATGTGGTAACATATACCTGCCATGTAGTTACAATTCCACTTTGTGCGGTAACAATTATATTTAGCATGTGAGACTTTTAACCTATATTTTTTTGATTCCTAGTTTACTGCAATCTCACCACAATATTACTGCCAAAGGTGCAGTAACGCTCTATATGTTCTACATTCTACAGTAAAAAAGTGTTTTACTGCTATTCTCGGATAGTGTTACTGCATAAACATGCGGTAATGTGTAACTGTTAGGTGGTAACGTGTATCTGTCGTGCAGTAACACTTTTACTTTCGTTAAACATTTTTTTATGAATATTATGGTGCAAACGGCTTAGAAAACAAGATAGGATTTGAGAGATATTGCTCTCTAAAGATTAAGATTTAAAGGTTTTAGATCTACACAAGCAGTAATACCGCTGTTACTGTTACACGTTCTCTGTTATTGTAATTTTCATCATGATGTTACTGCCGGAAGTGTAGTAATAGACTATAAGTTTTGCAATAACGTACCATGTTACTGCACTTCTTCAATAACGTTACTACCGAATCATAGTAACAAGGTATGATTCCTCATAATTGATTTGTTCTCAGAAAATTTCAACAGATATACAAAGCAAACAGACAATGATATCTAATCACATTGTGTCATAGGGTGAATTGGTTAGGAGAGCTTTCCATGAACCATGAGATCATGTGTTCAAATCTTGAATTCACCAAATTATTTTTAATTTTTCTAGAAAAAGAAGAAAAAAGATTTATTCCTGAGAAAAGGGAGGGAGAGAAAAAAGCGAAAAAAGGAGGGGAGGGGGGAGGGAGCGAGTGCGCCAGGGAGGGGAGGGGGGAAGGGAGGGAGAGAAAAAAGCGAAAAAAGGAGGAGAGGGGAGGGAGGGGAGGGGGGAGGGAGCGAGTGCGCCAGGGAGGGGAGGGGGGAAGGGAGGGAGAGAAAAAAGCGAAAAAAGGAGGAGAGGGGAGGGGGAGCGAGCGCGCCAGGGAGGGAGGGGGGAGGGGGCGCGCGCCAAAAGGGGGTGGAGGGAGGGAGGGAGAGGGGATAGAGGAGGAAGTGGGGAGGGGGGTATAGAATAGTTATTCTATAGGGGGGTGTAGATTAGTCTTACCCTATATATATATATAGAAAAACTATTCTACACCCCGGTATATAATAGCTATTCTATACCCCCCTCCCTCCAAAGGGCCAAACCCACCCCCCTTCCCTTCTAAGGGCTTAAAACCCACCTCCCACCTCAGTCAAAGCACCCCCACATCGGTCAAAGCCCGGTCAAACTGCCTACCAACTCCCTCCACCACCCACCTCTTCTCAGCTCTCGTCTTGCAGAATGGTGCAGTAACGTGACAGCCATCGTGCAGTAACGCTATGTCTTACGTGCAATAACAACATTCAAATTTAGTTGAAATATAGCCATGACGGATCTACTTTTGATAAGCACTTTTTTCTAACAATATGGTGCAAACGGTTTAAAAAAATCATACATCATATAAGAGATATTGTTGTTCGAAGCTTGAGTTTTTTTGATCTTGACTCTCCACAAGTAGTAATACTACAACATTAGTTACTACTATCTATTGTACGTTTTACTACAATCCCATCACGACGTTACTGTAGGTGTGCAGTAAAGACCATAAGTTTTGTAGTAACAATGCGTCTTACTGTAATTCTTGAATAGTGTTACTGCATAAAAATGTGGTAACGTATACCTGCCATGTAGTAACAATTCCACTCTGTGCGGTAACAATTATATTTAGCATGTGAGACTTTTAACCTATATTTTTTTTGATTCCTAGTTTACTGCAATCTCACCACAATGTTACTGCCAAAGGTGCAGTAACGCTCTATATGTTCTACAGTAAAAAAATGTTTTACTGCAATTCTTGGATAGTGTTACTGCATAAACATGCGGTAATGTGTAACTGTCAGGTGGTAACGTGTATCTGTCGTGCAGTAACACTTTTACTTTCGTTAAACATTTTTTTATGAACATTATGGTGCAAACGGCTTAGAACACAAGATAGGATTTGAGAGATATTGCTCTCTAAAGATTAAGATTTAAACGTTTTAGATCTACACAAGCAGTAATACCGCTGTTACTGTTACACGTTCTCTGTTACTGTAATTTTCATCATGATATTACTGCCGGAAGTGCAGTAATAGACTATAAGTTTTACAGTAACGTACCATGTTACTGCACTTTTTCGATAACATTACTACCGAATCATAGTAACAAGGTATGATTCCTACAGTAACATAATTGATTTGTTCTCAGAAAATTTCAATAGACATACAAGGCAAACAGACAATGATATCTAATCACATAGGGTCATAGGGTGAATTGGTTAGGAGAGCTTCCCATGAACCATGAGATCATGTGTTCAAATCTTAAATTCACCAAATTATTTTTAATTTTTCTAGAAAGAGAAGAAAAAAAGATTTATTCATGAAAGAAGGGAGGAGAAGCCGGAAGGGGAGGAGGAGGGCGCTAGAGGAGCGGAAGGGGAGGGGGCGGGCGCCAGGGAGGGTGCTGGGGAGGGTGGGAGGAAGAGGGGAGCGAAAAAAGGGGTGGAGGGAGGGAGAGGTAGGGATGGCAATTTCCCCCGCAGGGCCGGGTCCCCGCACCTATGGGGGCGGGGCCGGGTGGGATTTTCCACCAGCAGGTGCGCGGGGTCGGGGCCCCGCATTTGGCCGGGGAGGGGACGGGGGGTATATTTCACCCGCGGGTGACCCGCGGGGCCCTGGGCAGGGTATGTAAACCCTCAAAATATAGGCCATTGGAGGCCCAAAACACCCAACCCATCAAAAAATGACTAAACCCTTACTCTGATAGTCTCGGTCTCTCCTCCCAATCGGCATATCCCCTCCCTTCCCGTCGCACGCGAAGTCGCGAACACAGGCGGCGGCGCATCTCGATCTCGCGGTCTCGCGTCGCCATCTCCCCTCCCCTCCTCGGCATCACCAGCTACCATCTCGATCTCGCGGTCTCGCGTCGCCATCTCCCCTCCCCTCCTCGGTCACAGGTGTTCTTGCTGAATTTTTATGATGATATTTAAGTATTCATGCTATTTTTGATGGTTTGTTAATTATGTACAATATTTCTTTTTGCTAAAATGATGATTGTGTTGTATTTTTTGAGCTGAGTAGATGGAGATGCTACCCAATGCGGGGCCCCGTAGGGGTCGGGGGCGGGGGATGTTTTCAACCCGCATCCATGGTCGGGGCCGGGGGCAGGGGTGAAGTCGGGGGTCGGGGTCGGGGGCGTTCCAGCCCAACCCGGCCCCGCCCCGCCCCGTTGCCATCCCTAGGGAGAGGGGATAGAGGAGGAAGGGTGGAGGGGGGTATAGAATAGTTATTCTATAGGGGGGTGTAGAATAGTCTTACCCTATATATATATATATGAGAATTCACCTCCACACTTTGTGTGAGGCATCTATTCTACTTCTTCTATATGGTATCAGAGCATAGGCTCTTACCTTCTACCCCACTGCTCTAGGCTTCTCCACCATATCCACTGAATCAACTCAGTCCTCCACCTCCTCGACTTCCAGTGGTGCATCTTCTTCCAGCACCAACAGAGAGTTCCTTCATCCCTATGACACCATTGATGTTAAATCACATGTCCCTATCATCCTAGAGAACACCCACCCAAACTACAACAAGTGGCGAGCTTTCTTCACCACCCTGTGTAGCAAGTTTGGCTTGATGGCTCACATCAACGGTTCTGCTCCTCCACGCCCCGATGACCCGGCCTAGGAACATGCTGACTGTTGCATCCGTAGTTGGATCTTTGGATCAGTCATCGACTGACGGAGCGTGAGCTCCTCAACGGGGGACAGCGAGGACCCCTTTTTTGTGAGTTCGGCCGGAGACGTAGGGTGAGATTCATGCTCTAATGAGAGAGAGAAGCCGAGGAGGATCATCCCTCGGAGAAGATGAGACAAAGGAATTTATACAGGTTCAGGCCGCCATGGAAGTATAATACCCTACTCCTGTGTATGTGGTTGATGAGTGTCTGTTATGTGTGAGAATATAGGCGCTTTCTCTCCCTTCCTCATTTTTTTGGAAAGATCCCCCCCTTCAGCCAGGACCTCCTTTTATATCTCAAGGGGCTACCACATGGGTCAACAGGCTACCTCGGAGAGAAGGGAAAACATTCTTTTACATTTAAAGGTTGTCTTGTCGCTTGACTCAGGAGCCACACGCACAGTCATCGCGGCATGACCCCCGTCCGATCGGCCGACTGACACGGGGGACGCCTGCATCACACCCCATTAAATGGGTGGAGACTTCTGTGCTCCGTTCGCATCGGGAGACGGGAGCCGTCAGACCAGAGCTGACATACCGACTCCAGTTGAGACGAGAGGCAAAAAAGCCCTCATTATTCTGATGGGACGGAACAGGGTGTGCTACACGCCGCCTGATGTGCGGATAGTGCGTGGGTGCTGCGCCGCCGTCCCATCAATCATTTGGCCGATCGCAGACCGGTCAGTCATTGTGACCGATGATAGACCGGTCATGCACCCCCCACGCTGCATTAAATGCAGCGTGGCACGCTCGTCCAAGCCACCATTAGTGCGGTTAGGTGGGCGTTGGAGATGCTCACCTAACCCCGCACATGTGGCGCGAGCGTGGAGGGGTCGGGGAGGCCCGACCCGAGGGCAGCGGAGTGAGGGGGGAACAGAGACTAGAGGGCGCAGCCGCCACGGCACCCTCGGGCCCGACCCCCCTCGAGGGAGCGCCACGTGGGTGCAGGGGGCCGCCCCATGCCTTTATTCTTGATACCCCCGGGCACGTATCACCGACAGTAGCCCCTGGCGTTACGCCTGGCCGGGCCCACTCAAGGGGTGACCAGGTTTGACGCCATCCTCTTGGTCTGGTGACATGCGGGCCCGGCTTCCCTGTGGTAGAACCCCAACGGTCGCGATCCCGTGCGCAGTGAAAAGCCGCCTCAATGTAATAATGGGCCGTTACCTCGTAACCGCCGCATTATCTGGGGCGGCGCGCTGATCGGGACGCGTTCGTCCGTTTTGCCAAGGAGTATGATGATGGCGTATTTTACGGTAACCGTGTGCAATTAACACGGGCACGATCCACTCCTCCTCTGCCGCAACGACCGTGAGATTGGTGCGTGCGCCGGAAGTGGGCGAGTGGGGTGAGTAGGGAAGTGGGCGCAATAATCGAGGGGGCAAGTTAGTGGGCACGGGAAACGAGAAGCTGGGCGCAGCGGAGGCGAGGATATATAAAGGGCATCGAGGAAGGGATTCGTTTCCTTCCTCTCGCCACTCTCACCCAACTCAGCCAACCGTGCCCTAGCTCTCTCAGCCTCCTCGCTTCCTTCTCGCCACTCACGCTCGTCTTCACGTCTCCACCTTGCTGGTGACATGACGCGGAGCTCCACGCCGCTGGACGGCAGCGTGCTGCTGCCCTCCCGCATCACCAGCGAGAGGCAGGCCGGGCTACCACGCAAGTTCATGCCGGTGTCGACCGACCAGGAGGTGGTCATGCTGGGCGAAGGGCGCCCGGCGCCGCGCTACCCAGACCGGTTGATCTTCTTTCTCTCCTTCACTATGGCGGGGCTGATCCCGCCATTTTCCACCTTCTTCATGGACGTCCTGGAGTTTTACGGGATCCAGATGGTGCACCTCACCCCCAACGCCGTGATGACATTGGCCATCTTCGCACACATGTGCGAGATGTTCATCGGGTGCACCGATCCCTCCGGCTGTTCCGGTGGTTTTTCACCATGCAGCCGGTGTCACCGCCGATGGAGGTCGGGGGCTGCTACTTCCAGTCGCGCGGACAAACGGCGCAGCGCTATATCCCCTGCGTTCGATGCAAGAAATGGGACGACTGGAAGAACGACTGGTTCTACACCACTCTCCCCGATGAACCGCGCCTCCGACTCCCAAGCAGGCCGCCGGTGCAGGCGCCAAGCTGGCGAGCGATGGCTGAACTGGGGGACTCCTTCGATGCCGTCCTAGATAGTCTAGCTGGCCTGGGATCCAGGGGCTCACAGGCGCCATGGTATTTGGCGACTACCTTCACCGCCGGATCGCGCTGCTCCAGCGACGCGCCCGGGAAGCCTGGGAGTACACCAGCTCCAACGATCTCCTGAGGACACATCAAGGCCGCGAGTGGGACTGGGACCCGGAAGATCTCAGGGTGGTGATCCAGCGCGTGCTGAATCTCAGCACCGTGGAGTCGTCGCTCATCCCTCCGGGAATCCTCCCCCTCTGCAGCGACCACCCGAACCGTGCCATGACCGTGGCGACTATGGCACAGGAGGCAGCCGTGGCGAAGGGGAGGAGCGACCTCCCCCGGAGAGGGCCGCGTAGCAGGGCCCCACGGCGGGGGTTCGGGGGCAGCCGTCCTACCGACACCAAGGGGAAAAGAAAACCAGGGGAGAGCCCTCCCCCATCTCCTCCCCATGGGGGCGGGGCGGAGCGCACTACAGGCAGGCGCCCGGGGAGCTCCGCGTCGACATCCCCGCCCGAGGCCGAGAGGAAGAAGAAGCGGCTCCGCCGGATGGGGGAGACCGAACCATGCAGGGGAGCTTCATCAAGCCCCCAGAGTGATCCTTCAACCGTCCATCCCGCAGGTATAATTTCACCACCAAGGCCGATGGTCTTCCATTCCCCCAGCCCCTCATTCTGTTTTGTTCGTCCTCTGTGTTCCAGCGAGCTCCCGCCTCGTGACGGTAGCAATCCTAGGCCGGTCGGTTTACGAGCGTCGATGCCGAGGGGCCGGTGACCGAAGAGGCGCGCCGATTGGCGGGAAGCCGAGGCGCGTTTGCGGGAGGCCGAGGAAGCGGCACGCGCGTGGGAGGCCGAGGCGGCCATGAGGCCCCCGCACACCCACTACTAGGGCGAGCCGAACCCCGCCAACGCAGGGCAGCAATCCCCTTTCTCTGCCTCCACTCCGCTGAGCACGGAAACCCTCCTACTGGCGCTGGTGATGGCGAACACCACCGTGCTGGAGGGGCTGAATGCCCAGATGCATGCCTTGCTGTGGGAGCGGGCTGAGCTCGAGGCGGGGTGGGAGCGAGTCGCCGAGGGACGGCGCTCGGTGGAGGCGATGGTGGAGGCCAGCCGGAAGGCGCTCGGGTGCGCCTAGCGGTGCTCGACGCTCACGCCGACGCCTTGGCCGAGGTGACTCGCGAGGTGGAGGAGAGGGTTGCGGCCCTTGTCGCCACTACCGCTCTGGACGAGGGGCTGGACGACCTCTGCCTCCAGCACGAGGCCCTCACGGAGGATTTGGCGCGGAGGCTCAACGCCGCGCAGGGGGTGTGGAGGCCGAGGTGTCGATGCGCCAGCGCGAGGAGGCCTTGAGGACCCTCACTAGGGCACTGCAGGAGCGCACCAGTGAACTCGAGGAGCGGACCTCGTGCCTGCAGAGTGCGGAGGCCATCGTACGCCAGCGGGTCAAGAACCTCGACTAGCGCGCCCGGGCGCTGGAGGCACTAGACGAGCGTGCCCGAGCCCTAGACGCGCGGGAGGTGACACTGGCGGCGCACGAGGCCGCCGCCGCGGAGATGGAGTCCGTACTCCGGCTCCGTGAGGACGCAACCACCTAGCGGGCGCGCATCCTTGCGGATTCCGAGGCCACGGTGCGACAGCTCGCGGAAGATCTGCGCCTCCACGAGGAGGGCAGAAGGAGCGTGTCGGGAGGATCGCTGAGTGCGAGTCCGACATCTCCCGCCGCGAGGTGGCGGCGCATCGTCATAAGGACCAAATCGCCAAGAGCGAGGAGGCCGTCACCGTGCTCGAGCGCCGCCATCTAGAGGACGCCTGCGTCGAGAGGGCCGCGCTGGAGCAGCGTGCTTCCGAACTCGAGGCGCGGGCGATGGAGCTAGACGCGCTGGAGCGCAGCGGCAGGGCGGCCGCGGGTCAGAACGACCTGTCCGATCGCGTCGCGGCGGCCGAGATACCATCGCCGAGCTGTAGAGAACTCTGGACTTGCACGCCGGGGAGCTCGAAGCTCTCCGGCTAGCGAACGAGGTGGGGCCCCGCAATGCTGCGGGATGCCGTCGCCCGGCTGGAATGCACGGGACGCCGGGCGGGCGTCTTGCGGGACCGACACCTCAAGTTCGCTGGCAGCCAGACCAGCCTCGCCCACCGGTTCTCGGAGATGGCCGGGGACCTAGAGAAGCTCCCCGAGGAGGTTGAGGAGACGGTGAAATCCTCCTCGATGGACCCCGCGCAGGGGGCGGTGGAGCTCGTGCTGGCGAGCTACCAGGCCCGCGACCAGCCCGTTGGCGTCTTGGCGACCCGAGCTATTGAGGGCAAGAACGGGCACGAATGACCCGACTCAAGACAAAACACTCGAAAGGGAAAAGACAAAGCAGGCACAACCTTAGAGAGATAAAGGGAAAGCTTGCTGTTTTAAAGTACGAAAAAGAATATATTTATAGTGGGAGCCCCCGGCCAACCCCGTATGCCCGAGGGGTCATGCGGGGTTGGCCCGAGCCCGAGGTACAACTTTCGACCCCTTTACGGGTAGAAGCAACGAAGATGCTCGATGTTCCACAGATTGGGCAGTTCTGTGTCATCTTCCGTAGCCTGTCAAACCGAGCCCGACTGGGAGACGCCAATCACTCTGTATGGTCCTTCCCACATAGGTGAGAGCTTGCTCAATCCGGCGCACGTCTGAATGCGGCGCATGATGAGGTTGTTGACGCTGAGTGACCAGGCCCGGACGTGGCTTTGATGGTAGTGCCGCAGACTCTGCTGGTAACGCACGGCACGGAGGGCTGTGCACCGTCTTCGCTCTTCGAGGTAGTCGAGGTCGTCCCGTCAGAGCTGCTCTTGGTCAGCTTCGTTGTACATGGTGACCCGAGGAGACCCCAGGGTGAGCTCGGATGGGAGGACCGCCTCCGCACTGTAGACCAAGAAGAAAGGCGTTTCTCCTGTTGCTCGGCTTGGGGTAGTCCGATTTGCCTAGAGCACCGCTGGTAGCTCCTCGATCCATGGGTCCCCATGTTTCTTGAGGACATTGTACGTCTTGGTTTTAAGGCCCTTGAGGATTTCCGCGTTGGCGCGCTCCACTTGACCGTTGCTCTCGGGGTGGGCGGGTGAGGCGAAGCAGAGCTTGATGGCCATGTCATCACAATAGTCACCGAACAATTCACTGGTGAACTGGGTGCCGTTGTCCGTAATGATACGGTTGGGCACCCCGAACCGGGCGGTGATGCCCTTGATGAACTTGAGGGCCGAGTGCTTGTCGATCTTGATGACCGGGTAAGCCTTGGGCCACTTAGTGAATTTGTCGATGGCGAAATATAGGTACTCGTACCGCCCGGGGCCTTCCTGAAGGGACCCAGGATGTCCAGCCCCAGACCACAAGTGGCCATGAAAGTGGGATGGTCTGCAGGGCCTGGGCCAGCTGATGCATTTGCTTGGCGTGGAACTAGCACGCCCTGCATTGCCAGACCAGGTCGACTGCATCGTGGAGCGCTGTCAGCCAGTAGAAACCCTGTCGGAAGGCTTTGCCGATCAAGGTGCGTGAGGCGAAGTGGGCGCCCCACTCGCCTTCATGGACATCGGCGAGAAGCTCGATGCCCTGCTCCCGAGAAATACACTTGAGGAGGACTCCGTTGGTACCCCGTCGGTAGAGGGCCCCCTCTACCAACACGTACCTCCTGGAGATCCGAGCGATGCGCTCACTCTCCTCACGATCCTCGGGTGGAGTTTCGTTTTTGAGGAACGCCTAGATCTCAGTCATCCAGGCAACCTGTCTTGGGGGTCGAGCTTGATCACCTTGGACCCCGAGGCCTGGACTCCGTTGGGCCCCGGGGGTGGCGTGGTAGCGTCCAGCTCCCTCGGGGGATCGGGACGCACCAACGGGTGGGCGAGCATTTCTTCAAAGGCACTCGATGGGGTTAGGGATCGTGAAGAAGCGAGCCTTGAGAGCTCATCGGCAAGCGCGTTGTCCCGCCTGGGCACGTGCCGAAGTTCTAACCCATCGAAATGGCGCTCCATACGCCGCACCTCACGAACGTAGGCCTCCATTTGCGGGTCGGAGCACCGGTACTCCTTGGAGACCTGGTTCACGACTAGCTGAGAGTCGCCTAATACCAGGAGGTGGTAGATCCCAGTTCCAGCCGCCGCCCTGAGTCTCGCATGGAGCCCCTCGTACTCCGCCATGTTATTGGTTGCCCGAAAATCTAGGCGAACCACATACTTGAGAACTTCCCCACTCGACGAGGTCGTGGTGACCCCAGCGCCAGCGCCCTGGAGGGCGAGAGAACCATCAAACTGCATCACCCAATGGGGGACATGAGGCTGTCGCGAGGGACCTACCTCAGCCTCGGGGCCAGGGGGCCTTAGGTTAGGTTCGGGCGTCGGGACCCACTCTGCCACGAAATCGGCGAGGGCCTGACTCTTGATCGCATGGCGCAGTTCAAAGTGTAGGTCAAACTCAGAGAGTTCAATAGCCCACTTGACCACTCGTCTAGTGCCCTCTCGGTTGTGGAGAATTTGGCTGAGGGGTAGTACGTTACCACAGTGACCTGGTGCGCCTGAAAATAATGGCGCAGCTTCCTCGAAGCCACCAGGACTGCATAAAGCATTTTCTAGGCTTGAGGATATGGGGTCTTGGTGTCCCGCAGCGCCTCGTTAACAAAATAGACTGGCCGCTGCACCGTTCGGCGGGGCCTAGACTTTTCATTAGGGGCGCTAGGCTCTGGACGTTCATTGCTAGAGTGGGCTCGTTGGGCCCGCTCAACCTCCATGTCAACGGCCCCGGGGTCAGGGTGCATCGGGCCACTCCTCCCCACAGTGGCCTCGGGGCCGGCCTAGGGGTCGGGAGTGCTCGACGCTGCCTGGCGAGAGGACGAAGGGCCACCATCAACCTAGGAAGCCTCAGGGCCGCTGCTCGGCCTAGGGGCTCCTTCATCTTTCTCTAACCTAGACCGCTTCGACACGGGATGGGGGCGCGCGCCCCGAGGGTCTTCCTCGTTGCGCTCCACCACCAACGCTGCACTAACAACCTGTGGGGTCGCCGCTATGTAAAGCAGCAGCGGCTCCTCAGGCCCCGGGGCCACTAGGACTAGGGGAGAGCTGAGATAAGCCTTCAATTGGTTGAGGGCTTGTTCGGCCTCCTCCGTCCAGGCAAACAGCCCGGAGCGCATGAGGAGCTTGAATACGGGAAGCGCTCTCTCTCACAGCCTCGATATGAATCGGCTTAGGGCGGCCATGCATTCTGTGATGCACTGCACATCCCTAAGCTTGCTGGGGGTGCATCCTATCTATTGCGTCAATCTTCTCGGGGTTGGCCTCTATGCCTTGGGCAGAGACCAAAAACCCGAGAAGCTTGCCTGCCGGCACGCCGAACACACACTTTTCGGGGTTCAGCTTCATGCGCGTGGAGCGGAGACTTTCAAAAGTCTCCGCTAAATCTGAGAGCAAGGTCTCCTGGTTACGCATTTCCACAACCAAGTCATCGACATATGCCTCAACATTGCGCCCTATTTGTCTACCCAATGAAATGCGAGTAGTACGTTGAAAAGTAGGGCCTGCATTCTTTAAACCGAAAGGCATGGTTGTATAACAATAAGTGCCTACAGGAGTAATGAATGCAGTTTTCTCCTCATCCTCCCTAGCCGTGCGAATCTGATGATACCCTGAGTATGCATCCAGATAACACAAGTGGTCGTACCCCACAGTGGAGTCGACAATTTGATCTATGCGTGGAAGGGGATAAGGGTCCTTAGGACATGCCTTGTTGAGGTCGGTGTAGTCGATACACATCCGGAGCTTGCCGTTCGCCTTGGGGACAACGACCGGGTTCGCGAGCCTGTTGACGATGAAATTTGGTAAGCAAATCTAATCTATGTGAATCGGAAACACAATCTAGTCCGAAGCGGATTTGAAGATATGCGGGGATATCGGAAAAACAGTGCGCATCGGTTGGAGTTCGTATCGGCTGGAGACTGATTCCGATTGGGATAGCCGATGAGGCTGATATTGCATGTGAAATCAGTATTGGATTCGACAAAGGACTTACGATGAGATTGCCGTGCAAGGATAGAGTCCGAAATTGGCAATTGTATCTATTAATTAGGATATTTTGTAATTTCCTTATAGATTATCACGGTAAGAGTCCGCCTAAGGGACTTGTTCGTTAGTTGGATTTGTATTAGGTTAATATGAGTCGTGTCCGTGATGGACAATGTTTGTATTTTCGGGTATAAATATAATCCCGAGGTCTTGTAAATAATAACAACAGATGTTCAATCAATCTCGGCGCATCGCCACCTTTGTTTTCTACTTTCGACAAGCTTGTGCTTTCGAGTCGTGCTGCATCAATTTGATCTTCGGCGAAAAGGTATATCTTGTCATGGTGATTTGCATCATTGGAGTTAGTGCTTACATCTTTATGACACTCTAATTCTATCTTGCAAGTTTCCAAAGTTATCATATATGTCATATAACTTAGATCAACAATGCTATTTCCTCATATCGGCTAGATCTGTCTTAGGGTTTTGTCAGTATCGGCTTGTTTACTTTGTTGATTCGTGTTATATGATGTATCCACCATCCTGATTTGATGCCTATTGGCTTGTTTTCTACATGTTATGCTTCTTTTATGCTTAATGTTGCATTGGTTAAGTCCAACCTATTAAGTTGTTTTAGAATCATGATCTCTAGCTTGCTTTACGGTTGTCAATAAGGATAGTATCGGGGTTTCAGCCGATCTTATCTAATTAGAATATTTGACATGGTTTTATGCTTTGTTCAATGTTCTATATCTATAATTTGTTGTTTTATCATAAGGTTATATTGGATTTACGATTTAAATGCACTTAGATCTAGATATCGGCTATGACATTGATTTTATGTAACCATTATTTCATGTTGCGATAGACTTAAGCAATTTATACTGTCTCGGTTCAGTCCGATCTATACCAATTGTTTATTTCTAAAGCAATAATGATTCTTTGATTACATAATGTTGATACCTTTAGCCGATATACTAGTTTTAGGGTTATTTTCATACTTACTTATGCCTTACAGCCGATTCATGTTTTATTGCATTGGCTAGGTCACATACGATATGAAATCGGCCCTATGGCCGATTATCTATCGTTTACTAACATTCTTTGCATATTTTTTCTTGTTGATTGCAGGATCAAATCAACTGGCACGCCCTTGAACCTAAAACCCTAATTTTGGACCTGCACTAGAGTTAAGCAGATCTCTCAGGCCAGTGTATGTTTTTTGCATCAACAGAGCCACTCCGGATGAATGACCTCTCAGATGAATCTGGCCTCCAGGAGTCGCGCCACTTCTTCTCGAATGAAGACCTGGCGTTCCGAGGCCTACCGCCGTACATTCTGCCGGACGGGCCTTGCATCCGACCGCCCGGCTAGACGGTGCTCGATCACCTCCCTGGGGACCCCTGGCATATCCGACAGCCTCCACGCGAAGATGTCGGCGTTTGCCCACAGGAAGGAGACGAGCGCGTCTTCCTATTTACCGCCCAGGTGACCGCCTATCTTGAAGGTCTTGGACGGGTCATCGCCCAACACGACCTCCTTCAAGGGAACCTCATTGCTTGAGGCCATCCGCTTCCTCGGGGCGTGCGAGGTAGAGGCCACAAGCCTCTCATCGCCGCCTGCAGGCTTGGAGGCCGCAGCGAGGCTGCTTGCGCGCTGCTCCGCGCAAGCCAACACGATCTTGAGATCGGCTGGATGGTGATGGGGCCGCTAGGGCCCGACATCTTCACCTGGAGATAAGCGTAGTGAGTGGCCACCATGAACTTCACCAACGCGGGCCTCCCAGGACCGCGTTGTAGGGCAGACTGAGATCCGCCACATCGAAGTCGAGCCGCTCGGTGGGGAAGTTGGCGGGGTCACCAAAGGTGACCGGGAGGTCGATATGACCTAAAGGCCACGTGTGCCCCAGCGTCATGTCGATGATCGGTAGGGCCGGCCGCAGCTTCATCCCTGGGGCCTTGATGATTTCGAAGGCCGTGGGGGAGAGAATGTTGAGAGCAGCGCCGCCGTCTATTAGGACGTGCCTCAACTTAACGTTGCAGATGGTGGGGGAGACCACCATCGCGATTTGCCCTCCCCGGGCAACACATGGCGGGTGGTCGGTTTGATCGAAGGTGATCGTGACCTCCGACCACCGCGCCCGCCACGCCGTCTCGTGGGTGGGGACAGTGGCCAGAAGCTCTCGCTTCATGGCCTTGAAGCTGCAACGGGAAGCGTGAGCGCATGCTCCTCCGTCAACGGTGGCGACGGATTTCCCTTGGCGTTGGGACCGCGAAGCACCCTCGGCGGTGAGGACGTGGCCCTCGTCTTCGGAACGGGCCAACCTCTTTTTCCTCCTCTTCTCCCGCAGCCTGGAGCGGGCAACGGGCTCGAGGGCAGCCGCAGCCGCCGTTTTCGGAGCTAGAGGAGTTCCAGGTCCAGGCCTCCTCCTTACGGGCCACACGGTCCACGAGCTCAAAGAGCTGCGCGGTGGTCTGGGGCTCCTTGGAGGCTATCTTCGAGCATGCGGTTGTGCCAGACGCCTCCCCTTAATGCGTAGATGATCGCATGGGTGGGGATGCAAGGGATGGTGTTGCGGACCTGACAGAACCGCTGGATGTACAATCGGAGGGACTCATCGTCCTTCCGCTGTACCACGTGCAAGTCCGCTTCTTCTCTTGGGCATGGATATGTGCCCTGGAAGTTTGTGGTGAACTATTGGCACAGATCCTCCCAGGAGTGGACCGAGGCGGGTGATAGGTTCATTAGCCAACCCCGCGCTTGGCCTTTTAGGGCCATGGGAAAGAAGTTCTCCATGACCCTGTCGTCGCCCCCCCGCAGCCTCTATCCTAGTCGTGTAGATCTGTAGGAACTCGGCGGGTTTTACTCTACCGTCGTACTTCTCGGGGATGCTGGGCTGAAACTTCGGGGCCATTGGACATTCCGAAGCCTCGCCACGAAAGCTCGGCAGCCAGCCCCAACGACCGGGGACACGGGGGGCCTGCCCCTATGGCCGGAGTGGCGCGGTGCTCCAGATGAGACGGCGTCTTCCCCCGTATGGGTGGCGTAGCGCTCGTCGCGCTAGCGCTCGATATTGAGCCGGGCATCCGGCCCCCCATACATGCTCTCGTGACACCCGCGGCTGGCTGAGGGCATTGACGAGGGAAGTGGGGACGAGCGGCGGGTGTTGGCTGCCGCTCGTCGAGCTCTTCGTCTCGACGACGAAGAGGCGGCAGTCATAGCACCAGACGTCCCCGCCGTGGATGGCCGCCCACCGGTGCCTAGCCGCTGCAGCGCCGCCATGACCAAATCGGCCACGTCATCCAGCCAGTGCTGGACCGGAGTCTCCGGGTCGGGGGTGATGGGCGGGTGGCGCAGGACCGCACCCGCAGCTTGGAGCGCACCCTGAGGTGCGCCGCCATCACCATATGTGAGGCGGCCACGCGCCCTGTCGTGGCGTCCTCCTCCATCATCGAGCGGTGGCGAAGTCGTGGATCCCTTTGGCTTCTCGGGCGCCTTCCCCTGCCTAGGGCTTCGGTGGGCAGGAGGTAATGGAGTGTGCACCTGGCAGCGAGGGTTCAACTCCCCGCCGTCATCGCTGGCACTCGGGGTGGGAGTATACACTACCACCTCTTCAGCCATAGGTCTTACTTGGTGAAACTTGGCACACACGAGAGGGAGTGGAGCTAGAAAAACACACACGCGTCCCCTACCTGGCGCGCCAACTGACGGAACGTGAGT
Source organism: Oryza punctata (assembly GCA_000573905.2). Classification (NCBI taxonomy): domain Eukaryota; kingdom Viridiplantae; phylum Streptophyta; class Magnoliopsida; order Poales; family Poaceae; genus Oryza; species Oryza punctata. Next base: position 18,273,485 of record CM002495.2, on the reverse strand, counting down.
TCCTCAATGAGGGACAGCGAGGACCCCCTTTTTTGTGAGTTAGGCCGGGGACGTAGGGTGAGATTCATGCTCTAATGAGAGAGAGATGCCGAGGGGGATCGTCCCTCGGAGAAGATGAGACAAATTAGTTTATACAGGTTCAGGCCGTCATGGAGGCGTAATAATCTACTCCTGTGTATGTGGTTGATGAGTGTCCATTATGTGTGATAATACAGGCACTTTCTCTCCCTTCCTCTTTTTTTTGGAAAGATGCCCCTCTCCTCAGGCACGACCTCCTTTTATATCTCAAGGGGCTACCACATGGGCCAATAGGCTACCTTAGAGAGAAGGGAAAACATTCTTTTACATTTAAGGGTTGTCTTGTCACTTGACTCAGGAGCCACACACACAGTCATCTCGGCATGACCCCCGTCCAATCGGCCGGCTGACACGGGGGACGCCTGCGTCACACCCCATTAAATAGGTGGAGACTTCTGTGCTCCGTTCTCATCGGGAGAAGGGAGCCATCAAACTAGAGCTGACATACCGACTCCGGTTGAGACGACAGGCAAAAAAGCTCTCATCATTCTGATGGGACGGAACGGGGTGTGCTACGCGCTGCCTGACGTGCGGATAGTGCGTGGGTGCAGTGCTGCCGTCCCATCAATCATTTGGCTGGTCGCAGACCGGACAGTCATCGTGATCGGTGATAGACCGGTCACGCACCCCCACGCCGCATTAAATGCGGCGTGGCACGCTCACCATAGTTGCCATTAGTGCGGTTAGGTGGGCATTGGAGACATGCGGTTAGGTGGGCGTTGGAGACGCTCACCTAACCCCGCACACGTGGCGCGAGCGTGGAGGGGTCAGGGAGGCCCGACCCCCAGGGCAGCGGAGTGAGGGGGAACAGAGACTGGAGGGGGCAGCCGCCACCGCACCCTCGGGCCCGATCCCCATGCCTTTAGTCTTGATACCCCGGGCCCATATCACCGATACTGACAATGTCCTTGACCTCGCCATGGAGCCAGATCAGACCGCTCGGGAGCTTTGGGTCGCCATTGAGGACATGTTCCATGCCAACAAAGAACCCCGAGCGATCTTCCTCAGCCACCAATTTCACTCCATGATTCTAGGCGACTCCTCCATCACTGATTACTACCAGCAGATGAAGACTGCCACCGATGCCCTTCACAATGTCGGCCACACCGTCTCTGACTCCCAACTCATGCTTAACCTTCTCCGAGGACTCAACGACGGCTTCTCCAACACCGCTGATCAGATCGCAGGCGTTGCCTTTCTGCCGAGCTTCACATCGGCGTGCAACACCCTCCTGGAGCTGCGCATTGCCAACGAGGCCAAGGTGGTCATGGCGCTGGCGATGGCTCCTCTTGCCCTCCTAGGGGCTGCGCCTCTTCCGGCGGTGGGGGTGGCGGCTGGACTAGAGGCGCAGGAGGTGATGGCAGTGGAGGAGGTGGCCGCGGTGGTGGCAGCCGTGGAGGAGCAAACCACCGCAACCGCAAGGGCAACAACGGTCGCGGTGGCGGTTGGACTGGCGGCGGGAACGGTGGAGGTGGTTGGACAGGCGTAGGTGGCGACACCCGCTCGGGCTTCTCTGGTGGTGGCGGCGGCTACCAGGGAGGTTGCTAGATAGGGGGAAACCTTAGCTGGAGGCCGGCTGGGCCGTGGGTTTGTTTTAACCCCTAGCCGGCCCAACAACCAGCCTGGCGCACGACCTCACCCGGCCTTCTTGGGCTAGCCCCGATGACCCATTACTCCAATGCCACTACCTCTTTCACTGGGCCATCTACATCTTCTCCTACAGGCCAGCCCAATTGGGAGCAAGCTGGGCTTATTGCAGCCTTGAACCAGATGGCCTTCCAAATCCCAAATAATTGGGTTTTCGACACCGGCGCAATATCTCATATGTCCTCCACTAATGGTATCCTCGTTACTCGCTTGCCTAACCCCCCACACTTTTATCACTGTTGGCAATGGTCAACCTATCCTTGTTCTTTGTCGTGGCACTTCATTCCTTCCCATAGGAACCACCAAATTTGCACTCAATAACTTCCTTGTCGCCCCTTCCTTAGTTCGTAATTTACTTTCCGTTCATCCGTTTGCTCACAACAATAAATGTTGCATTGAGTTTGATGAATTTGGTTTCTCTGTTAAGGACCTTCAGACTCGGCGCATGATTCTTCGCTGCAATAGCCGCGCTGAACTCTACACTCTTCCAGCTACCACTCCCCCTAGCGCCGCCCACTGCTCTCTCGCCACTTCATCCACGCTTCGGCACCATCGTCTCAATCATCCCGGTCCAGCCGCCATCCACAATCTTCGGAATATGCCTTCCATTTCCTCTAATAAAATAGACACGTCTTTATGTCATGCGTGTCAGTTAGGAAAACATACCAGATTGCCTTTTGACAAGTCTCTCTCTCTCGCATTTTCGTGCCTTTTGAGCTTGTCCATTGCGATGTGTGGACCTCTCCGGTGTTGAGTACTTCAGGCTTTAAATATTACTTAGTGGTTCTTGATGATTTCAGTCATTTCTGTTGGACCTTTCCGCTCCGACAAAAACCTGATGTTTATCATCATATTGTTGAGTTTGCCGAGTATGTTTTTGCCCGGTTTGGCCTACCACTCAAATCTCTTCAGGCTGATAATGGTGGAGAGTTCGTCAATACCGCCACCACTACCTTTGTAGCTAGTTGCGGCACCCAGCTACAACTCTCCTGCCGCTACCCTTCCTGCCAAAATGGTAAAGCCGAACGGATGCTCCGCACCATCAACAACTCCATATGCACCCTCCTTATTCAGGTTTCCATGCCTCCGTCCTACTGGGCTGAGGCTCTCGCCACCACCACATACCTTCTCAACCGGAGACCCTCCTCTTCTATCCACCAATCACTGCCTTTTCAGCTCCTCTGGTGCACCACTCTAGACTACTCCCACCTTCGGGTATTTGGTTGTCTTTGTTACCCAAACTTGAGTGCCACGACTCCGTATAAGCTTGCCCCTCGCTCAACGGCTTGCGTTTTTCTTGGGTACCCGACCTCCCACAAGGGATATCGATGTCTGGATCTCTCTACTCGCCGTATCATCATTTCACGCCACGTCGTGTTCGACGAATCGCAATTTCCTTTTGCAGCCACTCCCCCTACTGCAACATCCCGATTTTCACTCCCATTTAAAACTTATTTTAAATACAAATCTATTTTAAAATTTTGGTTCTTTGATTGTATTTAGGATTTTGTGCCGAAGCTCTTAATTATTTTCGTTCCTTGCAAAATCTAAATCCCACCTTAACAGTTTCCTTTTAAATCAAGTCTCTCAGGGTTCGTATTTTGTAATTCAAATCCCAACCTCTGAATTGATCCATTTTCGAAGATTCGCTTCGAGTCCTTTCATCTCGAAAATTGCTTAGAGTCCACAATCCCTTTTACAGTCCATTTACAAATATTCATCTCAATTCGGGTCCCCTACAATTCTCAAATTCCAAATTTCCAGAAAAATACAAAGGGATTCTATTCACTTGGGTCCCAATCTAATCTTTTCATTTTCCTACTCCCTCTCAGCCCAACTCCTTCCCCCTCTCCCTTTTCTTCCCTGGGCCAGCCCCTTCCCTCACCTAGGCCAGCCCACCTCTCTCTCCCATTCCTGGTCGGCCCAATTCGGCACAGTTGCCCCTCCTTTCTCCTCCACACAGGCAGCCGCAGCGCACGCCACCTGCTCGATGAAATGTCGAGCCAGGCTGAGCGACGTGCCGAGCCACGCCGGACCCGGTGCACAGTGTCGTGTGCCGCACCGAGCTGCTCGCACTGTGCCGTGTTCCGCGCCGTGTCAAGACAAGCCAAAGACGCCCCCCACCCTTCCTCTTTCCTTGTCGCAGAAGCCGCTGGCCGTGCAGGCCCCGCCTCCCCGTACCGCCGCACAGCGCCGCCACGCCGTCCAACCACTCCCCTCGCGCCATCTGTCGCCCATCGGAGCTCGGCGTCCACGCCAAGCCACCGGAGCCACCTGCTGAGCTCGGTCCAGTGCGTCATTGCTTGCTCGCCCGCCGCCTGGGAGTCTCTCGCCCACACCAAAAGCAAACTCCGCGTCCACGCCATCCCACACCGCCCATACCACCACCATGTTGGAAATATAGTCATATATCGGCATATTTTAATCCAAAATATTGAGACAATAATCATGGCATGAACAATGTGAGGTGATCTAGTGATAAAGTTAAACATAACCAGGAGCATGCTTAGGATAAAATAAGCATCATCATCATGTAGAGAATGCAATAGCATTGCGACTAACAGAAGTAATATACACAGAGATCGCGGTAGAAAGGTATACCCTGTGTATGTCCCTCCGCTGGTTTGTGAGGCAGAAATGCCTCCGTTGGTGTTGTCGATCGGTGTGCTAGATCCGGCTCCCGGTGTGCCATCTCCAGCTCCGGGTGCGGGTGCGCTAGCTCCAGTCATGGCGATGCAGACGAACGGATGACGAACAGAGGAAGAAGAAGAGCAGTCGTGCGGAAGCACTCCCCAAAAACCTGATCACCCGCCTACCCGGTGCAGATCTCAGGCGTGGGTGTGGTTCCGGAGGCCCTGCTCGTTCCGGTCTCTTGTGCACGCAAGCGATCAGAACCAGGGAAGCAGAAGCAACACACGCGCGAGGAGGAGAACCAACGATGGGAAAATTAGCGAAGAGATTTGATTGGGGTTCTCAGTTTCTTAAATAGCGCAGGAGAGGAATCCGCCCGTTACCGCAGTAACGGCGCGATCAATGCGGCGCGATCAGTGCGTATTCCGTTACGGAGGTAATCACGTCGCGATTAATCCGGCGCGATAAGTGCGTATTCCGTTACAGAGGCAATCATGCGATTGGATTCCGATCCATTGCAAAAGGATAGAGAGAGATGCAGACGCAGTGCACGCACGCCACCCCTTGCCTCGCCTCGCCACGCCCACGCCCACGGCTCAGCTCGGCACGCGCGCGCGTTTGGCTTTCCGATCCCCACCTCAACCGGTCAACAGGGAGCCTCCAATAACTCCCTATTTAAGTTGAGATACTTCACTTTTAATTCCCAAGGTGGTATTATTATCCTTAACATTTCTTATGGGCCCTTGAGATTTAATAGAAAATTGGGCCTATCCCATTTATTCTAACAATCCCCACCAAATTTCATGGCTCATAAGAAATGTTCTCAAAGTTGAACCTGTTTGATATACCAGTGTTTTTGGTGGAGGCTGTTAAGTTGAACTTCCACCTAGGAAAAGAGCTACATCAGACCACAACTAAACAATGGACTATGCCTTGAATTGTCAGTTTTGTGTGATCAGGTTTCACTCAAACCCTTGACTGGTACTGGGCTGCCGTTTGCATCCCCTCTGTTTGGAGCATATAAGTCAAACTCCAGGCCTGTTCATGAGTATCTAGAGATCGCCCAAATCTCATAGACTGTGACTAGCAGTCGAACTCATATAGGTGTGTTCCTTTTGAGATGTTCTGCAGGTCAACATCTCTGCTTAGAAAAGCCACTAGGATCACATTGAGGCATAAACCATCCTATCATGCAGAATAGAAGAGAAGTACATCATGAAAATGAGCCCTTTTCAAGGGTCTCTTCTCTCAGCCACACAATAGTTTGTTTCGCCATCCAAATTCACGGGATCTCCGATCACAATGGACAAGTTTCCACTATTGTGCAAACTTAGGTGGGTCTCAAGCCCATTTCCCTCGATGCACTGTCTATCACATTACGTGGTAGCCCCTTGGTAAATTGATCTGCCAGATTTTTAGTCGTTTGGACATAGTCCAATGCTATCACTCCGGAGTTTTTCTGCTTTCTGACAGATTTCAGTCTTCTTTTGATATGCCTAGATGACTTCATATTGTCCTTTGAACTGTTCACTTTAATAATCACTGTTTGATTATCACAGTTTATTAGGATAGCTGGCACTGGTTTTTTAACCACCGGCAAATCCATCAGGAGTTCACGAAGCCACTCTGCCTCAACTGTCGTAGTATCTAGTGCTGTAAGTTCTGCTTCCATTGTTGACCTCGTTAAGATGGTCTGCTTGCAAGACTTCCTGGAAACAGCGCCACCTCCAAGTGTGAACACATATCCACTTGTGGCCTTTATCTCATCAGCATCAAATATCCAGTTTGAGTCACTATACCCTTCCAGTACTTTTGGGTACCCGGTATAGTGAATTCCATAGCTCATAGTGCCCTTTAGATAGCGCATTACTCTTTCCAGAGCTTTCCAATGATCATCTCCCGGATTTGAGACAAACGGGCTCAGCTTGCTTACAGCAAATGAGATGTTAGGCCTCGTTGCACTAGCCAAGTACATCAATGAACCAATGATTTGGGAGTATCTCAGTTGATCCCTTGCTATTCTTCGGTTTTTCCTTAATAGCACGCTGGGATCATAAGGAGTAGGAGCTGGCTTGTAGTCACTGTAGCCAAAGCGACTTAAAACCTTGTCCACATAGTTGGATTGCACAAGTGTAATCCCACCCTCATCTCCTCTCAGTAGCTTAATGTTAAGAATAACATCAGCCTCTGCCAAATCCTTCATTTCAAAGCTCTCGGACAGAAAGTCCTTGAACTCCTCAATTACATTGAGGTTGGTCCCAAAGATCAATATGTCATCGACATATAAACACAAGATCACTCCTCCCCCACCATAGCGATAGTACACACATTTGTCAGCTTCGTTCACAACAAAGCCAGCAGATGTAAGTGTGGTGTCAAACTTCTCATGCCATTGCTTAGGTGCTTGCTTAAGGCCATACAAGGATTTCAACAGTTTACACACCATTCCCTCCTGACCTTCTAGTACATACCCGTCTGGTTGATCCATATAGATCTCCTCCTCCAGCTCTCCATTTAGGAAAGCTGTCTTAACATCCATCTGATGGACGAGAAGACCATAAGAGGCTGCTAGAGAAAGTAGTACTCGAACCGTGGTCAAACGGGCAACTGGTGAGTCGGTGTCGAAAAAATCCTCGCCTTCTTTTTGGGTATAACCTTTGGCCACAAGCCTTGCCTTATACTTTTCAATTGTACCATCAGGCCTAAGCTTATTCTTGAAAACCCATTTGCATCCTACAGGCTTGCACCCATATGGACGCTCAACAACTTTCCAAGTACCATTAGATATAATTGAGTCCATCTCACTGTGTACTGTTTCTTTCCAGTAGTCAGCGTCAGGAGATGAATATGCCTCTTCTATGGTTCTTTTGGTGTCATCCATGAGGTATACAATGTAGTCATCTCCAAAGGATTTTGCAACCCTTTGTCTCTTACTCTTACGAGTATCTACAATGTTATCCTCCTCAGGATTTCCCTCAGGCGTTTGATCATTGTGTTCTATCGGTGCAAAGTGCTCATGGGGTATGACAGTTTCTTGACTAGAAGTGTAGGTGTATTTTTCATGGGAAATTCATTCTCAAAGAATGTAGCATCTCTGGACTCAATAATTGTACCAACTCGCATGTTGGGTACTCCAGAGTTTACTATTAAGAATCTATAACCCACGCTGTGAATAGCATAACCAAGGAACACACAATCAACGGTATTCGGTCTAAGTTTACGCTTTTTGGCTATAGGTACATTTACCTTGGCCAAACAGCCCCATGTTCGTAGGTATGAGAGATTTAATTTCTTCCTTTCCCATTCCTCAAATGGTGTAACTTCCTTATGCTTCATTGGAATTTTATTCAGGACATGACAAGCAGTCAAAACTGTCTCACCCCACCATTCCTTGGAAAGTCCCGCAGTGTCTAACATGGCATTCACCATCTCAGTTAGAGTACGGTTCTTTCTTTCGGCTACCCCATTTGATTGGGGTGAATAGGGAGGTGTCCTCTCATGAATAATTCCAAACTCTTTGCAAAAGGATGTAAACTCATTGGAAAAATACTCTCCACCCCTATCAGACCTCAACCGTTTGATTTTCCTTTCAAGTTGGTTTTCTACCTCAGCTTTATAGGTCTTAAAGTAATGCAATGCTTCATCCTTTGTTTTCAATAGATACACATAACAAAATCTAGTGCAATCATCTATCAGTGTCATGAAATATTTCTCTCCCCCTTTAGTCAACACGCCGTTCATTTCGTACAGATCGGAATGAACAAGTTCTAGAGGTGCCAAATCCCTCGCCTCAGATGCCTTATGAGGCTTGCGAGGTTGTTTCGATTGAACACAAGTATGGCACTTGGAACCTTTGACCAAAGTGAATTTTGGAATTAAACTCATGTTAGCCAAGCGCGTCATACAACCGAAATTCACATGACAGAGTCGCGAATGCCACACATTGGACTCATCATTCTCGCTAATATGGTTCACAACATTATTATTATTACACATGTCATCCAAAGAAAAGCGGAACAAGCCTCCGCTGTCATAGCCTTTTCCAACAAAAGTTCCATATTTAGATACGACACATTTATTGGATTCAAACACAAGTCTAAAACCTTCTCTACACAGTAGAGAGCCGCTAACTAGATTCTTCTTTATTGAAGGGACATGTTGCACGTTCTTCAGCTGCACAGTCTTTCCCGATGTAAACTTCAGATTGACCGTACCAACACCATGAACAGCCGCAAGTGAACTGTTTCCCATCAACAAGGAGGAACCTCTCCCGACCTGATAAGAAGAAAACAGGGAAATATCAGCGCATACATGAATATTAGCACCAGTATCAATCCACCAATCAGGTGAATGAAAAACAGAGAGAACTGTAGGTAAAATTTTACCGTACCCCGATGTTCCTCCGCCCTCGCTAATGACCATGTTGGCAGACTTCCTGTCTTTGTGGTCAGGACAGTCCTTAGCCCAATGCCCAGGCTTGCCACATACAAAGCAGTCTCCCTTTGCCTTTCCCTTGCCTTTCTACTTAAAATTGGTTGTAGCCTTGGGTTTGACATCAGGCTTGACTTTCTTGTTGTTGTGGGATGCATGAGGGTTCTTCTTCTATACCATATTGGCACTAGAACCTCCCTCAACCTTTTTGCCCCGGTTGTCCTTTGCCCTCGCCTTCTCCTCAACACCCAAAGAGCCAATGAGATCAGAAACACTGAACTCTTGTCTTTTGTGCTTTAGAGAAGTGGCAAAGTCCAACCAAGAAGGTGGCAATTTGGCAATAATGCCACGCGCCACAAACTTGTCCGGCAACTCACAGTTGTTGTTCTCAAGTTCCTTAGCCAGCATCTGAATCTCATGAGCTTGTTCCATTACAGAACGGTCACCGACCATCTTGTAGTCATAGAATTGCTCCATGACATACAGCTCACTGCCGGCGTCGGAAACTCCGAACTTGGCCTCAAGTGCATCCCACATGTCCTTCCCTGAAGGCATGTGCATATACACGTCCACTATATTGTCAGCGAGTACACTGATCAATGCTCCACGGAACAGGCAATCCGAAGCCTCGAACTTAACCTCCTCCTCAGGAGAGACAGGTGGTTCACTTTGTTTACCCCGTGAGACATAGAAACATTGCATCGCTGTCAACCACAGTAGTGCACGTGCTTTCCATCTCTTATAATTAGAACCATCAAATGCATGTGGTTTCAGTGCAGCAGCAAAGCCAACTACCGAAAATGACTTATCAGGTTTTTGGATTGTTGAAAATATAGTCATATATCGGCATATTTTAATCAAAAATATTAAGACAATAATCATGGCATGAACAATGTGAGGTGATCTAGTGATAAAGTTAAACATATCCAGGAGCGTGCTTAGGATAAAATAAGCATCATCACTATGTAGAGAATGCAATAGCATTGCGACTAACAGAAGTAATATACACAGAGATCGCGGTAGAAAGGTATACCCTGTATATGTCCCTCCGCTGGTTTGTGAGGCAGAAATGCCTACGTTGGTGTTGTCGATCGGTGTGCTAGATCCGGCTCCCGGTGTGCCATCTCCAGCTCCGGGTGCGGGTGCGCTAGCTCCAGTCATGGTGATGCAGACGAACGGATGACCTGATCAGCCGCCTACCCGGTGCAGATCTCAAGCGAGGGTGTGGTTCCGGAGGCCCTGCTCGTTCCGATCTCTCGTGCGTGCAAGCGATCAGAACCGGGGAAGCAGAAGCAGCACAGGCGCGAGGAGGAGAACTAGCGATGGGAAAGTTAGCGAAGAGATCTGATCGGGGTTCTCAGTTTCTTAAATAGCGTAGGAGAGGAATCCGCCCGTTACCGTAGTAACGACGCGATCAATGCGGCACGATAAGTGCGTATTCCGTTACGGAGGCAATCACGTCGCGATTAATCCGGCGCGATAAGTGCGTATTCCGTTACAGAGGCAATCACGCGATTGGATTCCGATCCGAGAGAGACGCAGACGCAGCGCACGCCACGCCACGCCATGCCTCGGCTCGGCTCGGCGCGCGTGCACTTGTGGCTTTCCGATCCCCACTTCAACCGGTCAACAGGGAGCCTCCAATAACTCCCTATTTAAGTTGAGATACTTCACTTTTAATTCCCAATGTGGTATTATTATCTTTAACATTTATTATGGACCCTTGAGATTTAATAGAAAATTGGGCCTAGCCCCTTTATTCTAACACACCACACGCTACCTCGCCAAATCATTCCTCTTCCTCCGTCTCTCGCACCATGGCGACAGCAATGCACTCGGTCCACTGAGCCATCAGGACGCGCCACGCGAGCTCGTGTCCGTCGTCCACACCGAAGGCCAACACCGCGTCCATCCGCTCCCTGTCCCTCCAGTCCTCGATCCCCTGTGCAACTATATCATCTTCCTTCTCTTCGAAGCCATCCGCGTCGCCATGCGCCGCCTTGGCGATAGCAGCCGCCCCTCATCACATCCTCTGCCATTCGCGACTGCCTCCACCATCTTCGCTCTCCCCTCACTGACACAAGGCGCGCGGACAAGCGCTTCGCGCGCTCTCGCCACTGCGCCGCCTGGACCCACGCGCCAAGGTCGCTTCAGCACCAACACCGTCACCGCCGCCCCTACTCCACCTTCCAGAGCCAACTCGCCACCACCGCCTCGGCGCGCGAGCGCCACCGCCGCGCTTGGCCGGGCCAGCTCGGCCCGAGCGCCGCTCCCGCGGAACCTCTCCTGTCGCCTCCATCTCTGCCTGGCGGGAGCCCACCGATGCCGCCGCCGCCGCCTGGTCGCCTCCTTCCCTAGAGCCGGTTGCCAACACCGGCCGCGACATCTTCGCCCCGGCTCCCCTGCTCCGTTGCCTTTCCCCCTCCGCGCCGCCACGCCGCGCCGACATCTCCACGGCCCGCGCCACCGCGATCGGCCGCCGCCCGCGCCGACACGCCCGAAAGCTGCCTAGCCACGTCACGCCCCTGTTGCCTCAGACCGCGCCGCTGCGCCCGGTCGACGCTGCTGATCTCGCCTCGCTGCGCCTCGCGTTGCTCGGCGCGAGGGAGAAGAGCGAAGAGAGAAGGGGGGAAAGGGGAACGTGAGAGTGGAGAGATCGAGAACGGGAGAAGAAAAAAAAAGAGGAGATGTGAGACGCTGACCCGTGGGCCCCACAATTTGATTAATCCAATCCGCACAGTAATTACCATGCTAATCGCTCTCTATTATCTCAATGGCTTATGGGCCCCATTGTACTTAACCACTAATTAAATCTATTCTTAATCCATGAGTTGATTACATGTGGGTCCCACCCTATCCATCCGTCCGCGCATCCGGTCCATGCGCACCTGGTCGCTGACCACCGGGTCCCACCTCCGACGACCGTGGACCGTGATCCCGCTCCACCACCTCACCGCACCGCGCGCTCAGTAGACTCGATCTACCGTGCACCGAACCCCCCGGTGCCATTGATAGTGGACCCCGCGAGGATAAAGAAGCTCTTTTTCCTTTGTCCAAGAATTCTTTTAAATTTTGATATTTCATATCTTGCAAACCGTAACTCCGTTTGACTACGTTCAACTTCCATAGTTTTTATAAAATTGAGATCAATCCTATGGCACTATTAGTTTATAATAGTTATTATTTACTTTATAGGATATTGGATGGTTTTCTTTTGTCGACCGTGTAGTAGATGTTCCGAAGGTTCAACGGATGCGGATTTTTTTTCTCAAAGTTTCGAAGACCAACAACTAAGGCAAGCCATTTTTTGATCATATTGCTCCTAGTTTATAAAATGTGTTTTTTTGCAATCTTGCATGCCTAGCGTACACCATTTTTTTTGATCGGCCACCAGTCTACGAGCACTTAACCGATGGACCCACCTAGTAGTTGCATTGTCTTCTGTAGGTTGTCGTTACACCTAATCCTTGTCGCTCCACCAAAGTGTTACCAAGGAATCTATGCTCCTCGAGCGTAGGCGCCCCTCAACACTACATTCACCGTTGTTCTATCGATATGGGAAAATTGGGTTGCAAAAATGTTGAGAAAAACCCGACTCGTGAAGTCGGTGGGTTTTGGGAAAAAAAAAGAGAGCTTGCGAAAGCTCGTGATGCAGAAGCTCACCTGTGTGGCTTGGTTTCGTATTCGCATGAAAGGACCGATTCCTTTGGGGATTCCATCCGAGCATCTTACAATGCAACCACACAGATATTATGGGATACCCCTGGAGGAGTACTTAGGTTGTGTTCTTCCTCCCCTTTTCCTAACTCACCTCTCTCGTTTTCCGCGTGCACGCTTTTCAAACTGCTAAACGCTAAACGGTGTGTTTTTTTGAAAAAAGTTTCTATACAAAAGTTGTTTAAAAAAATCAAATTAATCCATTTTTGGAAAAAAAAATTAGCTAATACTTAATTAATCACGCGCTAATGGATCGCTCCGTTTTCCGTGTTTACTGTGCGTGTTAGGAAGTCCCAACAACGAACGCAGCCTTAGTTGGGTTTTGTTTATGTTGTATGCCAGTGGTTGTGGGAGAGTGGGGATGAGGAGACGAAGTGTTGTGTGATGAGATTTTTGGCCATTTGTGGCCCTCGCCTCTATAGTGGTGCACGGTACCGATTGGTGTAGGAGTATCCCCGTTGTACCTTGAGTAGACGAGGGCAGTAAGTGCCTGATGCTTGTCATGTGCCTCGACCGACTACGTGGCATAGGATAATCATGAACTAGCTTTGGAAAGCCCTTGCAACGAACTTTCGATCCGGATAGTACTCGGTGTAAGTTCGTGTCATGTGGGTAAAGCGTACAACCTCTGTAGAGTTTAACTAAACTATTCAAATAGTCATGCCCACGGTCAAGGACGAATGTGATTTGATTCTCTTAGCGTAGATTTGTTTGATGGTGCTTTGTGAAATATTGTTGTGCGGGATGGGAATGGTTACCAGAGTCGGTCTGTGTGACTGACGGATGACCTGAGTGGTTTTCAAACGGGTCTGTGTGACCCGGGATATCGAAATGGCATCATTGAGTAGGCTTCCCAAGTGGAAGCAGAGTGCTTTAGGAGTTGGATGGCTTAGAGAAGCCGAAGAAAGGGATGGAAGGAGAAGTCCCTGACCTGAGGTGAAATTTGAGATATCTGATGGAGAATGATTGAGAAATGGAAGGGAACTAATAGAGGGAAATAGAGTAGAGTGAATAAAACTAAAACTTTGCCCCTTCCACTTGAGTTGTTGCAAAGCAACTCGCGATAGGATCGAGATGATAAGTCTCCTTCCAAATGTTTTATAAGAACGCACACTTAGAAATTTACAACGATATTGCTAAAATAATGGTTTGCAAAATGAACCCAGCCTTACCTTGAACCTTGCATTTTACACATTTCCCAGTGGCTTGCTGAGTATGAAAGTACCCTTATTATTGTTTTTCTTCTCCCTCTTAGCTCAGGTTGAAAAAAGTGAAGGTTACGGTTTCGTCCCTAGACCCAAGCGCTGCTCATGGATTGGAGTTCTAGCTACGCTATGTTTTGCTATTGCTTTTTGATTGAGGTTGCATCTCAGGGATTACCCGAAAGATGTCACATAAAGGTATAATTTATTATTAGTGTTGCACTGATTCATCATTTACCATGGGTACCAGCATCTATATCCTACGACTGGTACCGGCAAGCGCGGTTCCGTAGGAGACAGTTCGCCGTTCCCCAACGACGCACACCCTCCCCTTGGCGCTGCACAATACGGTGGTGCCAGGGCGGGGTGTGACACCTGCTGCCTCGTCTTTTAATTTTTTGCTGCAAGGACTCTCTCCAGTGATACTATTTGATATACTTCAAATAGTATTGCATATATATATATATATATATATAACTACTACACGGCACCCTACGTGCCATTTAGCTAAATGGCTCGCCTCACAACACGTGACAAGTAATTTTTTTACTATCCCAGATAGCCAGTGCTCCTTACCTATAAGGATTGATTTGATCAACACGTGATGAGTAATTCTTTTACCGTGCATCCATATAGGTGGGGAGAATGGTTTTGGGGATAGTAAAAAAATTATCCTATCGTAACTTGCCCCACCCTTCAAAGCCGAGGTATAAGCCTATCATATGTATAATCTTTCTCACTGAGATCTTCATGATGGAATGTAATAATATGCATTCGTAAAATAATTATTATCCTCATTGTGATTGTTGAATTTTTTATTGCTATTTTTAGTCGCTAAAATAAAAATATCACTATCTAAATAAACTTGTCAGTAAATAAATTACTATGGATGGAAAGACAACCACGTGGGCAAGAGAAGAGAATTGTGACTTTTTATTTTTTTCAGTGGATGATGAGCATGTTTCCCCGATTTAATTGGTGACTAATATTTTTACTTGGATTTACTGATGCTAGTAATATTTTTACTTGCTTTAGTGAACGTGTTTTGTCGTGAGTAATATTTTCACTTGCCTTAGGCCTCGTTCGGTAAGGCCCGGAATGGCCCGGAACAGCCTCTGTTCCGGCCGGAACGAAGTGGCTCGTTTCCAAATCTGGTCTGGCCCGGAAGCGTCGTTCGTTTCGGCCGGCCCGGATTAAAAACGGGCCCGGTTTGGCCTCCCTCCCCCTATTCCTGGCCCGGATTCAATCCTCACCTCCCACCATCCGGCTCCAATCCGGACGCGAGGCGGCGCGGCTGGCGACGCGAGGAGGCGGCGCGGCGGCGCACCAACGTCGATGGCGACGGCGACCTCTTCTCATCCGACGTCCGCGCTCTCCGCTGCCTTCTCGCCGGTAATGCCTTCCATGTTCCTTCTAGGGTTCTTGCTAGGGTTCTTGGCTGCCTTTCTTGATGCTCCGCGGGTCGCTCTGGAGCAGCAGGAGGAGGAGGCTGCCTTCCTTGTTTTGGGATTTGGCTAGTAAAAAGTTGATTAGTGACAGCAGGAGAGCAGCAGCAGGTCCTGCACGTCTGCAGGCTCTCCTTCTGCGAGACTACGCCGCATGCGACAGGCAACTGGAGTCCCTACTCAAAACTACTAACGTTGAGCAGCATTAATTAGTGAGATTTTTGTTTGTTTTTACGTACCAAAATGGCCAATTAATTGATCTGATTTCATCTTAGTTCAGTTCTAACCTACTCACCAGGCTGGCAAGCCAATTAATCACTCTAAAATCTAACGATTGCATACTTTTTTTCAATTGATTACTTAGGTTTTGGGATTTTGTTTTTTTTAACAGATTTTTAACATTTGAAATTGTTCTATAGGACTTATTTGGAACACCTTTTCTTTTTTACGACTTGTAACCATTGGCCTAGTCTCTTAGAGTTTAATTCTTTTTCATAATATTAGGTTCGCGTAAGAAAACTAGCGGTGCTATTTACTTGTAGGCATATATTTTCTGTAACTTTTAGTGCTGTACAATTTAACTTCACCAATTGGACGGACAAAATAAATATATGATAAACATATTATTTTTGAAAATATAATTCAATTTAATCAAATCACAGAGCATTATTTTGTTACTTTTTATACCTGTTTTAGGTTAATTAAAGGATTGAATAGTCCCTATGAGTTAGTGTATGCTCGGTGTGAATTTTGGCCTCAGAGAGATCAGCAGTTGTGCTTGATTGTTATTCCCTAGCTTTTCTTCTATTTCTCTGTTTATCTTGTTGCAAGTCTGAAGTGTATATTGTAAACTATTGTAGCAGCTGAAAGCTCTTTGTATAGTGTTTGATTGTCTCAGGAGACTGTTTTAAATATATGCATCAATTTCCAGTTTGCATTGAGATCATCTGTGTGTGAATGGACAAGTGTAAACTGTGAATCCATTGGAGAGATTTGATTGAAGAATATTAAATATACTATGTTGTTTATCTTTGTTTCTGATCACTGATTTGAGTAGCATATATATATAACTGATTTAAGTTTTAGTATAGTACAATTGGTAGCCTTAGCACTAACGAATTTCAGCAAGCTATATATATATGCCTTAGCACTAATGTATAATACTATTAATTTATTCAGATTGTACCAGCAGTTCCTAGGATTGGTGAAGACGAGCCGCCTCCTTCCTGGGACTTTGTTTTGACTCCAAAAGGTACTCCAGTAGTTTTCTCCCTCCTATTGCCCTGTTCTATATGGCTGCTCTGTTCTTCAATAAATATATGACTACCCCGTTCTTTTGGTATATAGTAATCCAATGAATATGTCTTTGAGAGACCGTATTAGAAAGAGGAGTAAGGAAGAGGATGACGACATGATGCTCTTTCTTTTCCCTGCTTTCTCTCTTATGGGTTCTAACCGAGGAGGGGTAAAGCAACAACATCATAGCCCTGAGGAATCGGGCGAGGAGGTGATCCGTCGGTTGCTACAAGGACACGTGAAGAACTGTTTGGTAGCTTTCCGGATGGAACCCTGGATCTTCAATTATTTGGTTGATTACCTACGAAGAAACGAACTTGTCCTTGATACGAGAATCAAGATCGAGGAGAAACTTGGATTCTTTCTTTGGATGCTCAGCCATAACTCTTCCTATGAGGATCTCCAGCTCCAATTTCACCACAGCAATGATACATTTCACCGCCACCTAAAACACTTCTTCAAGCATGTTCTGCCAGGTCTTACTCGTGAATTCATGAAACTTCCCAACCCTAATCTAGTCCATCCAAAAATTGCCACAAATCCAAGATTCTTTCCTTTCTTCAAAGACTGCCTTGGTGCCATTGATGGCACCCACATTCCTATTTCAATTGCCTCTAAAAAAGCTGCCCCTTTTAGAAATAGGAAGTCAACACTGAGCATCAATGTTATGATTGCTTGTGACTTTGACCTTAAGATCACGTATGTTTCTAGTGGATGGGAGGTTTCTACTACAGACTCTAGAGTGTTGAGGTCTGCTATGAGCAAAGGATTTGAGGTGCCTCCAGGCAAGTTTTATCTTGTCGATGGCGGGTACGCAAACACCTCTTCTTTTCTAGCACCATATCGGGGAGTCAGATACCACTTGAAAGAGTTTGGGGCTGGACATAGAAGACCACAAAATCCTAAAGAGTTGTTCAATCATCGCCATGCGCTTCTAAGGAACCATGTGGAAAGGACTCTATGAGTGCTTAAGAAGCGGCTTTCCTATTCTTAAAGTCGCAACATTTCACAAGTTGAAGAATCAAGTCAGAATACCCATTGCAGCTGCTATATTTCACAATCTAATCAGGGAAATGGAAGGAGATGAGTTGTGGCTAGATGATCAGCCAGATAATATCGACCCAACAGACTTTGTTGATTTGCCAAGTGGTGATCACGGCAATGCAGCTAGCAGTGAAGAGGGCAACGCATTGAGAGACTAGTTTGCTCAAGAGATGTGGGTCCAGTATCAGCAGCATGTACATTAGTCAACATTAGTCATGAGTCTTGTAATAATTGAATAAAGTTATGTATAATATGAGTCATCATGTAATAGTTGAATAAAGTTATGTATAATATGACAACTATGGTTAGAAGAGGTTTGCCAAAACTCAGTATGATTCCAAAGGGATCTCCTAAGATTGGTAGGATGTTATCTGCGACAAGTACTAGGATGAAGACGGTCTCTCCTCAAAGCAGACTTGCTAAGAAGACTGCAAGCTCTCCAAAAGATTAGGTATTTATTGTTTATTCATGATTTCTCAATACTCATCACAATGTACATCTATTATGTCTGTAAATGATTCTAAAGATAATTCCTTTCAGGTAACCAAGTAAAGCAGAGAGCAATATGGAATGCCCAGTTGAAGAAGTCACTTGTTGAAATCCTTTTCGAGTACAAAGACAGTGGTTGTAGAGGAGATAATGGCTGGAACACTAAAGGTTGGAATAGAATGGTGAAGAAATTCCACGCAAGAAACGAATGTGTGTCATTCACCAAAAGTCAAGTTCAAGAGAAGGAAGGTCAACTGAAAAGAGATTACAAGATGTTGAAAGCGGCTAGACAGCAAAGTGGGTCTTCTTGGAACGATAAGAGATGCATGGTCGAGGGATCGCCAGCTATGTGGCAAAACTTGCAAATTGTAAGTGGATTTGTGATCAATATCTTCATTTTCATGTGATTTGTGATTTCTTTGATGCCTTACAATGATTTATGATTATCCTTTTGCATGTGCAGACATTTCCAAAGATAAAAAAGTTTAGCAACAACAAGGCCAGCTTTCCCTTGTATGATGCACTCGGTGAGCTATACAATGATAAGTTTTGCTCTTGCCGTTCTGATTAATGAGTTCTCTTTGTCCAAATTAATAAGTGACTCATTAGGAATATTTTGCTTGAATATTTAAACTATGTATTATTTCCTTGTTCTTGCATAGGCCAACTTGCTGAGGGAAAACACAACTGCACCTCCCTTGATCCAATGGAAGATGAGGAACCCCTGAGGCTAGTACAGGAATTGGAAGATGATAGTCAACAAGAAGACGATGTTGTGCTGCTCGAAGACCAGATAAACTCAAGAGAGAAAGAAACCGATGTTGTGCTACTAGAAGACCACAGAAACCCGAGAGAGAAAGAAAGTCAAGCTCAAAATTCAGGAGTTGTGACTGAAGAGCAAAGAAGACATGCTTTAATAGCAAAGAGGAGACAACAAAAAGAAGATAAGAAGACTAGTAGGAATTCAAGAGTGGAGAGTATGATGGAGCGGTACCTTGAGATGAGGAGTAAACAAGCTGAGGACGAAGTGGCAGCTATAGAGAAGGAATGCTCACAAACAACAGATTATTCTGTCAAGAAGTATGTATCTATGTTGAGCTCAATGGATGTTACCAAGGAAGAGAAGGCAAAGGCCTATACAGATTTTAAGACCCCAGCAAATAGAGAGGTCTTTTTGTGTGCTTGTGAAGATGACTTAGAGTCTGCTTAAATTTGGCTGAGAAGTAAAATGGCCTAGCATCACCAAAGGTTAGTTCTCATCCTTGTTAACTAAGCCTTCTTAACCTGCTGGTCGAGTTTTGTTCATTCATGTTAATTTGTAAATTTCTTTGAATTAGTGACAGTAGTACATAAGAGTCCTAGTTGATTTATCCATGTTTGTCTGTATTTATTTTCGGAGATCTACAAATTTCATCTTTAATTTTTGTATTTGATACTAGCTAGATAAGATATTTGCCAATGTTAAAATAATCCCATTTCCCATATAGTTTACACTGTGTAATTTGTACTTGTCAGACAAGGTAGCTACTTAGCTTTTTGAGGGTGGCAAGGATTAATTGTGGCTGTCATTTTAGCTTAGATTTGTCAGATTTATGTGTTGTTTAGAGTTTAAACTTGAAATGAACACACCCACACCACCTAGCCAAGTTTGTCAACATGCTCCTATTTGAATTAATAGACATGTTCCTGTTCATGCATATGCAAATCTGTTTGCTTGCTAGCAAAAGTCAAACTATTCTCTGAAACATTGGTCAAGATATTCCTATTTGAATTATATTGACAACTGAAATATTTTCATTTCATGTTTAAGTTCTAAGTTCCTACTTAATATCTGCCACTGACATCATCTAATTGCTTTGGTGTAGGTTGATGGAATGGATGTTCTTGCTGTGAAGCAGGCATGCAAATTCGCAAAAGAACATGCTATTGCAAATGGCTCAATTGTGTTAATTGTATGCAAACTTATGTAGCGTAATAGTTGAATAAAGTTATGTATTAAACTAAATTTCCAACCCTGCTATCTGCTACAGGGGTTTGATTATTGGATGCTTAACACTAGCTAGTATTGTTATGCAACTTCTGACTTGGCGCATGTATGGCTTAAGCTTTTATTGTTTCTGGAACAATGTTTTAATTGCTGATATTAGAGTAATCTTCTGTAAATGTTTAGTGTCTTGCATTCGCTGATCTTTGGAAGTAGTATCATGTAATAGTTATCTGTGTCCTAGCATGTTTCCTGGCTTCATTCTATGTCAAACCGAATGCACAAATCCAGGCCTGGATTCAATCCACAGCCCACAAGTGGTTCCTGGGCTGGATTAATCCCATAGTGGTTTTAGCTGGATCCATTAGTTCCACGCCTGGATTCGTTCCTGCTTGGATTCGTTCCTGCTGCTGCCGAACGAGGCCTTAAGAAGGTGTGTACTTAATAGAGAAAATCCCAGAAACAGGAGAGGTAACGAAGAAAAGAAAACGGAAATCACGGACAGGGAAAGAAGGAAAAAAAAGGGAAATCCAGGACGAAAAAAAGGGAATCACGAACGGAAAAACGGAAATCACGGACAAACGCTCCTGTGAGTTGCGCTGACTGAGCGTGAGCTCCTCAACGGGGGACAGCGAGGACCCCATTTTTATGAGTTTGGCCGGGGACACAGGGTGAGATTCATGCTCTAAAGAGAGTGAGATGCCGAAGGGGATCCTCCCTTGGAGAAGATGAGACGAAGGAATTTATACAGGTTCAGGCCGTCATGGAGGCGTAATACTCTACTCCTGTGTATGTGGTTGATGAGTGTTTGTTACGTGTGAGAATACATGCGTTTTCTCTCCCTTCATGTTTTAGAAAGATCTAACCCGCTTCCTCTTTGGCCAGGACCACCTTTTATATCTCAAGGGGATACCACATGGGCCAACAAGCTACCTCAGAGAGAAGGGAAAACATTCATTTACATTTAAGGGTTGTCTTGTCACTTTACCCGGAAGTCACACGCACAGTCATCACGACATGAGCCCCGTCCGATCGGCCGGCTGACACGGGGGACGCCCACATCACACCCCATTAAATGGGTGGAGACTTGTGTGCTACGTTCGCATCGGGAGACGGGAGCCATCTGATCAGAGCTGACATACCAACTCCGGTTGAGATGAGAGGCAAAAAAGCCCTCATCATTCTGATGGGACGGAACATGCTGTGCTCCACGCCACCTGACATGCGGACAGTGCGTGGGCGCTGCACCACCATCCCGTCAATCATTTGGCCGGTCACAGACCGATCAGTCATCGTGACCGATGTCAGATCGGTCATGCACCCCCCACGCCGCATTAAATACAGCGTGGCACACTCGTCTGAGCCGCCATTAGTGCGGTTAGGTGAGCGTTGGAGACGCTCAGCTAACCCCGCACACGTGGCGCAAGCGTGGGGAGGGGGGTCGGGGAGGCTCGACCCCAGGGCAGCGGAGTAAGGGGGGAACAGAGACTAGAGAGGGCAGCCACCACCGCACCCTCAGGCCCAACCCCTCCTCGGGGCAGCGCCACGTGGGTGCAGGGGGCCGTGCCTTTAGTCCTGATACCCTGGGCCCTTATCACCGACACACGCCATGGCGCTTACTAGCGTGCAGCGCTTTGTGTATATATTAAATTTGTTTGGTGCTCCATGGTGCCCGGGCTCTATGTTTCAAATTGAGTATATACCCAATTCAAATGAGTGATTTTTTTAATGTTTAGGTATTAACATTAACTACTTTACTAACTAGTTCAAAACAAGTTTGAACTAAATTTGAACTTGTTTTGGTTAGATTTTGATACTAGGTATATAACATCCAAACATATAATTAGTTAGGTATGTAATAATGTGTGATTAAATAAAGTTGAATTTGAGTTGTTTTATTGCTAGGTATAGGTATGAATCAAATTCTTATACCTAGCTATATACTCACAATTTAAAAATTTTGTAAAATTTGAATGAACTTGTGCATTTCACACTATAGTGCCCGAGCACCATGGTGCTCCATATGAGTGTCCTATATATATATATATGTATGTATGTATACATATGTGTATATATGTGCATATGTGTACATATGTGTATATCTGTGCATATGTGTACATATGTGTATATCTGTGCATATGTATATATATGTGTATATCTGTGCATTTGTATACATATGTGTATGTACAACTACTAGATGGAGAGTAGGGCGCTACTAATTAGATGACACGAGACACATCGACCCCTATGCCACAACTCCACCTCCCATAGCGCATGCACCCCACTAACCCTCACAATTGATAGTAAAATTTTTATTCATTGGAGAGAGTACAAAATCAGTCTCTTATAGAGCAGCAACGTCGTAATAGGGGAGTTAAATTTTTACCACGGTTAACACAATAAAGGACAACCGGGATTTGATACGTCAGTAATTTTTTCACTGAACGGTATAAAAACAGCATTTTTTACTCACCTTCCTGCTCATCCTCCCACGAGTAATGTTTTACTGCAGTATTTGTATCTCTTTATATCAGTTGCTAGCACAAGTATGACCCACGATTCCTCATTCTCTCATTCCTCTTCCTAATTTTTCGGATCTAGTAACTGGCATACATGATGGCAGCGATGAGAGAGGAGCGACACCGGTGACATCAATGAGGAGGCCTTCGATGAGCAAGCAATGACGGCCGGCGGAAGCCTCCGATGTGCAGGCGGTGACCGGTGGTGGGATCCGGACACTAGGTGAAGACTTGCCAGCGTGGAAGAGGTGGTGGCCGTGGCGTTCAACTCGTGTGGTGGCGATGGACTGCAGCCCTGGCGACCGACATGAGTTGTACCTCACAGCCAACCGTCGATGGGGATGGAGGGGAGGCCGACGAGTGACGACGTGTGCAGCAACAGCGAGGACGGAAAGGGCTGGTGTCGTTCCTTTTGAGTCCTTGACTCGTGGCGACCACAGGCTCGGGGATGGGAGGTGCTGCTGCAGTAGGAGCGAAACGCCGCCTGCGGCAAGTCATCGGATGGAGATATTTGGGTTTTTTTTTTTCTGTTTTCCTTTCTCCTTTTCTTTTCCGTTTTGCTCAGGGTGCGAAGAATCCGCCTGCTTCACCGTACCCAACTTTTATACGTGTGATTTGGATGCACTATGACGTACTATATACCCAAATTAAAATTTGTACATCACGATGGAGCAAAAATAATACTATTTTTTCCCAGTAAATAGAATACACATATAATATCAGGAACACAATTATTAAATGTTGGATATGGAAGTTATACATGATGATAAAAAATCACTAAATAATGATTGTGGAGTGAATCGTGCCAATAAAAAAATTATTAAACAATGATCGATTATGGGAGTTTTAATTTGCATTTCTTTCTCCCGGAAAAAATTACTGTGGATTGATGGGAGATTTGAAACAAACTACTGAAGGAAAGATTGAAAAAGATAACAGTGGATTAATCTGAATTTTGAACCTTACCATACAAAGGAAAGATTATTCTCAATTGATGCGAGATTTGAACCCTTACCATACTGAAAAAGATCACTGGATCAGATTCTAGAGTTTTGCACAGAGATATAACCGTTTTGGAACCGTGAGGAATGGAAAAATCTTTTAAATCCTAGTAAAACTCTATATATACGGCAATCTGTTATTCACGCCACCCAGCTGTACAAATATAAATTCCGTAATATAAGGATCTCTATTAATCGCATTAAGTACTAATACACAGTTTAATGACACTATAAATACCCGTGATGAGATAGCTTTCCATTTCAATATAAAAATCCAACTCCAATCATAACTCATAATGTACGAAGGATTGGAGAGTTCTTCTAGATCATACGTCAAGTAATTTTTTAACTGCAAGTATTTTGGCGATGAGTGTTGCAGAAAAAATGATGGCATCACCAGAAAGTCAGTAAGTAAAATTTTAACTCCAATAAACCGCGATAAGCGATATGTCCAGTGGCATGCCGACCGCCTCGGATAGTAAACACGAAAATTTTAACTCCAGAACACATGATATGCGGAGTTTACTGATTGTTAATGACAAGTAACTTTTTAACTGCATAATTTTAGGGATATACTGAGTTTGCTGCACGTCTGCACCATCATATACTAGAAATCTTTTAACTACGTTCACTTCAAGGAGGGTGGGTGGGAGACTGACTGGGTAGGGGGTGTGTGTCGTGCCAATTTGTTTCCTGGCACGCAGCGCCTGTGTGTCGCGTCATGTAGCTTGACCGTATATATATATATACACACACACACACATACATATATACATATACATACATATATACATATACATACATATATATACACACATATACATATATACATATACATACATGTACATATATACATATATATATACACGGTCCCGCTACGTAGAGCGCTGCGCGCTAGGTAGTTGGTAGCGCGACTCAGAATTCCCTCGTACAGTCAGCGTCCGACGCGTCCTCATCGAGTGTATGGTCGTTTAGTTTTTACTCAATATGAGTTATTGGTCATTTACCTATAAATGAGTTATTGGTGGAGGATCGTTTGCACCTTGAGTTTATATTTTTAATTTGCAGTTAATATTTTACTTTGAGTCGCTGGTAATTGAACTTTGATACACGTAAGTTTTTGGAGCCTAGAAATAGGTGGGTAATAAAAGAGCTTTTTTGTAAGGTTTTTCCAGTTAAAAAATAACTTGGAGTGAAGATGGGTTTTTCCAGTTTTGTAAGGTTTTTTGGTGGGAGTGTATTTGTATTACCTTATGGTAGTGTGTGGTAAAAACTTACAGTCGATAGATTAGTGAAAATCTATATTTGTTCAGATTACCTATTAGTTAAAAAATAACTTATATGGTCTAATGGATGTTTGTATGCTGACCGAGTAATTGTTCACCATTTTATTCGGGCACGTTTAGCAGAAGACTAGCAACAGTATAATTCGTAATTTAGTGTAGACGTGTAACGTACTGATTCCTAGTCTAGATCCATGAAAAGTGCTAGATCGCCCTCTCTCTCATTCCTCTGTAGTATGCGTTTTTTGTTTTCTCGTTCCGGTGTGAGTTATTGTTCTTAACAGTGAGTTTCTAGTGGGGTTGTTTCTATGGCATCGTCGAAATTCACCGATGATCATTGGTCTGCACCACCCGTGACACCTATCTCTCAGACGCACGGTGACGTTAGCCTTGGAAATTTGCCGCGATGTTTGGATGACTCTGAATTGGCTACCCCAATCCCGAGCAGGGTTTATACTCATGTAAGTGATTAATCTTTGAGCTTTACTATTAACTGTTAATCTCCCACAATCTGGTAATTTTTTTTTGGCTTTCCTGATTCTATCATGACACTATTACTGAGTTGATTCGGTTTGTCTGAATATCATTTTTTATTCGCGATAGGGTGCTAGTGTTTCAAGCGATATGGTTCCATCTGAGGGGATGGTTTTTGTTAGTTATGAAGAAGCTTACAAATTCTACGTGAGATATGCATTCCACGCTGAATTTGATGTGAGGAAGAGCCGCACGAAGAAGACGATTCGTGAGGTGTGCTGTACTAGGGAGGATAAGCACGTTACCAAGGTCGAGGATTGTGATAGAGAGCGTAAGAGGACATCAAAGAAGACCGGTTGCAAGGCATATATCAAATTGAGGCATAACTTTGTGGATGGTGCGGTTTCATCGGTAGTCATTGATGTGGTTGAGTTAAAGCACAACCATCCTCTAACACCATCTCCCTCGGCAGTTAAGCATATGCGAGCCCATAAGAACCGTGATGATTCGGTTATG
Organism: Oryza punctata; assembly: GCA_000573905.2. NCBI lineage: Eukaryota > Viridiplantae > Streptophyta > Magnoliopsida > Poales > Poaceae > Oryza > Oryza punctata. Next base: position 18,247,728 of record CM002495.2, on the reverse strand, counting down.
CAGTCTGTGGACATGATGCAAGAGAGTCACATGCCGCAAAACTGCATTATGGGTATCCTATCCGAATTGCACGGTGGTCAGGATAAAATTCCTTTCACGTCTCGAGATATTGAGAACATGTGTTTTTATTTACTAAGTTTTTATGTGTTATATGTTTTATTTAGCTTATGTGGTTTTGTTTTAATAGCTGCACCTTTTTTGCTAATGAGATTTGTCCTGGTTTGTTTGATGCAAGAAGGCCGCAAACGTTAGAAAAGAAAACACCGATGACATTAACAAGCTGCTTCAATTCTTCAACAAGTGTTCTTTGCAAAACCCAAAATTTTATTGGGATGCGCAGCTGGATGAAGATGGCGTTTTGAAGAACTTGTTTTGGAGCCACGCCAGTAGTTTGCCTGAGTACGCAGATTTTGGAGATGCGGTAACTTTCGACACCACGTACAAAACAAATATTTATGAAATGCCGCTGGCTATGTTTGTCAGGGCGAACCACCATATGCAGAGCACGCTTTTTGGTTGTGCTTTGCTTAGATATGAAAAGGTGGAGTCATTTGAATGGTTGTTTAACTCTTTCAAGAAATGCATGTCAAACTATTCAACTCCTCGCTGAATACTAACAGGCACGTGTTTTTTTTATGTTCGTTGTATGAATGTATTAAACCCTAATTTCCAATTTATGTATTATAGTTGAAGATAAGAAGGTTTTAATATGGATTTTGGTTGATTTTCAGATCAAGACCCGGCAATGGCGATTGCAGTGAGGAGGTCGTTCCCCGGTATAATTCACAGGTTGTGCCGCTGGCATATACTCAATCGCCATTCTGACCCTCTCAACAAAATATTTGCTAGTGATGAGGGGATTGAGCCTGACATGATGTTGTGCATTAACCAAACATACACACCTTATGAATTTGAATCGGCTTGGTCCCAGTTCATTAAAAAATATGGACTGGAGAAGTGTGCTACTATGCAAGCTTTATATGATATCAGAGAGAAGTGGGTGCCAACGTTCTTTAAAAGTGAGTACTGCGGACGGATGACGTCGACGCAGCGTAGCGAGAGCATGAACAAATTGGTGAAACGAAAGTTTGTGGACCACCAAACTGCGCTTCACCGGTTTGCTCGCAGGATGTTAGATGTCATAGTTGACAGACGGGAGAAAGAAGCTACTGAGACTAGAGCATGCTTGGTTTAATATTTTGTTACTATGTTTTCTTTTTTACATTGTAATGAGTGAAGTTCCTTTTCTTTTTTCATGGAAGTAACAAGGGTCATTTTTCAGGGTAAGCCTATGCTGGCGGTCCAGTGGCCATTTGTTATTCAGGTGTCGAGGTTGTACACGAGGGTCGTGTTTCGGTTGTTTGAAGGAACACTGCAGGATAGTTCCGATTTCCGTATTGATCAAGACTTAGACGTTCGGCATGGTTGGATCGTATCTCACACCAAATGATCTGTAAAGCATGATTGCCGACGTGGATGGTAGGGAATTCACGTGTGAGTGCAGACAGTGGGAGCATACTGGTGCATATTTTTTCACATATTTCTTTTTATAAGTGCAAAATCCTTTGTTTGAGTTCTGAACATTGTTCATCTTTAAATTTGCTTTTAGTGGTTTTTTTTCCTTTTTGTAGGTATGTTTTGCACACACCTTATGAGGGCTTTTGTTCACGTCCAGCTAGAGAAGATCCCTGCTGCATACATACTGAAGAGGTATACAATGAAAGCAAAGAGTGACATGCCATTCGACAGGCGTGATCGTGTAACAACTGGACCTGATGGAGTTCAAGAGAATTATCGGACGAACATGTTGATGATGGAAGCGATGGGTGTAGTGAGGGCTGCTTGCAAGTCTAAGGTAGCATATGAGATAGCAAAGATGATTTTGAAAGGTTTGCGGAAATAGGTTGAGGCGATTCCTCACGACAACCCTTCAGATGTCAATGACACCGAACAAGAGAGTGGTCCCGAGCCTAGTGTGATCAACCAGATAAGCCGTGAACCACCTCCAAAGTCGCAAACTAAAGGCAGAACTCGTGGACCGGATGAAGAGGTTAGGCTAGGAGCTAGAGGTAAAAAGCTGTGCACGCGTGTTTGTGGGTGGTGCGGGGAGAAGGATGGTCACTACGCCAATACGTGCAAAAAAAAATCCAGCAAACTTTGAGAAAGTTAGGCGAGCTTAGAACAGAGGAAGGGGAAAGAGGGGCAGGCCCAGGGGTTCAGGCAGGGGGGATAGCCTTGGCGTGGATGCAAACAGCGCAACCCGGGGTGGTGGAGGAGGAAGATTAAGGGGGAGTGGCTGTGGTTTACAGACATTGTGAAGGCGTCTGATAGATGAGTGGGAGTCAGAGTATGCCTATGATGTCAACGAGTTGAACAGTACATTCGATGCTTCGGGTGACCAGGGGGATTCGGCAAACGGGTGGGGTAGTGAAAATGATCCATAATAGGATTATATTCCTTTTGCTTGCAATTTTGTTGTTTGCTCCCATGACTGCCACATAAATTTCTGAGTAATGGTTTTTTTTACTCAGATTGTGTTTGCTGATTTAAATATAGTTGTTTTTGTCTTACAAAACCTATGTTGCGTTTTGGGCACGAATTTATTAAATCGGATATCATTGTGTTTAATGTGGTTGCATGCTCTTTTGTTGTGGTTATGATTTTTACCTGCAGACACCACCCATCGAAAACTTTGCTATATTAAAATTGAACTAAATCATGATACATGAGAAGATTGTTACGAAATCTTTTGTAAGACAGAAATATTCAAAAGCCAATCAACGAGCAAAGATGAGTACGGAGCTAGTTTAATAAGCTAAAACGGTAGTTCATAATCTGTTATGAACCATAAAGTAAAATTTTTACTTTAAGATCATCTACGACGCTTGAGGCGGGTTGCCGGTGACTGTGCTTCTCTTGGTGGTGTCTGGTCATCTCTAAACTTGTTAATGTCTTCATTGAGAATTTCATTGTTGCCGTCTTCCTTGTACGCCGGGTGTGGTGGTAAGTTGCGCAGGTCTTCTTCAGGTGGGTTAAGATCATCGATATCTGATGGTGGTGACGGGCATGGAGTTGAAATGTATCCAAAATCCTCTGCATATATACCTTCTTCTTCCATAGAAGGTGACAGCGGAAACGGGTAGGGCGGTGAGGGTGGAGGAGGACTTCTCACTCTGAATTCTGCGAGCAGTTCGCACGAGAATTCATCTTGCTTCGCCAGTGTAGTAGTAGTTTGGTTCGGCTCCACCGTCTCGGCGAGATCCGGTTTTGTGGGAGCGGGCGGCGGAAAATCAGCCATGCTGTCGTGTATTGCGGATTGTGGAATGCATATAGAGCTTCTTTATATAGGGGATTATATTCCGTTGATGGTAATCATAAAAAAATTTGTTAATGTCGCAAATGGTTTTCCGGCGTTTATGGCGAGATTCTGTTTTTGAGTATATTTGGGGTCGATATAATATAAGGCAACATGATATTTTGTTATACATGGAAACATCGAGATCGTATTTCTTAAAAAATACTTCTCCGGCATGTTATCTCTGCTGCATACTTTTTATCGTATTGTGTTTGAGTTAAAATTTTACTGCCCGTTATGGATCTTACTGATGGCTTGGTTTTTGTTGTTATATTATTTCGAGTTAATTTTTTACTCCTTGAGTGTCATTCTGAGGTCTTGAGGTTGTTTAGAAACTGTGTGCGGCATGTTCTATGTGCTGTTCACTGTTTTATTATTATCGTCTGATCATCTCAAGTTGGCGATGTTACAATTTAGCTGTGAGGACCTAATTTTATACAACCCCTAGGGGAATGGGTGAAACTTTTACTCGACTGACATCTTGGCGAAAGTTTTGATAATGAAAATGCGGACGTATATTTTTGGCTTATTTAAAAAAACACAACATGGTGTCATATAATATGTTAGATAAAAACTAAAGGAGTCTGGGACCACATATTTGAGAGCAAATGGAAGAAGCGAAAAAAACGTGTTGCAATGTTGATAGAACGAATACGTCAAGAAACTTCAATAAAAGATCACTTAGCTTGACCATGGTCCAATGCCAAATGTATCATACTGTTGCATAACTAATAAAGTAGGGTGATAACATATTTCCTGGATAAAGTTTGATCAGCATAGTATTAATGTGATGTCCACCTATCATCTGTGTACGGCATGCGACATTATCAGAATCAGTTTCCTTGTGGGTTTGGTTCACCATCTTCTGAGAAGCGGAACCTCTCGATCTCTGGATGCTGCGGTCCGGCTATGTTGTGCTCGCTGAACACGAGCTGGTGAAGGATGCTCGATCGGAGAACAGTTGAGTTGAGTTGCTCTGCATTTGATAACAAACTAATGAGAGTTATGATAAAATACTCATGTGCGAAGAATCGGAGATTGAATTGTGAGATTTTTACATACCGGAATGGGGAGTTTTTTGATGGGTTCCCTATTGCCATCGTAGGCCTCCATGTACTTCATGATAAAAAAGGCGCAGTTGTTGGAGCCTATCTCCATTTTGGCGCATTCCATATGGTTCTTCCTGAAGCCCCAAAACCTATAGAACCTTTTTGGAAGAGCCTTTGTAATGCGTCGCTCAGCCTCTTGACGATCCTTTTGGCCAGTGAGCTGTGATGGTCGCTGACATGTGTCTCAATCAGTGGATAATTATTTGAATCCATGATGTCGATGCGCCTATGTGGAATGTTGATGGCATATAGTGACCAGTGGGCGTGGTGCAAGACAAGGAGGACAACCTGCAAAAAAAGTCGCGTGGAAACAAGTCAAGGATTATGGTATGGTATATGACGTGAATCCATTAACAGAGATTCAAAAAAATTATATTATTTGTAAGAGTAAAGAATAACTGATAATGTACTAGATGCTCACCATCTATGTGTTTGATGTATTGATGTGACAGAGAAAATCGCGTAATTTGGAGACCAATTCATTCGGGCTGAATGATTCTTTCCGCCCGCCTTGATCGATAAAATCAATGTTCAACAGTGTCTGGCATGAGATAACTCGCAAACAACATGATTATAAATGTGAACCAGCTTTACGAAATGAATTTAGAAGGGAGGAATGTAATTACCCCGATCGTTGTCGGAAGGAAAATTCTTTTTCTCCAAAAGATGCTGGCCGGTTCCTCATATCATCCTTGAATATCATTGCGCTGAATGCATCTATGAACAGCCCCTCGATCATGTTTCTATCGGTGAATGATTCGACCACATCGGGAACATATGCAACCGCGCTATCCATCTCGAGGAGCTTCAAGCTGTTGCCATTCGGAGAATAAGAATAATGATTGTATAAAATAATTAATTATAAATTAACTTTCAGTTATAACATTGACTAACCCTTTTAGTCGCTCTGCATTTGCAAGAATGAAATCCCTGAACTGAATAGTCTTAGCCGCGTCGGGTATGCAGTAGGGAGGGCCGACGATGACCGGAGATAAGTATCTTGCGGGCTTGGATATAAACCTTTTTGGCTGCGACCATGGCGTCGAGTTTGCACCTTCGTCGACCTCACGAGGATCGGATTGTAACTGGAATGAGACCACGGTTTATAGGGTAAATAATGTGAGAATGGGAGTGGAGTTATACACGAGGTTTAGCAGATAAGAAAAATTAAAAAAATACTATGGAGAGCTAGACTGCACCTCGTTGAGCGTGGGGGCTCCCCCCTCCTGCATATCTCTTCAATCTTTTCGTACACTTGGGTGTCGGTCATGCCTAATATAGAAATATTGAAAACAGACTCATGTGGAGACGGATTGTGTCACGACTCATGCGTGGACAATAGATGGTGCTCGGACTCTAATATGCCGTGTTTTGCGGATGATGGAAAGAAAAAACTTACTTAAAATTATCGAGTTTTGAATTATCCGTTGTTCTTCGTATATTGTCCACATTACGCACCACACGCAATATCCGTGGACCCACATAGTTACGGAAGATGGACCAATTACACTTACACTGGATGTGTTATTGCTTCATGTTTTTTTAATGGTATTATTACTGAACAAGCGACAAATGTAAAAAGGAAGAAGTAATCCCAATTGAATCCATAGCGCGTGATGAACGAAAAAAATCTACGTCGTGTGTTGCAACAGGTTAAAAAATAAATTAAATTAATCGACGATGTGTACTCTGTGATGAGATCTTTATTTTTTGCATTTTATTTTATTTTATTTTTTGAAACCTTTGTAATATTTTGTTATAGTTTATGATTTTCATCTCAGTAAATATTGAAGTTAAGAATTGATGGTTTTTTTTATCTCAATATTCCAGCGTGTACTGTGCATCTGCCAGCTCTCTTACACTCTACCAGACCAGATTTTTCTTCATCGCTTCATCTCCCCATCTCTCTCCCTCCCCATCTCTATCCAGTGTGCTCTCTTCTCAGTCTCTCCCCCACGATACTCTCTAGATCTCCCCTCTGTCAGTTCTGACCGGCGAGATTGCCATCCATGGAGCCAAGGGGGAAGTGGTAGACAGCAGGCAGGTGGAGCCATGTTCACTGGCAAGATCGTTCTCTCTCTCTCCCAGTCTGTCTCTCTCTCTCTCTCGTCACTCTCCAAGCCAGCTTTGCTGCTCGCGCGGATCCGGCGCCGGTGCCCCTATTGCACGGATTCGCCGTCGGCAGCGACGGGAGGGTGGATCCGGCGACCTCTTCCCCTCCCACACGTATCCCGTCGTCCCTCTGCTCCCCTCTAGCACGGATCCGTCGCCGGCACCTGGATCCAATCGTCTCTCCACCCTCCTCTCGCGGGGATCCGCCATCGGGGCGACGGGAGTGGAGGATCCGGCGGCCTCTTCCCCTCCCGCACGGATCCCGTCATCTATCCGCCACCCGCTCGCACGGATCCGCCGCCGGCGATGACGAGAGGGGCGGACCCGGCAGCCTCCCCTATGGTGACGACGGTGATGGTTGGACGTGTGCTAACCCAGCTTCCGGCATCTACGGCGGCAGCGGAGTTGCCAACGATGGCATCACGTGCGACCTTCTGCTCAAGCTGCTCCGAGCGGGGAGCATGGTGGGCGCCGACGCAGCTCTGCTGCACGAGCTGGAGTCCAGGGCGGAGCCTGGTATTCTAACTCAAAATTTCCTTCTTTTTTAGAAAACAATCTGGGTATTTGATGCAAGTACACATTACATATTCTGGGTATTTGATGCAAGTACAGTATGATCTAACTTGGTTAGCATTCTTATATAATGAGCTGTTTTTTGTAATGAGCTAGAAGTTATATATATAATTTCTTACGTTAAACCCATAGTATATTTTCATCACATCAGATAAATCAGTGGGCTTTTCCATTGCATGCAGGAACTAATGCCGGCTTCTTTTTCATCACATCTGATACCATAAGTTTGAATTGGACGTGAATGCCCATGTTTTAGTCAGTAACCATGTCGGCTTCTTTTTCCCCTCCTGTCCACTTTTTTATTGAACTACAAGTCCGAATCTGTTACTAATTGTATTGTGATTCCATTTTTGTTTTCACTTTCTTAATTTGTTGTTATCCATCTGCCATCAAAATTAGGGTTCCTTTATAGAAAAGAAAAGTGATCTAAAAAAACTATTGTAGATATTGTTGAGATCATCAAAAATTGAAAAATATATATAAGATGGGGAAGTCTGTAAACTTACTAACTTATCACAACATGGGAATTATGGGAGGTCTATTGTCCTCAATTGCCTTTGTTCTATACCTCTATATATCCAAAGCAAATTCATATACACATGATGTATAATCAGTGAGATCTATTTTATTTTTATATAGTATAATCTGTGATAACTCAATTAACTCCTTGGACCCTGTTGTGGGTATTCAGCTTTTGAATGTATGGTTAATTACCTAGGAGGTGATACAGTAAATGCTTCAAGTTCCTTGACATCAAAATCAAGAGCTGTCTGTGGCAGATACTGTACTGTGTACTGAAATTAACAATGTGATAATTAAATTGAAATGAGCCTTTTAAGCATATAACAAAGTGACATCAAAATTAATTGGGATTATGATTTTCTTATCTTATGAGGGGCCATCATTATCTGAGTTTTATGAGTCAAATCATATTCCATTTTATCCTGTCATTTGATTGTGCCACGTCATTATTTGAGTTTTATAGGATGTATTGTGTGTCCTGGCTGGTCGTGAACTGAGAAACTTTGGAGGGCAAATAATGAATTATCTCAGATTAGGTCTATGTTATTAATTATATGGTTGCTTCAAAATTTGTATCATCTTTTAACCACTGTCATGAGAAAGGCACTGCTACTGCTTGCAAATTATGTCCAATATCTCATCATGTTCAAACTTCAAACATGAATATATTTGTGTTGAACTTCAATTTATGAGAAAATCACGAATATGTTTGTGCTGAACTTCAAACATACAAACGTTTTTTATGTCCAATATCTCATAATATACAACTATATGTGTAAAAATAAAAATTGGGTGCTTTACATTAGGTCCTTTATTTTCACTTAACCCTATTTCTTTAAGTATCTGAATAATTCGTAGATGGATGCAATTCATGCATGGAATGCTTGATTGGTGCATGAACTGGCCTTAAATTGCAGTCAAAGTCCATCCATGTGTTAGAACCAGATATTTTCCGATTACTTTTGCTAGGCTCTGAGTTTATCTAAATTTGATCACTTTTGCTAGGATTTACATAGACTAACTATTTGCTGACCGGACGGGTGTTTTGTTCTTTGCATATACTAACCCTATACTGCTTTGATCTGGACTGACATAATTAGTGTAAATTGTTATGCTGTTCTAGCGTATTTAAATGCCTGTTTGCGTTTAAATGTTGTGTCTCGATTCTGATGTTTAATCCAATTTTGCAAAATCACTGCCAAATTCATGTGAATGTAATATGCCTGTTTGCGTTTAAATGTTGTCTCGATTCTGATGTTTAATCCAATTTTGTAAAATCACTGTCAAATTCATGTGAATGTAATATCTGATCACATTGTTTCCTGCTTTGTTTTGGTTGCATTGTGCATGCTTGATTGGTCATCTGTTTGGGAACACTCAATTCTAACATGTACCAATGCAGTACCAAAAATTTCAAATCTTACTTTGCTATGCCACGATGCTTTTATTTGATTTAAAGAAACTTTTGTTCTGATATGCGATGGATAATTTTTCTTACTTGCATTTGTTTCTATAATGCAGGGATAGTATATCGATATTGGAACTAAGGACTATACATCTCAATTATCAGTGTTCTAAGGTTCGTGATAGTACTCTGCTGAAGGATGTGGAGATTATCGCAAAAAGACTCACTGATGCATCTCATGATTTAAGGTACTTCTGGATAGCATTGCAGTCTATAAATTTTCCCTACACATCTTGATTTAAAATATTTTATTTTATGCATGTCTATAGAATGGAGTTTTTCGCAACAATAATATAAGCTTATGAACATGAAATTGTGAAAAATCATCAAGATGTATCTTTCTTAATCTAAAAAGTTATGATGATTAGGTCATTTTTTTTTGTTCAGTATTAAGTTTAGTTGCATGGCTAAATTGGAACCTATTGTACTTTCTATGCCCCCTTGTAATGCTTTGGAATTTTTAAGAGCTCCATACTGCTGTCTGCTGGTTCTGGATTGGTAAAAGTGTTGGCTATGACAGGCAATTGGCAATGGTGTAGGCTGCAAGAGGTGATGAGTACATTTTTTCTAGAGATATTACTTCTATGATCACGAACTGACCTTTTTGTCTCAAACATGTGAGGTTCATCTCCATCCTGTTAGTGTTTCTGATATAATAGTTCGGTGCAAAGCTTTGAGTTGCAGATCAATATATATATAATTCATATCATGCTATGATATGACTTGTTATTTCATATTTAAGATTGCCCAACTCATGACCTAGTGGACTATGAGATTACTAATATATAAGTGCTGGTGGCAGATTACTATGCAACGTTTCTTATTTTGGATCATTCTCTTTTAATATAATCGAAAACCACAAAATAAACTTATGCCAATGGTATGCCCGCTGATAGTAGATTTTGAATGTACAGCTTCTGAACTCTCAGTCTGTTAACAGGATTACTGAGTTTTGAGTGCTTTGTTCTTCTCTTCAGGTTTATATTAGTGAACTCTCTGAGGATATTCCCTCGGTCAATGTGAATCTTCTTCTGATTACCCTTTGATGGGTTGGAGGTATGGAATCGAGATGGTTGCCAAAAATATTCAGCCAATACCAATCTCTTAATAATGATCTTATTATGGATAATAAATGCGTGAGAATAATCATGGTTACTTGTGTATGTTTGCATTGCATATAGTGGAGTAGTAGTTTATTTAACAAATCACACTTGCTTTTAAATAATCACTCCTAGTGCATATATTAGTTATGCAAAAAAAGAAGATATATAATTGTTAATGTGTATATCATTAAGAGCAAAAGAATTACCTTCCGTCATCACCGTCATCATAAACGCAGTAAACGCAGATTAAGTATAGAAATTGCTCAGTTTCAAAAAAAACAAATCTGGGTGCATATGTTCTCGGGAGATTGCTCACTATCACACCAAATTTTGGGTGCATATACTTGTTTGTGCTTTCAGTTTTTTTATATAAGGTGGAGAAGATGTTTGTATTCTACTTGGCCATGTAATTTCTACTTTTGGACTATGTATGAAATTTCTGGGCTGTAATCCATGTGCTATGTAAATATGGCTCTATTTGGGCTTGAATCCTTCCGTGTGCGCACTAAAAAAGGCGCGCGTAAAAAACAGACGATGGAAAAAACTAGACCCATCAAAAAAACGGCCCACTCAAAAAAAAACCGGTGCGCGAAACCGGTGACGGATAAAAATCAGACGACGAAAAAACCGAACCCCAAAAACCGCGGAAAAACCGTATCCAAAAAATCGCCACCCTCTAAGAAAAACCATGCGCGAGAAACCGGTGACGGACGAAAAAAGCCGACGACGAAAAAAAATACCGGAAACTTATTTTTTAGTTAGGTAGCTGGCAAATCAAAATTGGAATTAGCTCAATTCGCAGAGTTACAAGCTTTTGCACAATTCGCCTCTGCTCTCGATAAAACAAGTCAGAATCAATTGGCAAGGGGCCGACGATTACGAGAATTGCTTAAACAATCCCAAGCAAATCCATATATATATATATATATATATATATGTGTGTGTATGTGTATGTGTATGTATATATATATATATATATGTGTGTATTATATATGTATATATTTATACACATACATGTATGTATGTAAATATTTATGTATGTATATGCATATGTATATATGGATATGTATATTCATATGCATATATATGTATACATACATACTAAAATTGAAAAAAAGTTGAGAAAATTTTATATTATATAACTAACTAAAATACAAATTTTCCGGAATACTTAGATATTTCTAAGTAGGTAGGTGTAGAATTAAATTAATTTTCTCGGAATTTTTAGAAGTCAATTGCTAATTTTAATAATACAAACACCATTTTAATATTTATTTAAATAAAAATCTAAATAAAAACCTTTTTTTCTCTTTGGGCCACGTTTGGCTCAGCAAACTCAACCCGTAGTCCTTTCTCCTTGCCGGGGAGAAAAGATGAGAAAATTGAGAAAAAGTTGAGAAAAATTTATATTACGTAATTAATTAAAATATAATTTTTTTGAATAAAGTAGGTAGGTGTAGAATTAAATTAATTTATAAGTAAAGTAAAGTAAGTGTGAGAAATATAATTACATGGCTGGATCTAATTTTTATTAAATTATACATGATTAATTACACTCTCTGAAATCTTATCGGAATTTTCAGAGATAAATTGCTAATTTTAATAATACGAACACTATTTTAATATTTATTTAAATAAAAATCTAAATAAAAACTTTTTCCTTTTTGGTCAAGTTCAGCCCAGCCTCTCCTCCGCCTCAGGGCGCAAGGGTCGGCCCTGAAGAATCGAAAGTCTAATTAGCATCCTTGCTAACAGAAAAAAAATCTGTTTTACATCCTCTACCGGCTTACTTTCCTTCCTTTTCTCCTCCGCCTCAGCCCCGATGTTCGGCCTGAAAAAACATAAGTCTAATTAACTTCTCTAACAGAGAAAAAAGTGATAAAAAAGAAAAAAAGTGATAAAAAGAAAGTTACGAATTTTTTAAGTAGGTAGGATTAGATATACTGTTTTTTTTCTCATGTAGTACGTACTATTTTAAGGGGTATGTACTGTGTTTTCAAATATCCAGTATATCTATATATACTCGATCAGGTAAGGTGTACGTATTGTTTTTATCAAGTATCCGGTATGTCGTCATGTCGATTAGCAAGTATCCGGCCGGTATGCCGATTAGTACTGTTTTTTTATACTAAATCGGTCGGTTAAGAAGTCTGTATGCACCGTTTTTAAAAAGTATCCAGTACGTATATGCTATCGCTCAGTTAATGAGTATGTACCTTTTTTTTTCAAGTATATGTAGTATATACTGAAATCCTTGTTGAAGTAGTATATACTATTTTTTATGGAATCTAGTATGTAGTACATCCATGGTTGATAGAAGTTATGTATTTATCTACCTTGTAGATTAGCAAAATAATAATGAAGTATGTAGTACTTCACCGAGCGGTACATACTAAATAATAAAAAAAAGAAGTAATATACCACTTGGTTTCACCTAATGGTATATATACCAATTACCAAACAATATAAAATATATATATGTTCAAAACACAAGCAGTATAAAAAAAAGGAGTACTTAGTATTGTTATCATCAATGGAAAAAGGAGTATAGTCGTTTTGAAAAAAAAAAAGGAAAAGGAGTATCGACCCCAGCTAGAGAAAATAGTGCACCGTCGGCTTCGACGCCATCAACAAGGTGCACGCCGACAAGTGAAACGGATCAGCTATTCAGCTGCGCTTGGATGAAGAAACGCCCCGTGCTGCGCTTGGATCATCTCTGCTTCGATCTGGTGGGCGGATCTGCTAGCACGCCGCCATGCCGTGCCGTCACCGATTTAGAGAACGGGCGCAGCAGCCAGGGGAGCGCGAGTCTCTCCGCACACAGCCGTGCACGCATGGGACTCGCAGCACATCGATCTGCATGCAGACTCATGGGGCTAATCATTCAATGGACGACTGCATCCTGTTCTGCAAGCAATAGAAATAGATTAATGGAAGAACAAAACGGAAGCTTTGATCTCCATGCGAGAACAAGAAGCAAAGAACAGGTGACGGAAGGACATGCCAGCATAGGATGCTGGCTTGATCAGTTCGATTGCTCCGTTGCGCGCCCGGCGGAAGACACCACTATCGCGGCGTGCGAACGACGCCGGTACACCGAGGCACAACCTGGAGTCACAGCAGCCATCCCACGAGAGTGACTGGCGATCGGCGGAGTGAGCGAGCCGCCGCTATCACCGCCTCCGCCGGCTGCCGCCTGGGAACACGGTAGATCAAACAGCCGACGGGCCGAACTAGGTATTTATTATTGACGGATAAGTATTATTGTGCCTTGCTATTAGGAAGGGATAATTCAAAATTACTAGAATTTCTTTCCCAACAAAAAAAAAATCAAACGGGTTTAGTACAAAGACCCGATAGCAGAGGTGGGATGGATTTATCGCTGGTTTGATGGACGGCGGATGAAACCGGTAGTACGTACTTCTAGGTGTATAGAACCATTTTCCTTATTCATATATATCTTAACTACTTCAAATATCCGTAACTTTTCTTTCGATACTTTTTTTTTGTTCTGGGTCGAATGTGTGGGCTGAGGAACTTTTCTTTCGATACTTTTTTTTTTTGTTCTGGGTCGAATGTGTGGGCTGAGGCGGAGGAGAGAAGGAAGGAAAGTGGGCCGCCAGAGGACGTACAATAGACTTTTTTTCTGTTGCAAGGATTCTAATTAGACTTTCCGTTTTTCTGGGCCAGCGCTTGCGGGCTGAGGGGGAGGACAGGCTGAGCTGAATATGGCCCAAAAATAAAAAAGGTTTTTATTTAAATAAATATTAAAATGGTGTTTGTATTATTAAAATTAGCAATTGATCTCTGAAAATTCCGAGAAAATTTCGGAGAGTGTAATTAATCATGAATAATTTAATAAAAATTAGATCCAGCCATGTAATTATATTTCTCACACTTATTTTACTTTACTTATAAATTAATTTAATTCTACACCTACCTATTTTATTCTGGAAAATTTGTATTTTAATTAATTACATAATGTAAATTTTTCTCAACTTTTTCTCAATTTTCTCGTCTTTTCTCCCCGTTGCAACGCACGGACAAGGAGAAGGGACTACGGATTGAGTTTGCTGGGCCAAACATGGCACAAAGAGAAAAAAGGTTTTTATTTAGATTTTTGTTTAAATAAATATTAAAATGGTGTTTGTATTATTAAAATTAGCAATTAACTTCTGAAAATTCCGAGAAAATTAATTTAATTATACACCTACCTACCTAGAAATATCCAAGTATTCCGGAAAATTTGTATTTTTAATTAATTATATAATATAATTTTTTCTCAACCTTTTCTTAATTTTCTCGTCTTTCTCCCCGTTGCAACGCACGGGCAATTTTTTTAGTATATAGATATATATATACAAATACACACATATTTATATATATTCATTCATATATATAATATATACATGTTTATATTAGATAAATACATATATATTTATAAGTACATATATATTCATGATTATATATACTTAATTGTAAATATATATGTCTTCATATATAAAGATGTATATATTTATAATTAAGTACATATATACATGTATATATCTATATCTATGTAAGACATATAAATAGAGCTAAAGACATATAAGTTATTGCATACACATATGATTAATATATATACATAAATCTAAGTAAATATATACACATATTTGCGAGTATGTATATATACACAAACATCCAAGTGCTATGACCGCTGCTCATCTCTCCAAATGGATTCATGCCATCCATACTTAAAGCAAACCTAATGTTCCTTGCATCTTTATGAAAGTCCTCAAATGTCCGGTCAATGTTTCGCCACTGTGACCCGTCGGCGGGATGTCTCAACATCCCATCTTGTTTACGTTCTTCTGCGTACCAGCACATCATTCTCGCATGCGCTTTGTTTTTGAACAAACGCCTCAGATGTGGTACTATAGGGAATACCACATTACCTTAGCAGGAACTCTCTTATTGGACCGCTGTCCGTCAACTTCACCAGGGTCATCTCGTCTAATCTTTTATCGTGAAGCCTTACAAACTGGGCATATCTCCAGGTTCTCGTACTCCTCGTCACGATAAAGGATACAATTGTTCGGACATACATGTATCTTCTGGACTTCCAGTCTTAGAGGGCAAACTACCTTCTTAGCTTCGTACGTTGTTTCTAGCAATTCGTTTCCTTAAGGAAGAATATTCTTTACGAGTTTCAATAACTCGCCAAATGTCTCGTCAGTCATGCCATTTTTTGCCTTCCATTGTAGAAATTCTAGCGTGGTGCCTATTTTTTTGTGCCTCTGTTCGTAACCTGGGTACAACGAGATTTTGTGGTCCGCTAACATAGGCTCCAATTTCTGGACCACCTTATCACTTTCGTAGTCTTTGTTTGCGTCGCACAACATCTGACAAAGATCATCCACAGCATCGTTTTCTTCAACAGTTTCGTCCGCATCGCCTGTTGTATTTTCTGTGAATCCGTCATACGGAGCCCTGTCTGGAATGTTGTCGTCTTCTTCTTTATCTTCTTCTATTGCAACCCCTAACTCCCCGTGCGAGGTCCAACAATTATAGCTAGGCATGAATCCCGACTACAACAAGTGGATATGAAGAGTTCTTGATGTAGAATACTCATTCTGATTTGTAAATTTTGCAAGGACAACATAGAAAACCATTAGGCTTGTGGGCTTTGGCCACATTCAAAAAGTAGTGCACGCCATTAATAAACTCCTACGACCATTGGTCCACTGTGTACATCCATTATCGATCCATCTACAACAAATTCACAAATATTGTAAAGGAATTTCACGAAAGTGAAACTAAATCAATAATCATACAATAATTTCATACATCATAACTAAATATGTTTACACTTAAAGTTTTTTAAACTTATAAACATCTTTTTTGATGAATTATAGAAGTTTTACAAAATTGGGAATATATTTTTTCATGTATTATCCTTATTTTAATTATTTCTAAATTTTTTTAAAAAAGTTATAAACATATTTTTAATGAATTCTTCTCATTTCTATTCTTTTGTCTCCATTTTCTATAATTTTTTTCTTTTGTCTTTTGTTTAACATTTTTATACAAATGTTCCTAATATTATGAATTATCCTTATTTTATCTAAATTTTTTCCTCTCTCATCTTCATCTATACAATTTCTTTAAGAGAGAATAACATATAGAAACATAGCTAGAAATTTAATATATTAACCATACATAAATAGAGGATAAAGTTGTTATTCTTTTCAATCACTTAGATTTGTGTAATATATATCACCAAAATGTTTTCACAACAAATTTTGACAGCACCTCTCTTCCTCCTCCTTCACTTTGTTGGTAGCAATGGCTCAGGCTGGAGAAAGAAGAATAAGAATAAAAAGGAAGAGAACTTTAATCCCGGTTGGTGTAATCAATCGGGACAAAAGATCATAACGATCTTTAGTCCCAGTTAGTATAATTAACCGGGACTAGAGTTATGATCTTTAGTCTTGGTTAGTTACATCAACCGGGACTAAAAGATTGTTGGCAGCCTGAAAACATTTGAACCTGGACTTAAAAATGATCTTTAGTCCCGGTTAGTGTTAACAACGAGACTAAAGATCATAAAATTCCGTTGGGCTTTTGAAACGATGTTAAAGATCGGTTCCTATTCAAATCGAGATAAATGTGAATTTTACTATCCGAGTAAAGATCAGTTCTCTTAGTTCCCATTTAAGTAGAAATTAAAATAGAAAAAATACTTACAGAGACACAAGCTAGGCGCCAGCATGTGAACTCCCCAGATGTGTGGGCCTGGCTAGCTTAGTGTCTACCGGTTACGGATGACGAGGTTACATCTGTGACCAATTGTTTGTAATAACGGCCTGTATAGATGACCATCTTGAGTCATTACAGATAGCTAGGTCTATGGTAGTGGGGTGTTGTAATGGTGCAAACGAGCTCGGTTGGTGGTTCTTCGCTACTAGTGTTAGCAACTTAGCATATCCGATGATGGAGGTCGTATATCTAGCTAGGCGGAGCTGTGCTTTCGCATGAACTTTCTGTCGCTGGTCAGAGCTCTCCAATACCAATGTATATATTTTCGACCGTCAGAGCCCTCCAATGTCAATGTATACATTTTTCTTTTTGATAACGCAACAATTATTTCTATATATTGTATGTAGCCCGTCGAACCTAGAATAAAAATTACCGGGATCTAAGACATACTAATTATCTAATTATTAACTAATATATCAATTAATATGATATAATTTAATTACGATTTGAATAATCTACCTGGGGTCATAGAACGCTAAGTACACCCCAGTACATAGCTAGGTTGCAATCAACTTTTCCTGGATGTTGAATGTGCATTGTTCTGTAACCTTTTACATCCGATGTTACTCACATTGATTTTTTATATCGCATACGTCATTTTTTTATTTCTTTTAAACACAATAGAGACACAAGTGTACACATGTGCACACTCATCCCTGTAAAACACAAACACACATCTTATTCTTAAGCATAATTCGAAAGTCTGAACCGATATATATGAATGCCTCGTTGTCAATTAAAATCTGGCATTTGAACTTAGTGGATAGGAACTCGGGTAGGTGGGTTTTACTAACTAGATGAGTAACACTCACTCTATGTATACCATATTTTATGATGGTGCAACAAATATTCTTGATATTGCATGTTGAATGTAACATGTGTCCCAACGACCATTTTATTTTTTGTTTCACGCCGTTCAAACAAACGTTTAATTAACCACAGATAAAACATTTTAATATCCGATAAAATGGTTGGGAGGAAGGGATATAGGCAAAGCAAGCTTGGCTACTGTGAAAATTCCCCGTTGCCGAAGGCGGCAAGACCCTACAAGCGAGGAAGGGGAGAGCGCGCTGGCGCCTTACCTGCTATAAATACCCCTCCCACGCTGCACCGCCTTTCCGCGCCCGCTCCGCCACCTCTCCCTTTCCCGCATCACCGCGGCCCGCGGCGCCGCCGCTACCCCTCATCCTCTGGTTCGTGGAGGAATCTGAGGTGAGGGTTCTCGTCTCCCCGCTCTCCAGCTCTCCATCCTCTTCCGCATCAAACTGCGCCGCTCCGACATTGAAGTTTGGGGTAGTTTCGGGTGGTATTTGGTGGGTTTTGGGTAGTATTTCGGGCGGTTTTGCTGGGGTTTGTGCGTTGATCTTCTTCCGCACCAAAGCCGTGATGTTGTGATATTGTCGTTTGGGGATTTTTTTTGGGTGATTTGGTGAAGTTTTCTGGGATAACTGGCGAGATAGGGGTGAGAACTACCGGAGGAAGCTTCTAGAAGCTCAATCGAGCCTCCATCTGGAAGCGGAATTGGTTCTAGGAGGTGCGCTTCGCGGCCTTGCCGAACCGCACTTGCGCCTCTTTCTGCTCTCAAATCAGTGGCGAGTTGGCGACTGACGATTTGTTGGCAAACAAGTTTGATTTGGTACATTTCTGAGTCCCCGTTTATCTGTTCGATCACCATACCGATTTTGAGTTTGAGGGCGTTTATTTGTGATTTTCTGGTGTTGTTCTGACCAGATTCAGGGTTAAAAAAAAATCTGGTGTTGGGGCCTTGGTCATGGTGGTAGGAGCTGCAATCGCGATTGTGTCAAGTGCTGCGAAGCGTTTGGTTTCGATCAAATCGTCATTGCGTTTTATTAATTGGTTTTCTTAGGAAGTTTCGGGGGTTTTAGGTCCTCAATTTATTGTTGGTGTATCTGCTGCTTTCACATAAATTTGTTGTTATTTTGGATTAGGACTTACTAAGATTTCAGGGAGGTTAGTAGTCTGGTGTGGACGTGAGGTGCGTTTAATTTCAAATTGGAAATAAGTTTTGCATGTGCTAACTTTATTTTGCCATTTTGCAGAGTTTTCCGTTCCTTGAGTAAGATGGTTATATTAATTTGTATAGAACATTCTCCCTTGTCGAAACTCTCAAAGAGTAAGATCACAGAACTGACAAACAATGATAACCATGATTCTCTAAAATTTGGGACAATTGGGACAAGAATGCACCACAACGAACACCACAGATCTTGTGTAGTGACCTTATCTGACATGGAATTCAATGTTATGGAACCTTGTCATTTGCTCCAGACCCTTCAAGACCCAACAAGACTGAACTATGACCAGGTGAGCTTTTCTGTATCCTGTAAAAGCATGGATACTGGGCTGTAAGTTTTAATGATTTCTCAGTTTCTTTATACCATGCCATACACTTACTTAGCATCCAGCACTATCATAAATGGTAAGTCCAAAGATTCACTGATGGAGAGTATTCATGTGCACATTATTGGCTTCCGGCAAAAAGTATACATCATAACTATCTCATGCATGAATTAATATATCTCTTTGTACCTAGGCAGGCAATATGATCAGCAATAATTTATGTTTTTTAATATCCTGGGACAGGTTTTCATGAGAGATCTCAGTGCATTGGTTTTTCTGATGAAAGGTGAACTGAATTTTCTGGTGGAAGAAATTGCTTGCCTTCAGTCATTTGACCTCTTTAAGCTTGGTCAGGGTGTTATGCATGCACATTCTGGTTTATGGTGGATTATTCTTCCTGATCAAACCACTTCTCCAACAATGCTTTGTGCTGATCGCTGCTCTCTGATGCAACAAAGAATGGTAAAGCTCAGTTTAGATACTGTTTGGTCATGTCTTGCTAGAACCTTAATTACTGTTCAACTGCATCCTTGCTAGCCCATCTCAGTCAAAATTGATCTGGTAGCATCCAAATCGAGGAATCATTTGTAGGCTGGTTTCTTAACTCCTAAGGTCAGGACTAAATACCAGAAACACTAATAATGCTACAAAACACTGTAGGTTTTGAAAGACATGCGGGCAGCACGTAGTTGTGAACAACACCACAGTGTACTTTGTGGTCAGTGTCACTCTTAGGCTCTCGATGGAGGTCTGTTTTCTTTTAGTTTTATCCAATGATTTCTTCTTATTGAAGATTGATG
This sequence comes from Oryza punctata, assembly GCA_000573905.2. NCBI lineage: Eukaryota > Viridiplantae > Streptophyta > Magnoliopsida > Poales > Poaceae > Oryza > Oryza punctata. The sequence continues at coordinate 18,227,530 of CM002495.2, read as the reverse complement.
TGGGCTGGGAACTGTATATGAAATAGGCAAGGGATGGAGCATGCTCGCCCTCAATTGAGGCTCTGAACAGTTGTTTATGTGGAGCTTAGATTAATCCTTGCTTGATCTCCTAGATGAGCTGGCCCCTTTGCAATTCATTCAAGTCTAATACGTAGTCTCAGCAAAGTAGTAAATCGATTAGCAACTAATAATCTCAACTAACCAATCTACATGTTCCACAAACTAACAAACTCAACAACCTAATTCATCGGTTGAGGTCACCAGTGCCTTCTTGGCCTGTGAATGCTTGCATTGACACTGATAAAATGTGTCCACAATGAAGATAGATTGCAACTGTTTTACTTTATGCCCAGTGGTTGTTGTGCTGCCTATGGACTACAATATTCATCTTATGGATGCCTAGTAAACAATTTGATTCTCTTGCTCTTGGGGATGGCAAGTTATCAAAAATGCTTATCTTGAAAGCTTGTACATGTTTTTTCTGTACCTTGTTTACTGAACTATTGGCTGAAATCTGTGCAGGCTCTCTTCACTGCTCTGAGATGTGTACTAAGTTTGCAAGATCTTCATGCTGACTCTCAGTTTGTAAACCACATCACAAAACAAATCCAAGCTTTGAGCTACCATCTACACAGCTACTATTGGCTTGACTTACAAAGACTCAATGACAATCACCAATACAAGGCTGAAGAGAACTTATATACAGCTTTGAACAATTTCAGTGTGATGCCTGAATCAGTACCTGATTGGATATTTGACTTCATGCCTAGCCATGGTGGATACTTCATTGTCAACGTCAGTCCTGGAAGGATTGATTTTTGCTGCTTTTGCTTGGACTACCTGATGAACGTATTGAGGAGCACTGAAAGCCCTAACTGCCAAAGAGCCATGAACCCTATTCTACCTGAGTGGTGTGATACTTCTCCAGCCTTGCTTCCTGCTTTTGGCATCTCCATGATACCCGGAAGAATGGTAAATTGCTCAGCTTAGATCCAACTAGCTACTTTTGTTTTTTAGATCCAACTAGCTACTTTTGTTTTTCATTATTATGGTTGGTCTTGTACCTGTTTGATCATGTCTTGAATCTTACTGTCCAATTACATCCTTGCAAGTCTCATCTCAATCAAAATTGTAACTGTTCCCATGTCATTTGAAAATATTTTGGCTTATCTTGGAACTTGTACATTCTTTGTCCTGTACCTGTTTACTGATTAGAATCTGTGCAGGGTAAACCTATGCAGGCTGAAAGATCCGTATTTCGAAAAGCTTTGGATTGTTTCCTATTGTTTTTTATTCTTATCGGCCTGTGCTTCTGTGGTGTTTGTGATGCTTCTCCTGGCTTCTGTTGTGATGATAATTGGTCCCTCATGATTGACAGTGTGAGGCAATATTTCTCCAAAGGATATGATTCTTTTCCAAATTTTTCTTGTGCTGATGGATTCTCCATGATTGTCCGAAGAATGGTAGGCTTCTCAACTCTGATCCAACTTAGTATTTCAATTGTTTCATTATTGTAGTTGATGGTGTATCTATATTCTTTATCTGTTTGCTCATGCTAGTTAGAATCATATTGTTCAACTACATCCATGTCCCATCCTTTTAGTTTGAACCCTCCATTTTTCATATAGGCAATGGAGTGCATTGATGGAAGTGGATCTAGCAACAGAGCAACCATATCATTGGATGACAGGGATAAGTTTATTGTGAGCTATCTAAAAGGAATTGGACTCTTGCGTAGGTGGTGCGAAACTAATGGAAAGCGTATTGACTTGTCTAGCTTATTTGGAAAGAAAATGGTGATTTTCACAACTCCTCCTGTTGGTAACTTTCAACTTTGAGAAAGATGGACGAACTATTAGCATTTCCTTATACAGTAGAAACCTTTATCTCATGGGTTGGCGAGGTCCACAGGGGACATTTGAAATGAAGGTACGCTCTGAGAAAGGAAAAAAGTACATGTCAGGAGAAAGAGTCACAATACTCCCTTTTAAGAAAAATTACAGATTCCTTGCACCTGGAGGCAATATTGGCAATGCAAGGTTAGGCTTCCATGCTTTGAGTGAAGCATTTGAAGTATTATACAAATGTCGTGGTGAAAGTAGTGAAGCAAAGGGAGCGGTGTCCATATTTGCAGGAAATATTCCAGAGGCAGGGCGCCTCCAAAGCGTCTTCAAAGATGTAATTGACATCTCTATGGAATCCTCCATGGAAACACTTAACAGCAGGTCCAATAATTCCTTTTGGGTCAACAACTGTGGACGTTATTCACGTGAAGAAATGAAGCGAATTGATGACTTAATCTCAGGAAAAACTCCAAAACCAATAAGAGATTGTACAGATGCCATTGAATTAGAAGTACAAATATCTGAAGAGCAAATATTGAATCAAATTCGGATTTTTCCAATAGATGGGTACGCCGAAGGTATTTTTAAGCGAGATCCTGCACCACCAGAACCAACCGAGGATGCTTGTCTTGGAGATGACAAGTTGTTAAGTACCAAAGGCATGAAAAATCGAACCAAATCATTGAGATCTAAAAGAGATAGAAGTAAAATGGAACCTTTTAGGTCGGAGAAAATTCCTATAGAAGATGGAGAATGTTCGTCAACCTTTCCTCTATACTTACTGGAAGATTGGTGTCTTGAGGCAGATCAAGAAGAAAAAAAGGAAGAAAAGGGAGAAAAGGATGAAGTTAACCAAGAACAAGTAGAAGAGGAGAATGAAATTAACCAAGGAGAGGTACAACCGTGGGAAGATGAAGTAAAAGATGATGCAGAGTTAAGGGAAGATAAGGAGATGGATATCTCAACATACAGAGAAAGAGACACATTTAAAGAGTTCTTAGACCACTTTCCTGCAGTAAGGAGGCTGATAACTACTGACACAAAAGGACAGAGTCATGTCCAAGTGCTCTCCAGAACTATTGAGAAAAAAGCTTGTCCTTGTGTGAATCATGTTATACTTGTAGCTAGTCAAACTCATTCGGGTGCAAAAGAATCTTCTATTCTCTCATATGCAGGAAGGAAGATTCAATTAGGTAAAGATTAATGTCCTACTTTATGTTTTGGTTCTGGTGCACAATTCAACACAATCTGATCTTTTGTTTACTAGGTGCAATTGGGAGGAGGCTCTTGGAGCAAAGGCGCACTGTCCAACGTAATCTTCTTCTTAGGGCAGGCCAATTCATTAGGGCATCTATCCGCTTTGCCCTTTGAAGAAGGTAATGAAATAATTTGACATATTTCAGTAGATTGTACCATATACTCCTGCATGTGCACTATGAAGCATTACTTGCCAAAGTTTTCTGACTGCCAAGTGCCAACATGGTTGGCCCAACAATTTTTTTACTCATGCACTTCCATTTATCTTTACACCTGTTATCTCTAAATCAAAACTTCTCCAGTATAAATCCTCATCTTCTGTGTTGATGGTTGCAATATATGACTGTTAGGTGAATGCTTGATGAACCTAATCTCACACCCTGCCTTGCACACACACTTACACACATTCACACAAGCACATTTGTATTGTTTAGCTTAATTTAAATAGTTTGTGACCCTTATTATTTTGCAAATTTTTTTCTGACAACCAGGTGCACTTCAGTTCATAGGAAATCTCTCTGTACAATGGTAGGTTTAGAGTTATTTGCTTCGGGGACAGCGGTGTCAACTAGTAATTCATAAAAATGCTTACAGTGGGACGATCTTAGTATTCTCTGAAGAGATTTTTCATTTTCCATTTATTGTTGATTTTTATGAAGTTTTGACCAAGGCTCAGGGATGTGATTATATGCTGCATTACTGCACATTATAACGTTAGACTTAGTGACAAAGAGTCAAATGGCAATCTTGATACAATGATACGTGAAGCGTATTCCTGAAAAAAAAGAGAGCCAAATGGATGATATAGACTTCAAATTTACATATTTATACTTCATTAGCTACGACAAGATGCAACTGTCTTATACTTGATTTATTCAATTGCAGGTACTGCCTTCACCAAACATTTCCATTTTTCTGGGGCATTTTGTTCTTACTCAGCATCTGATCGACCTCTCTGCAGGTTTGTGAAGTCATCCAATCCCTCTTATGAGATTTTGGTTCCACCACTAAATCATTCTACTTGAACTATTCTTTGTTGCCATTGTTGTGGTTTTCACTGGTGTGCCAATTTTGCACCATATTTTCCCAATTTTGTTAAAGTTCTATATGTGTTGTGAGTTTATACCCTCTTAGGGCTAAATGAAGATTCCCTACAAATCTTGTTTGTGGATATTAGTGCCTTTAGGGTACAAAGATCTACAAAAACTATCTTTTTCAGTGCATAAAAACTATTAAGGGCACATAAGTAAAATCACAATATCAGATTTTCTTCAGTTCACCACTTGTACCTGTCAAATAGAAGTCCTGATAATAACACGGCTGACGGTTGCAACTTGGTTCATATAGTCTGTAAATATTAAATCAAATTTGTGATTTGAAGTTGCTGGGAACGGAATTATGTGATCAGCTGAATATTGTATGTCCTTTGTTTTTATTTTTTTTGGAACTTTATGAATTTCCATTGTACAGGCATGGCCTTCTTTGTGGCAATGCACTATCACTTGGATTGTGCAAGATCACTTCTGGTTTATTATATGGTTTTCAATTAATTAGGTTTTCTGATATTTATTTTGATATAGGGTAATGAGGCTCCAGTTGGTAGTTCTCAATGCTCAGATCAATGGGAAGTCTTTGAGCACAATATTTTAGTTCTGAAAAGGACAGTAGATCCTCTGAAGATGTACAGTATCCTCACTGGGTAAAATTGAAATGAGCGAGACCTTGAGGTTATCTCCTTGGGGACAGTTTTACCCTAAAGCAATCTAATGGACAACTGGAAATTGATGATATTTTGAAATTTTTCCTGTTGGTTGGCGGTTTCTGGTTCCGTAATGCATTGTATGTCAAAAATTTATGTAGCATTGCCTGAGTGAAGTCATTGCTTATCAAAGATAAATATTGCATTATAACTGAACATACTAGCCATTGCTCTAGATCAGACACGCGAAGTGTAGTAGTAGCAAATAAGGAAAACATAGGTGCACTATCACTTAAATCTACTGTATGAACTATATAGGAATTTTACCCAGATTATTCGGTTGTTGTCCTTTCTCTGTATGAAGTGAAGAATTAAGGTGAACTAACATGGGACCACATCAGTTCCTAATTGTTTATGAAATAGACTCACGATCGAAGCAAACATATCTTCACGCTCCCATCTTTAAAATCAATAAAATGATCATATCTGGTGATCAATATAGTTTTTCCTTGTTTGGCAGGATCTAGTAATTTTAACTTGTTATTCATAAAATCGATCTGTAGCACATACTCTCTTCGTTCCAAATTGATCATCATATATCCTTTGTTCCATGTGTAGTATTATTGCATTCTTGTATGTAAATTGAGTTTGTATGCATGCATGTAGGCATTTGGGGTAGGTTTCTTGTGCATGGGGAAAGTTAAACTGTGTATGTTTCTTGATTTTTTTCACCAAATACTCAAATTAAATGAAATATAGAGAAATTAAGACTATTTTGGTATTTGTGAAAAAACTTATATAATGATCAATATGTAACAGAGGGAGTACAAAACTGTATGGTTAACACACCGTGAAGGTGGCATTTTGCTACCTGCCTAACCCTTCAGTTTCAGCGCCTCAGATTTTGCAGCTTTGAAACTGTGAACGATGAAGCCAAAAGTAGGGTTGACATTGATCATTAATACTGCTTGGCAGAGACGATACGGTGGTCCGGGTGGTCTCCGGACAATCCAAAAAAATAGAGACTGAACCCTACCATATATCAGAAAAAAAAACAAATAGCGATCGCGGCATGGAAAGTGGAAACCGAAGCGTCGCACGGACGTACGCTTCTCCTCGCGATCAACTCGTTTTTCGCTTCAACCGCACGTAATCATTAGAGTTGCAGCCCAGTCCGCCCTAGCACCACGCCTCGCCAATCGACCACTGCAGGTGCTGCCGCGACTGCAGTGCTGCCGCGAGTAGTCGAGGAGCCTTGCGCCGCGCCGCTGCTGCGCGACGATCGCCTTGGCCCGATGGCTTGATGGCCCGGCCCCTTGACTCCACGAGGCCGCGAGACCGGCAGAGCGCGAACAGCGAACGAGTGAAGCGCCGAGCTGCTGACCGCCGCCGTCCGCTGTCCCGACACACGCCGCTCGGCCGCCCACGCCTCGACGGCGATCGGCGACTCCTGATACTGTCTGTCTCCTCGTCGATCGTCGTCGACAGTGCGTCGTCCTGCATCCTGTGAGGCTGCGACCGAGCACACTTGACGTCGAGTCGTGAGTTCCATATCGCCAACCAGTAAGATAGTAACCACTGGAGAAGGCAGAGTCTTCTAATATAGCTTTTTCAATTTTCATCTTTAAAATTTAACTGTATTGTGATATTAAATTTAGTGCTATATATTGTAGTTTGCTGATTATTAAAACATAAAGAAAAATAAAGATATTGCATCTCTTTTTTAAAAACATGCAGAAAAAAGAATGTTTCTAAATTGCATTATTCTCCTGTTGCACGTTTAGAAAAAGTAGCATGATAATATTCTTCAAACCTTTATATCCATATAAGATTCGAAGTCAAAATTTTACTTAATTACTAATTTTATATGTTTTAAGATATTTTATTAATATATCATGGTACATTTTTAATCTATTATATTATATATATTAGCATAGCTAAATTTACTGTGTTTAGGAAAAAGATTTAGGTCGACCCACCAATATCCTAAATCTGCCACTGCTGCTTGGCCTTTTCCCTAAGTTTGAATCCATCTGTATCTTATTTTATTTTGAGATCCAGAGCAGAGTTTTCTCTACGCAAAGTAGTACTGTACTAATGCCATTTGGATGATTGAAAAGTCAGGCTAATTTTTTTTAAAGAAAATAAGTAACTACGCATGCTTGAAATCAACTGGACAGTAGAACGGCGCTCTTTTATTTATTCCGGAAAAGTTTGGATGAAGCACATCCTTCACGTATGTATACATATCGTATACATCAATTAAAAATATTATAGAAAATTCTAAAAAAATGTATATACATTAAGTGTAAAGTCCTATATTCAAATTCTATCATAGAGAAAACAAAAACTGTAACAGATTTAGTCTTAAAAATACCAAAATGATTGTTTTTTTGTTCAAATAAAATGAATTCAAGGTTAAGACTTTATACACAGGCATACAACTATTGTAAGTACAAAATTATTGAAAATATATGCACTTTTTTTTCTAAATTTTTTGGTACCATTTGTTACTTTACTGTCTATATTTTTAAATATTGATTTAGCAATCAACACAATTGATTTCCATATTAACAAGCATTTCATAATTACCCTTTGCTAACTAAACATTACTACATGTCATTGAAAATATAATCAAGGTACTGTATTCATTCCTCTTTTTTTAAATAAAAAATCATTGGCGCTAAAACAAACAACGGAAGATATATGACCGCCGAAAACCGAATATGTAAGTAGACAGCTCAAACTTTAACTTATTATTACACTAGTAACCCAAAGTCGAATATTGCTAGCTTTAACTTGTTAGCCTCCTCGTGACCCACTCATCATAGACCCAACCTTTTTTTTTTTGACAAAGTTCAGCATATAGTCGACCAAGCCACATTCACTGTGATTAACGCAAAATCAGTCTTTATCTCTTGAGTAGCACACCCATGTTTGTTTGCCTTGAAGGAACAGCAATGTTCAACAGGGATGCACGAGTCTGTGGCTACCTTGAACTTCAAATCCATTTGAGCACCCATCACTACAGCAACCACATGCTTCTTTAAGCCACGGAACTCACCTATAGCTCCATCAAAGAGCTGGATTTCTTTATGTAACCCACTGGTAAAACAACCGAGGTGCATAGCAAAACTGCTTTGCACTTGTGATATTGCAACCTCTATGGTCGCCTCAACTGCATCGTTCAGACGCACTGCAGCTATGTCAATCGCGCCACAATCACCATGGATGCGGCATATGAAGGGGTTACAATTCCATGTGTCCATGTCATCTATGATTGATACACCATCGATCAGCTGTAGATCTTCTTCTTCATGCTGACCAGTCTTGATCTTCATGTCATATTCGATTAGATTAGTGCCGATCAATTGGATCCCTCGCTTAGGGCCAGCCATGTGGATGAGGGAACCCTACAGAATCAAATAAAGAATAAGAAATATCTAAAGCTGAATGCTTCCCTTATGACGTTTCACTTGTAGCAAAATTTATACCCTACAGAATCAAATGAAAGTAAGGAATATCTAAGACATGTTTTATTATTGATGGCCAAGAAATTTGTCTTGTATCAAACCGAATGGTTACAAGATACATAACGGTGTTACTGAGGGAAATTGGCCCCTGCTATTTCTTTGATTTTGTTCTGAATCACAGGTACTTAATTAAATAAGCATGTAATATGTTCATATGCCTATAAGACTTGGTATTCATGCTATGCATGTTTATATGCCTATAAACAAATGATTCAGTATTGTGAGGTTTACTTGGTAGCAACCAATAGTCCAGAATTATTCTATTTGATTTTGCTTGGAATACATGATACTTAGTTTCATAATATAAATCCGTTTTTGTAGTAAATCAACATCTCACAATATAAGACTTGGTGAAGTAGTGGCTTATTGTCATGGGCCAGATTTTGTAATGGCCTGATAAGCATGGGGCCAAATATTCGGCCCAGTACTATCCAAGTACTGTCAGAAGACTAGGTTAAGCCAGAGCCTGCTCCGATGATGACATATTAATAGACTTATTATTAAAATAATTGCAGACATGTATAAATGTGCAGACCTGCTCCACGATGATGGGATCATCCCTGCTAAAATTGACAAAATAATTAAGTAATGGTTCCAGCCTATCCCGCACTGCTATGTATCCATACAACTCCACCAAACCATGGTCCACAGGAATTTTAGCCAACCTTAATGAGAATAATTGCAACATATGACAAGTTCCGTGTGACATGCAAATTCCATTGCTGCGGATGATGCAATCTGTGGGATTTGAAAACATCATTGCCTCCAACCGAGCTTCATAGAAAAATACAAGTTTTGTTAGAATTAAAAATTAACACAATAACCAAATGCTGGCCATACAAAAAGTAAACATGATGATTGAGGATGCCATGTCCTATTTGGAATGTTTCCCTCTCATCTAAATGGAAACTATCTGCTCCCTTGAAAAGTTTTTCTTCTAGGAAAACCCAAGGATAAAGAGAGCAAAATCAGGAGTCTGTGATTGATCATTTTTTTTTCTGTACAGGCAAGGAACCTATCCAACATCTGTTCTTCCAGTGTGTTGTCTCCACTAGAAAAGTAGAAAGTGGGCAGATCTAGCAAAACTGACAAGATCGGAGTCCATGTAGGCATTAGTTCTAAACCAGTGGCTCGGTTTTGGGTTAGTAATAAGAAACATGCAGGTGCTATGGAAACTAAGAAACCATTTGTGCATGCTTTCAGAATGGCCGCTGAAAGAACTTGGCTCTGATTTGGCAAAGCATCCCCATGATTAACAGTTGGGCACTGCTTTGTTCATCAAGGCTTTTCGAATGCTACAACCAGTGGGTGTCAGGGCTGGAGGCATTGGCAGTCACACCAGAAAGGCTCATGGGGGATGGAGCATTAAATGGTGCATCTAGCTGAAGAACCTTGCAGTGAGTTCCTGCTCAGTGGAGAGCCACGAGAAGCCTGAAGAATCGGAGCAGTGTGAGGACGATGAGCTGGAAGGAGGGGGTTTGCTGTGCTATGAGCTGCACTGCACGGTTGTATCTAGCTTTCTTCTGCAAATGATGCAGAGGGAATGTGCTCTGGAAAACCTGGCCTATATGATGTTATTTTCATCCTGATGCCATGCGAATGTATTGGAGCTCTAAGACGAGAGTAATATCTAACCACCCCAGAAAGGAAAAGGTTCATTTATTTCATAACCCCCTAAACTATTCCTCAGTTCACTATACTCCCAGAACTAGCAAGACAGGCCATTTCATCCCGTAATGAAATATATTTTCTTTTTTTCTTTTCTATAAATCCTCTTTTATGTTGATTTTTTCCTGATGGTAGACAACATACTCTATGTTATAAATATTTCCGTGATTTTCCATGACTATCTGCATAGTAGGGTATGCCGTATGCTAGACCTGTTTAACACTTCGTATGCACACGTATGTGCTAAAAAGAATGAAAAACCATAGCACAGGGCATGATTACATCTATCACTTCACAAATTTTCTACATAAAACATGCTTTTATAGGAAACAAAAAGATCAATAACATTCTGGAGTTACCTGAACAAATTTTCAGGGGAAAAAATGGGGGAGGGGAGCAGGGCAAAGCTACACTGAGAAATGGCTTAGGGAGTTATCTGGACAATCAGAAAACTTTGGATAGATAGGAGATATAACGACTAGTAAATCACAGAGTATCCTGTCCTACACCCAGGGCGAGGTCGGCACAGGCTGCAATTTGCTAAAGGTATGATAGTTAGAAGTCTCATAATTTTGCAAACCCCAAGCAATGAAACCATTTCAGAAGATCTCCATTTATATGTGCCAATGCACCACAATCAATAATTATAAGTAAACAGGGTAAAGCAAAATTAAGTCGAGATTTCCAGAGAATATATCAGTTGACCTTATAGCATGGAAAACGCCCTAATAATGAATAAAAATAATAAAAAGAGATTTATTACTTACTTTCATTACGGTTAGCAATATAATACTCTCTTTTCCAGCAATCTGTGCCCTTATATATAGAACCGTCACGATGGCTGCTATTTGGAAGTATCTCCATAGGGGGTACATCATCGTCAATTGGGTAAACAGGTAGCTCTGGTATCCCTGCAGCCAAGCTCTCTTTGTCTCCACTGCTCAGTTCACAACCAGTAACATCCACAATTTCTCCTGTTGTACCAGCTTTGCTGTCTATGACTCCAAAGGTTGTCCTACAAGCACCTTCGTGACCAGAAATGACATTCCCACTTGATGTCCTCCCATCTTCTGCACCATTCCCGCTACAACGAGTAATGAACTTGTTCGTTGTGTCAATATTATTTTTCTTTATGTTCTTCGTGCCTTGGGAAATGGCAGAGTGCTTGCCCAGGGAAATAATGAAATCCTTGGAAGAAGGGTTGAGAGGTCTTCTTTCTGGTTTACCCAACTCCTCGCCTTTTACTACTACACTGCTGCTGGCCATATTCCGAGATCCATGAAAAATTCTGTCACAAAGAGCGTAACAAGGCACTTTCAGTATCCGACACAAATAAGATGGTACATATGTCATCATACAGGGACTGATTGAAATCTTAGAGTAATACTAGTATATCTAATCTAAGCCTGAAATTCATTTCTATCTTTAGGCCTCTTTTCTCTGTGTTTGGAAAGTCACCGTCTGGGATTAACTGCAAGATTTGCTCCCATTTGCCTTAAAAGAAATAATCAACCTACACAAGAAGGGTATAGAAAAACCCAAAATTGGTTCCAATCCAGATCCCTAAAATCTATAGCAACCAAAAAGCACACAAGCTTTACCATGAAAAGAGAACTTTTTGCCGGGTCGACCAAAGACTAGGAGAAGAGAAGAACTCACCGGGAAAAAGGAGGACATGTAGGTCGATTGGCTGCGGAATCAAGGCAATGAACTCGTCGCGCAAGCGCTGACGGCCACCACCATCGAGGTGTGGAAGATTTTTCGAAAGACAGGAGATGTGGAGAAAACGAGGCGAAGAGGCGACGCATTGAGGCAGGAAAAGGTGTCCGGCCGCTCTCCGCCGTCAGCCGGTCGGTCACGAGGCGGCGGCGGCGGCGGTGCTTCGGTGTTGGCTGGGATCGATGGGGATAGGAATTTTTAGGGATTTTAGTGGGGAGAGGAAAGGAAATTCTATTTCTATCTATAGCGTCACACGGCGCAAATATCGCGACGGAGATGGACGGTGCGATTTATTGGGACAAAATTGCCCCTGCGCTTCTTCTCTTCCTAAGCTCTCTTTTTGAAATCACAGTTTCTGAACCGATTTAAGATTTTTAAAAAAAGTAGGAGTAAAAATTTATTTATAAAATCGTATTGATACATCATTAAAGGTTTTTCTAATACTTAATTAATCAAGCAATAATCCATTATTCAATTTTGTATGTCGGGATAAGATTCTCAACCCGATAAGAACACGCCCCCACCCTCACTCTCTCTCATGTTCTTTTGTTGATTCTTCCCCAAACCTCACAGCTCGTGGAGTTGAGCATCCATGATGATAGCAGTGAAAATAGCACTATCAATGGGTCATAGATCTATCTCGAGGTCCAATTTCTTCTCCCCTTGTGTGTTTGGTTTCGGGAATAGTTAGAAGAGAATGGGAGTTCGAGGGGCAGGGTTATTAAATAAGTTGTTTGGATGGTGGACGTGGGAGTTGTAGAAAGGATTGGGAAGAGAAATTTAAGAGCAAACTCTCACCTTTTCAATACATGGGTAGGATAGGTAATTAGGATAATATTCCATTCTTAAGTACGACGAGATAAATCTAAGCCGTACGTACCACATAAAAATTCAATTCTCATCCAAACTCCCTATGATTCTCATCTCTATTAAAAAAATAAAGGGATGGAGAGTAAAAATGGAACTCCCATAACCAACCCAGAACTCTCAATCCCGGTCCCATAAGTTGCCAACACGTCGATGTGTTTGGTTGGGGGGGAGTTTTTAGGTGGAATTGGAAGTTTAGAGGAATGGGGGTATTGACTATTTTGTTTGGTTGGGGGCATAGGAGTTTTGGTGGGGTGGAACTCCCTGTATTTTAATATGTGGGTAGGGGTGGGAGTTGTCTCCCCCTACCCACGTATTAGTACAAGTAGGATGTTCACACCCTTGATCCTTGTCGATCCACCTTCGTGCTCTCGTGATACCTCGGCACCCATGTCCTCGGGCATAGGCACCAATGGGGGTGGACCCAGAAATGGGTGCCATTAGAGTTTTGGCCCAACATAATTTTATATGGTGAAATTTCAAATTTTGAAGTGCTCCATGGTATTTATGACGAGGTGGCCTAGGGTGTAGGTCCACCCCTTGTGATCACTACTACAGAAAAGGCAATAGGTGCTGGTTGGGAACCCCATAAAGCTGTCGGATTTTCCAAACAGCACCTAGAAAGTGGCACTAATGTAGAGGGGAAATAGGTGCCAGTTCCGATGTCGGTTTAGAATCGGCACCTTTGAGGTTCCATGAATAAAAAAAAAGTCGGCTCGATGCACTGATGCATCAAGCCGAGTAGCTCCCCTACACCTCGAGCAATCCAAGAACATTCAAGAACACAAAGAAGAGAAGGCGTCACTCGCCGCTGCCACCTCCACTCCTGCCGCTGCCCGCCGCTACCGCCGAGGTCGCGAACGCAGCGCGGACGCCCTTGTTGCACAGCAACATCTTGGACACCTCCGCCGGCGTCACCTCGACAAAGGAGACGAGACCATGCGGGCCTGCGTCTCCAGGAACAGCGGGCAGGTCGCTACCACCGCCATAGTCGTCGTCTTCGTGCCATCGCGCCGCCCTTGCCATTGTCATGTAGTCGCCCCGCCCTCGTTGTCGTAGTGTAGTTGCACCGCCTTCCCATGGTGATCCAGCCGCTGCCTCCCCTCTGTGATCCCGCCACCCCTACCGCCGCCTCCCCTCCGCGAGCCCACCACCCCTGCCGCCATCTCTCCTCCCATTGGATCTAGCAGAGGGGAGGGTGTCGTCCCCTGCCGTTGCCTCCCCGTGGCAGCCCGTCGCCCCTGCAACGCTCCCCGACCTTCATCACGAGAGAGAGTGGATTGAGAGAGATAGAGGTGGGAGGAGGAGGAGAAGAAGAAGAGATAAGGGAGAGGGAGAGAAGATCGAGGAGAGGAGGAGACACTACTACAGATAAGGTTTTTGCAGACGGCCCTAAATGGTTTTCCCGGCCCGCATGGGTGAAAAGGTCTGCGAAAATCACTATTTTCGCATGCGGCCTGCCCAACCACATAGGAAAATTGATCTCTGCATGTGACCAACTTAAGACACCGCATGCGATAATACTATTTTGCATGCGGCCGAGTTAAGCGAGCCGTATGCGAAAATGGTATTTTCCCATGCGGCATTTTAAGTGGACCGCATGAGAAAAGGTATTTGCCATAGATATATATTCTATTACTAGCCGTTTGGGAAGATCGCGTCTCGTATGTAATATTATATTTCCCGTGATTTGTTATTGGAATTTGGAATGGTAAGCATAGGAGATAGTCGGATTGTTGTTCTTACTACAGTAAACATCAAATACATAACCAACTAAAATGTTTATGTACATATCAAATATATATTACAAATGAACAATTGATTCTTCACATATATAAGTATTGTACACGCCACTACATATGTTCTTTGTCCCACTCTCTGAGAGGCTTGAATTTGTCTTCTAATGCGAGTTGACTCTGGTTATTGTAGAAGAGCCCTACTACGTTGCAGATATCACGATGGATGAATTGGCAAAGGTCACTGCACACGTTCCGTATAATGGTTTCGTCGAATCGATTTGCTACATAAGGGATTTCCGAAATGTGTGATCCGGTTGGGTTTTGTGTGAAGAAGATATCCAGACTTACGCGGTTACTGGTTGTTGTGTACGTCCCGTTGACTCTGAGCATCTCACACACGTAATATCCGCACAGGTTGGTTCCCAGTGGTTGTTTGAAACACTACGATACTATTAGAAAGAGATCCATCATTAAATAAGTAAATAATGTACGATAATTGTTATAATGGCATATGTCCGTACCGGCTAGCCAGTCTTGATGGATAGCTTAGTCTGTGCTGGATTTGTTACTGGTCCGCCTCTTTTGCGGTAGTACTTGTGTGTGCTGTTGGAGAAAACAATTGTTCAAATCAGTTAGAAAATTGGAAGTAGCAATTATGTACATATTTAAATTTTTATCACTTGCAAATTCAAAATAGTGAGGAATTCCATGAACGTTGACTTGTCGTAGTGTGCTGGGTCCAATGCTACAATTAATTGGTCTTTTAGATATATGAGGAATAATATATAGTGGCCGCTGGAAATAAGAAAGATAAATTAGAGACAGTAAATGTTAAAAATGATGCGTTAATGTGATATAGAAGCGGATTCTTACGTCAACGCGTAAGGGACCATTAAGACATTTTTATCGGCATGCGCCAACATTGCTATTGCCAAGTATGTTGCTATCTCTAGCTTCTTGGTCTTGTGCAAGTTCTTGATATATTCTTCCCTTTCCCCCGGTGTCTTATCCTGTAATTCCTTGGAGTCGGCTCTTATCTCTACGGTGTGTTGTGTTTTGCATATCCTAGTTAGATCGACGTATCCAATCGGTGATCTAGTTCTGTCCGCTTCGTGGAATTGGGACATGTACAAAGGAAGTTTAATTAATGAGAATTGGATGTTTTGTTTCGGATAGAAACGTGGAACGTATAATAGTTAAGACTTACATGAAAAACGCAAAAACGCGATTCACATACATTTTATCTAGCTTGTAGAGCGCGTGCAGGTCCCGGAAATCGATAAGGAATATCCCATTGGGACCACTCATGAAAGCACATTCCGGGACAACGACACTAATGAAATTGAGACCCTTTCTTGTTGCCTTGATGTACCATTCATGCATTACCCTCATTTCCCACGGTAGTTCGTTCAAAAGGTATGTGGGTAAGAATGGCTTGTCATATTCGTATTCTTCGGGCACATCTGCAGATACCCAAGATTGCAGTTCACCTTGGGCCCTCACTATTGACCTATGCTTTTTTGATAGCTCTACAACAGGTTCCGTACTCTTACCCTTGCCCTTAGTTGAAGAACCTGTTCCCCTGAATGCCGTAAACATGAACTTCTCCTTATCCTTGTCATATTCCTTGGGGTCATATGTGGATACCAACTTTGGAATCAGCTGACGAGGTTCCAAGGTAACAGACTTGGGTCCAGATGTAGTTTCTTGAGGTATATTGACTTGTTCAACAAGAGTAGATTGCGGTGTAGGTGGAGACGGTTGAACTATTGGCGGAAGGGGAGGAGCTTTCGCTTGAGCAGGGGGTGTAGGTGGAGGAGTTGGTTCTTTAGTTGGGGAGGGTGGTGGAGAAGGTAGGCGAGGTGGTGACCTAATCCGAGGTGGTGACGATGGTTCTGGAGGGGAATATGGCCCTGGAGGGGAAGGTGGTGCTGGAGCGGCAACTGTCAGTGGTTGCGATGGAGATGGGATTGAAGTTGTTTGTTCAGTAAGGATTATGTCTCGGCGATGCCACAAGATAAACTGATTTACTACATCACCGAGAAGTTTGACCCCCTCTGGTGCAGGGATGTCTAGCTCCAATGCATTGTGCTCGCTATGGACCTTAGCGACTAGCACCCTTGCATAATCCTCAGGGATTGGTGTGTTGTGGAATTGACGGCCGGGTATCGCT
This sequence comes from Oryza punctata, assembly GCA_000573905.2. Classification (NCBI taxonomy): domain Eukaryota; kingdom Viridiplantae; phylum Streptophyta; class Magnoliopsida; order Poales; family Poaceae; genus Oryza; species Oryza punctata. Next base: position 18,211,031 of record CM002495.2, on the reverse strand, counting down.
AAACCCGTTGCTACCTCTTTTGTCTTTCCAGTGCGGCCGATGGGTACAATGAGTTTGCACAGAGTTGGTTCAGTTATACCATCCATAGGGTAAGGGGTTGTTTCCACTGAACCGACACTGCTTGGTACCTAAGTTGTTTTTGTGGAGCCTGGGTGGTTTGCTGGCTTTCAAGGAATAGCCTTGGAAAGGCCGTGGGGTTTTCAGCTGCCAAGGAGTAGAAGTGTTCCTTCACTTCTGCATAGATTTTGTCTTCCAGCTTTTCTTTTTCTTTATATAACTTGATGCGTCATGTGGAAACCCTGTTTTCCAACTCGTCTTCGAGGACAAACCTCTAACCCATCCGGAGTGTTCGGGGATCCCCAACACCGCAGTAAGTTGGTCGTTCTCCCTCCGTGGGATGAACTGTCTTGATTTTTCTTTCTCTGCGATATAGTGCAAACTAGTAGTCACCTGTTCTATCTCGGGATCCTCGAATAGTATCTCTCCCTCCTCCGAGACTTGACATGTGCTTTGTGCCCAAACCCAGTTCTTGCTACGTTCCTTTAGTGGGTCTACCATGAGGGGTTTGCCTTGCGTTGCAAACTTTTGCTCGGTTTCTCGCCATTATCGACGTGTCCCGTGTATCCACTAAACCCCAATCGATGCAGATATTTGTTCTTCTTCGCGAGCTCTGACATTTTTTTCCTCAATGCTAATGTTTCTACTATGGTATGACTCGCAACGAACTGATCACATTTCGCCTGTGATATTCCCATAGTCTTTGAACAGCGTGTGATTCTTTTGAAGTTAGTCCCGATTTAGATCGGACTTCCACTGTCTCCAGCAATCTCCCATCTTTTTCAAAGCAAACGCTCTCCCCCTGACCTCCGCTCCAGGAGGGTACACAAAATATTTTTGTAAATCATTCCAAAGCAGTGTCTTGATGTTGTCGTCCACCGACTCCCACAACTTGACATTTATTGGGCAACGCGTTCTTAGTAGAGTGCCACATGTGTTGCTGAACCTTGACCTCACAATCGGAGGCTTGACGGGCTTCCCATCTTGGTCGAGAGCAATCACATTGTATATTTCACTTGGTAGTTTATTCTTACTTCTCTCACCACGTCTTTTTTTCCACGCCGACCTGCACTTGCAGATGTATCGTTAGGCTCAGGGGCAGATGTAGCTATGTCCATCTCAACTTTCTCCGCTCTGGTTATCTTTGTGGCTTTACGTTTTGAGCGGCATCGTACTATCATCTGCACAAAGTCATCGTGAGCCACCATTAGGCGGTTGTGCTATATAGTTAATCAAAATTATGGCTCATGATGTTCAACACTTACGGCCATTTCCATAGGTATGTAGTCCGGATCATCATCGCGAGGGATGACTTGTGTTATTTCCATCAGAAACGAGTCACTTGGTGTGCGCCACGTTTCTTCACTAGACACGTCATCCTATTTTTTGCTACTGGAATTGTGTGGAGCTTCGCGTTCTTCAGGTGCTAATGGTGCGTTGGAGGGAACTTTGTCATTCGACATCTTGAAACTTGACATAAAAAATATATACATAAGCCTCCATATGACTTCTCATATCTCATCTAGTCTAAATTTCTCATCCAAAATTCTGAAATTTAATCTCATCTAAATTCCCAAAATTCTAAATATCCCAAAATTCACATCTAAATTTTCATATCATCTCATAAGTCACAAGATTGACATCTAAAATTTAACATAAGTCGCAAAATTTCATCTCATCTCATCTCATAAGTCCCAAAGTTGGCATCTACAATTTAACATAAGTCCCAACATTCCCAAAATTGACAATAAACTTTCGCATCATCTCATAAGTCCCAATTTAACATAAATCCGCATATAAAAATAATTCACACCTATATTTTCATCTCATCTAAGTCCCAAAATTCACATCTCACAATTTCATAATTTCACATATGTAAGTCCCAAAATCCACAGAATCACAATTTCACAATCTCACAATTAATTTCACATCTCACAAATTGAAGAATTCAAAATACAAATACTTACCGACGGTGAGGGGGAGGACGAAGAGGCGACGGCGGCGTGGAGGAGGCGCCAGCGTCGGGAAGGACTTGGAGGCATCATGGAGGAGGTGGCGGCGTCGATTTCGGTGGTGAGGGGAAGCAGACGCGCCAAGGGGGAGGAGGAGGCCGACGGCAGGGTGGAGCCGGTGGTGGCGAGGGGGAGGGGGAGGCCGGTGGCGAGGGGGAGGAGCCGGTGGCGGGGTGGAGGAGGCAGCTGGTGCTGAGGGGGAGGAGACCGGTGGCAGGGAGGCCGGTGGCAGCGTCGACGGGTTTGGCAGCGAGGAGGCAGCGTCGACAAGTTCAGCGGCGAGGGGAGGAGGAGGCCGGTGGCGGAGACAGCGAGGAGGAGCCGGCGGTGGCGTCGAGGAGGAGTTAGTCACAAATTTGGGCAGCCTGGTGGCTAGGGTTCGCGGGCTCTAGGACTTGGAAATTTTCCAAGTCCCGCCTTCACTATATATAGGGGTTGATCATCGCATGCGATCGGCTTAACTGGCTGCATGCGAAAATGTTCTTTCCAAGCGGCCATCTTAATGGACCGCATGGAAAGACCATTTTCGCATACAGCCAGTTAAGCCGACCGCATAGAAAAATGATCTTTCCATGCGGTTGTCTTACATGGCCGCATGCGAAAAGAGTCTTTCCATGCGGCCCATTAAGCGCACCACATGGATAGATCATTAGTCTAACTTTATTTGAAAAATGCTGATAAGTAATTTTCATTTGATCAAAACACTATAAAGAGATATTCCAAATGAGTATATGTAATATTAAATTAGTAAAATTGAAATTCCATATATTTTGCAATAAAGAAACTCATTAACAAGTATAACATGCTAATGATTACAAAAGAACTACCACTTAGATATTGTTTTGCAACGCCATCACAACTAATGATTACAAAAGAACTATAATTTAATTATCTTTGCAACACCATCAGATCGAATGTACGACATATTAGCTTCGTCGATGGCTCGCTCAATCTTCTTAATTCGCATAGGAAGACCAGTAAACAAAGGTACATTGTCGAACTGGTTGTAATTTGCCACGTCTTCGACGTTGTCGATGCCAACAATTTGTTGCTTTCCGGATACGACAATATCCATCCTGTCATCCGAAGGGTCCTTCGCACAAAAAACTTGAGCCACACGCTCTGCAAGAACCCATGGATCATCCTCGTGACCTATTTTACTGTGGTCGATGATCGTTAGGCCGTAGTCATCCAGGGAAACGTCTATTGTGTCTTTCACCCATTGACAATGGAGCACATGGATCTGGATGTTCAGACCATAGTCGAGTTCCCATATATCCTTTATGGTACCGTAATACAATTTCTTTTGACCAGTCGTGTCAAACGCTTCGACACGAATCCCACTATTTTTGGGTTGTGCTTTTCTTGTCCTTCGTTTTCGTCTACAAGGTAAATCCATTGATGTCATACCCTTGCCAAAAGGTCACAAGAGTTGACGGGCCACATGCCAATCTTTGTAATGTTTGTTGCTCCATAAAATCACTGACTAGCAAGTTTTGATCCTTCAACCATTTAGGAAAACAACGGTTCTGCTCTCTTGATACCCAATCGGCGGATCGTCTGGGGAAGCAGGCTTTGGTGTGTTCCATGTGGTGCTCAATGAATGGCTCAACAATATCGAGCAGTTGTAGTACGCTACTGTGTGCCTTGGCTACCGCTTTGTAATCATTATCGAAGAAGTACTTCCTACCAACAGCCCCCATTCCAGATAATCTTCCTTCGTATCGATGCACAGGTATCCCAATGGCATTAACATCCTTTATGTAATCCATACAACACTCGATCACCTCTTCAGTTGTGTATCCCTCTATCATCAATCCCTCTGGGTGAGCGTGGTTGCGTACGTAGCCTTTCAGTATCGACATGTAACGCTCATACGCCCACATCTGATGTAAGTATAAGGGACCAAGTTCTATAATCTGAGGGACGATGTGAACGATCAAATGCTCCGTAATATTTAGATAAGATGGAGAGAAATACATCTCAAGCTAGCATACGGTCTCAATAGCAAATTTTTGAAGCGGACCTAATACCAGAGGAACAAATACCTTTTGTGATAGTCGATTGAAAAAGTACCACAACTTTTTTATAACCACCTTAGTGTGAATAGGTTTGACTGCCTTTATAGCAACTGGTAGGAATACCGTTAGCATCCTATGACACTCATGAGCATTGTATCCGGAGATGGTCAAATCTTTCATTGAGACTAGCCTCCTGATGTTCGATGAGGAACCAGTAGGCACTCTCACCCCTTTCAAGCATTTATAGAATGCCTTTGTCTATTCAGGTGTAACGAGTAACAAGCAGGAGGAGTCTCGATCTTTCCACTTGCTAGCTCCACTGGGTGAAGGTCATGCCTTATGTCCAAATTTACTAGGTCATTACGTGACTTCAGTCCATCCTTCGTCTTACTCGGGATGTCCAGTAAGGTACCGATGATACTATCGAATACGTTCTTATTGAGGTGCATAACATCAATGGCATGACGAATCTACAGATCCTTCTAGTAATCTAAGTACCTGAAGAAAATTGAGTGCTTCTTGAATGGCAATGAATGGCAATGTATTTTCTTCGTCATCACCTTTCTTCCTCTTTGTTGTTTTCTTCTTTTCCTTCCCAAATACAACCTTAATCTTCTTTGTCATGTCATACACGTAAGTACCACTTCGTATCTCAGGGATAGTATCGTTCTCTACTGTCTTGTCGAACAATCTGACCATCATACGATACTTGTGTTTTTGTGGTAGGAACCGTCGATGTCGCATGTACACTGACTTACTTGACAATGTCAGGTATTTGTACGATGTGTTATCCAAATAGATAAGACATCCAGTCTTCCCTTTAGTCTGACCAGATAGTGAAAAGTTTGCAAGTAGATCATTGATGGTAACGAATATGATCGCACGTAGAGTGAAGTGCTCCCGTTTATACTCATCCCACACTTGTAACCCCTCTTTCCATAGCTCTTCCATGTCCTCCATTAAAGGTTCAAGAAACACATCTATGTCGATTCCAGATTTTTTTGGGCCTTGTATGAGGATAGTGAGAAGAATATACTTTCGTTTATGACAAATCCATGTTGGAAGATTATACATTGTGAGCAGAACTAGCCATGTGCTGTTTGAGCTGCTTAAATTACTAAAATAGTTCATTCCGTCTGTGCTCAAAGCGAACCTTACATTTCTCGGATCCTTAGCAAATTCTGGGTGTTTTGAATCAAATGTCTTCCACTGGCGAGCATCGGTGGGATGTCGAATCATACCATCTATCTTCCGGTTCTCTTGATGCCATCTCATCAACTCAGCATAATTCGGGTTTGAGTACGGACACTTCATGTGGTCCTTAATTGGTAGGTACCACATCACCATTGACGAAATCTTTTTCTACGTACGCTCCGCTGAATTTGGGTCGCCAGACTGTATCAACGGGCCCGTTTCCCATTTTGTACTGACTTGTCCCCCACATTGGGCAACTGTCCAAGTCTGCATATTCTTTACGATATAATATACAGTGATTTTCACAAGCATAAAACTTTTGAACACCAAGAGATAAAAGGACATATAAGTTTCTTCACTTGATACGTGTTGGATGGCACAAAGTTAGGCTTAGGAAGCAAAACCCTCAACAAACTCATATGGTCATTAAAGCTTGTGTCAGACCATCCATGTTTAGCCTTCAATCTTAGAAGTTCAAGCATTGAACGCAACATTGTGAAATCCTTATCACATCCATTCGATTCATCGTAAAGAAGATCCTTCGATGCCTTCTCTAATGCCTCCCAATTCTCTAACCCTCGTGCTCTACCCGCTAGCACCTCTGGTTCAACGCGCCGTAGCATATCCTCTAGATCAAAACCACCCTCAAATTCATCACTATCGGTGGAAACATCTGCATCCATCCTTTAATGAGACATGTCTTCGATTTCAAAATTCTCTGCCTCATTCATCTCGAAATTTAACTCTTCAACGTCATCTTCGGGAACGACGATTTCCCCGTGATAGGTTCAAACCTTGTAATTGATGGTGAATCCACGCTCCACTATGTGCCCCAATATTTCAACAGGATCTATCAACAATTTCTGATTCTTGCAATCAAAGCACGGACAAAAAATTTTACTCATATTCTCCCTCAAAGCACGTGCCTTAGCTTGGGCAATAAATTTGGATGCTTCCTTTAGGAAGATCAGATGAGTTCTTCACATCACATACATCCATGACCGATCCATCTATATAGAAAAAAATTTACGGATGGATTGAGGTGAGAGCCTTTTTCCGATCACATGATAACAATCCTCACTTAGTGTTTTGAAAAATATTTTTCAAAAGCTTAAGAAATAAACCCAACTCTCCTTTGAAGCCGTCATACTCACATTTCCCGTGACTTGCTTAGTACGTATGTACTAAATCATTATTGTGTTCCCCCAGGAAAAGCAAAGTGAAGTCAAAGGTTAGGGTTTCTTTCGTAATCCCAAGCCATTGCATGTGGATTTCTATTGCCGCTATTCTCTACCTACCAATTACACTCTTGGAGTTGTTTCAAAGATGTGACCTCCTAAAGGAATAATCTATTTATGTTATCCTAAGTTGCAATGATGCATATCTTGGTTGACCGCAAGTACCAGTAATTGTGTACTGAGACTGATATTGGCAACACAGTTCCATGGGATTGGGTTCATGCCAATTTCCTACGGTGCACCCTTTTTGGTGTCACTATTAGGTGGTGCCAGGGCGAGGTGTGATAGCCAGACATTCCGAAGTTCTTGCCTTGCCATCCCGTCATGCACCATATTGACTTGTCGAACGGAGCTTGAAGGTCTATTTTCGGCAGTTTTTCGATGGACAACGGTAGACCGAGGTATTTAATTGGGAGCAAAGATCTGGTCACTAGGATGTTTTCTAGGATCTCATCGAGGCTGATGTAATTGCATCTAATAAGGCAATCTGCAACTTTTTTATGTTGGCACACAACCTAGTTGCCTGCCCAAAGTTTTGGAGAAGATTGGTGAATGTGTGGACATCTTCCTTTTTCGGTCGATGAAGACCGCCAGTCGTTCGCGTATATGAAGATTCAGAAACGCATTGACCTTCCTCAAAGATTGCTAATCAGCCCAAGGTCCATTGCTTTGGATAGAAGCCGTTGCTACAGGTCTATCGCTAAGATGAACAAGTGTGGAAAGTGGGTCTCCTTGAAGTAGGTCCCTACCATGATGTATCACGTTTGCAGGGATGCCATTTAGGGGATCTTAAAACCGGAAGTTGTCAACAAACCCACAACCCAGTCATGACATCTTTGTGGAAAACTATGTTGTTGTAGTTCCAACTCATGGAGTTAAAAGCTTTTGAAATGTCCACTTAGAGCAGGTACAATAGCAGGCTATAAGCCAGCTATAAACATATTTTAAAGAGATAAAGGAAGAGAGAGAAGAGCAGCGGGCTACAGATCTGTAGCCAGCTGCAGCACGGACTCCAAGACGTAATGTGTGTATGACAGGTGGGATCAGGTATTACTACTATAGTAAGCAACTATTGTATGAATTGGCTATTACATTGGCTATAGAAGATTTGGAGCTAGTAGTGGGCTATACTATTAAACTTGCTCTTAAAGAGCAGAATGAAGTTGTCATTTATGCTTACCCACGAATAAAGACACTTTGATTGCCGAAATCAACGAGTGTATTAGAGCAGGTACAATAAGGTTGAGTTTGGCACTCAGCTTTCCCAACTCATACTCCTCGTTTTCCACGCGCACGTTTCCCAAACTGAAAACATATTATCTATTTTTTAAATTTATTTTAGCTAATGCATAATTAATCATGTACTAATGAGTCGCTCTGTTTTATATACGGGGAGGTGAAGTTCTCAACCTCTACCACCTAAGCCTAATCAACAGGCTCCACTGAGATCCACATCAAATTAAAGTTGAGTTGGAAGAAAAAGAATGTTGAGAGAAAGAAAAGCCGATGATAGATTTACGGAACTGCTAAAATTTTGTGTCGACACATTTTCTTCTGGATTGCAATCATATTTGTAGGGTCTTTGATCTGCTTGAGATTAGTGCTAAGCTTGTTTTACCCGTCAAATGCGGCTCTACTATGCGTTTGGCCCAATATGATTACAAAATTGCTATATTTGTTGCACCATAAATCTTGCATATGTAATCACACCCCACTTACACACCACTTACGTATGTAATTAGTATGTAATCTTAGGATTTACATATGTAATTTTAGAACTTACATATGTAATTTTAGAACTTACATTGAAAATACACTAAAATTACGATATAAATACATGCCGACTATTTTTATTGAAAAATATAGCATCATAAATATAGCTACTTCCTAGATTTATCGCAGGGCTACGCGCTTGACATATGACTAGAGCACAACCTTGTGGGCCGACCTTGCTCTCCCTAAGGCAAAACTGAGCACACAGGAGATTTTCTTGATTTGTTTAGGGCAGTTGAGTCTCAGAGAGAAACATGGCAAAGAGAGAGAAGAAAAGGTAGTCAACCAAAACACAATAAATAAAAAAACTTTTAGGAGTTGGGATACGCATTAGAGCCGATTATTGCAAGAGCAAGGATAGTAGTAAAGCTAACTTCCTACTAATAGTTTATCTTAAAGCCAACATATAGGACCTGTTTAGATCCATTTGGAATGGCAAATGACAAATGGCAAAAATTTTGGTGGTAAAAGTTTTGGCATTGCATTTTTGCAAGTTGGTGTTTAGAGACATGCAAAAGTTGTCATTTTCCCATGCACCATGAGAGGTGGTCCGCGTCCCTATGCACTTTTTGGCCAATTTTGCTACTCTAGAGTGCCAAATGCAAAATGGCAAGTTGTCATTTTTTCACCATGCTGTTTAGATCCATTTTGCCAAAAAGTGCTTCAAAATGATAAAAGTTTTGCCATTTTAAAGGATCTAAACAGGTCCATATAATAGATTAGTTATAAGGTTGATTATAATTTTCTTCTCCTCTCTCTATCTCTCATATTTATCTTGAAACTTGTGTTAGGCTAGCTCTTGTATGAGAGATAACATCTTTAATTTTTTTTGTTACCTCTTTTCCCTACTAAAAGTTTTTATAGTAAGGTTATAACTTATTATTATACTTGCTCTAAAAACCACCTACTATGTTTACTGCAGCTGATTTGGATGATATTTATTGCTAGTGGTAGGCTATATTATTGACCTTGGTCTAAGCGAGCGTAGCCTTAGCTCTAACACCTTCAAAAAAAAAAATCTTGGCATGTTCTTTTCCGCCGATAGTTCTGACCAGTGAGCTGCGAGCAAAACGAGAAATATAATTAGCATATAATTAATTAAATATTAATTATTAAAAACTTAAAAGATAGTTCTCTCTCCCTCCCTCCCACGACGACCTAATCTAGAGATATAAGTTTATCTAAATTTATTATATTATATTATGTTCTATCTCATATCTGGTAAGTTTTCTATCCGATAGAAGGAGTATGCTTTTTAATGAAACGTACTACTCTCATTGTACCACTCGTTTTGTATTTTAATGTATGACGTTGATTTTTTAATCAACGTTTAACAATTCATTTTATTCAAAAATTTTATATAAATATAAAAAATTATATCATACTTAAAGAATATTTAATAATTAATCAAACCACAATAAAATATATATTTTATTTATCTCAAACCCTTGGTCTGCACTGCCAAAAATAAAACGATGAGTAAAATTTGGAAACGGAGAGAGCAAGCAATCAACTCTCGCTGGCTCGCTGTGGGAAAACTATTTTGATCCCTCGAGAGAATGTTCCCTTGTTTACTTAAAAACCATTTAAACAGTTATGAGAAATTTCGGAAAAAAATAACAATATTCATATACCATATCTATATAACTCCATAAAATCTTAGATCCAAACTCAACCCACACATCGAAATATAAAAAAGACAAATTTAATAAATGAATAGTAGCGTACTGTTCACATCTAAATTTATATTTTTTGTTTCTTGATGTGTAAGTTGAATTTGAACTTGATTTTTGGTGGAAAGATAAAAATCACAATACTTAATATTATTAATTTTTTCATAATTTTTACTATTTGTATCGAATTTGAAAGAAAAGATATTTGAGGGGATTAGAATCCACACCCCTCGCTGTGGGCCGGCTTATCGACTCCACCTGCTCCGTGCCTCCGTCCGCTCCGAGTCAAACATGTTCTCGTCCTCTTCGTGTATCTCTATGACCATTTTCTTTTTCGGGGTATTTCTATGACCAGTTGACCACCACTCCACTGGCCACTGATCAGTCTGAGCTGCTGCTGCTGCGTGGAACTTTTCCAGCTCGCCGCCGAGCTTTCCCAGGATCACGGCGGTGAGCTCCGGCCATCAATCAATCGCTCCGCCGTCTTTTGCGGTTTGTGTTAATTCCCCACCTGCTGATCTCTGCTTCTGTTTCGCAGGATCTTTCTTGCGTACGGTCGAGCATGGAGGGGTTTCTGGTGACCGCGGCCACCGGGGCACTCAAGGCCGTGCTGGTGAAGCTCGCCGCCATGGCCGGCGAATTCGAAGGGGACACACGCTCCAACGGGGTGCGCGGCCAGATCAGTTTCCTCGCCGACGAGCTCGCCGCCATGCACGCCTCCTCCTCAGGATGTCGGATTCGGATGAGGGGGACGCTGACCCTCAGGACAAGGCCTGGATGAAGGAGGTGCGGGAGCTCTCCTACGACATCGAGGACAGTCTCGACGAGCTCACGCATCATATTGGAGACGAATCCGCTAATCCGGATGGGTTCATCGACAAATGCAAGAATTTGCTGACCAAAACCATGGCCCGGCATCGGATTCCAAAGATGATTGGAGAGTTCAAGGCACAAATCAAAGAAGTGGGGGAGAGAAATGCAAGATATAGGAATGGTGGGATCAGTTTGATGAGGACAGCCAATGCGACTGTAGACCAAAGAGCTCTTACCATCTTTCAGGATGTGTCATCTCTAGTTGGGATTGATCAGCCGAAAAAGGAGCTCATCGATTTGTTGATGAAAGATGATGGGCATGTGGCATCCGTGCATTTAGGGGTGATCTCCATTGTTGGAATTGGGGGATTAGGGAAGACAACAATCGCAAACCTCATCTTTGAGGAGCTGAAGGAGCAATTCGATTGTTCTGCTTTTGTGTCGGTGTCAAGAAACCCTGACATCTCTGGAATCTTGAGAATAATATTCTCAGTGAAGTTAGCGCCGAACCTTATGCCAACACTGAATCAGGGGACATACAACAACTCATTAGAAAAATCACTACTTCCCTTAAGAACAAAAGGTATGCAAAATACTAACCATCAATTATATATTGTTGTCTCCAAAATATATGGTGTGTGTGTTATAAGGCCAGACCTTCAAGATTTTAAGCCTTTAGTTCATTCTTTGCCGGTCCAACTTGCTAAGTAGTCCGTGTTTTCTTTTACTTACATTCAGCGCTCTTATGTGCATACCATTCTGCCTTTCAGATTTTATTTACAAATATAGGTTTGAACCATAGCAAAAAGTCCAGCAAAAATCATTCGAGGACATAGTCTAGCCAAACATGAAAACTGCTTACTTTCGTTATGATTTTTTAATCAAGTATCCATAAGGGACACATTTCACCTAACAAAAATATTGTTTTTGACAAGAGGGACCAGATTCTTGGCAGTTGAATGAATTATGGTTTAGCTGATTCATTAGTGGATGGAGTCTGAGAACTACCCGCCTTTTTACATTTCTTTAATCAAATATCCGTGTGCTATAAGTGTTACAACCGTAGCTATAATCATGCAAAATCAGTAACAATGAGGACACGTTTCACCTAACTGAGACATGATTTAGAGAAGCTAGACCAGATTTGTGTTAATTTAACAAGTCAGCTTTAGTTGAATTATTCTAGGAAGACATGAGACCGAAATGGAAAAAATATCCCCTTTGTAACATTTATTTGATCAAATATTTCTACTGATGCTTGTAATAAAAAAAATTGGCAGGTATCTTATTGTGATTGATGACTTATGGAGTATAGAAAGTTGGAAAATTATTAGATGTGCTTTTTCAAGAAGTATTACTGGCAGCCGAATCATCACAACCACACGTATAAATGAAGTAGCTGAATCTTGCTGCTTCCCACATGTGCATCGGGTATATAAATTAAGGCCTCTTCATTTTGTTGATTCAAAAAGGTTGTTTCTGAAGAGAATTTTTGGTCTGGAGGAATGTCCATCACACCTGACTGAAGTTTGTTGTAACATATTGGCAAAATGTGATGGTTTACCCTTGGCAACTATTGCAATATCCGGTTTATTGGCTACAAAAGCACCAACAGAATATCAATGGAATCAAGTGGAAAAGTCAATTGGTTATGCACTGGAAAGAAACGAGGATGTCAATGGAATGATAAGGATACTGTCGCTTAGTTACTTCGATCTTCCTCATAACTTGCGTACATGTCTATTATATCTATGTACATTCCCAGAAGATTATATTATTCATAAAAAGCGGTTGGTTAGAAGATGGATTGCAGAGGGATTTATTCATGAGGAACATGGACATACTCTATATGAATTGGGGCAGAGGTGTTTCAATGAGCTGATCAATAGAAGTTTGATTGAGCCAAGGTATATTGGCAAGTTTGGTGAGGTGAAATCCTGTCGAGTTCATGATACCATTCTTGATTTCATCCGGTCAAAATGTATTGAAGAGAACTTCGTAACTTTGTTAGGAGTTCCTAACGTTCCTATTGATCGGCAGAACAAGGTCCGGCGGCTATCCCTCCTTGTTAATACTGAAGAGTATAATAGCAGTTTGGAGGAGAATAACAGAAAATATATCCTGGATAAAAAAGAAGATGATAGCAATGAGCAGGAAGATAACAGTAACGGCTTTAATATCCTAAAAAAGATGAATTTGTGCAATGCTCGATTGCTAACTATTTTTCCACATTCTGTGAAAATCCCATCTTTGTTGCAGTTTAGGCGGTTGCGTGTGCTCGACTTTGAAGGCTGTGAGCAGTTAGAAAATCATCACCTTGCAAATATAGAAAATTTATTGCTCCTGAAGTACCTCAGCATCAAAGATACAATTGTTAATGTGCTTCCGACTCAAATAACAAGACTACGATATTTACAGACATTGAATGTAGATGTAAGAGGGGCAATTAACATTCCAACACATATTTATCTACTTCGACGACTGACTTATCTACTTGTTGATATGAGAAGTCAACTGCCAGCTAAAATTGGGAACATGCAAGCATTGCAAGAGCTCAAAGTTGTGAATGTGCTTGCGCAGTCACTGAACACGCAGCAAGGACTTGGTAAATTAACAAACCTGAGGAAGCTTAGTGTATTTATGCCTGGCCATCACGCTGATGCGGCAGAAAGATACAAGGGTCATATGAAAGCAATGATCTCTTCCATATGTAAGCTAGGCAGAGACAACCTTCATTGTCTAACAATTCATATTTCATCTGTATCAGCAGATGACTTCATCCAGGAATCATGGTGCCCTCCTCCATTGAGTCTTCAAGAACTTGTCATCAATCAGGCGCCAATATTTAGGGTTCCAAGATGGATTGGCGCACTTGTCAACCTCCAAAGATTAGGTTTATATCTGAAGGAACTCTCGCAAGAAGACGTCAGTACACTGGGAGGACTGCCAGCCCTGCTCTCTCTCATACTCTATGTAGAAGAAGTAATTACAGAGGAGGGAGGAAGGCTTAGGATCAGCAGCAGTCATGGATTCCCATCCTTGGAACGTATCCGAATCGGTGGGGAAAGTTGCAGGCTTGAGTTGACTTTTGAAGTTGGGTGCTTGCCGAAGCTACAACAACTGAACCTCGAATGCTTGGTAGCAGAAGAAAACCACACCAGCAGCAGTAATGTTGTGTTTGGCATAGAGCATCTGTCCCGTCTCACAAGCATATATTGCTGTATTCATTACAAGTATGAAACCAGACTGACCAAGGTGGCTATGCTGGCTGCGTTGGAGAGATCAATCAACAGCCATCCCAACCAACCCACATTTACAAAGGAAGAATATGGTGATTTTGTATGTGAGCCCTGTTGAAGGTAAAATGTTTAATGCGGATCATTTCAAAAGCGTTGCTCTTGCTAAGGATAATCATGTTAAAGCAAAATGGAAAATTGGTAGACAATGTGATTTTTTGCAATATGGATGAGGCAATACATTATTTGTTTCACTGCCCTTCTTTTTCTATGGCAGTCCATTTACATTTCTTCTAATTTTTCTACCCTCAATAGTCAATACTGTCGGTAACATATTTGGAATTCGATGCAGAAGCTCAACACAAGGCTCAATCATGCATGTTTGACAGGTACTTCTAATGTTCTAATTTATGTTGGTCAGTTAGGCTTTATTATAATAATGTTGTTCTTATAGAAAAGGATTACTATTTTGTCACAGACTCACAGTTATTATACAAGTGTACAAATTGGCTCCGTTTGTGGTCTATTATGCATTGCCGTGTAAGGAAGCCCAGCATTTGTTTGCAAGTCGTGGTGTCGAGCCACATATTTGAAGTCGATCACTGGAAAGTCTTCAAAATCTGGGTTGCGCAATAATCCAATAAAAGATTATCATTGACGTAGGCGACGTCCCCTGTTTATAGATGTTTTCTAGTTCTTGCTGACCAAATGGTTGCTAGCTAGAAGCTCTTTTCCTGATTTGGGTGGCTCAATAGTCCAATAAAATATTATCATTTGCATAGGTAATTCCCCTGTTTACAGATGTTCTAGTCCTTTCTTACCAAAGGTTCACGAGGCTTGTCGCGGCCCTTGGAGATGCTCTCTTTAGGTTCACTCACATGGTATAGGGTCTGAAGGATTAGTATCTGATTTATTGGTCGAAAGAACTTTGTTCAGGAGGAGGGTATGACGAAGATCAGGGTTTAGTTCCCTCTTCCATTCACTCACATCATCTCTGTTGATGTTTTTCCTCTTTTTGTGCGTGAATTTAAGCAAGGTACTGGCTCCTGTAGTTGTCATTGTCTTTATCATTAGACCATAGTCAAGCTTTCTTTGTTTTCACCCTGATTGTGTTTGCTGAAGAACTTTTGGTGGATATTTCTGAAATTTTTCAGATAATAATTAGTCAAGACTATCTCTTTGTTTCTTGCCTCTGATAAGACAATGGGAAGTTTGGTGATCTGGAAAATGTTGGTCTGCACAGTGTGTTTGAAACAACACTAGTACTATGATTTATCATTTGTACTTTTACAGCTTTCCCTTAAGGAAGGGAACGCAGTAACGGAATTCAATGGCGCTTGTTGAGCCAAGCAACACAACTGCAGCAAATGAATCTCTACACAGGAGCTTTGAAGCAGACAATTTGACCTTTTCTTTAGGGTTATTACATGAAATGCAGGGTGCATACAAACACAATTGACGTTAATAATCGGTGCTGCCAGACGTGGCACTTTATTTATGATTTATGTTTTTTATTTAAACCCTGGCACTGTCAAAGCCTTTCAATGCTGTATAATGCACGTGTTTTCTGATCTGTGAATAAAAAAACTCGCAACGAATAAACCAACTCGAGTATTTTCAAGGAAATCAATTATATCCGCCATGACGATTCCGTTTTTGTGAGTATTTTTTCAGTTCTTAGCTGAAGATAATTCGCACATCAAATTTTCATAGTGTAAAAATTAAATCATGAAAATTATATTGTGATTGTGGTTGAACGCTCAAGCTTGCTGTCATTTTTAATTAATTCAATCTCTTGCTGTCAATTTTAAACTCTAGGAAAGCTTTAAGTTTTTTTTTTTGTGAACTCATGCACTTTATTAAAGAAGAACAGAGTTTAGAAACATATTGCACGAGTTATGGTTACATCTCCCTTGGGAGTATTGATAAGCCCACGTTTAACAGGACAAACATTCTGCTAGGAGAGCTTAAGTTAGGCCATCTTCTTTCAACCTATTCACAGAATGTGGTTCGAAACGCTCAAGCTTGCTGTCATTTTTAATAATTCAATCTCTTGCTGTCAAATTTAAATTCTAGGAGAGCTTAAGTTAGGTCATCTTGTTTCAATCTCAAAAACTATCCTTCTACTGTTGCAGTGTTTAGATCCTAGTTATAAATTATTTGTTGAGTTTATTTATCAAAATAATTAATATTAAATGGGCCCTACTTTCACTCAGTCAAATAAGAAGTTATGACAAATCTCTTGCCGTTGTGTTCAACTAAATGGAGAAATCTTGTGAGAACAGCATGCTTGTGCAGTTGAAGAGTCTAGCACACCACTGAGCTGCATTAATACTAGTTTAGGAGGAAAACGTAAAAGAAAAAGTATATAGAAAATGATTCACATGAAGTTGAGAGTTCCCTCTATACATGCCACTTCCGTTATAATATCTCATTTTTCTTGAATTGTCTGAAAAACTTTTATCGTGGCAGAGCGAGAAGTCCTTTTGTTAGGACTAGAAAATTGGCGCACCCGTTGGTGCGCCCGCTAGATTAGCCCGATTTTATTATTAGAGTTATTATATAATGAGTCCAATAAAAATTATTGTAATCCTTGTAACTATACATTTTCAGTAATTTCAGTAAATAGCTCATATTTATGTGTTATTTTTTGTTAAAAATATTTTCTTTCAAACTATAAATATCACATCTTCCACTGTGTTATTGTAGTTTTACTTATGATGATATTTCTTATTTTAAGATGGGTCGGTATGTATCATTTTCATTAGCCAATGTATATTGTCTAGGGCACTTAACATATAATAATAAATTTATTTTAATAAAAACCTCAAAATTCCCTTGGCTAGCTCTCATGAGTCTAATCTCGGGGTTGCATCGATTGGGGCACGTATCATATTTCTATTGGACCTAGTGGCATTCTTCCACATTGCATATGTTGTTATTTTGTCTAGATCTCCTTTAGAATATAACAGTTTTGCAGAGTATAAAATAATTAGTAAAGGGTATTTAGTTTTCAATTTAACATATGACATATTAAGTTTTTCTTATTATCCCTGAGAATCGGAATTCTTAATACTTTCCCTATGAAACATATTTTATTTTTTGACATCAAATATCTAGTATAATTTTCAATGGATGTATTAATGGTGTATAGAAGGTAGAGCTAATTTCTCTTCACACATATTTAATGTTCAACACATTTTGTTTCTTTTATTCTCTTAAACATGGAGAAGTAAATAAAAGTACTCGCTATATATGTATATAACTTATTAGATGTGATCATTCCAATTTGTGGACATATTACTCAAGCAATTCAAAAACAAACATAAGCGATATTTCTTTTTTATTATTCTCATATTCTTTTATTGACTTTAGCTGGGAACTTTGATGGAATTTGTTGTTGTTGTTTTAGTGTTGCAAAGAAAATAGTGCAAAAGAGAAGAGTATTTTGGACTTGCAAAATAGAAGCTTCCAGAAATTTGTGCCCTCAAAGATTTTTTTTGAGATGTTCCTATTTATCTATCTAGCAATTTAGAGGTGTCAAATGGCCCAATAGGATGGCGTGAAAAATGCCAAACTTTAGATTAGTAGGTTAAACACTCTACTTATCCTAACAGGTGGCATAACTACAAACTTGTACTACTGATATATGCGAAAGTAGCATTGCATAACAGGTGCAAAATTCAACAACATCCATTAAGTTAAAGTAAATTTAAATGTTTGATTATTCATCCTATTCAATTTTTAATGTGAATATGAAAAATTTTAAATCATGCTTAAAATATATTTGAAGGTAAATCAAATCATAATGAAATAAATGATAATTACATATTTTTTAATAAGATGAATGATTAAACATACCTTAAAAACATCGTGTGTGTGTATATATATATATATATATATATGTATATGTATATGTATATGTATATGTATATGTATGTATGTATATACATATGTGCGTTTTATTAAAACACAACCCCCCCTCTGGAGATCGAGCACAAGAACGGCGCCATTCTCGGTGGCGACGCGCAGAGCCGCCCTGGAGGATTCGCTGCCACCCCTGGAGCCACCTCACCGTTTCTTCCTCTGTGAGGAGAAATCGTTCGCAGCCTATCCCCTCTCGCTGGTGCCGGAGAGTGACGGAAACCGGGGGTGGCAACAGCCCGGAATCCAAATCTAGCGTTTCCCCACCTGGATTCGTGGGAAGAGGATAGCAGCACCCGACGGCGGTGGCATCCTGACTCATCGGAGGTACGTGCAACTCTGCTAGCACCTGGTTCTGGCACAACCCCCGATGGCCGGCGAGGTGAGGAGTGAGGCGGCGTCAACGGCTGCGGTGAAATCCGAAGGGCGGAGGTGCGCAGCCATTGTCGTTGCCCCTCCCTCAAACCTTTTTCCCCTAATTTTTTTAGGATCTGGAGAGTCAAAAGACAGGAGGTGGCAGGGAAAGTTCGCTGTTTATTTTCCTTTTTTTCAGATCGATCGCCCATCCGCTCGTCTCTTCTGCCGCCGGCTGCCCTACCGCGTCGTTGGTCGCTCCCTCACTACTCTCGCTCTGGCGCTTTCTCCATCGCCCGGTCGCCGACCCGTTTCATCGCTGTTGGTTGCCCGGACTGCCTGTGCCGGCGTGCTGCATTGCTGCATCTCTGCACCACGGCACAGAGCCACCATCCCAGCAAGCACAAGATGAACAACACAGCTGCACGCCCCATCTGGTGAGTGAATCCCTGACCTGTTTGCTGATGAGATATTTATGTATCGTTTCTTTTTATCCTCACCTAAATTCCGTTTGCTCTTTCATTGTTTCAGGCTGCTGGTAGTATGATCCGTTGTCTCTTTCATTTTGTTCCTGAGCACCTCTAATCAAATTGGTGCTGTCTTATTTCTCTATTTAAATTGGTATCTAATCGATCTACTTTTATTTGTTATGCATCTTTCAAATCTTTTTAACACTAAGTTGCTTAGCTTGCTATAACGAAAAACGAGAAAAGATTCAGTTATCTCCTTGCTGTTCTTCTCTTTCGGCAATGGTTCAGGTCAGTTTAGCCTCATATTAAGACATCAGAAAACTGCACAACTTTTCTTGGTGAGCACCCGAGAACAGTAGTGATTGCGATGCATCTCAACCGGAATATGCTTGGTGGTGCGGATTGTGTTTTTTTAATATGTTTTTTCTTACTGGAATTTTGTTTATGTTCTTTGATTTTCTTACTAGAATGTTCTGAATTTTATTTTTGGCCATGGTGGTAGCAGATGCAGTGTGCACTCTTGATGGTGGAGGAACAACTCGATGGAATGGTGGTTGATAATGGTCTACTGAAGATATTCATGATCTGAATTTTTTTTGGGTTGCCTTTTCTTTTTCAGGAGCAACAGTGGCGCCATCATACTGTAGTTGAGGCACCATGGAGGCGAAAGACGGACCGCTGCCGTGATGTCCTGCTCATCATGGGTGCGCATTGCGACGTAGGCTTGGTTTCTCATGATGGGTGCTCTTGGCTCATCAGCAGCTAGTTACTCATTTTGTTTTGTTTTTCACTTTTGTTACGAACGGCCGCTTAGAAATGTGCTGCAACATTTGCTCTCCCCCTTGACCTGTCAACCTGTGATATGGATAAGAATCTATGTTGCCGCTGATTGATGTATTGTTTTTTCTTGAATGACTGAGATGTATAGTTCCTTTGTAATGGTAACCTTAGCCTGACGGCTAACGAGTTGTGTTTCTTCATATTTTATTATTGATTTCTGTTCACTAAGAATTTATTGAGATAAATCGGAAGGAGACTAATTGTGATCTATTTACTTAGAAAAGCCGAAAGGAGATAGAAAACTAGGAGTAAATCATTTACTGGTAGAAGCTCTGAGTGGGATGTAATTTATTTACTAATAAAAAACTTCTATTAATTAAAGAAGAAAACCCGGAGTAATGTATTTACTAACCCGGAGTAATATGTTTGCGATCGGTAGGATTAATTTATTTAGGGGATGGAATTTTGTGGCAAGATCAAAATGTTTGAGAACCATTCATGTAATAGTAATTTAGGTGCTAAGAGACAACATGTTGAGAACTAATTGGATTAATACTATCCTAAGTAATTTATTTACTAAAAGAAAGGGCTGAAAACAACCCAAAAGTAATTCATTTACTGAGAGAAGAAACCAATTGAAAAGGGCTGAAAACAACCTAAGAGTAATCGATTTACTGAGAGAAGGAATCTTGTTAGTAACTCATTTACTCATGGTCTGATAGACTCAGTAATCTTGTTACTAATGGGCCAATTACGAAAGAAGTGCGGGAGAAAAGAAAAAAAAAGAGCTGTAGACATAAGAAGTGCGGATGGAAAAAAAAAAGAAAAAAAAGGGATGAGGGAGGGGTGGGGGAGGGGGTGGGTGGGTGGGGGGCGGGGTGGGGGTGGGGGGTGTATGTGAGGGGAGCGTTTTAGTTATTGCGCACCCCGGGTACGGTTTAACTATATATATATATAGTTATTGCGTACCCCGGGTGCGGTTTAACTATATATACAACTATGTATGTATATATATAAATATATATATATATAACTATGTATGTATATATATATATATATAACTATGTATGTATATATATATATAACTATGTATGTATATATATATATATGTATGTATATATATATATATGTATGTATATATATATATATATATATATATATATATATATATATATATATATATGTATAACCAATTTTGTAACATCCTTCAACAACAGGGGAAAGAAAACCAAGATCTCGTCTCGGTGCACAACCAATTTTGTACATGAACCCACAAAAGAATCATGAACTGGTAACCAAAAAAATCTCACATAGACTGAGATTTTTACTCATAAAACGAACAGGGAATAGAGATCAGAACATTTTATTCTTCGGGATAGCCATAGAGAAACAAGGATCCGAACTGATTTGTGCTTGAACAGGAAAAAAAAGAATGCACAAAAAGTACACATGATTCAACAATTTTATCTCAAAAATTTAGCAAGATCAGAATTTTCTTTTAATCCACCAATCATATATCAAGAATCCCAGTTCACTTCTCCACATTCCTACTCGTTAGCAAGCAGGCACTCAGCATGCAGCATGATCCGGCTACCTTGCCGCAGCAAGCTGGCACTTTGGTCTCCACTCAGCAAGTAGTAAAAATTATGACATGTTAAAAGGCAGACTCTGGTCTGGTCTGAGATGACAAAAGACTCTAATAATTAGGGGTGAAAATGGATGGGATTCGGACAAATAGTGACCGTATCATATTCTAAACCAAAATTTTGAAGTGGATTCGGAGCCGGTGCAGAAAGTGTGCGGATGCGGATGTGTGGAGCATATTGTTTTGGATATCGGTAATGGGGCGGATCAGGTTCGGAAACGGATTAAAATATCAGATGTTACGGGTATATGCAATTAATAAAACATCAATTTAGCAATACAACAGACAACAATGCAATATTCAATGAACGATAACTCGTAATAAACATAGCTACAGAAGTATGAAATGAGACGATGAGAGCCGTAGTATAATGAGTCTAGGTTAATTGATGGATTAGGCCATTTTAATAGGCCAAATCATGTTATATATAACATATAGAGTGGCTACGTATGTTGAAAATTTCGGATTATCTGGCAAATAGCTTACCGGATAATCGGTTACAAATATCGGATAATCCGCATCTGTATCAATATCCATCAGATTTCTATAATCTCATACCATATCCTCATTTCAGATGGATTCGGAGCGGATCGGATTAGATATTATCCGATCCATTTTCACCCATACTAATAATTACTGCACTTGAAATATTTTCTTATTATCTTTCTTTCCTTTTCTATATCCTTATACAACAACGTTTCATTTTATAAATGTTAAGATTTGATGTTAGACCATTATCATACATAACAACGGTGTTTCTCTTTTTTTTTTCTCGCTCTCCTTTACCTGTCAGTAAACTTACCTAGTTAACAACTCTAAGATTCCACTATTAATTGCCGTTGCACATGCCCTTACTAGAGTGTCTACGTAGCTAAATAAATTTCCGTCAATTCCTTATCCCTTAGATGATAATCAGTGGTTCCAATTACCCCAACCCTTGCTTCCTTATATAAAAGGTTAAACAATATATATCAACCTACAAAAATTACATGAAATAAAAGGAGAGCTCTACGCATCGGATGTACGACGCGTGGAGAAAAATCAAACACCTTTATCCACCGTCCGATCCGCGCCCGCCGTCAGCCGGCCGATGAAACATGTGCGGCAGGTCACCCTACCTCACTGTTGCAATGTCCCGGACACATTTAATGAAACACTCAATGTGTCCCAGTGTTGACCGCTAGCCTCGCCGAAGCGATCAGCTCGGCAGCGTGACTGACGCTGCGCGGATGATTCTCTCTCGCGCCGGCGAGCCTATCCCCCAGACGCCGACAACATCGCCATAGTCTCCCCCACCTGCCCCCCTCAAAACAAATCGAAGCCTATAACATCGCTGCCGTCTCCCACCCCCTCCCACTCACCCACTACTTGCAACATCGCTGCCATCGTTCATGTCACATTTGATCCCCTGGGTTGAGAGGGATTTTTTGATAGCGCCGAGCTCATCAAGTGCGAATGAAGGAGCTATGCCAATTCACAATGCAACCCGTTTGGTGAGTACAATTTCTAGGCTTTGTTTCACAATTTTTGACAAAATTGCACAGAAAGCTTGATGTGTGGTTATGTGAAACAATTGCTCCCTCATGTTAGGAAGAACAGTTCTCCATGTCATATTTTAAAATTTATTTTTTGTGTCATTTTGTATTGGAACAAAACTCCATTACTTGCTAAAACATAAATCTGTACTGTGATGAAACAACAAATATGTTGCAGATCAATGATTTGGTTGATCATGTTCCACCAGCAAGCTCTTCAGGTGGCTTCCTTGATATGCTATATTCCGAATCCCCTCGACATGAAACTGAATTGGTGAGTTATCCTTAGGTTGGAACATGAAAAAAACTAATGAATTGGAACATACGCAATGTATGCACAAAATATAGTTGGTTTTGAAACATAGATGGTAACTCAGTGAAACTTTGTGTTTACCAGGTTGCAGATATGGAAAGTGTTGATAACACAGGTGCAGTTGTTGTATCTGTTTGCCTAGATGAACAATTGGATGAAATGAAGAAGAAAAAAAAATATTGTTTTCTCACCACCAATTGTGATACACCTTGGGATGGAGTTTGACACTGTGGAAGAGACAAAAGATGTTTACAATGCTTATGCTTTTAAGATGGGTTTTAGAATAAGGATTGCATCATACAGACACAACCAAACATCATCTTGGGGGACAAAAAGGGCATCGAAGAAAATCAAAGCGTCTGAACGTGGACTGAACCAAATGGACAACAAAAAAATGATTAGGAGATAGTTTGAGTATGTTCATGCACGTAAAACGGAAAAGTCCACACAAGATAGTGCTGGTGGCAGTAGCTTCATTTCTTAAGGAAACAAGGAAAATCAGGCACTAGTTGAAGCAAACAAAAAAAAAAGAAGAAGACTCAGTTGCTGGTGGAAGGAAAGAGGAAACGACCAAAGGTTGTAAAGTATAATTGCAAAGCTCATATGGCTGTAGGCTTAGAGATAACAAATGGAGAGTCATTGCTTTCCAACCAGAACACATGCACCCAATGGTGAAACGCGTTGTAAGAAGGAGATTCTACAGATCTCACATACACATCTCAGCTGAAGATTATGAATTTCTAAAGACATTGCATGATCATTACATTGTAACGTCGCAAATTTTGGCCTTGTTGGGAGATTTGCATGGTGGTTTGAGGAACCTAACTTTCACGGCTAAAGATATCTCAAATTTGAGAACAAAGCTGAGACAACAAATTTCATTCAAAGATGTTGCAATGGCTATTGATTACTTTCAAAAGACTCAAGCAGAGAATCCCTCTTTTTTTCTATGCAGCAAAATATGATGAGTACAACGTGTTGAAGGCACTGTTTTGGGGTAGATGGCAGAACAAGAAAATTGTATCAAAGCTATAAAGACTGTGTCTTCTTGGACACAACTTTATGACTAACCGGTACAACATGTCTTTTGCAAAAATTGTTGGCATCAACAACCACCTTCAAACTATATTGCTTGGATGTGCTCTGGTGTGTGATGAAACAACTGAACATTTGTATGGATCTTTGATACATGGATGCAAGCAATGAATGACCAGCAGCCAGGTTCGATGATGATAGACCGAGATAAAGCAATGCGAGCATCAATTCAACTGGTGTTCCCCGGTACAATTCATAGGTGTTGCTTATGGCATGGGACCACAAAAACAGATCAATATAGCTTTCGTGTGTATAATTTGAAAAAAGGCTTCCGTGCAGCTTTGTATGCATGCTTATACGACACAGAAACAATAGGCCAGTTTCTGTCGGATTGGCGAAAAATGCTTGATGAATATGAACTCCATGAAAACAAAATATTGAATAACTTGTGGGAAACAAAAGAAATGTGGGCTCCAGTGTACTTTAAAATAAGCTTTTTCCTGTTCACTGGGACAACAGGGAGGTCAGAAGGTTTCAATGGGCTATTCAAGTTATTTGTGCACCCGCAAGATTCAGTGTGGATTTTCGTCAAACAATATGAACACATCATTGAAACAAAGCTTGAGAGAGAGGACAGGGAGGGCTACACAGTAGAAACTACAGAACCTAGGATGTGGTCAAGGTAATGTGATTTGTTGCATTGGAAAAAAATGCTTTTTGTGTTTAATGCATGATTGAAACAAATAGTGTGTGTACATTTAAACATAAAAGTGTACATGTATGAAACAGTTGGTATTAACTGGTTGAAAGATTGACTTCTGCTATAGGTACCTAATTGAGAAACAAGCATCGGAGTTTTATACTACAAGTTTTTTCGCTGACAAGTTCCAGTATGAGATATATGAAGCAATAAGGCTAGATGTAGAAAAAATACACGAGGTCCCTGGCATCATGTATAGAGTTAAGCCAAGTGAAAAAGAAAGCAGAGGAAAAATATATGAGGGCAGAGTTGGTGCAACATACTCTACCTACTCCTGCCCTTGCCACAAATTTGAAAGGGATGGGCTACTTTGTTAGCACATTCTGAAGGTGATGGTTGTCCTTAGCATCAATGAGATACTGAGTAAGTACTTGCTGAAAAGATGGTCAGAGCAAGCAACATTACAAATTAGTGATGAGTACAATGGTCCATCACCCTCAACTGGTGTCCCAGAAACAAGAAAGCTGAGATTCAACGCATTCCGTAGGATCATGACAAACCTTGCTTCAGATGCACGTGTTAGTGAGGAACATACAAGATTGTTTCAGCTGGGATTCAGAACCTTCAAGGAGTGGTTGCAACATCACAACCTATGGGCACGCAAGAGCAACAAAGTATCTTGCCTACTCAAGAAGGCCCATCGAGTTCAGCTAAGAATCCACCAACCAAGAAAAGGGTAGGGAGACCAGCGGAAAAAACTCACAGGATGAAGCCAATAGGGGAACAAATAACTGAAGCAACAAGAAGAAGAGGAAGACCAAAAAGAAAGCACATGCTCGTATTGCGAGGAGGATACACACAATATTCAAACATGCCCATATCTGAAGATGGCAAATATGTGAGAGGCGCTGCTAAACCAAAAAATGGTACAAGAGACAGAGTTGAAACTCTGAGAAAAAGAGAATTATTTCAGCAATTGTAGCTTTAGTTGAGTTGCACACAGATCCAGTCTGAAAAAAATATCAAGTGGAACATACAGTATTACAGTGTGAAACATTTGTTTGTGTAACTTGAAAAACATTGTGTGTGTGTTGCAACAAACATATATTTTGTAATTGATATATGGGACATACCATAATTGTGTTCAGATTGCTGTGAGTAATTGTTGAAAACATTAATATGGTTTTTTATGACTGATTGTTGAGACACAATACGGGAGTGCAAAAACACAATTTAGGTTTCCTTCCTTGTTATGAAACAAAATAAATGGAAGTGGTGAAACACTCACTTAGTACATGACGAAAGAACTTTATAATAATAGGTGGAACATTGGGAGGAGTTGCAGTGCAACATAAAAAGGCTTCAGCAAAGAAAAACATTCAGCATGTTTAGACATCCATAGGTACATACTACATGAAGTGCTAGATATTGCAGCAATTTTCTGCCATTTGTACACAAAATCCTAAAAACAGAAATGAAGACTGCCTCCACACTAATTTACTCCAAATTGAGTGAGGTCGATAGTGGCCAAGTGTTAATTAACCATCATGTATGTCATGATTTTCATGTAGGTAGGCATGGTATTATCCTCGAACGTTAGCATCTTTTTCCCATCCCAATTATTGATGTATCTCATGCAGTAGAAGCCACAATCAAACCTAGTATAGCGATATCAAATGATAAGTTAACACCACACTTATGCACAGAAAAATGAATACAATAACTTTGAAGGGTAACATAAAAATTGCTCTGTAGTCGATACTGCAAGGGAGAGCAAGTGTGTAACTTTGATATATCTTTGAGTGGAATCTTAGCATCTATTACAACCTTATAGAAATTAGCCACCTATAGGGTGCATGGGCAATGGAACAATATGTAACATAACTGAAACAAAATGCATAACATGATGAAACATGGTGTTAGTGAACATCTTACCAGGTTCTGAGATAGTGTGAACCATTCAGAATCTTCAACCCTCTTGATTAAATCAAAGTAATTGATTTGTCCCTGCAGTAGGTTGATGCAAGTCAGCACCCAGTAGTTGTTTCGTACGATTGAGAAGAACAACTTGGGGGGAAAATGTAAAAGATAATAAAATGACCCAAAAAACAATTGACGATGTGCTTAATTTGAAGAATATAAAACATGATTGAATGTTTTCAATGAAAAAATATGTAAAGCATGTACTGAAACATATCAGAAATGAGCACTGGAACATGCAGTTAAACTCATTGAAACATATGTGAAATGAGCAATGGAACATGGTGTTAAACTGATTGAAACATATGCTAGTATGTGGTGGGACATATGAGCAAACTCACTGAAACATGAAAAAAATTAGAGGATAAAAAAGAGGGTACCAGATCTAGTTTGGCAAGTTTTTGCTCCTTGTTGATTGAGTGCACCCATTTTAATTAAGCAAGTTTCAGACATGAACTTCTCGGATTAGAAATCAATTTATCCTGAAAATAATGAAACAAATGAATTAGACAAAAGATGAGCATATCTCCTAATGGAAGAAAAGAAAAAAAGTTAGAATATGTTACCGTTATGGCAGGGGAGAAAACATATTTTTTATGTTCGATTGCATCTTGCTATCTTCCCTGCACTCTTCATTGAACATCTCAATCCAACACGATAATATTTCGTTGGTCATCTCTCCTCTAGGTTTCATTGCTTCATGGAAAAACACAAGTGAGACATGAAATCCTCCCAGCTTCAAGAATGGAGGTGGCCTGTTTTAAAAAAAAATGGTAGAACAAAAAATGTTTCAGGTATGATGTTTTGAAACAAATGTGGAGGACAAATGAATGAACGTGAGAGAGTGAGTGATGAAATGTAACTAAAACTGTACTGAAACATGTAAAAATAAAAAGGTTGCAACAAACAAATGATTTCATAAAAATTGAAATATCCTCTTGTATATCTGTTCATAAACATTAGAACATGAAAAAAACAAAAATAAAAATGTTGAACATAAAAGGTGTGAAAAAACACTTACAAATCATTAGGATCTCCCTTCCTAGTCCTATTTGGCATTGAATCAAGGACATATCTCGTGTAGACATCATCCACTTCAGCGTTGTTCTTGAACTTCTTCACCTCTGCATCATCATCATCAACAATTCCTTTCCGCACCCTTTTCTTCCTATTTTTCTTCTCATGGCTGCTTGGACCGCAACTTGTAGCACCTGATGCAGGAGAACACATGAGGGGATGTTTCACATAGTCAGTGTAACGCCGCATTTAATGCGGTTAGGCGTGTGCGTGACTGGTCTAACACTGGTCACGCCGGCTGACCGGTCTGTGACCGGTCAGAATGACCGATGGGACAACGGTGCAGTGTTAGTGCACCGGTAGCACGTTGATTAGGCACCGCACCCCGTCAGGTCCCGTCGGAATCATGAGAGCAGTTTTGCCCCTTATCCAACCGGAGTTGGTGAGTCAACTCCGATCATCTGGCGCCCGTCACCTGGAACAGACGAAACACACAAGTCTCCGCCCATTTAATGAGGAATGACGCGGGTGTCGTGCGCGGTCGGATGGCCGACCTGATAGGAGTCACGTCGCAGTCACTATGCATGTGACTTCTACGCCAAGCAACAAGACCGTTCTTAAATGTAGAAGAATATTTTTCCTTTCCTCAAAAAAATAGCCTGTTAGCCCATGTGGTATCCCCTTAAAATTATAAAAGGAGGCCCAGGCCTAGAGCAAGAGGGTTCGATCCCTGAAAAAATCATCTCTAATTAAGCACACACAGGAGTACGGTATTACGCCTCGTCGGTGGCCTGAACCTGTATAACTCCTCGCGTCATGACTTCTCTTGGGATTCTTACTCTCTTAATCCCTCACACATCGGGGTGCCGATTCACGCCCTGCGTCCCCGGCCGAACTCACAAAAGGGGTACTCACTGTCCCCCGTTGAGGAGCTCACGCTCCGTCAGCTAGCGCACCAGGTAGGGGCACGTGTGCATTTTTTCGGCTTCCACTCCTTTTCGTGTGCACCAAGCTTAGTAAGCCCTATGGCTGAAGAGGCGGTGATGTACACCCCACTCCGAGTGTCAGTGATGATGGCGGGGAGCTGCACCGTCGTTGCCGAGCTCACACTCCGTCGCCTCCCCCTCGCCGGAGTCCAAGGTGAGGGAAGGCACCGGAGAAGCCGGAGGGGTCAGCAACCTCGCCGCCGCTCGGCGACCGAGGGGGGTGCCGCGGTAGGGCACGCTGCCGTCTTGTCTACGGTGACGGTGGCACTCCTCAGGGTGCCCTCCAGGCTGCGGGCGCGCTCTTGCGCCAGCCGCCCATCGTCTCCGACCCGGAAGCCCCAGTCCAGCGCTGGTTGGATGATGTGGCCAACTATTGACGACCAAATTTGGTAATTCAACTATCGGAGATGAAGATAGAATCGAAGAGAATTGAAGAGATTAGATCGTATCGGAAACAGAGTGAGAATCGGCTGTGGACTGGATCGGTAGAGTCAAGAGTCGGACGAGGTTAGTCGATTGAGCCGATTTCGGTGACATGTGTCGGTACACGTCATCGGGTTGTGTTAGCGTGCTTCATCTGGATTGCCATGCACGGATATTGTCCTGAAGAGGCAATTGTATCTATTAATTAGGTTATTTTATGTAATTTCCTTATAGATATTCCCGGTAAGAGTTCGCCTAAGGGACTTGTTCGTTAGTTGGATTTGTATTAGGTTAATATGAGTCGTGTCTGTGATGGACAATGTTTACATTTTCGGGTATAAATATAATCCCAAGGTCTTGTAAATAATAACAACATACGTTCAATCAATCTCGGCGCATCGCCACCTTTGTTTTCTACTTTTGACAAGCTTGTGCTTTCGAGTCGTGCTGCATCAATTTGATCTTCGGCGAAAAGGTATATCTTGTCATGGCGATTTGCATCATTGGAGTTAGTGCTTACATCTTTATGACACTCTAATTCTATCTTGCAAATCTCCAAAGTTATCATATATGTTATATAGCTTAGATCAACGATGCTATCTTCTTATATCGGCTAGATCTGTTTTAGGGTTTTGTCGATATCGGCCAGTTCACTTTGTTAATTCATGCTATATGATATATCTACCATCCTGATTTGGTAATTATTTGCTTGTTAGATATTGCGCTTCTTTTATGCTTAATGCTGCATTGGTTAAGTCCAACCTATTAAGTTGTTTTAGAATCCTGATCTCTAATTTGCTTTACGATTGTCAATAGGGATAGTATCGGAGTTTCAGCCGATCTTATCTGTTTAGAATATTTGACATAGTTTTATGCTTTGTTTAATGTTCTATATTTAATCTTCGTTGCTTTATCATGAAATCATATCGGATTTACGACCGATATGCGTTTAAATCTAAATATCAGCTATGATATTAGTTTTATGTAATCATTATTTCATGTTGCGATAGACTTAAGCAGTTTATACTGTCTCGGTTCAGTCCGATCTATATCAATTGCTTGCTTCTAAGGTGATAATGATCTTCTGATTGCATAACATTGATATCTACAGCCGATATACTAGTTTTAGGGTTATTTTCATAATTATCTATATCTTTACAGCCGATTCATGCTTTATTGCATCGGCTAGGTCACATACGAGATGAAATCAGCCCTATGGCCGATTATCTATCGTTTACTAACGTTCTTTGCATATTTTTTCTTGTTGATTGCAGGATCAAATCAACTGGCACGCCCTCGAACCTAAAACCCTAATTTTGGACCTGCACTAGAGTTAAGCAGATCTCTCAGGCCAGTGTGTGTTTTTTGCATCAACACCAACCTGGTCAAGACAGCGCAGCAGCAGCTAGACACCGGTGGGCGGTCGTCTACAGCTGGGTCATCTGGCACCGCGACTGCTGCCTCTTCGTCAGCAAGGCGGAGAGCTCGACGAGGGCGGCGGCCAACGCCCGCCGTTCGTCCCCACCTCTTGCCGACACCCATGGCTACCCGCGGGCGTCACGAGAGTATATATGGGGGGGCGGATGCCCGGCTCAATATCGAGCGCCGGCGCGATGAGCGCCGCGCCACCCACACGGGGGAAGATGCCGCTTTCTCGAGAGCGCTGCGTTTCTCCAGTCATAGGGGCAGGCCCCCCGTATCCCCCGTCGTCGGAGCTGGTTGCCGGGCTTTTGTGGCGAGTCTTCGGAATGTCTGATGGCCCCCGAAGTTCCGGCCCAGCATCCCCGAGAAATACGACGGCAGTGTCAACCCCGCCGAGTTCTCTAGATCTATACGACTGGAATAAAAGCCACGTGGGGTGACGATAGGGTCATGGCGAATTTCTTTTCCATGGACCTAAAGGGCCAAGCGCAGGGTTTGCTATTGAATTTGCCACCCGCCTCGGTCCACTCCTGGGAGGATTTGTGCCAACAGTTCACTACGAGCATTCAAGGCACATATCCGCACCCAAAGGAAGAAGCGGATCTGCACGCTGTGCAGCGGAGGGACGACGAATCCCTCCGATGATACATCCAGCGGTTCTACCAAGTTCGCAACACCTTTCCACGCAGTCATCTACGCTTTCAGGGGAGGTGTGCGGCACAACTGCATATTGGAGAAGATATCCTCCAAGCAGCTCCATACTACTGCGCAGCTTTTCGAGCTCGCGAATCGTGTGGCCCGAAAGGAGGGGGCCTGGACCTGGAACTTCTCCGGCTCTGGAGCGGCGGCTGCGGCTATCCCCGAGTCCGCTGCCTGTTCCGGGTGGCGAGAGAAGAGGAGGAAGAAAAGGTTGGCCCGTTCTGACGACGAGGGCCACGTCCTAGCCACCGAAGGCGCTTCGCGGCCCCAGCGCAAGGGGAAGGCCGCGGGCAACAAGAGGAAGGACGTCGGTGCTCCCAGCGGGGAGCACCCGGCGGGCAAATGGTGCACTATGCCCAACACCTCCCACCACGGCCTCGCCGACTGTCGCGCGGTCAAAAGCCTGGCCGAGTGCGTCAGGAAGTTGGGGGAGGAGAGGGAGCAGGGGCGCCGAGAGGGTAAGGGCCCGACGGCTCTTGCCCACAACCGGCGAAGTGAGGCCAAACAGAAGGCCCCCGCCAATGAGGGTGACGACGAGGAATTGGGTTTCCAGGAGCCCGAGGCCACCGTCGCCACCATGGATGGAGGAGTATGTGCTCATGCTTCCCGCTGCAGCTTCAAGACCATGAAGCGTAAGCTTCTGGTTGCGGTCCCCACCCACGAGGCCGCACGGCGGGCGCGATGGTCGGAGGTTTCGCTCACCTTCGATCAGACCGACCACCCATCGTGTGTTGCCCGGGGTGGGCAGATCGTGATGGTGATTTACCCCACCATCTGCAACATCAAGTTGAGGCGCGTCCTGGTAGACGGCGGCGCGGCCCTCAACATCCTCTCCCCCACGGCCTTTGATATCATCAAGGCCCCGGGGATGAAGCTCTGGCCGTCCCTACCGATCATCGGCGTGACGCCGGGGCACATCTTCCGCACCGAGCGGATTGAATTCGATGTGGCAGATCTCAATCTGCCCTGCAATGCGGTTCTGGGGAGGCCCGCATTGGTGAAGTTTATGGCGGCCACCCATTACGCCTACCACCAGATGAAGATGCTGGGCCCGCGCGGCCCCATCACCATCCACAGTGATCTTAAGATCGCGTTGGCTTGCGCGGAACAGTGCGCGAGCAACCTCGCTGCGGTCCCCAAGCCCGTGAGCGACGAGGTCCCCGTGAAGGAGGTGGCGCTGGCCGGCGACCCGTCCAAGACCGTCAAGATTGGCGATCGTCTGGACGACAAATAGGAAGACGCGCTCGTCTCCTTCGTGTGGGCGAACACCGACGTCTTCGCGTGGAAGCCGTCGGATATGCCCCGGGTCCCCAGGGAGGTGATCGAGCACTATCTGGTCATGCGACCGGACGAGAGGCCCGTTTGGCAAAAAGTACGGTGACAGGCCCCCGAGCGCCAGACCTTCATTCGAGAAGAGGTGGCGCGTCTATTGGAGGCTGGATTCATCCGAGAGGTCATACATCCGGAGTGGCTCGTGAACCCGATCGTCGTCCCCAAGGCGAACGACAAGCTTCGGATGTGCATCGACTACACCGACCTCAACAAGGCATGTCCTAAGGACCCTTATCCCCTGCCACGCATAGGTCAGATTGTCGACTCCACTGCGGGGTGCGACCTTTTGTGTTTTCTAGATGCATATTCAGGGTATCATCAGATTCGCATGGCTAGGGAGGATGAGGAGAAAACTGCATTCATTACTCCTCTAGGCACTTATTGTTATACAACCATGCCTTTTGGTTTAAAGAATGCAGCCCTACTTTTCAACGTACTACTCGCATTACTTTGGGTAGTCAGATAGGGCGCAATGTTGAGGCGTACGTCGTTGACTTGGTTGTGAAAAAAAGGCAACCAAGAGACATTGTTTTCGGATTTAGTGGAGACCTTTGAAAGTCTCCGCTCCACGCGTATGAAGCTGAACCCTGAAAAGTGTGTGTTCGTTTTACCAGCAGGCAAACTTCTCGGGTTTCTGGTCTCTGCCCGAGGCATAGAGGCCAACCCCGAGAAGATTGATGCAATGAATAGGATGCGCCCCCCAGCAAACTTAGGGATGTGCAGCGCGTCACAGGATGGATGGCCGCCCTAAGCCGATTTATATCGAGGCTGGGAGAGAAGGCGCTACCACTGTTCAAGCTCTTCAAGTGCTCCGGGCCATTCAGGTGGACGGAGGAAGCCGAACAAGCCCTCAACTAGTTGAAGGCTTATCTCAGCTCCCCTCCGGTCCTAGTGGCCCCGGAGCCTGAGGAGCCGCTGCTACTCTACTTAGCGGCAACCCTGCAAGTAGTTAGCGCGGCGTTAGTGGTGGAGCGCACCGAGGAAGACTCTCGGGCTACGCTCCACCGTCCCATGTTGGAGCGGCCCGGGCCAGAGAGAGACGGAGTAGCCCCTCAGCCGGGCGAGGGCCTCGGGGCCCCCCGGGTTGACGGAGGCCCTTTGTACCCTCACTAGGAGGCGTTAGGCGCCCCCGGTCCCTAGGTAGACCCCGCGGCCACTGAGGGGAGGAGTGGCCCGACGCATTCTAATCCCGAGGCTGCCGACATGGAGGTTGAGTAGGCCCAGCGAGGCCCCTCCTGCGATCACTTTGTGGGATCTGGCACCCATAGCGAAAGGATTAGGCCCCGCCGAAAGGTGTAGCGGCCAGTCTACTTTGCTAGCGAGATGTTGCGGGATGCCAAGACCCGGTACCCTCAAGCCAGAAACTGCATTATGCAATTCTGGTGACTTCGAGGAAGCTGCGCCATTATTTCCAGGCACACCGGGTCACAGTGGTAACGTCCTACCCCCTCGGACATATCCTCCACAACCGAGAGGAGACTGAGCGAATGGTCAAGTAGGTCATCGAACTCTCTAAGTTTGACCCCCGCTTTGAACCACACCACGGGATCAAGAGTCAGGCCCTCGCCAATTTTGTGGCAGAGTGTACCCTGACCCTTGAGCCCGACCTAGGGCCCCCCGGCGTCGAGGCCGGAGCATATCCCTCGCAACAAGCCCATGTCTCCCATTGGGTGATTAAGTTTGATGGATCACTCGCTCTCCAGGGTGCCGGCGCCCGGGGTCATCTTGACCCGCCAAACGGGGACGTTCTCAAATACGTGGTTTGCCTAGATTTTCAGGCAACCAACAACATGGCGAAGTACGAGGGGCTCCTTGCGGGACTCAGAGCTACGGCTGGAGTGGGGATCCGCTGCCTCCTGGTTCTAGGCGATTCTCAGCTAGTCATAAACCAAGTCTCCAAGGAGTATCGCTGCTCTGACCCGTAAATGGAGGCTTACGTCCGCGAGGTACGGCGTATGGAGCGCTATTTTGACGGGTTAGAGCTGCGGCACGTGCCCAGGCGGGACAACGCACTCGCTGATGAGCTATCAAGGCTCAGCTCGTCACGCGCCCCGACAACACCGGGTGCCTTTGAGGAAAGGCTTACCCGACCGACGGCACGTCCCGATCCCCTGGGGGAGTCGGACGCTGCCACGTCACCCTCGGTGCCCGATGGAGTCCAAGCCTCGGGGTCCGAGGGGGTCGAGCCGAAACCCCCACGCCAAATCGCCTGGATGACTGAGATCCAGGCGTTTCTCAAGGATAGTACTCTGCCCGAGGATCGCGAGGGGAGTGGGCGCATCGCTCTCATCTCCAGGAGGTACGTGTTGGAAGAGGGGGCCCTCTACCGACGCGGTGCCAACGGAGTCCTCCTCAAATGCATCTCTCGGGAACATGGCATCGAGCTCCTCACCGATGTCCGTGAAGGCGAGTGCGGTGCCCGCTCCACCTCGCGCACCTTGGTTGGCAAGGCCTTCCGGCAAGGTTTCTACTGGCCCACAGCGCTCCACGATGCAGCCGATTTGGTCCGGTGATGCAGTGCGTGCCAGTTTCACGCCAAGCAAACGCATCTGCCGACCCAGGCCCTGCAAAGTATCCCGCTTTCATGGCCATTCGTGGTCTGGGGGCTGGACATCCTGGGTCCTTTTAGGAAGGCTCTAGGCGGGTAGGAGTATCTATACGTCGCCATTGATAAGTTCACCAAGTGGCCCGAGGCCTACCAGGTCGTCAAGATTGATAAGCACTCGACCCTCAAGTTCATCAAGGGCATCACTGCCCGGTTCGGGGTGCCCAACCGCACCCAGTTCACCAGCGAATTGTTTGGCGACTGTTGCGATGACATGGGCTTCAAGCTCTGTTTCACCTCACCCGCCCACCCCAAGAGCAACGGTCAAGTGGAGCGCGCCAACATGGAAATCCTGAAGGGCCTCAAGACCAAGACATACAACGTCCTCAAGAAACATGGCGATTCA
Source organism: Oryza punctata (assembly GCA_000573905.2). Lineage (NCBI taxonomy): Eukaryota > Viridiplantae > Streptophyta > Magnoliopsida > Poales > Poaceae > Oryza > Oryza punctata. The sequence goes on along the minus strand of CM002495.2, from coordinate 18,175,448 downwards.
TGGATTGACGAGCTACTAGTGGTGCTCTGGGTGAACCGGACTACCCTGAGCCGTGCAACAGGACAAACACCGTTTTTCCTGGTTTACGGGGCAGAGGCGATCCTCCCATCCAAGCTCACCCTGGGCTCCCCTCGGGCCGCCATGTACAACGAGGCGGATCAAGAGCAGCTCCGACGGGAGGACCTCAACTACCTCGAAGAGCGAAGGTGACGCGCCGCCCTTCGCGCCGCGCGTTACCAGCCCAGTCTGCGGTGCTATCACCAGTGCCACGTCCGGCGTCCGGCGTCCTCCAGCTGGGCGATGGCGTCTTGCAGCATGCTGGGCCCCACCTCGCTCGCCAGTTAGAGGGCTTCGAGCTCCCCGGCACGCGAGTCCAGAGCCCGCTGCAGCTCTGCAACGGACTCCTCGGCTGTGACGAGGCGGGCGGCCAAGACGCCCAAGGCCGCAGGCGCCCCGCCGCCGCGCGCCAGCTCCTCCACCTCCTTCACCCGCGTCTCGAGTTTGGCGGCGTGCTGCTCCAGCGTGGCCCTCTCGGCGCGGGTGTTTTCGAGGTGGTGAAGCTCGCGTGCCGCCACGACCTCCTCGCGCTTGGCGAGAAAGCCCTCACGGCGGTAAGCCATCGCGTCGCGGAGAGAGGCCTCGGACTCGCGCTCGGTGATCCTCGTCGCGCGTGCTTCCTAGACGAGCAGGGCCTCGGTGAGCTGTTGCGTCGCGGCCTCGGACTCTGCGAGGGTGCGCGCCCGCTCGGCGACGGCGTCCTCACGAAGGCGGAGTACGGACTCCATCTCCGCGGTGGCGGCCTCTCGCGCCGCATGGGTGGCCTCTCGCGCCTCCAGCTCCTGGGCGTGTTCATCGAGGATCGTGATGCGCCGGAGTATGGCGGTCTCCGAGCTCTGTAGCCGGATAGTCCACTCTTGCAGCTCACCGACGCGCGCCTCCAGCACCTTGTTGTGGGCCTCCAGGGCCTCCTCGCGGCAACGCAGAGCTGCCTCGGCCTCCGCCGCCCTCCACTCCCAGGCTGCATCAAGAACCCCTCGCGCGGCATCAAGCCAGGTCCTCGGACAGGGCCTCGTGCTGGAGGCGGAGGTCCTCGACGCTCTCGTGCATGGCAGCGGCCGCGGTGAGGGCCGCAACTCTCTCCTCCTCCACCTCCTGAGTGACCTCGGCCAAGGCGTCGGTGCGGGCATCGAGCGACGCTAGGTGCGCCGCGTGCGCCTTCTGGCCGGCTTCCACCATGTCCTCCATGGAGCGGTGCCCCTTGGCGACCCGCTCCCATTCCGCCTCCAACTCGGCCCGCTCCCCCAGCAGGGCCTGCATCTAGGCGTTGAGCCCCTCCAGCACTGTGGAGTTTGCCGTGGCCAGGGCCTGGAGGAGGGGCTCCGCGCCTAATGAGGTGGAGGCGGAGAAGGGGGACTAGCGCCCCTGTGGTAGCGGGGTCCGGCTTGGCCCCGAGGAGGGAGTGCGGGCCCCGAGCTCGTCCTCAGGGGCCCCATCGAGATTTGGCCCTCCCCCCGGGGCCTGTTCAGCTTCAGAGCCTGACGCTGTGTCGGGCCCCGGGTGCAGCGACCCCGTCCCGCCACCAATCGGCCTGGCGGCCAACACCGCCATGCGAATGCGAGCTGCCTCGGCCTCCTGGGCGCGTGCCGCCTCGGCCTCATGAGCCCGGGCCACCTTAGCCTCCCCCGCGCGGATCGTTTCGCGGGCGGCCGCCTCGGCTGCCCGCCGGTCGGCCGCCTACCGGAGCGCCTCCTCAAGCGCTAGCCCCTCGGCCTCGTCCCCCGCGGGCTGGCCGGCTTTGGATTGGCGGGAGGGGTCGCCACCTCGGACGCTGCGGGGTGGGAGCTCACTGAACAGACGTATCAAAATCAATGAACGAGCAGAACAAAGGGCAGAATGAAGAGGAAATAAGAGACCGCCGCTGTTGGTGGCGAGATTGTACCTGCGGGGTGGACGGTTGAAAGTCCACTCTGGGGGCTTAGCCCCACCTGCTGGGCTCGGTCTCCCCTAGCTTGTGGAGCGCCTCTTCTTTCTCTCCCCCTTGGGCGGGGGCGTCGGTGAGCCGCTCGCCGAGCGCCTCCTCGATTCTCCCTTTTGCTGCTCAACCAATATTAAGTCTGAAAGCTTCATTTCATTGATTCCAGCAAAGAAATAATCATGAAATTGCTTCTCAAGATCGGTCCATCCTCTGACAGAATTTGATGGTAATGATGAAAACCATGTGAAAGCCGATCCAGTCAAAGATAATGGAAAAAGTCTAACTTTCAATGCTTCTTCAGCTGATGCCTCCCCACATTGCGCTACGAATCGGCTGATATGTTCCATTGTAAATATATCATCTTGCCCTGAAAACTTGGAAAAGTTTGGAATCTTGTATCGGTATGGAACCGGAAGTCTATCGAACCATTCAGGATATGGCTGCCGATACATATGGATCTGCTCCTTAGGTCTAATCCCAAACTACTCCTCTACTACCTTTGCAATTCTATTGACCCAACCATCGTTCTTTTGACGGCATCGCTCTTCTCCACATTAATACCCTTGAAGTTCTTCTGGCCGATAGTGTTGTTGTTCTTTAATACTCTTGAAAATCAGCTTTTGCTTGCTCCATCTCTTGCCTCTGTTCCTCAGTCAAACCCTCCATTGCGACCATGATCTTGGCATCGACTTCTTCTTCAGACATGTAGGTAGAAAAATCGTGTCCCACCGGGGGTGCCAAAATGTGTTGACGTAAAACACGACGGCCTGGGAGATCTGCTTAGCTCCAGTGCAGGTCCAAAATAATGATGAGATGCGGGCGTGCCAGTCAGTTTGATCCTGCAACTGACAAGATATATAAATTGAAGATCAAAAGATAGCCGATCGACTGACAAGCCGATGGAGTGATTCCAGCCGATGCCGATACCAGCCGATATCCGGTATAGATCTTGATACTTGAGTAAATAATGACATAAAGATAATCGGCTGATGAAAATAAAATAATATAATCCAGTAGAAGCCAATTGGCTAGTTGTCACACCCTGATTTTCGTTTCAGGGATTTATAAATTATTAAATAAATTATTCCTAGAATTTATATTAAATGTTCATTAATTTACAAGTGAATTTAAATGTGGGAAATAAATTTCCTAAGTAAACATGGCTGGATTTAATTTTTATTAAATTCTCCATGGTTAATTGTACTCTCTGGAATTTTCTCGGATTTTTCAGAGCTCAATTACTAATTTTTAAACATACAAAGAACATTTCAGTAATTATTTAAATAATAAATTAATCATTAAATGGTCCAGTTATAATTTTGATAAATACTTTGATTGTTCAAGTATTTGCAGGATTTTTCTTGGAATTATTTGAGCATCGGAAGTATTTTTGAAAATTCAAAGATCATTTCAGTGATTAATTTAATTAAAAATCCCTTTTCCAGGTTTGGGCCGAATCTGAAAAAAGTCTGCTTTTCGTCCCTTTGTTTTTTCTCTGTCCAGCCTGTTTCTTTCCCTCTCCTAAGTCTGCTTTGCCTACCTTTCTTCCTTTTCCTTTTCTTTTTTTGCCAGCCTTTTACCAGAAAGTTTGCTTTACCTCCCTCTCGCTACAGTGCCTTCTTCCTCCTCGAGACAGACAGCCAGCCGAGCCCATTGCACAGTACAGCCGCCAACTTCTCCGTCAAATCCGGCTCCCCCGTTGCTCCCCTTCCAAAATTAGTTGCGGGAACGGAATCCTCTCGATCTCCTCCACCTTATCCCCAAGAAATCACCATCAAATTCGTGCTAAATCCCACGAATTTCGGCCTCGTTCTTATCCGGTGAACTCGGAATAAATCCTATTTTCCATAGCCAAATCCCTTCGAATCCGAGCCGATCTCTCCCTCCTCCGCCTATATAAACGATGCCCAAGGTCTCCTCTTCCGTTTCCCCTCCTTTTCTCGCGCTGCCATGCCCTAGCCGCCTCTCCCCGCGCTCACCTTCTCTCTCCGCCGCCAGACGCCGCTCCAGCCGCTGCTAGCCACCACCTCGGCCGACACCGTCCAGCGCCGCCACCTCCTGCAGCTTCGCAAGATCGAGCTCTACCCCGGCTACCCCTTCTCCTCCACCAAAACCCGCCGGTTTCCGTTCACCGTGTAGGCCGAGTTCGCCGCTGTTTTTTTAGTCTTCGGCGAAGCGCTGCCGCTCATCCCGTCGTCGCCTTCGGTCGCCGCCACCTCCATTGGATTCGTAGCTACGAGGAGAACACCGTCCACCCCTCTGTTGCCGCCGAAGATCGCCGGAACACTATCGTCACCATCAACCCGACGTCGCCGCCGCATCTACCTCGCCGCCGGTCGTCATCCGTCGTCGTCCATCGTCGCGCCGCCCCTCGGTGAGCTCCTTTCATCGTGCTCTCTCTCCCGGTGTCCCCTGTGTCCGTCGTCGTGTTGCCATCCGCTCTAGGTGAAAATCCGGTCAACCGATCTCCACCATCCAAATCAATATAGATCTTTTTCCTCGCTTTTCAATGACATATTGTTCCTTTTTGCTATATGTCATCTACCAAATTTGATCTAATCTTTGTTCCGGAGGATGTTTTAATCTTTTCTCCCAGTTATAAATCATTTGTAAATTGTTTAATTAGTTTGGAATAGTCTTTTCTTTAATAGGTTTAATTGGATTAAATCTTGTAAAATTCATAACTAATTCATACGAACTCGGAATGAGGCCGTTCAAGTCTCTAAATTCATCTAAAATCATGATCTACATGTTTGTTTAGTTTTTATGTACTGTTTATTTGGAGTTTCTTAGTCTTTTTTCTCGTTTTGCGTGTTAGCTTGTCGTTTCCGCCGTTTCGGAGGTTCGTGTGAGCGTCGGAAGTGTTCCAGAAGACTAATTGAAGACCGATTACTGCAAGGCAAGTAACACAGATCCCAAACACAATCTTTGAAGCATGTTGATCCTATATTTAAATTCTCTATTTATTTCAAATGTGCATTTATTTTCGAATGTCACCGGGTGGTGTGAACCTATTCCTTTGTTATGGCCAATTTGCATTGATTACCCTATTTCTTGATACCTTGGGTTATTAATTTGACTAGTTGGATTTTATATATTGGTTGAACTAGATATTAGATATAATTGCTTAGCCATGCTTAGAGACACTAGTACACTAATGGGATAATTAATGTTTCACTTATATCTTAATGATGGCTATTTAATGGTAGCTCACGATGGTCAATCGTGATTGATAAATTAATTAATTTGTCAACTAAAACTTGACTAATGGTGGGTTGTGAGCACATGGTTGGAGATGATTTTGGATAGTTGTGCTCATGACAATTAAGGACCGGTTCGCGAGCTACTGTTGTGAAACATTAACCGTACCAACCACAAGCCAGCGTGGGCAACGGCTTGACATTTGATGTAGCACGATTCAATGTGGAGTGCTAGACTGTGAAGTGGCGGAGATAAGCCCACAGGGGTTCGCTGGGGAGTCCATACCTTGGCTAAAAGGGGGTGACTATGATCCGGGAGCGGTGCACTGCATTGAGTTGGGTTATGTTGGGTGTCCTGTCACAGTCCCGTTTCGAGGTACCGTGGTGGTACTGAGGGCATGGTAACATGTTATGGGGCTGTGTCTTGTGGGTACAGTGGTACATCTCTGGCTAGAGTAAAATTATTCGAATAGCCGTGCCCGCGGTTATGGGCGAGTCTAACAATGTTTTTCGTGATTAGTCCCACACTACTCATCAAATGTTAATAATGTGATAAATGGTGATAATTGGTTTAGCTCCTGGTTTGGAATGGTTTATTCCTAGTTTGGAGATTAGAGCTGTGCAATCGGGCATGATTGTTCAGTGAATTGTTGGGCCTGTGCAGCATTGGTGTGCTATTCAGTGTTGATTAATATTGATGATTATAATAACTCTACTGTTTTACAATTCTCAAATGTTTGCTAAATGCTGCTTTTGCAAATGAGCCTATATTTTATGCCATCCTTTGGTATCCTTGTGCACTTGCATATTTGCTGTGCGGCTTGCTGAGTATTCCATGTACTCACTCTTGCAATAATCAATCAACCTCAGTGGAAGAAGTTGCAAAGAAGAAGACGTTTGGCTTATACCCCGGTTGAGCTGCCTGTGGGAGTGGAGCTGGAGCTATCGCTAGATCGTTTATCCGCTGCTGTTTTCTTTTCGGTGTCAGGACTAAGTGCCTTTTCTGTAAGTATTTACGTTATTATGATGATGGATATGTATATTAAATTGTCGATTTGTGTACCTCGGCTGATTCCTGGACGAGGATTGTTTGCACAAATTAGTTCGGAAATTACTAGTGAATTTCCGGGCGTGACACTAGTAATGATAGATTGAATAAGCACTGATTCGAAGGTTGAAGCATTCATCGGCTGGAGGTCCGATGTCAATAAATCCAAATGATTATATAAACAGTGAAACCTTTGTTGTCATCGGCTAAATCCAACTTGTATGTAACCCTTTGAGCCGATACAACGTCCAGATAATTCATCGGCTGGCACTCCGATAAAACATTAGTATGAACCTATCGGCTTAACAAGATTTATATTATCAACAACAATCTAGTAGGTCGAATCTAACCGATGCAGCACGAGATTGTATATGATAATCTAATACTTGATGAACCGATAGATCTGTCTAATGTGATGGATATAACAAATCTATTTAAAACAACATTGTGATTGTAGAGATATATCGGCTAAGACAGAAGATCAGACTTAACCGAGACAGTCCTAACTAAACCGATGCGTCTCTAAACACAATGCAATTAAGATAGAATTGAGATATCAGGTAAATATATCAACCAAACCAGAGCGATCAAGAGATCGAAGCGATGCAGCCTTGAATAACAATAATGTAGCCGATAGATTCACCAGAGCCCGACGGAACGTAGGGCTTACCCCTTCGTCGGAGATCGAAAGCCGATGCAGCCCCGCGTCAGGTGCTAAATTCTGCCGGTTTGATAAGTAAAAACCTCAGAAAGAGGGTGGCGATGCACCGAAGTTGTATTGATCGAGAGATATTTTACATAGACCCCGGGTGTACATATTTATACCCATGGGTGGATACTAGTCCATATCGGACACGACTCAAATCTTCCTAAAAATAAAAGGAAAAATATAAAGTCCTTATCGGACACTATACACACTTTTCTAAAATTAAAAGGAAACTAACGACTCTTTCTAATTAATAGATAAATTGCCATGCCGCATCCTCCTTGAACTCGGTCTCTTCTTTCTTTAATAGATTAATTTCCTTAACCGAATTTGGTAAGAATCCGACAGTTGGAATCCGACAGTTGGCGATTGATTGCTTCCATCGGCCGATTCTAGAACTCTGAAGCCGATACTGACTAGGCCGACGATGACTTTGAAGCTTACCAAATTTCGTCGTCACCAGTGCCCCGGGAACGTCGCTGGAGCGGAGCGATCCGGCTGCGGAGGGAATCGCCGAATACCATGGCGCTGGTGAAGCCCTGGGTGTGCGGGCTGGCCAGGCGGTCCAGGACAGCGTCGTACGCGTCTCCGAGCTCAACGGTCACCTGCCAGGTCGGCCCTTGCGCCGGTGGCCAGCTTGGGAGCCGGAGGCGTCGCTCGTCGGGGAGGACGGTGTAGAACCAGTCGTTCTTCCAGTCATCACACTTTTTGCGTAGAACATATGGGATGTACCGCTGTACCGCCTGCGCACGCGATCGGAAGTAGCAGCCGCCGACCTCCGTCGCCGGCGACACAGGCTGCATGGTGAACAACCACCGGAACAGTCGTAGAGAGGGGCGCACCCCCACGAACATCTCGCACAGATGTGCGAAGATGGCCAACGTCATTACGGCATTGGGGGTAAGATGCGCCATCTGGATGTCATAATACTCCAAGACATCCATGAAGAAATCCGAGAATGGCGGATTAGCCCCGTCATGACGAAAGAAAGGAAGAAGACTGACCGGAAGGGGTATTGCGGCACCGGGCGCGCCTCGCCCAGCACCAGCGACTCCTAGTCTAGCGTCGTTGGCATAAATTTGCGCGGCAAGCCGGCCAACCTCTCGTTAGTGATACGGGAGGGTGGTAGCACGCTGCCGTCAGCCGGCGAGGAGCCCCGCACCATGTCGCCGGAGAAGAGGTAACGTGAGAAAGAGAGCGAGCTGCAAGAGGGATGCAGGAGAACTGAGAAGAGCTAGGGCGCAAGTAGGCTGAGTTAGGCGAAAGTGGCGAAGGAAGGGAGCAAATCCCCTCCTCAACGCCCTTTATACCCTAGCCGCCACCACACCCGACTCCTTGTTTCTTGCTCCCACTAACTCGCCCCCCCGATTATCGCGCCCATCTTCCCACTAACCTCACTCGCCCGCTTCCGGCGCGCGTGCAAAATCTCGCGGCCGTTGCAGCGACAGAGGGATGGATCGTGCCCGTATTGATTGCGCGTGGTTACCGAAAGAGACACCGTCATCATATCTCTTGACGGATGGATTGATGTGTCCCGATTTGCGTGCCGCCCCAGATAACATGGCCATTGCGAAGTGACGGCCCATTATCGCTGAGAGACAGTTTTCTACCGCACAAAAATCACGACTGTTCGGTTCCTCGCCACAGGGAGCCTGGGCCCGTGTGTCACCAGACCGAGAGGATGGCTTCAAATCTGGTCGCCCTTTAAGTGGGCCCACACAGGCCTTAAGCCGGGGGCTACTGTCGGTGTCATGGGCTCAGGGGTACGTAGATTTAGGGTTTGAGGCGGCCCCCTGCGCCCACGTGGCTCTCGCCCCAGGGGGATCGGGCCCGAGGGTGAGGTGGTGGCCGCCCTCTCTAATTCCCGGCTCCCCTGGCATGCTACTGTAGCAGGGGACGGGTTGCCCCGACCCCCCCTCCCCCATGCTTCCGCCACGTGTGTAGGGTTAGGTGAGCGTTTCCAATGCTCACCTAACCTCATTAATGATGGTACAAACGAGTGCATCTGAGGCGCGCGCCACGCTGCATTTAATGCGGTTAGGCATGCGCGTGACTGGTCTGACGCCGGTCATGCCGGCTGACCGGTCTGTGACCGGTCAGAATGACCGATGTGACGGTGGTGCAGTGTTAGTGCACCGGTAGCACATTGATTAGCGCACCGGACGCCCGTCAGGTCCCATCGGAATCATGAGAGCCGTTTTGCCCCTTATCCAACCGGAGTTGGTGAGTCAACTTCAGACATCTAGCACTCGTCATCCGGAACGGACGGAGCACATAAGTCTCTGCCCATTTAATGAGGAATGACGCGGGCGTCACGCGCGGTCGGATGGCCGACCTGACAGGAGTCACGTCGCAGTCACTATGCATGCGACTTCTGCGCCAAGCAACAAGACTGTTCATAAATGTAAAAGAATATTTTTTCTTTTCTCAAAAAAATAGCCTATTGGCCCATGTGGTATCCCCTTAAAAGTATAAAAGGAGGCCCAGGCCTAGAGAAAGGGGGTTCGATCCCTGAAAAAATCATCTCTAAGCAACCACACACAGGAGTAGGGTGTTACGCCTCGTCGGCGGCGTGAACCTATATAACTCCTCGCGTCAATGACTTCTCTCGGGATTCTTACTCTCTTAATCCTCTCTTAATCCGAAATCACAAAGGGGGGGCCCTCATTGTCCCCAGTTGAGGAGCTCACGCTCCGTCAATGCCCTTCTTGAACAAATCAAGTGTTGCAACAAAATCATTGTGCCAAATGGTACTGTGCTTCTGAATAATAGATTTTAAGCTTGTTAGCAACAGAGACAATTGAAACAGGGTGGGGTGGGGGAATTAGGGTTAGATGCAAACATGTAATAGACACAAAAAAAGTTATAAAAAAGGGGAATGTAGCAGAGAAAGAGAGAGAAATTTACCATTGTCCCTTGGCTGCTAGAGGCAGACAGCCACATCCAATCGTCTAGTGAAGCATAATCTTGAGCAACAGCACCGCCCACTGGAACTCCAGCTCTAGTGCTTCCATCCTCAGCAACACCCCTTGGAACATCCTCAGTTCTGGCTCCCCCAGTATGCTCAACCTCAGAACCACCAGCAATAGCATGCGGTTGAGATAAATATAGGATCTCACTCCTTGGACGGAACTGGAAAAATAAGTGAAACAAGTTGGTGGTAAATGGTGAAACATGTTGTCAGTGAATAGTGAAACATAGAATATATCTATACTGAAACAGAAAGAATGGACATGAATAGTGAAACATAGAATATATCTATACTGAAACAGAAAGAATGGAACAATGTCAACATACCGGACGAGATGCATATGTGGCATAGCTAAGGTTCATCCTACTGTGGTCAACAACAGTGACATACTCAAAGTCCTGATCAGTGACATGGCAAAATCTTGGCGTGCTGTAGTCAATGGTGCGAAGCTGCAGTCCAGTTGTTGGCATTTGCAAATGATCCATATAAGCGATCTACAAAAGCATTTTTATAGGTAGATAATAGATTATATTGACTGTGTTACAATCCATGAAACAATTTATATATGTGAAGTGAAACAATAATGTAATTTGCTGCAACATTGCATGTCAAATATGTGAAAATTTTTGTATCGTGGCATACTGCGGTAGATGAAAACACATGACACTTTAGGAAAAAAAAAGGAAAACTCAGAAAATAAAATTATGACAAGGTGAAACAGAAACTTACAACAAGCAAAGGGAGGCACACTCCAATCTCAAATATAGACTCTCGCTGCTCCCTTAAGAATTCCTAGTATTTCTTAACTTCTCACATCAAACAACTAATCGCACGTGTAAACCAATCATATTGACTCCACATGTTGACATCAACCAAGGAGTGGAGATATTCAAGATTCACATAATTTCCTGTGGCAGGACACAAAATGGTGGCAAGCAAGTACAACATGAAAGTCCTCAAGAATGTCTCTTCATCATGCAACGAAACAATAATTCCTCGCACTTGCCTATACCAAGCCTGTTGTTGACAAAATATGGATGGTACAAGGATCTGAGTTCTTTCAGAACTTCACTGTTGCCTCCATTGAGCTTAACAGGTAGATTACCATCATGTAGCCCAATAATCTGTTAATCTGTTGTACTAACAACTTATCAAACATGATCACCTTGCCATGGTACCTAAACTCACAGATCTCTGGGTTCATCTTCTGCATTATCCATTCCGCAAGTTTACTATGCACCTTAAAATTGCTCAATGACAGAAAAGACCCAAAGCCATTATCTATGATGAATTTCTTTTGATCTGGTTTCAACGATTCCATAGTGCGTTTAAACCTCACACCATCCCCTCTATGTTTGAAGTTGAAACCACTACACCAATCAGTCATCCTTGAAAAACAAAAACAAAAAGAGACTCAAGCAATGTAGCATGTGTTGTGCAACAAAAAAATGTGTGTACTACTATCATAGCATTTCTTGGATTTTCTCCTAAAACAAACTAGGGGCACCATGGAAACAATGTGTATGCATGGATAGGAACATAGTATAACAGCCTGAATTTCCATTGTATCATACACTTTCTGACAATGAGACATTTTCATATTTACATAAATGCTAAAAAATGCATATACTCTGAACAAATTGTAAACAAAACATATGAAACAAATAATGATCACAGTACCAACTCATAGTATAACTCATATTATAGATTCTCAATTTTATCTCATAATAGATTTTCATAGATTATCCTAAAAGTGCTGTACAAAAATTAATCTAAACTATTGGAACACAACTATATCTAGAGACCACATGCAACAAAATCATTCACATGCAGGGAAAAAAAGTAAAAAACAAAAAATCCCCACAAACGGAGGAGGATAGGGAGGGGGTGTGGCGGGGATGAGGGGGTGGGGATGGGGAGGGGGGACTGGTAACCTCAAATGCACTCACCTCATCGCGGAATGGAGAGTAAGCCGCCGCTGCTACACACTTCGGGGAGGGGGAGCTCCTGCATACGCCTACGGGGGGAGAAGCCGCTGGGGACAGCCTCCACCTTCTCTGGCGCCGCCTCCAACGCCGCCGTTGCTAGTCGGAAGCACCACCGCCGCCGCCTATCAGCCCGACTTAACTCCCCGACGCCTCGTCTCTCCCCCTCTCTCACTCTGATTGTGTCGGAGGCAGTTATGTAGAAAAAAAGAAACTCCGTTGTTTCCTTTTCAATGTTGCAACGGGTGAGATGAGAGCATGAATCGCGACCGTGAAATCTGTCTTAGCGAATCCAACGGATTGCACGTGCGTCCGATGTTTGCGGCTCGCATCGGAAGGCTGATTGTAAGCATTAGCGGAAATAAACATACTACTGATAATTTTACAAAACTACTTGCTGAAAATTAATATTCAAACAGAGGTAAAATTAAAGTAAACACATATATAACAACAAAATTGTACATTCCATACCACTGTAATTCCGGGCCTGGAAATGTACAATTTTAGATTACTACAACTAAAATCTCCCAAGAAAATGTGAAAAATCTAGCAATACCCACTGTAATACTCGATCTGAATATACAGATAATATTTTGGAAATAAGATATACAGCAGTTGCAACCCGAGAGAAATGTAATCGGTATAATTGCTTTCCAAAAATAATAATAAATAAGTTGAGCAAAACTCTATGTGCCTCCCGGCTGGCTCCCGCAGAGACGAACAAGCATCAGTAATTAGAAAAACTTTGTAAGAAAAATCAAATCAGAGGGTAGCAACAACCTCCGCTGACCGCTGCCATCATCAGAACTGTAGAGTATGACAAATCGCCAAGCAAACATCTGAGATTCAAACATCACATGCCACAAATCACCATCCAGATCTTTGCTCGTTATCTTGCAGGAACGCCGCCTCAAACTCAAAGTCTGAACCAAGCAGGGCAGAGGCAGGCACGAAGGCGTGGGCGCAGTGGAGGCGACGGCTACGCTATGGCGACGACCAGGGCACGCGCGTCTCGATTTTCATGGTCTCCAACTGCCGGTCACCCTCTTTATTTCTTTCTTGGGATAATTACATTCATACCCTCATTTTATCCCCAACTGCTATTTTACCTTACTTTTTAGGATTTATAATTTTGCTCCAATCTGAATCAACCATCTACCTTCACTTTTAACACCGTTTCACAGTGTTAGTTATAGGATGAATAGACATTTATACCCTTGTCTGTTGTTGTATTTTTACCCCTAATTTTTTCATTAATCAGGGAAAATAAAATTGTTTGGCGCATACACGACACTTTTCCGTTTGACACTTTTGATATCGTTAGGAATCAGTGAGAAAAAGGAAGAAAAGAAAAGGTAAAAATACAAAAATAAAAAGAAAAGTGAGCATTGACTAGCGGCTATCCACCCGGTGACTTTGTCGCCTGCTCTGTCCGTAGCTCGCAGCTAGCCGTGCTGCTCGCCGCTCACAGCTCCTTGCTATCGCAGTTCCTGGATATGATGGTTGACCATTGGATCTGGTTGGGCTTCGCGGGGACGGGCGAGGCTTGCCGGGAACACGGCGACGGCAACACCAACAAAGGCCGGTGTAGATGAAGAAGATGGAGCTGGAGGTTGCGCAAAAGAGAGAAGGGGTTTCATAGGAGCCAGCCTAGGTCGAGCCTAGAGGAGTTCCATCACCGCGCTGGAAGCCCCGTGGGCACCGGCTGCCTTCACCGTGCCTGGCTGTCGCCCGTCGCGCAAGTGTGCGGGAAGCCCCACGACTACCACCCCTGCCAAAGACATGCCTGGCTCGACCCGCTGCAGCGCCGTTGCAGCGCTCGCCGCTACCGTCGCCGCGCGCACGCCTGAGTGCTGCCACCATCACCGCTTTAGGGTTTTGACTAGCTAGGACCCGCGATCAGTGAAGGAAAGGGTGCTTCTCTCCCTATCCATTCACTCAGGGGTAGAACGGTAAAATAATATTTCATAAATCTTTTTTATTTCCATTTGCATTTCTTTAACTCAAAACCGTGGGACCTACCTAATATACGTCAAAAGTGAGGGCAAACAGCTAATTCGTTTTCAAAAAATAGGGGTAAAATTACAAACCTAAAAGCTGAGGGTAAAATAGCTGTTGGGGTTGAAATTGCAGACATGGATGCAATTATCCCTTCTTTCTTTGTTTTTCTCTCGTGAATAAGACTGCTTTTGGCAGCAGCATAAAAAAAACTACCTCAATATTTCACATGCAGGTTTTCAAATTGCTTTTAATTTTTTTTATAAAAAGGTTGCTTTAAGAAATTATATTGATCATTTTTTTTAAGTTTATTCTCAATTAATAATGCGTTAATGACTCAGCTCGTTTTATATATATTCTTATTCTTCTTGTTTTTCCCTCCTCTCAAATATACCCTAAACTAGTAAGACAGTCCAATGGCCCGGATTGATTCACTCACCCTTAATGTCGTCCGGATTCAGATTCCGATTACTCTAAATGTATAGATTATTTTCACAAGATTTGACAAGCTTTACCTATCGACAACAGTCTCCAATCGTCTATTTGTAGACCAGTTTGAAATAAACAAACACAACAAGTGGGGCCCTCATTGTAGAGAATTTTATTAATAGTAATAAAAAAGAATAATTACAACAAGAGTATTCAACTTTTTTTTTAAAGTTTTCACGCCTTCCATCTGCTTATTTTGCACAACACTTATCTGAAACGCAAGGTATTAATTAAATGCCGGAGGTGCCGCAAATTAAGACATACAAAATATGGTTCCTTGTGTACAGTAAATACCATAAAATATATATCCAATTTTGTCACATTTTTTTTTGCAACAACTTATCTGGCACCAAAATGACGAAACCCGTGTTTCACAAATCCATCTCTCTGAATACAATCACTTTTCAGCACAACAAGCGCCTAGCTAGCTTACTCAAATAAATATCTGACTCTCAGCATGGTGCTGAACGGCTCATCAATTCTTGGAACTACTCTCAACGTGTTGCACAATTGTTGGATCGTTATGTTCTTATTACAATATATTCCATAGATCGTCAAATTTGGCTGCTGAAGGGTTAATGCCAATATTGGTGCACTCATGTGTCATGCACAGTACTACTATTCTACACCAGAACACTAGTGTGACTTGCAAAGCTTTCCCCCTTTCCCAACTCACCTTCCTCGTTTTTCGCGTGCACGCTTTTCAAACTACTAAACGGTGTATTTTTTGTAAAAAGTTTCTATACAAAAGTTGCTTAAAAAATCAAATTAATTTATTTTTGAAAAAAATTTAGCTAAACCTTAATTAATCACACGCTAATGGATCGCTCCGTTTTCCACGTTCTGTGCAGGTTGGTAACTACTTGCTGCGAACGCAGCCTAAGTCAACACTACCGTGGCTGCTTTGATTAATTCGATCAGTCAATGGACCAAGTTCGCATTGCCGAACCATATATTTAATGCAACTTATTTTATATTGATTTTTGATCATTATATTGTTATTTTTCAAGTACGTGTTCCGAAATAAAAAAAATGGTATACTTAGATTTTATCTAAAAGTACTTGTGGTAATATTTTGTAAACCTATTTGTCAAAGTTTTCGAAACTTATCCTAAACATTAAATATTGATGACCGGAGGAGCCATCTGTTTTAGACCCTGTTTGGTTCCACCATTTGGATCTAATTTTAGCTCCTTTTAGACCCTTAAGAACCAAACAGGACGGTCTAAAAGTGTCTAAAAGTGTCCATGAGGGTCTAAAACAAGAAGCACCTCCATGAGGGTCTAAAGGGGGCTAAAATGATTTTTTTCCCATGCTTGCCCCCATTCCCCACGCATGCATGCATGGTCTTGGGCTATTTAAATGCATTTATTAGAGGTAACATGGTCTTTCAACAGCACATTAAATGTCTTTAGACTCTGTGTTAGACCCACTAAACAAACAGGTTGAGTCTAAAGTTTTTTTAGCTGGGACTAGAAAAAGACCTAAGTCTAATGGAACCAAACAGGGTCTATATACGGTACTTGCAAGGATGATCCTCGACGGTAGTAGGTTACTATAAAAGGAAGCGTCTCTCGGCATTCGACAAATAGAGAAATAAAACACTAGTTGTAGCTGTCATACAAAGCAAGTAAAAGCACACGATGACAATGGAGGCCGTAGCATCGCCGTCCATGTATGGCGCCTCTCTCCAACCACGCCTCTGCAGGAGCAGCAGTATAACTAGGAGAAGGCCAGCAATCACAAGGCCTAATGTGACCGATCATTTCACCACACACATCACATCCAATGTAAGATCTCCCTCCTCTGATGTCTCTCTCTGTCCAACTGAAACTCAATGGCTTTACTGCTATATATCTAGTAGTTTTCATCTTGCAACAAATGGTGTGATCCTATGTTAATTGTGTTGTCGATACTTGCAGCCACGTTTCAAGGAGTTTCAGCAGCAGCTTACCACCAAACTTGGGGAGGCTTCTTCTGCAGTAAGCATTGCTTCCCAGATACTGCTGGATGCGTTTGTGGACTCCACCTTCACATTCAGTCACCAATCTTTGCGTCCCACCGAGGTATATGCATGTACGAATGGTTACATAATAATTATAATTATGATAAGTATGTAGCAACAATTGCCTTGAACTTTCCGCTTTTTTTTTTATGTAGAGCCAAAGGGGAGAACGCGTACTCCCGATTTCAATTTTCATCACTTTGAATTCCCAGTTTCAAAGCTATCGTTGCTACACCTTGCTACTATCGGGTTGTCTCGAAAAAAAACATGCATCAACTACAAAAATGGATAATTTACACCTCTCGATTATCATAACCGCACAAAATAAGGACAAGACAACCTGATTTTAATTGTAATTTTCAGATTTGAAACCCAAATAGTACGATACCTAATTAGCCAGATATGTAGAAAGTGATTTCATATAAGTCAAAACATGTATATTTTGATGTGAAAATGATGAAAACCTCTACTGAAACTGGGTATATTATTATATTTAGGGGAGTATTTTGGCTGGTTTTAATTGTTGAAGGTCTACTGTTATAAAATATCTGATTTCATAGTTAAGGGGTTTTTTTCATTAAACAAACCCAATAGTTAAGGGGTGTACTTTGCACAATTAGAAACTGGCTCAATTGCATGTGCTAATATATATGATGGATCTATCCATGAGCAGAGCAACTTCGCACCAGTTAATGAAATCGGTGAAAGAACAGAGATATGGAGGATAGAAGGGACAATCCCAGATGATTTTCCTGAGGGCGTTTATATCAGAAATGGTAATTTCTTTGAATCAGTCATTAGCAAGCTAGAGAAAACTATTCTAGTTTAAGCCCTTAACTCATGACTTTTGTGCTACGTCAGTTACGTGCTCAGATGCAGAAGTAAGTATCATTAGTTCACTATAACTTTTCACAATGCTAATATTAGGTTAGCAAGGTTGATAAGCATTGTTCTCTGTACATTTCGCAATGCAAAATATCATAGGAAAAGCAGAAGTTAAATTGAACCTTTGGCTTTTTACTATTAATTTGCTCCAGTCCTGAGTAGATAGAAACTTAACCTTTTCTCATCGCTGAATGCAATGCAGGTTCCAACCCTCTCTTCGGAGCCCTGCACAAGGTGAACTCAATCTTCGGCCAGTCCGAGGACATCTGGGTTGAGGGAGAAGGCATGTTGCATGCTCTCTACTTCACCAAGAGCGGAGAAGGCAACACTTGGTCAGTCTCATACAACAACCGCTACGTGCAATCTGACACTTTCAGGATTGAAAGAGATCGTCGGAAACCATGCTTCCTCTCGATGACCAAGGGCGACCCTCCTGCCATGATCGCAGCCAGCATATTGAACATGGTTTGTAAATATTTTGGTCCCTTTGTTTTTTTGTCGGCAAGAACTTTTTATTACTCTGTCTCTATCAAAATATAACTCCTACTTTGAGTAGCTAGAATGATTACAGGGTTTAAAATAAAGAGAAATACTTCATCCATTCTAAAATATACTCCTCTAGTTGAAAATATTAGGCGTAATAGCCTTTTACACGGTCTCCAACCATATTCTTATCCTTTAACTATTAATTTCGTTTACAATATATTGTTAACAACAACAAAATTAGGATCGTATGGAAATACTTCCAAATACAAATCTAATGGTACTATATGCATGACACAAAACAGATATATTGTTAGCTCAATTATTAGTCAAAATTTTAAATGTTGACTTCATGGAAAACAAGGATATATGCTATACTTTAGAATGGAGGGAGTAAAACATATTAGTTTACTACACGGTATCCAATATTATAGGTTTACCATTCACTTCTTTCATAATGTATTATGAACAAGGATGGATGGAGTCAACATCAGAAGAAAAATATTTTCAAATGTTGATTTCTGTTTTGAAAATAGGGATGCCTTGGGAGTATGAGTCAAAACTTCTGATACTTCTTATAGATAGCTGAAGCGATGGTTAGTGAGATGCTTCTGATAAATGCAGGAGAGAGGCCATGTAATAATCATGGCCAAACATTGAACAAATTCAACAAATTCATGTGCAAGCCTTTAATTTTGCAGGAAGATTTACAGGCCTTATAAAAACAAACAGAGAGTATTTTCTATGTTGACAAATATTTGCAACTTCACGATTTCAATTTTGTCCTATTTGATTTTCCCCTTGATCCCCTACCACACATCTCTAGTGAACCATAGTACAAATAAAAAAGCTATACTCCCTCTGGTCCTAAATATTTGATGATAGCACTTTCTTCTTTCTAGTGTCATATGCTTAGGCACCGTAGTTACGTACTGTTCAAGTGACACTGATCATTGCATATCTTGCTGTAGCTGAGGTTTGGCAAGGTGTTTAGGAACATGAGTAATACCAGTGTGTTTGAGCACGCCGAGAGGGTTTTCTCGGTGGCAGAGAATGACATACCCTATGAGATTGACTTGGACAATCTTGGCACGCTGTGTAGCTGGGTCGTCGATGGTCAGTGGAACATGCCGTTCACAGCACACCCCAAGGTTGGTCCCTCCACGTACATATGCCTCTCTGCCTCTTGAACGTGTGAATCTGAATACATCAAGATTGTGCATCAGTTTGTTTTGCTCCTGGTTAATTGTTCCATATTCATCAGCACTTTCTACAGAAGACTTGCCTTCCACTATTTCTTTTCAGTTTTGTTTGCATTGCTTTTGGCTATTTTAAGTCTCAACATTAGTTCGTGTTCCCATATTAATGAAATTTACAAGCACATTACTATCTTAAGAGCAGGAGAGAAAGATATTTGAAGAAAAGGTAGAGAAATAATTTAAGCTTTACCAACTAGTGGAAAAAGGTCAATAGTGCAGCAATTGTTTTTTCTTGAAAAGTGCCATTTACGGATTTACCTACCTTGACAAACAGGGCAAACAACAAATTGGTTTACAGTTTTGTCACTAAGTAGTGTCAGAACCCTACTTTAACACCTTTTACCATTTTATTAATGCTAAATTTAGCAGTTCTTGGCAGTATTTATTATGTTAGGCCAACATCTAGCATAAAATGTATGCTTGTGGTAAAAATATGAAATCATCAACTGCTTACTAACACAAAACATAATCTCCCAAAAGGAGGGGAGAAAAACATACAAGTAACCATGGGAAACCTCGGGATGCTTATAATTATTTGATTTGTACATTCTATTTCTTATCGCATCCAATTTTCCTGTGGGAGCAGGTAGCCCCAGAGTCTGGAGAGTTAGTCATATATGGGTTTAACACTGTGAAGCCCTTCTTAACTATTGGAGTTGTCTCAGGTTTGGTACCTCTGTAATCTCAATTCTTTTTTTTGCATATCCTTTTACCAAAAAAGGTACTAAGTACATTTGATCACGCCAAACACATTCTGCAGAGGATGGAAAGAAACTTGAACGAAAAGTTGATCTCAAGCTAGAAAGATGTACATATTGCCATGAAATTGGGGTCACTAAAATGTAAGTTCAATACAACTACCAACTGTTTTTCAAATAAAAACATGCTTTCTTGTTTTAGCTATATCAAAATTTTGGCACTGGTTCTATATTACAATAGTTCACCAAACATATAAAAAAACATAGTGACCATCGTATACCATGACAGATTAAACTACACCAAAAGTTGCTAGCCCATATTTAATTATAGTTCAGTAATAGTTGCTCATAGTCACTACTACGAAAACAGTCTTTTGTGGCGGTTATTTTGGGTCTTCGCTGACGGTATTTAGCACCGCCACAAAGCAAAGACCAGTGAAGATCAAGATCTTCGCTAGCGGGTTACAGACCGCCAGAAAAGAAATATCTTCGCTGGCGGTCGCATTATGTCGGCCGCCAGCAAAGCCATATCTTTGCTGGCAGCTGACTTAAGGTAGCCGCCATCGAAGATATTCTTCTCTGGTGGCTTAGTCTCTTTTAGGACACGTGGCCCGCTAGGAAAAAAGCGACGTGGCCCGCTAGGAAAAATAGTACACCATCCTATTTTGACACGTGGCCCGCTTGCGAAGATGCAATATTTAAAAAAAATGAAACAATATATATTATTTTTTCATACCTTTGTTCATGTATTTTAGAGTCACACATGGATAATATAACTAATCGAGTTATCGATAAAGTATGTTCTGTTTCGTGCAGCCGCTATTGATAATTAATATACATACACGCGGAAATAATATATGAAAATTAATATATACATATATACATATACAATTTCGAAGCACCTATATAGACAGAATTCGACCGACACCACATATACAAGTAGTTCAATGTCTTACGACCCGACCGATATACATACGTGTGAAACCTATCTATATTACAGTCCTGCTCCAGTTAGATAGACATTCGTTCTCCGGCAGGGCCAAAACTCCATCGTGATCGAAAAACCTCCCAACCTGATGTGCGCACTCACGGTGGATGAAGTAGCACATGTCCCGTTATATGTTCTCAATAGTTTTATCATCGAGCTCCCTTTCAGACTTGGGAATTTTTGGAAGCTGCATCGAGATCATGACAAATTAAGGAAATTGTTTACAGTAATGCAAGTTAGCGATTAACTCAACAAGAGAATTGAAATGTTATGGAGGCGATTAACTTAAGAAATTTTTGGAAGCTGCATCGAGATCATGATAAATTACTTTCTCCGTTTCAGAATAATAGAAATATTTTGTTTGTTATGGAAGGCTTTGATCAATAATTATTCTATTACGATATAATTTTAAAGAAACAACAATAATTATTAGATTGGTATTCAAAAGTTATTACTTATTGATTATCATGTTTTTTATCATATAAATTATATCGTAATAGAGTAATTGTCAGTGAAAGCCTTATATTTTAAAACTAGGAAGTACCAAGGCAGTTGCCAGTATGTGAAACTTTCAAGTCAGTTGCTAGTGACTAGTAACTTGGTAATAATTGTAGTCGCACAAATGAAACATGGCAGGTTGATATATGTTGGGAAACCAACTGAAATTAGTTGAAAACTATCTTATTTGTGTTATCCAATGAGTACGGGCGGACATTTTTGTCCTAACGAGCAACCCGATATGAGCCATCGGATGTTGTTTACATATATGTTCTTCCAGGAAATCTAGCTTAACTAGTGCACGGTACTAGTCCAGTAAGTAAAAAATTTATTCCTATCACATAAGCTTCAAATAAATTTTTCTACGATTCAATTATACTATTAAATTTATTCAATTAGATCTTTATAAAAGATATCACATAATTATATTTTGATGAAAAATTATAAATTACTTTTATAATATTCTAAACAGAAATACTACAAAACGGAATATTGTTCCAACGGAATAGCTGATGTCAGAATAATACTTGCAGAGTATCATATCTATGATATCATGCTGACATCGACATGGTATATAGGTATCATATCTAGTACCTACCGAATATCATGTCTGGTACTTATGGGTATCGTGTTAATACCATGCTATTACATTGGAGCGGTATACCGTTATGTAGTCTCCCTTTATACTAAATTACTTTTAGAATCATTACTTCTTAGACATATAAAAGTAAATTCAATAAAGTCTAAAAATTATTTACATATATTATATAAGTAAATTAAAATAAAAAGAAAGTGGGTTATCACAACATTAAAGTAAATCTACTGTGGGTGTAAAAGTACGTGTGTATCTAGAAATTAGATAAAAGTATGTGTGTATCCAGAAATTAGATTTAATCAATACAAATTATAGAACTAACCAATAAAGTAATCTATTCACAACAATATGATTGTCTAAAAGGAAATTTAATCAGATCTAAAAGTAATTTACATATGATAAAAAAGTAATTTACATATGATAAAAGTAATTTGCACATGATAAAAGTAATTTACAACATATATATTTTATTTTTTCATAATATAATTTATAAATATTTAATTGTAACGAACGAGATGATGTGTAATGTTTTCCTTATTACATGAATGTATACCCTCATAGGAAAGAGATAAATGTTAACTTTAGCATTATTCGGGATGATAGTTGGTTAACACTAATTAGGCTGTGTTCGGGAGATGAGGGGTACTTACCTCCTGCACACGTAAAACGGAGCGACGGATTTCCTTATGATCAATTAAGTATTTATTATTTTTTTGAAAAATAGATTAATATGATTTTTTAAAGCAACTTTTGTATAGAAACTTTTGGTAAAAAACGTACCGTTTAGCAGTTTGAAAAACGTGCGCGTGAAACACGAGGGAGATGAGTTGGGAAAGGTAGGGGAAGAACACAACCTTAGTGTACATGTGCTGTGTAGTCCTATCCTTAAGAGTGCATGACCTCCATTTTGAGAGCACGATTTTAGCAATAACTTCCAAATCACCCATCTGAAATTAATGAAAGCAACGCCATTAGAAAAATGTGAATGATACCTACACTATTTTGTTTCAGAATACCAATAAAAAGGTTAAATTTGAATTGTATTTTAAATTGATAAATGTTGCCTAATTTCAAACGAAAACGTCATCTTGAACGCACATCCCAAAAGTCTCTACATCTACTCCTCGTCTCTTCATTTTCTTCTTTCCCTGTGCTTCTCTGCTCGGTGTTCTCGTTGATAGTAACAAACGGCAGAAGTGAAAATAAGTAGCAACACAAGTACTTCCTCCGTCCCATAAAAATCTAACCTCGTACTTAATGTTGACATATTCCTACTAGTACGAGATTATATTTTTACAAGAGGGAGTAGGCAGCAGCAGCGGCACTAGAAGGACAACAGTCAACAGGTTGATGGGGAGGTGGTGATGTTGGTTTGACGGACAACGACACTGCCAGAGAAGCTGCACAGACAATAAGAGCACAGGCAACGAGTGCAATGGCTTGTGCGAGCCGCACACAAGAGATCGACGACACGACACCTGATCCTATTAGTTCGATCTACCTCTCTCCTTATCTCTTCTCTGTTTTTTTTTTAAATGAAAGGACAAGGATTAGGAGAATTGATCAAAATCCACTAACCAAAAACAATTCAATCATAATGACCTCATCCGAAATCCATTTATGGTAAATATATAATCTATTTAGTAACTCGATGAGTTCTACGCATTCATGTTGTCTGATTGTCCATCTGAGCAATGCTTTACCAGTTGCATTTTCATTCCCCTTTTTTATTATTTTTTTCTGTGATTGCTTAATTGAAGCGTGAGTGTATTACAAGTAAACATCAACCATGCAATCTTAATACACAAATTTAACCTTGTTATCAAATTTGACTAACATAGTTTCAACTTATATACAGTACAATACAATAAAATGTAGAAATAATTTGGAAATTCAAAAAGGATAACTACATTTCAAACATGAGTTTGATTAATTTGTTCTTCCATATGTAGGTACAATATTATCATGGATATGCCTCTTACAGTGGACCTTACTAGAATTCTAAGAGGAGCTCCGTGAGTACCTATGTTAGAGATATTTTAGTTGAGACGACAATCTTCCATGTTTCTAATGTATTAATTATATAACATTATACAGGTTAATCGATTTTGAAACAGAAAGTTACGCGAGAATTGGGGTCATGCCCCGTTATGGAGATGCAGATTCAGTAATATGGTTTGATGTAGAACCATTTTGCATATTGCATCTTGTCAATTGCTTTGAGGAAAATCGTGAGGTAATGTATCAAGTGGTTGTTGTGTATTGTTTTTTCTATCAACATGAAGCTGTGTTGCACAATTGAATTGCTACGTAAAAATTATGCTCCAAGAGACTGGCCGTTATTTGAATTGGATGACTAGATAATAGAGACCAGATTGCGAATTCAATCAGTATATACATAAAAAAAACAAGAGCCATTTTGTCACACTCAGCGAGGAAACTATCTAATTAATGAAGTTTCTCAATGATTTGGTCAAGATCAAATCCATGTACAGTAAATGTTCAAACACTTTCAAAATATAATTTTGCTTTGTATTTTTTATTATTATTAGGTTGTCATAAGGGGATTTCGAGTGCCGGGTTCCATAATTACTGGCATAACACTTGAGCACACGGCTGATGAAGAGCCAGGTAACCAAGGACCCAATGAGGAATCTTTTCCTCGCTTGTACGAGTGGAGATTGGACTTGAAAAGCAGGGCTGTCACAGGTAAATACTTAACTGGGACAAATGTTGCTATGGAATTCCCAGTGATCAACAACAAATATGCTGGCTTACATCACAAGTATGCATATGCACAAGTGATTGATGTCCAAGGGACACTGGAAGGTGGCTGTGGAACAGGTATTTTCTCAGTAAAAATTGCATTTTCCTTAAATGTATTCGGCACTAAGTTGAACAGTTTATTTGCATATTAGGATAAAAAATTTAAACAAGGAAAATAAAATGAAAATGTACAATAACATTTGTGCCGCATAACCTAAATATTGCATATCATGTTAGATCTGCCTTATCTAATGGTATATTTAAAAAACAAATGACCAAGAAGGATATATTCAATTATTCATCATGTGCTAACTTTACTTTCATTTCATATAGTGCGACCAAAATTTGGAGGTTTTGCAAAACTACATCTTCGAGATAACAATAAGGTAGTTCTTGCAGTACATATATATAAGAAAACAATGTATTTGTCTTGCTGATTTCTTTGAAATATCTTATATATACCATCATGGCTTGCAACTCCTGAGATAGTCTGGTGGAGATCTAATAAATGTGGAGTACCATCATCTTGGTAAAAATCAGTTTTGCTCCGGAGCAACTTTTGTTCCAAAGGTCAATGGGGCAAATGAAGACGATGGATGGATAATTTCTTTTGTACATGACGAGGAAATGAACACTTCGCAGGCAAGCTCTATTTCTCTATAATCATCTTTCTTGTATTATATATGCTACCGTACCGTGACTGTTCTGTCTAGAAAATTAGATAAAAAAATCAAAATTACTTTCGATATTTGAACTAGCATGTTAATTACAACATTATTTATATTCTTCAGGATATTGCATTACAATGCATGTTATTCCCGTATATAATCCGTGTACTCTCTACACACGGGTACAAAACCCCTAATAAATTTCGATTGGCAACCTCTCATGGGTGCCAGATTTAACAACCGGTACTAACTCATAAACCGAAAAGCTTCATAGAGAAAATTAAAATAATAACTCATAGCCCATCAACAGGTATTAGCTAGATTAGTCATCAACCCGTACGTTGCATGGCTATTATTATTGATAAATTAAAATTGTAAGAATATTTTAAACACATTGGTTATTTATGAAATTATATATATAATCTTAATTTTTTAATTTACTTTTCTGAAAGCAAATAAATAAACAGTAAACCAACAGTTGGAGATGGGTACTGTTTTTAATTAATTAATTAATTAATTGAAAATTATTAAATTTTATAAAATCTAAAACTAAATAATCCTTGTTAATTCCAATTTCATGTTTTATATAATTTGAATTCTAGATACATATCTATGGTTATTCGATAGTTACCGGTTGCATATAGATATTTAATAAAACAGTTTTACAGCCTGTAGCTATATCTTTATTTGTCAAGAGCATGAATTTTTACAATTATATATAGTTTGTTACAATTATGATCAATTGTAGATAATAATACTAAATTATTAAGTTATAGGGACTGTTGTTCTAAATAATATAATTCGAACACACGTAAAATATGAATCAATAACTACTGAAATTCAAATTCAGACCAAAGCTAGTTAATATAAACTATCACCCAACAACCATACGGGACCCATGAACTAGGAGAGAAAGTTTCTTAGCCCCTACATGGCATTGACGCATAGACATTGAATAAACTATCATATAACCTAATCAAAACTTAAAAAGAAAAAAACACTCAATGTTCTATAATGATATTCACTAATCACTATAGCTAACTTGACGTCCACGTTCCGATTTAATTTTGATTTGCACAGATCAATCTATCTTTGTGATGTTAGCGTATTGTGCATAATAGTATTTTATAAGTAAACATAGCACGGATTACCTGAAAAAAAGACTAACCTCCATATATAATATTGGGTTGGATCAAGCCTTCGTCAAGTCAATCATTTGTACTCCCTCCGTTTCCATATCAATATAGGAAGGTGGGATCGGATGAGATATTTCATACTACAATGAATAAATCTCCTATCCAGATTCGTTATACTACAAAATATCTCATCCTATCATAAATTATTATATTGTGAAAGAGTACACATTAAAAGCAGGGCAATATAATATGAATGAGTGACTGATGGATATACGGATGAAATAAATAGTCAATACATGCGCATACATCATTTACGTGCCAAGGTTTGGATCTAATTGATGGCATGAACGATGACGATCGAGTCTCTGCGACGGCTGGCGTGCGGTTGCACGGACGTGAAGTGCCCGGATGAATATTTGATTATGCGTCTTGCCATGAAGACCGCTGCTTCATTGTCTTTGGCACCCGATTGATATGCCCAACTGTCGCATGTGTGGCAGATCAATTTTCAGTTATAAATTCCTGCATCGTGAAATAGATCGAATCATGTTCTTAGCGCCATAACTGTCGAGATCATCTTTTCTCTCGCGCAATCTCTCTCTCTCGTCAATAGATTGATTTAAATAAAGGTGGCCTACTAAGTTACAGACGGACTGATTTTAACAGTGAGACCATTCATACCTGAAATAAGCAAATGAAGACTTGTTGGTTATTTTTTTCCAGTTGCTAAGATAACATTTCTACAGAGGTGAACGATATATATATTTATATATATTATTAATGATTCAACCGTGATTCTTTAACGTTGCAGGTACATGTCATTGATGCTCAGAGATTTGGAAGTGAACCAATTGCTAAGATAACATTGCTACAGAGAGTACCCTATGGTTTTCATGGCACATTCATACCAAGAAATACATACAAGAAGACATGACTCCTGTATAAGCGTATAAATTACTGCCAAACTTTTGGCGTAAATCCATACCTACAGGCACATCTTCTGACAATTAGATATGGCTTATGATACTACAAATACTGTGATTAATCTTGTATCCTTTGTTACTACATCTGTAAGTATTGTTGTTGCTTTGTATGCATAAATTAGGATTACATCTGTAAGTTCCACCTGCGGTTTCGTGATGCGGGTCCCACCTGACTTACTGCAATTGTGGATTTCCTTATGGACCACAGCATGTGCAGCAAACGGGTCTCTGCGAAAATAGTTGTTTTTACTTGTTATTTGAAAAATACATTCACAAACTGAGATTTAATCTAACATTGATTGTTCCTTCAGAAATACTTATAACATAGTAATTTTGAAATTAAAAACTGTACAATGGCATGCAAACCATGTGTAACATCCTGAAAACTTGAACATTTTTAAAAATGTAAATACTTATAACATAGTAGTTTTGAAATTAAAAACTGTACAATGGCATGCAAACCATGTGTAACATCCTGAAAATTTGAACATTTTTAAAAATGTATCATGCTGATAGTTAACCTATTATTTTTGTAATTTCTTAAAATATAAAGTAAGTATTTAATTTTGGAAGTTAATTTCAGAAAATTCTATTTTTTGTCTTGATTCAAATCTTAAACCTCTTTATTTTATGTTTCTTAAGTTAAATTCCTTGATTTTTTTTAACTTTTCTTATTTCCATCCTTTTATGAGAAAGCCTCAAATTAGTATCATCTAAATTTTATAATTTCAACCTTTTGTATTAATTTGGAGTTTCATGGATGAGTTTTATCTTTAAATACTTCCTTCTTAAATAAGGTCGAAGATTAAGCCACTACACCTCCACTTCTAAGTTTCAAACCATAAATCTAGCCTAGTCCCAACTTTTCCAAGCATAAACTTCTCCTTGAAATTCTTGTCAACAAATATACTCTATATTCTCCTATACACCAAATTTATTTAAATCCAAAATTCACATCCATTTCATCAAGAACTCTTTTGAACCTAATCCTTTCCTTAGCACAAAAAAATCCACTCATAAATATTGTGGTAGTGATGATTGCTCTTGTGCTAAGAACCATTCTTGCATTTTAATCTCTCCAATCTCCTTTCCAAATCCAAATCTCATTTTTAATTTCAAACTTATTCCCTCAAAACTCCTACAATATCATAGCCTACTTATACACTCACAGTTTACAACAAAGCCCCTCCTTTTATTCAACTAAGCCTAGAAAATTCTGAAAACTCATTGTTCACGGTCACCAGGTGTTCGACATAATGGGCAGCCCATCTTAGACGGCCCAGAACCTCAGCCTAGTCCAATTTCTTGGAATAAGTTCACCTAATTCATCGCAGAGTCCAAAATTCATCCTTGGACCATAAAACCGGACACAACGCATCCCTCAATTTACAAAACATATGCAAACAAGGTCCCTCAGTAGTATTGTGCATGGTTTTGACTAACATGGCACCTACATGGCTCTTTTGACTGTCTTTGTTCCGAATGGCATTGATATAGCGTTTACATAGCAGTTTCAGCCAAAAAAATAAAAGAAGCAAAATTGAAAACTAAAAAAATAAAAAAAAATATGCAGGGCCCATATGTCAGTCAAACGAGAAAAAAAAATAGTAGGACCCAGTCGACGCGGTCGAGGAAGGCGGATTGGTGGCAGAGAAGGAGCAAGGCGGTGGGGTAGGAGTGTCTGCGGAGGCCTCCGCCTCCAAGAAGCCGCGGGTCTCCTCGGGCGCATCATATGAATGTGCAAGAGTTGGCAAGCTCAAAGCGCTTGTAGCGGGACCTTCGGTCCATCCGCACCTTCAGCGCAGAGGGCGAGGATGATTGCACAACATCCTTCCGGTGGCTCTTGTGGTGGTGGTGCCAGTGGCGGTCGCTCTCTAGGGAAGAGGGTGAGTCGGAGGAGAAGCTCGAGGATTCGATGTAGGAGGACGAGGAGGAGGTGGCTGCTGAGGCCAACGATGCCATGGAGCTCGTTGCGGCGGTGGCTGAGGCGGTGAATCGAGGAGTAGCATTTCGTGCAATGCGGACTGCGGTGCGAGGGTTAGTGAGTTCATGGGCCTTGAGCCACGAGTCTCCTGCAAGAAACCACCACCATTACAGCCTCCCATCGCACACTTCGATCTACCCCTGTGCCTCTCTCTCCCTCTCCCCCTCCAAGGAAGATGACTCCACCTTCACCTTCTCCTCCATCTCCGGTAGGATCCCCAGCGCCTCCATCTCGGGGTGCCAACCTAGAATCTCGCTGACGGATGAGTCATTGTGCCGCTTCTCGTGGCTACCGCACCGAGGAGAAGAGAACAAGGAAAAGAAGCAAGAAGGAGAAAAGAGGAAGAGAAAGAGAAGGAAAGAAAATAATAATAATAAAGGTGGGACCCATTGTATTCTTTATCTTTAACTAGACACTATACGCCATTGACATGTGGGTCCCACCGCATTTTTGGACTTTACGTTCCATGTTAACGCCATGTAGGTGCCACGTTGTTGATTTAAAAACACGACGACCTGGGAGGTTTGCTTTACTATAGTGCTGGTCCAAATCTTGCTTTCAAGTTCAATGCGTGCTAGTTAGTTTGATCCTATAAACAACAAGAATACACAAGAGAATAAGTTAGCATATGATAGCCGATGGGCTAAAGGGCCGATGACGTATCGCTTATGACCTAGCCGATGCAACTAAGCTGAATCGACTGTGAGGTGCACATGGAATAGATGTAAAGAAACCCTAAACATGTTTTATCGGTTGTAGAAATTAGTAGTATATAATCTAAGATTCTATATTCTTTTGAGTACAAACAACTAGGATAGATCGAATCAAATCAAGAGAGTATAATTTGCTTATATCCAGGATCATATGAACTAGAGATTTTAAGTGCTTATGTCATAGCTGATAATGTAGTTTAAGTGTGAAAGATAATGTATCGGTTATAACTCCGATACAACTTTATACTAGAATATCAACCTGAAGTAAATATATTAAAAATATATCAATCTCAGATAGATTAGATCTAATCAAGATCGATTACAAGCTTAATATATTTAAATAGGTAACATAATAATATAAGGGGCATATACAACTTGTCAAGAAAGATTAAACATAACAAAATAGTTATATCAGATAAGATCGGCTGAAATCCCAATACTACCCTTATTGACAATCATAAAGTAAGTTAGTTCTTACAATTCTAAGCACGATTTAGTATGTCAAACTCAATTGATATAACACTAAGTATGAAAAGAAGTATAAGATCTAAACAATTAAGACGTTGATTTTCAGGGTGGTAGATACTTTAGCCAATCTAAATCATTGAACAATGTTTAGCAATTATCGATGAAAACCCTTAAAAAGGCTTAGTCGATATAAGTAAACAAAGTCACCGACATATATTAACTAAAGTATGTGATAACAAAAAAGTCTTACCTCTTGCTGAAGATTAAAGTCAATGCAGCCCAACTCGAAATAAGAACTCGTCGAGAAAAACAAAAATTAAAAGGTTTGGCGATGCGCCGAGAGTATATTGAACTGTTGTTGTTTTTCTTACACGACCCTGGGCATCTATTTATACCCAAAATATACAAACCTGTTCATATCAGACACGACTCAAACTTGCCTAAATTACAAAACAGACAAATAAGTCCCTAGGCAGACTCTTACGACGAATTCCTTAAAGAAACTAATTAGATATAATTGCCTATACCGTACTCTATCCTTGTTTGGTAATATCTATGAAGTTTTAATACAAACTCAACAATATCTGTATCGGCTAACCGTATCTTACTCTATATCGGCCGATGCGGACTCTAGCCGATGCGCACTCTATTTTTTGAAACAACTTATTTTCTCCAACTCCGCTTCGGTTTTATCCTCAACTCCAAATCACCTTTTACCAAAATTTGCTATTAATAGACATCAGCCAAAACCGTGTTAGAACCTTATTTATCCTAGTTTTGTCAGTTGACAGTTTAAGGATGAATTTAAGGTTCAACGATAAATTAAGGGATCTAAACTGAACTTATTCCCAATTGCTTCCACTTTAGCGCAACTACACCTCAAACCCAGTCCATCCCAGTCCAAACCACCTTGGTGCGCTGCCGTCGTTCGGCCGAGGCAGAGATGGCCACGATGTCGCCGCCGCCACCCACGCGACATTATGCGCGACCTCGAACTCCCGGGCACGACCTCGCCACAACATTGGCCCTGCTGTGTGATTGGTTCCTCGACGTCTGCCCAAGGAGCCGCACCGTCCTGCCGCCCCGCGTGTCGCGCAACCGCGCGTCCGCGCTCATCGCTTTGTCGGCATCGCGCCAATGCAACCACGACACAACAGTTGTGCTACATGCGCGTCACGCTGTGACTCTATATGCGTCATCCCAGCGATATCCTAGGCCTGCGCCCACGGCTTCGCCGCCCCGCCGCGCATCGTGCATGCGCACTGCCACGCTCGCCGCCGCTGCTTCGCATGGTGAAAATGACGATGGAAAATTCCAATCCACGTAGCGCCGTTTTCCAATAAACGGTACCGTTTTCGACCGTTACCCTTTTTTCTATATATAAATTTTGGTTTTCTTAATTTTTTCTGTATTATATTAATATCGATACTGAGTATTTTAAATGATAAATATGATCAATTAAAAATTGATCAAGCATCGTTTTCTAAGAGATGTTACCGATTCCAACAGTTTTAACTGATTTCACTCCACCCATGCCCACAAGCACTATTCATCCACTTTGGTGTCGCAATACTATTGGGCAAGCAAAGCCAGTGCACGTCCACGGCCTCGCTCCCAAACCACCATAATGTTAAACGCGTAATTCCTCAACATTGCAGGCACATCTCTATGAGTGAATGGCGAATCTCAAAACGTTCCCTTATTGAACACTATAACGGTCACCCTTATCTAAATCGGGCGGTAATCCTTATTTGTGTCAGGTATGATGCCTGTCACGGTGCAAAGGTCGCTGATGTGAGTAGTCATCTCTATCGGGCAAACGGCCGTCACGAATGCATTTATCTTTGTCGGGCCTAAACTAAACTAAAACCCGTCACCGATAGGTTTGACACAGAAGACCAATCAAACAAGAGCCCGTCACTGATGATCTAATCTCAATCGTACCCCAATTAACGCTCATCACAGATGACTAACAATCTCAATCGGTTCCTAACTAAAACCCGTCACGGGTGACAAACACTCTAAATCGGGCCCCAACTAAACCCCGTCACGGATGACAAGCAATCTCAATCGAGCCACAATTAAAACCCATCACGGATGACGAACAACTCAATTGGGCTGTAACTTAAGCCCGTCACGGATGCTGTCATCTCCATCAGACTTAAGTTAAAGCCTGTCACCGATGAGTGTTTCCCCCAAACAAATAAATTCTTTTTTTGCTAGCCTCAGACCTTTGCTAGCTATGCCCGCTGCAAAATAACAGAAATAAATATATATATTCCCTTTCCCAGCATATACAGTCATTCACAGGAAACCCCATTCAGAAATCACATATGCCATTCACATATTTCACACATCCATTCACATACGCATGCATTATTCACATATTTTACAATAACATCTTCAAAAGTGCTAAGCATCAAAACTTGCAAAACCGAGTTGTAAATTGGAACAAATTTATATTTAGCATTGCAAGTATATATATAAACAGTTTGACCAGATTGTACATAAGTATTACATAACCACGTGTCTTTAATATTAAGTTTAAAATGCTCAACAATGTTCATCATTTAACTTGAAGCCCGTAGTCTAAACATTCCTTTGGGGTGAAGTATGTCATGGATGATGAAGCTGGTTATCTTCTCTCGAATCTCCTGGAAGCTCAGGCGGAGACGTGGATATTTTTTCCTACATGTACATACTTCGAAATTAGTGGATCGATCTATATATACTTCGAAGTAGTTAGGATATATCACAATTGATATCACAAACCTCAAATTCGGCTTAAGTCTTCACCGTTTCTTTGTACAGAATCCGCATGTTGTGGTACACGTGGAATCTGCACTGGTCACCAACTTTTTGTCAGACCGAGAAGTCTTTTTTGTGGATGAAGTGGTTTTGTCCTTTCTTCTGCAGGCCTCCTTTCTCCATATATGGGCCTAACACTTCATCTATCGCTTCTTGAATTGGGGTCCAATCATAGTCCTTAATGATTTTGGAGTTCATGTAGTGGCATGTACTCCACTTAGGCGTTATGACCAGAAGGATCCAATGGGCACTGCGGCATTAATATAGTGAAAGTTAAATACTAAAGCTATACGTTACGAGCAATTGCATATATTTAGGGTACAAATTTACTATTGATTATAGGCGCACATAATGTGCTCCTTATCTTGGTGGGCCCATAGGGTGTCATGGATATAGTTTATCATTCCCTGATGGTCGCGTTGGAGATTTGTGATGGTGACCACTTGTGGATCTAGCAAGGCAACTTGAGGTGCATTCTTCAGACAACACTTCCAACTATACCTACACACAAGACAAATGCTCTTATAAGTGGGTTATATGGATTGTTATTACCAAATTTCATACGCAACAATACTTACAAGGAGTAGAACTTAAGGAGACTTATGTCCACTGCTCGGAGCCTATAGAGGTCGAATAGATCCTTGAAGTTGATCATAATATAATTTTCTGGCCCAAGAAATGGCTATCGATTCTGATGGCCTATTATATCGCTCTCCCTATTCATCTTCCTCGCATTGGTTCTCTCCATGTAATATCGGCGAAGCTCCTTGCAAGCGTTGCCCATCATGCCTAGCGCGACGTCTCTAACCAATGGCATGCCTAGCTGGAAGGACACCGGAGCAACGATCTTCTTAGGTACTTCCTGCCCCTTGCCCATATTTAGCTTTGGAGCTAGAAACGAGGCCTGCACCTTTCCTTTTTCTCTTCTTCTCCCCCTTGCAGTAGTTTTTTCGCTAGTTATTTACTGAGGGGAGGAATGCACCTTCCTTCTCCTTTTCATGGGTGGGGATTTAGGGATCGCCATGCTGTCGGCCTCCATATGATTGCCCAAAAATCCGTCTCATAGTGTAACTCGAAATCGTCAACTTGTTCATCATGAGCGGGAGCTGGAGAGGCTGAAGGAGCAAGAGCAGGTCTTAGCGGCGGTCGAGTGTTCGGTGCAGTCGTTGACCTCGAAATCACCTTTATCTCAATAAGGTCCTTGGGCCATTGGATAAAGGTACCACATGCAGTTCCTAGGGTTTGGATCTCGTTGTTCGGTAGATGCTGCAGTGGCAAATGGGCCCATTCGTTCCTCACAGTGTCAACTTGCGCTTTCGCCTCACCGGCCTTCACTTGCACCCCATGCACTCTTGTATCTGGGGTCGGCTTAAACACAAGTCCCTCGGCTGCCGGAACCGTGAAGGTCGGCGTCACCCTAACTGTTAGGATCCGGTTAGTTGGTTCCTGCGATAGACTCATCCATATTTTTAGAATATTATATAATATATGGATTTGTTAAGACTATTATGCATTGTGGCCGAGAGTTTTACCGTTATATGGTCGATAGTGGCAAGGACCGATGGTGAAATATCCGCCACCTTAGTTGATGCGCAATTGCTATGCCTTTGCGTGGAACTTGCGTATTCTCGGTGTGGAGCAGTGGCGGCCTCGTCATTCTCTTGCTCAGCTCGGATCTGTTGCCTGATCCGTGCCTCCACCTGCACCAGCTTCTCATCGAATTTAAAGGTCAGCTCGGCTCTGACCTGCTCCTGGATCCTCTCAGAAAGGCGTGCATCTTTCTCCACCTTCATGAGAGTCCACTTCTTGTACTGCCACGCGTATTGTGGAAAGCCATATTTCCATGGAACAGTTGAGCCAACGCCCCTTGTTTGTCCACGGTGTTCATCGGTGCCCAACGCTTGAGTGAGGATGTTGTCCTTGCATCTAAGCGAGCAAACCTCTTGCGAGGACTGTCTCTCGGCAACCAACTCCTTCTGCAGTACAATTGATTTTGGGTTAAATCAAGAGTACGATGGAAATAAATTAAACATATTGAGATGAGACACTTACTATATTTTGATACACTTCGTGATCTTGGGTATTTGGGAACGTAATTGTTCCATCGCTGTTCTTAACACCCCTTGTCCTTGCCCAGTTCCTTACTCGTGGGTGTGGGATGTCGCCAAATGGCGGCAGCATGTTCGATGCCTCTGCCGCTTCATCCTCCTCCTGCCATTGCACTTGCTTCCCGGCATATCATCCGGTGCTAAGTCGGTGCGAGTGCAAATTCCTAGCCTGGAGTGCCCGATAAGCCTCGCTTCTAGCCCGGGATTCGGGGGTTGATTTCTTGTCATAGAACTGCTCCCACACGGCTGGCGTGATGAACGGGAAGTTCCCAAATGGTTCCGGAGTACTTGGGTTGAAGACGTACTCATTGACCAGCCTGGACTTAAAGTTTTTCCGAGCATTTCCCATCTTCTTGAAAGCCACCCGCTTGAGCCTATCCTCGTCGGTTGCAGATAGTCGAAGCTCACCTTGAATTTTTAATCAAACAGTGTTCTTCTCTGGTTCCGGCACTTGGTTGATGTCATCCTGCAAAATTGTTTAGTTCTGCCTCCCTATCACCCCGTAGATCATCCTAAGCTTCTTGCAAACATTCCTAGGAGCGGTCGGCACTCCTAGGTGGTCCACCTCTGTTATGGTGTACCATTCCTTAGGGATATTATTTCCTGTCCTAGGGGTCCGTGTCCTTGTGGACCTACTAGTTGTCGCCGACATTGGTTCATCTTGCTGAGACATCGTCTAAATAACTTACAAAATAACAAAATTACAAAATTATTTAAATTACCCTAAATCACAAGTCCAATATCCCAAATAACCGTAAATATAAATCACAAATGAAATATCACTAAATATCACTAAGTCCTAATATCACTAATAACAGGGAGTCCTAAAATCACTAAGTCCGATCCATCCATCCACATATCATCCATCACTAAGTCCTACCATCCCCTTTATTATTATTTGCATATCACTGCACATGTGTGATATAACCATCACCCTAGACCAATTACCGCAATCACCATAATTTTTTTCCTATCTAGTTTTGACGTCCTACTCGCTTTGATCTAAAATATAAGTCATTCCAGGCATAATATGGTCTCCAAGATAACGCTTGGATTTCTATGAGAAATATGTTATTCGAAAGAAGATACATGTTGCAAAAGTATTTTTCTTCGTGAACCTAATAATACAAATCATATACATATCTATGTATTTTTTCACATATTGGCAATTGAAACTAAAATAGTTTTCACAAATACTAATATGACTTGTATATATTTTAGGTTGGAGGTAGTATTAATTTGACTATTGATTATGGAGCTACTATCTAGGTCTTATTTTGCCCGTATCTCTACCGTTGCTTGTTGTTCTAGTCCCCGAACTTTGCCATGCATGCATCCATCCATCTATCATCTATCAGGGCGCCAGGCGCCGGGGAAGTGAGGGAGCTCAGTGGACTTACCTGGAGCATAGGGAGCAGAGGGAGGCGGTGCTCGGTGGCCGGGCTCGGGGAAGATGGCGCTCGGTGGTGGCGAGGGAGGACTACGACACTGAGCTTGGGAGGACGGTGGCGATGGTGGTGGAGCAGAGGATGGCGGTGGGCTCCCAGACGGTGGCGGCGGCGGCATGAGGGCTCGGGGACAACGAGCTCCCAGAGGGCGGCGCTAGGACTCCGATTGAGGACTTAGAAATATTTGCACTAATGTGTAGATCTGAATCGGTGAACCCTAGGCTAAATGATTTCGAACCACATCCGTGACGGGTTAAGTTTAAGCCGGATAGAGATGACATCATCTCAATCGGGCTTAATCTAACACCCGTCACGGATGATTTCATCGTTGATGGGCTTAAAGTTAAGCCTGATTGAGATGACATTGTCTCTATCGGGCTTTACTGAAGGCCCGTCACCGATAGGATTTTTCCATTGTTAATATAAAAAATTAATTTTTATATTTGTTTGCTCTTTCATAGGTGACCATTGTTGACCTGTAGTAAAAATAATTTAGTAAAGTACAATAATTCACTAAATAATTTATTTATTTCACTAAATAATTCACCAAATTAACTAAATTCACTATAAAAATTACTATTTTCATATAATTCTCTAAATAGTTACTATTTTCATAGAACGAAAAGTATTTTACCTATTGTATTTACTTCTACAACAAGATTCTCTTTAATGCTACAACATAAATTCGGAGGAGTACAGTATTTCATTCGTACAAAAAGCTTTTTAATACAAAATACTTCATTCATTACAAGAAATAGCAGAAAAAATAAGTACAAAGGCATCAATCACAAGGTTTTGCCTTTCGTATGATCTGAACGAGCATATGCCACAGCCTCTTGGGGATCATCGTCAACATCGATGTCAGGTCTTACATGAAGATTCTGGTTGTATTCTTCTTCATCGATGATGTTGTCAACCCCGACAATTCGGCGCTTGACATCCCTAACGATGTGCATCTTCTTGTTTGAACGATCTTTTATGTAGAAAATATGCTCGACCTGTTTCGCAAGTATGAATGGTTCATCCGTGTATCCAACCTTGGATAGATCTATTAAAGTGAAACCTTCCTTATCCACTTTGACACCAGTGTGTATATTCACCCAACAGCAACGAAACAAAGAGACTTTGAACTTCACGTAGTTTAGCTCCCAGATCTTTTCAATGCGACCGTAGTATGTGTTCGACCCAACTTGATCCTGGAATACATCTATACGTACTCCGTTGTTTTGCACTGTGCTTTTGTCATCTTGTTTGACCGTGTAAAATGTGTATCCATTAATATCGTATCCTTGCCATGTGTCTTGTCCCAACACGGTCGCATCCCCAACAACCATACTATCTCATTTGGGTCATTGGTCAACCTTGTAATACGATTCCTGGACCATTCGTTGAAACGAGAGTTATGTTCTCTATTAATCCATATCTCCGATTACCCCAAGTTCTCCTGCGGGATTTTCACTAAATGCTCCTCAAAGTATGGGGCAACTTCTACCATATGTTGGAGCATAGCGAAATGAGCCTGCGCATAGGAGGCTTGATCGGGCACAATTCTTTTCCTACCTATTGTGCCAACACCTAACAGCCTTCCTTCGTGACGGCACACTGGAACTCCGATAGGATCGGCCTCGAACATATAATTGATGCAAAACTCAATAACCAGCTCGGTCATGTAACCTTCAATGATGCTCCCCTCTGGTTTTGCTCTGTTTCGAACGTACGTCTTCAGAACTCCCATATACCTCTAGAACGAGTACATTTCTCTTAGAAAAGCTGGTCCACATAGTTTTGTTTGCTTCACAAGATGAACAGGGAAATGAATCATGATATCAAAGAAAGAAAATGAAAAAAACATCTCCATGTGAAAGAGAGTATTGATAATATCGGTCTACAACCCATCTAGTTCTTCGAGATCTATAACCTTCTGACCAATTGTATTGAAGAAGGCACACAAACGTTGGATCGTTTGACGGACTTTGGGTGGAAGAATTCCTCTGATAGCAATTGGCAAGATCTGTGTGATTAGCACGTGGCAATCGTGAGACTTCAGTCCAATCAGTTTTAGATCATCCAATTTAACGTACTTCCTTATCCTTGTTGAATAGCCCGATGGAACTTTAATATCTTTCAGGCATGATAACATTGCGATCTTATCGTCCTTCGACAAGGTGTGGCAAGTTGGAGGGAGGTACACTCTTCCTGTCTTGCCATCTGTTACAGACAGGAGTTCACTGTGAATATTCATCTCCTGTAGATCAAGCCACGCGTTCAACTTGTCCTTTGTAATCCCAGGAATATTTAGCAGTAGGCCGACCAAACTCTCACGCACATTCTTTTCTACGTGCACCAGATCAATGCAATAACGGACCTCAATATCTTTCCAGTAAGGTAGTAGCCGAAATATGGATTTTTTCTACCACATACCCTTGTCCTTTGCCTCGCTACGTTTTTTTTTCTTCCGAAACTCATTAGTTATATCCTTCACTATGTTGTGGACCTCATCTCTGGACAAATCCTTGGGAGCAGGCTGAAGTTCTCTCTTACCATTGAAAATTTTCTTCTTTCTTCTAAATGCGTGACGTAGCGGGAGCCATCTCCTATAACCCATGTAAACCATCTTTCTTTATTTTTTCAACCATCTACTGCGTGTATGTTCCACACAGTCGGAGCAAGCCTTCTTTCCTTTCACAATTTGTCCAGAAAGATTACCCAGTGCGGGATAGTCATTAATGGTGCAGAACAATAAAACTTGTAGTTTGAAGTTCTCCTGACCATACGCATCCCAAGTTTCCACACCTTGTTTCCAGAGAATCTCAAGATCATCGATAACAGGCTCCAAGAACACATCAATATCATTGTCGGGTTGTTTCGATCCTTGTATTAACAAGCACATCATAATGTATTTCCTTTTGAAGCACAACCATGGTGGTAGGTTATAATTTGCAATCAAAACTGGCTAAGTGCTATGAGAACTGCTCATGTCTCCGAAAGGACTCATGCCATCCGTACACAAACATATTCTCATATTTCTCGGGTTGGCTACGAATTCTAGGTGTCTACGATCGATATTTCTCCATTTAATCGAATTAGCAGGGTGTCTTAAAATACCATTGTTCCTTCTTTTTGTGGCATGCCAACGTACTAACTCTGCTTACTTGGGGTTGGCAAAGATTCTCTTAAAACGATCAATGATAGATTGATACCACACAACCTTCGACATACCACCCACTTTGACTTCTATCATTCGTCAGGACTTTTATTTCACTTGTATCAAGAAGCATTACAGACAGGACAAACATCTAAGTCCGCATATTGCTTGTGGTACAATTTGCAGTCATTTGGACAAGTGTGACTTCTACGGGCCTCTTACCCCAGGGGACACAAAACCTGTGTTGCTTCATATGTCGTCTCGGGGAATGTGTTCTCATAAGGAATCATGGCCTTCAAAATTCCCAAAAGATATGTGAAACTCTTTTCTGTCCATCTACTACTTGGCTTCAGCTTCATTAGGTCCAAGGTAGCTGATAATTTGGTATGTTTTAGCGTGCATCCGTCGTATAGAGGTGTCTCCCAGTCACTGACCTACCTGCTGAACTTCATGGAATCTCTCTTGTTGTAAGCTAGGTTCTCAACATCACGAAACATGTCTTGCAGCAAATCGTAATCCACATCAACCATTTCACCACCCAATGGGGAAGGTACAAATATGTCATGCTCATCTTCATCTTCCTGATTTTGTGCACTTCTGTCTGCAGCTGCACCAATTCCCGATTCTTGCTCTTCATGCTTCACCCAACATATGTAGCCCTCCATGAATCCTCATATCAGATGAGCGTGTACTTCTACTCTGCTATCAAACATGTTCTCATTTTTGCAATCTGCAGATGGAGAACACGTGTAATCGTTGTTTCTTCTTTTCCTATCCTCTTCCGCGGTGTTTATGAAATTTAATACGCAATTTCTATACTCTTTGCTATGACGTCGCACAGTTTTCCCATACATCCAACTTCGATCCATCCCTGAGCTACAAAAAAGTAGAACAGTATTAGATAAACATTTTGTAGGTAAGTATTTACTAAATTTATGAGAATTGACTACTATTTTTCAATTACTTTGGACTTTCTGATTTTCTTGGAAAAAAGAGACAAAAATCACCCAACACACCCTCCCACCAAAATAGTGAATAGTGTGATAAGCATTACACTAGGTGGTTGGGGTATTTATAATGTGCAATAAATATCTGTAAAGGCCAGCAAACTTACAATGGTGACGGGTATTCCAGTTATCCTTGTCGGGTTTAAATACAAGCCCGTCACCGATGACATTTATTGGTGACGGGACTGATAGTTAACTCGATCGGGCTTCAAGTTGGAGCTCGTCACGGATGATGAACATCGGTGACAGGTTTCGTTAGGACCAGACAAGGATATCATCGGTTATCTTTATCGGGCCATCATGTGAGCCCATCACGGATGTGAGCCTGTACCATTCGATGGGAAAAAAGCATGGAGAGGAGGAAGCGTAGGATTAGATCGGTAAAAAACAATGAAACTGGTTGTTCTGGTCTTCTGGGAGTTTTCCCGCGCCTCCCCTGAAGCTTGAATCCTGATCTGAGACGTGGGAGAGAGATAGAGCAAACAAAAATATAAAAAAAAGAAAGAAAAAAATGCAACACTAGGGCTGTTGTTGATTTTATCCTGTCTATATTTCAGTATTGCAAAATAATAGAAAGAAAAAAGAAACATCTCAAAACAGCATATGTTATATATTATAGTTATGATCATGATATGTAATTTTACACAAATGTAAACCTATAATATTCTGGAACAGAAGAGTAGTAAAATTCTATAATTCTATTTCTTAAGATTATTTCATAAGTTTAGCATAATCATTGTAAAAATTTTATTTCCATGATAATATTTATTTATTAAATATCAGGATAATCTATTTGTGTTATAGTTATATTTCCTGCTGCTGCCAAATAGTACACACTACAACGGTAACCCACATCTCAATCGGGCGGCAACCCATATCTGTGTTGGGTATGACACCCGACACAACGTAGAAGTCAGTGATGTGAGAACTTATCTTAATCGGGCATAAGTCCGTTACGAATGAAGTTATCTCAATCGGGCCTCAAATAATGCCCGTCACCGATAGCTTTGATCCAGACAACCAGTCAGACAGAGCCCGTCACGGATGACCTATCTCAATCGGGCTACAACTAGCACCCGTCACGGATGACTGCCTGTCTCAAACGGGCCTAAACAGAAGCTCGTCACAGATGACTATTATTCTCAACCGGGCCCCAACTATAACCCGTCACAGATAACTACATTCTCAATCGGGCCTTAAATTAAAGGCCGTCACGGTTTGCTCTAAATCAATCGGGTTATAACTTATAACCCATCACCGATGAGTATGACCCTCAAAAAAAATAAATTTTATTTTTTAGCTAACCTTAGGCCTTTGCTAGCCATGCGCACTGCAAAATAATAGAAATAGATATATTCATATATTCCCAGCATCCCCATTCACATATGCCATCCACATATAACATCCATATTGCTCACAAATTTCACACATGCATATTGCTCAAGTGGTAAGCATCATTACCTGCAATATTTATCTAGGAAGAATTTACATAGAGATAACAAATAAAATAAACATCAATATTACATAATAACGTGTGTTTGAAAATTCAATTAGGATGTTAAAAAATATTCATCCATTAATCTTAACCCTAAACATTCCTTTAAGGTGAATAATTTCGCGGAGGATGAAGCTGGCTATCTCCTCACGAATGTCCTCAAAACTGCTACCTGGATCGTTTGAATATTTGTCCTACATGTACATAATTCGAAATTAGTCGCTCGATCTTTATATATATATATAAATATACTTCAATTTATTTAGACCATGTCACGAATGAGACCACAAACCTTCAATTCAGCCAAAATCTTCACCTTATCTTTGCACAAAAGGCGCATGTTGTGGCAGACATGGAATCCGCACTGGTCGCCTATTTGTTGTTTTACTAGGAAGTCCTACTTGTGGATAAGTCTGTCCTGCCCTATCTTTCGAAGGCCTCTTTTTTTTGCACATATCAGCCCCACGCTTCATCTATCGCTAGTTGAATCAGGGTCCAATCGTATGCTTTGTTATCAATTTTGGAGTTTAAGTAGTGGCATGTACTTCACTTAGGCGTTATTACCAGTAGGATCCAATGGCCACTGCGGCATTACAATAGGTAAAATTAAATACTAAAGCTAGACGTGTAATACAATGTATTTAGGGAACACACTTACTATAGATTATAGGCGCACATGATGTACTCCTTGTCTTGTCGGGCCCAGAAGGTGTCAAACAAGTAGTTTACCATTCCTTGACAGTCCCCTTGAAGATTTGTGACAGTGACTACCTGAGGATCAAGGAAGGCAACTTCCGGTGCATTCTTGAGACACAACTTCCAACTATACCTACACGCAAGACAAACGCTCTTATAAGCATGTTACACGAATTGAGATGACTAATTTTCGTGAGCAAGAGTACTTACAAGGAGTAGCACTTGACGAGGGTTGTGTCCACCGAGCGGAGCCTGTAGAGGTCGAATAGATTCTTGAAGTCTACCACGATATAGTTTGGTGGCCAAGGAATGACTCTCTGTCGTGTTCGCCTATTATATCATTTTCTCTATTCTTCCTCCTCACGTTAGATCTCTCCATGTAGTACATGTGAAGCTCCTTGCAAGCGGTGTCCATCGTTCCTAGCACGTCGTCTCCAACCAATGGCAAGCCTAGTTGGAAGGACGATGGAGGAACGGGCTTCCTATGTACTACCAACCCCTTGCTCATATCTAGCTTCGTTGGAGCAAGACGTGAGACCTGCAGCTTTCCTTTTCCTCGCCCCCTTGCCGCAGGTTTTTCGATAGCTGTTCTCTGGGGGGAAGAATGCGCCTTCTTGCTCTTCTTCATGGGTGGGGGTTTAGTGACCGCCATGCTGTCGGCCTCCATATGCACATCTCCAAAGTCTGTGTCGTACTGTAACTTGATATCATCAATCTGTTCATGACGAGCGGGAGCAGGAGGGGCTGAAGGAGCAGGGGTAGGTTGTACTATCGGACGACCGCTTCGTGCAGTGGTTGGCCTCGGGATCACCCTTATCTCAATGAGGTCCTTGGGTCATTGGATGAAGGTTCCACGTGCATTTCCTAGGGTTAGGACCTCATCGTTTGGTGGATGCCTGAGTGGGA
This sequence comes from Oryza punctata, assembly GCA_000573905.2. Lineage (NCBI taxonomy): Eukaryota > Viridiplantae > Streptophyta > Magnoliopsida > Poales > Poaceae > Oryza > Oryza punctata. The sequence goes on along the minus strand of CM002495.2, from coordinate 18,131,334 downwards.
AATGATCGAATTCTGGCTTCACCGAGTCAACTTGGACTTTCGCACAATTAGCCCTAAGTTGCACCCCATGCACTCTTGTCTCTAGGGTCGGCTTGAAAGCAAGGCCCTTGGTTGCAGCAACCGAGAAGGTCGGCATCACCCTTACTGTCAGGGTGCAGCTAGTTGGTTCCTGCGATAGATTCATCCATATTATTAGAATATTACTTACCATATGGTTTCGTTAAGACTTCTATGCATTGCAGATGAGAGATGTACCATTATTTGGTTGACGGCGGCGGGGACCGATGGCGGATTTCCCCCGCCTCAGTTGATGCGCAATTGCTGCGCCTCTGTGTGGGACTTGCTAAATCTTGTTGCGTACCAGTAGCGGCAACCTCCGGGATATATTGCTCTTCTCGAATCTCCTGCCTGATACGGGCCCTCATCGATTCAAGCTTCTCGTCGAATTCAGAACTCAATTCGGCTCTGACCTGCTCCCGGATCTGAGCAGCAAGGAGTGTATCTTTCTGCGCGTTCGTGACTATCCGCTTCTTGTACTGCCACACGTAATCCGGGAATCCAACTTTCCACGGCACGTTGGCGCCAAGTCCCCTTTTTCATCCACGGTGTTCCTTGTTGCCCAACGCTTTACTGAGGATGTCGTCCTCGCGTCTTTGAGAGCTGGCCTCTTGCGAGGCTTCTTGGTCGGCAACCCACTCCTTCTGCAGTACAATTGAGTTCGGATTCAATGAAAAGTTCAGTGGAAACAATGCGAACAAATATTGAGATTAGCCACTTACTATATTATCGTACACTTGTTGATCTTGGGGATTTGGAAGCGAAATTGTCCCATCCTCATTCTTCTGGTACCTCGCCCGGGCCCAGTTCCTTGCATGTGGGTGTGGGATATCGGCAAACACCGGCGGTGTGTTCGCTGCTGCTGCCGCTTCATCCTCCTCCTGCCACTTCTCTTCCTTCCCAACATATTCTGCGGTGCCTAGCCGGTGCGGCTGCACGTTCCTGGCTTGCAGTGCTCGATAAGCCTCGCTTCTGGCTCAGGATTCGGGGGTCGACTTCTTCTCGTAGAATTGCAGCCAGGCGTCAGCCATGATGAAAGGCCATTGCTCAGTTGGATCCGGGGTCATCGGATTTAAGACAAACTCCATGACCAGCCTGCTCTTGAGGTTCTTCCAAGTATTGCTCATAATCTTGAAAGCAACCTGCTTAAACCTGGCCTCGTCGGCTGCAGGATACTCGAAGCTTTCCTTGAACTTGAGCCAAGCTGCGTTCTTCTCCGCTTCGGGCACATGCTTGATGTCATCCACGAGAATTGTGAAGTTTTCCCTTACTACGACACCGCAGGTCGACCTAAACTTGGTCAGAACATTCCGAGGACGCGTCAGCAGTCGAACCTGGTTCACCTCCGCTATGGTGTACCATTCCTTAGGGATTTTGTTCCCTGTCCTACGACTTCGTGCCCTTGAGGACCCACTAGTTGTCGTCAACATTGGTTCGCCGTGCTGAGACATCGTCTAAATAACTTAGAAAATAACAAAATTAATTAATTTTGTAAACAAATTACGTATGTACGTACTAAATTTAATATTATAGACCATTGGCACCGGAAGCACATAAGTCCTAAAATCACTAAACCCTAAAATCACTGTGTCCTAACATCACTAACTACTAACATAGCTAACAACCCAAAGTCCTAACATCACTCGCTCGAAACGAATGAATTATTGTACTTTAGTTGATTCCTCGCTCTACGTCGCTTCTTTTTATACGTTTCTTAATTATCAAAAAATGACAGATTACGAAATGTTCTGGTTGCCAAGGTGTCTTGGATGGTTCCGTACTTGTACTGACCCAACCAAACCAACTTGGCACCCGGAATACCTCGTATTCTATGATGATTTGATAACCTAGGTACTAAGTCATTACATAAATGACTAATTATCAAAAAATGACAGAAACCGAGGTGCACTAGGGTCTGAAGGTTTCTTAATCAGTGTTGTGAATGCACTAACTCGATCGAACTAACTTCAGACGCTAGGCACCTCGGATTCTGCGATGATTTGATAACGTTAGTACTATCTACACTAAAATCAGTCCGCCATTTCGAACTTCACATATATTTCACATTTCGAACTTTCATATTAAAGATGACTAATTACCAAAAAATGACAGAAACCGAGGTGCACTGGGATCTGACGGTGTCTTAATCGGTTTTGTGAATTCACATATAACTCGATCAAACCAACGTTAGACCCTAGGCACCTCGGATTCTACGATGATTTGGTAACGTATTGTTGACGTAAAAACACGATGGCCTGGGAGATTTGCTTAGCTCCAGTGTAGGTCCAAAATAATGATGAGATACGGGCGTGCCAGTCAGTTTGATCCTGCAACTGACAAGATATATAAATTGAATATAAAACAGCCGATCGGCTGACAAGCCGATGGAGTGATTCCAGCCGATGCCGATACCAGCCGATATCTAGTATAGATCTCGATACTTGAGTAAATAATAACATAAAGATAATCGGCTGATGATAGTGTAATATAACAATAAAATAATCCAGTGGCAACCAATCGACTAGTAATGATAGATTAAATAAGCACTGATCCGAAGGTTAAGGCATACATCGGCTGGAGATCCAAACGATTAGATAAACAGTGAAACCTTTGTTGTCATCGGCTAAAACCAAGTTGTAAGTAATCCTTGTAAGCCGATGCAACATCCAGATAACTCATCGGCTGAAACCCCGATGAAACCCTTATTGGCAATCAAGAAGCAGGCTAGAGATTATGGTTCTAAGCACGACTTAGTAGATCAAACTTAACTGATGTAGCACTAAGTATGAAAAGAAACACAACACTAGACAATCAAGCCTTTGATTGATTTTCAGGGTGGTGGATACATTATATAATCTAAGCTAACAAAGTAATCTAGCCGATATCGACAAGACCCTAGATGGAGATCGACCGATGCAAGTAGAAAACATTGTCAATCTAAATTATATAACGTATATGATAACTCATCGGCTAGCACTCCAATAAGATATTAGCATGAACCTATCGGCTTAACATGATTTATATTATCAACAACAATCTAGTAGGTTGAATCTAACCGATGCAGCACGAGATTGTATATGATAATCTAATACTTGATGAACCGATAGATCTGTCTAATGTGATGGATATAACAAATTTATTTAAGACAACATTGTGATTGTAGAGATATATCGGCTAAGACAGAAGATCAGACTTAACCGAGATAGTCCCAACTAAACCGATGCGTCTCTAAACATAATGCAATTAAGATAGAATTGAGATATCAGGTAAATATATCAACCGAACCAGAGCGATCCAAGAGATCGAAGCGATGCAGCCTTGAACAATACCAATGTAGCCGATAAATTCACCAGGACCCGATGGAACATAGGACTTACCCCTTCGCCGGAGATCGAAAGCCGATGCAGCCCTGCGTCAGGTGCCAAATTTCGCTGGTTGATAAGTAAAAACCTCAGAAAGAGGGTGGCGATGCACCGAGAGTAGTTGTATTGATCGAGAGATAATTTACATGGACCCCGGGTGTACATATTTATACTTGGGTAGATACTAGTCCATATCGGACATGACTCAAACTTTCCTAAAGATAAAAGGAAAAACATAAAGTCCTTCTCGGACACTAAACACACTTTCCTAAAATTAAAAGGAAACTAACGACTCTGCCTAATTAATAGATAAATTGCCATATCGTATCCTTCTTGAACTCGGTCTCTTTTGGATAAGCTTCCTTTAATAGATTAATTTCCTTAATTGAATTAGGTAAGAATCCGACTGTTGGCGATTGATAGCTTTCATCGGCCGATTCCAGAACTATGAAGCCGATACTGACTCTAGGCCGATGATAACTCCGAGGATTACCAAATTTCATCGTCAACACATATATGTCTAGCATTTCAACTATTGCACATGTATATATCTAATATTTCAAACTTCACATATATTTCGCATATTTCAACTATTGCACATATTTATATCACATATACCAAACTTCACATTTATTTCACATATTTCAACTATTGCACATATATATATCACATATTTGAAACTTTACATATAACTCGCATATTTCAACTATTGCACATATATATATATATCACATATACCAAACATTACATATATTTCGCATATTTCAACTATTGCACATATATATATCACATATACCAAACTTCACATTTATTTCACATATTTCAACTATTGCACATATATATATCAAATATTTGAAACATCACATTTAATGCACATATTTCAACTATTGCACATTGTATGATTTCAATTATTGCACATTGTAATATTTCAACTATTGCACATTGTAATATTTCAACTCACCGGCGCTAGGGTTGGAGAGGAGGCGGCCGGCGGCTGCTTGGCGACGAGGTGGCCAGCATCGGCTTGGGGAGGAGGCGGCCGGCGGTGGCTTGGGGAGGAGGCGTCCGGCGGCGGCTTGGGGAGGAGGCGGCCGGCGGCGGCTTGGGGAGGAGGCGTTTGAATACGGTGGCGGCGGCTTGGGGAAGAGGTGGCCGGCGTCTTGGTCGTCAGCGGCGAGCTCTCAGTGCTAGGGTTCTGTGACTTAGAAAATTTTTTGAATCCAGATCCAGATCCAGCGCGGTTATCTTAGTACGGGCAGTGAACATGTCAATCGGGTGTAAACAAAAGCCCGTCACGGATGACTCATCTGCGATGGGCTCTAGTGTAGGCCCGATATAGATGACACAATCTCTATCGGGCCTACACTACAGCCCGTCACAGATGATCATCTCTATCGGGCAGTAAACCAGGGCCTGTCACGGATGCTGTCATCTGTGACGGGCTGTAGTGTAGGCCCGAGAGAGATTGCGTCATCTATATCAGGCCTTAAACTATAGCCCGTCACATATGACATTTGACTCCTGTTCATTGTTGACCTGAACTGAAAAAAAATAACTGCAATAAAATACTACATAATAAACATTCACCAATTTCACTAAATTCACAATAATTAACTTATTATCCCAAATAATTAAGTGAAGTACAATAATTCACTAAATTTACTAAATTCACAATAAAAAATATTACAAGTTGCACCAAATTACCTAAGCTTTTTTACTAATACAAAATACTTCACTAGTATCCAATTAAGTACAACATAACAAATAAGCATAACAGGATCGGTCACTAGGTTATGCCTTCCGTATGATCTGATCGAGTATATGCCACACGCTCTTGTGGATCATCGTCAAGGTCGATTTGAGGTCGTACGTGAAGATTTTGGTTGTATTCTTCTTCGTCGACGACGTTGTCAACACCAACAATTCGACACTTACAATCTCTCACGATGTGCATCTTCTTGTTTGCGGGGTCTTCTATGTAGAAAATCTGCTCGACCTATTTCGCAAGTACGAATGGTTCGTCGGTATATCCAACCTTGGATGGATCTACTAAAGTGAATCCTTCCTTATCGACTTTGACACCAGTGCGTATATTCACCCAACGGCATCGAAACAAAGTAACCTTGAACTTCACGTTGTTCAGCTCCCAGATCTGCTCAATGCGGCCATAGTATGTGTTCGACCCAACTTGATCCTAGAAGGCATCTATACGGACTCTGTTGTTTTGCATTGTGCTTTTGTCATCTTGCTGGATGGTGCAAAATGTGTATCCATTAATATCGTATCCTTGCCATGTGTCTATGGCCCAACACGGTCCCATCCCCACCAACTGTACTGTCTCATTTGGGATATCCATCGACATGGTGACACGATTCTTGAACCATGCGTTGAACCGAGAGTTGTGTGCTCTGTTAATCCACGTCTCAGATCGACCCAAGTTCTCCTGCCGAATTTTCGCTAAGTGCTCCTCAAAGTATGGGCCAACTTTTGCCATATGTTGGAGCACAACAAAATGAGGCTACGCCTAGGAAGCTTGATCGGGCCTAATTCTTTTCCTCCCTATTGTGCCAGCACCTGACAACCTTCGTTCGTGACGAGACGCTAGAACTCCGATAGGTTCGGCCTCGGACATGTAATCCACGCAGAACTCAATAACCTCCTCGGACGTGTAGCCTTCAATCATGCTCCCCTCCTGTTTTGCTCTGTTCCGAACGTATGCCTTCAGAACTCCCATGTACCTCTCGAACGGGTACATTTCTCTTAGGAAAGCTGGGCCACATAGTTTTGTTTGCTTCACAAGATGAACAGGGAGATGAACCATGATATCAAAGAAAGACAATGGAAAAAACATCTCCATGTGGCAGAGGGTATTGACAATATCGGTCTGCAACCCATCTAGATCTTCGGGATCTATAACTTTCTGTCCGATTGCATTGAACAAGGCACACAGACGTTGGATCGTATGACGGACTTTTGGTGGAAGGATGCCTCTCATAGCAACTAGCAAGATTTGTGTGATTAGCACGTGGCAATCGTGTGACTTCATCCCAACCAGTTTTAGGTCTTCCGATTTGACATACTTACTAATCCTCCCTGAATAGCCCGATGGAACTTTAATATCTTTCAGGCATGATAACATTGTGATCTTCTCATCTTTCGACAGTGTGTGGCAGGCTGGAGGGAGCTACACTCTACCTGTATCTGCATCTGTTACGGGCTGGAGTTCACTGCGAATGTTCATATCCTATAGATCAAGTCGCGCGTTTAACCCGTCCTTTGATTTGCCGGGAATATTCAGCAGCAGGCCAACCAAACTCTCACACAAATTCTTTTCTACATGCATGAGGTCAATGCAATGACGGACCTCAGGATCTTTCCAGCAAGGTAATCGCCAAAATATGGACTTTCTCTTCCACATACCCTTGTCCTTTAGCTGCGTACGTTTTCTTTTCTTCCCAAACTCGTTGGTTATGTCCTTGACCAAGTTGTGGACCTCATCTCCGGACAAATACTTGGGAGCAGGCTACAGTTCTCTCTTACCGTTAAAAATTTTATTCTTCCTTCGAAATGCGTGACGTAGCGGGAGCCACCTCCTATGACCCATATAAACCATCTTTCGTGATTTCTTCAACCACCGGCTGCGTGTATGTTCCATGCAGTCGGAGCAAACCTTCTTTCTTTTCACGGTTTGGCTGGAAAGATTACCGAGGGCGGGATAGTCATTAATGGTGCAAAACAGTAGAACTCGAAGCTTGAAATTCTCCTGACCATATGCATCCCAAGTTTCCACACCTTCTTTCCAGAGCATCTCAAGATTGTCCATAACAGGCTCCAAGAACACATCGATATCATTGTCCAGTTGTTTCGGTCCTTGGATTAGCAAGCACAGCATAATATATTTCCTTTTAAAGCACAACCATGGCGGTAGGTTAAAGTTTGAAATAAGAACTGGCCAGGTGCTGTGAGTACTACTCATGTCTTCGAAAGGATTCATGCCATCTGTACACAGACATAGCCTCATGTTTCTGGGGTCGGCAGCAAAGTCTTTGTGTTTTCGATCGATATTCCTCCATTGAATCGAATCCGTAGGGTGTCTAAGCATACCGTCGTTCCTTCTCTCTGTGGCATGCCAACGTATTAACTTCGCTTCCTTGGGGTTAGCAAATATTCTTTTGAAACGATCAATGATAGGTAGATACCACACAACCTTCGCGGGACCACCCCGCTTTGACTTTTTTCCTTCGTCAGGAGTTTTCTTTCACTTGTACAGAGAAGCCTTGCAGATAGGATAAACATCTAACTCCGTAGATTGCTTGTGGTACAATATGCAGTCGTTTGGACAAGCATGAATTCTACGGACCTCTAACCCCAGGGGACACAAAACCTGCTTTGCTTCATATGTCGTCTCGGGCAATGTGTTCCTATCAGACAGCATGGCCTTCAAAATTCCCAAAAGCTCTGTGAAACTCTTGTCTGTCCATCCATTACTTGTCTTCAGCTTCATTAGGTCCAAGGTAGCTGACAATTTTGTGTGCTTTGCTTTGCATCTGGCGTATAGAGGTGTATGCGAGTCACTGACCAACCTGCTGAACTTGATGAAATCTCTCTCGTTGTAAGCTGGGTCCTCAACATCACGTAACATGTCTTGCAGCAGATCGTGATCCACATCAACCATTTCACCGCCCAGTGGAGAAGTTACAAATATGTCATGCTCATCTTCATCTTCCTGATTTTACGCACCACTTCTGTCTGCAGCTGCACCACTTCCTGATTCTTGCTCTCCATGCTTGACCCAACATGTGTACTCCTCCATGAATACTCGTTGTATCAGATGAGCATGTACGTCCACTCGGCTATCAAACATATTCTCATTCTTGCAATCTGCACATGGACAACACATGTAATCGCTGTTTCTTCTTTTCCTATCCTCCTCTACGGCGTTTATAAAATTTAATAGCCCATTTCTATACTCTTGACTATGACATTTCACAGTTTTCGCATACATCCAACTTCGATCCATCGCTACAGAAATAAAAAAATTAGAGAAATATCTTATAAGATAAATACTTCTAAATTAATGAGAATTGATGAATTTTCTAAATTAATGATTACTATCTATCACTTACCTTGATGAATTTACTGTTTTTTTTTGAAAAAAAAATTAAAATTCGCCCCCTCAACCTCCTACCAAAATAGTGAATAGTAGGATGCAGTTACACTGGCAGTTGTGTCTATTTATAGTGTGCAATAACTATCTGTAACGGTCCAAAAAATAACTTCTCTGTCGGGCATATAAGAAATCTTTAACGGACCTAAATAAAAGCCCGTCACCGAGGAGTGCCATCTGTGACTGGCTTTGTTGTTATCTCAAACGGGCCTCAAGTCAAAGCCTGTCACAGATGAATGTCATCTGTGACGGGCTACTACTACGGGCCAATTGAGATATTTAAGGTTATCTCAATCGAGTTACAACTAGGGCGCGTCAAAGATAGGTGTTATCCGTGACGGGCTTGAGTTTTATGCACATTTAACATGTCTCTCCGACCATATCTCAATCGGTCTCTTTTTAGGCCCGTTTAAGATGTATTCATTGTGACGGCCCGTAAAATCCAGTTAAAATCCAGTTATGTTAAAGATCGTCACAGATAAGAGGATCTGCACTAGTGATGTTTTCATAACACCTATCCAAGTATGTAAAAGAATAATTTACCGAAATGGAAAATGAATAGAATATAATATGACGATAAAAAAATCATGCAATAATCGAGATGCTGATTGGTGATTTGGTAGTAAAGCGGTGTCTCAAGTACATATGAGAAAAAGATGGTTATGGTTGAGCTAGAAAATATAACGAAGAAGATGTATACAAACCCTAACCTCTAACCATACCTGCAGTACTAACCGTAATCTTTATATACATTTAAATATCTTTTAAAATAAATTTAAATGAACCTCTCATTATATGTTCAATAATATGTAAAAACACATTTAGTATAGAGGGAGGTTAAAATCGTACGAACGTGCGACTATATATGCTAGTATAATTGATGCGCGGAGATTTCGTAATGGACCAATTGATAAGATAACGTTTACCATACATAAAGAGTATCCTATGGTTTTCATGGAGCATTCATATCAAGAAATAAATAAGAATTGTATAATATATTTATTGTCAAGATAACATGTACGACACATGAACTGTAAGCTCCCGTCTTAATACATTCTAGCCGGCTTTCAGCCGGTCCGGCGAAGATACAACAACTGTGATTATATTAAAAGTCAATAATTAGGATTGCACCTTTCGTGATGGCACTAACCTTACGGCTCCATTTCGCATTTTCGCTATATATTATTGTTCTTCTTTTGTTGTTAATTAATTAGCACATTAGCAAATTCAAAAGCATGTAATTAACACAGTGGTAAACATAAAACAAGACAGCCTCTTGGATTACTACTCTACAAAGTACAGATACACTCCATAGATAAAGAAACGAAAAATGCCAGGAATCTGCATCGCGCGGTAAATGTTTACGTCGTTGGAATGCAAATTTCACACTTCGTCCAGGAGTACTAGGAGGTTAGGAGCAGCTCTTCCGGTTCAGTGCCTGGAAAAAGGATTTGGAAACTCTATACTGTTAGTGATATGTCCTAGAGGTAATAATAAAGATGATTGTATCACATACTATGTTTACATATTTATCTGATATTGTTCCTTTAAATAGATAACTCATTATTGACTAATAAATATGTGATCAATTTATGAGACTCTTTATGTTATATGTTGCTATTTCTAAAGGATTCCTGATAAAATATCATATGTGGAACAAATATGGTTAAATGATCAGCACATATATTGATTGATGATCATGTTTCATAGATCATGGTATGGAGATACCAAATTGATAATGTGGACACATGTTGGGGAACATGTTGTTGGATAGACCGGACATGAGACACTGCAAGAACTATTTGTATAGTGCCATCAGTGGTCTCGACTAGTGTTGGAATAAAATTCTTAGACCTGAGATTATCATGGTTTCCAACATGTGTAGTGACTTACCTAGGGACTGCTAAACGCTATTCTGTAACTGGATAGTTATAAAAGTAGTCTTCGGGTGTGTTATGAAATATGTAGTGGGATATGAATAATCAAGATGGGATTTGTCCCTCCTATGGAGAGATATCTCTGGGGCCCTCGATGTTATAGATTATGGAAGTGCATGGCCATGTCAAAAGTGATTGAGTAGTCAATCGCAGGTTATATAATCTATCACAGGATTGAGTGAATGATTGAGCTTTTAGAGGATGCCACATATCTAGTCTTGAGGTTCATCGATATCGTGAGGCAAAGGGGTTCATACAAGTAAACACTAAAGGTTCAGCCGATATGATCTTTATGTATGCTCGGTGGGTCAATACGTTCTGCTAAGAGCTGCTGTTGACACGTGGACCGAACAGGAGTTTTCGGGTTGCACCCGAGTGTGCATGAACCTACAGCGTCGCACGCTTAAAGGGCCGGAATAAAGGGATTGGATGGAGATCCAATACGCACTCAATTCGGATAGGGATCCGAGTAGGACTCCTATGGGCCTTGGAGGCCCGGACGTGGTTCCTATATCTACGTGAGGGGGTGTAGCCGGCTGTATTAACACATCACGCCACGTGAAACCCTACCCACCACTCCCCTCCACGAGCAAACCCTAGCCATGCGCGGGTACTAGCACATCTGCGCGTGCTGTTCCTTCGCTGGACGTGTGGATACCGGTGGAGGCACCACTGTCTTGCGGTGCTGATCGGTGTGGGAGCACGGCGAGGAGAACGCATGAGGAGGAGAAGGTCGAGCTACTGCGATTGACTACTTCCTCTACATCAATGCGCGCTACATCTTGATGAGCGGTAATACCCTACTCCTGTTTAGAATTGTATCCATCGGGTGTATATTGATCTAACGATCTGATAGTTGTCCGTCTGTGTGTTGCCCTTGAGAGGGGGCTCCCTGCCCACCTTATATAGGTTGGGGTAGGATTACAGAGGAGAAACCTAGCTAGAAATGATATAAGTTTCCAAATCTATTATATAGTAGTACCTAGTCGGGACTCTATACCTACCTTAAGATAGAAGATAACATGGTTATCGAGTCCTACTCTATTACATAACACATATGTGGATACCCGGTGCCCATATTCTCCACACCGGTGATGCAGATAGTTATATGGGGCAAAAATATTCTAAAACCTTGTGTCATACTCATACCTCGTGAGGTTCCTGATACTGATGGCTGATAGCACTTGGAACAATGGGAAACTCTTCTAATCATCAGAATGGATGTTCACTCGTTTATTTTGTGTCTAAATGATTATGATTTTAAAAAAAATAATAATATGGATTAATATGTAATATATCATTCAACAATAAATATGCAAGTTAATTTTAACTTCTACAAGTTATAAAAAAATTGAATTAAAACTTGCACATTTGTGAACTTCCACGGTATAACCACAAGTACTATAATGTTATATGTACATGATGAAATAGAAGTACTCTGTTCGATGCAAGCTCGTGTTTGTGACAACTACCAAGTCTCAATTCACAAGCATTACCTGGTCTAAAATAATAAATATGTATATACCGTGTCAAGATGTGAAAAATGGTCTCAAAATAGAAATTTTGAAGAAATCCCAATGCTGCAAGGCATTATCAATACTGAGGAATTTTAACCTAAAAAGTAGTAGAAAGATGTTTAACCGGGGCTGCAAAATTTGTTAAGCTTTGCTATTTCACAGGCGACTGAAACTTTCCTGACTACAAGATTACCTTCCTGATCTTTGCATGTATCGAGCCTGGTGGACGCTTCATTTTTTCTGGCCCGTTAACTCGTGGGCCACTAAAGAGAAAAGATATCCCCATCTCTCCTTTTCCATGTACCTATCCAATTTATCTCACACCTAGAAATTCCACATTTTCAGACTATTTTGTGTATAAATCTCTGTTCAGAAATAAAGCCATGGTACACAAAACGATAAATTAATAAACAGATCCAAACGTAAATAAAGAGTAAATACTTAAGAAATACCTAGTCCTCACACCAAAAAGAAAGCAGCAACAGTGGAAAAAAGGCGATTCTAGCGGGGCTTCAGCTCCACTCCACAGACGAAAACTCAACTAGGGTATAAGCCTTGGTACTCTAACTTCCTCTTCAGCACATAAGCACTAAACTTCTGAAAAAGATGAATAATAGGTGGACTGAGTACAACTACCATGCTCAGCAAGTCAAACCAGTGATGTAGACGTGCAATGGGAAACAAAGAAAAGGTTTGTGGTTATTTGTATAAAGGTGGTTGTAAACAGTTATAGTTGAAAATACGAAAGCAATTGATTAATCAAGGCAAAATTATATCTCCACTGAACAACGTTACCCACATTGAACAAGCCCAATCATTCCACCTGAACTAAACCAGTTCATTAAATCAAGTTAACTAATGGTGTGAGACTAATTACGATGAATCTGGTCGATCGCCCAAAACCGCGGGCATAGCTATTTGAATAGTTTAATTTGGCCAGAGGTGCACAACTGGATCCACAAGACAACCAACCGTCATGTCACCATGTCCACGTGGACACGTCACCATGGTGAGTGATTGTGACAAGACTCTTCGTATAACTCCCCTAACCAATCATACTCACCTCAGATTTTGCCCCTACCTTTACATCCAAGGTAGACAGCCCCCTAGTGACTAGGTGAATCTGGAAGCTACATAGGCCATCGCAGGGCCCATCCAAACTACATCACGCCCACTGTTTCCTTGGTACGATAGCTAGGGAAAAGCTATACTAGAAGTCTAGCAGTTGCCTATTCTTGCTTGTGATAAGCGCGGTAAGTCTTCCAGGATTTCCTGTGAACCTATCCTTAATCGCCATGGGTGCAACTAGCAAAACCATGCACCCACAGCCTACCATTAAACCATATTTTAGTTGGATTATTAGGACCAATAAATAATGCTCAGATGTCATGAGCTTACAGCTCAACCAAACATACTAACAGTAGATAATTTGATTATCCCATTTTGTGAGCTAGTGGTAATTAAGCATGGCTAAGCATATGTAAATTCTAGCAAGGTCAACATAAGTAACACAAGCTAGTCAAATTATCACCCAAGTTCGACAAAGGATGGATATCGAGTAAACATGGCACAAGAGAGCAGATAGGTAATTCCATAATCCCATGTAATTAGCAAAACATGAAACTTTATTTGCAAATGGTAAAACATTTATAAAGTAGGTCCAATATGCTCAAGGGGAATGTGCGACTTACCTTGCTTCTTCAAACAATATTCCGAACTCTTTTCCTCACGATTGCAATCTTCTGAACGGCGGAAACTCCACGCTGGCATGCAAAATGAGGAAAAATCCTAATAATAACCAAATAAACAGTACTTGAAAAGTAAACAAACATGTAGGGCTCAATTTTAGATGAATTTTGCTAGTTGAATGGCACAATTTGGAGTTTGTATGAATTAAATATGAATTTTAGAAGTTTTGAGCCATTTAAATCAGTTTATGCAATTAAAGTCAATTTATTGCGCAATTAATATGAATTATGACATCCGTCGAGGCGAGAGATGGCGCCGACAAGCAGGCCCCACCTGTCGGTGGCCCAAGGGGATGGGTGTGCGGTGGACCGTGTCCACGCGCAGACCGCCTGCGGTTGCACCACGTGGCGCTCCCGTGGTGAGCACGATGAATAGGCGGGTGGAGGTGGCGGCAACGTGGCGCCACGGTGGCACCCACACAGGGCGGCACCAAGGTGGCCATGGGGATGACCCGGATTCACTCGAGGCTGGGTGAATCCGACAGCGCGGGAAGCGGCAGATGGGGCTCGGGTTCGGCTCAAGCCGGCCCGTCCGGACATGGCGAGGCGATGGCGCGTGGCCCTCGGTGGCGTGGAACGGTCGCGAGTGCCTGGCAGACGGTGGCGGGCACGGGTGGCGGCGGCGCACCCCAAGGGTAGTGGCCGGCAAGGATAGCGGAGGGGAAAAGAGAGGAGGCTGGTCGGAAAGCGGCGGCGGTGACCAGCGGTTGATGCAAAAAAACACACATTGGCCTGATAGATTTGCTTTACTCTAGTGCAGGTCGAAAAGCTTGACTTTGGGTTCGAGGGCATACCAGTTGATTTGATCCTGCAATCAACAAGATTAAACATGCAAATATTGTTAGTAAATGATAGTCGATCGGTAGAAAGCTGATGTTGTATCATATTATAACTTGGCCGATGCAGAACAAGTGAGTCAACTGTGAAATATATTCGTAAGCATAAATAAATCCTAAACTTGATCCATCGGCTATAGAGATAACATTATATAATCCATGTATCAATATTACTTTAGTAATCAGCAATTGGGATAGATCGAACTTAACCGAGATGGTATAAATTGCCTAGATCAAAATTAACATGAAATAAGGATTGTATATGCTCATATCATAGCAGATGTCCAAATTTAAACATGTATCAGCTATAGCTCTGATACTAGATGTCCACATTTAAGCATGAATCAGCTATAGCTCCAATACTACCTTATACCGGGATATCATCCTACAATAAATATATTAAATTAATATCAACCAGATTGATCATAAGCTTGATATATTTAAATAGTTGAGATCCTGATATAAGGGGCAGATACGTTGTGTTAACAAGATATAAACCAAAGTAAAAACAACTATACCAGATAAGATCGGCTGAAACCCCGAAACTATCCTTGTTAATAGCCATGAGGCAGGCTTGAGATTATGGTTCTAGACAGACTTAGTAGATCAAACTTTGCTGATGCAACACTAAGTGTTGGCAGTATGCCATGAGGCCCTTCGACCAAGCCTACCGAAACCAACCAAGCGGCGAGGATCCAATCTCCCAGCACCAAGGCTTGTGGGGCGAAGCCCAACAGCGAAAACCGGTGGCGAAGCCCGATGGCGAAGCCCGATGGCAAGGAACCACATGGGGCTCCGGTCGGCCTGGGCGAGGCCTACATGGCGAAGGCATGCGCCGAAGGAGGATGGCTTCGCCAGGGCGGACCTGCTCCAAGAAGGGCCGATGGGCTGGCCCAATCGCCCCGGTCCATGGGCCAAAGAACCAGTAGCCACCAGGTAGCCCATCGAGGGCCCACGCGCACTCCAATTACATTGAATACCCATGAAAGGGCCTCTTTATGAGGGCGACCATGTAAATTCCCCTGTGATAGCCCTAAACCCTAATAGGGAGATCTGTAATAGGGTTATAAATAGCCCCCTTGGGCCATGTAAAAGGGGATCGGATTTTCATACAAAATTTATTGCACTTTACCTTCCCAACAACTGTTGAGTATCCACATCCTTTGACGTATGCGGTTGTCGTTTCGACAACAGCTGGGGCCGACCGTGGGGACCTCTGAGCGAAACCACTGAGAGCGAATGCCACCAAAAAAGGTCTCAAAAGAGAGGGTTGCGAACCCAAAGGAAGGCACAGCCGAAGGGGGATGGCCGTCGGCGAAAGCACGGAGCCTCCGGCGTCTGCCGAGGCGGCGGCCCCGCCGGTGGTTTCGGCGCCCGCGCTGCAACCACCGCCCTCGGCCTCGACCACTCCGGCGGAGCAGGCACTGGAAATACCTTCGTCAACGCAGCCGGCTTCGGCAACAATCGCCGCTGTGCAAGTCGATCCTGGCCTTGACGCACAAGCCGAAGCAAACATGGAGGCCATGCGGCAAAACATGGCACGACTCCAGGACATGCTTCGACAAATGCAGGAGCAGCAACAGGCGTACGAAGCGGCACGGCAGGCCAAGATCGCTCCGGCCCCCATCCTCCAGTATTCGGCAAGTTACATCCCACCTCAAGCCTATCAGCAAGCGCCGATTTGGCCTCCCGCGGTCCAGGCACACCCTTCGCCTGGTCAAGTGTCACGGGCAATGGCGGAGGGGGCCTTGGCATTGCAGGCACAACTTCAGGCTTTCCTTCAGCAGCTCAACCAACCCCACATCTCAAGCATAACCCCTTCGGCTCTGCCGGAGGGGGGCTCCGACCAAGGCGTTTCAGGGTGGCTGCCGATGAACCCACCTGGGCCAGGGGCTTCGCCCTGGAATCGGGGGCAAGAGTTCGACGTCTACAACACCACCCAAGCGCCACCGTTCGGAAGCGAGCCACCGAACGTCGCAGCCCAACCGCTCCCCCAGGCCATCACCTCGCCCTTCACCATGCCGTATCCACAGTCGAGCGGGCCTTCGCTACAGGGCACAGGGGGCAAGGCCGGGGGCGAAAAGGGGCTGCCACCGAGTGGGGGGATCAAAAATCGTCCGATCCAACCTCAGTTCAAATTCCCACCTGTTCCGCGGTACTCGGGCGAAACAGACCCAAAAGAGTTCCTCTCAATCTACGAGTCCGCGATCGAAGCGGCTCACGGCGATGAAAACACCAAGGCGAAGGTAATCCATCTCACCCTTGACGGCATCGCCCGTTCTTGGTATTTCAATCTGCCATCAAATAGCATTTACTCATGGGAGCAATTGCGCGATGTTTTCATCCTCAACTTCCGAGGCACCTACGAGGAGCCGAAGACGCAACAGCATTTGCTCGGCATTCGCCAGAGGCCGGGCGAATCAATACGAGAATACATGCGTCGGTTCTCGCAGGCACGATGCCAAGTCCAAGACATAACGGAGGCATCCGTCATCAACGCCGCTTCGGCCGGGTTGCTTGAGGGCGAACTCACAAGAAAGATCGCCAACAAGGAGCCGCAAACCCTTGAGCACCTGCTTCGCATCATTGATGGGTATGCAAGGCGCGAAGAAGACTCCAAGCGGAGACAGGCGATTCAAGCCGAATACGACAAAGCCTCCATCGCTGCGGCCCAAGCTCAAATGCAAGCGCAGGTCGTCGAACCGGCTCCCCCCACTGTTTGCCAGCCCCAGCCGGCGAACCCGGGGCAGCCGCCCCGGCAAGGCTAAGGTCCCATGACCTGGAGGAAATTCAGGACCGACCGAACGGGCAAGGCGATCATGGCTGTCGAAGAAGTACAAGCGCTCCGCAAGGAGTTCGACGCCCAACAGGGCGGCAGCCATCAGCAGCCCATTCGTCAAAAGGTTAGAAAAGATCTCTATTGCGCCTATCATGGGCGGTCTTCGCACACCACTGAGCAGTGCCGAAACATCCGCCAGCGAAACAACGCCCACGAACCAAGGTCACATCAGGGTGTCTCTGTCGAGGCGCCTCGCGAAGCGGTCCAGGAACAGTCGCCTCCAGCCGAACAGCACCAAGACGTGCAGCGCCGAATTATTCAAGTAATCACAAGGGCCGATCCACCAGTCCCGCTGTCGAAGCGGCAAAAGAAGTCGCAGCTGCGAACGGTGCACAACATCACCGCCACAGGCGAAGGGGTCCCGAAGTACTTGAGCCAGCAAATTTCTTTCGGGCCGGAAGATGCTGAAGGAGTGCTGTTCCCGCACCAAGACCCTTTGGTGATTTCGGCTGAAGTGGCCGGCTTCGAAGTCCAGCGCATTCTGGTCGATGGAGGTAGCTCGGCTGATGTCATCTTCGCCGAAGCATACGCCAGGATGGGGCTACAACCCTCGGCCCTCACTCAGGCGCCGGCCTCGCTTCGCGGTTTCGGCGGTGAGGCGGTTCAGGTCCTCGGCCAAGCACGGTTGAAGGTTATCTTCGGCACGGGCGAAAACAGACGCGAAGAGTAGATATTGTTCGACGTCGTCGACATCCCGTACGGCTACAACGCCATCTTCAGCCGCGCAACCCTGAACAAGTTTGAAGCCATCTCCCACCACAACTACCTCAAGCTCAAGATGCCGGGTCCGGCAGGGGTGATTGTTGTCAAGGGGCTTCAGCCTTCGGCCGCGCCGAACGGCGACTTGGCTGTCATCAGCAGGGCGGTGCACAACGTGGAGACCGAACCACATGCTAACCGGGCGCCGAAGCCAGCCCCTCACGGCAAGGTAATCAAGGTGCAAGTGAGTGAGGCAGAACCATCGAAGCTCATCCAGCTGGGAGGCGATCTAGACGAAGAAGAAGCTGCAAAAATCGTGGAAGTGCTCAAGAGAAACATCGACATCTTCGCCTGGAGCCCCAGTGAAGTGGAGGCGTTTCGCCAGAGCTCATCATGCATCACCTGGCCGTCAAGCCGGACGCCAAGCCAAGGAAGCAGAAGCTGCGCAAGATGTCCGCTGATCGCCAAGAAGCAGCGAAGGCCGAAGTGCAAAAGCTTCTTAGGGCCGGGGTGATCAGGGAAATTGATCACCCGGAGTGGCTGGCGAACCTGGTCTTGGTAAAGAAGTCGAATGGCAAGTGGCGCATGTGCGTCGACTTCACAGACCTCAACAAGGTTTGTCCGAAGGACGACTTCCCCTTGCCACGGATCGATCAGCTTGTCGATTCGATGGCTGGCTGCGAGCTCATGAGCTTCTTGGACGCCTACTCCGGCTATCACCAGATCCACATGAATCCAGACTACATCGCCAAGACTGCCTTTATCACGCCGTTCGGCACCTTCTGCCACCTCAGGATGCCTTTCAGCCTGAGGAACGCCGGAGCAACGTTCGCCAGGCTGGTGTACATGGTGCTTCGCAAGCAACTGGGGCGAAACGTGGAGGCGTACGTCGATGACATTGTCGTGAAAAGCCGTAAGGCCTTCGACCATGTGTCCGATTTGCAAGAGACCTTCGACAACTTGCGTGCGGCGAGTATGAAACTAAACCCTGAGAAGTGTGTTTTCGGGATCCGCGCCGGCAAGTTGTTGGGTTTTCTTGTTTCCGAAAGGGTATCGAGGCGAACCCCGAGAAAATCGACGCCATTCAGCAAATGAGGCCACCGTCGAGCGTACGCGAAGTACAGAAGCTCGCGGGCCGAATTGTGGCACTCAGTCGTTTTCTCTCAAAAGCAGCCAAAAGGAGCCTGCCATTTTTTAAGACCCTCCGGGGTGCAAGCAAGTTTAACTGGACTCCCGAATGCCAGGCCGCATTCGAGGAACTAAAGCAGTATTTGCAAAGCCCACCTGTCCTGGTCAGCCCAACACCAGGAAGCGAAATGCTATTGTATCTAGCGGCTTCGCCAATGGTGGTCAGCGCAGTCCTAGTCCAAGAGACAGAATCAGGGCAAAAACCGGTGTACTTGAAATGGATTACAGGGGGCGAAGACGCGGTACATTGAAAATGGAAAAGCTCGCTTACGCCCTGGTGATGGCTTCGCGCAAGCTCAAGCACTACTTCCAAGCCCACAAAATCACAGTGCCTTCGCAATACCCCCTGGGCGAAGTACTGCGGGGTAAAGAAATCTCTGGCAGACTCAGCAAGTGGGCGGCGAAGCTATCCCCCTTCGACCTGCACTTCGTGGCATGCATCGCCATCAAATCTCAAGTCCTGGCCGATTTTGTGGTCGAATAGACTCAGGCGTTCGCCCCCGAACCCCAACCTGTCGAACAGCCTTGGACAATGTATTCCGATGGCTCATGGTCACATAGGGGGGCGGGCGCCGCGGCCATGCTCATTTCGCCGGGGGGCGTGCCGATCTGGTATGCCGCAAGGCTGCAATTCGACACAACCAACAACACGGCGGAATACGAAGCGGTGCTGCTAGGCCTAAGGAAGGCAAAGGCGATGGGGGTTCGGCGCCTGCTCATCCGAACTGACTCCAAGCTAGTGGCTTGTCATGTTGATAAGTCTTTTGAGGCAAAAGATGAAGGGATGAAGAGATACTTGGAGGTCGTTCGGTCAATAGAAAAGTGCTTCGCCGGCGTAACGGTCGAACACTTGCCCAGAGGGCAGAATGAGGAGGCTGACGCCCTGGCGAAATCTGCCGCTTGCGGAGGACCGCATTCGCCAGGCAACTTCTTTGAAATCCTGTATGCACCAAGCGTGCCCGAAGGAGTCGAGGATGTCGTGGCCATAAACCAGACTGCCACGAGCGAAGACCCGGAGGACTGGCGAACACCGTTCGTGAAGTACCTCAAAGACGGCTGGCTTCCGGATGACGAAGCAGAGGCGAAACGCCTGCAAATCAGGGCCAGGCGGTACAAGCTGGTTGCAGGGCAGTTATACCGCTCTGGAGTGCTCCAACCTTTGCTTCGCTGCATTTCCTTCGCCGAGGGCGAAGAGATGGTGAAGGAAATTCATCAGGGGCTTTGTAGGGCACACCAAGCTGCAAGAACCGTCGCCTCCAAGGTATTTCGCCAAGGGGTATATTGGCCGACCGTTCTGAAAGTTTGCGTGGCGCACGCCAAAAGGTGCAAGGCTGCTAACGGCATGGCCGAAGCCAAACCGCCCCACAATATGAGTTGCAGCCGATCGCTCCGGTATGGTCATTCGCCAGGTGGGGCTGGACATCATTGGCCCATTCCCAGCAGCGCGAAACGGTTACAAGTTTGCAATTGTAGCCATCGAGTACTTTTCTCGCTTGATCGAGGCTGAACCACTCGGCACGTTCACTTCGGCGGCAGTGCAGAAGTTTGTGTGGAAAAACATTGTTTGCCGTTTTGGAGTTCCAAGGGAATTCATCACAGACAATGGCAAACAATTCGATTCTGACAAGTTCAGAGAGATGTGCGAAGGGCTAAGCCTGGAAATTAAGTTCGCATCGGTCGCACACCCACAGTCGAATGGGGCGGCCGAACGCGCAAATGGCAAGATCTTGGAGGCGCTCAAGAAAAGGCTTGAGGGGGCGGCGAAGGGCAAATGGCCAGACGAAATGCTGTCCGTCCTTTGGGCTCTCCGAACGACTCCCACGAGGCCAACCAAGTGCAGCCCATTCATGCTCCTTTACGAAGACGAAGCAATGACCCCAACAGAGCTAGGGGCTAACTCACCAAGGGTGATGTTCTCGGGGGGTGAAGATGGGCGCGAAGTGTCGCTCGAACTCCTTGAGGTGGTGCGAGTCGAAGCACTGGAACACATGCGCAAATACGCCACAAGCACTTCGGCAACCTACAACAAGAAGGTTCGCCCTACAGAGCTCCTACCGGGCCACCTCGTTCTAAGGAGAAAGGCGAACCCAGTAGCGGTTGGGAAGCTTGAGTCAAAATGGGAGGGGCCGTATCTCATCAAGCACAAGTCAAGGACGGGCTCTTTTCGCCTAGCAACACTGGAGGGCGAAGAGTTCGATCACTCGTGGAACGCCGCTTCACTCAAGCGTTTTTATGTTTAGAGGGTGGCACCCTATTCGCCAACATGTAAAAATGTACATATTGCCATGTAGCTTTTCGGCACCTGCCATTTTGTAAGCCGTTCGGCACAAAAATACAAAAAAAAGGAGAAAATGAAAAAAAAGAAAAAAAACTGGATGTAGGGCTGTTATCCACTCTGGAGACCCGAACCAGTATAAAATTTCTGTGTTTTTCGCCTCTTTTACTTATGTGCATGATAATTCGTGGAAAAAACCCCAAGGCAAACGCCTGATCAGCGAAAACGCCAGGGGGGCGAAACGAATCGGTCGAAGCATCGCTCGCCGAACGTTGAAACCGCGACAGCTTGTTTCGGGAGAAAAAGAAAAAAACCCGAGCACTGTTATAATCGATCCACGCAAAATCAAGCCACTAAACGCAAAGTGCAAGAGATCGACAACGGAAGTCGAAAGCTGAAAAGTCAGTGTGCCTATTTCGCAAATACACGCAAAGGGGTCGATATGTCACGACCCAACAAAAGCACAAAATGTGACAATGCAGAAAATGGCGAAAAGGAAACGAAAGCACATCTTTATTAAACGTTGAAAATACACTCAATAGCTTACAAGCGAAACGATCTAAGCGTTCGCTTACAAGAAAATTACATCTTCGCCCCCAAGGCAACTACTAAAGGAGTGATCCGGCGAACATGGTTCGTCATCACTACTGATATTGTACACTACCCTAAGAGGAGAGGGGGGCGAAGCTACAGTAAGGGCGTAGCGCCGCTGGGCGATCGCCTCCTGCCGATCGGTCCGCCGATGGTTTCGCCAGAAACGGGCCATGCCCTCCAGGCATGCCACATGGACACGATCGTAGTCCTCCAACGTTCGCCCAGGATGGGCTCGCATCCAGTTAGCGACGCTTACAACCCTGTAGTTGTTCCCGTTGATTGTCATTTCGCGGTAGATAGGCCGAAGCTGGTATCGAACCTTCGGCAAATTCTTCACCGCAATGAACTTCTCGTTCTTGCTTCGCCAATCCCCAAGAGGAGGCCGAACGCAAAGCTTTCGGCACCGACCCTACAAAAATGGGAGTGTCACACAGGTGAGCGGAAGAAGAGAAAAGTGAACGCGAAAGAACTAGGCGAGAGAATCGCAAAAACATCTCAAACGGTTCGCGCGTCACACAAAAATGATATAAATGGCGAAAGGAGTCATATATTTCCACTAGTTCAAGGCCTCAGCCATATTTACATAATTCGCCCCTAAAACGGTGAAGAACAAAAGGAAAAATTTACAAAAATAGACAGGCGGAGGGCCTCACACCTCGGGGTGGTCTTCGGCTCCTCCTCCGCCCCTCGCTGCCGGCTCTTCGTCCTGGTCCGCCGCCTCTGACTTCGCCAGCTGCTCAAGTAGGCGGGTCTTAGCTGCGAAACAACCCTCCTTCAGCCAAAACTGCCTTCGCCAGGCACGAAGGGCGGGCGTTATGTCTTGGGAGCTAACCTCCCAATCCCCCTTCGCGAACTCGGGGAATCGGGCGACATGCTCGCACCCGTTCTGCTGGAGTAACCCCAGGGCGAAGGCGGCCGACACGCGCGCACAACAATTGCCATACGCGGTGGCGCAATCGGAGACAGCGCAGCCGGCCTCCTGGGTCCAATCGCAGAAGACCAAGACGGAAGCATCTTCGCCCGGAAAGCTACCCGCCTTCGCCCCCATATCCGTAAGGGCAAGGCGAAGGGTGCAGCAGGACGCCTTCGCTGCTTCGGTCGCCCGGGCCGCCTCTTGGGCAAGGTGCTTGTTTTTCTCCTCCGCCTTGCGCGCCCTCTGGCGAAGGGCTTCCATCTGGGGCTCCGCCGTGTCATAGTAGGCAGTTAGCATGGCGGTATGCTCCCGCTCTTTGGCAGCTCGGCCGGAAGGCGATCGATCTCAACCTTCGCCTCGCTGCCTTTGTCGAGCTCGGCCTGAAGGCGCCTGTTCTCCGCTTTCGCCTCTCGAAGGGATCGGGCAAGCTCCTCCATTTCAAGGCCTTTTCGGCCAAGCTCGTCGTCCTTCGCCCGGAGCCGGTTTTTTAGGCCATCCAAGCGGGCCCGCATTGTCCGCTCAGTGGAACAATGGGCCACCAAACGCTGGCGAAGAGGAAAAAAAAGGGAGGTAGAAAAACAAAAGAAATTCGGAAGACACCGAAACTTACCCGCACAGCTAAACTCTTCACGGCGGAGCACCCCTCGTCGAACTCATTGAGCTCGGCGAAGAGGTTGGGGCCGCCAGCCGGCGAAACGATGTTGCTCACCCCCTCCACGAAGGGGATGAGCTCTGCCCGGGTCTCGCAGTCCCCGCGGACGAAGCGGGCCGGCCCCTGAGAATGCTTGGAGCCGGATCCCTCGATGGTCCTTTTGCCCTTATCTAGGGCGAGCGGCGAAAGCGGCTGGCGTATGGGGCTGCCGAAGACGTGGGTGGCCACCCTCACCACTCGTTCGGCTGATGGCGAAGCACCAGCCCCGTCAGCCGCCCCCAAGGACGTCGAAGGCCCCTGACTTCGCCCCGCAGGCGAGGTTGGGGTCCCATCGGACGACTACTCATCGCTGAAGGCGTTGGCTATGGTGATGACCCCCCTTTTCCGGGGGGCTGTCTTCGTCGCGCCGCCTCCTGCCGCCTTGGCCGCGGCGATAGAGACTAAGGCCTTGGCGCCCTCCACGTCTTTTCGCCGCAGGGGCGAAGAGGCGGATTCCGTCCCGGTGTCGGCACGCTCCGGGCTGGGAGTCGGCGTATAACTGCGCGTCCCGAAGCGGCTATCACCCTCCTCGTCAATAGCCCTTTCGGCCGCAGCTTCGGCCCATCCCGCTCCCTCCCCTTCGACATCCTCGTCTTCTCCGACGTCGGAGTCTGAAGGGACGGGGGCCTTCTGTTTGCGGGGGGCAAATCTAACCTACCCCGCGGGCGCTTCCGAGAGGGGCCGGCTTCACCATCCGCCTTAGATGGCCTCGCCCTGGGAGGGAGCTCGCCGACGTGGACGCGGTTCGCCCGGCCAGCTGCTTGCCGAGTCAGCAGCTGGCTATATTCGGTCAGCGAGATATCGCCAACAAGCCGTCTGGCTTCGGCGTCAGCTTGGGCCAGCGTTAACACTGGAAAAAGGCGAGACGCAAAGTTAGGAGGCGAAGCAAAAGCATGGCAAAAAGGCGAAGCGTAAAAAAAAAGAAAAAAAAGAAAAAAAAAGGGGGAAAAAGAGAGCTCACCATTCGCTCCTGGGGGCAAAACAAGTCTGGGCAGGCCGTCGACCACTTCGCCTTGGTCGACCTCGACCTGCCACGCCTGCGAAAGCGGATAAATCCGCAGCATGCAGAACTCTTCTACTAAGTCCCGGCAACTCAGCCGGGAACACACCCTGCGAAGCAGGGCGAAACGGGACTCTAGGGTGCCGGTAGTGGCAACCCTAGGTCTCCGCGCTGGCGAAATTGCGCGAGGCCGCCAACACAGCGCCCTCGCCGCTTCGGAGTCCGACTCGAAGGGGATGGAGTGGTAGAACCACTTCGCCATCCAGTGGCGGTCCCACTTTGACATGGCGGCGTTGACCGGCCATAAGTCGGCACGTTCGGGGCGAACGTTGGAGTTCACACTCCCGAACGCCGTCTTCCGAGTCCGGGCGGGCGTAACCACCGTCTTCGTGTTGACGGCAGCAGAGAAGATGGCGCCGAAAAGATCGACGCTGGGCTCGAACCCCGCGGTTCGGCACGCCCAGTCAAAAATCGCGATCCGCACTAGGGCCGAAGGGCTCAACTGGGGCAGTTCGACTTGAAAGAGGCGGAGGATCTCCGGCAACAGGATGTTGCACGGAAATCGAAGACCGGCCTCGAAGAAAATGGCGAACACCACCGTCTGGTGTTCGCCAGGTTGGGGGACTTCGGCCTCTCCTGGGACGAACGCCTGCCCCTCCGCCAGTACGCCTGCGTCCATCATTCCGGCCAACTCGTCATCGTCGACGAGCGAAGCCCCCAGGAAGGCTGTGGTGTCATCATCAATTCGGCCGGGATCAGGACCAGTCGCAGCGGCGGGGTCCGGCTTGCGGGGAGCCATGGGCGAAAGGGAAAGTTCGTTGGCGAAAAGGGTTACTTGGGCGAAGTAGGTCGCTCAGAGATTAGCCGAGAGCAAGTGGAGAGGAAAGTAACTGCGGTGAAAGTGACAAGGGTAGCGACGGTGAAAACGGGGGGTGAGAATATATATCTCACCGAACGACGCTTCGCCTCCCCAGCCAATCAGGAGCGGCCACGTGTCGCGGGGTGGGCGAAACGGTTAAATCCCATGGGTCAGACCGTGCGGTAATGGGTTCCAGAAACAAAAAATCCACTACTGTTCACCGCGGCCCAACGGCCCATCACCGATTCGCTAAAGACCCAAGAAAGTGACATGGGCCACTCCACTGTTCATAAAAAGGCGAAGGCCCAACACTGCTCACATTAGGACCGGTAAAAAAAAAATCCCCACAACTGCTCGAGATGGGCGAAGATAATACACTATAATCCTTTTTCGCATGTCGCAAACTTTTTGCAGGATCCAGAAAGATGGGTTTCGGCAGGAGCATCGGTCGAAAGGGGGCGCCTCATACCATACTACTTGGTTTGCACGGTCTCGGGCCGAAGTTCCTATCTCACCCTTGCCCGTGAGGGGCTTGTTGGCAGTATGCCATGAGGCCCTTCGACCAAGCCTGCCGAAACCAACCAAGCGGCGAGGATCCAATCTCCCAGCACCAAGGCTTGTGGGGCGAAGCCCAACAGCGAAAACTGGTGGCGAAGCCCGATGGCGAAGCCCGATGGCAAGGAACCACATGGGGCTCCGGTCGGCCTGGGCGAGGCCTACATGGCGAAGGCATGCGCCGAAGGAGGATGGCTTCGCCAGGGCAGACCTACTCCAAGAAGGGCCGATGGGCCGGCCCAATCACGCCGGTCCATGGGCCAAAGAACCAGTAGCCACCAGGTGGCCCATCGAGGGCCCACGCGCACTCCAATTACATTGAATACCCATGAAAGGGCTTCTCTACGAGGGCGACAATGTAAATTCCCCTGTAATAGCCCTAAACCCTAATAGGGAGATCTGTAATAGGGTTATTAATAGCCCCCTTGGGCCATGTAAAAGGGGATCGGATTTTAATACAAACTTTATTGCACTTTACCTTCCCAACAACTGTTGAGTATCCACGTCCTTCGACGTATGCGGTTGTCGTTTCGACAACACTAAGTATGAAAATAAATATAATATCTAGACAATCAAGTCGATGATTATCTTTTCAGGATGGTAGATACGTTAAATAATCTAGGCCAAGAAGGTAATCTAGCCATTATCGATAAAACCCTAGAAAGAGATGAGCCGATGAAAGTAGAAAATATTGTCAATATAGATTATAAAACATATATGATAACTCAGTGGTTGACAAAAACAATATTAGAGTGTCATAAATATATAAGCACTAATCTCGATAACGCAAACCGCCATAACAAGCTTTACCTCTGATCGAAGATCGAAACCAATGCAGGTCGACTCGAAAGCAAGAACTCGTCAAAATGTAAAAGTACCAAAAGGTTGGTGATGCGCCGAGAGTATATTGAACTGGTGTTAATTATTGAGAAGACCTCGGGCTTATATTTATACACGAACATATAACCTTGTCCATAATGGGCACGACTCATACTTTCCAAATACGACTCTAACCAACGAAAAAGTCCCTGAGACGGACCCTTATCGAAAATATCTGTAAGGAAATTACATAATATCCTAATTAATATATACAATTACCTATCCCGCACTCTATCCTTATCTGGCAATATCACTGAAGCTCCTTTATTTGAAGCTGACAATGATCGTGCAACCAAACTTGCCAATATAGGCTGTATCGGCCAATCGTATTAAACATAGTATCGGTCGATACAGACATCCAACCGATGCATACTCTTTTTCCGAGATATCCGCCTATCTTCAAATCCACTTCGGATTGGATCTTGACTCCGATTTATATGCTTGCCAAATTTAATCATCAACACATGCCCCCAGTTCCAAAGTATTATATAATGCAACAGAATTATCTCTTCAATCCAACAAATTTCTAGGCTTTCCCGTCTTGGTCTTTATCCGCTCTCCTTGTAAACAGTAACCGCTGCATTGAAAATCTCATGCCGTTACTTCCGTTTTCACCGCTTAAGCCCAAAACATTCCCCACCGTGCTCCAGCGATCTTCTCGACATTTCCAGCAGCCCAGCTAAACGACTCTACTCCTCAGTGATGATCTCCCTCGGTCCTAGCGATGGTGACAACCACGGACATACCTCAGGTAATGTACCTCACCAAGCTTTTATATCTTTGCTCACATCGTCCGCAAATGTCTTTTCGTTGAATCTTTCCTTTTCTTCATTTGTTTTAATCCCCATTGTATACTTTTCTTCAGCACCTAAAGAACCAAATTGCTATCCCAATCTCTAGAGAACAAACTCATTATTTCCTTGGGCCGATGGGTGATGAGAACCCAATATTCTTCATTAACGCAGAGACCAACCGCATCTCATTCAGAGAAACCAAACCAGATCTAACCCATTGCCCAAACATCTTTAGATCTTAGCCATCTTCTATAGATGGATGGAAAGCTTGGTACAAACGGATGGTCATAAGCAAGCAAACTCATTGGGATGAGATAGGAATCTCCCAACGTCTCTCTCTTTCTTTAGCTGATATGAAGATGAACCAATGCTATCGGCTGCCACGTACTTTTGGTCAGATACACTCAACGCTTTCATATTCAACCACGGGCAGATGACTCCTACCTTGCTAGATATACAGATGCTGACAGGCATGGACATAATGTCATCGGCTAACCCTATCAACTTGAAGATAGAGTATGAGCAAAGTTCAAAACAAAGAATGTATATTAGTGACAATATGTACATAGGTATTGTGTCCCCAAGGGAACATGTTGCCTTTCTAATGATGTCGATGGACAAATTCCTCTTCTGTGGTTCAACCTGTTGCCCAACAGCCAACTGGCAACATTTAGCCAAAACCATAGTATCCAAGAAAACCCTTCCTCTGGAAAAATACCTCTTAGGAGCAATATATCGGACCATGAGCCAAGCATTAGCTAAGTTACTACTAATCACATCAGCTAACTATGGGGGCCCTTGGTGGTTCATCCAATTATGCCTTAACTTGTACACAATCAAGATCATCAACAGAAATCCACTGCATGAATCCAAATTCCCATCTCTAGCCGATTCAGACGATGAAGAATCAGAAAAACGCCGATGTATGTCATTTGGAGAAGCAGTCTCAACCTACCCTAGATCAGGACTATCGGCCGAGCCATTTTGTGAGTGGTTTAATCATTTTTACAATGGCTCCTCTCATGAATCCAGGGTATGGTTTCCATATGAGGATTTCCCTCATACTGGATGAGCTGAACAATGATGAATTCCCAGAAATGAGTGAAATATTTATATCATCCATATCCCCATGCATTCTCCCTACTAACTTTTCTCAAGGCCGATACATCCAGTCCACCTATGAATTTTATCACCCCATGATAGCAGCTAGGCAACTTGGTATGGGACAACTACCTGTTGGCTTATTTTTCTCAGAGAAAACCCAGACAAGGGCATAGTACCATCAGCTCTGGTAATGGACAGGATTTAAAATCTTGAAAATCCTCCCCTGGGATCCATCGGCCAAATTACCCTTGTCAAGAAATGAAGCCAGCTCTTTGACATGTGGTGGGGTGAATGGAAAATTCCTATTTTCTTCAACTAGTCCACCGACTTCTACCTGACCACCATTGATCCCTGTTGATGCAAAAAACACATACTGGCCTGAGAGATTTGCTTTACTCTAGTGCAGGTCCAAAACTTGCTTTTAGGTTCGAAGGGTGTGCCAGTTGATATGATCCTGCAATCAACAAGAAAAAATATGCAAGTTTATTAGTAGACGATAGTCAATCGGACAGTTAGCCGATATCATATCGTGATGTAACCTAGCCGATGCAATATAGCATGGATCGGCTGTAAGGTGTATTCAATGATAGAACGAACCCTAAAACTGGTACATCGGCTGAAAATATTAGTGTCACATAATCGATATATCAAGATTACTTTAGAAATAAGCAATTGGGATAGATCGGACTGAACCGAGACAGTATAAATTGCCCAAGTCTAAAATAACATGAAATAACGATTATATATACTCATTTCATAGACGATGTCCAGATTTAAGCATGTATCGGCTATAGCTCTGATACAACCTTATATTAGAATATTCTCTTGCAACAAATATATTCAACTATGACCAATTAGATTGGTAGTAAGTCCAATATATTTATATTAGATTAGATCTTGATATAATGGGCAGATATAGCATATTAAACAAAGCATGGGTCACACCCTGATTTTCGTTTCAGGGATTTATAAATTATTAAATAAATTATTTCTAGAATTTATATTAAATGTTCATTAATTTACAAGTGAATTTAAATGTGTGAAATAAAATTTTCTAAATAAAACATGGCTGGATTTAATGTTTATTAAATTCTCCATGGTTAATTCTACTCTCTGGAATTTTCTTGGATTTTTCAGAACTCAATTACTAATTTTAAACATACAAAGAATATTTCAGTAATTATTTAAATAATAAATTAATCATTAAATGGTCCAGTTATAATTTGGTTAAATACTTTGATTGTTCAAGTATTTGCAGGATTTTTTTGGAATTATTTGAACTTTAGAAGTATTTTTAACAATTCAGAGATCATTTCAGTGATTAATTTAATTAGAAAAGTAATTAAAAATCATCTCTTCCAGGTTTGGGCCGAATCTGCAAATGTCTGCTTTCGGTCCCTTTATTTTTTTTCTCTGTGCAGCCTGTTTCTTTCCCTCCCCTAAGTCTGCTTTGCTTCCCTTCCTTCCTTTTCCTTTTTCTTTTTGGGCCAGCCCTTTTACCAGAAGACTGTTTTGCCTTCCTCGCGCTACAGTGGCTTCTTCAACCTCTAGACAGTCGACTGCTGTGCTGTGCATAGTACTGCCGCCTCAATCTCCTCCACCTTATCCCCAAGAAAGCCCCATCAAATTCATGCTAAATCCCACGAATTTTGGCCTCGTTCTTATCCGGTGAACTTGGGATAAATTAAATTTCCGTCGCCAAATCCTCTCGTTTTGGGCCCGGATTCTTCCTCCCGTGCCTATAAATAGAGACCCCTCCCTCTCCTCTTTTGGCCGCCACCCCTCCCTCTCTCCACCGTCATCGGCCTCACCTCCGGTCGCCTTTTCCCATCATCTCGACCGATGCCGTCTAGCGCAGCCACCTCCCCCGGCTTCGCAAGGCCGAGCTCTAGCCCGGCCACCACTTCTCCTCCACTGAAACCCACCGGAAGCCCCCATCACCGTGTAGGTTGAGTTCGCCATCTTTTTTTAATCTTCGGAGAAGCCCTGCTGCTTGTCCCGTCGTCGCATTCGGTCGCCGCCACCTCCGTTGGATTCGCAGCTGCGAGGAGAACACCGTCCACCCCTCCGTTGCCGCCGAAGTTCGCCGGAACGCTGTCGTCACCGTCAACCCGATGTCGTCGCCGCATCTACCTCACCGCCGGTCATCGTCCGTCGTCATCCGCCATCGCGCTGCCCCTCGGTGAGCTCCTCTCATCGTGCTCTCTCTCCCGGTGTCCCCTGTGTCCGTCGTCGCGTTGCCGTCTGCTGGAGGTGAAAATCCGGTCAACCGATCTCCGCCATCCAAATCAGTATAGATTATTTCCCCTCTCTTTTCAATGATATATTAGTCTTTCTACTATATATCATCTACCAAATTTGATTCAATCTTTTTACCGGAGGATGTTTTTAATCTTTTCTCTCAGTTATAAATCATTTGTAAATTTTTTAACTAATTTGGAATAGTCTTTTCTTTAATAGGTCTAATTGGATTAAATTTTGTAAAATTCATAACTAATTCTTATGAAGTTGGAATGAGGCCGTTCAAGTCTCTAAATTCATCTAAAATCATGATCTACGTGTTTGTTTAGTTTTTATGTACTGTTTATTTGGATTTTCTTAGTTCTTTTTCCTCGTTTTGCGTGTTAGCTTGTCGTTTCCGTCGTTTCGAAGGTTCGTGTGAGCGTCGGAAGTGTTCAAGAAGACTAATTGAAGACCGATTATTGCAAGGCAAGTCACACATATCCCAAACACAATCCTTTGAGCATGTTGATCCTATATTTAAATTCTCTATTTATTTCAAATGTGCATTTATTTTCGAATGTCATCAGGTGGTGTGAACCTATTCCTTTGTTATGGCCAATTTTTATTGATTACCCTATTCCTTGATACCTTCTGTTATAAATTTGACTAGTTGGATTTTATATATTGGTTCAACTAGATATTAGATATAATTGCTTAGCCATGCTTAGAGACATTAGTACACTAATGGGATAATTAATGTTTCACTTATATCTTAATGATGACTATTTGATGGTAGCTCAAGATGGTCAATCGTGATTGATAAATTAATTAATTGTCAACTAAAACTTGACTAATGGTGGGTTGTGAGCACATGGTTTTGATGGTCATGCTCATGGCAATTAAGGACCGATTCGCGAGCTACCGTTGTGCAACATTAACCGTGCCAACCACAAGCCAGCGTGGGCAACGGCTTTACCTTTTGTATAGCATGGTTCATTATGGGGTGCCAGACTAAGAAGCGACGAGAAGTCCGTGGGGGTCGCTGGGGAGTCCATGCCTTTGGTTATAGACGGGGTGATTATGATCCAGGAATGGTGCACTGTGGTGAGTTGTGTTGTGCGAGGGGTATTGTCACAGTTCCTTTCCGAGGTACCGTGGTGGTATTGAGGCGCATGGTGACATGTTGTGGAGCTGTGTCTTGTGGGTACAGTGGTACAACTCTGGCCAGAGTAAAACTATTCGAATAGCTGTGCCCGCGGTTATGGACGGGTCTAATAATGTTTTTCGTGATTAGTCTCACACTACTCAATAATAATAATAATGTGATAAGTGATGATACTTCAATTTAACTCCTGGTTTGGAATGGTTTATTCCTGGTTTGGAGGTTTGATCTGTACGACCGGGGTTGGTTGTTCAGGTTTGGTTGGGCCTGTGAAGCATTGGTGTGCTGTTCAGTGTTGATTAATACTGATGATTATAATTACTCTACTGTTTTACAATTCCCAAATGCTTGCTAAATGCTGCTTTTGCAAATGAGCCTATATATTATGCCAATCCTTTGGTATCCTTGTGCACTTGCATATTTACTGTGCGGCTTGCTGAGTATTCCATGTACTCACCCTTGCAATAATCATTCAACCTCAGTTGAAGAAAGTTGCGAAGGAGAAGACGTTTGGTTTATACCCCAATTGAGCTGCCTGTGGGAGTGGGGCTGAAGCCGTCGCTAGATCATTTTTCCGCTGTTGTTTTCTTTTCTTATGTAAGTATGTAACGTTGTATTATGATGAATCTATTTATTAAATTGTCAATTTGTGTACCTCGGCTGATTCCTGGACGAGGATTTTTAATGAACAAATTAGTTCGGAAATTACTAGTGAATTTCCGAGCGTGATAGCATGCTACTATGTAAAACAACTATACCAGATAAGATCGGCTGAAACCCCGATACTATCCTTATTAACAACTATAAAGCAGGTTAGAGATTATGATTCCAAGCACGACTTAATAGATCAAACTTAACTGATGTAGCATTAAGTATGAAACGAAACATCATATCTAGACAACCAAGCCGATGGTTGCCTTTTCTGGATGGTGGATATATTATATAATTCAAACCAACAAGACAATCTAGCCGTTATCAGCAAAACCCTAGATAGAGATCGGTCGATGCAAGTAGATAGCACTATCAATCTAAATTATATAACATATATGATAACTCGGAGATTTACAAGATAGAATTAGAGTGTCATGAAGATGTAAGCACTAATTCCGATAATGCAAACCTCCATAACCAGACCTACCTCTTTGATGAACATTAAATTGATGCAGCTCGACACGAAAGTAAGAACTTGTCGAAAATAGAAAATAAAAGGTTGGCAATGAGCCGAGATTGATTGAACGTGTGTTATATTATTCATAAGACCTCGGGTCTATATTTATACCCGAAAATACAAACATTGTCCAACATGGACACGACTCATATTATCCTAATACAAATACAACTAGTGAACAAGTCTCTTAGGCGGACACTTACCGACAATATCTATAAGGAAATCACAAATAATCCTAATTAATAGATACATTTGCCAATTCTGGACTCTATCCTTGTCTGGCAAAATCATCTCAAACTCTCTCTTGAATCCGATATTGATCATGTATGCAATATCGGCCATATCGGCTATCCAAATCGGACTCGGTTCCAGCCGATATGGTCTTCCAGCCGATGCGCACTATGTTTCCGGGAATCCCGCTTATCTTCAAAATCTGCTTCGAATTTGGGCTTTGTTTCCGATTCATCAGTATCAATTATCTTGCCAAATTTCATCGTCAACAATCCCTCAATCAGTCCTCAGGTGAACTCCCAATTTTCAACCCCTTTCTCAGATTCATTCATGTATATCTAACGTTTTTAACATACTGCATGCTGGCAACTCCCCTCCTCCAGCTAAAACCAAAAGTGGAAAAGGCATCAACTATGCATCAGCCAAAATTTCATTAGGCAGGGACCTAGCTCTTTCTGCCATCAGCTTCAATGCCCCTCCTATCAAAGACTTGCTTCAAGGCCAAATTAGAGAGCCAATCACCACTGTTGGCATGCGTAAAAGAATAAAGAAAGCTACGACCAAACCTCCCATGACCAAAAAGAAAGCATCCACCAAAAAACCAGTCATCATCAGCCGATGATCTACCTCCTATTGATCCTGACATGGAAGAACTCCTTAAAGAGGCAGAGATGGAGGAAGACATTTGACGAGGGTGCTGCACAAGTCAGCGTTGCTGAACAAACTGCTACCAGTAGCCCAAAACTACAACCCGATCCATCCAGCCCGGCTAAAACTCCAAGTCCACCCAGACGACGTCCACGCAAAACCCAAGTATTTATCTCCTCATCTTAACCTTTTGATTATATCACGCTCATCAATATTCCTCTTGCATTTTAGAAAATATGTTGCAGCCTTCCAGAGCTTCATCAACTCCTCAACGGCCAGCTCCAGGTGAACAAATACCATCAGCTACAGGGAGCCATCATGGGGAAGAAATAACTGCTGTAATCCGAGCTCCTCCAATCCCTGTAAGAACATACTTAACTATCCCTTATATTGGCTATATCTGAATGCATCACTTATCATAACTTTCTTTTGCAGACTTTAGCCGATATGTTCTCTTTTGACATAAGGCAATTTCTAGACGAGGAAGATGAAGACATAACCAGGAAAGCGAAATTCCCAGTGCCTGATGATTTGAGATCAAAACTAACCGCCATTGCTGATCGACTAGGCGCTTCTCTTGATACATTTGTTGTGGACTACGGATCAATCAGGGCAAGGTTTCAAGAAATCCAAGATCAACAACTTGAAGACCTCGTAGACGCTATATCCCCAACAGTCTTCCTAGAGCAGCACAAATTTAAGCTTGAGAGGGCAAAGCAAAGACTTGCAGATCGGCTAGAACATACAATACTTGAGGCAACAATCCAATTTAGCCGACAGGAAGTTAATGAAGAAAAGTCTAGACTATATGAACTAACGGCTGGCCCATAATCAACTCAGCAAGAACATGACAAATTAAGACAAGAAGAAACTGAGCTCTTGGTTCAATTGAGGCAATGCCGAGTTAAAATTTCTGAAGCAGAGAAGAAACTAGCCGATCTCCCACAAGCCATTGAAGATCAAAAGTCCAAACTTAAATCATCAGTCAAACACTTAGCATCAGTTAAGCTGATCTCAGGTTCTGAAGCTGCCGATACACATATCATAAATGAAGTAGAACAAATTCGCCTGCGCGCGATATCGGCAATCCAAAATTATTTTGGCTAATGTCATAGACTTAGCTTGAGAAACAGTAGCTTTCCTTATTTTGCTGTATGTATTTCTATGGCCATTGAGCCGATTTGGTCTCACTTTTGAACCCTAAACTGCATTTTTTCATATTTTTTCTTAAAATTTCAAATTTTCAAAACTTATCCTCTGTGCCCCCAAGTTTGTAGTAGGGGAAATCATGTTGCAAACTTATAATATGTCTAAGGGCGATAATTCATGTCAGCCATCTAAACTCGATGCAACCAACATTGGCTGTCAATCATACATCGGCACAATGCAACCGATTATGAACAAATCCAAACACTTGGATAATATTTCTTTAGATGCTTCCCATTAAGAGCTTTCCCAAAAACATTTCCATCAAGTCCTTGCAACATATAAGCTCCTTTTGAAACACACTTATGAATCCGAAAAGGTCATTCCCAATTCAGTGACCGTTTATCAAATTTATTATCCCTTGTTCCTATCGGCAATACCAACTTCCAAACAAGTTGGTCTTTCTCAAAAGTCTTTGGTACAACCTTTTTATTATAATGCCTAGAAACCCTCTCTTTATTTCTCTTGAACTTTTCTAGGGCTCGCAATCTCGATTGAACCAACTATTCTGACTCATCAACCATCAAGTTGTGATAATCATCGGCCGACAACTCATCTTGTAAAGAAATCCTTCTCGAGCCGATGTTAGTTTCCGATGGCAAAATAGCCTCATGACCATAAACTAGTTGATAAGGTGGAACTTGAATAGCACCATGACATGCCATTTGATAGGACCATAATGCCTCAGCTAATACAGTATGCCACTTCTTAGGATACTTTGCTATCTCCCTTTTAACCAACTTGA
The DNA here is from genome assembly GCA_000573905.2 of Oryza punctata. NCBI lineage: Eukaryota > Viridiplantae > Streptophyta > Magnoliopsida > Poales > Poaceae > Oryza > Oryza punctata. Next base: position 18,094,937 of record CM002495.2, on the reverse strand, counting down.
TCAAACTCTTGTTAGATGTCTCAGTCTGCCCATTAGCTTGTGCATAATATGATCAAGAATTCAACGACTTGATCCCCATGTGCTCAACAAACTGGACAAACTTATCGAACACAAAGATAGACCCTTATCAGTTGTTATCGTCTGTGGGAAACCAAACCTATATATAATATGTTCCTTAACAAATTCAATGGCATCCTTAGAATCCACCTTCTTAAGAGGAATAGCTGAACACACTTAGTAAAATAATCTGTAGCCACCAAAATGAATTTATGTCCTTTACTTGATGGTGAATTGATCTGGCCGATCATATCAAGTCCCCAACCTCTGAACGGCCATGGCTTAACTATTGGATTCATAGCCGATGCTGGTGCTCTTTGGATTACACCAAATTTCTAACAATCTTGACAATCCTTATAATATCTGAAGCAATCTTCTAGCATCGTCGACCAAAAATACCCAATTCTTCTAATCAGCCATCTAATCTTATGAGCCGATTGATGAGTACCACAAATCCCCTCATGCACTTCTCACATGACAACTTTGGTTTATTCAAGATAGTAAAGATCATCATCTAATAAAACATATTTGAGAGCTTTGTACTTCAATTTCTGTAACTCCCGCGTTTTTATTTCTCGTCTAAAATTCTTTTTAATCATCGTTCGTCCTTCCCTTTATATTTCTCAAAAATTTCAAAATTTGGTTTAAATGTTGTTTTTAAAATTTTCCCGATCTTATCAAATCATTTTCTTTCCGTTCAAATATTTTGGAATATTTTGATCTCCTACCACCCGGTATTTATCCTTCCCTTATTTCTTTTCCTCACACCGGAGTTCTCTCTCCTCCCTGCAATATCACAAGCATACACAGAGACAGAACAGAGCAAGCAGCTTCAGTGTCAGCGTCACTCGTGCATGCACAGAGTCATTCTTGTCCTCGTTCTGCCGAAGGCAAAGCATCGCGGTTAGGCACCGCCTCCACGTTCTTCATCGCGATTAGGCACCGCCTTCGCGTTCCCCGTCGTGGTTAGGCACCACCTCCGTGTTCTCCGCCGAGGTTAAGCACCGACCGGCATCTTTCGTCGAGCAGGCCTGGCAGCAGCAGTGAATGGCGCCCTGTAGAAGAACACCAAGCACAGTATATCAATGGTGACTCGTCATCGAGCTCTCGTCCGGAAGCGCGCGAGCGAGTATAAATACCGGCGAAACTTACCGCGAGTCCTCAGTCACCCCTCCACTCCATTTTTCACCGCTCGGAGCCAATCGCCGAAGCCGCGGAGCTCGATTTGCGCCCAAGGTACCGGCCTTCTTCTTCCTCTTTCTTCTTCTTCTTCTTCCTCCTCCACTGCCTAGCACTCCCTCCCTTCCTCCCCTCTCTGCCCCGGTGCCGTAGCCCCCTCCACTGCCGGCGCCGCCACTGCCAAGCCCGGCCAACAGGCATCACCGCCGGCCTCCACCACCGTCCAGCCGCCAGCCCCCACCGGCACCGCCTGCCTCCACCGTCGGCCGACCACCGCTGGCCCCCACCGCCCTTGCCCCCTTCGCGGCCGGCCGCCGCTGCCATGCGCCCCTCCCTCCTCCTCCCCTGGTCGGGCTGTGAGAGAGAGAGAACGAGAGACAGAGACAGAGAAGAAGCAGGCAGGAAGAGATAAGGAAAGAGAAAAAAGAGATAAGGAAGAAAGAGAGAGAAAAAGAAAATAAAAAAGAGTAGGCCTGTGGGACCCACATCCCTCTCTCCCCTTTGACCTATCCCTTGACCTTACAGCCGGGCCCCACACTAGAAATTCTCTGGAATATTCCCTCCAATTAGTCCAAAAATCCTCCAAACTTCAAAAATTCATATCTTCTATTCCGTAACTCCGGTTGACTCCGTTCAAGGTTCTATATCTTTCTAAAATCCTCCTCTATTTGTTTATGTTGTTTTGCTATTTATGTTGTGTGATGTATGGTTGTTTTATCACGTATAGAGCCTGAGACCGACCGAGGGTTTGCGCAGGAATTCGACGCTCCTAGTACCACTGGGATTCAAGGCAAGCCTCCTTGACCAATTGTTGCACCCATATTTTTAAAATTAACTATTTTGTTTGCTAAACTGCACGTTTAGGTTACACTGTTCGGCCACGATTCTAGTACGAGTTGTCGGACCTTCCTAGTAGTTGCACTTTATTATATAGGATTTAGAAACCCCTCCCCTTTGTAACTCCACTAAATATTCCGTCGGTAATCAATACCGAAGTAGACTACCTATAGGCCACGGTTGTACTGTCGTATGGGAAAACTTGGGTATTTGCTGTTTCTCGTTTATTTCAAAACTCGGTGAGATGTCGGCTTGGTTATAAGATGAAGGACTGATTTATAAAACTTGATAGTGCGGGAGCAATACCTTTGTGGTTTGGCTACGCATTATCCATAAGGATTCATCCGAACATATAACAGTACGACCACACGGGTAGAATGGGATGCCCCTGGCCGAGTAAGTAGCTAAAACGTAGGTGTCTAGCATGTTGGCAGTTGAGGAGCACCGGTATTGTGGAGTGGCAATCACTCTGCTGCAGGGATGTGTCGGGGTCCATACGGTGGGTCCTGGGTAGATGAGGGCCTCAGACTAGCCTGATGCTTGGCGGTGAGACTCTGCCTAGCTGTGTGACACAGAACATTTATGGGTTGGTTATGCCTAGCTGTGTGACACTCCTGGGTAGTGAGCTCTCCTTTGTCGGCCATGTCTGATCCACATGTGTTCGGTAATGTGAGGTGTTCACGGCGTGTGGGTAAAGCGTGCAACCTCTGCAGAGTTTAGTCAAACTGTTTAAACAGCCGTGCCCACGGTCATGAGCGGATGTGAGGTGTTTCTCATAGCGTAGTTTTTTTTTTCAACTGAACAAATGGTTTTGTGGGATGGGAATCGTTACCAGAGTTCGCCTTTGTGCTGAACGGCCAGCCTTCGTGGTTGGGAACGAGCCTGTGTGGTTCGAGGTGTCTATTGGGACCAAAGTGTGATTTAGGGCTGAGATGGCCGAGGTAGAAAGGTTGAGATGGCCGAGGTAGAATGGCTGAGATGGCCGAGGTGGGATGGCTGAGATGGCCAAGTAGTGCTGAGATGGCACGGGTTATATAATTGGATTACTACAGTGACAGGTTGTTGCAAAGCAACCTGTGGAATGAAGTGAGGTGTGAGCCTTTCTTAGAAACTAAAACTTGACACATTAGAGGTTTGCAACTAAAAGTATTTTAAAAACCTTGGGTTTTCCAAAACAGAACCGTTCCACCCCTTTGTTTAAGCCTTGCATGTCATGTTTTCCTGGCTTGCTGAGTAGACTAAGTACTCACCCTTGCTTATATTTATATTTATAGAGTTAGAAGAAGGATACCTCGATCCCGCTACCGAATCTTACTTCTAGGACCAGGTCGAATACGACTTTTCAGGGTTTCAAGCCTAGTTCCCAAACCTAGCCTGTGGATTAGTGCTTTTAGTGTTCTACGTTCCATGTTGTCCACCGCTGCTTCCATGCTTCCGCCTGCGTGTACTTTGTCTTTCCAGTGTTCCTACTAGTCTGGGGTTTGTCCACGACGGTAGTAGTTGGAGACCTCCAGCAATGTTGATGTAATAAAACTTTGTTATATTCTGGTTTCCACTATTATTCTGTTAGTACCAGCTTGCATATCCTGGGACTGGTACTGTTATCATAAGTAATAATGTGACCTCTAGCATATGCCGGTTCACAGTCTTAGACTGGTATAGTTTGGGGCGCCACAATTTCCTTGATGCCGATCGAGAAGGATCCTTTAGATATTCAACAATCTCAAATCTGCAGTCATCGGTTTGTATAGATGCAATCTCCACCTCCACATCTTTCAACATCGGCTTGTATCCCGATGCACCTTGAGCTAAATTATTGGCCTCAGTATTTTGCTCCCGTGGAATATGTTCAAAAGACACCATCTTGAAAGTTTTGAACAACACCTGACACTTTTCATTGTAAACCATCAAGACATCATTCTTGCACTCATACTCCCCAGATAATTGAATGATTACCAATAATGAATCCCCCATAATCTCAATGACATCGGCTTCGACCTCTTTCAACAATTGTAATCCTTTCAAAACTGCCACATATTAAGCCTGATTATTAGTATAGAAAGATTTAATAGTAAAGGCAACTTCAAAACTTGCCCCCAGGTGATATGATCACTAAGCCGATACCACAACCATGAATACAAACTGATCCATCGAAAAATAAAGTCCAATGTACGATATCAACGTAATCAACCGAGTCGCTCCGATGTTCAACTATAAAATCAGCTATCACTTGCCCTTTAACTGCCTTGGCCGATTCATACCATAAGTCCAACTCCGTCAAGGCAAAAATCAACTTCCCAATCCTTCCTTTCACCACATCGGCTTTACAAACTATCGTGCAGACATTGAAAAGTAAATAATGCCTTAACTTTTTACATGAAAAATATAAACATAAGCACCATTTTTCCACCGGTGAATATTTGGTCTCAACATCCAAAAGTCTTCGACTTAAATACAATATGACTCGATGTTTGCCCTAAACTTCCTGGATTAGGACTGAGCCGATTGTTTTTTGATCGGCTAATAAATACAACATGAAAGAGACACCAATAAGGACTAGAGGGGTTCTAAAATATTCCTTTATACTATCCAAAGCTTTCTGCTGCTTCTCCCCCAAACAAATTCCTGATCGGCTTTTAATCTGAGTAATAGAGAAACTGCTAGACAGATTAGAAATAAATCATCTTACAAAGTTAATCTTGCTGATAAAGAATTGTAACTTCATCTTGTCTTCTGGAGGCTTGATATCTTTGATAGCATTAATACTCCTTTAAGGAAATTCAATCCCCCTCTCATGCACCAGAAATTCAAGAAATTGTCCAGCCGATACTCCAAAGGCACATTTGATAGGGTTTATTCTTAAACCATATTTCCTTGCTCGTTCCAAAAACCTTCGTAAATCGGCTAGGTGCTCATCGACCTTCTTTGATTTAACAACCCCATCATCAATATAAATTTTGACTAGCAAGCTGATGAGATCATGAAAGATATAGTTCATTGTTGTTTAGCACCAGCACTCCTCAACCCGAAAGTCATGACAACCCACTCGAACAAGCCGTTTGCACCAGGACACCTAAAAGCAGTCTTGTGGATATCTTCTTCTGCCATAAAAATTTGGTTGTATCCTAAATTATCATCCATAAAACTATTAATCTTGTATCCAGATGCTTCATCAACCAACAAATCAGCAATCGACATCGAGTACTCATCCTTAGGGGTAGCTTTATTCAAATTGCTAAAATCAATACAAACCCTAAGCTTGCCATTTTTTAAAAACTGCTACCATATTTGAAATCAACTCAGCATATCAGCATGGTCTGATAAAGTTTGCATCATACAATCTTGTAATTTCAGCCTTTATAGCTTCATGCATTTCAGCTTTGCCTCGTCTTGGGGGTTGCTTGTACGACTGATAGCCTGGTTTAATAGGGAGCCGATGTTCGACAATGGATCGACAAAGGCCTGGCATCTCATAATATTCCCAAGCAAAACAATCTCTATATTCCTTTAATAATTCTACCAATTTATGGTTGAACTCATCTGATAAACCCTTACTAACATATGTCGGCTTAGGCCTATCGCCTAGTCCAATATCTACTTCTAACTCATCGGCCGACATGAATCCTTGTCCAAGTTTGCCATCAAGATCATCTACAGTGTCTTTGGTATAGAAGTTTAAGCCCTCCACGGCACCTTCAAAGCAATAATTGACGCTCCCCGTCTCCAATTGGCTGTATGTCACAATCAGATACTTTTAGATAATCGCCTTCCAAAACTTTGCCGGACAAGCAAACAACTCCTTCCATCTCCCAAATAGACAAATCGGCATTAGCAACGTTAACTGACCTGTTGGCTGGCACGATTTCTATTTGGTCTTCCTGCCACTGGATTAAGCTTTGATGCATAGTTGAAGGAATACAACAGTTGGCATGAATCCAATCTCTTCCCAACAACTGACTATAGGAGCCCTTCCCGCTAATGACAAAGAAAGTAGGAATTGTCTTACTACCGATGGTTAACTCCACATTCAAAACTCCTTTAGTTTCTGATGGGTTTCCTCCAAAATCTTTCAGAACCATGTTGGATTTGATCAAATCTTCGTAGTTTTACTCAAATTCCTAAAGGTAGCATATGACATCAAATTAATAGCTGCTCCTCTATCAACTAACATCTTTGACATCGGCTTCCCATTGACAAATCTCTTAATGTAGAGTGGTTTAAGGTGTCGATGCCCGGTTCCCTCTAGCTGTTCAAAGATAGCTTGTTCTGGTGATAAAACAATCTTAGCCGATGGCTCTTCGTATATTTCCTCAGTAGCCTGTTCCGCACCATATTCGGCTGGCAATACAAAAACCATGTTGATTGAAAAGTGACGACTGCTTTCCCTTTATCTGCTTCAAGATTTTTATTCTTGTTGGCTTTTACCTCATCGGCTCGCACTACCTTGCTCTAGACACGCCACTCTTTCCTGGTGCGCTTCAACCAATGTTCAATCTCCTCCTTCACTTCTTGCATTTGTTCTTTGTTCCTCATTCTTTGGACTCGTCTTTTCTAGTTTTTGGTAAAGATTACAGATGAGCACCATTGCGGCCTCCTGGTCCTTAATTCCTCCTTAGACTCTTCTTCGAAATAATCCTCATGAATCGGCCCAAGTCTCTGATGAACAGGTATTTTATTCTGAACTGGCCGATACTCATTAGTTCTTGCAAGTTGCCTACTTGGTCCTCCAACATACCTTACATAAGGATCATTACAACCAGGGCAATTTTCAATAGATGGTAACCTTATCCCTTCGTTCCAGCAAAACCTAAAGAACTCACAACTCCAATGGGGATCGAAGCAATCTGTATCATTGTATCCATGCACATATTCTTCCCTCTGGCGTCTGTTCTGATATTTATTAACCATACTAGCCGAATTGAATCTTCTTTCCTGATATCTCTTTTTATCGGCTTGACCTCTATTGGGTCTAGTATGTACCATATTTACTGGGAAAGGATGCCCAACAATCTTCATCGGCTTCTTGGCTTAATCAAACTTGATCCTGCCATGCTCTATAGCCGATTGGATCTGATGTCTGAATATCTTGTAATCATTGGTACTATGAGATCCCGTGTTATGACACTTACAATATTTTCTCTTTTGCAACTCCTCGGCCGATGGTATGACAAGTCCTACTGGAAGTTGGATCTGTTTCTCATGAAGGAATAATTCAAATATCCTATCGGCCTTGGTAAACATCCGTTTTTTGTTTAATAGATGACAGATCCGATAATTTCATCTCTTGAATTCCACTAAAGAAGTATTTATGGAACTGCTTTTCTAGATCGGCCCAACTCCTAATAGAATTGTAAAGCAGAGAAGAAAACCATGTAAATGCCGATCTAGACTGTGATAATGGAAACATCCTAACTCTTAATGCTTCTGTAGCCGATGCCTCCCCACATTGTGCTAGGAATTGGCTAATCTGCTCATAGGTTGACACATTATCTTGTGCCAAGAATTTTGAGAAATCTGGCACCTTGTATCGGTTTGGCAGTGGTACTCGGTTAAAATATTCGCGGTATGAATGCCGATACACGTTGCCATTATCCTTAGGTTTGAGCCCAAACTGTTCTCGCATCACATCCGTGATCATATCGGCAAAAGGTGATTGTTGTACTCTTCCCCCATACTAGTGTTGCAACTGTTCGTACTGGTTGAGCTGAGGTGGATGTGTGTATTGATACTGTGGTGATCCTTCCGACCGATAATGAACTTGTGGTGAGTGAGTTTGATATTGGAAATTGTAATTGCCCCTAGACCTTGCTGGGGTACATGATGTTGGTTACTAAGAGGCGGCTCTGGCATGTACTCTTAGTTGATTGGTTGAGTTACTCCTATCGGCTGCCGCAACACTGGTTGTGGTGCCACGAGTTGTTGTGTCGAAGGTATTTGAGGAATCAGCTCTGTGACCGGTGGCTTTATCTTCAACATGTTGATAATTGCTCAGGGGTAAGCTGAGTTGAACTCTGTCCTCCATGCATCGGCTGTTGCCTTGTCAAAATTGTTAGAATGGGTCCACTAGATGCATGAGCCGATGGAATTTGGGTTGGTCCTGAAGCCATTTGTTGTTTCCCGCCTATCTGAGTTTTGATAGTCCTATAACCTGGGAAAATATCTTGTGGAAGATAAATTGGTCCTTTTGCCTTTTTCTCAGCTATAGTACCATCTACCACCGTCTGGATCATGTTAGTCAAAGTATTGACAAGCACACCGGACTGGTTGATTAAAGCATGATGAACTGTCGAATCGATGCGATCTTGTAGTGTGTGACGTTCTTCACTCTGCGGCTTGGTTTTCACGCCTTTACCCATATCTTCATTTACGCCAGATGTACTTGGTTCCATGTTTCCGATGGGGGTACCTCTACTTTGGTTTTCTCTATCACAGTGCCATGTCGAGTTATAGTGAATGAGTGCAGATATTGTGCTTAGAGATGGTCTAGTAGTTTCTTAACCTCATCCATTTGCTCCTCGCTCAAGTGCTCGATTGTCACGGGGATCATGTTTTCTTCCGTAACGTCAGTGATAGTAGGCGTCATGACGATGAAAGCCCCACTGGGCGTGCCAAAAGTGTGTTGATGCAAAAAAACACACATTGGCCTAAGAGATTTGCTTTAGTCTAGTGCACGTCCAAAAGCTTGCCTTCGGGTTCTAGGGCGTGCCAATTGATTTGATGCTACAATCAACAAGATTAAACATACAAATATTGTTAGTAAACGCTAGCCGTTCAGCTAGAAAGCCAATGTTGTATCGTATTATCACCTAGCCAATGCAGAACAAGTGAATCCGCTGTGAAATATATTCATAAGCATGAATAAACCCTAAACTTGATCCATTAGTTGTAGAGATCAACATTATATAATCCATGTATCAATATTACCTTAGAACTCAGCAATTGGGATAGATCAGACTTAACCGAGACAGTAAAAATTGCCCGGATCTAAAGTAACCTAAAACGAGGATTGTATATGCTAATGTCATAGCCGATATCCAAATTTAAGCATGTATCAACTATAGCTCTGATACTACCTTATACCAGGATATCATCCTATAAAAATATATTAAATTAATATCAACCAGCTTGATAATAAGAATAATATATTTAAATAGTTGAATCCGGATATAAGGGGCAGAGACAGTGTTTTAAAAAAGATATAAACCAAAGTAAAACAACTATACCAGATAAGATCGGCTGAAACCCTGATACTGTCCTTATTAATAACCATGAGGCAGACTAGAGATTATGGTTCTAAACACGACTTAGTAGATCAAACTTTACTGATTCAGCACTAAGTATGAAAAAAATACAATATCTAGACAATCAAGTCGATGATTATCTTTTCAGGATGGTACATACGTTATGTAATCCAGGCCAACAAGATAGTCTAGCTGTTATCGACAAAACCCTAGAAAGAAATGAGCCGAAAAGATATTATAAAACATATATGATAACTCAGTGGTTCACAACAACAAGATTAGAGTGTCATAAAGATATAATCACTAATCCCAATAACGCAAACTACCATAACAAGCTTTATCTCTTATGGAAGATCGAAACCGATGCAGGTCAAGTCGACAACAAGAACTCGTTGAAATGTAAAAGTACCAAAGGTTGGCGATGCGCGAAGAGTATATTGAACTGGTGTTAATTATTTACAAGACCTCGGGCTTATATTTATACCTGAACCTAGAACCTTGTCCATAACGGACACGATTCATACTTTCCTAATACAACTCTAATCAACGAACAAGTCCCTTAGTCGGAGCCTTACCGAAAATATCTATAAGAAAATTACATAATATCCTAATTAATAGATACAATTGCCTATCCTGAACTCTATCCTTATCTAGCAATATCACATAAGCTCCCTTATTTGAATCAGATATTGATCGTGCAACCAAACTTGCCAATATCTGATGTATCGGCCAACCGTATTGAACTTAGTATCAACCGATACGGACTTCCAGCCGATGCATACTCTGTTTCCAAGATCACTGCATATCTTCAAATATGCTTTGGATTAGATCTTGACTCCGATTTGTATGCTTGCCAAATTTCATCGTCAACACCGGCGCGGGAAGAAACAGGTCATGGCGGCCCGACGATGAGGAGTGGACTGGCTACGACTCGACGCTGCAACGCTGACGGAGGAGGCAGCGCGGCGCGAGGTGGCTACTGAGGGTGTCGAATGCAGCGGCAGCTCGAGTTGGTGGATGCGGTGGCGGCTGTGTGGCAGATTGGCGGGATGGAGCGGTGTTGATGAAAAAAACACACACTGGCCTGAGAGGTTTGCTTTACTCTAGTGCAGGTCCAAAATTAGGGTTTCAGATTAAAGGGCGTGCCAGTTGATTTGATCCTGCAATCAACAAGAAAAACATGCAAAGAATATCAGTAAACGATAGACAATCGGCCATAGGGCCAATTTCATATCGTATGTGACCTAGCCGATGCAATAAAGCATGGATCGGCTGTAAGGTGTAATCAATGATGGAATTAACCCTAAAACTAGGATATCGGCTGTAAAGATCAGTATTACATAATCAATATATCAATATTACTTTAGAGATAAGCAATTGGGATAGATCGGACTGAACCGAGACAGTATAAATTACCCAAGTCTAAAGATAACATGACATAAAGATTATGTAGTTTGATGTCATAGCCGATATCTAGGTTTAAGTATGTATCGGCTATAGCTCCGATACAACCTTATATTAGGATATTCCCTAGTAATAAATATATTAAACTATAACCAATTCGATTGATGTCAAGCTTAATTTATTTACATTAGATTAGATCCTGATATAAGGGGCAGATATAGAACATTAAACAAAGCATAAGACAATGTAAAACATCTATATCAGGTAAGATCGGCTGAAACCCCGATACTATCCTTATTAACAACCATGAAGCAGGTTAAATATCATGATTCCAAATACGACTTAACAGGTTGGACTGAACCAATGCAGCATTAAGTATAAATAGAAGCATGAGATCTAAAGAATCAAGCCGATGGTTGTCTTTTCGGGATGGTGGATATATTATATAACCCAGATTAACAAGATAATCTAGCCGATATCGATGAAACCCTAGAAAGGATCTAGCCGATATAGGAAGATTGCATTGTCGATCTAAGTTATATAACATATATGATAACTCGGAGAATCACAACAAAGAACTAGAGTGTCATAGAGATGTAAGCACTAGCCCTAATGATGTAACTCGCCATGACAAGATATACCTTTTTGCCGAAGATCAAGTTGATGTAGCACGACTCGAAAGCACAAACTTGTCAAAAGTAGAAAATAAGGATTTGGCGATGTGCCGAGATTGATTGAACGTGTGTTGTTATTATTTACAGGACCTCGGGATTATATTTATACCCTAAATTACAAACCTTGTCCATCACGGACACGACTCATATTAACCTAATACAAATCCAACTAACAAACAAGTCCCTTAGGCGGACTCTTACCGAGAATAAATTACATAAAATATCCTAATTAATAGATACAATTGCCTCCTCAGGACTTCATCCGTGCATGGCAATCCATATGAAGCTCGTTAACACAACCCGATGACATATACCGAGTCATATTACCACAATCGGCTCAATCGGCTAACCTAGTCCGACTTTGACTCTGCCGATCCAGTCCACAGCCGATTCGGACCACAGCCGATTTTCACTCTGTTTTCCGATACGATCTTATCTCTTCAATCCCCTTCGATTCCATCTTGACTTCTGATATTTGAATTACCAAATTTGGTCATCAACACATGCCCCCCAAGTCCGGAATATTTGGTAATGTTTCGGATTTGCCAAATCTTATCTCCGAGATAATCTCGCTCTTTCCGTTTTTCTTACCGTTACCACAGCGCTTTAAATACTTTAACCGACAGCCCCGAGAAACTTCACACCGTTATTTACTGTTGCCACCGCTTTCGCAATCTCCGTCTTCCTCAACTCCGACGATCCCCTCGGCGCAAGCAATCAATCTTCAAGCAACCCCTCGCTCATTCAACTTCCGCCGGCGAGAAGATGTCTTCATCATCCGCTCCATCTGCTGCCCCATCGGTCGAATACGCTGAGGTAAGTCCCATCGGCTAGATCTCCTTTTAACCCATTCAATTTCATTTTCCCACACTCTTAGCTCGCTTCTCTTCTCTTTTGCTTTGTTGATGTAGCATCTCGCGAACCTAATTGCTGTCCCCAGTCTTAATCATGAAAACAACTACTTCCTTGGGCCAATCGGCAACACAGACCCAACTGAGTTCATCACTGCCGAAACCAATAGAATCCCCTTCAGATTATCGAACCCCAACATAGGACACTGGAAAAACACATTTAAGTCCTGGCCATCCCTAGAGAAAAGCTGGCCTGCATGGTTCAAGCGCATATCAGCTAGCAAGCAAAGTCACTGGGATGAGATAGGAATCGGCCAAGCCCTAGCCCTCTCTTTGGCAAATTCGGCTAAAGATGAGCCGTTAATGGCTTCTGCAAGCTACTTCTGGTCCAACACCCTCAATGCATTCTTATTCAACCAAGGGCCGATGACACCAACTCTCTTAGATATAACCATGTTAACTGGACTTGATATCACCTCATCTGCCAACCCAATGATCTTGAACTCCAAGAATAGATTTGACTTTAAAACAAAGAGCATAGGAGGATGGTCTGGGTTCATTTCGGCTAACATGGGTCAGGGCTCAGTTACCCCAAGAGAGCATACTGCCTTCTTGCTGATGTGGTTGGAGAAATTTCTGTTTTGTGGATCAAGTTGTGGCCCAACCTCAAATTGGCAGCACATAGCCGAAGCCCTTGAAGAGAAAAGACAATTTCCTTTGGGAAAAGTCCTGCTCGGCTATCTGTATCAGACCTTAGCCAACGCATCAGCCAAACTAGCAACCGACTCGATAGTCAATGCAGGTGGCCCATGGTGGTTATTGCAGACTTGGTTAAACTTGGTTGTAACGAAAGCTGTCAATCGGCCATCTCCAACAGAATCAGAATTCCCAAGATTGGAACCAATCACCGATGATGATGGTGAAGAAATAACTCATCGGAGGTGTATATCCTTTGGAGAATATGCCAGCACACCAGCCGATGCAGGAGCAAAGTTATCAGCATAATTGCTCAAGGACTGGTTTTTCAGTTTCTATGATGGCTTCCAGAAAGATGCTAGAATCTGGTTCTTCTATGATGAATCAGTCAATTTTGAGTTGCCATCGGACTTCAGATTTGAAGAGATAAACCATGACAAATTTCAGAAGTCCAGAGAGGTTTATACTATAGCCATCAGCCCATGCATTCTCCCTGTCGGCATCCACCAGGGCAGGAACATCAAAGTATCATATGAATTCTATCACCCCATGAGTTCAGCAAGACAATTTGGTATGGGACAACTCCCAATCGGCTTGTGGTTTACTGACAAGATTGAATGCCGAGGAGAGATATCTTCAAGTCTGATGATGGATCGGCTGCTGAACATTCCAGGCCCCTCTCTTGGCAGTATTAATGATATTGAATTAGCTATGTTCAGGAGCAAAGTCTTCACCTCATGGTGGGCTGAGTGGAAACAACATCTTTTTCACCAATCGGCTACTATCTACATGACAGACCTCTTCCCTGACATGATCCCTCAGGTAACTTCTTTTTTATATTCCTGTTTTAAACATATCAACCGATTCTATTTATAGCTCATGAACTATCTTTGCTCTTTCAGACCACAGACTCATCTCCTCCTCATACCAGCAAAAGTGGCAAAGAAATTGAATATGCTGCAGGGCTATTTCCTAACAGATGTGGCATGACTCCTCCTGTCATCGGCTATCATGCTCCCAAGACATCAAGCCTGCTCCAAGGACAAATGAAAGAAACAACCGATGCAGGCAGGAAAAGGAGAACTAGAGCATCAACTGCCGTGCCACCAGCTACTAAGAAAAAGGCCAAGAAACAACCACCTCCAACAGCCGATGATGCAGATGAAGCCCTAAAAGAAGCATCCATTGAATGGGCAATAGATGAAGCTACAGCCAAATCCAGTGATGTGGAAAAAAAAACACCTCCAGCCTCTCCAAAGCAAACCCCTGCAACTCCTATTCCAGCTGTCTTCACTCGGCAACCCAGGGTAAATTCATCTTCTTTGATTCAAATTTTCTTTACTCACCCTCAACTTAATCCCCCAACTCTTGCATTTTGTAGAAGAAAGACCAGCCGAAAGAAAGAAACCAGCACAAGTATCGGCTAAACCATCCATTCAAGCTCCTCTGGTAAGTTTCAATCTTTTAATCCTCTGAATACTTCATTAGCCGATACTATCTAACACTTGCATGAATATTTTCAGCCTCCTTCCCCTCCATCACCTGTAGCACAACCAGTCTCCAGCGAACATACCGCATCGGCTGTAGGCAGCCATCACGTCGAAGAAGAAATCGCTGCTCCTGCAATCCCTGTAAGTCTCATTCTTAAAACCTTTGAAATCGGCTATATGAATTTATCCTCTTACTTGTACTCTTTTCATCTTTCCTATTTGCAGGTCTTAGCCGATTTATTTTCTTTTGATATAAAGGACTACTTTGATGAAGAAGCAGAAGAGGAAGCAACAAGCAAGTCCTTAGCTCCCTTAGCCGATGATGTGAAGAGGAATCTTGAAGACATTGCACATCGGCTAGAAGCATCTCTGGACAGCCTGGTAGTTGACTGCACCACTCTCCGGACTCGATTCCAAGAAATCCAAACTCTTCTACCAGATGAATTGTCCAATATGGTTACCCCAGCTATGTATCTTGAGCAGCACCAATTTAAGCTGGAGAAAGCAAAACAAAGGATAGCCGATAGACGAGAGAAAAAGGATATCGAGGCCACCATTCAAGCCAATCGGCAGTTAGTCCATGATGAGAAAACCAAGCTCGATCAACTAGCCGAAGAGCCAATTAAAGCTTCAATAAATCAATTAGAGGCCGAAAGAATAGATCTGCTAGCCAAGCTTGAAGAGTGTAACGCCAAGATTGCATTGGAAAAGCAAAAATTAGCCGATCTCTCTAAAGCCATTGGAGAACAGAAAGCAAAGCTGAAATCGGCTATAAAGAATGTAGCCACCATGACTAAGTCCTTGAAGGTAATTCCTGGAACTGACGCCCAAGATGCCCAAGCCATTGCAGAAGTTGAAGAAATCCGTCAACGGGCATTGTCAGCAATCCAGAAATATCTTGCGCAATGATTTCTTGTAATAAGGACTTAGAAGAATTTTGTGTTCAATTCTATAATCGGCTAAAACATTTGTCTTGTAACATAACCTCTTAACTTCCTTAAACCGATTGATACTGTTGCTTGCATATAAACCAATTGTATACCTGGCAGACTAGGTTGTATTCCAACTTATCAATTTATACTAAATTTTGCTCAGAAATTTCCAACTTTTCATCTTCCATGCCCCCCAAGTTTGTAGTAGGGAACACAATGCTGCAAACTTACATGTCTAAGGGTGATAAAAATATCGGCCATCTAAAGGCGATGTAAACACATCGGCTATCAACCAGCAACCAGCAAACCATAGCCGATCATGAACCGATCCAAACACTTGGGTAGTATTTCTTCAAATATTTTCCATTAAGTGCTCTTCCAAATACTTCTCCATCAAGCCCTTTTAACATGTATGCCCCTTTAGAAACACATTTGTGAACTTGAAACGGACCTTCCCAATTCGGTGACCACTTGCCGAATTTATTATCTCTGGCCCCTATCGGCAACACTAATTTCCAAACCAGCTCGCCTTCCTCAAAAAACTTGGGCACAACCTTCTTGTTATAATGTCTGGCAACTCTCTCCTTATCTTTCCTAACTTTCTCAAGAGCTCGCAATCTTGCTTGAACCAAATCTTCTGACTCATCAACCATCAAATTATGATAATCATCGGCTGTTAACTTATCCTGTAAGGAAATCCTCCTAGAGCCGATATTGGTTTCCCATGGTAATACAGCTTCATGCCCATAAACCAGTTGATAAGGAGGTACCTGAATTGCACCATGGCAAGCCATCCGATAGGACCATAATGACTCAGCCAGAATAGTATGCCACTTCTTGGGATATTCGACTATCTTTCTCTTGACCAACTTAATCAAACTCTTGTTAGATGCCTCAGCCTGCCCATTGGCTTGTGCATAATATGGTGATGAATTCAACAACTTAATTCCCATGCCATCAACAAACTGAACAAACTCATCCGAGATAAATATAGAACCTTGATCAGTTGTAATCGTCTGTGGTAAACCAAACCTATAGATAATATGCTCTTTGACAAAATTGATCGCATCTTGACTGTCAACTTTCTTCAAGGGAATGGCCTCAACCCACTTAGTGAAATAATCAGTTGCAACCAATATGAACTTATGTCCTTTGCTTGATGGTGGATTAATCTGGCCGATCATATCAATACCTCAACCTCTGAACGGCCACGGCTTGATAATAGGGTTCATAGCCGATGTTGGTGCTCTCTGAATTGCTCCAAACTTCCGACAATCTTGACAACCCTTGTAATATCTGAAACAATCCTCCAGCATTGTCGGCCAAAAATATCCAACTCTTCGAAGTAACCACTTCATTTTATGAGCCGATTGATGTGTCCCACAAATACCTTCATGAACCTCACACATAACAACTTTAGCTTCTTCCATACTCAAGCACCTCAAGAGAACTCCATCAATCGTCCGATAATATAATGAATCATCCAACAAAACATACTTGAGAGCTTTATACCTTAATCTTCTTGAAACTGGTCTTGAAGGATTCTTTAGATACTCAAAAACATCAAACCTCCAATCATCAGCTGGAATATAGGCCACTTCTACCTCAATCCCTTGTAACATTGGCCTATATCCTGATGCACCTTGAGCTAAATCATTGGCTTCAACATTTTGCTCCCTAGGAATATGCTTCAAAGTAACCATCTTGAATGTCTTCATCAGCTCCTGGCATTTCTCATTATAGATTATTAAGGTATCATTCTTGCATTCATATTCCCCAGACAATTGACTTATCACCAACAATGAATCACCCATGATCTCAACAACATCGGCCTCGACTTCTCTTATTAACTGCAACCCTTTGAGAACAGCTTCATATTCTGCTTGATTATTTGTTGAATACGGTTTAATAGTAAAAGCAAACTGAAAACTTGCCCCCCTAGGTGATATTATCACCAAGCCGATACCACAACCATGAGTGCAAACTGATCCATCAAAGAATAAAGTCCATGGCATGATGTCAATATTATCAATACTGGTATCCCTGTGTTCAACTATGAAATCGGCCATCGCTTGCCCTTTAACTGCCTTAGCCGATTCATATCTAAGATCAAATTATGACAAAGCAAATATCCACTTCCCAATTCGTCCGTTTAGCACTGGAGCCGATAGCATGTATCTTACTACATCGGCCTTGCAAACTATGATGCATTCATTGGATAAGAGATAATGCCTCAACTTTGTGCAAGAAAAATATAAGCATAAGCATAACTTCTCCACAGGTGAATACCTTGTTTCTGCATCCAACAGACGTCTACTAAGATAGAATATAACTCTTTCTTTTCCTTCAACCTCTTGAATCAAAACTGAGCCGATAGAATTTTGATCGGCTGATAGATAAAGCTTAAATGGAATCCCTTTCTGTGGTGGTATAAGAACTGGAGGAGTACTCAAATATTCCTTGATATTATCCAGAGCCTGTTGCTGCTTCTCTCCCCAGACAAATTCTTGATCGGCTTTCAACCTTAGCAAAGGAGTAAATGGTTCTATTCGGCCAGACAGATTTGATATAAAACGCCGAACAAAATTAATCTTGCCGATCAATGATTGTAGCTTGGTTTTATCTTCCGGGGGTTTGATATCTTTAATCGCCTCGATACTCCTCTGAGGAATTTCAATCCCTCTCTCATGAACCAGAAATCCAAGAAACTGACCAGCCGATACACCAAAAGCACACTTGGTAGGATTCATCTTCAACCCATACTTCCTTGCTCTTTCTAAGACTTGTTTCAAATCGGCTATGTGATCATCAACTTCCTTGGATTTAACCACCACATCATCTATATATATCTCCACCAATGCGCCGATGAGATCGTGAAAAATATAGTTCATGGCTCTCTGATATGTAGCACCAGCACTCCTCAAGCCGAAAGTCATAACTACCCACTCATACAAGCCGATAGCACCAGGACACCTAAAAGCAGTCTTGTGAATATCCTCCTCGGCCATAAAAATCTGATTGTAACCAGCATTGTCATCCATGAAACTGATAATCTTATGTCCAGATGCTGCATCTACGAGTTGATCGGCTACCGGTATTGGGTATTCATCCTTCGGTGTAGCTTTGTTTAGATCTCTGAAATCAATACAAACCCTGAGCTTGCCGTTTTTCTTGATAACCGGTACTATATTGGAAATCCACTCAGCATATCGGCATGGTCTGATGAAGCCAGCATCATAGAGTCTTGTAATCTCGGCCTTAATAGCATCATACATCGCAGCTTTACAACGTCTTCGGGGTTTCTTGTACGGCCAATAACCTGGTTTGATAGGGAGCCAATGTTCAACTATCGATCGGCTAAGTCCTGGCATCTCATAGTATTCCCAGGCAAAACAATCCCTATACTCTTTTAAGAGTGCAATTAACTTACATTTAAATTCTTTTGGTAAACCTTTACTAATATATGTCGGCCTAGGCCTATCACCTGGTCCAATGTCAATTTCCTCTAGTTCATCGGCCGACATAAAACCTTGCCCAAGCTTGCCGTCGAGATCATCAATAGTGTCTTCTGTGTATAGGTTGGAACCCTCCACGGCGCCCTCAAAACAAGAATTGGGGCTCTCCATCTCCTGTTGTCTGTATGGCATCATCAGAAACCTTTAAGTAATCTCCTTGCCAAACTTTACCAGATAAACAATCAATTCCTTCCATCTCCCAAATAGACAAATCGGCACAAGCTACATTGACTGACCTGTCGGCTGGCACGATTTCGATTTGGTCTCCTTGCCATTGAATCAGGCTTTGATGCATTATTGAAGGGATGCAACAGTTAGCATGGATCCAATCTCTTCCCAACAACAGACTATAGGAACCCTTCCCATCAATAACAAAGAACGTAGTTGGAATTGTTTTACTGCCGATGGTTAGCTCCACATTCAAAACTCCCTTGGTCTCAGATGGGTTCCCGCCAAAATCCTTCAGAACCATGTTGGTTTTGATCAAGTCCTCTGAACTCTTTCCAAGCTTTCTGAATGTTGTATAAGGCATTAAATTAACAGTTGCCCCTCCATCGACTAGCATTTTTGACATCGGCTTACCATTGACAAATCCTTTAACATAGAGTGGCTTGAGGTGCCGATGATCTGTTCCTTCAGGCTTCTCAAAAACAGCTTGTTGTGGAGAAAGCATCAATTTAGCCGATGGCATATCTTCTTCCTGCTCGATGACTTGCTCCACTGCATATTCGGCTGGCAACATAAAGACCATATTTATCTCAGATGACATCACTTCCTTGCCCTTACGTTGTTGATTTTTGCTGCGATCGGCTTCGACTTCATCGGCTGGCACCACTTTGCTCTTCACGCGCCATACTTTCTTCTTTTTCTGCCGCAGCCGATGCTCAATTGCACCCTCAACCTCCTGGAATTGCTCTCTATTCCTCATTCTCTGAACTCTTCTCTTTTGATTTTTGGTGAATATCCCAGAAGGACACCATTGGGGATGCATTGGTTTGGATTCTCCTTGTGAGTCATCTTCATCATCGTCTTGGTGCATCGGCCCAAGTCTTTCATGTACTGACAGCCTTGATTGTCTTGGCCGATGTGTAATTGCATGTCGTCGGCTTAGTTCTTGAATGAATTGGACGTCAGGATCACTGTAGCCAGGACAATTTTCAATAGATGGTAACCTCATACCTTCGTTCCAGCAGAATGTGAAGAATTCACAACTCCAATGGGGATCAAAATATCTTTCTTCTTCGTTGGGATATGACTCTTCCTCCTTTTGGCGCCTGTTTTGATACTTGCCGATCATACCAGCCGATCTGATACTTCTAGTATAGTTTTTATTTCCATCGGCTGTATTCCTGTTGTATCCAGGATGCACCATGTTAACCGGAAAAGGGTGTCCATCTATCTTTATCGGCCTCTTTACCATGTTAGATCCATCAATCTTAATTTTTCCTTGTTCGATAGCCGACTGGATCTGTTGTCTGAAAATTTTGCAATCATTGGTGTGATGAGACCCTGTGTTGTGCCATTTGCAGTACTTCCTTTTCTTTAACTCTTCAGCCGATGGGATGACATGTCCTGCCGGCAGTTGAATCTGCTTTTCTTGAAGAAGGAGATCGAAGATCCTATCGGCCTTGGTAATGTCAAAGTCAAATCTTTCCTCTGTAGCTGAATTCTTAGCCCATTGACAGACCACCGTCTTCTTGTTCCTAGCCCATTCGGCTGCGTTGATATCTGGGTCTTCATCTTCAAAGTCAGAATCATGATTGTAGACATTGTTTACATTATTAACCTTTTTGATGAATTTCCTAGCCTCTTGAAATCTTGTTTCGTGAGCTGATACCTTATGAGCCAAGTGTGCTAAACTATCAAAGTCTTGAGCCGAGAACCTTTCTCTGATCGGCGCCAGCAAACCTTGAAAAGCTAAATCGGCTAGTTGAGAATCCGATAAGGATAGGCTGTAACATCTATTTCTCACGTCTCTGAATCGTTGAATATAATCTGGAACCGATTCGTCTGATTTCTGTCTAATAGCTGTGAGGTCTGATAGCTTCATCTCTTGGATTCCACTAAAAAAGTACTTATGGAATTGTTTCTCCAAATCGGCCCAGCTCCTAATTGAATTATATGGCAAAGATGAAAACCAGGTGAATGCTGATCCAGATAGCGAGAATGGGAATAAGCGAACTCTAAGAGCTTCTGTAGCTGATGCCTCACCACACTGAGCTAGAAATCGGCTAATGTGCTCGTAGGTTGAGATATTATCTTGTCCTGAGAATTTGGAGAAATCTGGCACCTTGTATCGGTTTGGCAATGGAACCCGATCAAAGTATTCTGGATACGGATGCCGATACATATTGCCATTATTTTTCGGTTTAAGTCCAAATTGCTCCCTCATGACGTCAGCGATCATATCGGCCCAGGGTTGATGAGGTGTTGCTCCACCATACTGCTGTTGTACTGGATCCATCTGGCCGTATTGGATCGGCTGAGGTCGTGGTGAGTGAGGCTGATAAAGATTATTAAAGGCGGCCGATATGCCTTGTGGTGGCACATAAGGAGGTTGTTCTGTACTGTACTGCTGGCTTATCGGCTGAGCAATTCCAATCGGCTGTTGTGGAACCGAAGGAACTTGGTAAGATGTATCAACAGCTGGTGGTTTTGGATGAAGAATACTCATCAATTGTTCTGGTGTTAATTGAGCTGATGCTTGCCCCCCAGTGATCGGCTGTGATCTGGTTAGAATTGATGGAATATTTGAACTTGAGAAAGGAGCCGATGGAGCCTGGGTTTGAAGCACTTGTTGATTTCCTTGATTTCCACCGATCTCTGTCTTCACGGTTCTATATGCTGGGAACGTGCCATCTGGCAGATAGATAGGTCCTTTAGCCTTTTCCTCAGCTATCGTTCCATCAACCACTGACTTGATCATGTTTGTTAAGGTATTGACAAGTACTCCGGACTGGTTGACTAGCGCATGATGTACAGCCGAATCGATGCGATCTTGTAATGTGTGCAATTCTTCGTTACTCGATTCAGTTTTCACTTGTTTATCCTTTTCTTCTCTTGGTCCAGAAGTACTTGGGTCCTGCTTCACGATCGTCGGTATTTGGACTTTAGCTCTTTGGACGACCGTACCTTGCCGGGTGACTGTGAAGGAATGCAAATACTGGTTTTGGAGTTGATCCATCAGTTGTCGCAATTCTTCCTTTTGTTCATCATTCAACTGCTCGGGTGTAACCGCGATGATGTTGTCCTCTGCGACTCCAGTGATGTTTGGAGACATGATGACACGGTCCCACTGGGCGTGCCAAAAGCGTGTTGATGCAAAAAACACACACTGGCCTGAGAGGTTTGCTTTACTCTAGTGCAGGTCCAAAATTAGGGTTTCAGATTAAAGGGCGTGCCAGTTGATTTGATCCTGCAATCAACAAGAAAAACATGCAAAGAATATCAGTAAACGATAGACAATCGGCCATAGGGCCAATTTCATATCGTATGTGACCTAGCCGATGCAATAAAGCATGGATCGGCTGTAAGGTGTAATCAATGATGGAATTAACCCTAAAACTAGGATATCGGCTGTAAAGATCAGTATTACATAATCAATATATCAATATTACTTTAGAGATAAGCAATTGGGATAGATCGGACTGAACCGAGACAGTATAAATTGTCCAAGTCTAAAGATAACATGACATAAAGATTATGTAGTTTGATGTCATAGCCGATATCTAGGTTTAAGTATGTATCGGCTATAGCTCCGATACAACCTTATATTAGGATATTCCCTAGTAATAAATATATTAAACTATAACCAATTCGATTGATGTCAAGCTTAATTTATTTACATTAGATTAGATCCTGATATAAGGGGCAGATATAGAACATTAAACAAAGCATAAGACAATGTAAAACATCTATATCAGGTAAGATCGGCTGAAACCCCGATACTATCCTTATTAACAACCATGAAGCAGGTTAAATATCATGATTCCAAATACGACTTAACAGGTTGGACTGAACCAATGCAGCATTAAGTATAAATAGAAGCATGAGATCTAAAGAATCAAGCCGATGGTTGTCTTTTCGGGATGGTGGATATATTATATAACCCAGATTAACAAGATAATCTAGCCGATATCGATGAAACCCTAGAAAGGATCTAGCCGATATAGGAAGATTGCATTGTCGATCTAAGTTATATAACATATATGATAACTCGGAGAATCACAACAAAGAACTAGAGTGTCATAGAGATGTAAGCACTAGCCCTAATGATGTAACTCGCCATGACAAGATATACCTTTTTGCCGAAGATCAAGTTGATACAGCACGACTCGAAAGCACAAACTTGTCAAAAGTAGAAAATAAGGATTTGGCGATGCGCCGAGATTGATTGAACGTGTGTTGTTATTATTTACAAGACCTCGGGATTATATTTATACCCGAAATTACAAACCTTGTCCCTCACGGACACGACTCATATTAACCTAATACAAATCCAACTAACAAACAAGTCCCTTAGGCGGACTCTTACCGAGAATATCTATAAGGAAATTACATAAAATATCCTAATTAATAGATACAATTGCTTCCTCAGGACTTTATCCGTGCGTGGCAATCCATATGAAACACGTTAACATAACCTGATGACGTACACCAAGTCATATTACTGAAATCGGCTGAATCGGCTAACCTAGTCGGACTCTGACTCTGCCGATCCAGTCCACAGCCAATTCGGACCATAGCCGATTCTCACTCTGCTTTCCAATACGATCTTATCTCTTCAATCCTCTTCGATTCCATCTTGACTTCTGATATTTGAATTACCAAATTTGGTCGTCAACAAGCGGCGGCTGGGATGCGGAGTGGCACGGTGGTGCCGATGGTGCGAGCAGCGCAGCACGATAGCGGAGGTGAAGTGCGGCCGGACAGCATCGGCGAGCGGCGGAGGTGGGAGCTTGCGGCGGTGGGGCGATTCCGGGTGCGGGGAGCTTAGGATTTTGTTGAAAAAGAGAGAGGAGAGCACGAGGTGTGTCTTATAGGGCTTGGGTGTCGTGGTCGTGGCCGGTTAATGGGCGAAACCGCTGGTGACATGGGGAGGATAGAGTGGGAAAGAGCGGTAGATTTGAACTCGAATCCGAGAGACATTCGTGGGTAGGCGGTGAGGAGAGGAGTAGGGAAGTAGAACTCAGCGTCCGAGGCATACGGGAGAGGCGGTGACATGGGCGGGGTCAGCGGTTGCCGGCTCCGTTCGGAGGTAGAAGGTGGAGCTGACATGTGGGTCCCGACCCCATGTGTCAGCGGAGTGGGAGGAGGAGGGAAGAGAGAGGGAAGCGAGGTGGACTTGCCAGGGTGAGGGTCCAAGCGGGCCGAGGAGGAAGGAGGGAGAGAGCAGTCGGCCCGAGAGGGGGAAGGAGGGAGAGGGCCGCGGGGAGGGATGAAGGACTTTGGGCTGAAAGCAGCCCAAAGTGAATGAGGAGAAATTTAATTTGTTTTTCTATTTAATTGAATTGATTAAATGAACTTTATGCTTTTAAAATTAGATATTTAGCTCTGAAAATTCGCGGGAAATTCCACAGAGTAAATTAGGGCATGGACAATATTACAAAAATATTTCCAGCCATGTTTTTTAATGGAAAATTTTAATTCCCACATTATTTCACTTGATTAATTTGTTTTAAATTTTAACATAATTTATAGAACTGCATTATGAAATGACTTTTAATCTCGATAGAAAATTGGGGCATGACAAATCTACCCCTTACAGGAATCTTGTACCGAGAATCGGGGATGGCTAGAAAAGAAAGCTGGCATGCGTGTGGTCTTGAACTAGTCTGCTGACTCCTGCGGTTTCTTTCTAACATACACTGACTGGTTGAACAAATCTGCATAACTGACACGTCTGACATCGAGCTGGGCGCTTCAGTTGCTTTCTCAAAAATTGCACCCACCAGTTCTGCTCGATCTGACGCTGGTCTGGTGATGACTAGAAATACTAGCATCTGGACCTGCTTGGACTGAGCTGTTAGTGCTGACATATTTCATAACTTGAGGATTCACCACGCAGACTAGAAATTGGTGATGTTTTTCTCGAAATTCTGCAACTGACTTTGGTAGACCCACAAGCTCTGACTTGGCTTGGAACTGCTCCTGACCTGAATAACGAGTCTTCTAGGAAGTTGCTTGATCTCCATGATAGGTATACCAAGAAAGTTGCTTGATTTAGCCTTTCGTCTGGATCGTGGGGTTTTAAGTTCCTGCCTCTCTTATCTGAACTGTCAATGCGGTGGCTCGAGGGTACCCTAGAATCCGACCTATTAACCTGAGGTTGTCGTGACCCGATTAGCATCGTGAAACTGACTTTTGTGAAGCCACAGACTTCGAATTTGCTTGAACCTTTCTTGACTCAAACGACAAGTATCCCCAAGAACATGCTTGACCTAGCCCTTGTCTGGACTGCGACTATTCCCTATTGCTGCTTCCCTAGGCTGAACTGTTGGCATGATAGCCCTGGTGTACATTAGAATTGAGCCTGTTAACTTGATGTTGATGTAACTTTGCTAACAACTTGCAGCTGACTCCTTTCATCACAACCCAATTTGCTTCACTCAATCGAATCCTCCATGCAAACAGTTACGAGGTAAACCGAAACTCATCTTTGAGACCCGCCTTTTCCACATAGTTAAGCTTTCGCCTGACTGTGAATAGTTAGACTGTTATTCAAGATAGTCTGATTTACAAAGAACCTTGACTTTGAAAACTGGAAATTTCACCGGTCAATCGAAACGAAGCAATGGCGGTGCACTTTCATTCCGGCAAGGCACGGAAATAAACCCTCAATTGAAGTCAGGAAGTTCCACATAAAAGTGAATTTCATTCAACTCCTGAACATACTGACTCTTGATTAACTTTTCCATCTGGTCTAATTGCTGACCTAACTGTTATGCTTCTATTCTGACTTCGTTGTTAACTGCCTGAACAGGTCGATTGGTAGATGTCTATTGAAGCAAGCATAGGTCACTTACAAGATCATGCACACACGACTGTTCTAACTGCTTCCCATTTCACTTGCTCTCGCACCATTGGCTGATACTTCTATATTGATAGACACAAACTTCGTTGTTGCTTCCTCATCAATATAGGAACCTGTACAACTGTTGAAAACTGCCTTTAAGGATACCAAGACTATCTACTTAATGATCAAACAATTTCACTTTCAATCATTGAGTAGAGATGATTCACCCAGAGGGATTCTCTATCATACACTCTGATGTGCTGGTTACACCTTTCTAGGCCCAACTCTTATATCCATTTACTTCAGACAGAGGTGATGGAGTAATTCCCTTGTCGACTTCCAAGAAACTAACCATGGTTGCTAAGATGGTAGATATGTCTTCCAAGAAACTTTTAAAATGGTTCCCGGAACTATAACATTTGCCTTGAATTAAGGAAAACCATTTTTGATCCATCTTCACACCACTAGGGTGCTATTACCACTTACCGTTCTCTAATGGGTCCCAAGGTTAGAGAGTTCCAAAATTCCTTATATGATGTCACATTCAAATATTTAACCCATCTTTCCATCCTCTTTGGGTAACACTAATACTGCCCCTTTAGAGCAATCTCATCATGTTGAGCATTACTATGATCTAACCATTCTCACTTCATTGGTTAATCATTCCTTTATGGGCTTGCAATTAGGTTTTGGAGCTCAACAAAACTGCGATGAGCTAGAAAAGAAACTCTAGGTTTCTTGTGTCACTAGAAAGTATACAGATCAATTCACCTTTTGGGTCAACAAGATGAATCATATCAGAAGGAAAAACCGTCTGACCCATACTTTATTCAATATTCCCTTGTCATTACATAACTGCTATAAAACATCTACGTATAAGGAAAAGTGCTACAAAATTAAACACTTGTAGACGATTGCTGGCCTTGACTAGCAGAAGTTGACTGATACTGCGTTTGCTCTTGTGATTCTGACCTGGTTGACCTGTCCTTTCATTTCTTACTGGCTAAAGTTTCACTAGAAGCGTTGCTCTGCTTGCTGACCTTCCAAGGGAGAACAACAATCCTTTTCATAGTTGTAGCAGGTAGGACCTTCTCGCTCAGGGTGTCGCCAATCTGCAGTTTGCTATTCGACATCTTGATTGGGGCAACACAAGTTGTGTTTCTAAAGTTGATGGCAGTCTTGTAAACTAATGCTGGAGACACTTGTTGCGAGGACTGCTGGAGGAGTGTACTGTCTCTTTGCAGTTGGGGCGAGTTGTTGTTCTCCAGGCATTGCTTGCCCTGTTGATGTTGGTTCCATAGGTTTGAAGCGGTTGCTAGTGGAACAATGCAACCTTTGACGGTGCCCTTGACGATAATTCATTGTGGTGGAGGTTGCACATTCAAATGTTGGTTGGTATTCTTTGCCTTTCTAGTTTTCCTGGTCTCGATCTGGCCACGTTGCGCTGGAGCTACAGCAACTTGGCGAGTTGGGGTGTTGCGGGTAGTGCGGGTGACTTGGGGATATCTGCGCTTTGGCATTGGACAACCTGCAGATAAATGACCTGTCTCCCAACAGTTGAAACAACGATAGATTGCTGTTGTTGATCTCGGAAGTGGACATTTATTGAGGTGGTGTCCTGGCTCAAGCCAGTTGAAGCAAATCACGTTGGGTTGCTCTCGAGGTGCATGCTTCTGGTTTTGCATGCTGTCCACTGAAATTGGATCAAGTTGATGATGTTTTTGCTTCTATGGTTGGCTTCCACTGGTGTTGGAGTTGGTGGAAGACCAGAAGAGTTGTGACCGTTGTTATTGACTGCCATGGGTTGACGAATGGATTCAACAGACGCCCATTGGTCTTCCTTGGTCTTAACTAGAACCAAATTCAGCTGACAATCCTTAGGTGCATGATCTGTTCCCTCACACAAGAAACATGTGACCTTCCTCATAGGGCATTTATCTGGCAGGTGGGTGTCTTCACCACATAGGCATGTCTGAGTGCACAGGCTAGCTGTGTGTCCAATTTCTTCGTACCTGGTTCATGCTTTAAGCTCCCTTTCTTTTTCACCAGAACTTTAAAGGATCTCATCATCATCATCATCATCAGAGAGCATCTCCTTTGGTTCATCACATCCGGGCTTGGACGGACCATACCGTTTGAGGTGCCGACTTAGTTGACGTGCAGCACAAAAGGTATTTCCTCTCATATGCTTGGGTATCCTTGCTACATCTTCCAGAGTAAAATCTGTGCCAGTGAAGGTCATGCTCCTACCATCATCCATCTTCCATACTATTGTCCTTCTCTTCTTAGGGCTGGATTGTGGTGTACCATAATTCTTGCTAGCAAGCTGACCTTAGCATCTCTTTTCTCTTGGGCATTGTGCCTCATCATCAGTCTGTGTCCTGGTGTACACGTTCCAGGGATAGTTTGTCGCACAATGACCAAGTTCCTCACAATCATCACAGACAACACTTGCTTCCCGCCGGTTCGAGAGTGACTTAGGTGCAATTGCCTGGTGGGAGCCTGGCGGTATACTGGCAGGAGTCATAGATGCTTGCATTGGGAGGTACTGACTTTGACTCTGATATAGGTTCTGGGCTTGCAACTGGGCTTGTATCTGGGTTTGCATCTGGAGTTGTCGATACTGTGGTTGCATCTGTTGCATCATCATAGCCATTATCTGGTCAGTTTGGCCACTGCTAGAGTTGGATCCCCATGAGGTGGAAGCAAAAAACTCATAGGGTTGCTCTGATTAACACCATGCATCTGCTGTTGTCTTGATCCACTGACACTGTCCCTGACATTGACTATCTGTTGCAGGCAGAAGAGAGGAACGAAATGAGAGGGGTTGCTCTATAAATAAGGCCTTAACCCACTTACCTATTGATCTGATGTGAGTAGACTTTTATTGTTCAAGTTGATTCAGCAAACAACCTAGTATGGTCACATCCCCACCACTGATGCAAACCATACCCCTACACACAAGCAAACAACACACGTCCAAGCAGCTAACGATACTACTCTTCTAGGAGGGATTAGCTTTAAGTAAGCTTCGGGAAATCTTCACTTGATCCTCGCAGAACGATGACTCTTAACTGGTCTTCTAGCTCCTTCTACTTGAATCTTGAGGCTTGACTTGATTTCCGAGAGTAGACGCAAAACTGAGGGTTTGTTCTCTAGGTTTCAACTACTAGAGAGTTGGAAGGGAAAGGAGAGAAATTTGATAAACCATTTCGCAAAGAAATGTCGAAGGAGTGGAGATATTTTGCAAATAGGGTTTTCAGAAAACATGTCCTTAGGGTTTGGCCATTTGGCTCAGCCTACAGTCGAGTTGGCTCTAATCCCATTTTGTCACGCCCAAAAATTTAGCCAAAAATTTCTAGACTATTTTGTGTATAAATTCCTATCTTGGAATCAAGCTAGGGTACACAAAATGATAAAGTAATATACAGATCCAAACATCAATAAAGCGTAAATAATTACAGAAGAGGCACATAGTCCTGACACCACAAAGAAAGCATCACCAATAGAAAAAAGGCTATCCTAGCGGGGCTTCAGCTCCAATCCATAGGTAAAAACTCAATTGGGTATAAGCCTTGGTCCTCTAACTTCGTTTTCAGCTCAGAAGCACTAAACTTCTGAAAAGGGGAATAATAGCATGGCTGAGTACAACCACCATACTCAGCAAGCCACACCAGTGATGCAGAGGTGCAATGGGATACGAAGGGAAGGTTTCTGGCTATTTGCATAAAGGCTGTTGTGAACAGTTCTAGTTTAAAATAGAAAAGCAGTTGATTAATCAAGGCAAGATTATATCTCCACTGAACAACGCTACCCCACATTGAATAGGCCCAACCATTCCACCTGAACTAAGTCAGTTCATTAAATCAAGTTAATTAATGGTGTGAGACTAATCACGGTGAATCTGGTCGATCGCCTATAACCGCGTGCGCAACTATTCGAAAATTTTTACTCTAGCCAGAGGTGCACAACTATACCCACAAGACACAACCAACCGTCATGTCACCGTGTCCGCACAGACACATCACCATGGCAAGTGATTATGACAAGACCCTTCGTATAACTCCCCCTAGCGAATCATACCCACCTCAGGTTTCGCCCCTACCTTTATATCCAAGGTAGACAACCCCCTCGTTCCTAGGTGAATCCGGAAGCCGCATAGGCCATCGCGGGGCCCATCCAAACTCCATCACGCCCACCCTTGCCTCGGTACGTCAGCTAGGGAAAAGTATACTACAAGTCCAGCAGTTGCCCATCCTTGCTTATGGTAAGCGCGGTAAGTCTTCAAGGATTTCCCGTGAAGCGGTTCTTAATTGCCATGGGTGCGACTAGCAAAACCATGCACCCACAGCCGACCATTAAACCATATTTTAGTTGGATTATTACGACCAATAAATCGTGGCTATATGTCACGAGCTTACAGCTCAACCAAACTTACTAACAGTAGATAAGTTGATTATCCCATTTTGTGAGCTGGTGGTAACTAAGCACGGCTAAGCATATGTGATTCCATTGAGGTCAACATAAGTGACAGAAGCTAGTCAAAATATCACCCAAGGTCGACAAAGGACGGGTATCAAGTAAACAAGTGGGCCCCACCAGTTAGTCACCCAAGGGGGCGGGTGCGTGGTGGACCGGGTCCACGCGCACACCGTCGGTGGGCGCACCACGTGGTGCACACGTGGCGGCCACGGTGGACAAGCCGGTGGAGGTGGCCACGTGGACGGCACCGAGGTGGCCACGTGGACGGCCCGGATTCACCCGAGGGTGAATCCGACGGCGCGGGAGGCGCTAGATGGGGCGCAGGCTCGGCTCAAGCCGGCCCGGCCGGCGATGGCGAGGCGACGGCGCGCGGCCACCGGTGGCGAGCGGCTGGTAGATGGCGGTGCATGCGCGGCGGCGGCGCACCCCAAGAGGCGGTGGCCGGCAAGGAAGGGGAGGGGCAAAGAGAGGTGGGGAGGGGTCCTCACCGGAAAGCAGTGTCGGTGACCGGAGCGGGAGGAGACGGGTGAGAGTGGCACGACAACGAAGAGTAGGCGGGCTACGGCTCGACGCTGAAACATTGGCGGAGGAGGCGACGCGGCGCGGGGTGGCTACGGTCAGGGGCAATAGCCGGTCGAAGGCGGCGAATGCGGCGGCGGCTCGAGTTGGTGGAGGTGGCGGCGGCTGTGTGACGGATTGGCGGGATGGAGTGGCGGCCGGGATGCGGAGTGGCGTGGTGGTGCCGGTGGTGCGAGTAGCGCAGCACGGTAGTTCTAGGGCGACGGTGAAGTACCGCTGGAGAGCACCGGCGAGCAGTGGAGGTGGGGCAATTCCTGGTGCGGGGAGCTCGGGATTTTGGGGAAAGAGAGAGAGGACAGCACGCGGTGCATCTTATAGGGCTTGGGAGTCGCGGGCGTGACCAGGGAAAGGGAGTAACCGCCTGCGATGTGGGGAGGAGGGAGGAGAGAGAGGGAAAGAGCGGTAGATTTGAACTCGAATCCGAGAGGGAATCGTGGGTGGGAGGTGACGAAACGAGTGGGGAAGTGGACCTCAGCGTCCAAGGTGTGCGGCGTAGGCGTGGGAGGCACGAATGCGCGCGTGAGAGGCGGCGATGTGGGCAGGATCAGCGGTTGCTGGCTTCGTCCGGAGGTAGAAGAAGGAGCTGACATATGGGCCCCGACCCCACGTGTCAACGGGAGGAGGAGGGGAGAGAGAGGTAGGTGAGGTGGACTTGCGAGGATGATGGGCCAAGCGGGCCAAGGTGGCCTTGTGCCGAGGAGGGAGGAGTTAGAGAGCGGTCGGCCCAGGAGGGAGAAGGAGGGAGAGGGCCGCGGGGAAGGAGGAAGGACTTTGGGTCGAAAGCCGCCCAAAGTGCAGGAGGAGAAATTTAATTTGTTTTTCTATTTAATTAAGTGATTAAATGAACTTTGTGCTTTTAAAATTTGATATTTAGCTCCGAAAATTCACGGAAAATTCTAGAGAGTATATTAGGGCATGGAGAATATTAAAAAATATTTCCAGCCATGATTTTTAAAGGAAATTTTTAATTCCCACATTATTTCACTTGATTAATTTGCTTTAACTTTTAACATAATTTCTAGAAATACATTATTAAATGACTTTTAATACCGATAGAAAATCAGGCGTGACACTTTACCATCCCTCTTAAGCATATCTAAAGTTGTAGTATTAGAATATATCGCATAGGTTTGCTTATTTTAGGATGGATGGAGTACCATTCAGGCAGAGAAGTGCTTGAGCAATAGCAAGACCAGTGGCTTCGGGGGAGAGGTGGTGCAGCTTGTAACCAGCGGCTTCATCTTCCTTAAGCCTGACTCATCGTCAACAGCGGTGGCGGGCCTTCCTCTAGCACGGCTACAAATCGATGGCTAGCTAGGTGAGCCTCACTGTGGCTTGACCTCCACATCGATGGCGCTTGTAGAGGCCCACGAGTGTTGGCTGCTAGTGGCTCCAAATTGGAGTTGTGTGGCCACATGCTAGCTAGTGGAGTGCAGGGGTGTTAGGGAGTATGGTATTCCTCTAGCGGGGAAGCTAGGCACTCCCCCTTTGAGAGTTTGGTCAGGGTGTAAGTTTTGGGTTCGGGTTTTTTTGCGCAAATAGAATGAACACATGGCAGTATACAAGTTTAGGCATTTGATATAATAGGTCAAACTTGGTGCTAAATTTTTTTATAAACTTGGTCCAACTTAAAAGAAGTTTGACTAGAAAAAAAATCAAAACTAAAACATAGGGAGTAACAAAGATGACCTACAATGGGTTAAATTAGTTTGGTCCACGCGCTTATCATAAATCCTATATAAGTATCACCATTAGTTTGGATTTGTGTAGCCACCTCATCAAGAATAGGCTGACCACTGGATTTCATCTAAATGGCTGAGGACAAGTCTATGCATACCAGCGGGTTTAGTGACTGCATGCAGCCAGACCGTTCCATATTCTATTGAGTAATGATGTTATTTTCTTTATATTAGTAATTAATGGTCAATTGATGCATCAGCAAACTGTCAAAGGACATGAACAGTTCACAATTCTTTAATCCCTAAGTTAACTCCGTTGCACTATATATATTTGCACCATATGTCACTCATTCACACAACATGCATCTACTTTTGGTCCTCTACACACTGCCCATCCGGCGGTCAAACCACGTAAACTTCTTCATCAAGAACATATTCAACATTCATGTATGCAATTTCCCATGTCCACGAACAACCAGATAGCAGCCGGTCTCTATTCCAATCCAGCTGATGATTCTTCTTCTTGCTGTGTGCTTAACCATTGCTTTTCTTTTCTCAAGTTAGCATAGAGCAATTTCTAGGTCGTGCATGACGTCAAGCAAAACCTAGAGCCCAACACAAGCTAGGTCACTCTCATTGATTATTTACTACGCACTTTTCATGTTTCATATAGTTTTTATGACAAGAATCACTTATGGAACGTTAAAGAAGGTGCATGCATGCTTTCTCTTTGATATTTTCTTCCACCTATACTCTTGAAGGATGTTCAATTGCCATAAATACCATCCTTTTGGATATCATGTGTGCTTCTAAATGTGTTTTAAAGAAACAAAGAATTACAATTTTATAGCATACTTTTAAACACAACATGCACTGCTTTAGATATATATTCCTATTACTCTAATTTCGCATGTTATATTTTGAATAAGTCCGCAGCAACGCACGGGGTATCCGCTAGTTATCACAATGTTGTTCCCCATCGAACCACCCTTTGGGTTCCTTCCAGTGGAAGGATGTTTGCAAGCTAATGGACATGTTCGAGGTATGGCTAAATGCATCGTGCAAGATGGAGTCACTTGTTCAATATGGGAGGATATTTGGAATAACTTGTCACCGCTACATTTGGAATATCACAAACTGTACTTGTCGGAGAAACGGGAACCAGGGTCCCCCTTCCCCTTCGGTCATCGGGGCATTGTGATACACATTGAGACGTACAATATCTACATCTTCAAGGTACTAAGACAAGTACATGCGAACAAGGGTTTTCGTTCCAAGTTGTGCCATGATGAACTCCTTCATCTTCGAGAAGCTCGTCCAAATTCAATACACAATCTATATCTAGCAGTGGGGGCAGCGGAGTAGGTGCGGTGCCCTGGTGACGCAGGGTGCCCCGTACGCGGTGGCCATCCGTAGGCGAATCCCAACCGCCTTCGGGTTCCGAGCAGGGGCCTGAGCACTCCTCATACCCCCGCGAGGGGACTTGAGCGCTTCCCCTATCCCGGGCACCCTTTGAGAAACGCAATTACTTCAAGGAAAACCTAACAAGGCGGTGGCGGGGGGCAGGGGAGGGGTTGTTTGAAACACTCCCCCACATTAATGGTGGTGTGGGGTACGTCTTCTACACATCCTGTTGATAACATGGGGAGAGTGGGGCCACATGTGTAGCACATCACCTAGGTGGACCCACAAACAATTGAGGCATGTGCGCTTTTTGACTATTGGCGCTCTCCCTCTGTCAACCAATGGGAGAAACATTCCCCTCTAACTGGGCTGAGCGACGTTGACAAGACCAACCATGAATCACTTAATGGAGTAGGCCCCACTCCCGAATTAATGTATTGGTGGTCTGGACTCCCCTTAGAGTATAAAAGGAGGATCCATACCACCGAAGAAAGGGTTCGGTTCTCATTTCAGCAAAGCTAGAACCTATCCTTAGACTTTCCGCTCCACACAATATAATTCCTTTCGTTCATCCATAGTCCATACACAATAGTAGGGTATTACGCATCTGTGCGGCCCCCGTGTCCATTGTTCGCGCGATGAGAACCTGGGCTCAAACCCGTCTCCTGGACGAATCTCCTAAGAGGGGTACTCACTTCCCCACTAGAGGAGTTCCATACTTTGACGGTACTCTTGTGCTAGCAATTGGATCTTGAAGACTAAATGTATGTCTAAGATAAAAGTTTTGGGGTGGCTGTTATTAAGGGATCGACCGAATACAAGATACATGCTAGATCATAAAAAATGTGCACCTCCTGATTGTGACCTGGGGTGTGTTTTATGTGGACATGGAATTGTAGACACCATGTTGCATCTAATTTTTGAGTGCACCTTCTCTCAAGATTGCTGGGCTGTTGTTAGGATTTTCTGGAATACATCACTCAATTTGGAGGATATAATGACTGGTGCCTATCTTCGCCACCGGGAAAGATGCTTTATGGAGAAAATTTTAATGGTGACTTGAAACGTTTGGAAAGTGAGAAATGGTTTTATTTTTGAAAGCAACCCAGTTTCCATGACGTCTTGGAGGTATCTCTTAAAAGGAGATCTTCTACTCCTTTTCAAGCTAGCAGAGAGAGATAAAGATGTAGCCAAGTATTGGATCAATATCTTGTAATATTTCTGTTGTAATTACTTGTTTCTTTATATTAATAAAGCAATAACAACAGGGACCTTTCCTGCCGTGTCTTCTTTAAAAGAAAATTATGATGCTCTCCTATTTAATTGAGAGAATCTACTCAGTGTCACTGAGTTTTTCCCACTTCTACAATATACCACTGACTTTATCAACTTCAACAATATACCATCGGGTTTTCTCTAACCTCTACTGCGTGCCATCACAACCCAGTTAGCATCTGTTAGGGATGTGAAAAGACCTATTTGCCCCTAACTCATTGTACATGGTATTTTTTGCACAGGGAAATATGTAGCCTACTTGGTATCTATCGATAATGCACGTACTGTCAAACTATTTGAACCATATAAATGTACTACAAATAAATGTACATAACGGGAAAAAAAATTCACAAAATTTATCAAGTTTACCTATCAAATTTACATGGTGCATGGCACTGAGCTCTTATATATATAGAGATGAATACGAAAATAATTCACTAAAATTAGGCAAATCCATACAATGTAGTACCACAACATAAATATTTCATTACATTAGCCAACCCCATACAGTTCATGAATCAGCACCGAAAGTAGAAGTTCAATACATGTTCAGCACCGCAAAAGTTACAAGCATATAAAAACCACAAACTTAAACTACAATGTCTCCTGGGATAACATAGATGGTGTCCTGGTGATGGCATAGATGGCCACAAACATATAAGAGAGAGAAACATTAGGCTATTAATTTTCTCTTGCTTCTAGTTGACATGGATGGGCTATCTGATGGCAATTTCTTCTTGCTTCTAGTTGACATGGATGGGCTATCGACTGGTACTGTTAGGTTGGTCTTGTTTCCTTTGCCCCTTGCTTTGGGAGGTGGTGTGCTTGCTTCTGTTACAGGAATAAGGGCACATTGGCTTTGTTGATGATTTGGGCCACTTGAGCTGCATGGAAATAATTGCACACTGCACAAATTAGAATAGGCAAAACAAAAATACTATATGGAATTGGAATCAAAGCAGTTATAGCATGTACCTCACTGATGTAGCATTTGCAGTCACAGAAGCAATTAAATTAGAATTAGAACTATCATATGCAGCTGCCCTCTTCCTTTTGTTGTAAAATAAATGTAGTTTAAGTGCCTAATAGTAAGTATTAGTGCTCAAGTTTAGAAAGCACAGGTTGTTACCTCTGTGGGGCAAGAAAATCTGGGGTTGATGATGCAGCAGCACAGCTACTTGAAGTGGATGGTGCTTTGTTCTTTCTCTTTCGCCTACATGCAGTGAATTCGTCACAATACAGGACAATGCAATGAGCTGAAATCACATACAGAAACATACCTTTGATTTGCTAATAGAGCAAATGCCTCCTTAGCATCCGGTTCAGCTTCCTTGCATGTCTTCCATCTATGACCAAAGTTCTTACAAATAGGACATTTTTGGCTACCGGACCTCTTACCAGTGTCTCTCCCTTCAGATCCACCCTTATACCTTGTGTTCCTAGGTCGCCCTGCACTTCTCTTCAAGATTGGCGGGTAAAGAAAGAAGCCATGTGCACTTTGTGGCCATTGGGACATGTCAGTAAGACTAGGTATGCGTGGAGCATATGCATCAGTAAACTTGGCTACACTATAACATTCATCCACAAAGGACTCTATATGCAAACCCCTCACTGATGTTATGAAGGCCAAAGCGTGTACACAAGGCTTCCCAGATACTTGCCATTCTCTACATGTGCATGTTTTTTCTTCCAAGTTTACCACATGCCTCTTCCCACCTAAGTACAAAGCACATAAGTGACCATAAAAGTGCAAAGATTGACAAGAACAGTTAATGGAATACTTACCAGGAGATTTTTCAGTAACCTCTGCCTCGATTTTTCAGTAACCTCTGCCTCCAAATCATCACTCCTGTCGACATCTAGGTCTAGGTCCCTTGTCTTGGCATTCAACTCACGCATCACACTTGGCAGTATAATATATCCTTGCAGTTTGTTGGCAACCTTTTTCCTTTTTTGAAATATTCTCATAGTCTTTCTTCTTATCTTGTCCATTATCTCAAATAACATGAGCCCTTTGTACTTATTGATCCAGTTATTAAAGCTTTCAGCAAGATTATTGGTCACGTAATCCACCTTTGAGTGACATTAGAACATGCTTCAAGACCATAACCTACATGGAAGGTATTACGAAGATATCTCTATTACTCTTCTAGACCATAACCAACAGATTTAATTAATAAATTGTAACATACAAGTAAATTACCTCTTGTGGTATGTTTTCAAATATAAATGTGCTTGCGGTTTAGCATTCTCAATTTGTCCCATGTGATAGGAATACGATTGCTCTGTCCATGCATATGCGGCTGGCCACAAATGATCATCAAAAATTTTACCATGGAACTTTACCTTGAAGTTGGTAACTAGATGACGCATACATTCCCGATGCTCCGCTTTACCAAACACCTCCTCAACAGCAATATCAATCCCTTTGCCTGCATCTGTGCATAGTGCTAAACCACCCAAGTTACCAATGGCCAGCCGTAATTTCTCCATAAACCAAATCCAATTCTCACTTGTTTCTGAATCAATGATGCCATAGGCCACTGGGTATAGCCAGTTGTGGCCATCAATAGCACAAGCTGTTGCCAGTTGGCCTCTGTATTTCCCTGTCAAGTGAGTGCTATCAATTGCCAAGTAAGGCCTACAACCAGCCATAAACCTATCAATGCATGGCTTCAAAGCTACAAACATTCTTGTAAACCTTTCCTTCTCCTTGAACGTCATGTGATCAATTGATACTATACTACCTGGGCATCTCTTCTCAATTTCTCCCTTCCACCTATATAGCTTGTCAAAACTGCTGTCCCAATCACCAAATAGCCTTTGAAGTGCTAATTCCTTACCAATCCAAACTCTCTTGTAATTGATAAATATCTTGTGATGTTCTTTTATCCTCCTTTGCAACTCAGCCGTTCCAATGCTTGAGTTTTCCCTCACCCATTCCATCACCTTTTCGCATATCCATACCTTGGATGCCCTCTTCACCTTCTCATCCCTTCTAGTGCTTGCACACTCATGGTCGGCCACGTCAACCTTGACCTAGGTGAAGAAATAGAAAAAAATAAGTCAATGTTATTGTATACAAAAAGATATTATACAACACATAAGAGTAGCATTGTTACCTCAATTGATTTCCTATCAGCCGAGTGTGATGCATGGATTCTCCATTTACATCCTTTTTTGGGACAATGCGCACTGAATCGATCAGGTTCACTTTTGTCAATTTTATACTCAAACTCATGCTTAATTGAATATTGAGCTATGGCCAACCTAAACTCCTCAATAGAAGGGTAAATAGTACCCTCATTCATTGGTGGGTCATTTTTGTCATATGCTACAATAGGGGTTTCATCATCAGGTTTTGCATCCTATGTAACCCAGT
Source organism: Oryza punctata (assembly GCA_000573905.2). NCBI lineage: Eukaryota > Viridiplantae > Streptophyta > Magnoliopsida > Poales > Poaceae > Oryza > Oryza punctata. The sequence continues at coordinate 18,056,245 of CM002495.2, read as the reverse complement.
CCTCATCATCATCAGTGTTGTCATCACCATAGTCATCCTCATCCTCATCAACCCCAGGCACATATTCAGGATCAGGAGTGTCATCATTATCAGACTCTGGAGTATCACTACCAATTGAGTATTGATCCTCCTCGTCTACACCTACATGCTCAAAGTGTTCAAATGGATTGGCCAGATATGTGTCCACCATGGTATCTGCCAAATCACCACCCTCTAATGGTTGATTCACATTGCTGATCTGAGAGAAACATGCCTGAGAGGGGATAGGAGCTGATGGTGTACACGGCATGTCAATGATGGACTTGTCACTTGGACCATTAATTGTGATAAACACATCACCAGATCTATTTTGTCCAAAACTCTTAAACATTGTCATCATTTCTTTATCAGAAGAAACTAAGCAAAGCATATTCAAAGAACTATCAAGGTATTATACTGTTACGGTTTCATCTATGCCCCATGGATACTTCTCACTAATGTCATCAATAAAGTCTTTGAAATTAGTTGTGTCACAATCAATTGGCCATTCAAACACCCATGCACCCTCAAACCTACTGCCCTTGCGCATGATTCTCACCGTGAGAATATAAGTGGAAAATGGATTCATCCTGCGGATCCACACATCGTAAACAAACATAAGAGACAAACAATAACAAACAAACATAAGAGATACAATAGCTATTTTCATTTGTCACCAAATAGAAGTGCACAAAATAAGCTTATGGTTTTAGTTTAGAGAAGACATTACCCAGCTGGGACTTCAATTTGCGGCGATGCTGGGGACGGTACTGACAGGATGCCGGCGATGGAGGTGTGGTCGGCGGCCGCTTGGGGCGACGTTGGGAACAGCATCGCTAGGACGCCATCGGTGGAGGCTGGTTACGGTGACAACTCAGGAGGTGGTTGTGGCAGAGTTGGGGACGGAAGCGCCAGGATGCCGACGACAGCAGACACGTGGTCGAAGGTGAGGTTGGCGGCTGTCCACGGAGGGGAAGGAAGCGCCAGGATGCCGAGCGTCTGGCAGCGCATCGATGGGGAGGCCGCCGAGCCGCCGCGCGTCGATGGGGACACTGGCGACCGGCCGCGCATGGATGGAGACCCCGGCGACCGGCCTTGTGTCGATGGGGAGGCCGGCGAGCCACCGCGCTTATATGACCCCGACGACCTGCCTTGCGTCGATGGGGGGGCCGCCGAGCCGCCGCGCGTCGTCGGGGAGCCGGGCGGCCGGCCGCGCGTCGATGGGGGAGCCGGGCGCATGGCCGCGCGTTGTCGGGGAGCCGGGCGGCCGGCCGCGCGTCGATTGGGAGCCAGGCGGCCGGCCGCGTGTCGATGGGGAGCCGGGCCACCGGCGGCGCATCGTCGGGGATCCGAGCGACCGGCTGTGCGTCGTCGGGGAGCCAGGCGACGTCGGGGAGTCGGGCGGCCGGCATTCCATCGGTGAGGAGTCGACGCCGCTCACTAGCAAGAGAACAGTAGCAGATCGATTTGGGGGTGCATAGTGTGCTACGGTTCTCAGTCAACAAGTGCAACAATATTTTAGTCCATGGACATTTTAGTCATTAAGAGAAATTTCAATACAGCAAACGGAGGCCAACTAACGGCCCGTGGACGGCGATGGCACACAATAGAGGTTAGAGAAAACCCGATGGTATATTGTTCAAGTTGACAAAGTCAGTGGTATATTGTAGAAGTGGGGAAAACTCAGGGGCACTGAGTAGATTCTCTCTATTTAATTCCACGGTGGCGCTAATACGCGCGCTACGCGAGCGCCGCGCTACGCTCCCTGCGTTCGGTTTTCCTGTTTTTTACCATCCCACCTTTCATCCGTCCGTTTTTTTTCGTTTTTACCACCCCACCTTCCGTGTTTCTTTTTTCTCATTTTCATCTCATCTATGCTTCATCAAAGGGCCTAATAGAATATTAACCATCCAGCTTTATTTTTTTCGGTTCCTTCCCTGCAATGATTTTTTCGATTTCTCGTTCCTTCCCTCCAATTTTTCTGTTTTTGCGTTTTAGTAAAATATACACCATGTCTTTTTTTTTGACTTTTCTCATTTTCTAGTGTCTCCCCATGTTTCGAAAGTAACGAATTTACTCTGTGGAGTTTTCCATTTGGTCCCAACCTCCCACATCTGCACATTCAAAAGTAGTAGATTTACTCGTATGAATGCCTCCTTCAAAAGTAACAAATTTACTTAAATGAATACCCCCACATTGTTCAGCACCCTTCGTAGATGATCGTAAAAGAAATACTACCAGCATACAACACTAGTAACAGAATTACTAGTGTTATAAATATTATTTATACTTTGTAGTCCGTGAGTAAAACAATTACCACCATCCTCTTGATATATCACATGATCTCGTAGCCACCCTGTAGTAATATGTTTACTGATATGTTCAATATACAGTATAAGAGTAAAAACTGATACTAACAGTATAGTTATTCTGAATCACCAAATGATCGTACGAATGAAAAAATTACCGGCTCAATCACACACGAGTGATAAAATTACTCACCGGTGTATCAAACAAGAAAAAAATGGTCTAGCGAAAAATTCATCGTGAAGCTAGGATCATGGTGGCTTTGTTGGATCTTCCTATAGAGATGGAGAGGTAGGTCTGTGTCTTGTGACTGGTAGTGGAGATGGCAACCAGGTGGCGAGCGGTAGTTGACAATAGAATCATGGAAGGATGTAGCGCTGTGCTATAGAAATGGGCTCGATGTTGCGTAGTAGCACCATCCATCATCTAGCAAACACAAAAAAAAATACAAAAGCATTCTCGTTCATGTCATAGAGACGACGAGCAAAAGAAAAATAGAAAACAACCTCCGTCACCAGCTGACTCCACCCAATCCCCTGCGGCCAGCCACATGGAGCACGATATGCAAATGTAGGACCTGTGCAACCCATCAATTTAGATTAGGTAATATTACAGATTGCACAATAATTTGATTTTCAAAAAGAAATTGGGATTTCATGCGTGAAAGTGAAGCAGAGTATGCAGATGCAAATTAGAGTGTTATTTCCATACTTGCTTATTATATCAATGTCACTGACATGAAGCAGTCGTCGGTTGTTGCTCTTGGCTCAGATGAACACCTCCTTACTTGTGAAGGTGCTGCCTAGCATCCAACAACGAGGTCCGAAGCAGTACCTTCGCCTCAACCTCCGAGATGTCATCGTCCTCCTCTCTGGTGCGCACCGCTCGTTGGCCACCACCGTCAACCGCCACGGTATCGTCCTCCTCCTCCATGGTGCGTAACTGATATGTGAGCTGGGACGGTGGATCGATTTAGATCCAAAAAAAAAGAAAATGAACTGGGGGAGAGAGTGGTTGGTTAGCTATAGGAAAAATAGAATATATACCGGAAGCAGTGAAGTTGTTTTTATCAAAGTAAATCGTTTACCCCAATAACGGTGGGAGCGGGACGACGGGACGTGGGGTAGGGTCGGAAGCATGGAAGTTGTTTTTACCGAAGTAAATCATTTACCCCGATAATGGTGGAAGCAGAATAATGGGTAGAGTTTGGTCGGAAGCAGGGAAGTTATTTTTATCGAAGTAAATTATTTACTCCCACAACGTTGGGAGCGGGATGACGGGACGTGGGTGTGGTGGGTCTGGGCTGATGCATGCTTGGCGCTACGAATGCTAGGAGCACGTTACTCTCTTAATAGTATCTCTATTAATTGCATTTATTTTACTAATGTTTGTATCGAACTCTACAATTGGATATTACTTATTTTAGGACAGACCATTAAGTGAGGACACTACAACGGTAACCCTTATCTATGTCGGGCTCCAACCCACATCTGTGTCGGGTATGGAGCCCGACACAGCGTAAAGGTCACTGATGTGAGGAATCATCTCAAACGGGTATAAGTCCGTTACGGATGGAGTTATCTCAATCGGGCATTAACTAAAGCCCGTCACCAATAGCGTTGACCCAGACGACTAGTCAAAGAGAGCCCGTCACGGATGACCTATCTCAATCGGGCTACAACTAGCGCCCGTCACGGATGTCTATCCTCTCAAACGGGCCTAAACAGAAGCCCGTCACAGATGACTTATATTCGCACTCGAGCCCCAACTACAGCCCGTCACAGATTACTTAATCTCAATCGTGCCTTAACTTACAGCCCGTCACGGATGACTGTATTCTCAATCGGGCTTTAACTTATAGCCCGTCACCGATGAGTATGACCACAAAAAAAATAAATATTGTTTTTTGGCTAGCCTCAGGCCTGTGCTAGCCATGCCCGCTGCAAAAATAACAGAAACATATGCCAATCACATATATATCCCAGCATCCCCATTCACATATATACATCGCTGCATCCCCATTCACAAATGCCATTCACATATATTTTAGACAAATAACATCCATATTGACAGTTGCATATTGGTCAAGTGGTAAGCATCATAATTAAGCTGCAATATTCATCTAGAAAGAATTTACATAGAGATAATAAATGTAATAAACAATAATATTACATAGTAACATGTGTTTGACAATTCAAATGTTAAAAATTGTTTTTCACTTAATCTTAACCCTAAACATTCCTTTAGGGTGAATAATTTCGTGGAGGATGAACCCGGCAATCTCCTCACGAATATCCTGAAAGCTGCTACCCGGATCCTTTGAAAATTTGTCCTACATGTACAAAATTCGAAATTAGTCGAACGATCTTTAGATATATGTATGTACTTTAATTCAATTAGAACATTTCACGAATGAGACCACAAACCTCCAATTCACCCAAAGTCTTCACCTTATCTTTGCAAAGTCGGCGCATGTTGTGGCAGACATGGAATCCGCACTGGTCGCCTATTTGTTGTCTGACTGGGAAGTCCTTCTTATGGATAAGTGTATCCTGCCCTGCCTTTCGAAGGCCTTCCTTTTGCACATATTGGGCCCACGCCTCATCTATCGCGAGTTGAATCGGGGTCCAATCGTATGCTTTCTTGTCAATCCTGGAGTTTAAGTAGTGGCACGTACTCCACTTAGGCGTTATTACCAGTAGGATCCAATGTCCACTGCGGCATTAAAATATTTAAAGTTAATACTAAAGCTAGACATGTAATGCAATGAATTTAGGGAGCACACTTACTATTGATTATAGGCGCACATGATGTACTCCTTGTCTTGTTGGGCCCAGAAGGTGTCAAACAAGTAGTTTACCATTCCTTCACGGTCCCTTTCAAGATTTGTGACATTCACTATCGTAGGATCAAGGAAGGCAACTTCCGGTGCATTTTTGAGACACCACTTCCAACTATACCTACACGCAAGACAACATTACTTATAAGCATGTTACACGGATTGAGATGAATAATTTTCGTGAGCAAGAGTACTTACAAGGAATAGCACTTGAGGAGGGTTGTGTCCACCGAGCAGAGCCTGTAGAGGTCGAATAGATCCTTGTAGTCTACCACGATATAATTTGGTGGCCCAAGGAATGGCGCTCTTGCGTGTTCGCCTATTATATCACTTTCTCTTTTCTTCCTCCTCACGTTAGATTTTTCCATGTAGTACATGTGTAGCTCCTTGCAAGCGGTGCCCATCGTAGCTAGCATGTCGTCTCCAACCAACGGCATGCCTAGTTGGAAGGAGGATGGAGGTACGGGCTTCTTAGGAACTAGCAGCGCATTGCTCAGATCTAGCTTTGTTGGAGCAAGTCGTGAGCCCTGCAGCTTTCCCTTTCCTCGCCCCCTTACAGCAGGTTTTTCGATGGCAACTCTCTGGGGGGAAGAATGCGCCTTCCTACTCTTCTTCATTGGTGGGGGTTTGATGATCGCCCCGCTGTCGACCTCCATAGGCTCGTCACCGAAGTCCGTGTCGTACTGCAACTCGAGATCATCTGTATCTTCGTGACGAGCCGGAGCTGGCAGTGCTGAAGGAGCAGGGACAGGTTGTATCGGCAGGCGACCGCTTGGTGCAGTGGTTGGCCTCGGAATCACCCTTATCTCAATGAGATCCTTGGGCCATTGGATGAATGTTCCACGTGCATTTCCAAGGGTTAGGACCTCGTCGTTCGGTGGATGCCTGAGCGGGAAATGATCGAATTCTGGCTTCACCGAGTCGACTTGGACCTTCGCACAGTCAGCCCGTAGTTGCGCCCCATGCACTCTAGTTTCCGGGGTCGGCTGGAAAGCTAGGCCTTCAGCTGCAGGAACCGTGAAGGACGGCATCACCCTTACTGTCAGGGTGCAGCTAGTTGGCTCCTGCGATATGTTAATAACAATTTTTAGAGCAGTACTTACCCTATGATTTCGTTATGAATTATATTCGTTAAGAATTATGTGCGTTGCGGACGAGAGATTTACCGTAATTTGGTCGACGGCGGCGGGAACCGAAGGGGGATTTTCCCCCGCCTCAGTTGATGCACAGCTGCTGCGCCTCTGCGTCGGACTTGCTAGATCCTGTTGCACACCAGCAGCGGCAGCCTCCGGGATATTCTGTTCTTCTCGAATCTCCTGCCTGATACGGGCCCTCATCAATTCGAGCTTCTCATCGAATTCAGAGGTCAACTCGGCTCTGACCTGTTCACGGATCTGGGCGGCAAGGCGGGCATCTTTCTGCGCCTTCGTTACTGTCCGCTTCCTGTACTGCCACGCGTAGTCCGGGAATCCAACTTTCCACGGTACGTTGGCGCCAAGTCCCCTAGTGCGTCCACGGTGCTCCTTGTTGCCCAACGCTTTACTAAGGATGTCGTCCTCGCGTCTTTGGGAGCTTCCCTCTTGCGAGGCCTCTTGGGAGGCAACCAACTCCTTCTGTGGTACAAATGAGTTCGGATTAAACGAAAAGTTGGGTGGGGACAATGCGAACTAATATTGAGATAGGACACTTACTATATTATCGTAGACTTGTTGATCTTGGGGATTTGGAAGGGAAACCGACCCATCCTGATTCTTCTGGTACCTCGCGCGGGCCCAGTTCCTTGCCCGTGGGTGTGGGATGTCGGCAAACACCGGAGGTGTGTTCGCTGCCGCTGCCGCTTCATCCTCCTGCTGCCATTCCTCTAGCTTCCCGACGTATCCTGCGGTGCCTAGGCGGTGCGGGTGCACGTTCCTGGACTGCAGTGCTCTATAGGCTTCGCTTCTAGCCCGGGATTCAGGGGTCGATTTCTTCTCGTAGAATTGCTCCCATACCTCTTCCGTTATGAAGGGCCATTGGTCTTTTGGATCAGGGGTCATCGGATTTAGGACAAACTCCGTGACCAGCCTGCTCTTGAAATTCTTCCAGCAATTGCTCATCACCTTGAACGCGGCCTGCTTGAGCCTCTCCTCGTCGGCTTTAGGATATTCGAAGCTCTCCTTGAACTTCAGCCAAGCAGCGTTCTTCTCCGCCTCGGGCACGCCCTTGATGTCACCCGCGAGGATTGTGAAGTTCTCCCTCGCTACGACACCGCAGAGGGTCCTGAATTTCGCTAGGACATTGCGAGGCCGCGTCGGCAGTCCAACCTGGTTCACCTCTGAGATGGTGAACCGTTCCTTAGGGATTCTGTTCCCTGTCCTACGACCCCTTGCCCTTGAGGACCCACTAGTTGTCGTCGACATCGATTCACCTTGCCCTTGAGACATCGTCTAAATAACTGTGCTTTTAAATAACAAAATTAATAATTTTGTAAACAAAACACGTCCCAAAATAACTAAGTAGTACCATAGCTACTCTTACTCGCTCCTGTGGACTACTCTACTTTACAAGCAAAATGGCTCCTCCTCGCTTCCTTCTACATGTTTCTTAATTATCAAAAAGTGACAGATTACAAAGTGTTCTAGATGTCAAGGTGTCTTGGAAGGTTCCGTACATGTACTGACCCAACCAATCCAACTTGACACCCGGAACACTTCGTATTCTATGATGATTTCATAATCTAGAAACAAAGTCCTTACGTAAATGAGTAATTATCAAAAAATTCTGCGACGTTTCGATAATATTTTCCTGAACCAACTTTAATTTCATAGTCGATTAATTACCAAAAAATAAAAAAAACCGAGGTGCAATGGGATCTGACAGTGTCTTAATCGGTATTGTCAATTACATATAACACGATCAAACCACCGTCAGACCCTATGCACCTCGGATTCTACGATAATTTGGTAACGTACATTTTTAAAATAAACTACATTTCACCTATAATCCCTAAAGATGAAATAATAAAGTGATGTATATTTCATAACATGTACTAAACTTAACTTCAAAAAAACTAAGTAACCCTAAAATCCCTTAAAGTTAACTCATCTATCTTCCATTCGGCAACACATCACTAAAATGTACTAAAATAACCTAACTAAAACTAAACATCAATATATCTAAATTTCACTAAACCTAAAAATCACTAAATCAAAATTTCACTAAACCTAAAAATCAGTTAACCTAAAAATCACTAATACTAATTTTTCACTAAATCTAACAATCAATATATCTAAATTTCACTAAACCTAATTTTTATATATCTAAATTTCACTAAACCTAAAAATCAATATATCTAAATTTCACTAAACCTAAAAATCACTAAATCAAAATTTCACTAAACCTAAAAATCAGTTAACCTAAAAATCACTAATACTAATTTTTCACTAAACCTAACAATCAATATATATAAATTTCACTAAACCTAATTTTTATCTAACTAATTTGCACTATCACTAAAAATAACTAATAAATCCCAAAAATCACTAAAAATCACTAACATCACTAACATCACTAATAATCTAAGTCACTGTCATCACTAAAAATTTAACTAAAAATTTGTAACCCTAACCTAAAAAACTCACCGGTGGCTTGGGGAGGAGAGGCGGCCGGTGGCTTGGGGAGGAGAGGCGGCCGGCGGCTTGGGGACCAGAGGCGGCCGGCGGCTTGGGGACCGGAGGAGAGGCGGCCGGCGGCTTGGGGAGGAGAGGCGGCCGGCTTGGGGAGGAGAGGCGTCGTGCGTCGGCGTCGTCGTGCGTCGTGCGTCGTGCTCGTCGGCGTCGTGCGTCGGCGTCGTCAGCGGGTTGGCGGCGTCGTGCTCGTCGGCGGCGTTGCTAGCTAGGGTTAGAGGACTTAGAAAAATTTTCGAATCCGGCCAGATCCAGATCCAGCGCGGTTATTTTATTTCTTAGTACGGTAGTTCACATCTCAATCGGGCCTTAACAAGAGCCCGTCACGGATGTCAACATCCGTGATGGGCTCTACTTTGGGCCCGATAGAGATGACATCATCTCTATCGGGCACCACACAAATGCCCATCACGGATGTCAACATCCGTGACGGGCTCTACTTTGGGCCCGATAGAGATGACATCATCTCTATCGGGCACCACACAAATGCCCGTCACGGATGTCAACATCCGTGACGGGCTCTACTTTGGGCCCGATAGAGATTGTATTCGACTCCTGTTCATGTAATGAAATATACAATACTTCACATTTAACATGCATGTGCTCATTTCACCACAAATAATTAATTTTCCTAAACCAAATAATTTAGTGAAGCACAATAAATCACTAAAATTTAGTAAATTCATCATAAAATTACAAGTTGCACCAAGCTAGCTATTACTAATAAAAAATACTTCCTTTCCATTTTACTTCACTACTATCCGAAGCTAATATAACAATTAAGCACAACTACAATCACAAGGCTATGCCTTCCGTAAGATCTGAGCGAGTATACCCTACAGGCTCCTGTGGATCATCGTCAAGGTCGATTTGGGGCCGTACATGAAGATTCTGGTTGTACTCTTCTTCGTCGACGACGTTGTCAACGCCAACAATTCGGCGCTTGCCATCCCTCACGATGTGCATCTTCTTGTTTGCGGGGTCTTTAATGTAGAAAATCTGCTGGACCTGTTTCGCAAGTACGAATGGTTCGTCGGCGTATCCAACCTTGGATAGATCTACTAAAGTGAAACATTCCTTATCGACTTTAACACCAGTGCGTATATTCACCCAACGACATCGAAACAAAGGAACCTTGAACTTCACGTAGTTCAGCTCCCAGATCTGCTCAATGCGGCCGTAGTATGTGTTAGACCCAACTTGATCCTGGAAGGCATCTATACGAACCCCGCTGTTTTGCACTGTGCTTTTGTCATCTTGCTGGACGGTGTAAAATGTGTATCCATTAATATCGTATCCTTGCCATGTGTCTATGGCCCAGCACGGTCCCATCCCCAACAACTGTATTGTCTCATTTGGGATATCCGTCGACATTGTGACACGATTCTTGAACCAAGCGTTGAACCGAGAGTTATGTTCCCTGTTAATCCACGTCTCAGATCGACCCAAGTTCTCCTGCTGGATTTTCGCTAAGTGCTCCTCAAAGTAAGGGCCAACTTCTGCCATGTGTTGTAGCACAACAAAATGAGCCTGCGCGTACGAAGCTTGATCGGGCCTAATTCTTTTCCTATCTATTGTGCCAGCACCTGACAACCTTCCTTCTTGTCGAGACGGTGGAACTCCTATAGGTTCGGCCTCGGACAAGTAATCCACGCAGAACTCAATGACCTCCTCGGTCGTGTATCCTTCAATGATGCTCCCCTCCGGTTTTGCTCTGTTCCGAACGTATGCCTTCAGAACTCCCATGTACCTCTCGAACGGGTACATTTCTCTTAGAAAAGCTGGGCCACATAGTTTTGTTTGCTTCACAAGATGAACAGGGAGATGAACCATGATATCAAAGAAAGACAGCGGAAAAAACATCTCCATGTGGCATAGGGTATTAACAATATCGGTCTGCAACCCATCTAGATCTTCAGGATCTATAATTTTCTGACTGATTGCATTGAAAAAGGCGCACAGACGTTGGATCGTATGTCGGACCTTGGGGGGAAGAATGCCTCTGATAGCAACTGGCAAGATTTGTGTGATTAGCACGTGGCAATCGTGAGACTTCATTCCAACCAGTTTTAGGTCTTCCGATTTGACGTACTTACCGATCCTCGCTGAATAGCCCGATGGAACTTTGATATCTCTCAAGCAAGACAACATTGCGATCTTCTCATTCTTCGACAGTGTGTGGCAAGCTGGAGGGAGGTACACTCTACCTGTCTGTGCATCTGTTATGGGCTGGAGTTCACTGCGAATGTTCATGTCCTGTAGATCAAGGCGCGCGTTCAACCCGTCCCTTGTTTTGCCGGGAATATTCAGCAGTAGGCCAACCAAACTCTCACACACATTCTTTTCTACATGCATGAGGTCAATGCAATGACGAACTTCAAGATCTTTCCAGTAAGGTAATCGCCAAAATATGGACTTCTTCTTCCACATACCCTTGTCCTTTGCCTGACTACGTTTTCTTTTCTTCCCAAACTCGTTGGTTATATCTTTGACCAAGTTGTACACCTCATCACCGGACAAATCCTTGGGAGCCTGCTGAAGTTCTCTCTTACCGTTGAAAACATTCTTCTTCCTTCGGAACGCGTGACGTAGCGGGAGCCACCTCCTATGACCCATATAAACCATCTTTCGTGATTTCTTCAACCATCGGCTGCGTGTATGTTCCATGCAGTCGGAGCAAGACTTCTTTCCTTTCACGGTTTGGCCAGAAAGATTACCGAGGGCGGGATAGTCATTAATGGTGCAGAACAGTAGAACTCGTAACTTGAAATTCTCCTGACCACACGCATCCCAAGTTTCCACACCTTCTTTCCATAGCATCTCAAGATCATCCATAACAGGCTCCAAGAACACGTCGATATCATTGCCCGGTTGTTTCGGTCCTTGGATTAGCAAGCATAGCATAATATATTTCCTTTTAAAGCACAACCATGGCGGTAGGTTAAAGTTTGAAATAAGAACTGGCCAGGTGCTGTGAGTACTACTCAAGTCTCCGAAAGGATTCATGCCATCTGTACAAAGACATATCCTCATGTTTCTAGGGTCGGCAGCAAAGTCACTATGTTTTCGATCGATATTTCTCCATTGAATTGAATCCGCTGGGTGTCTTAGCATACCGTCGTTCCTTCTCTCAGTGGCATGCCAACGCACTAACTTCGCCTCCTTGGGGTTTGCAAATAATCTTTTCAAACGATCAATGATTGGTAGGTACCACAAAACCTTCGCGGGACCACCCCGCTTTGATCTTTTCCCTTCGTCAGGACTTTTCTTTCGCTTGTATCGAGATGCCTTGCAGACAGGACAAGCATCTAAGTCCGCATACTGCTTGTGGTACAATATGTAATCGTTTGGACAAGCGTGAATTCTACGGACCTCTAACCCCAGCGGACACAAAACCTGCTTTGCTTCGTATGTCGTCTCGGGCAAAGTGTTCCCATCAGGCAGCAAGGACTTCAAAATTCCCAAAAGCTCCGTGAAACTCTTGTCTGTCCATCTACTACTTGCCTTCAGCTTCATTAGGTCCAAGGTAGCTGATAATTTGGTGTGCTTTGCTTTGCATCCGATGTACAGAGGCGTATGCGAGTCGCTGACCAACCTGCTGAACTTTATGGAATCTCTCTCGTTGTAGGTTGGATCCTCAACGTCACGTAACATGTCTTGCAGCAGATCGTGATCGACATCAACCATTTCACCGCCCAGTGGAGAAGGTACAAATATGTCATGCTCATCTTCATCTTCCTGATTTTGCGCACCAGTACTGTCTGCAGCTGCAACATCTCCAGATTCTTGCTCTCCGTGCTTGACCCAACATGTGTAGCCTTCCATGAATCCTCGTTGTATCAGATGAGCGTGTACATCCACTCGACTACCAAACATATTCTCATTCTTGCAATCTGCACATGGACAACAAATATAATCGCTGTTTCTTCTTTTCCTATCCTCCTCCGCGGTGTTTATAAAATTTAATACCCCATTTCTATACTCCTGACTATGACGTTTCACGGATTTCGCATATATCCAACTTCGATCCATCGCTGCAGAAATGAAAAAATAATCAAAGAAACATCTTAGAAGATAAATACTCTGAATTAATGATAATTGATGAATTGTCTAAAGTACCGATTACTATTTAAGTACCTTTATGAATTTACTGTTTTTTGGAAATAAAAATTAAAATTTCGCCCCCTCCAACCTCCCACCAAGATTGTGAACAGTGGGATACAGTTACACCGGCAGTTACGGCTATTTATAGTGTCAATAACTATCTGTAACGGTCCATAAAATTGTTATCTCAATCGGGCATACCAGTTATCTTTATCGGGCCTAAAAAAATGCCCGTCACAGAGTGTGCAATCTGTGACGGGCTTTATTTGTTATCTCAAACGGGCCTCAAGCTAGAGCCCGTCACGGATGACACATATCTGTGACGGGCTCCAACAAGGGCCCGAGTGAGATAACCTTAAAACCTCAAACGGGCCACAAGTTGGAACCCGTCACAGATGACTATCATCCGTGACGGGCCCCTGCTTGGAGCCCGATTGAGATATTTAAGGTTATCTCAATCGGGCTCTTGTTGGAGCCCGTCACAGATATATGTCATCCATGACGGGCTTTAGTTCTACGCACATTTAATATGTCTCTCCGATCCTATCTCAATCGATCACTTTTAAGGCCCGTTTGAGATGTATTCTTCGTGACGGCCCGTAAAATCCAGTTATGTTGCAGCCCGTCACAGATGAGAGGATCTGCACTAGTGGGAGAAAGGTCGAAAGGATCAAGATAAGGCAACGTATGGCTAAGGCAACGTATGGCTAGTATTAGTGTCCGTCCAATTCATCATTTACCCTATACATGGAATGAGAGAGAGCTAGGAGAGACAAGAGAGCGTCCCCTCAATGCCCGTCATGGGCCAGCTCGATCGATCGACTCCTACGTCTTCGGCAGCGCGCTCGTTGGTGTCACAACATTACCAGTGTGACGAAAGAGACGAGCCGGACAGCGGCGCACGCTTGCTTGAGGACGACGCCGCGCTCGCCATCTATCTACCTTTGCTGATCGACCGACGGCCGGAATGAGTCAGAATATATATGGCGTGCGCGGCACCGAGAGGGACGTTGACGCGGACGATATTTGAGGCCGCGGCACGCTAGCTCATCCTCTGTGTTGGCGTGTTGCCCCACGTGCCGCCCGGTCGTAGGGTTTGTTTGGATAGCTTAAACTTATTAGAATCATATGGTTGATAGTTAGTTTTTACAAATCTAGAAAAACTGGGTTTTTTATCTTTAACTTTCAGTTCATTTTTTTTCTCAGAATCTGATGGTGGTCAAAAGCTCCTTAAACAGGCTAGTAGCTAGGATTTCTGCCAGTAGCATGTGCCGACAGTGACTATTGAGTGAGACATGACCAGTGAAAGGTGCGTCCAGATGGTACAAATATTAATGTGGTAATTTCGTTGAGCCAATTTTGTTGATTAATCAATCTGCTTGGTCCAGGGTATCTGTTAGCTAGACATAGTTCCTGTTTGGGGGAGTTAAAAGATTCTAATAAAAAACCAGTTGGTTGGTAATCAATTTCTGAAAATCTAGTTTATTATCTTATCTGGATTCTATAGCTACAAAGTTGAATGAGAATCTAGACTATTTGAGAGCTGGGAACTTCTGATAGAAGCTGCAGCACCTAAAAGCTCCCCAAATAAGATCCTAATATAGTTTATGTTAGCAGGGGCAGAGTCAGGATTATACCAAGAATAGAGCTTAAGAACTACTAGAATATGAACTTCTTGAACAAATTTTATTCCTTTGAGTTTTTTCTGCCAGGGGTAGGGCTCAAGCCCAACCTGCAACACACCTGACTCCCCCCTGCATGTGAGTTGAGTGGAGATGGAATCGGCCAACTGTACTACTACAGTACTCTAACACTACTACAGTACTACTATTTCGAATATAATATGCTTGCTCGGTCGGTTCTAAAAATATAAACGGTTCCCACACTTGAAATTTTTACCGAAATCTAAGTAATTTAAGTACTATTCGTAGTTCTACCCGTGTAATCAATCACCTCTCTTTTTTAATATATAATTATGAACCCATCTAACCTAATAGTCTTATTTAATGAAGGATATCAAAGTATTTTTTTCTTATCTCTGCTAAACGCCTAAACAATCCACAAATACTTATATTTTGGAACTATCCAAACTATCGGTTATAAACAGCGGAGGGAGTAGTAGCATGCATCCAAACTTTGTGTAATTAATAAATATACAATAATAACATACCCAAGTTTAGGGTGGATAAATATCTAGATATTTTTAGACGTGAAATATGTCATAATCCTTATGTTGGAGGATTGTTCCTAATCTGTTGCAAGAAGCCCAGCCAAAATTGATGTTATCGTTGACTTTTTTTATAACATTGGACTATTACTACTACAAAATCTTTTTCATGGTATCACTGTATTTTTCACTGGTAGTTATACGTGGAAACCACCACCAAAAATATTACGAGGAGTAAAGGGCTACGGACCACCAGCGAAAATAAATCTTCGCTGGCGGCTGGGTTAAGAGGGCCGCTAGAAAAAATATAGCTATTTTTAAGGCGGACCTCCTAAGGATCCACCAGCAAAATTAGATTTTTTCTAGCGGTCCTTTTAAATGACAGCCAACGAAAATCGACTTTTCGCTGGCGTTGATTTTCACTAGTGGCTGCTAATGATCTGCATGCAAAGAATGAATCACGGTATATATATTTGGCCATCACTTATCATTTCCTTCTCTTCTTCTCTTCTTATCCTTTCCTCCTCTTCTTATCGCTTCATCCCTCTCCTAGTGTGTGAGGCAGCGATGGAGACAACACGAGGCGCCAACATCGACAGCGATGCCGCGAGGCGATGACGTTGACGGCGACGGAGACGGCTACATCAATGGCAACGGTGCGCGATGGCGACGTTGATGGTGACGGGAGGCGTGTGGCCTCCCGCCTCCCAACCGCATCTCTCCCACCTCACCCAGATCCCTCTCCTTTCGCTTCGTCTCCCTCGTGGGTGGTGGCAGTGGCAAGGGGCACAGCTGCGGATCCAGCGGCGACTCAGGCCGTGGGTGGCGGGGAGGGCGTGGAGTGCGAATCCGGTGGTGGGGATGGGTGTGGCCGGCGGATCCGTGGTTGGGAAGGACGTAGGCGGCGGACTACGGCTGGGAAGGACGTGGGTGGTGGATCCATGGCCGGCAAGTGGCGGTGAAGGAGAAGGCAATCATGGCTAGATGAGGCAGTTCCGTGGCTTGGAGGGGCGCGGGCGGCAGGCAGCGGCGGTGGAGGAGGTGGATCCGGCGGAATGACAACGACAGCCACAACAACGACTATCGCGACGACGACGGCCGGGCGGAGGCTGCCACAACAATGATGACGTCTATAGCGATGACGACGGCACCCTCCCCACTCCAAGATCTGACAAGCAGTGGGTCAGGGCCACATGGGGACAGTGGCTCGAAGGGTGGCAACAACGGCAGCCACGACGATGTCTGCAGCGGCAGCTCAACAACGGCAACCGACAACAAGGGAGTGGGGATTGGGGTTTTTTTTTGCTACAAAAATTTCTTTCTCTTACGGGTATCTTTAGATTGCCTCTAGAACAAATAAATTATTTTCACTGGCCTTTGGTTGCTGTTGGTGCAACCAACCGCTAGTAAAAACCTATTTTTACTATCAGTGAAAATGGTTTTCTAGTAGTGTATCCGTAAAAATGTAGTATAAATATGTAAAAGTATAGGTTAAGATTATAGTTTCTTTGATGATAAAATAAATCAAACAAAATAAATAATATTTATATAATTTGTTTAATAGAATGAATAATTAAACATTATACGAAAGTCAACAACATCATATATTTTGGAACAGAAGAAGTGCAACATATATATGTATATATGTGTGTGTGTATATATATATATATAGCCTTATAAATGGAGGCGTTGTTAGGGGCAACAAGCTTGCAACAAATGGCAACCGTAGCAGCCATGCATATGTATGGCTCCTCTCTTCAACCACACCTGTGCAGCACCGGAGGAAGGCCTGCCAAGATCACCAGGACTAAGCCTAAGGCGATTCGTCATTCCTCTCCGCATATTGCACGCACTGTACTAAAACTACATCTCCCTCCCTAGCTACCCTCTCTACCCTCACTAGCTAGTCTCCTTCCTGTCTCTCTGCATATAACAAACTGAACTGATCAGTTATTCCAGAGCTAGCTCTACTGCTATATATAAGCATCCAACAAAGACATGGAGATTGTATGTATAATACAGATGACTCATGTATTTTTTACTATTGCATTGCATATGTACAATGAGATGATCATATGAATCCATTTTAATACATTGATTTGACACATACAGCCACCTCGTTTCAAGGAGCTTCAGCAAGTGCTGAAAACCAAACTTAGGGAAGCATCTGCTGTAGGAAGCCGTGCTTCCAAGATATTGCTGGATGCGTTTGTGGACTCCATCTTCACATTCAATCATCAATCTTTACGTCCCACCGAGGTAGGGCAGGCAAACATGAATACATGATTGCATATATATATATACAGTTACACAAAATGCAGCAGCAATTAATTGCTTTGAACTTCCTATATATATACCCCTAATCATGCATCCTCCAACTCCTAACCATACATCATTTGTGATGTTATAGATTTTTCTTTTCAAACATTGATTTCTGCTAAACAAGTTGGAAGAGCGAGTAGCACTTATTTTGGGATGTAAGCAATAAATTGGAGAAATAAATTAATTTCCCTTGGAGAAACATTTTTCCTATAAAACTAAATCGGAGAAACAGTTCAATTTGCATTGCTAACAACGTACGTATGTGGTGGAGCTATATATCCGTGCAGAGTAATTTTGCACCAGTTGAAGAAATTGGTCGAAGAACAGATATATTGGGGATAGAAGGGGCGATCCCAGAGGACTTTCCTGAGGGTGTATATATTAGAAATGGTAATTCTCTTTCATTACTAACTAGATTGAGAATGTTAATTATATATGGTAGCATTAGGCCTTGTTAGAGGATTGACTTCTTTATCACATCACACAAATAGGGTCAGATGTAGACCAAAGCATTACTATCTAGCTACCTTGTCAAATGAACACTACTCAAACTGATCTTCCGTTGTAATACCCAAAAACATAAATATCCCAATTAATTTAAAAAAGGTACTAAAGGTTGTAAAAATCTAAGTCCTGAAAATATCTTTAGTTCTGGTTGGATACTAAAGATGCATAGTAACGGTTGGTAACACTAACCCAGACTAAAGATATTTTTAGTACCGGTTGGTGTTACTACGGGTACTAAAGATGTTTTCAGGGTTAGTTAAAAATAAAGTATCTTTATCCAAGTCATATGTGTATGGTAGGGGATGTTAACGTACATGAGGACTAAGGCGAGAGATCTTGAGTTTGAATCTTACATCCGCATATTTTTTGACTTAGTATGTATTTTTAGTATCAGTTATTTCAACCGATACAAGAGATCGAGATCTTTAGTCTCGATAATTTCATCCTGGTTACTATACCCGGTACTTAAGAGGGTTATGAACCAGTATAAAAAATCGTTTGTATACTAGTGATAGATGACATTCTGAATTGCGTACAGTTGATCCATCAAATCTTAAATCATTAATATATGCAAGTATTACGTTTTCTTTCTCAAAATATATCAACCTAGTACTAGATACTATACTCCTTTCCGTTCTATCACCGTTAGTCTGCCATAAACTATATGAAAAATCTATTTTACACTTAGAATATATGCAGCACCTCTAAGCTAAAATACACTTTCTGTGTGGTATAATGGAGTGTAGTTAACGGTAGGCTAGTCATGGCAAAAGGGGGTGAAAAAACACTTGTGCGATGGCATCTCTTGAACTTGTATTTGTCAACAGCAATTCGTGGAAATCAATCTTGACATTGCCAAGACATAAATTTTCTCTAAAAATGGTTCTAACTAGGAGAAATGTTTTAGTAGTAGGTTGGCATGCATGTGTTTTGTAATAGTTGAGCCAACATATCAATAGCTCAAGCCTTGGTTTGCCCTTCTCCCTGAATGGTTTTTTTTTTTAAAAAAAAATGCTCTCATCACTGAATGCATGGAATGCATGCAGGTTCAAACCCGCTGTTCGGCGCGCTTCACAAGGTGAATTCAATCTTCGGTCAGACTGAAGACATCTGGGTCGAGGGAGAAGGAATGCTACATGCCCTATACTTTAACAAGAAAGGAGAGGACAATACATGGTCAGTCTCATACAACAATCGGTATGTTCAATCTGATACTTTCAGGATTGAAAGAGATCGTCAGAAACCATGCTTGCTCTCATCAGCCAAAGGTGACCCTCTCGCCATATTTGCAGCCAGTATTTTGAACAAGGTTTGTCAATAATTGTGCTTGGTCTGTTTTTGTTTTCTCTACACTTGATTACTTTACATGCTAACAAATACTTTGTAATTCATGATTTCGAAAGCATAATTTGTTTTCTCACTGCTTTCTGGCCCAATTCCTCCTCTCCTATGACACACCTAATGGGCACATAGCACACATGTATAACTATTGGTTATAAAAATATGATTAATCAATAAACAAGCCTTGGTTGTCTAAAGTAGACACTGTAGGATCGTAGAACGATAACTAAGCTAACCAGAGAGGGTGAATGGTTGTAGTACCAAAAAACCAAACTTTTAGCGGAATTAGAAGTTACCCTCAAATTCGATAGCGATCGATCTGACCGAAGTAGATGCGCCGGTCTGATCGCTCAATGACTTCTGGTCTGACCGGCATAGATTCTCCGGTCTGACCGCCTAACTCACCAAGATTATCACCACTTGTCGCCGCAATCATCAGAAGTCTAACCGCCATGAAGCCATTGGTCTGACCAGGCAGATGCCTCCAATCTGAGAACCGTTATCCGGCCGGTTGAACCACCACACCCGAGGAAACACAAATTGAAGAACTCTCAAGGTGCAACAACAACACTCCTCATGAAAATCTAGACTAAACTCGAAACCCTAACCTTTCTCTCAGCTCATCTCTCTCCAAAATTGATACCGGGAGGCTACACCTTCCCTCTCTATTTATATCTGAGGTAGGCAGCTTAAACCCACGAACCAATCTTGCACAATTCGTCCTAGTCCCCTAGGAAACGTTCCCATACAAGAAACAAACTTTAGAAACTTCAATTTTACCAAATTTGGACTCCTTCCAAATTCGACTCCGCATCCCACACGCGTACAATATATCTCCCAAGTTGACTCCCGATCCATCACCGACAACGTTCTCTCGAGGCATCAAGACTCACTTACACATGCATCAACCAAGAAACCATATCCGAGCACAAGTTCTCTCCAACTTGACTTATTGTTAGCACACAACAGTATTACATACGCATAGTATCCATCTAGAAGCATAATCTCAAAATAATTGCGAATATCCAAAATAACAAACCGAAACATAAGCCAACACAGCGTCGACCGGTTAGATCACGGGCTAGCCAGTCTGACCGCACATATACCGCCGGTCTAACCGGCAACCCCAGCCCGATCTGACCGGTCGCAAACAGACAACAGTCCCTGTTCATCATCTTAAAATCCAATCATCTCTAAAACCAATTCGCCAATAATCTCCAAATATCAAAATCAATAATCTCACATGCTGCCGACGTTGTAGATCACGCCTACGGTATTTGAATGGTATGGGGATCGTTGGTACCAGGGTATACGCGAGATTGAGGTAAAAGAGATAGGAGACAAGGATTTTTATACAGGTTCGGGCCCTCTCAACTAACATGTAATAGCTCAACTCACGTTGGCCGAAGCCAGTGTTTCTATTATATATCAGTATCACTCGAATACAATATTTGGCATAACCTATCTAGTCGATGTCGACACGGTAGCATGGACCTCCACTCGTAGTCGACAACGGGGTAGTCTTCCTCCTCGAATATGAAAACAGCGATATCAGAGATATTGCTAGATCCCTCTTGTCGGCCTCCACAGGCACTGGATTGGGTATGTCTAGACTTATCTCGAATGTCGATGTCTGGCGGTGTGCATTGTTATCTATTCAGATTGTTGCATCCCTCTCTGACCGGGCTTGTCCCCTCTCCTCCTAGGGGGTTCTGTATTTATACCCATAGATATCCCCTTGTCCAAGTAGAACTAGGGAGATAAATATGGATATGATATGTATAGTCCTTGTAGTTTCCCTGTAGAACTCTGCTTTTCCTTTCTTATCCGGAATACCTTCCGTATGCAAGGCCTGATTCCGTATTAGACTTGGTATATGGTGGGCCCCACTGAGCTTAACCCATGATCGTAGGGTATGCCTTATCCATAACCCTAACACATGCCAATTGTTCATCATCAAATAATAATCAAACACACTTTAATTTTAAAATCTCCTCCTGATGAACACATTGGCTAAAAACAAAAACTTCTCTCACTTTTGAAAAGAATGAAATTTACCTGCAATTTGAAAACATGCACATTTTGTATATGTCCTCCCCTTTTGACAATGATTTCATCAAACATTAGCAATGAGTATTCATTTATATTCAAGAGCTTAGAATTATACATAGATCAATTCATGGTCTTGTGTCACAATATAAAGAAGATAGACTCATCAACTAGATAGCAAGCATGCATTTGAGTATAACCATGATCCAAAGATATTACTAGCAAGATCAAATCAGTAATCAAGATTTATGATTTCAAGTGATCTATAATGCAACAAGTTCACAGGCACATTAGGTTGAAAAACCCTATATATATAAATATATATACCTACTGCAATTATCATTCTTTCTCAAATTAGCTCTATCACAAAACAACCAAGAGAATTTTAAACACTGATTTGAGCAATTAAATCTTGTGCTCATTTTTTCTCTCATTTATTCCGGGTACATCCTTATCGTAAATACTGTTTCCAAGGATTCGACACCCATTATTTTTGTCATATCGAATATGTCCCCATCGTCAAGACTGTTTTCAAGGATTCTGTATTTATTTTTTCTCTCATAGAAATATTATGTTCTCTACCACAATGAGCAATTAAAAAGCAATTTGAGGAATAACAAACCAACAAGCATATATGTAAGCATTAGTCATCCAAGCTACGTACTTGCTTCATCATTGCATATTTACTTAATTCAAGTATAACAATTTAAGTATCATGCATCATCTTACTTAAAAGAAATATCTAGACCTCATGAAAAGACTATAATGCATACAAGCAATACTAGTGACAAATAAACCTTCAAAATATTGCTAACATGCATATGAATAAAACAAAGCTCTTCTCATGTTTCTTTTATTTTTAGTTTTGCTTGATAAAACCAAGAGAACAAACTCCCCCTCAAATCATGCCAAAAGGATGAACAATTCCCAATTCTCCATGAAGAAAAACAAATCGAGAAGTGGTTTTGTGAAAATATCAGAAGTTGCAACTTTGTATCCAAAAATTACAATTCAACATCTCCCTTCTCAACATGATCTCTCAAAAAGTGAAAGCGAATATCAATGTGCATTGTGCGTGAGTGTTGTACAGGATTCTTAGCAATATAAGCACTTATGTTATCACAAAGAGAGTAATTTTCTCAAAATTAAGATCATAACCTTTCACTAGCAGCAGCAACAACTTTGGATTCAGCCGTTGATTGAGCAACACTAGATTGTTTCTTAGAAGACCATGCAATCAAAGAAGTACCAAGAAATGATATGTTCAACTACTACTTTTTCTATCAATTCTACAACCAGCAAAATCAGCATCGGAATATCCACATAAGCATATAGATGATGAAGTAGAATACCAAATACCAAACTCAAGTGTACTATTCAAATAATATCTTCATCAGGATCCAACATAATAGTAGAATCAATAGGTGTAGAATTTGACTTGCAATTCTCCATCTTGAAACGTCATAGAAGATCCTTGGTATACTTTGTTTGATGCACAAATGTACCTTGAGGTGTTTGCTTAATTTGCATTCCCAAAAAGTACGATAACTCACCCATCATACTCATCTCAAATTCCCTGCGCATAGTCTCAGCAAACTCTACAACCAAAACGTGAGTTGAACAACCAAAGATGATATTATCCATATAAATCTGAATGAAAAGTTGATCATCACCATGCTTTTTAATAAACAGAGTTTTGTTAATCTTTCCCATTTGAAAATCTTTTTTAAGAAAAAAGTTTTTAAGTCTATCATACCATGCTGTAGGTGCTTGTTTGCCATCCAAAGCTTTTGACAATCTAAAAACATGGTTGGGAAAATTAGGATTTTCAAAACTCAGTGGTTGTTTGACATAAACTTCCTCCTGTATAAAATCATTGCGAAAATTTTCAAGTTCAACTAAAGTCCAAACTTTGTTTCCCTCAAAATTTTCAAATTCTTCATACATGGCATTAATCCCAATTCATCGGTTAGTGCATGAGTAATATCTTTGGGTTCAAAAGAAGCAACAAATGCAGAATTCACATGAATATCATGAGTTGTTACCTTTGAACTTGTAGTACGCTTATCTAAATTACCGATGATTTGTTCCTGGTGATGTTGTCATTGAATATGCAAAGGAGTTGTAACTTCAGAAGCTATTTTACGTTCTGTGCCTTCACTGGTCGAAGTTGTCGCCTCTGGAGATCCATTAAAATCAACCGCAGAAGAACTCGTGCTTGAGCCACCTAGCCTATCTGACCGGCCTGGGACCTGTTCTGACCGGCTGAGCTAGCCTCAGCGTCCTCTTCGTCATCTCTCTTGTCCTTAAAAATATGACCATCCTCCCCCTGAACCTGTGACATAGTACCTACAATTTCTGATCTAGTACCTGGACTAGCCTCATCAGGAGTAACTTCATATGTGTCAACAATTTTGTTAGTCTGTAAATCAAGTACACGATAGCCACGAGAATGTGCAGGATAACCAAGAAAAATTCCGTCGGTAGAACGTGCCTCAAATTTATTCAAATTTCCAGATTTGAAGACAAAGGACTTGAAACCAAAAACACACAAATGTGAAACTTTCGGTTGATTCCCAAAACAAAGCTCATAAGAGGTTATTCCAAGTTTTGATCACAAGAAAACACGATTGGAAATATAACACACGGTATTAATAACTTCAGCCCAAAATTTTCTAGGAGTGTGATACTCATCAAGCATAGTCCTAGCCATCTCAACCAAAGAATGATTTTTTCTTTCAACAACACTGTTTTGTTAATGAACCCGAGGAGAAGAAAATTGATGTTCTAAACCTTTCTCATTACAAAATTGTTCAAAAGAAGCATTTGTAAATTCACCACCATTATCGCTTCGAATTTCTTTCAAAAAACCAGGAGATTGAAGATCCAAACAAAGATACAATCCCCAAAAGTGTTCAAAAGCCTCATCCTTAGTTGCCATAAAGTAAACCCCAGAATATCGAGAATAATCATCAACAATAACCATCACATACCACTTTCCTCCAATAGATTGCACTCTAGCTGGACCAACAGTATCCATATGTAATAGTTGTCCTGGTGCATCCGTCATCACAGAAATATTACGAATATGTGAACAAGCAACCATCTTAACATGACGACACGATGAACACATCAAATCAAAATCTTTCTTAAGTTTAGGCAAACCACGAACAAGATCCAAACCACTAATCCTAGAGAGGTGATCAAAACCAACATGTCCAAGTCTACGATGCCAAAACATCAAATCTCTTGTAAACTTAGCAACCAAACATGTGATCTTATATGAAATAGGCTTATCAAAATCAGCTTTAAAAACTCTTCCATAGCGAGAAATATTCAACACTGAATCACCACATGAATCAAAGACTTTACTTCCAATTTTCTTAAAATGAACTTCATAATTCTCATCAACAATTTGTGAAACTGAAAGCAAATTATACTTTAAATCCTTTACCAAAGCTACATCTTTCAACACAAACTTGTCACTTACCTTGACAGATCCCGTAGCAAGAGCGACACTAGTAGAAGCATCTCCAAAAATAATTGATTCTGTCCTAGATGCCTGTTTGAGGCAGGAGAACGAACTTTCATCACCGGTCATGTGCCACGAAAAACCGGAATCAATGTTCCACACGTTCCCCTTCGTCACCATCAAAGCCTACACAAAAGTAGATGTCGACGCCTCTGTACTGGGGTTAGATAAGAGAAACTTAGGAATCCAGTACTGAGACACATGACCAGTGGATCCAATAGGCATATAACCATGCGAGAAAACAGTTTGAGAATTTTTAGAAAATTCTCACTGAGGCCGGTTTGACCGATGGGGTGCAGCTGGTCTGACTGGTGGCCGGTCTGACCGCCACTGTGCCATCGGTCTGACCGAAGTTGTGTAGCCAATCTGACCGGTCGCCCGTCTGACTGCGGTAACCACTGCGGTCTAACCGATCTCCTCGAGTAAAAAACCAGATATTTGCTACTTTGATTTTGCAAAAACAATTTCTCTTTCCTTTTTCTATTTACGAGCTAATCTGAAACAAAAACCAACAAGATGACTATCCTTAACACAAAAAGAGCAAATATACTTTTCATGAGAAGTAGTTGATTAAGAAATATCAATTTTTGTTTCTTTTAGTGCAAATGAAAGAGTGGGCATAATTCCAGCGGATTTAAAAACCGTTTTCTTAGGTGAGGGTTTTGTCAAAAGTGCACTATTTTTTGTTACACTCAAAACAGCAGGTTGGTTTTTAGTGTAGTAGTCATGAACATTAAAACATGTACCCCTATTATAACTAGTCACCTTACATTGATCTAAAATCATGTTGAGTTCCTTATTGCTATCAGAAAATCTTTGCAAAGAGTTTTTTAAATAAGAAACTTCACTTGACAATTTAGCACAATTTTTACAAGAACATATAGAGCAAGAAAGCACTTCATCAGCTTTGACAATGTTTTCCATGTACTCAATACGACCTAAGGCATCTTTTAGTTTCGACTTGTTTAGTGAGAATGTTGAGCAATTCAAAACACTAGTTCGTTTTCAACATCTTAGCACAAATCATGTTAAACATCGAACTAGCATAAAGAGCAATTTGACATTTTTTCAACAACTTTTTAGTTAAAACCAACTCATCCAAGATGCGAATATGCATGACAAAACTAAGAGAAAGAGAATATTTCAATTTCAAGTCATGTAAAACATTGATATCTCTAATTTTCAAAATTTCATTCATTAAAACCTCACACTTATTGCAATCATCATCATTAGGAATAAGAGATCTTAATCTAGCAACTTCAGAATTTAGTGATTCAATTATAAACTCTTGTTTTTTAATCAATTTTTCACATCTCTTGTTTTTTTAGTAACAGTAGAAATCAACTCTTCAACAAGTTCTGTAGTAATTACCTCAATCTCCTTATAGTCAGATTCTGATTCACCATGCACCATGAAGGATACTTTGGAGATGTTCTTCCCTTCATCATCACTTGATGGCTCGAACAATGCAAGAGCTTGATCAATCACCTTCTTGAAAGTCTCCTTGAACTAAGTGTGTTCCTTGGCTTGTTCTCCTTGTCACCATTGTCTTCTTGGCTCTTCCTAGCTTAGAATAGTTTGAGCAAATGTAATCTAGCTCTCCACACACGAAGCACCGAACTCGACCTCCTCTTTTCCTGAACCTGACATTGTTCATAGCTCGGGACAACTTGTTAATAGCCAAAGCTAAGTCCTCCTCGAACTGTTCGAGTTGATCATCGGACATGACATGATTAATAGTGGATAAAGCATTATGAGTAGATGTCGAAGAGCCATTATCAAGAGAAGGTGAAGAAGAAACCAAAGCACTAGATTTTGAATCAACTTTACAAGCAACAATATTCAGCGCATGAGTTTTGAGTTTAGTGTAAAGTGAATCCAAAGTCAAAGTAGTTATGTTAACAGACTCTTGAATAGAAGTAACTTTCATTTCCCAAACAGACATATCAAGACCATTCAAAAAGTGTTGAGAAACCTCAGATTGTGTGTAATTAGTAACATAAGAAGTATCAACAGATCTAAGATTACTAAAAACTTTATTAAATCTATCAAGATAATCATCTAAAGCTTCTCCAGGTTTCATCTCAAATTTTATGTAATTCTTTTTAAAAAGGTCTTTGCGAAGCTCCTTGATATTGTCAGTTCCTTGATGAAAATTACACAAAGCATTCCAAATCTCATGAGCAGTTGGAAGATGAGAAACACGATCAAAATCAGAACGATAAATTCCATTGACCAATATATTGCGAGCTTTACAATAATTTTCAAATTCAATTTTTAAAGCAACAATATTAATTGCATTAGGAATCTCATAGGGAAGAGCAACCAGATTCCACATATCATAACTGTCAGACATAATATAAGATTGCATCTTATCACACCAATAAGGAAAATTCAATCCTCCGAAAACATGGGGCTTAGTTGTAAATTTGTTAGTTATGGCAAAAACTCAAGATCGATAATGATCCAAAGAAGAAAACAAGGCTCTGATACCACTTGTAGGATCGTAGAATGATAACTAAACCAACCAGAGGGGGTGAACGGTTGTAGTACCCAAAAACCAAACTTTTAGCGGAATTAAAAGTTACCCTCAAATTCTATGGCGATCGGTCTGACTGAAGTAGATGTGCCGGTCTAACCACTCGATGACTTCCGGTCTGACCGGCGTAGGTTCTCTAGTCTGACCCACCAACTCGCTGAGATAGTCACCTCCTATCATCGCAATCGTCACCGGTCTAACTGCCGTGAAGCAGTCGGTCTGACCAGGCAGATGCCTTTGGTCTGACCGCTAGTATCCGGCTGGTTGAACCGCCGCAGTCGAGGAAAGACAAATTGAAGAACTCTCAAGGTAGATTGAACTTTATTACTTCTAATATGTGTTTACAAAGTGCAACAACAACACTGCGCATGAAAATCTCATCTAAACTCGAAACCCTAACTTTTCTCTCAACTCAACTCTCTCAAAATTGATACCGGGAGGCTACACCCCCTCCCTTTCTATTTATACACGAGATAGGTAGACTAAAGTTAAGAACCAATGTTGTACAAGTTGTTCTAGTACCCTAGGAAACCTTCCCGTACAAAAACAAACTTTACAAACTTCAATTTTACTAAATTTGGACACCTTCCAAATTCGACTCCGCATCCCATACACATACAATATCTCTATTATATGCTATGGAATCTTCACTAACCACATGCATGATCTATAGCCTAAGAATCACGCATGATATCCTGATTGTCCGAACATGATCTTCCCCCAAGTTGACTCCCGATCCATCTCCGGCAACGCTCTCTCAAGGCATCAAGACTCACCTACACATGCATCAACCAAGAAACCATATCCAAACACAAGTTCTCTCTAACCTGACTCATTGTTAGCACGCAACAGTATTACATACACATAGTATTCATCTAGAAGCCATAATATCAAAATAATCACGAATATCCAAAATAACAACCCGAAACCTAAACCGACACAACATCAGCCAGTCAAACCGAGGGCTGGCCAGTCTAACCGCGCATATACCACCGGTCTGACCGGTCCCATATAGACAACGGTCCCTGTTCATCATCTGAAGATCCAATCATCTCTAAAACCACTTCACCAATAATCTCCAAATATCAAAACCAATAATTTCACATGCCAATTGTTTATCATCAAATAATAATCAAAGAGACTTTGATTTTACAGACACTAATCGACTAATGGAGGCAGTAGTACCTTCTTTTACCTAGCGTCGTATGTTAAAGCTCTCTCATTATTTTCAAATGGCACTGATATCAGTGTATACATCTATGCAGCAGAGGTTTGGTAAGGCGAGTAGGAACTACAGTAATACCAATGTGTTTCAGCATGCTGGGAGGGTATTCTCGGCTGCAGAGAATGACAATCCCCATGAGATTGACTTGGAAAATCTTGGCACAATTTGCAGCTGGGACGTCGGTGGTGAGTGGAACATGCCGTTCACAGCACACCCCAAGGTTGATTTATTTTTCTTGCCTAGCGGCTTCCTGGAAGCTAGTGTGACTGATGTTTCAGTTTATTAGTTCTTGTTTAATGCTATATTCATCTGTTCTTTCCGAAGGATTCAGCCTCAGCAGTTTTTTTCTCAACTTTTAAGAATTTATTTAGAATCACACTGCAATTGTCAAAGAGTGCAGAGGGAGGGGGGAATTTTGCTTTTTTTCAAATAATTTAATTTTTGAAAAATGTTGTGGTAAACTAGCAAATAGTACCGGCTCACTAAAACAAGCGAAAATCATTGCATGATTGCCCATCCTATTTCAAGTTCCTTAATGCATTGATTTTTTTCTGAGGGAGCAGGTAGCCCCTGGGTCAGGAGATTTAGTCATACATGGGTTTAGTTTTGTGAAGCCCTACCTAACTGTTGGAGTTATCTCAGGTTTGACAATTTTTTCAACGATGTTTGAAAAGTTTCTTATCTCAGTACTTGTGCTGCATATCATTTCCCATAAACATACTACACATTTTGATCATGCCAATCACACTGCAGAGGATGGAAAGACACTTAAACATAAGGTTGACCTCAAGCAAGACAGATGTGCATTTTCTCATGAAATTGGGATTACTGAAAAGTAAGTTCATTGCCACTACGTACCAACTTTGCTTGCAACAAAAACAAGAATTGTTATTTTATTTTATATGAAAATTTACAGTAGTTTACCTAAAATAACAGCAAAAATAATGACCATAATATGATAAAGATCAAATTCCTTACTTACCATTCAAATTATTTTTATGGGAAAACAGCAGAGGAGGCCCATAATTATATTTTACTAGAAAAAATGCCCGTGCGTTGCAACGGGAAAAATAACGTTATAATAGTAATCTATCTATTAACTTATTAGTAAAGTAATAGAAAAAAGAGCATTCACATGAGCTCTCGTGATCTAAAAATTATCATATTAATTAGTGTAAAATAATAAAAAAAGGAGAACTCATAGTAGACAAGGACTCTTTCATTTTATTTTATTTTTAGAAGAGCCCTTAAGAAAGCCCCAAGGATGGAATTCATAAAAACTTTCATAATTTAGCAATTTTAAGGAATTAAAATGGTACTAATGTTATTTCTGAAAATAGAAAATACTTAAAATACTAAGAGAGAGACCTAAACTGATTTTAGCCTGGTCCAAAAACATGCGGCCTGCTTACACTACGGATCGCGCGCGTGAGGCCCATAAGACGGCCCAACCGCCCAATTTGGGATCAATCTGAGCCGTTCTTTTGATGGATGACTCGGATCGTTTCGGATCTATGAAACCCTAACCCTCTCACTTTTTCCCCTCCCCACCCCAAACCGCGGCCCGCGGGTCGCCGCGCCTCTTCCCCTCCCCTCGCAGCGCCGTTCTTTCCCCTCCACCACCATCATTTCGCCGCTCCTTCTCCACCGGTACTCCCCTTCTCCCTCACCGGCGCTCTCCCACCCCCCACCGTCAACCCCTTTCCTCCTCGTCGGGGTGCCGTCGCCGTCCCGCTCCTCGCCAGATCCGGTGGGTCAACGGCTCCCTGCGGCGCGGCTGCACGGCGGCACGGCGGGTTGACGGTTCCCCGGTGCAGCGGCGCGTCGGCGGTTCTCCAGTGGCGCAGCAGATCCCCGGTGCAGTGGCGCGTCGGCGGCTCCCCAGTGGTACAGCGGCTCACGATCTGGCCCCCGAGCTCGGCACCTCCACGGCAGCGCCTCGGCCTCGTCGTCGCCGCCTTCCTCCTCCCTCTCCTCTCGGCGTCTCCCCAGCACAGCGGCGGTGCAAGGTCGGGCCGACGGCTCTCGGTGCAGCGGCTGCTCAGTGGCTCCCCGGCGCAGCGGCTGCGCTGCAGCTCCTCGGTGCATCAGCGGTTGCGTGCTGCGGCTCGGGATCTGGCCCCCGAGCTCGGTACCTCCATGGCGGCGAGGATGAGGTCCGGCGAGGAGCAGCAGAAGCCTCCCGCCACCCCTCCCACTACTCCCATCTACTGCTTGATGTGATTTATTTTGTGATTTCCACCTCTTCTCTCATCTTCTGTGTGATTTATTTTGTGATTTCCGATTGGATTATCTCCTATCCTGGATTTATTTTGGGATGATTATGTGATGATTCTGATTGGATTGGGATTTAGTTTTTGGTTAGATTTGCGATGATTTGGGATTGGTTGTGGGATCTTCAGAGCGGACGCGTGTTGACAGATGAAGCGGAGAGGAGGTGTGCACGATACGGAGATGGACTAAGACGGACGAAAATCCTCTACCGGAAGCCTTGCAAATTTTTTAATTAGGTATAGATTATGAATAGGAAAGAAAGTACAGAAAGATAGCCAAAACAAACAACAGAAAAGATTAAAAAAGAGAGAAAACAGACTTCCAAACAATTAATCCAAGTCATAATATTATCCATGTCACCCTGTTTGTCTGGTGGAAAGAATGCAGATCTTCCTTGAAAATTTTTCTCTAAAATAACAACGATGGACTCTTGTTCTTAAATATTTGTGCATTTCGTTTTCTCCAGATGATCCAGGCAGCAGTAGAATATTCTCCATAAAACAACGAGTATGGTTTTGGTTAAGTTCTATCACATTTTTATCTCGGTCATTATTCCATTCCTTCACTCCTCATGGTTGGGCCAAGATGTCAAATAAATAGAGGTGTCCTTTTTCCATGCCATGAGAGTAGCAGATTGCTTGAAGAGCAATCTAGGCCCACGAGGAGATTTGTGTACCTTTTTTCCTCACAAATACAATACAAATGGTTATATCTATATCTATATCTATACCTACTTAAAAAATATGCAAGACTTCCGGATTATTTTTCGTCCATCATAGTAGCGTAATTTGAGAGCGATTCGGTGAACATGCGCATACGTAGCGACGGCCAATACGTTTAATCTCTCGATGAGTCCAAAGCGTACCGCAAAAAAAAGAGCCGCATGCACAGGCCCAATCACGTGTTCCTGGCCTAACTGTTTTAGAGTTTGTACGTTGGATGCTGACTCTTTGTCGTCCGCTACTCGCAGCTAGCACATGCAGGAGCATGTAGAAAATAGAAATAGGAGAAAATAAATCTATCTCTATATCTTAACTACTTAAAAAACAGTTACTTTATGATACTCACACAAAAAATTTTCATCCGTAAATCCGACCAAAAGACGCCCTCCATCCCCACACGCGCAATATGTTCATCACGTACACCGACCAAAGAAAAAAAAAATCAAAGATTAGAGATCGATTCAAAATCCTGATCACGTACAGTGGGCAAATCACAAATCAAAAGTCAATTAAAAACCCAATGATGTCAAATACCATCTAGAGTCCATATCAAATAATCATATCAAATAAAACAAAAAATTTAAACCAGCTCGTGTTAAGTCCCAGGTACAAAAATTGAAAAACAACAAGTTATATAACCACAAATTTCTGATGACAACGTTAACCATATCTCTATCTACTCACAGTAACCCTAATGTAGCAACCATTGTCGTCCTACCGGATCCGCTGTCATCTCCCTTGAGCCTCAGTGCCTGCCACCACCATCTCCCAGATCCGCCGATAGAAACGAAGGGGCTGAGAGGAAGGGGGAGAGGGTAGGGACGGCCGTCACCGCCATCTCCGCGTCATACCCCTGTCGTCGCTGCATCGCGTCGTGCCCTCGCTGTTGCCGTGCTATGCTGGTGAGACTAGAGGGAGAGGGGAGAGGGAGCGACGCTGCCAGTGAGGGAGCGGGAGTAGTACCGCCGGTGTGGAGAAGGGAGGGGAGGGGAGAGGCGCCATCAGTGGAGGGAGGGGGAGGAGGATCGGTGGAGAGGGAGCGATAGAGGGGGAGAGGTACCGCTGGTGGGGAGAGACGGTCTGCGGTTGGGACATGGGAGAGGAAAAATTGAATCTAAGGTTAGGGTTTTTGTGCAATGGCGGTTTTGATGGAACCGATCCGAGCTGTCCATCAAAATGAATGGCTCAGATCGATTCCGCATCGAGCCGGCCCCCATCCCCGGGCTGCAGCACTGCTGGGCCGCGCGCGCTTCATGGGCACTGCGCGCGAATGCCCTGCAAGCCGGTGGGGTCCAACGTTTTTCTTTTTAGAACTTTCTTTATTTCTTAAGGATTATATTTTCTTAAAAGGCTCGTATGATGAAAAACTAAACTGTAATCATCTAATATTTTTATATTTGTTATAACTTTAGTTTACCCGTTGCAACACACGAGTATTTTTTTCTAGTAAGATCTGAAAAACAAAACATGTAACTACAGTGACATCAATCACTACATAAAAAAATGTTCAAAATCAACCTACACGTTAAGTAAAAAAAGACAAATTTTGATATGAATAATACATGTACTTTTGATATGTTGGAATTGTCTTTTTTATATCAATGTGTGAGTTGTTTTTAGACTTAACAATTAGTAGTGATATATGTATGTTGTATGAATATGGTGGACTTAATAATTGTTCAAAAAAAATCACAACTACTCGAATGGTATATGAAAAAACAAGGGACATCTCCACGAGGTATCAAAAGAGTTTCCCCGGATTACTATGGTGCTTTGTTCAAATTTGCTGCACTGCCAGATCCATGTAGACTAGGGGTGACAATAGAGCGGTTGGGTTAGGTTGGTCTAGAACACCCACGCCCCTGATCTCCTTTCAGGGTCAAAAGTTGTCTCTAACCCCAGCCATGGTGGGTTCCTGATCTTTGAGTAGGGCCCACAACTTATATGAAAATGGACGGTGCACTTAGGACAACAATGGTGCATGAGTGGTTTGGCCAGCGCATACAATGGCAATGAGCTAGCGTGGATGGTGGTGGAGCCACCAACACATTTGTCAGCTATGAATGGCGCCAGCAACCTGCCAATCAAGAGGCAAAGGTGGAGGTAGGGGATAGGTAGTGTTGACGGTTGTTAAGTACCGATTTCGATCACCAACTAGCACAACAAATAAGGGGAAAATGTACATTTCATACACATATATCAATAACAAATAACGTAGTTGCATTAGGATTGGAGAAATAACATGGAGGCATGGATTATACACCAAAGTGAAGGACAAATTAAGGCGGCATGCAAAGAAACACATTTCCGGTGAATCACGTGCAAGCTCACGGATTGAGGGTCCCACAAGTCAGCTCAAATGGACTCAAAGTGGGGCCAACCACCTGGAAACCGATTAAGGGGCCGACCAGTTAACCACACACCAAAGGCGGTGGCCAAAGGCGGTAGAGCTAGGTCGGTTCGGCGGAACCCTTGCTGGTGCCGCTCGGCTTGATCTTTCACATATCGCTTCCTCCTGTGCTCCTGATGGTGGTTATGCGCGATTAGCAGACCAGTAACCACCATACAACAGTCATAGGGATGCTATACATAGAGGAGCTCATTTCACTTCACAACATACAGCTCAAGAAGCAATTCTCTCTTCCATATTGTATTCTCTATGGTTTAGTAGAAATAAAGTCTAGAGGAGCTTTAGTCCTATAGTCTTCTCGGAGTCTCCGGTATATCTTTAGTACTTTACTCTTCTTATAAGACTATAATTATATTAATGGAATTATATTCTTTATTTATTTATGCTCATAGTTTATGCATTCCTTTGTTGTGTATATATTCTATGAGTAGTATATGCTTTGTATATCTGCTTCATCCTAGGCTAGTCGATCCATGCTACGGTAACGGTCCAATGACCTATATAGGTAGCTCTAGCTTCAACTTGTTCATCCATAGAGTGAGAGTCTCAGGGGAGTTAGTGATATAATTTACTAGCATGAACATGGTGTTTAGGCTAGATAAATATCGTTGGATGCGGGTGCACCCCACGGAAAGTTAGGATGGTGGTAGGTCGTGGCAGACCTGTCCATCCTTTGTTTTCCTCCACGTTCGGGTATGACGTAAGAGTGCGTAAATGCCACAACCAACTTAGCATAAGAAGGGAGTGGTCTCTTGGTAGTACCTAGGTGCCTGGAACTAAGTCGTATGTTGTAAGCATGTATATGTTAAGTATATATTATATACGAATAGATTAGAACGATAGTTCTGCCATAGTTCTCTACTATTAATTTCTACTAAACATTATCACAGAGGTGAATCTCCTCTATGTCTACTACCTCATTATCATATTATCTTAACCCCTATTTAGACTATGGTGACTTAATTATAGAATGATTAAAAAGATATAGTTTATCTTATGTCACCCTACGAAATTATAAATACGATATCCTTGGGTAACTCTAAGGGGAAGTTCTACATCGGTACCGTGCGCTTGCGGATTTATCTGTGATCGTAAGAAATGCCAAACGGTAGCATGATGCGAGCACACTAGCGAGGGGTTGCCCGATCATCACGGCAATAGGATTGGATCAAAGGGCACTGACGTAAACCGTGCATCTCGAGGGTAACTATCTGCAAGCAGCAAGAGGATAACTAGTTTTATACCTGCCAAGGTTGGATGTGACAAAGTGGTGAGAGTGAGAACGATCAGAACCCTCTTGGACTCCGACCCATCAAACCGAGCAATCACAGAATCACAATCCGGGAATAATCCACACAAGAGGCCTGAGAGCCAAAAGCCCGAACTAGGGTGCACCAGAGGGGCCTTCTCACAAGTCCAAAAGAACTCACAGGAAGAAAGGGGGTAAGACAGTTATGCAGTCTTCAGCAATCTCTCATGCATGAGGTTTTCAATTGAACAAAATTTATCTAATGGATGAAGTAGAGGGGTATTTGTACTTGGAACATCCATACTAGTTTAGATGGGAACATAAGAAGCCACGTTCTCGTGGTCAAGCCTAAATTAAATGAGAATGCAAAGAGTTTTCTCGGGTTCGCCCACAGCCCTTCAGCTCCTGCGCAGACATCAGTAAAAATGCTCTAACTTCTCATTGGAAAAAGATATTAAGGAGGAGTTTGTTGCAATACTAGACTTGTCCCTCTTTCCACCCATGTATTCATGCAACTCGTCTCTTGACTGGTGTTGACGACCAAATTTGGTAATTCAAGTATTGGAGATAAGGATGGAATCAAAGAAAATTCAAGAGATTAGATCGTATCGGAAACAGAGTAAAACTCGGCTGTAGTCCGAATCGGCTGCGGGAAGGATCGGTAGAATCAGAGTCGGACAGGGTTAGCCGATTGAGCCGATTTCGGAAGTACAACTCAGTACACGTCATCGGGTTGAGTTAGAGTGCTTCGTATGGGTTGCCATACACGGATAGAGTCCTGGAGAGGCAATTGTATCTATTAATTAGGATATTTTATGTAATTTCCTTATAGATATTCCCGGTAAGAGTCCGCCTAAGTAACTTGTTTGTTAGTTGGATTTGTATTAGGTTAATATGAGTCGTGTCCATGATGGACAATGTTTGTATATTCGGGTATAAATATAATCCCGAGGTCGTGTAAATGATAACAAGACACGTTCAATCAATCTCGGCGCATCGCCACCTTTGTTTTCTACTTTTCGACAAGTTTGTTCTTTCGAGTCGTGCTGCATCAGTTTGATCTTCAATGAAAAGGTATATCTTCTTATGGCGGTTTTGCATTATCAGAGCTAGTGCTTACATCTTTATGACACTCTAGTTCTGTCTTGTAAACTTCCGAGTTATCATATACGTTATATAATTTAGATTGATAATGCAATCTACTTACATCGGCTGGATTCTTTTTAGGGTTCGTCGATATCGGCTAGATTACTTTGTTGGTTTAGATTATATAATGTATCCACCATCCTGAAAAGGCAACCATTGGCTTGATTTTCTAGATGTCATGCTTCTCTTTATACTTAATGCTGCATTGGTTAAGTCCAACCTATTAAGTCGTATTTAGAATCATGATATCTAGCTTGTCTTATGATTGCTAATAAGGATAGTATCGGGGTTTCAGCTGATCTTACCTGGTATAGACGTTTTAGATTGTCTTATGCTTTGTTTGATGTTCTATATCTGCCCCTTATATCAGGATCTAATCTAATGTAAATATATTCAACTTGATACCAATCTAATTGGTTATAGTTAAATATATTTATTACTAGAGAATATCCTAGTAAAACGTTCTTTCGGAGCTATAGCCGATACATACTTAAATCTAGATATCGGCTATGACATGAGATTATATAATCATTATTTCATGTTATCTTTAGATTTGGACAATTTATACTGTCTCGGGTCAGTCCGATCTATCCCAATTGCTTGTTTCTAAAGTAATATAGATGTATTGATTATGTAACACTGATATTTACAACCGATATACTAGTTTTAGGGTTAGTTCCAATATTAACTATACCTTATAGCCGATTCATGCTTTATTGCATCGGCTAGGTCACATACGATACGAAATCGGCTGTCTAGCTGATGGACTATCGTTTACTAATATTCTTTGTATATTTCTTCTTGTTGATTGCATGATCAAATCAACTGGCACGCCCTTGAACCTAAGAACTAATTTTGGACCTGCACTAGAGTAAAACAAATCTCTCAGGTCAGTGTGTGTTTTTTGCATCAAAACGCTTTTGGCATGCCCGGTGGGACCAAGTGTCATCATGTCTGCAAACATCAACGACGTCTCCGAAGAGAACATCCTGCCGATCACGATCGAGCAGTTGAACGATGAGCAGAGAGAAGAGATGAGACAGATGTTTAAAGGACGAAAGTTGAGTTGCCAGGGCACAGTTGTTTAAAGGACGAAAGTTGAGTTGCCAGTGATCGTGAAGCAAGACCAAGTACATCCGGGACAACTGAAGAAAAAGATAAGCAGCCCAAGGTCGAATCAAATGATGAGGAACTCCACACTTTACAAGATCGCATTGATTCGGCTGTACACCATGCCCTAGTCAACCAGTCTGGAGTACTTGTGAATACTTTGACAAATGTGATCTAGTCAGTAGTCGACGGGACGATAGCCGAAGAGAAAGCTAAAGGACCCATATATTTACCAGATGGTACGTTCCCAAGCTATAGGGCCGTGAAGACTGATATTGGCGGGAATCAACGGAGTCAGCAAATACTTCAAACCCAGGCTCCATCAGCTCCTTTCTCTAGCACAAATATTCCGATAATCATGACAAGACCACAGCCGATTACTGGGGGGCAAGCATCAACTCACTTGACGCCAGAGCAATAAATTAATATCCTCAATCCAAAACCGCCAGTTGTCGACACATCATATCAGATTCCTTCGGTTCCACAACAGCCGATTGGAATTACACAGCCGATAAGCCAGCAGTATAGCATAGAGCAACTTCCATATGTGCCACCTCAGGGCATATCGGCTGGTTTCAATCATATGTCTCAGCCTCATTCTCCACGACCCCAGCCGATCCAGTACGGTCAGATTGATCGAATTCAACAGCAATATGGTGGAGCGACACGTCATGAGAGAACAATTTGGACTTAAACCAAAGGACAATGGCAACATGTATCGGCACCCATATCCAGAATACTTTGATCTGGTACCATTGCCAAACCGATACAAGGTGCCAGAATTCTCCAAGTTCCCAGGGCAAGACAACATATCTACTTATGAGCATGTTAGCCGATTTTTAGCTCAATGTGGTGAAGCATCGGCTACAGAAGCCCTCAGAGTTAGATTATTTCCACTATCCATATCTGGATCGGCGTTCACATGGTTTTCTTCCCTACCTTACAATTCTATCAGAAGCTGGGCCGATCTGGAGAAACAATTTCATAGATACTTTTTCAGTGGTGTGCAAGAGATGAAGTTATCGGACCTCACAACCATCAAGCAGAAATCAGATGAATCAGTTCCAGATTATATCCAACGATTCAGAGATGTGAGGAATAAGTGCTATAGTCTAGCCTTGATAGATTCACAATTAGCCGATTTGGTCTTTCAAGGTTTGTTGGCGCCGATAAGGGAAATATTTTCGGCTCAGGACTTTGAGAGTTTAGCTCACCTAGCTCAGAAGATATCGGCTCATGAGACAAGATTTCTAGAAGCTAGAAAATTTATCAAGAAGGCAAACAATGTCAATAACGTTTACAACTACGATTCTGATTCTGAAGATGATGACTCAGAAGTCAATGCAGCTGAATGGGCTAGGAACAAAAAGACAGTGGTCTGTCAATGGGTCAAGAATTCAGGAAAAGAAGAGAGATTTGATTTTGACATCACGAAGGCCGACAAGATTTTTGATCTTCTTCTTCAAGAAAAACAGATTCAACTGCCGGTAGGACATGTCATCCCATCGGCTGAGGAATTGAAGAGGAAGAAATATTGCAAGTGGCCCAATACAGGGTCTCACAGCACCAATAATTGCAAAATTTTCAGGCAACAGATCCAATCGGCTATCGAACAAGGGAAGATCAAGATTAATGAATCTAAGAGGCCGATGAAGATTGATGGACTTCCTTTTCCAGTCAACAAGGTACACTCTGGGTTTAATCGGAATTTAGCCGATGGAGGTAAAAATTACACCAGGAACATCAGATCGGCTGGCACGATTGACAAATATCAAAAAAGGCGACGGAGGGAAGAGGAGTCTTATTACTATTATGATGAAAAGTACTTCGATCTCCATTGGAGCTGTGAATTTTTCAGGTTTTGTTGGAACGAAGGTATGAGGTTGCCATCTATTGAAGATTGTCTCGGTTGTTGTGATTCTGATGCGCAATTTGTTCAAAGACCAAGCCGACAGAGTGCAAGTAAACATCGGCCAATTCATAGAAAGTTGCTAGTTCATGAGAGACTTAGGCCAATCCAGCAAAACAATGATGGAGATTACTCACAAAGAGAACCCAAACATATGCAGCCACAATGGTGCCCTTCTGGAATTTTTACCAAGAACCAAAAGAGGAAAGTTCAGAGGATGAGAAATAGGGAACAATTCCAGGAGGTTGAAGGACAAATCGAACATCGGCTGAAGCAGAAAACAAAGAGGGTTTGGCGTGTGAAGAGCAAGGTAGTGCTGGCCGATGAAGTCCAAGCCGATCAAGAAACAAGTCTCCAGAATAAGGGCAAGGGGGTGATGTCATCTGCAGTAAACATAGTTTTTATGCTACCAGCTGAATATGCAACCGAACAAGTTGTTGAGCAAGATGATGAGTTGTCATCGGCTAAATTGATTCTATCTTCACAGCAAGTTGTCTTCGAGAAGCCCGAAGGAACTGATCATCGGCATCTCAAGCCATTGTATGTCAAGGGATTTTTCAATGGCAAGCCGATGTCCAAGATGTTAGTCGATGGAGGGGCGGCTGTCAATTTGATGCCATATTCAACCTTGAGGAAACTTGGGAAGAATCCAGAGGACTTGATCAAGACAAATATGATTCTGAAACATTTTGGCGGGAATCCATCCGAGACCAAAGGAGTTTTGAATGTAGAGTTGACTATCGGCAATAAAACAATTCCTACCACGTTCTTTGTTATTGATGAGAAGGGTTCCTACAGTCTGTTGTTGGGAAGAGATTGGATCCATGCTAATTGTTGTATTCCCTCAACAATGCACCAGAGCTTGATTCAATGGCAAGGAGACCAAATCGAAATCGTGCCAGTCGACAGGTCAGTCAATGTAGCTAGTGCCGATTTATTTGTTGGGAGATGGAAGGAATTGATTGTTTGTCTGGAAAAGATTGGCAAGGAGATTACTTAAAAGTTTTTGATTATGCTATATAGCCAATAGGAGATGGATAGCCCCAATTGTTATTTTGAGGGCACCGTGGAGGGTTCCAATTTCTACACAAAGGACACTGTTGATGATCTCGACGGCAAGATAGGACAAGGGTTTATGTCGGCCGATGAGTTAGAGGAAATCGATATTGGACCAGGTGATAGGCCTAGCCCGACATACATTAGTAAGGATTTACCAAAGGAGTTCAAATGTAAATTAATAGCACTTTTGAAAGAATATAGAGATTGTTTTGCCTGGGAATACTATGAAATGCTAGGACTTAGCCGATCGATTGTTGAACATCGGCTCCCTATCAAACCAGGCTATCGGCCATACAAACAACCTCCAAGACGTTGTAAAGCTGAAATGTATGATGTTGTCAAAGCCGAAATTACAAGACTCTATGATGCCAATTTTATCAGACCATGCCAATACGCTGAGTGGATTTCTAATATAGTACCGGTTATCAAGAAAAATGGCAAGGTTAGGGTTTGCATTGATTTCAGAGATTTAAACAAAGCTACACCAAAAAATGAATACCCAAATGCCTGTAGCCGATCAATTGGTTGATGCAACATCTGGACACAAAATTATAAGCTTTATGGATGGCAATGCAAGTTATAATCAAATTTTCATGGCTGAGGAAGATATCCACAAGACTGCTTTCAGGTGCCCTGGTGCAATCGGTTTATATGAGGTGGTTGTTATGACTTTCGGCTTGCGAAGTGCTGGTGCTACGTATCAAAGAGCTATGAATTATATATTTCATGATCTCATCGGCATGTTGGTAGAAAGCTATACTGATGATGTGGTGGTCAAATCCAAGGAAGTTGATGAACATATAGCCGATTTAAGACAAGTACTGGAAAGAGCAAGGAAGTATGATTTAAAGATGAATCCAAGTAAGTGTGCTTTCGGTGTATCGGCTAGGCAATTTCTTGGGTTTTTGGTGCATGAGCATGGGATTGAGATACCCTAGAGGAGTATTCAAGCAATTAAGGACATAAAACCTCCAGAAGACAAAACTAAGTTGCAATCATTGATCGGTAAGATAAATTTTGTTCGGCATTTCATATCAAAATTGTCTAGCCGAATAGAACCGTTTACTCCATTATTGAGGTTGAAAGCCGATCAGGAGTTTGTCTGGGGAGAAAAATAGCAGCAAGCATTGGACAATATCAAGAAATATTTAAGTACTCCTCCAGTTCTTATACCACCACAGAAAGGGCTTCCATTCAAGCTATATTTATCAGCCGATCATAACTCTATCGGCTCAGTGTTGATCCAAGAGGTTGAAGGTAAAGAAAGAGTCATATTTTATCTCAGCAGAAGACTTTTGGATGCAGAAACAAGATATTCACCTGTGGAGAAATTGTGTCTGTGTTTATATTTTTCTTGTACAAAATTGAGGCATTATCTACTTTCCAATGAATGCATCATAGTATGTAAAGCCGATGTAGTACGTTACATGCTATCGGCTCCAGTCCTCAAAGGGCGAATTGGGAAGTTGATTTTTGCTTTATCTGAATTCGACCTAAGGTACGAATCGGCTAAAGTAGTTAAAGGGCAAGCAATAGCCGATTTCATAGTTGAGCACAGGGATACAAGTATCGATAATATTGATATTATGCCATGGACCTTGTTTTTAGATGGATCTGTTTCACTCATGGTTGTGGTATCGGCTTAGTAAACATATCGCCTAGGGGGCAAGTTTTCAGTTTGCTTTTACTATTAAGCCTTACTCTACAAATAATCAAGCTGAATTTGAAGCTGTTTCGAAAGGATTGCAACTGCTAAGAGAAGTTGAAGCCGATGCTGTTGAAATCATGGGTGATTCATTATTAGTGATAAGTCGGTTATCCGGGGAATATGAGTGCAAGAATGATGTTTTGATGGTTTACAATGAGAGATGTCAAGAGTTGATGAAGACTTTCAAAATAGTTACTTTGAAACATATCCCTCGAGAGCAGAATGTTGAAGCCAATGATTTAGCCCAAGGTGCATCAGGCTACAAGCCGATGTTACAAGGAATTGAAGTAGAAGTTGCCTCCATACCAGCCGATGATTGGAGGTTTGATGTAATTGAATATTTGAAGAATCCTTCTAAATCGGTTACCAGGAAATTGAGATATAAAGCCCTTAAATATGTTTCGCTGGATGACACGTTATATTACCGGACGATTGATGGAGTTCTTTTGAAATGTTTAAGCATGGAAGAAGCAAAAGTTGTCATGTGTGAGGTTCATCAGGGTATTTGTGGAACTCATCAATCGGCTCACAAGATGAGATGGCTGATTAGAAGAGTTGGATATTTTTGGCCGACAATGCTGGAGGATTGTTTCAGATATTATAAGGGGTGTCAAGATTGTTAGAGATTTGGAGCAATACAGAGAGCACCAGCATCAGCTATGAATCCTATTATTAAGCCATGGCCGTTCAGAGGTTGGGGTATTGATATGATTGGCTAGATCAATCCACCATCGAGTAAAGGGTATAAATTTATATTGGTTGCAACTGATTATTTTACCGAGTGGGTTGAAGCAATTCCTTTGAACAAAGTTGATAGCAAAGATGCTATTGAATTTGTTAAGGAACATATTATATACCGGTTTGGTTTGCCACAGACGATTACAACAGATCAAGGTTCAATCTTTGTGTCCGATTAGTTTGTTCAGTTTGCCGATAGCATGGGGATCAAATTGTTGAATTCTTCACCATATTATGCACAAGCAAATGGGCCAGCTGAGGCATCCAACAAAAGCTCGATTAACTTCGTTAAAAGGAAGATTGTCGAATATCCCAAGAAGTGGCATACTATATTGGCAGAGGCATTATGGTCCTATCGGATGGCTTATCATGGAAGGATGAATTGTTTAATTTTGTAATAATCGGTTGTATGATGCCGATATCTGATATATCGCCATTAGTCATCTTTTAATTTTGCCTTTGTTTCTCAACATGCCAAAATCGGCATAAAGGATATCAAAGTACGTGTTGTACAAATGAAGTTTTCCAGCCAATTACAAAGATGATTACAAAAATTTTCTAAGTCTTTATTATAAGCTATTACTG
This sequence comes from Oryza punctata, assembly GCA_000573905.2. Lineage (NCBI taxonomy): Eukaryota > Viridiplantae > Streptophyta > Magnoliopsida > Poales > Poaceae > Oryza > Oryza punctata. The sequence goes on along the minus strand of CM002495.2, from coordinate 18,012,720 downwards.
AGACAGATAGCGTTGGATAGCCGATATTGCTCTCTGCCGAATTTCTGCAACTTCAGCTATTGCTTGAGCATCTTGAGCATCGGTTCCAGGGATGATTTTCAAGGATTTAGTCATGTTGGCCACGTTCTTGATAGCCGACTTCAGTTTTGCTTTTTGCTCTCCAACAGCCTTTGGGAGATTGGCTAATTTCTGCTTTTCCAGAGCAATCTTGGTATTACATTCTTCAAGTCTGGCCAAGAGTTCAATCCTTTCGGCTTCTAACTGGTTTATGGCAGATTTGATTGGTTCTTCGGCTAACTGGTCAAGTTTTTCTTTCTCAGTATGAACAAGCTGCCGATTTGCTTGGATAGTAGCTTCGATGCTCTTTTTCTCTAGCCGATCTGCTATTCTCTGTCTAGCCTTCTCCAGCTTGAATTGATGTTGTTCAAGATATATTGCTGGAGTAATAGTGTTTGATAACTCATCTGGGATTAAGGCTTGAATTTCTTTTAACCTGGCCGGGATAGAGCTACAGTCAACCACTAAGCTGTCTAGAGATGCTTCCAGCCGATGAGAGATGTCTTTAAGGTTTCTTTTCACGTCATCGGCTAAAGGGGCTAGGGCCTTGCTTGTGGTTTCTCCTTCTGTTTCTTCATCAAGATAATCCTTAATATCAAAAGAGAATAAATTGGCTAGAACCTGCAAAAGGGGGATTAAGTGGGATATAAGTAACAGATCATATTATAGAGCCGATTTGAAATTTTTAGGTGGTGCAAGACTTACAGGGATTGCAGGAGCAGCAGTTTCCTCCTCCACAACATGATGGCTGCCTACAGCCGAAGCAGTGTGTTCACTTGAAATTGGTTGTGATGAAGGCGATGGTGGGGAAGGAGGCTGACAAATTGAGAATATTTAATAAGTGTTAATTAACTAGTATCAGCTAAGGATAAATTTGAAATTTTAAGAGTTGAGAATTACCAGAGGAATTTGGATGGTTGGTTTAGCCGATACTGGTGCTGGTTTCTTCTTCTCGGCTGGCTTTTTCTTTTGCAAAATGCAAAATTTGAATAGTGAAATCGGGGATAAATGAAGAAACTTTGTAGTAAAAGAAATGATCTTACTCTGGGTTGCCGAGAGAAAACTGCTGGAGCAGCAGGAGTTGTAGGAGTTCTTTTGGGGGTTGGAGAAGCCGTTGGTGTTTTCTCTCCCACGTCGCTTAATTCAGCAGCAGCTTCATCAATAGCTTGTTCAATTGCTGCTTCATCCAAAGCTTTTTTCGATGTCATCGGCTGGTTGAGGTGGTTGTTTCTTGGATCTCTTTTTAGCAGCGGGTGGTATAGCCGATGATGCTTTTCTTTTCCTCTTTTTGCCCACATCGGCTGGCTCTCTTATTTGCCCTTGAAGTAAACTTTAAGTCTTGGGGGCATGGTAGCCGATGCTGGGAGGAGCTAGACCACATCCATTTGGTAGCAATCCTGCAGCATATTCAATGTCCTTGCTACTTTTGTTGATACGTGGAGGAGATGAATCTATGGTCTGTAGAAGCAAAGGTGATATGTAAGGTTAAATACAGAATTGGCTGATAAGTTCAAAATAGGAATTGGCAGAAGGAGTAAAGGAGTTACCTGAGGGATCATGTCAGGGAAGAGGTCTGTCATGTAGATTGTAGCCGATCGATGGAAAAGGTGTTGTTTCCATTCGGCCCACCATGCATTGAAAGCTTTACTCCTGAACATAGCTAGCTTGATGTTATTGATACTGCCAAGGGGAGGTCCTGGGATGTTGAGCAGCCGATCCATCATTAAAGTTGAAGTAATTTCTCCTCTGCACTGGATTTTATCGGCAAACCATAAGCCGATTGTCAGCTGACCCATGCCAAACTGTCTAGCTGAGCTCAAAGGATGATAGAATTCATATGATACTTTGATGTTTCTGCCTTGATGGATACCAACAGGGAGGATGCATAGGCTTATGGCTGCAGCGAAGACTTCTCTGGACTTCTGAAACTTTTTGTGGTTGATTTCCTCAAATCTGAAGTCCGATGGTAGTTCAAAGCTAGTTGAATCCTCATAAAAAAACCAGACCCTGGCATTTTTCTGGAAGCCGTCATAAAAACTAAAGAACCAGTCTTTTAGCAGTTCGGCTGACAGTTTTGCTCCAACATCGGCTGGTGTGGATGCATACTCTCCAAAGGATGTGCACCTCCGATGGGTGATTTTTTCTCCATTTTCATCAGTGATCGGCTCAAGTCTTGGAAATTCTGCCTCAGTTAGGGCTGGTCTGTTGACAGCTTTCGTGGCTACTAGGTTTAGCCACGATTGGAGTAGCCACCAAGGGCCCACTGCACTGACCACGGAGCTGACGGCTAGTTTAGCCGATGCATTGCTTAAGGTCTGATAGAGATAGCCGAGTAGGATTTTTCCTAAGGAGAATTGCCTCTTTTCTTCAAGGGCTTAGGCTATGTGCTGCCAGTTGGAAGTGGGACCACAACTAGATCCACAAAAGAGATATTTTTCTAGCCACATCAACAGAAAAGCAGTGTGTTCCCGAGGGGTAACTGAACCTTGGCCCATGTTAGCTGAAATGAATCCAGACCATCCTCCTATGCTCTTGGTTTTGAAATCAAATCTATTTCTAGAATTCAAGATCATGGGATTGGCCGATGAGGTGATATCTAGCCTGGTAAGCATGGTGATATCCAGTAGATTTGGAGTCATTGGTCCTTGGTTGAACATAAAAGCATTAATGGTGTTGGACCAGAAATATGTGGCAGAAGCCATTAACGGCTCATCCTTTGCCGAATTTGCCAGAGTAAGGGCTAGCGCTTGGCCGATTCCTATTTCATCCCAATGACTCTGCTTGCTAGCCGATATGCGTTTATACCATACGGGTCAGCTTTTCTCTAGGGATGGCCAAGATTTGACAGTGTTCTTCCAATGCCCTAGATTTGGGTTCGCAAGTCTAAAAGTGATTCTATTGGTTTCGGCAGAGATAAACTCAATACGGTCCAGATTGCCGATTGGTCCAAGAAAGTAATTATTTTCATGGTCCAGATTTGTGAGATGCTACAACAACAAAACAGAAGAGAAAGAAAACGAACTAAGATCGCGGAAAAATAAATATGATAAGCGAAAAGGAGATCTAGCCGATGGAACCTACCTCTGCGTACTCGGCTGATGAAGTGGCGGAAGGAGCGGATGAGGAAGACATCACCACGGGCGGAAGTTCGTCGGAGAAGGGGTTGCCTGGAGGTTGCTTCGATGCGCTGAGGAGATCGCCGGAGTCAGAGAAGATGGAATTGCTAGAGCGGGGAATAGTATGACGATGTGAAGTTTCTCGGGGTCGTCGGTTAGTATTTAAAGCACTGTGATAACGGTCAAAAACGGAAAGTGCGAATTTCTCTCGGAGATAAGATTTGGCAAATCCGAAACATTACCAAATATTCCGGATTCGGGGGGCATGTGTTGACGACCAAATTTGGTAATTCAAGTATCGGAGATATGGATGGAATCAAAGAAAATTCAAGAGATTAGATCGTATCGGAAACAGAGTAAAAATCGGCTGTAGTCCGCATCGGCTGCGGGCAGGATCGGTAGAATCAGAGTCGGACAGGGTTAGCCGATTGAGCCGATTTCAGAAGTACAACTCGGTACACGTCATCGGGTTGAGTTAGAGTGCTTCGTACGGGTTGCCATGCACGGATAGAGTCCTGGAGAGGCAATTGTATCTATTAATTAGGATATTTTATGTAATTTCCTTATAGATATTCCCGCCTAAGTGACTTGTTTGTTAGTTGGATTTGTATTAGGTTAATATGAGTCGTGTCTGTGATGGACAATGTTTGTATATTCGGGTATAAATATAATCCCGAGGTCCTGTAAATAATAACAAGACACGTTCAATCAATCTCGGCGCATCGCCACCTTTGTTTTCTACTTTTCGACAAGTTTGTGCATTCGAGTTATGCTGCATCAGTTTGATCTTCGACGAAAAGGTATATCTTGTTATGGCGGTTTTGCATTATCAAAGCTAGTGCTTACATCTTTATGACACTCTAGTTCTGTCTTGTAAACTTCCGAGTTATCATATACGTTATATAATTTAGATTGACAATGCAATCTACTTACATCGGCTGGATTCTTTTTAGGGTTCGTCGATATCGGCTAGATTACTTTGTTGGTTTAGATTATATAATGTATCCACCATCCTGAAAAGTCAACCATTGGCTTGATTTTCTAGATGTCAAGCTTCTCTTTATACTTAATGCTGCATTGGTTAAGTCCAACCTATTAAGTCGTATTTAGAATCATGATATCTAGCCTGTCTTATGATTGCTAATAAGGATAGTATCAGTGTTTCAGCCGATCATACCTGGTATAGACGTTTTACATTATCTTATGCTTTATTTAATGTTCTATATCTGCCCCTTATATCAGGATGTAATCTAATGTAAATATATTGAACTTGATACCAATCTAATTGGTTATAGTTAAATATATTTATTACTAGAGAATATCCTAGTATAAGGTTGTATAGGAGCTATAGTTGATACATACTTAAATCTAGATATCGGCTACGACATGAGATTATATAATCATTATTTCATGTTATCTTTAGACTTGGGCAATTTATACTGTCTCGGTTCAGTCCGATCTATCCCAATTGCTTGTTTCTAAAGTAATATAGATGTATTGATTATGTAACTCTGATATTTACAGCCGATATACTAGTTTTACGGTTAGTTCCAATATTGACTATACCTTATAGCCGATTCATGCTTTATTGCATCGGCTAGGTCACATACGATATGAAATCGGCTGTCTAGCCGATGGACTATCGTTTACTAATATTCTTTGTATATTTCTTCTTGTTGATTGCATGATCAAATCAACTGGCACGCCCTTGAACCTAAGAACTAATTTTGGACCTGCACAAGAGTAAAGCAAATCTCTCAGGCCAGTGTGTGTTTTTTGCATCAACAACTGGCTGGGTCGTACAAGCCTTGGAAGTTGAGCCTTTGTAGCGTAAACTATCTTCTTATTGGCGTAGACAGTCAGTGGTAGTGCATGTGCAGATTCCTGTTCGACGTAACCCTTGTCGTCCTCAACGTAACCCATCCTTCTTGGTGTAGTGGTGATGTCTTCAGGAGTAAACCTTAGCAATACAAAGGTAGAACATTTAGGTAGTATAACATTTTTACTAATAAGTGGGTTAAGTTGAGCAAAGAATGAGTTCACCTCTTATTGTTATTTCCTAGCACGGCTGCGCATAATTGGACCATGATATGTTGATCATTCTTGCTGAGATGTAATCCATCAATTTGGTTTACATCATCTTCAGTTTCTTCATGTGGTGCATGACGTAAACCATCACCCTTATTTACGTCATGTGTAGCTGGGATATCCTCATCACAGGAAGTGATGTTGAGGAGGAGGGCACTTGTGTATGATGTGGTAAAGGATGTGATGTGCAACGGGATGGAGCCGACAACTCCTGGCGGACGTGTTACTTGTGATGCAAGTTGAAGGGGCAGAGGGATCGATGCATCGTGCACACAGTACGGAAGAACGACTATATAGGGATAGGGCAATAATCATATATCAATACACATATTCAGTGGGCCTTTTGGGCCACACTGAGATCGGTTATCTAGGCATACTTTCCTATTTCGAGGGTGTTGACGTAAAAACACGATGGCCTGGGAGATCTGCTTAGCTCCAGTGCAGGTCCAAAGTAATGATGAGATGAGAGCGTGCCAGTCAGTTTGATCCTGCAACTGACAAGATATGTAGACAGCAAGAAAAATAGCCAATCGGCTGATAAGCAGATGGAGTGATTCCAGCCGATGCCGATACCAGCTGATATCCAGTATAGATCTTGATACTTGAGTAAATAATGACATAAAGATAATCGGCTTATGATAATGTAATAAAACAATAATATAATCCAGTAGAAATCAATCGTCTAGTAATGATAGATTGAATAAGCATTGATCCAAAGGTTAAAGCATTCATCAGCTGGAGGTCCGATGACAATAAAACCAAATAATTAGATAAACAATGAAACCTTTGCTGCGATCGGCTAAATCAACTTATATGTAATCCTTGTAATCCGATGCAACGTCCAAATAACTCATCGGCTGAAACCCCGATGAAACCCTTATTGGCAATCAAGAAGCAGGCTAGAGATTATGGTTCTAAGCACGACTTATTGGACACTAAACACACTTCCTAAAGATAAAAGGAAACTAACAGACTCTTTCTAATTAATAGATAAACCTACCATGCCGCATCCTTCTTGAACTCGGACTTTTCTGATTAAGCTTGATCTATCTCCTTAACCGAATCCATCAAGAACACAACTGTTGGTGATCTGATAATGCCCATCGGTCGATTCCAGAACTCTGATGCCGATACTGACTCTAGGTCGATGATGATTTTGAGGCTTACCAGATTTCGTCGTCAACACATGCCCCCCAATTTTGGAGTATAAGGACTCATGCTTCAAAATTCTCTTCCATCTCGCCTTGATTACTCCAAAATTGATCTTCCTTTGCTTCTTGCACTCGGCTCTCGTAAGCCGATACCGTCTGCACTAGATGAGTCAGGTTGTCAAATTTATGGCAAAAGAATATATCTCTGATAGGTGCTGACAATCCTTCGAATGCAAGATCGGCTAGCTGCTCATCACTTAGGCTCAAACTGTAACATCGGCTACGGACATTACGAAATCTTTGAATGTACTCCATAGCCGATTCACCTTTTTGCTGCTCAAACGATAGTAAATCTGAAAGCTTCATCTCATCAATTCCAGCAAATAAATATTCATGAAACTGTTCTTCAAGATCGGCCCATCCTTTGATAGAGTATGGAGGTAATGATGAAAACCATGTGAAAGCTGATCCAGTCAAAGATAATGGAAAAAGTCTAACGTTCAAAGCTTCTTCAACCGATTCTTCCCCACATTGCACTAACAATTGGAAGTAATGATGAGATGCGAGCGTGCCAGTCAGTTTGTTCCTGCAACTGACAAGCTATGTAGACAGCAAGAAAAATAGCCAATTGGCTGACAAGCAGATGGAGTGATTCCAGCCGATGCCGATACCAGCTGATATCCAGTATAGATCTTGATACTTGAGTAAATAATGACATAAAGATAATCGGCTGATGATAATGTAATAAAACAATAATATAATCCAGTAGAAACCAATCGGCTAGTAATGATAGATTGCATAAGCACTAATCCGAAGGTTAAAGCATTCATCGGCTGGAGGTCCGATGACAATAAATCCAAATAATTAGATAAACAATGAAACCTTTGCTGCAATCGGCTAAATCCAACTTATATGTAATCCTTGTAAGCCGATGCAACGTCTAGATAACTCATCGGCTGAAACCCCGATGAAACCCTTATTGGCAATCAAGAAGTAGGCTAGAGATTATTTTCAGAAACGGAAACGAATTTAGAATTTTTTTTTAGAAATAGAAACAAATATGATAAGAACAATTTTCATCGGAACTCAGAATCGGTTGGAAACTTACCCCATAGGGCCAAAATGTTGGGGGCAAAATACCCCTTGTCCCCGTAGGGGCAGGTCCGCGTACCTAACATGGAATTAGAAATTGCCACTCCATATGCCGACAAGTGTAGTTGGGGTTAGGTTATCACTCACATGCAACTACTGTATAGTGAAGTTATTTCATAAATTAATTATCCCAATAGGATCGGTATGGAGTCGATCAGTTTCTTTTTAAAACAACAAAACAAACAAGCAATGAATAATAAAAAATGATATTAAAGTTGTTTTACTATTGCTAGAATACTAAATTAATCACCACAATATGAAAAAAAGGAGAACCGTAATCAACCTCGCAGCTAAAGTACGCGCTACAGGAAACAGCCCTGTGAAACAACCGCGAACTGCACTGCTACAGTAAACACATAAAAGCACTTCCAAAAAAAAAACGTTACAACTTCACCAATCTAAATCGTTTGATAAGAAACTTTGAACATAAAAATTTAGACATAGCCAGGTTCGATTTAATTGCATAATTAGATCGTAGAAAAGAGAGAGAAATGAAGATATTCCTGCAGTTTTTTTTCTAGCATGCAGTTTCGATACTGCTAGAAAACATCTAAATTGCTTCTCCAACTCAAAAGACTTCGATATGTTATTTCTTTATCGGTCACGTCACATTTTTAAGTAAAATCTATATATATATATATTTTTTTTCTATATATCTTAAGAGTGCTGCCCGAGGGAGATGGAGGAAGGCGTGCTATCGCCGCCGCCCGACCAACGAGGACCGTACGGTCTAGTGTTGCTGTTGGCAGTTTTGCCATTTGACAAATAAACTGATGAGGCTTTTGGCTCGATTGATATGTTCTAGTTGTACAGTGATGGCTATGTCATATCGGGGATGTAAGAAGTTCTTCAGTGGTATACAAGGAATACCTAACTTTTTATATGGCAAGTAAAGAAACCTAGCAATTTTCAATGGCAAACAAGAAATTCTCTCCATCCTATAACAGATAGAATTTCGTGCATAACTGTGCTAGTTCTTAATTCCTCCGTCTTAAAAATATATGGGATTTTGGGTGGATGTAATATATTCTAATACTATGAATCTGGACTAGAATGTATCACATCCACATCAAATGACTTATATTTTGGGATGGAGAAAGTATATATTTAGGTAATACTATCATAATACTTGTGCATTGTAACAAATTTCTTTTAATAAAAATAGCTCATTGTACATAGTTTAAAGCCCACAAAAAAATATTCTTGCTATCTAATATATTATCATCTACGTGCCTACTTCTGATGAGGACATCCTCCACTATTACCCGCTGGCAAAGACGCAACAAGATGGACCGAGTGGCCCAGTTGTAGTCGGGCGGCGACCGTGTGAGCCTCTGAATAATCCCACCTTGCTTAGCTTGGGAGGAGGAAGTCACCTTAAAAGGGAGAGCCACCCTTCCCCTATCAGACTAGTTTTTAGGGTGATTGGGCCTTTCCCCGAGTGGGTACGTCGGAGTTGCGGTGCTAAGATTGCGGGATTCAGGGAATCCGGATCTGTGTGTCAGGCTTTCATCCAACCCCACCTGGGCCGGACTCATCAACTTCCTCCGTCCAAAAAAAATAAATCTTAACTATGAATCTGGACGAATACTTATCCAAATTTATTATCAGGATTTGATTTTCTATAGGACGGAGGAAGTATTGAGCGAGAGCTCAGAGCCACTCAGGGTCTCTAGCGTGTGGGGGTTGGGAAGGAGGCAAAGTCTCACTGTTCGTACGCCCCACATGATTGTTGGGTACTTGGGTGGTGGTAGTGCCACCATCACCATTAGCAACTTTTAAACTTGTATAGATATAAAGTATGAGCAATTATTGTTCATACATAGTAAGTTATAGACTTATCTCACTGGTGATAGTAAGAGAGACCTCCAAATGAGTTCAGAGTGATAACTGAAAAGTTACCTGATGCAGGTTGTAATTATGTTGGGAAAACAATTAAAATCAGAAAAATATCTATACACTTACAAAAGACTTCATGCTGGTGGTGAATGGTGAATCTACTGCTATCCACCACTTCTACCATGTGAGACCCCTGAATACTGAGTAGGTGGATTTCTCTATATGTACAAATACATACTTAAAAGCTACTACAAAACTCGACACAGATGTAAAAAGTAATTGGGAATAATTTTATTATGATTTTTGGGCTTTAGAGCATATGATGGGTTATTTCATTGTATATACAATTTACATTGAAAACTTTTGGAAATAATTGGTGGCACATTAATATCAATTTATTTTCTTCTTCCATCTGTAGGCACAACATCATTATGGATATGCCTCTTACAATGAACCTAAGTAGGATTCTACAAGGTGCTCCGTAAGTACATATATTAGACTTACTTTAGTAAGTGATAGCTTTACCAAGTTGCGTATTCATTGTAGGTTTCTTGATTACGAAGCACAAAGTTACGCGAGAATTGGGGTCATGCCCCGTTATGGAGGTGCAGACTCAGTAATTTGGTTTGATGTAGAACCATTCTGCACTTTCCATCTTGTCAATTGCTTTGAGGAACATGATGAGGTAGACTAATCCAAAGTAATTACTACATAGTGCATCTCTAAAATGTAGCTATTTTGGAAGATTGTATTACTACAGTGATCACTGCAAAAAATAATTGTTAGAGTGAAAATGAAGTTCCAAGAAATTAGTCATTATTGAAATTACCGGTTTATCAGTCATAAGAATAATCTAATTGCTGAAGTGATTGATGGAAATATATATAATGGCTAATATTTATTCCATGTACAATAACTTTTTTAACACATTCAATCTCTAATTTGCCTTATAACAATTTATTAGGTTGTCGTGAGAGGATTTCGAGTGCCAGGCTCCATCCTTATGGGCCCTACACTTGAACACTCGGTTGATGAAGAGCCAGCTAATCAAGAACTCAATGAGGAATATTTTTCTCGCTTGTACGAGTGGAGATTAAACTTAAAAAGCATGAATGTTATAGAAAAATACTTAACTGGGACAGGTGTTGATATGGAATTCCCGGTCATCAATGACAAATATGTTGGCTTGAATCACAAGTATGCATATGCACAAGTGGTGGATTCGCAAGGGAGCTTGGCAGGCGGTTGTGGAGTAGGTATGTTCTAAGCAAATATTGCACTTATCTTAAACATATGTGGTACAAAATTGAACAAAAGAATATATGAAGTAAGGAACATAGGAGATCTGGTTTCTTCTGCATTTGAAGAAGAGCTGTCCAGGAAATTCTCAGATGCAAGGACCATATAGGCATGTGCAGAGTAAGATATACCTTACCTTCGACTGAACATTTGAGCTATGGCTAATAAGATAACATGAAAATTATTTAAGAGTAAAACTTTTATACCTAGGTTATTAGCGATTAAAAAGTTATGATTGGAAAATAGACTATGATGAAAAACACAAAAAATGAAAACTATAATTAATTTTGAAAATTCAAATTTTGTTTGTGGCTAATGATAACCAAGCATTTTTTAGATAATGGAATAAAGATTCCGGCCTTTGCTTCAAAGAAGCTGCAACCATTTATTACAATATTCTCTCAACGAGAGAGGATATTTAGGCAACAATAAAGCTGAAATAATAAAGCCAACACATAAGGAGAAAACAATTATTGAAGTCTATTTATGACCCTCCATCCATAATTGGTGAAAGTTGCATGATCGTAACTTCATGCTCCGACATGCAAAATGAATGAGCTCCTTGTTCTCTTCACACTTTTGAAGTTGTGTCCAGAACCGGAGCCATTGTGTTGCCCTCAAAAGCACCTGCACATAAGATTTATTTGGAGATTTATCAAAAACTACATCATTCCTGCTTAACCATAAACTCAACACAAAGCAGATGTTCCAACAAATATGAGATTCTTAGTTTTTGAGTCAACACCACCAAGCCATTTCCCAGCCACATCAGGTATACTAAGAGGAGGTTTTAGTCCAAAGGAAATTTAAACTATTTTCTAAAGAAATTTTGCAATATGGTAGTAAAAAAAAGATGATGAATAGTCTCATTGTTCATGCAAAAAAAAACTTTTACTCCCATTCCAATTCCTTTCCGCTAAATTATCCTTGGTTAGAATCCCACCTTTGAACAAAAACCACATAAAAATCTTGATCTTAATTGGTATCTTTAATTTCCATATAAACTTGTTCCTCTCAATATGACCATTATTAATCAAGGATAAATACATTGATTTAACAGAAAAAATCCATTCTGATGAAGATTCCATTTAAAAGAATCATTAGATCCATTCAAATTAGTATGCAAAATCAACGCAACTAAATTATGCCAGTTAGTTAAGTTCTGACCAACCAACGCTCTTCTAAAAGAAACATTGAGCGGAACAAAATTCATAACAGTTGCGATTAAGACATTTTTCCTACGAACAATGTTATATAAAGATGGAAATTTATCTTGTAAAGATGGATCCCCAACCCAAATATCCTCCCAAAATCTTATTTTTTCACCATTATTCACTATCCAAGTTCCCAGTACAAGAATTTGTCTTTAATTTTCATAAGCCCTGATAAAAAATGTTAATCACCTTATTATGATCTTACTTGAGTAAGAGAGTGTTTTTTCAAATATTTTCTTCTCAACAGTTGCTGCCAAATTTCTTGTTGATTAATTAGTTTGAACAACCATTTACTTAGTAGACACTGATTCTGGATATCTATATTATGAATCCCAAGTCCCCCTATTCTTTCGGTTCACAAATGATATCCCATCTTCCTAATTTGTATTTCTTTTTATGATTATCCCCTTGCCAGAAAAAGCATGACCTATAATAATCAATTTTTTTGTAGAACATCTTTTGGTATCTCAAAAAAATGACATCATGAACATTGCAAGAGAAGACAAGACGAAATTAATTGAAACCAGTCTACCTCGTATCGACATATGTTTTCCTTTCCAACTGCTGAACTTCTTTACAATTCTCTCCTCTATCATTTTCCAATCTTTGTTATTTAACTTTCTAAAATGCATATGAATACCAAGATATCTAAGAGGGTATGTTAACATGCGACACCCAAAAATTTGAGAATATTGTTCTTGACATTCTTTTGTTTCACCAAAGTAAAATAATTCACTCTTATGAAAATTTATTGTAAGACCAGAAAGATTTTTGAACATAGAAAGAAGTAACTTCATGTTATTACCATTTTCTAAATTATGGTCCATAAAAATCAACGTGTCATCTGCATATTGCAGGATAAACAGACCCTCATCAACAAAATGAGGAACCAAACCAACTATCTGGCCATCTTCCTTGACCCTCTTAATAAGTACAACTAATATATCAACAACTATATTAAACAAGATTGGAGAGAGATGATCACCTTGCCTTATACCCTTCCAAGTTTTAAAATTTGGTCTAATCTGATCATTCACATTTATACCAACATGACCCCTTGGATGAAGGAATCAATCCATTGGCACCATTTAGTGGAAAAGCCTTTCATTCTCAAAGTTTGTTGCACAAAAGACCAATTAACTTTATCATACATTTTCTCAAAATCAATCTTAAAAATAACCCACTTTGTTTTTTTCTATGCAACTCATGAATCGTCTCATGTAAAATAACAACCTCTTCCATGATATTCCTACCAGGAATAAAAGTCGTCTGAGCTGAGCTTATAACATTTTGTGCCACTCCCATAATTCTATTCGTGGCCACCTTAGTAAAGATCTTAAAATTTACATTTAATAAGCATATTGGCCTATATTGTTTAATTTTTATAGCATCTTTAGACTTGGGTAACAAGATAATCATTCCAAAGTTAAGCGAATGCAAAGGCAATGAACCATTATCGAATTCCGTGAATAAGTCTTGAAAATCAGCTTTTATAACATTCAAAAAAACTTGCTAAAACTCAGCTGGAAATCCATCAGGACGCGGAGTTTATTGTGTTCCATTTGAAAAATTGCCTCTCTAACTTCTTTTTTCAGAGAAGTTTGATGTTAAAGCCTCATTCTCCATTTGTGACACTTGCAGAATATCCTCCCTCCTGTTCTCATCAAGAGAGAATTGTATTTTTTCAGATGGCCCAAAAAGAATATGCTCATTTAAATCAGCATCATCGCTTATTATATCATCACCATCTTGCAATTGGTAAATTATTTTTTTCAATGCTTAACATTAGCCACCAACTGAACGTATTTGGTATTGGAATCACCTTCCAGCCAGTCCTTTACTTTAGCACGTTGGTACCACTTAATCTCCTCCTCTCTCAGAAGCATAGCTAATCTATTATTCAAAAACTGCTTTAAATGTATTTCCTCTTGTGATAGTAAATTTACCTCTGCTTTTTTGTCCAGACTATCTAACTTATCTAACAACTCTTTTTTCTCTTTATTAAATGAGCTGCTAATATTTGTAGCCCCTCCTCTCAACCATTGTCTTAGCCTATGTAATTTCGTTTGCCACCTTTCCATTGGACTATTCCCAACCTGAACAATTGACCACACTTTCTTAACCATGTTAAGAAAGCGCTCTCATAATAACCAACCAAGTTCGAATTCAAACTTGGAATGAAACTTGAGGAAGCCGAGTTAGAGTTTAACAATAATGGAGTATAATCAGAAATATCTCTTGATAAAGCTAAAACTGAAGATAGAGGGTATTTTTCCTTCCATACAGTAGATATTAGAATTCTATCTAGCTTCTCAAAAGTAAGGACACTAATATTGTTTGCCCGTGTATAATTCCTGTCCAGCTTATGTAATTCCCTTAAACTCAGACCATCAATTATTGCATTCAAAATGAACGGCCATCTGTCATCAAAGTTAGAGTTATTCTTTTCTTCATGACTACTTAAAATATTAAAATCACTGCCTATTAGAATCAGTAAATTCTCATGAGTACACAAATGGACTAACTCAGCACGAAATTGTTTTAAATTCATTCTGTGCAGGACCATAAACGAAAACTAGTGCCCATTTAAACTTATCACTTTTATTACGCAAATGAAATTTATTATAATAATCACCCTCTTCAATCAAGCCAATATCTACACACTGTAAACTGACACCCAACAACATACCACCAGATTTACCCTTAAGAGATTTACAATGCCACAAAAAATCTTTACCAGCACAAAGATTCTTAAGGTCATTCGTTGTAAATTCACTCCTAATAGTATACAATGATACACCAAGCATACAATGATATATTCATGAGATGCTAATTTTACTATTTATCTTGCAGTGCGACCAAAATTTGGAGGTTTTGCAAAACTATATCTTGAAGACAAAATTAAGGTAATCCCTGAAGTACAGATACCTGCAAATCAATTGTCATGATGCTTCTTTGAAATATCTTAACACCTTGCTTTAAATTTTGGAACTCTTCATGCAGCCTGGTCAAGATCTAATAAATGTGGAGTACCATCAGCTTGGTAGAAACAAATTTTGCTCAGGAGCAACTTTTGTTCCAAAAGTCAATGGAGCAAATGAGGATGATGGATGGATAATCTCTTTTGTACATGACGAGGAAATCAATAATTCACAGGCAAGTTAAATTTCTCTGTAACCACCTTTCTTGCACTATACGTGCTTGAGTGACTGTTCTATCAAGAAAATTTCCATAACGAATCAGAACTACTTTTGCTATTTAAACTAACATGTTACAACATTCTATAAAGTGTATTCTTCAGGTTATATATATATATTACATTAGAGTACATGATCTTTTTTTAAACCAACAGTGATGTGGTGGTGCATGCGTTGGTACATGACTCACCTATCAGAGTTCAAATCCAGATGCTCACGAATATTACGCACATGTATGTGGACTTTCAATAAAATTTTAATAAGATCAGGGATGAGCGTGTGTTAGGAGCACATTCGTTTGTGGTGTGAGGTGTTGCATGTGTAGTGTTGTGTGTACTTGTGCATCTACTGTCATTTTACTAAAAGGAATATAAAAAAACTACTTCATTAACCGTCAGTAGTTATTATCAAGAATGATATACCAAAAATGGAAGAAGGTGCGCCTGGTTTCGAATTTATTTTGCCAGTTACCTCTACTCTTTTGTATAATTCAACTGTGATTCTTAATATACGTTGCAGGCACATATCATCGATGCACAAAGATTTGAGAATGGACCAGTTGCTAAGATAATATTGAAACACAGAGTACCCTATGGTTTTCATGGAGCATTCATCTCAAGAAGCACGTACAAGAAGACATGACTCCTGTAGGTGGTTACATTACTGCAAACATCATGTTGTGTTAGTACATATAGAAATATATATGTTCACGTAATTTGATATGACATGTACTATACAACAAATATAACGTGGTATATTGATCATATTTCTCTTTAGTGACGTACCTAGGAATTGAAGTGCTAGGTGCGAAACATATAATGGATCCTAATTCAAATATGAAAATGCAACATAAGCAAGTATAAACTTGAATATGTTTATTCTTATCTTTCTTATCTTTGTTACCAATTTATGAAAAATTAATGCTAAAACAGTAAAGGTATACTCGAGCAATAATTAAACTGATCTCATGTTCTGCTGACAAGTATAATCCTTCTGTTATTTTTTAGATAAATCTTCAATAATATCTTCATACTTAATCTTCTCTAAAACATCAATTTCAATTATGTCTGAAATTGGTTCTTTGCTGCTACTATACAAACAACCACTACTACAGAAATGATTATTCTGTACGAGGGTCATATTTGGTTCCAAGCGGGCCGTAAGTGGCTCCGCCTGGAAAAACCGGTCCACCTGGGCCGAGCAACTGACCGCACGGGAAAATAGATTATCCCGTGCGGTCCACTTAAGAGAACCGCACGAGATAAGGTCCATCATCGCGTGCGGCTGACTTAACCAACCGCACGGGATAATCTATTTTCCCGTGCGGTCTACTTATTCTAACCGCACGCGATGATGGATGCTATATATTTAGCTCAGCCCGAGCTTGCCCCATTCAAGCTGGCGTTTTTCTCTATCATATATTTCACACAAATAAGGGGGAGGTTTTCAGCCTAAAATCTTTATGTAGGACCCATATAAAAGGTGACATGCTTGTTATCCTCCTTCATTTGCTTCCATTTTTTTCGTTTTTTATCGGTGGAATGCGAAGTAATTTGCATATTTTCAGATGGGGTAGTGTAGACACATTTTCAATTTACCAAACATTTAATATTTGCAAAATAGGTATTAAAATGTTTGTAGTATGTCCATATACCTTTTGTATGGTTGCTTGGTTACGTATGGCTCAATTTATTTCAATTTTTATCAGTTAAAAGCGAAGAATTTCTCTTTTTATGACAATGGAATATTTGTTTGTCGATTAAATGTATTCTTCGAATGAATAAATTTGAATGGTACTCAAATTTGCATATTACTTTACTTTACTCTTTGTTTAGTTACCTTAGTTTATTTCAAACTTTGTTCGGTGCAATGCGTTTAATATATATATTAATTTTGCAAGTTTAGTAATTGTAGTTTATTTCTCATTGTTAAATTAATGTTATTGAACTCAAAAGGCACATTGAGTAATAAGATGGGCATTTTCGTCGTATCGTTTACACATGACTTAATGTAGTCCTATCCGACTCATCAAAAAATATTTTTAGGAGATGGATCGGGCATGGATGTATGACACCAGAAGAACTTCACCGATGTTTTTGAAGGAAGCATCGAAATTTGTTGATCAGGCCAAGGCACACGCTTTGAGAGAGAACAGGAGGGAGATTTTATGTCCATGTGTCGATTGCAAGAACGAAAAGATGTTCCAAGATCCGAAGATAATTTTGGGTCACATTGTAGAGCGTGGATTTAAGGAGGATTACAAGACATGGACCTGTCACGGTGAAGTCGCCGTTCGTAATGACGAGGCCGATGTTTTTTGCTTTGATGCTAGAGAAAATTTTATAATCAAGGACATGTCATAGGGAATGATCCCTGAATTTGGTGCATCCGGGTTAGATGATGTAGATATTGATTTCGATCTTGAGGATATGTTGCGACACATTGAACCAGAGGTTGTGATTGCGACAAAACAAGGGTTGGACAATTGGAAAGCGTTGGAAAAAGCAACGAAGGATCTTGTTTACAAAGAATCGAAAGGGTGTGACAGGGAGTACACGGTGTTACGCTCTGTACTTGAACTACTCAGATTGAAGGCCAGACATGGATGGTCGGACACTAGCTTCAACGATTTGTTGGATCTGCTGAGAGTTATGCTTCCGAAGCCGAACCTGTTGCCGACCAACACATATCAAGCCAAGAAACTAATATGTCCGTTATCTTTAGGTGTTCAAAAGATTCATGCATGCGTAAATCATTGCATTCTGTACCGTAAGGAATACGCGGATTTGGAGTGTTGCCCAACATGTGGGACGAGTCTTGATGGTCCCATACCACCTAACGTAAGCAACATTCCCTTGGTTCCGTTCATATAATATCGTAGCACATTAAATTATGTACCGGATGCCTTATACAATTCATAACCCTTGTCTGCAGCGATCACTACATACTATTCCTCGTATATCCAAGGGACCACTTGGTCGTAGTTCTTGATCCGGCCCACTACGATGAGCAGAAGTTCATGGAGTTCCTTGTCTTGCTGAATTTGTAAGCTAAATCAAACATCCAACATCCCATACTCCTGATATGTAATTGTCAAGTTGGCTCAAACATACATTTAATCTGTGTAGAGGACACGACTATTACAAAAGACATGGCGGGTTCGTAAAGGATCAACATAGAACAAAGCTCCTCGTAAAGGCACGCTGGCCGGTATGTTATCATACATTCGTTAACTTTATGATGCCATCGTGAGTTTTTGCTACTAACATGTCTACTATTCTAACACAGTGTTACAAGCAACCCCCGGAACGAGCCTCTGCGGATATTACGTGTGCGAGATGCTCAGAGTCTGCGGGAGATACAGAACTGAGTTTACAGATGTAAGTTACCGTGTTGCTTTCATGTACAGTCTAGTTTGCATACAATGATTTTAACGAAAATACATTTTTCTTCTTGGTTTCAATAGCTTCCGAGCATTCCCACTACCGCAAACCATTTCGACAAAAAGACGCTTCTCAACTTGTGCGGGGACTTGTGCCGGTTCATTCGCCGCGACATTTGCAACCATCTAGGGGAGTTCTACGACCCTGAAGGCGAACTTGCTTCTGACGACAAATTCAAACGCCTTAGGGAGTGGGAGAAAGAACATGCACCACGATAAAAACTTTTGCTTGCGAGGGAGACTGAACTTGTACTATTTATTAAACTAGCATTTTAGCAACTTCCATCGACATAAATATGATTAATATCACTTGTTCGTTACGATGTATTATAAAGTTTAAATTGTGACCCTTTCTTTGTAAAGTTCAATCGTGTCGTGTTTGCAATTCATCGTGATTAACTGCGTCTCTATTTGCCACTGCACAGTTCATAAACACATAAACAACAATTAAGAAAAAATAACAAGCCCATAGGGCTATTGGCTCTTCCCGTGCGGTCGGGTTAAGATGACCGCATGGGATATTATATTATCCTGTGCGGTTGGTATAACGAAACCGCACGGGATAATAGAATATCTCGTGCGGTCGTCTTAACCCGACCGCACGGGAAGGCCTAATTTTCCGTGCGGTTGGGCCGCCCGCACGCGATTTCTTTTATTTTCGCAGACCTCTACGCGCAGACGGCACAAAACTCCGCACAGGAAAACGTGTTTTGCCCGCACGGGAAAATCTAATCTGTAGTAGTGAACAGAGATTAGGAATTGTGAATTTCTGATTAGAGAAGAGGCCGGGAGTGCTGGTCTCTCGAGTTGGTGAGTGTTGACGATTTTTTTGTCAATACAATATCACCTAACGATTTACAGTGTAATCAACGGAGTCATCAATATCACCTAGCTGATTTCAAGATCAATTCAGATTCACAGAATAATTTATGAGGTTAATTAGTAAAGAAGATAACTATCATGTTGGAAACAGTCATAATTAGAAATATACCATAATAAACATGACATGTGGAAAGGAGAGTGATTATAACATGGTGGTAAACATGAATAATAGTATGTAACAACAAGTTTAACACCGAGCTGAGAAGAAAATACCCAGATAATGCTCCGGATCCAGATGCATCAGTGTTGGTGTTGTTGCTGGCGTTGCTTGAGGTCCTTTCTCATTGGTTTCCAACGTGATATTAATCTCTTAACATTTATTCTGGACCTTTGGAATTACTAGGATTAAATTGGGTCTAGCCCATTTAATTCTAACATATCATTCTTACGTGGCAACGAACGATTACTTCCCGAGCAAAGCAACAAAGATCTTCATTTTCATGGAGGAGAACCAACAATTTTCCAACGCATAAGGCATACGGATAGGGCATACCCTTTATCAGGGATACGGATAGAGCTTAGCTGTCAGGGATACGGATAAGGCATACCGTCTATCCTTGGGTTCATGCAATATATGGAGACAGTATATCTGTATGTATACAGAAATAGTTTGTCAGATTGAGTGATCGTATCTACGAAACGGGAGATAGTGGAGTTCTACTCGGAGAAGAGTAGGACACTTTCCTTATCGAGCGGGGTCCGATATCTCTGAGTTCTACTTGGAGATTAAAGTGACTCACGGTATAAATATAGACCCCCAAGAGCGGGTACAGGGAATCTAATATGAATATCAAGCACTCGCCACCACAGACGCAATCTCGTGGATAGATCTCGTCGGGCTAATCTCGATAAGGATCTCGTCGATCCTTGTACCAACGTACCCCAATACCCTCAGATATGGTCCGTGGGTATCACCCGTCGACAGTGGCGCGGCAGGTAGGAGAACTTGGTGCTCAAGGTTTCGCCGAGATGACTTCAGGCTACCTCAACAATCGCGTCTACACCAACTCTGGCCCAGGAGATCCAACCCGGACATCGTTGGTATGGACCCAAGTTGGATCCATTATCTTTCCGGTGTAATCTTTAATGTCGATCTCGTCTACCCCGGTGTCCGTCGGGAACGAGAACCGCGCAACCGCGACAACAAGAAACGACACTACTTCGGCTACTCCACCTATCCCATCAGAAAAGAGGACACTAACTACTTCAACTCTTGGGAAGAGACCTCAAGCGGCCAAATCCCAGTTAACAACTCAGGACCAAGTGTCGACAGGGAAAACTTCCCGCATAACCAAAGTCACAATCCACAAGACAACCGACCACTCCTTGAAAGATTGCAAAGTAGTGCACCATGGGAAGGCTGAACTCGATGCTTGCAAAGAACGGGATATCCAGCGTGCTTCACAAACCAAGCTCACCTGGTGTTGACGATGGAATTTGGCAGTGTTGATGCAAAAAACACACACTGGCCTGAGAGGTTTGCTATACTCTAGTGCAGGTCCAAAATTAGGGTTTCAGATTAAAGGGCGTGCCAGTTGATTTGATCCTGCAATCAACAAGAAAAACATGCAAAGAATATCAGTAAACGATAGACAATCGGCCATAGGGCCGATTTCATATCGTATGTGACCTAGCCGATGCAATAAAGCATGGATCGGCTGTAAGGTGTAATCGATGATAGAATTAACCCTAAAGCTAGTATATCGGCTGAAAAGATCAACATTACATAATCACTGAATCAATATTACTTTAAAAATAAGCAATTAGGATAGATCGGACTGAACCAAGACAGTATAAATTGCCCAAGTCTAAAGATAACATGACATAATGATTACATAGATTGATGTCATAGCCGATATCTAGGTTTAAGTATGTATCGGCTATAGCTCCGATACAACCTTATACTAGGATATTCTCTAGTAATAAATATATTAAACTATAATCAATCAGATTGATATCAAGCTTAATATATTTACATTAGATTAGATCCTGATATAAGGGGCAGATATAGAACATTAAACAAAGCTTAACACAATGTGAAACACCTATATCAGGTAAGATCGGCTGAAACCCCATACTATCCTTATTAACAACCATGAAGCAAGTTAGATATCATGATTCTAAATACGACTTAATAGGTTGGACTGAACCAATGAAGCATTAAGTATAAATAGAAGCATGAGATCTAAAGAATCAAGCCGATGGTTACTTTTTCAGGATGGTGGATATATTATATAACCTAGATTAACAAAGTAATCTAGCCGATACTGATGAAACCCTAGAAAGGATCTAGCCGATACAGGTAGATTGCATTGTCGATTTAAGTTATATAACATATATGATAACTCGGATAATCACACCAAAGAACTAGAGTATCATAGAGATGTAAGCACTAGCCCTAATGTTGTAACTCGCCATGACAAGATATACCTTTTTGCGGAAGATCAAAGTGATGCAGCATGACTCGAAAGCACAAACTTGTCGAAAGTAGAAAATAAGGGTTTGGCGAGGCGCCGAGATTGATTGAACGTGTGTTGTTGTTATTTACAAGACCTTGGGATTATATTTATACCCGAAAATACAAACATTGTCCATCACGGACACGACTCATATTAACCTAATACAAATCCAACTAGCAAACAAGTCCCTTAGGCGGACTCTTACCGAGAATACCTATATGGAAATTACATAAAATATCCTAATTAATAGATACCATTGCCTTCTCAGGACTTTATCCGTGCATGGCAATCCATATGAAGTACGTTAACACAACCGATGACGTATACCGAGTCATATTACCGAAATCGGCTCAATCGGCTAACCTAGTCCGACTCTGACTCTGCCGATCCAGTCCACAGCCGATTCGGACCACAGCCGATTCTCACTCTGCTTTCCGATACGATCTTATCTCTTCAATCCTCTTCGATTCCATCTTGACTTCTGATATTTGAATTACCAAATTTGGTCGTCAACACATGCCCCCCAAGTCCGGAATATTTGGTAATGTTTCGGATTTGCCAAATCTTATCTCCAAGATAATCTTGCTCTTTCCGTTTTTTTTACCGTTACCACGGCGCTTGAAATACTTGAACCGACGGCCCCGAGAAACTTCACACCGTTATTTACTGTTGCCACCGCTTTCGCAATCTGTATCTCCCTCAACTCCGGCGATCCCCTCAGCGCAAGCAGTCAACTTCAAGCAATCCTTCGCTCATTCAACTTCCGCCGGCGAGAAGATGTCTTCGTCATCCGCTCCATCTGCTGCCGCATCGGCCGAATACGCTGAGGTAAGTCCCATCGGCTAGATCTCTTTTTAGCTCATCCAATTTCATTTTTCCGCAATCTTAGCTCGCTTCTCTTCTCTTTTGCTTTGTTGATGTAGCACCTCGCAAACCTAATTGCTGTCCCCAGTCTTAATCATGAAAACAACTACTTCCTTGGGCCAATCGGCAATACAGACCCAACTGAGTTCATCACTGCCGAAACCAATAGAATCCCCTTCAGATTATCAAACCCCAACATAGGACATTGGAAAAACACATTTAAATCCTGGCCGTCCCTAGAGAAAAGCTGGCCTGCATGGTTCAAGCGCATATCAGCTAGCAAGCAAAGTCACTGGGATGAGATAGGAATAGGCCAAGCCCTAACCCTCTCTTTGGCAAATTCGGCTAAAGATGAGCCGTTAATAGCTTCTGCAAGCTACTTCTGGTCCAACACCCTCAATGCATTCTTATTCAACCAAGGACCGATGACACCAACTCTCCTAGAATTACTAAATTTGGTCGTCAACAGGCAGACATATGAATCGGAAACAGGATCCAATTCAAAGTGGATTTGGATATATGTGGAATTCCCAGAAACAGAGTGCGCATCGGCTGGAAGTCTGTATCAGCCGATACCGAGTGTGATATGGTCAGCCGATACAACCGATGTTGGTTAAACTGGTAATGTGATCAATGTCGAATTCGAAAGAAGGGCTTCAATGATACTGCCAGGCAAGGATGAAGTCCAAGATGGGTAATTGTATCTATTAATTAGGATTTTATGTAATTTCCTTATAGATATTTTCGGTAAGAGTCCACCTAAGGGATTTGTTTGACTATTAGAGTTGTATTAGAAAGTATGAGTCGTATCCGTTATGGACAAGTTTGTATATTCGGGTATAAATATAGACCCGAGGTCTTGTAAATAATTAACTTCAGTTCAATCCAATTTCGGCGCATCGCCACCTTTTCTCATTACTTTGTTTCGACAAATTCTTGCTTTCGAGTCGAGCGCATCGGTTTCAATTTTTGACAACGAGGTAATTACTTGTTATGGCGGTTTGCGTTCTCGGAATTAGTGCTTACATCTTTATGACACTGTAATCTTCATCATGTAATCCGTCGAGTTATCATATATATTATATAATCTAGATTGATAATGCTTTCTACTGACATCGGCCAATCTCTATCTAGGGTTTTGTCAATAACAACTAGATTGGCTTGTTGGCTTGGATTATATAATATATCTACCATCCTGAAAACACAACCATTGGCTTGATTGTCTAGACATTATGTTTCCCTTTATACTTAGTGCATCAGTTAAATTTGATCCACTAAGTCGTACTTAGAATTATAATCTCTAGCCTGCTTTATGATCGTTAATAAGGATATTATCTGGGTTTCAGCCGATCTTACCTGGTATAGTTGTTTTAGATAGTTTTATGCTTTGTTTAATATGCTATATCTGCCTCTTATATCAGGATCTAAACTAATATAAATATATTGAACTTACTGTTAATCTAATTGATGGTAGTTTGACATATTTGTTGCAAGATAATATCGTAGTATAAGGTAGTGTCCAAAACTTGAACCGGAAGCAAGTTTTGGACCTGCACTAGAGTAAAGCAAATCTCTCAGCCTAGTGTGTGTTTTTTGCATCAACACCTGGTGTCCGATCCACAAGTCAAGAGGGCAAGCTCTTTCAAGTTGCAAAGTCTTCCTTGACACTACCAATTCTACGACTCCATCTCCATGTTCCCAAGTCCAACAACAACGAGATCAATCTCGGCTCGTTACACAGGATGAGAACATGGAGGAACCTTTAGATCGCTTCGTAGGAGTCATTAACATTGACCCCTATGAACCCTCAGTTCTGCATAGCTTGGAGGATCAGGAATCTTCAGCATCCCATTCTCTACACGATGTGAATGTTGTCGAAGGGGATATCCGCGACACACCAGAACACGAATCCAAATGGCCCACCTCCTCAAGTGAACGCAGATCCCATCCGAACTCCGGCACAACACCTTACTGCAATCAATTCCATACTTAGAGAGAGCCCTTTCGACCCAGTCACGTTTCCTGAAGTCACCGACAAGACTCAAGTAGGTACAGAAGCTAATAGTGTGCATGGTTGCGCTTAGCCGCTTCGTTGCTAGGATGGGAGAACGAGAACAACCTTTCTTCGCCTTACTCAAGAAGTAAGATAAATTTGAGTAGACTCGGGACACCGAGAACGCGTTTATCACGCTCAAACGGTACCTGTTAAATCCACCTGTACTCATCGCCCCACAACTAATGGAAGAGCTATTCCTTTATATCGCAGCCATGCCATACTCTATCAGTATTGTCATCGTTGCCGAAAGGGACAAAGTACAACATCCCGTGCTAATGTGGACAAGGGTTCCCGATCTTCCGAAAGGTTCTGATAATCAATGATTTGGTGGAGTCGCGACACAAATCGATCCGACTTCTTGAATGAGCACATTCCCGAACCCTGCAATCGCAGCACCATGTCTCATCTGGTTATCAATCGTACCGAAACCCGGTTGACCTCGCTAAGAAGGCTAATCCCTGCTTGAGAATCGAAGAACACAAACAAGAACAAAGAAGATTGCAACCAAAATTACAGATGAATGATTAAGCTCACAAGTTGGGGTCTTACAAACCGATCTAGCGGTGAAACTATTCTTGATAGATTAATCTAAGAAAAACCCAAAAACTAAAGATGGCGACAGGTTCTGATATATGGAGTTTAGAGTCATGCAAGCAACCCTTGACGCAACCCTAATGGGCTCCAACACGATACACGCCCCAAAGGCCCAAATACGGCGTCGCAGCGCCGGAACAGATTCTGAACGTCAAATTGTTTGGTCAATTTCTAATGACTCGTAACGAATTTGGACATGGGACTAAAACCATTGGAAAGGTTATCTTCTTAGCTTTTCATGGATATAAAGAATGCTCCGATCCGAGTACGTATGCAACCTGGGCGCTCGTTTTAGTACAGACTGGTCCTGGACTCCGAAATGGACTCGAAGTCGACTTGGTTTGAACCTCCACCTTGACTTGAACATCCTCGCTGATCCTCCACGACTCTAAGTCCTTCTCTAAGTGTTTCCTTGTCCTCTCCATTGTTCCTAATCATAATATAATCATTAGATAGCAATCTATTCTTAAAATCATATAAAGAAGAACTTAGGAACGAGCTCACATCTAAATTCAATTGTCGTGCGCGAGCTCTTGTGATTGGTGATGCGCGCCTGCATTGTATTGTTCCATTCGCATATAAGGACCGATTCCTGTGGGAATTACATCCGAGCATAGCTAGTGCAACCACATGGTGGAATAGGACACCCTGGCAAAGTAATTAGTTGCTTCTGGAAAATCTTGTATGCCATTAGGGGTGGAAAGCCGGGGATGTGGTGGTAGAGACATCCTGGGAGTCCTAAACAGAGGAAGGCAATCGGGAGTCTGGTATGGAAAGCCGGAGTTGGCCTGATGTTTGTCTGGGAGACCCTCTGGGTGGCATAAGGTGACCTAGGATTAGCTTCCGAAAGGCTTCGTCGCGAACCCTTCGTCACGTTCCAAATAAAGGATTTGCAAGGCAACATTTCCCCTCTTTCAAGTTTGCACTAAACACATAAGTTTCCGTGACTTGCTGAGTACGTAAGTACTCACCCTTGCTCTATATATATATTTCCTCCATCCTGAAGGTGAAGTCGAAGAGAAGTGAAGATTAGGGTTTCGTCCTGGTTCTCAGCCGTCGCCTGTGGTGTTGGGTGTTAGTTCGTTGATTTCCGCTGCCTATGTCTCTGATGGTGCTGCTTCCGCGTTGTCTGTTGCAATCTCGGGTTCTCACGAGAGCTGCAACTTAAGTCAACATAAATAAGTCCTCTATTTAAATTAAGGATTGCAATGATTCATAATTGTCACCGTGGGTACCAACGCAATGTCACCAATATTGCGGTCTCGTAGGAAGCGGTTTACGTCGTTTTTCCTACGACGCGCTCCTGTCAGGTGCCATTGTACGGCGGTGCCGGATCGGGGCATGACAG
Source organism: Oryza punctata (assembly GCA_000573905.2). Classification (NCBI taxonomy): domain Eukaryota; kingdom Viridiplantae; phylum Streptophyta; class Magnoliopsida; order Poales; family Poaceae; genus Oryza; species Oryza punctata. Next base: position 17,985,962 of record CM002495.2, on the reverse strand, counting down.
TTGCCTCGCTGTCGTTGGCAAGGAGGGTCGAAGGTCGTCCCTCCATATGTGGTGCGTGGATATGGCGGGCCGGTGGGGACGAGATGTTGCAGGCGGACGGGACGGTTCCACGAGAGCGTCGCCACCGAAGGAGGCTGCCGTGTTGCAGGGGGTTGATAGAGCAGGGATGTAGGCTACGACAGCACGGGAGCTCGAGGAGGCACTCTCCATGCCATCCCCAAGCTGGCCCTCTCTCCTCTATATCCTCTGTTGTTGTCACCGCCTTCACAGAGACACCCACTTGTGCAAGAGGGGAGGGTTGTGGTGGTAGTGAGGCGAAGCCGAGGATGGCAGTCTCCTAGGCGGCGGCGGGAGTGGTCAGGGTGATGTTTGATTGGTGGTGGCTGCAGTGTGATCGTGGTGGCGTGAGCTCACCGGAGTTGCTGGCTCGGGGATGTGGAAGAAGGAGAGGGAGGAGGATGGTTGCTTCACTGACATGAGGAACCCACTATCATTTTTTTTAATCTAGAATAACACCTAAGCATCACGTAGGACAAAACTGCTTGTAAAGCCACCCGAGGAGTCGATTTGCACTGGTTTTCGGAGATAGGGGAGGCGTTATACTCGGTTTTACGGTTGAGAGATGCGATTCAACCAAGGCAAAAGATGGGTTGGAAATTCATCTTTACAAGACAAATTTCCTTCTCTTTGTAATATTGTTCATAGGAGAAATGCATCAGTCGCAACTGTTATGAATTTTATTCCGCTTAATATTTGTTTTAGAAGAACGTTGGTTGGTTAGAACTTAATTAATTAGCAAAACTTAGTGGCATTGATTTTGCAAACTAATTTGAATGAAGACAGTGATTCTTTCAAATGGAATCTTCATCAAAATGGTCAATTTTATGTTAGAGCAATGTATATATCTTTGATTAATAATGGCCACATTCAGAGGAATAGGTTCATATGGAAATTGAATATGCCAAGATTACGATTTTTCTGTGGTTACTGTTCAAAGGAGTTATTCTAACCAAGAATAATTTAGCAAGAAGAAATTGGAAAGGAAGTAAAAGATTTTGTTTTTTTAGAATAATGGGACTATTCAACATTTTTTCTTTGACTTTCATCTTGCAAAATTTCTGTGGAGAATAGTAAATACGCAGGTACTTTTTAGGTAACACATTTGTTTCGGTTCTGGGCACAGCTGCAAAAGGGTGAAGAGAATAAGGAGCTCATACTCTCTGCATGTCGAAACTTAAAAATTACGGTAATGCAGATTTTCACCAACTACGAATGGAGATTTATATATAGATTTTAATAATTGGTTACTCCTTATGTGTGGATTTTGCTTCATGTTGCCGGATTGTTTTGCTGTCTTGAGATAATTTTGTAATGAATGGTTGTAGCTTCTTTTTCAGAGGCCAGGATTTATTTCTATTATCTAGAAAAAAATATGACATGAAACTGATACGGGATTCTCCATTTTCACAAAAAAAATGCTGAAATCTAACACTGCTACATAACCATAAATTCTCAATTGTTTCTAACTGAAATAAAAAGTAATGTATTGCTTGCCCATATATTCCCTCCATTTCAAAATGTATGACACCGTTAACTTTTTCATAACATTTGATAATTTGTTTTATTCAAAAATAATCATGTAAATAATTATTATTTTGTTGTTACTTGTTTTATCATCAAATAAAATATTTTCTTAAGTTACACTTTTATATTTTTATATTAAATTTTTAAATAAGACGAATGGTTAAATTTTGTGTGAAAATCAACGGTGTCATGTATTTTAAAAAGGAGATACGTATTCTATAACTCCATCTCAGATTCTTTCCCTTCGCACAGCACCGTGTTACATAGAGTCAATGGTGTATCGCAAAATTAAATTAGTTATTTTGCTGTTTAATTGGCTGATACTTGGCCAGCGCGTGTCAGAGAGGTGTTCGTTGATGATGTGTCAGTGTAGGACACGTGATCCGACACTGATACACACTTTTTCACAAGTATCAAGCATATCACATTGTAGGCTATCTCATGGTCGACTTGTGATCTCAAGGAAGTCGCTTTTTCGAAAATCAATTTTGAAGTAGTGATATGTCTCACATAAAACCATACAATTAATTCGAAAGTGCCTCATCCGTTTCCTCGGTGCGACCACATTTGTTACATTGTTTTCGTCTTTACAGTTTTGCATGTGTGCGATGGTGGTCAATGTGCTTCGATCTGAAACACACCTCCGTGTTTTGATTTCAAATTATTCGTTCAATTTTGGTGTGACACATACAAGCGTTTCAAAACAGTGCTACAGTAAAAATCACAACTCATGCATGCACAAAATCTGGGAGATCAATCCCCCTGTGTGCTTGAAGACTTTTTTACTCCTGACATCCTGATTACATCGAAGTAATTTATGCATATATACCATTCACCAATCACCATGCTATCTTATTGGAAAGCACATCCAGGATTACTCTGTGTCTGCTTTGATTCGACCTGTCAAGGAGAAGACTAAGTTAATATATCTCCAATCATCCGGCTAAATATACAACATACACGAGTTATAGCAAGCATATCAGCTAGCTATATATTTAAATGCGAAACTTTGCATTGGCCATCTTGACAATTAATGCTGTACACCCTAAATCTAACACCCTCGCATATAGGACCTCCTCCTTCATAGGACGCATATATGAAGGGAAGGATCTCTTGACAAAGAGAGGATTAATTGAAGCAATAGTTGTAAGCTTTTACAAAGCAATTAAGCTCACAGCAATGGTAATAGCATCGTCCATGAATGGCTCCTCTCTGAAACCACGCTTGTGTAGCGCTACTACTGGAAGAATAAGAAGGCTGCAAGCCATTACCCAGCCTAATGCGGCTAATCGTTTCTCTCCACATATCACATCCAAGGTAAAATCTCCCTTCCTACTCTCTCGATTAATTGAAATCCTCTTACCTGAAATCAGAGGGACGTGGTCACTGACATGCTGTGTACATGCCCATGTATGAGTGACCATGTCAGGAGGAGTTCACGTCAGAGTATCCGCTTCTCCTCTCGATCGATCCATTGATATCTTTCTTGTTTTTTTTTTTCTTGTAACATTTCACATTAAGAAAATATTGCTAGAAGCGATGGTCTGGTCCGAAGTTGTATTTAAGTGACTGCAATAAGCACAAAATATGTTCTTGAACTGGAGTAGTTAATCGAGTACCATTGATTGTTCTACAATTGATACTGATAATCGGCACTGATAACAATTGTCACTGCCAGTTCATGGCTAGAACTGATATTAAGAGTAACTAGTGTCCTGAAAATTGATTTGTGTGATGCGAAAAAAATCTCATAATATTTTTCATACCCTACTTTAGGTGTATTAGGAAGAGAAGGCTGGAAACTTCTCTCCGCACGTAAAATGGGGGTGACTCATTAGCGCAATTATTAGCTATAAAAAACTTGAGGGTGAATTAATATGATTTTTTAAAATAACTTTTTCTTACAAATTTTTTCTAAAGATGCATCGTTTAACGGTTCGAAAAACGTGCTAATGGAAAACGAGAGCCGAAAGTAGAAATTGAGAGCATGTAGTAGAACCCACCCTTAGGCAGCGTTCGCGCGGAGGAGTTCGGAACACGCACAGTGATTGCGGAAAACGGAGCGATCCATTAACACGTGATTAATTAAGTTTTAGCTAATTTTTAAAAAAAATAGATTAATTTGATTTTTTAAGTAACTTTTGTATAGAACTTTTTGCAAAATACACACCGTTTAGTAGTTTGAAAAACGTGCACGTGGAAAACGAGAGAGAGGAGTTAGGAAAGGGGAGGAAAGAACGCTGCCTTAGCATGCATGTAGAATCTTGCAAAAGACACGTGTGTTGTATACGAGAGACTCAAACCACAGAACCTCGGTCTGTGTAAGTTGTCACTATTGACACGAAAATATGCCTCACGCCGAGCACCCCTATGCAACCGGCATCAGCACACGAAAAGCGTGCGGCTACAGAGAAACCGTAGAACTTTCAATTTGGTGATCCGGAAATTAATTTGAGTGTGGTCCGGGTAGATTTCGTGGGTAAAAATCCATACTCAAATCTATCCTAAACCGACCAAAAGCCTTTCCGAAAGTCAGGGAACCAAATCGAACTAGAATTCCAGATTATACCTGGAAAATGCAAGTCGGGTATCTCTGTCCCAAATTATTTTACCACTATAAATTCCGATGTTACTGTTCAGAGTTCCGGAGTTACCGTTCATCTAGACGTTCCGATGCTACTGTTCGAAATTCAGATGCACCGTTCATCAGAAATTAGTGTCAAGTTTTGGTGCATATCCTCAGTGACCTTAAAACCTCACCAATTAACCACCCACTCCAGTACAATTAGTGCTTATAGCATCCAGTACAATTAGCTAAAATCCTTATTTGCCTTTGATAGTTGACCTATTTACCTATACGACACATACTCCAATAAAGATAAGGATGTCAACTACAAAGTTATATATCACGTCAAGGTTTACAACTTTCGTGTAAAATTGATCCCATCCAAATTTATATTAAAAACTATGTTCTTTTTTCAAAATAAGGATGACCTACCATTTTTATAGCTTGGATGCCCTACCATTATTGGAACTGGCCATTCCTACCGTAAATCATGAAAGCTGATGGTTCACTTCTAATTAAAATTAAGTTTTTCAGTCCTAGCCCAGGGGGTCATAAAAGATCCAGTAACGGCTTAGTCGGTCAATGGTCGTGGATACTGTAATACACTGTAATTATGCTTCATCAGAGAGGAGTCCCCGTAATCAGAACATTAGAGATGTATGTTTTGACTGAACTCCGTTAACTATATATAAATATTGAGTTTTGATATTATCATTATTTGAATCTTCTATGGTGTTGTTTCATGTTCGATTTCCAATTAAATTGTTTAATCTGATACAGCCAAGTTTCAAGGAGCTTCAGCAACAGTTGAAAACCAAGCTTCGGGAGGCATATGCTGTAGTAAACACTGTTACCAAGATAACACTGGATGCATTTGTGGACTCTACCTTCACATTCAGTCAACAATCTTTGCGTCCCACCGAGGTACCACCGTTCATGATTGTTTAAATTTATAGAATGTAGCAAATTGTTGTCATGAATTTCATGTAATATAATTATAAAAAAAAGGAATTGCAAATGCTAATCATATATTGGAGATATCCATGCAGAGCAATTTTGCACCAGTTGACGAAATTGGTGAAAGAACAGAGGTACTGGTGATAGAAGGGACAATTCCAGAGGATTTTCCAGAGGGCGTTTATATTAGAAATGGTACTTCTCTTTCATTAACAAGAACTCAGTCTTTCTAGTAGTTTTCCTTGGAACTTCATGTACGTATCATGTCGGTATGGTTAATAAGCACTCTGGCGCTATCAAGGAAACATTTGACGATGCAAAACGACTTAGGGAAAACGCACATGTTAAACCACACCTTTGATTTTTGACAAATTTTACAGTAGTCTCTATTGTTTCTTGAAACAATCTAGACATATCTTTAATTTCTTCGTTCAATAAATGGTGTAAAATTAATTTTTTTATTTGTTTATACTAGTATTAGGATATATAAATCAATGGCTTAAATCATTTTATATTCGTCGCCCTTGTTCGATGCATAGGGCTTTAACTCACAAATGACTAGCTAGCGTATAGGTAGCCCTTGATAAATTTACCCACGTCCAAAATAAAGAAAAATGAATATACGGATTCTTATCTATTGCAACGACTTTATTGCAGCCATATAAAAATTGTTCCAATAAGTAACTTTATTACCACAAATTTTATTTAGTGGTAATAGTTTACGTATGTTGCAACAATTTTTCGCCGTGGTAATAATTTACTATTTTGTTGCAATAGAGTCAATGCATTGCAACAAGAAATCAAATTGTGGTAATGACCCACTCATACTGCAATAGAGTCTAATATGCTTGGAACTGCAGGTTCAAACCCTCTCTTCGGTGCCCTTCACACCGTGAAATCAGTCTTTGGTAAGTCTGAAGACATCTGGATTGAGGGAGAAGGCATGCTCCATGCCGTTTATTTCACCAAGAGCAGAGAAGACAAGACGTGGTCTGTCTCGTACGACAATCGATATGTGCAATCCGATACTTTCAGGGTTGAAAGGGATCGTCAGAGGCCATGCTTCCTCTCAGTCGCCAAAGGCGATCCTCTCGCCATGATTGTAGCCTGCATTATGAACATGGTCAGTAAATATCTATAACAATTATCTCTCTCTCCTTCCGCCCAAAAAAAATACTTATTTTACTCCCCTAAACTATTTTTCGGCACATTTTATTTACTAAACTACCAAAAATGTTCCACTGCTGAAATTTTTTAGAGCCATAGGTAACACCATTATCAAAATATTTTCAATTTTTTTCATGAGTATTTTCTTTGAAATATAAAACCTTGATGTTTAAATTAGTTTCAGTGATTCCAACCTATAGAAACGGTGGTAAAAATATTCCAAAAAAAGTCGAGAGTTAAGTTGTAATGCATCCATCAATCCTGCTGAATTTCAATACAAAATACGGCTTATCTAAAGCAAAACCAAAAAGATAAATACCATCAGCGAGTAAGGTGAATCGTTTTCAATAGTTCGAGATATAAAATTAACTGATAAATATTATTTAAGGGTTAAATGCTCTGGCAAAATTGTTTGGTGGGAGCAAAATGAATTTTTTTTTTGTTTTTTGTCATATATGATACATACCTGTAGTGTTTTTGTTCTTCATCAAGTGTCAATGAGCCATTGACCAGTGCATATATACATACATGGATGCAGCTGAGGTTTGGCAAGGCGAGTAGGAACGTTAGTAACACCAGTGTGTTTGAGCATGCTGGGAGGGTTTTCACGGCTACAGAGAATGATCATCCCCATGAGATCAACTTGGACAATCTTGGCACACTGCGTAGATGGGATGTTGGCGGTCAGTGGAACATGCCGTTCACTGCACACCCCAAGGTTAATCCTTTTTCAATGCCTAGCTAACTAAGCTATCTCTTGAACATGTTGATTTGAATACATGATGATTGTGTTTCTCGACCCTATTTAATTTTTTAAATTAATATGCATTGCATTTTTGTTAAAGCATTGCATTCTGGGACTACTTAAATTCAAGTTTTGCTGTTTTTGTCTATTTTTATCTGCCTCGGTTGTTTAATATCCCATCTTAAAGCATTTTAGAAGCATGTTATGATTAAAGCGAGAGGAATAACTGTACGCTAGAATCAATATTAAAAGGTCAATAACATCACACTAGTTACTTTTCATCAACAGTTGGCATTTGGCCCTATTTGATTTGGCATGTGGATTATATATCTACTTGATTATAGGGAGAAATTAAAAATTTTGAAAAATAAAATTAAAAATAGCTTAAAACAATTTATCTAAGCAATATAATAGAAGAAATACTTTTGAGAAACCATGCAAATAATCTGTTTTAATAATCCGGTAAATAATCTGAAAAATAATTCAATATGCCCATCCAACCTGTCACACTCACAGCCAACTTGACAAGTAGCGCACAGAAGCATGCTTCTAATCACTGAAATCATTAACTTCCACAATAAATTTGATGCATCCTTGATGCCTTTCCAAGTGTCATCAACATACTGTCAACCATCTTTTACCGGCGTAAATGATCAAATGTAACAGCACTAGATAGGACTTATCTTTTGATGCTTGAAATAACATACTGATTGCCCATTTTGTTTTAAGTTTCCTATCGCAGCTAGTTTTTTCAAATATTGGAGTATCCAGGAGTGGTCCCAATGGTCCTAGGACAACAACAAAAAAAAAACTATCCCTAGATATATATTTATCACTACTCGAAAGAGATTTTCGCGTGCGGTAGGGCTAGCCGCACGCCCCTAAAGGTCTGGAAAAATCACTATTTTTGCGTGCAGGTGACACACCCGCACGCCAAAATCAGATTTTCACGTGCAGGTGCTTACGTCGCCCGCGCCCAAAAATAATAAAACGAAAAAAATAAAATCCAAAAAATCTGAAACCCGAACCCTAGAAGCCACCGCCGCCGTCCTCCTCGTGGTCGCCATTATCCTCGTCGTCGTTGTCGCTGGGTCCACCCACTCCCGTCGTCGTCGCCAGAGCCAGATCCGCCGCCCGGCACCTCCCCACCACCGGATCCGCCGCCGCCGTGCCTCCCCACTATCCGATCCGCCGCCGCCGCACAGGGGATGGCGGCCGCGATCGGATCCACGCGGGTGACGGCCGCCATGCCTCACCATGGCCAGATCCGCCGCCGCCTCGCGTACGGAGGGCGACGTCGCTCCCGGCTGCCTCCTCCTTGTCTTCGTCGGCGGCAGCGGCGGTGCAGAGCCGGCCGTCGCACACGCGCGGCGTCGGAGAGGACCGTCCCGGGGCCGCTCCCGTCCGTCTCCTCGTCGTCATCGTCAGCGATAGCGGCGGGGCGGCGCGGATCCAGTCTCCAGCTATCGCGCCAACGCCCGAAATCGCGCCACCGGTCTCCAGTCACTGCGCCACCTCCCACCCGCTCCCAGCCGCCACCTCATCAGCGGCAGCACCGAGCCGACTGCCTCCTGCGCCCCACGGGTTCGGAGGAGAGGAGAGGAAGAGTCGAAGAGAGAGAGGACAGAAAGAGAGCGGAGTGAAAATAAAAAGGAAAGGAAGAGAGAGGAGGTGAAAATTTTGAAGTGAGTGAGAGGGAAAAGAGAGAGAGGATGGGAGAAAAAAATTTCCGTGCGGTCCACGTAAGAGGCCCGCCTGCGAAAATAGGCTCATTTTCCGTGCGGTCCACTTAAAAGGCCCGTCTGCGAAAATCGATTTTTCCGTGCGGTCCTCTTAAGGAGCCGCACACGAAGGATGATTTTTACAGATGCGACTAGTTATGGTCCGTCTGTAATTTAAGGAGACGCTTGTACAGGAAAATCGTTTTTAGTAATGTATGTATGTAAAAGGAAACTCTTGGGAAAAGAAACAACAGAGAAAAAACCCTCTTATTGATATACTGTGATGGACATTTGATCAATTTATACTTCTGCTTATTTTATTTATTTATGGTATTTAGTAAAATCATGTAAGTTGTATTATCGATATCTTAAATCCTAGATATGTCACTGGTTTCTGATGAAGCAGGTAGACCCTGGGTCAGGAGAGCTAATCATATGTGGGTTTAACATTGTGAAGCCCTTCCTAACTGTCGGAGTTGTCTCAGGTTTTTGTCATTTTGTAATCTCGTTTCTTCTTTTATATATATTTTATCAACAACATACTGAACATTCTATTCTGCCTAACATACTTCAGAGGATGGAAAGAAACTTAAACAAAAGGTTGATCTCAAGCTAGACAGATGTGCATTTTGCCATGAAATTGGTATTACTAAAATGTAAGTTCATTGCTGCTACCAACTCTTTTTACAGCAAAAACAAGTAACCTAATTTTGTCTATATGAAATTTTAATGTTGCTTCTATATACAAAAGTTCACCACAATTTGTTTTTTCTAAAAAAACTAGCTTGGGAGTTGGGACCATAATATACAACAAATAGAACTTCATGAAAAGCACTGCGGTTCCTATTTAATTACATTTCAGTTGTCTTTAAAAACGGATCCAAAACCAGTCAAAACTCCATGGTGATAGTAAGGCAAACCTCCAAATCAGTTGACAGTGACGGGTAACTTGATAGTAATTATAGCAGGGACATGGCAGGAGGTTACATGTTAGCAAACCAGCTGAATTTAATTATTTGAAGACTAACCATTTTTTTAAAAGTGTAGGCCCCTCAATTTAGAAAGAGCTCTATCTTCTATGAAGTTAGTCAAATTTCATAGCCGAACAAAGTGTTCCAACGAACTAGGCAGATTTCATAATCCCCTTGTTTCATTTCTTGACAAACTCAGTAAATTTGATTCTTGGCAGCATCACTATAATATGTTGTTTGCTTTACTGTTCTCGGGACTACATCCAATTAACTTAAACTGAAAATTCTAGCAAGCAAGTGTAGTTATTTTAACAATTTTTCTATTACCTAGGTTCAATGTATATACAATTCTTGCAGAACAAAGATGACTACACTGGCATTTTTTTCTCTTTTCGCAGAGAACTACATTGCACTCACATTCGGGAAACATATACACATGAATTTACCTTCTGCTTCCATATGTAGGTACAATATTATCATGGATATACCTCTTACGGTGAAACTTGGTAGGATTCTACGAGGAGAACCGTGAGTACCTATTTTAGACGTACCTTAGTTGATGACAATCGTCCATGTTCCAAATGTATTCATTATAATATGGCGTACAGATTGATCGATTTTGAAGCAGAAAGCTATGCAAGAATTGGGGTCATGCCCCGTTATGGAGATGCAGACTCAGTAATATGGTTCGATGTAAAACCATTTTGCACATTGCATCTTGTCAACTGCTTTGAGGAAGATGATGAGGTACAGTATCCAAAGTGTTTACTGCATAGTTTTTCTCAAATCCAATTGCAGCTATGTAAGTTGCAAGATTGAATTGCAGCAGTCAAAATGCAGTTCCAAGAAACTAGTTATTATCCGAATTGCATATATAACTAAGACAAAGGTCTTAATATAAATTCTATCTGTATAAAAATAATGAGTATCAAATTTGGCGCACTCAAGGAAAAACTGTGTAATAGCTGAGAACAATAAACTATTAGGTTATCGTGAGGGGATTCCAAGTGCCAGCTTCCATTATTATGGGATCAATACTTGAGTACAAGTCCGATGAAGAGCCAGCTTGCCAAGGACTGAATGATGAATTTTTCTCTCGCATGTATGAGTGGAGATTGAACTTAAAAAGCAGGGCTGTCACAGAAAAATACTTAACAGGGACAGATGTTGCTCTGGAATTCCCAGTTATTAATGACAAATATGTTGGCTTGCATCACAAGTACGCATATGCACAAATGGGGGATGTCCAAGGGAGCTTGGCTGGTGGTTGTGGAACAGGTATTTTCTCGGTAAACTTTATACTTCTTCCAAGTATATGCAGCACAAAGTTTAACAACGACATGAACATACAAAATTTTCTAGGAACACAGGAGATCTGGTTTCTCCTGTGTTTAAAGAAGAGCATTTCCATGAACTTGTCCAATGTAATCTCTAGCAAATAATTTTCTAGTGATCTGATCTACTACTAATACGGATGTTTCTTAATCACAAATCCAAGAAAACTGTAGTGTATGGATTTCAAAATATAATTCTTAAATATATTTACATCCGATAAATAAGTGACTTTAAATTTTAAAAGCACATTCCCAGCAAGCTCCATCTTATAAATAGATAATTTATATTATATCTGACATTATATTTTTACCTTCAATGTAGTTCTTAACATCTAAACCTGTCTGGTTGTAAATAAGAACTGTACTACGTAACCCCAATACTGTATATTATTACATGAGTTACCATACCTGAAATGTTCATCAGATGCTAATGTTAATGTCAATATTGTAGTGCGTCCAAAATTTGGAGGTTTCGCCAAGCTATATCTTGAGGAGAAAAACAAGGTAATTCCTGCATTACCTATATATGAAAAAAAAAATGAAAAATCAATTATCGTGCAACTTGTTTGAAAGATCTTAAGATCATGCTTTGGAACTCTTGACATAGTCTGGTGGAGGTCTAATAAAAGTGGAGTACCATCATCTTGGTAGAAATCAATTTTGCTCAGGAGCAACTTTTGTTCCAAAGGTCGGAGGAGCAAGTGAGGATGATGGATGGATAATCTCTTTTGTGTATGATGAGGAAATGAAGACTTCGCAGGCATGTTTTCTCTAAAGGCATCTTTCATGCACGATATGAGCTAAATTAATTACTGTTCTATATATCTAGAAAATTAACTAGATCTACAACGAGTAAGAACTTTTGATATAAAAACGGACAGGTTATAACACTTTAAGAAGAGTTTTCTTCAGCTTATTACATTAGAATGCAGGATATGCTTGATAAAATAAAAAAGAAATAATATTACCTATGTTTTTATCTATGTACCGCATTGACTTTTTTAATATAGGTTTGGTCATTTATTTTATTTAAAAACTTATGCAAATAAACACAAATATATACATGCTTAAAGTATCTTTAACAATTAAACAAGTTAGAACAAAATAAATGATAGTTAGATATATTTTTTAATAAGATGGATCGTCTAACATTTGGGTGCAAAAGTAAGCAACATCGTATATTTATAAAAGGAAGTAGTACTTCATTACAATAATAGTTATTAGCAGGAGTCATACCCAAAGTGAGAAGGGTCCATTTGTTAATTTTTATCACTGAACATAACTGCAGAATTCCTTAAGAAGGGAGGCATATATTTAATTTGACTCAACATTAATCTTTGTTATTGCAGGCATATATAATTGATGCACGAAGATTTAGCAATGGACCAATTGTGAAAATAACATTGCCACGTAGAGTGCCCTATGGATTCCACGGAGCATATGTTTCAAGAAATACATACAAGGAGACATGACTCAATGTAAGGCTTATAAGTTGAAACACATACCATCATGTCTCCATTCAAAACTAATTATATAACCACGTACAAGTTAATCGGCATGTGTACTGTGTTGAGATGTGGAAAGTGGCCTCAAAGTACAATTTTTTTTGAAGAAACCCTTATGTTCAAAAGGATGATCGACAGAGATAAATATTAACTGAAAAGCAGGATGTTCTTTTTGTCTCAACCCATCAATGTATTAAACTAGGGACCGAAAGATCAAACTCTCCTTTCGAAAAAGAAAGATCAAAACTCTGTGGAATATTTTTGTTAGACAAACTTACGAGAAGTTGTTCGTTACCAGATCATAACGCCCACACAGGAGTTCTCAAAATTGGGCTTAACTCAAATCACAACTAAGAATGAACCACCGGCGTTTTCATCAACTGCATAAGAAATCCCATATCAGAGTACCCTACAAGGAGGCAAACATGTGTCATGATCTAGAAAAGTACTGTGTAGGCAAACTTTTTCTTGATCTGTCATTGGGCTATTGGGCTATTGGGCTTTGCTAGGTGAAAGTTTGGGCCAAGGGAGTGTGATCAGCCATGTGGGCTTTGTGTCCTGTAGAGAATGAAACGAAAGATTACCAAATGACCAGCCATGTGGGCTTTGCGCTTTTGCAGTACTATGGTGGTACTTCGGGGCATGACAACATCTGTGGAATCATTCGGAAAGTCGTGCCTGCGGTTATGGGTGATCGATCAAATTCACCGTGCTTAGTCCCACTCAATTAATTAATTTGACTTAATCTGGTGTAGTTCAGGTGGAATGGTTGGGCCTGTTCAACGTGGTGTAACGTTGTTCAGTCGAGATTTAACCTTGCCTTAATTAATCAACTATTTTACTGTTTTTAACTATAAATGTTTACAACCGCCTTATGTAAATAGCCATAAAAAAAACCACTTGTCTCTTGTTAACACCAAAATTTGGTAAGCCTCGAAGGTTTCATCAGCTTAGAGTCAGTATCGGCTTCAGAGTTTTGGAATCGTTAGTTTTCTTTTAATTTTACGAAAGTGTGTTCAGTGTCTGATAAGGACTTTATGTTTTCCTTTTATCTTTAGAAAGTTTGTGTATTGTCCTATACAGACTCATAACTACCCATTGATATAAATATATACATCCAAGGTCATTATAAATTATCTCCACAAATCAATACATCTACTTTCGGCGCATCGCCACCCTTTTATTTTCGATGTGTTCTTGTTTCATGTTGGGCTACATCAGTTTCGATCTCCGATGAGGAGCAAGGTTTGTTATGGTGGCTTGCATTTTCGGGATTAGAGCTTCCATCGCTTCGACACTCTAATGTTGTCCATGTAAGTCATCGAGTTATCATATACATTATATAATCTAGATTAACAATGTTTTCGACATGCATCGGCCGATCTCCATCTAGGGTTTTGTCGATATCGGCTAGATTACTTTGCTGGTTTAGGTTATATAATGTATTCACCATCTTGAAAATCAGTCAAAAGCTTGATTATCTAAATATTATGTTTCTTTTCATACTTAGTGCTGTATCAGTTAAGTTTGATCTACTAAGTTGTGCTTAGAACCATAATCTATAGCCTGCTTCTTGATTGCCAATAAGGATTTCATCGGAATTTCAGCCGATGAGTTATTTGGACGTTGCATCAGCTTACAAGGATTATTTTACAAGTTGGTTTTAGCCGATGACAACAAAGGTTTCGTTGTTTATCTAATTGTTTGAATTTAACGAAATCGGACCACCAGCTGATGAATGCTTTTACCTTCGGATCAGTGCTTATTCAATCTATCATTACTAACTGATTGGTTTCTACTGGATTATTTTATTGTTTTATTACATTATCATCAGCTAATCATCCTTATGTTATTATTTACTCAAGTATCAAGATCTATACTGGATATATATAGTCGATAGTTCAATACCCTATCGATATCGGCTAGTATAGGCATCGGCTAGAATGACTACATCGGCTTGTTAGCCGATCAGCTCTTTTGATCTTCAATTTATATATCTTGTCAGTTGCAAGATCAAAATGACTGGCACGCCCACATCTCATCATTATTTTGGACTCGCACTGGAGCTAAGCAGATCTCCCAGACCATCGTGTTTTTACATCAACATCTTCCCGTGCACGTTTGCATCAATGGTGTGGCTTGCTGAGTACGGTGGTTGTACTCAGTCTTGGTATTATTCCCCTTTTCAGAAATATAGTGCTTCTCAGCTGAAGACGAAGTTAGAGGACCAAGGCTTATACCCCAGTTGAGTTTTGCTTGTGGAGTGAAGCTGAAGCTCTGCTAGGATCACTTTTTTCCGCTGTTGTTGTTTTCTTTCGATGTGAGGACTAAATGCCTCTTCTGTAAGTATTTACGCTTTATTTACGTTTGGATCTGTATATTAATTCATCGTTTTGTGTACCCTGGCTAATTCCTTGATAAGGATTTAATACGCAAAATAGTTTGTAAATTTGGGCTAAATTTCTAGGCATGACAAAGTGATATCAGAGCCAACTCGAATGTAGGTTGAGCCAAACTGTCAAACCCTAAGGACAAGTTTTCCGAAAACCCTAATTGCAAAATTGTCTCCTCTCACCTTTCAGCACCTTTTTGCAAAACTATCTATCAAATGTATCTCCTTTCACCTCCAACTCTCTAGTTGTTGAACCTAGGGAACAAAACGATGGTTTCGCATCTACTCTCGGAAGTCAAGTCAAGCCCTTAAGTTTCAAGAAGGAGTGAGAAGATCAGCTCAGAGTCACTGTTCCGCATTGGTCAACTGAAGTTTTCCCGGAGTTTACCTAAACCCAATCTTTCCCGAAAGAGTAGTTTCGTTAGCTGCTAGAACGTGTGTTGTTTGCTTGTGTGTAGGGGTATGATTTGCATCAGTGGTGGGGATGTGACCATTCTAGGTTGTTTGCTTAATCAACTTGAACGATAAAAGTCTACTCACATCAGATCAATAGGTGAGTGGGTTAAGGCCTTACCTATAGAGCAACCCATCTCATTTCGTTCCTCTCTTCTACCTGCAACAAATGGTCAATGTCTAGGACAGTGTCGGTGGATCAGGACACGAGCAAATTCATGGAGTAACTAAAAGCAACCCAATGAGCGCCTCTTGGGGATCCAACTTTAGCACAAGTGGTGGCTAATCAGACCCAGACGATATCTATGATGATGTCGCAGATGCAACAGCAGCAGCATCAACAGCAGATGCAGGTCCAGATACAAGCTCAAAACTTCAACCAGAGTCAAAGTCAGTATTTTCCCATACAAGAATCTACGACTCATGCCGGTATACTGCTAAGGTCCCACAAGACATGTGCACTATAGTCACTCTCATACCGGAGGGAACCCAATGTTGTTTGCGATGATTGTGAGGAACCTGGTCATTGTGCGACAAACTGTCCCTGGAACGTGTACGCTAGGACACTGACTGATGATGAGGCACAATGCGCAAGAGAAAAGAAATGTCCAGGTCAGCGTGCCTACAAAAATTATGGTACACCACAACCCAACCCTAAGAAGAGAAGGACAATAGTATGGAAGATGGACGATGGTGGAGCATGACCATCTCTGGCATAGAAATTACTCCAGAAGATGCAGAAAGGATACCCAAGCGCCTGAGAGGAAATACATTTCGTGGTGCCCGTCAACTAACTCAACACCTCAAACGGTATGGTCTGCCCAAGCCCGGATGTGATGAACCAAAGGAGATGCTCTCTGAAGATGATGATGATGATGATGATGATGAGATCCTTGAAAGTTTAGGTGAAAAAGAAAGGGAGCTCAAAGCATGCACAAACTATGGAAAAGTTGGACACATAGCGAGCCGATGCACTCAGACTTGCTTATGTGGTGAAGACACCCACCTGCCAGATGAATGCCCTATGAGGAAGGTCACATGTTTCTTGTGTGAGGGAACAGATCATGTGCCTAAGGACTGGCACTAAACTTTGTCCTACCTGAGGGCAAGGAAAATCAAAGGACAACCAGGCAACCCATTCGACAACCTATGGTAGTCTCTGACAATAGCACCGCTCCTGATCTTCAACCATCTCCAACTCCAATTGAAGCTATCAGTGGTAGCAGAAGTACCGCCAACAAGGTTCATTAGCCCCCACTCACCCCTGTTTCAGTCGTGAGTGTGCAGGCCTAGGAGAATAAACATTACGACCAACCCATAGGGAATTGTTACAACTATCTTGAGCTTGGGCATCACATCGGTAAGTGTCCGTTTCCAAGACCGAAGAAGTTAGTCCACCGTTGCTTCAATTGTGGGGAGACAGATCATTTATTCGAAGGTTGTCCAAAGCCAAAGCGCAAACATCCTCATGTCACCCACACTATCCGCAGCACCCTGACTCCTCAAGTTGCCACAACTCCAGCGCGACGTGGCCAGATCAAAACCAGGCACACTAGAAAGGCAAAGAATACCAACCGACATTTGAGTGTGCATCCTCCACCAAAATGACTTATCGTTATGGGCACCGTAAAAGGTCACATTGTTCCATCAGCAACCGCTTCAAACCTACGGAACCAGCACCAATAGGGCAAGCAATGCTAGGAAAACAACAGCTCGCCCCAACTACAAAGAGACAGTTCACTCCTCCAGCAGTGCTCGCAGCAAGTGCCTCTAGCACCAGTTCACAAGACCGCCATCAACTCTAGCAACGCACCTCGCTTCGCCCCAATCTAGATGTCCAGTACAAACCGCAGATTGGCGACAACCTGAGCGAGAAGGTCCTACCTACTACAGCTGCAAAAAGGATTGTTGTTCTCCCTTGGAAGGTCAGCAAGCAGAACAACGCTTCCGATGAAACTTCAGCCAGTAAGAAATGAAAGAACAGGTCAACCAGGTCAGAATCACAAGGGCAAACGCAGTATCAATCAAAACCTCTGCTAGTCAAGGCCAGCAACCGTCTACAAGTGTTTAATTCTGTAGCCCTTTTCTTTATACATAGATGTTTTATGGCACTAATGTAATGAAAAGGGAATCTTGAATAAAGTTTGAGTCAGATAGTTTTTCCTTGTCATATGATTCATCTTGTTGACCCAAAAGGTGAATTGATCTATGTACTTGTCAGTGACACCAGAAACCTAGCATTTCTTTTCAAGCTCATCGCAGTTTTGTTGAGCCTCAAGACCTAATTGTAAGCCAACGAAGGAAAGGTTAACCAGCGAAGTGAGAATGGCTAGACCACGATAACACATTCGACGTGATGAGATCGCTCTAGGGGGTTAGTATCAGTGTTACCCAAAAATGATGGAAAGATGAATGAAATATTTGAAAGTGAGATCATGTAAGAAATTTTGGAACTCTCTAACCTTGGGAGCCATTAGAGAATGGTAAGTGGTAATAGCACCCTAGTGGTGTAAAGATGGGGTTAAGCATGGTTTTCCTTAGTTCAAGGCAACCGTTATAGTTCCGGAAACCATGTTAAAGTTCCTTGGAATACACATCTACCATTTTAGTAATCATGGTTAGTTTCTTGGAAGTCAACAAGAGAATACAAGAGTCAGGTCCAGAAAGGTGTAGTCAGCACAGCAAAGTGTATGACAGAGAATCCCTCCCGGTGAATCATCTCTACTCAAGGATTGAAAGTAAACTTGTTTGATCATTAAACAGATAGTCTTGGCAGCCTCAAAGGTAGTTTTCAGCAGTTGTTTACATGTTCCGATGTTGGTATGAAAGCAACAGCAAAGTTTGTGTCTATCAATACAAAAGTGTCAGCCAATGGTGTAAGAGCAAGTGTCAATCAATACAAAAATAGGAAGCAGTCAGAGCACTCTTGTGTGCGTGATCTGGTAAGCGATCTATGCTAGTTTCGAGAAATCAACTATGCAACCATTCAGGCTTTCGACACCAAATCCTGGCTAAAAGCTGAATAGTCATTTTAGCAACCCGTTCAGGCAATCAACTACAACTGATTGAAAAGTTAATCAAGAGTCAGGATGTTCAAGGGTTGAACCAGAGTCATTCTTAGGGGAAATTTCCTATCATCAACTGAGTGTTGTGTTCCATGAGTCCCTGTAATGGAAGTGCACCATCATTGTTTCGTTTCGATTGACCGATGAAGTTTCCAGTTTTCCAAGTCAAGGTTCTTTGTGAATCAAAGGAGTGTTAGTTATTATCTTGAATAACAGTCCAACTGTTCAAAGTCAGGCGAAAGCATAACTACGTGGAAAAGGCAGGTCTCAAAGAGGGGTTTCAATTTACCTTGTAACTGTTTGCATGGAGGATTCAACCGAGTGGAGCAAATTGGGTTGTGATTAAAGGAGACAGTTGTGAGCCGTCAGCAGGGTTTCATCAACGTCAAGTTAACAGGTTCAATTCCAAGGTACACCAGGGTTGTCATGCCAACATTTCAGCCTAGGGAAGCAACAATAGGGGACAGTCACAGTCCAAACAAGGGCCAGGTCAAGCATGTTCTTGGGGATACTTGTCGTTGAGTCAAGACCTGTTCAAGCAAATTCGAAGTTTGTGGATTCACCAAAGTTGATTTCAAGTTGCCAACTGGGTTACGGCAACCTAGAGTTAAAAGGTTGGATTCTAGGGTACCCTCGGGCCACCGCTTTGACAGTTCAAATAAGAGAGGCAGGAACTTAAAACCCCGCGATATAGACGAAAGGCTAAGCAACCTCTTGGTATACCTGTCGTTGAGATCGAGCAACTCCTTAGAAGACTCGTTGTTCAAGTCAGGAGCAGTTCCGAGCCAAGTCAGACCTTGTGGGTCTACCAATGTCAGTTGCAGTATTTCGAGAAAAGCATAACCAATTTCTAGTCTTCATGGTGAATCCTCTGGTTATGAAATATGTCAGCACTAACAGCTTAGTCCAAGCAGGTTCAGATGCCAGTGTTTCTAGACATCACTAGACCTATGTCAGACCATGCAGATCCAGTGGGTGCAGTTTTTCAGGAGGCAAGAGAGCGCTCGGTTCAATGTCAGATGGGTCAGCTGTGCAGGTTTGCTTAATCAGTCAGTGTGAGTCAGAAAGGAACAGCAGAAGTCAACAAACCAGTCCAACACTGCCCGCACCCCAGCCTTCTTTCTAGCCATCCCCGAATCTCGAGACGAGATCCCCGATTTTCTTTCGGGAATAAAAATCATTTAATAATGCATTTCTAGAAATTATGTTAAAATTAAAACCAATTTAATCAAGTGAATTAATGCGGGAATTAAAAATTTCCTTTAAAAATCATGGCCGAAAATAATTTTGTAATATTCTCCGTGCCCTAATATACTCTCTGGAATTTCCCGTGAATTTTCGGAGCTCAATGTCTAATTTAATATTACAAAGTTCATTTAATCAATTGAATAAAAAGAAAACAAATAAAAATTATCCTCCTTCACTTTGGGCCGCTTTCGGCCCAAAGTCCGCCCCTCCTCCCCGCTCGGCTCGCCTCTCCTCTCTCCTCTCTGGTCGTCCTCTCTCCCTCTCCCCCAGCTCAGCCCACTTGCCACCCCCTCTCCGCAAGTTCACCTGACCTCCTTCCTCTCTCCCTATCACCGACAAGTGGGACCGGCGGCCCCACCTATCAGTTCCTCCTCCTATTCAGCTCGCCGGCCCACCATGGTCGACTCCCACATCGCCGCCATTTCCACCACCTCCTACCCCGCTCTCGCGTTCAAACAGCGGACACCGATTCACCACCCACTCCTCCACCTCTCTCCCCCCCACTTTCCCCTCAAAATCTGGTGCCGAATCATACCCGCTTTCCTCGCCACGTCGGCCGCCTCCTCCACCGCCACTTCCCAGCCTCTACGCCGCCTCCCGGGCCTATATAATCCACCCTCGTGCCGCCGCGTTTGTTTTCCCCTCTTCCACAAGCTCGTCGCCCACTCTCTCGCGCTCTCCACAGTTCTCCGCCGCCGTCGCTCACCGGTGAGCTCCGGTCACGCGTCGCCATCACCCTAGCCACCACCGATCGTGCCGTTCGTGTCGCTGGTGTCGCAGCTTCGTGCCGCGCCTTGTCCACCCCTCCGCCCTTGGAAAACCATCGCCGAACCACCTCCATCACTGTCGTCTTCCCCCGCACCGGCCGTCGGCTCCTGGTGAGAAGCTCCTCCTTCCTCTTTTTCCCCTTCCCCTTTTATTCCCGCATCGCTGCCCGTGTGCGCCGCCGCCCTCCGGCTACTTGCCACCACCTCCCCAGCCGTCGACCGCTGCTGCCGGTGGTCACGCACCTGTCCGGCCAGCTCGGCTTGGGCTGGGCCCACGCCTTGGCCACCACCACCCTTGAGCGCCGTCGCCTCCCGACCGCTTGCCGCCGTCCCGCGCCGCCGATGCTAGCCGTACCGCCACCACGCCATGTCTGGTCGGGCCGGCCACCTCACTCGCGCCCTATCTGCTGCACCGCCCGGCCGCTTCCTGCCGCCAGATCGGTCCCGGCCGATCTAGGTCGTCCATGTGGCTTCCCGCTTGGTCGCCTTGGTGCCGCCCCGTGTGGGTGCCACCGTAGTGCCATGTCGGTGCCACCTCGCCCTCCCAGTCCGCCATGGCCACCACGTGTGCACAATGTGGTGCGCCCGCAGACGGTGCACATATGTACTCGGTCCACCGTGCACCCAACCCCCCTTGAGTCACCGACAGGTGGGGCTCACTTGTCGGCGCCACCTCTCCGGTCGACTGACACCATAAATGGTATTAATTGCACAATAAATCACAATTAATTCCAGAAATTCATTTAAGTGGCTCAAAACTTCTAAATTCATAACTAATTCATACGAACTCCAAATTGAGCCATTCAACTTGCAAAATTCATCTAAAATTGATCTCTAGTTGTTTGTATACTTTCCATGTACTATTTACTTGGTTTTAATTAGGGTTTTAACTCGTTTTGCGTGCCAGCGTGTTGAATCCGTTGTTTCGGAAGGTCGCATTCGCGAGGAAGAGTTTGGAAGATCATTTGAAGAAGCAAGGCAAGTCACACATTTCCCTTGAGCATGTTGAGCCCACTTTATAAAATGTTTTACCATTTATAAATAAATTGCATGTTTTGCTAATTACATGGGATTATGGTATTACCTATCTGCTCGCTTGTGCCATGTTTACTTCTTATCCATCCTTTATCGAACTTGGGTTATAATTTGACTAGCTTGTGTCACTTAGGTTGACCTTGCTAGAATTATATATTGTTAGCCATGCTTAATACCACTAGCTCACATAATGGGTAATCACATTATCTACTTATAGTATCTTGATGAGCTGCGAGCTCGAGACATGTTGGCCATGTTTTATTGGTGGTAATTATCCAACTAAAATATAGCTTAATGGTGGGCTGTGGGTGCATGGTTTTGCTAGTCGCACCCATGACAATTAAGGACCGGTTCACGGGAAACCCTGGAAGACTAACAGTGCTTACCACAAGTAAGAATGGGCAACTGTAGTATAGCTCTTCCCTTTCCGATGTTCCAAGGCAAGGGTGGGCGTGATGGGGTTGGGTTGGTGGGGGTTAACCCATTGATCGGCTTCCGGATTCACTGAGGCACGAGAGGGGCAGCCTACCTTGGCTAAAAGGTAGGGGCGATACCTTAGGTGTGTTGCGCTTGGTTAGGAGGAGTTATGAGAAGGGTCTTGTCACGTTTTCCTACTTTGCAGTACCATGGTGGTACTTCGGGGCATGGTAACATGTGTGGAATCGTGTCTTGTTGGTACAGTGTGGCACCTCTGGCCATAGTAAAACTATTCGGATAGCCGTGCCCGCTGTTATTGGCGATCGACCAGATTTACTATGATTTGTCGCACTCAATTAATTAACTTGACTTAATGAACTAGTGTAGTTCAGGTGCAATGGTTGGGTCTGTTCAACATGGTGTAGTGTTGTTCAGTGGAGATTTAACCTTGCCTTAATTAATCAACTATTTTACTGTTTGCAACTATAAATGTTTACAACCGCCTTTATGCAAATAGCCACAAGAAAAGAACCCTTGTCTCCCCGTGCACGTCTACATCATTGGTGTGGCTTGCTGAGTACGGTGGTTGTACTCAGTCTTGCTATTATTCCCCCTTTTCAGAAGTGTAGTGCTTCTGAGCTGAAGACGAAGTTAGAGGATGAAGGCTTATACCCCAGTTGAGTTTTGCCTGTGGAGTGAAGCTGAAGCCCCGCTAGGATTGCTTTTTTCCGCTGCTATTGTCTTCTTTCGTTGTGAGGACTAAGTGCCTCCTCTATAAGTATTTACGCTTTATTTACATTTGGATCTGTATATTAATTTGTCATTTTGTGTACCCTGGCTAATTCCTGGATAGGGATTTAATACACAAAATAGTCTGAAAATTTGGGCTAAATTTCTAGGCGTGACAACCGCTTGACGATGTGAAGCACGTGGAGAAACTTGAAAGCGAGCACACAAACACATAGCAAATTGTATGTCTGGCCTTGAAGCAATGAGATACAAGCAAATTGTATGTCTGGCCTTGAAGCAATGAGTTACAACAATGATCCAATCATACTTCTGTACTCCTTTTGATCCACAGTTTCACCATCTTCATCAGGATCCAATACCGTAGTAGAACCAATAGGTATAGAAATTGGCTTACAATTCTCCATCTTGAAACATCGTAGAAGATCCTTGGTATACTTTGTTTGATGCACAAATGTACCTTGAGGTGTTTGCTTAATTTGCAATCCCGAAAAGTACGATAACTCACCGATCATACTCATCTCAAATTCCCTACACATAGTCTCAGCAAACTCTACAACCAAAGCGTGAGTTGAACAACCAAAAATGATATCATCCACATAAATCTGAACGAAAAATTGATCATCACCATACCTTTTAACAAATAGAGTTTTGTCAATCTTTCCCATTTTAAAACCTTTTTCAAGCAAAAAGTTTTTAAGTCTATCATATCGTGCTCTAAGTTCTTGTTTCAAACCATACAAAGCTTTTGACAATCTCAAAACATGGTTGGGAAAATCAGAATTTTCAAAACCCGGTGGCCGTTTGACATAAACTTCCTCCTGTATAAAACCATTTAGAAAAGCACTTTTGACATCCATTTGATATAATTTAAAACCTAAAGCCAACAAAAGTTTAATTGCTTCAATCCTAGCAACATGAGCAAAAGTTTCATCAAAATCCAAACCTTCAACTTGTGTAAAACTTTGAGCAACAAGTCTAGCTTTATTTCTCACAATCAAACCATCATCATTTTGTTTATTTTTAAAAACCCATTTAGCTCTAATAATGTTATGACTAGAAGGAGGTTCAACTAAAATCCAAACTTTGTTTCTCTCAAAATTTCAAGTTCTTCATGCATGGCATTAATCCACGATTCATCAGTTAGTACATGAGTAACATCTTTGGGTTCAAAAGAAGCAACAAACGCAGAATTTGCATGAATATCATGAGATGTTACCTTAGACCTCAGTACGCTCACCTAAATTACCGATGATTTGTTCCAGTGGATGTCATCGTTGAATATGCAAAGAGTTGTGACTTAAAAAGCTATTTCACGTTTTGTACCTTCACTGGTCGAAGTTGTAGCCTCTGGAGGTCCATTTGAATCAACCTCAGCAGAACCCGTGCTGTCTCTAAAGATAATTGATCCTGTCCTAGATGCCTGTTTGAGGGAGGAGAACCAACTTTTATCACCGGTCATGTGTCGCAAACAACCGAAATCCATGATCCACATATTCCCCTTCCTCACCATCAAAGCCTACACACAAGCAGATATCGAAGCCTCAGTACTGGGGTTAGATAAAAGAAATTTAGGAATCCAGTACTGAGACACACGACCAGTAGATCCAATAGGCATATAACCACACGAGAAAATAGTATGAGAACTTTTAGAAAAATCTCGCCGAGGCCGGTCTGACCGAAGTGGTGCAGCCGGTCTGACCAGGGGCCGGTTTGACCGCCACTATTTCGTCGGTCTGACCGAGGCTATGTATCTGGTTTGACCGGTTGCCGGTCTGACCGTGGTACCCACTACGGTCTGACCAAACTCCTCGAGTAAAAACCAGATTTTTGCCACTTTGATTTTCCAAAAGAAATTTCTCTTTCTTTTTTCTATTTACAAGCTAATCTGAAACAAAAACCAAGAAGATGACCTTCCTTACCACAAAAAGAGCAAGTATACTTTTCACGAGAGGTAGATGGTTTTGAAATATCAAGTTTTTTTTAGTGTAGATGAAAGAGAGGGCATAATTTCAGTAGATTTAAAAATTGATTTCTTAGGTGGAGGTTTTGTCAAAATTTCACCATGTTCAGTTACACTCAAAACAGCGGATTGATTTTTAGTGTAGTAATCATGAACATTATAACCTATACCCCTATTGTAACTAGTATCTAAAATCATGTTGAGTTTCTTATTTCCATCAGAAAATGTTTGCAAAGAGCTTTCAAACAAGAAACTTCACTTAACAATTTAGTACAATTTTCACAGTCCACGAGAACACATTTTTGCTTGCAACATCTAGAGCAAGAAAGCACTTCATCAGCTTTCACAATGTTTTCCATGCACTCAACACGACCTAAGGTATCTTTTAGTTTCAACTTGTTTAATGAGCATGTTGAGCAATTCAAAACACTAGTTTGTTGTTTTAAATTTTTGGCACAAATCATGTTAAATATCGAACTAGCATAAGAGGCAGTTTGATATTTTTTCAGCAAATTTTTAGTTAAAACCAACTCATCCAAGGTGGTGCGAGTATGCATGGCAAAACCAATAGCAAGAGAGGATTTCAATTTCAAATCATGTGAAATATTGATATCTCTAATTTTCAAATTTTCATTCATTAAGACCTCACAACTATTGCAATCATCATCATTAGGAATAAGACATCTTAATCTGGCAACTTCAGAATTTAGAGATTCAATTATTTACTCTTGTTTTTTAATCAATTTTTCACATCTCTTGTTTTTTGCAGTAACAGTAGAAATCAACTCTTCAACAAGTTATCTAGTAATTACCTCATTCTCTCATAATCAGATTTTGATTCACCACGCGCATGAAGAACACCCCAGAGATGTTCTTCCCTTCATCATCACTCTCAAGATCTACATCGCTAGATGGCTCGAACGATGCAAGAGCTTGATCAATCACCTTCTTGAAGGCCTCCTTGAACTTTTTCCCTCTAAGTGTGTTCCTTGGCTTGTTCTCCTTAGACTTGTCACCATTGTCTTCCTTCTTAGCTCTTCCTAGCTTGGGACAGTGTGAGCGAATGTGATCTAGCTCTCCATACTCGAAGCACCGAACTCGACCTCCTCTTTTCCTGAACCTGACATTGTTCATAGCTCGAGACAACTTGTTAACACCAAGTCCTCCTCGAACTGTTCGAGTTGACCATCGGACATGACATGATTAATAATAGATAAAGCATTATGAGTAGATGTCGAAGAGCCTTTATCAAGAGAAGGTGAAGAAGAAACCAAAGCACTAGATTTTGAATTAACTTTACGAGCAAGAATATTCATCTCATGAGTTTTGAGTTTAGTGTAAAGCGAATCCAAAGTCAAAGCAGTCATGTTAACAGACTCTTGAATAGAAGTAACTTTCATCTCCCAAACAGACATATCAAGACCTTTCAAAAAGAGTCGACAAACCTCAGATTGTGTGTAATTAGTATCATAAGAAGTATCAACAGATCTAAGATTACTCAAAACTTTGTTAAATCCAGCAAGATAGTCATCCAAAGCTTTTCTCCAGGTTTCATCTCAAATTTTGTGTAATCCTTTTTAAAAAGATCTTTGTGAAGCTCCTTTATATTATCAGTTCCTTTATGAAAATTACGCAAAGTATTCCAAATCTCATGAGCAGTTCAAAGATGAGAAACACGATCAAAATCAGAACGAGAAATTCCATTGAGCAATATATTGCGAGCTTTACAATTATTTTCAAATTCAGTTTTTAAGATAGCAGTATTAATTGCATTAGGAATCTCATAGGGAAGAGCAACCAAATTGCACATATCATAACTCTTAGACATAACATAAGATTACATCTTACCATACCAATAAGGAAAATCCAATCCATCGAAAACATGGGGCTTAGTTGTAAACTTGTTAACCATAGCAAAACCTCAAGATCAATAAAGATCCAAAGAAGAAAACAAAGCTCTGATACCACTTGTAGGATCGTAGAACGATAACTAACCAACCAGAGGGGGTGAATGGTTATAGTACCCAAAAACCAAAACTTTTAGCGGAATTAAAAGTTACCCTCAAATTCGATTGCGATCGGTCTGACCGGGGTAGATGCGCCGGTCTGACCGCTCGATGACCTCCGGTCTGACCGGCGTAGGTGCTCCGATCTGACCACTCGATTCGCTAAGATTGCCTCCTCCCTTCACCGCAATCGTTGCCGGTTTAACCGCCGTGAAGCCGTCGGTCTGACCGGGCAGATGCCTCCGGTCTGACCATCGGTATCCCGCCGGTTGAACCGCTGCACCCAAGGAAACACAAATTGAAGAACTCTCAAAGTAGATTGATTTTTATTACTTCTAATCTGTATTTACAAAGTGCAACAACAACACTCCTCGCAAAAATCTCGACTAAACTCAAAACCCTAAGTTTTCTCTCAACTCAACTCTCTCCAAATCGATACCAGGAGGCTACACCCTCCCTCTCTATTTATACCCGAGGTAGGTAGTCTAAAACCACGAACCAATCTTGTACAAGTCATCTTAATCCCCTAGGAAATCATCCCGTACAAGAAACAAATTTTACAAACTCCAATTTTACCAAATTCGAACTCCATCCAAATTCAACTCTGCATCCCATACACACACAATATCTCCATCGTATGCCATATGGAATCTTCACCAACCACCTGCATTGATCTCTAGCCTAAGCATCCCGCATGATATCCTGATCATCCGGACGTCATCTTCTCCCAAGTTGACTCCCGATCCATCACCGGCAACGCTCTCCCGAGGCATTAAGACTCACCTACACATGCATCAACCAAGAAACCATATCCAAGCACAAGTTCTCTCCAACTTGACTCATTTTTAGTAAACAACAGAATTACATACGCATAGTATCCATCTAGAAGCCATAAACATAGAATAATCACGTATATCCAAAATAACAACCCGAAACCGAAACCGACATAGTGTCGGCCGGTCTAACCGGCAACCCTTGTCCGGTCTGACCGGTCCCCATAAACAGCAATCCCTGTTCATCACCTAAAAATCCAATCATCTCCAAAACCATTGCGCTAATAATCTCCAAATATCAAAACCAATAACACCACATGCCAATTATTCATTATCAAATAATAATCAAACACATTTTGATTTTACAGGAGCTAGGTGAACAAGAGTTCTCCATACTTGGATGTTGACGTAATGGGGTTGAGGTTGTATATATGCTATGGTACATGGCTAATCTATGTTAACATGCATATACGGGTGACATTGTTGCCTGGTATTATGTGTGGCGTGTGCCCGCTGACTTGTAGTGTGGTGTACTGTGGTGTAGCCCTTATGTGCCAACGGCCACATGGAGAATTTTTGTGATCGCAAAATTGAATTTTTCTTGCCCCATGGTTTGGCTTAGCGTGTACAACGGAGATGGCCTAAGCCCAATCTGTTTATTTTTTCAACTCAGCCCTTCCTATGTCCCCACAACTCTAAAACTAATTAAGAAGATGGTTTTGATTATATATACTACCACACACCCATTGCAAACCGCCGGTTGCTTTACAATACACTAATTACGGAATCGAGAGCATGTTTTTTATCTAAACCGATAGTGATCCAACAAGGCAACATGAAAGCAAGATTCAGCCGTACCGAATGACTAAGGACCAGCCTCTCCTCTTCCAAGTCCCTCATCATCTCCTTTAATTGTCACCAAACCTCACCCTCTCCTCTGCCTTCTCGCTCTGTCCACCTGGCAATCCAGTGTAGAAAAATTGTTCCCTCAAATAAGTATCATTGCCAACTCAAATAGTACATGTGTATCCAAACTGGCAATGAAGCCAATTGTGTTCCGGCAGTATTGGGTGTTTCTATGCTAGTGATGTTGTATGGTGTCCAAATCAAACATAATTTTGGAATTTATGGTCGTTCCCAACGCACAAAGAACACCGCCCTAGCAAGTGTATGATGTTGTGATAGTTCTTTTCAAGGCAAATATATCTATATCATATTACATTCAACACTAAGCACTTGAGAAATTATTCATGGTCCGAATTTTATAAGTTTAACGTCCAATATTTATGATCGAAACGAGTAAATAAGAGAGTACTCTGTTATAAATGCACTTGTAGTCACAATTTAGGAACGAGCTAATCGCCTGCCATTGAAGTCACAATTACGACCAACTCAAAAGACTTTTGGAGTAAATATGGCTTGGATTCCGGGCAAATCAAAGGAAATGCTGAATCTCTGTGTGAAAAAGATGAAACTTCATGTTGGCCTGTCATATCAACCATGATACTGGATAATTAACAGTCTTAACACAACCAATTCTCGGTAATTGAAGCTTTGTAGCGAACATAAAAGATGCTGGAGTATAAAGACAGATAGTTATAAAGATTTTTGTGAAGGGATCTTGAAATTTACAAAAATATCTTCCTCCAACTTCATTGGTCAACTACTTCGTCCAGGTATAACTCGCGTGCAACATGGGCCGAACAGTGTAAACTCCAATCATGTGCTGCGGCCACACTCTGGGATTTCATTTCTGTCCATGTTAGGCCAACAGTAAAGTATCAGTTTCACGTAATTGTCAAGGTGAACAAAATTAGCCTGTCACTATATATCTACACCTATCCGTACAAGATCGACACGAATTCGCAGCGTGAGTTCTCTCTGTACAAAGTAATCAGATAGCAACTGCTTTCTTCTTTGTTTGGTGACAAAACTCGTTTTACCATCAAGTTTATCAAAAAAATACATTTAATGCTCTAAGCCGTAATATATCCACAACCACATATTTATACTTTCTACTATAAAATTATAATTATAGCCCACTAAATCTAAAACTCAACATGCAATCATACCACATCATCACCCACTAGCAAAATTTACATATTTGACCTTATGCAATCATACAACATCATCTACAGTCTATTTAATTCTACAAATCAACATGCAAATATATCTAATCAGAACCCATCACATCATTTGCACAATACAACATCATCTACAATTTATTTGATTCTACAAATCAATAAACAAACATATCCAATCATCACCTCTCACATCATTTGTACAATATTTTAGCAAATCTATATCATTTTTATAATATTTAATATATACTTATCAATATGTTTCACATTAAAGCGCAGGAATTGTTTCATAATAAATACAGCCATGGTGTTTTATTATTTCTTTTCATTTCATAGCTTGATTGTTGAAAAAATATATTAAGAATTGCTTAATAATTCCCGTAGCAAAGTACGGGGAATCACCTAGTCTAGAAATGAGTCTAATCTAATCGTCTTCTTATAGGCTTATCAGCCATAACCACTGGCTCCCAGGAGCCACATCTAGGGCTTATTTCCATTACTTTGTTCTAATTTTCTATAAATTTTAGAAATTTATACAAAATTTACATGAAGTCTATATCCCAAGCCTAGAGCTTGAGCTCTAGATGTTCTAGAAACGAGTCAATTGTTGAAAACTCATTATACCTAAAAGTATTGTAAATTCATGAAAAATTAATTACTAGAGATAGGTGTAGTTATGAAATATATTCTCACCAAATCTTAAGACCAAACTCAACTTAATTTGAGAGAAGCAAAACGATAAATTTAAGGTTAATAGAGTTCTATTATTATTCACCAGAAATTTATCGTTTTATTACTCCCAATTAAAATTTAAGTTTGAACTTGAGATTTTGGTGATTAGGTGAGAACTTATATTATATTTTTATATCTACACCTATCTCTAGTATTTTTTTCATGAAATTACAAATATTTTATATATGATTTTCACGAGTTTCTAACACTTAGCTTATTTTTACCAGATATGTTCTCTAGGATTTGCCCCTGACCGCAACAATAGATTCATGGACCTTTTTTCCTAGTTTATTTAGCTTTTGAACCGTCAAAAAGTAAGGTAAAAATGTTTTATCCATAAATTATTTCTTGTTTGATTACCTCTTAGCATCCATAGCTCAACCGATTTTAGCCTTTTAAAATAAAATAAAATTATCCGACAACCCAAGAAATAGCTATAATTCACTGTTTCACCCTTGTTTAGTCGTGGTTTTAACCCCATATGGTGTAAAGACAAATGGGGCTCGTCAACACAAGAGAAAGAGTATGAAGGTATTGTGAGCGTCCATCTGTACCTCTTCTGACATGCGGACAACACAACCACCAACTTGGATGTCATCTGTTTAATCACTATTCCTATTCCGCGCATACACGCCAGCGAGCAAGGTAGCGTGCATTTTTGGCCCACGCCCACATGTGCGGTTTTGACCCACTAGCTACAGTAATATATCCGTGCTAACGCTACGATACTATTATTATTTTATAAAAATATTAGAATTTTATGTTATGGTAAATAATTTTCGCACAATCCGTTGAATCGAGGTTCAGCTCGATTCAATGTCATATATATCAATTTAAAGTAGGTAGATAATAATAATATGATTTGGCTGAAAATAATAATCCATAACCATCGATCACTTCAATACACAATATACGTGGACAATATACGTCCACATAAAAAAGACAAAAAATGGTAGAGAATCGTCCCATTAATTTGTTGTGGTCGTAAACAAATAAAAAAAATATTCGATAATCGTTATAATATAGAATATAACTTTGAGCATTTGTGATACACTTAAGAATCCCATCACCCTGCTGCCATGGTGAAGCAACCAAAGATGGGGCACATTGAGACAGCGAAGTGCAGGGGTGTAGCAGCTCGATCCATCCGCTTCCTCCTACGCCGCCATTCCCTCAGCTCCTCTGAATCTGAGCTGACTGCCTCCCTGTACTCCACTCTATTAGTGGGCCTGTATTGGTTACTTAGACTGCGTTCGCACCTCTCCTTTCCCAACTCCTCTCCCTCGTTTTCCGCACGCACGCTTTTCAAACTACTAAACGGTGTGTATTTTGCAAAAAGTTTCTATACAAAAGTTGCTTAAAAAAATCAAATTAATCTATTTTTGAAAAAAAAATTAGCAAAAACTTAATTAATCACGCGCTAATGGATCGCTCCGTTTTCCATAACTACTGTGCATGTTCCGAACGTCCTCCTCCGAACGCTGCCTTAGAGTATCTATTTTTCTTAGATTGACAGCTTCAAAATTATTTACACAGGTAAATATATTACACTTGTATTTTTTTCGTGGGTCAAAAAAACCTTCTGATCTATGGACCAAGCTTTCAATCAGGCCCTTACTATAGTGATTCAGCCTCAGGGTTTGCCACAATATTAACCACTAAATACATGATAACTGAATATATGATACAGAGAAGTGAATCATCTAGTTATATACCATTTACCTAAATATCTCTATTCGTATGCTGCTGCTCTTTGGAAACATAAACAGTCTAGTAATCTCTGGTAATATGATTACTGTAAAGCAGAGGACAGGACCATCGTAGTTGCATATAATCAGTACCGTAGAGCAAAATAAGCAGAACATTAGGTAAAAAGAAAAGGTGAAAACATGGTAATTTGGTTGAGCAACATGACACTATCAAGGTAATATGGTCAATGCAAGGTAATATTTTGATGAAAAATAGTTTCCAGAAAATCATAATATATTTATCTAGATTCATTCGGTTGCATTACACCCAGTCAACCCCAACAAATGAGTTTCAGTTGTTAAAGAGAACAGTTGCTAAATTCGTGCAAAAACATATTTCACTACCCCTCAATTTCTATATATGCTCCTCTACCCCTCAATTGATATTTCACATATTTGCAAGTTATCAAGACAAATGCTTCTCCACATACCTGCTGGTACATGGCAGCATGCACTATACTAAACATCCAAAAAGTGGTCCAATGTGATCATGTTCAGAAAATAAGTATGGATTATGAGTCTACCGCAGTGCAAATATACAATAATTATCCCAATGCCTTTAAAAGCAAATCAATCATTCAGCCATATAGGGGAGAGATCAGAGATGTATAAGCATGGTTTCTTCACGTAGTAGATCTATACCATTTTTAACTGAAGAAATATTCATGGTTCAGAGAGACCATTTGTGTACTGAAGTTCTTTTTTTGGAATTGATTTGTAAATCTAAAAAAAAGAATATAGCAAAGGTAAAAGAAATTGGATCCTGATGTGACCATGCCTATTGTAGATACAACCATTGCTCACATTATACATCAAAAGGAAGACATCTTATGGAATCCAATTCAGCCACCTGCAATGGTGACTTTCGGACTACACATTCGGACTACCGGGCAATGGTGATTTAAATTGGACATAACTCTTTACTCCGAAGGGTATTAGAGGCCCATGAGCACTTGTTGGAAAGGGTGTGATGTCTACTTTCTAATGGATCCAGAAACACCATCAAATACCATCGGAACTGCCATGAAACTGCATAAGAAATGTTCGGACCTCCAACCTGCGAGTTGGGCCTTGTATCCAGTAGAGCCCATTAAGACTTTTCAGCTAGGGTTTCCCCCACCTCCTGCTGCTCTACCCCATATATAAGGCAGCAGCAGCCACCAAAGACACTTGGGTTTTGTTTAGATGCAAGTTTAGCTTCAGCTACTTCCTTGTACTCGTGTGTCGGCTAGACCACCCGGATACTTGTATTCAGAACCCTACCTTCGTGTGTTTCAGTTTCATCATTTGACAAGTGCCGTGAGCTGTTTCCTTGTTAACTTGTTCTTGCTTGTTCTTCGATTGCTTGCAGGTTCAAGGTTGTTCTTGGCATGGCAAGAACAGCAACAAAGTGGAGTTGGTGTACCGGTTGCTAAGGCGCAGCACCCCTGTGGTAGTTGTAGTCGGACCGCCAACATCATCTCCTCCCCCAAATCGAAGTTATCCTCCTCTCATCGAAAGATCGGGAACCCCCGTTGCTGTATCAGATCATGATCTCCTTTGTTTACAAACCTACAAAAGTATCTGGTAACTAAACAAATAAAAATAATTTGAGCTAACCAGTTACAGAATAGTTGTCGCTCCACAGATGGAGGAAGGTGAGCATAGGGGCAGTCCCATATGGATCTATCCAACAAGACAACCGTTGGCCCATCCATTTACCGCATCTAATTGTAACAACCTAAAAAATATATATAGAGAATTAATTAGATATTGATTGCATTTCATTTAACATCCTCCAAAAATAGTTATCACCAAAGGAAATAGACAGAATTCTTCCACCAACAATATCTGACATGTAGTGAGCCAGCTAGCTAAGCCAAGCCAAGTCAGTTGACTGCCTTCATAGTTGAAAAAGGTTCAACCTATGCCGCCGATAAACTCTGCATGAAACAACAAAATCCAAAGTAGTCAATCCTAATTTAACAGTTAGCACAAATTAATGCTTCAACCAGAGGTAATAGATACATGTGCAGCATTGTGCAATACACTAAGTGAAAGTGGAATTAATGCTAAGTGGAATTTTATTTAGGATGC
Source organism: Oryza punctata (assembly GCA_000573905.2). NCBI lineage: Eukaryota > Viridiplantae > Streptophyta > Magnoliopsida > Poales > Poaceae > Oryza > Oryza punctata. The sequence goes on along the minus strand of CM002495.2, from coordinate 17,951,909 downwards.
AGTAAGCCACAACAGTAGTAAGTGAAAATAATCATTGGCCTCAGGTAGCGAGGAATAAAGGTTAGAAGTGGAACCGGAAACTCTCACCACTCATGTGGATAATGGACATGGCGCTACGGAATAGGGACATGTCGCTCCGTTGGGTCTCAGGTCCATGAGGAAGGCCTCCATCACCATGGCATCGGCACCAGCGGCGAGGTATCCGCAATGCTATGCTGAAATTTGCAGGTAGTAGGCAGGGCGCGGGTGGGGAACGATATGCAGGGATGCTGGACCTTGGCAGTCACCGCGATGATGAACTGGCGGTCGGGGATCAGTGGCAGTCTCGACGCCGATGGCTGTGAGGGAGATCGGCGGTGGCATCTGAAGGGGAGAGGGGAGGAACCGCGAGCGTGGAGGGAGCTAGGATAAGGCACCGTGGTGGGCAGAGAGGGAAGATGAGGACGGCGATGAATCAGAGGGGGAGGCGGTGGTGGAGTGCGGGAGGGCGAGCATCAGGTCGGGGGCGGCGCCGATCTGGGCGGCAGACGGGACGGGTGCGGGCGCGCGGCCATGGCGATGTGCGGAGGAAGGTGTGCGAAGGGGCGGCGATTGATTTGCTCATGTGCGTGATTTTCGACTGGTCACCCCGCATGCGCCGGTACCGTTGGATCTGGAAGCATTCAATTTGATGAATGAAGTATGAAGGATGTAAACATCAGTTGGTGAACTGTAGGATAGGATTGGATTTGATGAATGAAGTACGAAGGATATAACATCAATTGGTGAACTATAGGATATAGGATAGATGAGATTCCGTTTTTTATAAGGTCACGATTCCAGTGCACTAAACCACCAGTTTGGTGCGTGCTCTTAGAGAGGGTTCACGCACCAGTTTGGTGCGTGCTCTTAGAGAGGGTTCACGGGGAAGGTTGTGATTAGCTTCCATAATTATTTTTTTTATAATGACAATTTAAATAAAGCAACTTACTTTTTATTTTATTCATAGGAAGTTGTTTATTTTTTACTTAAAAAATTGACAATTCATACTGAAATTTTTTTAACTTTCAAAAGAAATTTAAAACTTCCTAGAAAGAAACTAAACCGAAATTTAAAACTTTCAACTCAAAATTTAAAAATTTTAACTCGAAATTTTGAACTTTCAAGTTAAATTTTGAAAACTTTAAACTCGAGATTTAAACTTTCAAGTTACAATTTTAAAACTTTCAACTCAACTTTTGAACTTTCAAGTTAAATTTTGAAAACATTTTACTCATGTTTGAAAACTTTCCAACTTAACTATTTTTTATTATTTTTATAATAAAAACTACAAGTAGCACTTAGCACTATAATTAAGCGTACGAGCTATCGTAGCAACGCCACACTATGCGCAATAAGGAAAGGTGTGTATAAAAACGAAAAACAACAACCAAGTCCAAAGTGCACATTATTTATTTTGTCTCCTCACCTACGCCCAATAGGAACCCCCTTAAACCATACTATGTCAATTTCACATTTTATGTCGCTTTGAACTTTTTTTTAAGTCAAACTTCTTAAAAATTTAATCAAGTTTATATAAAAATATAACAACAATTATTGTTTCAAATTAGTTTTACTACATCACATGTTTTAATAATTTCTTTGTTTTGTGTTAAAACTATTATTATATTTTTCAATAAACAATAAACTTGATCAAACCTAAAGAAAATTAACTTAAAAAATCAAAACTACTTATAATATAAAATGGAAATGGAAATGGAGGAGCAAACGGAGGTACTAGTATCTTTTGGAGAATCTGGGTGATCTCTCTCCGTCCTAAAAAGGCAAAGGGATGTATTTTCTAGATATGTACCTAGATAATATATATATATATATATATATATATATATATATATATATATAATTTTTTTAGGATGGAGGTAATAGCTTTTTTTAATAGTTATCAAAATATCTACCGCTTTAATTTACTCTAATATAACACAAGAAACGCAATCACCACTGAAAAATTAGGTGATTTGTCACTTGATTCTGATGGATATTTTGTTTCCGTGTCGCTTGGAAAGTCCAAGATGAACAGTACCGTGATACGGACAGTTACGTGTGGGCATAAAGCATTCTCACACGAAGTGCAAATATAAATAGAAACCCCAGCGATCAATTAAAATGCATACAGGAAGACCAAAAATGGTGCCCTCCATGTATACCCTCCAACCACGCGTACGCACCTCCAGCTCCAGGTCATCCATCTCCCCTAAAGCTGCTCGTCTATCTCATCAGAGAACATCCACTGGAAAGGTTGCCAATCTTGCACACAGTAATAGATGTGTGACCATTCAGTGAGTGAGAAATGTAAACCAAATAATCTGCTGTGTTTCATGTTTCAGCCGTATTTCAGGGAGATTCAGGAGCATCTAAGCTCCAAACTGGGACAGGCCTCAAATGCCATGAACAGTACTTACCAACAGCTGCTGGATTCATTTGTTGATCACACCTTCACATTCAAACGTCAACATTTGCGTCCCACTGAGGTAAAATACAAATGGTTCGTTTCTGCTCCAGATAACTTGCTGACAAGGAGCTGAAAAACGAGCAGAATGCAAAATATCATATGCTTTACATTGTGTTGGCACTTCTATAGAGCAATTTTGCACCAGTCGACGAGATTGGGGAGATCACACAGGTTATAGAGATTGAAGGAGAGATTCCGGCAGATTTTCCGGACGGTGTCTACATAAGAAATGGTAAGTCACATATGCAAGCTGATTAGTAATATGTTTTGACCAAATAAGATTTTTTTTTTCACAAAATGTCATGGAACAAACCCAAATGCTCTGATGATTGTGGAATGCAGGCGGAAACCCTCTCTATGGAGCCCTCCAATCAGTTAGTTCCATTTTTGGGCAGTCCCATAACATCTGGGTGGAAGGAGAAGGCATGCTCCATGCCCTATACTTCTGCAAAACTAATAACAGCACATGGTCAATCTCGTACAATAACCGCTACGTGCAATCTGAAACATTTAGGATTGAGAAAGAACGTCAGAAACCATGCTTTCTCCCTATGACCGATGGGAACCCTCCCGCCATGCTCATCGCCTCTGTTCTTAACACAGTATGGTGCCTGCTACTACTACTACATCACATTTCTTCTGTAACTTTTATGGGATTGTCGCAAATGTTTTGGAAATGCTATATGCTGACTGCTGAGTATGCAATTGTGTATGTGCAGCTGAGATTCCAGAAGGTAATGAAAAGCATGAGCAACACTAGCGTGTTTGAGCATGCAGGGAGAGTTTATGCAGCGTCAGAGGATGATGTTCCCCATGAGGTTGACTTGCATAGCCTCGGTACACTAGGCAGCTGGCATCTCGGTGGTGAATGGAAGTTGCCATTTACAGCACACCCCAAGGTCGATGGTTCTTCTGCTTAGTTCTTCAAAATGTTAAGCTAAATACATATCGCCTTGCTAAATAGCTTACACATCAGATTTTTATGGCCCATAAATAGGGAATACCATGACCATAAATAAAGTAATGAGAATGCAATGCATGTGCTTAGATTAAATGACAAGCATCACATAGCCGATTTGAGAATAGAGATGAACACCAGGACCAAGCATAGCATCTATGAGTACTGTCTATAAGTTAATTATTACATGGAAACAGTTAGATTGTTTTCTGTTGGTAAAATAGTACATCATTACTCTGCTTCAAAACTAAGAAGATAACAAAAGATTATTGCAGAAATATCCATGAAGATCTGTAACTTTAAATGACGACAAATCAAACTGAAGGTAGATACAGCCAAAATTCAGTCCCTATAAGTTTCATTCATCTGAACCTTCCAGGTTTTCCAATAATAACAGTTCAACTACTATTGTTAAAGCCACTAATGCTCCATTGTTTCATGTGTACATCTGTTAGCTTTCTTTTGTCATGTTTTAGTTATGCCATGCATCATGTCTACGGTAACAGGTAATCCCTGGGTCAAAAGAGATGGTCATTTTCGGGATCAATGCGGTACAGCCTTTCCTAACAGTTGGCATAATCTCAGGTCATCTACTTTCATAATTTCATTGTCTTCTGCTACATCTCCTGAATAAAAATGGGGTCATATGCTTTACTCCATAAACATCACAGAGGATGGAGAAAAACTAAAACAAAAGGTTGGTCTCAAGCTAGACAGATGCACATATTGTCATGAAATTGGGGTGACCGGGACGTAAGTTTCTGCCTACAGCTAGCTATATTTGTTTTCATGGTTGCTCTTCTGATTTCATTAGATATTTAGATGCATGTAAAATTTTGCTCTTATTTGAAATAGTATTTTTATTTAATTTCAAGAAATGGAAGATACTAAACAGCACCATTTCCCACAGCACAAGGAAACAATCAGTCCTGGTCGCTTCTTGAGCATTCTTAATTTTTATTTTTCTCAACAGGGAAGTGTTCAGTAATAAATACCAATTGTATTGTGAAGAACAGAAAAATGGTGTCTTATGAACTAGATTGAAACCAACTGGAAGGTAGTAGAAAACCATCATATTTGTTCTAGATTTTCATGATTTGAAGTACACTAATTTTGTCTGGTTTACTGTCATTTACAAATTTCTTAAACATTACACAGAAATAAAACAACAATGTCTTAACTCACATGGGATGGACATGGACTCCATACAAAGCTATTAAAATTTGAACTACAAAGATATATATGGAATAACCAATCCACGGATCCCAGTAATGGTAGCAACCAGCTGAGTTGCTCTGCTACCAACTGTAGGATTGAGAACTCACATTCTACATGTGCCTAATTCAATGCTTGCAATTAGTCAGCAGCGCAGTTAATATTTGTCTAGCAGTTTTTTAATTAAACTGTACAGAATAACCAAAAAAATAATATATTCATTTCTTACTATGCCATACAAAATAAGCTATAACTTCATTAAAGTCAAAACAGTTCTATTAAAGTCAAGTTCTCTTGAAGCTCCACTTTTCTTATATAAAAACAAAGTGGGCCTAAAAACTTTCGAATATGCATGAAAATAATAGCTTTAATAGGGTGTAATGAATTTTCTAGAAATAGCAACACCAATTAGACAAATTAGTGAAATCTAACATCTTCAATGATTGCAGGTACAACATCATCATAGATTCACCACTTACCCTCAACCCAGCTAGGATGCTAAGAGGGGCTCCGTAAGTACATGGTATAGTTAATACCAAAAATGCAAAATTATTCTCAAAGTCGAATTTATCCTTCTTCATCCCTCATATAGAGTGCTTGGGTTTGAAGAGGAAAGCTATTCAAGAATTGGGGTTATGCCCCATTATGGTGATGCAGACTCAGTAATATGGTTTTATGTAGAACCATTCTGCACATTCCATCTTGTCAATTGCTTCGAGGAAGGTCATGAGGTAGGCATTTATGTGATCTCTAAATACTTCTACAGATCTACCTTCAGTTAGACACAGGTCCACTACAGTAAATGTGTGTTCAAAGGAAGCAGCATAAGCAATAGTTGAGTAACTCAGATAGTCAGATAGAGATCAAATAGCTAAAGCAGCAGCTCGACGACTACCTGTTTCTCTTGTGACTAGCAAAATGCCCGTATATTGTTACGGAATTAAAAATATCACATAGGCACATTGCAAAGAAGAAACCTATTTTGAATTTTAGAGCTTAATTTTAGAATTAGTTAGAGAATTTTCATCTTTTTATATTTTAGCCCTAAAAAATTTCAAGCGGACTCAATTGACTTGTACTTTAGACTCTATACAACTATTTGGAGAGGGGGTGGACAGTGGTCCCCATATCAGAAATTTAGGGAGTTTGGTGGTGGGGTGGTGGTGGCAGATTCACCACTCACCACCACCACTACTCTCTTTTAAAGGAGTATATAGATTTTAACCGTAAAAAATTTCAAGCGGACTCAATTGACTTGTACTTTAGACTATATAAACTATTTGGAGAGGGGGTGGACCAGTGGTCCCACATATCAGAAATTTAGGGAGTTTGGTGGTGGGGTGGTGGTGGCAGATTCACCACTCACCACTCACCACCACCACTACTCTCTGGTAAAGGAGTACTGAAACTCAATGTCAATTTGTCACCCACAACAAGCACTCAAATCTTTTACACATGCAAAATTGCAAACCTTCCTAAAAGTTGTCACTTGTGAATGGTTCCAATGTATCTCCTCTGTGTATTTAACTATTTGTGGGTTATCCTTGCATTCTCTAATTTGCTATCCTGATTATTATTAGGTTGTAGTAAGGGGATTTCATGTACCAAGTTCTGCGATTATGGGTCCAAGGCAGAAGAACCTGGCTATGGATACTTCCAGTCAAGAACCAAATGAAGAGAACTTTTCTCGCTTGTATGAATGGAGATTGAACCTAAAAGCAAGGACTGTTGCAGGCAAATACTTAACTAGCTTAGATGTTGCCTTGGAATTCCCAGTGATCAATAATAAATTTTCTGGCCTACCCCATAGGTACGCATATGTACAAGTGGCGGATTGTTCAGCTTGTTTCGGATGTGGTCATGAAATAGGTATTGCTAAATATTCATTCTCACTTTTTTCATACATATACACACTTTGAGTTGAACAAGAAAATTGAGCTGACAAAACCCACAAAATTGGTAAGCTCACAAATTGCTTTTACCATATAGTGCATCAAAAAGTAATACTACTCTGATAATTGTTTCTTCCTTCCTCCAAAACAGATGTGAAAGAAAAGGTACCTTTAGAATCGTTAGAACCTTCTTCATCCCAAATACCTGAATAATAAAATGTTCATTCCGCTTGCAAGCCTTCATTTATCCTTCAAAACTGATTTCATCAGTAGGTTACTTAAACTACAAATGCTATTGAGCAATTGTAGTTTAGCGAGATCAAATTTCTCCTTAGTACTAAACAATTAAGCTGCAATTACAGAATTGCTGATACTATGATCTGAACAGATGGACTCTAGAACTAGAATTGCAATTGCTTCTCTACTATTACACAAACACAGTTGTCCTCCTTCCCTTCCCACTCCCATCCCACGTATAGTAAAAACCACTCCGAAAAAAAAAGGTGTACCAAAAAAATTTGACCAACCAAGAGAAAATTAAGGGAAAACAGAAAAAATTGAACCACGTTCCTAACTAACCAACCAAGAGAAAAAAAATATGGGAGGAAAAACTAAAACCACCCTGTTCCATTGCAAAAAACGGGCATCTGAATAGTATATCATAATTTGGAATTTTTGGTAAATCTGTATTCCTTTTGTCCTGTTTCTTATATGGACATTTGACTACTTCTCATAAAATAAGAAAATATATCATATAACTGTGTATTCTCTACAAAGCTGATGCCATATATTGAAGTTCTAGCTTGTCATACTATAATGTTGATCTATAGAAACTAATTTCAGTCTAAATCTTGCAGCTCGACCAAAGTTTCTTGGTTTTGCAAAACTCTGTCTTGAAGAAAAACAAAACATAGCTACTAAGGTAATCACTATTCACTATAATGAACAAGTAATTCACTATTCCTATCATGCATAATTGGAAACTACTATGATCTTCTAATGACTTGAATTTCAATTTGGAATTCTTAAAGCAGATAGGCAGAGAAGATCTAATAAAGGTAGAGTATCATCAGCTAGCAAAAAATCAATTCTGCTCAGGAGTAACGTTTGTGCCTAAGGCAACCGGTGTGTATGAAGATGATGGCTGGATAGTTTCATTTGTTCATGATGAGGAAACCAATATATCAAAAGTATGTCCTCATTAATTTCAACTCAATTGTTCTATGTGTCCTATAAACATATGGAAATCGGTTTTCTGCTAATCATAATGCATTCTACAGATTATTAAGTCCATACCAGCATTTTACTTGCAATTGCTTTTCTAAATGTAAAACCTACTAAATGTCTGTTTTTCCTATGAATTCTCCATTTTGCTTCTCTAAAGATATAAGACTTGAGATATGGCATGCAAGAAGTTATCAGGACATTAGAAATTGGGACCGGACCTACTATTAATCAGAAGTTCAAATGATTTAACAATAACTGTTGTATTGATAAACTATTCCCAGGATCATATTCATATGGTAATGCTTCATTTTCTTACGTTACAGGTACACATCATTGACACCCGAAACTTTGAGAGTGGACCTATAGCCAAGATAACATTACCACAAAGAGTACCCTATGGTTTGCATGGAGCATTCATCACAAAAAAAACATGACAAGAGGGATTATTCTTTAAGTATGCCATTTACAATTAACTTTGTATAGTCTATAGTGCCAACTGCCAAGAACATATCATGGGTGATCGGTGCTAATAGTTATAAATGATGTGATGATTTGAGATAATGTACATTGTTCAATTTTGAGGGTGCAAGTTGTGGAACTAAATTGGTGCCACCTTATCATGAAAGCTACTCTGTACCTTCTTTTTTTTGAAAATTGCTTGTACCCATAAATATATCAGTTAGATAGCATGATCCTTGTTCAGTTGTTCTTCCATTGCTAAATTTCAATTTATTAATAAAATGTTATTGTCAGCAGTGGACAAAACAGCTTAAATAGGTGTAATAATGCAAAAGGAAAAGATAATTGTTAGAGGTGTTTGGTATGATATCTTACTTTCCCAGGACCTTGATAATGAGGTTGAAACTTGAAAGTTTTGGAAATAGCTCCCTCCAGTTCAGAATCCAGGAGAATGATTAGGAAACACCATATGTTCCAAGTTAGATGAAGCACTATATTTGAAGATTTGCCTCCGTAGTTGCATCCTGCTCTTAGACCTGCAATGCTGTAGAACAAAACATTGTGGTTTTTGGGATTAACCAAGATATCAATATGAGGAGCTTATCAAGTTGTTGGCTCTATATGCCTATGAAAATCCAGAGGAGAATATATCACTCTAACGGGGCAGTAAGCTTTTAAATATCCACCAAAAGATCTCTTTTCAACTTCTTGCCGTGTAAAACAACTAGTTCAGATTGCTCTTCAGTGAACAGAGTAATACATTTTACCTTTTGGAACTGTCTGCTACTCAGAAAGTGATATCTCACAAACACCATACCTGGTGGTCACCAAAGATATTAAGCAACTGCCTGGGAATTACTGAGTTTGAAGTAAAGCATGGTGCTAGATCGTGTAGTCAGGAGTCAGGACGGAAAAAAATATCAGCAAAAAGATCATGCCCAAAAGGGCCTTAGTTCATTGAGATAAACTTGTCGCACAGAAATCAAATGCAATCAATCTTTAAGTACAAGGAAGTCTCGATACTTTACCGATGCGCCACAGACAAAATAGAAAAAAGACCACACCCTATATATACTAGCACTAGGATCAACTTCAAGATACTAAGAAAGTTGTGACATATATACACTCGTATTAATGTTACAAAAGAGCTCATCTTATTTAGCACTTTGAAAGAAGCAACATACGAATAAATACTGAAGGCCAAATGATTCAGTATACATAACTTGTAATCACAAGGATCACAAGGTAGAAGCAGTAGAAATAATATCTTCGGAACCACCAAATATACCAAATTGTACACATGTATCAATGAAGTATATTTCAATACAAAATGCTATCACATATTACCTATCTCATCAATCTACTAAAGCTGAAACTATTTGACCATAAAAGAACTCTTGCAACTGCAGCCCCCAACTGCACTTGGATTTGTTGATACCTGCAGATTACAAGTAATATAAGCTGTAACCAATGTATAAATACAATACATTCTGAATCTAAACTTTAGAACAATATCATGTTGAATGTATGCTGTATAGCATAAAATTCATGGAAGTGGCAAGGTTGACAAGTATTTGTAAAGTAAACTCTCCCTAACACCCAAAGGGCGAGGACAACTAATTCTAAAATAATGTATCCCTAACACCTAAACGTCCCCAGTCCACCAATAACCCCTCCAAACCAGAGAAACCATGTGTGCACTTGTCATGATGAAAAAGACCCAGAGAAAAATATATGGTGGAAAAGGGAAAAGATTTAAATATCTAATGGAAAAGATTATTCATTTAAGAATTCGTCTTTGTTACACCAATACTAGATCAGCAAGCTTGCGGCACCAGCATGTGAATTGTGAAAATCTACGAAAAGGAGCTTTTGTTTTAAATGCATTTTAAAAAGAAATAAACATGCAGTTGTCTAGTGGTTTGAAATTGTTCTTTTTACCCAAAATGATCAAACCAATATCATTTTTTTAATTCATCTTACAGTGATAGTGTGGTAGCTACTAACTAACTCGGTAAAAAAGTATTTCTGCCTTTTATTTTGTATCATATCTAGAAACATATGCCTACTGAGCTGAAAAGTCTTAGTAAAATTACAATTCACAACATAAAATTGGCACTAGGAGAAGTTCCAACATATTACTCAACTAACTACTGTAGCATCGAGCAGAAGATTTGACCAAACATGTTTCCATGGTGAGAGTATTCAAATCAAGAATCAATCAGCTCAAATTTAAACTAACCACGAACGCGGAGCGTATAAGTTCTTCCTCATAATCCACAGTGGCACCTTTCACAAAGTCATATGAAACATTGTCCACAACCAATTTAACACCATTTTTCTCAAAGACCCTACATGTGTAACAACAATTGTTGATATAAGTAAAACTATTGATGAAGTATGTGTCACACTCACTACATAAATCACCTATAAGGTATACACTCTGTTTATAAGTTTCCACAGTAATGCTTAGAAGAAATACAGAATCTACACTTGTCTAAAATGGACAAACCAGTCAGGAAAATTGGCATACCGATCATCTGAGTTTTTCTTGTCATCAAGAGAGAAAGAATATTGGAATCCAGAACATCCACCAGCTTCAACACTTAATCGCAGCATCTTACCTTCAGAAGGTGGTTCTTTAGCATGTAATTCTTTTAATCTCTGTGAAGCATTAAGTTTCCAAAGAACACAAAAATGCGGAGCTGTTAGGAAAGCTAAAATTATAACAAAGTATGTAAAAGGAGGGGGGATACATTCTGAACACCGAAAGCACATTTGAAGTCAACTTGGCACAAATTGACTTCTCAAATGATCCTGCTGTGTTGAACAAAAGGTGATAGAAGTAGCATATTCAAATATAACAGTTGAAAATGAATCAAGACAAAAGAAGAGCAGGAAATATTTTTTATTTCCCAAAAAAAAAATATCACCTCTCTGATGAAATTTCAGGAAATCCCTTTAGCAATGTCCACATTTCAAAATTTCCATAATATTTTTAAGGTTTTGCAAACATATGGGATATAAGTGTAAGCATATGAAACCACTTTTACTGTATAGTATTAACAACAGAAAATGCATTCATCTAGAGAACCTGAATACATGGAACAAGAATTGAAACCCTGTCACAGAAACCCTGATATAGCCCAAAAAGAATACTCCATTTCAACAGAAACACAGCACTTAGCTCTGGCACAATCGAATACAGGCATCAAAGCCTTCTATTGCCCTCTATTATTTACAGGCACACGAAATGGAGGTGTGTGCATGCTCCAAATATAATGTAGCAATAATTAAATATCCAAGTGCTGACAAGATAATGTTTTGACTGTAATATTGTTTTTAGTTTTTCACTCTGTGCATCGGAAGTTATCCTACACTTCACAGCTTCCAACACAAACTTCCATTTAGAAAAAAAAAGAAGAAGTAATCCAACACCCAATTTTTGTGGCTGTCATACCCAAACATATAGAATTATGTGATATCATACAACTCATGCAAGCCTTTGCAATTTCCCCCCTTACTAAACTAGTGAAAATGTTCAGAAAATGTGCTTCCAGTTGTAGCATTTCCAAAGCAGATTAACATAACACACGGTGACTAGTTAACTCTAATTCAATTCGCTATATCGGTATTTTTCTCGGTACAAAGCCCAAAAAAAACTCAAAATGGGAGGACGCAAAATTTCCCAGAAAATCACGACAGATACAGAAACGAATGGCTCCTACATATAATTTCAAATATCTAAATCAAATCTTACCAAATCAAACAGAAAACATCAGGTTACCAAAGTTCTCAGCAGAACCCTCCTATCAGGCTTATTCCCCCACAAGAATACGGGAGATACGGTATTGCTGAGAGAATGAATGAAGGGGACCTACTCGGATGCAGCCATCCGTCATGTGCACGGTATCCGGGTCCGCGAGCGACGGCGGCGATGCCCTCTCGGCTGCGGCGGCGGCGGCGGAGGAGGAGGACGGCGAGGAGGAGAGGAGGCGGTGGTTGGCGCGCACCCGGCCGCCGAGGAGGGCCGCGACGCGGCGGAGCAGGGTACGGGACGACGACGACGACGTGGCCATCGCCGCTTCCAGGACGGCGGGAGACGGTGGTCGGGCGGCGCGATGGCGATGCGGAAGCGGAGGCGGAGGCGGCGGAGCGGGGATGTGGGAGGTAGGTCGGTTAGGGTCCCGGCTTGGGGGTCGGACACGGTCGTCAGATGAGGATGACACGTGGGGCCAACTCGCGGGCTTCTCTACGTTTCGGTGATTTTCTATTAGCGGATGGCACACGTCTCTGAAACCAACCAAACAGGGAATCAGATGCTGTGTGTGATGAGCATCTCCGGAATTAAGTAAAAAATCATGTCTCCAACGAATACCTTAAACTCTTTTCAATTTATTGTCCCGTTTAATATCGATCTAATCCCGAGCTAGATATTAGTTCACTCACAGTACTCCCAATCACACAGTCACGTCAAAATTTTTCGGGTCACACCATTTTTCTTCGTGAGTGGCAAGTCTTCTCGCATGGTGTCGTTGACTTTTCCGGCTCTCCTGGAGTCCTGGGCGCCGCCATGTCTCCGTCGTAGGGCCGTAGGGCACCACGAAAGGAAGCGTCCACTCCGTCGCAGTTGCATCATCTCTCTCCTCTACTCCGGTAGCAGGCGTCGCCTCCGCCGGTCCCTCCGCACTAACCCCTTCACTCCCCCAGACGCCGGCGCTGCCTGCATACGTTGGTCACTCTCTGCGAAGACTTTGTTTGTTTTGCTAGCCGACACCACCTCTAGTCCATCTAACATCCGCTCCTCTGAGTTGCTTGTGATCTGTCTAGCCAATTAATTAATAATGTATATGTACTAATTAATCTCCTAGTATGTGTAGCCATAGCAAATGCAAACGATATAGGACAGCACAAGCAACAATTGAAATACTTTCATGGTGTTTGTAACATCTATGATTGTATTTCTTCATGACAAGTCATAGACGGTAATCTTTTCGTCCATGAGAACTTTCTGCCTCAAGATTATGCTATTTCGATCCCAGTGCTTGCTAGCCTAGGAATCGTATAGATAGACATCCGTTTCACCACCACAGTCTGGCATCAAGGTCTACCGGTGTGGGTATTGTTGTGGCAAGTTCTGGTGGCGACGGCTCTGCAATCGCTGCCTCTGACGGTAAAAACAACCATCGATACCAATGGCTGATCCCACTGAGTTGCTTATGTGGCCAATAAATTATTTTCTGGGATTCAATCTTTGGATCTCTCTTAGAGATGGGATAGTTTTTTTTGGTTCCAATGCTTTTTAGAATGGTCCCAATCCAAGATTTTGGGAACTAGTTTTTAGGCACGTTTGCCACTTAAGGTGGCGTTCTTTCTAGCACATATTTTATCTCGACTTTCGTTACCAAACTTTTTAAACTACTAAACAATGTAAAAGCGTCACGTTGCAGCCTAGCTATGACCAATATCAATCTGTTTACAAGATAGGAAGGGGATTACGAGTTTAGAGAAGGAAGTTGGTTGAGGGTTTGGTCATGGGAGTTTCATTTTTACTCGCATTCCCATGTTTGGTAGTAGAGATGAAATTCATGGGGAGTATGGATGGGATTTGAATTTTAAGTGATATATGTATCACAAATTTATCTCATTCTACTTTGAAAAAAATCTCTCCAAATTAGCTACCCCTTCCCGATATTGAAAAGATAGGAATTCACCCGTAAACTCACTACTGAAAGTGTTTTCCCTAGCGGCCAAAACCAATTTTCGATGGCAGCTAGCACTGCCACCAACGACCAAAAGCCAGTAAAAATCAACGATTTTCGCTGGTGGTTACGATTCGCTTGCGAGAATAGATTTTTGCTGGTGGACACTTAAGAGGACCGCCTGCGAAAATCGATTTTCGCAACCAACGAAATATTTTTTCCAAAAAAAATTCAATCAACATTCAAAGTCAGTGTTGCATTTTCAAATCCACATGTAGATCCAGAATCAAATCAATTCAAATCCTTCACATTTGGGACACTTTCCCATTCCCTAACCCTATCGCTAGCCTTGTCCCCTTTCCCTTCAACCAGATCTGGGAAGGGTTGGGAGAGAGGCCACTACCGTCGCCGCCTGTGGCCAAGCGACCCCACCGCCGGTGACCCGCGCTCGAGCTCCCGCCGCCCGTGGCCCACGCGACCCTGCCACCCATGATGCGCGCTCGAGCTCCCGCTGCCTGTGGCCCGTGCGACCCCGCCACTCGCGGCCCGCGCTTCGTTCCCTTCCTGCGTGTGCTCCCCTTCGCCGGCTTGGGCGTGCCACTGACATGATGCGCATTAACAGTGTTATCCTGAGAATTCTATCTTCATTACTCTTGTAATTCTTGTAACCCGTACATCCACAATTCTCCAAACAGAAAACACTAGATTTGAAGCATTCACACTGTTCTATGAATATTTACTTTGGAATATCTTTTGTTACCTATATTTCGCTTTAGATCATCCTTTATTCAATTTTTTTAATTTTAGAACGGATATTTTTTACCTTTGCCACTTTAGACTACCCTTAACTTTTTTATCTAGTTACATTCAGCTTATCATATGCTAAACAAAAATGATCTCGTATATAACTACTACAGTTCATTGATGAGAAAGAGCTCATGTACTCGAGATTGTTTATTAGTTGAGAAAAGAGTCCGTGGTCTAAAGTGAAACATTATCAAATAGAATTTCCGGTATGAAGTAAAATATTGGTAATAAAATATAGAAAAAAGTGAAATTTATTTTTTTAAGAAAAAAGGAGGAAAGAGAAAATAATCGTGCGGGCGGTGTGCCGGTATTTCGCCTTTCCGCTCGGCGTCGGCGTCGACTCCGACTCGTCGTGAGTTCGCCCGCGGCCGCCGCCGGCGGCGGCCGCCGCCTCCGCCGATCCCCATCCATCCCGCGAGCGAGTAGGGGCGCCGTCGGTTGTCGTTCTGCTTCCGCCGCATCCTGGTGAGTATCCCATCCATGGTTACGCGCATCCTCTTTCTCAGCTCTCTCTCTCTCTCTCTCTCTCTCGCACTTTTTTTTTCTCGATTTTGCGTTAACCCTAGCTTCTGTTCTAGAAATTTACCTTTACCTTTGTTCCCAAAATGTTTGGGGGGTTCAACTCAACCCCCATTTCCCATGTTAGATCCGCCCCTGTTTCATAGTGATCAAAATGACTTTGAAACCGATGTGCATCCTCGCTTCTTCTTTTGTTTTATTTACATGTGATGTGAATTTTGATCTATTTTGCTCAGCCTGGAGGTCCAAATATTTAATACTGATCAATCCCAATTGATTTTTGTCTGTAATGTGCTAGATGATCTTGGAGAAGAGAATTTGATTTTGTCTGATCAAGTGTTTAATTCGGCAGCAGAGTGGGATCTAAGAGCTGGTGGGAAATGGAGAAGCCGTTACAGCTTCGTCCAGGGTCAGTGAAGATAGATTTTGCCTCTGCCTTGTATGCTGGAAAGGCAGATATCTCTGCCACCGCGGCAGCGCTCTCCCATGCGCTTGGGCCACCCCGAACACCTCCATGCTATCAGCTCCCACTGACAAAAGTAAACTCATCACTGCCACTATGGCCTCCAGTGATATGCCCTTCAACATTTGCCCAGAAGCGTCTTATGTCATTGCCTAACCCACCTCCGGCCAAGAAGCTGCAAGTGCAGCAATCTTCATCCATGCTGCCGCAAGCTTTTCCAAAGTTAGAGGTATTGCCAGTTGAAAAGCCCACAAAGTTGCAGGTGCGGCGGTCACCGCAACATGTATCCCCAGCGCTGAAGCAAGGTTCACCGAAGATGGAGAGGCCGTTGTTGCCAAGGCCTGCAACCTTTATTGACATGTGAGTTCTCCATTTCTTAGAATAGTGAGATGGAATGCTTTGTTGAAGAAATTGAAATTGATAGCTTCATATTTGTGATAGTACAATACATACCTTCAAAGTTGTATCCACTGTTTGGCATTGTTTGCGCTAATGCATATCTGAGTTTCCTAAATTAATTGAGAAAATTAGCAGAACATATAATGAATATGTTTCACATGGTACGTAACTGAGTTTTCCATTTGCTAGTTTACCTTTTCTTAGAGCAAGAATTGCATGGAGCACTTTACTAAAGGAGGTAAATTGTCTTCTTTTCTGTCTCTTCAGGATGCTGAGTTCTCAAAAGCCATCTAGCGAAATGTGGTCTGAAACAAAAGATGTGACACTGACAAGGAAAACAAACTGCAGCTGCAAGTATTCGAAATGCCTGAAGCTGTAGGTTCCATAATATATTTCCTCCAATTGCTGCATAAGAATTGTTTTTCCATATAATTTTTTCTTATTTGATAAATATAAAACAGTCTGTTACTGTTTTTATACAACTTTGGCGCTGCTTTTGTTGCTTTGTAGATTTTTTGTTAGAAATATTATGTCAGTAGACACCCTTCAACCACAAAGTTTAGAATACAGGCTCTTGTGTGAAATTAATAACCACTAGTTGGATTTCATGTTGGTTGAAAGTTGATTTTGCAAGCTATAGCTTCTTTTCCCTTCCTACCTGTTTCTCTGAACGTTTGTTGCAACCTATTTCTGTGAAGGTTTGTTGGAATTATGAGATGCTGCATTTAACTTTTGCATGCTTCCATCATTGATCAATTTCCTTCCTACCTGCGAAGCCTTTTTTTTCTTGCGGGGAATTTATACTTGCAAGGTTAATGGCCCTAGGCTTTTTTAGTAATAACCAGAGCCAATGGCCTGGTTTCGTTTGTAACCATAGTCACACATTCACACATACTAGTCTTTTGGTTTGCCTGGATTTGTAGGTATTGTGAGTGCTTTGAAAAAGGCAGATACTGCATTGGTTGCAATTGCACAAACTGTTGCAACAATGTTAATCATGAGAATGCAAGACAGGATGCTATCAATGTTGCATTGGAACGGAATCCTGCAGCTTTTATGCCAAAAGTTTCGAATAGCACAGCCCACAACTGTGAGGTAGTGCATGATGTATCTTTTTGCAAGATGGCATGTTTTCTTTATTCAGATTCTCTAGTAGCTATAAGCCATAGTTATCCATATCATTTTTGGGTTAATTGTTTGCCTGTTTACTTTGTTCATGAGCAAAAGGTATGAAGGATGATTTTGCACTAGGTTGTGAACAGTATAAACACCAGCTTTCAACCAAACCTGATTGGTACCACCACCATACTAAAAAGTGTATAATGGGTATCTACCCTCTCTGTTATGACCCAAACACCCCTCACGAATTGTTTTAAAAAACCACTAGGCTTGAGGCTTGCCATTTCATATCTCTTAAGTTAACTGTGCATGTCGTCACTTTACAATTTGGAAGTTCAAAATGCCTGAGAGCAGGCTACGTTTCTTCACCAAGAAACTGAAACCGGCACCCTCCAGTTTGGGACTTCTTCTGGTGTCCTAAACTCTCACAGTTAACGTTGCAGATATTATTTTCCAGGGCCTGAAATTCATACATTGTTATGTTATTAGACAAAGTTTCATGCTATCAAGTCTGCAAGTCAGTTAGATGATGTTTGCTTGGATTCTATTTTTGAATATTATTTGAGGTTCAGAGCAACATCAACACAAAATGCATTGTTTTTGGTCATCTAGAACTTACAGTCTTTTCCATCGCTAGAAATTAATTTATTGTCTTGACATCATTACCACTTTATTTCGCTTTTCTTGTTCTTTTTCCTATGATTCATTTACATTGGCTAAGTTTGAATGCAGTCATATTTTAGCAGTTAATCAGTCATTGGGTGCAAAAAGTCCATATCAAAATTTAAGGCAAAGTTTCTCATATGAAGAACCAATGAGATGTTCAGTTGCGTACTTATTCCTATGAGAGTATGTATAACATATGGTTCAATGATGTGTATGAATTATGAAACTCATTCTATCTTTACATTCCAGAGCAAAGCAGCAGAGGGCCTTATTGTGGGTAAACATACAAAGGGGTGTAAATGCAAGAGAACAGAGTGTCTGAAGAAATACTGTGAATGCTTCAAATCTAGTGTTTTCTGTTCAGAGAACTGCGGATGTACAGGTTGCAAGAATTACAAGAGTAATGAAGATAGAAGTTCCCAGCATAACACTGTTCATGCGCATCATGAGCAGAATCCTGCTTCAAGTGGGATGGTTGGACATTCTGTGATAATTTTCCATGCAGCAGAAAATGACTCCAGTCTTTCATTGGCTGCATCTGTGAGCGATCATTCCATTAACAACAACACTTCACATGTAATTCTTTTACAGCATACTTTTCAAATTTGTCATGGGTCCTGCTTTCCTGATAGGCTGATACTTAATGTACAGCACAATTTAAGGCTATCAACTGCAGCAATCATGGATAAGTGATGATAGTTGATTAGAGAATAATGCTTTTATGTATAAAACAAAAGAACCCTTCTGAGCAATCAAATGGCTTTTTACTAAACCTCAATCCATTCAATTAGCCTTAAGGCATGCAGAAAGCAAGGGCGCATAAACAGAATCTGAAACTCTGATTGTTGACATGCCCCCTTGTTATTGCTCCATTTCAGGATCTTTCGTATTCACTCACTTCTTCTGTTACTAGAGAAGATGCTAAAAGTCTCGTAAAATATGTACCACATGAAGTTACTTACAGGTGAAAATTTTTTCATGGTCATAATGGATTTCTCAGTTGCACTTCTTTCATTCTACTGTATAACATATATTTCCTTTTTTAAGGCCAAGTTTAGCAGACATCATCCAGATAGAAGATGTAAATGAGCTCTGTAATCTTTTGATTCTAGTGTCAAGACAAGCTGGAGCAGCACTTTCAGGTATTTTTCTCTCTAAAAAACAATACTAGTGATGAGTTATTCCATATTACAGTTGCTATAATACTCTTCTATGACGATGGAATTCAACCTCTGGCTATATTTTACATGCATTTTTAATTTACCACTGAATGTTGGGAAGAACAATACAATATGTTGGATCTTCTCAGATGGGAATTGCTTTGTTGCTCCTTTAGAGAATTTAATTTAATAAGAGTGTCTACTGGAGTGTAGGGGTGAAGACATTACCAGTGAAGTACATCTAGATCCAAATTAAGCCACCAATTGACAACTGTCCATCTCTCTTGTGTAGGCATTAAAAGAGCAAAAATCAAGTATGATACGTGAGCAAATATTATTGAATGAAATAGTGGTACTGGTCCAACTGGTTATATTACAATATAGCCATCAGAGATTGAGATTATCTAGCCATGTTTTTATATCTGGTATAACAGAATATTTCCCTATGCATAACCATGGAATGATGGAAAGTTCATGTTTGAACCTTCAAAGATGAAAATTCTATCATTACGGGTCATCGAAATACCCCAGAAAGAAATGATAATGACTTTCATGTAGAAGGCAATATATAGCCTTTGTTTGTAACCACATATAATATGTTTAATCATTTAGTATTCTTTATTTTTTGGGGTAAAATCATCTAGTGTTCTTGTCATTATGATCTACTAGATAACCTGTTGAGCATATTGGTGAATGCCTGCAGTTATCCCCTTACTATCCACAAGGCTTGGGTGGATAATGTACTTTTCTCTAACTTAGCAAAGGAGCAAGAATAGTCTTGCTCTAAGTTGGAGTTTACCAGATGGATTTCTTTTCTTGTGGGAAATAAATATCAAAAAAAAGTTTTTTTCTTATGTGAAATACCTAAGCACTTCTCAATTGGATATTGAAACTGTGTTTATCTTCTCTTTTTTTTTCTCAAGAAAAAAATATGTTTATATCTGAAAATGTTAACTTTACAATTTCTTCACTGGAACTTCTTATCTTTTTATGGTCTTGGATGTTGAATTGGTGATAAATTGCACGTCCACATATTTGACATATATCAATGCATATATACCATGTGCTTGTTCATTTCCCTTGTTTCTCTACCAAATGGCATCATGCAGCCATATGATTTGATGTGGTAGCAGTAGCCATACGATCTGACGTGGTTGGGTATCCAGCTAATGTAGTAATTAATAATTACATCAGCATCAGTTGTCATGCTTAGTTGAATATATATGTGGGGAATAATGCTTCCATCAGAATATACAGCCATTTGCATAGTGGTAGATCACAAAACTATGGTGATTGCATTTCAATTTAGTTCTGCCTTCTCCTTAAAAATCTAATACACATACACGCTTCATCCTGTGTATTCTTACTAAGTTCAAACATGTTAGTTTGTGCTCATCATGCTGATACCAAATCCAGCCAACTTGGGGCGTAGTTACATGTGTTATCTGCCTTTTGATATCTGAATTCATCCTTTATCCATGTATGAATAATCATCACCAACATTTTATATGTCAGATACTCATGGCACATACCCATTGAACCACTAAATTCCCCTCTTTACTACTAGAAATCTCCAAACGCTTGCAGTACGGCATTTCATCGCAGTATTGATGCTCACTACGTTGTGAATATGCATCTTACCATGTTATATTTCATCTGAAAGTTACTAATATTTCAGAGTCAGGAATCAAGGAAAACACCAAGAGAAAAAAGTTAAATCGAGCAGAGAGTTGCCTTTCTTCCACAAACCATGACAGAGAAGCAATTCAGAAAGAACCAGCTAAACAAATGTGTTCACTGTTGAAGAGCTCAAACGAAGTTCTTATTGCTGAAGGTAGGCTGGAATTGCCAAGAGCCGACCCATTTGATATACAGAAGTGTAACAAGAGGCCTCTGTCTCCTGGAACCCAGGCACTGATGTGTGATGAGCAAGATGCAGTTTTCCAGGATTCAAAAGATCCAGATGCAACCCCCTCAACCACAGAAGAGAACCTGGTAGACATTTTCAAAGAGCAAGAGAAGCGTGTACTGACAAATTTCCGTGACTACCTTTGTAAGCTTGCGACCTGCGGAAGATTGCAAGGTGAGTCTTGGTATGCGCCTTGGTTATGTAATTGCAAAAGTAGTTTTAAATGAGATACTGAAACCATCTAACATAACTTTGCAACTTTCCGACTCTTCATTCCTATCAGTGTTTGTGCACACATAAATACCAAGATAATTGTGTTTCCTTGTTGCAGAACTGAAGCTCTCTTCAGCATCAACAAATTGCAGTGAACAAGCCTCTGCTGACAATGGTAACGATTCCTCCATAACTACGGTTGCGAAGGTAACCAGGATCAGACAAACAATCCCTCAGTTCTCCAGCAAGGCAGCAAGCACCACAGCTCTGGACGTCTGATCCTTGCTCGGACCAAGACGGGCAATGCTGGCATTGGGAAACTTATGGGGCAGAAGAGGCCTTTGCACAATGGCCGAATGGCGTCGACAAGCGCATGGGCAAACCTGATGATACCTCCAGTGGTGCTATCACAACTTGATTGGCAACTCTGGTATAAATTGATCTGGGCCATTTCTTGGGTACATTTTCCCACTCTTTTTTCGTACGTTCATGAGTTGCCCTGCCATGTAAACTCTCGGCGACGACATGAGCGGTTCTGTTCATCTTCCAATGTAATCAGTCGAATTGCCTTTTTCCCTACCATCAAAGTTCATGGATCCATGGAACGGCTGAGTTGACAGGATTGAACAGAACGTGCTAGTGGTGATGGCATTTGACAAGGAAGTAGTATTGCCTATCTTTTTCTGAGCAAGATTTTTATTAGCTAGTTACTCATCAGCTGCTTCTCATGATCTTTAGCACCGGGCGCTCATGATTACAATTTCAGTTGACAAAAAACATGTCATGCCAACGTATTTAGCATACGATTACAATTTCATACCAGGTATAAAGTAAGTACACTTTTCTGCATATGGCATGTTCTTTGTGAACATGATATATGTAGGAAAGAACATGGCATATAGTGTAGTTACTTTATACCTGGTGCTTGCCTGTTATACGTTTTAGCACTTCTGTATATACATACCGAGCATCTCACGAGCTACTATTATTAATATGAATGTGAAATTGTAATCATATGCTAAATACTCTTTTTTTAAGTTATAGAATTTTGCTAATCGTTATTTTAGTGTTTTGAAATTAAATTAAAAATATTAAATTGGGAGTAGTTTTTATAACCTGTAGCTAATTTTTATTGTGTTAAGAACTTAAGAGCAAAACTTTTGCAATCATATAAAGATGGCATCATTTTAGACAATAAGGTTAAATTATTGAATTGTATGAACTATAGTTATAATTAATATAATTTGAAGACGTGTAGCCATATTTAAGAAAAAATGAATAAGTAAAATGCAGGCCTACATTAATATACTCGCTCAATCTTTATAAATATTTTTAATTGCTATATCTACTCATATAAAATTATTATATTCTCCATTTACTAAACTAAATATTAGTATTAGCAAATCAGACCAGCTCAGGCTTTGGTCCGTGGTTGGTTTTTTACCGATTTGGCGTCGGCTTCCCAACCAGCGGTAGCGCTAGCTTGGTGAGTGTCTCTTCCTTCGATTGAGGACAAATTTAACTATTAGGTTTGGCAACCCTCTAAATGCCCCTACCAATGCCCCTCCCTCCCTCTTCATCTCATTGTACTGCTCCCAACACGCTGGTCATCTTAGTCTTATAGCCACCCCGCTAGTCGTCAAAGCCTTCCCGTTGCCATGCCCACTCATTGTTGGAGGAGCTCTGGCAAAACATAGGCGTTGAGGCCAAATGGCTCGCCAGGCGACCAGAGGAGGTTCAGCGCGGGCGGAGTCCCTAGTCAGAAGCAGAAGCATTGTTAACAATAATGGGCTGGGCTCCTAGGACGACGGTTGTGAAGAGGGGCCTAGGTGGCAAAGGAACTGGAGGGTGTTGGTTGGCTACCAGAGCTCGTCGCCACCCAAGATACCCACCACTTTATCTTCATCGAGCTCGAGAGGCCTCATCATCAGGATTGACACCCTCCTTTATGTTAGAGCTAGTCCAACAATTAGCGGGCACGATGACATGAAGGTTGTTACGATCGAGGTGGCTGTTAGGCTTTAACAACCAGCAAAGAAATGACAGACAGAGGAATGACTAACTTATGTTCCAAGCTAGCATGCTATGTTAGCGGGCCACATAGATAAAAGTGACTAATACTAACAAACCACCTTTATTATTATTGGATGATAGTTTTGTGAAGACAAAAATTAAAGAGAGAATCTATTATATACCACTGAGTTTATTTGAGTTCAACGATTTGCCATCGATATTATCTCTTTCTATAATATACCGATGACTTTATCAATTATTCTACAATACACCATTGGGTTAGGCATTCTTTTTAAAAATACCCAAAATACCCTTATCAACGTACAAGGTTAACAACTGATTTATCTCATTAGAAGTTTTAAAAAATATGAAAACTTTTATGTGGCCTCCTTACACTGTATGGAAATTTGTATAGAAGTTTCAAGTTTTTTACATTTCTATTTTTTTAAAAAAATATAACTTATATGTTAGATGCTATATAAAATACCTTTTATTGTTATTTTAAATATAAATCATCTTTCATACACTACATAAGATATTTTTTGCACTATTATCTCTTGTATAAGCAAATTCTCTCTCATATACCACATAAAAATATTGTTTTCTAAAAACAAAATATACCGAAAAAACTTGAAACTTGTATACAAACTTCTGTGTTGTGTAAGGAGGCCACATAAAAAGTTTTATAATTTTTTAAAACTTCTAATGAGATAAATTAACTGTCAATCTTGTTGTATGTTTCTAAGGGTATTTTGGAGATTTTTAAAAGAAGGCCCAGCCTAATGGCTGATTGTAGAACAATTAATAAAATCGCTGGTATATTATAGAAAGAAATGATGTCGATAGCAAATTGTTGAACTCGAACAAACGGTATAGAATAGTTTCTCTCAAAATTAAAAGAAGGCATTTAAAGTCTCGCTTGAAGTCAGGTGAATTTAACTATTTGCTACTTTTAAGTTTGGTAATTATCCAAATATCCTTCTTATGTTTGTAGTTACTTTTTTCCCTCTAAAGAGGTGGTCTCTTAACTATTTGCTACTTTTACATACGTGACAATTTCATGTGAAAAATTATGTGGGACCCACTCGTCAGTCCCTCCATCCCATTCATCTCTCCCCTCACTTGTCCGCAGCCACATCAACGTCGGCACCGCCCCTCTACCCGTCGACGCCGGGCGCCGCCACGCGAACAACCACCACCGGCACCGCCCGCAGCTGATACCAGGGGGCCCATCACCGGCGCCGCCTCGCAGTTGACCACCGTCGGCATTGTGGACGGAGGCGGCGGCCCGGGCTTGGGCATTCACCGAGCTCGCGCGACGCCCGGACATCTACCTGAAGGCGCACCTAGTGCTGGATGAGATCAAGAGAGAAGGTGTGTAGCGTGATGGACCCGGTGAAGCTGCCGTACCAGGGGCGGCTCCACGCGTGGCAGAACAAATGGCTCCCGCTGCAGGCCGTGCTGAGCGCACTCTACTACGACCAGCACAACAAGGGGAGCGGGTTGTCGTCGTTGAGGGGGACGACGGGGAAGAAGGGGATGGCGAGCTTGTGGTTGCTGGGGTCGGTGTCGAGAACGTTGAGCTGGCTGAACCCGTTCAAGGCCGGCATCTGGGCAACACACGTCGAGCATCGTGGACAAGGAAGACGGGCGTCATGCATTCCGTCAAGCCCAATAGGAGGAAGTTCTCCATTAGCTAGGCTAGCTTTGGGATCATCTGTATTCTAGGCTGCTACCTACAAGTAGCATCGGTGAATGCCCACGCCCGGGCCACCGCCTCCGTCCACGATGCCGGCGGCAGTCGGCTGTGAGGCGGCACCGGTGATGGTGATGGGGCCCCTAGCGTCGGCTGTGGGGCGGTGCTGGCAGTGGTTGTCTGCGCAGCAACGCCCGGTGTCGACGGGTACAGGTGCGGTGGAGAAGAGAGGCAATGCCAGCATCGATGGGGCTGCGGACGAGCGAGGGAAGAGATGAACTGGAAGGAGAGACCAAGGAGTGGGTCCTACACCATTTTTCACATGAGATTACCACGTTGGTATACTACAGAGTTAAAAGTGACAAATAGTTAAGAGACCAAAGAGAAAAAAATAACTCCAAAACTAAGAAAGGTAAAAAATTTGATCCGTGTCATTGCAAATATGACTATTCTTGTAAATGTCATTACAATTCGTGTATTTATAGTAGTGCCACTCAAATTTTACGAAATTAGAATTATGCTATCACCATCACGTTTTTCTTCTCCTTTCTCATCTGCACGTGGGATCCACCTATCATATTCATCTTCTTCCTTTCACCCTCCCTTAACTTCTTCCTTTCGATCTTTCCCATGGGGATTTTGATCTGTGAGCTGTAAGACTAACGCTTGTGAGGCGCTTGGCCGCACCTCTTGCAGAGCAGCGTCGTCTTTGTCTCCATGATGCAGAGGTAGAGCTAGCTGACAGAACACGGTGAACAACAAGAGCAATCAAGATTCAAGAAATCCATCGAAGAGCGAGTGAGGTTGCTGTGTCAATTACCTGGCTCTCGAACTTGGGCTATGTTAGTGGCAGCGCGACGACCATGGCCGCCGGTAAGGCGGCGACGGGCAGCATGGTAGCGTTGTTGTTGTTGCTGCCGATGTCAAAGCGGATGAAGTGGTCCCCACAGACGCTAGCGGCGATGTGCTTGTGTCGACACTCATAGATCCCCATCGTCGTCGGCACCAGCGCAACGAACTGCGTGGCTGGCATCGAGGTCATGCTGCTCACCGTCACCGCTACCATAAAGAAGAAAACACACCAATCAACACCACCAATCAAGAAACAAAGAAAATCACCGCTCCAATCTCTCTTAGCTGAGCCGGTAGTTCAATGGATGGAGCTCGAAATATCGACGAGCTCTCTCCTCACCGCTAATGGCAACGCAACATCCCTCTCTCATGTGTTTGATTGCCTTGTTGGGTGCTGGCCTAGACGCTCTCTCTTGTTCTCTCTCTATGACGTTATTGTCGCTGTAGACGCAGAGGTAGAGGCGGTTCGACTCGTCGTCGCAAGAGGTGTGGCCAAGCGCCTCGCAAGTGTCGGTCCTACAACTCACAGAGCAAAATGCCCGTGGGAAAGGAAGAAGATAAGGGAAGGTAAAAGGAAGAAGGTGAATCTGCTAGGTGGGTCCTATGTGTAGATGGGGAAGAAGATGGAAAACGTGATAGTGATAACATAGTTTCAATTTTATAAAATTTAAGTGACGTATACATGAATTGTAATGATATTTATAATCAGTGATCAAATTAACCCTTGGATAATTGCCAAACAAGTGGCAAATAGTTAAATTCCCCGAGGAGAGATGTGGTCGCTGACACGTGGGTCCGATGACGATGGGCTCCATATGTCAGTGAGACAGTGACTACTCTCCCTACCCCGTAACCTCTCTCTGCTTCCATTCCTCCTATCCCCCTTCCCCCAAGCGCGCGCGGGGAGACGATCGGCGACGGCGACGGCGGAATGGAGAGCGGGAACGTGGTGGTGTGCGACAACGGCACCGGGGTAAGCCCCCTCCTCCCCACGCCTGATCCCTGATCCGGCGTGGTGCCCCTCCCTCTCTACCTCGACGCTCCTGCCCCTAGATCTGCACCCCCTCCGTCCCGGTTCTTCTTCTTGGACGGTTTCTTGGATTTCTTCTGAAATTTTCTGAATATAGGATAGGATTGTTTCTCTCTCTTTAGTTGGGGAGTGATTAGCATCTGTGCTCTAGATTCAGTTGTGCCGAACAAGCTTTGCTGCTTACTACTGAGCTGTAATGTAATTAATCTATGATGAAATGATATGTGTGCACATTGGAAGAAATTCAAAGGGGAAATTGCTCTATTGTGATGGAATTATTGTTCTCCACATAGGCAGGAAAAATTCCTTTAATATTGTGAGATTATTCTTCTCTGTTGAATCTTTAGGTAATGTCCTTACAAATGCGGAACTGGAATAGTTTCATGCTGTCAACGTCATGTTATAAACCACATTAGTTTGATATTTTGCGGTCCAAAAGAAATTATGCTGTTTTCTTTGGCTTAGTTTCTGTACGGTATTTACCACATCATTCCTGTGGCTTGATGTTCGATATGCTTAAACAACAGCAGAGCATATCTTAGGTGATCTTGTTAATTTCTAATTTGTTACCTAATGGCTAATGTTGCAGTATGTGAAGTGCGGTTTTGCTGGAGAGAACTTCCCCACTTCTGTGTTCCCTTGTGTCGTTGGGAGACCATTGCTTCGTTATGAGGAGTCACTCCAGGAGCAGGAATTGACGGTCTGAAATCAATGTCTATCTTTGTGTTTCTGGCATTCCCTCATTCTGTCTCTCTCTCAGTACACCTTACAATTGTGATTGTCTTCCACACAGGATATTGTGGTTGGAGCGGCTTGTGCTGACTTGAGGCATCAACTTGACGTATCGTATCCTGTTACAAATGGGATTGTTCAAAGTTGGGATGATATGGGCCATATATGGGATCATGCATTTTACAGTGAGCTGAAAGTATGACTTTTCATATACTTTATATTACTTTAACATCAGACCTTTTTGAATTTATGCTCATAATTCATCAACGTTCTCCGTTATGTGTCTTGAAATCTCTTAGCTCTAGGTAAAGCAATGTATTTCTATTTTGTTTCTTTAGGTTGATCCATCTGAGTGTAAAATTCTACTGACAGATCCACCACTCAATCCTGTGAAAAATCGTGAAAAAATGGTAGGTTGTTTTCTCCCATCTGGCTGTTCTGTACCACGACTTTGTTTTTTAAGATATCGCTAACTAGCAAATTGAATCCTATGATAAATAGATTGAGACAATGTTTGAGAAATACAACTTTGCTGGGGTATTCATCCAGGTCCAAGCTGTTCTTTCGCTATATGCTCAAGGTATTCTTTCTCTCTCTCTCTCTCTCTCCCCCTCGGTATACAGACAAATGTATGAGCTTGCATACCTACAAACACAAAATGTATTGTTCTTTTCCTAACATGCATTATGTTTGTATCCTTTCCAGGTTTGCTGACTGGACTTGTCATAGACTCTGGTGATGGTGTCACTCATGTGGTATGCTAATAATAATCTTCCCTATATTGTACAATCTACAAAGATTCTAAATGCAGAGATTCCATTTCTATTAATCTTGTGGTGCACTACAAAAGTATCTATCTGATGCATGTTTAAAATTTTCTATCTGTACTAATGGGTATTCCTCAACTCAAAAACTAGGGGGATTTATCTTCTTTTTGTTGATACAGTGAAGATGTATGACCAAGACTATATGCATACCTTGCTTCCTAGTAGGCGGCTTAGTAGAAATCACAACCATTGAACACCATAATCTATGATTTCTTTCTGGTCAAAATGTTGATCATGGAAATAAAATGATAATTTAAATTATACTCCATAGTTAGTACTTCAGTTTCGATGACTGGCATGCTAGTGCCTGTTTAGTTATTCTTGCACATAGGCAGTTAACATCGTAAGGTTATCACCAATGTGTGTAAGTAGTAAGCACAAAAAGTTAAGCAATTGAATACTGACTATTGTCGATTTGCAATGTGAAAGAAAGTTTTATCTATATTTAATTCTGCCCTGTCATGTTTATTATGATCCAGGTGCCGGTAGTTGATGGATTCTCTTATCCACATATTACAAAAAGAATGAATGTAGCTGGAAGGCACATAACATCTTATCTTGTTGATCTACTCTCAAGAAGAGGGTAATACTCTTTATCATTTTTATATGTTTGTAGATAAAAATGCTCTGAAAACACAGGCTTATGCAATTGTTTGCTTCAGTGTTTTTCTTATCAACTTAATTTCGTGCTTTAAAGGTATGCTATGAACAAATCTGCTGACTTTGAAACAGTCCGGGAAATAAAAGAGAAGCTATGTTATTTAAGGTCAGTTACTTTATTGTTCTTAATTGTTTTCGCTATAGCTTGCTGTTACATTTCATAGAATTAAAAAGGGAAAAATATGTACAGCTATGATTACAAGCGTGAATACCAGCTAGGTCTTGAAACCACTATCCTTGTCAAAAGCTACACTGTAAGTATGTTAACCTGCTTTTGTTTCTATTTGGTCCCTTTTTGTATTATTGGCTGAACTCTTGTCATCAGCTTCCAGATGGAAGGGTAATCAAAGTGGGCACTGAACGGTTTCAAGCTCCTGAGGCTCTTTTTACTCCTGTAAGCTTGTACTCTTACTATTCTTTCATAGCTTGCTGATATACATTAAGGTATGCAGTTGTCTATTAAGATCAGTACCAATGTAACATTGATAAAACATCTGTTGAGCAGGAACTCATAGATGTTGAGGGTGATGGAATGGCAGATATGGCGTTCCGTTGCATTCAGGAAATGGACATTGACAACCGGATGACAGTATACAGCTTACCCATACAATATGCTATATTTTATTGCTCCAATCTTTTCACTTGCTTTTGTTTATCTTCAAGTTTGTAACATTGTTGATGAGTTGATGAGTTAGATATAGAACCTCTGTAGTCTCCAATTCAAATTTCGAAGGCACACTATTGAATTCAACTACACATGGCTTGTCTAGTGAAGTTGTGCATAAGATAATCTTCGATAATTTAGGATTATTTTGTTTTGTTATTTGGTAGCAACTTGATAAGACCATGGTTTTGCATAAAAAATTCCACTTACATATATACATGATTTTTATGTTGTCTTAAACTAGAACTTGCACAGGTAAACACCATAAGTTGAATTACTGTCAAATGCTGAACACACTTCCAAATGTTGATATTTTTCTGTATTTAGTACATGTGTATATATTAATGTAAATTAAGTCAAGAAGGGACAAATGAATGCCAGTTATGTTAGTCTCTATACTTGATTAATTGTTTTTGAAGTTGTTATGAAGTACTTCTTTAGATAAGCATTGGATCATGTGTTCTTCTCTCATTGGATGTCTGGATAACATCTTGCAGCTTTATCAACATATCGTCCTGAGTGGGGGAAGTACCATGTACCCTGGTCTGCCAAGTCGGTAAGATTTGACAAACATATCCCGTTCTGTCTTCTTTTGTTTACTACAGTACATATTAACCATTAGTTTCAAACAACACTATTTTTACACTGAGGCTGACAGCATTTTTGGTGGTGTATGCCACTCTGATTTTTTACCTGTTCTATTTCTTACCAATGTATGTGTTTAGCTGCTTTTATAAGCTTCAATATTGGGTATGACTTGACACATTCCAACATTTCTGAAGGCTAGAGAAGGAAATGCTTGATCGCTATCTTGATGTGGTTCTGAAGGGAAACAAAGATGGGCTGAAGGTAATATTTTTTTTGTGGTTATTTTGTAGCTGACCACAGTTGAAAATTTCATAAGCTTATTGAAATCAAACACAAGGGAATTCCCAAGTTCTTTTTTCCAGTGCAACACATTTTCTTTTTCAATAATGAATGTTAAGGAATGTGGCCATTTTCACTTGTCTGTGCAGAAATTGCGTTTGCGGATAGAAGATCCGCCACGGAGAAAACACATGGTTTACCTGGGTGGTGCAGTACTCGCTGGAATCATGAAGGTAATATACTTTTCCCACAGCGTTATCTCTATTCGTTATTATAAGCAAAGCCTTGGGACAAAATAGAGAGGTGAACAGAAAAGGAACACAAAAGATGAAATCATGCATTACTGTGTGCATTGTCGCATGGCAATCTGCTCATTTGCTTTATTACTTTGCTGACGGCTGTTCACCGAGCAGGATGCACCTGAGTTCTGGATTACAAGGCAGGAATACCAGGAAGAAGGCCTTGCGTGCCTAAGGAAGTGTGGACAAGCATAGCCGTCGAGTATGTTCCTATGATCCAGATGTGGAAGGCTCTCTCCATTCTGTTTGCAGGAAAAAAAGGGAAACTTATGTTTAGATGATGGATGCACATTACTTGTAGAAAGATGAGCACATAGTGTTGTTTGTTGTCCCTACTGTTCAGGATACTTGTTGGTGCCATGTTGTAGCTTAGAAGCCACTATGAACAGAAACCCACCATATAACTATGACAAGCAAACATTAGATATATTTCATTTTCTGTTGGCAATATACCAATGAACACAACACATATTTCTACTGACAATATATTATGTACTGGTGAGCTGATGCTGCAGCTCCTCATTTGGTCCCTGTACTGCTAGGGCAAACCAATTTACTGCTAGGGAAAGTCAATTTACAACGCAAGCCCTTAACATTAGAATTGCTTTGAGATTTGTGCGGATGGCATATATTCCAATGGATCACAATATTGTATTCTTCTTTTTAGTATATCGTGAATCTTAATAAAACATCTAATTGTTCAGCTTATAGATGCACATGCACTTATGTTGTAAAAATCATCTTCTCTACTGTTGTATGAAACTTTTTGCTGTCTATATTTCTTTTCATTCAAGAAATCTGCGAGTTTCTTGGTCAGCTGCAAAATTTTAGCAAGTTATATGCTTTAACTCAGCCCATTTAGGTCATGTTCCATTTTCCAAAATTGTACTCTTTGCTATTTTCAGAAATTGTTTCTTTTTCCGTGTTTGGTAGAATTTGAATTGTTCACCACATTTTAACACAAGATGTTTGGCAGAATTTGAATTGTTCACCGCATTTAACACGAAGATATCATTCTAAATCAATTGTTAAATGCCTTGCATACGATGTTGCTCTTGGTGAACAACAATCCATTGTCCAATGACGTGCAAGTGGGGAATTCTGAATTTATGAGATGCAACCAAGCCAGATTAGTGACTCCAATGATTCAAAAACGTAAGGATTGCGCAAACCATAATTTAACAACCAAAGGAACCCCAAAATTACATAGTTCTAGTCCACTCTGAAACGAACGGTACCATCAATTGCCTCTGAATATGCATGCCAGGAAATCTCTTTTGCCTTCCTTCCTGAGCTTCTGTTTCTAGCGGCAGCAGGTTGGTCTCCTCCATCCAGAGCAAAACCGTTCGGTTTTACGAAAACCGCTTGGTTTTTTTGGAACCGTTAGTGTTTGATTTGTGAAAACTGAATGGTTTTAGATAGTTATCATAATGCGTTGATCTAGAGTCGTTGGTTTTTACCTGTTTTTATTAGTTTTAGGTAAACCGGTGAGGAATTTTTTTTTTTAAAAAAGTAGACCCTCCCTCCATCTTTGATAATCTATACAATAGCAATACATGCTCGATAGTGGACGGTAACAGAGTGGTGGACAGTGATGGCGGTAGGGACATCAAGAATACAATGATAGTGCAGGGGTATTAGAAACAAAGAAGAAAATTGGTTATGATAAGAGACCATCGTAAACGAAGAAGATAACAAGGTAAGGTGAAGAAAGAACAGATAGGGTGATGGAGGAGAGTAACGATACCGGAGCTAGCGGATGAGAATTGTCAGTGTTGGAGATGCCACCATTTAAGCAAGGAGGGGTAGGGAGAGAGGTGGGATTGGGATTTGGCGGTGGTGGAAGCTCGCCGGTGAGTGAGATTACTATGCTTGTGTTATTTGTGCCAGTTAATTAGAAAATTATCTCATGCTGGTGATTTTGCCATGTTTCTTTTTTCTCTCACTGCGATAATATTATTTCAACATGTTTTAGGAGTTCCTTCACAGCGTGTAATACAGAGACAAATAGTATAAAACACATTTTCACTGTTGCAAAAATAGGGCAACAAACTCCGGGCAGCCGTCCAGGCTTCATTGGTGACTGCTCAATATAATTTGAATGAGAATGCTTTCTCTTGGATATACGGGCCCGAGGAAAAGATCGGACGCTGCTCCACCGGGGAGAGAAAGAGCAGAAGACACTCTACCTAAGAGAGTAGAAGAACCAGGCAGAACTACATTGAGTACTTAGGTGCATGTGGCCATTATATTCGAAGATTCAAAATTAAATGTTTTTTTCTCTTCAACCATTTATCCGACCTACAATTTAATTATATCATTAAATTTTTTACAATTAAATATTTACTACAAGATCTCACATGATTATATTTTGATTATTTTTATTTTTCTTTATTAATTTTTTTAAGTGTTGCATACAATATTACATGTTTCAATAAGTATTTACTAATGTCTCACTAGCTTATTTGTTAACGTTGCACGTGGTATTTTTAAGATGTTTCATGAAATTTTTTATGTTTCAACAATTATAACTCGATGTTTCATGTGTGATATAAAAATATTTCAACAAAATCAAATATTTTAAAATATATTATATGTTCCACATGATTTTTTTTTCTATGATTCACTCGTTAAGATTTGATGTTTCGTGCAATTATTGTTAATTTGTTATTGTTGTAGTTAGTATCTTTTATATGTTGTATCTGTCTATAACATTCCACGAAGTAAGCTGAAATATTTGCACAAATATTGAAACAATTTATTGTAAATGGTGCAACGACACTTTTTTTAGAAAATACATATATATTTTTTCATCGAAATATAATCACGTGAGATCTTGTTACAAAGATTTAACTGATACAAATACAATGATGTAATTAAATCGTAGATCGGATAAACAAGAACAAAATCATTTAAAGTTTAAGAAAAAAGTTATTATTGGGATGAGTGGGAGATCTAGGATGCATGCCATGTAGTAGGAGCGCATAGCTAAGTGCAATAATAGAACGGATATGTGTGTTAGTTCTTGACTTTACTATCGGTTATTAGATGGATATCGTACGGTTACTCGGACGTCCGACGTTAGCGCTCGGATCGGACGTATAAACAATAATCGCCTCCGAATTTCAATGTCATTATCGGAGTTGAAAAAAAAAATTTCATAGCCACCCGCGATAGCGGCGTCGACCGTGCTGCCGCCGAAGCAGAACCAAGCTATCTTCCGGCCGAAAACTTGAACGTGGCAGGGGATCGATCGATGGATTGTATAATGCATTGCTTGCCCGGTTGTCTTGTCCTAGTCCGGGTATGTCTTGAACGTACGGTTTCGTTTTCTGATCCAGCAGCTGAGGAATACTACGAGATAACTACTCCCTGTTCCCAAAAAAGAAAAAAAAAAGAACCTTTCATATACGATCTATATGTACAAATGTTGTCTTTTTTTTTCAAATGGAAGGGAGTATTCTCCAGCACAAATGGTCAGCTACCAAGGGCACGTTAGAAAGCGCCAATAGACGGTGGATCAAACTGAGTTTATGGTAATTGCTCGAGGACACATATAAATGAATTAAATATTATAAAGTACATAAGTTTACTTATTAAGAAAAGTTATTAAAAAAATACTAATGAAGGAAGTTTTTGCAAAAATCACATCCAAGCAAGTCCGTGGTAACTTGGTGGATATAATCCTAAAAAGAGCGACCCAGTAACACTTGCTCCCTCCATTTTTTTAAAAAAAATAATACTTGGTCTTGACTTTAAAATTTTTAATTCGGTTTTGATTTATAGTTTCTCTGCTTTGAATAGCAATATTTTTAAATAATCTAATTATTTAGCAACAAAGTTGTATCATTAGATTCGAATCAAAAACATTTTAGTAATATCTTACATTTAAACCTTTTCATTTTGATGTTGCTTAAACCTATTTGTAATAAGAAAAAACTTGATCTTGTAGGAATAAACCAACACTAGTTTCTGTAAAAAAACAATCTGACAGTCGAGATATCGTTGTTTACTACTACTACAAAGACATACTCAAACTTGAACCCTATCAGATGCCCTGGGCTGGGACAATATAAACAAAGTCTCGAGCATCATCATGCAAACGAAGCCAACAACCATATCCATCTCCAGAAGCTCGATTGGTTCGCGAGAAATTTCAGCTGTGCAGTTTCTCCAAGCAGCCAATGCGAGCCTTTGAACCTGGGACATAGCCATACCTCCACTGGTAAAAAAAAAAAAAGAGAGTAAAAGAGTTGCAGAAATTATTCACGACTGGCTTAATTGAACCTTTTTCCCTCATGTGAACTTCAAAGCGAATATCTGAACTGCAGTAGAAAGAAGTAGCTTAGCTTCAACTTCAAGTTTCTCCAAACACAACAAAGAATCACAATTTACCCATGTTAAATTGATGTACCTAGTATTATGGCCCACATCTTTAAGCGATTGTGCCTTTACAAAATCTGGCAACAATGCGACTTAGTTCTTCAACCTTTTCTCGCGTGTCCTTTTGGTAAGATGCACTCTTTTCAATTGCACAATTTACCAGGATGGATATTCCATTTGAGCTCTACTCAAGGGAAAGTCAAATGGAATATCTTGCCAATGGTGGCGGATCAACATAATTTGGATGCTATGGTACAACTTGAACCAAGCAAAAGAATGAACAAATCATATCTTGCCAATGGTGGCGGATCACCTCTTGTAAGGCTTGATGTGATACGGTTTGAATTCTTCACCAAATTTTGCTGCTTCTTCATCAACCCTTTTCTTCAGCCTTCTCCAGGTCCTCAACATGTCTGCCTGTATTAAACCACGATATAGTGTCTCAAAGGTGATCTTCTGGGGAAGAAAACCTTTCTCTATCATTTCCATGAAAAACTGGCATGCCTCCCTCCATTTCTTATTGTCACATAAACCATGAACCAACAAGGTATACGAATCGAGATCAGGACCAACAGTGCTCTCACACATATCATTCCAAACTTGCATAACAGTGCCATGTCGGTTCAACTTGATAAACATTCCAAGCAATATGTTGTAAGTGTGAATATCAGGTGTGGCTGGTGAACCAGGGGCCTTCATCTTGTTGTACAGCTGTAGGGCACCATTCACATCTTTTCTCCCTCGATACTCTTTGAAGAAACAATTGTACGTGGCCGGCGAGGGGCATACTCCCTCACTTGCCATCTCATCAAGCAAGCTCTCAGCATCATCCAATCTCCCACAGGAAGCAAGGCACTTGATCACAGAAGTGTAGGTTGCCACCGTGGGACAAATGCCTCTCTCTTTCATTGAGCGGAACATACAGAGACATAGTTCAGGTTTATGCGCACGACTGTAAACATGCAGGATGACAGAGTAGCTTGTAACATCCGGTTCGATTCCCCTTTGATGCATTTCTTTCAAGAGATCCTCAGCTGCACGAACTGTTCTATCAAACCGGTAATCAGGGTGCAAGCTTGCATGCCTACAGATACCATTGAGGAGAATGTTGTATGTAACTATGTTGGGTTCTATCCCATGATAAATCATGTCTTTTAGGAACTTCTGAGCCATGTCATTTCGGTTTACCTTGCACCAACCATATATTAGAACAGTGTACATCTTTTCGTTTGGTTCATACATGTATTTTCTTTTGTTGAATACTTCTGCTGCAACCTGCAGTGGTGACAGATGAGTAAATGACAATGGATTAGCAGAAGAAACCATGGAGCTGTCCTCTTTAACAAGGAATGTTCACAAAGCAGCCAAAAAAATGAGTTACAAGCAGACAGTTGATCAATGTAATTCAAACACTAGCACGCATGAAGTATCTGCGTGACTGTCTAGCTACCATTGATTGGCTATCAACTCAGAAGCAGCAAATTCTAGAATAGCCAAAAGCACCAGAAGTTCAAAACGCAGGAAGTAGCAAAGACGAATGATTCTGTTGTAAAAAATGTCTAACATGTGCAAGAAATGGTTATTAGGAAAACTGAAACTTTCAACAGACAATGAAGGTTCAAAATCATAACCCCGTATTCATCCTAATATTCAGAGATAAGCAATTGCAGCACACTTCAATGAAATTTTGATAAACATACGACCTAATATTGTACTGTATGAGTCTGGTACCTGTCATTCCAGTGTTGCTCTCTATAGGTTTCTCAACAGAGAACACAATTAGTGGTCAAATCCAATCGTACACTAATAATATATTACTCAAATCAGAGTTGTCCAGTTAATGTTGCTTCGCAGCACAATAAAAAGTTCACAAGAAAGTATGGAAAAAAGTATTCGCAATAAGCTAAATGCCTAAACATGAAGAAGCTCATGTACTAACGTCATCCATTAATTAAGAAAACTCCTAAGAAGGAACTGATCAATATAAGATGTGAATCTACCCATAACTCCTTGTGCACAATGAAGTGTAACAAAAGGCAAACAGTTCTAGGATGAATCAACCTAACAGGCAATATCAGAATTCAGTCATGAAAGATTCATTAGAGATACTAGTGCACATCCCATGAAACCACAACTACAAATGTTTTCTTCACTCTACAAACCACCTGCTGCATGACAAGGCCTTATGCTAAACAAACAGATTCATACTACGCGAACAGTAGATAAACACAGCTCATACTCGTTACAGAAAGTACATTGGTAATTTGGTATGCTTATCTGAAGCTCGATCGATGCTCAACGAATTAATCAAAACCATACTTTTACAAACGACTACTCTATGGGCTAAAATTTTACAGCGTGAAGAGAACAAAAGAATCGAAATGTGTAAAGCTAAGCCTGCTAAGGCATTTACACTGAACTCGTCCAGCCAAAATAATCTCAGGGATGAACAGTGGTTACCATCCAATTTCATTCAGAACATCCTCTAAAAGTATCAAACTAACTAGTTAAATATCTCATCTTATCAAGCCAAGAATGTCATGAGCAAATAACCTTTGGGTACTTGTACTTGCAGAGGGTGTCGAGCAGCGTGGTGAACTCGGCGGCGTCGGGCTCCCTCCCGACGAACGCCTCCATGTCATCGAAAGCGCGCACCGCCTGCCGCGTCATCCCGGCGGCGACGTACCTCCTCGCGAGCACCGCGAACGTGCGGGGCGTGGCGGCGCCGTCTGCCGCGGCCTCGACGACGAGCCTCCACGCGGCGTCGAACTGCCGCGCGCGGCCGAGCGCATCCACGACGGCATCGTAGGCGTCGGCGGCGTGGGGCGGCAGGGATGCGGAAGGGTGGAGGCGCGCGGCGTGGAGGAGAGACAGCGCGAGCTTGGAGGCGCCACGGAGGCGGAGGAGGAGCTGGACGAGGAGGTCCCCCGTGAGGGAGACCCCCCCGCCGGAGAGGATCTGGAGCGGCGACTCGGCCGGGTGGAAGGGGTTGTGGTGCGCGAGGAGGAGGCGGGCGAGCTCGTCGGCGGTCGGGGACGGCTCGACGGGCGGCAGCGCGAGGAGGTGGGTCGTCGAGGAGAGAGCCTCCGAGGTGGTGGTACAGAGGCGGCGGCGGCTTACGGCGGCGGCGGCGGCCGCGGCGGCGGTGGGAAGCTGAGACGGCATTGGCTGGCGGCGGCGGCGGCGGTGGCGTGGCCGGAGTTGGTGGATGGAGGAGCGTGGTGAAGCGGTTTGGGGGTTTGGCTACGAAAATCTGTACCGTTGGTTGGTCGATTAGACGGCTGAGATTGGAGGATGCGTCTAGTTAGTTCTGCCATTGCTGATCTCCATAAAGAAAAGGAAATGCAAATTAAGTAACGCTGTAAATATTTTCATCAAACTACACAATGCTATATATTGTACCCGGTCTATATTAAATTTATTACGGAACTAAGATGGATTGATAGATTATAAGTAACATTTTGTATCAAAACTATTACAAAACTACATGTTCTATGATAATTTAATCACACACAACCACAATGTTTACAACTTCAACATAACGCTAGTTTTAGGCATTTTTTATAACCGCCAAAGAAAAAAGATAATGCTATGAAAAATTGATTTTATAGTAGTGACAATGCGTCCGGTCCCCATGTCGTGACACAAGCAAAAAAGCAAGATGCATGTGTGCAGGCGAGTAGTGGAGGAAGCAGGGTCATGACCTCCACAGTGCACTCATGGTGCTCTCTCCCCACACCACTCACCTAGATTAGGCTGAGGAACAAGTGACCAAAGTTGGATAAGGGGGTTTTAGGTAGGTGTGGCGGAAACAAATGTAGCATGGAATATTCTTGGGGAACGATGAGGCCGAATGCTACGCACGTCCACTGTGAATGGTCTTAGAGATAGTTTATCCCGGAGCTAGGTCGGTCACCTATTGAACCTTTCCCCTTTCTTCACAAAGTAAAGGTTGGAGCTAGGTCAGTAACCTGTCAAACCTTTCCCCTTTCTTCACAAAGTGTCAAAAGGTTGGAGAATCCATGGGGATATGAAACTGGCGTAAAATGTTACTCATTCCGTTCCAAAATATAATAATTTTTAGTTATAAATATGAATAAGAGTACAATCAGATTCATATATATTTTAGGATCAGATTTATTTATATTTTAGGATGAAGATAATACGAAACACGTCCACATGCAATTGAAAGTTCAGGTACTCTATATGTTTCAGCAATTAGCACCTTTGATATACTACTTCTATATATGCGTTACTGCTTTTCCCCATCTGTAAAGGTTCCTTCTACGGTAAAAAGGAGCTTTTTCATGCGCCAACGAAAAGCGTGCGTTGCTTTGCACCAACAGTATGCAGCTCCATGCAGTGTAAAGTGTAAATGAATCCAAGCAATTACCTTCGAATTAAAAGCCGCGTCAGCAAAATATGTTATAAGACTTTCGTGTTAAAAATTTATCTGTGCACTTACGAAATGCAACCCGACCTTAGCTCAGTTGGTAGAGCGGAGGACTGTAGTTGTTGCAGATCAATCCTTAGGTCGCTGGTTCGAATCCGGCAGGTCGGAATAATAATTTTATTTTTTATTTTGTTTTAATCTCCTTATCTGTGCCTCACAGATTCAGAGGTGATGACAAAAGCTGTTCTGAAGTCACTTGGTATGCTCAAGATGAAGAATAGTATTTTTTTTTTAACAAAAGAACATGACATACAATTCAGCTAATGTTTGTACCAAATATCATGAAAGTACACGAAGTTCACCAGAATTCAAGATCGATATAGAACAATTCCTTTCGTATGAGAATCTTGGGAAGTTTTCTCTGTTCCTATTTCTTGATAGGTACCGAACGGTGATGCAAAATCTCCTTCCTGAACAATTTATTACATATTCATCCTCGAATTATCATTCTTGTTTGATCTTGATCTAACGGATAGTTTCATGCTGGTCCCAGCTAGAGAATAGGAAGTTGTTGGATCATTTTGTGCCAAGTTCATCTGAAATTCCTGTGTTCACAAACTGCAACACAATCTAGTCATTCAGAAGATCAGCAACCAGGACAGCAGATGGATGAATCTCATCGCTCATCAGTCATCACTAATCATGAACTCAAAATGCATGTACAATGAATCCAGGTAGCAGTCCATCACACCCAACCAATTCCCATTTCTTGTTTTGTTTTTGCTGGTGAAGACTGGAGTTCTAGCTATTCCCAGCAATTTCTTTTGCTCTACTTCTACATCTACCCTCTACTCTTGTTTCACTATGGAGAACACAACCATAATTACAACCATGGGGGGTGGTTAGATTCACTTAATGGCCGGCTTCCATTCTGATGCTACCATCCTAATGTTTTTGTTCTCCTTGCCTCCAAAAGCTCTTAAGATGGAGGGAAGAACCGGTTGAGGTTGAAGGGCAGGGTGTAGAACTCCTCGTTCCGGCTGTCGCCGCGGAACGTCCTGAACCTCGCCCACCATGGCATCCCACGGTCCCTCGCCGCTTCCCTCACCTCCAGCGTGTTGTCGAGGACCACCGCGACGATGAGACCGACGGTCGGGGGCGAGGAGAAGATGGTGTTGATGTAGTCATTGAACTGCCACAGCACACAGAAAAAGGATCATGAGGTTTTAGTTTCAGAACACAACTTCAGAGAATTCAGTCTCAGTGGCTGGCCATTTTCAGCTGACAGTGAGCAGGAGTGCACATTACCCATCCTGCCCTGGTGTGTGCCGGGCCGTGCAGAGCGCTCATGGTGTAGCGGAAGAAGTACTCCGGGATGGAAATGCCGAGGAAGAGCGAGATGCCGATGATGAAGAGGTTGCGCATCGAGTTCATGTTGGTGAACTGCATGAAGGAGAGCCCCACTGCACCTGAAAAGATCCAAACAGGACATAGGATGTAGAGGGTTGAAATCTGGTGATGAATGAACAAATATAAGAAAGAAAGATATGAGAAGAACATCGATAATTTTGAGATCTAAAGATACTTACCAACATATCCAAACATAACACAATATATTGCGGCAAACATTGTGAAAGGAATCGAAGCAAACAGAGCTCCAAATCTCCCTGAAAGCATGATAAATGTTGAGAACCAGGAAAGGCTATTCAGAATAATAATCTTTTTGTGCAGAAAATGTGCTACCTAGGATGGAGAAGAAGATCATGAAACCAGCGGAGATCTGTATCACTCTTCTGCTGCCAATCCTGGTTGATC
Organism: Oryza punctata; assembly: GCA_000573905.2. Taxonomy (NCBI): domain Eukaryota; kingdom Viridiplantae; phylum Streptophyta; class Magnoliopsida; order Poales; family Poaceae; genus Oryza; species Oryza punctata. The sequence goes on along the minus strand of CM002495.2, from coordinate 17,910,482 downwards.
CAAGAAGGCCAATGTTCTCTCTGCGTTGTCAACATTGTATGCATTATGTTAGGAATGCGTGATAGTGCTAAAGGAGTAAATAGTGTTTGATAAAGAAGGAAAACACTTACACAGAGACCGTGGAGCCAGTTCCAGTACCAAATAGCCCATCAAACAACAGCCCGATTCCCTGATTGTTCACATAAAGGGCAAAAGCATTATACTCCTGTTCAATCAGCAGAATACATATTTTTGCAGATCCTAATGCTTAAATTCATTCTATGGTCTTGCATTCATGTGGCTGAAAATTCTACTAATCTGATCACAACTAAGATTTTAAGAATGGCCTTGCATTGTGTAATCTTTGAATATTTGCAGAAATAAAGAAACAAACCTGCCATCCAATGCCTCTGCTGAGGACATATGGTGGTGGGGGTGTCGCACTTGCCAAACGGGCAGCAGCCTTGAATGCTCCAGTTGACTGAATCACTCAAAAAATTATCAACCAAATCAGATCAGTATAATGATATATGCTAACAAGATCCTTATCTAAACCACATAGTGTAGAATTGAGAAAATGAAATGTGACCTCTATCAAGGACACCACTACAGCAGCCATCATACCGAACGCATGATCCGCACTGAATGTTGGCGGACCCCATTGCAGTGGGTATGGGATGTCAATCCTGAAATTTTTTTTTTAAAAAAAGGATTAACATTAGAGATCTACTACAAAAGATCAGATGAAAACTGAACATAAATCTACAAAGTACAAACCAGTCTGCTGAGGTGATGAGATTGGCACGGTCGGTTCGGCAGTTTATCTGAGTGAGCAGAGAGGTATGCTTGTATGTCCCACTTGCTGTTAGGATGTGAGCATAAACCCAGACAAGCGCAATCGAAATGAGTACTGAGAACCTCTCCAATATCGGAAAATGGCGCACTTGTACATGCTTCAGATATTGGGAAAGGGCAACAAACAGGACAAGCATTGGAAGCCCAATCTCCACGCACCTCCCAATCTAAAAACACAATGTCCATATGTTAGCTTAACAACCAAGTAAGTAGACATAGAGCATACTTATTCTAGACATTGTACAATTTGATAATCCTACGAAGCATAAATATGTGTTTGATGCTACTCAAAATATCCTGATTTATTGTAAATGCTAGTGTGTATATTTCTATCATAGAAATGCAACACTTCAACTTTCGGTTCCAACCATATGAAATGATCCCAAATGGTCCTGTTGAAAGCTCCCAACTAGGAAGCATATGTTCGCATGGTGCAGATAACCAGTTAAGATAAAGATAGAGAGTAAGCGGTTCAGCAAAGAAACAGCACTAGAGACTTTACCACTGGGAATCCTCTCTCGAAAAGGCCAAGCCCCACCAGCGCAACCACCGGAACCATTCCAAGTGGACTGAAGAACCTGCAACATGACACCGAGAAATTTTAAGATTCTTATCGTCAATCCGAAGGGTTGCAGCCATGTACTATTACTTTTGGATAATTGGCATTTGGCAACCTTTGATTTTAGTATATTAGCATGATGCACTTTTTCTTTAAAGTGATGCCCACTTCTCATACTGAGAGAAAACAAAGTGGATGTCTTAAGGGCCCAGGGCAACCAGGGCTATTATAAAGAATAATCAGGGCATAATCTACTGATTGATCATGTGTTCCTAATGTCAACACGCATGATGCCAAAAGTTACACAAACACACAAAAAAGGCATTGTTAGAAGACAACCCTTACTTGCAATATAAGTAACAAAAACACTGTTCAATCTCATGTTCAGTTGTCCGTACAAGTTAAGAAGAGGAAAATACTGTCTAGTATGGACAAAGCAAGAATTCGGATATTTGGACTATACGATCAAATTGGACACGAGGAAGTTGTATGTACCTGGAGCATATCCCCCACAACTGGCTGTAGCCAAGAATTATTTGGATGCAGGAGGATATTATTAAAGCCCCCTGTATGGCTCTCATAGTCATGATAAACCTCTGCAATAGGACAAAGGAAACATTTTTAAATAAGTGAAACTTGTGATGCTGAAATGACCACTAATGATATCGACTAACTAGAAGGGGGGAAAAACCATTGCATGCTTACAGTATGGTCATCAGTTATTTGTGACAGCGAGGGGTCTTTTATTATCGATATAACCGGGATCACGAACGCATAAGAGCCACCTATGATGGTCGGAAGCCGAGTTCCAAACAGAGTTTGGAGCATTGTGTTTATCCCAGTCACAAACAGAATTGTTTGCACCACCTTTGCCTTGTCATGCTGGAACAAAACAGACAAACATATACCCATCAGCATGCACTCCATCACCAAAACAGTGACTAAAAACATCATTATCTGGAAAGACAGTTGCTGGACGCATGCAAGTGACCAACTAATTTGAGGGTACTACTATCATTCATAGAGCCCTATCCCTGTGAGCATCTTATGGAACAGGAGGTAGGTACTAAAATTCATTTATCTGATCTACAAGAGTACAACTTTTATTTCATACTATTAAATTCCACAAGCTTAATTACAAAGGTACAGAAATCCAATGCATTTAACCAGAAGATTCATCTTGAAACTGGCATTTATTATTACAAGATACACACTACAATGATTTCAATAACCAGATATGAGTATATAGCTGAATGGATAAATGGCATGGTAAAACAGTGAAAAGATTCTTACAGCATTTCCACCCATAAGTGGAACCAGTAAGGTAGGGATCATCACAGCCGTCCCCAGGCAAAGGATGTAATGCTGGAACCCCAGGGCAATTGCCTCCCCTGTACCATCAAAATTAAATCACACAAAATTAAATACCAGACAAGGAACAGACAGATGAACCCTACAATCCTAGTCACTTCAGTGAAATCATTATCTGTACATAAAAAAAAGGAGCTTGAGTGAAATGACACACTTACCCCAGGATGGGTTGGAGTCTATGCAGTACTCCAGCCCCTGCAGCTGATCCATTGGTGGATGGCTGATCTCCTCTTGCTTCATGTCAGCCATCTCCACAGAAGCAGGCCCTTCTCCCCCTTGTTCTTCTTCTCCTGCTGCTTGTTCAGGGTGATCTAACAATTGCAACAATCAGCAATCAAGAAGAGAAATCATGCTTAAAAATGTATTTGAGTGGGTAGTTAAATAAGATAGGATAGGAAAGGAAAGCAGTAAAGATGGAAGCTTTAAGCAACTTTATTGGCCTAGGCTATGAGAATCAGATGCCACAGGAAGAATTCCCCAGAGAAACAAAGCTAACCCCTTTTAAGCCCTGAACAAAAAAGAAAAAAAATGTGCCTTTCAGGCCTGCAACAATCTGGCAGCTGGTTTGCAAAGATTGACTCCCTTAATCTCCCAAAACATGGAGCAAAAATCACAAAGACAATATTTTTTTTTCATCACTGATCAAGAACCATCCTGGACAACACCAACTCTACTTGCAAAACCCTCAAACAAAGATCAAGAAAGCCAGGAAAACCAACAGAAAAAGGTCACCATGAGCAAATGCTCTCACCTGTCAAGAATGCTCACCCTCACAAAATTTCCCAACCAACGGTAAACACAGCGCAAAAGAAATTAAGCACGAGCAGGAAGAGCAACCCAGCAAGGCGACGATTTATAGCCCCAGAATCGAAACGGCTAGCTGCAGGAATGAATGAATGCCTAAAATGAACAAGATCAGTTTCTTGAGAAGATTCAGATTTTCTTTTCCAGCAGAGCAAGCGGAGGCAAAGCAAGCAAGCACAGCAAGCAGTGACAGCAGCAGCAGCAAGCGCAGTGTCTGTAGCGCGAGGAAGAAAGAGAGAGAGAGAAACTGAGAAAGAGAAGTGCTCCGGGAAACGTCAAAAAGGCTGTGGTGGCCAAAAGAAGCCACAGGGATCGATCAAACACAACACAAGCAGCAGCAGCGAGCAAGCCTATCAAAAGTTGCAAGCTAGTAAAGATGAGAGAGAAAGAGAGTGAGGATGAACTGAAGCTGCTGTATATGACTACTCGAGTGAGTACAAGCCATTACTACCCCCTAGCTAAGCTTTCTCTCTCCTGTTAATTCCAATAGCACACACTCTCTCTCTAGACTTAATTATTTTCTAGGTGAGAGAAATAAATCCGGCAGATACTTTCCTTGTCACAGAAGTAGGGACAGACTGACGGCACATTGTTTCGTTTATGTTTACGCTTATTCAAACAACTAATTAATAATAAAAATTAATATATAAGAAAATTTTATACAATAATTTTAGCGATTTAAAAGGGAATGCTGTAAAATAAAATGCAAAAGAAGACCACGAGATCAATTTCACAATTAAGTTTTAACTTTTTTTTCCTTACAAGCATAAACGTAAACGAAAAAAATGGGTTCTAAGATGAGAAACGATGCAAAATGTACCCCTGCAAGGTGGGGCCCACGTTGGTTTAACCAATGCACTGTTGCCATTCACATTTTCACAGAGCAAAGAAGCTGAATTTTTCTCTCTCCGGGAGAGTTTTTGTCTGGCACTGTGGCACCCGCAGGCAGTGGAGTTATCCTCCTGTGGGGCATCTTAATTGGCCCGTTGGGAATTTCCCTCTGACCAAATTGCCCCTCTCCCTGCCTGACAGGTGGGGGCCATCGATCTAGTGCTTTGAGATTCGTGCGGAAGAATTCTGCTGCTGGCTGGCTAGTGGCTGGAACAGGTGCAGATGTTTGGATGGTTATGCTTAAATTAGTGTTTTAATTAAGTACATTGAATGTGCTACTGGTTTGGGTGATTCCTTCTTTGGAAGTGCTTTGGTCATATTCAATTTATTTCATGATCTAGAAGATATGGTTCATCTACTACTACTACAATGAATGTGTACAGTGTATGTATCCGGGAAAGGGCAAAAAAGGTTGGTGAAACGGCTGAAGTTTTATATAGAATAATAATAAATATTTTTGACTGAATAGTTTGCAGAAAAATGTAAAGCTATCTGATTATTTTTAGTAAAATGGATACATTGTGAAATCTAAGACATCCGATCTAGATTCGATTGAGCAAAGGTTTGTAAAAAGAATGGACATGATAGTGAAAAATGAAACTGTTTATGTAAAATACAATTATGTCTTTTTGTTAAATGTAATGAACTCTAGTGGAGTCACTGTGTAAACCAATGAAATATGTGTACAAAGTGAAACTTCCCTTTAGTAATGCTATCTCTTTGTTGAAAAGTTAAAAACATCACATAGATGACGGTTTCAATACTACTACATATCCATCCATGTATTTCTTGAGAGACAAATGAACATCTTATACGCCGATAATATCCAAATCTAGATGATGGTAAAAGTTATGTGTGAAGCATAAAACCAATAAAATAATATATAACTGTAGAAATATTAAAGAGTTTGGATCTATAGATCTATACCCTTTGAGTCGTCATGAACAACCAAAGAAATCAAACATAATTTTTCTAATATTATGAACTTCCGTTAAGAACTAATGAAGATTGAAAATATGGGTTGATTACACATATCTTGACTTATTCTTTTGAGATGGGAAGAACTACCTACATCAAACTTAGTTCTAGATCTGCAAACATGTACTTTGCAAGAAAAAAGCCAATTACAAGCTTAAATCGACACAAGTATCAAATATTTTACCCGTGGGCGGTTCATGATTATGCGCGAAGATGCTAGCATCTCTACCATAATCCTCGATAGGCATGAGGTCGCAGCTACCTGCAGTAATAGTGGTGAGAGTAGGGTTAGAGCACCATGTCTTCCAATATAGGTCATCTTCCTCATCATGTTGCAAATCTGGGATATCCGACCATAATTTTTGGCCAAACGACACAACATGCTCGATGAGACCTGCCATTAGGAACGCTAAGAGAGACTAGGAGTAATGGAGGGGCTTGTGACAATGAATAGCTAGAGTATTGTGGAGATGTGCGCTTCCCTTTCTACCGAGGTACCTTTAAATAGAGGGGAAAAGTTACCCCGTATACTACTGGCGATGTAACGCTTGAAGTGTCTGTAGTGCGACACGCCATTTTCTTTTAAAAAATAATATCACTCGAGCCTATATCTTAAAATTATTGAATAATGCTGGTGATGCAGTACCTAAAGTGTTTGTGGTGCGATACGTCGTTTCCTCTTCATTTTTTTTGAAATAATTTGCAATTGAGCCATACGCCATGAACTCTAACTTGTTTCTTTAGTATTATCACTTCCTTATACTACCCGCAACAACAACGGTGGGAGTAGGGCTTGAGTACCATGCCTTCCAATATAGCTCGTCTTCCTCATCATGTTGTATATCTAGGATATCCGACCACAACTACATGATGTGCTCAATGAGACCTACCGTTAGGAACACTAAGAGAGACTAATAGCAGTGGAGAGTTTGGTTATGATGAATACCGTGGAGAGGTGCGCTTTCCTTTCTGCTGAGGTACCTCTAAATAGAGGAAGAAAGTTGCCTCGTATACTGCCGGGGACATAACGCTTGAAGTGTCTATAGCACAACACGTTATTTGCTTTTAAAAACAATATCATCTCAAGCCCTATATCTTAAGATTATTGAATAATGTGAGTGATGTAATTCCTAAAGTGTATGTGGCGGCACACAATTGCCTCTTCATTCTTTTTGAAATAATTTGCAATGGAGCCATATATCTTGAAATTTTCAAATGCACCCTACCGTTTCTTTAGTATTATGCTTCCCTTCTTGTTACTACTCCAAAGTAGCAGTGAGCGTAGGGATAGTCAGTTAGATTTGCATTGAGGCAAACAAAGGGACAAAGATTAAAAACCACATTATAAGAAAGGGTATATAAGTACATGCGCAATTGGGGGCATTTAGTGTATGTCGTATAATTTTATTTCTGCATCCATCAAACAGAAGGAAGAAAATTTAACTTCTAGTTTCATAATATTAGAAAATATTGTTCAACGTGTCAGTACAACAAAAATACCTTGTAGAGATATTTTTCTATTACTATAGAGGCATTTTTTAAATGCCTTTGTAATATTATAGAGGTATTTCCAAAAATACCTCATTGGTGCCTTGTGGTGAATTGCCTATACAAATGAGGAGACATTTTATAAAGTGCCTTTGTACCTTGCATTATTTTTATAGTCACATTTTTTATGTTTCTAAGAGAGTAGAGACACTTTCTAAAGGCATTGGATTGTGTGAGAGACATACCAAACAATTGTAAAAAATATGTGGTTGAGACATTTTCTAGAGGCGTTGGAGTGTGCAACAAACATACCAAACAAATGTGAAAAATATGTGGTAGACACATTTTCTAGAAGCATTGGACTGTGTGAAAAACATATCAATCAATTGTAAAAAGTATATGGTAGAGGTATTTTCTAGAGGCATTGATTGTGTGACTAACATAAACTATTGTGAAAAATATACAAGTCCTTGCTACTGCCAATCCTCGAACTCAACAGCTCTTGAGAAAATTATTCTTATCTTCAACACACTAACCATCTCAACCTCATGCAACTATATGTTCCTTGTGTTGATTATATCTAGTTGTTTCACAAATATTAATCTTTTAAAGAGTGCCTCTACAAAGGTTAGAGTGCCACAAGATACTCTACAAGATACTCTACAGATTTTCAAGTGCCTATACAATGCCTCTACAAGATACTCTAGCAAAATGTACTAAAACTATCTCTAAAATGTCTCTAGGATAAAAGTATTTTAGACATTTTTAAAGTGCCTCTAAAAATTTTCTCTACTTCCAACTTTTAAAGGCAAATTGTAAATTGCCTCTAGAAATGTGACACTATATATAAGGTTTTTATTGTAGTGTGTCTTGCTTCCTAAAACAAAGGACACTTAAGCCCCTTTTCTCAAATGTACAAAAAAATATCCTCTCAATTTTCATTTTTTGTGTTGTACATTTGTAGTTATGTTGAGTTTGACATTATGATGCACAACAGTCAAACACGAGTTTAACATTGAAGAAAAATATGAGAAAAGCTCATTTATACCACTCATTGCCAACCTATTGTATGTTTACCTATAAAAAAATTACTCCTCTGTGAGTGAACTACTCTCTTTACCTCTAGACAACCATCAAAATTAAACATGAATAATTATTATTGCCCCTACAAAAATAACAAATTTGTTACTTCGGAAAGTAATATGTTGTTAATCATACTTTATATCAATAAAACATATAACTTTGCAAACAAAAAATGCTAACAGTATTTATGGGAACTTATTGATATAAATTTTAAAATTCAGAAAATAAATTATATCTGATTTTTCTTGGAATGTTATTATAAAAAGGTTAAATAAGAACAAAATGTTCATATTGGTGCATTCCATAGCTTAAGGGAATATTAATAATTAATTTTTTTTGTTAATGTAGATATATTTTGCAAATATTTTAAATACTTTTAGTTAATATATTGGCTACACACTATGTTTAAATTGTATAATTAACTCTAAATTTTCTTTCATAATGATATGATCTACTGAAATTCTCTAAATATCTTAGAATAGCAACTAGTTTCCCAAAGTTATGTTTTGGTTACTGTGTCAATGAGAAAGTGACTTGTTTCTATGAGCAGTGGATGTACTATTTCCCCATATATTTTAGAGAAAATTTGGGAAATACCATCGCATGTGAGAATGACATGTGGGACCTGGACCCATGTCAATGATACATACAATGGTATTTTTCAACTCTGTGATTTTTGTGATGGTACTAGGCAAATTGGCTATATTTTATTATTTTATAGTACATTAATAGTGTGAAACATCTAGTTGGCCTAAATAGGAGTGGAACAAGGTAGTCATGCATAAATATGGTTGTGGTAGAAGAGAGAAATGCCATTTCAGGCCTGGCGCAAAAAGAAATGCCCTTTCAATGATAGTTGGAGGTAGAATTTGGTTATAAGGTAAAATGGAACTTTTGTACCAAGGAAAGGTAAACAGAGCATAGCCGTGAATGTAGCTGGTGAGGTTGATTAATTTAGATGTATGTTTTTATTTCCTTTCTTTGGTAACAACTACAAATAAAGGAAAGATATAACACCAAAATATCTGTTGTGAGTCACGTACTTGAGTCAATTTATAAAATAATTTTCACAAAGCTTTCCACTGCTTGTATTACACTGCTTTCTTTGTAAGTTGTAACCTGTAGACTTGGGATGTAAGTGCTTTGAATCAAAATTGTTGGAGAATAAAACAAAGTAACAGTAGGAGGGTTTGGAAGGATGTAAAAATGTAGTAGCTTATGGACAATCGGATGCTTACATTACACTGCTTCCTTTGTAACTTATAAATCGATGTAAGTACTTGAAATAAAGGTGAAATTGTTGAAGAAATAGAAGAAACTGACAGTATGAGAGTTTGGAAGGATGTGAAAACGGAGATAACATTGGAGTGATTTGCTCATCATTGTACATGTAGGGCTTCATGGCCTTGCTTTTGTAGAAAGCATGAAAAATGCACTTATGCATGGATACGACCTTAAAAATAACAATACTAGGCATGTAATGCGCCGCTCAACAAATAACCAAAACTGGATAAATATGCAGCAAAAAAAGGCATAACATCTAGCACATGACCCCAAAAGACAAAAAGAAGTTCTGATAATAAAAAGCCACACAACAAAATAGACTTTAGGTCAGAATAACTTGGAATCAACCATCACCACTATTATACGCTGCATTAAGAGATAGAGTATGGTTCTAGACATCTTGACGGCTGGCATCGCTAACAAAGGGGATCTTGATTTGTAACAAATAAAGTGTGTATTGCAACACATGGCTCACTTTTTTGTTATGAGAAATCCTTTGCATAAAAAATATATAAATGTTGGCAGGTGGATTTTTGCCCCCCATTTAACTGCCTTCTTTGGCAAAGCCCAAATCCCAGAATACAAAATTTCGATGGGTGGGCTGTTTTCCCTATTAAACCTACATAGTTTAGGAAAGGAAAAATTACACTAGAGGTACCTCATCTTGTCATCGGATTACAAAATCATCCCCAAACCGCAAAACCAGATATATGCTATCTCTCAACTTACGAAACCAGGTCACTTTGGGTCCTCAGGTGGGTTTGACACCGGTTTTGTCCAACGTGGCAGCAGAGTCAACGTGAGACCCCACGTGGGCCCCACATGTTAGGGTGACCACGTCAGCACCCTCTCTTTCCCCTCTTCTCTCCCTTCCTGCTCTCTCACTTTGCTCCTCATCTGAGCAGGCCACCCGACGGGTGGGGAAGAGGCCAGCGAGGCGGGCGAGGTGGGGAGAGGAGGAGGTCCGGTGAGCCACTTCACCGTCGCCATCCCCATCCCGAAGCCTGGCTCCTCCAACGGTGGTGGGGAGGAGGTGGTGGAAGGGAGGACGCCTGGAGCGACGACACCACAACGGCGCCTCCTGCCGCTGCCTCGTTGATGAGGTCCGATTGTTGTCGAGGCGGACGAGTCAGAGATGTATGACTGGACAATGACAACTACGACATATTCACTTTCTTCTTCTTCCTCTCTTCTCCTCTCTCTCCCCTCCTGATGATCGATGTTGACTGCTGCTCACCGGTGCCGCACGGCCTCCCACTCCCGCCCTCCCACGCCGCCGGCCTCCATCGCCTTTCCACCCATGGCTCCGCCCCCACCACCCCGCGCGCGTCACCCTCCACGGCGTCTCCCTTCTCCTGCCCCACAACCACTCCCTCCTCTTCCCCCGTCCTCGCTCACCTCGCTGCCATCGGGTTCTCCGTCTTCCTGGGCCTCTCCGACCTCGAGCTCGCCTGCGCGACCTCCAGCTTCCTCCCGACCTCCGACTCCACAAGAGAGGCAGCATTGGTAGTTGACGTCGCCGGTGAGCTCGTAGGAGCTCGGGGCGTCTAGCGGTGGTAGCTTGCCTCGACCTCCAGACAAGTGAAGCGTCGTTGCGGTGATGCGCCTGATGGAGCCAGCGCCGTGAGCAAGCTGAGGGGATAAGGGGGGAGGGGAAGAAGAGGCTGAGGTTTCACTGACATGTGGGGCCCACGTGGGTCCTACGCTGACTCAGCTGCCACGTCGTACAAAACCGAGGTCAAAACTGCCTGAGGAACTAAAGTGACCCAGTTTCGTAAATTGAGGGATGATATATATCTGATTTTACGGTTGCGAGATGATTTTGTAATCCAATAACAAGATGAGGGACCTTCGATCTAATTTTTCCTTCAGGAAAACCCATATCCCATGTCATCCATGTGGATAGTCCAGAAATTTAGGTCAGTTTCTTGGTCCATTATTTTGCCCTTGCCAAATTAATAAGGCCAGTAAGGAGGAAGGGACACAGTTAGAAGCTGACCCAATAAATGATGTATAAAGAAAGGAAAATGTTCACTTTAGGTCCCTCGTTTAGGGGTGAAGTTTAAATCCCTCAAAACTAGGTACAACGTATCCCTAATCTTCCAAAACTAGTGCAAACAAGATCCCAAGACTGTTTCAGTCAGTGTTGTGGATGACGGAATACGGATGTCAGACGGAGAGGGTTCCGCTAAATGATTAATCGGAGTACGGGCGAATAATCAGAATTTGATGGAAATTCAACGTTTTGGACAAATATATGTACATAAATCATAATAGCTTATTATTTTTGATAGATAAATGCATATAACTACATATATACCTACTATTCTTAAATATAAATAAGGATAACATGGCATTAACTCGACATATTGTAAAATATATATCTGAACACTCATAGTTGTGCATCACATAGTGATAGTTTTGGTTCGTAATGCATAAAGGAAATACTGAAAGCATGTAACACTATATAAGTGATACTAAAACAAGGTCCCGAATAAGATAAGAGTTACTCCGAAGAATCATCATCAAGTGCAACATCATTATCTGAAACTTCAGTCTCATGATCATCATCGGAAGCAAGGAACTCATGTTCAGAGGAAGTCAATTCCTTGTCACTTTCATCAAGGATTGGCGTTGCTGTCCTGGAAGTGGAAGCACGATTTGACATCGCTCCATGTGACCTTTTTGCACGTTTTGCGAGGGTTTTGGAATTGCAAACGATGTTCTGTAGCTATATATTGCTAGGTTACACAACTAATGGGCCAGTATCGTGGGCTGGCTGGGCAGGGCCTTCCGACCTTGTCACATGATTTGGCCTGTTTATTCGGCCGATTAGTCGGAAACGGCCGATTAATCGCTAATGATGGTGATTATACGTCCTGAAACGATTAATGATCAGCGTTTTGCTCATTCGTGACGGAGGGGTCAGCGCCAACGTATTAACGCCCGAATATACGGCCGTTCCAACCGTTATCCACAACACTGGTTTCAGTTGATGTGGCATGTTTGCATGGCGTTCATCTAACGTGGTGCTTACATAGCATAACAATAAAAAATAAATAATTAAAAATAGTGGGACAACCCTCATGCATGTTAGTCACAAGAAAAAACCGGTGAGACCCACGTGGGGCCCATATGTTAGGCGGGGAGGGGTGGAGGAGCATGTTCAGCCCCCTCTCCCCATCATTCCTTCTAGCCGCGGTTCCACAACAGAGGTGGAGCTCGAGCTCGACAAGGTGGCAGTAGCAACGGGCATGGGCGGATGAGGAGGAGAGGGAGACTGGACCCACAACGATGCAGCCGACCATCTCCCCCACGCCCGTCATCATCATCGTTGGCACGCCACTTCACTGTCTCCACCTTCAACACGCCTTCGACGGTGTGTTGTGGGTGGCTTATTGGCTAGATCATATCTGGGTGGCGAACAAGAAGGGGAGAGGTAAGACAAGAAGAGGAAAATGAGGGGAGGAATAATAGGATGGGGAGTGAGTGCTATCTTTAGTGGTGGTGGTTCGAATGGATGAGGCGGCGCTCTGTGTCGGGCTTAGGGCACCTTGGTGGCTGCGCGACATTGCTCCTTGATTTGGCGGTGCACGGGCTCAGGCATGGGCAACGAACTCCTTTGTTCGGGTACAGTCGCGGTGGCGTGAAAGGAAACAGTGGAGCTCCTTGGGTTGGGAAGGGTGACGGGCGTTGGGCCACCCACCGATAGGATCTGGATGGTGAACAAGAAGGGGAAGGGTCACCAATCTTCCCTCGTCGACCGCCAAGCCGCTCCTCCACTGTCCGCCGTCGCCTGGTCACCGCACCCGTGCTGCTCCGCTCAGCCGCGTGTGGCAGAGAGAATGATAGAGGGTGGAGGAAGAATATGCCCTTGACATGTGCGTCCGAACACGGGTGCCACCATTTTTAATTTTTTTTGCTGGCTGTATGTTCCACGTAGACATGTGGGTCGCATGTTTTTTATTCTTTCACATGTGGATCCTATTTTTTTTTAAAATTCTGGTGTTGTAAGTGTCATGTAGACGCCATGTCGGATTGAAGCACGTTAGCCAAAACCATACTCAACACTACCTTGAGACTATATTTACATTGGTTTTGGAAGATAAGGAATACGTTGTAATTCAGGGACGCGATTTAAATTCAACACTTGGATGAGGGATATGAAGTGAACTTTTTCCATAAAGAGATGACTTCAATGGCATATATTAGCTACCAAACTAACAGAACGGCCCAACGATCACCCTATGGCACGCAGCTAACAATTTCTCCTAAAGGGCCAACCTTCAGTCCATGGCCTTGACAAATCACAAGTATCACTCTGACTTCAAATAAATAATTTTTACCAATTACTCACTCAGTTTTCTTTATTTGGTGTTGGACAATTATTTTTTTATAAGAAACAGTACAAACACATGTGCATACACTCAATCCTATAAACATGCACACGGACACCTTATCTCATGAGCAGTTCTGAAAGAAGTCGGCATATGAATATTATTGCCTATCTCTGAAAAAATAAAAATAATTAGCCCTAAATACGATCCCTTGTGTTTAAGTCTATACTTGAACTGGATGGATTGGTTGCAAAAGAAATCTAACTACTTAAGTTACGTTCAGTTCGCGTTGGGCAGTTCATTTTTTTTAACTAATCAACGCCACATAAAAGAGGATGGGGCATGATTTTCGTGTTTAACTGGGATCATTGGTTACGTCTTCCTCGCTCCCTAGCTAAACCTCTGAATATCCAATGGCTCTATCAACTATGTTGATTTCGCTGGTTGAATAGCATGCTGTCATGCTGAGATTATCTACTTGCACATGGATGGATTATGGATATAGTGTATCAATACTTCAGCACCTTGCTAAATACTCATACCACTTCTCCAAAGTACCTTTGAGGACCGGGGGTTAATTAGACGGTTTTGGGTAGTGCTTGCTGTCATTTAGACTGACTGTATACAGGGAGCCTAACTGTGCACATCAATAGCATATAGAACTTCAGGGCAGAAATTTCCTCCCAAGAACTGACCATCATTTTCCTGAGAACAAAATTAGTATTCGGTATATACACACTTGGGATACATATGATCAACTCTGAATTATATTACAACTTGGAATTTTGTAATAAGCGGTTACCTTTCTTGTACATGCATGACTTGGCTGTTTAATTCGTATATATCCACCCCCCTTCTTGCAAATTTTCCACTAGGTTTCTCATATTGTGCAGAAGCTAGCTAGCTAGCTAATGTTACTATCTTAGACATAGACTATACATGAAAAGAATGAAAGAAATATGAGGGCAAGTACAATCAAAGCTACTAATTGGCACAGACACGCCACTTTAGGTCGCGTGCGTTTTGGCCCACCACGTTGACGATGAAATTTGGTAAACATGTGAATCGGAATCGAGATCCAATCCGAAGCGGATTTGAAGAAATGTGAAAATCTTGGAAATAGAGTGCGCATTGGTTGGAAGTCTGTATCGGCCGATACCGAGTTTAACATGGTTGGCCGATACAGCCGATATTGGTGAGATTGATTGCGTGATCAATGTCGGATTCGAAGGGCGGATTTCACTGACATTGCCGGGCGAGTATAGAGTCCAAGATAGACAATTGTATCTATTAATTAGGGTTTTATTTAATTTTCTTATAGATATTTTCTGTAAGAGTCCGTCTAAGGGACTTGTTCGTTGATTAGAGTTGTAATAGGAAAGTATGACTCGTGTCCATTATGGATAAGTTTGTATGTTCGCGTATAAATATAAACCCGAGGTCTTGTAAATAATTAACAACACCATATCAATACAATCTCGGCGCATCACCACCTTTTCCATTACTTCATATTTCGACGAGTTCTTGCTTTCGAGTTGGCCTGCATCGGATTTGATGTTTGACAAGAGGTAAAACTTGTTATGGTGGTTTGTGTTATCGGGATTAATGCTTACATCTTTATGACACTCTAATCTTGTTTTCATAAATCACCGAGTTACCATATACATTTTATAATCTAGATTGACAATGTGCTTTACTTGCATCAGCTCATCTCTATTTAGAGTTTGTCGATAATAGCTAGATCATCTTATTCGTTTAGATTATTTAATGTATCCACCATCCCGAAAAGATGACCATCAGCTTGATTGTCTAGATATTATACTTCTTTTCATACTTAGTACTGCATCAGTTAAGTTTGATCTACTAAGTTATGTTTAGAATCATAATCTCTAGCCTGCTTCATGGTCATTAATAAGGATAATATTGAGGTTTCAGCCGATCTTATCTGATATAGTTGTTTTATATAGATTCATATCTGGTTTAATATACTGTATCCGCCCTTATATCAGGATCTCAACCAATGTAAATATATTAAGCTTATTATCAATCTAACTGAATTAGTTTAATATATTTATTACAAGATAATATCCTAACATAAGGTAGTATCGGAGCTATAGCCGATATATGCTTAAATTTGGACATTTTCTATGATATGAATATATATAATCATTATTTTATGTCACTTTGGATCTAGGCAATTTATATTGTCTCGGTTAAGTCCGATATATCCCAATTGCTAATTTCTAGAGTGATGTTGATTTATAGATTATGTTATATTGATCTTTACAGTCGATGGACCAAGTTTAGGGGTTATTTGTTCTTATATATATGCCTTAGAGCCGATTCACCTCGTATTGCATCGGCTAGTTTACACTACGATACGACATCGGCTTTATAGCCGATCGGCTGTCGTTTACTAACAATAGTTGCATGTTTAATCTTGTTGATTGCAGGATCAAATCAATTGGCATGCCCTTGAACCCGAAAGTAAGCTTTGGAGCTGCACTGGAGCTAAGCAGATCTCCTAGGCCGTCGTGTTTTTACGTCAACACGCTTTTGGTACGCCCGGCGGGACTTCATCATCATGACACCCAGTATCACTGAAGTTACGGAAGACAATATCGTACCCATAACAGTCGAACATTTGAATGATGAGCAAAAAGAAGAGATGAAGAAATTATTAGATGAACTCCAGTCATAGTATTTGCATTCGTTCACAATGACTCGACATGGTACGGTAATTCAAAAAACTAAAGTCGAGTTGCCACCTGTTTGAAGCATGGAGCCAAGCACATCTGGAGTAAACGATGAGAAAGGCAAAGAGGTTAAAACCGATTCATGCGATGAAGAACTCCATACATTACAAGATCGCATCGACTCGGCAGTGCATCACGCTTTGATCAATCAATCCGGCGTGCTTGTCGACACATTGACTAACATGACCAAGACAGTGGTGGACGACACTACAGCTGAGGAAAAAAGCAAAAGGACCTATTTATCTTTCAGGAGATACTTTCTCAGGTTATAGGGCTATGAAAACTGAAATTGGCGGGAAACAATAGACGGATTAGTGCCAGCCCAAATCCCATCGGCTCATATACCCAGCAGATCTATTTTGATAATATTGACAAGACAACAGCCAATGCATGGGCGGCGGAGTTCAACTCAACTTACTCCTGAACAATTGATCAACATGCTGAAGACGAAGCCGCCAACTACTGAGTCGATTCCCCAGATACGTTCGGTACCGCAACCCGTGGTACCACAACCACCATTGCAGCAGCCGATAGGAGTGACTCAACCAATCGGCCAGCAATATGTACCCGAGCCGCCTCTGTACAACCAGTATCATACACCCCAGCAAGGCCTAGGGGGTAATTTCAATTACCAATATCAGCCCCACTCCCCACGGATTCAATATCGGCCGGAAGGATCACCACAATTCCAATATCCACCGCAGCTTAACCAATATGAACAGTTACAACAACAGCATGGAGGAGGAACACAACAACCACCTTGGGCCGATATGATCATTGATGTAACGAGGGAACAGTTTGTGCTCAAGCCTAAGGAGAATGGTAACATGTAACGGCATCCATATCCAGAATATTTTGATCGAGTGCCACTGCCGAACCGATACAAAGTGCCAGATTTCTCAATGTTTTGGACAACATAATGTAATAACCTACGAACACATTAGCCGATTCCTAGCACAATGTGAGGAGGCATCGGTTACTGAGGCATTGAGAGTTAGGTTGTTCCCATTGTCATTATCTAGATCGGCATTTACATGGTTTTCTTTTCTACCTTACAATTCTATAAGGAGTTGGGCCGATCCGGAAAAACAATTCCACGAGTATTTCTTCAGTGGGATTCAGGAGAAGAAACTTTCAGATTTAACATCCATTAAGCAAAGATCAGATGAGTCGGTTCCAGATTACATACAGAGATTCAGAGACACAAGGTATAGGTGTTACAGCCTAACCTTAACAGATTCACAGCTAGCCGATTTGGCTTTCTAGGGATTGTTGGCGCTGATAAGAGAAAGATTTTCTGCCCAAGACTTCAAGAGCTTAGCACCCCTAGCTCAAAAAGTATCGGCTCAGGAAACACGATTCCAAGAGGCCAGAAAATTTGCCAAGAAAGCTAATAATGTAAACAATGTTTACAATTACGTTTCTGACACCGAAGATGAAGACCCAGTGATCAATGCAGCTGAGTGGGCTAGGAACAAGAAAACAGTGGTGCACCAATGGGTTGGAAATCTGGGGAAGGAGGAAAGGTATGACTTCAACATTACCAAAGCTGATAAAATATTTGATCTACTTCTCTAGGAGAAACAAATTTAACTACCGGTAGGACACACCGTACCATTGGCTGAAGAATTGAAGAGGAGGAAGTATTGCAAATGACACAATACAGGATCACGTAGCACCAATGATTGCAAAATTTTCAGATAGGAGATTCAATCGGCTATAGAGCAAGGCAGGATCAAGTTTGGTAACGCTAAGAAGCCGATGAAAATTGATGGACATTCCTTCCCAGTAAACATGGTGCATACTGGAGCTGAAAGGAATCAAGTTGATTGAAGCATATATCAGGCAAGGAGATTCAATTCGGCTAGTATGATCAACAAATATCAAACCAGACACTAGAAAGAAGGAGAAACATATGAATACAGCGATGGAAATTGCTTTGATCCCCAATGGAGTTGTGAGTTCTTTAGGTTTCGCTGGAACGAAGGGATAGGGTTACCATCTATTGAAGATTGTCTTGGTTGTAGTGATCCTAATATAAAGTATTTTGGAGGGCTAACTAAATGAATCAATAGTGAGCATCGGCCGGTCCAGAAAAAATTACCTGTTCACCAGAGACTTGGGCCGATTCATCAAGATTACTTTGAAGATGAGTCGTGAGAGCAATCAAAGACAATGGAACCACAGTGGTGTCCATCTGCCATCTTTACTAAAAACTAGAAGAGACATGTTCAGAGGATGAGGAACAGAGAGCAACTACAAGAAGTGGAAGAAGAGATTGTGCATCGGCTAAAGCGCACTAGAAAAGAATGGCGTGTCAAGAGTAAAATTGTGCCAGCTGATGAAGTCAAAGCCGACGAAAGCAAAAGTCTTGTAACAGATAAAGGAAAAGCAGTTGCCTCATTGTCAATTAACATGGTTTTTGTATTACCAGTCGAATATAGTACAGAACAAGCCACAGAGGAGATATACGAAGAGCCATCGGCTAAGTTGATCCTATCAACACAACAAGCTATCTTTGAAAAGCCAGAAGAGACTGGACGTCGGCACCTCAAGCCATTGTACGTCAAGGGATTTGTCAATGGTAAGCCGATGTCAAAGATGTTGGTTGATGGAGGAGCAGCTGTTAATTTAATGTCATATGCTACATTTAGAAAGTTGGGCAAGACTACAGAAGACCTGATCAAGACCAACATGGTTCTGAAGGATTTTGGAGGAAATCCATTAGAAACTAAAGGTGTTCTAAATGTGGAATTAACCATCGGCAGTAAGACAATTCCTACCATGTTCTTTGTCATCGATGGGAATGGTTCTTACAATCTGTTGCTGGGAAGAGATTGGATTCATGCCAATTGTTGCATTCCTACGACCATGCACTAGATTTTAGTCTAGTGGCAGGGAGACCAAATAGAATTCGTGCCAGCTGACAGGTTAGTCAATGTAGCTGGTGCCGATTTATCAATTTGGGAGATGGAAGGAATTGATTGTTTATCCGGTAAGGTTTGGTAAGGAGATTATCTAAAAGTGTTTGATTATGATGTACAGACAACAGGAGATGGAGAGCCTCAATTATTGCTTTGAAGGCGCCGTGGAGGGTTCAAATTTCTACACAAAAAACACTGTGGACGATCTCGATGGCAAGCTTGGACAAGGATTCATGTCAGCTGATGAGTTAGAAGAATTAGATATTGGACTGGGTGATAGACCTAGGCCGATATATATTAGTAAGGATTTCGGAGTTGAATTCATATGTAAACTAGTAGAGTTGTTGAAAGAATATAGCCAGGTCTTAGCCGATCGATTGTCGAACATCGGCTCCCTATTTAAACCAGGCTATCGACCATATAAGTAACCTTCAAGAAGATGTAAAGCTGAAATGTATGATGCTATCAAGGCCGAGATTACAAGACTCTATGATGCTAATTTTATTAGACCATGCTAATATGTTGAGTGGATTTCAAATATAGTACCGGTGATCAAGAAAAACGGCAAGCTTAGAGTTTGCATTGATTTCAGAGATTTGAATAAAGCTACTCCCAAAGATGAATACCCAATGCCGATTGTTGAATTGTTAGTTGATGCAGCGTCGGGACATAAGATTATCAGTTTCATGGATAACAATGCAGGATATAATCAAATTTTTATGGCTGAAGAAGATATCCACAAGACTGTTTTTAGGTGTCCTGGTGCAATCGGCTTGTATGAGTGGGTTGTTATAACTTTTGGATTAAGGAGTGTTGGTGCTACATATCAAAGAGCAATGAATTATATCTTTCATGATCTCAGCGGCTAGTTGGTTGAAATTTATATTGACGATGTGGGTGTCAAGTCAAAGGAAGTCGATGAGCACATAGTCGATTTAACGAGAGTTTTGGAAAGGGCAAGACAATATGGCTTAAGGATGAACCCTACCAAATGTGCTTTTGGAGTTTTGGTTGCGCAGTCTCTTGGATTTCTGGTACATGAGAGAGGGATTGAAATTCCTCAAAAGAGTATTGTTGCTATCAAGAATATTAAACCTCCGGAAGACAAGACAAAGTTACAATCCTTGATCGGTAAAATTAACTTCTTAAGATGATTTTTTCTTATCTGTCAGGCAGAATTGAGCCCTTCACTCCATTACTTAGGCTCAGAGCCAATCAAGAATTTATTTGGGGGGAGAAGCAACAAAAAGATTTAGATAGTATAAAGGAATATTTAAGTACCCCTCCAGTCCTCATTCCACCACAAAAAAGTATTCCATTAAAGCTGTATTTATCAGCTGACTAAAAAACAATCGGCTCGGTCCTAATTCAGGAAGTTGAGGGCAAAGAATGAGTTATATTCTATTTAAGTAGAAGACTGTTGGATGCTGAGACTAGATATACACCGGTGGAAAAATTGTGCTTATGTTTATAATTTTCATGTACAAAGTTAAGGCATTATTTACTCTCTAATGAGTGCACAATAGCTTGTAAAGCCTATGCGGTAAAATATATTCTATCGGCTCCTGTTTTGAAAGGAAGGATTGGGAAGTAGATTTTTGCCTTGACAGAATTTGATCTAAGGTATGAATTGGCCAAAGCAGTTAAAGGGCAAACGATAGCCGATTTCATATCTGAGCATCGGAATGATTCGGTTGATTATGTTGAGATTGTACCTTGGACGTTATTTTTTGATGGATCAGTTTGTACTTATGGATGTGGTATCACCTTAGTAATCATACTGCTTAGAGGTGCAAGTTTTGAATTTTCTTTCACCATCAAGCCTTATTATACTAATAATTAGGCTTAGTATGAGGCCGTTTAGAAAGGGTTACAACTATTGAGAGAAGTTGAAGCCGATGCCGTTGAGATTATGGGTGATTCATTATTGGTGATAAGTCAGTTATCTGGAGAATATGAGTGTAAGAACAATGTATTGATAGTTTACAATGAGAAATGCCAAGAGTTGATGAAAACTTTCAAGATGGTGTCTTTAAAGCATATTCCGAGAGAGCAGAACGCTGAAGCCAATGATTTAGCTCAAGGTGCATCGGGATATAAGCCGATGTTAAAAGATGTCGAAGTACAAGTTGCATATATGCAAGCCGATGACTGGAGGTTTGAGATTGTTGATCCTTCTAGATCGGTATCAAGTAAGTTAAAGTATAAAGCACTCAAATATGTTTTGTTGGACAATGGTCTATACTATCGGACAATCGATGGAGTTTTGTTAAAATGTTTAAATCTTGATGAAGCTAAGGTTGTCATATGTGAAGTACATGAGGGAATCTGTGGTACTCATCAATCGACTCATAAGATGAGATGACTGATTAGACGAGTTGGATATTTTTGACCGACAATGTTGGTAGATTGCTTTAGATATTATAAGGATTGTCAGGATTGTCAGAAATTTGGAACTATTCAAAGAGCACCGGCATCGGCTATGAACCCAATTGTTAAGCCGTGTTCGTTCAGATGTTGGGGAATTGATATGATCGGCCAAATTAATCTAGCATCAAGCAAAGAACATAAGTTTATATTGGTAGTTACAGATTACTTTAGCAAGTGGGTTGAAGTTGTTCTCTTAAGAAGGTGGATTCTAAAGATACAATTGAATTTGTAAAAAAACATATCATATATAGGTTTGTTTTGCCACAAAAAATAACAACTGATCAGGGCTCTATCTTTGTGTCTGATGAGTTTGTTCAATTTGCTGATAGCATGGGGATTAAATTGCTGAATTCTTCACCGTATTATGCACAAGCTAATGGGCAGGCTGAGTCATCTAACAAGAGTTTGATCAAATTGGATAAGATGAAGATTGCTGAGTATCCGAAAAAATAGCATACCATATTAGCTGAGGTATTCTGGTCCTATCGGATGGCATGTCATGGTGCATGCTGTCATTTAACTAACTGTATAGAGGGAGCCTAACTGTGCACATCAATAGCATATAGAACTTCAGGGCAGAAATTTCCTCCCAAGAACTGACCATCATTTTCCTGAGAACAAAATTAGTATTCGGTATATACACACTTGGGATATCGACCATATGATCAACTCTGAATTATATTACAACTTGGAATTTTGTAATAAGCGGTTACCTTTCTTGTACATGCATGACTTGGCTGTTTAATTCATATATATCCACCCCCCTTCTTGCAAATTTTCCACTAGGTTTCTCATATTGTGCAGAAGCTAGCTAGCTAGCTAATGTTACTGTCTTAGACATAGACTATACATGAAAAGAATGAAAGAAATATGAGGGCAAGTACAATCAAAGCTACTAATTGGCACAGACACGCCACTTTAGGCCGCGTGCGTTTCGGCCCACCACGTTGACGATGAAATTTGGTAAACATGTAAATCGGAATCGAGATCCAATCCGAAGCGGATTTGAAGAAATGCGAAAATCTCGGAAATAGAGTGCGCATCGGTTGGGAGTCTGTATCGGCCGATACCGAGTTTAACATGGTTGGTCGATACAGCCGATATTGGTGAGATTGATTGCGTGATCAATGTCGGATTCGAAGGGCGGATTTCACTGACATTGCCGGGCGAGTATAGAGTCCAAGATAGGCAATTGTATCTATTAATTAAGGTTTTATTTAATTTCCTTATAGATATTTTCTGTAAGAGTCCATCTAAGGGACTCGTTCGTTGATTAGAGTTGTAATAGGAAAGTATGACTCGTGTCTGTTATGGACAAGTTTGTATGTTCGCGTATAAATATAAGCCCGAGGTCTTGTAAATAATTAACACCAGATCAATATAATCTCGACGCATTGCCACCTTTTCCGTTACTTCATATTTCGACGAGTTCTTACTTTCGAGTCGGCTTGCATTGGTTTTGATCTGTGACAAGAGGTAAAACTTGTTATGGCGGTTTGTGTTATTGGGATTAGTGCTTACATCTTTATGACACTCTAATCTTGTTTTCATCAATCACCGAGTTATCATATACATTTTATAATCTAGATTGACAATGTGCTTTCCTTGCATCAGCTCATCTTTATATAGAGTTTTGTCGAGAATAGCTAGATCATCTTGTTGGTTTAGGTTATTTAATGTATCCACCATCCCGAAAAGATGACCATCAGCCTTATTGTCTAGATATTATACTTCTTTTCATATTTAGTGCTGCATCAGTTAAGTTTGATCTATTAAGTCATGTTTAGAATCATAATCTCTAGCCTGCTTCATGGTTATTAATAAGGACAGTATTGAGGTTTCAGCCGATATTATCTGATATAGTTGTTTTACATAGATTCATGTCTTGTTTAATATACTGTATCTGCCCTTATGTTAGGATCTCAACCAATGTAAATATATTAAGCTTATTATCAATCTAACTGAATTAGTTTAATATATTTATTACAAGATAATATTCTAACATAAGGTAGTATCGAAGCTATAGCCAATACATGCTTAAATTTGGACATCGGCTATGATATGAATATATATAATCGTTATTTCATGTCACTTTGGATCTAGGCAATTTATACTGTTGTTGACGATGAAATTTGGTAAGCCTCGAAGTCATCATCAGCCTAGAGTTAGTATCGGCTACAGAGTTCTGGAATCGGTCGATGGAAGCTATCAATCGCCAACAGTCGGATTCTTACCAAATTCGGTTAAGAAAATTAATCTATTAAAGGAAACTTATCCAAAAGAGATCGAGTTCAAGGAGGATGCGGCATGGCAGTTAATCTATTAATTAGGAAGAGTCTGTTAGTTTCCTTTTATCTTTAGGAAAGTATGTTTAGTGACCAATAAGGACTTTATGTTTTTCCTTTTATATTTAGGGAAGTTTGAGTCGTGTCTGATATGGACTAGTATATACCCATGGGTATAAATATGTACACCCGAGGTCCATGTAAATTATCTCTCGATCAATTCAACTTTGGCGCATTGCCACCTTTTACCCTTTTACTTTCGACGAGTTCTTGTTTCAAGCTGGGTTGCATCAGCTTCGACCTCCGACGAGGGGTAAGGCTTGTTGGCGGCTTGCGTTGTCAGGATTAGTGCTTCCATTGCTTCGACACTCTAATCTTGTTCATGTAAGTCGTCGAGTTATCATATATGTTATGTAATCTAGATTGACAATGTTTGCTACTTGCATCGGCCGATCTCCATCTAGAGTTTTATCGATATCGCCTAGATTACTTTGCTGGTTTAGATTATATAATGTATCCACCACCCTGAAAATTAGTCAAAAACTTGATTGTCTAGATATTATGTTTCTTTTCATACTTAGTGCTGGATCAGTTAAGTTTGATCTACTAAGTCGTGCTTAGAATCATAATCTCTAGCCTGCTTCTTGATTGCTAATATGGGTTTCATCGGGGTTTCAGCTGATGAATTATCTGGATGTTACATCGGCTTACAAGGATTACTTACAAGTTGGTTTTAGCCAATGACAACAAGGGTTTCACTGTTTATCTAATCATTTGGATTTAATGACATCGGATCTCCAGCCGATGTATGCTTTAACCTTCGGATCATTCTTTATTCAAGCTATCATTACTAGCCGATTGGTTGGTACTGGATTATATTATTATAATATTATATTATCATCAGCCGACTATCTTTATGTCATTATTTACTCAAGTATCAAGATCTATACTGGATATCGGCTGGTATCGGTATCGGCTGGAATTACTATATCAGCTTGTTAGCCAATCGGCTCTTTGATATTCAATTTATATATCTTGTCAGTTGTGAGATCAAACTGATTGCACGCCCGCATCTCATTATTATTTTGGACCTGTACTGGAGCTAAGCAAATCTACCAGGCCATCGTGTTTTTTACGTCAACAACTGTCTCGGTTAAGTCCGATCTATCCAATTGATAATTTCTAAAGTGATATTGATTTATAGATTATGTTATATTGATATTTATAACCGATGAACCAAGTTTAGGGGTTATTTGTTCTTATAAATATACCTTACAGCCGATTCACCCCGTATTGAATCGGCTCGGTTACACTACGATATGACACCGGCTTTATAGCCGATCGGCTATCGTTCACTAACAATAATTGCACATTTAATTTTGTTGATTGCAGGATCAAATCAACTGGCCCGCCCTTGAACCCGAAAGTAAGCTTTGGATCTGCACTGGAACTAAGTAGATCTCCCAGGCCATTGTGTTTTTACGTCAATAGACGTCTACAGGCGGGTTTGGACTATTAGATCCACACATTTTCAGTTTTACCTTTTCTTCCGTAGTTTTAGTTTTTTCCTTGGGAGTACCTACATATATGCCGCTATATTTTTGGTGAAAAAATAGTCACCATGTATTTATAAAATAATAGTCACCATGTATTTACATTGTAAGTTACAAAATTACATACCTAATTTTAATGTATTTATTGTGTAAGTTCCAAAATTACATATATAAGTTGATATAAATCCCAAAATAAAAATTTGTGGCGACACAGATATAAATGTCTTCGAAGATTAATTAGTATCCTAAATAGTAAATAACGTTAATAGTAAAGAATAAAAAGCTTTTACAGCTCTACATACGCACGTCTTGATAACAATAGCACGGATCTCAAGATGAATTGTACAGCTAACAGATCGACTGTAATCCGGGCAAAAAAATGGCGACATATTTATAGCGATTCCGTTTTCGTTTTCTGCCGCATTTTTTCTGTTAGTAAGTTAGGGCTAAGCTAGCCATTAAGGTAGTTACTAATTGCAATTGACATCATGCATGCGTGAATGTATATAGTGTGTGTATGTATACTTCTCTACCGTTAGTGATCGGTAAGTTTGATGAAATTTTAAACTTGAAAGTTTTGAGTACATTTCAACTGAAATTTGAAACTTTCAACTCAAAAATTAAAACTCTCAACTCATTTTTTATAGAAAAACCAAAATTTAGAAGTTCCAACTCGAATGTTTTTCTTTTTTGTAAATTTCAGTTGAAAGTTTCAAACTTTGAGTTGAAAGTTTTTTTAATTTTATGTTGAATTTTTTGAATTTTCAGATGAAAGATTTTAAATTTGAGTTAAAAGTTTTCAAATCTGGTATGAAAGTTTTCAAATCTTCACTTGAAAGTCTTTAAATCTGTGTTGAAATGTTTTTAGATCTTGATTTGAAAGTTTTTAAATTTGGTTGGAAAATTTTGGAATCTGGGTTGGAAGTTTCAGATGTTCACTTGAAAGTTTTCAAATCCGAGTTAGAAATTGGGAATAGCTATATTTATATTTATGACGCCATATTTATCAAATCATTTTTACACTACATTTATATTATAATTACACTGTAATTTTTAAGACTTGTATTTACGCAATAATGATATATGTAATTATAGTGTAAATAGTAACTTTATCTATCCGTCTCTTCTCTCTTCCAATGCCATGCCCTATGATATAACACCTGTACTCCTTTCGTACGAAGAGATAGAAAAGTAGTGCAAGGTCTGTATGTGTCGAAACTAGATTTCAGCAATATGAAAAGGGGTAGCGCACGAGACCTAAAAGTGGATGGATGCGGAGACAAGGATTTAGATAGGTTCAGGCCCTCTCAATGAGAGGTAATACCCTACTCCTGTTTGGGAATTGTATCCGCCGGGTGTTGTATTGATCTGACGATCTATTGTGTGCTCATGCCCCCTAGAGGGTCTCCTACCCACCTTATATAGGATGGGGGCAGGATTACAAGATAGAAACCTTAACCAAAACGGTATCGGTTTCCTAATATTACTTTACAATATTGCCAAACCAAGACTTTAGGCCGTTCCATAATATATAAGGAAACGTAATACCCAAGTCATGATTCGTTACATATTATACAGATATAAGCTATCCCCTATAACTAGTCGGATAACCATGTTGAGTGGGTATGGGGTACCCATAATCTCCACAGTAGCCCCTGAGACCTTCACAGTCGAAAAGATAATCTTCTCTCGAATTAAATTACTCCAAAGCCGAGTGCTTCAATCATCTCTGCCATAGTCTCCCGAGTGCTTTTACCAAATCAGAAGACTGTGGAGGGCTGAAAAATAATAAAAGATAGACTTAGGTGCATCGACTAGATGCACCTGATAGGTGTAGCCCCCGACTATATGGTTAGTTGAACAAACTAAGCATATAGTCAAGAAATAAATAGATTAACCAGTTGAATGGTTTTAAGCCACCCAAGTAGCATAATGATAGCACATACGGTATAAATCCCTGAGTAAATAAGACTCAAGTGATAGACCGACTGATTTATGAAGTATGATGCATGCAACCTAAAGTTACCACATCTTTGAAAATTCACATAGCAAAAATAGCTATAAAAACTTGAATGCCGTGAATAAAGAAATTTGCAAAGCATTAAGTATACACCATGCACACACTGTTTTAACAGATGTGCTTAAGTCTCTAAAAGACACACGGCTTTACCATACTTGGAAACATAAGGCATATGTGGTATAAAATCCGAGTAAATAAAACTCATAAAAGATTTACCAACCGCCTGAAAAATGACCAGAATATATAATCAGCCTAGGCCACAATATCGGTCAATAAAAGTGCACACTTACGTGACGAAAAGCAACGATATTATATCTAATCGGTTGCTTCATAAACCCAAACAGTGCCTTGACTTGTACATATATAAAAATTCAGCGGGGCAGCTATATAAAGCTTCACTGTTTATCACCTTTTAAAGTGCATTGTACCAACTCCTAAAAAGTTGAGTAACAGTGATATAAAAGGATTTTAAGGTATTGGGCACTCGATTACGTGCACTTTTGCCTAAGCAAAAAATGCCTAAGTCCCTAAAAGAACGTGACTGGCCACACCTGAAATATGGGCTGCAGACATGTTAGGCCTAGACCAAAAAAATATGCCTTCGATACCCTCAAAAGGATGATGCATGTAACATGCCTCTTGACATGCTCTCGAGTGATAAATCTTCTGAATAATATAGACCAAGTGCATCTCTTCCGAGTAGCTTCTGGTCCAAATAGTTATTCCTCATGGGGTATAAAGATTGATCCAGGCCTTGAGCATAGGGGATGGGCTTACGGCCATGAATATGTATCCGGAACAAAACCAAATTAAAGGTATGATCCTTAAGCCTGAGCTGATGAAGCCCCTGAGCATATAGCTTGTCATTATGTTTGTAGTAGCTGATGTAGTCGGTATGAGATGATATCGCCCATCAGAGGTGACGAAGATGTCGATGGTAGAGACAAAGTTGTCCATCAGCAGCGATGGTGAATTCCTCCAACCGCGGAGATGAAGAAACCAGTCGGCAATGCCATACATGACCGGTAATGAAGACGAAGTTGCTTATCCACGGGAACAGAATAGGTGCGACCGAAGAGGCATAGCATGTTGAAGATGGTGATGTCGGTGTTCCAGTCAATCGCGGTGTAACAGCCGATGATAATGACGAGGTCGCCCATCAGCGGTGGCGTAGTAGGCCAACCGTGAAGGCAAAATAACAAGTCGGCGATGACAGAGGCAACCGAAGGCGAAGACATAGTCATCCATTAGCGACTGCGAAGACGTCAGGGCCGATGAAGTAGAGGCAATGCCAAAGAGGTACAACAAGAAGTTGACGAAAATGATCCAGTCGGATTTTCAATGTTGATTAAGCTTGAACCCTCGAAGCAAACTCCTTGGTTGACGGTAATTGACCGGAGATCACAATAATATCAATGGAGAAGTTGCTGATGATGGCTTCAGTAATAATAATCCATCAAATTGTTGAAAATATATCGAAGCTCGAGTAGTTTCCTTGATGCCAACGTTTGCATGATGAAGATTGATGCAATGCCCGTTGATTTATGATGATGGCAGTAGAAGTTGGTCTTGTGGCTGTTGCAAATGCTTTGCGTAGAGGTAAGCAAATCGTGTTGTCCAACTCGTCGAATCTGAGCTGATTGGTTGATAACTCCAAACTCCCGGGCATGGAGGTTAAATATTGAACTTGATATTTCAGAAATTTGGAGTAAATTGTGGCAGCATCCAGAAACCAAAATTGCTGATAAAATATTGGTGTTGCTGAAGTGGAACGCCTGCTCTAAAGCAAAGACGAAGATAATGACTCCCGGAGTTGACTCGTTGGCTGGTTAATTGATTGCTTGATCTTGACATAGCGTCGGTGAATTTTGAGTTTTGTATTTGTGTAGCCCCCGACTCTATGCTTACTTGGGAAACAACTGATTATAGAGTCAAGAACTGTAGCTTGTCGTCGAGTAACCACCACTTGAGTGAAAATAAGCATTGAGGATGTTCGAGTAGAAATCTTGAAGATTGGAACGCCACTTGTTGTAGTAGATTAGCTCGGCATCATATGCAAAGATGTCGAGGCTCTTGTAGACGTCGTGGTTGATAATGCGAAGCTTCCGAAGTAGTGGCAGTAGAGTTTGCCGGTGCCGAAAATAATGAAGATGATGTTGCCCCACAGTGGTGATAAAATTGCAATGCCGTGATGACGTGGACACGAGTCGGCGGTAACAAAAGTGAACCATTGGTAAAAACGCGTAGTCGTTAAGATAAAACACCAGTCGGCAGCGGCAAAACCAGTCGGCGGTGAAGACGTTGACGCCCAGCGACGGTGGTGTAACCAACCAACCGTGTAGGCAAGGAAACCAGTAGGCGAGGACACCGGTCGGCGACGATGACGGTAGCCGGTGGTGAAAACGTAGATGCCCAGCAACGGTGGTGTGACCAACCGACCGCGTAGGCGGAGACACCAGTCGGCGACGATGACGATAGCCGGTGGTGAAGATGTAGACGCCCAACGACGGTGATGTGACCAACCAACCGTGTAGGCGGATACACCTGTCAGCGATGATGAAGACGGACCGGTGGTGAAAACGTAGACGCCTAGCAATGGTGGTGTGACCAACCAACCGTGTAGGCGGAGACACCAGTCGGCGGTGATGACGATGGCCGGCGGTGAAGACGTAGACGCCCAGCAACGGTGTTGTGACCAACAAACCGTGTAGGCGGAGACACCAGTCGGCGACGATGACGATGGCCGGCGGTGAAGACGTAGACGCCCAGCAACGGTGGTGTGACCAACCAACCGCGTAGGCGGAGACAGCAGTCGGCGACGATGACGATGGCTGATGGTGAAGACGTAGACGCCCAACAATGGTGGTGTGACCAACCAACCGTGTAGGCGGAGGAACCAGTCGGCGATGGTGAAGGCGGACCGGTGGTGAAATCGTAGGCGCCCGACAACGGTGGTGTAACCAACCAACCGTGTAGGCGGAGACACCAGCCAGCGGCGGTGCAGGCGAGCCGGCGGTGAAAACGTAGACGCCCAACAACAGGGGTGTAACCAACCAACCGTGTAGGCAAGGAAACCAGTTGGCAACGATGATGATGGCCGCGGTGAAGACGTCGACGCCCAACAACGGCGGTGTGACCAACCAACCGTGTAGGCGGAGAAACCAGTCGGCGATGATGAAGGCGGACTGGTGGCGAAATCGTAGACGCCCAACGACGGTGGTGTGACCAACCAACCGTGTAGGCGGAGACACCAGTCGGCGACGATGACGGTAGCCGGCCGATGACGTAGACGCCCAACAACGGTGGTGTGACCAACCAACCGTTTAGGCGAGGGCATCAGTCGGCGACGATGATGGTAGCCGGCAGTGAAGACGTAGACGCCCAATAATGGTGGTGTGACTAACCAACCGTATAGGCGAGGGCACCAGTCGGCGATGATGACGGTGGCCGGTGGTGAAGACGATATCGCCATGAGTAACAGCGGCGGAGCACACCAACCGTGAAGGTGAAGAGACCAGTCGGCGGCGATGACGGTAGCCGGTGGTGAAGATAATGTCGCCATGAGTAACAGCGGTGGAGCACACCAACCGTGAAGGCGAAGACACCAGTCGGCGGTGATGACGGTAGCCGGTGGTGAAGATAATGTCGCCATGAGTAACAGCGGCGGAGCACACCAACCGTGAAGGCGAAGACACCAGTCGGCGGTGATGACGGTGACCGGTGTGTCATGTAGAGGCCACGGTAAATTTGGTGGTGGCTCCAACAATACATGTAATTTAAATCAATGCGTATACGCTGCATATATTGTTTGGTTAGCCGATTGACCTCCTGTAGCATGAACATCAGATGCATCCACATAAGCAGATCATTAGACCGATCCATGCTCCTGCCATGCGCGCGTACAAGTCGCAGGTCCATGTCCAGATCAAATCCAAGTTAGAGGGAATCGGACTCGGGCAACCAGCGTGCATGCAAAATAATAAGTCACAGGTGAAACTTAGATTAGTAATAAAAAGTATAGATGTACATATATCGACAAATGCATGGCATGGAGGATCAAATTGACGGCGCCATGACTGGTTGGTGCGTGCCGACATGGATCCCGGCCAGAACAATCGCTGGATGACGCGCGTGTGGCGGCACAGTCAAAGGTTGTCATGAATAGCCGGTTGATATTGGTAGGATTCGCGAGGTCGCTTACTGCTTCGTCGCGATCTCAGTTGGCATATAAAAAGTAAGAAAAATCAGAAGATCAAATAATGATTGAAATTTAATCTAATAAAATTTTATTTGGAACGATAAACCCGATTGAAGATTTAAGCCGTCGAAATCGGTGAGATTGATCTCGGTGTTTCTTCTGAAGTTGATTCCATCGCACTTTTCGATGGGTAAATCGACGCATCCCCTATCTGGCGCGCCAACTGTCGAAACTAGATTTCGGCAATATGAAAAGGGGTAGCGCACGAGACTTAAAAGTGGATGGATGCGGAGATAAGGATTTAGACAGGTTCAGGCCCTCTCAATAAGAGGTAATACTCTACTCCTGTTTGGGGATTGTATCCGCCAAGTGTTGTATTGATCTGACGATCTATTGTGTGCTCATGCCCCCTAGAGGGCCTTCTACCCACCTTATATAGGATGGGGGCAGGATTACAAGATAGAAACCTTAACCAAAACGGTATCGGTTTCCTAATACTACTTTGCAATATTGCCAAACCAAGACTTTAGGCCGTTCCATAATATATAAAGAAACGTAATACCTAAGTCATGATTCGTTACATATTATACAGATATAAGCTATCCCCTATAACTAGTCGGATAACCATGTTGAGTGGGTATGGGGTACCCATAATCTCCACAGTATGTGTTAATTAGGTGCATATTTGATCATGATGCATTTGTGGAAACAATCTTTTCTCTCTCACGGATGCACAGTTTGGAGACCTGTGTGGCTGTGTGAGCATAGGCACCCAAATTGATTGTAATCAGGGAAATTTTATAGCGATATAAATGTAGCAAGTAAAACTTTTAAGGAGGGAAGGGGAAGGAGATTTGGATAAGGTGTGCGTTACTTCCCCTGCTAGCACATATGCACTAAATGTGATCCCATGTACAATAACTAGAGAGATAGAACATGCTAGCACATATGCACTAAATGTGATCCCATGTACAATAACTAGAGAGATAGAACATGCTAGCACATATGCACTAAATGTAATCCCATGTACAATAACTAGAGAGATAGAACAAGCTTACGAGCATTATTAGCTTCAGGGCTGGGTACCAAGGAGCTGGGCATAATATGTGGGTTTTACAAGGATATGACCATATAAGTAGTTGTAGATATTGATTGGTGCTTTGCTTTAATTAAATACATGCCTCTATTCGCAAATAGCTTTCGAACAACTTGAATGAACTAGTGACAAGTACGTAAAAATTAATTCATAAAGATCTGAATTCAACTGGATTTCTTGCCTCTTAATTTATAGGCCGGTGTGATTGTAATTCTCTCTTAATTAAATGAAACGAAAGCATCCTCTAAAAAAACTACATGGGATGAAAAAAAAACAATTAATTTGTAGACTTGTACATAGTTGTACTCTTAGATCCTGGATTTTCTTTGTCAAACTTACAAATCTCAACAAAATGGATAGTATTCTTAAACATTATGAGTAATTGTAAGTACAGATAATAAATCAGAATAACTATACCAACTATTCCTTTTTAAGATAAAAAATAGAAAAATCACATATTTATACACCACCCTTCAGTATGGATGCAAACAACACTAATCTTATTAATTGTTATTAAATTGTTGTGTAATACCTTGTTTATCTTAAAAAAAAATGACAGAAGTTTGTAATCCAAAATTGTTAGCTAGCACACCAAGCATCAAACCCTGCAACGATGACATATCCTCATGTCATGAGGAGCCAACGGATATCACCTCAGACTGTCATCAAGCAGGGATCGTTAAAACAAATAGCTCATGAAAGCAAGTGGGACGACAGGGAGTGTTTGGCTTGCTTCAACGATTCTGGTTTTCAATCTTGAAGAATTATTGGGGCTGCTCAACACAGGCAACAGTGAGTCATGGAGAAATACATGGCATCCATCAACATCTTATCTGAGGTCACCCAATCTACCATGTGCATGATGTTGAGGAGCAATATATTGCTAGGTGCCCAGTTGTAGCAAATTGCACGAACGGCAAAGTGACTCTAAGTGTTGATGAATGATGACTTGCCGTTGTTCTTTCTAGGATGCTATTTTCCGTGGTTTCTTGGGATCTGAAGAGTATTGGAAACCCCTGGCCTGTACTCCTGTTGCTTTTTCTAAATTTAGTTTCCTCTTTCCTGATAATCCAGAAAGTTGGGAATTCTGAAGGTCATATGGATTTTAAGCTGCAACAATTCACCAGGGTTATTTGCTAATTGGCCCTATAGAAATTTTTGGTCCTCTTTGGAGTTGGGAATTGGATGTTTGTGTGGGGATAAACTTTGGGGTATGTATTGCTCATTTGTTGTTAGGATAGTGGAAAACAACTTCAGGTCGCTACACCCTTATATAGATCAGATTCTTTTTATGTGCGTACTACGTAATTGTAGATGTTGAATACATAGTACGTTGCACTAAATGTATACCCTCATTCGTAAATAGTTAATTGAATGAGCCAGTGAAACTTGTAGGTGATTGTAAATAGCTTTAGATGTAGTTGTAGATATTGAATATATGGTAATTTGCATTAGATGTATACCTCCATTCATCAAAATCTTTCGATCAACTTGACTGAAACACAAAAAATAATTCATAAAGATCAGAGTTCAACCAGGTTTTTTGCCTCTTAGCCTTGTAGGTGTTGTAATTCTCTGTTAAATGAATGAAAAATCTTGGCTTCTTCTAAAAAAGCACATGTGATGAAAATTTTGAACAATTAATTGTAGACTTTTATCTCTATATATATTTGTGTGTGTGTGTGTATAGTAAATTTGTTTGGTGCTCCATGGTGTCCGGGCTACATGATTCAAATTAAGTATATACCCAATTCAAACGAGTGCGACATTACTATATATAATTTGAATTACTGCCAAGGCTCTACCTCGCAGTAGGATTTTCATTAAAGGGAAATAATTTACAAGAGATAATTACAAAGATAGCACTGAAAAATTACAATGGTTATAACCAATCAAAAACTATTTACTTTGAAGGGTCTTTCATTTTGCACATAGGAAGAAGAACATCTTTTTGAACAATATTCTCTAGGCTTCAAAAGATCACTGCTAAATCCGAAATATCTTCCCATTTCTTTACTTCCAAATATACCAAGCAGCAATAAAGAAGATTTCCAAAACCCCCTTTTTCCCAAAACGCAGACGTGCTAAGACAATCGTTTGGAAAAAATGAGATTAGGATCCCAAATTATACCCAAATCCCTCCAGCATCTCTGACTAAAAGGGCAAAAAAAAAAAGAAGAGATGACCTCTTGTTTCTCTAACCCCATTTGCACAAAGCACACATGTGAGATCATCATCATCCTTTGCACAATATCGTCGATCAAGCATATCTCTAGTGTTTAATCTATCACTAAACAACAACCATTCGAAGACCTTAATTTTCATAACACATGTTTTCCAAATCCAAACATAAGGTCTAGGCGTCCGCACTGACATAAATGTGAGCTTGTAAAATCTCTTAGCAGTATATCTATCAAAATTCCATATGTAACTCCATTCATTCCCCTTGCCCACATTTAAACTGAGAAGAGAAACTTACTCTTCCAATTTGAAGTAATCCTCATAAGCTTGATTGTTTAGAGGCAAATAAAAATAGACCGCCAAAGGCCGATAGGATAGCCTTTGCAAAAATTCCTTCTGGTCCAGAGCTGTACTATACAGATTGGAATACTTTAAACATCTGATCTCACCATTCCAATGATCCTCCAAAAAAGTACTAAAGAACCAGTTTTTAAGTTACACCTTGCAATGCCTCTAAAGATATCTGAAAGGGCAACTATATCCCTCCACCAAAAAGAGTCTTTTTTTTCATAATCGTGTGTGGCACCTTGGTACCATAATATGAATTCCAGATCAAGTGAACCCAAGGCAAGTCAGTTCCATTATAAAACTTCACCAGATGCTTTAGCAACAAAGCTTTATTCCATGTTCTCAAGTTAAGAATACTCAAACCTCCTTTTTTCCTTTAGCCCACAAACCATTTCCCACGAGGCAAGAGACTTTCTGGTGGAAGTCGGGTTGTTACTTCTCCACAAACAATTCTTTCTTGCAGTATCTATAGCTTTAATAACAATAACAGGTAATTGCAAAGAGCATATATAATATGTAGGGATGGAGGATAAGATAGAGTTGAGTAAAGTTAGCCTTCCCCCTATGGCAAGAAATGCGAATCAACCATCTTTCAACTCTGTTAATGAGTGGAGCAAAGTCTACAACTCTTGGTCTTTTTGTTCCCATGGGCAAACCCAAATAGGTAAATGGAAATATTCCAATAGCACACCCAAGTAAACCAGCAAGAAGTTTAGCTCTCTCCCTTGAAAGATTAATGGCATAAAGGCAGGACTTGTGAAAATTTACCTTCAAACAAGTTGATTGAGCAAAAGTGTTAACAAAAGCTTTAAAACAAAAGACCTTTCTTTGAGAAGCTTTAAGGAGGATCAGAGTATCATCTGCATGCTAGATCATTGGGAAACCCCTGCCATCTTGGTCATTAATTGGTTTAGATAACAAACCCAAAAAGAATGCCTTGTTAATCACCTTTTTGCATCAGTTCAGCACCAAGGACAAAAAGTAAAGGCGAGAGGGGATCTCCCTGCCTTACTCCTCTCTTACACTTAAAAGATTTTCCAGGAACCCCACTGAGCAAAACAGAAGTATGAGCAGAAATAAAGATCATCTGCACCCATTGCAACCACTGACTACTAAAACCCATACTTTCCATGATAGATAAAAGGGCAGAGTGCTCAATTGTATCAAAAGCCTTTTCAAAATCTAGTTTCAATAATATGATCTCTCTCTTGGATTGTTGACATTGATGTATATACTCAAAAGACCATGCTAGACAATCCTGAATTGTTCTGCCTCTTATAAAACCATACTATTTTTCATGAACAAGCTTCAGCATAACTCCCTGAAGATGATTTCCCATCAACTTAGTTAAAATTTTCAAGCTGACCCCATCAATGAAATTGGCCTAAAATCATTAATTGTTTCAGGGGAAACTTTTTTAGGCACTACAGTTATGTAAGAGTTGTTAAGAGATTGGAGATCAGTACAACCAGCATGAAAATGAGCTACCAACCTATAAAAATCTTGAGCAAGGATTGACCAACACTTTTTAAAGAAAAACCCATTGAACCCATCTGGACCAGGGTCTTTGTAAGAAGGGATTATCTTAATAATGCTATCAACTTCTTGGGTAGAAAAAGGATCCACAAGATTGTCCAAATTTATCAAATTTGGGAACAAATCTAATAAATCAAAACCCATTGTAGGAAAAGCTGAAATTCCCATTCTATTCTTGAAACTCCGATAAAAAATACTTGTTTTTTGCTCATGCAAAGAGACAACCTGCCCAGATTGATCACTGATTTGTGATACAGTATTCATTCTAAATCTTTCTGTGGCAATAGACTGAAAAAAATTTGGTGTTCTCCTCTCCAAGCATCATCCATCTATTTGTATAGCTCTTTTTCTAATAAAGCTTCTTGAACTCAAGAAGCTTTATAGTTTGCAATTTAATGATTTCTCTAAATTCCACTCATGTGTGTTCAAATGTCTTGCTTCCTCAATCTAGTCCAAGAAGTTTAGAACATTATTACAGTTAACTAAGAGAGATGCTAACTTAGACAGATGTTTACTCTACTCCAACAGTTTTTTCCTCACATTTCAGCTTGTAATTGATACATTTGGCAGGGTCTTCAAAACCAGGATCCAAAGACCATACCCTGCTGACAATTTCATAGAAACCCTCCATCTCCACCCAATAATTCTCAAATCTAAAGATTGGGGACTTTGGATTTTAGTATCAATTTTAACAACACAAGGAACATGATCTGAAATATTCTGGACTAAAGGAAGCATAATAGTATTAGGAAAAGCCAAAGTCCAAGATGGACTTGTAAAGACCCAATCGAGTCTTTCCAACAGAAGTTTGCACTACATATTACTCCAAGTGAAAGATCTACCCTTTAAAGGGATTTCCAACAAACCTAAGGAACTGATGACATCATTAAAGATGAAAATTTCATTCATATCAGCCCCTGGCTTGTTCCTGTTATCCACTGATCTATAAACATTGAAATCCCCCAGAAAAAGGCAGTTCACAGACAACCCAATATTAAGGTCTTTAAGCTAAGAGACAAAAGTAGAGCATTCTAGGCCACCACAAGAACCATAAACACATATCAAGGACCATGCATCTAAGGAATGTCTAGCCACAAAATTCACAGTAACAGAAAAAGGGTTGATTTCCCCAGTAGTACCCATGAAAACTCAGGAGTCCCAAACAACTAGGATTCCCGCTGAAGCACCTCTGGAAGGAGAGAAAGCAAAATCATCAAAACACTTTGGGGCAAAGTTTTTAATATCAGCTAGTGAAAAACTTTGCCTTTTGGTCTCCTGAATACAAAAAATCTGACAACCACTCTCCTCAATTTTCTGCCTCAAAGATAACAACTTCGGATCTGCATTCATTCCTCTAATATTCCAACATAACATTCTAGGATCTATAAGAATTACTTATTTTAGTGACAAAGATAAGATATCAAACCAACAGAGCTAATTAACTTAGCTTGTTCAGAACACACAATAAAATCCAGCCATACAGCAAAAGGATAGTTATACTAGCACTGTTCCACATCCATTGACAATTAACACAAGACAATCTGAAAGTATATAATCTAAACATGTTTATTCTTGCATGTCTGGTCGAGAGAGCTTCTTCCTTCGCTCACCTCCCAAGCTGGACTCGACCACCTTCTCAGGAGCTAGTCCACACATTTCCACCCCCAGCTTTGGAAAAGCGATATAGAGCAGTTAGAAGGGGATGAATCAGAGTGCACATCATCCTTAACAGCAGGAAAAATTACTTCCAGGAATAAGAATTTTTGTTATACATGCCATTTCCTTCAATATCTTTGCAGACTTTCCCCTTGGCTTGCCAATACCCATTATGGGATCAACCTGTAGCTCTTCCCTGGATGGCTGAAGCCTGGAGCTCTGCCTACGATTAGGATTAAAGAGGATAGTTATACCATCCCTCTTTTTCATAGGAGCTCTAGGAGGCAACAGTGGGGCTGAAGAAACAAACTCTGGGCTAGCAAGTTGAGCTTGCAAAGGTACAACTTCCAGAGCCTCTTGACTGTTATGAGAGAAAACTTGCTGGGCCTCTTCCTGATCCACACACTCAGCTGGAATAATGTCCCAACATTTGCTGCACGTTTAACAACTAGTGGGGCATAACCAGACATCGCCTTCCTTTTTGGCAAAACCAAACTTAAGGCCATCCCCAACCCATAAACTATCATCTAGTTTCCATACTTACCATGTCATATATACACTATGTATAGAAACTATGTCTCCAATGGATGGTGTTTTAAAATTAAATTCTCTTCCAATCACCTCTCTTCTCTCTCCTTTTATCGACCTATCTCCATGTTTTTATTCTGGTTTCTTGCATGAGACATGGTTTCTTGCATGAGACATGGTTTCTTCATCCTTTTACCTCTCTCCTCATTAACTCTATTGCCACATCAGATTTTTGTTTATGTGGCAATGTATTAAATGCTATAGACACTAGATGACATGGAGGTTGGGGATGACCTAAGAAAGGACTCCCAGAAGATAAAGCTGTAAAGGCAGGAACATAATCCAACACATTCTGCATGGAACCTTTAGCTTTGCAAAGAGCATCAATCTTTTTTGCGATACCTGCCATAGGGTAAAAGTAAGGATGTCTTGGACTCTCCTTTGTAGCTAGCTTATCAAGAATGGCAAGGAATTGCTGAACTTCCTACTTCTAGGTATCTTCCTGTTGAACTAGGAGAACAATCAGTTGACCTAGATTTTCCTCAACCTGTTCCAATGGAAGATCCTAACCCTAGGCATCCTCCACCTCTGCCTCATTTTTTTTCAAAATTACAAATCTCAACAAACTGGATCAATTTAAACTCCTAAACATTAGGAGTAATCCTAAGTACAGATAATATATCAATTATTAGAATAAGTATATCAATCTATTCCTTATAAGGTAAAACAAAGAATCACATATTTATGCATTACCCTAAAGTAGCGAAAGAACACTAACCTTATTGTTATTAAATTGTTTTAATACCTTATTTTTTTAAGAAAAACCACACACTAGACAAGTTTGTAATCCAAAATTATTAGCACACCAAGCAGCAGAACGATGAAACAACATATCCTCGTGTTATGAGCCAACCGATAGCACCTCATACTTTCATCAAGCATGGATAGTTAAAACCAGTTATGTAGTCCAGCTTTCATTCTTGAAGGATCATCAGGGCTGCTTAACACAAGCACGAGCCATCGAGAAATAAATGGAATGCATCAACTGCTGAAGCCACCACTCTCCTGTGCCTGATGTTGAGAATAAGAAACTCCAGTGCTCCTATTGCATCCCACGCCTAAAATCAATTTCCTCTTTCCTAATAATCCAAACAGTTGGGAAATTCTGAAGTTCATATGGATATTAAGCTGCAACAAGTCAACAACTCGCCATGCATGGTTATTTGCTAATTGGTCCAATAGAAATTATTGGTCTTCTTTGGAGTAATGAATTCATATTTCTGTGGGGATAAACTCTTGGTTATATATTTTACACCTTTTTTGTGAGGATAATTGAAGAGAACATTTCAGGCCTAATCAACACCCCTATGTAGAGATTTTTTTTATGTACGTACTTAAGTATCTGTATATCTTAAATATATAGTACACTACATTGCATTAGATGTGTACCCTCATTCTCGTAGATAGTTTTCGGATAACCAAAAGAGCCGGTGAGAAGTACATAAAAATAGTTAAAATAGAGATCTGAATTCAACTGGATTAATTTCTTGCGTTTTAGCCTTGTTGGTGATCGTAATTTTCTCTCAAATGAATGGAAGCTAGCTATCAATCGGCTTCCTCTAAAAAAGTTATATGGGAAGGAAATTTTGAGCAATTGCACACTTGTATAGATGTACACTAAGTTTCCTAGAAAACTTTTTCAAAACAATGGATCTCAACAGACTAGATGGCAACTCTAAACATTAGGAGTAACTAGCCATCAATCAGTGCGTTGCACGGGCTATTATTATAATACTACAAATAATAAAAAAATTCATATTTTTAATATAGATGTTATTAAAATTCGTTGAATTTATTGATATACTTTGCTCCAAAGTTATACATACGGAAGAATTTTCTTTTATTTACAATAACGTAAAACAAAATATTTAACAACACATATAGAGGCCATCCTATTATTTCTTTTGTTAGTTTTTATAGTCTTAATTTATTAACTAAAAAAGAACTAATAAGTATTGGTTTATACTTATTAGCTATAATTAAATGTAGAAACATATAGTTAAAGGAATACTGCTATACTCACTTTGTAGTCTCATTTACAACTTTTATGTTAATTAAAACTTCTCAAACATTTAAAGTTGTACTCTGTTTACGATCTCAATTATGGAAACATATCCTCTACACACCAACTAAAAGATATTATAACAAATTTTAGAAAAATGTACACATACTCACTGTAATATTACATCTATGTATAAACTCTCATCTTCAAATTCATTATATATAGAGAGAAAAAACTTTTAAAACTCAGAATTTTTATCTTTCTTGTTACTGCTAAAATATAATAAATTTAAGGTTAATACTTTACACATAAGTGCAAAAATATTAGAAATACATATACATTTTTTGGATAAAATTTGTCAGTTGGTGTGCACGATGAGTAAAAAAAGCTTGTTCGCACATGATATGTTCCCTCCATTATAGCTTTTCGTCACATAATTATTTAATATGCATAATTAATTAGTATATAATTGTATTTGGTTTGAATTCTGAAATGATTCACGATTCATGATTAGAAAAATAGACTTGTAGGTCTTGATGTTTTTCTGGAGAAAATGCTTTGGGGTCTTAATGTTAGCTTTTTCATGATTTATAATTCTAAAAGCGTATTTAATAACTATTGAATTGTAATTGGTTTGGAGTCTCATTTATGGATTTTCATAATTTTGTAATTCTAAAATTCTTAATTAGTAAGTGTCGATTTATACTGTTATTGGAGTAACAATTATAGAATTTTACATAATTTAATATTTCTGAAATTAATCATTAATCACTTCATGTTTGTTCTTCTATTTTACTCTCAATTTGGTAGTTTTTAGTTTGATATTTAAAAGTTAGGAATTAATAAGTTGCGAGTTGTAACTTTGGAATCTTCATTTCAGACTAAACTAAAAAAGGAAAAGAAAAGGACTAAAGGATTGCCTATATGGTATGTTTAATTTAAAATAAATTCTCAACCAGATCTACTACTGATACATAGTAACATCGACCTAAATTGATGGAGTATATATAATATAAAAAAAACATTTATGTCATATGAAATAGAAGTATATTGTGCATATGTGCGTTGTTTTTTCTTCACCTTTTATGATTCATCGACTTGATGCCAAGTAATATGCTAAATATAAATTAGTCACATATGAATTAAGAAAGGATTCACTTCCAGCCGTATGAACATATTGCTTATACTATTTAGACACGTATTTAAGTCCACACAGAAGTTCGAGATGGATCGGTTTGCAATGCTTTTGTAAGGCTGTAAAGATATGGAAGCGTAGTTGGATAATTTTCGTAAGAAATGTAGCATGAATATACTTAAATATGGAGAATTATTGGAGATACACTACAATTAGAAATAGAGCATTCAGTTATCATCTTGGAGTTACCTCTTCAAAAAGGTATTCAGTTATCATCTTCGAGTTACCTCTTCCAGTAGATCTAGCTTGTATCCCATCCTACTAACTCGTTGACTCTGAAAAAAAACAATTATTAGCAAAAGCAACATAATAAATAAATAAATACAATATTAGCATGAACTCTAGCCATCATGATTTGAATCCTGACACCAACATATATATATATATTACGCAGATATAGATGTACGTTTAATAGAATTTTAGAGAACTAGGGATTTTGCTGCTCGTTTTTATCTCTTGACCGTGTGTCGAGAGTACATTCAGGTGTATCCGTGAAAAGAGAGAACAGCCATGAATTGCGTTACGCTATCAAAATTTTCATTCATTTGTGCACGCATGTACATGGTTGGGTACCATGATTATTGCAATTCACCCTCTGTCTTCTTTCGCATAAGAACTTGTTGTGGAGGAAAAAAAATAGGGTCAAAATTTAAAAAACTCTATGTAGCTGCAATACAAAAGTCATCCGATAATTTTCTATATATTTAATCTTAATAAAGGCATGAAATTTAATGAGAAAAATATTGGAAACAGCAGAATAAGCAATACCACCAATGAAGTAACTGCACGGTTCTACAGGAGAGACAACAGCAGCAGCCCGTCATCGTGTGCCTTTTTTCAGTCAATTAGGCAGGATGGTTCATGGTTGCACTCATGCATGTCCTGTGAGGATTCAAAAAGCAGTGTTAGGAACGCCATTGACGCTGCATGTATAACGTACGCACAACTACTGTCTGCTGGTATCTTCATTTCCCTGCAATAAATCGGGATAAACGGTGAGTCGTTCACAACAGCAGCTCTGGATGGGCTTTAAATGTACCGTGGTCAGATGGGTTTTAAAGTTGGCCCATGAGGTTATATTTTACAGAAATACTATAGGACGGGATCCTGTCCGTCCTCCAACGGAATAGTTTAATGATGACCAGTGCAGCACTTCCATCTATCTCGCGTATATCACCTTTTCGCACACGCTT
The DNA here is from genome assembly GCA_000573905.2 of Oryza punctata. Lineage (NCBI taxonomy): Eukaryota > Viridiplantae > Streptophyta > Magnoliopsida > Poales > Poaceae > Oryza > Oryza punctata. Next base: position 17,866,892 of record CM002495.2, on the reverse strand, counting down.
TTTCCTCAGCTCTATAGCTCACGTGGGTCCCAAAGTCACATCATATGCCCTTGACGCATGCAGTAGTCACACGCATAAGCCTGTGTCAAAATAGCATGTGTTTTATGCAGAAGTACTACTAATAGTCCATACAGTAGTACTACTAGTCCCTAACCCTACACGAGAAAATTAGTGTGTATGTAATAATAGTGACAACGTTTTGAATCATGAAAAAAATGAAATTAATATCATTGTAGAAAAAAGTGAAATTTGTGTATGGCTATCATTGTTTAGATTAGTTTTCTATTTAGAAAAACAATTGTACAGCATCCCGTAGAGACGGGATAAGTGGGTAACGTTTCAGTCTTATCTGTTCCTTTTTTTTCTTTCTCTTCCAGAGTCTTCGTTATCCTCCTCCTCTACCTCTCCTCCTTCGCTCCTCCTTTTCCCCTCCCCCTCCTATCCACAAAGAGCTTCTCTATGTAGGTATCGTGGTGGTGGAGCAGGCCCCGAAAATGGATCTAGAGTCCTAGGCTCTCCTCACTGCTAGATTCAGCCCGAGTGCACATCGGTAACAAGGGCGTGTGGGCTGGACCAGTCTCATGGCCTTGTCCTCCATCTCATGTTTTTGAGGCATGACGACATCCATTGGATCTAGCTCTTATGGCGATCGGGGGCAACTAGGAAGAAGCGAGACCATCGGGAAGGATGATGCCTGGCTCCTCGGCCTCATCCTTCTAGGCGCGTTTTTTATGGTGATGGAGGGGCACATCCAATGAAGCTTTTGGATCTGGAGCTTGCATTGAAATGACGTGATGGTAAGCCATCATGTTCCTCGCCGGAGTGTGTGCAGGTACGTCTACGATGTATTATCAGCAGCCAGTACCTGTGGGTATCATGCCTGGTACCTGTGGTATCACGGCTGATACCTTGGTATTAGACTCGATACCTGTAGGTACCATGCTTGGTACCTAGTGATATCATGGTTGATACCTAAGTATCAGACCCAATACTGGTACCTATATCACGGTTGATATCTAGGTATCAAACCTGGTACCTAGGTATCATGGTTGGTACTCACACGTATCAAACCTGGTACCTTAGGTATCAGGACTGGGGTTGGTTTCACAGTATCAAGTATCAACGCTTCCTCTCCTCTTCTTCCTTCTCCTCAGCTCAACCCTTGTTCCTTGCTGTTGTTACCAGCGTCGCTGCCTACACCACCATGAGTGCTGGCTCAAGGCGAGGGGTGCGAGCACGTGGAGTGGGGACGGGATGATGCTAGACTTGTGAGGAGAAAGCAGATACGTGGGATGATATCAGCCTATGTAAAGTATCTCGTCTGGACGGTATCCTGTGGGGTAGCATCCCTCTTTTCTATTACATTAGAGTTTCAACAATTGCAGGTACAACAACTACTATACGATATTCATATATATATCATCTTTTATAGCCATAAGTCTCACACTTAGTAATTTAATACCTAGTGATACCATACCTGATGCCCATCTCTGATACCAATAGGCATTATACTTAATACTCACAACTATTAGCTCTAGTACATGACTTAGTACCTATAGGTATCAAGTTTGGTACGTATGTATCAGGCTTAATACCAACAGGTATCAGATCAAATACCCACATCTATCAGGTATGGTAACTATAGATAACAGAGTTGGTAACCGGATCTGGTACCTACGTGTCAATCTTGATATCGACTCGTACAAAATTCGATACCCACATGTATCAAGTCTAGTACCTATAGGTAGCAGAGTTGGTTACTAGACCTGGTACCGACGTGTCAGGCTTGATATCTATATGTATCAAATTCGATACCCACATGTATCAGATCTGGTACCTACATGTATTAGAGTTGGTAGGTACCAGACCTGATACCTAGGTGTCAGGCTTGATACCAACATGTATCAAATTCGATATCCACATGTATCAGGTCTGGAACCTATAGGTATCAAACCTGGTACATATCACACGCTTGAAACCCAGGCAAACCGGATTACCATCATTGAGAGTCTAACATAATATACATGGTACATCTTATTATTGATTAGAACTTTTGTGATATTCGTGTATCATCAAGCAATACACCATAAAAAATCAACTTTTAGGGTTGATTCTTGACAGATACCTATCTAGGTATTTTTTAATAAGTAGGAAGTAGTAGCTAGACCCTATCTACTTGCATGCCACATACATAGTTTAGGCCAGTGAGACCCATCTAGAAAAAGTAGCTAGGTCTAGTAGTTGCACGCAAATAACTGATCTAGCTACTGCACTACTTGTCATACAAAGGACTCAGCACCATGCATGCCTACCACCACATGTGTACCATGCATGTATACCACCACAGGTGCACGCATGCGTGTCATGCACATGTACCAATGCACATGAAACAATGAGCACGTGAATACGAGACGATGCAAGGTATGAACGTGAAATAATGTAGGTGTCATGGATACCGGATGATCTGATGGGGGTACGGTGTCTCTAGAGATAAGTGGTATCCCGTTCGACGGTATTCCGTGGTGTAGTCGTTCTCTATATTTTATTATCTATAGTTGTGATAATATCTAGATAATTAATGACCGGATCTTTCTGAATAACGTGAGAACTCGTAGAAAATACCTAATTAGTATAGATATAGATATATTAATCATTACAGACAATCAATTATTATAATTAGTTAATCCATCTACTCCTTTTTCAAGGCAAAAAATAAAAAACAAACCGCATATAACTATTTATTACTCTTAAGTATGGAAAAGGCTTAATACATTTTTTTATAAACCAAACATATACTAGTAATATATCCATGCTAAACGCTATGGTGATATTTGGTAATAAAAATTAAATAACCAAAAAAATATATATTTAAGCATAGAATGGCATACGATGGTTATGAACAATGTTGCACATAATTCTTAACAATCTTCGTTTAACTGAAGAAACAAAGGGATTTGTGAATACAAGATTAATGATAGAACAAGAGCATTGTCAACATATGATTAATACATAAAATTCTTGACATAATATTTTGTATCCTTTGACATAAGAAACAAGAGGATTTCTCAACAGAAGATGAAGGATGGATAAGAGCATTTCTTAGCATATGATCAACAAATAAATTGAAGGAGCAGGAAGACCAGCTCAATAACCCTGCTAGTTTTTTACCATACAAAGCATGCATCCATTCAGATCTAAATAATTTAGTTTAGATGAATAGTAGTTTCACTCACAAGCAACTAATGACCGACAAAGATACCACTTAACTTGGTCTTACATAATACTTAAAATCATTTCCATTATCTCCGAAAAATAGATATATGGAACTAACTAGCGTTGATGGTTCTTTTGAGGGTAAAAAAGATCAAAAGAGTAGAATAGAAAGATATGGTATGGAACAAACTGTACATTCTAGATGGGATATGGGAGACTTGTATGATGATTTCACCATGGATGGTTTATAACTAGATCACAGCCGATCGCTGGGTGGCAAGCCTCAACTCAGTTAACACCAGAGCAATTGATAAGTATTCTTCACCCGAAACCGCCGGTTATCGACACATCTTACCAAATTCCTTCGGTTTCACAACAGCCGATTGGAATTACTCAGCCGATAAGTCAGCAGTATAGCACATAACTCCCATACGTACCACCTCAGGGTATATCGGCTGGTTTCAATCATCTGTATCAACCTCACTCACCGCGACCTCAGCCGATCCAATACGGCCAGGTGGACCCACTTCTGCAACAGTATGGTGGAGCGACACCACATCAGCCTTGGGCCGATATAATCGATGATGTCATGAGGGAACAGTTTGGGCTCAAGCCAAAGGACAATGGCAACATATATCGGCACCCATATCCAGAATACTTCGACCGGGTTCCATTACCAAACCGATACAAGGTGCCAGACTTCTCCAAGTTTTCAGGACAAGACAATGTATCTACTTACGAGCATGTTAGCCGATTTCTAGCTCAGTGTGGTGAGGCATCGGCTACAGAGGCTCTCAGAGTTAGATTATTCCCACTTTCATTATCTGGATCGACATTCACATGGTTTTCATCCCTGCCTTATAACTCAATCAGAAGTTGGGCCGATCTGGAGAAACAATTCCACAAGTACTTTTTCAGTGGGGTACAAGAGATGAAGCTATCGGACCTCATAGCAATCAGGCAAAAGTCAGATGAATCAGTTCTAGATTATATTCAACGATTCAGAGACGTGAGGAATAGAGGTTATAGCTTGGCTTTGACAGATTCTCAGCTAGCCGATTTGGCTTTCCAGGGTTTGTTGGCGCCGATAAGAGAGAGATTTTCGGCTCAAGACTTTGAGAGTTTAGCTCACCTAGCTCAGAAGATATCGGCTCATGAGACAAGATTCCAGGAAGCAAGAAAATTCATCAAAAAGGCAAACAATATCAATAATGTCTACAATTATGATTCTGACTCCGAAGATGATGACCCGGAAATTAATGCAGCCGAGTGGGCTAGGAACAAGAAGACAGTGGTCTGTCAATGGGTCAAGAATGCAGGAAAAGAGGAGAGATTTGACTTTGACATTACCAAAGCCGATAAGATTTTTGACCTTCTTCTCCAGGAAAAACAAATTCAACTGCCAGTAGGACACGTCATTCCATCGGCTGAGGAGTTGAAAAAGAGGAAATATTGCAAGTGGCATAATACAGGATCCCATAGTACTAATGATTGCAAGATTTTCAGGCAACAGATCCAGTCGGCTATCGAACAAGGAAAGATTAAGATTGATGAATCCAAGAGGCCGATGAAGATAAATGGACACCCTTTTCCAGTCAACATGGTCCACCCCGGATATAATCGGAATACATCCGATGGAGATAAAAACTACACTAGGAGTATCAGATCGGCTGGCATGATCAACAAATATCAAAACAGGCGCCAAAGAGAAGAGGAGTCATATTCTCACGAAAGTGAAATATATTTTGATCCTCATTGGAGTTGCGAATTTTTCTGATTCTGCTGGAACGAGGGAATGAGGTTGCCATCAATCGAAGATTGTCCCGGATGCCGTAATCCCGATGTACAGTTTGTCAGAAGCTCAAGCCGACAGGGTGTATCTATACATCGGCCAGTCCAATCGAGGTTGCCAGTTCATGAGAGACTTGGGCCGATGCGATAAAATAATGATGAAGATGACTTACCTGGAGAATCCAAGCCAATATATTCTCAATGGTGCCCTTCTGGAATATTCACCAAAAATCAGAAGAGAAGAGTCCAAAGGATGAGAAATAGGGAACAATTCCAGGAGGTTGAAGGGGAGATCGAACATCGGTTGAGGCAGAGAACGAAGAAAATATGGCGCGTGAAGAGCAAGGTGGTGCCAGCCGATCAAGTCAGAGCCGATCATAACAAGGATCAACAACATAAGGGCAAGCAAGTGATGTCGTCTGACATAAACATGGTATTCATGTTACCGGCCGAATATGCGGTTGAGCAAGTCGTCGAGCAAGAGGAAAATCTACCATTGGCCAAATTGATGTTATCTCCACAGCAAGCCGTTTTTGAGAAGCCCGAAGGAACTGATCATCGGCATCTTAAACCACTGTATGTAAAGGGATTTGTCAATGGCAAGCCGATGTCAAAGATGCTAGTCGATGGAGGAGCAGCCGTCAATCTAATGCCATACACAACATTCAGGAAACTTGGGAAGAATTCAGAGGATTTGATCAAGACTAACATGGTTCTAAAAGATTTTGGCAGGAATCCATCTGAAACCAAGGGAGTTTTGAATGTAGAGCTAACCATCGGCAGCAAAACAATTCCTACCACGTTCTTTGTTATTGATGGGAAGGGTTCTTACAGTCTGTTGCTGGGAAGAGATTGGATCCATGCCAACTGTTGCATCCCTTCAACAATGCACCAAAGTATGATTCAATGGCAAGGAGACCAAATTGAAATCGTGCCAGCCGACAGGTCAGTCAATGTAGCTAGTGCCGATTTATCTGCTTGGGAGATGGAAGGAATTGATTGTTTATCTGGAAAAGTTTGGCAAGGAGATTACTTAAAGATTTCTGATGATGCCATACAGCCAACAGGAGATGGAGAGCCCCAATTCTTGTTTTGGGGGCGCCGTGGAGGGTTCCAACTTCTACAGAAAGGACACTGTTGATGATCTCGACGACAAGCTAGGACAAGGTTTTATGTCGGCCGATGAACTAGAAGAAATCGACATTGGACCAGGTGATAGGCCTAGGCCGACATATATTAGCAAGAGTTTATCAATGGAATTTAAATATAAATTAATTACACTCTTGAAATTAGGTTGCGAGCTCTTGAAAAAGTTAGAAAGGACAAGGAGAGGGTTGCTAGACATTATAATAAAAAGGTTGTGCCCAAATCTTTTGAAGAAGGTGAACTTGTTTGGAAGTTGATATTGCCGATAGGGGCTAGAGATAATAAATTCGGTAAGTGGTCACCAAATTGGGAGGGGCCGTTCGAAATCCACAAATGCGTTTCTAAAGGAGCCTACATGTTAAAAGGACTGGATGGAGAGGTATTTGGTAGAGCACTTAATGGAAAGTACTTGAAGAAATATTACCCAAGTGTTTGTATTGGTTCATAATCGGCTATAATTTGCTGATTTATGGTTGACAGCCGATGTACTTACATTGCTTTTAGATGGCCGATATTTTTATCGCCCTTAGATATATAAGTTTGCAGCATTGTGTTCCCTATTACAAACTTGGGGGCATGGAGGAAGAAAAGTTGGAAATTATTGAGCAAAGTTGGAAATCTTTGAGCAAATTTTCTCTGAGAGTTTGGCTAAGTATAAGATCGGCTCGATGGCCGATACATATGTTATAGCAAAGGTATTAATCGGCATAAATGATATCAAAGTATGAGTTACAAGATAAGTGTTTTTAGCCGATTACAAAATTGGTTACAAAATTTTCCTAAGTCCCTATTACATGAAATCATTGCGAGAGATAGCGCTGGATGGCCGATAGTGCCCGTTGTCGAATTTCTTTAACTTCTGCGATTGCTTGGGCATCTTGTGCATCGGTTCCAGGGATCACTTTCAAAGACTTGATCATATTGGCTACGTTCTTTATAGCCGATCTCAGCTTTGCTTTTTGTTCTCCAATGGATTTTGGGAGATCGGCTAATTTCTGCTTCTCTAATGCAATCTTGGCATTGTATTCTTCTAGTTTGGCCAGCAAGTCAATTCTTTCAGCCTCCAGTTGATCTATGGTAGCTTTAATCGGCTCTTCAGCTAGTTGATCAAGTTTGCTCTTTTCATCATGCACTAGCTGCCGATTTGCTTGAATTGTGGCCTCAATGTTTTTCTTCTCCAGCCGATCGGCTATTCTCTGTCTTGCCTTTTCCAGCTTGAATTGATGCTGCTCGAGGAACATAGCTGGAGTGATGATATTAGACAACTCATCTGGAAGCAGAGCTTGGATCTCTTGAAATCTTGCTCGAAGAGTGCTGCAATCAACTACTAGGTTGTCCAGAGATGCTCCTAGTCGATGAAAGATGTCTTCAAGGTTTCTCTTTACATCATCGGCTAGAGGGGTTAAGGATTTGCTTGTTGCTTCTCCCTCTGCTTCTTCATCAAAGTAGTCCTTTATATCAAAAGAGAATAAATCGGCTAGGACCTGCAACGAAAGAGAGATAAAGAGGATATAAGTTAAGGAATATGTTGTGTAGCCGATTTGATATGTTTAAAGATTTGAGACTTACAGGAATTGCAGGGGCAGCATCTTCTTCTTCTGTAATATGATGACTGCCTACAGCCGATGCAGTATGTTCACTGGAGATTGGTTGTGCTACAGACGATGGTGGAGAAGGAGGCTGGCAGATTTTGAATAATCAAATAAGTATTAGATGGTGTCGGCCAAGAAGTGAGTTTGGAATTTTGGGAGTTGAGGCTTACCAAGGGAGCTTGAGCGGTTGGTTTAGCCGATACTGGTGCTGGTTTCTCCTTTTCGGCTGGTCTTTTCTTCTGCAAAATACAGAGTTTGGAAGTTTAGATTGTTAATGAGCAAGGAGATTTTATGCCAAAGAGATTGAACTTACTCTGGGTTGCCGATTGAAGACTGCTGGGGCAGCAGGAGTTGTGGGAGTTTGTTTTGGAGCTGGAGAAGCTGGTGGTGTTTTCTCTCCCACATCACTCATTTCGGCTGCAGCTTCATCTATTGCCTGTTCAATAGCAGCATCCTCCAGATCTTCATCGATGTCATCGGCTGGTGGAGGTGGTTGTTTTCTAGGTTTCTTCTTGGTGGCTGGTGGCATAGCAGTTGGCACTTTGGTTTTTCTTTTTCTGCCTACATCGGCTGGTTCCTTCATTTGTCCTTGAAGTAAACTTGATGTCTTGGGGGCATGAGAGCCGATGACAGGAGGAGTCATACCACATCTGCTGGGTAGCAGCCCTGCAGCATATTGAATATCTTTGCCACTTCTGCTAATACGAGGAGGAGATGAATCTGTGGTCTGAAAAGGTAGAGATAGTTCATAAGTCAGAAATAAAATCGGCTAATATACTTAAAGCAAGAATGAGATAGAAGAAATAAAGGAGTTACCTGAGGGATCATGTCAGGGAAGAGGTCAGTCATGTAGATGGTAGCCGATTGGTGAAAAAGGTGTTGTTTCCACTCAGCCCACCATGAAGTGAAAACCTTACTCCTGAACATGGCCAATTCAATGTTGTTTATACTGCCAAGGGGAGGCTCTGGGATATTGAGCAGCCGATCCATCATTAGATTTGATGTTATTTCTCCTCTGCATTGGATCTTGTCGGCAAACCACAAGCCGATTGGGAGTTGGCCCATACCAAATTGCCTAGCTGAGCTCATGGGATGATAGAATTCATATGATACTTTTATATTCCTGCCTTGATGGATGCCGACAGGAAGTATGCATGGGCTGATGGCAGTGGTATATACTTCTCTAGACTTCTGAAATTTTTCATGGTTGATTTCTTCAAATCTGAAGTCTGATGGTAGTTCAAGGTTGATTGAATCATCATAGAAGAACCAGATTATGGCATCTTTTTGAAAGCCATCATAGAAGCTGAAGAACCAGTCTTTAAGCAGTTTGGCTGACAGTTTTGCACCGGCATCGGCTGGGGTGCTGGAATATTCTCCAAAAGATGTACACCTCCGATGGGTTATTTCTTCTCCATCATCATCAGTGATCGGCTCTAGTCTTGGGAATTCTGCCTCAGTCAGGGGTGGCCGATTGACAGCTTTCATTGCTACCAGATTTAGCCAAGATTGGAGTAGCCACCTTGGACCACCTGCGCTGACTACTGAGCCGACAGTTAGTTTGGCCGATGCATTGTTCAAAGTCTGGTATAGGGAGCCGAGCAGGATTTTTCCTAAGGGAAATTGTTTCTTTTCTTCAAGTGCTTCGGCTATGTGCTGCCAGTTTGAGGTTGGGCCACAGCTTGATCCACAAAATAAAAATTTCTCCAGCCACATTAGCAAGAAGGCAATATGTTCTCTGGGAGATACTGAACCCTGACCCATGTTAGCCGAGATGAAGCTAGACCATCCACCTATGCTCTTGGTTTTGAAGTCAAATCTGTTCTTAGAATTCAAGATCATGGGGTTGGCTGAAGAAGTAATATCTAGCCCAGTTAGCATGGTGATGTCCAGAAGAGTTGGGGTCATAGGTCCTTGGTTGAACATGAATGCATTGATGGTATTGGACCAGAAATAGCTAGCAGAGGTCATTAATGGTTCGTCCTTAGTCAAATTTGCTAGAGTCAGGGATAGTGCTTGGCCGATTCCAATTTCATCCCAATGACTCTGTTTGCTAGCCAATATGCGCTTAAACCATGCAGGCCAGCTTCTCTCTAAGGATGGCCAAGACTTAAAGGTGTTTTTCCAATGCCCTAGGTTTGGCTTTGCTAGCCTGAAAGGAATTCTGTTTGTTTCGGCAGCAATAAACTCAGTTGGGTCCAGATTACCAATTGGTCCAAGGAAATAGTTGTTTTCGTGATCTAGATTGGGAACCGCAACTAGGTTTGCAAGATGCTACATCAACAAAGCAGAAGAGGAAGAAAACGAACTAAGATTGCGAAAGATAAAATTTGATGAATAAAAGGAGTCTAGCCGATGGGGCGTACCTCTGCGTATTCAGCCGATGGAGCAGCGGACAGAGCGGATGAAGAAGACATTTTTGCGACGGCGGAAGTTGGAGGAGCAGAGGGATGTTTGAAGATTGCTCGGTTGCACCGAGGGGATCACCGGAGTTGAGAGAGATGAGAATCACGGAAGCGGTGGCAACAGTATGACGGTGTGAAGTTTCTCGGGGCCGTCGGTTAGGTATTTAAAGCAGTGTGATAACGGTCAAAAACGGAAAGAGCGAGATTATCTCGGAGATAAGATTTGGCAAATCCGAAAAAATATCAAATATTCCGGACATGGGGGGCATGTGTTGACGACCAAATTTGGTAATTCAAGGTATCGGAGATGAAGATAAAATTGAGAAGAATCGGAGAGAACCAAAGAGATAAGATCGTTTCCGAAAACAGAGTAAGAATCGGCTATAGTCCGAATCGGCTATGAACTGGATTGGCAGAGTCAGAGTCGGATGCAGTTAGCCGATCAAGCCAGAGTCGGATGCAGTTAGCCGATTGAGCCGATTTCGGTAATATGACTCGGTGTACGTCATCGGGTTGTGTTAGCGTGTTTCATATGGATTGCCATGCACGGATAAAGTCCTGAGGAGGCAATTGTATCTATTAATTAGGTTATTTTATGTAATTTCCTTATAGATATTCTCGGTAAGAGTCCGCCTACGGGACTTGTTCGTTAGTTGGATTTGTATTATGTTAATATGAGTCGTGTCCGTGATGGACAATGTTTGTATTTTCGGGTATAAATATAATCTCGAGGTCTTGTAAATAATAACAACACACGTTCAATCAATCTCGGCGCATCGCCACCTTTATTTCCTACTTTCCGACAAGTTTGTGCTCTCGAGTCGTGCTGCATCAATTTGATCTTCGACGAAAAGGTATATCTTGTCATGGTGATTTGCATCATTAGGGCTAGTGCTTACATCTTTATGACACTCTAGTTCTATGTTATAAATCTCCAATTTATCATATATGTTATATAATCTAGATCGACTATGCAATCTACTTGCATCGGCTAAATCCTTCTTAGGGTTTAGACGATATCGGCTAGATTACTTTGTTAAATTAGATTATATAATGTATCAATCATCCTGAAAAGATGATCATTGGCTTGATTCTCTAGATGCCATGTTTCTTCGTATACTTAATGCTGCATTGGTTAAGTCCAACCTATTAAGGCTGCATTCGCACCTCTCCTTTCCTAACTCCCTCCCTCGTTTTCCGCGCGCACGCTTTTCAAACTACTAAATGGTGTGTATTTTGCAAAAAGTTTCTATACAAAAGTTGCTTAAAAAAATCAAATTAATCCATTTTTGAAAAAAAAATTAGTAAAAACTTAATTAATCACGCGCTAATGGATCGCTCCGTTTTCCGCAAACACTGTTCCGGGTTTGGAACCAAGCACGCGAACGCAGCCTAAGTCGTACTTGGAAGCATGATATCTAGCCTGCCTCATGCTCATTAATAAGGATAGTATCGGGGTTTCAGCCGATCTTACCTGATATATATGTTTTACATTGTTTCATGCTTTGTTTAATGTTCTATATCTGCCCCTTATATCAGGATCTATTCTAATATAAATATATTGAGCTTGATACTAATCTAATTGGTTATAGTTTAATATATTTATTACTAGAGAATATCCTGGTATAAGGATGTATCGAAGCTATAGCCGATACATGCTTAAATCTAGATATCGGCTATGATATAAGTCTATATAATCATTATTTCATGTTATCTTTAGACTTGAGCAATTTATACTAACTCGGTTCAGTCCGATCTATCCCAATTGCTTGTTTCTAAAGTAACATTAAAATATTGATTATATAACACTGATCTTTACAGCCGATATACTAGTTTTAGGGTTACTTCTATCATTGGTTATACCTTACAGCCGATTCATGCTTTATTGCATCGGCTAGGTCACATACGATATGAAATCGGCCCTATGGCCGATTATCTATCGTTTCTAACATTATTTGCATGTTTCTTCTTGTTGATTGTAGGATCAAATCAACTGGCACGCCCTTGAACCTAAAACCCTAATTTTGGACCTGCACTAGAGTAAATCAAATCTCTCAGGCCAGTGTGTGTTTTTTACATCAACACACCTGTAACGGTTGTTACTTCCGACCCGTCAAAGGTATCTTGTTACCTGTGACGGGCTACTGAGTTTCGGACCGTCAAAGGTATGGCCGACACCTTTGACGGGTTGTATTTATTTAACCCGTTTGAGGTGAGTTGGATATATATAAATAACCCCCAACTGCCAACTGTTTTCCATCCCAACCAGTGCACTGTTCACAATTCGGTTGGGAGGGCAAGGGGGGCGAATTTGTGCTGAAATTAAAGGTAAAAAATACATTATTCTCCCTTTATTCCCAATTGATCATCATATAGTTTTCTTCCTACGTCGTTGACTGCAGATGAATCGTAGTTGGATGTACCATGTTAATCGTTCGTCTAAAGAGTATAGGCAGGGGGTCACTGAATTCGTCACATTTGCGGACAATGATAGAAAAAGCAGGATGGCCATGCACACATTGTCCATGTAACGACTGTAAGAATGAACAGATATTCCATCATAGTTCAGATGTGCATTCTCATTTGATAAGGAGAGGTTTCATAGAGAAATATACATGTTGGAGCAAGCATGGAGAGCAAGAAGCACTTGATGTTGTAGCTGAAGAAGTGCCGGATCAGGATGTAGTGAACGCCACTGCAGCTCAAGAAGGCATGTTTGTACCTTCTCCGTTAGACGGAGAGACCATAGATTTGGACACTCAATGTTTGTCTGAAATGTTACATGATGTTGAAGACGCAGATGACAATGACAGAGATTTTGAGAAGTTTAGTAAGTTGGTGGAAGATTGTCATATGCCTTTGTATGATGGATGTAAGTGGAAACACGACAAATTGTCATGCGTGTTGGAACTCATGAAGCTTAAGGCAAGTAATGGTTGGTCCAACAAGAGTTTTACAGAACTTCTTGAGCTGTTAAAGGAACTGTTGCCAGAGGGGAACAAATTACCGCATACGACATATGAAGCAAAGCAAGTCTTATGTCCGTTGGGCCTGGAGGTGAGAAGAATTCATGCTTGTCGAAACGACAGCATTTTGTATTACAAGCAATACGCTGACTTGGATGTTTGCCCTGTCTGTGGGGCTTCTAGATACAAACGAGCAATAAGTGAAGGTGAAGGAAGTAATTCGAAGAGGGGAGGCCCCGCAAAGGTGGTGTGGTATCTCCCAATTACGGAGCGCATGAAGAGAATTTTTGCGGATCCAGAACAAGCTAAGCTCGTGCGCTGGCATGCCGAAGAACGGAAAGTCGATAGTAAGCTGAGGCACCCAGCAGATTCAGTACAGTGGCGGACAATCGATAGGATTTACCGCGAATTCTCAAATGACCCAAGAAACATACGTTTTGCCATGTGTACGGATGGCATTAATCCATTTGGTGATTTGAGCATTCGTCATAGTACATGGCCAGTTCTTCTTGTGAACTATAACCTTCCTCTATGGTTGTGCTTCAAAAGAAAGTATATTATGTTTGCCATGCTAATTCAAGGACCGAGAGAACCTGGCAACGATATGGATGTGTTCCTTGAACCGATAATCGATGACTTTGAGAGGCTATGGAATGAGGGCACACGAACATGGGACGCATATGCACGAGAGTATTTCAACCTCCGTGCGATGTTGTTTTGTACCATCAACGATTATCCGGCCCTTGGCAACCTTTCTGGCCAAACTGTCAAAGGGAGATGGGCATGTTCGGAGTGTATGGAGGAAACAAGGAGCAAATGGTTGAAGCATTCACGCCAGATGGTCTACATGGGTCACAGGAGATTTCTCCCAAGGTATCACCCTTATAGGGATATGACAAAGAATTTCAATGGACATAGAGATACAGCTAGTCGCCCAGCAGAGCTAACAGGGATAGAGGTGCACAACTTAGTGATGGGAATAACCAACGAGTTTGGGAAAAAGAGGAAAGATGGAAAGACAAAAGAGAAAGGATGTGGAAGAAGAAGTCAATATTTTGGAGACTACCATACTGGAAGGATCTTGAGGTTCGCCACGGCATAGATTTGATGCATATTGAGAAGAATGTATGCGAGAGTTTAATGGGATTACTTCTTAACCCTGGTAGTACAAAGGATGGTCTCAACACCCGGCGAGATCTGGAAGACATGGGTGTTCGTTCAGAGCTACATCCCATAACCACGGAGTCTGGCAGTGTGTACCTTCCTCCAGCCTGCTAAACTCTCTCGAAAGATGAGAAGATGGATTTGCTGACATGTCTGAGTGGTATAAAGGTTCCATCTGGGTACTCATCAAGAATTAGTAAGTTCGTTTCACTGGAAGACCTTAAATTGATAGGGATGAAGTCGCATGATTGCCACGTTCTTATCACACAACTGTTGCCCGTTGCAATAATGAATATTTTGCCTCCTAAGGTGCGACACACAATAATACGATTGTTCTCCTTCTTCCATGCAATCGGCCAGAAGATCATTGATCCCGAGGGACTAGATGAACTACAGGCAGAAATTGTGAGAACCATATGTCATCTTGAGATGTACTTTCCTCCTACTTTCTTTGATATAATGGAACATCTTCCCGTGCACCTTGTTAAACAAACAAAGTGCTGTGGTCCTGCTTTCATGACGCAGATGTATCCTTGCAAAAGGTACATGGGAATCCTGAAGGGTTTCGTACGGAACCGATCTCACCCCGAGGGGAGCATCATTGAGAGTTACACCACCGAAGAGGTCATCGAGTTTTGTGTGGACTATATGTCAGAAACCTCTTCAGTTGGATTACCACGATCTCATCACGAAGGTAGGCTTGATGGTGTGGGCACTGTTGGAAGGAAAATTGTAAGGATGGATCGTAAGGTGTATGATAAAGCTCATTTCACCGTACTCCAGCATATGACTGAGGTAGTGCCGTACTTTGATGAACACCTGCAATTTCTCCGACAGGACAACCTAGGGCGATCAGAGAGTTGGGTCAGAAAAAAGCACATGTCTTCTTTCAACGAGTGGTTCAAGAATCGAATTGCCAACATGCCGAACCTGTCTAGTGAAACACTGAGGTGGTTGTCACAGGGTCCTGAATGGAGTGCCACCACCTGGCAAGGATATGAAATAAATGGGTACACCTTTCACACGGTCAAGCAAGACCGCAAATGCACAGTGCAGAACAGTGGGTTACGCATTGAGGCCGGTAGCGACGGTGGTCGGCATGATCAGTACTATGGCAGAGTTGAGCAAATATTGGAGCTGGATTACTTGAAGTTCAAAGTGCCGTTGTTTCGTTGTCGATGGGTCGATCGTCGTAATGTAAAAGTTGATAATGAAGGTTTCACCATTGTCAATCTAGCTAACAACGCGTACAAGGATGAACCGTTTGTTCTCGCCAAACAAGTTGTTCAAGTATTCTACATAATTGATCCGTGTAACAAGAAACTACATGTAGTTCATGAAGGGAAAAGGAGAATTGTTGGATTGGACAACATTTCTGACGAAGATGATTACAACCAGCACGTGCACGACATAGGTATGCAAACATTTCTAGTAATGAATTTAATGATCTAACTTCGATGTTGATAATTTCAAACATGCCCTATTAATTAATATTTTAACTCTAGAATGGTTATTGATGGCATGAATTGTAGGATTTAAGAAAAAAAGAATAGCGAGGTGTAACACATAGTACCTACAGCTGCTTCCTCGGGAATTTGTGGTCCATCTGCTGCTGATTTAACCCTGGATAAACATTATGCCACTTTGTAATTTCAAACTGTATTTAATTGCTAAATGCTCCAAATATACATGGTTGAGTATATATAATTGCTCACCAGTTGACTCCTCCTTGTTTTGTTGTAGGTTGTTCACAGTGTCAGCTGTTTGGTGCAGAAATCCTGCAAAAAGCCAAAGAAAGATGTACATATGTTATTTGAAGAGAGAATTCCCATGGACTATTGATTAGTTAAATTTATGCATGGAAGACTATTGATTAGTATTCAACTTCATTTACTTTATCATATATGTAGAGAGATGATGTATTCACAAATTGTTAGCTAAGAAATTGATTGAATTCAAGTAAGGTGCATGCAATCTAGAATAATTTTATGCTTTTTTCGAACTTGCAGTATAATTTCTCATAAGAATTCAACTTAAGTAATGATGAGATCATAAAATATAGGCTCCAAACAACAGTTTGTTGGATTAATTACTTTAATATGTAAAAACTGAATTTTGTTGACACAATAATTTTCTTACATGTAAGCCTCAATTAGTTCTGTAACAAAAAATATGAATAAATAAGCAAAGTTTTGCCTCAAACATTTATGGAAAAGTAAATGCAAAACTTTGCTTAATGATTCATATTTTTTGTTACAGAACTAATTGAGGCTTACATGTAAGAAAATTATTGTGTCAGCAAAATTCAGTTTTTACATATTAAAGTAATTAATCCAACATACTGTTGTTTGGAGCCTATATTTTATGATCTCATCATTACTTAAGTTGAATTCTTATGAGAAATTATACTGCAAGTTCGAAAAAAGCATAAAAATATTCTAGATTGCAGCACCTTACTTGAATTCAATCAATTTCTTAGCTAACAATTTGTGAAGACATCATCTCTCTACATATATATGTGTAAATTTTCATAAAAGATAAAGTTTATTAATTCTGGTAAATCTATTTAAACCATGCATTTGATCTGTTGACAGATAAATTAAAATGGCGCTAGATGCACTAAGCCTTGTCAGTATATACCCTATAGTAAGTGGTTCTGTGTGTTTGCCTCTATATGCATGTCTACTATATATGTGTTGTGGGAAAGACAAGTGTTTTCCAATGTATGTATATCAACTAATTTAAACTGCTCTCTGTTATCACTATTTCCATCAGGACTACTAACAATATACATTTATGATTTCGAATTGAGAATGAATGATCCAAATTATGTGACATTAATCATATATATTCCCAGTAGTTTCATAAAACAAAAACTCTCTTCTCTTTGTTTTTTTTTTGAGGCAAGGAGATGAAACGAAAACTCCACACAGATTCATGATTACATATATACCTGAAGGTCCAGCGATTGATGCCCCTTTTGAGTTGGCATCATTGGATGAAGAAGCTCTATTCCTTTTCCTTGTTTGGAGGGCTTGAATTTAGTTCCAGGTGCCGCTAATTCTAGAACAATAATCCTATTATCCTTCTCTTACTTCATTGATGATGATGCCATCTAACAATCATTTTTTACCAATTAGCTAGTGTGATGAAAATAAAATAATTTTTATATATAGGCACCAAATTCAAGCCATGACACTAAACTAAACTAAGGGTGAAAAGTAATAGATCATGTTAACCATATTAAAATTCGTTGTTTTGAAATAAAAGACTACTACAATGTATTTGTGCATGTGCGCTGAACCGTGTGTGCGCACGCGCATGTGTGTGTGTTTGTGTGTGTGTGTGTGTCTGTTTGTGTGTGTTTGTGTGTGTGACACAAATTAGTGGAAACACAAACTATATATATGCTAAACACAAAGCATTTCATTCCCTCCATCCTAGGTATAGGAGTATCTACGAAGATTATCCTTCTTCTGTTCTTTCCCATACCTAATATACTAAGCAATTCATTCACAGATCCGACACGCTACTATTCAGAATTTCATATCTCCTAGCATCTGAGAGTATAAAATTACCCTTACGTCCAACATATCTAGTCATCTAGACAATGAGCTAGATAATATAAGATGAATCTACCATTCAAATCAATGGAGAAGTGGAGAAACAAAAAACAGCTAGCTAATGACTATATGCACCTGTTCATCTCCAAGCAAAATTGAAGATCAATCAATTTACACCATCTAAAAAGGTTGAGACAAACTAATCCTAAAATCTCAAGAGACTCCCTTGGAAATATATCCTAGAACAAAAAATCGTTTGCAGCTAAACACATGACTGAGCCTCCTAACTGATTTCTACCATGAACATCACTCAGTTACTCCCTCCATTTGACTTAAGTGTTTTGACTATTTTCTAAGTCAAACTTTTTTAGTTTTAATCAAATTTATTGAAACAATAGCAATATTTTCCTCACCGGACAAAGAAACTATCGAAATATGTTCAACGTTAGATGTAATGAAATTAATTTGGTGCTATAAGTATTTCTATATTCTTATATAAAAAAGTCAGAACAACTTATAAGATGAAACGAAGGTAGTATTTCTTAAGCCCAAAGATCGATCTTCTGATAGTTCTAGCATTTGTAACAAAGTCAATGAATAGAGTTGGATACTAATTTTTCAGTTACATAGAACAAATTGGTGATGTTAGTTAAACCTGCATTTTTTTTGCTTGATGAAAGAACAACTTCCATCATCTATTCCCTAAGGTGTACATGGTCACTTTTTTCAACTTATATATTCCATAGATCATGTGCATTTCTGTTTGTTCAATATTCTTTATTTCATGTTTTCATATTTTAAAAGTTCCATTGTTTTAGTTTTTTCATAGTATATTCCAAAAGATGATGCATATTCAGGGGTCTTGGTTCTCATTTCGGTCCATGCAACAATGAGGGTTCTAGTTAATTTTTGTATATATATTATATCTTACTACAAAATTACAACCCACTAAATCCTAAAGCTCAACAGCAAAGATGTCACGTCACTAACAAATTATTATATTTAAACACCATGCAAGCATTGTTATATTATCTATAATTTTATAATTTATTAAATTTTACAGCTTTAAATGCAAACATAATAAATCATCATCCCACATAATTCACATAATATTTAAATATATTTTTCTATTACTGTTTATAATATCCTATATTATAGTCTATCCTCACTTAGTTAATGGTATTTCTCTCTTCTGTCATTAATCCATATCACATCAATTTTTGTCCTTAGATGATAAATCTATGGTCTAAATTATCTTCCTCATTTTCTTCTCTCATTAAGCCATATCATCTCAACCCTTAGATCATTAATCTAGGCTTCAAATTATCTCTTTCATTTTCTTCTCTTATAAAGCCACATAAGCATATGTTGTCTAGCTATCTTACATATTATTTTTACTAATTGTTTCATACTAAATTCCAGCAACAACGCGTGGGGTTTCACCTAGTTATTTAGATAAGGAAGATGAATTTCTGTATTTATGTGGAACTAAGTTTCCATTCAATTTGCTGAAATTCCTATATTGTCATGATATGAAAACTTCAATGTACATAAGAAATATGAAATTCCTATATTTTCCCTTTTGCTTTATGTTTTCGCATTTGCTTGATGTAGTATTTTTTATGAATAGCCACCGTCAGAATGGTTGAGGTTCTTCAGGAGACAACTTCCACCACAAAGAAAACAAAGGGATGAACAAGAACTTGAACATTTTGTCTAGTTCTCACCCTCTCCTATGATTTGCACACAGATGATCATGCCCATCCTAGTAGAGGTCTTAGCGACAAGAGTTCTGTTACATGGTTGATTATCAGTGCTACATGTTCTGCCTCTGAAAATTGCAGCTAGGTTTTAACTCTTTCCTGATACCTCACAAACCTATGACAGTAATTTCCTCTTAATATATGATGTTCAAATGTTCAATTTGGTTTACCATATCTATGTTACTTTCAGGTATGTAGTGTACACAAAAACACGGTTTCATGGATTTGACAAGGATAAAGCCGACAGTTAGGTTCTTAGATCTTACCATAGGACATGAAAACGATCTCAAATGAAAACATCATCAACTAAAAATTTATAGATATTTTCGAGCTCTATTGTTTTGATATAAAATTTGTCTTCATCCGACTTCATATAAACATTGTGTAAAGAAAAACATATGCATGCCCTGTCCATAGGTGGGGAGACCTTTTCTTTCTATATAAGTGTAACCTACCAACTGCAGCTATGGCTATGGAGGAACCATCATGTTGAGCCACACCATCACAATTGTTGCAGCTGGTAGATGAAGATGTCACGTACATATCAGCTGTCAGATCGGCTCTCCTCGCCTATTTCTTTGCAATTACAGCCCCATAAGTTTATGTCCAATCTAGTACGTTGTTCTCCCCATCTCAGCCCACTCCTCCACACGCATTGTTAGAACTCCTGAGAGATGAGTCTCCTCGTCCTCAATGCCAGCCAGCAGCACGAGGGAGCCTCACAATTTTCACATGAGCAAACACATGCCTTGATGGCCTCTTCGACTTGATGCACTGCCTATTTTGACTTGGCAGGCAGGGGACTCTGTTTAATTTATGTTATTATCCTCTGTTGACGGTCGTTAATACTAATTTCGACCGCCAACTAGCACATTTAATAAGGGAATATTAGCATTTCTTACACGTTTCCAAATAATAAATAATGTAGTTGTATTAGGATTAGAGAAATAAAATGGATGCAGAAATTATAAACCAAAGTGAAGGAGAAATGAGACCGGCATACAAAGAAACACACCTCCGGCGAATCACGTGTGAACACATAGATTAAGGAGCCCACAAGTCAGGCTAAACTGACCTAAAGTGGTGACAACCATCCGAGAACTGTCTTATGGGCCACAAGTCAGTCCCTGAAAGAAAGGTGGTTTGTGAGAGGTGGGGTTTCGGCTGAACCCTTGGTTCGGACGAACAACCATAGTCGCTTCTCATACTAGCCTTCCACGTGGTGCTTCCTCATTAGCCCCCAATGGTGGTTATGGAAGGTCGGTGGTGATAACCGTCATACAAACCGTCATTAGGAGGCTACTAATAGAGTTTACTCGCTTCACTTAGAACACACACCTCAAGGAGCAATTCTCTCTCCTATATTGTATTCTCTATATTTTAGTAGGAATAAAGTCTAGATAAGCTTTGGTCTTATAGTTTACTTAGAGTTTCCTGTATGTCTGTAGTACTTTACTCCTCTTGTAAGAGTATAGTTGCTTTAATAGAATTATCTTATTTATTTACTTATGCTCAAAGTCTATATATTTCTTTATTAAGTATATGTTCTATGAGTACTATATACTTTGTATATCTGATTTATTCTAGGCTAGTTGATCCATGCTATGGTAACTGTTCAATGACTTTATAGGTTGCTCTAACTCTAACTTATTCATCTGTAGGGTGGGAGTCCCGGGGAGTTAGTGATATTATTTACTAGCATAAGCATAACATTTAGGCTAGATAAATATCATTGGATGCAGGTGGGCTCCACAGAAAGTGAGGTAGGCAGCATGTGGTGATTACTATATTCGTTGTTTGTATTCCTCCATGTTCGGGTATTGTAAGAGTGCGTAAATATCATAACCACACTGACAGACCAGTAGTGAGTGGTCTCTTGGTAGTAATTGGGTGTCTAGCATCTTCCTACCCAACATTGTTTCATACGCATGCAGTTGTTGGCGGTCTAGCATTCTATCAATATCATTGTGAATAGATTCTTTGATAACTCTGATGTTGCCATGTGTGCAAAAGTAGACGTGGAGACGGGAGGATATGTTGGGTGTGCGTACGGTCGATGGCAGTGGCCTCCAGCGGCATTGTCAGTAGTGGATTTTGTTTGGGTAGCAACTGCAAAACAACATTTTGTGTCCTCGGTCCACGCTACCATGTAGGAGTGGCAAAGAGTGGCCATTTTTAATGGTGGCAAATAGTTAAATTTGCCAAGCATATGACTTAAGTGACCACATATGAAAACCTCTTTAACCTTATTAAACATCCTCAATGCTTATATGCAAAATATTTTTTTATGCGCACAAAAAGAAGTTGGTCTTTATCTGTTTAAATTTTATGGTGGAAACCAGACCTTCTCAAATAGTAATTTCCTTTATTATTTGAGACTTTTTCTAATAAGTTAACGAGACCTACGATTGCATGAAAATAGGCAATTAGAAATCTAATCTAACTTACCACACAGAGTCCGATTGCATGAAAATAAGAAATCGGAATTCTAATCTAACTTGCCACATAACCAAAGCTATTTCACAACATGCTACAAGTCATAACGGGTCTGTTCAGGCGGTTCCATCGTGAACTTGCGTCCCAATCTGAACTGGGCTCACTTGCTAGTAAGCTGCATATGCGCTCGCGGCCTTGCACGGTCGAGCACCACTCATGCGCTACTTGGCCTCTTCACTAATTCTTGTGCGACCACACACTCATGGAGTGCCAACTCAAATGAGATTCATGTTAATGATGTGCTACAGGCTTACACGCATCCCGAAGGGTGGCGACCGACGACAGCGGCGGGCTCGATGACCTCGAGAGGGCGGCGGCAACGACTACTGTGGTGCCACGACGGGCGGATCCACTGATGCCGACCCCGTGATAGCAAGGTTCGCCACCTGCGATGGTCACGACGATGGCGACAACGATTTTTTTTTTAGATTCATTTTTGGCATTTGTATTTTTTGCAAGCGGACGACATAAGCAACCACATCTGAAAATCAGATTTTCATGTGCAGTTGCACCGCCCACATGAAAAAAATAGTGTTTTTTTGCATACCCTTTCGGTCAAACGGACGGTTGAACCGCATGTAAAAATAGGTTTTGGCCGTTTGGAAACATGTTTTTTTATTAGTGTATCTCCTACCCAGTGCTAGCAACAGCCTTCACAAGCAGTTATATGCTAGGGAAAATCAACCGTTATCAAAATTTAAATCTGAAAACTTAATTTTAGAATTGGTTTTAGATATTTTCAACTCAACATAGTTTATTTCAATTGGTTTTTAAGTCGCTAACGACGTATATTTAAAAGTTTTACTCATAAATTATATTTTGTAGTCGCGAATAAATTGTTTTGGCTTATAATCAGCTTATGGTCAACCGATGAGACCTTTACATGGTTCTCACACAAGTCAATCAAATAGGCAATTTCTTGCATCGCATGTATAATCATAAATATTTTTTACAACAAAATTTAATTAAAATTTTAAAATTCTAACCATTAATTTTGTATTACAATAATTTAAAAAATCTATCAAGTTCATGTACTTGGCAAATCTATGTTAACTCAATTGTTTTTTTAAATTCATTTGAGAAATTATTGATGATCGAAATTTTAAAAGCTAAACCAAATCTTATTCTGAACATCAAATGACTGGAGATGATAATTTTGTTAAGTTATTTTAAAATGATCCTTACCCGTTGCAATGTACGGATAGTATTGATATTTTTTTTTATAAAAAGGTAGTAACAAATTTTGCACCATTTACTCGGAGTGTTTCCCTAAAAATCATTTATTCGGAGTAAACAAAATATTTTCCACGCTACACGTTGTGGGCTTTTTTTCTTTACCTTCGTGCTGGGCCGGGCCTCTCAGCCCGATTAAGTTAGGAACCTTCGAACTTACGTCAGCAACAACGACGCCGAAATTCCGAAACGTCCTCGCCGCGGCGCCGCCCCGGGAGCCCTAGAGCCTTCCGCCATCCGTCGACCGGAGCGCGCGCCGACCACCACCACCTCGAACCGAAGGAACTCGATCGTATGGTCGTCCCCCTCGAGTGGATTGGCCTGAATCCGGGGCTTGGATTGATCGCGCTAGGTATGGGAACCCTTTGCTTTCTTGGATTTTGATATCTTCGCCCTGTTGTTTCCGCCTTCGTCTTCAAGATCGATTCCCCATCCTGTTTAATTCCGCTCCTCCTGCTAGACTGCGCGTTTGGTAGAAATCTCGTCTGTGTTACGGGATTATCTTTGGTCTGGAATCTGGGTTCAATGGAGCATGGACAGTGTTCTTATGATTCTTTTTTCTTTCTTTTTTGGTTAATATATTGGGTATCTGTTGAAATTTGTCGGATCATATTCGACTGAAGAGCCTATTTATCAAAGGTTCTCGTGGTAATAATGCTTGTCTTGCTTTTGAAACGCTTGGATTGGACACATTGCTTTATTATGGCTATTGGCGATGCAATTGTCCCTATTTCTCTTTTTCCTACTATTAGTCTATTACCACAATAGTATTGCAATTGTCGCTCTTTTTTCTTCTCCCATCGCAATATCGCAACAATTATAGTTCTACTGGATAATAGTTTGCTGAGTTATTTTTCTTTTCATCTGGCAGGTGTGTAACTTGTGGACTTGGGCTGTAAATAGTTCAGGGACCGACAAAGTTATTAAAAATGGTATGACTGATTGTTTCTTACCTCTGCCACGCCCATGCGTATTGTGATCCTAACTTTATCTGTTAAAACTGAGTTGTATCTAGCTCCGATATCTGGTTGTTGTGACGAAATGATTACATTTTTGTGCATCTTCAGGTGGTTCTTGCTGCTTCCATCATCTCAAAGTCAGGAAAAGGTGTGCTTCCATCATTTCAGTTTTCTTTAATAAAATTATTTTAGTTGTATCTGTAATTGTTTACTGTTTCTGTCACCGGCTCGCCGCATGCTAATTGGAGTCATAAAGCAATAGCATTCTATTACTAATTCCTGAAAAAGCAGTGAAGAGCTTGCTGCAGTTACTGTACTGCCAGTCTGTTGGTTGACCTAATACCAAAACTGTTTTGGGTTTAACAAATAACAACTGTAAGATTTCAATAGCTATCAATTACTATTCGTTTCATGATCCTTTAGGGTAACTTTTGAGGTTCCTACGCTGAATGATGTTCTAATTTGGCTGTTAGTTACTATTCCTTCCTTGATCCTTGAGAGTAAATTTTCAGGTTATTTGTCTGAATGATGTGTATGTTGTTCCTTCACAATTGCAGCACTTGTTTCTAGACAGTACGTTGACATGACTCGCATGAGGATTGAAGGATTACTGGCAGCATTCCCTAAACTTGTTGGAAATGGAAAGCAGCACACTTACGTTGAGACTGAAAATGTCCGTTATGTTTACCAACCTATTGAAGGCTTATATCTTCTAATTATCACAAACAAACAAAGTAATATTCTTGAGGATCTCGACACGTTGAGGCTACTCTCCAAGCTTGTATCCTTTTCTTGTATCTTTAGCCTTATGACTTTACGAATCTACTTTACTAAAATCTTATATTCTTACTCCGCCAGGTCACGAATATATGATTCTTAACACTAATTTCGTTTTTAACACTAAAGTTAGTGTTAAGAAACATATATTAATGGCCAGAGGTATTATTAAATGAAAAGTTGAAAGCCAAAGAACAATGTCATATTTTTGAACTTAACTATTTTTCACCTTTAGAGCAAAATAATTGCAAAAGTTATTGAACATTATTTTCCTGAGGAATGAAATTTCGATTATAATGCCATATACAAACTGAGACTGATACCTAGGAAAGGAAATTACATAGAAAGCAGATGATTAATACTGTTCTTGTTTGATGGAAATCTGCATTCACCTTTTACAACTAAGGTTGTCATATGTCGAGAATTTGATTTATCTGTTAATTTTTACAAATGCAATAATCTTCTTGTTTCCTATTTGTTGGCAACTATCCATGGTCATGGTCTCCTTAACCTTAACTTAAAGGTGCCTGAGTACTGCTCCTCTCTTGATGAGGATGGTGTCTGTAAAACAGTTTTTGAGCTTATATTTGCTTTTGACGAGGCCATTTCTCTTGGAAATAAGGAAAAGGTAACAGTTCAACAGGTCAAAGAATATTGTGAAATGGATAGTGTTGAAGAAATGGAGTACAAGCAGATGATGCAAGAGAAAATTAAGGAAACCAAAGATTTTATGAAGAAGAAAGTTATTGAGCTTGAGAAAACCAGGGTGCGCCCTACTTTTTTTTTTTAGACTAAATTGTCTTTTATTTTAGCTAGTAGGCAAAATAGAAGTACATTGTAACTTCTATTTTAGCTCTAGTTTACTTCGGTTACAGTTACTATCAGTTCCTTCAATCTTCCACGATTACTTGAGTTACAGTTTATCTCTCTGGATAGACTTACGTTTTTCTAGACTAGCTTGTTGGGCTTTAGAACCTGTAAGCACATAAGATAAATTTAGAACTAACATAGTTTCTACTAGGTACTAGCAAAACTGTATGATAGCCTGGTGAGAAATTGGGTCAAACAAGACAAAATAAAATTAGAAAAGTCTCATACAGGAAACATTTCCTTTGGAATCATACTACATCATCGGTTACAGTTACCATTCTATAAATTACTTGTTATTATCTAACTTTCAATAGTAAATTGTTGGTACTTATGCAGATGGATAAAGGCAAATATAACAAAGAAGGATACTCATCAATATCTGGTCCCCAGTTGATTGAAAAAACTTTCAATGACATGAGCATTAGTAGTACTGGATTTGGAAGTGGGTCTGGATTCGGTGGATTGAACACAGATACAGACACGTATAGTACCAGGCCCAAAGGTATTTTAACAAATGCTACATGCTAGTAGTAATAGAAAATCATACCTTGTCCATTTCTATTGCCTGGAAACAACTTTATTTATTTATATTTTCTCATGTTCTATTTTATTCTGGTTTTTCCTATATATTTGAGATACTCCCTTCAGTCTTGAAAAACCAGATGCTTTGGACATGGTTCATGTCAAGTTTAAAACTTTGAACATCAAAATCCTTTTAATATTTGGGTGCGGTGCAAGAAAATCATATATATATATATATATATATAAATTAGTAAGAAAAGTTGTATTCTAAAGACGTGGTCCAAAACAACAACGTTTTCAGACCAGGAGCTAGCATGCATTCAGCTAGCCTTTTAGACTTCAACCCCTTAAATATGGTGACGACCATGGTATTCTGTAAAATAGTTTAAATAGTTACTAAAGGTAAAATTGTACTGTTTGAGAATAAAAATAAGTCATGCACGTTATATTTGTTATTCAAAGCTATTTATCATACAAGTCGGTGGATGCCATAATGCAGTCTTAATTGAACCAGCCTTTCTTTTATCTGTCTAGGTTATCTGCTGATTGATTAAAATTTATGCTTTGTTCGCAGTCCTGTTATCAAGTATATATTTTTGTCAAATCCTTCAATAATTAGTATTCACGAAGTATTTTTTTTATTCCAAAGGCCTTTCTTCTTGACATTTTGGTCAACTATATTTTGTTTTCTTTAACTGCAAGAAGAATTTGCTAGATGCTATGTTATTTTGTTCTAAATAGCAAGTTTCCTGCAGGCCGTACATCTGGAGCTACTACAGGTGCTGGTAAAGGCATTGGTATGAAATTAGGAAAAACAAAGAAGACGAACCAGTTCTTAGAATCATTGAAGGCTGAAGGCGAAGTCATTATGGAAGATTTTGAACCATGTTCTCTTCAGTCAAGGTTATCGCCTCTACCACCAAGTGATCCTGTCACAGTGACTATTGAAGAGAAGCTGAACGTTACAGTGAAAAGAGATGGTGGTGTTAATAATTTTGATGTTCAAGGAACACTTGCTCTGCAGGTCCTTAATGATGCAGATGGTTTCATCCTTTTACATGTAAGATTTTTATTTATTCACATTATTCTTGGTTTGTTTTCATATATGTGAAATTCGTATATTGAAGCAGAATAAAACAACATAAAGAACATTTTCTTTTCTTTTTTCGTGTGAAGCTATAGTGAGATTATACTCTTTTATTGATATAATGCTTTCCTTCTACTACGATGCCCTGTCACCTGACATAGATCGTGTACAGATTTTTTTCTTAGTCCTTGGAAATATGGTTTTGATCTTAGTTGTTACATTTGCAATTATTTATATTTCTAACACCATGCATTTATTGCTAAACCTTACTGCACATTATTTTAGGTAACTAGATGGCTACTTTACTATTCTTGGAGTTGGTTTATTTAATAGTGAACACTTGCTATTTTGTAGATTGGAAATCAAGATATTCCTGGACTTAGTTTCAAAACACACCCCAATATCAACAAGGACTTGTTTAATAGTCAGAAAATTGTGGGGGCAAAAGATCCTAACAGACCTTTCCCAAGTGGTCAAAATGAAACTTCTCTAGTGAAATGGAGAATACAGGGGATGAATGAGTCATCTTTACCTCTATCAGGTGCACATTCACCTTCTCTCTTCTCTGGTATCTAATAATTTAGAGTTCTAATAACTTGTGTTTGCTTTGCATAGTCAATTGCTGGCCATCAATATTAGGAAATGAAACCTACGTCAACATCGAGTATGAAGCTTCTGAGATGTTTGACCTGCACAATGTCATCATATTTATACCTCTTCCAGCACTTCGGGACGCTCCACATGTTAGACAGATAGACGGAGAGTGGAAGTAATATTCCTGTTCCTCTACCGTTTTCTCTTATGTATTTGTAACTACTGCAAAATTTTCTAGTGAAAAATTTCTTATTTTTGTTAGAAGCTTGCCATTGCATGTCCAGGCCAATGCGTAATGTCTGCTGTTCTCGCATCATGTTGCCTTTTCGGCAGGTATTTAAGGGCTAGGCTCACACCACCGCATGGCAATATCATATTCAGTTTTTATATGAAACGTTGGTAGTGGTTACTAGTATTCTAGCTTTTATTGTTTACGGTAGTTTCAAAGTGTTAATGGATCTGACTTCTTGGAATGGACTTTGAACTCTATGATTCTATTATTCATGTTGCATTGTGTGGAATGTTATTATAAACTCATCCAGATTCTGTCCCTTTTGTTTCCTTGAGCTTGTGTGCATATGCGCTTCTTTCTCATGCCTTCTGGTATTTTCGCTTTCCTTGCCCTACAGGTATGATTCAAGAAACTCGGTTTTGGAATGGTCCATTATCCTTATTGATCAATCAAACCGGAGGTACATGAAATCTGTGAATTCCAAATGATCGTTGTTCTTTTTCTCTCAGTTTATGCTCTTATTTTTTAAACACTTGCAGTGGTTCCATGGAATTTGTTATTCCCCCAGCTGATCCATCAATGTTTTTCCCCATATCCGTTGGATTTTCCGCATCGAATACTTTCAGTGATGTGAAGGTTTGTTTGCCCATTTTGTTTGACAGATTCTCCTTCCCATGTCTCTGTTTTTGTTAATTCTGTTTGGTGGGTATTTTCAGGTTACTGGAATGCGTCCTCTGAAGGAAGGTAGTAACCCTCCAAAGTATACGCAGAGGGTTCGTTTGGTTGCTGATAATTATCAAGTGGTTTAACGCTCCAATAATTGTTAATCACCGTTTTGATCTTGCCATGTGCGACTGAGCAGCCATGTCAAGGAGAATGGTTTTGGATGTACAAAGTGTGTAGACGAGTTTTCTGTTGTAGCATGTTTGGCAAATTGACATTGATCTGTGTTGCTACCAGAGATGAAGTAACCACATCCATCCTCCTTTCATCACATTTTTTTTCTATCAACACTGCTGGATATACAATCAAGAAAGGCATTCAGTTCTTTCAGCCAATTAAATTTAACATTAGTGATTTTAGGAGCAAATCTAATCAACTTGGTTCATGTCCCAAAATCAATCCACAACCACAACATGTGCGTACATCTTGAGCTAAGTTTCCAAGAACATATTGTATCGGATTATTGGATCTATTGTCTTCACATTTGGGTCGTTAATTTGATCCAAATTTTCTCTCGTACAAGCATTGCCTTTGAGAAAATTGTGTTTCTTGTATGCAATGTATGTCATCTAGTCAGTGCTAGTATCACTCTGTTTTCAAGCCTACAAGAGCTTGAGCCCATCATATTCGAATGTGATGTCCAATTATAATTTGAATATTGAACATGCGTGTGCATGAATGTTAGCAACAAAATTTGAAGGCAAAAAAATGTGTTCTCCACATATATATGGTGTTCTCGTGTGGGAAAAACGGTGCTGAAATATGGAATCGAGAAAACAATTCTGACTGGCATGTCATTCCAAACACCCATATTTCCATATTATCACAAGTCAATAAAATAAAATAGAGAACAAGGTCCAAACCATCGAGGGGATATTAGTCTATTGTTAGTGCTAATTTGATACTACTTCCATTTCCCACACAACGTTTTCCAGCAAACAAAAACTACTTCTATTGATTAGAGATTATGTTAATTATAAATGTGTTCCCTTCTACTAATCTTTGGCCTATAGATTAGGTTGACCACATGCTTTCCTACTACTAATCTTTGGCCTGGTACAAAGTCTCATGCTCAGCCACCGCTGTGTTAAGGTTAGAGCTCAGCGTCAAAGAATTGGATATCACCTATGGATCATGACGATCGTCAAGGTTTCAGATACAGTTCTAAGCACTGGAGAATCAGTACAAGAGTGTGGCCTATCTTGCATAGATCCAGAGGCATAGGTAGTTAACTGAAGTTCTTCAGGCTTCTTGGTATGCATGGGAATGGTTGCTTGTTTCCCAATGTCTCCCTTTCCACAACGACCTTCATGTTTTTCCCCTCTCTCTCTCTCTCTCTATATATATATATATATATAAATATATATATATATATATATATATATATATATATATATTTACGTTGGATGTCTCTACTACCCAAGGTGAAGGTATAGTATATGTAGTGGTATCAAGCATTCATTACAGGAGGGTAGAGAGGGAAAAGATCTAGGATGCAAATGGGATGGGCACATGGATTTTCTTTTCCCGCTTATCTCAAATCTAAAATCTAGTTCATTTTTTTCTTTGAACTTTTGTAATATCATATGGGTTGTGGGAAATAAACTAATAAGCAGATTTTTATGCGAGTAGCAGGATTACCAACTTGCATCCAAATTACCATCTTCTGCTGATTGGGATTGAGTATCTTTGCCGTTTCAAGCTTCCAATTCAACCAGATATAAGCTGCATCAATGGGATTATCTATTTGATATAGAATAATGCACAAGTGCATTGCATATAGGGATGTAAAAAATTCAACTTCTGCACTTGTTTGTAGCCGCAGCCTAAATCTAATCGGATGGTAACTCCATCATCCCATATAACAAATATATGTACAACACGACATGAGGCAGAGAGGCTGTGGTATGGTGCAAATGTTAGCCAAAAACTTGATGTCAGCAATTTAGCATGTAGGATGAAGTGACTATTGGACTGGACAATGGTTTTTCTCCTTGTTAATGATTCTAGGTAGCAGATCGCGTTCCACTTACTGTCCCGTTATTACTCTAAAAATTTCTGAAACCTTCCAACAATCCTCTTTCTAAACATGTAGGCCCCCAAGAGGTCATCTAGAGTGGTCTTTGTTAATTCTAGTAGAGTAGAGAGGAGAGATGAGGATTGAACTTGTTGCATTCGATTTAGCTCAAATGAGCATATAGTACAACGGGAAAAGACAGAAATACCCTTGCCTAATATAGATGTACTCTTAACACCCCGCTCAAATGCAATGTGTATGCAATAATATTGTATTTGAAACTAAATACTAGATTAATGACACACTAGGATAAATCCAAAGACCGTGATTGAAGATCTTGTCGGAGCGTGTAACTCCTGGATGATGAATGAGAAGAGATACATCCCCTCCTCAATGAAGCGGACCTCGAAGCCTTAACAAACTGTTCTTCGGTCTTCGGTACCTTAAAGCCTTTACAAACTGTTCTTTGGCTCTTCACTGATTTGGGGAAGGTGATGATGATGGAAGGCCCTTCACAGATTTGATGACGACGACGATGATAATGAAGAACCTTCACAAGTCATTCTTCGGTCCTTCATTGATTGATGATGATATCAACTCAGATGGGGAGGTGGTGATATGATGAATGTCAGCTCCGATGTGGAGCTAGTCACGATGATATGACAATGAGGAGATGGATTAGCACTACTTCGACAAAATGAAGGATATGCAATGGATTTTGGTGGATTCGATGGATAACGCAGGAAATTGATTTGTGAATTATTCTGATATGCAGGAACAATAGTAACAAACTAACAATTGATCTACTTGGTGGCACAACTAATCAACCACCAACCAGCCACATGTGCATGGGACAAAGCAAAACTCAAGACAATAGACAGTCTGAAGAAGATGGAGAATAGTGGTGGCACAAGATAGTCTGAAGACCAACTCTAACGTGGAGCTGGTAATGATGGAAACCAACTACGATGAGGAGTTAATGATGTAGAAATGATGATGAAGAGATGAACTGGTGAAAATTCAACAAATTGAAGGATATACATTGGACTTGGATGGACTCGATACGAAATATACTAAATTGATGACCAAGACATGAAATTTGATTTGTAGAGGAAGAGAACACTAATATAGTAACAAAAGACACTAGTAGGCTAGTAGCAGGAGCAGCAACGAAGACAGTACTCAACAGCCACGGTCCTTGAAGTAGAAGAAGTAGCAGATCGACGTCACCAAGCAGTAGAAGAAGTAGGATGATTGCTTCTAGTTGATTTGGAGCAGCAGCAACAAGGGCCTCATTTACTAGTGGCTCTCCTGCAACGAGCGGCAGGCACAAAGGGCCAGCAGATGACGATTGATGCCGGGCAACCGGCGGGTGGTGGCAGATGCGCGATGAAGACGACGCCGCGACGAGCGGCAGGCATGGCAGACGATGGACGACGACCGCGACGGGCGGCGAGATCTGCGACGATCGAGCAGCGACGGCCGCGATGGGCGGTGATGAGTATGGCCACGACGGGCGGGATGGATGGGCGCTGCAACCGGCAGCGGGAGGCAAGCGCCCGGCGGCGGACTGGATCTGACTATGCTTGTTGTTCTTTGCTGTTGATGGAGAATGAGGAGGATGGCGCGCCGGTGATGTTAGGGATTTGGAGGCTAGATTTTGGATCTAGGCTCCGATACGAGGAGGAGAATTGGAGAAATGAGGATTGAACTTGTTGCATTGGATTTAGCTCAAATGACCACATAAACTTAGTACAATGGAAAAAGACAGAAATGCCCTTTCATCCGCTGTCATAGAAGCATAACATTTTTGAAGCCATTGAAACGTACAAACATTTTGCTTGTTATTTTAATGGGAGAAATGTCCACCAGCAAAATATCAAAATTTTGAGGTGTCTGTCAGCATAGCCATGTTGCACCATGCTACCAGTTCTCTACCGCTGTCTTCTAACAAAAAACCAAAAAAATTGAGATGTCAGGTAGCAAATATTGTGTACAAAATAGAACTTGCACATAGCTGACCTATTTGAACATCTAATGACTAATGATCAATATGGTTTTCTATATATGACCGTGTTTAATTAAAATCAATGGTCATATGACAGTTGCCGCTAATTGGAACCAAGTATGAAGTGAGAATCCAAGTTATTTATCAATAACAGAAACTCAATAGAATTGTATCCATTCCAAATAGCGAGAATTAGGATTCTTGATCCCTCTCAATCTCTCTTTCAATTCGAGGATCCAGAAATATCCTCAGTCAGAAGTTGAGACCTACTACACTTAGCATGTTTTGATGTCTAATTTTATGGTTTTTTCCAGTTTGTCAACAAGCTAGACTTTCCTGATAAGGTTTACCCCGTGCAACAGATGTGTCATTGTGATAGTAATGATGAATAACTGGCCAACTTGAAAATAGTAAAAGCAAGGGTGTTTCCCCAGTGGAAAACTATAAGTTCCCTGATGTCACCTATTCCTAGTACTGTCTATGAAGTACTATGTATTCTAAATTCTCCTATTCTTCTAACATCGAATAATTCACCTATGCTCCTCTTACAAGTCTAGGCCCATAGAGGAGGCAAAGGCTTGAGGGGAGCTGTTTTTCTGTTGTATATGTAGTAGCAACGTTAATTGCCTAGCTTCTAGTAAGTAGCAATTCCAATTTTAGGTGGCATTCTAGACTAATGCACTGTTCTGCATTCAACTGCACGTATCTTTTGTCACATGTATAAAGATATTACTTTGAACATCATCTAATATATCAACCTTTATGTATACGATTCTGCAGCAAATAGCAAACTTTTATTGTAAAATTAAAGAGAGGTCTTTGGTCCTTTAGAAGATACGGGGAGATACCACCATCTATTGTATTAATTCTTGCGATACCTTCGAGCTTCTCTACACCAAGGAAAATACCAGAAGGTCCTGTAAATTAACATAGAAAGGTTTTCTGTTTAACTTTCAAGTACTCAAGAACCGTATATAAAATTGCTCATAAACATAAAAATTGGATCTGCTGAAATGTGTATGACAATATAATATCCATAGAAAGTGTCTTGGATTGAAACAATTCATATACATACTAGCAATTTCAATCTTGAATATCAGCATTGGGTGAGATAAGATAATCTTACACGATACTCCCCTATCCCAGTTTGATCATCATCTACGATTTTTTAGATTTTTCTCAAAATGATCATCTAACAAAGTGTCTCTTAGTTTATTTATCCAAAATATAAATCTGCATCGTGGAATATCATGCATGCATGCGACTGTATGGATGCACCCAACTCTATTGGTTCAACCTACACAACATTGAAAGTGTGAATTATTTTTTGGAAATGATATAGCACCTTGGTCGATGAGAATTAATTTTAGAATGATGGATATGTTGATATCCTTAATCTTGGTGTTTTTACTTAAGGGATGATCAAATTGGAATGGTGTGAATATATTGGTATTAGTCCTAAAGAAGCTGAAAAGCAGAGAGACAGAAGGGGGATAAACAAGCTAACCAAACTCTTTTTCTGGTGCTAAACGCCAGTTCTACCTTCTTACCATTTTTCTGTTGAGCACGACTAACACACTGTATAAGTCGACTAACCAATATGAGGTCAACTAACCAATTGAGTTCACCACTTCAGTAGGATCAGCAGGTTCACCAGTTCAGTTGGATCAGCAGGCAAATTGTTTGGAGTGTTCCTAGACATTAACCGCATAAATCCCACGAACAGCAGTGAGCCTGCGAGCTTTGCGCAACTGTAGCTCTCATGGATGTCGCCGAGACTGTTCAAATGTGCAGTAGGCCTTCCATCTAAACCTCAAATTTACTGCTTACAACAGATGTGTAACGATATTCCTTCCCCATGTCTCTCATTCCCGACCGTTCTAATCTTCTCCAATTAACCCGCTTGGACGCGTACACTGAATGTGTTTTTTCTTTTATTTTCTTGTTTTCTTCTTTGCGAGATGATTCTGTTTTACCAATCGTTGCCTATTTGCTAATGGGCGAACACATTTTTTTGGCCCTGCGTAGGTCATGATGAGGCTATCCGTGTATACTGAAGCGCTGGTCATTTTAATGTATGTGTACGGACAATATATCAAAATTAATGGCTTGTGAATCTTTACTATAGGACCGGACTAGCATGAAAATGAAATTTTACAAGGGCTCTTGCTGTTGCTCCTAGCCGAAATTTCATGTGCAAGTATTATTACTTTTGCTAGCTTGCGCAGTTATGGCTATTCTGATAAAAACCGATGAAGAAGAGCACTTATATGCATACCAATTTATAAATGTAAGGAGGTGACAATAAGGTTTTCTTTATATAAAAATGGTAACTCTCGTCCTCTGCGCTAATTAGGGATACACATCTACTACGCAGCCAAAACAGGGAAAAAAGAATGGTAAGAAAAATGAAAAACCTAAATCAAGGCGACCACAACATGCCTGGCATACCGCCATTTGACACACATACTCCTTCGAAAAGGAATGCAATTCTTGCATTCTGTTTATGACATAGGGATTAATTCTGTCCTATCCAGACATCCATGTATCAAGAAACAAGTAGATCCACCCATCACGGACTAATAGTCTCATCTCACTTATAGACAAATTGAACTTGATGAGGAAGACCACACCTGACATGGAAACATGTCAAAAACTCAAAATGCATGGAACGTGTAGATCTACAAGTCAACAACATCTGTCAAACGAATAGCTTGTCACACGCATTGACCAGTGCGAACAATCCCCCCTACCTACTTGTTTGGGTCGGAATTATGTTCCACAGGAGATGTTCGGACGCCCGCCGCAACGGCTGGAGCACAAGAGATGCAGGCGTGAGCGGCGCGTGCCGGACGAGCTACAGCACATCGGCTTCATCTTTAAACATATGATTTGTTATCAAGTTTGTTACCAATTTGTTATACCATTTCTTTAGCTAATTAGTTAAAATTTTAAGCCAACTTAGAGGCTTTAGTTCAAGGAACAAAGTAAAGCAAGCCTAATAAATCTATCAATCACATCTCTTCTCTCTGTTTTCCCTTCTCCCTGCTACCGGCGGTGTTCTCCGCCATGGGTCACTGGGCGACCAAGCTTCCAAAGCCTCGACCTCCCACGTCCCACACCTATCCCATTAGATGATTGCCTAGAGCTCGTGACACTACTGTGCAAACCAAAATCCCTAAACGTGTCTGACAGAATAGCCCCCAAATAATTTTCACCTTTTTCCCATATAAAACTAGGGGAGGGGGAGGTATTTTATTTTTTTTTCAGTGCTTTGTCATGAATATCAGCAAAAATGCAAACCCTATTTTCCATGCCCATTATGCATCTAGATTATTATCAAACATTTGTGCTAGAGGCATGCAAGATTCAGCTGGATTACTAGGCATGTTTCTCCATGATGGCTGTTGTATATGAAATTTGTAGTGAATCTATATGCGTGTCACACACTTCTCACTTCTCAAGCTAGTATATATTGTGCTCCCATACCTTAGTCCAACCAAATATAGTTGTCGATATAAATAGCGTTACATCTTGGAACCAAACAAAGTGAGCTCCATTGGAACAGATGATTGGTGTGCCCTAGCATTTCAAATTCCATGTATAGAAAAAAAAACAAGGAAACTAGATGAATGATCATTTGGATTTAACACATGAAAAACACAGGAATCAGAAGAGAGAGAGAGAGAGAGAGGAATTTTTTTTCAAGAAGTTGAACCTTGTGCCAAAATTCCTCTGAAATTCGTATGTTTTGAACCAATACAAGGGAATTTAATAGGATTTTTGGATGGCTATTCCTTTTATCCAAATAACAATATAGGAAGAAATGATTAAATTCCTCTAAAATTCCTTCTAATATTCTTTGGAACACAGGAGCCCTCATTTGGATTTTGTTCCTCTTTTTCAGTCAACTATCAAACACCTATTTAAATGATTCAAACATTAACCTGTACCAGTTACTAGATGGAATATTTCTATCTACGATTTGGGAACAGTTGGATAAATCTGCTGATCATATTTACAGACGTGGTACTATCGGGAAGCTTGGATCCTATACTCTCTAGTTTACCAACAAAGCATTGACTAGCTAGAATTGTCAGCGCAACGCTTTTTCATGCTTTCACTATCATATTTGGCTAACTGTAGTTTGCCGGACTGCTACAGTGAACTGAAGAAAACTGAAGATCCCGTACTCTCTAATTTACCAACAAAGATGCAGTGACAAGAGTTTTTTGTGCTGCGCATTGACTGCAGATTTTCTCTTCTTTCTTCTGTTTATTCTACTGCATTGTAGTGGTAATTTGTTACATGAACAACATGACCACATAAACGCTTGATCTGATTATTGCGCCATCCCACAACAGGAATCAAGATGGGCCACTGAAAAACTGAAAATAGTGATGCATGCTAACTGAACTAGCAACTATGCAGGGGACTAAACTACCTGAAAATGTAATCATGAAGCACAAGATTACAGAATTAGTCAACTAGAATTGCCTAGTAAGGATCTCAAGAGGCCATGATGGTAATGACTTTTGATTACTGACAGATATGACTTTTGACTTTTGATTACTGGTTCCACATTGTCACCTGTTCCTGGTGTTTTTCATGACATATGTATCATGTATGCTGAATCCTCCTAGCCATAATGTGAGTTAATGCCACTTCTTGTGCACTTATAGCCCATATATTTTTCATAACATATGGTAGTCGTTCCAGACCACGGTTCAAAATTTCGGTTCTATCGCCCCCCCCTCAATATGATATTATTTCGGCTGAATATTTTTAATTTTTTTTCAGCTTTTCGTGAATTTGGTAATATTTTGTTCAAATTTGATCAACTTTTGTTAAAAAATTCATATAATTTCGGCGCGAAATTTCGGTATTTCTGCCACCCCCGATACAAATGACCAAACCGAAAGATTGAACCCTGTTCCAGATAGTGATGCTTTATTCTAACCCATATAACCCTCCCCCAACTATCGCGTTTACCTGAAAGACACCCTTATCTCCACCCATGTCTTTGTACATTGGGATTTGGAGTCTATAGTGCACCATACCACTGGTAATTCCATATGCATATATAGTAGCGATTTAAATTAATCTTAAAGATCAGAAGTGGGTGAGATAAAAAATTTGTACAAGGTAAAGGATAATTAATCATACGTATTTGTCGTTCTTCCGAAGGCAGCAAAAATTAAGATGAAATTTACTGAGTTCATCAGACTGACGTTTGTTGTGATCAGTTGTCTGTACAGATCCTTGGTCATGTCGATCAACCAGGAATAATTTCTGTTTACAAGGTTTTTCTTTCTTTCTTCATTCCGAACCATAGAGCTTTCGGTCACAAGGTATGCTTGTGGGCCACAATTGCTGTTGGAC
This sequence comes from Oryza punctata, assembly GCA_000573905.2. NCBI lineage: Eukaryota > Viridiplantae > Streptophyta > Magnoliopsida > Poales > Poaceae > Oryza > Oryza punctata. The sequence continues at coordinate 17,828,389 of CM002495.2, read as the reverse complement.
AGCTGACACCCAGCTGCCTGCCATTTCTGTGATCAAGCTGAGGAGATGGTGCAACATATTAGTGCCAATGTGGTCTTTGGCCCTATATTGGCTAGGCTTTACTGGCCCTCGCCCCAACCTATGACGCACATCAATTATCATGCTGGTGGTCTATGGCAGTGAAAGACACCCATAAAGAAGGGGAGAAATGCCTCAACTCGCTTATATTTTGGTAGCATGGGAAATTTGGGTGCACAGGAATGATTGTGTTTTCAATGGCTTAATTCCGAGTGTGTTGATGGTGCTTTAATTAGTAGTAGATCAAGGCACAGTTTGGTGCTTAGCATGAGCTTCAAAGCTCCTTGAGGTGCTGACTAGGTCGATAGTCCTTGTGGCTTAAGTGGTCTTGTTGGTGTTTTTTTAGTTTTTGTTATGTGAGATAATGTTTATTGTAGGGAGTTTCCAGATTTCCCTCCCTTTCTATCTTCTTCTTATAATTAATGAAATGATGCGCAAATCTTCTGCGTGTTCGAGAAAAAAACATAGAGCTTTCACAACTATAGTAAGAATAAGCAGACCAAAAGAAACTGAAAATGAAAACCATAGAGGTTCCATACACGAAAAGAAGCAGGAGAAACAGCCTAATCAAACAGGTTTGTATTGCATACCCTTACCACCACATTGACGAAAAGAAAGATGACTGATAGCATCTGAGGTTCAGAGGTTGTCGCTACAATGTGCGAACACTCCGCTTGGCTGTTTGCCTGTTTCATTCCCCATGTCTTTTATTCCCCAATTTTTAATCTTCTCCAAATCCACTTGGACGCTTTTGTTTACTTCAGCCCATATTTGCTGAATAGACGTGCAGAACTCCTGCGTATGTTGAGATGGGTTATATACATCTATCGAAGCAGTACTTGTCATTTAGTGTAGGAATATTCACAAAACTATTGCTGGTAAAGGCCTTAAAGGGAATGATGATGAACTTTCACCTACTTACTGTGACAATTTCTATTGCATGGCATCAACTTCTATTTTATCCTTTTTTTGGTCAAATTTCCTTTTTTATAGTAACTATGAGAAACTATGTCCTATCTTGAAAATTGTCTCCATGGATATGTTTGAAGCCAAAGTTTGGTTCAATTTTATGGCGGAAACAAAGAGAACAGGTTTCTAAGAATTCTCTATCGAGGAATTAGTGGTGGGTTTCCTTTAGTAGGTAGCATTATATATAGTTGTGCGAATTAGATTTTTCATGCTATTTTGTTCTTTAGGTTCGTGTGAGGGTTATAGTGCGGCAGGCATCATACATAATTATTGTATTGCGAAGGGTAAGGCCAGTGAATATACCAGTTTTCGTTGTTTGTGAAGTACATGTACATCTCGAAACTTGAAAACACACACGCGTAAATTTTCAATAAAGAACTAATAGAAAAAGCATATATAATTGGAAATAAATTAATCACCGACTTCAATTTATCTGTTCCCATCTGGTCAGCTGACATGTGATTCAATGAACACAGGTGGATGGATGAATACAGTGGTGAGAACATGCTGAAAAGATTTATTTTCCTGCAATGGGTATTAGGATAACTATGATATCATTTTTCTTTCTGGTGATTTGGTATTTTCTTTCTGTTAGCGTATATATGTGTACATGTATTTATCCTTCATATCCTCCCGATTCTGTTGCTATAAGTCGGTTGAGTAGATACGGTTGGTTAGGTCTATATATGTACTCTCTCCGTGATTAATCCAATCTATTGCGTTGAGTCATATTCTCTCACATACTATCAGATTCCATCTAGCTTCCGCACAATTTCTCTCCTCTCCCCCGGCCGACTTTCCTCATGTCACCGCCCGCTGTTCTCCCAGACTCCGCTCGCGCGGCTCATGATGACGCCGTCCAAGCCATCGCCGACGCTGTCCGCGCATCCTTCATCTCCCCGGAAGGCCAGGACGCTGACCCCATCACCGCGACCACGGTCGCCAACGCTGCCGCCACCCGGGCGTCCAAGGCGACGCACGACTCCCTTTCCAAGACCATCGCGGCGTTCGTCCTCACCACCAACGTCGACGGCTCTCTGGCGTCTGGCTCTTCTTCCGCATCTCCCTCGGTCTCTCCATCGGCTCCCCCCGCCACCGACACGTCCACGGCAGCGCCACCCTCCTCCTCTCCACTGCCGCAACCCATAGCATCTCTCCCGCCGTCCCTGGAGACCATCTTCGCTTCTGCATGGCTTCCAGGCGGCTCGTCGCTCCCAACCGGCTTTGCGTCACCGCCGCCTCACGGCCGGCCACCCGTCGCGCTGGCACTCCACCCTGACGCCCGCACGGCACTCCATGCCCAGGCTGTCTCCGTCCTCAACGTGAAGGCCCTGGTGCCCATCGTCCTCGACGTCGCCACCGCCAACTTCACCCGTTGGCGCGGCCTCTTCCTCAACACTCTCGGCAAGTATGCGCTGACGGAATCATCCTCTATGACGAACTCCACCCTGACGATGCTGAGTGGCTACAGATGGACTGTGTAGTCCTTGGATGGCTCTACGGAACTATTTCGGCCGACCTCCTCCGAGAAGTCCTGTCGCACCATGCCACTGCGCGCTCGGTATGGTGTGCCCTTGGGCTCCAGTTCCTCGGCAACCGCGAGCAACGCGCCCTCCACCTTACTGCCGAGTTCCGGACCTTCCACCAAGGCAATCTATCTGTTAACAACTACCGCCGGCTCATGAAAACGATGGCGGACACCCTCGGCGACCTTGGCGACCCCCTTACCGACCGCGGCCTCATCCTCGCCACCCTCAACGGTTTGAATGACAAGTTCGATACTTTACGCAGTCTACTCACCATGCAGCGTCCGTTCTCATCCTTCGCCAACGTTCGCTCGCAGCTGTTGTTGGAAGAACTCACCAAAGCCAGCCGCCCGACCGGCCAATCCACTGTTCTTCTTGCCGGTGCCACCGGCGCCAAGCAACAACAGCCGCCTAACCCTGCGCACGCGATGGGCTATGGCGCCGGCACGCCCGGCGGCTCCAACAACAAGAATCGACACCGTCGCGGTGGTGGCGGCAGCGGCGGCGGTGGCGGCGGTGCCAATAGCAGCGGAGGCGCTCCCGGTGCCCCCAAGCTAGCACAAGGTGCACCGGGCCAGGCAGGCTGGCCAACTCCCGCGAATCCCTGGGCCGGCACTATCCACATGTGGCCCAGCCTAGCGAGCGTGGCCTGCTTGGCCCCTGGCCTCTCGGGGCCCCCTTCGCAGGAGCAGCCATCAACAGGCCGCCATCCGGCCCAATCGGTTTGGCACCCACGGCCTATCAGGCCGCCTCATACTCGATGGCCCATCTCCAAGCCGAAGGCGGCTCCCTGCCTCCCAGCCAGCCCAGTACTCCTCACGGGTTGGCGCAGCCTGTGGGCTGGTTCCATGGTGCACCCTCATAGTTGGATCAAGCGTCCCTCGCCGGAGCTTTCAATACCCCCACGCTTCAACAACCTCCGACGAATGAATGGTATATGGATACGGGTGCCACGGCACACATGACATCGAATGCCGGTATCCTCTCCTTCTCCTACCCTCCCAAATCCCATAACCCATCCCATATAATTGTTAGAAATGGTTCCTCTATACCTATCACTGCTGTTGGCGAGGCTAACTTCCACCACCCGAACCGCTCCTTTACCCTAAAAGATATCTTATGCTCCCCTGCTATCTCTTATGCTGTTCAGCAGGTGTGTCTCCATATGCATGACCCTCGTGAGCCTCATCTCATTGTGCTCAAGAGGATTTTACGTTACATTCGAGGTACTTTGGACTACGGGCTGCACATACAGAAGTCCTCTGTCACTGATTTGGTCGTCTACTCTGATGCTGATTTGGTCGCCTATATATGTACTCTCTCCGTGATTAATCTAATCTATTGCGTTGAGTCATATTCTCTCACACTTTCTGGTGGGTAATTCCATGTCACTTAGAACATCAAGAACTCTAAAGATACTTCATATTGTTTATCCTAATGGCCAATATCTAGAGCATCCCTGTCGATCGGTAAGCTTGGATGAACAAGCCAATCTTCAGATTTTTTTTCGTAGGAATGAAATCAGAACTGCCCTGATGGTACTGCTTGGTGCTGCATTGTGGCAGGGGTATCAGATTTGAACAGGATATTTGGAGGTCATACCTAAATCCTTACACATGTGGTCTTTCCCATTGCATCCTAGTCCGAACGTATAATTGATTACCATGATTAAATAAGAAGGCAAGGTTCGTAAGACAAATCATCTTGCATGTAGAGTTACAGAAGGAAATTGGGAAATTTAACCTACATGTTAGCTGGAACTGCTTGATATTTGGAGTTTGTGCATGAGCATGCAGGACAGACCTGCTGCATAATTTCTAACAGTGAAAGATATTCAATATCTATGATCAACAGTTGTGAATTGTGAGAGCATTGACTAGTTACTTCATGTTTGGGCAACATTTGTCAATGCATTCTTTTACCAAACATTTGTCAATGCATTTTGTTTGTGTGTTCTACAAGTAGAAGAGGCAATAAGAGGTTTACAATTGAATGTCAAAGAGAAGCATAGCACGTATTGTTGCTCGAATGATGGACATAGATCAGCAAATTGGGATGACAAACTTGGCACTTGATCTAAATTATAAGGTCAAAATATCAAGTGTAACACTCTCTGCTGGCATACACTGCAAATCAACCGCATCCTCTTGACTTGTGAGGTGTGTTAAGACTTATTTTCGCTACAAGATGACCATGCATGGGAGGCCTTGCTAGAGCAAATCAACCACATTATGTTGATCTTGTTGGTTTGATTGATCCAATATCGCATAACTTACTTACTCGCTCGATTAGCTTAATTTATTTACAGACTATTGCAGATTAACACTCTAGAAGAAATATAATTACTATCCCAAAGCAATTCATCTGTTTAATTTTCATTCATATGATCACACTAAACAAGACTCTTTTTACTGAATCAGAGTACTCAAGAGAGCTGAGCAACATATGCATCAGATCTGTGTGTAGCTAAGCAACATCAATCTTATACGTCATAGATAAAGTAAGCATGCATATGCATCTGCAACAATTCATCAACCGGATCAGATGATTGGACCAATTCTAAATTTCCAATGTGTTGCTGCCCCTCTCGCACTTAATTTGATGCTGTGGATGAGGTTGACGAGCAGAGAGGATATATACATCTGAGATGTATGGTCTTTCATGCGGTGTTACAACCGGTTCTAGGAATAAATTAGTTAAAGTTTTCTTACAACAATTAATTGGCTATATGATATAACTGTGAAATCACATTAAACAAATTGCTGGTTCAACAATACAGCTGTTATTTTGTGTGGTGTAGTGGTTGATAAATTGAGAGAAGAGTTTACAATGGGCAAAAAAGTGAAGTTGGAAGCAAAAGAGACTGGTCAGTATATATGTATGACACATAGAGAATGGAATTACATACTACTACTACATGCAAGATTGGTCAGCAAAACAGACGGTTCTTGCCTATACTAAATGTCAGTAGTGAAAAATGGAATTACATACTATACTATTTTGACTTCATATAACTTTAGCATTGTATTTGGTTGTAACCCTAAAAATATATAGTTGATTTAATATAGTTTCTCGACGAAATCCATTGGTAATTTGGTCTATACAAAAATACTTAGAATCAGTAAAGTTAGTAGCGATGCCTATACCAAGTACAATTTATATAGATTGCACCACAAGAGATCAAAAAGGAAGTGCCACGTCTTTGTACCATAGTATTGAAAATAGTTTCCATAGATGCAATTAATCTGAAGTGAATGTAACACTAGATGCAAGTAATCCCTTTTTTAACATGCCAATGAACAACATATTATTGCATTAAGAAGATGAAGAGGTTTATATATTTACAATAGGCCCACTGCCGTGGTGACAGAAAAGAAAAGAAAAATACTTCGAAACCAAGATGACGTGACCAAAATCACAGAAGCAAATCTAGCCACCTGCTACCTCCAGCTGGGCACTACTACAGATCCAGGCATAAGTGACAGGTCAACAGTGATGGGTCAATGCAACTCATCATAGATAACTGGCCGAAAAATATTCTGTTTAAGATATAGCTACTTGAGGACCCGTCACAAATGTGAGGTTCTCTGTGAGGACCCGTAACTTTGAGTATTCGATTGAAAACTTGAAAAATGGAGCGAGTTCAATTAAATGATGACGCAATTTGTGATTTTTGGCAGATATCGATTTGAACTAATCACATATGACGAGGAACATGGGTATTGATCAGTCGATTCAATGTTAAATGGTTTGATAAAACTAAAATTTGTAGTATTTATACTGTACTTGAATAAATTAAGACTTCACTGTATTTTTGGGCTTGATGTTCTTAATTTGGCCGACACTTACATTGTCAGCCTGACGATGTGAAATGGTAATCTTAATCATGTTTAGAATCAAAATGAAGTATTCCAATGTAAACACCAGAAGATCAGATAGTTTATGAAAAAATATCAAATTTTGCGTCGGATTGGTCAATTATAGGTACTGCATGAATTAGCTCCCCCCCCCCCCCCCCCCCATTTTGGGTGGTTTGGTGGATGTACAGAGGTTTTTAACTAGAACCTTTGTGATAGTTTGTGATGGTTATCAAATAAAGGCAGTTGTTTCAATAAGGAGCAGATTTAGATATCCTAATAAATGCATTTTCTTCCTCATCATTACCTCATCCAGTGATATGAGTGAAATATATAGAAAAAAAGGAACTTGTAACTAAAAGGAGGGGGAAATGGGCTTCTAACTAAAGAAACACAGCCGGAACTCCAAGAAGATCCCATGTATTTGGCAATTGAAACAGATAAGTCTTCAGCTAAAGCTTCAGCTGTCTCGCAGAGTCGCAATCTAAGATACTCCACACCCTGGCAAGAGGGCAGCCAAAGAAGACATGTTTCAGATCACTGTCCATGCAGCCATACACTGGGGGGATCACTTGGAACGCAAGGGTTCGAGGGAAATTTCTTGGATTAATTGATCCAACCCAATAGGATTGAGCCATCACCACCATCAAGTTGCAGGGCCATATATCCACAAGTGCAGGGTGCACAGCCGCATAGGGCCCTCCAAAATTCGGGGCCCGTATTTTAGGTTTTAATTCAATTCATTGTATTACAATATATTTGCTGACATTCTCATCTTTTTTAAAGTTTCACCCCTCCTTCAGTGATCTTGCCAAAATGGAATTGTTTTTCTTAGCTTTGATAAGTGTTTGATGCTAATCATAGCCACATAAAATACCCGTAGCTCATAACACCGACGTTAACATGCATTTTAGGCACTAAGGATTCTCTTTCTATACTTCGTAAAGAAACATAATCGTTGCATTAGAACACAATGTTTTTTCTAAGTTTCAACAAGGCGTTTTCATTGTTGCCAGTTGGTAAGCTTCGTCGACCATACATGTGTCTATCTCGTATTCTCCCGTATAACACTAGCCATTATTAGTCGTGCACTGTTCTAATTTGTTTAGTACGTCATAGTAGAGAGTGAGTATGTTAGAATGATCAATATTTCTTCCAATGTGGGTAGAAGATAACCATCTGTGACGTGTACAACCAAACATAGCGGCAGTGGATACCGTTTGGAAATGAATTATAAAATATTGGACAGGTGAAAAGTGGTTATAGCATTGGTCTATTGTGCAAATTTATAGGTTTAGCACCAATGCCTTCAATTTATCGGTACGGCCCAACCAAGCTGCTAGTTCATACTTGAAATAGTACAGTTCCTTTCTTAAGTATAGACATACGTACCCTTCTCATTATCTCACACCCGAATATTACATGGTCCATGTCAACCCACGATGCTTCATACTCCCCTTCTTTTTAAATAGAGAACATCGTTGACTTTTAGCATGATGTTTGACCATTCATCTTGTTTAAAAAATTATAGAAATTTTATTTATCTTGTTATGGCATGTTTTATCATTAAAGGAACTTTAAGTATGAATTATATTTTAGCATATCTACATTAATTTTTTTAATAAGATGAATGGTCCAACATTATTTCAAAAGTTAATAACGTTCATCTATTAAATAAAAAGTGGTGTGGTGGTATCAATTTGTTTTAGATAATGGAAATGGATTACATCTCCGAAAAAGGAGTATTAATTAGGTATGGTATCGCATCTCCATTGCTGCTGCCTCCCCTGTAGCGGATCCTACAGAACGTGTCTGCTTTCGTCAGGGTCAGTTGCCACATCGTCTTTAGGTTAAGTTTCAGACCATGGAAGAGTTACTTCTTCAGGCACACTGACAGTCACATAACCAGTCAGGTAGCTGATCTTTCCTGTTGCATCCCTGTCATAATTTATAATTAATTTCCCTGATATAGGAAAAAGAAGGCAAGCCCATAAGACGAATCATCACAAATATAGGGTTACAGTATGTAATGGAAAATTTAAACATACATGTTAGCTGGACGTGCTGGATATTGGAGTATGTGGATGACGAGGCAGGGTAGATCTTCTGCATAACTTCTACTTAGGACTGGGATATTGGAGTAGTAACAGATAAAGAATTATTCGATATCTGTGATCTACAGCTTTGATTTATGTGAGCGTTGACAAGTTGCTTCATGTTTGTGCAACATTTATCGATCCATTTTTGTTGATGTGTTCTACAAGTGGAAGAGGAAACAAGAAGCTTTGCACTAGGAAGTCCAAGAGATTCGTAGCAAGGATGGTGTTGCTGGAATGGTATCTGCACAGAATATTGAGATGGAAAACCTGGCATCAGAGTTAAATCACAAGTGCAAGAAATTAATGAGTATAACATTTGCTGGCACTGAACCATATCTTTGACATCATGTAAAACTAGAAGATGGTCCAGTGAGGCGTCTCTGTTCTCCTAAATAATGCCTTCAAGTGCAGGGCAACTGTCCCAAGCTACCAAAGTGTGAATAAGTGTCCTCACTAGTCTAGTTTTCATTTTGCAAATATGTCCTAACCTTATATATGTTTTTATTATCTATATGTGTGGCAGGAAGTTTGACATAGTAATGCAGAACATACGTGCTAACACAATTTCAGTTTAAAAAGTTTACATAAAAATGTGCTAAGACTTATTTTCAATTCAGGATGGACATGATGGAATTGAGAGGCCATCCATATTAAGTGACAAGAAATTCGTTGTTGTTAGAGCTTGAATTACTCATTCCATGAAGTCTAGTTTGTGTAGAATCATTTGATGATTAATCTTGGTGATGAACAATTATTAAAGGTGAGTGTTTTTGAAAGTACGGTGGATTGTGTTTTCTGTCGGTGAACAGTGCGATGCGGCACTAGGGTGCCGGTTAGACCGGAGGTGTGTAGTCAGTCAAACCAGGTGGCTCGACGGTCTGACCAGGTGATTCTTGGAGGGAGTCAGTTTCGGGTTGTTTTCGTGGAATTTTTAGATGGTTTCATCGATATGACTTATAGATGATTTATATTCATATGTGATGTTTGTGTGCTGATGTGAGTCATGTTAGTGCGAACTTGTATTCGGATATGGAGTTTCTTTGTTATTCATGTGCAGGTGTTGCTTGAGGCCATAGGAGTATAGCCGGTGATGGATCGGGACTAGACTTGGTAGAAGTTGAGGTCCAGACATGCAAGGAGGATATCACGAGGGATCCTCAAGCTAGATTACAATGCACGTGGAGGTGAAGGTTTCTATATGGCATACACGTGGTGTCGTGTGCGTAAGGAAAAATGAGTCAAATTTGGATTGGGGTCCAAGTTTAAAAATATTGAAGTTTGTAAAGTTTGTTTTTTGTACGGGAAGGTTTTCTAGGGTATTAGGACTTCTTGTATGAGTTGGATTCATGCCGTGGGGTAGCCACGTTATGGGTATAAGTAGAGAGGGAGGGTGTGATCTCCCGGTATGGATTTTAGAGAGAGTTTAGTTGAGAGAAAAATTAGGGTTTCAAGTTTAGTTTAAGATTTTGGTGAGGATTGTTGTTGGTGCACTTTGTAAACACTAGTTGATGCAATAAAGTCGAGATAGATTAATCTACATCTTTGAGTATTCATCTACCGGTGTTTTTCTGGATCCCGATGGTTTGACCGGTATCACAGTGGCGGTTTAACCAGCGGAGTAGTGGTGGTCTAGCTAGTGGTGTGTAACTAGTTAGACCACAGGCAGCGACAATAGGCAGCAAGGCGGTGGTCAGATCGACTGACGGTAGTACTACGGTTAGATCGGATTACGTCGACGACTTCATCAAGATTAAAGGTAACCTTTATTTCCGCTAAAAATATTTGGTTTTTTTTATTACAACCATTCATCTACTCTGGTTCGTTTGGTTCTTGTGTTCGTTCCTACGGTTTGATCAATCGAAAAAAAGTCATTTAACTAGCCTATTTGATTTACAAGGAATGACGAGCACAAACTCGAGAAGAAATCTAACATAGTATGCCAAAAATCCATCTATTATTTTTTGATTGACATGATCACACCATACCATTCTTCTTTTTCCTTTATTGAAGCAGAGTCCCACCAACAAAGAAGGAAACTGTCCTAAACAACTGATCTGTGTGTGTCTAAGCTGTATTGATGTTATCATAAACTAGCCAGGCCTGAACATTGGCCTGTTATGTAATTTCAACATCATGTGCTTTTTCACAAGCATCTTGATGTCGCGAATGATGATGATGTGCAGTTAGGTCGAGGCTGGCTGCGTCAGATAACAAACTCCATGCCTCCGAACAGTACTCTTGGAATTTATATCCTATTCATACCAAGTGTATCTTGTACCAGGTATAATGGTTCTTCATACATATTCTTTCCCAATACTTCCTAATCCAAACGTGTAATCTCTTTGCCCCATAAGGCTACAAATGGCAGATCTATGGTCTTGCATGCCATGTTACAACCGGCGTTAGGAAAATACTAATTATAAGTTTTTGAAAGAAAACGATTGATTATTTGTTATAACTGTGAAAACATGTAAAAGAACTGTCTTCTACAACGATGCCACTGTTCTTTTGTGTGCGTTAGCTGTCAATGATGTGAATGGAGAATATTACATCCGGAGGAGAAAGAAGTTGGCAGCGAAAGAGATGAGTGTTGTATATATGCATGAAGCACAGAAGACGAGATGGTTGTTAGTCATACTAAATGCCAACAATGAACATAGGATTAAGTAGTATCATTTTGTACTAACTGTAGAAATAAATGGTTGTTGGGATATGATCAATATTGCAGTTAGGACTGAATGATTTCCCATAGCTAAGCACAGTTTATAGATCTATCCATGCAAGAGGAGGAGGAATCACCTGTACTACCTCTGCTTCTTCCCATCAGTATGGTAGTATCCATAGATGCAATCATTTAAAGTAACTTTGGCAACAATGTACTCCTCGATTGAAAATTTGCATCTGAAAACTGTGAGTCGCTAAGATTGAAGATAGAAATAGGATAGAGCTGTTTTTGTTTTCTATTTCACCTGTTTGAGTAATGTTGTTTTCTCAAGAATATATTTTTCTATTTTTTGGTGTTTTTCCAACCTCCGTCAGTACACTACAATCGCTTTGGTCTCCCTTCGGTACAACTATGCAACTAGTACATTTGCTGAGATGAAATGACAAATCGGAAAAAAAGATCGATCTATGTGATAGGGTGTCACCAGATGGTACAAAAAATCGAGATATTGTTTTCTTAAGTTCCATATAATTTAGAGCTTAGACTAACTTTTGTAGCCTATCTTAAGCATTTTGACTTCATTTCATCCTACAGGAATACCTATTTGCACATGCCTCACGACAATGTAGTAGCATTCACACAATAGCAGAGCAGCCAAGCAGTTTTTCTCTTGGACAAAGTATGTCGTTCATTAGGTCTCTGTTGTTATTCCCTCCCAATTCCTCACAAAACTAAACTCTCTCCTTTGGTCTTCTCATGTTCATATCTTCAACAAGGTTTGTTTTGGTAAGCTAGATAGTCAGATTTGTTGGCACCTAAAAACTGTATAACATGATGCACAGAACCATCATGTGCTTGAAGCTGTTGCAATTCTCCATGAGCACCACTCATTATATTGGACAACAACATAACATTAGCACAAATCGTGTTGAAGATGTGCGCTCTAACAATGATCGTCTGGATAGTTGTCGAAACATGATTTCGGCAATATGAAAAGGGGGTAGCGCACGAGACCGAAAAGTGGATGGATGCGGAGACAAGGATTTAGATAGGTTCAGGCCCTCTCAATGAGAGGTAATACCCTACTCCTATTTGGGGATTGTATCCGCCGGGTGTTGTATTGATCTGACGATCTATTGTGTGCTCATGCCCCCTAGAGGGTCTCCTACCCACCTTATATAGGATGGGGGTACGATTACAAGATAGAAACCTTAACCACTACGGTATTGGTTTCCTAATACTACTTTACAATATCACCAAACCAAGACTTTAGACCGTTCCGTAATACATAAGGAAACGTAATACCCAAGTCACGATCCGTTACATATTATATAGATCTAAGCTATCCCCTATAACTAGTCGGATAACCATGTCGTGTGGGTATGGGTACCCATGATTTCCACAGTAGCCCCTGAGACCTTCACAGTCGAAAAGATAATCTTCTCTCGAACGAAATTACTTCAAAACCGAGTGCTTCAATCATCTTCGCCATGATCTCCCGAATACTTTTACCAAATCAAAAGACCGTGGAGGGCTGAAAAATAATAAAATATAGACTTAGGTGCATCGACTAGATGCACCTGATAGGTGTAGCCCCCGACTATGTGGTTAGTTGAACAAACTAAGCATATAGTCAAGGAATAAATAGATTAACCAACTAAGTGGTTTAAGCCACCTAAGTAGCATAATGATGGCACATACGGCATGAATCCCCAAATAAGTAAGACTCAAGTGATAGACCGACTGCCTTGTGAAAATATGATGCATGCAACCTAGGTTACCACATCTTTGAAAACTCACATAGCAAAAACAGCTATAAAAAAGCTTTTATGCCATGAATAAGGAAATTTCCAAAGCATTAAGTATACACCATGCTCACACTGTTTCAACAGATGTGCTTAAGTCCCTAAAAGACACATGGCTTTACCATACTTGGAAACATAAGGCATATGTGGTATAAAACCCGAGTAAATAAAACTCATAAAGGATTTACTAACCGCCTGAAAAATGACCAAAATATATAATCAGCCTAAGCCATAATATTGGTCAATAAAAGTGCACACTTACGTGGCGAAAAGCAAACAGTGCCTTGACTTATATATATGAAAAAGTCAGCGGGGCAACTATATAAAGCTTCACTGTTTGTCACCTTTTAAAGTGCATTGTACCAACTCCTAAAAGTTGAGTAACAGCGATATAAAAGGATTTTAAGGTATTGGGCACTTGATCACGCGCACTTTTGCTTAAGCAAAAAATACCTAAGTCCCTAAAAGAACGTGACTGGCCACACCTGAAATATGGGCTGCAGACATATTAGGCCTAGACCAAAAAATATGCCTTCGATACCCTCAAAAGGATGACGCATATAACATGCCTCTTGACATGCTCCTGAGTAATATATCTTCCGGGTAATGTAGACCAAGTGTATCTCATCCGAGTGGCTTTTGGTCCAAATAATTATCCCTCATAGGGTATAATGAAGTAAAAATGATAATTGAATCCCGACTGGCGCAAATACTCAGTCGATGGCCCTTATGGGGAATAAAGATTGATCCAGACCTCGAGCATAGGGGATAAGCTCACGGCCATGAATATATATCCGGAACAAAGCCAAATCAAAGGTATAATCCTTAAGCCTGAGCTGATGAAGCCTCTGAGCATATAGATTGTCATTATGTTGTAGCCGAAATCGTCAATTAATAGTAGCTGATGTAGTCGGCACAGAGGCAAGATGACCAATGTGTAAAATGATATCGCCCATCAAAAGTGATGAAGATGTCAGTAGTAGAGACGAAGTTGCCCATCAGCAGCGGTAATGAAATCCATCGATCATGAAGATGAAGAAACCGGTCGATGACAGCTGATTATGACCAACGGTCATGACAACTGGTGATAGCGGCAATAGTCGTATGTGAAGACGAAGAAACCAGTCGGTAATACCAAACATAATTGGTAATGAAGATGAAATTGCTCATCCATGGCAACAGAACAGGTGCGGCAGGAGAGGCATAGCATGATGTTGAAGAAGACGATGATGTTGATGATCCAGTCAATGGCGGTGTAGCAGGCCAACCGTGAAGGCAAAATAATAAGTCGGTGATGACATAGGCAACCGAAGGCGAAGACATAGTCATCCATTAGCGACAGTAGCGATGTCAGAGCCGATGAAGTAGAGGTAATACCAAGGAGGCTCAGCAAGAAGTCGACAAAAAATGATCCAGTTGGATATTCAGTGTTGATTAAGCTTGAACCCTCGAAGCAAACTCCTTGGTTGATGGTAATGGACCGGAGATCACAATTATATTAATGGAGAAGTTGCTGATGATGACTTCAGTAATAATAATCCATCAAATTGTTGAGAATATGTCGAAGCTCGAGTAGTTCCCTTGATGCTAACACTTGCATGACGACGATTGATGCAATGCCCGTTGATTTGTGATGATGGCAGTAGAACTTGATCTTGTAGTTGTGGCATATGCTTTTACTTGGAGGAAAGCAGATGTTGTTGTCCAACTCGTCGAATCTGAGTTGATTGGTTGATAATGTCAAACTCCCGGACATGTAGATTAAATCTTGAACTTGATACTTGAGAGACTTGGAGTAAATTGTGGTAGCATCCAGAAACCAAAATTGCCGATAAAATAATTGGTGTTGCTGAAGTAGAATGTCTGCTCTGAGTTGAAGACGAAGATAATGACTTCCGGAGTTGACTCATTGGCTGGTTAACTGATTGCTTCATCTTGACATAGTGTCTGTCCAATTTTGAGTCTTGTATTTGAGTCTTGTATTTGTGTAGCCCCCGACTCTTTGGTTAGTTGGGAAGCAACTGAACATAGAGTCGAGAACTGTAGCTTGTCGTCGAGTAACCACCACTTGAATGAAAATACGCATTGAGGATGTCCGAGTAGAAATCTTGAAAATTGGAAAGCCACTTGTTGTAGTAGATTAGCTCGGCATCATATGCAAAGATGTCGAGGCTCTTGGAGACGTCGTGGTTGATGATGCGAAGCTTTCGAAGTAGTGGCAGTAGAGTTTACCAGTGCCGAAAATAATGAAGATGAAGCCGTCCCACAATGGTGGTAGGGTTGCACTGCCGTGATGATGTGGACACGAGTCGGCAGTAACAAAAGCGAACCAATGGTCAAGACATGTAGTCGTGAAGATAAAAACACCAGTCGGCAGCGGCAAAACCAGTCGGTGGTGAAGACATAGACGCCTAGCGACAACTCCAGTCGACGATGATGAAGGTGAGCCGGCGGTGAAGACGTAGACGCCCAACAACGGTGGTGTGACCAACCAACCGTGTAGGCGGAGACACCAGTCAACGACGATGAAGGTCGACCGGTGATGAAGTCGTAGACGCGCAGCAATGGTGGTGTAACCAACCAACCGTGTAGGCGAATAGACCAGCCAGCGACAATGACGATGGCCGGCGGTGAAGTCGTAGATACCCAACAACGGTGGTGTGACCAACCAACCGTATAGGCGAAGACACCAGTCGGCGGCGGCGAAGGCAGGCCGGCGGTGAAAACGTAGACGCCCAACAACGGTGGTGTGACCAACCGACCGTGTAGGCGAGGACACCAGTCGGCGACGATGACGGTAGCCGGCGGTGAAGATGTAGACACCCAGCAACGGTGGTGTGACCAACCAACCGTATAGGCGAAGACACCAGTCGGCGGCGGCGAAGGCAGGCCGGCGGTGAAGACGTAGACGCCCAACAACGGTGGTGTGACCAACCGACCGTGTAGGCGAGGACACCAGTCAGCGACGATGACGGTAGCCGGTGGTGAAGATGTAGACGCCCAGCAACGGTGGTGTGACCAACCAACCGTATAGGCGAAGACACCAGTCGGCGGTGGCGAAGGCAGGCCGGCGGTGAAGATGTAGACGCCCAACAATGGTGGTGTGACCAACCAACCGTATAGGCGAAGACACCAGTCGGCGGCGGTGAAGGCGAGCCGGCGGTGATGTTCTAACTGATCCATTCCCAAAGCGTAGGAGATAAGCTTAAAGCCATGAATCCCCACTATGCATATCTAGATTTGGATCCTGCAGTGTAAACATATAGGATGAGTAGCATCTGATGCAAATATAATACTTGAGAAAAATTCAAGCATTTTAAAATGTTTATAAATATGTATTTCCCCTCTTGTCGATTTTGATTTCCCCGAGTAGATGACTCATCACTTTTAAACACTCTGCCCGACTAGTCATTGACATGAGTTCGTCATTAATGGAACAAAGTTTCATGAATTGGAGTTTACTACTCGGGTACTTTTACAATTGTTAAGAGCAGAAAGCAAATTATATTATCTCTATGCTTTTGATTTCTTCCGAGTAATACTTAGCACCTTGCGTTATATACTCCATCCAACGAGCCCCCGGGTGCTAGGAATCGGCCCGAAGGCAACTATCCATCAACAAACCAAACGGAAGGCATAGGGATATAGAGCTCTATAACTCGATCGGTACTTTTTACTCGAATTATTTCGCAAGCAGTCAAGATAAATATTATGAAAGTTTTTGAAAAATTATGATATAACATCTGTAGCCCCCGACTCACTACTCAATGGAAAACCAATTGGTGTAGTGAGGCAAGGGAGAAATAAAATAATGATGACTTAGCTTTGTTGTATTCCCCGCGGTGACGATAGGATTGTCTATCAATGACGACGAAAACACCAGTCGGCGATGGCGGGAGGCGAGCCGGCGGTGAAAACGATTTCACCATTAGTAACGACGTGAAGGCGAAGAGACCCAATAACGGTGGTGTGACTAACCAACCATGTAGGCGGAGACACCAGTCGGCGACGATGACGATGGCCGGTGGTGAAGACGTAGACGCCCAGCACTGGTGGTGTGACCAACCATCCATGTAGGCGGAGGAACCCAGTCGGCGACGATGACGATGACCGACGGTGAAGATGTAGACGCCTAACAACGGTGGTGTGACCAACCAACCGTGTAGGCGGAGGAAACCAGTCGACGATGATGATGTTGACCGACGATGAAGACGTTGACGCCCAACAACGGTGGTGTGACCAACCAACCGTGTAGGCGGAGACACCAGTCAGCGACGATGATGAAGGCGGACCGGTGATGAAGTCGTAGACGCCCAGCAACGGTGGTGTGACCAACCAACCGTGTAGGCGGAGAAACCAGTCGGCGACGATGACGATAGCCGGTGGTGAAGACGTGGACGCCCAGCAACGGTGGTGTGACCAACCAACCGTGTAGGTGTTGAAACCAGTCGGCGATGATGACGTTGATCGACGATGAAGACGTTGACGCCTAACAACGGTGGTGTGACCAACCAACCGTGTAGGCGGAGACACCAGTCGGCGACGATGATGATAGCCGGTGGTGAAGACGTGGACGCCCAGCAACGGTGGTCTGACCAACCAACCGTGTAGGCGAGGAAACCAGTCAGCGACGATGACGATAGCCGGTGGTGAAGACGTGGACACCCAGCAACGGTGCTGTGACCAACCAACCGTGTAGGCGAGGAAACCCAGTCGGCGACGATGACGATGACCGACGATGAAGATGTAGACGCCCAACAACGGTGGTGTGACCAACCAACCGTGTAGGCGGAGGAAACCAGTCGGCGATGATGACGTTGACCGACGGTGAAGACGTGGACGCCTAGGAACGGTGGTGTGACCAACCAACCGTGTAGGCAAGGGCACCAGTCGGCGATGATGACGTTGACCGACGGTGAAGACGTGGACGCCCAGCAACGGTGGTGTGACCAACCAACCGTGTAGGCAAAGGCACCAGTCGGCGACGATGACGGTAGCCGGCGGTGAAGATGTAGATGCCCAACAACGGTGATGTGACCAACCAACCGTGTAGGCGGAGACACCGGTCGGCGGCGATGCAGGCAACCGATGTACGTGTATACAAAACAACAGATCAAGCAATAATTAGAGATCTGTGAATAAGATGGCTAGAAGAATCAGTTTTAATCTAGCTTGTGTAAGAAAATTGAAACGATAAACCTAATAGAGATTTGTGATATAGAAACTCTTGATTTAAGGCTTAACAGCCGAAATTCCCGCGGCAGATATAAATCGACTTGGAACAGCCGCAGCGGAACCTTGATAACCTGATGCGAGGCTGTGTGGATGGTCGACTTCGATATAAAGTCTCTCCAGATCCGGTGTATGCTGTTTGATCGGATTCGTGTATCTCCATGGCTGATTTTTGGTGGCAGCGATGAAGTCCAAGCTATTGTAGATTGGATCCTGGGGATGATGGAGGTGATGCTGGTAGCAGCCATAGTAGATTGGATCTAAGACTCGCTGTGGTAGAGTGGTTGTTATCTTCTGATTGAATCTCCTCCGACCGATTTGAAATCAAGTCAGAGAGAGAGCTTGTTGAAGTTGTCGACGGCAAGGAAATCAAAGCTGGTGAAGCGAAGACGAAAATCGGCGACTCATGAAGTTGATTCCATCGCACTTCTTGATGGGAAACTCGGCGTACCCCTACCTGGCGCGCCAACTGTCGAAACATGATTTCGGCAATATGAAAAGGGGGTAGCGCACGAGACCGAAAAGTGGATGGATGCGGAGACAAGAATTTAGACAGGTTCAGGCCCTCTCAATGAGAGGTAATACCCTACTCCTGTTTGGGGATTGTATCCGCCGGGTGTTGTATTGATCTGACGATCTATTGTGTGCTCATGCCCCCTAGAGGGCCTCCTACCCACCTTATATAGGATGGGGGGTAGGATTACAAGATAGAAACCTTAACCACTACGGTATTGGTTTCCTAATACTACTTTACAATATTACCAAACCAAGACTTTAGGCCGTTCCGTAATACATAAGGAAACGTAATACCTAAGTCATGATCCGTTACATATTATATAGATCTAAGCTATCCCCTATAACTAGTCGGATAATCATGTCGTGTGGGTATGGGTACCCATGATTTCCACAATAGTAGTGCCAGTGTTCCCTATACTTGGAGAAATGGTGGAACAGGGCTAACAAGGCAATGAGTGGCCAGTGCAACATGGTCTTAATTCTAGTAATTCCTGGTGCTTGAATGCTGTGGAAACATTGAAACAACCGTTGTGTGTTCGATGAGGGTGGCTCCTTCCTTGGCGGGAGCTCTCTTGCATTATGCTTCTGCGTTTTCTTCTCCCTCCCTCTCTGCCAATGCAATTACATCATTATTCAGGCATGCTAGGAAACTAAAGTATGTTTGGAAAGTAATGTTTATTCGTGGAATAAGCCAAATGGTATATTTGCAAATGAAAAGTAATTTGTGAATAAAACTTTTATATACGTATTCTTAACGATATAAAAGCAAAGGCTAAAAAATAAACTTCGATGAGAAAACCCCAAAATCAGTTCTAAATTTAAGGTTGAAAATTGAAATTTTGGTTGATAAGCATAAGCGAAAATATGAGGCCGGCAGTGCCCCTGAGATTGTGAAATGGTTGTGTTAATTTGTTCTATTTCGACCATGCAAATATTGTTTCATCTTCTTTAAGATCAAAATAGTTTTGTCTCCAATTAAATCATTATTGACACTGCGTGAATTAGCCCTTCGTTGGCCTCGAAATACTGCAAAGGAGATCATCACGGAGGATTCAGAATCGTCAACTCGGAAAACTATCTGTAATATTTTCTAACCTTGAGATAGTCGATTATCAAAGGTCATAAGAGTAGAGTCTTTCATAGCCTCACTAGAGCCACAAAATTTGAAATTTATTGTTTCTGTTAAACTGGAGAACAGTAGGGGCAAACTGTGTAGTTTTGAGGAAGATATGATTGAGGTGCCCAAAAAATTTTGTTAAGTGTTATGTCTTTTTTTACGGTTTGTCATCCAACACAGTGCAACAACCAACGCCGCAACCTGCCACATGCAGCAGGTAATGTCCAATCTTTTGGTGAGGACCGTAACTACAGGTTTTTAGACTAAAGATATTTCCTTGCAATTTTATTAAGAAAGCTACATAGTAGTATTTTACAAAAAAGATAACCAAAAAAAAAGTGACTGTTTAGACTGGGGTTGCCTGTTTACTATATGTGCAAAAGATGCACGTCTATCGAAAGCGCAATTTGGCTAATACCACCACTCACCACCGGTACAGATCCTCTCATCCGTGACGGCCTGTAACTTAACTGGATTTTGCAGGCCGTCACAACGAATACATTTCAAACGTGTCTAAAAAGAGACCGATTGAGATATGGTCACACAGACATGTTAAATGTGTATAAAACTAAGCCCGTCACGGATGACCTATCAGTAACGGGCTCCAGCTTAGACTCGATTGAGATAACGTTCAATATCTCAATCGGGCTATAAAAGAAGCTCGTCACCGATGATCGTCATCTGTGACGGGCTCCAACTTGAGACCCGATTGAGATAACAATAACGCCCTTCACAGATCACATTCATCGGTGACGGGCTTTTATTTAGACCCGATAAAGATAACTTATATGCCCGTCACGATTGTTAGTTTTTGGACCGTTACATATATTTATTGCACACTATAAATACCCCTATCCGCTAGTGTAACTGTATCCCACTATTCACTATTTTGGTGGGAGGTTGAAGGGGGTGATTTTTTATCTTTTTTTTCCAATGAAAACAGAAAATTCATGAAAGTAAGTAAGAAATACTAATCATTAATTCAGAAAATTCATCAATTCTCATTAACTTAGCAATACTTATCTTATAAGATGTTTCTCTTTTTTTCATTTTCGTAGCGATGGATCGAAGTTGGATGTATGCGAAAACTGTGAAACGTCATAGTCAAGAGTATAGAAATAGGGTATTAAATTTTATAAACGCCGCGAAAGAGGATAGGAAAAGAAGAAACAACGATTACATGTGTTGTCTACGTGCAGATTGCAAGAATGAGAATATGTTTGATAACTGAGTGGACGTAGACGCTCATTTGATACAACGAGGATTCACGGAGGGCTACACATGTTGGGTGAAGTATAGAGAGCAAGAATTAGGAAGTGGTGCAGTTGCAGATAGAAGTGGTACGCAAAATCAGGAAGATGAAGATGAGCATGACATGTTTGTACCTTCTCCATTGAGCAGTGAAATGGTTGATGTGTATCACGATCTGCTGCAAGACATGTTACGTGACGTTGAGGACCCAACTTACAACGAAAGAGATTCCATGAAGTTCAGCAGGTTGGTCAGTGACTCAGAATACCTCTATACACTGGATGCAAAGCAAAGCACACCAAATTGTCTGCTACCATGTACCTAATGAAGCTGAAGGAAAATAGTGGATGGACAAAAAAGAGTTTCACAGATCTTTTGGAAATTTTGAAGGTCATGTTGCCTGATGAGAACACATTGCCCGAGAAGACATATGAAGTAAAGCAGGTTTTGTGTCCCCTAGGGTTAGAGGTCCATAGAATTCACGCTTGTCCAAATGACTCCATATTGTACCACAAGCAATATGCGGGCTTAGATGCTTGTCCTGTCTACAAGGCTTCTCGCTACAAACGAAAGAAAAGTGCTGACGAAGGAAAGAACTCAAAGCGGGGTGGTCCGGCGAAGGTTGTGTGGTATCTACCTATCATTGATCGTTTCAAAATAATATTTGCTAACCCCAAGGAAGTGAAGTTAGTACGTTGGCATGCCACGGGGAGAAGGAACGACGGTATGCTAAGACACCCAGCGGATTCGATTCAATGGAGGAATATCGATCGAAAACACAAAGACTTTGCTGCCGAGCCCAGAAACATGAGGATATGTATGTGTACGGATGACATGAATCCTTTCAGAGACATGAGTAGTACTCACAGCACTTGGCCAGTTCTTATTGCAAAACTATAACCTACCGCCATGGTTGTGCTTCAAAAGGAAATACATTATGCCGTGCTTGCTAATCCAAGGACTGAAACAACCGGGCAATGATATCGATGTGTTCTTGGAGCCTATTATCAATGATCTTGAGATTCTCTGGAAAGAAGGTGTGGAAACTTGGGATGCATATGTTCAGGAGAACCTCAAACTACGAGTTCTATTGTTCTGCACCATTAATGACTATCCCGCACTCGGTAATCTTTCCGGACAAACTGTGAAAGGAAAGAAGGCTTGCTCCGACTGTATGGAACATACACGCAGCCAATGGCTGAAGAAATCAGTGAAAGGTGGATTATATGGGTCATAGGAGGTGGCTCCCGCTACGTCACGCATTTAGAAGGAAGAAGAAAATTTTCAACGGTAAGAGAGAACTTCAGCCTGCTCCCAAGGATTTGTCCCGAGATGAGGTCCACAACTTGGTCAAGGACATAACCAATGAGTTTGGGAAGAAAAGAAAACGTAGTCAAGCAAAGGACAAGAGTATGTGGAAGAAAAAATCCATATTTTGACGACTACCTTACTGGAAAGATCTTGAGGTCCGTCATTGCATTGATCTCATGCATGTAGAAAAGAATGTGTGTGAGAGTTTGGTTGGCCTACTGCTGAATATTCTCGGGAAAACAAAGGACGGGTTGAACGCGCTCCTTGATCAACAGGAAATGAATTTTCGTAGTGAACTCCAACCCGTAACAGATGCAGAGACAGGTAGAGTGTACCTCCCTCCAGCCTACCACACACTGTCGAAGTATGAGAAGATCGCAATGTTATCATGCCTGAAAGATATTAAAGTTCCATCGGGCTATTCAGCGAGGATAAGTAAGTATGTTAAATGGGACGATCTATAACTGGTTGGAATGAAGTCTCACGATTGCCACGTGCTAATCACACAGATCTTGCCAGCTGCTAGCAGAGGCATTCTTCCACCCGTAGTCCGTAACACGATCCAACGTCTCTGTGCCTTCTTCAATGCAATCGGATAGAAAGTTATAGATCCCGAAGATCTAGATGGGTTGTAGATCGATATTGTCAATACCCTCTGTCACAGGGAGATGTTTTTTCCACTGTCTTTCTTTGATATCATGTTTCATCTCCCTGTTCATCTTGTTAAGCAAACAAAACTATGTGGCCCAGCTTTTCTAAGAGAAATGTACCCGTTCGAGAGGTACATGGGAGTTCTGAGGTCGTACGTTCGGAGCAGAGCAAAACCGGAGGGGAGCATTATTGAAGGAAAATAACTAGGCCCGATCAAGCTTCCTATGCGCAGGCTCATTTCGCTGTGCTCCAACATATGTCAGAAGTTGGCCCATACTTTGAGGAGCACTTAGCCAAAATCCGGTAGGAGAACTTAGTGTGATCGGATACGTGGATTAACAGAGAACATAACTCACGGTTCAACGAATGGTTCAAGAATCATGTTACAGTGTCGACGGATATCCCAAATGAGACAATACAGTTGTTGGGGATGGGACCATGTTGTGCCATAGACACATGAAAAGGATACGATATTAATGGATACGCATTTTACACCATCAAACAAGATGACAAAAGCACAGTGCAAAACAGCGGAGTCCGTATAGATGCATTCCAGGATCAAGTTGGGTCGAATACATACTACGGCCGCTTTGATCAGATCTGGGAGCTGAACTACGTGAAGTTCAAAGTTCCTCTATTTCGTTGCCGTTGGGTGAATATACGCACTGGTGTCAAAGTCGATGAGGAAGGTTTCACTTTAATAGATCTATTGAAGGTTGGATACGCTGATGAACCATTCGTACTTGCGAAACAGGTTGAGCAGATTTTCTACATAAAAGACGTGTTGATGCGAAAAACACACACTGGCCTGAGAGATTTGCTTTACTCTAGTGCAGGTCCAAAACTTGCTTTCGGGATCAAAGGGCGTACTAGTTGATTTGATCCTGCAATCAACAAGATAGAACATACAAGTTTACTAGTAAACGATAGTCAATCGGCCAGGCAACCGATATCATATCGTGATGTAACCTAGCCGATGCAATATAGCATGGATCGGCTGTAAGGCATATTCAGTGATAAGCTAACCCTGAATTTGATACATCGGCTGAAGATATCAATATTACATAATCTATATATCAATATTACTTTAGAAATAAGTAATTGGGATAGATCAAACTTAACTGAGACAGTATAAATTGCTCAAGTCTAAAGTAACATGAAATAACGATTATATGTACTCATATCATAGCCGATGATCAGATCTAAGTATGTATCAGCTATAGCTCCGCTACAACCTTATACTAGGAGTTCTCTTGCAACAAATATATCTAAGTATCACCAATCAGGTTGGTAATGAGTCCAATATATTTATATTAGATTAGATCCTGATATAAGGGGCAGATATAGCATATTAAACAAAGTATTAAACTATGTAAAACAACTATACCAGATAAGATCTGTTGAAACTTTGATACTATCCTTATTAACAACCATAAAACAAGCTAAAGATCATCTTTTCCGGTTCCTGTAAGATCATAACTAATTACCCTTTATATCGGCTATCTTTAAAAACTTCCTATTTATAATTAATTCCATCTCATGTAGGCCTTAGCCAATATGTTTTCATTTGATATAAGGCAGTTTCTGGATGAAGAAGAAGAAGATACATCCAGTAAGGCAAAATCTCCACTAGCCGATGAGCTGAAGACAAAATTAGCCGATATTGCTGATCGGCTGAATGCTTCACTAGATACCCTGGTCACAAATTGTGGATCAATTAGATCAAGATTCCAGGAAATCCAAGATCAACTTCCAGAGGATTTGATTAATGTTGTCTCTCCTGCAGTCTTCTTAGAACAACACTAATTTAAATTTGAGAGAGCAAAACAGAGATTAACTGATCGGCTAGAATACAAAGCACTTGAAGCAACCATCCAGACTAGTTGTCAAAAAGTGAGTGAAGAAAAAGCCAAATTAGATGAACTATCGGCTGGCCCAGAATCAACTCAGCAAGAGCTAGACAGACTTAAGCCAGAAGAATCTGATCTTTTAGTTCAGTTTCGTCAATGCCGAGTCAAAATTTCTGAGACAGAGAAGAAATTGGCTGATGTCCCTCAAGCTATTGAAGAATAGAAATCCAAGCTCAAGTCTTCAATCAAACAACTGGTCTCTCTCAACAAGTCACTCAAACCTGTACCAAGTACTGATGCTGCAGATGCCAAGATAATAGATGAAGTAGAACAAATTTGCCTGCGTGCGATCTTGGCAATCCAAAATTTCTTGGGTTGATGTAATAGATTAACACTCTTCTCAAACAATAACATTTTTGCTGTAATATATTGCTATCGGCTATCGAGCCGATTTTAAACTCAAGTACATGCTGACATCGGCCATTGAGCCGACAAGGTTGTGTTAATACGTCTTATACAATTTTGCTTCAAAAATTCCATTTTTATCCTCTCATGCCCCCCATGTTTGTAGCAGGAAACACAATACTGCAAACTTAATTGTAGTCTAAGGGCGATAAAACTATATATCGGCCATCTAAAAACGATGGAAATAACATCAGCTATCAACCATATATCGGCATGGCTCAGCCGATTATGAACCAATCCAAACACTTGGATAGTATTTATTTAAATATTTTCCATTGAGAGCTCGTCCAGAAATTTCTCCATCAAGCCCCTTCAACATATAAGCTCCTTTAGAAACACACTTATGAATCCGAAAAGGTCCTTCCCAATTCGGTGACCATTTCCCATATTTACTATCTTGTGCTCCTATCGACAACACCAATTTCCACACAAGTTCATCATCCTCAAAAGACTTTGGCACAACCTTTTTATTATAATGCCTAGCAACCATTTCTTTATCATTTCTAACTTTCTCAACGGCACACAATCTAGATTGAACCAAATCTTCTGACTCATCAACCATCAAATTATGATAATCATCGGCTATCAATTCATCTTGCAACGAAATCCTTCTGGAGCCGATGTTAGTTTCCCATAGTAAGACAGCTGCATGACCATAAACTAACTGATACGGTGGAACTTGAATAGCACCATGACAAGCCATCCGATACGAGCACAATGCCTCAGTCAATATAGTGTGCCACTTCTTGGGATATTCAGCAATCTTCTTTTTAACCAACTTGATCAAACTCTTGTTAGAAGCCTCAGCCTGCCCATTAGCTTGTGCACAACTTGATTCCCATGCTATCAACAAACTGAACAAAGTCATCAGACACAAAAATAGACCCTTGATCGGTTGTTATCGTCTGAAGCAAACCAAATCTGTATATGATATGCTCCTTAACAAGTTCTATTGCATCTTTGGTATCGACTTTCTTCAAAGAAATAGCTTCAACCCACTTGATAAAATAATTAGTAGCAACCAATATGAATTTATGACCTTTACTTGATGGTGCATTGATCTGGCCGATCATATCAATACCCCAACCTCTAACGGCCATGGCTTGATAATTGGATTCATAGCCGATGCTGGTGCTCTTTGAAAAAGCTCCAAATTTCTGACAATCTTGACATCCTTTATAATATCGAAAACAATCCTCCAGTATTGTCGGCCAAAAATACCCTACTCTTATGAGCCGATTGATGAGTACCACATATCCCATCATGCACCTCACACACGACAACCTTTGCTTCATCCAAACTCAAACATCTCAACAAAACTCTATCAACGGTCCGATGATACAATGTATCATCTAACAAAACATATTTAAGAATTTTATATCTTAATTTCCTGGAAACCGATCTAAAAGGATTCCTTAAATATTCAAATATCTCAAACCTCCAATCATCGGCTGGCAAACATGCAACTTCAACCAAAACATCCTTCAACATCGGCTTATAACCCGATGTCCCTTGAGCTAGATCATTGGCTTCAACATTTTGTTCTCTAGGAATATGCTTCAAAGTGACTATCTTGAACGTTTTCATTAACTCTTGACACTTCTCATTGTAAATCATCAAAATATCATTCTTGCAGTCATAATCCCTAGATAATTGACTGATCACCAATAATGAATCACCCATTATTTCAATAGTATCGGCTTCAACTTCCTTCAGCAACTGCAACCCTTTTAAAATAGTCTCATACTCAGCTTGATTGTTGGTAGAATAAGGTTTGATAGTGAAAGCAAACTAAAAACTTACCCCCTAGGCGATATAATCACTAAACTGATACCACAGCCATGAGTGCAAACTGATCCATCGAAAAACAATGTCCAAGGCATGATATCAACATGATCAATTGAATTGTTCCTGTGTTCAACTATAAAATCGGCTATCGCCTGCCCTTGTACTGCCCTGGCCGATTCATACCTTAGATCAAATTCTGTCAAAGCCAAAATCCACTTCCCAATCCTTCCTTTTAAAACTCAAGCCGATAGCATATATCGTACCACATCGGCCTTACAAACTATAGTGCACTCGTTGGAAATTAAATAATGCCTCAACTTTGTACAAGAAAAATATAAGCATAAGCATAACTTCTCCACAGGTGAATATCTGGTTTCTGCATCCAAAAATCTTCTACTTAGATAAAATATAACTCGCTTCTTACCCTCAACCTCTTGGATCAAGACAGAGCCGATAGAGTTCTGATCGGCTAACAAATATAATTTAAAAGGAACTCCTTTTTATGGTGGAATGAGAACTGGAGTACTCAAATATTCTTTTATGTTATCTAAAGCCTTTTGTTGCTTTTCTCCCCAAACAAACTCTTGATCGGCTTTCAACCTTAGCAGTGGTGTGAACGGCTCTATTCGACCAGATAAATTTGATATGTACCTTCTAACAAAATTAATTTTGCCGATCAATGATTGCAACTTAGTCTTATCTTCTGGAGGTTCTATCTGTTTGATGGCATTGATACTCCTTTGAGGTATCTCAATTGCTCTCTCATGTACTAAAAATCGAAGGAATTGCCCAGCCGATACACCGAAAGCACACTTGGTTGGGTTCATCCTTAGCCCATATGTCCTTGCTCTCTCCAAAACTTTCTGTAAATCGGCTATGTGATCATCAATTTTCTTAGACTTGACCACTACATCATCAATATAAATTTCAACTAACAAGCCAATGAGATCATGAAATATATAATTCATTGCTCTTTGATATGTGGCACCAGCACTCCTCAATCCAAAAGTCATAACAACCCACTCATACAAACCGATTGCACCAGGACATCGAAAAGCAGTCTTGTGAATGTCTTCCTCTGCCATAAAAATTTGATTATATCCTGCATTACCATCCATGAAGCTGATAATCTTGTGCCCAGATGCTGCATCAACCAATTGATCAGCAATCAGCATTGGGTATTCATCTTTAGGAGTGGCTTTATTCAAATCTCGAAAATCGATACAAACTCTAAGCTTGCCGTTCTTCTTGATCACTGGTACTATATTTGAAATCCACTCAGCATACCGGCAAGGCCTGATAAAGTTAGCATCATATAGTCTTGTAATCTTAGCGTTAATAGCATTGTACATCTCAGCTTTATAACGTCTTGGGGGTGGCTTGTATGGCTGATAGCCAGTTTTAATAGGGAGCTGATGTTCAACAATCGATCGGCTAAGTCCTGGCATTTCATAATACTCCCAGGCAAAGCATTCTCTATAATCTTTCAAAAGTGCTATCAATTTAGATTTGAATTCTTTTGTCAAACCTTTAGTAATATATGTCGGCCTGGGTCTGTCGCCTGGTCCAATGTCCACTTCTTCTAGTTCATCGGCCGACATAAATCCTTGCCCCAGCTTGCCATCGAGATCATCTACAGTATCCTTTGTATAAAAATTAGAACCCTCCACGCCGCCCTCAAAGCAGTAATTGGGGCTCTCCATCTCCTATTGGTTGTATGTCATAATCAGAAACTCTTAGATAATCCCCTTACCAAACTTTTCCAGACAAACAATCAATTCCTTCCATCTCCCAAATAGATAAATCAGCACTAGCTTCATTAACTGACCTGTCGGCCAACACGATTTCAATCTGGTCTCCTTGCCACTGAATCAAACTTTGATGCATAGTTGAAGGAATACAACAATTAGCATGGATCCAATCTTTTCCCAGGAACAGACTATAGGAACCCTTCCCATCAATGACAAAGAATGCAGTAGGAATTGTCTTGCTGCCGATGGTCAACTCCACATTTAAAACTCCCTTGGTTTCAGACGGATTCCCTGTGAAATCTTTCAAAATCATGTTGGTCTTAATTAAGTCTTCCGAATTCTTCCCAAGCTTTCTGAAAGTCAAATATGACATCAATTTGATAGCTGCTCCTCCATCAACCAACATCTTTGACATCAGCTTCCCATTAACAAACCCTTTGACATATAAAGGCTTTAGGTGCCGATGGTCAGTTCCCTCTGGTTTCTCAAAAACGGCTTGCTGTGGGGATACTATCAATTTGGCCGATTGTGGTTCATCTGCCTGTTCCACAACTTGTTCAACTGCATATTTAGCTGGCAATGTAAAAACCATGTTTATCGAAGACGATGCAACCTCTTTTCCCTTGTTCTGGAGACTTCTGTCTTGATCGGCTTGGATGTCATCTGTTGAAACAATCTTGCTCTTCACATGCCAGACTTTTCTTGTGCGCCTCAACCGATGTTCGATCTCAGCTTCAACCTCCTGGAATTGCTCCATGTAACTCATCCTCTGAACACGTCTTTTATGGCTCTTGGTGAAAATTCCAGCAGGACACCATTGTGGTTGCATGGTTTCAGTTCTCTCTTGTGACTTGTTTTCAAAACAATCTTGTTGAATCGGCCCGAGCCTCTGATGAACTGGCAGTCTTTGTTGAGTCGGGCGATGCATACTAGTACTTTGTCGGCTTAATCTTTCAACATATTGTGCGTCAGGATCGCTGCAGTCAGGACAATCTTCAATAGATGGTAGTCTCATTCCCTCATTCCAGCAAAATCTAAAGAATTCACAACTCCAATGGGGATCAAAATAGCTATCTTCGTCGTGATGATATGAGTCTTCTTCCTTCTGGTATCTTTTCTGATATTTACTGATCATGCTAGCCGATTTTACACCTCTTGCATGGTATTTACTTCCATCGGCTTGATTTTTGTTGACTCCAGTGTGAACCATGTTCACTGGGAAAGGATGGCCATCTATGTTCATCGGCCTTTTAGCCTCATCGAATTTGATCCTTCCTTGTTCTATGGCCGATTGAATCTGTTGTCTGAAGATTTTGCAGTCATTGGTGCTGTGAGATCCTGTGTTATGCCATTTACAATACTTCATTCTCTTCAACTCCTCAGCCGATGGTATCACATGTCCTACCGGCAACTGAATCTGCTTTTCTTGGAGAAGAAGATCAAATATCTTGTCGGCTTTAGTGATGTCAAAGTCAAATCTTTCTTCTTTCCCCGAATTCTTAACCCATTGGCATACTACTGTCTTCTTGTTTCTGGCCCACTCAGCTGCATTGACCCTCTGGATCGTCATCTTTGGAGTGAGAATCATAACTATAGATATTGTCAACATCGTTGGCTTTCTTAACAAACTTTCTAGCTTTTTGGAATCGTGTCTCATGAGCCGATATCTTCTGAACCAGGTGTGCTAGACTTTCAAAGTCTTGAGCTGGAAATCTCTCCCTTATCAGCGCCAACAATCCCTGGAAAGCCAGATCGGCCAATTGTGAATCTGTCAGGGCCAAGCTATAGCATCTGTTCCTTACATCTCTGAATCTCTGAATATAGTCTTGCACTGTTTCATCTGATTTTTGCCAGATTGAAGTAAGATCCGATAATTTCATCTCTTGAATGCCACTGAAAAAGTTTTTATGAAATTGTTTTTCTAGATCAGCCCAACTCCTGATGGAACTATAAGGTAGAGAAGAAAACCAAGTGAACACCAATCCAGATAAGGTAGTGGAAATAATCTAACTCTGAGGGCTTCTGTAGCCGATGCTTCTCCACACTGTGCTAAGAATCGGCTGACATGCTCATAGGTTGACACATTGTCCTGCCCTGAGAATTTTGAGAAATCCGGCACCTTGTATCGATTTGGCAATGGTACTCGATCAAAATAATCTGGATATGGATGCCGATACATGTTGCCATTATCCTTAGGCTTGAGCCCAAATTGCTCTCTTAACACATCGGCGATCATATCGGCCCATGGTTGTTGCGATGCTCCTCCGCCATACTGTTGCTGTAGCTGATCGTATTGACCATACTGTGTTGGAAATTGGAGTCTTGGAGATCCTTCAGGCCGTTACTAAGCTCGTGGAGAATGGGGCTGATATTGCTGGCTAAAATTGGCCCCTAAGCCCTGAGATCAGACGTACGGAGGTGGTTCCGACATGTACTGTTAACCTGTCGGCTGAGTAATTCCAATCGGCTGCTGTGGAACCGAATGGATATGATATGTTGGTTCGACAACTAGCGGTTTTGTATTAAGTATATTCATCAACTATTCTGGTGTCAATTGAGTTGAAGTTTGCCCCCCAGTGATCGGCTGTTGTCTTGTCAAAATTGTTGGAATATTTGCACTAGATGTGGGAGCCGATGGAGCCTGGGTTTGAAACGAGTGGTTCCCGCCAATTTCTGTCTTCACAGTACTATAACCTGGGAAGGTGTCCCCTGGGAGATATATGGGCCCTTTTGCTTTTTCCTCGGCTATAGTGCCATCCAGCACCGGTCGCATCATATTGGTTAATGTGTTCACGAGCACACCGGATTGATTGATGAGAGCATGGTGGACTGCCGAATCAATGCGATCTTATAAGGTATGGAGTTCTTCGTCATCTGATTCGGCTTTGATCTCCTTGCCCTTGCCATCACTTGTTCCAGATGTACTTGGCTCTGTTTTCACGATCGGCGGCAACTCCACTTTGGTCTTCTGGATAACCGTGCTGTGTCGGGTCACCGTGAACGAGTGAAGGTACTGGCTTTGGAGTTGATCCAGCAGTTTCTTCATCTATTCCTTCTGTTCTACGTTCAGTTGTTCGATCGTGACTGGTAGGACATTATCTTCCGTGACTTCAGTTATGTTGGGCGTCATGATGACACAAAAGTCCCACTGGACGTGCCAAAAGCGTGTTGATGTGAAAAACACACACTGGCCTGAGAGATTTGCTTTACTCTAGTGCAGGTCCAAAACTTACTTTCGGGTTCAAAGGGCGTGCCAGTTGATTTGATCCTGCAATCAACAAGATAGAACATGCAAGTTTACTAGTAAATGATAGTCAATCGGCCAGGTAGCCGATATCATATCGTGATGTAACCTAGCCGATGCAATATAGCATGGATCGGCTGTAAGGCATATTCAGTGATAAGCTAACCCTAAATTTGATACATCGGCTGAAGATATTAATATTACATAATCTATATATCAATATTACTTTAGAAATAAGTAATTAGGATAGATCGAACTTAATCGAGACAGTATAAATTGCTCAAGTCTAAAGTAACATGAAATAATGATTATATGTACTCATGTCATAGCCGATGATCAGATCTAAGTATGTATCAGCTATAGCTCCGATACAACCTTATACTAGGATATTCTCTTGCAACAAATATATCTAACTATCACCAATCAAGTTGGTGATGAGTTCAATATATTTATATTAGATTAGATCCTGATATAAGGGGCAGATATAGCATATTAAACAAAGCATTAAACTATGTAAAACAACTATACCAGATAAGACCGGCTGAAACCCCGATACTATCCTTATTAACAACCATAAAACAGGCTAGACATCATGATTCTAAACACGACTTAATAGATCAAACTTAACTGATTCAGCATTAAGTATGAAAAGAAGCATGATATCTAGACAATCAAGCCGATGGTTGCCTTTTCGGGATGGTGGATACATTATATAATTCAAACCAACGAGACAATCTAGCCGTTATCGACAAAACCCTAAATAGAGATCGGCCGATACAGATAGATAGCATTGTCAATCTAAATTATATAACGTATATGATAACTCGGAGATTCACAAGATAGAATTAGAGTGTCATAGAGATGTAAACACTAATTCAGATAATGCAAACCGCCATAACAAGACCTACCTCTTCGCCGAAGATCAAACTGATGCAGCTCGACTCGAAAGCAAGAACTCAACGAAAGTAAAAGAATTAAAAGGTTGGCGATGCGCCGAGATTGATTGAGCTGTTGTTGTTTTATTCCGAAAGCCTCGGGTCTATATTTATATCCGAAAATACAAATATTGTCCAAGATGGACACGACTCATATTATCCTAATACAACTCCAACTAGCAAACAAGTCTCTTAGGCGAACTCTTACCGAAAATATCTGTAAGGAAATCACAGATAATCCTAATTAATAGATACATTTGCCAATTCTGGACTCTATCCTTGTCTGGCAACATCGTCTCAAACTCCCCTTCAAACCCGATATTGATCATATCGGCCATATCGGCTATCCAGATCAGACTCAGTTGCCAGCCGATACGGTCTTCCAGCCGATGCGCACTCTATTTCCAATAATCCCACATATCTTCAATTCCGCTTCGAATTGGACTTCGTTTCTGATTCACATCCTTGCCAAATTTCATCGTCAACAAGACCATGCAAACAAAATCCCTAAGGAATGGTACACCATAACAGAGGTGAACCAGGTTGGATTGCTGACACGTCCCCAGAATGTTTTGAGCCAGTTTAGGTCGATCTGCGGGGTCATAGCGAGGGAGAACTTCACAATTCTGGTGGATGACATCAACCAAGTGCCCGAAGCAGAGAAGAACGCTGCTTGGCTAAAGTTCAAGGAAAGTTTCGACTGTACTACAGCCGACGAGGCCAGGCTCAAGCAGACTACTTTCAAGACTATGTGCAATGCTTAGAAGAACTTTAAGAGCAGGCTGGTCACCGAGTATGTCTTAAACCCGATGACTCCGGATCCAACTGAGAACTGGCCTTTCATCACGGCAGACGTCTAGGAGACATTCTACAAGAAGAAGTCGACCCCTAAATGCCGGGCCAGAAGCGAGGCTTATCGAGCACTCCAGGCTAGGAACTTGCACCCGCACCGGCTTGGCACCGCAGGATACGCCAGGATGGAAGAGAAATGGCAGGAGGAGGATGAAGCGACAGCGGCAACGAACACACCGCCAGTGTTTGGCGATATCCCGCACCCACGAGCAAGGAACTGGGCCCAGGCAAGGTATCAGAAGAATGAAGATGGGACAATTTCATTGCCAAATCCCCAAGATCAACAAGTGTACGATAATATAGTAAGTGCCTCGTCTCAATATATGTTCGCATTGTTTCCAATGGACTTTTGATTTAACCCGAACTCACTTGTACTGCAGAAGGAGTTGGTTGCCAAGCAACAAGCCTCGGAAGAGGCCTGCTCTCAAAGACACGAGGACGACATCCTCACCAAAGCGTTGGGCACAAAGGAACACCGTGGACGGACAAGGGGCCTTGGCTCCAATGTTCCATGGAAAGTTGGATTCCAAACTATGCGTGGAAGTACAAGAAGCGGACTTCCACGATGGCGCAGAAAGATGCATGCCTTGCCGCCTAGATCCGAGAGCAGGTCAGAGCCGAGTTGAGCTCTGAATTCGACAAGAAACTCGAATCGATGAGGGCCCGTATCAGGCAACAAATCCGAGAAGAGCAACAAAACCCGAAGGCTGCCGCTGCTGCTACGCAACAAGATTTAGCAAGTCCCATGCAAAGGCACAACAGTTGCGCATCAACTGAGGTGGGGGAAATTCCACCAACGGTCCCTGCTGCCGTCGACCACATAACAGTAAAACTCTCGTCCACAATGCATAAAAGTCTTAACGAAACCATATTTATATAATATTCTAAAAATATGGATGAATCTATTGCAGGAACTAACGAATTGCACCCTGACAGTTAGGGTGATGCCGACCTTCACGGTTACGGCAGCCGAGGGACTTGCGTTCAAGCCGACCCCAGAGACAAGAGTGCATGGGGCGCAACTTAGGGCCGACAGTGCGAAAGTGCAAGTTGACTCGGTGAAGCTCGAATTCGATCATTTCCCACTGAAGCATCTACCGAACGACGAGGTCCTAACCCTAGGAAATGCACGTGGTACCTTCATCCAATGGCCTAAAGTTGTCATTCATATAAGGGTGATTCCGAGGCCAACCACTGCACTAAGCGGTCGTCTGCTAGTAAGACCTGTCCCTGCTCCTTCAGCCCCTCCAGCTCCCACTCATCATGAACAATCTTACGATGTGGAGTTACAGTATGACACGGATTTTGGGGACGAGCATATGAAGGCCGACAGCAGGCGAACCCTAAACCCCCACCCATGAAAAAGAGCAGGAAGGCACATTCTTCCCCTCAGAGAATAACTATCGAAAAACCTACTGCAAGGGGGCAAGGAAAACGAAAGTTGCAGGGCCCACTTCTGGCTCCAATGAAGCTACATATGAGGAAGGTGCAGGTAGTAAAGAAGAACACCGTTCCTTCATCGTCCTTCCAACTAGGCATGCCATTGGTTGGAGACGACGTGCTAGGCACGATGGGCACCACTTGCAAGGAGCTTCACGTGTACTACATCGAGAGATCCAACCTAAGGAGGAAGAATAGAGAGAACGATATAATACGCGAACACGACCAAGCGCCATTCCTTGGGCCACCAAATTATATCGTGATCGACTTTAAGGATCTATTCGACCTCTACAGGCTCCGATCGGTGGACACAATCCTCCTTAAGTGCTACTGCTTGTAGGTATTGTTGCTCATGAAAATTAGTCATCTCATCCATATAACATGCTTATAAGAGCGTTTGTCTTGCTTGTAAGTATAGTTGGAAGTGGTGTCTGAAGAATGCACTGGAAGTTGCCTTCCTTGATCCGCAAGTAGTCACTGTCACAAATCTCAAAGGCGACTGTCAAGGAATGGTAAACTACATCTTTGACACCTTCTGGGCCCGACAAGACAAGGAGTACATTATGTGCGCCTATAATCAATAGTAAGTGTGTTCCCTAAATATATGCAATTGCATGACATGTATAGCTTTAGTATTTAACTTTCACTGTATTAATGCCATAGTGCCCATTGGATCCTTCTGGTCATAAAGCCTAAGTGGAGTACATGCCACTACCTAAACTCCAGAATTGATAAGAAAGCATATGATTGGACCCCGATTCCACTAGCGATAGATGAAGCGAGGGGCCAATATGTGGAAAAAGGACGCCTTCGTAAGATAGGACATGACACACTTATCCACAAAAAAGACTTCCCGGTAAAACAACAAATAGGTGACCAGTGCGGATTCCATGTGTGCCACAATATGCGTCTTTTATGTAAAGATAAGGTGAAGACTTTAGCTGAATTTGAGGTACGTGGTCTCAATTGTGATATATACTAACTATATCGAAATATATATATAGAGAGAGAGAGAGAGATCGACTAATTTCGAATTATGTACATGTAGGACAAAATTTCAAATGATCCGGGTAGCAGCTTAGAGGAGATTCGTGAGGAGATAGCTGGCTTCATCCTGCTCGAAATAATTCACCCTAAAGGAATGTTTAGGGTTAAGATTAAATGATGAACATTGTTGTACATCTTAAATGAATTGTCAAATACATGTGATTATGTAACACTGATATTTATTATATTTGTTATGTTTATGTAATACTTGCTAAATATATATTTGTACCAATTAACTCGGTTTTGCAGGTTATGATGATTACCACTTGAATATGTTATGTGAAATGTGTGAATAATTGAATGTTATGTGAATGGATGTGTGAAATGTATGTGAATGGCATATGTGCATGTGAATGGGGATACTGGGGATGTGTATATGCTGGGAATGCTGGGGAATATATCTGTTTTTGTCATTTTGCAGCAGGCATGGCTAGCAAAGGCCTGAGGCTAGCCAAAAAATAAAATTTATTTTTTTTGAGTTATACTCATCGGTGACGGGCTTTAACTTAAAACCCGATTGAGTTATAGTCATCCGTGATGGGTATAAGTTAAAGTCCGTTTTAGTTATAGTCGTCCGTGACGGGCTCTAGTTTAGGCCGATTGACATTATTAGTCATCCGTGACGGGCTCTAGTTTAGCCCCGATTGAGATTAGTAGTCATCTGTGACGTACTCTAGTTTAGGCCCGATTGAGATTAATAGTCATCCGTGACGGGCGCTAGTTGGTGCCCGATTGAGATAGGTCATCCGTGATGGGCTCTAGTTTGACTGGTCGTCTAGGTCAAAACTATCGGTGACGGGTTTTAGTTGAGACTCGATTGAGATAACTTTATCCGTAACGGCCGTATACCCGATTGAGATAACTTTTCATATCAGTGACTTCTACGCTGTGACGGGCGTCATACCCGACACAAATGGGGGTTACCACCCGATAGAGAAGTGGGTGACCGTTGTAGTGCACGGCCTAGACAATTCCTATCTCCCATGATCAAAACTAATTGCATTAAGTAGTACGTATGGCCAGTTCAAAAACAAATGCCAGGTTAACATTTAATGATAGTAAATGAAACAATAGCGGTAATTAGAGAATATGTTAGGACTAAAAAATTATCCTATCAGGTGCTAATAGGTGCAATGGTGCTGGACGGCGTGGCATCAGAACTTGCTTGAACAGCTTCTTTGGTGCGAGCTGGCCGTACTTCCTATACCTAGTCTTTCCTAATGCATCTCAGTCCTAACTTAAAAATTTGCCTGATTGTCTGAAATCAAGAGAGAAGCCTAGGCAAGCAAGATGAATCAGTATGAACATGTAGATGATGGGAAATTTTAACTTACAGCATGAGTGGATGAACTGCCAGATATTGAAGAATGTATTTGAATTGTGACCATGTAGGCTACTAGGTGTTGTTGGGGAGTTGCTGATCTCATGCTATGATTTCTAACAGAGAGAGAGCATAGCTGGATATATGTGGTATGTCAACACTATAGATTCACTAGTTGCTTCACTAGTTGTGCAATGTTTATTGCTGCATTTTGAATCTGTGCTCTATGAAACAAGAGTTTTCAGTAGGAAGTCCTAGGGATGCCCATCAAGCTTTATTGCTGGAATCATGGAGTAGAACAAGTTGAGATTGCAACATTGGCACCAGAGCAAGAAGCGACTCTAGCACACTTATATGGAGCAGCAAACTGTGTTTAAATTGACACAGTTATGAGACGTAGCTAAACCACGTTAAATGATAATGAACTGTCCTCATAAAGCAGTTAATGCACTTCTGTCCTCATAAAGCGGTTGGCATTGAGTTAGGAACGTTGTCCGCTGCTGACCAATTGGCCCTCCAAAAGTCTGTTGTCTTCCCATCCCCAAAAGATATAATAGTATAAATTTACAATTACATATTTACAGGTGAAAAACTGAGAAATTTTCTTAGACATGATGAAATTTGTGGGTGGTAACGTTCCTTTGCCCTATGGATAACAAAGGCAAACTCTGTTCTAAAACTGTCGTTGCAATCTTCAAGAAAGGGATTTAGATTTCCTAAGATTTTCTAGTTTCTAGAGATCGAGATGCTCCCCATGCCATAAGAATGATACTCTCCTTATAAAAAAGGCACTTGTAGCTTGTGATGCAAATTTTGAATAGCTTTCTGAACTGGAAGGACATGCAAGGTTCCAACACATTTGAGCAAAGCGGGACAGGTAAAGAGCACACGTATGGCAAAGTTTCCTCTTGTTGCAGATGGCAAAGAGCATACGTGTAGTAGCGTCTTTCGAATTTTTTCTTTCTGGGTACATTTTTTGTGTTGAGTCTATCTTTCATTAATAAC
This sequence comes from Oryza punctata, assembly GCA_000573905.2. Classification (NCBI taxonomy): domain Eukaryota; kingdom Viridiplantae; phylum Streptophyta; class Magnoliopsida; order Poales; family Poaceae; genus Oryza; species Oryza punctata. The sequence goes on along the minus strand of CM002495.2, from coordinate 17,789,635 downwards.
CAGAAAACCAGCTTGTGTTTTGCTTGAATACAACATTTCCATAACCATTTGAATAACTCTGGAACCCAAAAAAGAACTTTGTTGTCTCGAAGAAAGGCTTTCCAAATCGTATGCTGGGTCGAATCTTGGAATTGTCCTGGGGCGACCACACTGTTCTAGCTCCTGTACTAATCATTTAAGTCTCAAGGCCTGTCCAAAAAAATTCGAATCCTTAATGCCCAACCCTCGCGTTACTCGGCTGGCAAGGAGCTGCCAGGAGAAGTGCACTGGCCTGAGTTCAATTCCTTTCGAATGCAGGTTATCACACTATTTTCTTCTCCATCAATAATGGATGTTAAGTTCCTCATTAGTAATCCATCAGTTTTATAGATGAATATTGTGATGAGAATATGCTGAAAACGATTTAGTCTTTTTTTTTTCTGCAAATCTGGGCCCATGACTTCAGGTGTATTTGAACAGCTTAGCTTTCCTTTCAAGTTCCTGAAAAACATCAAGAATTCTGAAGATACTCCATATTGTTTATTTCCTAATGGGCAATCCTTGCAATGTAGGAGTACGTGTTTGTCCCTTGCATGACCAAGCGCCAGGTGATGTTCCAAACTTCCGATATATATAGCATCCAGAATATTTGTTGTTTGTGTGATGTAAATTCCATAAGTTTCCTACAGTTCAGAGCATAGACTAGGTGGTGTTTGGATCTAAGGATTAAATTTTAGTCCCTGTCAGATCGAATGTTCGAGCACTAATTAAGAGTATTAAATATAGACTAATAATAAAACTAATTGTATAAATGGAAGCTAATTCGTGATATAAATTTTTTAAGCCTAATTAATCCATAATTAGCATATGCTTACTGTAACATCACACAGGCTAATCATGAATTAATTAGGCTCAATAGATTCGTCTCGCGAATTAGTGCAGGATTATGAAGTGGGTTTTGTTCTTAATCCACATTTAATACTTCTAATTAGTGTTTAAACATTTGACGTGACAGTAACTAAAAACTAGTTTTAGTCCCATCAAAACAGGGTCTAACTGTTTGAGCCTATCTTATGCACTTCGACTTCATTTCATCCAACAGGAATTCATAATTGAACATGCCTTGTGACAATGTAGTGGCATTCGGACAATAGTCAGAGCAGCCTTTTCTCTTGGACATTATTTGTCTCTGCTGTTATTTCCTCCCGATTCATCACAAGAAGCTTCAAGATGGTTTGTTTCGGTAAGCTAGATAGTTAGATTGGTTGGTACCTAAAAACACTAGATATTTGCGTAACATCATGACAGAGCAATACAGTATAATGTGCTCGAAGTTGCTGCAATTCTCCCCTCGCTAGAGCTTTACTGGCAATGTTTTGCTATTTGAGCAGACTAATTGGAGAAGAAATTTGGCGTATCAAGGATCCACGCACTTTTCACCTCAATGAAATAAAATACAGCAACGAGAATCTACATAAAGTTTCCAGATATAGTTTATGCTATATGTGTATATGTTGCATAAATGTTTTACAGTTGTCTCTATTAAATTAATCTAAACTGCTCATATTTTCTAATTCAATTGGTAATATTTATTTATACTGACACCTCAATAACTAGTAGTAGAATGTTTTTTCATTAGTACTAGAACTGATAAATTAATCGTTGAGATGACTTCTACTGGTAATAATATAGTTAGTAGAATACTACTGGTAGGTAGAGAACGTTAATAAGGAATGCCATGTGCCTGAGGATTTGAAATGGTAAGTTTTAGCCTCAAATTACTACTTCATACATCATAAAATATAGTAAGTTTTAGCCTTTGGCACGGGTATTAAGTAGAGTATAGCTCAAATATATGTCCATTCTAGTTAGGGCTTTAATAAAGAGAATGGGTGACGGGCACTAGGGGTAGTTAGTGGTAAAAGACACTACAAGGTTATTATATTTGAGATAAAATTTAAAGTATAGAAGTAGTTATGTTTTGGAATAGAGTGAGTACGAAACATATCATCACTAATCACCACATCAGACAAGTTTTCGAACTCTATGTAATGTTCTCTAACTATAACCTTGTGATAGTAAATTATCGAAAGCCATTTGGAGTAGTATCTTTCATAGCCTCCCTAGACACACAAAAATTGTAATTTCTGTTTTTCGGAAAAGAACTGGATAGTAGAGAAGTGTGCAGTTCTAAGAGCATCTCCAAGAGATGCCTAATAACAACCCCAAAAGTAAAATTTTAGGAATTAACAGAAAAACAGATCTCCAATAGATCTCCAAAATTATTCCCAATTCTAGTGCCAAACCGAGCTAGATCTTGGGCGCCCTTCCGCGCTCCCAATCGAGCTGGCGCGGGAAAAAACTCGTCTCCTCGCTCGCTCCGAACGCCTCTGCGCGCCATCATCGTAGGTCAGGTAGCTCGTCTTAGGCCAGGCTGCCAGCATCGTCGACCTCCTTCGGCCTCTTATGCGAGGTCACCCGGCGCATGGCTTAGCCATTCTCCACACCGAGGCCAGCCGCATCAAGGTCGTTGGCTGCATCGAGGTCCCCCATCTGCTGCACCCACATCGCATTGAGGTCATCGCCCTAACCTCATCACGCCACCGGCCCCCGCATCCTCTCCGTGCAGGCTTCCCTCCTCAGTGAGGCATTTTCAGTAGGAAGTTCTTGAGAAAGAGAATGAGAATAATCAGTGAGCGTTGGTCTTTTCGAATCAGTAGAAAATTCCTGAGATTGAGAATGAGAATAATCAGTGCCAAATCTTGGTATGAACCTTGGTCTTTGAGGCCAAAATATTCAACATACTGCATTGCATTTTCAGTTGTTTTGCCTTCAATTGAGTTGATCTGGATGTAGATTTCTAGCATCAAAGACAACTGTATTTGTTCAGATTTATTTTAGAAACATTCAGAATGTTGTGCTAGCTAGCAATTTAGAAATGTTCAGATTAGTTCAGAAAAATGTGCAGAGATGTTAAGAAACATTTGTTCAGATTATTTCAAATGTTCACAATTTTGTGCTAACTAACAATTCAGAAATGTTCAGAAATATTTGCTTAGATTATATCAGAAATGTTCATACATGTTCAGATTATGTCTTGAATTCATATTAGTGGGTATTTTATCTGCTCGGCTACGAATGTAATGTCAAGACCTGAATAAGAAGAAGGATACATATTTTCCATTGCACAGAAAGAGATATAATAAAATTTATAGGAAGAGTTTTTTTAGTGGGTGGGTTTTATTTCCTACCTGAGTAACATGGAGAAAGATGAAGTTCTGTTTCCCATATATTCAGAAGGCAGTGGATTTATAATTGAACTGAGTATTTTCAAACATGGGTTGTGCAATATATTGGAGATCAATACTTTTGGTCTCATCTAGATTATTTATGCAACTTGTTTGTGTCCAGAACTAATGCAGCTAGTGGTGTGCTTTGGTCCCATATATTCAGCTTATTGGACAGACCTATCAACATATTCCACTTAATATGGTGAGCTACTTCAGTGTGGTTTAGTGGAGGCTTTTACTCGCCTGATGTGTATACTTGTCGATGTAGATGTTTCAGTAGTGGATTTGTTTTTTCACTGCAGACAAGAAAGAAGCTTCAGGAACAGCTGCTATAAGTACTGAAACTATTTACTGCACAAGTCAACAACTAATCATTTGATTGATGAGTGCAATTATGTGTAATCATAGCATTGAAATCCAATAACATGATCGTACAAGCAGTACCAGCAGCGGCGACAGCAATACCAGCCAGCGGTGCCTCAAGGCGGAGCAGCAGCGAGAACCCTCGATCTCCCGCATGCTGCTTGCACTACTCCGCTGCTCCCACAGAGACCATTTGAGAGAAAAACACAAGGGGGATGACCTGCCTACGTGGCCAACAAACAAATTATTAGGATCCAATTTTAAGAGAACTGATGGAGGAATGGTGATTTTTAGCTCTAAATAGTCCGAATCCAAGATTATTGGGAGTTAAATTTTAGGTTACTGTTGAAGATGCTCTAAGGAGACGTACCCAAAAATTTTGGTCAAGTGTCATGTATTTTGTTATGGTTTATCATCCAACATAGTGCAGCAGGAATGAACCTACACACAACATGCCACATGTAGCATTGAATCCTATCTTTCGGTGATTGCCGTAACAACAACTTTTTAGGCTAACGATCTTTCACTGCAGTTTTATAAGAAAGCCATATAGTAGCATGTGTTACAACATGTGTTCAATAAGTAAATATGACACAGATCCCATCCGACGGTAAAAAATATCTAAAAGAACTATACGTATGTATTAACTAACATAGCTTAGTTCACTACTAGAATAGAAAAGAGATTTTCGCAAACAGGTAAAACAGATTTTTCCAGGCGGCCATCCACCTCGCCTGCGCTTCAAGACCTGCGATAATACACGTTTTTTAGAGCATCCATTGGTCCCTCCTGTGAAAATCACTTTCGCAGGTGGCCTCTCCATCTTCATAGGCACAACAAACACCCGCATGCGTAAAAAATCCCTCACCACCACCCCCACTCGAAGCCGCCCTCCCCCTCCGGTCGGATCTGGGAGGGAGAGGGAGGGGAGGGCTGCGCCACCGCCGTCGCATGCTGTCACCACCACGGCTGCCCTTCCCCCTCTGATCGGATCTAGAAGGAAGAGAGAGGGAAGGGGAGGGGATGGGAGCCACACCACCACCATTGGCTCCCCTCCTCTGGCTAGATCTGGGAGGGAGGGAGATAGGAGAGGGGACCGGATGGTGGAGGTGAGGTGACGGAGTGAAGGGAAGCAGAGGTGGGTCTAGGGTGAGGTGACTTAGCTGATGGATGCTGGCTGGAGGCTCGATTATATGAGGCCAATAACCTTTTTTGCAGGTGGACGGTTTTACATCTACCTAAAAAATGAAAATCAATTTTCGTTGGTGTGGTCCTAAGAGGTCCGTCTGCATCATGTCTGTGAATCGATTTTCTCAGGCGGGACTAGATTTACTGTATCTTTAGCTATTTTATAAATGGTGATTTTATAGTCCACCTGAAAATTAAAATCGTGATGTTGGGAAAAATCGTATTTTAACAGTGGTTCGAAAACAAATGATTGGCGTTAAGTGATAGCAAATGGAAGAATAGCTGCGCATGGGATTAATATAGGACTCAACAATCATGCTATCATTCCAGTCATTGGAAGGATGCTGCAGGGGCACGACATGGTGGCTTGCTTGAACAGCTTATTTGGTGCTAGTTGGTCAAACTTGCCACACCTAATCTTTCCCGGTGCATCCCAGTCCTAACTTATAATTGCCCTGACGACCTGATATATTTGGAGAGAAGGCTATATGTAAAATGGACTGATATAACGGGAAAGCACATCAGCAGCACGCTTATGTATATAAGGAGCAGGAAAGGTTGTTTCAATACATGGAATTGAGATGGTAGCTGAACCATGCTAAATGATACTGGAATGCCATCCTAAAGTTGTTCTTTGTGAACACAGCTGGAAACAGATCTGATTAACTATGCCTCATTCTCAGTCCTATCCTTTAAATTGCCGATACAATTTCATAACACACTGTGGACACAATTTTCTTGGTTCACCAACGTATCGTATAATTGATCAATACTACTACAGACACACATAGAGGTCAGCACTATAGGTGCTGCATGTGCTAAAGCCGGTACTTATAGACCTTCTCCCACCTCCGCGGATAGAAAACAGTCGACAATGGCCCGACGGCGGTGCCTCGGTGATGCCCTCCCCTTCGCCAGATCCGGTGGGAGGGAAGGCGGTGGCCCGGCAGGAGGTGTGGCAGCGATCCGCTGGGAGGGGTGGCGGCAATCTGTCCTCCTAGCGGGATTGGCAGCGGCAGCTCAGCGGCGCCATCCCCTCCGCTAGATCTAGTGGGAGGGGAGACTGCAGCGGCTTAGCGATGCCCTCCCCTCCACCAGATCCAGCGGGTAGTGAGGCAGCGGCGGCCCAACGGTCTGATGAGTGCCGTCGGTGGCACTAAACCACTGCACACGCTATTGGACGTCGTCCGTGGCCTCCTCCTATAAGTCCAATGATCCCGCCGCCACGGCAGCAGCGGCCGCTATCTCCAACTGCGAAGGCACGCCTCCCCCAACCATGTTGCTTAAGCGCCCCCCGATTGCCTTGGTTCTTACAGAGATTAGATTTTTCTTTTTTTTTAACTTGCTGCTTCTTAAGAGGGGAGAGGATGGTGAAGATGCTATGGTTGTCGAAGGTGCTGACGATCCCGGAAGGGATGACGGTGGTGGAGGCGTGCCGATGGATTGAATAGTTGAATGTGTTCTTGTGTTCCTGTTCATGCGAATGTTTGATTGAATCCTGGAGCAATACTAATCATGTGTTCTTGTTCATGTGAATTGAATATTTGTTGAAATCTGGTCAGGGTGAAGGGAATTGCTTGATGCATCAGCTCGGTGCATCGAGCTGGCTCTTTTTTTTGCATTCCTGGGACACCAAACTTGTCGCTATCTGGGTGTCGGTTGGGAAATCCGGCACATATGGCCGGTTCCCAACCGGCACCTATCCCCCTTTTGTGTAGTAGTGCAAAATCGTTTGATTGAATTGATATGAGGGATATGGAAATATGCATGTTCATTTTTTCTAGGGGGAAGTAGCAAACTACCAACTATTGCCATATATATTAAGTACAGATTATCTCAGAGTCAACTCCAATAACAAATATAAGGAGAATGATTGAAGTTTACTGTGTAGTATCTCTTGGAATTTTCTAATCGAAAAAAAATGAAACTTTCCCATTTTTTAGTTTCCTAATGTTTTATCCATCTAACTGAAAACTACAATTAGAAACTGATAGAGGATGGGGCAAACCTATCATAGTGATAGAGAATTGGACAGGTGAGTGTAGTAGTTGTACGTGGAGAGGTTGTAGGGATACGCGTAGTCTACGATAGCATAAATCAAATTTTTTTATCGCATAAACCAAAAACCATGCATGTATGAGATCATAAATTCTTACCACTCAACGTATTGTGCAGCAGAAGTAGGTGCTAAGAAGCCGAAGGAACATCGGCTACGTAGCACGCATCGACGTAGAGGAACTAGTCGATCGCAGCAGCCCAACCTTCTCCTCCTCATGTATTCGCCTCGTCATGCTCCCACGCTGATCAGCACTGCAAACCAACGGTCCCTCTACAGGTATCCAGATGTCCTGGGATGAAATGCCACGTGCGGATGTGCTAGCGCATGCGTGCAGCTAGGTTTTTGCTCGAGAGAGGAGTGATGGCTAGGGTTTCTTACAGAACATCAGTCACATCACCTTAAAAATATATAGGATCCATAACTGGGTCTCGAGGCCCATAGAGTCCTACTCGGATCCCTATCTGAAATGTGAACATAATGGATCTCCATCCAATCCGCTTATTTCGGCCTGTTAAGTGTGCGACCCCGTAGGTTCATGTACACTCGACTGCGACCCGAGAACTCCTTTTCGATCCACGTGTCAGTAGCATATTAACCCACCGGGCATATATACAGATCATATCGGATAAACCTCTAGTATACAGTTGTATGAACCCCTTTGCCTCATAATATCGATTAAGCTCAAGGCTAGATATGTGCCATCCTTCAATAACTCAATCATTCACTCGATTCTGTGATAGATTATTTAACCTGTGATTGACTCCTCAATCACTTTTGGTATGACCATGCACTTCCATAATCTATAACATCGAGGGACCCGGACATATCTATCCATGGGAGGGGCAAATCCCGTCTTGATTATTCATATCCCACTACATGTTTCGTAGCATACCCGAAAACTACTTTTATACTACCCAATCATGGAGTAGTGTTTAACAGCTCCTATGTAAGCTACTACATATGTTGGGAACCATGATAATCTCAGATCTAACAATTCTATACCAACACTAAATGAGATCAGTGTTGGCACGTCACATATAACTTTTGCAGTATCTTATGTTGGGTCTATCGAATAGCATGTTCCACAACATATGTCTACATTATTACTTTGATATCTCTATACCATGATCTATGAGATATGATCGTCAATCAATATATGTATAGATGATCATTAAACCATATTTCTTCCAAATATTATATTTGGTTAGAGATCCTTTATAAATAGCAACATACAACATAGAAAATATGAACAAATCACTTATTCATTAACCAATAACGAGTTATCTATTTTAAGGAACAACATATGATAAATATGTAAATATAGTATATGATGCAGTCATCTCTATGATTACCTCAACAGAGTGCATAGCAACCACGGAAAATATATAGCGCAAACCTAAAAGCAACGGCATGATACATACTGCCCTATACTGTGCACATTAATAGGATGCGCTTCTTCATTCTATTGTAGAACAGAAACCCCGTTCTCAACTCCCATCTAATCCCCTTAGGACTAGTTATAACTGGAAGATCGCTGGCCTTGACCGTGCGACATTCACTACACCAGCCCTGCATACTGATATTTTCCATTTAATTCAGTAATTAACCTCGTGTTTAAAACAAACCGTTTAGCGCTATGCTTGCAAGATCAGTTTCTATTAATCGATAAAGCCATTGCAGTCTAATTGGTACCAGCTTTTAATCAGCATTGATCATATTATGCCTGAAATCCTGCCCTGGAAATTAAGCAACCAACCATGGATACTGAGATAGACAATCAATCACAAGGACACATCTTGCCTTCAGAGTTTAGAGGCAAACTAACAAGCCAAGGGTGTTCAGCAGGGCAGGGAAGCAGCACTTCAGCTATGTCTATTGGAATAGTACTGTACGTAGCTAAAATTTGGCGTTCAGACACCTGATTGGAACGTAAATCTCAGAAGGTGCCTAGTTATTATCTCCCAATTCCTCTCAAACCCAAAGGTGATACGCTCGGCTCGATACAACGATCGATGAAGCCCCTAAGGCCTCAACTTGTCGATTTACTTTGTGTTATGAGTACTGTTTCCACGGCAGCATCCATGCGCATGAGTGGATAGAAATGAGGAGAAAGTAGAGAGAGAGAGAGAGAGTAATATTTGTTATTCCTTTTAGGCTGTCCACATGCATACATATAGATATGTCATCATATATAGAGAAATTAACATATCATTTTGGTATGAAAAAGAATCTGCTTATTTGTTGTCTTAAAAAATAATATGTACACTTTAATGGTGGTTATCACACGTATAGGGGTAGAATCTATTTTTGGTCCTTGGACTTTTTGCAAAGTCCATTTTTCACCTTCAACTTGAAACTCAGACAAATAATACTCCAAATCATATTCCACGCTGTTTTTATTGATATAATAGTGGTTTAAGCTAACATGAACTATTATAGATAATGTTTATCGATGTGGACTTAATTAATTAAGTGGCATCTACGTAAGCAAAACAAGTATAATATAAGAGCTTGATCTTGCGAATATCTCTATTCCAACCAATGATAACACTATAACTTCAATTCGATAGATTCTTAACAAATTAGTACTTTGAATTTACGAGGGGTGTTCTCTCTATATAAGAAATCATTTATTAAGAAGAGATAATTGAGCATGCCATGATATTGTTAGGATTTCATAGAGACCTTTATGGCCCTGTCCTGTAAATAGGCCTTTACGAGTCTTCAAAATATCTTTCAGGCCATGACCAATACCCTAGTTGATCCTGTACATATGACCTACGATCAGGAAAAGAATAGCAATAGCTAAACGATGGTGTGCAATACCGCTCAACCATAGACCGCCGGTAATTGGATCTAGCCCTCCGTGAAAACTAAGAAATTCTGCGTATTTGGACCAATTCAAGGTGAAAGAAGGGGTTGCTCCTTCCGCAAGACTAGGATAAAGTTGAGCCAAAAGGTCACTATTCAATATAAATTCATAAATTCATGAGGAAATCAACGATTTCTTATATAGAGAGAACGTCCCTCATAAATTGCAGGTACTAATTTGTTAAGAATCAATCCAATTGATGTTATAGTGTTATCATTGGTTGGAATAGAGATATTCGCAAGATCAAGCTCTTATATTATACTTGTTTTGCTTACCTAGATGCCACTTAATTAATTAAGTCCACATCGATAAAAATTATCTATAATAGTTCATGTTATTCAAAAATTATTCTAGAATTGTTAATTCATGGACAACTGCATAGATTTATGGGACCACTTACACTAATACACAACTGATCTTTTTTCTGGGTACCCAAAACACAAATCTCTTGATTATAATTAGAGCCGGTACTAAAAATATTTTCAGTACCGGTTCTAAAAGTGCATGTCCTAAAATATCTTTAGTACCGATTGGTGTTACCAACCGATACTAAAAATACATGTTTAGTACCGATTGGTAACACCAACCGGGACTAAAGATGCTCGATCTTTAGTCCAGGTTGGTGTTACCAACCGGTACTAAGAATGTATCTTTAGTACATGTTAGTAACACAACCGGATCTAAAGATATTTTTATTACCGGTTGGTGTTACCAACCGGTACCAAAGATACCTTCAGGATTAGTTCAAAAGAAAAGTAGTTAGATGTGTGTAGTAGGTAGAATGGTTACAGACGTGAGGACTGAGGTGAGAGATCTTGAGTTCAAACCCCATATCCCACATATATTTTACACTTGTATGTTTAGTACCGGGTCTTTTAACCGGTACTAAAGATCGAGATCTTTAGTCCCGATTTACTCGTCTCAGTTGCTACATCCGGTAGTACAATGGTTGTAAACTGGGAATAAAAATCGTTTCCCCAATAGTGTTACATGCTTCCATTGTGGGTAACGTATTTAGTTTTAAGACCCTAAGCACTCTATGTCTGGAGGATTCGCTAATTCCCCCTACTTATTTAAAACTTTTCAAGGACTGCCTCATGGTAGCCTACGAAAAACCACCGTTATTTCAAACCGAACCATAGTAGAGGGCACTGTTGTTAGTTTTTGAAATTTTAGGGTTAAACTAAAGGGTTTTGTAATTCATGGTGAAACATGCACTTCAAGGAAATTTTAAGTGACAAGAATAAACTTCTCCCCAAAAGTAATACAAAGATTAAATATCTTTGTATTTGGAACATTATTGGAAGAACGGTAGGAATTTTAGGAGGCAAGCAACACCAGTCAGGACACCGGAGCTCCTTCTGAGGATTGTCATGTTTTCTAAAGAAGTATATACTCCTATATATGAAAATAGTTTCTCTTTTTTACACAGAATAGGAACTACCATTGTCTCATATTATAAGAGCATGTTTAACAATTCCCCAATACTAATTTTGAGGAGTTTTGCATGAAAAAATCACTCCAACAGTAAACCTAAATCACCCCCTAAAAGAGTGACATTTCCAATCCCACATATATTGATCTCGACTTGTAGGGAAGAGACGGTGCCTAATCCTTCGATCGCATGCACTTCACGTGAGCTGGGGTGAAAATGTTCCCACCAGGCTCTTCTTTGCGCCCTCATCTACCTGTGAGTCGATCCATCACGCCGGTGGCCTCATCTTCCCCGCAGCTGTCTAGAAAGCAGTCATCGCTCCCCCAAGCTTCCCCAGCATCAGCATTTTTCCCAGCGGTGGCCCGTTCTCCGGCAGTGCTAGTCCCATCTCCACCCCAGCCGGGTGGACCTTCATCGGTGCTCCCCCAAGAACTACTACGGACTCGATTCGACCGCCACCCCGATTCACCTCCAATCATCCCTGCGCCCTCGCGCCGTGCAGAGCAGCGTGCTATCCCATGCTCCAGGCAACCAGGCTCCCTCCGGTAATGTGCAGGAAACAAAGACTCCATGCAACCAGCTGGCGACAGCCGGAGATGCCCAGTCGCTGGCCTTCACCGTGCACAGTGCACCTTGACTGTAGTCGATTTCTGGATAGATTGGTCTCTGGCTGGTGATGCCCAGATGAAGAGGACACTACTACATAACACCTTACAGGTACTGGTTGGAAACCCCACAAATGTACCAGATTTTCCAATCGGTACCACGAAGGCTGCACTGATGTGAAGGGAAAATAGGTGCCGGTTCCGGTGTTGATTCAGCACCGGTACCTTTAAGGTTCGAGAATCAAAAAAAGCCTGCTCGATGCATCGGCTCAAAATCGAGTCGATGCATCGAGCCGAGCAGCTCTCCTTCACCCCGAACAATCCAAGAATATTTAAGGAAGAACACTAAGAACATTCAAGCAAAAACACAAAGAACACTAAGAACACATGCAGTTGTCACCTCCCCTCCCACCGGATTGGGTAGAGGGGAAGGCACCTCCCGCCGCTGCCACCTCCACTCCAGCCACCGTCCGCCACTTCCGCCTCCATCGCACGCCGTTGCCATCTACCCTCTTGCCGAATCTAGTGGAGGGGAAGACGCCGCCTGCCGCTGCAGCCTCTAGTCCAACCGCTACCCGTCGTTGCCGCCTCCCTCCCACCGTCGCCCGTCACTGCCACCGGAGAGAGCGTCAGGGGAGGGCGCTACCGCGGGTGGGGAGGGAGGTGCCGCCAGTGCTCGTGGGTGGGGAGGAGAGGGAGAGAGAGAGTCTCGAGAGAGGGGAAGAGAGAGTCGCGCGAGAGAGAGTTGCGAGGGAGAGAGTCGCGGGTGGGGAGGATAAGGACGTTCGTGAGTGATAAAGCGCAGTCAGCTCGGCTTGATTTTTTCCAGTGTTGGTTTTCTAAAAAGCCGGCACCTATAAATATCGGCTCAGTTTTGAAAAACTGGTACTTGTAGTATTGATGCTAGTTTTTCTTTAGAACCGGTACCTATTTCTTATAAAAGGTGTCGCTTCTTGCTAACAAGTACTCTTGTGGGCGGGAAAGACACTATAGGTGCTAGTTTTTACCACTTCCGGTACCTATGGAGCTGACTTTTATCAGGTGTTCTGTGGTAGTGGAAGTTCGTCCATCGAAACAATTTTCCCATCGACTCATTTAGCAGTGCAAGTCAATCATCCCAAACTACTTGCAGTATTGCTCAAACTTTGCTCTAGGTAGGTTTAGTTGCGTTCAAAGATTTAGTCTTGTCCATTAATAATATACTACCTCCGTTTTATATTATAAGTCGTTTGACTTTTTTCCAGTCAAACTTTATTAAGTTTGATCAAGTTCATAGAAAAAATATCAATATCTAAAATATCAAATTAGTTTCATTTAATCTAACATTGAATATATTTTGATAATATATTTGGTTTGGGTTAAAAATACTAATATTTTTTCCTATAACCTTAATCAGACTTAGAAACGTTTAACTATAGAAAAAATCAAATGACTTTTAATATAAAACGGAAGGAGTAGTTGCTATCTCCGTTCTCCACAACATATGACGGACAACAAGTGGACTCCCTATATGTATTGAAGTATTTTTGTTTCAATTTAATGAAGGAACATGTCTGTTCGTTCGCTTGCTGTTGCTGAAAACTGATTGTCGCTGCTGCTCAAATCTGCAGCTTGCTGTTGCTGAGAACTGCTTGGTGCTGGTTCTGGAAATTTACAGTTTGCTGGCTGCTGAAAACTGGTGCTTGTTACCGCTGAAAACTGCTGTTCTTTGCCACTGTTGCAGCTACTGAAAAATACTGATGCATCCGCTGAAATATCTTGCTGCTGCCAGCTGAAAACTCCATGTTAACTAAAAAAGCTGGAAATTTTCACTGGGTTGACACCCCACTGTTGATTTTAGAACCAATCATTTTTCCATGTAAAATATTGGACATCGTGGTAATAATAAAGTGAAATACCATTTTGGGTCAAATACTCAGATGGTACTTGAAGCCAATTAAAGTATCGTTCAATGCTTCAACAGTCCGTTATAATGTCAAAGGAGATTGATTATTGAATATCCTGCGGGTTTAAATAATATGTACTACTAGAAAACTCATTTTTGGTGTTGTAGGGGTTCCATTTTCATAGGCGGGTATGGTCTTCGGAGCCAAAATCCTGCCCGTGAAGACGATACCCGGGGTGGAGGGGGCGGTCCGCCTGCGAAGATAGATCTTTACAGGCGGGCCATATAAGCGGCGCCCTTCGCAGGCAGCAGGCGACATGCGCCTGCATAGATCGATCTTCGTAGGCGCCGCTTATATGGTCCGCCTGCAAAGATGCCCCTATATAGTCTTCTTCCTCCCCGAGCCCTGTTCATTCTCCCCGAAGTTTCTCTCTCCTAAAGTGACTTAAATATAGGGGGAGGTTTTGAATATCAAATCTTCGGGGGATTTTTCTACGGTGCTTAGATCTACTCATTTCCACACTAGGTATGCAATTTTTTAAGCTTTTAGACCTCAATTTGTGATGGATTTATGCATGCAAAATTGTGAAGAAAAAGCTCCATGTTTTTTAATTTACTTTCTTTTGATATGTTAATGTTAGCTGTATGTGTAATACTTGATGCCTCTTGTTGTAGTGGTTTAATGTGGTAACATAAATTCTTAATTTTTTTATTTTGCTATCACATCCACCTCCTAGTTCTAGATCTAGATCTAGATCTTGTCATATATATATGAGAGAGAATAAAATTTTTAATGCCAATTTATTTGGTGCAATCAAAAAATGATTATATTAGTTTGTAATATGTTGATGATATGATTGTGTTAGATTTTCCTAATATACTAATTTGACATGTCTGTGTAAAAAAAATTGAAATAAACTATTTTTATTAATTTACAATTAACCTTCAGTTAGTTTTGAATAGCGATATGTTTTTTCAATAAACCCTGCAAAGTTGGTATTAATAGTGCAAATATTTTATGTTCATATTTTTAAAGATAAGGAAAGTCGGGAATGGATGTATCATTGGCCGAGGTTTTTGTCTCCATATAGAGGTGAAGTGTCTAAATTTATTGGTATTGCGAAGGCACACGCTGAGAAGAACAATATGAGGAAGATAATTTGTCCATGTGCTGACTGTAAGAATGAAATAGGCTGGGAAGATGCTTATAAAGTGAAGGAGCACTTAGTAACTCGTGGATTTATGGACAAGTACGAAATATGGACACGTCATGGCGAAGAACAAGTGGACGAGCTTAAAAATGTAGTTCCGACACAAGTTGAAGACATGGTGCACGACGATGGTTCTATTGAGGACAAAATCGATCTAGAGGAAATGTTACGTCATGCAGAACCCGAGGTGCTGATGGGGTCGGTTAGAGGTTTAAATAACTTTGAAGCTTTATAGAAGGCAGCTAAGGAAGTTCTATACAATGAGTCGAAGGGCTGTGACACTGAGTTCACAACACTACGGTCAGTTCTTGAACTTATGAGGTTAAAGGCAAGACATGGATGGTCTGATACCAGTTTCGACAGTCTTTTAGAACTTCTGCAGAAAATGCTCCCGAGGCCTAACTCACTACCATCCAGCACATATCAAGCGAAGAAACTCATATGCCCCCTTTCACTTGGTGTGGAAAAGATTCATGCGTGCGTTAATCACTGCATACTGTACAGGAAAGAGTACGCTTCTTTAGATGAATGTCCGACATGCGTTGCTAGCCGGTACAAATCGAATAGCAATACTGGCCTAGAACTGTCTGACAGAACTGTGGGAACTCTGAGAAAAATCTCGCAGCTTGTGATGTGGTACCTTCCTGTCAAAGACCGAATTAAACGGATATACTCAAATTCGCGAGATGCGGAACTAATGCGTTGGCATGAATAAGGACGCAAGAAGGATGGGATGATTCGACACTCGGCAGATGCTCGTCAGTGGATAAACTTTGATGCTCAGTATAGAGAGTTTGCTAAAGACCGACGGAACATTAGGTTTGCCCTGAGTACTGATGGAGTTAATCCTTTGGAGACATGAGCAGCTCACATAGTACTTGGCCAGTGCTTCTAACTATGTATAATCTTCCTACCTAGCTTTGTTAAAAACGAAAATACATACTACTTTATATCCTCATACAGGGACCCCATAATCCCAGGTATTGATATTGATGTATTTCTTGAACCATTGTTGGAAGATATGGCAGATTTATGGAAAGAGGGATTGAAAGTG
Source organism: Oryza punctata (assembly GCA_000573905.2). Classification (NCBI taxonomy): domain Eukaryota; kingdom Viridiplantae; phylum Streptophyta; class Magnoliopsida; order Poales; family Poaceae; genus Oryza; species Oryza punctata. The sequence goes on along the minus strand of CM002495.2, from coordinate 17,773,694 downwards.
TGGGACAAGTACGTAAGAGAATACTTCACAGTGAAGGCCATCATCTTCGTGACCATTAACGATTATCCAGCAATATTTTCAGTTTCAGGTCAAATTAAAGGTAAAACAGGATGTGTGATCTGCATGAATGGTACGTACTATAGGTATCTTCCGGGTTCCAACAAGCTTGTGTACATGCGGCACCGGCGGTTCCTACGCACAAATCACAGGTACTGCAAGATGAAGGCGGAGTTCGATCGCACTGAAGAGACTGATCCTGCACCAAAACCTACATCGGGGGAAAAAGTGTGTGCAATGACAGAGAAAAATGTTTGCCAATTTGGAAAAGTGACTAAGAAACCATCAAAGGGGACAAAGCGCAAGAAACCCGAGAAAACTAAGAAACCAGAGGATAGTAAGAAGCAAGATGATAGTACGAAGCCAGATGATGAACTCCCTCCCCCATTCAAGAAGCATTCCATATTCTTTAAGTACCTCCCATACTGGAAAGATCTGGAGGTTCGGCATACCATAGACGTCATGCATCTAGAGAAGAATGTGTTTGACAACATAGTTGGAACATTATCGGACATGCCGAAAAAGAGTAAAGATGGTCAGGAATCACGGATGGACCTAGTCGAGATGGGAATCAGGGAAGAGTTACCCTCAAGAAGGAGAGAAGAATGGCAAAGTATTTTCCACCAGCCTGTTTCACACTGACACTTGAGGAGAAGAAGTCATTTTGCAAATCACTCCGCGATGTCAGAGTGCCCATAGGTTTCTCATCAAACATCAGTCGACTAGTTTCCATGAAAGATTTGTCGGTGTCCGGTTATAATTCACACGACTGTCATGTCTTACTCACCGTGTTTCTTGCAATTGCAATAAAGGCCATAAAACCGGAGCATTTAAAGGTTGCTATCGCAAGGTTGTGCTACTTTTTCAACGCAGTGTCACAGAAGGTCATTAGTCTCGAAGAGTTAGGAAATCTCCGTACATTCGCACATGAGACACAGTGCCAACTTGAGATGTGTTTCCCTCCATCATTTTTTGATATGATGGAGCATCTCATTGTTCACATAGTGCCACACATGGTTGCGCTTGGCCCATTGTACCTCCATCAAATGTGGTCATACGAGCGTTACATGGCGGTTTTGAAGGGTTACGTCCGAAATCATGCACATCCAGAGGGATCAATGGTTGAGGATTATAGTACTGAAGAGGTTGTCGAGTGCTGTATCGATTACCTCAAAGATGGATATGCAATGGGAGTACCTGTGCCCCGACACGAGGGCAGATTGAGTGGCAGGGGAACCATAGGAAAAAAGAGATTCGTCACCCATGATCACAAATCATTTCAAGAAGCTCACTTCAGCGTGCTTCATCAGATTGCTATCGTTGAGCCTTACATCGATCGACATATCGAACTACTACGAGCTAACAATAAGGGTCGCACCACCGAGTGGATAATGAAAGAACACAAGCGTCTCTTCATTGATTGGTTGCGAGACCTAGACTTACCTGAGGGACAAACTATCGATGATATAACTATGAAGCGATTGGCTTGTGGTCCATCAACTACAGTAAATTTTTGGCAGGGATATGACATTAATGGATACTCGTTTAGTACAAGAGCCCGAGATAGTAAGACTTGTACACAAAATAGCGGTGTCCGTGTGGAGGCAATTGATGAAGCGGGGGAAAAACAATCATACTTCGGGTTTATTGAAGAAATATGGGAAATTGACTATAGGCACACAATGCAATTCCCCATATTTAAGTGCCAGTGGGTAAAATACCCGAACGGGATCAATGTTGATAAGTTTGGTCTTACTGTTGTTGACCTTGCGAGTGTGGGTCACAAGGATGACCCTTGGGTACTCGCCAATCGCGTGGCACAAGTGTTTTATGTGAAAGACCCTTCAAATTTGAAGAAAGATATAGTGCTACCAGGAAAACAAAAGATATTGGGGGTGGATGGGGTTGAAGATGTCGAAGATTACAATCAATACGATAGTATGTCACTTTATAATCAGTTTGTACAAAAGATTAAGAATGTCGAGACATCTACTCAGAAGATCGTGAAGCCTTACATGCGCACGGATGGTGTAGGCAAAAATGTTAAAGGGTAATGATTGTTGAGAGGCATGTAAGCATCTAAGAAGTTATTAGTTATGTAATGGTGGTATGTAAGGGGATATGTGTGCTCATATTGCAAATTGACGAACAAATTGTACTCAACATTTTGCATATTAGTTTGTACTAATTTTTATGTGCAATTACCATTTGTAGGGTAAAATTTACAGTTTTTTATATTTTAAAAGTTTTTAAAAGAGGTTTCAAAATTTAGTAGCAATTTTTTTATGTGCATTGAAATTTTTTTAAAAAATTTAAAGTAGTAATATTAATGTTTCAAACATTTAAGTAAGATTTACATTTGAGCCAGTAACAATATTAAGGTTTGTATATTTGTATGTACAATTACCATTTTTATTACAACTACTATAGACATTTTCAAATTACAAAAATAAATTAAAAATGAATTTTAAATAAATATATTCACCCCTGTAACAATCTTCGCAGGTGGACGGACCGCTTGCGAAGATTGTTATGTCGAGTAGGGTTTACATCTACGCAGGCGGACCGTCCGCCTGCGAAGATAGTAAAAACAATCTTCGCAGGCAGACAGCCCGCTTGTGAAGATCATCTTCGCAGGCGGACCACCCGCCTGCAAAGATCGTTTCCCTATATAAGGGCCCGCCCGCGGCGCCATAATTTCTAAGTCCAGGCGGGAACCCTAGAAATTTTGGCACCATCAGGCTGCCAAATTTTTTTGCCTCCGCCGCCCGCCTGCGACCATCGATCCAGCGTTGGCCGCTCCACTGCCGCCCTCCTCCGTCGCCCACCTGCGACCATCGATCTTGCGTCGGCCGCTCCACCGGTACCGCCGTCGGCCGCATCGCCGCCGCCGGCCGCTCCACCGCCGAGCTCGACCACCGCCGGCGAAGATCAATAATTCTGTCGATTTGTTTGTTAGTTTCGGTACTCTACATGATTAGGGGTTGGTACGTATGAACATGCATGCAATTCAGCTAAGTTAGCTACTCGTACTACTGCTCGGAAAGACAGGGGATCAGCAGGACGAGGCGCTCAATGCTAGCTAGCTAGCTAGCTAGCCAGCCAAAGCCATCTGATGATTCACTCTCTTCATTTTAAAATATAAGTCACAACCGCTATTACTACATATTCGTGTTTGAATATAATAAGTACAATGCATTCATCTAATAAAATTAAAGTCTTGAGGAAAGATTTAAATAATAATTGCATGTCTGCGTCTTATATTATAAAACATATTAAAAAAGTAACTTATATTTTTTTAATAACATTTGGGAGGGTATGTTCAATTTTTTTTATAACATGTGGAGGATATGGTCACCTTATAATTTTTTAACAAATTAGTTTGTACTAATTTAGCAAATTAGTTAGTACTAATTTTAGTTTGTACTAATTTATCAAATTTGTTTGTACTAAATTAGCAAATTAGTTTGTACTAATTTATAACATTTTACAATTATGTACACAAGTTTGTATTAAAACATTCTACAATTATGTACACAAGTTTTTATTATAACCTTTTGCAATTATGTACACAAGTATTTAATACACAGTTTCGCAGTGTTCATATACAGTTTACTTTTTATGTTAGAAGTTTGAAACAATGGCCGATAATACTAAAGGTACCGAAGAGAAGGGTTCAGGGGAGGAAGCGCCGTCCCTTCCTATTGTGGTTGCTCCGGAATCAACGGTCCCACCGGAAGATAGTTCCGACAGCGACGTAGCTGACGGTGAGTACTCGTCGCCAAGCGATCCTTGTCCAAGCCGAAGCCTGAAGAGAAGGAGAAAGCGTGACGGTGAAGAAGGCGACAAGGATTATATTCCCCCTAAAGAAGGAGTAAGTAAATGATGGATTTCTGCGTCAAGCACATGCTTTTGCCTCCCGCCGAAACCAAAGAACCTGAGCCAGATTACCCCTTCAATGACCTCAAGGAGAATACACCCTGTAGATTGCACGTTCCCATTGGACGCTCCGGGAAAACTCTTGAGGCCGCTACAGCCATTGCTATCCCTGGGAGAACATATAATGAAGAGTTCATACCCGATGCGTATGCCAAAGTGCAGCCGCAAGTGGTCCACGAAGGGTTTGAGTCCTACGACATAGACTTCCCTACTGCAGATGGTGTATCCGTACTTGGGGATGTGGTCGATGTTGTAATTCTCTAGCACAAGAATAACATATCCTTTGGATTGGGCACCAACGCCACGCGAAAACCTGTGGTGCCAAAACCGGGGTTGGGAAAACCTACGAGACCTCCTAAGAGGAAGGTGACTGATAAGGCGGAGGAACCCGAGATGCATAAGGAAAATCCAGTGCCGGAAGTGCCATCGGAGATTGAAGTGCCGGAGGTGCCCATGGAGATTGCAGTGCCGGATGTCCAAAAGGAGATTACAGTGGTAGAACCAGAGGTGCAATTTGTGGCATCAGTCGGGACACATATAGAAGAAGTACCAGGATTGGAATGGGACGGTACAGAGCCAGAAATATTTGAAGACCCTTCTCCTATCAAAGACCCCGAGGTGCAAGAGACCCCGGTCCCTGAGAAGGCCACTACCAGTTCTGAGGTGCCTAGAGTGCTTAGGAGCCACCACTCCAAAGCCAAAGATGAGAACAAGGAGAAGTTCATGGTAACCATCTTCAGAGGGGGTAAGGAACGTGCCAAACTCAAAGATGATGACCCCCAGAAGGCCGCTGAACTAGCGGGGCCAACATACTGGCCAACTGATGATTGCCCGAAAAAGTACGAACACGGGAAAGCACTCTTGCCGGATTGGGCACTAAATGAAGGACCATGGGAGATGAGAAGATTACATACCTTCTACATGGAAGCCAGCAAGAAAGGCTTGGGCAATATAACAGTTCGATCACCGGCAGATTGTTTCGGCGCCGAAGGTTATGTATGGCTAGATTTCTCAGATCTCCACGCCATATATCATCGGGATAAGATGGACGTCAACTATGTCGGTGTTTGGTGCATGTGAGTATGAGTTTTAATTAATTACATGAAAATTATGTACAATACAAATCCATGTGATTGTTACTAACAAACTTCTTCTGTAGGATGCAATACATGGATGCTAAGAAGAAAAAAGAACCTATCGGCTTCTTGGATCCAACTCGGATCTGTCAAACACAGCATACTGGGAGGCTAGCACCAGGGTCAGACCAGCTGAAGGGCAAGACTCCAAAAGAGATAGTTGAATACAAGAAGGGCTTGCACAAGGAGAAATTGATTACTGTCGCACAGTACATTGGACGAGTCTTCTTGCACTTTCAAAATAAGAGAGTCGTCATAGCCACTTATAATTTTAAGTAAGTCCGGTACATTTATCTTCTACACATATGTCTTATTTTAGCTGGTACTAACTAACTATACCGTTGTTAATATGTAGCGATTATTATATCTGTTAACTCATCCACCCTAAAGACGGAACCGTGGTAGTCTTGGACCCTCTCGATTACAGACACCAGCAATACAAAGAATTTCTAATAATCTTACAGTAGTAAGTGATTATGACTCTTGCATTTTTATATGACTGTATTATAAATAAATATCTTCCTTAATGTGAAACGGTACGATATCCATACAGTGCGTACCAATACTACAAGTTCAAGGGCGGAGAACAGACCCGAACAAGGGAGAAGCTTCTAGTATGTACCTATTGGCCGGTAATACTCCACTCACTTAATGTATTTCAATTATTTCACTAATTGAAAATTTTAACTATTTTTTCTATGATATGTCCTGAAGTGTCACAAGCAACCTAGAGGAACTGTCCTTTGCGGGTATTACGCGTGCGAATTCCTTAGGGTTAATAGGAGGTACAACACTAACACAGAGGATGTAAGTCTCTATACTATGTACTAGACAGCTTCACATATTTATGGTACTAATATATTGTTTATCTTCAATGCATGCAGTTGCCAAGATTAGAACGTCGAACAAGCTTTGACGATATAGACATCACAAATGTCCAGCGTGATCTGTGCCACTTCATCCACCATGAGTGTTGTCATGTGAAAGGAGAATTCTTCGACCCAGAGGGTGCCCTTACGATAAGTGACGAATTCAAGGATCTTCGGGAGTGGAACACTGCTATGCCATAATGTAACTAGATAGCGTATTTGAAGTCACAATGTAAAAAATATTGTAATATATATATTTTGGTAACACTTTTGAGTTATGCAATATATGTAAATTTCTTAGTACCAAATGCTTGATAATCTTCCAATATATGTACATAATAATCTACCTATAAGAATTTCTATTAACGGGCAAATTATTATTAAATTTACGGGTAAATTATTATTAAATTTCAAAAATATCTACCTATCTTCGTAGGCGGATTTCTTTTTGCAGGCGGCAGCTTCCTATTTTCGCAGGCGGACTGGATTAACCAACGTCCGCCTGCGAAAATTATCTTCGCAGGTGGACGGCCGCCCCGTCTGCGAAGATCGGTGATCTTCACATCGTTTGCTTACAGGCGGATGACCGCTCCGCCTACGAAGACCGTTTTCGGCCACTTACGATAATGCTTTGCATACTAGTGATGTACACCCAGAATCTTTGTAACTATCTCCACGTATCAATACAATCACTTGCGGTGCATTGCCACCCTTTTATTCCGGTAAATTCGTACTTTTGAGTTGAGCTGCATCAGTTTCGACCTCCGGTGAGAAAGTAAGTTTCATCAACTTCGCTGGTATCGGTGCGGCTACAACTTTATCAGTTTGGTCTAATATTCTATTCAGATTGGTGCAAGCGTTACCTATATGATATATTGAGTATATCTTTAACTGTATCACTGTGTTGATATTTCTCGATTAGGTCCGCTATGTTGATATTTCTATAGTCAAAGGTAATGAACCTGATGTGTAGGAGATTCCCAGGTTCGACTTCTACAAACCACGTGCACACATAAAATTGTGTGGCTTAGGACTTTGGGACACACGACTGTGTAAATGTACATAGAAAAAATATTTCTTTTTTGGCGTTTTAGCACCTGAAAAAAATTTAAAAATGGGTATAGCACTATATCCCCTAGCTGAATGCCACAACAACATGAGTTATAAATGTATCGTTATTAATAGCTGTATAAGGACATATTGCCTTCAATAAAGAGGAAGCTTCTTTGGCTGGACTCTCATTGACAACTTCTGCTACAGAGGAGAATTCCCACAGTACAAAATGCATTATAAGGAAAGAAGTAGTCTCAATATATAGACGTTCTTGCATGTAACAATGCAACTAATATTAGGAATAAATTAAGCAGGCCTTCTGGTTCAACAATACAACTGGTCTTTTGCGCGCCTTAACAGCCAATGATGTGAATGGAGAATGTTACAGTCGGGGGAAAGCGAAGTTGGCAGCAAAAGAGATGGGTGCTGTATATATGCGTGAAGCACAGGAGCAAAGATGCAGAGTTGTTAGCCATACCGTCACTACCAGAAATCGGACTAGCCTGACGGCCGATAATTTTACTGATGCGTACAATTTTATTTTTCTCTGATAAGCTAGTCCTTACCAGAAATCGGACTAGGCCTGACGGCCGATATATAATTTTAATGATGTGTACCATTTTATTTTTCTCCGACAAGCTCCTGATAGAATTTTCCTGACATTGACACGTCACGAACAATTTTCCTGACAGGTTTTTATTTTATCCTGACGGTTTTTTGCCGTCATAAGTAATCTGGTTTCTGGAAATGTGTATGCCAATAATTTAACAAGTGCTTTTAGAATGAAAATAAATGCCAATAACGTATTTTTTTTACTCATCGTTAAAATATATGGCTGTTGGGACTTGGAATATAATTATAACATTGCAGTTGGTACTGGTAGATTCATGTAGCTAGCACAGCTTATATATGTAGCACTGCAAAAGAGTGAAGCATCACATTTGTACGGAAAGAGCTCCTCTAACTTACTGTCCTCTGACTTCTAGGGGCTGACATGTGAACTCCACAGCTCATGGGTCCACATTTCAGCAACCCCACGTCAGAGGAGCTCTTCGCCCTTTGTACTACTTCCTCTGCTCCCTTCCATTAGTATTGAAAACAGACAAACAATAATTCAGGATGGCCATAGAGTGGACGTAGTTTCCAATGATGTAATCATCATTGTAATTTTGGCTGCAATATACTGATAAAAATTAAGAATATACGTATGTTTTCAATAATTTACGTTTATATACATGTATAGAAAGGTTTTGCATAAATATACTCGTCCCACTGGGTGAAAACACGGGACCAAATGTTTGCTGCAGCGTGAAAACATGGGACCGATGATCCCGCGGAATGGTCGTTCGGCACCACGACGGTCCTACAGCTCCAAAATGCAAGATCGACAGTCCCGCGGGATGGTCAAGCGGCACCGAGCGTGTATGCATAGGGTGATATATATATATAAAATTCTGTTCGATACTGTTTACCACTGTTTGACAGTGTTCACAGGGCGGCTCCGCACAATGGAAACCGTAGGACCACATCGGTACCGCGTTCTTAGCCGCAGGACCATCTCGTGTCGCGCGGTATCGCTGGCCACCACGGCGCCGCGTTTTTGAGCCGCGGGACCGTCATGGTGCTGTGTTTTGAAGCTGCGGGGCCGTTGGTCCCGCGTTTTCACCCCGTGGATGGGTATATTTATACAAATTCTTTCCTTGTAGTTATATAAATGTAAATTATTAAAAAATAAGTATATTCGCAAATTTTTTCGCAATGTAGCCCTGGGTGGAAAATTTGTTATCTGAAAAGTTTACTTAGAAAAGTAATTTCACTACCTTAGGATCACAATCGTTCACAGGTGCTTTGGTCACTGGCTGATTCTTGTTTAGTTTCACTCGAATTTTCTTTCTTGAAGGTTTTTCAGAGGTGGAATCGAACTACTCGTTAGGATTTAGACAAACAAAGATCGTGAAAAGACGAATTGAGAACATTTGATGACTTTCATGGTCGCCCTCACTGCACCGACTAGGATTGGAACAACCAAAGGAGATTTGCAACAAGAGTAGCTTAAAAGCACCAGTTACAAAGGCAGATGAGTAGAATCGGTCGCTGATCTGGTGGAATAAAATCAGATATTTCTGATCTATTTTTGTTTTGTGTTTCATTTCTTCATCTAGTGTTATTTCTCAATAACGATTTTTTTATTATTTGGTTTTTTTTCATTATTCCTATAGGTAATTTCAAGTTCGTAAGAACATATTTCAGATTGTTTTTTTTTTCCTAATGGCCAATCCCTTCAGCGTCCCAGCCCGGTCATCGTTAGATTGAATGACCAAAGCGCCATTCTTCAAAACATGCCTTAAGGATGAAGCTATAACTGCCCTGACTGCACTGTGGCTGGGGTTTGAGATTTGAAAAGCTTAATTGGAACAGATCCCTCAAACCTAATTAACACACCTGGTTGATTCCGTTGCATCCTAGTCCTACCATACAACTAATGTCCCTGATATTAAATACGAAGCTAAGCTTAGTAAGATGAATCAAATAGCATATAGAGTTAAAGAAGGTAACTGAGAAATTTAACTGACATGGTTACTTGGAAACTGCTGGATATTGGACGAGATGTGCATGACCATATGGCAGATCACCTACTTAATTTCTACCACACAAGGAATTATTCGGTACCCGTGATGCATATACAGTTGTAAATTGTGAGAGCATTGTCAATGGGTTCTTTCAATTGTTTTAGCAATTTTTGTTACCACATTTCTTTCGTGTTCTACTAGTGGAAGATGCAACAAGGGCTGAAAGAAACTCTAAGAAATGCTATATATCAAGTGTTGTAGCTTGAATGATGTTACAGAACAAGATTATGGGATAGCAAACTTGGCATCAGAGCTAAAATCAGAAATGCAAAAGTCTAACATTTGCTAGAGAAATACACATCAGCTGCATCCTCCACAGCATAAAACTTGAACTGTCCCAAGCTAAGGATGTGCTTCCCTGCTGTCTCGTGTTAAACAAAATTACGTAAATAAAGGTGTTACTTAACTACTCGATTTTCATTTGGATTTTGCAAATAAGCTGTTACCTTTGTTTTAATTTCTATTTTCTTAATTATTTTCTCATTTTGGAATTAAGAATAACATATTAATGCAGAATATGCATGTCAACAAAAATACTTTAGAAGCTTGGAAAAGATGTGCTAATACTTATTTTTGATAATGGACAACCACGCATGGGATGTTGGCCTTCCATATTTTGATCAAAGCCTGGTATGCGCTACACCCTCTATCGCATAAAAAACCTACTTCTGGGTGTGAAACTAGATATGATTTTATTTTCCTAGTACCGAGGGAGTATGTTATTACAGTACGATCTGTCAATGCTTAATACTTTTAACTGATCCAAACTGTCACTTAACTGACTTATGCAGTCGATAAGCTCACCTGATTTATAACAACAAACTAAGAAAGGTTAAAACCCAGAGAAGACATCTAAATTAGCATCCTGAAAGAATATCCATCTATTTCTTCAGATAGATGATCTCACTAAACTAGTCTCTTTTTTACTACTATTCAAACATGCAATCCCACCAAAGCAGTTAGAAAGCATTCTAGACATTAATCAGAGTTTCACACTGGCCGCAATCTGCAGTCAGAAACTACCCAGTGCGCCTTACACCTCTTAACATAATAACCGATAAATAACATTTCCCCATGATTCTCAATCCAAACGTACAATTTCCATCTCCATCATTAGATAAGGGTATATAAGTTAATCCTATGGTCTTGGGATGGAAGCCCTCTGCAGTATTTTCCTCTGACTTTGGTCACTGGCATATGGACCCATTAATGAATGTGGGGTTCACATGTCAGCCACTCAAAGTCAAACGGCAGTACTACAGAGGATCTGTTTCCATGGTGTTGCATAAGGTGTTACAGCTAGTTAGTATATATTAGGAATAAATTATTACTGTTTTTTTAAATAATTGGGTAACTCTAAAATCACATAAAATGAAATGGCCGGTTCAACAATGCATCTGTTCGTGTCATTGTGTGTGATGTATCAGTTGATGAATCGGAAAAGAGATTACTCATTGGCAGAAGAGTGAAGTAGGTAGCAAAAAGAGATGAGTGCGTTTTATATGCATGACGCACAGAAGCAGGGACGATGGTTGTTGACCATACTAAATGCCAGTAATGTACGTAAGTAGGAGTATATGACTATATGCTATACTATTTGACTGCACATAACTTCAGCATTTCTTTTACTAAGGGTAAACACAGATGGTTGTTGCAATATTTGATTTTGTATAAGAAAACCTTATAATCAGTGCAGTTATTATCGATTCTATAGCAAGGATTTATACAAAATAACACTACAAGAGAGAGAAAAGGGCCATCACTACTATAGAAATACACATAGAGATAGGTATTACAGATACCGAAAATACTAAAATCAGCACCTATAGATATTTTCCCACCTCTGTGGGATAAAAACATATAGAACCAACACTTTTAATTAATTATAGGTGTCGATTCTAAAGAAAAACCACCACCAACACAATATGTTATAGGTGTCGTTTTTTTTTACTTATGTAATAGGTTTTGATAGTAATTCAATTATCCATGATGTGTTAATGATACTCTCCAGAAGTTCTTCTACCCCTAGAACAAACAACAAAGGAAAGAGTGGCTCACCATGGTTTACTCTTCTTCTACATTTAAAAGGGGTTCCAGGAACACCATTCATTAGAACAGAAGAGTGAGCTAAGTTGAAAATCATATGTACCCAGTTGAGCCATTTACCAGGGAAACCCATATGTTTCATGATGTCCAGAATTACCACATACCGAAAGCCTTTTCAAACTCCAATTTCAAAGATCGATATTTTCCTCCGGTATTGCTAGCATACTCAAAGGATCAAGCTAAGCAACCCTGAATAGTTCAGCCTCTAATAAAGCTATATTGTTTTTATGAATAACTTTCAAAATCATTCCTTGCGACCTATCTTCATCTAAAATTACGTGTCATTCTAGTTTTTATCCTAAATTAAATATTTCTATCTTTGTCAATCAAATTACTTGTTATCATCGAAATTTCTATCGTCGTTCTTGCAATTATCCATTAGAAAGTAGACTTAACAAGCATTCCAAATATGTAAGTCATGTATACTGAAATTCTTTGAAATTCGCTGTAAACTTCTTGTACATAACAACAACCGATCTTCTCCATGTGTGCCGGCACCTTCCTTACCTCTTTTTGCACCCACATGTTGTTTATGCATGTCAATGATTCAAATCTTTGATGTCTGAAAGTAATCTAGTGATAAATATTACGTAGCATCAAATTCTTATATATTCCTAAAATAGACTTAGAGAGAAAACGAATTGTTTAATTATCAATGAAAAAAGAAAATCTAATAGGTAGGTACATCCACATCATCCTCCCCTCTTCAAGAATAACGTGCATGCATGATATATGTTATATGTATATGCAACACCTATTTTTCGCAGCACAATAAGCACGTTATATATATATATATATGTGTGTGTGTGTGTGTGTAGGGATACGCTAAAACGCACTCTGGGTACGTAATAACTAAAACGCGCTCCTCATATAGTAATTGGTTTACTACACGTTATATGTTGTCAAATACCTGATAGTAATAATTTTACTATTAGGTTTAATTCAGGGATTTATTATGATTGCACTGTTAGTAACAAAATTACTAATGTTGGGGTGCGTTTTAACTATAGCGCACCCCGGATGCGGTATAGTATATCTATATATATACATATATATACACACACGCATATACATATATAAATATACACATACATATACATACGTACACATATATATATACATAAGTACACATACATATACATACGTATACATATATATACATACATATAGACATAGTATACCGTATCCAGGGTGCGCTATAGTTAAAATGCAACCCAACAGTGCAATCATGACAAATCCCTGAATTAAACCTAATAGTAAAATTATTACTATCAGGTATTTGACAACATACAACACGTAGTAAATCATTTACTATATGAGAGGTGCGTTTTAGTTATTACACACCTAGGGTGCATTTTAACGCATAAGGATGCGCTAAAACACACCTTGGGTACGTAATAACTAAAACGCACCCCTCATATAGTAATTGGTTTACTACACATTATATGTTGTCAAATACCTAATAGTAGTAATTTTACTATTAGGCTTAATTCAGAGATATGTCATGATTGCACTGTCAGTAACAAAAAATTACTAGCGCTGGGTGTGTTTTAACTATAACGTACCCTAGGTGCGGTATAGTATGTATGTATATATATATGTATATATATATGAAAAATTATAACCTACTATATATATATATATATAGGGCAAGACTATTCTACACCCCCTATAGTATAACTTTTCTATACACCCCTCCCCCCCTCCTTCGATCCCGCACCCACCCTCCCCCCGCGCGACTCTCCTCCTCCCCTCTCTCCCGCGCCTTCCCTCCCCCATCTCCTTCTCTTCCGCACCCCCTCTTACCTCTGTCCCGCGCCCTCCCTCCCCTCTCTCTCCTTCTTTCCTGTGCCCACCTCTCCTCTCTATCCCGCGCCCTCCCTCCCCCCTCTCATTCTCTTCCGCGATTTTTCTCCCACCTCTCCTTCTCTTCCGCGCTTTCTCCCCCTCTCCTTCTCTTGCGATTTTTCTTTTCTTTTAGCACCGTCCCTCCCCCCTCCTTTTCTTCCGCACTCTCTTTTTTTCGGTTTTTATTTCTCCTGTAACCTACTAACCTCCCTTTTTTCTCTTTTCTAGAAAAATAAAAAAATATTAAATTCTAAGACTTGAAACCATGATCTCATAGTTCATAGCATACTCTTAGAACTATTTTTTTCTTTTATATCTCACTTTGTGAGAAAGGAATATGGTGATCGATTCTAATATCTTTCACTACTACCATCGTATAAAAGATATGTTATTACGAAACTCATAACATATTACTATATTTAGTAACATTATTGTAGAAGTGCAGTAACACATCACGTTACTGTAGAACTGATAAGTCGTTACTGTGGTTTTTGTAGTAATATTGTGGTGGAATTGTAGTAAGCCAGGAATCAAAACAAAAATATATGGGTTAAAAATCTCACGTGCTAAATATACTTGTTACTGTACAGAAGTGGAAGTATTACTGCATAGCACGTACACGTTACCACATGTTTATGTATTAACACTATTCAAGAATTGCAGTAAGACGCATTATTACTGTAGAACATAAATGATGTCACTGTACTTTTGGCAGCAACATTATGGTGAAATTATAGTAAGCCAAGAATCAAAACAAAAATATATGGGTTAAATATCTCACATGCTAAATATACTTGTTACTGTACAAATGTGGTAATGTTACTGCATGGCAGGTACATGTTACCACATGTTTATGCAGTAAGATTATCACAGAATTACAGTAAGACGCATTGTTACTGTAAAACTTATAGTCTTTACTGCACTCTTCTAGTAATGTTACGATGGGATTGCAGTAATGTACAATGTACATTAGTAACAAGTAATGCTATAGTATTACTACTTGTGGATAATCAAATTCCAAAAAAGTTAAGCTTTGAAGAACAATATCTCTCATGTAATATACTATTTTTTGAAAACGTTTGCACCATAATACTAGAAAAAAGTGTTTATCAAAGTAGATCTGTCATGACTATATTTCAACTATATTTGAACGTTGTTACTACACATAAGACAGAGTGTTACTGTATAGTGGCCGTCACATTACTGCACCGTTCCGTTAGACGGGAGGTAAGAGAGGTGGGTGGTGGGGGAGGTAGAAGGCGGGTTGACCGACCTCTGACTGAGGTAGGAGGTGGGTTTTTAACCCTTAGAAGGGTGGGGAGGTAGGTGTGGCACTTGGAATGAAAGGGTATAGAATAGTTATTTTATATTTGGGTGTAGAATAGTTATATATATATATATATATATATATATATTGTGTTAATGCTTGTATAAATGTTTTTACTAATGTGTTTCCAATTAGTCAGATCATACTTACTCAAATCTTTAAAACCTTTCAAGTGTTTTTTAGGACATATAATTAATGTTAAAGAATTCTGCCCGTGTTTAAGTTGAAGAGATGAAAAATGTAACCAGTGGTGGATTAACCTCCCGAGCAAGCCGATCGGTTGCTCGGGTTTCGTGCTATCGAGCCGTTGAATGCTAATTAACAATGCAAACACCGTCGATTTGCAAGCTAGATTCCCAGGCAAGCTAGGGGTGTTCTCCCTCCATCTCATAATAAGTTTTTTTTCTCCTCCCATTTATCTCAAAATAAGTCTATTTTCAAGTAATCACTACAACCTCCCTCCCCCTGAATTAGAGACAGATTAATAATAAAAATAATTTACCACAATAACCCTATTTTATAACTACAATGTATACGCATATTCCATATGTATATTTTATTAAAAGAAAGGTTGAAGCAGATATTCCATGCATATGTAAAAAATGAAGGTTGGGGTACATATTTCATTTGTTGGGTCTCATCTTATCAGAAATAATTTTTTTGTGGAATACAATTTGAATGGTAAAAATAAAATTATTATAGGACGGTGGTAGTATATCAGAGTTTGTGAGTGTAATGAACAATTGCAATGGGAGTATATAAAGTAGAAAATAAATTTTAGGAGTGGATAAAATAAGGGTATTATAGTATTATTTATTTTTATGGATATTTATGACATGAATAAAAAATGATACGGAGGGAGCATGGGGATGGTAACAAGCCTGCCCGGCTGTGTGCCAGGGGCTGCCTGCACCCAGCAGCCTCAGCCAGAGTCGAAGCTACCTAATTAATTCGCAAAATCTAATTAGTGCGCGCACGCGATACGCATTGGTGAGCCTTCGATCATCACAAACAGCTTGATTATTGCATGTACGGATGTGGTCTTGGGTGGAGATAGAGTCTGCAATTGGATAAAAAACATTAAAGTAGTTTCATAGGGGATGAGTTGAAAATAAGAAACTATGTGAAATTCACTAGTAAAATATAGGGAAGAGTGATAAGTAAAAAATGGATTTTTCTTATTTGAGTTATTCACTATATTATTATTTTTATATAAGAAATAACTATTTATGATATTAAAAGTAACTACTTTGTTATAGGGAAGTAATTATAAAAAAAAGAAGTAACTCTTAACTGTATAAGAGGCGACTACACTGTTAGAAAGTAACTCATAAAAATACATAAAAGTAATTTCTCCATTATATTAGAAGTAACTGCACTGTTGTTACATGGAAGTAACTCTTTACGATATTAAAAATAACTATGCTGTTATATAGAAGTAACTCTTCATATGATACTAGAAAAATATATACTGGTATAAAAAGTAGCTCTTCATGGTATTTGAACTAACTATGCTGGTACAGGAGCTAAGAGACAAAATAGAAATTTAAAATAATTTAAATTTATTTCATATTGGACTTGTTTTGTGCTATATTTTAAGTGGAGTATATATGATGGTTAAAACGGATCTTTAAAATAATATATGGTTTAAAAAATATAAATAATTTTACAAAACAATATTAGTGCAATGGGGCATGAACTGCATGGTGCCTTCTTTCGGGAATGATATACATGGGGACAGAGAGGATACGGTACTTATTTTTAAAATAATGTGGGCTCTGCTTAGTACTAATGAGAGTATGTGCTTTTTTTAAGAAAGCTATTTGACACGCTTTATTGATAGGAAAACACATTTACATCGTTTGCTAGAACATTTAGCAAGAAGCTAGGGGATGCAACCTAATTACAAGAATTCTCGGAGATAAAAGCATGTCTAGCTAACTCATATGCTACACGATTTACCTCTTTATTACAATGCTATGTAGTAACATTATCTAAACCCAATCTAAGCATATGACATTCACGAACAATTACAACCGACGTTGTAACTGAGGACCCATCGCCTCCACTGCTTGCAAGCAACCTGTTTCTGCATATCTTTTTTAGCAAGACCCACATGTGAGTGAAGGAACCCACCTCTTCTTTTGGAAAGAAGCGCGTCGCAACACACCACTACTTTTGGAAAGAAGCACATCGTAGGTTAACGCTATTGGGCTAGTATGCGTTGTCTAGTCACGTTCAACCTTGCATAATTCCCTACCCACACGTAATCACGTTGATGGTCCACAGTATTGATATTTCTTAACGATATTACTAGGAATATAATTTCTAGCAATAACGCTCGAAACATTAGTCGGTATTTCTTACGGTTAGAGATATAAATCTGCAAGCGCACGGATATACCGTTATAGCATTTCACACGGAAGTATTCCAAGGTATCGTATTTATTTAATCCCAAGGGAAGATATGGTCAAGATAATACCATGTTACTAATTCATATCATACTTTTGTAAATCAAAGTTTATGTATGGATTAATCAATCATAAGGTAAAAGATAGGTTGATACACAGAAGTAACATTATAAGAAAACCCTCTCTAAATAATAAATCTAGGCCAGTGGAGAAGAATAAAGAAAAGCCTCCTTTCTGTACTTCTAGTATATAGTCATTTTAAGTATACACTCGCTAATGTACAACTATATGACTATAACCCCCTAACTATATCCTCCTGGTATATCGAGAAACCACCCCTGATTGTTGAGTTTTTACGATAATCTGTCATGGTCATCCAACCGGTTGTGGATATGGAAGAGTACCCACACCAGGAATCTTTCTTAGCCCTATATACACACGTGGAGAAATACCAGTACTGGGCTATCACCACCAACAGCCTACCTCTACAGTTCTGTGGCATATAGCACCACTTAATAATATTCAATAATCTAATCACCGTGCTTATATTACTAAATATTACTCTACACCTCTGCAGATGATATAGAGCAATCATATGAATAAACACTAAGCCAATACAACTGCATATCTCCAGTAAGCTAGTGATATAATTAGTACAAAATAAGTCTAGACTAAAGTTGGTACTCAAATAATTGTGCGAATAAAGGAAAGGATCAAAACTATATAAAGAAGAATATTTTATTATAGAATAAAGTTTTACAAGAGGAATATAAGCTCCTAGAACCATACCTGGATTCTCCCGGAAGACTTGAAGACCTCGAGAGCTATTCTATTTCTAACTCCACTAGCACTAGAACAAAGTAATAAATTAACTGTGGAGAGCTTATTTCTCTTTTCCTTCTTGGTATGTGTTGAAATGAAGGAGGTGGAGCCCTTTTATAGCTTGCTGAAGTCGGTTGGAGCGTGGGAACCGACCATAACTGCCTTAGGAAGGTCAGTAGCAACTACTAAAGGCGGTTATGGCTGGGCTGGGCTAAGCCTGGGTCAGCCGACCCCAGGGGTCGGTGGACCCCTAGCCGGCTCCAATCCCCTGACCCAGGGCCTTCTGCAGGATGCTTCTTGATGGGTCCTTGATCCAGTGGCATAGTGGTTGGACCCATTTACGGGTGTTTCATTAGGTTTGTAGGTCCTTCCATACATTTATTCACCACTTGTCGACCTCTGACAGATTGGACGGGTGCTTTTCCACCATTTCTCCTTTATTTATAAGGCAATCTTATGTATTCAAATATTTACCAAATATATGTGGAACTAGATTATTTCTAAATAAATATGCATGCAAGGATTGTTAGTTTCCTATTATTTTTGAACATATTAACGGTAGAAATTGATCTATAACGATCTTCAACACACAGCCCACTTGATCAGTATGTAGCCCAGGGCCCACTAAAGATATGTCACGGTCAAGTTGCAATGGCATTAGTCGGTAGCTAGTTCTGCTATCTACTACTAACCCCTCAATTTTTCTCTCCAACAGTAATTACAATAAGTAAAAATTGCGCTCAATTTAGTTCTTTATGAACGTGCTATTAAATTCTTGTGACATAGATTATCTCTTAAGCATCAAAGGTCAATATAGGGTATAGTAGTATTTTAACCTCCTGCTTATATTTACCTTTGACTATCTGGCTTAATTTGTCATTCACTAGCTAAAAAGATTGTCTTTTAGGGATGTTAGTGGTATGTTTCATGTGTCGTAATTGTAAATATATTCTTTTCCTATATAATATCCTCATATTTTGCAGTTGGTAATTTTAAAGTAATTTTTAATAGGAATTAAATTTGATGGCAATTTGGACGCTAGAGAAATTTGATAAAATTGGTTTTTGTTAGGCTTGTCCACTGTCCAGACTTCCTAAAATTTTAGCTCCGCCACTGAATATACCCTATTAGTAATCATTCAATTAGTAATATTTAGCTGTGGTACAATATGATATACTCCGTCAACATAATAATAGCTTTTTATTTATAGAATGCCATGTCTCCCAAGTTTGTTATACTATATGTGACGAAGTTAGTATTGGATGTGCATCGAGCAGAGCAAATGCATGTGGTTAAATTAATTAATACATGGATTTGAACGGTTTATCAGCTTTGTACAGTAGCCCCAATCTGGTGTAGATGGAGGTGCCGACACTCTTCCAGGGGCCAAACCGAAAATTTGTCATAAAGTTAAGCCCATATGTACAACCACAGTCCTACCAACACTCACACATACGCACACTCTGAAATCACTCCGTCGACCGACGATGGCCGCGGCAAGCCGCAGGGCCCGCACTACTGTAAAAAGGATTTTCACCGGCACTCAAAATAGATTTTCACTAGTGGTCAAAGGTGCCACCAGTAATAAAAAATCAGTAAAAATAATATACTTTCGCTGATTTTCACTAGCGGTAACTCATTTTCACTGGCGGTGGTACGGTCGCTAGCAAAAAAAAGATTTTTGTTAGCACCGCCAGTGAAAATGATTTTGGAGAAAAAAATAAAAATCGAGAGCCCATTGATTCATTTTCAAAATTCAAATCCAATCTACCATCAAATCGTCATTCAAGATCACTGCATCAATTTCTCACTGCATTTTCAATATTTTTTCAACATGCAAACATCAACACATTCAAATGAAATAACATGCAAAATCAACGCATCACCAGTGAAGACGTCGTGGATAGCTATTGTCGCCGAAACCACGCGCTGGCCATCTCCTCCCATCCCGCCACCGTCGCCACTGCTCCATCTACCGCACCACCACCGGTGGCTTCCTCCCATGCCGCTGCTAGCCTCCTCCCATCCTGATCTGAGAGGAGGGGAGGGGAACAAGAACACCACCGCCAGTGGCCTCCTCCCATCCCGACTCCCATCACCATCGCTGCCGCCACCGGGCATCCCCTCCCACCGTCGGATCCATGTCGCCGCCCGCCTCCCGTCGCCATCACTACTCTATTGTGATGGTCTTAAAGATGATGTCAAGCGGCTGCACATCAGTGTACTCACGGCAATAACTGAGTTATAGAGAGCAATTTGTACTGCAACTTATTCGTTCTCTATAAGCATGACTCCTTTGATCAAAAGTTTACAATTAAATTTAGCAACATCGACAATACTTTATTACTTAATTAGTGTCATTAAAACTAACATTTAATGTATGTTGATAATATGTTTATTTTGTGTTAAAAATATTATTATTTTTTTAAACCTGATCAAACTTTAAAAAAAAGTTTGACTAAAAAAATCAAAGTTCTTGAGGTTAATCCTAAATAATCACCATATTTGTGATCATTCACTAAGTCTATTCATTATTTATGCATTGGAGTAAATGGATATTGATGCATGCTTCTATGCACACAAGTATTTACAACCAATATGCAATATCTTTGATTTGCTATTGGCTAGGAAATAGTAGGAATAGTGTATACATCGAGTTTGTTATCAAGATAAATATAGTATAAGAGAGTTATTAGCTTTTTTATCTTGGTGTACCTATATAATATGATGATCAATTTGGAACGGAGGAAGTACGGTTTAACGGTTCGGGAAGCGTGCTAATGAAAAATAAAGAAGTTACTGCTTAGAAAAATTTTCACGAGTAGATGTTTGGAATAGACGGGTAAGTAATTAAGCCAACAAAGGCGAGGGAGGTCCGTCACAAGCATAGATATGAATGGATGACCATGAGCGTAGGAGGTAGAGCTGATGTATATAGTACAAAGAGAAGTGGAAGTATGGAAGAGATTGAAGCAAGAAGAAGAAATCACAGCCCTTTCTTTTGGATGAACGGCCTAGATTTGAGCTAATGCACAAAACAGGCTTCTCTGCAGTACTAGTTGCTAATGCAGAGGATCATCAGCTCACTGCTTGCTAGCTAGTCCTCGTGCCTCACTACCGTCAACATGCTAGTGCGCCACACGGCATATGTCTCCTCTTCCACCGTCGCCCTACAAGCCTCCCGATGACAGTGCATTAGCCGATCCTGCAGATTCACCTTGATAAGCGAAATTGCTTTTCTGCTCTCCCGACCCCAGGTACTCCGTGGTAGGATGTCTGGTACCGAAACGTATACCGATCAATTACAGTCATCCAATGGACATTTATCAATGACTGGGATTTAGTATCTCTCTTTCCTCAAGAGCTGCAAGAATTCCTCTTTGTTTTAATTTCCCATGGTCTTTATATATAGCTTGTAATTAACTAACTCTTGAAGATTTGCATAACATAACCATTACATCACAACCACAAACGACCGAGTCGACTAAGACACAGTGAGAGAGCCTGCATCATGGATTTGTCATCAAGTCAACGGAAAAAATAAATGGATGGATGGATGCACAACGCATGCAGCTGGTAAATAATTAGGAAAGTTTCATGTTTGGTGGCAATTAAGCTTCACTTGACATTTGCCAGAAAAATGAAAGCAGCAGCTCTAATTGAACAACTGAATTCGATCGAAAGTACGGTTGTATATACTATATGGATGATTGTATATGTGCTATAGACGGATAGATAGATCGTGATCGATGGCACGCAAGTAGTGTTGTGCTAATGTATCTCTGGTCGGATTAAATCGATCGATTGATCTGCGAATCATAATATTAAGATCCAGTCCAAGTCAGAAACGGTGCAAAAACATGGGCTACCATAAAAGCAAAGTTATCCACACCGATTGATTGATTCCGATCCTGATAAAAATATCAGCCCTTCCCTCGGGATAGCCCACGCCACATTGAAGAAGGTATCACGACAAGCCACACCTGCAACCACAACGTGACCACCTACCATCTCCGTCTCGTCTGCCCTACTCTAACCCCTGATCTCCTCCTCTTCCATAAATATCAATCACCCTCTGCTCCAACAAAATCTCTCACTTTCAGTGACCAGAGCTCTCCCTGGGATCCTCCCGTACAGCAACAGCAGATCAGATTTTCGACTCCTCCGAGGTACAATTCCGTCTCCCCCACTACCTGCCCCATCCCCCATGAGGGATATTCTTGATTTTGCCATACAGGACTAGAGCCCCACAATATCCCCCAATCATTCTCCTCAATTTGAATCCCTTCTTTCGATGCAGGAGTAAACAATCGATCCAAGTGGATCTGGGGAAGATGGAGGAGGACAACTTCATCAGCAACGGCGACGAGGAGGAGGTGGTGGTTGCGAACGGTGGTGGTGGCGGAGGGTTAGGGGAGACGGTGAGGAGCGACGGTGGCGGCGGTGAGGGAGGGGGGAATGTGGTGCAGGACCTGCAGCTGAGCTTCGGTGAGGTGCAGGGGATCCTGGAGCAGAACCGCGTGCTGATCCAAGAGATCAGCCAGAACCATGAGGCCCATGACGCTGATGGCCTCACCCGCAACGTCGCCCTCATTCGGGAGCTCAACACCAACATAGCCCGCGTCGTCAACCTCTACGCGAACCTCTCCGGCTCCTTCTCCAACTCCATCACTACATCCGACGCTGCCAGTGCCACCAACACCAACACCACCAATAGCTCCTCCCCGTCCGCTGCCGCCGCAGCAACCAAGGTGAGCAAGCAGCCCCACGCCACCGATGCTGAGTAGATCAACTCCGACGATTTGATTTCTTCTCCTTCCTTTTCTGTCTAGAACTTTGGATTTATTGAGCAACAGGAGGACTGGAGGTAGATTTGGAATCCTGCTAAACTCTTTTCTCTTTTCCGGTTTTTTCCCTCGATGTAATTCAGCGCTGAGATAGACATGGACAACAGTAAACACCCAACTTGTCAGATATCAAAGAAAGATGCAGTCATGGTAGATTGATGTATTCACTGCCATGTTAGCACCCCTCTTTGTAGTGCGAATGGTAGGGATTTTTCCGACTGTGTCAATGAAATGGTCTATGGTTTTCTCGACGAAGTATACTGATTTTATTCGGAATTTACACACAATTTGTTATATCAGCAGCTTTAAGGCTGAGTTCGTTGTATGGAGTTGGGAGCTAATCTCCCGGATACGCAAAATGAAACGACTCATTAACGCATGATTAATTAAGTATTTACTATTTTTTAAAAAAATGGATTAATGTGATTTTTTTAAAGCAACTTTCGTATATAACTTTTCTTAAAAAACACGTCATTTAGCAGTTTAAAAAGCGTGCGCGTGGAAAAAGAGTGATGAGTTAGGAAAAAAGGGGGAAGAACGTACCCTTAACCTGGACACGAACATCCGACTCGGATTTGAGACTCCAATTTAGCATAAAAGAATTATACACGCGAATCCTTCTTGGAGTCTGAGACGGGTGTCAAAATCCATGTTGGACACAAATTTGGATATAGGGCGTCCAATTCGGTAAAAAAATTAGGAGTCAAGGTAACACTGTACATCAGAGCCATGACGACCAATTCCTCTGGAGCTTTCAGTCATACCATAACTGTTATTCTCGTATCTTAATGGTATAAGGTTTATTATGTTGTCATAATGGTATAGAAGTGGAAACGGATCAATAGAGACTTATTTTATTGAGCTATATACCGTTTTCCTATGGAATTTATGAAAATTACCATAATGTATTGGCAACTCGTAAGAACGAAACAAATGGCGTATTTGGTTTGATGCATTTACCGAACTTTATTGTATGGTGTTGAGTGAGAATGTTTGTAGAAGTAGACAATTTTGGTGTGGAAGAATATGAGACAATGTTTGATGTTTGGTTGGTTACTTTAAAATGCTAAAATTTGTGATGGCTGAAAATGGTAGCAAACCAAATAACCCTCAAACCTTAACCTTAACCTCATACATGGTCAGTGTTGACGCTATGCCACTATAATAATGTATTTTAACCAGTGACCCGACAATAGTTGTATGTGAAGTTAATTTATAACATAAATAAACATATCATTCTGATTTTCTTGTTGCTATGTGCCATGCTTTTTTTTATGTACTGTTCAGATAGTTCTGTTCCAAAAGTTCTCTATCTATATGCGATTGCGGTGAAATGGAGATAATTGCAATTTGCAAATGCAATATCCGACCAATGATGTGGTGTAGGGTCAGTTAGGAGTCGCGAGTTGCGTGTACGCTTTCATTAGAATATCATATCTTCATCATGGATGAAACTTGCTGTTTTTTTCCTTTGCTATCAATCCACAAACAGAGTTTTGCACTTTGGCCCCTTTTGGAAAGAAAATAAAAAAAATAAGTCCCAGTAGAAAGAAATTTCAAATAAGTTAATTTTTTCTGTCCCTCAAGTTTATGTTAAGTTTGAATTACATTCTTAAACTGCAATACTAAATATAACGCATCCCTCAACTTACAATACCGATATACCCGAGATCCCAGAGCAGTATAGTCCCCGATTTCGGTTGACGTTGTGAGTTGACTATGGTCAATAAAGCTGAGTCAACGTGTGACCCACATATCATACACCCAAAAATGCCCTCCACTCCTGACTTGCAGACCACCCATGAGCAGTCCACCACGCAGACACCGGAGTCATAGTCGCCGATGCCGTGAAATGGAATGAGGGCGCAACCATTGGGGAGGAAGCCGCCGAAGGCACCGCTACCTGTAGAGGAGAGGGATGAGCGGAGCTCGAGTAGGTGAGGGAGATAGTCATTGCCGTCATCGATGAAGATCAGGTTGGATGCGTCAGCGGCGCTGGGGTGCGAGCAGACACGGGACGTGGCGACGGTGATGTCCTCAGCCATAGCAGCCACGGCGGCGGGGAGCTGATGTTGCTACAACAGCCCATCCTAGAGGAAAGTGGAGCAGGCCTACCCCACGCCAAGAACATGCAAGATGGTAGATCTAGTTAGTGGTGGCCCTGTCCGTAGAGATGGTGACCCTGGGATGGTGGCTATCGTTTTCTCACTTTCCTTACGGGCACTGCCGCCGAGGTCCATCGAGGTAAGATGTCAAATAGGATGGCACCGGCGGTGCCTCCCTTTATCCTCCACAGGCTGGTCCGCACATCCATCTGCCCTCTCCGGCGTGGGCACCGCTCCTAGCCCCACCAATCACCGTAATATCGCATACGGAGGAAATGGAGTGTCACCCCTGCCCTCATTGCCCAATGCCCCTAGCCTCCACCTGCCCTCTCCAGCCAAGCATCGCCCTAGCCCCACCGTCTATCGCCTTAGCAAAGAGTAAGAGAGAGGAGAGGTAGAGAGATGCCAAGAGAGGAGAGAAGGGAAGGGTGGAGAAGCTGACATGTGATAATCAACTCACCATGTCAGCCAAAATCAGGTACCATACTACTCTAGGATCTTGAGTACACCAAGGTACACCGGAATTACAAGTTAAGAGATGTATTATATCTAGTATTATAGTTCAAGAACACAATTCAAATTTGATGTCAAGATTAGGGACCTAAAGTGAACTTATTCCATGAAACTTCCATGTTGCTAACAACCAGTTTTCAACAGCTCATCATGGTGAAACATTTAATTTAACTAGGTGAGAACCTCGTGTTGCTCCAGAAGAATTATACGATAAAACAATAGTTATGTTTGTGTTTAGATTATACGGTTGATATAACAAATTGAGTGTTAATTCCAAATAAAATCAGTAGACTTCATCAGAAAGACCATCGACCATTTCTAATGGCAGGGTCGAAAAATTCCCAAACATTCTCACTAAAAAGAGGGGTGCTGGCATGGCAGTGAAAACATCAGTCTATTATATCTGCATCTTTCTTTAATCTCTGACAAGGCAAGTGTTTACTGTTGTCCATGTCAATCTCAGCTCTGAATTACATCGAGAGAAAGAAAAGGGAAAAGAGAAAAAGAGTTTAGCAGGATTCCGAACATACCTCCTGTCCTCCTGCTGCTCAGTAAATCTAAAATTCTAGACAGAAAAAGAAAAAAGCGAGAAGAGATGGGGACGAGAAGGAGAAGTCGAATCGCCAGAGTTGTAGGTGCTCTACTCGGTGTCGGTGGCGCGGGGCCGCTTGCTTGCCTTGGCTGCAGCGGCGGCGGAGGGGGAGGTGCTGTTGGTGGTATTGGTGTTGTTGGCACTGGCAGCAGCAGTGACAGAGCGGGAGAAGGAGCCGGAGAGATTAGCGTAGAGGTCAACGACGCGGGCAATGTTGGTGTTGAGCTCCCGGATGAGGGCGACGTTGCGGGTGAGGCCATCAGCGTCGCGGGCCTCGTGGTTCTGGCTAATCTCTTGGATCAGCACACGGTTCTGCTCCAAGATCCCCTGCACCTCGCCAAAGTTCCGCTGCAGCACCTGCACCACCTTCCCCCCTCCCCCGCCGCCGCTCCTCGCCGTCCCCACTACCCCTCCGCCACCGCCGTTCGCAACCACCACCTCCTCCTCCCTGCCGCCGTTGCTGATGATGCTGTCCTCCTCCGTCATCCCCTGATCCATCCGGATCGATCAATCACTCCTGCATCAAAAAATGGAATTCAAATTGAGAAATGAGGCATTCGAATTGAGGAGAAAGATTTGGGGAGATTGTGGTCCCGTATGGCCAAATCAAGAATTGTAACACCCTAGCCCCGCCAAGAGCCTAAATCCTACCAACAGCACACACATAAATATACTTAAAAAAAATTAAATTTTGGCAGCACCACCTCTGCAAAAAGGACACTGGAGACAAGGATAACCAAATAATCATTTCAACATAAGATTAAACAAGCTTACAGCCAAGGCTCAAAAGACACCAACACTTGGGCCGTAGATTGTTGTCACGGATTATCTACTTGAATATAGGGGTAAATCAAATATTTTGAGAAATAAACTTAACAGATAGCTTAAAACAGGTGGTCTAAACAATGTAGTAGAAGAATTTTTTTTGTGAAAAGCGTGGAGCAAATAATTCGTTCATTAATCCGGTGAATAAGCCTAAATATTAACTAAGCATCTAAAGTAGTGATAAGGTTGCATAAGTGATATATGGTGGTGTCATGGAGCTACACCCGTTCCCCCATGAATATGTTGGCTTCAACTATTGCCTAAGGAAAACATCAAAACAACAAGCGTGAGTACAAGACTCAGCAAAGTATATGAAATAAACAGTAAGCATCACATAGGAACTATTCCATTGCCATATTAAACATTTATCTTAATCCAAATGCAATGCATAGCTAATTACATGCTCATTTGCTCATGTCATTGCTGATACCAGTATTGCTTGGGTGAATGCCCATCGACATTCACCCTCTCATCCTCCACATCCCGTGGATTCCTATAAAAGTAGGCCCATGCCAACACAAGGTGGGTCTTCTTTCATAACATAGATGCATATAATGCAAATGCATTTAACAGTAAATGACAACTTACTCCATTTTCACCTTGTAACCGTTACCATACCACCATAACATTTCCATAACTTTATAACAAGCATTAATGATACAGAAAGAACAAGAGGCGACATCTTGTGACATTATAATTTATAATCACCGCCCATTTACTGCTTAACCATATACTTGCCTTAACCGTGTGAAGATGAGCGATGGGTGGAGGTTTCCACTCCTTGATTCGCACCACGACCTGAACATTCATCAAATAACATTCAAAAACAACTCAAAACAGGACAGGATGACAACCAAAGCGAAAAACAATCGTGCTACGAGCAACCTACTAGAGCTCTGCTCTCAAAATCGTCACTTAACACTCTGTCCAAAGTAAAATACTTTTCAGGTAATAGACTAATATAAGTTCGCTAACTATTCCTTATTAGCCATTGTCCCTAGTTTGCTTAAAAAAAACTAGTTTTGACCAATGATGGCTGTTCTGTCCAAAACAGGACAGTTGTTTCACAAGCACAACCGCCTCATTCTTGCTCGAATTTCTGAAAACAATAACTCTGCGGACATCTACGCAAAAAATCCTGCAACATTGGTTCTGTAAGACTTTTTTTTTTTGAAGGTAAAGAGAGATCTTCTATTAATGATTAAACATAGGGTTACATTCTTTGGTTCAATAAGTCCGTGATAATTGCAGGAGCACACAATCTCCATTCTGCAGATGAAGCCGAACTCATTGCCAATTTAGCCAGAACATGAGCTACCCTATTTGCCTTTCTCTTTATCTTGTGCACTTGCACATTTTGTGTACATTGTATCACTCCTTTTACTTCCTTCACCATCGCTTCCCAAGATGATATCTACGGGGATTTCTTCTGTAATCTCATCGCCACCTCAATATTGTCAGCCTCTAGTATTATTGGCATATGCACCCATTCCATTGCGACTTTCAAGCACGCCAGAGCTTCCGCTTGAGCTACCGAGCTGCATAGAAGTAACGTCTTATGCGCCGCCATCAGCACCAAGCCTCTGCAATCTCTTATTATAAAACCTGCAGTTGATTCACCCGTTTCTACTCTGAATGTCACATACATATTGAGCTTTGCATGCCCTTCAGGTGGTACTGATGATTTCATTTGTGTTGGAATCCCTAACTTCTCCGTGTCGCTCCCACTCCTTTCTTTACACATTGGCGTTTTTCCTTTTGGATCATCCGGCAATTGTCGGGTCGGTAACAGTGTATCTTCATAGCTCAATAGGAAATTTTAAAGACTCACCTATTGTAGCCTTCCCAATGTCATCGATCACATCATTCCTCAGGTGCCATGCCCTCCATAACACATACAGCAGGTGAGCTCTTTGCATGCCACTTAAAGTATCTAGCAGGATCAGCAGCCAGTCTGGTCCCGTTCTTTTGATGTATGCCTCATCAGGTAGCGACCATACTCTCGCATAGCTTCTCTCAGTGCTTTTGACTTGGTAAACTCTACAGCGGCATGGTATCCATCCTCCTCCTTTAGTCCACAAATTGGACAAATCTCTGATGGCACAATCCGGTGCTTCCGATTATTTCCCAGGTGGGCAGTCTATCAAGTGCAAGCCGCCATGCAAAAATCTTCACTTTAGGCTGGACATCTGTGTTCCATAGCTTCGTCCATAATTTCCTCTCCCCATTGGTAGCTGTACTTTCTAGTTATGAGCCCACATATTCTAATACTCTACGGAAAGCTTAGAGAAAACTCTACAGCTTCCATTCAGACCAAGAGCACCGATTCCCCATCAATAGATCCCAGATTTCGAAACAATATATCAGCTCATAGCAGATTATTAGTTTCCTAATCATGGCTGCCATGAGATATATGCATATATGTTTGGGTATCGCTTCTTAGTAAAATGGCCATATCTATTCTCACATCATTTGATTGACCTCTCTATTTCTGTAAGCTGCAGATTATTAGTAAAATGTGTAGACTGATGGCAGCACAGCTTTAACCGTAGCTGTGTGTTTTTCTTGTGCTCGGGCCGCGATGATTAGGAAACTGATCATATATCACATCATTTATATTTCAAATCTTTGCATTTTTTTCTGCTCAGTGCTTATAAGGCTGAATTGAATTGAAATGAATAAATATATGTACGCCTCCTGGTTTTTTAACCAACGTCATATAGAAAATTGAAGGAGGGAGTGCATAATAGCGATATGATATGCTTATTAACTATTATATTTTTGTGACGTTGATATGATATATTTTGTCTACGGAAAATCTTTAAATTTATGTATATTTTTATACTAACTTTTTTATCGTAATCACTTACTAAGTTGGCCCCCCTCATACTTAGATCCTGGCTTCGCCACTGCTCATAGGTTGCAAGAACAGATTTCAACTATTGATGTCTAAACTTGGTTCCTAACTGTAAGTAGTGCAACTAGGGACTAACAAGAGCTTACGGACTAACAAGAGCTTACCCTGGAAGCAAGAAGCACAAATCGAAGGAGGATCTGACGAAACCCACAGAGAAATCCCCAATTCTTCTTTTTCCCCCGTTTCTTCTCTTCTTCGTATTTTTTGCCCCTTGTATTCTTCTTCCTTCTCCTTTTTACTCCTCTCCTCTTCCTTTCCCCCCTTCTCTTCCTCCGTCTCCCTCTCCCTGCTCAGGTGGCCGATGCATGCGAAAGCAGCATCAGCAGCCTGCAGATGAGGGCGGACGGCGGCGACACGCGGCAACAAGGGCGGACGGCGACGAGGGCGACGGCCGGCGGCGACAGTGGTGAGGGAGGTGGCGGCGTGAGGTTGCTAGGGTTTGGGAAACGGCGAGCACGCCGACCATGGGGAAGGGATCGGCCTCCACAAGGGTCGTGATGTCCTCTTTAACCTTCCGTTCTTGCCAGTTATCTTTTCTCTTGTTTTCTCTAAATCTAACGGCCCAAATTATTATTTTCTTTTTTTGCGAGGGCCCAAATTAATTTGATTACCATGAATTCACGGTAACTCTGATTTCATCATCAGCGTGTAAATACAAAAATGAAACCTACTCAACCAGATCGACGCGACCATGTTTCGTGATCGGCGATTCAAGCGCTCTAGTAAAAATAATAATAATAATAATAATCATATTTTATCCCGTCTTTCTCTTTCACGTTATTATAAGAATATCTTCCCTGAAAACAGCTAAGGTAGCAAGGATGATAGAATGTACCTTTGAGGGTCCCTCGAAGATATGATCCACTGCTACTGTACGGGAGGATTCTAAGAAATGATCTGGTAGTGAGAGAGATTTTGTTGGGAAGGAGATATATGTATGGGGATGAGGAGATCTAGGGTTTCGGCAAGGCGAATGAAACGGAATCAACATATACCTACATTGCGGTTGAGATTGTGGGGGCGGTGCGTCTTAGAGAGTACCAAATTGTATCAAAAGCATAACGCATGAAAAGAAAAGTAAAGAAAATATTAATCATAGATGTTTAAGGTTTTGACGTTGGTCGTATGCCAAAGATTGGAGTCATTTGCTAAGGAAATTTAGTTTTACCATTAATGGTAGAGTTACACGCTTACACTGAATACAACTTAAAATAGACAATAGCCAAAGCCCTTTATAATAGCACTTCACCTATTCTTAGGAGCATAAGATAAGAAGGGTGGTGATATTTTTAAATGCACGATTCTCTTAACCATTAGAATGGATTTTATTGAATCTATCCCCATATTTCAACTAGAAAGGTTATAGACTAAAAAAATGTATAGATACATATAATACAAACTTTATACACGACTTTATTCATTGAATAGGTTAATACAAGATGGTTATGTAAAATAGGCAAGGGTTTATCCGTATCCGATATATATGGATTCAAATTTAGGTAGTAGCATGCGGATACGGAGTTAGATGTGATATCGACTATACGTGGGATGCAGATTGTTCTACATCTCAAGCGGATTATCCGGTAGATATTTTAGCAAACTATCCAGCCCATGCAGATACTCTATTTGGCCTATTTCACATCGGGCAATGCATCCATCCTATCTATTAGTTAATCTAAATAACACTATCTCTCTCTCTTAGTCATAATAGGCAAAACACAGAGACACGAGACGTTAGCACTAGCACCACACGCTCATGGCGAAACAGGCAAATAGGCATGTCGTGCCGTGGAACACTCCTAGATCCTCAGCTTGTCCCTACGCCGCTGATTGTTGCCCTCCACCACCAACACTGTCTCTCATCCTCCTCGCGTAGTCCACAAAAGAGAATTTGGAAATTGGAAGAACTCGAGGTGAAGAGATTCATGCAGTGAGCAACACCAACCCAGTACGGACAGTTGTGGGTGTCCATGAAGACCTCCTGACCCACCCACCCACCCAAAGTGCAAAGAGCACGAGTTAAGTGAAGATCACCAAGAGTCACACTGATCCGGCTTTCAAGGTTGAAAATACTAAGAATTAATTCATTATCTCTAGTGCATTCCAACCCTACGATGGAAAGGGGTCCTTTAACATGCACTTTCCCCTGTACATGGTCAATGACGTCCACATACCAATAACCATGTCCCTCTGATTTCACGTCAAAGGATCTCTTACCCCTACATATATAATCTCTTATAGATTGGTTGTTTTCTAAGCATATATTTTTTCTTACCTTTTCCAACTTCTACTCCCTTATTTTTCACACATGTTTTTCAAATTGTTAAACAATGTGTATTTTTAAAAAAATCTATTGAAAAGTTATTGTAAAAATCAAATTAATTTATTTTAAGCTTTTCTATAAATACTTGATTAACCATGTACTAATGGATTACCTCGTTTTCCATTTTTCATATTTTCCATTTTCCATGTAGGAGGATGGTTCCCAACTCAATCAAACAAGCACATCCATGTAAGAGGAAGGTTCCCAACTTGATCAAACAAACACAGCCTAATGTTTGTGCTCAAAGGGAGAAACCACAACGAGACGAATGTCATATGGAGAGGTATAGGATGTAGAGACCTGTTTAACATAAAGTCCATTATATGCTAATAAATTTTTTATTCTTCAATGCTCTTACTAAAAATTGGAAAACACAATAATTAAAGAACATCAAGGCTTGCAACCACGAACTTGGTAAACCATACAATTTCACAATCATGCATTCCATACAAGATCCCAGAACCGTATTGGAACCTCCAAATTTCAGTCAAATTCGTTCATTTAACACAACTGCTGAATGCTGATCACCATTGGCGCACCTGGACAATATAGACACACTCGCAAAGCATGCACGAAAATATATCGGTTGCAAACAGCCAAAGAGACCATTGATATTTAATAAATATCATGCATAAACCAAGCAGGTTATCATGTCAGTTTTAAAGTCCAGCACAACTCTTGCACACTAGGGACTATGACACACAAAGAGCGGCAGCATTACAAGGTTTGCGACAACATAATAGTTATTCAGTATTCACTCATGCATCAAACAGAAACATCCTGCATGGTATCAAAAGACCCAGCATAGGTAGTAGTACGCAAACATTTTGGCTTTGGCTGCTCCGAACTATGCTTCAGGGCCTCATAGAAGAAAATTATTTCTTGCCACGCAGCTTTGTTCCAAGAGCCCTCTCAAGCTTCCCGATGATCTGCTGGTTCGGAATAGCTTTACCTGACTCGTACTCCTGGATCACCTGGGGCTTCTCATTGATCATCTGTTTGCAAAACACACCATATTTTAGTTGAAGGTTATTGTATGTACGAGTGGCAGTGGTCAAAAATAATGTAATGCTAGGAAATTCTAAAATTGTATGGTTGGACAGGGCACCTGTGCAAGCTGTGCCTGGGTCATCTTCTTGTCCAGCCTTGCTTGCATGAGGTTTTTCTTTAGGTCACTTGAGACACGCTCATCTAGCATATGGTGAGAATCAAAAGGGATTAGAGAACAGTAAAAATAATAAAAGGACAAGTAAGTCCAAGTAATAGATTGAATTTATGCTTTCTCGGGGCAAAAATTTGGAAATAACAAAAGGACCTGATCAATGAAATTCCATGTAAAAAAAATCATTTTTTTAGCAAAGAACAGACAATCAAAATTCCTGTCTTCAGGCAATTATATCCGATGGATGTTTAGAATGCTCCATCATTTGGTCATCCTGCTTTTGCACCCATAGTAAATTTTCATTTAAGATGCAAAAAAGTTCATATCAAATAAATCTTGTTTAGGCACACACAGTGGCATATGAAAGTCAACATAGAGCTCGATAAAATTATGATATTGCATCAAAGAAGATAAATTATGATATTGCATCAAAGAATATTATCTTCCATTCAGCTGTTTGATTACTGCAGACCAGCACCATCAAAGCTACAGAAACAGTGATAGAGCGAGCCCATTGAATAAGCAAACTTAGGATCTAAAGATGGGCCCAAGCTAGGACCTAAAGTTAAGCCCCAGATTTGTAAAGCTAAGACCTTATAGCCATGCAAGACATAACTGGAACACCATCTCATGGGTAATTTAAGATATAACTGGAAAATTTTCTGACTGGGAATTCCGTTTACAGTTCCCTTGGCCAGCATCACCCTCATCATTCAAAGTGGTGGTACTGACCTATCCCACCCAATCCAATTACATGTCACACCCAATACAAGCATATATATTACTCGAAGTTATGTGACAATCTTTTTTGGAGCCCTCCAGCATCAGAGGTATATATCAGAGGCTCAGAGCAAGTGCTTAGAGATATATAGTGAAGATTAAAATAAAATTCAGGTGCATTTTGTTACAAACTAGAGATGCCAATATTCTACCATGAACAGATGTTAGCAAGACCAAATAATGTGTGTAGAAAAATATCTAGTGATGTACCAAATAGGGGATCTTGATATGCACAACATGGAGAATAATATACATATGAAGTTCCCGGTTCCGGACCATTCATGCATGGTGCTCATATAGACACAGATATACTGCTTGTGAAGCTTCACAGCATGCATGAAGATGATCATAAAAGGATGTATCATTAAGACATATGTCCTTACAGTACATATTCAGCAAGAATTTGAACAACAAATGTCAAAGACCATCTTAGCAGTATGACGCTCATTGTTCACAGAAAATCGAAATTAATGAATCCAACAACTGCGAAATAACCATGTAAGAATTTAAGCAATTTGAAGCAAGATTGTCATGAAGTGTAAATGTACACTTCGATCAGGCCATCAATGGGGTAGATTGGTAGAAACATTTAGGAGCTATAAAACTAGACAACATCATATAGATGTAAGTTATATATGCTTGGAACATAACTATGTCATGAGACCAATAACCTCGAAAGAGATATTGAAACTTAGTGATACATAGTGATTGTGCAAACATAATCAGGCCTCATTGCGAAAGATTTGTTTATCACTCATCAGTGACAAATCCTCTTGACAGAACAAATAGGGCATTCGGTAAAACCTAACCTAGTTCATAAAGAATTGTTCTTGTGCCCCAAAAATTAAATAAAAAAGACATTGATCAATCTTTAGTATCCCACGAAAAAAAGGAGCCATCAGAGTGAGTATTTTCTACGGTGGTATAACTCTTTAGGATAAATAAGCTCCAAAAAAAAAAAAGACATTGATCAATCTTAGTATCCAACAGAAGTCTTTCTACGGTCGTATAACTTTTAGGATAAATAAGCTCGCAAGTCGCAACCAAAAAGATTAGTCGTTAACAAATAAGATGATACGGGCTCGAAGATTACTCACGTGCAAGGCTCTCGGTGTCGTCATCCAGCCGCTTGGTGTTGAGGGATGTGCCACTGGACGCGGCCTTGTTCGTTCCAGCGTTATCTGTGCATAGATCAACAGAAAGAAATCAATATTTAAGCGAAGACCAGAATAAAAGAAAGATCTTTGAATAAGGCACAAGAAGAAAACCAAATAGATCGAATAAAACCCTCAAAATCAGACATCAACTACGCCTAAAAAACAAATCTTTTAACTCCCAAAACGAGTCCATCATAAGCCCAAAAACCTAAAACCAAAAAGAACTCCCCACACCGAATCGATCGATCCCCTCTGCACCGGAGCGGCAGGGATCGAACAAATCCAGAAGAAAAACCGCACAAAAAAAATGGAGAAACCCCTCGATTCAAAGAAAAGGAGAGGGGAAGGCGAATCGAATCAAATCAAGAGAAAAAAGGGTTTTCAGGGTAACGGGGGGTGGGGGAGGCCGGAGGCGGCACGCAGTACGCACACTTCTTCATGGTCTCGATCTCGGCGCCGGAGCGGCGGGCGGCGTTGACGGCCTTCTCATCCTTCTTGGCGGCGGCGGTGGGCGCCTTCTTCCGCACCACCACCGGCTCCCAGTCCTGCCTGATCGGACCAATCCCGGCCATCTCCTCTCTTTTCTGACCCAACCACGCGCGGCGCACGCAACCACTCGACTCGACGACGGCGGAGAGACGATGAACAAGGAAGAAGAAGATAGGAAGCGGAGAAGGTTCTGGAGTCGCAATTGATGGGCACAACCCCCCCGGATATTTTATATCCAATGAACGCGTAGAGTCCGTGACCCTGACAGATGGGGCCCACCTAGTTTGGGGAATCCAGAGTGGGACCGGCACGACAAGTCTGTATCCGGTTTTGTTTCTCTTTTTTAAGTTATATTTTTTTCTCGATTTCCGTTAGCACGTTTTTAAATAGTTAAAATGATGTATTTCGTGTGAATATTTTTTACGAAAGTTATTTTAAAATATCAAATAACTCAATTTTTTAAATTTATAATAATTAAAATTAATTAATCACACGCCCTAACTTTATCTTCATCAAAAAGGACTTCTTGCTGTTGGATGGGGTGAGCAGTTCTTTTCCCGAAACTTATTCTCTCCATAAAAAAATCGATGTATAATATTACTAGTATTTAGATAATCCTATATTTAGATTTATTATATTAGAATAGGACATATCATCATTTAGGTTGAGTTTTTTTTAAAATAAAGGACAAAGATGCTCACAACATCCTACCCATCTTTATAAGCATACCCAGAAGATTAGGCCAATATATGGAGATTGATGAAGTTACCACGATGTCTCGCTGTTGACAGATACGTCGTCTACCATTAAAAGAATAATTAGCCGTAAATACGAGCACTCGTGTTAAATCTAGTATTTGAACTCGGATAGGCTGATTTCACCACTAGGAACCTTGGTTGAGATACGTTCACTTCGCTTAAGTTGAGTTTTTTTATGGAGAAGTAGTTCACATACAAGCATACACTCATATATATTAACGAATACATGCACGTTCTATACACTTTTGAACTATTAAGAATTGCGCGGTATATGTTAAGATTAAAAAAAACCTCATATTCTTATTATCGATGGACATATCGTGTACCGCTAAATAATAATTAACGGTAAATACAAATATCTACACTAGGTGGTTAATCTATTAGGATTGATATAAATGAGAAAAAAATTTCGCAAACTGTTCGGTTTTATGTGCTCATGATCAAGTCATGGGTCATGGTAAAGTCATAATAAATTGATGCCCAAGGGATAGTACTTGACATGTAATTCTAATTGTCCAAGATAATGGTTTCCTTAGTATGAGAAATGATAATAATGTTATTTGTATTCAACTGCCATAGTCGAGTCATTATAAAATTTTTGTTCATGAAAGTGGAAAGATGCTTCCGTAACCATCACAAAAAGGAAAAAAAGAAATTGATTCCGTAAGGAATTTCTACAGTGGCGTCGGTAGTAAAGAAAAGAAAAACCAAAAATTCAAGACAAATCTAATGGAATCTGCTTTAGGCCACTTTTCGTAGTTACCATTAATTTGGGCCAGCTCTACAAATTTGTTTGGGCCATGGGCCAAAGCACAAAGGCCGAAGAGAGAATTCGTAGGGCTCAAATGTTATTATTGGGTTCAAGGCCCATAGCAAAGTGGAGTAGCGAACAGTACCACCAAGTGAACAGCCGACCGATTACAGGCGTGCCGAAAAATATTCTCTAGTAGAACTCCCCTTTTCAGAATATAAGTACGAGCTATTTATCCAGATTCGTATATTACACTTATTAGGATAGAGAGAGTAGGATATTAGCACGACTTATAGTCATGAAAACTCTTTACTTGATCCTCTTTGTACCCTCGAAATTTCGCTTTGATCCGTTCTATGCATCTCCCGTTAGGTTTCTTTATTTTCCTGTTATGTGTCGTTGCAAATGTCCCTAATACCATTATAGATGGAGGAACGGCAGCTAGATTGGAAAACAATTGAAAAAAATGTTGACTGCACAATATGTGTATTTTATGAGACTAAATAATTAGTGAATAAAAATTTTATTGTGGTATTGAAAAAAATGCAATACATTGAACGTTTTGTTTTGAAAAAAAAAATAGTATCAGGCAAATCAAAGTGACTGTCTGTACAGTCGTCATCAGTTTCCTCTGGAAATTGTTCCTCTATACAAGACGTTGGTTCTGGTACATCTACATTAGAATATCAGATCTTTTGGCTACTATACCTCTCATTATACAGGATGATAGAGAACAATCAACATGAAGCAAAATTTGCCGTGGACAATGGAGAAAATCCATTGCAAAACATCAGGAGCATCCATACAAAAAAAAATATTAGGACCATTAATAGCACCAATTGACAGGAATGAAGAGAGCCTCCATACAGAAATTTCTGAAACAAAATACATCTGGATGAATAAGAGCATCAGGAGCATCATACAAATCAGTAGCATCCAGTACAGGACACTTCATATCATGCACACACCACAATTTCATTTCCATAATCCATACAGAACAGTTCATATCATGCACACATCACAATTTCATTTCCATACACAATAGTGCAGGAACCAAACCAACTTTCCATTCCATACACAATAGTGCAATCGACAAACCAAATTGGCTAGGCAATACATCATGAGCATAATGGCATAAGGTCCATAAAAGTACATCACTACATCAGGAGGAAGCAATCCTTACAATAGCAAAACATATCAATGTAGCTATGTATGCAACACTTTGCAGGGCATCACAACAACAAAATCCATCCGCCTCCACAAGATAAACTGACAGTACCAAAAGAAAACCTAATCCGCTAGCCATATGTATAATTTAGTGCATAAGCTTTCTTTTGCTCCTAGTGCCCATTGCAAGACTTATTTTTGCTCCTTGTACCCATAGCTGGGCTGTCAGGAGCAACAGAACATGGTGGCTTTCCCTTTGTCTTGCTCTTGGCCTTTTTCGATGCAACTGGAGGTATTTGCTCTCCAAGGCATGGCAAGACTACAGTCATGTTAGATGGCTCAAGTTGGATGGAGCCAGTAAATGATATTGATTTGAAAAAGAGAGTTGTGAATATATTTCATAGAGTAACTTAATACCAGTAAATTGACATAACTGAGCTAATTACTTACCTAACTAGTCTACTTGAACCTATTGTTCCTTGTCCTACTGCCCTCAATGAAATGAATGTTTTGACTGAAAAATGAATTGTTATGTATAACTTATCTAAATCCATTATAGAATGAAATAAATAAGATTGGCTAACCTAGGAGGATATGTTATTATTGGTGCAACTATTGGAGCAACCATCATGCCAGTCTCCGAGTTTGCTTCAATAGTTTTCTTCCTTCTTGTTGGTATTTGTTACGATTACAGATAAATCCGCAAGCACACGAATACCGATGTAGCACTTCTCCTCAGAGTATTTCAAGGGTATCGAATCACATGGACGTGCGTGTACATCTAAGAACATAATTACATCTAAAAACAACAATTAATGGTAGGCTAAGGCTAAAGAGAATTCCTATGGGTTAATTTACTAAACTTAAGTTAAAGTTAAAATTACTAAAGTTAAGTTAAAGTTAAAACCCTATCGATTTCTTCGGGCACCAGCTCTCCCCTGGTCCGCCAAGCTAAGTCCGGTCTATGGCTCTATGATGTACCCGAACGTGGAGGGATACGAAGAACGGATATGGCTGTCACCACCTACCGACTACCTCATTTTCCGTGGAGCACACATAAACGAATGTAACCGCTGACCTAGACATCACGCCTAAATTATTGATTATTACTCTAGTCTCGCACAAGAACTTCCTTCTTTATCCATCTTTATCCAGAGTCCCAGTACTAGAGCACTTAATAATTCAACTAAGCAACGGACCCGCAACGATAAAAATATATTTCACTCAAGCAAATAAATTAAATACCATAAGGAGAACCAGAATACTTCTTTTATTAAAAGAAGCATCCGCTGAAGTACAAGCAAGAGAAGAAGGCCGGCAACTCCGACGCTTCTCCGGAACTCCAGTGGAAGAATGTCGACAAACCCAACACTCCTCCGAAACATTCTGGAGAGAACTCAGATATTTGGGGCACTCCTTCCGGAGCTTCCTGTTGACGGTCGTTGAGTACCAATTTGGACCACCAACTACCATAATAAATATAGGGACATTAGCATTTCTTACATGTATATCATTAATAAATAATGTAGTTGTACTACAAATGAAGCTGGCAGCAAAGAAACACACCTCCGGTGAACCACGTGCGACCACACATATTGAGGAACCCATAAGTCATGCTAAACTGACCTAAAGTGGAACCAAATCGTTGCGCACCGCCTTAGGGGCCCACAAGTCAGTGCCTGTAGAAAGGCGGTGGGGAGAAATGGGGTAGGGGTTGGGCCGAACCCTTGATTTGGTCGAACTGCCATAGCAACCCCTCATCTCCATCCACCATGTGGCGGCTCCTGGTTGGCTCACAATGACGGTTGTGGGAGTTACCGACCTCCCCAACCGTCATAAGCTGCCTATTTAAGGAGTGGAACTTCTCACTTCTATCACACACCTAAAGGAGCAATTCTCTCTGTCGATTGTATTCCCTATAGTTTTAATAGAAATAATATTAGGAGCTTCGGTCCTATAATCTTCTCGGAGTTTCCGGTATGTCTTTTAGTACTTTACTCTTCCAGTAAGACTATAGTTGAATTAATAGAATTATGTTCTTTATTTATTTATGCTCATAGTCTATATCTTTCTTTATTGAATACATGTTCTATGAGTAGTATATACTTGCGAGAAGAGTCCTACCTTGCATTGTTCCTCGGCAAATCAGGCTCTCGGCACCTGAACCAGTCGTTTTTGCACCAATACGCTCGCAGCCGATGGCTCAGAAGACCCTTCGTGAATACTCGGGTTCCTTTGCTTCCAATGTACCCGTTGGTCCAACTATCAACTCAGGGGATACCAATTTTGGGATCAATACGGGTCTGATCACTATGGTGCAGGCCACCCCGTTCTGTGGGAAAGCCAAAGTGGATGCCAACGCTTATCTCCAAAATTCCTTGAGCTCTGTGGCACTATCGTCATCAAGGGGGTGAACCAGGACGCCATCAGGCTCCGCCTGTTCCTGTTCTCTCTACTTGGAAGAGCGAAGCAGTGGTTCTACTCCAAGAGAGGTGCCATATAGACATGGGAGAGGTGCTCAACAACGTTCCTCATGAAATTCTTTTCGATGGGCAAAACCAACGCCCTCCATGGGAGAATTTCGAGTTTCCAGCAAGTAACCAATGAGTCAATTCCAGAGGAATTGAAGAGACTCCAGGAGTACATCCTAGCTTGTTCTCACCATGGGATGGACAACTAGCTCATCATCCAGAACTTCTACAATGGACTGGCACAGTTGGCCCATAATCATATCGAAATTGTTGCTGGAGGAGCCTTCTTCTCGTTAACTGTCACTCGCACGTCGGAGTTAATCGGTAAGATGATCTCCAACCAAGGATGGAGTGAAGAACGAATCCAACCACGTCAACGGGGCATGCACACCGTCAAGGAGATGGACATGCTTGCTGCTAAGATGGACATCCTCCTAAAACGCTTGGATGAACACGCTCGGGACAAGGCAGAAATGTACAATACTTCCCAAGCCTTGGACGTCAAAATGATGAGTGAGACTTGTGGCAATACTGAAACGATTGCCCAAAACCCGTGAAGACGTCTTCTTCATGAACAACAATGGGTACCATCCACAAGGAGGCTAGGGGTGGAACCAACCACGCCCATACTACCAAGGAGGGAACAACGGTAATTTCAATCCTAACCAACCCTCCTTGAAGGATCTTTTTGGCCAGGCCAAAATCAATGCGACGACATTCAAAAGACTGGTGACCAATGAAAAAACCTTGGAGGGCATCCCTACAAAAATGGAGGGACTCCCCTCAGCCATCAAGAACCAGCTGAGCTTCAACAAGATGTTGAAAAATCAATTAGCTCAGCTGGCTGTTGCCGTTCCCTCTACCGAGACAGGGAAGATACCGGGGCAACCCGAGCCATCCCTGGAGAACGTCAACACGGTGACCACGAGGGGAGGCAGGTCCACTCTTGATCCAACGTATCCAACCAAGGCAGCTAAGGGGAAGGAGACCGAGGAGGAGGAACCCACTCTTGACAACTCCAATATGACGTAAAACGGGAGGTTAGCTCCATAGGAGTTCGTTGATGCAAACATCCTACCGTTCCCTTGCTGCAATAGGAAGCTGACCGTGGACGAGCAATTTAACCAATTCGTCGAGGCAATTGAGAAGATATGTAGCAATATCCCATTACTGGATGCGATGCAGGTGCCTACCTATGCATGCTACCTGAAGGACATCATCAGCAACAAATGGTAAATGCCCACCACGGAGATTGTCAAACTGACGTAGGAGTGTAGCGCGGCTATATTCAACTGGCTTCCCGAGAAGAAGAAAGATCTAAGGTGTCCTACTATTAATTGGACAATTGGGACACAACACTTCGACCACGCCTTGTGCGAACTTGGAGCAAGTGTTAGCATTTGATCTGCTAAATTTCACTACTCTCTCGCCTACACCCATGATCCTGCAGCTGGCCAACTACACGGTCCGTTACCCAGGTTGCTGATGACATTCCGATGGAAATCCGGGATTGCTTCATCTCCGTCGACTTCATGGTGCTGGAGATGGATACCGACAAGGACACAACACTTATCCTTGGGTGTCCGTTCCTAAGCTCCGCGGACGCTTGCATGGATGTGGGGGCCGGAGAAATCCAACTCCACATTAATAGGAAGGAGGAGAAATTTGATTTCCAGCCTAGGAAGGAGCAATGCTCCATGATCAAGATTAAATAAGGGCAGAACAATCAAAACGTCCGTGGGGTTGAAGTGACACCCCCGAAGAAGGACAACCTCGTGGCATTCATGAAAAAGGTGTTGAAGAGGAAACTCCCTCTCCAATACCGTAATTTCAAGGCACCATGGAGGGAAGGGGTATAGACAAGGCCGTGACCCCCAAAGTCCGCTGAGTCGTCCACACCGCAAAACCAAAGAAGACCAAAAAGGTGTGGCGAGTCAAGAAACCGCATCATCCGTCTCAACATCTCTGGAGCCGGACGTCGCAATGAATTAAATGGAACGGAGAAGTCATGTCCTGCAACAAAAGGTAAACTCGGTAGTTATCTCATATTTATTTCCCAATTGCATATTTGGTTTTTCATCCTGTATTTGCATATTTGCTTTCCAAATAATATTTGAATTCCCAACCCTTTGCATTTTCAAAATCCTTTTCCTAAAATCCAAATTTGAGGTATGACATGATTAGTGGGTTGATCTTTCTTGAAATGAAGCCCACTAATTGCAAACTTTGGAGCCATTTGAAGTGATCCTCTAATCTTATCTTTTTTAAAATCAAAATGGTATCAGTTGGGGATTTAAAGAGGTTTGAATTGACATATTTCTTGGAACCAATCTTTCACTTTTATTTAGTGGAGGGTGTCATTATTCTTACCTTTAAAGGAGGGAAACATGGGTGTGCACTAGGGTCGACTGACCCCTTGGTTCGGCCGAACCAGGGGTGGCTCTCCCCTATAAAAGCCACCCCATGGCCATTGCAGTCCTTGCCCCAAACCAAGTTGCACTAGTTTGCTCTTGAGTTTCTCTCTTCCTCGTATAGTTTCTTTCATATTCTTATCTCAAGTTTGAAATATTTCATTCTTCCTCTTGCATTTGAAATTCACCTTAAGTGTTGAACTAGAATGTGTAGTGGGGGTGTCACGACCACGCAAGAATGATCGTTGTGGTGCGTTCTCGCCCACAAGATCGATTTTGGGGAGTGTTACTACCCACAAAGACGATTTTGTGGTGGTAATCAAGCTCCACAAGAATAACTAACTCTTGGATGACTAACTTACTTTTGCTAAGTAACCCGTTCTTCGAGTGTTCTTGTGTGTTCTCTGCTTTATGTGCAGGATGAAGAAGAGCACCAAACATTTCCTCAGCGCGATGAAGCGAGCTGCAAGTTCGAGCTCACATCATCATTCCCACAGCTTGAGCGCGTGCCCGTCCAACGAGTACGCGCTGAGTGAAGGGCATGTAGATTCCTATGACCAAGCGCCCATGGACAAGGATCAAGGCCAGACGAACTTTTGTCCTGAGACTGAGCTTGACCTGCAAGGTGATCAGGAGATGCAAACATACAACAACCTCAAGGATCGTGTGTTCGCTCACTTGTGAGCAAACGACCCAGATCTGCTTGACAAAAATAGGTATGGATGTTGATTTTGCTGTTGTGTGGGAAGCCGTAGGTTGGGACGGTTTCATACCGCTAGATGAACTTGGTTCGCGCTTTCTTACCTTACAATTCCTCTATACGTTGTAAGACATGAGGGATGGTATTACGTTTTGATTATTTAAGATGGAATACTATCTCACATGGAAGGATCTCAGTACACATCTTGGATTCAACAGAAAGTGTTCTGTTGTCTTAGAGTAAGCAACTACAGGTTTCAACAGAAGCGATTTCTGGCAATGTA
This sequence comes from Oryza punctata, assembly GCA_000573905.2. Classification (NCBI taxonomy): domain Eukaryota; kingdom Viridiplantae; phylum Streptophyta; class Magnoliopsida; order Poales; family Poaceae; genus Oryza; species Oryza punctata. The sequence goes on along the minus strand of CM002495.2, from coordinate 17,729,245 downwards.
TTTCTGGAGATGTTGTATGTAGGAAACTACGAGCCAATGACATCCATAACCTCACCTTGTGCTTAATACACAAGTGTTTGGCCCTTACTCTCTTCCCTCAGGAGACGTGAGGCCTATTCGCAATGATGAGTTCAGAATCTTATATGCCATAATTAAAAAGATTAAAATCTCTCTTGTAAAACCAACGATTAAACAATGGTTAGAACATCTCAAGATGGTAGGACCAATAGAGTATACATCCTTAACCACTCGTACTGTTGTTAAAGTCTGAGCATTGGAGAATGGTCAAATCATGGACATTCCCCAACCTCGGTCCATCATTAACGAGGATTGTCTTGTGCAAGGGCATACTTTGAAAAATGGTCCAAATGTCTCTCTTGTATTTCTCTTTCCCGGATATACAAAGGAGATTCCATTACCTAACCCAAAATTTCATTTGTATAATTGCCAAGAGCTAACCATTCCTCTTATTACATAAGAGGGGGCTCGAAGTAGCAGTGTTTCTAGTAGGACAACTGGAAGCTGCCACAACAGCAGCCACAGTACCTGTTCACACAGCAGGTGTATTGGAACCAGCCTGGATACACATCCCGCTAGGACCAACCACCATCAGCTTATGAAGCAGGAGTCTCGGCGTGGCCAAGTGCGAGTCGTATTCGTTGGGAGCATCCCGTTAGCTGACGCTGGGGTGATATTCCTAGTGTAGACCACTCCTCCAGCTCCAGTGGGTTGCCCCACAGGATAGTGCACACCACTCATTCTCGTCTCGAAGTTTTCGTGACTTCAGACGAGGTTTTGCGGATGTCACTCGGCAGCTGGGATAGCTTGATATCCGGACCAATGAGATAAACAACATGCTAAATCATATGTCCAGGAGACCTACTCATGGTAACAACATACCAACAACCAGTTGGTGGACATCAACGCCACCATGTAGTAGAATCAGGCCGACATGTTAGCCTACTTCCGAATGCAAGGGTTTGATCCTCGTCACGCACCATAATCAATAAGCTAGCTTGGGGGAGTGCCTCCCCCACTAAGGTAACTTGTATCTTTATGTGGGGTACACGGTACATGGGTAACCATGCTAAGGCCTTGGGCCATGAGGCATGGGATGGGCCGAGTGCCCTAAAGCCCATGCGGCTTGCTTGTAATTTAAGAAAGGGATCAAAGATAAGGCAATCAATCTTATCCCATGTAAATAGGTGATAGGTACCTGAATTATAAGGGAAACTGCGCCATATCCGCCTGGCAACCCTAACTTTATATAAAGGGTGTCGGGGGAAACCCTAAGGTAGAGGCACATTATTTTCCACATACACGCCATCAGCTATCCTATTGTTGATCTGTGCAGACCGACATAGATCCAATCTACACACAACTGGACTAGGGTATTACCTCACGTCGAGGGTCTGAACTAGTATAAACATCTGTGTCACCATCTCTCTTTGATCTTGTGCACCCTATAAGTTTTATTGCCGATCACGAGAATTGATAGTTGGCGCACTAGGTAGGGGTGCACTTGATCTTCATTCCACAAAGAGGAGATGGCTTCTTCCGTAGTAGTTTTCACCAAACCGCTCATCCTCACCGCTAGTGTTCAGCTTACCTACGGATCACTCTCCTTCACCGCTGTAAGGACCCCCGTTTTGCAACAGGGATCACACGTGTATTTCGTGCCATTTCCCTGGATCAAGTAGTTTGGCACACATGATACAAAGTCGAATTACCAAAAGCGCATACATATGCGTCGTGTACGAATTATTACATCATAGGCCCGAAGGCATAGTCTTAGAACAAAGGACCAAACGGTCCGGAATACAGTCCAAAAGCAGAATATAGATAAGTAGCGGAGCGAAGGCAGCGGCATTGTCATTGCCACAGGCAACGACCGTATCTAGACCTAGTGGGCACCCTCATCTTCCGCATCCTCTTCATAGTAGGCGTATGGATCTTCCACGGTGTCATCCTTGGCTTCTGATAAAGGTTATAATTGCAAGGGTGAGTACCAACCGTACTCAGCAAGTCACCACAACAACGATGCATATGAAGGATTTTTATTCAAGGCAAGACAAAGGCTCAATTGCATAAAGCTGGTTTTCCAATCATTTTCACAAACCTAAGACCTAGCATAACTGGTCAAGTTTTAATACCAGAGTTTAATTTAAACAACGACGGTTCTGTCTACCATCCATTGTGATCCCAAGGATGGCTTCCCGCCGTTGGTCGTCATGGTTTTCTGTGGACGCCCACCTTCCCTGCTCTCAGGGAGTGGCTCCAACAGCATAAAATTCATCATGCAAATAACCCGTCCCACACAGGTTAAGAGTTTAGAGTCTAGCCAAGTGTAATACATGTCCCGGTGCTCAATATTCGCGAGCACGGCTATTCGAATAGATTTGGTTTACTCACACTGCAGTGGATGTACACTTTACCCGCACTCCGCGACTGCCCAACACATGAGCCTCGTCCCAACACATGAGACACGTCACGGCAAAGCATTTCGATAACCTTGCATTGGCAGTACCCGCTCCATGAACTATCATCCTCATGCACTCTAGGCGTATCTGTTTCTAGCAGTGAGAGGAGTTCTGGCGCTCCCGGGAAGGGAAGTCTCACACACACGTAAAGTTTATAGTTTATAGTTTAAGTTTAGATTCTCACTCTCACACACGTGGCAGTCCTACAAATGGCGACACCGACGTAGGGCACGCATCGCGGCCCTACCTCAACGGCTGCCCCACCGTAGCGAACCTGCCTCACACACGGGGGTGAACCATCTATGCAAGGATACTGCCGCTGCTCGGCTATCTAGTCCGCTAGGTCTATACCCATCCGAGAAGTGCGGTTGTACGAGGGTCGTTTCATGCTTAACTTTATGGCTCAGTCCTTAACTGACCGGGGACGGAACCAGCCTTTTCCGGATTCCACCCAAATCCACCATCCGCCCCAGTCGAAAACATTTGTTTGGTTTTATTCCTCTTCTCTTAAATCATATCATCATATCATGGCATTGTGGCGCTCATGTCCCCACATGCCGCATCTCAATTACCTTTCCCAAGGTAATTGCCCAAGCATAAAGCTTTTTGATAAACATGAGTATGCATGATTCTAGATTAGCATCACTAAGCATTTGTCATAATTGACTAGGGACTCATGTATAAGCGTGGTTACAAAGGAATGTAAGGAAAAACGATAAGCAAGGTATGGCATAATAACAAGTAGGTATTCATCGTTGCATGCAACTTTATTTGTAAATAAAATAATTTCGCAATTTGGGTTCAACATGCTCAAGGATAGTGATGACTTGCCTTGTTCGAAGTCCGGTTGTTCTTGGTCTTCGGTCGGACTCACAGGTCCCTCGGTGTCTAGAATTACGTGCGAAAGAAATTGAGTTCTTTTAGAATTCAATTAAAATCCGACAAAATCCAATATAAGGAAAAGATCGAGCGCGAACGTTTGAATGTCAATATCGATTCCATTTTATTTATGAGGTAATCCTATTTTGATTTTTGATACTTTTGTTCTAAAATATTAGCGCTAGCCAATTTCAAAATATTAACCCGATCTAGTTTACGCGACTCGTCTAGGTTAGATCCGATAACATTACTCAACCTTTGGTGATCGGTAAATTACTAATTAATTGCAATGGCTACCTAAGCGTATAACCTAATTGACGAGTAAAATTAAATAACGACTAAACGGTTACTACGATAAACCTTAGGTTCTAGAATTAACTAATTAGTATACACGCGAGCTGGTAAATCCTAAAAATTGAATTCTAAATATTTGACTAAACATCCCGCAAGGATAATCATTACACGAATTATTAAGTAAAGTGAATATATTGCATTTAAATAATCCTATTCAATTCCTTGTAGGAGTTTCTAGAATAATCGGCGGTTTTATCCTCAATCTATTTCTTCCAATTTATTTTCTATCCTAAATTTCCTTTCTAGATCAAATTTTATTTTCTTCCCTATTTTTTTCTTCCCTCTCCTATTTTCTCCTTTTCCTTTTTTTTCCCTTCTCTATTCTTTTTCCTTTTTCTTCCCTCTTTCTTTTTTTCTCTCCCTTTCTCTCTCTCCTTTCCTGCTTCTTCTTCCTCCTTCTCCTTTCTTCTTCCTCTCTGCTCACCGGCGCCACTCTCTCTCTCTCTTGCGGCCGACATGGGGGGGAAGAGGGGAAGGGGGCTTACCGGCAGCGGCTTACGGGCGCACGGCGGTCGGCGAGGCGCACGGCGGCCCGGGGCACGGCGGCGGCACCCGGCGCTGAAGTGGAGCGGGAGGGCAAGAAAAAGAGAAAGAGATGGCGTGGGAAGGAAAGGGGGAGGGGAAAGGGCTTATATAGGGCGAGAGGGCACGGAGGAGGCCGGCGCAGCGACGTGGGCGCGGGGTACGGCGGCACGGTGCGCGGCGTGGGCGCGTACGGGACAGCGACGCGCGGCGCGGCGGCAGGGCGCGCGGCGTGGGCGCGTACGGGACAGCGACGCGCGGCGCGGCGGCATGGCGCGCGGCGTGGGCGCGTACGGGGCGGCGACGCGCGGCGGGGTACGGCCGCGTGGTCCCGTACGGCCGGTATGGCGCGGCGGGGTACGGCCGCGTGGGCGCGTACGGCCGGTATGGCGCGGGCGGCAGTGAGGACGCGGGGCGCGAGCGGGCGGCGTCGTGCACGTGTGCGGCACGGGGCGGCGTGTGCGGCAGCGACCCGGAAGCGGCGGCCGCGGGCGGTGCGCGTAGGCGGCGCGGGATGGCGCGAGGCATGGCGGGCGTACGGCGTGGGCCGGCGGGCGGCACGCGCGAGGGTAGCCGGCCGGCGGCGCGCGGCAGGGGTGCGGGCGCGCGCGGCGCGGGATGGCGCGGACGGCTGCGAGCGGCGCCGTGGGCGCGCGGGCGCGGGGGCGGGTGCGCGGGCTCGTGGGCGCGGGGCGGGCGCGCACGGGTGCGTGGGCGCGGGGGACACGGCCGAACACCTGGCGGCCAATGAACAGTGCCGCCAGGGTGTTTTCTAGATATTTAGGGTTTTTCTTCACTAAAAATTCGTTTTAAAAATCGGTAAATGTAGACAAACTAATGTGACCAATTTCCTTAATGTTTGCAACAATTTTTCTACTATATATATATATTTATTTTATCTATACTTTTCTCGTACCCAATATCCTCTCATATACCTACACTCATATATACATTTGTTATAATCCCCTCCTAAAATGGGTACATTATTTGTTAGGCTCAACATTAGTTAAAACTCCGCATAGACCTAAATAAAAGTGCGAACAAATCCGGTATAATGCGATTTATTTTAAAGGTTTTTGGCGGTTCGTAATTTAGGGCTTCGGTTTTGTCGGTCGAATTTTTAGGGCGTTACAACCGCCAACCATGCCGGGAGGCTTGTGTAGATGAGTCTGGCTATCGTCCACCAACGCCCGACGTCGCGCTTCTCGGTGGGCATCGAGTTCAGCTTCGGGGCATTCAATCTTTTCACCTCTAAGGAGGGCATCTTGAGGCCCGCTCCAGCGCGCGTCGTGCCCTCGACGATGGGTGCTCTCCATCCACATGAGCTCAAGAACTTTGCCACCACTAGCCTGCGTACAAGCGACCTGCGTGGCAAGATTGAAGCCAACCGTAGGATGAATTCTGATCTACGCAATGTCATGAACCAGAGGCGTCGCCAGCGAGATGCCAACTGGCTGCGCCATCCACGAAGCCGACCTAGCGGGAGGCCTCAGAAGAACCGACTACTTGCCAGAAAGCCGCATCATCATCCACCGCCCAAATCCTAATCACTCAGTCGGACCCCCGATGACCTGGTTGAGGGAATCCCCGCATTCACTGATGCCATATGCCAAGTGCGTTGGCCAAGTAACTTCAAGCCCATAGGTTTTGAAAAGTACGACGGCAAGACTGACCCAGGTGCATGGCTCTCCGTCTACTCCACCGCCATACAGGTCACCGGTGGTGACTAGCTGGCGATGGACAACTACCTTCCCATCATGCTAACCTCAGAAACTCTGGCCTGGCTTACTAGCACACCATCGACATCTAAGCCGAGCTCAAGTCTCAGTTCATCGCCAATTTTCTAGGCACCTTCCCTCACCCAGGCACCCGGTGGGACCTCTACCAGATATCGCAAAGTGATGACGAGTGCTTCTCTGACTACATCCACGGTTTCACTGAACGGTGCAACACCATCCCTCACGTGAAGGTCTTGGACATGATGGCAACCTTCTACCAAGGATGTAAGAATGAAGACTTCATCAAGTGGTGGGCACGTAAGACATTGAATGGTTCAAGTGGGCCAACAAAGACGCCAATTCCGAGTTAGCAGTGGTGGCTCAAATCAAGAAACGCCAGTCGTACCAACCTCGCCGAGACCACCCTGACTCCTTCCAAAACAAAGGCGCCAAGCGCAAGGGTGAGGAAGAAGTTCATGTCACCAAGCGAAGATACTATCAATGGCTCTACAGGGCGTCGACGACTGACGACTTCGACAAGATGATGGATGGCCCATGCCTCTATCACCCCACGTCTCGGCGCACGGCTAAAGACTGTTGGCTGCTCAAGAAGTACGCTCAGTGGCTCACAGACAAGCCCACCAGCCGAAGGAGGCAACTCAGCCCCCACAAGGCGGAGACAAGTCTACGCCACCCGACTTCCTACACCCTCATGCGGAACTCAACCACATGTACGGAGGCTCGGACGCCTACGAATCAAGGCGGAAGCAGGAGCTAACCGAGCGCGAGATCAACAATGTCGCCGACTCCCCCCAATACTTTCGTTAGTCGGAGGCCATCATCACTTTTGATCGTTCAGATCACCCAGATCACGTCCCTCATGCAGGCCGCTACCCACTCGTCCACGACCCGGGGTCGTCGAGGGCGTACGTCTAAAGAGGGTACTCATCGACGACGGTAGTGCACTTAACATTTTGTTTTCCAAGACATTCAAAGACATGGGCTACCTAAGTCCATCCTTCGCCCGAGCAAGTCTCCTTTCCATGGCGTCATATCAGGCACCTCTTTAACACCTCTCGACCAAGTCACCCTCCAGGTTACCTTCGGCAACCCTAGCAACTTCTGTACGAAGAACGTGGTCTTTGAGGTGCCCGACTTCAAGACTGCCTACCATACCATCTTTGGTAGGCCCGCCATGGCAATATTTATGGCAGTACCTCACTACGCCTACGCCATGATGAAAATGCCCGGAGCAAACGACATAATATCCCTTAGAGCTGACATTAAGCAGTCATTCAGCTGCGATACGGAAAGCTGCGAGATGGCCCAATCGATTGAAGCCTCACTGAATCAAGAAACAATCGTTGCCGATGCGGTCGGTGAGTCACCCGGTTATGCAGAAATATCTACTGCCAAGACTCCCAAGATCTCCATGGAGTGAACTGATGCACCAACCAAGAAGATCGTACTCGACTCGAGCACCCCAGCCAAGATAGCATTCATAGGGGCCGGCTTGGCTCCGAAATAGGAAGACGCGTTTGTCACCTTCCTCCGGGCCAATAGATATATCTTCGCCTGGTAACCCTCTGACATGCTTGGTGTCTCGAGTGAGGTTGCCGAGCATCGCCTTCACGTACGGCGAGATGCAAAGTGTCACACCCTGAGGTTTCCTCTTTTTCTAGCCGTAATTCATTTAATAAATTACCCCAAGAAATTGTTTAAATTATCCTAGATCAAAACCCTAAGTAATAAATGCAATTAATAAGTGGAAATGATATGGTGGGATTTTTCTTGAGTTCCCCAGGTTTCAATCCATTAACAGGATTTATAGTGGAATTTTTAGAGCTTTGGAGATAATATAAAACCAATTAAAATCATTTCCCAATAGTATTTAATCCCAGGAAAACCCTTTTCCTTTTTCTCTTTCTTTCTTTTTTCTTTTTCCTCCTTTTCTTTCTTTCTTCGGCCGTCGGCCTAGTCCACCTCCCTGCCCGTGCATGCACCCCTTTGGCTGGGCCGGCCCATGGCCATGACCCAGCAGGCCATCGCGCCCTCCTCCTCTCCCCTCCCGGGTCGCTGACAGGTAGGGCCCACCTGTCGGTCCCATCTTCAACCTCCGGCCGGCGGAGCCCGCAAACCGCCGGCCGTGCATCCTGCCCACCTCGCGCCCCCTCCACGCCCACACCCCGCATGACCCGCGCCCACGCCCCCACACCCCAGCTCCGCACCGCGCTCGAGAGAGGTGCGGGATTCGATTCGAATCCCGGCCATTACTCTCTCTTTCTTCCACATCGTCGGTGTTTTCGGGCCACCCCAGCCACGTCCGCCCCTCCCCCATGCCTATAAAAGACTTCCCCGAGCTCTCTCCCCCTTTTTCCTCAATCGCCGCCACATCCCGTGCCTCTTATAGCGCTAGCACCGTTCACCCCTTCTCGACCGCCTTCCCGCTGCCTCCGACCGCTGCTAGCGCCGCTGCCTAGTTGCGTCATCACCGCCGTTGCGTTCGTGGAGTCAAAGGTGACCCCGTCCGCCGTTTCTCGCCGCCGGAGACCCGCTGAAAACCCGTAACCCTCGCATGCTGGTCAGCACCTCCATCGCCCCCGTCTCCGGCCAGCAATGCTGCTCGCCGCGGACCTCGTCCTACTCTCTAATCTCTCTCACTCTATTCGCCAGGGTCCGCCGATCCCCGTCCGCTGGTTGCCGTTGCTTCGCTGTGGCCATCGCCATCTCTGCGCCGGTCGCCGCCCATCTCCGATGAGGAGCTACTCCTCCCCCTTCTTTTTTTCTTTCTTTTTCTCTAGTTTAGGCCACTGTTTGCGCGCGCTGCCGCCTTCGGCCGACATCGCTGCTGCCCGTGCCTCCGGCCGCTACCGCTCCACCATGGCCCGCTGCTCGGCAGCCGCCTACCGCACCCATCTGATCGGCCTCATGGCCGATCTGGAACGCTGGTCCCGTGGACCGTGGTGGACCACCCGCGTGGTCTCGGTCCACGGTGGACCAGTGCCCTTGTGCCGCTGACGAGTGGGTCCCGCTTGCCGGCGCCATCCCCTCCCCTCGCTGACGTCAGCCCTGGGATTATTTGCGCAATAATTGATTAAGGGTTTATCTGTTAATAGTAAAAACACAGTGAATCTTCTAAAATTCATAACTAATTCATCCGAGCTCCTTTTAAATCCATTCAAATTGCAGTAAATTCATAAGAATGCCAAGAAGCTATTAAAAATGGTTTTATTCCCTGTTTCAGTAGACTTATAGCTTGTTTTGCTTGTGTCTTGTTTGTCATTTAGACTCCAGTAATTCCGACGCGCCCGTGTACTTTGAAGTTGTTGCAGAGGTTCCAATAGCAGAGGAGCAAGGCAAGTCATGCATCCCTCATTGAACATATTGTACCTATATTGCAAATGTCCCACTTTCTATTTAAATTGCATTATTTTATAATGTCATTTGTGATGGTTCCTATGTTACTCAGCCTAGTTTGTTTACCTTGTATCATTGATAACTTGGGATCCAATATGATTAGATGTTGGTTTAGGAAATGCTTAGCCATGCTTAGATCAACTAGCTCACTATGGGGAATCTCATTAGTATCTTAGACTTTGGTTATTTATGATGATCTTGGAGATGTACCACCATGGTACTAATTAAACTAAAACATGCTTAAATGGTGGGTATGGGTGCATGGTTTTGCTAGCCGTACCCATGACAGTTAAGGACCGGTTCGCGGGTTACACTGGAAGAATTACCGTGCTTACCACAAGCCAGCGTGGGCAACGGCTGGACTTGTAGTGTAGCTTTTCCCTAGCTAATGTATCCAGTCAACGGTGGGTGTGATGGGGTTGGGTCGGCGGGGGTTTACCCGTTGAACAGCTTCTGGATTCATCTAGGCACGAGAGGGGTCCACCTTCCTTGGATAAAGGTGGTGGTGAAACCTGAGGTGTAGTGCACTTGGTTAGGGAGGGTTACGCGAAGGGTGCTATCACATTCCCTTTCCGGTGTACCATGGTGGTATGTCGTCACACGGGAACGTGTCGTGGGGCTTTGTCTTGTGGGTACAGTTGTACACCTCTGATCAGAGTAAAACTATTCGATAAGGCATACCCATTTTTATGGGTGATCAACCAGACTCACCGTGATTAGTCTCACCTTAATAATTTGACTAAATGGAACTGGTGTTGTTCGGGTGGGTGGTTGGACCTGTCGCAACGCGGTGTAGCTTTGGGCAGTGATGCTTAATACTGCTTAATTTACTTCAACTGTTTTACTACATTCAACTACTGCTTTTAAATGTCTGCTTTATGCAAATAAACCCTTATCCTTCCTTGGAATTACCTTGCATCATACCTCCTCTTGGTATGACTTGCTGAGTACAGTGGGTAGTACTCAGTCTTGCTCTATTTCCCCCACATCAGATGCGGAGTACTTCTCGGATGGTGGCTACTCGGAGGAGTAGGCTTGTTGCTGCCGTCAAGTTATCTAGTTTAGCTCGCTTTACTTTTCCGCTGCATATGTAAGACTTTTAATATGTTTGTAAGACGTGGATCTGTATATCAACTTTGTCATTTGTGTACCCTAGCTGGTCCTGGATAGGGGTTTTAATGCACATTCTGCTTGGGAATTCTGGTTCGTGAATTTTTGGGCGTGACAAGTTGGTATCAGAGCCGACCTTGACCGTAGGACAAGCCAACTGGAAACCTAAGAGCCCTCTGAAACTCTTTCATATGCATATGCCTTTTTGCACTTGGATTTGTTTTGGGATAATTCAGGATTTGTTCCTTTGGGTTATAGGAAAAATCTTGGCCGCTTATTCAATTGGAGTTCTTGACTAGGGATGGTTCAGGGTATTAGTAAATTTATTTGGAGTTTTATTCGATAGTCGGTCAGGAATTTATCGGGGAATGCATTAGGTCGGGTCTATGATTTACGAGCTGCAAATCCTACTTATATTATTCTTATTATTTATATTATTATTTCTTATTTCTCACATTACTTTATTTCGTAGGTGTCGATAATACTTATTTGGATTCATGCAAAATATTTCATGCACAAAATTTGCCCTTACTTAGTTATTTACTTGAGTCCTTTATTGCTTTATTTAATTTGGATTTGAGCATGTATTGATTCCCATCCTTAGCTTTCTCTAGATGGTAGGCCTTCCCCTTACGCACTGTGGTCTGGGCCTTGAAGGTTTCATGGCAGAACTCGGTCGGATGACGTTGGTAGTGAGCTACCCCGATGAGCCGGAGTATACCGCAGTCCCGCCTCTCAGTGGCGAGTTCCTGCACAGAGTTCGCTTGGAGGTCCACGGAATTCCCCAACATGGTGATTTGAGCTTCAGGAGGAACCTTTGAGCACGCTTGCCAGGAGGCTGCCTACATGATGATGGCCAGGATCCGCGACAGGCACGCCCACGTCTTCCGTGACACTGCTTACCGCTACCACCCCAGTCGTGCTGCGAACGATGACGTCAGCACCTTCCGCCTAGCGTCAGGAGAGAATGACACTACCTTTGGGTGCATGTGCACGGTGATGAAGGGTCTGGACAAGATGCATGCTGATCTTCACCAGGCGTCCAAGGCACTCAACGATCGTAAGTTGGTGAAGATAGCCTGCCTACAGGACGAGGTCGCCCGACTCAAGAAGGAAAACACCATTCTACAGGGGCGTGCAGCACCAGGTGGCCCCATGATCCGTATAATGCCTAGGTGTTGACGACCAAATTTGGTAATTCAAGTATCGGAGATAAGGATAGAATCAAAGAAAATTCAAGAGATTAGATCGTATCGGAAACAGAGTGGAAATCGGCTGTAGTTCGAATCGGCTGCGGACAGAATCGGCAGAGTTCGAGTCGGACAGGGTTAGCCGATTGAGCCGATTTTGGAAGTGTGACTCGGTACACGTCATCGGGTTGAGTCAAAGTGCTTCACACAGATTGCCATACATGGATAGAGTCCAGAAGAGGCGATTGTATCTATTAATTAGGATATTTTATGTAATTTCCTTATAGATTATCACAGTAAGAGTCAGCCTTAGGGACTTGTTTGTAAGTTGGATTTGTATTAGGTTAATATGAGTCGTGTCCTTGATGGACATTGTTTGCATTTTCGGGTATAAATATAGTCCCGAGATCCTATAAATAATAACAACACACGTTCAATCAATCTCGGCGCATCGCCACCTTTGTTTTCTACTTTTCGACAAGTTTTTGCTTTCGAGTCGTGCTGCATCAGTTTAATCTTCGACGAAAAGGTATATCTTGTTATGGCGGTTTGCATTATCAGAGCTAGTGCTTGCATCTTTATGACACTCTAGTTCTATCTTGTAAACTTCCGAGTTATCATATACATTATATAATTTAGATTGACAATGCAATCTACTTGCATCGGCTGGATTCTTTTTAGGGTTTCGTCGATATCGGCTAGATTAGTTTGTTGGTTTAGATTATATAATGTATCCACCATCCCGAAAAGGCAACCATTGGCTTGATTTTCTAGATGTCATGCTTCTCGGTATACTTAATGCTGCATTGGTTAAGTCCAACCTATTAAGTTGTACTTAGAATCATGATATCTAGCCTGTTTTATGGTTGTTAATAAGGATAGTATCGGGGTTTCAGCCGATCTTACCTGGTATAGATGTTTTACATTGTTTTATACTATGTTTAATATGCTATATCTGCCTCTTATATTAGGATCTAATCTAATACAAATATATTGGACTTACTATCAATCTGATTGATAATAGTTGAATATATTTGTTGAAAGTGAATATCCTAATATAGAGTTGTATCGGAGCTATAGCCGATACATACTTAAATCTAGATATCGGCTATGACATGAGTCTATATAATCGTTATTTCATGTTACGTTAGACTTAGGGCAATTTATTCTGTCTCAGTTCAGTCCGATTTATCCCAATTGCTTATTTCTAAAGTAATATTGATATATTGATTATATAATACTGATCTTTACAGCCGATATACTAGTTTTAGGGTTAGTTCTATCATTAACTATACCTTACAGCCGATTCATGCTTTATTGCATCGGCTAGGTTACATACGATATGAAATCGGCTGTCTGGCCGATGGACTATCGTTTACTAACATATTTGCATATTTCTTCTTGTTGATTGCCGGATCAAATCAACTAGTACGCCCTCGAACCTAAAGTACTAATTTTGGACCTGCACTAGAGTAAAGCAAATCTCTCAGGCCAGTGTGTGTTTTTTGCGTCAACACGCTTTTGGCACGCCCAGTGGGACTCTATGTCATTATGTCGCCAAACATCACCGACGTCTCAGAAGAGAACATCCCGACGATCACGATCGAACAAATGAGCGATGAGCAGAGAGAAGAGATGCAGCAAATGCTAAATCAGCTTCAGAGTCAATATCTGCACTCGTTTACGGTAACCCGATAGGGCACGGTTATTCAGAGGACTAAAGTCGAGTTGCCGACGATCGTGAAGCAAGACTCAGGTACATCCGGGACAACTGAAGAGAAGGATAAACAGCCCAAGGTCGAATCAAGTGATGAGGAACACCACACAATACAAGATCGCATCGATTCGGCTGTACATCACGCCTTAATCAACCAGTCCGGAGTACTTGTCAATACTTTGACAAATATGATCAAGTCAGTAGTCGACGGGACGATAACTGAAGAAAAAGCGAAAGGACCCATATATTTACCAGATGGTACGTTCCCAGGCTACAGGACTGTCAAGACAGAAATTGGCGGGAATCAATGGGCATTTCAAACCCATGCCCCATCGGCTCCTTACTCTAGCAAAAAAAATTCCAACAATCATGACAAGGCCACAGCCGATCGCTGAGGGGCAAGCTTCAAATCAATTGACACCGGAGCAATTGACCAATATTCTTAATCCAAAACCGCTAGTTGTCGACACCTCATATCAAATTCTTTCCGTTTCACAACAGTCAATTGGAATTACTCAGCCGATAAGCCAACAGTACAGCACAGAGCAACTTCCATACGTGCCATCTTAAGGCATATCGGCTAATCATATCTATCAACCTCACTCTCCAATGCCTCAGCTGATCCAATATGGCCAGATTGATCAGATGCAACAGCAATATGGTGGAGCAACGCCTCAGCAGTCTTGGGCCGATATGATCGCTGACGTCATGAGAGAACAGTTTGGGCTTAAACCCAAGGACAATGGCAACATGTATCGGTACCCATATCCAGAATACTTTGATCGAGTACCATTGCCAAACCGATACAAGGTGCCAGACTTCTCCAAGTTTTCAGGGCAAGACAACGTATCTACTTATGAGCATATTAGCCGATTTCTAGTTCAATGTGGTGAAGCATCAGCTACAGAAGCTCTCAGGGTCAGATTGTTTCCACTTTCCTTGTCTGGGTCAGCATTTACCTGGTTTTCATCTCTGCCTTACAATTCAATTAGAAGTTGGGCCGATCTGGAGCAGCAATTTCACAAATACTTTTTCAGTGGCATTCAAGAGATGAAATTATCAGACCTCACAGCAATCAAGCAGAAATCAGATGAATTAGTTCCAGATTATATCTAACGATTCAGAGATGTGAGGAATAGATGGTACAGTCTAACTTTGACGGACTCACAACTAGCCGATCTAGCTTTCCAGGGTTTGCTGGCACCAATAAGGGAAATATTTTCAGCTCAAGATTTTGAAAGCTTGGCTCATCTATCTCAGAATGTATCGACTCATGAAACAAGATTCTAGGAGGCTAGAAAGTTTATCAAGAAAGCCAACAATGTCAACAATATCTACAGCTATGATCCTGATTTCGAAGATGATGATTCAAAAGTCAATGCAGCCGAGTGGGCTAGGAACAAGAAAACAGTAGTTTGCCAATGGGTCAAGAATTCGGGAAAGGAAGAAAGATTTGACTTTGACATTACTAAAGCTGACAAGATATTTGATCTTCTTCTTCAAGAGAAACAAATTCAGTTGCCGGTAGGACACGTGATTCCATCGGCTGAAGAATTGAAGAGGAGGAAATATTGCAAGTGGCACAATATAGGATCTCACAGTACCAATGACTGCAAAATTTTCAGACAGCAGATCCAATCGGCTATCGAGCAAGGGAAGATCAAGATTGATGAATCCAAGAGGCCGATGAAGATAGATGGACATCCTTTTCCAGTAAACATGGTTCACTCTGGATTTAATCGGAATCAAGCCAATAGAGATAAGAATTACACCAGAACTATCAAATCGGCTGGTATGATAAACAAATATCAAAAGAGACGCCAGAGGGAAGAGGAGTCATATCACCATGATGAGAAGTACTTCGATCCTCATTGGAGCTGTGAATTTTTCCGATTTTGTTGTAATGAAGGTATGAGGTTGCCATCCATTGAAGATTGTCCCGGATGTTGTGATTCTGATGCACAATTTGTTCAAAGACCAAGCCGACAGAGTACAAGCATGCATCGGCCGATTCAGAGAAAGTTGCTAGTTCACGAGAGACTTGGGCCGATCCAGCAGAACAATGATGAAGATGACTCACAGAGAGAGCCCAAAAATATGCAGCCACAATGGTGCCCTTCTGGAATTTTTACCAAGAATCAAAAGAGAAGAGTTCAGAGCATGAGAAATAGGAAGCAATTCCAGGAGGTTGAGGGAGAAATAGAGCATCGGCTGAGGCAAAAAACAAAGAAAGTATGGCGCGTGAAGAGTAAAGTAGTGCCAACCAATGAAATCAAAGCCAATCAAAGCAGAAATCAACAAAACAAAGGCAAAGGGGTGATGTCATCGGCAATAAATATGATTTTTATGCTACCAGCCGAATATGCAGTTGAGTAGGTTGTTGAACAACTCGATGAGTTGCCATCGGCTAAATTGATGTTATCTACACAACAAGTTGTTTTTGAGTAGCCCGAAGGAACTGATCATTGACACCTCAAGCCACCGTATGTCAAGGGATTTGTCAACGGCAAGCCGATGTCAAAGATGCTAGTCGATGGAGGAGCAGCAGCCAATTTAATGCCATATTCTACCTTCAGAAAGCTTGGGAAGAATTCAGAGAATTTGATCAAGACCAATATGATTTTGAAGGATTTTGGAGGGAATCCATTTGAGACCAAAGGAGTTTTGAATGTGGAGTTGACCATCGGTAGTAAAACAATTCCTAACATGTTCTTTGTTATTGATGGGAAGGGTTCCTACAGTTTGTTGCTGGGAAGAGATTCGATCCATGCTAACTGTTGTATCCCCTCAACAATGCACCAAAGTTTGATTCAATGGCAAGGAGACCAAATCGAAATCGTGCCAACCGACAGGTCAGTCAATGTAACTAGTGCCGATTTATCTGTTTGGGAGATGGAAGGAATTGATTGCTTATCTGGAAAAGTTTGGCAAGGAGATTACTTAAAAATTTCTGATTATGCCATACAGCCAACAGGAGATGGAGAGCCCCAATTATTGTTTTGAGGGCGGCATGGAAGGTTCCAATTTCTACACAAAGGACATTGTTGATGATCTCGACGGCAAGCTAGGACAAGGGTTTATGTCGGCCGATGAGTTGGAAGAAATTGATATTGGACCAGGTGATAGGCCCAGGCCGACTTATATTAGTAAGGATTTATCAAAGGAGTTTAAATGTAAATTAATAGCACTTTTGAAAGAGTATAGGGATTGTTTTGCCTGAGAATACTCTGAAATGCCAGGATTTAGCCGATCGATTGTTGAACATCGGCTACCTATCAAACCAGGCTATCGGCCATACAAACAACCTCCAAGACGTTGTAAAGCCGATATGTATGATGCTATCAAAGCCGAAATTACAAGACTGTATGATGCCAAGTTTATTAGACCATGCCGATATGCTGAGTGGATTTCAAATATAGTACCAGTTATCAAGAAAAACGGTAAACTCAGGGTTTGCATTGATTTCAGAGATCTAAACAAAGCTACACCAAAAGATAAATACCCAATGCCAATAGCCGATCAACTAGTTGATGCAGCATCTTGACACAAAATTATCAGCTTCATGGATGGCAATGCAGGTTATAATCAGATCTTTATGGCTGAAAAAGATATTCACAAGACTGCTTTCAGATGTCCTGGTGCAATCGGCTTATATGAGTGGGTTGTTATAACTTTCGGCTTGAGAAGGGCTGGTGCTACATAGAAAGAGCTATGGATTATGTATTTCGTGATCTTATCGGCTTGCTGGTAGAAATCTATATTGATGATGTGGTGGCCAAATCCAAGGAAGTTGACGAACATATAGCCGATTTAAGACAAATGCTTGAAAGGGCAAGGAAGTATGGTTTGAAGATGAATCCTACTAAGTGTGCTTTTGGTGTATCGGCTGGGCAGTTTCTTGGATTTTTGGTACATGAGCGAGGGATTGAAATACCTCAGAGGAGTATTGAAGCAATTAAAGACATAAAACCTCCAGAAGATAAGACTAAGTTGCAATCTCTGATTGGCAAAATAAATTTTGTTCGGCGTTTCATATCAAACTTGTCTGGCCGAATATAACCATTCACTTCATTGTTAAGGTTGAAAGCCTATCAAGAGTTTGTCTGGGGAGAAAAGCAGCAGCAAGCATTGGACAACATCAAGGAATATTTGAGTACTCCTCCAGTTATTATACCACCACGGAAGGGGATTCCTTTGAAGTTATATTTATCAGCCGATCAGAATTCTATCGGCTCAGTTTTGATCCAAGAGGTTGAAGGTAAAGAAAGAGTAATATTTTACCTCAGCAGAAAACTTTTGGATGCAAAAACAAGATATTCACCTGCGGAGAAATTATGCTTGTGTTTATATTTTTCTTGTACAAAACTAAGGCATTACTTGCTTTCCAATGAATGCATCATAGTATGTAAAGCCGATGTAGTCAAATATATGCTATCGGCTCCAGTTCTGAAAGGATGAATTGGGAAGTGGATTTTTGCTCTATCAGAATTTGATCTCAGGTATGAATCGGCTAAGGCAGTTAAAGGGCAGGCAATAGCCGATTTCATCGTTGAACATAGGGATACAAGTATTGATAATATTGATATTATGCCATGGACTTTGTTCTTTGATGGTTCTGTATGCACTCATGGTTGTGGTATCGGCTTAGTGATCATATCGCCTAGGGGGGCAGGTTTTCAGTTTGCTTTTACTATCAAGCCTTATTCTACAAATAATCAAGCCGAGTATGAAGCTGTTCTGAAAGGATTGCAACTGTTGAGAGAGGTTGAAGCTGATGCTGTTGAAATTATGGGTGATTCATTATTGGTGATAAGTCAGTTATCTGGGGAATACGAGTGCAAAAATGATATTCTGATGGTCTACAATGAGAAACATTTATATGTAGTTATATAATACGGAAAATAATATTTAGAAACAAAAATTTAAACAGCTTAGCTTTTTTAAATTTTCACTAGCTAGTTACTCACCAATTGTTGTTTCTTAGAATCTCTACTTACCCTGTACAAGACCTGAACCAGGCTTTACGTTCCTACGATTAATAATTAAATGTACGCTTCACAGAGTGTCTTTTGGAGGGGCACTACAATAATGATCGGTGTGTTCTGTAACAGGCGTACGCCATGCCTGCAGGCTGCAACTTGTATTTACAAAACAACTGGGACAGCTATTTAAGTCCCCAATCATCCCCAATTAAGTAGGGGGGATTGACTTCAACACGTCATCATCAATATATTCCAACCTTCGTGGAGTAGTACAATATTCCAACTTCCATATCCTAGTTTTAAAAACTTAATTAGTTGTCAAAACCGACTTCAATTCATCATAGCACAAAGAATATATCAGCTATATACGTTATTTATATATGCTAGCTGCTGCCCGGCCTAGAACAGAAGATGACTTTTCACTTGGGTGTGTTTTATGCGATGTCAAACTCAAGGAACTTATCAATGGTGGTGTGTATGCATGTTCATCTTACATTTGTTCGGAGGAAAAAGGAAGAGAGAACTCAATATTGAGGCACATATATATATTGATAGCGCAAATGGAAACGTTTCGACAAGTGTAGTACATTTGTGTCGCAGTTATAAAAATCTCTCAGGAGAACCCGCAAATAGAAATAGTACAAGTATCCTAACCAAATTCCTCCAACTAGCCAACCAGTTGGCAAGTGTGTGGTGACTCGGCGCAGTCATATAGTCCACGGTGAAAGGAATGTTCGCATGCATTCGACCGACAAATGGACAAGACCTCCTGTCACTCTCTTTGATGTGGGCATTCGTTGGGCGTTTGTGTGATTTGGGAAGAATGGATTCAAACTCGGTTAGCTACAACTGATAAGGAGAGTTTTCGGTGTTTTGCCTAGAGGAAATGCATTGTGCAAAAACAAAAACGATTTTGAGTTTTTCTAAAGGTGACTGAAATACAAGTTGGACGTGGTCAAATGCAAACTGAAATTGTGCTCACTTTGTATTGATGTTTTTAAAAGGAGTATAGATGTATGCCTTCAGCACCTTAATTACAAATCTCAATTATTTCATAAAATAAAATGGAGATATTGCCTTCTCCATGTGAACCCTGGACTTGAAAAGTCAACAGATCTCAAAATAGGAAGATATGACATTTACAATAGAAAATCATAATTCACGAAGTAGATGATTCGATGGAAATGGAGCCAAACAAAACTCTTGGGAAGCACACAAGCAAAGTCTTCACTGTCTTCTCTGCTGGAAAACGCTGGGAATCTTCTGAGGGGAAGCATATTCCGTTCCAATCTGCATTTCAAAGGAAAAATACTTCTACACATTTATTTCATGCCAAACAGGACATCATAGACTCCAACGCATATTTTGATCACTATTTCTTTGCTTATATAATAAAAACATTAACTAAACGAAAGTGGTTTTCAAGACAAATTTTGTACTATCATTAATCTTTTGTTTTTTCATAAATTAGTGAATTAAGATTTTAACGTTTCACTACATGCATTTTAATTCAACATTATTTATTTTCTGAATATTTATTGTACTATAGTGCCAAACGTTTATGCACAATCGAGCCAAAACAGCAAGTATACTTTAGTTTTTCTACCATTCTAATTTGAAAACATATTATATTTTTGATATTTATTAAGGATAGGTAACCATCAGCTGATACACGGTCTAGTTTCTTTTTACTATTTATGTTCTACCTCTTTCAAAATGAAGATGTTTTGGTTTTTTTTCTAAGTAAAACTTCTTCAAGTTTGCTTAATTTTATAAAAAAACGTAGTGACATATTTAACACCAAATTAATTTTATTAAATTCACCATTAAATATGTTTTTATAATACATTTGTTTAGCATTAAAAATATTGCTATGGCCTATGGTTTCTATAAAGTTGATAAAAAGAAGTTTAACTTAGGATGACACTAAAAGAACCTATATTCTGAAACCCGGGAGCAAAAAAGTAGGCTTGTTTGAATTTCTTTTAGCAAACTATTCCCTTCAAATTCATGTGATTTTTTTGTGACGTTAGGCAATATTGTTATCTTATATAGATCAAGGTTATCAATAATGGCCACTCATGTATGAGTGGCTGATCAGCTTTCGTTTTCGATGTGTCAATAGCTTTGGCACATGATGCTCCGGTTGCATGCCTTTTTGCTTTAGCATGCAACGGCTGGCTACTATTTGCTATGGATAATTATACACTAATATTGTGGTTGGCTATGCTTGTTTATGAGAAATTAAGGGTGTCACCACCATTAGGTGCCCTCTTGTATCTTTGATAGAGTTCACATTACTGAAACACAAGTTGATTAATTGTAAAACATTTGAAACTTAAATCTGAAAGAAAGAAAACCTTTTTATTTACTACTAAATGAAACCTTCTTTTAATATCATTTTAAAATTACAAACAACTAGATCCTTTCTATTAAGAAACACCATGTTTGTTTATGCACAAAATTAACTCTGTTTTTCCCAGATTTTTGTTTGCTATTAGGGGGTGCCGGGGCGCTACAAGTAAATGCAAACTCATTTATATGAGATAGCCTTCTGTAAAACTAAAATTCAATTCAAATTTTACAAGTACTGTAAATTTACCGCTAAGATCTAACTTCTAAGAACTCCTTTGAATCACATGTGAAAAGACGGGGTTACATAGAAACATAGAATTTTAACATGAATACAAATACAAAATAGAAGATTGTACATAGGAATCAAATGAGTGAAATTAACTTAAAAGGATTTTCAAGAGGTTAGAACTTTTAGTAACTTCCTTTCAAAATCTCTACGTGATTGTTAGTTCCATAAGAATTTCAGAGGAAATGATAGTTTCCACGGAATTGGAATCCTCCAAATTTTCAGCAATTTTCCTATAGTATAAATAAAGCTTACTTCATGTGCGCGCTCGCGGATGTATGTGCGTCTACTTTTCCAAAAATAAATATTAAAGAAAATGTCTTTGGTGGGCCCCAACCCCAATGATACCCATAGCGAGCGGTTTTTTTGGTTATAAATAAGCGACCCAACCATTCCCCGGGAGTCAAGGTGGAGAGACAGACAGGGCCACTCTCCCACAATCTCGCAAAAAAGTTGATTTTCTTTTTCAGCTTCCTCCCTCCTCCGCTTCCCAATCCACTAGCATCAGATCCGATTCCTGTACACTTCCCTTTTCTCGCATCCAATCCCACCCATCAAATCATCATCCTTTGCAAAACCAAAAAACAAGAAGTAGATAGAAGAAGGTTCTTGCATCCAAGAAGAGGACACTGTCCGTCGTGCAGCGTTTCTTGCTTGCTTGAATCGGGGTGAGTTAGAGTTGTTGGTGGGGGCGGATGGCGGGGAAGGTGGAGAAGATGGCGTCGATCGACGCGCAGCTGCGGATGCTGGCGCCGGCGAAGCTGTCGGAGGACGACAAGCTGGTGGAGTACGACGCCCTCCTCCTCGACCGCTTCCTCGACATCCTCCAGGACCTCCACGGCGACGACCTCCGCGAGATGGTATCCTCCTAGCTACTCTCTTCGATCCCGACGACCACTAATCTTGTGAGCGTCATCTGCTAACTCTGCTACCTGCACGTTCATGCTCCAGATCAGCAGATAATGTTTGCGTGCTTGCTTGCTGCCTGTGTGTGTGTGGTTGTGATTCTCTTCTCTCTTTTTTTTTTTAGTGGAGTGATTTGGTTGCTTGTGGATTGGTTGACTGACTCACTCACTGAATGGTTGGATTAGCTTTTGTGAGTGGGCTTGTGGGGATTCTGTGCTTCAGCATAATTGGAACATGGAGAGTGCCCATGTTTTTTGGGGGTGCTTTCTACTTTTTGTTTGTTTATTTAATTTGGGGTAAAAAATCAAAATGTTCCAACAGTTTCTCCCTTTATTTTAATCTGTCGGTGGACAAGTTGGTGCTTCCAGTGAGGGTACTGTATAGAGTTTTGGTTCTGGGGCCTGCCCCTTTCTTCTTCTTTTTTGGAGTATTTGGATTATGTTTCTGGGTTAAAATTTGTGTTTGAATTATTGTGTTTTCGTATAATGGAAATTCAGAAAAAAAAAACTGGCATCTTTTGCATTTGGAGCTGTTTTGCAGGGGTGTGTGTACTGGAATCTGAATATTTACTGTTAGTCAAATCTGAGCTGAACTTTAATTATCTCCTGAATTCCTGATTGAACAACTGTCACTTTGTATAAACAACAGTTCATAGGCATCCATCGTAACTGAACATTTATTTATTTTTAATCAAATTTTAAGCAGAGGAAGTCAATGACATGGGTGTCAAATGTTTGTGTTTTTTATTTTTGTTGTTTAGTGAAACTGAATGTGATATGTAGTCATTAGTTGGATCTTTAGGAGACCAGGAAACGACGACTGTATATTAAAGTTTTATGTTGACAAACCAACATGAATTCTTTGGTATTGCTAGAGCTTTCCTTAAGTACTCCTGGGCAGAAATTTGAGGTGTAGTGGCCTAGTGTGCTCAGGTTTGGTGCTTTTGCATTTGAAGTCTTCATTTGCAGACGTGGCTACAATTTTGTATAGAAGGGTAATTTTGAATGAAATCTGAGTTGGATCTTTAATTCTGTATTCTGGTTATCTGTCAACTAGTATAATGATTACAACAAAAAATCCAGCTTTGCATGAACATACCATGAACTTCCGTTGAAACTGAATAACTTAGCTTTGTCAGTTCCCCGTGTGGCCAATGTTCATGTAGGAGAATATTGAATACAATTTGTTTTGTCAAAATAAACTGATACCTTTGTTGCAGCCCATTCTGTGGATGTATGAGACAATGAAAAAAAGTATTACTTTGATGTATAGTCAATTAGTTGAATTTTTTCTGTTCTGAATTGATTGGAAAATAATGCCTGTATATTACAATTTTACGTCAACGGAAAAAACATGGATTGCTAATTTGTTATTGATATGTATAGGTCCAAGAATGCTATGAGATCGCTGCTGAGTATGAAGGGAAGCATGACTCCCAAAAGCTCGATGAACTTGGCAACATGTTGACAAGCTTGGATCCTGGTGACTCCATTGTGATGGCCAAAGCTTTCTCCCACATGCTTAATTTGGCTAACTTGGCCGAGGAGGTCCAGATTGCATACAGGAGGAGAATCAAGCTCAAGAAGGGTGACTTTGCTGACGAGAATTCGGCACTGACAGAATCTGACATTGAAGAAACTTTTAAGAGGCTTGTTGTTGACCTGAAGAAATCACCAGCAGAGGTCTTTGATGCCCTTAAGAGTCAGACTGTTGACCTGGTTTTGACTGCACATCCAACGCAGTCAGTGAGGAGGTCACTGCTTCAAAAACACTCAAGGTGAGTTATAGAAACTATACTTTGATATCAAACATCCTATGATTTCTTATGATCTGATTGTGAAATTGCAAATATAATTTAGGATAAGGAATTGTTTGGTTCAACTATACTCAAAGGATATCACACCAGATGATAAACAGGAGCTTGACGAGGCTCTCCAGAGGGAGGTAAGACAATCAAGTTAATCACTGATTCATTTATCAGCCTTGATTTTTGCAAATCATATGTGGATTTACAATAATTTGATGCCAGCTTTTGTACTCCACCTAAATTTATTGATGCTTTAATGAGGTAAATCAGAACATGTTCTTATTTTTCAGATTCAAGCAGCCTTTAGAACTGATGAGATCCGAAGAACCCAGCCAACCCCTCAAGATGAAATGAGGGCTGGTATGAGTTACTTTCATGAGACAATATGGAAAGGTGTTCCAAAGTTCTTACGCCGACTGGACACTGCCTTGAAGAACATCGGAATTGACGAGCGTGTTCCTTATAATGCACCTCTCATTCAGTTCTCTTCTTGGATGGGAGGCGACCGTGATGGTATGCAAAGAATGGCTTTTGACTTTTGTATAGTTCAGTTCTTGTGCATCTTGTTAAATATGTGATCCGAATTTCAGCATACAATATATTCGGATTAGTTTCCTAGTAGGACTAGGATTAGTTTCCTATTAGGACTTCGTGTCTTTGCCTATTAGGACTCCTAGATTTCTCCTATATATATCCCTTGTAAGCCGCATAGGGAGGGTGCGACAGCCCAATGTATCCCTTGCGTTTATATCCAACTCCTCTATACTGATCATTGCCGGTCGGCGCCCGTGGTCTTTTCCCGCAAGGGTTTTCCACGTTAAATTCGTGTCTCCATTGTGCATCTATTTTCTTAACAAGTGGTATCAGAGCATTGGAGATCCGGTCTACTACCACGCCGCTATCATCGCCGGCACACACGGCCAGGAATTTAGGTTCAGTCTTTTTGCTACACTCACACGCCAGTTTATCAGGAGGTTTTCTACGGAGATCAAGATACTTCGTTTTATGCACCAAGAGTGTTTCGCGTTTCTGCTAGGGTTCCACAAAATTATACCAGCAGATTCAGGATTTTATTCTCAAGGCGAGTTTGAAGTTTGATCTACCGCTCCTGGATTGAGATGCAATATTCTCATTATAGCAAGTGAAGATGCAAGTTGGCACATCTACCATGGAGAAGAAGCTAATACTATCATGCACCAGTCTATCAGTTGCGCATATATGTATTATGACACACAAGCGAAGTCGTCGAGAGGGAGCCTCAAGGTTCCTGTCCAGATCATGTGGAAGTGGTCAAATTTCCGGTGGAATAGCTACGTTTGTTTGCCCAGCGTACCAGAAGGTTAATCAGGAGATCTATGTACTTCGTTTTGAGCACAAGAGTTTCGCGTTTCCGCTACAGCAGATTCAGGATTTTATTCCCATGGCGAGTTTGAAGTTTGTGCATCAGGTTTAGCGTCTCTGCTAGATTCAGACAGGTTTATACTAGCAGATTCAGGATTTGTTCCCTATGGCGAGTTATGAAGTATGGTCTATCTCTTCTGGATCAAGGGTGTTACAGTATAGTCATCAAGACTATTTGACGCGCGGTGATTTGGAGATTGAAGATTTTTTATGCTACAAGGGAAATTCGTCTCAAGGTGGAGATTGTTAAATATGTGATCCGAATTTCAGCATACAATATATTCGGATTAGTTTCCTAGTAGGACTAGGATTAGTTTCCTATTAGGACTTCGTGTCTTTACCTATTAGGACTCCTAGATTTCTCCTATATATATCCCTTGTAAGCCGCATAGGGAGGGTGCGACAGCCCAATGTATCCCTTGCGTTTATATCCAACTCCTCTATACTGATCATTGCCGGTCAGCGCCCGTGGTCTTTTCCCGCAAGGGTTTTCCACGTTAAATTCGTGTCTCCATTGTGCATCTATTTTCTTAACACATCTAATAATTTTGTGCATTACACCAATTTAGGAAATCCAAGAGTGACACCAGAGGTCACAAGGGATGTCTGCTTGCTTGCTAGAATGATGGCTTCAAATTTGTACTGCTCGCAAATTGAGGATCTCATGTTTGAGGTAAGAATTACTTCATCCCTCATCTTCCATGCATATAAATCAATTTTATTAAATTCTCCAAAATCCAAATTCTGGCAGTTGTCTATGTGGCGATGCAATGATGAGCTTCGGGCGCGAGCAGATGAGCTGCATCTCTCCTCAAAGAAAGATGCAAAGCACTATATAGGTAAATATCGACTACGCATTTTAATAGTGATGGCAATCTGTTATGATTGACATTGTTGGCATATGAGATCATAACTATTGTTTCCTTTGTTTGTCATAGAATTCTGGAAGAAGGTTCCGCCAAGCGAACCATACCGAGTTGTTCTAGGTGATGTGAGAGACAAGCTGTACAACACACGTGAACGAGCACGCCAGTTACTATCCAGCGGATATTCTGACATTCCTGAAGAAACCACTCTCACCAGTGTTGAACAGGTAAAGTATTGATCAAAGAACCATTGGATGCTGTAACTCTGAAATGTGCATTCTTTCTTCATCACCTTTTATAGATTGTTCTGAAGTCTAAACAACTGTCTTACCTTGCAGTTCTTAGAGCCTCTGGAGCTATGTTACAGGTCACTCTGCGATTGTGGTGACCGTGTAATTGCTGATGGGACCCTTCTGGACTTCTTGCGCCAGGTGTCTACCTTTGGGCTGTGCCTTGTGAGGCTTGACATTAGGCAAGAATCTGACAGGCACACTGATGTCCTTGATGCCATCACCACATACCTGGGAATAGGATCATACCGTGAGTGGTCCGAGGAACGCCGTCAGGACTGGCTCTTGTCTGAACTCAACGGGAAGCGCCCGTTGTTTGGCCCTGACCTTCCCAAGACCGACGAGATTGCTGACGTTCTCGACACATTCCGTGTGATAGCTGAGCTTCCTGCTGACAATTTTGGAGCCTATATTATTTCCATGGCGACTGCTCCATCAGACGTGCTTGCTGTTGAGCTCCTCCAACGTGAATGCCATGTGAAGACACCACTTAGAGTTGTCCCGCTGTTTGAGAAGTTGGCTGATCTGGAATCTGCCCCAGCAGCAGTGGCCAGACTGTTCTCTATAGATTGGTACAGAGAAAGGATAAATGGCAAACAGGAGGTCATGATTGGCTACTCGGACTCGGGTAAGGACGCCGGCCGTCTCTCGGCAGCTTGGCAGCTGTACAAGTCTCAGGAGGAGCTCATCAACGTTGCTAAGGAGTTTGGGGTGAAGTTGACAATGTTCCATGGACGCGGTGGGACTGTTGGAAGAGGCGGAGGCCCGACTCATCTTGCTATCTTGTCTCAGCCACCAGACACAATCCATGGATCTCTCCGGGTCACTGTCCAAGGTGAAGTCATTGAGCAGTCCTTTGGTGAGGAGCACCTTTGCTTCAGGACACTGCAGCGTTTCACGGCTGCCACTCTGGAGCATGGTATGCATCCACCAATTGCGCCGAAACCAGAATGGCGTGCTCTGCTTGATGAGATGGCTGTGGTGGCCACAAAGGAATACCGGTCCATTGTCTTCCAGGAACCACGCTTTGTTGAGTATTTCCGCCTTGTGAGTATTTTGTTTCTTCATAATCGTCAGGCTGGGAACATTTCATATAATGCATTCAAGGCACTTAACTAAACATAACCTAGTTTGTTTCAGTCGAAACATTTGTTAATTAATTTTCTTTACATTGTTCATGGAATCACAGGCAACACCAGAGATGGAGTATGGAAGGATGAACATTGGAAGCAGGCCGTCCAAGAGAAAGCCGAGCGGTGGCATCGAGTCACTCCGTGCCATCCCATGGATCTTCGCGTGGACGCAAACTCGCTTCCACCTTCCCGTCTGGCTTGGCTTCGGTGCCGCCTTCAAGCACATCCTGGAGAAGGACATCAGGAACCTCCATGTGCTCCAGGAGATGTACAACGAGTGGCCGTTCTTCAGAGTCACGATCGATCTGGTCGAGATGGTTTTCGCCAAGGGTGACCCTGGCATCGCCGCATTGTACGACAAGCTCCTTGTCTCCGAGGAGCTATGGCCTCTGGGAGAGAAGCTGAGGGCCAACTATGAAGAAACCAAACAGCTTCTCCTTCAGGTGCGTCGACTGACCAAATGCTAGAGCTGATTACACTTTGGAAAACAATAATGCAACATCACTCACTGAATGAAATTCTTTGGCCACTTTTGACCTTCAGGTTGCTGGACACAAGGATCTTCTTGAAGGTGATCTCTACCTGAAGCAGCGCCTTCGCCTCCGTGACGCCTACATCACCACCCTGAATGTCTGCCAGGCCTATACGATGAAGCGAATCCGCGACCCGGACTACCATGTCACGCTGCGCCCGCACATGTCCAAGGAGATCATGGACTGGTCCAAGCCGGCTGCAGAGCTGGTGAAGCTGAACCCAACGAGTGAGTACGCGCCGGGGCTGGAGGACACCCTCATCCTGACCATGAAGGGAATTGCTGCCGGAATGCAGAACACCGGTTAAACGAGCTATGAACTACGGAGTGCCTAAATTCACACTGTTTTCTGTTTACTGTCTTGATTTCGGTCATTTGCTCTCGGCCATTTGATTTTGCCGATGTAGCTGCCTTTGTAATTCCAACCAATAAAGGATTTGTACGAGATAACACTAAAGCTAAATAAAGAGGATATTGTTCACTATTATTCCGAGTTGGTTCCTGGAAAAATTGTTTCTATTACTTTCCAAGGAGATTAGGGCTCCTATTTGTAGATCGGTATTGCTAAATCTCTGTCGCCATATTTTCGGTTCGATTTCAGATTTTCTGCAGGATGCGCTTCCGTAGATCATGGGCGGAGATATCCCTCGCTTCTCTTTTCCAATTTGTTTCTTTCCTTTTTTTCGTTATTTTTTTGAGGGAATTTTTTACGTTATTTGTTAATTAATAAGCATTAGTAGTTCTTCTATTTATTACATTATTATTACATTGTAAGCACACTAAAATTACATATGTAATTTAATTACATAGAATGTAAATATATGTTGACTAGTTTTTTTTATGAAAAGTATAGTGGCATAAATACAGGTAGTCCCGGGAGTTATATTTACGATGCCATATTTTATCTAAAAAATAGTCAAATCATTTTTACACTGTAATTACATTATATTTAATCATAATTACACTGTAATTACATTATATTTAATCATAGTACACTGTAAATTTTAAAACTTACACAGTAATTACATCATAATTTTTCTAACATTCACAATGTAGGTAGAATTAGGGTTAAAAGGGTTAAAGAGCATATCCATTCAATAATCACCTCTGATCTATAATTAAAATATCATCCGTATACTGACCAAACCATTTCGCATGCACGTACATGTATTGTATACGCTGCACGCTATGCAGTAAACCAGGGCGGATCAAAAGAATCAAATGGCATATAAAAAATTAAAATTGACTGTAATCGAACTGTCACCATAAATATAGCAAAGCCGTAGATGGGGGATTATTTATAACCGGATGAAGTACTTCGATTCATTTTTAAATAAAAAAAAAAACTTAGACACGAAGTGGGTGATTTTGCTTCAACATAACAGAACAGTGGTCTAGTAACATACTACTAGCCCTGTCTAAAAATGTATTAAATTTTTTTAACTATAAATCTAAATAAGTGTTTGTTTAAATTCATATAGTTATATTTTTGGGCTTGGGTACTACCATTCCTTATGAATCATAACCGTAGCTCGCTGCTTGCGCGGCTTCTCATCCCGGCGAGCCTGTCGGCGACCTCCTTCATGGTCGGCCTCTCCTCGCCGGCCATGCTCAGGCACTGCATCACCAGCTCCGCGGCGTCGTCGAGCTCACGGTGCCGTCCCTTGTGCGCCGCCGTGAGGAAGAAGAACGCGAGGCTCCGGTCGTCGTCGTCGTCCTGATCCGACTCCGAGCCGGCGGCGCGGTCCGGCGGCGGGCAGAAGGCCTTCCTCCCCGTGAGCAGCTCGAGGAGCACCACCGCGAAGCTGTACACGTCGCTCTTGCTGCTGAGCTGGCACGTCAGCAGGTACTCCGGGTAGAGGTACCCGCAAGTCCCCTGCACCAGCGTCGCCACCTCGGCCTCGTCGGCCGCCGGCGCGAGCCTCGACGCGCCGAAGTCGGAGACCTTGGCCGTGAGCTCGCCGTCGAGCAGGATGTTGGCGGACTTGACGTCGCCGTGGAGGACCGGGGGCGTGCATGTACGCCAGCGCGTCCGCCGACTCAACCGCGACGAGGAGACGGGCCGCCGGCGACAGACCCTCGCCGGCGCCGCCGCCGTGGAGGTTGCCGTTGGGGACGTACGTACTCGTAGACCAGCATGGGGACCTGGACCTCGAGGCAGCAGCCGAGCAGCTTGACGACGTTCTTGTGGTTGATCTGCGAGAAGATGAGCATCTCCCTGGAGAACTCCTCCCTGAGCTGCTTCTCCTCCACCACCCTCGACCGCTTGACGGCCACCGTGGAGCCGTACGTCGGCGAAGGAGCCCCGGTAGACGACGCCGTGGCCTCCGCGGCCGAGGACCCGCGCCTCGGCGAAGCTAGCCATCCGTGGCCTTGCTGATCTCTCCTCCTCCGCTCCTCGGAGAAGATCTTGAACGCCACGCCGGAGGCGGCCAGGGAACCCAGCTGCTGCTGCAGGAGGAGGCCGCCATTCTGCTCGAAGAACCTCTGCATCCTCCTCTTCTCCATGCCCACGTATGCCAACAACAAGGCCGCCAGCACCAGGAACACTCCTACGCTCACGCCTGAAAATTCAAAACAACATTACAATCCAATTAAATACTCTTCCTCCCTTTTCATATTAGGACTGGTTTCGATTTTTTTCCTACTATGAAAAATATATTCTGTGTTAGATTTAATGAAATTAATCTTGTGTTTTAGATTTGGCTAGTTTTTGTATAATTTGGTTATATTTAATAAAGTTTGACTAGAAAAAATTCAAAACGACTTATAACATGAAACGGAGGAAGTGTGTCATTCTTATCTAACATTATCTAATAACTCACTCTTACACCTACATTACTTATTCATCAAATCTAATGATCCAAAATCATTCAATCAAACGACTCAAATCACCCCACGTTGCCCCTCAACCTCCGCACAGCCCCCCTCTCCCATCTGCGAGTCCGCATGCATCCCGATCTCCCCCTCTCTCACACCCGGAAAACCATCTACACCGAACAGAGTACGTTGGTCAAGACGAAGCTGCAGCAGTTGAGTAAGAACCTAAAGCAAGGCAAGTCACTACGCGCCCAGCCTTGAGCATTTTGATCCTATTTTTATAAATGTGTTGATTGCAAATAAAATTGCATGCTAATTATAAAAAGCGTACCTAAATTTGTTTGTGAGCCATCCTTGAAATTGTTATCTATATTCCTTGTCGCCTGAGTCTATTATTTATATGTGGTCAATTATTGACATTGCTTAGATTGCTTGTATAGACGAATATACACTCCATGCTTATTATATGGATGTGGTTGAGGCGATCACTCGGTGGGAGTGATTGTCAGAAGACGGGTGGAGACATGAGCACCACCCGCAACACAAAACCTTTTGTGAAAACCAAAAAACTTAATAAAACAAAATATTTTCGACTGGGGTGGTACGGATAGAATATGGGTGGTTCTACGAAACGGCAAGCCACCGACCCTGGTTAATTAAAGACCGAGTCAAGAAGCTATGCAGGAAACGAACCGAGTACATCCGCATTTCTCGAATGGGTATAGACCCGGTGGACTAAGAAACCCGAGTGGGGCTGCACCCTAGTCATGGTGGTTCTGTATGTGATGATTGTGATGTTGTGAAGAAGTGTTTTGATGATTGATAACATGCGAAACCTAAAATACACCCTAATTATATTTAAGTTGATCTCTTGTTACCTCGGGAGAGCCAGGACTCCCCTCACTGTCGGCTCAAGGTAGGGTTGGTGTGCCGGGGTGCAATGGGGATACATAGTCCTTGGAAAGGGTGGCACAACACGAGGGTGACTGAAAAACCGGGCCGTGATAGGTCTCATGTGTTGGCTACGTCATGGAGTGCAGGATTAGAAGTGTACATCCACTGCAGTGTGAGTAAACCAATCTATTCGAATAGTCGTGCTCGCGGTTAATTTAAGCGCTAGGACTTGTACTACTCTTAACTAGCCTCATCAGTTTTAATCTTGCTTAGAATAGGTTTGGAAGGTGTGACCTTGCCCAATGTGCGGGAAGGTCGAAATGGTGAAGATGGCATAAAACTGATGCGAGGGTAAACCGGACCAAGCGAGGCTTGGGGAAGGTGGATGAACCCTCATTGGTAAACGACAACTTCAACTTAACATTTTTTCAGTTAAAACTGCTAAGTCATAGGTTTGTGAAAATGAATTGTGAAATATGGCTTTATGCAAATAAACCAAGCCATCCTTGAACCCCTGTGTGCACTAAATGCATTCTGTAGTGGTGGCTTGCTGAGTAAGGTTGGTACTCACCCTTGCTTAATTAAATCTTTTAGAATGAGAAGTTGGAGCGGACCCGTAAGTGTGCTATGCTGATGAAGAGGTGTCGAAGATGGTGGAGTAGGGACCTAGGTTCACCAATCGCTGCCTGTGGAATAAGTTGGACCGCCGCTGCTTTGCTTCCGCTACCTTATCAACTTCTTTGGATATTTTGTATTGTAAGTGACCATGCTTGGTCTATTTGGGTCCCACTCGGGCAACCCATGTATTATTAATGTATTGTAAAACTTGTATAATGATGTCAGCTTTATGATATACAACTTTACCATGTGTGTACCATATACTGATCCAGGGAATGATATTGTAATCACATGGGGTTTCCGGTGTGCAAAACTGGGGGCCCACATATAGTGTCTTCGCTTGAATCATCATACTTTCCATACTTAAAGAAGTGTCCCAAGTAATACCGAGGATATTCTTGCAACTTTGTGCAAATGGGTATTGGAAAAAAAGATGGAGCAAATCTTCAATATGAGTATTTGGGCAAAGAACGCAAGATAAATCACAATCAGGAGGGGTACAATGCTTATGGTCCAACATGAACTTTGTGTTTAGTCTGTTCATCAATAACAACCACCCAAAAACTTTAACTTTTGAAGTTGCCTTATTCTTCCATAACCAGAGAAAATGTGGAGGCGGTTGGAGAGCTCTAAAATTCAGAGCATAGACCTTTTGGTAAGAGTATTTCAAATTGCCCCAAATATAAGCCCAAATATCACTCTCTTGTGTCAAGCTAACATCTATCAAATCTGTAGACAAGGTGTTCAGCTCCTAAAAGGCTTGATGTGAGAGTGGCAAACTGAAGTTATCCTCTATACTTACAGAAAGGAAATAATGAACATAAATCTTAGGTTCTGAGGCAAAGGAGCATAATCTTGGCATTAAGGTGGAGAGGGGGTTTATCATTCCAAACATCATGCCGAAAAGAACAGGAGACACCATCCCCTACTAGGCATCTAGCAATTCCCCTGAAAAGGTCCATCAGTTTACACACATCCTTCCACCAAAAGGATCCTTTCAGATTGGACAGATGTGGTACTCTATTTCTATAATAGGCACTCCAAATAAGTTCCACCCAAGGCAGATCCCTTGTGTTGTAGAATTTATCAAGATGTTTTAGGAGAAGGGCATTATTCTGAATGGAAAGGTTAAGGACTCCAAGCCCCCCTTGTTCTTGGGTTTATAGACTTTATCCAAGACAACCAAGGATTTCTTATTAGAATTAATCTCCGAGCCCCTCCAAAGGCAATGTCTCCTAGCTCTATCAATATTATCAATAACAACTTTTGGTAGTATCAGAGTGCATATATAATAGGTCGGCAGGGATTAGAAAACTACATTAACAAGAGTGAGTTGATCACCATAAGACAAGAAAGATGAATTTGCAGTGAGCATTCCCTCTATTATGTCAACCAAAGGAGCAAAATCAACCACTCTAGGCTTAGTAGTTCCAAGGTGCAGTCCTAGGTAAGTAAAGGGCAAGGAACCAAGTTGACAACCGAAAACTCCTACCAATATTTGAGCTTTGTCTTCATCAACATTAATAGGGATCAAGCAAGATTTATGGTAATTCACCTTGAGGCCTATCCCCTGGGCAAAAGTTTGGGGCAAAGCTTTCAGAGTGAAGAGCTCTTTATCATAGGCTTTAACCTAAATAAGGTTATCATCTGCATATTGGATGACTAGGAAATTTCTGTCATTCTCTACTAGGATGGTGTGGGCCCCCGGTTTTGTATACCGGAAACCCCATGTGTATTACAATACCATTCCCTGGATCAGTAGATGGTACACACATGGCACAGTTGTATATCACAAGCTGACATCGTCATACAGGTCTTACAATATAATAATAATACAAGGGTAGCCCAAATGGGATCCGAATAGACCAAGCATGGTCGACAACAACACAAAATACCAACACAAATAAATGAGGTAGCGGAACCGAAGCAGCGACGGTCCATTTTATCCCACACGCATCGACTGGTGAACCTAGGTCCCTATTCCACCGTCCTCGGTAACTCCTTGCCAGCATAGCACATGTACAGATCGACACCAACACCTTTTCTAAAAGATTTAAATAAGCAAAAGTGAGTACCAACCGTACTCAGCAAGCCACCACTACAGAATGCATATAATGTTCATAGGGGTTCAAGGATGGCTTGGTTTATTTGCATAAAACTAGTTTTCACAAATTATTTCTCAAACCTATGACATAGCAGTTTTAACTGAAAACCACGTTAAGTTGGAGTTGTCATTAACCTGCGAGGGTTCATCCACCTTCCCCAAGCCTCGCTTGGTCTGGTTTACCCTCGCATCCAATTTCCACAGTTTTAACCACTACGACCTTTCCGCACATTGGGCAAGGTCACACCTTCCACACCCATCATATTTTAAGCAATATTAAAAATTGACGAGGCTAGTCAAGAGTAATACAAGTCCCGGCGCTCATATCCGCGAGCACGGCTATTCGAATAGTTTAATTTACTCACACTGCAGTGGATGTACGCTTTTAATCCCGCACTCCGTGACGCACCCAACACATGAGATTTGTCACGGTCCGGTTTTTCAGTTACCCTCGCATGGCGGCACCCGCTCCAAGGACTATGAATCCCCATTGCACCCCTGGTGCCACATTCCTACCTCGAGCCGGTTGTGAGAGGAGTCCTGGCGCTCCCGAGACCTTGGGGGGTTACATAATATATACTTAGGGTGCATTTTAAGTTTTTGCCGATGTTCAACAGATCGACCCAAGCGATCTAAACCACAACACTTCATCAACACAACAACGAATAGCCAGAACCTACCATGTCTGGGGTGCCACCCCACGAGAATTTCCTAGTCCACCGGGTCATACCCCACTCAAGAAATGCGGTCGTACTCTGTTCGTTTCTCGCATAGCTTCTTGACTCGGTCCTTAAGTGACCAGGGTCGGCGGCTTACCGTTTCCAGAACCACCCATATTCTATTCATGCCGCCCCAGTCGAAATAGTTTTGTGTTATTAAGTTTTTGGTTTTCGCAAAGGTTTTAATGTTGCGGGTGGCGCTTATGTCTCCACCCGTCTCCGACAATCACTCCCACTGAGTGATCTCCACATCCACATCCATAGCCATATATCCTAAGTATGGAGTGTACAAACGTCTACACATATGCAACGCTAAGCAGTATAGATAATTAACCGCGCATAAATAATAGACTCAGGTAACAAAGGTGTATAAGTACATAAAGGTAAACAATATCAAAGGTAAGGCTTAAACAAATGTAGGTACGCGTTTTATAATTAGCATGCAATTTTATTTGTAATCAACACATTTATAAAAATAGGATCAACATGTTTGAGGAAGGGGGCGTAGTGGCTTGCCTTGTTTTAGGTTCGAATAATCTTCGAGAAGTCCACGATAGTTAGAATAACCGGAAAAATCCACGCTCAAGGAATAACCAGAACACCCGGAACGTCCGACCAACGATCAAGGAAAACCACATACAATCCTAAAAATAAAATAAAAGAATATTCAATACAAACTAATGGTGCCAGTAAATGGATCTCGATTTTAGAGAGATGATGGAAGTTGAACGGAGTTAATCGGAGTGGTGGTTAGAGAGATATGAATTTTCGAAGTTTAAAAGATAAATTATAAACCGCGGATTTAGGGTTTCTTGGGTGGGGGATATTTAGACTTTCAGAGATGGTTTTAGGATGCAGAGGGACAAAACACATACTTTAGGTAAAGGAAGGAAGCTGATGATGGGCTTTGCTTGAAGGTTAGATGGAGGATGCTATATAGACTTATGTAGAGGATTCGATCCTTCAGGCCCGGTTAGAATAGAAGGAGGTAGTATAGACTTTGTAGTAGAAATCGATTCCACTGGGCTTGGACAAGGAAGTAGAGGAAGGCGAAGCAGACTTTTTAAAGGGAGAGAGCTCATGAAAAATCTTGAACGTGGGCCCCACTTCTCTTTTCTTTTCCTTCCTGTTTTTCTTCTCCTTCTTTTCCATTTCTCTCTCTTTCCTATCCCTTTCTTCTGTTGTTCGGTTGCCTTCTACTCATGCGCCAGAGAGGGAGGAGGGCGGCGCATGGTGGCGCGGTGGGGCGGCGACGGCCTCGAGAAGGGGGGCGGCGCAGCCAGAGGAGGAGGGGAACGAGATGGCCGGCGCCTGAGATGGGAGGAGGAGTAGAGAAGGGCCGACGCGGCGACGTGAGGGCGACGGCTGGGTGCGGCGGCCTGGCGCGGCGCGCGCTAGGGCGGCGGTTGAGGCTGGGGAGGGGTGGCGCGGGGAGGCGGCGGCCGGCCTGCAGGTGCGCGCGCAGGCGGCAATCTTGCACGGCGGCGCTGGCGACGGCCTAGCGCGAGCGCGCGAGGGCAGCGGCCTAGCGTAGGTGCGCGCGGGCGGAGGGGAGGGTCGGTGCGGCGATGGCGTGAAGGCGGCCGCGATAGGATGGCAGTGGCAGCGACGCGTGCCATGGCAGTATCGTGCCAAAACGGGCTCAGCGAGCAGAGAGATGCAGAGAGGAGGGAAGAAAACAAAGGAAGGAGGAAGGAGGAGATGCTCACCTTGCGGCAGCCGTGCAGCGGCACGCCGAGAGTGGCCGACGGCGTTGACTACCGGCTCACGGTTCATCCTTGGCTCGCGGTTCGTCCTCGCGCGCCACATGTTCGATCGGTGGCAATAAACGAACACACAGCGTTAAGGAGTAAATGTTAGCGGGTTAGCGCAAGTTAGGGGTTAGGGGTTAGCGAGTTAGAGGTCAGTGAGTCAGTAGGTTAGAGAGTTAGCGGGTTAGCTGTTCGATAAATTAGTCGTTCTCACATTCAAATGTTCAAGGTTCACAGGTTCGATCGATGGCGCGGCGGCCTACCCGTCCCTTTGCCCAACCGAAGCTCAGCACAAGCCAGCCGCGATGGAGCAAACGGAAAAGCGGCAGCCAGTGCGTGGAAAGAAGGAGAGGCAGTGGCAGAGCAAGAGGTAGGAGAGGGAGAGGGAGGAGGAAAATGGAGGGGTGCAGAGGTGCTCGATTTTGGCGGCGGTTTTTATATGTTGTTGGTAGCCTGTGCATGGGAGACAAGATAAGCTCTTCTTTATAGACTTGGTGTTTCATTCGGTGTGGACTTTATTCCACTGTGTTGCATGTATGTTGATGGAGGGTTTTGTGGGTTGGGTGCAGGGAGTGTTGTTGAAATGTTGGTGAGGGGGTCTCAGGCATTTGATAGCCAGCAAAACTCGGTTCAGTTCAAAGCTGTGGCTTGTAGGCATTTCATCGAACACATTCTGTGCATGCATGGTGACTGCTTTGATGCAGAGGGAGGCAATGCAGACTTCGGCTGAGAAAGCTAGATGGAGTGGGCTGATAGTGAGAGAGAGAGGCCCATGTAACAGGAGCTTTTATATTTTTACATCGGTTTGTATTTTGTATTTGAGCAGGGACTGTACTATGACTTGTGTAATCGGACTGTATAATTGGGACTATATAAATTGAGACATTTGAATTTGGTATACTTGGATGTAATTGGTTTGTATAATTGGACTGTTATTTGGGATATTTAAATTTGAATTTGTAGATGGACTCTACATATGGACTTTTGAATTAAATTTGGAAGTCGTGGTTGGATTGTATAAATGGCACAGTCGATTTTGGGATTGAGCTGTGTAAATGGGCTATTCACTGGTTATTGGATTTTTAGTTTGAATCTAGGTGAAATAATTCGGTCGCTCAGTCGCTTGAGAATTAAATTTAGGATTTTTATTGCGAGCGCTCTGACTGTATCGAAAAAGGAATTTCTAGGATGACGTATGGCATTCAAATCCAACCGCCGCGGTAGAAATAAAATCGGGAATAGTCGTATCGACGCGCAATACGTAAATTCGTCGATCGATTGTAAATATTCGAGGGAAATATTGAGGTCGACTCGATAGAGCGGTTAAAATTTAACCATAGAAAAAGGGTTTGCGAGAGGGATAATACTGCGGTAGAAGAGAAGAACTTCGGGACTTTAATTAATTAGCACCGAAGCACTAAAAGAAACAGACGAATAGGATAAAGAAAGGAAAGGATGTCAGACAGAGGACAACCTTTTAGGGAAAAGAATTTAATCGAGATCTTTTGGCACCGATCCTAGACACACACAAATAAACAGTAAATATTAACAAGCAAGCTAAAATTATGCCTGAGGACTAGACTTTGTCTGAGGAGGTCATATCTTTGAAAATAGCCTATTAGGAATTTATATTTCGAGATTAAGGTTTTTAGTAAATACTTTACTAATAGATGTTATTTTGCAATTAGTTTTCCGAAGGCAGACTCTGCAAGGTTCATAGAAAATAATCAAGCTATATTTCTTTAGTAAAATAGTATTTGTTTTAATAAGCTATCCCATATAGGGTTTTATCAAAATAGTGTTACATATATATAGCTTTATTCATAAAGTAAATATGCCCGAGGGTTTTTAATATATAGAGAAGGGTTTTTCAAAAATAGTTGGCATATGCAAAGATTAGGATATCTCATAATCATAGTTCCTTGAATAAATAATATTTGAAATCAAATACCGACATATTCTCAGACGTTCGTCTATTAGCCCACGCATAAGAGAAAAACGACAGATCGAAATAAATTAATCCCGGCATGAATGTATTTTGAAAAAGATTTTTTGATTATTCCGAATTTTTAATTTCGTATTTCAAAGTCGAAATTTTCAGGGTGTTATAGATGGGTTTTGACAACAAACCCATAACATGCGCTTTATTAATTATGGCCTGTAGTCAGCTCCAAGGACAAAGGGCAAAGGAGAAAGAGTATCACCTTGTCTTATCCCCTTTTGCAGTGGAAGTTTTTCTTAAGCAAAACAAAAGAAGCTGAAGAGAATATCTTCTTAACCCATCCTAACCAAACTGTACTGAACCCCATGGCTTTCATGACTTGCAAGATGGTTTCATGCTCAATGGTATCAAAAGTTTTTTCAAAGTCCAACTTCAAAAGAACAATCTCTCTCTTCGAGTGATGACATTGATGAAGAAATTCAAAGTTCCATACCAGACAATCTTGCAGGAAACCATATTGATTCTGGTGGATCAGTTGCAGGATAACCCTCTATAATCTATCAGCCATGAGTTTTGTCAAAATCTCGAGAGAAATACCCATGAGTGAGATAGGCCTATAATCATTTATAGTTTTTGGGCTGGGCTTCTTAGGAACCATGGTGACAAAAGAATGATTCAGTGGATCCAAGTTCAAAGATCCTGAATGAA
Organism: Oryza punctata; assembly: GCA_000573905.2. Lineage (NCBI taxonomy): Eukaryota > Viridiplantae > Streptophyta > Magnoliopsida > Poales > Poaceae > Oryza > Oryza punctata. The sequence continues at coordinate 17,689,744 of CM002495.2, read as the reverse complement.
ATTCAGTAATTAGCCTATAATAGTCTTGGCAAATGATAGGCCAACATCTCTTAATGAAGAGGCCGTTGAAGCCGCCAACATCTCTTAATGAAGAGGCCGTTGAAGCCATCAGGGCTTGATGCTCTATTAATTGGAAGTCTTTTATGAGATTGTCCACCTCAATTGTACCAAAAGGGTCATGTAGACAGTCTAAACCTTCATTGATCTAGAAAAGATCCTGAAGCTGAAATGGCATTGATTTAAAATGAGATACCCCCATCCTCAATGAGAAGGCATTCCAGGCAATTAATGCTTTCTCCTCATGAGGTGCACATATATAGCCATTTGCAATCAGAGAAGGAATTGAATTTTTTCTATAAGATTCAGTGGCCATAGCATGAGAAAACTTAGTATTTTCCCCTCCAAACTTAGCCCATCTGATAGTACACCTCTTTTTCCAATAAGATTCCTTATACCTCAAAGCTTAGAAGCTTATTTCTTATGAGAACTCTAAAGTTCCATTCAAGTAGGGTGAGATCTCTGAATTCTTCAATGGAGTCCAAAAATTGATGACTGCATTACAATTCTGAATTAATAATTGAAGCTTGGATAGAGATGTACTCCATTTTTTCAGACCCTTTCTTAGAGCTTTTAACTTAATAGAGGTATTCTTAGTTGCATCAGAAACATTACCATGGTTTTGCCAGATAGAGTGAACCAGCTCAAAGAAGCCCTCATGTTCCACCCAAAACTTCTCAAATCTAAACAGATTTGCTTTAGTTATATCGGTACCGATCTGAACAACACAAGGAGTATAGCGAGAGGTTGATCTAGTAAGAGACCTCACCAAAGAGTTTTGGAAACTAAGGTACAGCTAGTGGAAGTAAAAAACCAGTCCAATTGTTCCAAGAGGGGATTTTGTTGCATATTACTCCAGGTAAAAGCCCTGCTTTTAATGGGGAGTTCCACCAAGCTCAAATCACTGATAAGCTCATTAAACAAGAAAATATCATTCATATCAGCACCTGGCCTATTCCTATTGGAAACTGAGAGATAAAAGTTGAAATCACCAAGAATTAGCCAAAGATCATCATCAGGAATAACTAGATTGTTTAAACACATCATAAAATTGTCCCTTTCAATGCTAACACAGGGACCATAAACAGAGACTAACGTCCAAACCAAGCTAGAGTGGTTAGAAGTAAAAGTAACTTGTACAGTTGTTGATGATGAAATTTGGCAATATAATTGATGCATATGAATCGGAAACGAGATCTAATCCAAAGCGGATTCGAAGATATACGGAATTCTCGGAAACAGAGTGCGCATCGGCTGGAAGACCGTATCGGCTGGAACCGAGTCTGATTTGGATAGCCGATATGGCCGATATTGCATGTGAAGTCAGTATCGAATTCAAGAAAGAGTTTGGGATGACTTTGCCAGATAAGGATAGAGTCCAGAATTGGCAAATGTATCTATTAATTAGGATTATCTGTAATTTCCTTATAGATATTTTCGGTAAGAGTCCGCCTAAGGGACTTGTTTGCTAGTTGGATTTGTATTAGGACAATATGAGTCGTGTCCATGTTGGACAATGTTTGTATTTTCGGGTATAAATATAGACCCGAGGTCTTATGAATAAAATAACACACGTTCAATCAATCTCGGTGCATCACCAACCTTTTATTTTCTACTTTCGACAAGTTCATGCTTTCGAGTCGAGCTGCATCAATTTGATCTTCGGCGAAGAGGTAGGCCTTATTATGGCGGTTTGCATTATCGGAATTAGTGCTTACATCTTTATGACACTCTAATTCTATCTTGTAAATCTCCGAGTTATCATATACGTTATAGAATTTAGATTGATAATGCTATCTATCTATATCGGCCGATCTCTATTTAGGGTTTTGCTGGTAACGGTTAGATTGTCTTGTTGATTTGAATTATATAACGTATCCACCATTCCGAAAAAGCAACCATAGGCTTAATCGTCTAGACATCATGCTTCTTTTCATACTTAATGCTGCATCAGTTAAGTTTGATCTATTAAGTCGTGTTTAGAATCATAATCTCTAGTCTGCTTTATGGTTACTAATAAGGATAGTATCGGGGTTTCAGCCGATCTTATATGGTATAATTGTTTTACATAGTTTTACGCTTTGTTTAATATGCTATATCTGCCCCTTATATTAGGATCTAATCAAATATAAATATGTTGGACTTACTATCAATCTGATTGATATTAGTTGAATATATTTGTTGCAAGAGAATATCCTAGTATAAGGTTGTATCGGAGCTATAGTCGATACATGCTTAAATCTGGACATCGGCTATGACATGAGTACATGTAATCGTTATTTTATATTATTTTAGACTTAGGTAATTTATACTGTCTCGGTTAAGTCCGATCTATCCCAATTGCTTATTTCTAAAGTAATATTGATTTATAGGTTATATGACAATCGTCTACTAATAAATTTGCATATTTCTTCTTGTTGATTGCAGGATCAAATCAACTAGCATGCCCTTCGAACCTAAAAGCAAGTTTTGGACCTGCACTAGAGTAAAGCAAATCTCTCAGGCCAGTGTGTGTTTTTCGCATCAACAACAACAAACCTCTCAAGGACAACATCAAAACCAGCAAACACCAAACTATTCCAACAAATAAGATTACCCCCAGAAGCACCTCTGGAAGAGGAATAAGCAAATTTATCAAAGTCTTTTGGTGCAAATTTCTTAATATATGAGTGATCAAAAGAACTTCTCTTTGTCTCCTGGAGACAAAACACAGCACAACTACTTTCCTCCACTTTTTTCTAACAGCAAGCCATTTGTCATCAGAGTTTAGACCTCTAATATTCCAACAAAGGATATTCCAGTTTCTCATAACATTATTCATGTAAACATGAGGATAAAAAAATAGGACTGGGCAGGAGATAATCCAACCCTAAACAAAAGCACAACCATAGAGTTCACCATCATTATTACAGCCTAGCTTAACAAAGTCTGACAAAAGACAAAGTAGAACCAAAGACTGTCTAAACCCAACAACCATTTGAGCTCCTCCCTAGGTTGACAACTGGAATTAAGCTTCATCATTTGAAGGACCAATGGCTTTGAGCTTGGGACAGATGAGGCAGGTATCTCCAGAGCCACCAAACTGCAGACCTCCTCCAAGGAAGTCCCACACATATTCCCATCCCTATCTTCTGAAGCAGAGAGATAGTGCAATCAGCAACGATGACAAAAGACAAGTCATTACTATGAGAGTTAGAAGAGCAATCAGAATTAAGATCATTAGAAGGGATTAATTCATTAGGGAAAGTAACACCACTTGCCTCAGCCAACTGTTTAAGTTTCTTAACAGCTTTACCCCTTGGCTTACCAATTCCTATGTTTGGGTCCTCCTACAAAGGTCCCTTGAAGCCATCCCGGATTGCAAGCAGTCTTTCACTCCTTATAACTTGTGAGTCAACAAGAGGAGTTCTTTTTCTTCCTCTCTTCCTGGGTGAAGCAGGGTCTGATAACACAATTTCTTTGCCTGTAGGAGTAGAGGGGCAGACCAGACCATGGTCAGAACTGACATGGGGTAAATCAAAGGGGTTCTCAGGCAGAGCAGGGGGAAGCACAGCCAAAGGCATTGGATCCATCACTTCTTCAAGAACCTGAAGCTGGTTATCAGAGGAACCACATTGCAAAAGCTCCCTCCCAATAAAGGGGCTCAAATGACCAGCTCTTAAAACTAGTCCTGGAAGAACATTTGAAGCCCAGTTCTTAAAGAATTAGTGAGAAAATATTGGAGAGGTTCAGAACTAGACTTCTCTCTGCAAGTAATGCCAGATTCCAACCATCATCCGGATCAACTTGGCCCTTATTATTTGCAGCAGCCTGCTTGAAAGTGCATCTAGGCTCCTAATGATTTTGGTGATTAATAACAATGCGATTAGAGAGGACTAACAATTTTATTGAGTAATGTGTGAAGGAATATTAGTTCTCAATAAAGTATGGTTCAATGCAAAGCCCCGTGAAAGCGAGAAAACGATGTGATGCGGCATATGAGCAAATGGTATAATATACATTTTCCTTTGTTTGTGTCATTAGGAAAGTTGTACTGTAAAGGGGATGGTGCATTGGTGATGAGAAATGAGTTGGGTGCTCAAAAATCTATTTTTCCAAGTGATATCTTCTCATTTGTGCTTTATCTGTGTTTTTCGGACTTGTCCGATGTGCCATTTCGGAATTTCCGAAAAAGACTGAGAGGAAAACAAGCTTTGGGTTGTTTTCGGACAAGTCCGAAAACAACCTTCGGAATTTCCGAAAAAGGTCGCACAGCTCACCATCCCTCTGGACGTTTTCGGACTTGTCCGAAAGGCATTTTCGGAATTTCCGAAAATGTGCAATTCCAAACCATCCCTCGGGACATATTCGGAGTGGTCCGAAAATGGTTTTCGGAATTTCTAAAAAAGGCGGCGAAGGAGTACATCCCTTGGGTTGTTTTCGGATTTGTCCGAAATTTATTTTCGGAATTTCCGAAAATTGGTTTGGTACTGTTCATTTTTGGATATGTCCAAAAAGTTTTCGGAAGTGCCGAAAATCCCAGTTGTTTTCTTTGTGATTTGTTGTTCCGGAGATTTTCGGACTTGTTCGAAAACTTATTTCGGAATTTCCGAAAAATAATATTTTTGCCTATAACGGGCAGATCTGTGAGTGGGAGTATAAATAGCCCACTCCCCTTCCAAGTCAAGTTGTTGCTCTCATTGCAAAATTGGTGCCCTTGGCTTGCTACTCTTGAGATTCACTTTTGAGCCTTACTTGCGTGATTCCCCTCTCCACCGGTCTTCGATTTGGATTTGGTGTATGTGTGAGAGTTGTGGTTTCGAGTTTGTGTGAGTGCTTGGTGTTGACTTCATGACGATTTGCGAGCACTTGCTTCATTCCCTAAGAGATTTTTGCATCATTTATTACTCTTGGAGGTTGAGAACTCCTAGACGGTTAGGTGTCACTCTTGAGCCACTGATCTACTTGTGGTTGGCCGGGAGAAGTTTATGAAGGTCGGATCTCACCTCCGGAAGGGAAGAGATACCACTAGTTGAAGGAGGAGTGCTTTGTGCAACCTCTTGAGGAAAGGGTTAGCAAAGACCTGACTCTTTGTGAGCTCCTCAAAGGAGAGTAGAATCTCCTCAATGATTCGAACTTTGGGAACAACTCATCTTGCAAGAACCTCGGTGAAATCCCTCTCTCCCTCCTCTAGCTTTACTTGCTTGTGCCGCTATAATTCTTGTTGTTATTTGTGCTAGTGATTTAGGTTTGTGAGTAGCTAGATCTAGCATTCTTGAGTAGTGCGCACATTCTGTTATTTTTGGAATTTCCGAAAAACTTTGCTTCCGCATTTTCTTAAGTTTTTAAATTAGACTATTCATTCCCCTCTAGACCTAAGTGACCCTTTCACTGCTCAAGGTCCATAACATCCTGCTGGGCCATAGCATGATTCCAACCCTAGTCATCTTCAGCATGAACTTCAGGAGGTGGCCCAAATTGCCAAATATGGTCGTTAGGACCACCACCATCATCATTATGGTCATTATCAGGATTTGGGCCAGCAGGACGGAGGTCCTCATCTGGTGGGAAAACATCACCAAATTCACCTTCTAGTATGAAAACAGAAATTGTCCAAGATTCACCAGACCCTTGAATAGGATCTTGGAGGACAATCTTTTTAGGGACAAAATCAAAATCTTTAAACATTGCCCTAACCATCACCCTGCCATCAATAGGATCCTGGTCCCACCGTTCATCCAACTGCCCAAAAGTAGAAACAGCCAAATAGATGTGCTGCATGTTTATATAGTCCAGAGGGAAATCTAAAAGGAGGAACCAGCTAATCCTAGCAAAGGGAGTCGCACGCTAGTTTGGACCCCGATCATGCCTAACAGAATTCACTTGGTGGATACCATCATACAAGAACGACGAAGAGTAAACCAACAAGTCTCTAATCACAGCAGACCCAAACTTAAAGAGACCTACTGCAGTAGCATGAGGAAAACTGCGACGAACTTGGAATTGCTGAACATGCTCAAGATATTCAGAAATAAATACCCAGTGATCATCCCAAAGTTCCTCAGGAATCGGAGGCTCAACGAGAGCAAGAGCATAATGTTCATGTCACCTTGACGACCTCGTTGCAGCAGTGAAATCAACCCTGGGGATTCTCAGGTCTCCCCCTTGATGAACCACTTGTCCCGCACGCAAGAAACGATAGGGATTAGGGTTAGTGTTCACCATTGAAGGTTTGGGAGGAGTGAGACTGGATTGGGGTTTTGAGGCTATCACCAAGGAAGAAGCAACAACTTCCGGAGAAGGGGAAGGGGTTTTATTTTTAACCCACACTAATTTATTTCGTTTATGAGTAGAAATATTTTTTTATCACCCTCTCCCCCATGCGGCTTAGCAGACTCCGCCTACTTGGGCTGCAAGGCCTTATTAACAAGAGGCCCATGGGCATTAGGGCAAAACTTCTTAATATGACCCAAAGCGGTGCAAAAAAGACAACGGATCATCGACGAACAATTACGAATGAAGTGGTCAGAGCCCAAGTAGCGAAAACAAAGAAACCAAGATTGATTTTTTTAATTTGAATTTGAAGTTTCCCCCTTAGCAAGATCACAGGGCATACCTTACGGAATTGAATTAACTGCATTAATTCCGGCGATCGCCGGAGCTTGTGATGAAATGTCGAACTTGAGTCGACTGAAAACTGAGGCAACAGGGATATCTTGATAGGCTAAACCAGAATTATGCAACAAAGATTTACCAGATGATCATCGTTGAACCAAAGTCCATTCATTTGCTTGCTCTTTTTGCCAAGAACTCCATTCACGATGCTAATCAGGACCACCATTTTTCCACAAAAATAACCTGATAGAGAAGGCCTTGCAGGTATATGATTTAAGAGAATAAACCCAAAGACCAATCGCCTTAGAGCAAACCACGAAAGAGAAACTCCGATCAGTTAGACTTTGAACTTGGAAACCCACCGAAGAGCCACCAAGAGCCGCCCGTAGGGCAAGCGCCACCGAAGACACAATCAAACGAAAAGAGGAATGAGGGGCATCCACCACCAAACGAAACTGGGAAGAACTGAAATGAGGGGAGAAATGCACTGGAGAACCAAACCGCCTCCACACCAATCCCCCGGGGAGAAATCCCACCCTCCCGGTGGCTCTTTGTCGTGCCCAAGTAGGACCCTGCTCCTCTTTCCTTATCTGGAACACCTTTTATGTATGAGGCTGGATTCCGTATAAGACTTGGTATATGATGAGCCCCGTAAGCCTAACACAAAAGTATTCTGTGTACCTTATCTATAACACTAACAGAAACAACAAAGAAAAAATAGAGAATTTTTGTATGATTGAAATCCTTTGAAAAAATTTGGCAAAATTTGCTACAGTACACTGAAAGTTTGTGGTCTTTGTTGTGGGACATCCAAAGAACTTGTATGTTTTGATTTGCTGGACATCAGCTATATATTATTTTATTATTACCGTTAGAAACGGAGAGAAAGAGCGTGGAATGTATTGAATTGCTCCCGTGTCGATCGACTTGTATATATTATGCCCGGTTTGAACTAGACCGATCCCCTCTCCTTGAACCCTAGGTTTTTGTGGCAGCACGATGGTGCAGGCGAGTGCTCGTGGGGGAGGTGGCAGATTGAAGTGGTGTGTTGTTGGCATCGATGGAGGAAAAGTGAGCTTGGGGTTGCAGCGACGACGACTGTAATGTCGTCCACATGGGTATTCCATTTTTATCGCCGATGTATGGATGAACTGCTACCCATATGGCCTTTTCCCATGTTTGCTTCTTTATGGATGGCCACATCAGTGTATATAATGGAGGCAAAGCGATTGATATTCTCTACTATAATGTGAGTCTATAGCAAAAAGGGTCTACACATCAATCACTCAAAGTCATGTGACTTTAAGTCAGAGAATCTCAATCCAAGGCAAAGACCTCGTTGTGGTAGGCTCTGTCCAAGATTGGATAGTCCAATAGAAAAACGTGTACACAATGCTATTTTTAAAAAAGTACGTCTAAAAAGGGCACACTATGCTGTATTTGTAAGGGGTCTTCGGTCGCTAGTTAGGACTAATGCGCGAGTGAGCATTACCTAATCGCATCCATCAAACATTGTATATATTTTGATATTGTATTTGTTTTGTGTTGAAAAATATTACTATGTTTTTTTTATAAATTTATAAAAATATAAAAAGTTTGGTTTAAAGAAAAATTTGAAATATCTTATAATGTATTATAATGTAAAAGGAAGGGAGTAGTAGGTTTTAAAAGTTGTGAAAAATAATGAGAAATCCTTTTTTGGCAAGCAGAGTAAGTATGGAGTTTAAGAAATCGTGTAAACAGAGAGAAAGAAACCCTCACAAAGCCCAGACATTGTGTCAACTGTAGCACCAAGCCGACATTCCCATTGTCTCCCCATCCGAGCCCTCCCGCCGCAGCCGCAGATGGATTCCTCCGCCTCCCCCGCGGCGGCGGCAGCGACGCCTGCTGCGGCTGCGGACCGGTACACGTACAGCCCGAGGCTGCGGTGGCAGCCGCAGGTCGAGGAGTACTTCGCCGCCGCGTACGGCCGCGACCGCTTCGCCCGGATCTCCGAAGCCCTAGCGTGAGTCGCTCCGCCGCCGCCCCCTTCTCCTTCTCCGTTTACGGGGGAGTTGGAGCGAATTCTTGGTTTATTTATGCGTTATAAGCTCCAAGAATTTTGTGCGTGCTTGGTCTTGGGAAGCCATTGTTTTTTATGCTTTGCTTTGTCAGTTTAGGGAAGTTGAAGCAGCTTCTACCCGAACTGCTGCTGCCTCTGACTAGCAATAAAAGATTGGATGCAACTCGTTGAATAAAATGCTTGCTTATGCAGAGTTCAATCAAGCTAAAACATGGTAGATTCTGGAGCTAGCCCAGTCATAAGTCGGTAAAGCATGATTCGAATTGATGTGAGAAAACAGTTACAATTAGCCAAAGGAGCAAATACCAGCCTCCGTTCAAAAAAACGAACACTGCATAACTGTAAAAGCTGTCTCACGATTATTTGTACTCATTTCAACTTTCCAAAAAGTTCTTTTGAATTGGCATTTAACAAATAGTTGTCATTTGCTAATCAACACATCCATCACAGATACCATCTAGATTTGCTGGATTATGTCATTGTATTCAAATGTACCATGTTTCAATCAGTTCTAGTACTTGCAGTTGCTATTTTCTTGTTCTGAACTTTCAGCTTTTAAGGACAATATGTCTTAATACTCAGGCAAATGATTTGCGTAAGAACATAAGTGTATGCATCTACTTGATTGGGTTTACTTAGTGATAAATTCTCTGTGATTCCAGGGTGATGAAAAATAGGAATGCTTAGGCTGGAGAAATGTTTCAAGGAGTAATATTATGGAGCAGCAATGTGTCAATCTATTAGTGTTTTCTTTTCCTAGAAAATGATAACTTCAACTCTTAGCTAAAGACTGTTAGTGGTTGTTGACTTATCTGGTTCCATGATTGTCATTTAGCTTCCTTTTTCAATGTAAATAAAGAAACATGGTTTTCCATGGAAGAGATGAAAATGAAGAGGCTTCTGTGATACTGGAAACAACAATCTTTAGTATATGTTCACCTTTTTATTGGATTCTCTGTTCTTGCATGTCTATTATAAAGATTCTTTTGCTATGCTCACCCACTCAGTAGTTACTAACTACAGATCAGTGAAAAACTGAAGTTCTTGATGACTTGAGCCAGATAGAGATTGAGCCAGTTCTGCAGTTTCATGCTAGTTTCCATTAAGTAAATAGTGTTTATTATATTACTAACTATTACTTTCTTGATTAGGCATCCTTCTTGTTACTCTTGTATTCGTGTCAATACTCTGAAGTCTTCAACTGATGCTATCATGCATAAACTGATGAATTTGGTAGATCACAACGGACTCTGTGGTGGAATTAATGGTTTGGAGATTGGTCAGCAGAATGGTGGAGAGCAAGCACATGAAGGGAGTTCTGTGGTGCATAAGTGCCCATATTCTGGCCTTGACAACGTTTTGTTTGTACAAGGTTCAGGACCACATGCACTGCATTACGATAGCCAACCTGACCAATCTATTAAGGAAGTGATTGTAAGTCGAAAATGTGCAGAGTCGGTTCTTAGAGGAGCCCAGGTATGTTTTCTTATGTATGTGTGTTTGTGTGCTTATGTATGTGTGTTATGTCGAGATGTACCAAAAGATAGCTAGTCCTAGGATAGGAGAATAAGTTGTTTCCAACTTTCCGTTGATCGTTCCGTAGTTCTTTTTTTTTTCTGCATCACCTCAATCCTATGTGGAGCATCAGGAGAGTTATAACTACAGGTGTATGAATTCACTGTAGTACTTGCTGTTGGACTGGATGGTGACTAGTAGCCTTCAATACCTTATTCTTGTTTTTTGTAAATAATGTTTTCCGCTTATGTTGCTGATTGTCTTTTACTTTTTCCTTTTGGATTTGGAAAATTCAACGTTTAAGTTCGAGGTTCTATCTTTGCATGCTTGTTGCCAGTTCATGCTACTAGAAAGTCCACACTCCCAAATATTTTAACTTTCCTTTTCATTTTCTTTATATTCAGGTGTACATCCCAGGAGTTTTAGCTTGCAGCTCACATGTTGAAAAGGGTGACAAGGTTGCAGTGTCGGTCGCTATTGAACAACCTGCTGAGGATGGTGGTTGGACTGTTGGTATAACACGAGGAACTGTTTTACAGGGATTGCAGTCAGGCAAGCTTTTTAACTAAAAATTTTAAATCCTTTTTGATAGCTTATTGATAAACTGCAAATACTCTTTCTTTTTTTTTGTACTTCATGTATGTTAGTCACTGTTACAGTTTGAAGTGTGAAGTTGTTTTCCCCAGCCAAAAGTCATACACATAAAGCTATGAAATCCAATCCTTGCAGATACACATTATGAAGAAAGAAAAGGTTTGTATATTGGTCAAGGGATCACTGCAATGTCAAGGTCCGGAATATTTCGTGTTCCTCATGGAGTTGCAGTCGAGATGACTGAGAGGGTATACAAGCTCCCATCTTTCAATGGTACATTTGCTTCTCTGCTGTATTTCTTGGCTATTTGTATGTAAAAAGGGGTAGACACACGTTATTGTATTTCATTCTTTTGATATAAGGATAGAACTGGCAATTTGATTTGTGAAAATTTTTCCCCCATATAGTATGTTGTGTGACAATTTATGCAACTAACTCTGAAAGATGTGAGATCTCCAATTTGGCGATCGCATTCATGGCTGACTTCTTTAGAAGGAGCAATCATTATAAGTAGTCATGCATGGGTCAGGGTCTGAGAGCCTCCACGAACCAAACAATAAAGGATATGAATTAGTTCACGAACAAAGTAATTCCTTTATCTTGTCATTTGAATTAGTCCAATTCTAAAGATACAGAGTTTGTATGCATGAAAAAACATCTGAGCTTAATTTATTAGGACCATCAGTGAGTTCTGACTGGCAGGCTTGATCTTGGCTCGGAGGAAACTTGGTCAGGCTTGAGCACGTGAACAGTATAGCATATGTTTCAAGAACAGTCTCTTGATAAAGACAATAAATTTCTAGTTAATCACATTGACAAGAGGACGAGGACTAAGAGAAATATGTGATGCTAAATTGCTATGTGGATGCATACTAATTTATACTTGATCTACTAGTTTATCAAATACAAAAAAATTGTGCACACAGCCAGGGTGGCAATCTATTCAAGCTCGGTTCAACAAAGCCTGAGAGCCTAGGCTTAGGCTTCGGCTAAGCTCATTTAGTTTTCATTTCTCTTCTGATTGTAGATTATGCCTATTATTGTGGCCTACCGATCACATGACCACATGCATCCTCATATTAGAGTTTGGGCTTTGCATATTCTTGGTTTGATGCATGGTAAAATTCAATAATGCGATTTCTCTGCATAGAGCCAAATGGTATAGGGTTGTTGATGGGCATCCCTACTTTTGAAGGTTGATCGGTTGACCTCTTCTTTGATTCGAATTTCTTAACTAAATACCCTTGTTAATTCCTCTATGAATACTTACTATTTTTCATTTCATATTTGTATTTTATTTATTTAGTAGACTGATCTTCAAATGCATGATCCTAAACTCTGTTTCCTTATGCCATCCAGATGTGCTGGAAGGGGAGATATTTCTTCAGAATCTTCCAAGTGTTGTGGCTGCTCGTGTCCTTGGTATAAATATGATTTTTAAGTTAGCAAAATTTTCAAATTTATGGCAATATGGCTGTTTTCTGAAAATCTTAAGTCGTCTTTTATCTGATATTATGTCCTTTGCTGTGTGATATATCATATATGTATGTGGTACAAATGCTGAAAATCTTAGGTTTGAATATAGTTATTGAAGCAACAGATAAATAAGCAAATGTTACTGCTAAAAGATTGAACTACCAAATGTTACTGTAATTGAATAGTGTACATAATTTTCTATTTATTTGTAGATCCCCAGCCTGGAGAGCGGATTCTGGACATGTGTGCTGCCCCAGGTGGGAAAACAACAGCAATTGCTATCCTGATGAAAGACCAAGGAGAAATTATTGCCCTTGATAGATCTCACAATAAGGTTAATTCTTATGTTAGATTAATCATATGATGTCAAATTGAGTTATTCTAATAAGATAAAATGAGTATGAGGGAATTACCTGGTTATGTTTCTCCCTAGCATGTCGTGTCTGGGTCATGGCTTCATGAACAGTCTACAAAAGGTTAAATACTCAGATAAAGACAACAAATTGAAGTGTTAATAGACTTACAAGGGCTAGAAAAATGAATAGAAAAATTGATTAGTCAGCCAAAACACAAAGTTTGTTTTAGTATATGTAAAGAACAGTAAATAATGTCCCTATATTTTGAAACGCAATATGGCATCTTGTGAATTTATAACTTGCTAAAAGATACATATAGCCACATTTTATCACCATTTTGGGTAATTTTTGTTGGTTGGAAGCTAAAATCCATAACGTGCAAGATGGCCAACAACAGCCAGTGTGCAATATGGAGCAGCAGCGACACTTCTTCCAGTTTCTTGGCCAATTTGTTTATTAGGTCATTTAGAGTAGCATACTTGTAACTATTGTTTGGCACATCTTATCTCCTACCCTTATTGATTACTAGATATGGTTGTTAGGTTAGGTGGTCCAGCTTCATGTAAGGGCATTTTTTTGTGGGGCACTTAAGGGCATTTGTCTATGTAATTTATGAAGGACATAGAAAGATGAATAACCCCAAGTCTCCTATTCCCAATTACTTTTTTCTGGAACATGCAGAGGAACTGGCATGTCATTATTTTAAGATGACAAGGCCTTGGACAAGGTCAAGGCCCCTACAACCCAAACTCAAACACTAAGTATGAAGGGAAACCTACAAGAAATAAAAAACCAACCAAATAATCATGAAACACAAGAGCTATCTATCTTATAATAATGCATCAATACAAATAGCTCCAAGCCACAAAAGCATCCTTGAAGTTCTTCTAGTCTTTCACTTAACCAGCTATTTTGGATATATTCCTTCCTCAATCAATCCCATGTCCTACACTCAGTGCCATTTTATTAAAGTAACCATCCCTCATACTGATTTTTACCCCTTTTTATGTACAACATTCTTGTAGAAAACCCCCAAAATATATTTCCACATATTTTAGGCAGGATAGGAAAAACACAGGAACAGGAAAAACGTAGGAATTGAAGTAGTATGTTTTTCCAATCCTACAGGAATTGAGAACACAGGGAACGAAAAGAGGAGCCATTTGATTACGCCACAAGAAACATTCAACAAAGGAAAGTTTCACAAGAGGTCTAACCTCTTGCTTATTTTCCTATGGAATTGACCATAAGAATGCAATCCTATGGAAATTTTCCTATCCTCTTCATATGAATCAAAGGGCTCTATAGGAAAAAATCTTTAGGAAAATGAATCCTCCAAAATTACTTTGCTAATCCTCCATTTTAAAGGGGCCCTCAGAATCTAGTTATTATGCAACATAAGTTTCTTTGAAGGTCATTTTCATGTCGCAGTGTAAGTTGTTTGAAGGCCATTTTCAAATTGACACATTAGGAAATTTTGTGTGGCATCAGGAACTGAGTAGCACATGTATTGTGAAATGACGATACCTATAGAACTAACCGTTTTTTCTATCATGTGCTCCCACCTCACAGAGGGTGTATTTTTCATCTCAGAAGTCATATTACTTTGTATTTTCGTAATATTGAAGTAGATTACAGGTGATGGATATTTTGAAGTTGGCCGCTGAGATGGACCTAAATTGCATAAAAGCTTATAAGCTTGATGCACTCAAATCTGTACGGAAGACCAATGACGCAAAATATATTGGCGAAGCAGGTAGCCGCACTGATGCAATTGTGACACTGGCGGAGAACTCCGAGCCTTGTATTAATAAAGTCGATGCCGGGATTACTAATGCCAGTGAAGACAGCTCTACTACATCAGTTGTTCACACTGGTAAGGGATATGAAAATTTGTACCCATGTCTCTTCATTTTTTATCATGTTAGGTCTATAATGGTGGGTAAATGTCTGTTCAAAAAAAATGGTGGGTAAATGCGCATGACACACCTTGGGATCACTTCCGTTCACTCGATGGGATTGCATGGGCATTTAACAGCTTCTCTATGTACTGGAGCGAGGAATCATGTCAGATTATTTAAATCTACCTTTTTTTTTACTAAAGTAACATCTATTTTTATATGGTTGCACTTTGCACTTTACAGAGACCAACTAAACACTGAGAACATAATTTTACCTAATAGATATATGCATCTGTGCCTTAAGTATATGTCATTCTTAAGCTGAATTCAGAAATATGATAATTTTCTTTTGTTAGATAACAAAAGACCAGATGATAAAAGATATGTGAGCAAGGCAGACCTCAGGAAGAACTTAAGGCGAATGAGGAATGGACCAGGAAGAAATAACTGCTCAGGTGGTAGAGTTGAAAATTCTAAAGGATTTTTGCCCAATAGCTTTGATCGTGTCCTCCTTGATGCTCCATGTTCTGCACTTGGCTTAAGGCCTCGCCTCTTTGCTGGTGAGGTAAGGATATTGCTAGTTTGCTACACCGTATTTAGATATGCGGTTGATCATAAATTCAGAATGCCTTTTAGAATTGCCCTTTTACTTTGTCTGTTTGTACTTGCTCCAATTCTAAATGTAGATTGTTTTAACCTTCTTAACTCTTTCCTAATATAAGTCGTTTTAAAACTTGTATTTTCTTCCTTGTTTGCCCTTGCCAAATAAATGGTACTACTCTCGCAAATAAATGACTCATCGTTTCCAACGTAGTATAAATGATGGACAACAAAATCTTTTCAGTTACTTTCTTAATCCTCGTGCACAAGTAAAAAGACTTACAAGTGAACAAGATGGAGAACCGCTTTTCTGCTATTTGTAGAAAAGGGGCAATGAAAATGATAAACCTATCTTTAGCAAGTAAACCTACATGTTCAGGATCTGGTTCTACTCTGACAATGGACGTTTATGTTTATTGTCCATACTCTTAGCTATGCATCAGCACGCACACCTACAATGGTACAGTGGAAAATCAGTTATTTTATCATGTGTAATTTTTTAAGAAAAAAATGGATGCTTTTAGTAAATTAAAATATTGGACATCCAGACCAATTATGTTCATTCATAATTTGAAATCAGTATTGAAAATGTTTAGCAAAGATTTGAGTTTACCATATTTTAGAATAAAAGAATGGTTTGTGTGACATTATGTGTATTTGAGGTATTTTATAAGTTGAAATTACATATTTTAATATGCTGGTTAAAATTATCTTTGGAATGCTTATTCTGATTAACAAAACATTTTTTATACTGTAATGATATGCTAGGAATTATAGTACATGAAATTCATTAATAAGTTGAAATTGATCTCAATCATCTCAGTAACTAATTATGTCAACAGCCTATGGCATCTCATATTCTGTAAGCCTGAAACCTTGCCATGTTATTGGAATTTCCAAATATGTCATGTTGTAATAATCTTCTAATTGTTATAGAAGTTTGATTTGCATTTGTGCATTCCACCAAGCTTGAGTATTTATCATTTTATGAGTTGCTAAAACTTCTAATATTTAATGCATTTCAATGTGGCAGGAAACGCTGGAATCACTGAGAAGTCATGCGACGTACCAGAGAAGAATGTTTGATCAAGCTGTCAAGCTAGTTCGCTCTGGTGGGGTGATTGTTTATTCCACGTGAGTCTTCAACATTTTATATTATTACTGTGTAGGAAAAAAAATTGTGTTACTAAGAAAGATGTTAAGCACATATATATGTGGTAATCAGATATCCATTCTATTTGTACTTGAAATTGTGATAAACTACAGAGCTCTAGACAAACTTAGTGTTGGATTCAGAAGAGTAGTGTTCAATGGCCACATACGTATCAATTGAGGATATTACTTACTGAGCATAGCTTTAAAATTGAGTACCTTCTGTATTCCCTAAACCCAATAGTAGGTCTCCCCTTTCCTCTGTTTATAGATTGTATATAAAGAACATAATCCAGATTTCATGTACAGTACAGTTAGCAATCTACAAGAAGTACGTCTTAGCTGATGTACCAGTACTAAAGAAAACATAATAATCTTGGGCATGGCATTCTAGTCATACATGCAACATTTTGTTGGTATTCAGGGAGTGAAAGAGTTAAATTTGTCCCATCTATATGTATTGGTCGGTATTCGGTGGAAGATTTTTATGTGGTCATTCTAAAAAACACATAACTTACACAGTTATTCTATCTGGAATCTACAATTCTACATACCATTTATCCTAGTTTCTGCTTTCTAGGTGTACTATAAATCCAGGAGAAAATGAAGCTTTGGTCAGATATGCATTGGATAAGTACAAGTTTTTGTCACTTGGATCACAGGTAAGTTCCAGGATGTAATTTGCTAAATTGCTATGGTGAGGATTTTTTATTAGTAATTTGTCAGATGGAGAACTTGAAATGTACCAGCCAAATTGTATGTTTTACAAACTATAATTTTGTTCAGTTTCATTACAGATATGATGACTAATGGATTGATTTGAAACTGATAGTCACTTTAGACAACGTTGAACCAAATCAAAGTCTGCACATATTTAATCTTGCTTATGGACTTCTGTGACAAATATGCCTTTCTTTTTCCTATCTTAGGATAGTAAATACTTGCCTTATCTCTGCAGTTACAATCAATTATATTTATTCTTTTTGTACGCTCTATAACTTCATTGTCATTGTTAATCTTTTCAGCACCCAAAAATTGGAGGACCTGGTATTGTTGGTTCATTTGAGCTATCAACCAAGAAATATACTGAGTAAGATTCTTGCTATATATTTCTTGGAACATGGGACCTGAACCTATCCAGAATCTGTGATTATGTTGTTGCACGCCCATCTGGAACACTTAAATATGGTATTTTGCCGTAATTTGGGAAAACTTATATGCAATGGAATGTGGTAGTTTTGGATTGCATCACAAAGTAGTGTAGTTCCTGTTGAGAATACCATCTTGCATGCCTATGCATTAGCAATTTTTGTTAGCTTGATGTGTTGTCCTTGTACAAGAGAACTGTTTTTGCCAAATGAGCTGGTGGGTCAACAAAACTGATGGATGGGCCATTTTAATAATCCTGTCATTATGTGCTATATCTCCTTGCTATTTGCTCCTGAAATTATGTTTTTACTTTTTCCCCTCAACAGTGTGTTGAACTGATAGAATGCTTATGCAGGGAGTGGTTGACGGAGCATGAATCGCAACTTGTTCAGAGATTCGACCCATCATCATCTCTGGATACAATTGGTTTCTTCATTGCAAAGTTTGATGTTGGGCAGAACGACAACTGACGTAAGGGGTTCTCTTGAGCATCCTATTTCGGATCCTACTACACTCTGGAACTTGCTGTTCCAGACTTTAAATATCTCAGCATTAACACTTGCAGCAGTTAGATCATTTCAGGGCCCCAATCATTTTTCAGTATGAATGGGAACCAATATCCCATATCTGGTTTCCCAGATATTTTGTGCTTAACTGTCAAAAGTAA
Source organism: Oryza punctata (assembly GCA_000573905.2). Classification (NCBI taxonomy): domain Eukaryota; kingdom Viridiplantae; phylum Streptophyta; class Magnoliopsida; order Poales; family Poaceae; genus Oryza; species Oryza punctata. The sequence goes on along the minus strand of CM002495.2, from coordinate 17,671,621 downwards.
ATTATTCTTTGTCCAAGGGATTATTGTAATGTAATGCCCATGGTGGCTGGTTGAAAGTTGAAACATTTGTAAACCCAAAATGATAGGTACTTGAGATTTTAGATGTTGGGTGGTGGGAATATGGAGCTGGAAGACTGGAGTTGTGATTTGTATGGCTTAGCATATCTTTAAAACCGATTTCCAGGTCCAGATCCTGGCTTCTCATTGTGCCACGTGGCACTACCAGGATCCAGATTACCTCTCCTAAAATCGTGCCACGTGGCCCTCCTCTGCTTATGCCCGCTCCCGAAAAAAATAAAAAAGAAAAAGAGTCAGGCAAACCAACTGACCGTTTCAGAGAATCCTCCCCCTCCCCTTTTTGCGGCGGCCCCGCTGCTACCCATACCTCAAGCTCTCCGACGCCCCTCGCCACCACCGCCGCTTCGCATCCCCTTGTCGTCGCAGCCACTACCTCCTCCGCTTACTCGTTGCCTCTCTCTCCTCTCCTCGCTGCCGCCTCTTCTTCCATGGCGAGGAGCTTGATGACCGCACACGAGGATGGGGGAGGAGTTGGGCGACTATCAGGATCTGAACCCAGAAATGGATGAAAGTTCAGAAATTTCAGAGATTGGGGTGTATTTTGGGTGGACGTCGCAAGGCTATTCTAGGGTTCTAACTAGCTACACTTAAAATAGAGAAATAGCAAGGTTTTTCATATCCATTCCTCGGACCAATGGCCAATATTTAAGTTGTTTTACAATCTCAGCAAAAGGTAGCAAGCAAATAGCTGTAAAGTTTCAGAAATCACATGCTTCAGAGATAAACGACAAAAGGGCGATGACTACAGTGGTCCCCTGTGATTCTCTACCGTGCAATCTGCAGATCAGAATAGAGATGCTTCTCAGTCATCCGATCTACGTAACTCCACTCAGTGAAATGTTTTCTTCTATTCTCCTTCTCTGAACACAGCCAAACTCCATTTCTGAACATCTGTTCCTGACAGTACCCCCTCCTTAAGTGAAACCTTGTCCTCAAGGTTTAAACTGAGGAAAATTTCTTTGTATATAAGCAGCATCCTCCCATGTGGCTTCAGCTGGTGTCAAGTTCCTCCATAGTATCAGCCATTGAATAACTGGTTCATTGTTTCTTGGAACCATTCTCCTCTCAAGTACTGCTACTGGTTTTATCTTCAGTTGTCCATCAGGACCAATTGCTGGCAGATTAGGCATAGGTATTGCATGAGACCCTAGGTGTTTCTTCAATTGGCTCACATGGAACACTAGATGAATATTAGCATCTTCAGGAAGCTGTAGCCTGTATGCAACCAGTCCCACCTTTTCTACCACCTTGAATGGACCATAAAACTTAGCTCTTAGTTCAAGGGTTCCTCTGATTCCAAAAGCAGCTTGCCTGTATGGTTGTAATTTTAAGTATACCATATCTCCTACTTCCAGAGTTCTTTCAGTTCTGTTCTTATCTGCAAAATATTTCATTCTCCTTTGGGCCTCTTCTATACTGCTCTTCAGTTGTTGAATAATAGCTTCCTTCTCCTCTAATGTTACTCTGGCCTCCTCTGCCACATTACATGAATCTGCAAATTCATTGATTTGGGGTGGTGAAAATCCATACAAAGCCTTGAATGGAGTCATCTGTATAGCTGTGTGAAATGTTGTATTGTACCACCATTCAGCTAGGGATAACCATGAGTGCCATTTTTTGGTTCTTGGAAAGTCATATTCCTCAAATAGGACTCTAAACATTGATTAACCCTCTCAGTTTGCCCATCGATCTGGGGATGATAGGCAGTGCTAAATCTCAGCTGTACCTTTTGTGACTTGAATATTTCCTGGAAAAATTTGCTTGTGAATATTCTATCTCTATCAGTCACAATGGCCATAGGCATTCCATGCAGTTTATATATATTGTCCATGAATGCCTGAACTACTTGTTCCACTGTACAGGGATGTGAACGGGCAATAAAATGGGCATACTTGGTTAGTCTATCTACTACCACCAATATAACATCCTTTCCCTTAGATTTAGGCAACCCCTCCACAAAGTCCATTGAGATGTGTGTCCAAGCCATATCAGGTATTTCCAAAGGATTTAATAGTCCAGGGATATGGATATGTTCAGATTTATTCACCTGGCAAGTGGGGCATGTTCTGATCAATTCTTCCACTTCTTTCTTCATCCCTGGCCAATAAAACAACTTCTTAATACGTTGGTAGGTGGCCCTTACCCCAGAATGCCCTCCAAACATTGAAGCATGATATGCATTTAACAATTGTTTCCTGATTTCAGTTATCTCACCCACATAGATTTGCCCTTTATATTTGAGAAGTTCAGATTCCAGCTGATACATCCCTGCAGGGTCTTCATTAGTCCCAATCAAGCCCATAATTTTATGGGCCTATATATCATTCTCATAGCTTCCCTTAATATCTTGCACCCATTCAGGAACAACTACTACCATAGCATTACATTGCTCTTTTCCTTCTAATTTGAGATTGGGACTCCTTGATAGTGCATCAGCTACTAAGTTCTCCTTTCCAGCTTTATATTCAATTGTATAATCATACTCCATCAATTTGAGTAATAGCTTGTGTTGGATTCCCTCAACTAATCTTTGATTCATCATGTACTTGAGGCTCTGCTGGTCAGTTTTAATCACCAATTTGCTTCCCAACACATAATGCCTCCACCTTTTCAATGCTTCCAGGATTGCCATAGCCACTTTCTCGTATCTGGACTGGGCATATGCTTTTGGTCCCAAAGCCTTACTGAAATAAGCAATTGGTCTGCCTCCTTGCATTAGTACAGCCCCAATTCCAAATCCACATGCATCAGATTCAATGGTGAAGGGTTGAGTAAAATCTGGAAGAGCTAAAACTGGACTGGTACACATTCTCAGTTTCAGTGCTTCAAATGCTTTATCTTGCTCTGGGCCCCAATTGAAACCATCCTTTTTCAACATGTCATGTAAAGGTCTACAAATCACCCCATAATTTTTTATGAACCTTCTGTAATACCCTGTCATTCCCAGAAATTCTCTTAATTCTGTTACATTGGTTGGAATCTTCCTATTCTCTATATCTCTGATTTTACTAGGATCAGTAGAGACTCCCTCCTGTGAAATAATATGCCCCAAGTATTGCACACTGTCAAGACAGAAACTGCACTTTTTCAACCTTATCACCAATTGACTCTCCCTCAATGCCTGCAGAACAACCTTCAGGTGCTCCATATGTTCCTCCCTTGTCTTACTATAAATTAGGATATCATCAAAGAAGACCAAAACAAATTTCCTTAGAACAGGAGCCATGATCTGATTCATCAGACACTGGAAGGTGGCTGGAGCGTTGGTCAACCCAAATGGCATTACATTGTACTCATAATGTCCCATGTGTGTCCTAAAAGCTGGTTTAGGAATATCCATCTCAGCCATTCTTTCCTGGTGATATCCTGATCTGAGGTCCAGTTTAGTAAAGATCTTTGCCCCATTCAATTCATCCAACAGATCTTCAATGATTGGCATAGGGAATTTGTTCTTTATTGTCTGAGCATTAAGTTGTCTATAGTCAAAGCTTCTGATTCTTCTTGCTGAAGAACAACAGGTCTCTCAGGATCATTATCTGCCTGTGGTTTTTCTTCCTGATCTCCTCCTTCCTCCTCTTCTCCCTGTTCTTCTTCTAATAGAGCATGAAGAGCTTGTTTCACTTTGCACTGGTGTCTTGGGAACTAGGGTTCCTTGCAGAACGAGCATTTCTTTTCCTCCCGTTTATCTCCTTCTCCTCTCACTGCCCCCCTATTAACCACATTTCTTGCTTGGTTTCCCCCAAATTGGTTCTGATTTCTGTTTCTATTGAAGTTAGTAGCTACCCTTCTTGCATTAGCTGCCCTTTCATAATTTTTGGCAAACCAATAAGATTGCAGCAGACCCTGAGGTCTCTGTCCACACACATCATGCTTAATGTCATTCCTCAGCCCACTTATGAAGCAACTGTTCAGGTATTGTTCTTGTAAATATGGATGGTCTCTTTTAACCAAGTCCACACACTCTTCAAACTTATCAATATATTGGGACACTATCAAGGCCTGTTGCTTAACATTCTGTAGCTGTTCAACAGCCTCATGCACACTTCATACCCTGATAATTGAATCCAGGTAATTACTTGCTAGGGTATTCCTATTCCTCTGAACCACCTAGCTTCTCTCTCCACTAAGATGAGCTAGAGCCAAATTGACCCATTGATCAGGTGGTGTACCGGTTACTTCATAGAATTTCTCACATTGTTTAAGCCAGCCAACTACATCATCCCCTTCGAACAATGGTATCTCCAACCTCGGTCCTTTCAATATTGCTTTAGCATAAATTCCATTTCCCCCATTCCCCAGGTGTATGTTTCTTTGATGATCGAACATCGGAGCATTAGTTCCTAGCACAAAAGGGCCTCCTTGACAAGGAATAGTGGGTGGTAACATTGAGTAAGTGACAAACTGCTGAGGAATTGGTTGACTTATCCCTACTCCCATTTGTCCCATCATTGGACCACTACTTCCTGGGTTGACAGTGTTTGGCTCCACACAAAATCGACTTCCCTGGTTAAAGTTTTCTACCCTGCTCACTGAAACTCCACTAACTCCTACACCTCCTTCCTTGTATACAGGTAGGGTTAGATCTGAAGAACCAGAAGGTATCAAGGCAGTGTATGCCTTACCAGGAGGATTGTGTGTCACCCCTTCTGCTACTTCTTCCTCCACCGGTCCCCATCGCCCATGTTCGCACATAACTCCTTAAGCAACTTCTTCACCTCAGCTACTTCACCATTTAGCCCCTTCAGGTTGCCTAAGTCTTTCTTTATTGCTGCTATCTCCACCCAGAACTTTGTCATCTCCTCAACATCCTCCATGGATTCGTGAGACCGAGTCTTATTTACCATCAAACGCTCACAGGTTAGGTTCAGGATTCAATCCCTCCCCTGTTTCCACCTGCAAACAATCTACCGCCGCCAACCTCGAGACTGGGCTTAGGGATTTTACAGCCTAGGACAACCCTCACCACAGATCGAGGCACGCCATCGCCATCGGATCAATTCCTCACAGCTTGGGGATTTTACAGCAGCAAATCCGCAGATCGCCACCAACCTTCACCGTGCTAGAATTGAGAGCCAAGGATAGACTCTGCTTTGATACCTCCGTCAGGACCTGAACCTAGAAATGGATGAAAGTTCAGAAATTTCAGAGATTGGGGTGTATTTTGGGTGGACGCCGCAAGGCTATTCTAGGGTTCTAACTAGCTACACCTAAAATAGAGAAATAGCAAGGTTTTTCATATCCATTCCTCGGACCAATGGCCAATATTTAAGTTGTTTTACAATCTCAGCAAAAGGTAGCAAGCAAATAGCTGTAAAGTTTCAGAAATCACATGCTTCAGAGATAAACGACAAAAGGGCGACGACTACAGTGGTCCCCGTTGATTCTCTACCGTGCGATCTCTAGATCAGAATAGAGACGCTTCTCAGTCGTCCGATCTACGTAACTCCACTCAGTGAAATGTTTTCTTCTGTTCTCCTTCTCTGAACACGGCCGAACTCTGAATATTCAGTTTACCTCCATTTCTGAACATCTGCTCCTGACAGTGGCACCGAGCTAGCAACGAGCTGCCATGTGGATTTCGATTATATATCTACCTTGCCATCGCGTCCATACTGGTTGGTGTGGTGTCGATGCTCCCTGTTGAGAAGGTGCGCAATTGGTTACTTGCTTACTTAGGTTTAATATCGGGCTGATGTAGATATGACCTTGTGGCATGTTCTTGTCTTACTTTTAAAATATTGTGAAATATGGGAAGTTTATTGTGACCTCAAATTAAATAACCTAATACTTTGGGAGTAGTGGTCTGAAAGGGAGTATTGCTTAATGATATCACCGAAATGTTTTTAATATGAGTAAAATAGGAAATAATGATGCTAATTAATTGCTCGTTGGTATTTGGAATCCTGTCCAAAATGTCAACTGAAAGATAACTGGAGGGAGTACGTAAGACTTGAAATATCCATGTAGTTTTTAGGACATTTATTAACTGTGTTTTGAAACCATCGTGTTTTCAAATTATCACCTTGTAGTAAATAGCTATTGCTACCTAGCAAGGTGAGAATGCATAGCCACCTCCTCACGCACGGTTTTACTTTTTTTTTTACGGTTCATGCAGAGCTAAATTTGTGGTGTCTGCTATCTTCCAGGAGGCATGATACTATGTACATCCTAGAGCCCTGTAAAAATGCTTTTTGTTTATTAATGATCACCCTTTTTTCTCTATAATATGTGATGCATACCTTAATATGTGTTTACTTGTACTGATGATATGTGGTCATTGTCTACCAGGAATTTATATAGGAGTAATGGTTATGTGATGGTCTCATGTAATGGTGGACTTAATTAATTGCGAGCAGCAGTAAGATATCAGAAAACCCCTATTTGTGAAATTTCATCAGGAAAGCGCTTTCTAATTTCCGACTATTAACATGGTATTTGTGAAATTTCAGTTTTGATCTGTTTGAGACCAATTAAACTCAAATAGGAAATTTCATGTCTGATATCGACGTCGAGCTTTCATCTGCTTTTGGTGACTTCTTCAAGCTCTAACAATTTGATCAATAAGTTCTACTTCTACAGAGAATAAACATTTATCTTTTATATCTGAATTATCTTAGATTACTCTAAGTCGTATATGCCAACAAACATATTATTGATATCCAGTTGCAGGTTATATTGTTTAGAACTATCCGGTTTACTTCGTTTCTTTATTTTGATTTAGGATTGACTGCTGGTCTTTTCTGAGCATGCTTGAACCCATCATTTGATAATTTTGAAATCTTCGCTGTACATCCGTTGGAAGCAAATGCTGACTCCAGTGTTGGTGCTGCATCAAAGGACTATGTGCGTGTGCCCATTCAACAGCACAACGGAAGAAAGAGTCTGACTACTGTTCAAGGCATTAAGAGGGAGTACAGCCACAACAAAACACTCAAGGATCTGAAAAAGGAATTCGGTTGTAATGTTACTGTAGTCCAAGATCCAGATCTAAGCCAGGTACAAAATAGCACTTATGTTCTGTTGGATCCAAGTTGTCTGGTATGAATGTGTATAATAATGAATAGTTTGCTACGTTTGCAGGTCATTCAGATTCAAGGTGATCAGCGTAAAAATGTTTTGATATTTCAGTTCGTTGAAATAAATTTCCTTGCAGTACAATTTGACAAGGGTAATTCTCTGCCTTTTTGCATCCATGTTGAGTCCTATATGAACTGCAACTTTGTGTTTTTACAACATGTTTGGATAGTAGCTGTACATTATGTTACTTTATCTTGAATCATGCATGACATATATATGGATACATGTTTCTTCTAATAGAGCCTCACAGACTGTACTAAGAAAACTCATCGGTTCTTGGGCGTTGTTCATAGCTGAAAACATCCTTGTCTTTTTCTTTTAACATTGTAAACCCTTTATTTAATTCTCACCCAGCAATACTGTCTCGAGCTTTCTTGGTAAGCCACCTCGTTGGAGCAGTGATTCCTCTGCATTTCCCCTTTCCCCCGAATGCTGATCGGAATCCGAATCTCTCTCCCGTGGGATCTATCTCGGAATCCAATTGGTGAGAGGCGTTTGTAGCTGCTAGGGCTCCGTGGTTCGGCCGCCTCTCTGTCGGTGCCGACATGGGGGGTCTTTGTCCAAAACCCTTGCTCAGGCGCTGTCCATGTCCAGATGTTTCTTTTTTTCTTTTCTTTTTTTGTCATTTTTGGTCTCGGTACTCGCTCATCGCTAATGGTTATGTGGGTTGTCGACCCCCGTTTTTATAACAGGAATCATTCATGTTAACAATACCATTTCCCTGGATCAAGTAGTCTGGTACACACGACTTCATAACCGAAATATCAAGTGCACATACATAGAGCACTAAAAGTGAATTATTGCATCATAGGCCCACAGGCATAGTCTAGAACATAGGACCAAATGGTCCGGAATACATGCAAAAGCAGAATTTAGATAAGGTAGCGGAATCAAGGCAGCGGCAACGCCATTGCCATAGGCAACGACCATATCTAACCTACTATGCGCCATCGTCTTCAACAGCCTCCTGATAGTACTCGTAAGGATCATAAGAGACTCTATCGCCTGCTTCTGATGAATTTGTAAATAGCAAGGGTGAGTACCAATCGTACTCAGCAAGCCACCACATCAATTATGCATATGATAGGGATAATTCCAAGGAGTGGCTAAGATTTTTTTTTTTTGCGTAAAGCCAATTTTATAATTATTTTTCACAATCCTAAAACCTGGCATAACTGATCAAGTTTTAACTCCATTGTTCTTTAACCAGTGACGGTTCTGTCCACCATCCATTGTGTTCCCAAGGATGGCTTCCCGCCACTGAGTCATGGTTTTCTGGGGTCTACCCCTTCTCGCCTCTCAAGAAGTTGATCCACCAGTATAAAATAATTTGCATAATCCCAACCCAATCAATTTAAAAATTAAGAGTCTAGCCAAGTGTAATACATGTCCCGGTGCTTAATATCCGCGAGCATGGCTGTCGGTGATATGGGCCCGGGGGTATCGCGAGTAAAGGGAGAAGGCCGCCCCGAGTACGCGTGGCACGCCCGGAAGGGGGTCGGGCAATGCGTGGAGCGGCAGCTCACTCCCGCGCGGGGGGTCGGGTTGCCCCGAGCCCCCCTCCCGCGGTTAGCCCCACGTGCGTCTGCTGGGCGGCTGTCGCTGGCGCCCACCTACCGTATTCAATGCGGTGGGTGAGGGTGCCAGAGGGCTGCGTGGGCTGACATGAGGGCCATGTGGGCTGACATGAGAGATGTGATGGTGGATGTGACGGCGCGCGCCGTGCGCACACGCCTACCAGCATAGGGCGCGCCAGGCGCATTCCCCGTCCCGTCACATTCAATGCGGGTCTTTTTTGCTCGTCCATGGCGTTTGACTAGCACTTTTTTCCTGCGGTCGCTGCGGTGCTGGACAGCCACGTGGAGGACCCAAGAGGCCGAAAGTCTTCGGCCTTTAAAGGAAAGAATGACTAGGTGTCCACCCAGTCATTCTGAATGACGACTAAAGGCGTACTACGATCGGACGTGCACATCCTGGCACGTTAACAAGGAGGGTGCTCAAGTCTTCGGATCAGTAGTGCTTTTATTTTTCTCCCTCCCTCGAACCTAAGTCTGAGGCCTATGTGGAAACTCCTTGAAGTATAAAGGAGGTCCTAGCCAGGGGGCTTCCATTTTTTCCAGCGAGCACCAAGGGAGAGAGAGAGAAAAACACTTGTATTCTCCCACATAACAAACACACATCAACCACATACACAGGAGTAGGGTATTACGCCCCCACGGCGGCCTAAACCTGTATAACTCACTGCATCTTCTTCATCCCCGAAGGGCCCAAGCCCTTCCAACCTTACATCCATTCGTGCCTCAAGATCTCACCCGTGCCCCCGGTCCGAACCAAAAAGGGGGGCCACACGGTTCCCTGCTAGAAGGGTTTCACCTCCCGGCAACGACTATTCGAATAGATTGGTTTACTCACACTGCAGTGGATGTACGCTTTAACCCGCACTCCGTGACTTGCCCAACACATGAGCCGAAGTCCCAACGAATGAGACGCGTCACGACAAAGCCTTTCAATAACCTTACTTTAGCAGTACTCGCTCCATGAACTTGAGCCCTCATGCACTCTAGGTGTACACGATTTTTAGTAGTGAGAGGAGTTCTGGCGTTCCCGAGAGGGAAGAACTCACACATGTGTTAAGTTGTGATTAAATCAAGTTTCATTTTTGGTTACCCACCGATGGTTATCCACCTGTAGGCTTCCTGCCTATTCACACACCTAAGTGAATCCGCCACGTCTTGGGTACCGCCTCCGCTCGGCTATCTACTCCGCTAGGTCTATGCCCAATGAGAGAAGTACGATCGTACTAGGGTCGTTTCATACATAGCTTCATGGCTCGGTACTTAATTGACCAGGGACGGCACTAGCCTTAACCGAAATCCACCTAAGTCATCCAGCTGCCCCAGTCGAAAACGTTTGTTTAGTTTAGTTTCTTTCACAAATCATCTCATCAATGTCATAGCAATGTGGCGCTCATGTCTCCACATGCCGTATGTCAATTACCTACCCTAAGGTAATTGCCCAAGCATATAACATTTAACAAATATGAGAGTGCAGGAATCTAAATTAGCATTGCTAAGCATTTGTCATAAGTGACTAGGGACTCATACATAATTATGGGTACAAGGAATAAGATAAACAACTATCAAAGACAAGGCATAACAATAAGTAGGATATTCATCATTGCATGCAAGTTTATTTATAAACAAACTAATTTCGCAATTGGGTTCAACATGCTCAAAGATTAGTGATGACTTGCCTTGCTCACAACCCTGCTGACCTGGATCCTCGATCAACTCAGCAACTTCCTCGGAATCTATTTTTACGCGCTAAAGATTTGGTTTGAATTCAGCTAGAATTCAAATTAAATCACTAAGAATTCGTGCAATACAAAATAAATTGCAAAAGTGGTACCAATAGTTAGGTCTTGATTTAGATGAATTTAGGTTCAAGTTTCACTCAAATCCGAATTAAAACGAGTGAGTTATGCTAGTTTAAAAATTCCAATTTGAGTTAATTCAAATAATTGTGAATGTCATTGACAAGTGGGTCCGACCTTGTTGACCTAGGGTCAAACCGGCCCTTTAGCCCCGGTGGGACCCACATGTCACAGCTCTCTCTCTCTTCTCTTTTTCTCTCCCTTCTCTTTTTCTCTCTCCCTTTTTTCTCTCTCCCTTTTCTTTTTCTCTCTCCCCTCTCTCTTCTTCCTCCTCTCCTCTCTGCTTCTCCCTCTCCTCTCTCTCTGCCGAGCCGGCCCTAGTGGCGCGACAGCGGTCGACGAAGGGGGGGGGAAGGGAGGGGGAGAAAGGGGTGTGGAGGAGGGGGGAGAAAGGGGTGTGGAGGAGGGGGAGGGGAGACGGCCGGCGTGCGGTGATGGGATGACGACGATGACGGTGCGCGGCGAGATTTTTTTTTTTTGAAAAATAGAGTGTTACATGGGTGTTGATTGTTTTGCCCGCTGCTTAATTTTCTGAAGCAAGTAGCAACGCATGGATAGAAGATCAATGCAGTGTTAATGCTTTTACCCAAATCGTCAACTTGTATCCGTTCTTGCAGGAGCATGTTTTGTTTTGTCCTACAGCTGTTCTTGAAATCTAGTGTTAGCGGTCAGCAATGTGCTGGATATCATGCATGATCCCTTTCTTTTTGGGTTATAATTTTTTTCTTTCGATGTATATATTGAGTATTGCTGCATCCTTGTATAAGCTAATGTGCATTACTGACGGTGCAACTGCATTTGGTCAGGTGAACACATCTTCTTTCTAGTCATGGCGAAACAGGCCTACGCGACGAGCAGCCTCGTGATAGGATATGCACTCTGCTCGAGCTTGCTCGCGATCATCAAGTATGCCATCACCAAGTTCAGCTACCCTGGCCTCCTCACTGCCCTGCAGTACTTGATATCAGTGGCTGGTGTCTGGACCCTCGGAAAGCTTGGACTCCTCTACCATGATCCCTTCAACTTTCAGACAGCAAAGAAGTTTGCGCCGGCTGCGCTTGTCTTCTACCTTGCCATCTTCACCGACACCCATCTCCTGAAGCATGCCAATGTGGATACCTTCAGAGTGTTCAGATCATTGACCCCGCTTTTGGTCGCCATTGCTGATACCGCCTTCAGGAAGCAGCCATGTCCTTCCAAGCTCACATTTGTGTCCCTTGTGACTATTTTGGGAGGTGCTGTTGGTTACGTGATGACAGATTCGGGGTTCAGCCTCACAGCCTACTCGTGGGCAGTCGCTTATCTGGTGACTATAACTACTGAGATGGTGTACATCAAGAACATGGTTACAAACTTGGGGCTGAACACATGGGGTTTCGTGCTCTACAGCAATCTTCTCTCGCTGATAATCGCTCCTGTATTTTGGTTTTTGACTGGAGAGCACTTATCAGTCTTCAGATCCATTGAATCAAGGGGCCAGAGTTGGTTTGAACTTGATGCCTTTGTGGCAGTTTCCTTGTCCTGTGTGTTTGGGCTGCTCATTAGCTTCTTTGGTTTCGCAGCAAGGAAAGCAATCTCCGCCACGGCTTTTACAGTAACAGGCGTTGTCAACAAGTTTCTCACAGTTGCAATCAATGTTATGATATGGGATAAGCATGCGAGTTCATTTGGTTTGGTTTGCTTGCTCTTCACTCTGGCTGGCGGGGTACTTCATCAGCAATCAGTTACAACAAAAGGGAATTCTCCACCGCCGCGTGAGGCTTTACCTAAGCAAGGGAAGGCTTATAATGATACAGCTGAGTTAGATGAGGAGAAGCGAAGCTTGGTTTCATCTCCTAAGGACTCTAATGTCTGAAGTCTGATCTACAATCTTTCCATCATATATCCAGTTTTGTTCTTTTGTTTGGATAGGCATCGGATGCTTCAAGATTATCATAATCATATCCTATAGGAAATTCAAGAGGTAGTATTGTTGTTGTAGCATGGTACCTGCACTCACATTACAGTTACACTTTTACTTAGAATCTTAGATGTGTTCATGTGCCCTGTTGTTCTCTATATTACTCATGTGGCTTTTATAGGATAACTCGTTTTCTTCATGAAAGTGTCGTACCTATTTCCGTTTTTTGGAGGAGTTTTATCTTGCTTTTTGGTTAGCTTAGTGCTCCCTTATCAATATACAGCTGTAATGGTTAATCATTTCCATCTTAGAAAATCTCAAGCTAGAAGAGTGAGTGATGTTCATGATACGTCCAAAACACAAACATGAATACAATATTTTCTTGTCAATGATAATGCAAGAAGTCAACATCTACCTTCTGATATACTAATTGAGCGATTATGTGCAGCCTTCGAACAGTTTTAATTATTCAGCACAATTTAAATTTTATGGCTATATACTGTGTTTCACAGTTCAAATGCCAATGATCTAGTGCTTCACATATGTGCATTTCCATGTTCAATCTAAATGGAAAACAAGCGATGTTTTCGCTCCAAAGTTCAATTGACCATGAAATTCCCTTATGACCTTATATTACACATTTAGAAGCAGAGTTCAGGAAACCAGTAGTAATAGCTGGTGCCACCAATTTCATGAAATGTTGGTGCCACCAATTTCTTGAAATGTTGATAGCACTAAGTATGACGAATCCAAATATTTCTGGCCTGTCTTTTTGTCCGCTTTGACTAATTTTAATATTCAAGTTCATATTTCGTATCAAGATTTTGGAGTGAATATCACTGAAACAAGTAAAAAAATGTTTGTTGAAGCCTATTCACAATTGGCAGGTTTATCGTCTAGGTTTTCATCAAATTGATAATACATTACGTTCTGTAATTAACAGGACAATACAAGGATATATCACTGTTTTTCATAACTACAAATGGAGTCATGGAAACAACAAACTAGTTCGGTTTTCTAAACTGGTACTTCGATACAAAGGCATGTTTAGTGTTCTATAGCAACATAAACAAGGTGACCCCCAGAAAGATGGGAAAAAAAAAACTTTGTACTCCAGGGTTTCAAACTAGCAATGTAGCAGCAGAAGTAGCTGTTTGCAAGATGATTCAATGGCACAAATTTGATTCTGATATAAGGGGTTGAGTTGGCTAGCACCCATGATCAGTAGGTTGTTTCAAACACAAAATTTGAACGAAATTCAATATTCGCATAAGGTTATTTTACAGGAGTTTCACACGGCACACCTAATCCTCCATTTTTCTTACATCAACTTTGCAATGAAATTCCCTAAAAGTCCTATCCTCCCGCGCAAATGCTGCGTTCACCTGCGACCTGGATGAGCTGATGACACCATGGTCCCCTGCCGTCGCCGTCGGCCGGTGACCGTCAGTGCGCCGCGGCGGTGGCGGTGTGGTCGGAGCTCCAGCCGGCGGCCATCTCGAAGCCGTTCCGGCGGTTCCGGTAGTCGTCCCTAGCCTGCTCCACCTCCTCCCGGGTGTTCATCACGAAGGGCCCGTCCTTCACCACGGCCTCGCCGTGCGGCCGCGCCGCCACCAGCAGGAACCTCGCCGCGGCGCGCTCCGTCGCCCGCGCGGCCACGCCGTCGGCGCAGCCCCCGTCGTCGCCGAACACGACGAACGTGTGCGCGCCCGCCGCGTCCTCGCCGGACGCGTCGCCGTCCCCGTCCCCGAAGACGGCCTCGCCGTCGATGACGTACGCGCACGCGCTCCATCCGGACGGGACGGGTGTGCGCAGGCGCGCGCCGGGCCGCATGGCGACGTCGAGGCACAGCGCCGGGGTGCGTGTCTGCAGCGGCGAGCGCGCGCCCAGGGCCTCGCCGGCGATCACCTTGACGGACACGCCGTCGCGCTCCGCGGCGGGGATGTCGTGGCTCGCCAGCTCCTGGTACCTCGGCTCCACCCTGCACGCAATCATGGCACGGCACGGCGAGCGCGAGTCAGCAACTGTTGCGTAGTAGCCGCCATTGCTGCGGCTGATGAGAGAGGCACAGGGAAGAAGAAGGTGAGAGTACATTTTGTCCTTGGAGGAGAGGTTGATCCAGAGGTTGATGCCCCTCTGGACGCCATGGCCGCTGGGCATCTCCGCGTGCACCACGCCGCGCCCCGCCGTCATCCACTGCCAACGACAAGCATACACCAAATTAGCTCTCTGAAAAAAGGCATGTAGTATAATGGTTGTAGTAAAAAAATATCCTTCTCTAAAAAAATAAATAAAAAGTTAGCGCTCTCTACCTATTATTCCCTCCGTTCCTTTCCAACTAATTTGCACATGAATTCGTTTGATCAATATATTTTAAAAATGACCCCTACTATTTGTTGTAAAAAATCTTTTTGTGCTTATCAAAAGTAACAAGCAAAGTTGCATCTCATGCACTGCAAAATGCGCAGAAAATAGTCAATCAAAATGTATCCTGTGGAAGTTCAGGTCGCCTTCGGAATGGAGGAGTTTTAGAAGACTTCTCCCGTAAGATTCCTACGTTTCAAAGAGCCATAAATATTTTCCAGGTGTATAAATCTCCAACTACTTGGAGTAGAACTCTAGCTTTATCCCCTTGAACAATCAAACAGATAGTGTTCTTCCTCATTTGTTCGATAGTAACCTCTTTTGTTCCTCTTTCTTCGGTGTGACGGCAATGCAATGGTTGTGTGTATTCCAGATGAATAGATGCCACGAGTTGTACTTCACTATTACAAAAAGTAGATAGCAATATTTTGCATGTTTAAATTACCTATGCCACTAGTGATCACACGCTGACACTAAATCATAGTTCATTGAAATTTTCGAAAAGTAAATACAACCGCTCGCCTTTGTTCCAATTAGTTTTAAGAGAAGTCATTCTCGAGGAATTAATGTCTTCAATATGTACTCCTACATCTCTGTACTCGATTATATTACTCTTTCAAATTATTATTGTTATATCTTTTTCACGATATATTCAAACACTTCTATCTGCTTTAGCCATTAATTTCTAAAAATATGTCTAGTTCAACAATAATTGAATTATATATTATGAAAGTATTTTTTATGATGAATCTAAAAACATAAATCTTACTATGTTAAACTATATAAACATTTTTTTAGAAAGTAAAGGTCACTTTCAGATGAAGATAGAACAATAAGTAATTTGAAACGGAGGAATTACTAGGAGAACAATACGAACACTATTCATAGTTGTTGTTAGGCCGTTAATTTCAACCAAAATAAGGACAACGGAAAACAGGGACAAGTTATAAAGGATATTGCTCTGAGTTGTCCAACTCTACGTTTAATGGTACAGTTGATTGGAGACCTAACCTGAACATCTCCTGTGTTGATGGTGCCCTTGTGGCCTGAAAAGTCAGAGTAACTGAAGCCTCCCTGAAAACAACACAAATTAATTAAGAACAACAGTTAATTTGTCATCAATTATTCTTTTAGAAAGAATGAAATGGAATTGTGTGACAAATTAAATATATTCTTGGTGGTTTTCCTAGTACAACTGATACGTCAATATTACAATACTGTAGATGGAAATGAATCAAACTGATAATTAGTTACCTCGAGCATGTAGGTAACATTCTCGAATCCTGAAGGAACAGGTGCCACATGCAAAATGGAAGAAAATTGCAAGATCAGAATTCATGAATAATATAGAATAACTTTACTTATTAAAACTTAAGCTAAATTAATTATTCATGAGATTAGCGTGTAAATATATAACTATGCACAGCTGTATCAACGGGGATTAAGAAATCACAAACCTCTGTGGGGATGATCATGGAAGCCGGCTGGTGGAGAAACTGTAATAGAAACAGAAAGGGTACGTTAACATAGGTGTGAATACTATGCTGAATAATCATATGAGAGCTAGTTGGTGATCTGAAGAGCCATTACACGATACTCAACATATATCCATTTGGAAACCATTTCTTTTGATCACTGGTTACTCCAACTAATTAATCCATGTGCCTACATAATATTTTCTATTGATGAACCCAAAATAAAAATTACTTGTAGTCTACTTTTTTGAGTGATATAATGATTAATATGATCTAAAACAGCTAGAAATAGCCAAGCTAGTTACACGTAGGAATTAATACTTTTTTTTATTCGATAATACCGTTGGCTTTTGATATGATATTCAACCATTCTTCTAATTCAATTACTCAAAAATTTAGTATAATAAAAGAAAAATACAAGTTATTTTAGAATTTCGTTAATAATAAAACAAGTTACAACAGAATAAATGATACTGAATTATTTTTTAAAATAAGATGATCAAACATCAAACTAAAAGTTAACGATATCATATACTTAAAAAATACAGAGGTATTAGTACGCGTCCAATGCTATAACGGTCCAGCATTTTAATTAATCGTAAAATTCTCATATTGTAAGGAATAATTCGATTTTTTGGGATTCAGTTAAAGACGTTTAATTTTCAACTTTTGTACAGTATACAGGGGTAGAGATCGAGTCGAGATGAGCGAGAGGAGAGGAAACAATTGATGGTAGATGGGTAGTACGGAGTAGTACGTACACTCGAACTCGTCGAGGGAGATGAAAGGGTCGAGGCTCTCGAGCTCCGGCCTCCCGATGCCCCTCCTCAGCGCGAACCCCTCGCCGACGGCGCGCCGCTCGCACTCCAGCGTCCGCGCCACCGCCCGCGGCCTCCTCACCGTCCTCCCGCCGACGGCGACCTCCTCATCGCAGCTGCTGCGGCCAGGAGAAAGCCATTAACATGAATTCAAGCTAACACAAACGAGGAAAAGGTCCCGATCGAGAGACAGTGAACGATGCTGTACTGCAATAACATTTTGGTCATACACGCATGTTAGCTACCGTTACCTTTTGGCGCCGGCGGCGATCACCGGCGTCTGGTTGGCGACGACGACATCAATGGTTGCCATCTCCGGCACCGGCGCCGCGGAAGCAATTGGTGGTGGAGGGAAGGAGGAGATGCAGGCGGCGGCAGACATGGCCGGAAATGTTGGTGGTGCAGCCGCGGGGATGACGCTAACTAGCTCGCAGGATGGAATGAATTCGCTCGCCCTCGTCGCCTCTTATATACGCGCGATGACGGCGCTAGCTAGCACGACGGAGACGACGACTAGTTCACCACTGCTCCATCATTTTTCTAAACTTTTTCTTTAAATAAAACTATTACTTCTATTTTAAAATATAACAATTTTTATCTCAAAATATAATAAATTTTCACCAACATTCTCTTTCCAACCCAACCCTCCATCATTTAATTTTCTCAACTACCTCTACTTCTCATCTAATCACAGTATTCTCACATCTAATTTTATATAATTTTTTAATAACCATTTAAAAATCTTTATATTCATATTCTAGGTGGAGAGGCAGCTAGGAATCGGATGGACGGGAAAGGAACAGGTGTGAACGCGATGCGGGCCCACCACCAACCCTATGCGGATTAGTAATTGCGATAGTGTGAACGGGGGCGGCCGTGGGTCCCATCATGACGTCACCCCTTGCATGCATGCGTGCATGCCGCCATTGCATGTTGTTGTTGATCGATCACGCTCCTAATCCACTTGGCCATCTCTCATGTCTGATGTTTTTTCTTTCTCCCCCTCAACAGACGTCACCCCTTAAAATGAAGGTTGTTGATATGGGCTTGTCATAAAAGGATTTGTAACTCACATGCATGGATGAGAGGAAGTACAGAGAGAACTCTGTCTCCCTCCGTTTTATACACAAAACAAACCTACTATTAGAATTTATTCAATATTAGATTTAGTGAGATAATTTGATGATGTAGTTGTTATTTTTATATAAATATGATGAAACAAAGAAAATCAAAATGTCTTTAAAATATGAAAAGAAAAGAGTAGTTAACGTACTTTAAGTTAGCTGGAGTCTTTTATGGAACATGTCCACCAGCATCCGCCCGGCCAGACACGTACGACGTTGCTCGTATTTTCCTTTAGACATCAGATCGATTAAATGATACCTGCTCGACAAGCTGCTCATATTTTCTTTGAGAGATTAAATCCATGGTACTCACTCCTTTTCCAAGTATACATAAGCATTTAAACTATTCAATTTTTACATAAATAAGGATTTTCGGGATATTAATTCCAAAACACGGAAATCTAAACTTTCAAAGTATTCAAATTTTATACACAATATAAGCATTTTTGGGATACTAATATAGCCATCACATGAAAATCTAAGCATTCCCACATATCAAGAAGGTTGGAGAAATTTAAAATTTAACCAATAAGTTAGCTGAAAAGGAGAAAAAAATAAAATAATACAGAGATACTTATATTTTTAAACAACTCGGAAATAATCATATTTACAAATGGAGGGAGTAGTATATATTTGTACATTCACATATGGGTAGTATGTTCAATAATTAAAGCGCGTGCATACTTGTGTGTTACATGATATTAGGACTTTAATCTTATTTAGACATCTGTTATGATATATTTGTATGATGTGCGTGTGAGTATGGTGTATATGTAATATGGTGTGCACTCGGAATGAAGCTATTTTTTAAATAATAAAATTGAAGCCAGCTACCTCGATCTACCATGCCGAAGCAAAGCATAGCTAGCTCGCACGTGCGATATAAGTTTTATAGTGACCTAGCCAGCTATAGTGTGAACAGCCGGGTGTCAGTATTCCTTGGTTAATTACTTGTTTGCTAGCTGCTGGCACTGTATGTGGAAGGCTGCACGTCACGCACACTTAGCATGCAAGTGGTGTCAGACAGATGGATCAAACCTGCTTATATATCGTCCTACGTGGCAAATAAATTAACCGGTTCTGCTGGCCATTATCTTTGCTTCTTTTTTCATCCGCACCGATAATTCCCATCCGCTCTACTACGGCACTACCTGTATGGCGTCACTAATTATTTTAAGAAATGATTCTAATGATAAACAAATTTCAGCCACACGTAGGATTCAAAACTCATGAACATGAAGATTAAGTTAGCACACGTAAAATGAAAAACTATTAGCACATGATTAATTAAGTTTTAATTATTACAAACTTGATAAATAGATATATTTGATATTTTAGAGCAACTTCTATATAGAAAGTTTTCGCATCAAACGTACAGTCCAGTAGTTTGAAAAGCGTGCTAACGAAAACCGAGATAAAATCTAAATCTTAATCAGAGAAGAACAAGACCATAGTGGCGAGCCTAAACTAAGAATTACCGAAGGTACACTACGTCCTAAGGCTGTGTTCGGCATGAGAGGTTGAGAACCTCTTTTCTGTGCACATAAAACGGATCATTTATTAACGTATGACTAATTAAGTATAATTTTTAAAAAATTTAAATAGATTAATATGATTTTTTACAGCAACTTCTTGTAGAATTTTTTAAAAAAACACATCGGTTAGCTGTTCGGGAAGCGTGCACGCGGAAAATGAGTGAAGAGAGGTTGGGAACTTTGACATTAGAACGTACACAACCTAATTATAAACAAAATATATTTTATGCCTTTGCAACATGTTGCTCTTTCAGTTCTGCTAAATAGAGTTTTGTTTTCTTAGTGAGCCCTAACTTTAAGATCAAGAGAAAAGCATATACATTATAGAATATTGTGCTATCACTTGTAGAAAAAGATTTTTTATATTGGTTTATAACCCCTTTAGTACCGGGTATAGCAACTGAGACCATATTATCGAGACTAAAGATCTCGATCTTTATTACTAGTTGAAATAACCGTACTAAAGATGCATACTAAGTAAAAAAATATAGGATGTGGGATTCAAACTCAAGATCTCTCACCTCAGTCTTCACGGCGTTAGAATCCAACCTACCACACACATGTGACTTGGATAGAACTGCTTTCTTTAACTAACACTGGAGGTATTTTTAGTTCGGGTTGGTGTTACCAATCGGACTAGATCTTGA
The DNA here is from genome assembly GCA_000573905.2 of Oryza punctata. Taxonomy (NCBI): domain Eukaryota; kingdom Viridiplantae; phylum Streptophyta; class Magnoliopsida; order Poales; family Poaceae; genus Oryza; species Oryza punctata. The sequence goes on along the minus strand of CM002495.2, from coordinate 17,651,170 downwards.
ATTTTTACAACCGGTACTAAAGCAAATTTAGGACCGATTTTTAAATCAACCGGAGTATTTGTTTTTTAGGTACCACAATAATAGATCAGTTTTCCAGGAGTGTATATACAAAAGAATATAAGACTATATCCCATGTTATTGCTCTAGTATCCTTTAAACATTAAGGATGCTCTAATGAGAATATATATATGGACAATATCTAGCTTGCATGATGGATGTCGACGTTCATAAAAATTTTCACCTCAGGGTTTTGGTATGTTTTCTTGTCATCTTAATATTTGGCACTTTTAGTTTTTTATGCTGTAAACATTGTACTCCCTCAGTCTAAAAATAAAATAATCTATGATGAGAGGGATATATGCTAGTTCAACGAATTTGAATAACTTCTGATCAGATTCGTTGTACTAGGAAATATCCTATCTCATCCTAGGTTGTTTTATTTTGAAACGGAGAGAGGAACAATTAATAAGCTGTAACTGTGAAAGCAAAGGCTGTGATTTGTCATTATCTAAAAGAATCAAACTACCGGTGACATGGTTAGCTGCCAATGTCATCGAAGTACACTAATACTAGTAGTACTGCTTGGCTTTATTCTTGGTTCCAATCACATCTATGTATTGTCGGAATTGTTATATAGCATTCGACGGAGAATTGAGATATTTTCTTAAATATTTTTGAACCATCCGATATGCTTAAAGATTCGTGCGCCTAACTCCTCCTCTAGCTCCGATGAAGATTCAGTGGCTGCTGACGGTCCGATGAACAACGGTGGAGTTAGGGTTTAGGATCCTAGATAAGTGGTTGGAGAGGGATTGCCGTGGGAGACAATGGGTGGTGGATAACAGTGGAGTGATGAAGGAGGGCAGTGGGCTGACATTGGTGACGGGGACAAAGTGAGCTTGTGGTTAGGAGGCGATGACCGGTGTTGGTGGATCTGACGGTGGGGAGTTATCAAAGATGGGCAAGACGGTGGGATAGGGGAACTTTGCCGCCACTCGCTTGAGGAGGATGAGGGTGGGGGTCACTTTAGGAGGAGGAGATGGGAGAAGGAGGGGCTTCGCTAGCGCCGTTGACGCCTTTTGGCTAGCCAACAAGGTCGAGGGCCAACACGAGAAGCAGGTGGAGCATGATGCGCACGTGAGGAAGCGAAGCTGTGGTGGTGGTGAAAATCAGGATTGAGGGGAGAGGAAAAGAGGTATTAGGGTTGGGAGTCTCTCCACGAATCTCAAACGATTCTACGGTCCTGAATTTGTAGGATTTTACTAGTATTTTTCGTTAAATGGCAGTCCCTTATATTATGCGGCTAACATGACATTCAAACTATATATGGTAAGGTGTTTGGATTTGTTAGACATGTTTCGCGTAACAATGAAATAACACCAGCTTAACTAAGGACAATTTAACTCAATATTAGCTCAAAGCCAAAAAAAACCCATAAAAATGAGCCAAGAGCAGTTTGAACAGAATTTCCGTCTTGTTCCTATATTTGCATTGAATCTGCACCAGCCATTTGCTTCCTTGGGGACAAACCAATGTCTTTAAGAAAAGAGAGCACGAAAGATATGCCTCTTTTCAGTCCTCTTTTGTTGGATCTCCATAACCAGAGGGAGCTAAGCTCTCTTCCAGTGTGAACGACTCTTCAATAATGAGCTGTACTATAACAAACTCAATCATGCGATTAGTTAATTATTGGCAAATATCTAATCTCAATAAGGTCAAGCAAAGCACATGTACTCTTCCAAGATATGTATATAAAAATGATGTGTATATATCTTGGCTACCAGTTATCTAGGAATCCGCACACAAAAGGAAGAAAGAATTGCACATACAAACAGATCAGAAATGCCATATCTAAGCCGATCTTTGGTGTGTGAACCTGATTCTTGTCATGCCATAATTTTTCTATATATGCTGTGCTGGCCTACGAAATTCAGGTGTGTTCGTACCGTCTCCTTCACTCTATCAAACCAAGCTAATCAAAACCAAAGAAACAACCATTTTTCGAGTAATTGGACGCAAAACACACACTTGAAAACTGTTGGAATTGAAAGTTCCAAATGCACCGAAAGTATGGGTAGAACACATGACACGGAAGCTCTTTCCTACTTTTTTTTTTAAAAAAAACGAGGATTTAAGTTCTGATAGGATTAGTACTTTGCGTTCCTACGAGATGAATATTTGTTTTTGAAAGTTCCCTAGCTATGAGATGAACATTTGTTATTTTGTTAGCCTGAGGATTAATATTAAAGCTCCGTTGTCAGTACCTTTCACTGTCTGAACGCTCGGCGCAAGAATTTCAGCTTTGTTAATTACTCTACGTGCACATTGAAGAGATCATAGAAAAATATTGACAGTTGCATCACATCTTGATACGTATGATTCCACTTGAGATATAGTACTAGCTTGCTTGATTTCAGGTGAACTACCGTAATTAGATTTGATGCGCCTCCAAACTCGACGGAAAGCCTTGCTCTCTGTTTGGGGAGGTTTTTGTAGCTGTAGTTTCTCTTGAAAATTTTCAGCTTTTTCAAGTAGTTCAGTTTTTCATCCGAATTCTAAAAAGACGATGCTATAGAATCTAAAACGTAAACTAGCTAGAAACAAATATCTGAAAAAAATCAATTTATCCAAAATTTGATTAGCTGCATCTCAAAATATTTAGCTATCTCATATATGGTCTATGTCAGATATTTGTGTCATGAATTTGTGGTGGTCTAGACTCTAGGATGTTTTTCTTACTTCAATACATTAATTACCTGCTTTTTATTTTTTACGATAATACATTACCTACTTTTTTTCCGATAATATGTTCATAAATCGCCAGTAGACTTTCGGTAATTAATTGTTGGAAGGTATTTTTTCAAGAATTTTGCAGGGAAAGATAAATGTAGGAATTTCTCCAAAGTTTGTATTCAAAACCACTTTTCTTAGTAAACACCTAACTTGAAAGCATTCTAAGCCTAGGGAGTATGTCCATTGTTTTTTATTATTTGTCTTGAAATTAACAATGTCCGCTAGGCACGCAATTTATGATATATAATTAACCTCTCTAGGTGCTAGCTTCACAGTGTGTGTGTGTGAACACAAACACACAACTTGTGCAAAAAGTCCCTGTACCGTATGAACTCAAAACCATGGAACTTGTATATCAATCACTCAAAATTTGACTCTTTCATGTGACCGTGGCTCAGGTTGATGGTGCTGTACCGACTAGGCGAGGTAGAATAGCACTGACACGATCGCGATGCAATGGTTTTTCTCATTTCTCTATGAGAAAACACAATTCAGCTGATCTGTCAGGAAGATGTCACATTGGCAATTGGCAAGTGCCAGTTTCAAATTGGAGATGTCTCCAATCCATTTTGTCTTAATGGTCCATGCATGTATGATGGCCATACATATGTGTTGGAACCGGTTCCCATAGCTTTAGGCTGTGGGTAAGCACTAATAAGCAAAGCATGCCTTATTATGTGCCTCCGATAAAGATACAATGGCCTACTCCCTCGGATATAGATGGCACAACATTCATCTGTACAAAAAGTATATATAAATATGTAAAAAATGTAAATCATACTAAAAGATTTTTAATAATAAACCAAATCACAACAAAATAAATAATAATCACGTAACTTTTTAATAAAATGTATGATAAGAAAATACCCCAAAATTAATTGTATCATCTGTTAAAATTCGAATGGAGTACATCGTTCATCCGCGAATGGTCAAACACATGTGTTCAACCGCGATGCCGAGGTGAAAAAAAATGCATAAACCTTTTTGACGCTAAGTAGAAATTCTCACTATAGGGGCATATTTGGTTTCTTTTGCTTAATCACCAATCTAGTAGCTTATTCATGTTTGGTTTTTCCTTGCCTAACCTGGGTGGAATCTGCCGCAGTAGAGAACCTAGACATGAATTATACTCCTCCGTGAGTGTACATGGTTTGATGATGGTTGTGAAAACGAAAGGGGGAAAAGAACCGGAAAAAGGTTCAGGCCGTTTTAGGGGCAGTTCACACGCATGCCAGCAGCCACAGCCACCAATTAATCTGCATGAACAAATCGAGGAGTTAAAAAGGAAAGGTGAGTAGCAGTAGCAGGTAGCTGAGGTAGGCAACGTGCGATGCACTGCACTCATCATCTCACCCATCTTTCATGGTTGGAGCAGAGCAGTTTGCCGGTGGTTCGGCTCAAATCGATCTCTTATTCCATTGGCTGCTTTCATGGTGGCTGGCTATCTCATCAAGCCCCGTCCCCATTGTGTGCCGGTCGTTGTTGATTGGGTTTATGTTATATCAGGATAAAAAAAGATATTTCAGCATCAAAATTTCAGGCAAAGATCGAAAATGTTATATATTGTTTTTAATAAACTATTGATAACTAAATTGATTTTTAAGCCTATTAGGATGTGGATAAACTCTGGTTTTACTAGAACAACCACTCTTTATAAGAGCAATGACCAGTTTAATTGAAAACAATCAACAATCACCAAAATTCAACACAATTAACCTTTTGAATGATGTTTTTCATGTTGCACCTACTTTTACCCTAGTTCATCTATCTACGTTGGTTTGTGATGTAATTCGTTCATCTTTCATCTTTACAAGGGAGTACAACTTTGTAGGTTTCTTCCAAAACCTGTCTTTCCATCCATGAGATGGGTGCAGAGTGCTTACCCCAATTTGTCTAGATGAGCCGTGCTAGCTAGTTTTGATCTCAATTAACATCTTGGTTGGGAGTTTTTCTAGATCAAGGTGATTGGAGACTCAGTTCACACCGTGAGGTTTTGGGTGATTTGTCGTGATGGCTGAAAACAAAGCATTAACACAAACTTTCGCTGAAATTGAACAAACTGTTATCAAATTAGAAAATAATGTAATTTTTTGGTTGGAAGCAAATTGTACTTGTACCTACCAGTAAACCGAAAATTTCAGGAATTTCTAAAATTTTGACACCAGCTACGTGTATGTGACAACAGCCGTATTCTGCTAGGTTCAGATTTAGTTTGTTTATGGGGAAGGTGGGAGTTGACCTGCTCGAAGGCTTACCATTTCCTTGGTGGGTTTTGAAAAAATATATTTGACTCTGAACTGCTTTTATCAGTTGACAACATACTTAGACTTTGTTCTTTCCTTCCTTTTCCTAACTCACCTCTCTCGTTTTTCGCACGCACGCTTTTTAAACTGCTAAACGGTGTGTTTTTTGCAAAAAGTTTCTATACAAAAGTTGTTTAAAAAAATCAAATTAATCCATTTTTAAAAAAAAATTTAGCTAAAACTTAATTAATCACGCGCTAATGAATCGCTCCGTTTTCCGCGTTCACTGTGTGGGTTGGGATGTTTGTGCTGCAAAGGCAGCCTTAAGTGGTCATAGTCTCATAACATATGATATACTAATCTAACAAAGTCGGAGTTTTAGTTCGACTTTTCTTCACTGAAATTATATGGTGTCGCACCGAAAGCATGCACTAGCTATCCGTGCGCGGAATTCACCAATATGGACCTTATTTTCACCACTTCACAACGATCATTAGTGAGATATCAGGTGGAAATGGCATAAATGGGACAAATGGTATAAAGTGTTCATCATATAGTTCTCTTGCAAAGATGCCAAAAAAAAAACTTTGTGATCAAAATGAGTAAATGCATGGGATAGTAGGATATACAGATAAGTGCCATTATTCCCCCCCCATCCAACAGGGGTGCAATAGTAGGGAATACTTGCAATACATCTAAACGTAACCTTATAGTACTAGTTATTAATAAACCATCTACCAACCCTGTATTTCTCAATGGTGGTAGTAATTAATAACTGAATTAAATTAAATAGCACAAAAGCATGCAATGGTTGAAGGTCAAGGGAACTGAATTATATTGCACAAAAGCATGGGATGGTGAAATATAATGTTCCCTATGATGGACAAAATAGTGAACTGATTCAGTAGTATGGAATATTATCAACATCTGACGACACATGCATATACACCGGTTATTGTCTTCCAACCTTGGACAGAAACACATGCATATACTCCATTTGAGTTTTGTAGTTTTTTACTCACAGGATTATTCATCACCTGCAAAATTTTGCACTTGTTCTGTCTCTGCTTTCCCTGATTTTTTGTACTTTTGTGGTTTATGATAAAAAGTATTCTAGTCTATTCAAAAAAAAAAGAAAAAAAAAACATCATGTCCTCCATATAACCTAGTTAGAATCTTCTCAAGGGAAATCTTCTGACAGACTGACTCACTACCTTCCTTTTTGCCCTGTTTTTCAGGAATGACCATTTAATAAATTAATATGCCTTAAGACTTAAGAATGAAACTTTCAGCTCTCACGTGGACACAAGATGCTATGTAAAAATCAACTTATCTTAAAACTCAAGCGGAGCAGTTTTAGGCAGCGTTCTTTCCTCCCCTTTCCCAACTCCTCTCCCTCGTTTTCCGCGCGCACGCTTTTCAAACTACTAAATGGTGTGCATTTTGTAAAAAGTTTCTATATAAAAGTTGCTTAAAAAAATCAAATTAATCCATTTTTTTAAAAAAATTAGCTAAAACTTAATTAATCACGCGCTAATGGATCGCTCCGTTTTCCGCAATCACAAGTTCTGAACCTGGAGGAGCGAACGCTGCCTAAGTTGCTCTAGCTTTTCTACAAGATAATACAAGAGATGCACATGCTCTTTACAAATAGACGTACCCTAACTTGCACATCCATTTTTCCTTGTCATTTCCTGAGATGATGTTTTCTATTTAAAAAAAAAGCTCTGAAGCTATAAAATATATAAATGTGCATTTTCTGAGGGCATTAATGCCAATGAAAGGAAGCATTCTGAGAACAGCACTATATATGCCTACATATACCAGACCAGCTCTTCCCAAAATGATAATGCCTTGGAAGATGAAGCAAATTTAACATGTAGGCAAACATATGAATCATATAAATCATGTTGATATATATGCTAGTCCAATAGTCTTTCCTTTTCCCCTCCTCTTTGCACATTAATCAAATATGTTGACACAGAGCCATCAAAGATGTTGACACAGAGTTACCAAGGTGACAAACAGAATGCTAACGCATGTGGATTAAATCACAGTAAGACATATCAAAGCCATTGCCATCAGCAGCTGAAAACAGGACAATGGTAGGGTCTATAACGTTAAGGATAATGGCCTCGTAATCAAACGAAACACCAATAGGGCAGCTCTAGATGCTAGCTAGCTGAAGAAAAGGACAAAGGAAATGTAATTTCAAATTAAGCTACAGCTAGTTTGAAGTGCTAGTGCATATTATGCTATTTGAGCTCTAAATCATGGTCACAGTCATAAAGTTAGTAGTAACTAGATAAGATGCTAACCTTTCTTTTCCTGGATGGAACACAGGATCCCAGCTCCTATGGGGAATAGTAACTAGATAAGATGCTACCCTTTCTTTTCTTGGATGGAACACAGGATCCCAGCTCCTATGGGGAATGTGGTAGGGTGGTTGTCAATTGTCCTCCTGAAGATCCTGCCCCAGTGTCATCTTCTGACAACCACCGTAGAATTGAAAGAGCAGAGTTCTGGATCATATGCCACAAAGACAAAGAACACAAGAATAACCAATCGTCATGATTCATCACTGGAGCAACCTCCAGGTCATGCAAGGTGATGAGTCATGATTCAAGTGCTTCAACCAAGCAGCATGTTGAGTCATCCGCAGGTAAGAGGAAATGGCAAAAGAAAAAGTGTTGAGGTAAATAAAGATGATTAACAAGATATCTGTGATCCCGTATATCATGGTTCTTCGTATTTTCTTCATGGATTGCTTGACATCATGGGCCATGAGAAGTTCAGTCCAAAACTCCTAATATCTTGTTCTGAAAGACTGAAAGATGACAACTGAAAAGTTGCTACCGCTACTTGTTTCTAATCAAGCTAATTTTCATTTGTGTATGTTTCTAAAATATAGCGGTTGCTCACATTTTTCTCTATTGCATGTCATTTGAACACATGTTTTTTGCAACCATAATGTAAAAAGATAACCCACCAATGGAGAAAACTGTTGAGAATTACTACAATTAGTCACTCACAATCTCACACAATAGTATTGTGTTTCAGTAGCTTGTGGCAATGGACTATACTTACCTAGTTAGGAGGTAAAGTATCACTGCTGATTCCTCATTTAGGGAATACAAAAGATTCATCAGATGCTATATTTGTTTAATCCTATGTTGAATCCAATCCTTTGGACCACAGGGCAGAGAATAATCCAAATTATGTAAATCACATATCCAATTATCTTTAAAAGCCTAATTTGCTACTGGGAATGGCATTTGTTAACTGCATGTATCATATAAATCTAGTATTAAACAACTACGAATGGGTTCATATGTAACCAGATTGAAACTTCAAATTAAAAATGAGAGTGTAGCAAGTAACAACATACTATATTTAATGGCAAAAAACGCACTCCTTTCAGTTTCACATATATGGACAATATGGGCAAAAGTATTCATATGAAAGAATAGTAGGATCACAATGCAGACATGAGAAGGTATTCAGTCATCATATGAACAGTGAGGAGAAGCAGTACAGCCAACATCAAAAGGATCTTCGGATCCACAACAATGCCAATACTGGAACACTTTGCCTGAATCTGGAGTATCCAGAGTCCCACCCGCATACACACTTTCAAATTTTCTCTTCGTTTCTCCTGGATAGACAGAGATTGGCCATTCAGATATAGACTAACACAGCAGAGACAATGTTAACTAGTTAAAAATAAACAACTCAGTCAGAATTCTCTTTAATCCATATGCCTACAGCCCCTCGGATGTTTGGACTTTCCATAGGAACATTGGACTATCAAAATCCTTAGCACAATTTTTCCCCTCAGGATCATTTTGGGAGAAACGTTGTGCACCCAATTCTATTGAAATCTCTTGCTAAATCTCGGTTCGTTTCTCTCAAAGAAGCCCTAAGCTACACATATGAATAGCTCGAGCAATCAAATGACCCTGAAAACTACTTCAGCTTCCTTCCATTTCTCTGACAAGTTCCTCACCTCCGAAGTGGGCGGTGTGGTAACGGCACGCCGAGGGGTGGTTCGCCGCCGCGTCGTACTGCTTCTTGCAGTTCTTGCACGTGCGGAGCTCGGGCCCTCCTCCGGCGCCGACTCCGGCCACGTGTAGCCGGACTAGCCGACGGCGCGTGGCGAGCTGGGCGGCGGGGCACGCCCGGGGCGGAGGCCGTAGCAACGGCGGCGCACGTGCGTGCGGCGTCGCCATTGGGACGGGTGAGCAAGTGCGTGTGCGGCGGAGAGGGAGGGTGGTGGAGGCGAGAGCGATAGTTGGGCTGAACACAACCACAATGGGGGTAAGGATAACAAGCAGCCCATCAAGCCCACGTTGGAATCGTGGTAGAGGTAGCCCATATGCAAGACTAGGGATTTGGGTGCTCGACACTATCAAAATTTAACTGTTCAAGAGAAATATTAAGTCATAGAAAAAAATAATCATCGAGACATTTGAAAGGAAATATATGAGAAATTATCACACATCAAAGCTAGAATACATGGATGAAACATCGTAGAGTGCAATATAATAAATAATTAATTAATTGGAACATAGTATGCAACATACAAACCTAGGATGAAACACGATTCGAAACATTTCTCTCTCGTGCATGAAGTATATTTATTCCAAAATAGAATAATGTGAATTTTGTTTTAAATATTTAATTTAATACACAACGTAACTGGACTGCATATCAAAATAATAGTTTAGGGGAAAAAATAAATCATAACTCATCCCTACTTCCGGTCCAACCAACAACGCTGCCTCTCTCTCGACCTCAGACCTGTAATGCCACTCCCTTTCTCTTTCTCATCCATTGATGTACACCAGATCCGTTGATTTCATTGTCTTCTCTAAATATTTGGCGTGATCTCCTCCATTTCCAATGGCTCTCACACCCACCCCCTCCACCTCCTAATCACATGGTCTCCCTAGTATCCTCCAATGACATTAGCGATCTCCCTTCTCCATCTCTATAACTTCAGTGGCACCATCACCGTCTTCACCATCCACCTTTGATCCTCCTCAACCCGTCACCCCTTTAAACCTATGCTCACTGCCCCTACCTCCCACTTATCGTCACCAGCCCCCTCAAACCTAATCTATGAGCTAGCTAGCTGGAACTTGAATGACAATGAGGTCCAACCGGGAAAATCATCGCTGGTTAGTCTCAATCACGATGTTCATAGTCGACCAATAGATATCAAACACCATCTTGACCATATTAGTCATGCTTATAAATCGAGTCATAATAAAATAAATAATTATATATAATATAGCAAAATTATTCTATACCCGTGGTATAGAATAGACCTCTCCCTCCTAAGGATCAAACCCACCTCCCCTCCCTTTCAAGGGTCAAAAATCCACCTTCCACCTCGATCAAAGGTCGGTGAAAGCATTCCTACGTTGGTCAAAGTCTGTTCAACCCACCTTCTAACTCCCCCCACAACCCACCTCTTCTCAGCTCTCGTCTCATAGAACGGTGCAGTAACATGATGATTATTGTGTAGTAACACTGTGTCTTACATGCATCAACAAAGTTCAAATATAACTTAAAATATAGTCATGACGGATCTACTTTTGATAAGAACTTTTTTCTAGCATCATGGTGCAAACGATTTAAAAAAATCATACATCACGTAAGAGACAATGTTCTTCGAAGCTTGACTTTTTTGGAATTTAATTCTCCACAAGTAGTAATACTATAGTATTACTTGTTACTAATGTCTATTGTACGTTATTGTAATCCCATCGCGACGTTACTGTAAGAGTGTAGTAAAGACTATAAGTTTTGCAGTAATAATGCGTCTTACTGATAATTCTTGGGTAGTGTTACTGCATAAACATGTGGTAACATGTACCTGCCATGCAATAACACTTCCAATTTTGTGCAGCAAAAAGTATATTTAGCATGTGAGACTTTTAACTCATATATTTTTCTTTTGGTTCCTGGCTTACTACAATTTCACCATAATGTTACTGCTAAAAGTACAGTAACATCTTTTATGTTCTATAGTATCAATGCGTCTAACTGCAATTATTGGATAATGTTACTACATAAACATATGGTAACGTGTACCTGCTATATAGTTAGACTTCCACTTTTGTACAGTAACAAGCTTATTTAGCATGTGAGATTTTTAACCTATATATTTTTGTTTTCGTTCCTGGTTTACTACAATTTCACCACGATGTTACTACCAAAAGTGTAGTAACATCCTATATATTCTACAGTAATGTGACGTGTTATTGTACTTCTACGGTAATGTTACTACTAGAACAGAGTAACATGTTATGAGTTTCGAAATAACATATCTTTTTGTTCTACGGTGGTAGTGAAAGAGATTAGAATTGGTCACTATATTCCTTCCTCACAAAGTGAGATACAAAAGAAAATAAGCAATAATCCTTAAAACAAAAAAACATCATTGGATGAATTGGTTAGAAGAACATACTATGATCTATGAGGTCATGGGTTCAAGTCTTGAATTACCAATTTATTTTTATTTTTCTAGAAAAATGAGTGAAGGAAAGGAGAAATAAAACCGAAGAAAAAGAAAATAAAGGGAAGATGGCATCGGAAGTGAGAGATCAAGAGGCGGGAGAGGGGAGGGATTGAGCGCACGAGAGAGGGGCAGACCTAGAGGGGGGGAGGAGGAGGCGGGCCCGGAGGAGAGGGGGTGCGCGGGAGGGGAGAGGAGGAGGGGATCGCGCCCGGAGGAAAAGGAGGAGGGAAGGGTGCGCGCGCGGGATATAGGAGGAGGGAGGGAGGGTCCGTGAGAAGCAGGGAGGGGTACATAATAGTTATACTATAGGGGGTGTACAATAGTCTTACCCTGCATATATATAAAACTATTCTATACCCCTCTCCCTACCAAGGGTCACACTCACCTCCCCCTCCTTTACAAGGCCCAAAACCCACCTCCCACCTCGGTCAAAGGTCGGTCAAAGCTTGGTCAACCCGCTTACTAACTCTCCCCACCACCCCCTTCTTCTCAGCTCTCGTCTCGCAGAACGGTGCAGTAACACGATGACCACTGTGCAGTAACACTGTGTCTTACGTGCAGTAACAAAGTTCAAATATAGTTGGATAAGTTTAGTAAAGACGATAAGTTTTGCAGTAACAATGCGTTTTACTGACAATTCTAAGATAGTGTTACTGCATAAATATGTGGTAACGTGTACCTACCATGCAGTAACACTTCCACTTTTGTGCAGTCACAAGTATATTTAGCATGTGAGACTTTTAACCCATATATTTTTTGTTTTGATTTCTAGCTTACTACAATTTCACCACAATATTACTACCAAAAGTGCAGTAACGTCCTTTATGTTCTACAGTAATAATGTGTCTTAGTGCCATTGTTGGATAATGTTACTACATAAACATGTGGTAATGTGTACTTGTTCATGCAGTAACATTTTCACTTTTGTGCAGTAACAAGCATATCTAGCATGTGAGATTTTTAACCTATATATTTTTTTCGATTCCTGGTTTACTACAATTTCACCACGATGTTACTACCAAAAGTGCAATAACGTCCTATATGTTCTGCAGTAACGTGATGTGTTATTGTACTTCTATAATAATGTTACTATTGTAACATAGTAACATGTTAACATACGCTTTTTTTTATAGTGGTAGTGAAAGAGATTAGAATCGGTCACCATATTCCTTTCTCACAAAGTGAGATACAAAAGAAACAAGCAATACTCCTTAAAACATCATTGGATGAATTGGTTAGAAGAACATGCTATAATCTATACTGTAAGGTCATGGGTTCAAGTCTTGAATTTATCAATATACTTTTATTTTTCTAGAAAAATGAGTGAATGGAAGGAGAAATAAAAACCGAAGAAAAAGAAAAAAAAGGGAAGATGGCGTCGGGAGAGAGAGAGATCTAGAGGTGGGAGAGGGGAGGGAGACAGCGCACGAGAGAGGGGCAGGCCCGGAGGAGAGTCCTACCTGGAGGAGAGTAGAGGGTGCTGGAGAGGGGAGGAGGATGAGACGGGCCCGAAGGAGAGGGGGCCGCGGGAGGGGAGAGGAGGAGGGGAGCGTGCGGAGGGAAAGGAGGAGGGAGGGGCGGGCGCGCGAGATAGAGGAGGTGGGAGGGCCCGGGAGAAGAGGGGGTATATAGTAGTTATACTATAGGTCTGTGTAGAATAGTCTTACCGTGTATATATAAAACTACTATACAACAGATGGGTTGCATTATATTTAAACACAACCCACCCCAATCCTCCTCCCCTAGCAGACCCGCACCACCACGCCCTCCTTTTGCTCACCCCTCCTTATAGTAATCTGTTTACTATAAACACTCGTACTATATATATACAATTTAATGGTATTAGTCATTCTATTTTTCCATGGTTATACCCTGGTTTTTCCGGATCTGGGAACGGGAGGTCGAGCGGTGATGGTAGGTCGATGGCGGGCGCAGCCGGTGATGGTGACTGCTTGCAGTAACTGTGGGCGGCAGGCGGCGGGGCCCTGCGATGGTCGGCAGTGGGCATCGGCAAGCTCGGCCTCGTGACGGACGGCATCATGCGACTGTTGGCTCAAACTTCCTCCGTCGATCGGCGATGACTTGCGGTAGCGGCGGGCTCGGCGGGGCCGTCCTCGCTTAGATCCTGTGGCGACGACCATCCTTCACCTGGCCCCACACGGATCCACTAGCGGCGGCGGTGGGAGGAGAGCCTAGCGGCGGACTCGGTGACGGCGGACGTGGCCGGTGACGGTGACGGCTTACAGCGGGCGGCCGGCTGTAGCGTGCGACGGGCTCGGCGGGGCCGTCCCCTGCCAGATCCGGTAGCTGTGGTCATTCCCCGCTCGAATCCAGCAGCGGTGGCCGTCCTCACCTAGCCCCGCACGGATCCACCGGCAGCAGCGGGATGAGAGCCTAGCGACGGACTCGGCGACAGCAGGCGCGGCCGGCGATGACGATGGCTTGCGGCAGCGGCGGACGGTCGACTGCAGCGTGCGATGGGCACAGCGGGGCCGTCACCCGCCCGGATCCCGCAGCAGTGGTCGTCCTCCGCCCGGATCCGTTGGCAGCGGCTGTCCCTCGCTTGGCCCCGCACGGATCCACTGACGGTGGCGGGAGGAGAGCCCAACGGCAGACTTGGCGATGGTGGGTGGCGCATCCACCCGCTTCTTCCTGCCCGTTGCCGTCATCGTGGTTGTCCTCCACCAGCTCGCCGTGTGGCTGCCATCGCCGAGACCTCTGGAAGCATTCAATCGATGACTGCGAGCATTAAGGTTACCCACTATGTTCAATCAGATTCTGTCATTTTTTTTCGGATTACTTTGGATATGTATTACTTCCTTCAATGTTTGGGCATGCAGGGGATTATGCAGAGGATCCAACACTTTTGGATTAATTTTAGTAGCTTTTTTGTACTGTACAGTGATGTTTTAGCACCTGGAAACATCTTTTCCTATTTTTCCTAGCTAGGCAATTCCCTAGAAATGTTAAATAATATTGTTGCTCTTCAGCTTCCATCCAGATCATAAAAATCAAAATACATTCTCTCACTTGCAGGTTTTTTAGTGTCGAATTCAAAGTGCAAAGTGAATTTCTACAAGTTCAACGGTGACTGTGGATAGATTGTGCTGAAGATTGTTTTTTGTGCTGATACATGTGTATCCATCTTCGGCCAATATAAGGACTTCTCTTGGCTTATGTTAATTTGTCCAGTGATGATGATGATACGGATAAGATCAATATGTTGAGAACGATCGATGAAACAGTAATTTAGTTACTAAGAGATAATATATTGAGAATCATCGGTGTAATAGTAATTTGGTTACTAAGAGAAATTTTGTGCCAAGCTGAATACGTTATGTTGAGAACCAATTTTTTTTTGGCAAGATCAATATCATTGTAATAGTAATTTATTTACTAAAAGAAATCTTGTACCGGTACTAATATGTTAATTGCAAGTTATTTATTTACTGCGAGAAGGTACGAGAACCAATTAGGAGTTATTCTAAAGTTATTCTAAGTAATTTATTTCATAAGAGAAGAGCTAAGAACAACATTTACTGAGAGAAGGAACCATTGAGAAGAGCTGAAAACAACCCTTGTAGTTGCTATATACTGATAGTAATCGATTTACTTGATCATATAAAAAAAGGTTCGGGAGAGTAACCATTGTACTTACTACATTACTTACACAACTATGTATTCATATGAATACAGTAACTACATTACTAACGAGTGGTCTTTGATTCGATGAGTAATCTAGTTACTAACAAACTTGATATAAAAGGTGCGGGCTAGTTCTGCGTGATTAATGGTATAGAGAACCTTCTTGATAGTAACTCGTTTACTTATCGAACTAAAACTGCTAATAGTAATTGATTTACTTAATGAAAGAATTTTTTAGAGAGGGAGGGATGGGTGAGTGTTTGTGCGGGATGCCTGGCCAGGGTTGGGGCTGGGGAGGGGGGAGGGAGGGTGGGTGGGGGTGGGGGTTTGTATGTGAGGGGATCGTTTTAGTTATCGCGTACCCCAGATACCGTTTAGCACATTCCTATATATATATATGCATATATAAATATATGTATGTACATATATATATATGTATATATATCTCTCTCTATATATAATATAGATATATATATATGTATCTATATATTACAGCTTATGCCACCGTACGTTATAGCATTTAACTAGTGCGTATACAATGTGGGTATTAGTTTTTCTTTTGGACGTGAAACAGCATGAAAGGCTCCTGCTGGAATATTCAGTAGGTTTATTTAAATTATAATATTGTTAAATATGTGGTAGGAGAAGTGTGGAGATTATAGGTACCCCATAACCACATGACATGGTTATCCGACTAATTATAGGGAATATCTTATATCTATGTAATATGTAACGGATCATGACTTGGGTATTACGTTTCTTTATGAATTACGGAACGGCCTAGAGTCTTAGTTTGATAATATTGTAAAGTAGTATTAGGAAACCGATACCGTATTGGTTAAGATTTCTATCTTGTAATCCTGCCCCCCAACCTATATAAGGTGGGCAGGAGGACCTCTAGGGGCATGATAACACAACTAGATCGTCAGATCAATACAACACCCGGTGGATACAATCCCCAAACAGGAGTAGGGTATTATCTCTCATTGAGTGTGTCTGAACCTGTCTAAATCCTTATCTCCGCATCCATCCACTTTTAGGTCTCGTGCGCTACCCCTTTCATATTGTCGAATTCTTATTTCGACAGTTGACTGCATCAGCTACCGTCAATGGACGATTTGGACTACAACCGAAGGACAAGCTATACGCTCAGGGGCTTATCAGCTCAAGAATAAGGATCATACCTTCAATTTTGGATTTGTTCCGGATACAAATTCATGGCCGTGAGATTATCCTCTATGCTCAAGATCTGGATCAATCATTATTTCTCACAAGGACCATCGGCCGAGTACTTGTGCTAGTTGTGATTTGATTATTACATCTACTTTGGTACATCTCATGAGGGAAAATCACCCGGATTAAAAGTTACTCAGATGAGATGCGCTTGATCTATATCGTTCTGGAAATTTATCATTCAGGAGCATATTAATTGGCGTGCTCTTCATATCATATTTCGAGAGTATCGGTGGGCATATTTTCGGGTCTAGGCCTAATATGTCTGCAGCCCCTATTTTTAGGTGTGGCCAGTCACGGTCTTTTAGGGACTTAGGCATTTTTTGCTTAGGCAAAAGTGCGTGTGATCAAGTGCGCAATATCTTAAAATCCTTTTATATCGCTGTTACTCAACTTTTTAGGAGTTGGTATAATGCACTTTAAAAGGTAACAAATAGTGAACTTTATATAGCTATTTCCCCCTGACTTCTTGTATATGTATAAGTGAAAGCACTGTTTGGGTTTATAAAGCAACCGATTAGACATAATATCGTTGCTTTTCACCACGTAAGTGTGCACTTTTATTGACTAATATTGTGGCTTAGGCTAATTATATATTTTGGTCATTTTTTCAGGCAGTTGGAAAATCCTCTATGAGATTATTTAGTCGGATTTTATACCACATATGCCTTATGTTTCCAAGTATGGTAAAACCGTGAGTCTTTTAGGGACTTAAGCACATCTGTTAAAGCAGTGTGTGCATGGTGTATGCCTAGTGCTTTGGAAATTTCTTTATTCACGGTATACAAGCTTTTTTATAGCTGTTTTTGCTATGTGAATTTTCAAAGATGTGGTAACTTTAGGTTGCATGCGTCATACTTCATAAAACAGTCGGTCTATCACTTGAGTCTTATTTACTTAGGGGTTCAATGTGCTATCGTTATGCTACTTAGGTGGCTTAAAACCACTCGGCTGGTTAATCTATTTATTCCTTGACTATATGCTTAGTTTGTTCAACTAACCATATAGTTGGGGGCTATACCTATTTGGTGCATCTAGTCGATGTACCTAAGTTTATATTTTATTATTATTTTTTAGCCCTCCACAGTTTTATGATTTTGTAAAAATATTCGGGAGATCATGGCAAAAATGATTGAAGCACTCGGCTTTGGATTAATTTAGTTCGAGAGAAGATTATCTTTTCGACTGTGAAGGTCTCAGGGGCTACTGTGGAGATTATGGGTACCCTATACCCATATGACATGGTTATCCGACTAGTTATATGGAATAGCTTATATCTATGTAATATGTAACGGATCATGACTTAGGTATTACGTTTCCTTATGTATTACGGATCGGCCAAGAGTCTTGGTTTGATAATTAATATTGTAAAGTAGTATTAGGAAACCGATACCGTATTGGTTAAGCTTTCTATCTTGTAATCCTGCACCCAACTTATATAAGGTGGGCAGGAGGATCTCTACGGGGCATGATAACACAACTAGATCATCAGATCAATACAACACCCGGCGGATACAATCCCCAAACAGGAGTAGGGTATTACCTCTCATTGAGAGGGTATGAACCTATCTAAATTCTTATCTCCGTATCCATCCACTTTAAGGTCTCGTGCGTTACCCCTTTCATATTACCGAATTAATGTTCCGATAAGAAAACAACAACAAATGTGAGAGTGGGTGTTGAGGACCAGACTCACGTATCAAAACTTTTACATGTACTCAGAACTAGGGGCTTCGATTTGAAGAATTAATGGTTGGGACGGGTTGAGTCAGGCTTAACGGATATGTAAATTGTAAGCTCGACCTAGTAAAATCAGACTGAGCTTAATCTGGCCGGGCAACCCATGGAATATGGATAGGTCAATTCCCTATTTAGTATGATTTTTCAATATCGAGTTTTTGGTTTTTTAGAATGAATGAAAAAGTATGTGCACATAAATGAATACTCGGCTGGTATTTCATATATTTTGAGTAAATACAAGATATTACAAGATATACATTTCAAATGATGACGTGTAAGACTAAAATACAACCACGTAGCAAGTCTATCTCAAATCCTAATGGACGAGTGGTATCATACCGTTAAGCTATTTTAGTATATGGTAAGGTACCATACCAATACATCGACTACTGTATCTAAACCTTGGTCATTTACATCAATGGCTTGCATGGTCACGTCAAATAATTGTCGATTGGGAAGGCATATCCTGTTGTTATGGAACCATCTGCAACTGTACGTCAATACCATTCACAACAAGGAACCCTCGGTGACTATATATAAACATAGTCCATTTACGTTAATATCTTTAGTTTAGAAAATACCTCAAAAGTTAGTTAAAAAAATTCTATCCAAATCAGATGTGTGTAGTATGTGGGCTGGTAATGCACGTGCGGACTGAGGTGATAGATCTTGAGTTCAAATCCCACATTTCACATATTTTATTTGACTTGGTATGCATATTTAGTACTGATTTTCTCAACCGGTACTAAAGATCTATCTCGATTTGGTGCTCACGATTGTTATAATTGGGATTAATGGGGGTTTCTAACTGATATAAAAGATGAATTCTCTATCTATCTCGATTTGGTGCTCACGATTGTTATAATTGGGATTAATGGGGGTTTCTAACTGATATAAAAGATAAATTCTCTACTAGTATAAGCTCCGGTACTAAAGATCTATCTCGATTTGCTGCTCACGGTTATTATAATTGGGATTAATGGGGGTTTCCAACTGATATAAAAGATGAATTCTCTAGTAGTATAAGGCGCCATGAATAGTTGGTGTGGAATGATGGGCGGACACAATCAACACTCAACACTCCAAAACTACAAAGCTTGTCCACCCCATTCATCTTGTTACTTTTGCATTTGCTAAGCGAGGGTGCTAGGAGGAAGTTGTGGTGAGATTGGATCCGTTAGGAATAGAATGCATCGAGAACTAGAGTTGACGTGACTTGAGAAAGAAGTGTTCGAGTGGTTATGTTAGGCTAGCAAAGTTCTGGTTAGATCGACACCGTTGGGATTCTAGGACAGTTTGCACATGGAATGCTTCATCTCATTAATTGGATCTGCTAGGCTATTTGAGTATAATTCTAGCATGTCATACCACCCCCACCACCTCAAGAAAGCATCAACCTTTCATTCTAACAAATAGATATGTTCTACAGAATATCGTGACTTCGCGATTCAGTAGAACACCGTATGAAGTCACTTTGGGGGAAAAATACTCTGTAAATGTCAAAATTAGCTCGTAGACACCATACCTATTAGAATATTCATTTCTGGTTAAATAGGAGAGAGAAATCATGTGAATTCTTATCTTGTTTAATTGAATATTTAGTTGCTTTTTTAACAAATACTAAAGAAATATTATTCTTAATAAATATGTTTTATTTGTACCATCGAGTTAGTCCTCCTTCTAGTTGGTTTAGATTGATGCAAGCTGTTATATACTTACATATAAATTAGCAAAGACATATTGTAGACCTCGCTTCCTTGTGATATGCGTGATTTATACTATCTTTTTTAAGAGAAAATACCTAGCTAACATGAGTCCAAAAATTTAAATTTAATAGCAACAAATATAACTTTTCAACTAACTATACACTGCTACCTTAGTGTGGCTTATATACACAATTATAAGTGAAGAAACTTATAATGCTTCGGTATAGGATAGATGTAAGGCTATTAATATCTAAGCATTTAAATATTGTTATGAAAATGGAACATGCAATTAATGGTTGGTCTAATTTGAGGGAAAAGTAAAATCCATTTTTTTACGAACTTATTAGATCTTCTCCAAATAGTTCATTTAGTCCTTGTTAACATTTTTTTCTGTTTTATTTTCTACTAGTTCAAAATATAGTCATTATGGATATTTAAATTGATAGTTTAATTATGAATACAGTAATAGTTAAATTGATAGCTTAAGAAATATGTATGTTTTAATATTGTTGATTATTACTTGCTACGAAAAACAGGAATAGTTAGAGGGGAGAGTGGACAGCTCAAGCCGAGAGCGGAGCGGAGGGGACGGGTAGTGCCATGTTATGTGCATGTGAGGGCAGGATGAAGTGGAGGGGTGCTTTTTTTTATATCTTTCCTAAATGATTTAAGTAAAATCCGATTATCTGATTTTTTTCCTCAAAATTTCTAATATCTTTCTTCTCGTTTTTTAAGACGTAACACACAACGGCTTAATCGGAAACAGATGGTCACATGTTTTTCCTTACAATTTCTAAGCTTTTATTTTTAGTTAAGACGTAACACATGACGCCTTAAGTCCGCTACGGAGGATATACAATGATTTAAGTTGACATAATAGATATTTTATTTTTTTTATAATGTTCTGTTCTTTTTGCTATTTGGTTAGCATGCAAAGGATAGGTGTCTATATTCAAACGATATTTTTTTTTATTTTTGTATAGTGAAATATGTGAAATATGGGTAACAGGATCTCAAATTATTTATTTAATTATATAAAAAACAACAATTCAAATAAACTAAAAATTGGATGTAATTTAAGAATTATAATCATTTAGCTTTCTGATTATTGATCTTTTGTTAATTAGTTAAAAATAGAAGACCAAGAAATTAAATGAGAGAGAAGAGGAAGAGGGAGAGTTGAAGGGGGAGAGTAAGCGTGCATATAATTATAATTTTTTTACATAATATAGTAAATTACTGTCTCTGTCCCAAAATATAGCAGCTTTTAACTATGTATTTGGACATGCTATTGTGAAAATGTATTACCGAAACTTACTATATTTTTGGATCTATCTTGTTTACTCTTGTTTTTCTATAGAATATACATAGTAGATATTAAAAATATGAATGCTACAAATCTACTAATATTATTTTAACTTCTTATAATGTTAGAATGGGGGAGTAATTTTTTTGGAAGTTCATTTTACATTTACAATTATAGATCCAATTTAACTATTATGAAATTATATATGATGATAAAATCTACATCATTATTTATATAATTTTATAATTATTTCTTTCCAAAGTTGAATTACAGTGAATATGGGTCTTTAAATGTAAAATAATCTAAAGACATAAATAGATCAAATATTAGTTGTATGATTTAGATGTTATAGTTGCTTAACTTTTAGCATACATTTTTCTTTCTAACTAATATAGTTATTTTTTGGTTGTATATCCAATTTAATTATTATGAAGTGATGTATGATGGTAAAATCTATATTATTATTATTTCATATTTTTTATAATTGCTTGAATAGCTTGCAAAAGTTAGAAAATATACCCCAAATGACATTTCTTTTCAAAGATGATTTAATATAGTAAAATTTGGTCTTCAATTGTAAGTTTAGTCATAAATAATTTAAAGATATAAGTGGATAAAAAATAGTTGTATGATTTAGATGTTATAGTCGCTTAATTCTTTAACACAAAATTTTTGCTTTTCTAACTAATAAGCATGAAGATCGGAGAAGGAATAGGTGAAAGAGGAGTTAGGAATCGAGGGAAGACTCACGCGTACATATGTCTTCAGAAAAAAAACTGTAAAGTATACGTACCTACAGGCCCAGGTGGCCCCGTGTTTGGGAAGTGAATTTTTTTCGTTAGTAATATATAATATTACCAAGAATAAATAAATAAATATATTTTTATGAAATGTGTTACCTGTCATTTTACTATATGGAACATTCACCTTAATTTGATTTTATATGTGGTTATCCATTTATATTTGATTGATTTTAACGCTAAGAAGTTATAGGGATAATTTGCAAAACAACTAGAGTAGGTGGGGTGGCAAATTCACTACCCTACCTAGGGATGAAAACGGTTCGGAAACGGACGGAAACCATTTTTATCGTTTTCGTTTCCATATTTTTTCTGGAATCGGAATTGGAAACGCCGGATACGAATATGATAAGGCTACTATCCGTCGGAATAGAACAATGGCTAGATGTATTTTATTTTTTCAGTATTTTTAAGAATTTCTCTAATTTATTAGAGTGCCAAGTGGTGGTTTGGAAGCGTTTGTCAGATACCATGTGGCATCGTAAGAGCGTTCGTAGGAAGTTTAATGAACTTTTAGTATATAATAGATCTTATTTAAGCTAAATTACCCACGGGTTAACCATTAAAACTAGTAATTTATCCGTGCTAACGCTACGGAGATATTTAGTAAGGGTGCACATGAAATCCATGTCAAAAGAAATGTTCATTTCATACTTAAAAAAATGCTATATATTTCAAGGTCCACGTTTATTTATAACTAACATTTTAACAAACATGAGCAGCTCTCAGTTGTAAATTTGCAAGTCTCAATCAAGAGGACTAATCTCTTCACCACTGTCTTTTCGTATATTGTACTCTTCAAATTATGCTCATACACTCCGGACATTCAGAAAGTTGTGAGGAAATAAGAAGTATGTCAATTGCTGTTTCTTTCTGCAGCCGCCTCCACCATACAATTCATTCCATTGCTTCAGTTCACTTATCATTGCTCCTACAGCAGCAAAGCTTGCCGCTATCTGTATTTTAAAGTCCCAAACGATATTAACAAGTTTAATTCGAATATACAATTACAATTTTTCAGTTTCTATATTTTTAAAGTTTCAAACAGTATTAGCAAGTTTAATTCTAATATACAATTACAGTTTTCAGTTTTGTATTAGCAAAGTTTATGCTCCACGTATGTTCTGAAGCACAAAATAGAATGAGACGATATATAGGTGGATACAAATCGCACTTAATAACTGAGTAAAGGAACATTACAGCAGAATGCTACCGCAGCGCAAACTATTAAGTTGTACATATGAATAGTATATTAATGGTTTGTACATGGCAAAGTTTAGAAGTAAGAAACATGGGACAATATTTCAATATCAGTACAGCCAAATCATCATTAGTAATTTCAAAATGCTTTAATCGGTTAACATTATATGGGTAAGGAAGTCCACATAAATATTGTAGCCTTCATCATTAAAAAAAATTAACCACACCGAACAGGTTAGATAATTAGGCATCGAAAATAACATCTTGAAAAATCAATCAAGAAGGCAAGGCTAGGGAGAATTGGTAGCCTATGGACCTGGAATAAGTTTGTTGTCTCACACTGCACATAGAGATCAAAGATAAGTCCATCCAAATGGAAATAGCAAAGAACTGTACTTTTATGTTGGCAAAATTACTGGTTCTTCTCCATTTTTCATCAGCAATGTGGCCTTCTCTTCGACTTTCATGGCTGCAAATTGTACCATCTGGAAACAACAGCTCGCCATAAAACATACCTATAATGTAGTAAGAGCCATAGCTTTGCGAGGACTCCTTACTTTAATGTCTATCCGTTGTTATTCCCGATTAAGCCGATAAAAATGTATGACTATCTGTGCTGAATAATAAACCATCAAAAGCGTCATCTTTACTCAACCAAGCAATTCAAATGATTACAGCCATATAGCCTCTGTAAAAAAATATATATTTGAACAACTTCTTTTTGTACGACAGATAAAACACAAACCTAATGAAATCAAGCCAAAAGATGCATAGATACATATTACTGCAGGCAATTTCCTGGGTAGCTGTTTATCTAATCATCTTAGACAGTTAGACTCCTGCAAGAAAAATATTCTTCTCAGTTTGAGTATATACCCCAGATAACTGACAACACCCACTAAACGAATCCTAGAACCTGACCAATTCCACCCACCACCATCCGTAACAATATTTGACCTTATTGAAATTGTTTCTGGAAGGCCTAGCACAAACCATCCTGAATAAGAACGAAAATATCCAGCACAGGTCTGGTGATGTGAAAAATCAACATGCGAAAAACCATACTGTAGGCTCTGTACAGCAAAGACACAGGCACCAATATATGACTATATTCAGTGAAGAACATCCATCGACAATCATAATTCATTAGGCAAAGCAGCACAAGGACATTTTCCTAAGGTACTCCATAGTATGTAATCTCTAGATGGAACCTGCAAAAGAAAAATACTAACAGTTTAATTGTGAAAGTTAAATATCTTATTGCATCTCTTCGCTAGACCTTACAACGGTTTAATATTGGAATATGGCAAATCCAAGTGCCAATTTCTATTTGGACAGGAGGCAAGGATTTTATTAGTGACTCAAGGTAATTAATAGTAGCATAATTGTTGGCAGCAGAGGTTATGCTCCTAAATCCATGGACGTATGCACAGATATTCTGCCTTTGCATAACCGAAAAGTACAGTTAAGTAGAAAAGAGTACTGGCTACTTGATTGTATATGTGTTGATTTCCCCCGTCTTAATCCTATATGCATATCCATCTACCTGCTATCGATATTTTTGCTGCTTCAAAGTATAAATAGATTCCAATTAACATTATTCATGTTAAACATAGAGTGCATCAGATAGTATATTTGACAAATATATGCTTTTCTAAGGATAAAAATGGCTTCAGATCTCAATATCTCATAGGTCATGCTGCTTTTTAGTAATTTTCTACCGTAAAAGATTGCTTGATGAGTAAATGTCTTTTATTTTTTCAATTTCTTTTACAGTTTACAAGGCTATACCTACAATTCAGGCCCCAAACTCTGGGTGTCTGGGTATGTCCAGCTGCACAAAAATTAGGCCTTCCGTGCAAAGAAGTGAGAAAGAATACAATTCCTTAGTCAAATATCACAGGGGAATTTACATCCTATTCTCTGCAACACGAATTGAATCTGGGAGCTCAGACAAAGTTTCAGTGTTTTTTGTCATATTACATTGTAAATGGAATCAAACGTCCAATCAACATGTTCGAGAAATCAGGCAAAGCAAAGGATGGAACTTACCGACGTTGTGGACAGCAATACCATCAAGGAAGAATCTGTCGTGAATCCAATCCGTGACGACTACTTTACTGGCCTTGCCAATGCTTACTGACAATCTGCCATGCGCTCCTAAAGATTGATTGGTTTCAGGTAGCAGAGTCAGGATTATATTCGAGCGGAGATTCTTCATGCTGTTGTTCTTCCTAGAGCCATCTCTGTGGAATGCGGCTCCTTCCAGGACCTGACCTCGGTGAAGAGCGTCTGCGGGGACGCGGTTGCTTTCGATGGAGGTGAGGTGCGAAGAAGTTAAGAGGAGTCGCGGCGTTGGCGTCAGGATCGACAGCGAAGTAAGGGATGAAAACGTTCGGAAAGTTTCCGGATTACGGACGTATTTTCGGAAACGGAAAGCGTTGGTCGGAATTTTTTTCACAAACTTTCGGAAACGAAAACGAATTTGGAATATTTTTCTCGGAAACGGAAACGTATATGATAAGGTTATTATCCGTCGGAAACTTTCTGGAAACTTATTCAGAAACTTTCTCGAAACAATATCAGGTTTTTTCTCGAAATCGAAAACGAAAAATTTCTCATATACAATTGATTAGCTTCAGCTCTATCTACTCTAAATGTTTAGATTTATACATGTATTTAGGTGCTTAATTAAATAGAGACTTTTTAATCCAGTACTTTAGATTTTATTTGCCTAACGACTATTTTTTTAATTTTTATTAGCCCATGCCATACTTATTTATAGATAAATATAGTTCTTTTTCTCGAGGAATAAAGTGTACATAAAATACAAAAATAGTGATTTATTGTTTTGGAAAAAGATATCTTGCTACATCTTTTCGTTGATTTGAGAAGTTTATTTTAAGGGTTTTTATATTCCTATAAATATCCGTTACCGTATTCGCTCTGTTTTCGTATTTGATAATATTCGATTCCGTTTTCGTATCCAGGGTTTCCGACTCTGATTCCGATTTCGAAAAAAAATATGGAAACAAAAACGATAAATGTGGTTTTCGTCCGTTTCCGAACCGTTTTCATCCCTACAGTGGAGACTAAGTGGCCATCGGACTAGATCTACCAGCAGACTCGCGAGGAGAAACGGAAGCGACGCACAGAAGATCAGGCAACCGCGTGATGAGGGTGTCGCGAGGGGGGTGATTAGGACTCACGTCGGTGACCTGGGGACGGGTGTTCGGCAATGCCACGACCAGGATCTGGGTGGATGAACGGTTATGGGGAGGGAATAGTAATCTGGTGCGTGATTTCAGGAGAGGGACGGGGCGTGGGTGTGGGGGAAGTGAGGTGGTGAGATTTGTACGTAGAAAATCTGAGCCGTTGGATTGTAGGATAGATGAATATGAGCTGTTAGATTTGTACGATGTAAATCAGTAATAAAATAAGTTGGTTAATTAGAGGGTAGATAAATAGCCTATAATCGAGGTGAGTTTGCAGGTTAATTGAGCTTTACTAGTTACAGCTCACTAGCTACGGCCTTCTGAGATTACCAGAACGCTCATTGCTTGTGCGGTTGTGCCCACTAGGCGACGATGAGAAGCACTAATGCTCCAGCCCCTCCATGACTGTCTAGGTGCTGCATCTAGACGACAAGTTTTTCTCCAGTTTGCCACTGGCCTTTCTCTTCTTTGTTGCTTTTTCGCACATTCAGTCTGACTGAACTAAAATGAACCTGCCCTCCCCACTCGGCAAGCAGAAGCGAACGTTTGCAGTGTCCATTGTGTACACAAACCAGTGCTGGACATACAGACTGCAAGCAATATTAGCATTCTTCTTGTAGTAGCATCAACTGTTTTAGCACTCTTCTTAGAGTTGGATCCACCGTATCTACGTCACTCCCAATCGATGTTTTGTTTCAAGTTACTGATGGATCTTATTCAATATCAGTGTCGAAACTAGATTTCGGCAATAGAAAAAGGGGTGGCAATCAAGCTAGAAAAGTAGATGGGTTATGAGACAAAGGATTTAGACAGGTTCAGGCCTTCACGAAGAAGTAATACCCTACTCCTGTTTCGGGGTTTTGCCTCCGAGTTGTGTATTAATCTTATGAAAAGCCTCTGTCCCCAAAGGAGTCCCCTATCCTCCTTATATACCCGGAAGATAGAGGTTTACAAGATAAGATCTAGTCCGACACGGCCTAGGTCTTCATAATTGGTATACAATCCTACCATACTAGGTATCCGGGTTCTAACTTGCTATACAAGATAATATCTCACCCGAATCCTAATACACATCATATTCTATTTACATAACATACCTCTATTATCAGTCGGATATTCTATGTCTATGGATATATGGGTACCATAATATCCACAGTAGCCCCTGAGACCTTTACAGTCGACGAGACAATCTTCACTTCAAACAACAATCATCATCTTCAAGTACTTCAATCATCTCTGCCATGATCTCCTGGGCGTCGAATCCAAAATCACGCGACTGTGAAGGGCTAAAAATTAAACAATATTTCCAGGTGCATCGAATAGATGCACCTAATTAGGTGTAACCCCCGACTATGTGCTTAGTTGGAAAAACTAAACATATAGTCAGAACTAATATGCATAAGCCGAGTGGTTTTATGAACCACTTTAACAGTAAAGAGACAGAAAATCTCATCTATGAAAATTATAAGGCATATGCGGTATACAATCCGAGCAAATCAAACTCATAAGGATTTACCGACTGCCTAAAAGAATGACCAAATATATTATCAGCCTAAGCTTGAATATAGGTCAATAAAAATACTCGCTTACGCGATAATACGTACACTGACGTGCACATTTATGAAACAAGGCATATATGGTAGAAATCTTTAACAAGATTCTCCAATCACCTATTAAAAGCCAAAGTAATAATACTTGGTTGATTTAAGATGCTCACTGACGTGGCAATATATGCACTTGCTGCTCTCCAAAGAGATTAAATCACAACTGTGCTAATATGACTAATATACCCTTTCCTACTCATCACATGGAAAGATTGAGCCCCCGAGGGCATATACCAGACTTTCCAAACCTTGCGGCTACAGTATATCCAAAATTTACGGCCCATTTAGCGCTCAAAACACTTATCCAACCGTTATAGGAACCGCCGCTCCGTCTTCCTCGTTTATTTCGCTCAAAATTCCCCAAACCGCGCACAGTACTGGCGATTTAGGGTTTTCGATCCACATTTGCTCAAACTCCAATCCTCAATCCCTCGCATCAAGCTTTCTTGCGGTCCACCCCCAGCACAAACTCCCCTTCATCACTTCCCAAAAAACCCTAACATTCTGCTCAGATCCAACCACACTCATGGCCGAAGAGAGAGAAATCCCCTTTGAGCAGTGGGCAAAGTCCGATGTAAAGGAAACACACTTGCTGGAGATGGTGAAAGACGGAGTCCTACCCGCCAAGGAGATTATCGGATGGCATCCGGCGTACGGCGAGGAATTTCCAACCCCCGACACCGGTGAAATTGTGGTATTCACTTCTTTCTTTTACTCTGGTTTCGCTTTGCCTGCATCTTCCTTTTTCCGTGGTTTTCTCGCATTTTACAAAATCCAGATCTATCACTTAAATCCCAATTCTATTCTTCACATTGCCAACTTTATCCACCTTTGCGAAGCCTTCCTTGGTATTCATCCGCATTTTGCTTT
Organism: Oryza punctata; assembly: GCA_000573905.2. Lineage (NCBI taxonomy): Eukaryota > Viridiplantae > Streptophyta > Magnoliopsida > Poales > Poaceae > Oryza > Oryza punctata. The sequence continues at coordinate 17,622,289 of CM002495.2, read as the reverse complement.
ATTCCGCCGCATCTTCTACCTCAAACCCCAGCCTGACAAAAATAATCCTTGCGTAGTCGGCGGGTCCGGGTTCCAATTGCGAGGAACTCTGACTCAAAAGTATTTTTCTCTTCCCTTCAAGACTTCCAACAAAGGATGGCACTCGAATTGGTTTTATATTTCAAATCCTTCCCCCAGTCTTCCCGAGTTCGTCGGTCTTCCACCCATTCCCCAGGAAAACTGGAAAAATTTCCCAGACAGCACTGAGTTGGCCCAAGCCAATGAATTGCTTCTCCAACTGGTTGAAATCAAACAACAGGGCTTGCAAGGGGAACAAATCACTCGGCACTTCATCAAGTGCTGACTGGCCCCGATCAAGGAGAGGAGTAAGCCGGCTTACGAATATGAGGGCCAGTCGGATCCCAATCGCGAAGACCCGAATTCCATTGATTACAAAATCATGTGCAATCGGATGTACAAGATGTTCTCTTCTGGGATTGCGATCGACTACAGCCACAAACTGCCGGTCACTCCATACGGCCTGGTTCGACCTCCTCCTGAGGTAAAAATCCACCACTTGGTTATTTGTATATCTCCAGTCTATCTATTAATTTATCTTTATTGACTTGATCCTACTGAATAGGATAATAAACGATTTTCTTCAAATCCCCCAACTCCTGTCTTGAAAGAAACTGCCCCAAAAAACCCTCTCCCGACTGGTGGTCCAAAGGTCTACTCAGCTGGGAAGAGCAAGCGGGGTATCGAAGAAAATATTCCCAAACAGAAGTTGAAGAAAAGAAAACTCGCTGTCAGCGACTCCGAGGATGAACAATCCGGGTCGCAAACGAGCGACAAGCCGGCTCAAACCAAATCTCCAGCCGGTCGGCCTGTGCCAAAAATCCGGAGATCAACAAGGTAACATTCTCGCCATAATATCATCATTGCTGACTTCTTGAAAATACTCATATAATTTAAATCTGTCAATCTCCAGAAAACCCCAAAATATTGATTTGGGTAAAAAGGGTGATGTGCCGCCTGTTCCAGGCGAACCACACCGAGAGCCCCGAGTTTTTAGTCAGTCGGGGAAACTTGTAGAAGAAGCCGAACCCCAGCCCCCGACTGGCAACCAGTCGGAGCAAGATTCCAGCATGCCTGAGACCGCAACTCCAGCGGAAAATCAACAAGGAAATGATGACATCTCGATTGATGCACCTACTGCGCCTGCCGAGCCAGCCGAAGCAATTCCCATAAATCTTGACCAAGATCCGGTTGTGGCAGAAACGAACGCAGTGGCTGATCCAGTCGGGGAGCCAAACCAAGCTTCAAAGAAAAGCTCCAAAATTATCTCTGGTACGTTGCACTGCTGTATCCCAGTTTGATCCATTTGTCGTATAGCTTATTTTTATTAATCCATAAATTAGGCCCACTGACTGATGACAAAGAGGAAGAAATTCCAAGAATTAAAGCTGCCGAAGACTCCCTTCCTCCAATCAAACTTTTATGGAGAGATAGAGATAGCACTCCTCAAGGCATCATCGTCAGTCGTCAGGGTGAGAACGAGGAGCTCGAATCATTGAAGAAACATCTGACCGAGTCTACCCGTCTCATGAACGTAAGTGTAAATTGTACTCTTCTGCTTTATTTACAGCATATTGCTTATATGGCGCATTATCCAGAGAATCCATATGAGGAATGAGGCAAAAACAGACGCCTTAGAAAAGCTTGTGCCTCATCTTGAAACGCTCAATCAAGTTCAAGCGGAACTGGCCCAAACACGTGAAGATGCTCAAGCTAAAGAGCAAAAATTGAAAAGTCAGATCAATGAGCTAATGGAAGCCAGCTTTAACCACAAGGGCACCATCGGAGGTATAAATCCTTCCATTGCATTTTGCTGTAAATCCATGCTGTAGACCTGACTAAATTGCTTTTAATCCTTCAGCTCAAGCCTCAATGATAGAATCCCTGACAACCCGAGTTAAAGAACTCGAGAAAACCAATACTCGGCTAGAAACTGGCAAGCTTGAAGCTGAAACTGCCCTCGAAGGTAAGATAACAGCTTTGAAAAATTCATTTAATATAATGCCGTGTCATGTAAGAACCATTCCATCTTGGATATATGTAGAACACAAAGTCAAGACTCGTGCCCAATTTGAAGTGTTTGCCGAGAGGATCAAAAAGGCTGAAACTGTTAGAGACGATATCGCCAATACTGCTGCCCCAGTGCTAAATGCAATCTTCCAAAACGGACTCGGGAGCAGTGAAAAAGATGCAGTACAAATATTCGAAGGCCTCCGTACTGCTCCAACAAAATATTTCAAAAATATCAAGGATGCTGCAATGATGGGTGCCAGTCAAGCAATGGAAATCATGAAGTCCCTGTGTCCTCGAATAGAGATGGAAGCAGTCGGGATGGCTTTGCAGATGGGATCACTGACGAGCAGGCCATTGAATTGATCAACCAAGCTCAGGACTCGGCCGAAAAGCTCACAGTAGATGTATTAGAAAATTTCCAATCTTGATTGTACAGTATCCTTAAGCAATGTATGATGACTTATTTATACCATGAAATAGACTAAGGACCCAATTTCAAATTTCTTAAAATATTTGTCTGATTGGTTCAAGCCTAGAACTTGTTGCAATCATCGAAAAATTTTTAGTCCTTCTCTGCTGGACCTAAGTCTAAACAGGGCCAATGACAAGTCATAAACAAGACAAAAGAAATACTATATTATTATCAGTAGCCCCCGACTAACCACTCGGCCAAACTTAGGTGAGTGGGTAGTCTAAGGAAGAGATGTACAAAAATAGCTCTTAAGCATAAAATCGTCGAAGATGCTCTATATTCCACGAGTTATCCACCAAAGTTCCGTCTTCACGCTTGAGTCGGTAGGCTCCTAGGCGAGTGACTTCTGCTATTATAAACGGCCCTTCCCATAGGGGTGATAGTTTGTGCCGGTCTTTAGTCGTCTGAATCTTCCGTAGAACCATGTCACCAACTATGAAAGCGCGTGATTTGACATTGCGATTGTGGTAACGTCGTAGACCTTGTAAATATCTGGCCGACTGGATTAACGCCGCTTCTCTTGCTTCTTCCAGTCGGGTGAGATCATCAATTCTGTCGGTATCGTGACGTTCTTCATTGAAATTGCGGACTCGCAAGGATTCGAACTCCATCTCACTCGGCAACATGGCTTCTGCGCCGTATACCAAGAAGAAAGGTGACTGGCCCGTAGCCCGACTCGGAGTTGTACGTAGCGACCATAAAACTGAGGGCAACTCTTCTGTCCACCGACTGGCATACGGGCGTAGTCTGTCAAAAACTCGAGCCTTGATTCCTTGGAGCACCATGCCATTTGCGCGCTCAACTTGACCATTACTCATTGGGTGAGCGACTGATGCATAGCAAATCTTGATACCAAAGTCTTCGCAGAAATCTTTGAAAACGCCACCAGTAAATTGTGTGCCATTGTCAGTGATAATCCGGTTCGGCACGCCAAAGCGGTGAACAATGTTGGTGAAGAAGTCGCGCTCCTTGTCCGCAGTGATCGTTGCCACCGGTTTTGCTTCAATCCATTTAGAGAATTTATCCACAGCGACGAAAAGATGAGTATATCCGCCTTGCGCCCTCTTGAACGGGCCCACCATGTCCAGTCCCCAGACCGCAAAAGGCCAAGAAAGGGGAATAGTTTGTAGCTCCTGTGTTGGCAAGTGAGTTTGTTTCGCAAAGAATTGACAACCTTCACATGTGCGAACAATTTTGTCGGCGTCACTGACTGCTGTAGGCCAGAAAAAGCCTTGTCGATATGCCTTCCCAACTAAGGTCCTTGCTGCCGCGTGATTCCCGCATACTCCCGAGTGAATATCATTTAGAAGTTGGACGCCGTCTTCAATGGAGATGCATCTCTGCAATATTCCAGATGGACTTTTCTTATATAATTCGTCTTCCACAAGGGCATAAGTTTTAGAGCGGCGGTGAATCCGTTCAGCTTCGTTCTTGTCGGGGGGCAATTCTTGATCCTTAAGATACTTGATGAAAGGCGCCCTCCAGTCGGTGTCAAGCAGCAAAACTTGTTCCCCAGACTCGTCTTTAGCAGTTGATTGATTCGAAACCGTGGGTTGGTGAAGATGCTCGACGAAAACATCCGATGGAGCCGCTTCTCTTTTTGAACCGAAATTAGCCAGTCGGTCGGCTGCTTCATTGTTGTGCCGGAGCACATGGGTTAACTCCAAACCATCAAACTTGTCTTCAAGCTTGCGCACTTCTTGTCGGTAGGCCGCCATGTTGTCGTCGAGGCATGTCCAGTCTTTCATCACTTGGTTGACCACAAGTTGAGAATCCCCTCGAACTATTAGCCTGCGAATCCCTAAGGATATGGCAATCCGTAATCCATGCAAGAGTGCTTCATATTCTGCCACATTGTGTGACGCTGGAAAATGAATCCATAGAACGTAGCTAAGGCGTTCTCTAGTCGGGGAAATCAGAACAACCCCTGCTCCGCATCCTGAAATTTTTTTTGATCCATCAAAGTGCATCGTCCAATACTCGATTTTTTCTGCAGGAACGTCTTCTTGGCACTCGGTCCACTCGGCAACGAAGTCGGCCAGCACCTGGGATTTAATTGAAACTCGAGGCTTGAAAGTTATATCCAAAGGCATTAACTCTAAAGCCCACTTTGCAATGCGACCAGTAACTTCTTTGTTGCGAAGGATTTCACCGAGTGGAAATCATGTGACCACTGTGACTGGGTGGCTTTGAAAATAATGAGCCAGCTTCCTGACCGTGATTAGAACTCCATAAAGTAGTTTCTGCACTTGAGGATATCTTGTCTTTGAATCAACAAGGACTTCGCTAACGAAGTAGATTGGTGGTTGAACTTTCTGTGTGCGGTCTTCTTCTTCACGCTCAACGACTAAAACCGTGCTCACCACCTTTGCAGTTGCAGACACATAAAGTAGTAGTGGTTCTTGCGGCATTGGTGAGGCTAACACCGGCTGAGTTGTTAGAAAGGTCTTGAAGTCGTCAAATGCCTTTTGTGCTTCTGTCGTCCATTGAAAATCGTCAGTCTTCTTGAGGAGCTTGAAGAAGGGCATTCCACATTCTCCAAGTCTTGAAACAAATCTACTGAGTGCTGCCATGCATCCCGTGAGTTTTTGAACATCCTTCTGAGAACTCGGCGGCTTCATAATCAATATAGCATTGATTTTCTCCGGGTTAGCTTCAATTCCTCTCTGAGAGACCATGAATCCAAGTAGCTTTCCTGACGGTACTCCAAAAGTGCACTTCTCGGGGTTCAACTTCATCCTGAAGGCGCGTATATTGGCAAATGTTTCCTCCAGGTCTTGAATCAGGTCATCTTTCTGCTTAGTCTTGATGACGACGTCGTCGACATACGCTTCCACATTCCGTCCGAGTTGTGTCGCTAGGCATCGCTGAATCATGCGTTGATATGTAGCCCCTACGTTCTTCAGCCCAAAAGGCATAGTAATGTAACAGTAGGCGCCAAACGGTGTGATGAATGAAGTCTTCAGGCAGTCGGACTCCTTGAGGCTGATCTGATGATATCCCGAGTAGCAATCTAGAAAACTGAGCAGTTCGCAGCCGGCTGTTGAATCCACCATTTGATCTATCCTTGGTAAACCGAAAGGGTCCTTGGGACAAGCTTTGTTCAAATCTGTGTAATCGACGCACATGCGCCATTGACCAGTCTTCTTGCGGACCAATACCAGGTTGGCTAGCCAGTCGGGGTGGTAAACCTCCTTGATGAAACCTGCTGCTAACAGCTTGGTTAGTTCCTCCTTGATAGCTTCTCTTCTGTCCTGTGCAAATCGGCGGAGTCGTTGCTTGATAGGTTTCGCGTCTTCTCTGACATTTAAAGAGTGCTCAATCACCTCTCTAGGAATACCAGGCATATCGGATGGCTTCCAGGTAAAGATATCTTTATTAGCTTGAAGAAAGGTGATGAGCGCGCTTTCCTATTTGCTATCTAACTCAGCGCCTATTACAGCAGTTTTGGTAGGATCAAAAGGATCTAAGGGAATTTTCTTTGTCTTGGCGTCGCCTTCTCCGGTCTTGGCCGCCTTGCCGACTGGTTTTTCACCGTCTTGTGATGTTGATGCAGCTAGTCGGACTTCCTGCTGGCCGAATGATCTCTCACGAGATTGGGCCAACTCGCAGCTGTCCTTGTCGCATGTGAGGGCTTGCTTGACGTCGCTCCGTAGGGATATGACTCCGCGTGGCCCTGGTATCTTCATCATCATGTAGGTGTAGTGGGGAATCGCCATGAACTTGGCAAGTGCCGGTCGACCGAGGATGGCGTGGTAAGCTGTCTCGAAGTCGGCTACCTCGAAGCTGATATTTTCTGTCCGAAAATTCTCCTTGGTCCCGAAGGTTACTGGGAGAGTGATTTGGCCGAGTGGTGTGGAAGACAGCCCCGGGATAACTCTGTGAAAGGGGGCGTTACTCGGCTTCATCTCGGATCGAGGAATCTACATCTCATCCAAAGTCTTGGCAAAGAGAATATTGAGTGCACTGCCGCCATCGATGAGGGTGCGCTTGAGCTTGACGTTGCGAACGACTGGGTCTAGTACCAGGGGGTACCGCCCCGGGTGGACCACTCGGTCGGGATGATCCGAGCGGTCAAACTTGATTGGGACTTCCGACCATCGCAGATATTGGGGGGTTGCAGGTTGTGCCGCGTTGACCTCTCTGTCGGTGAGCTTCTGCTTCCTCTTGGACTCGTAGGCGAGTGGGCCACCGAAAATATGGTTGAGCTCGCTCCTGGGATCTTGATACGCTCCGTGGCTTGGCTCCTCGTTGTCTTTCTTTTTCTGAGTTGAAGTATCTTCTCCTTCGGTTGGTTTCTTGACTTGGGCGACGTATTTTTCCGTGAATTGTTTGTAGATGAAGCAGTCCTTAGCAGCGTGCCCCTTGCCGTGATGATGCGTGCACGGCCCGTTCATAATCTTGTCGTAGGAGTTGACTCGAGGGCGTTGGCTCTGATAGTTTTGATTTGAAGTCGCAGTGACCAGATCCTCAGGCTTGCGCTTGCGCTCTCTGTGTTTTGTGTTGCTCCCACTGGGCCCTGGTGCGGAGTCGTGATCCTTCTTCTTCCAGGTTCCCGCCGATTGCTTTGAAGCTTTCACTGCGTCGTCGGACTTAGCGTACTCGGTTGCCTTCTCAAACATCTGCTTGAGTGTCCTTGGAGGTTTGCGGCTGAATTTGCCGATCAGGAGATCGTTGCGTAGTCCCCGAGTGAATGCGGCGATGATGTTGTCGTCGGTGATGTCGGAGATCTTGTTGCGCTTCTCGGAAAAACGCTGTATGTACTCATTGAGGGTCTCGTCCGACTTCTGGACGATGTTGTAGAGCTCAAAGTGGGTCCCAGGACGCTCGAAAGTGCCCTGGAAGTTGGCGACGAAGCAATCGCGAAGTTCGCTCCAAGTGTCGATTGTGCCTCTCGGGAGTCCAGCGAGCCAATTCCTGGCTGAATCAGTTAGTGCGACCGGAAGGTAGTTTGCCATGACTTTACTGTCGCCTCCTGCTGCGCGAATTGCGAGCGTGTAGACGGTTAACCATGATTCTGGATCGGTTTTACCATCGTACTTCTCGATGCCGGTCGGCTTAAAACCAGTCGGCCAATTCATTCGACGCAGATCTCGGGTGAAAGCTGGAACTCCGTCGCAGTCATCGTCGTCTTGGATCGTGATACCCCTCTCACGTCGTCTTTGATTAAGGGTGTCTCTCAGGTTGATTGAAGCCCTGGGTGGACTGTGGTAGTCGGATTGAATCCGCCTGTCTCTGGCATACTGTGGTGGTCGGGTTTGGTTTGCTGGGGGAGAGTGTACCGACTGGTCTCGTCGTGCTCTGCTATGGTCGGCACGTGAGTTGGTCTTGCTTCTGCTGTCTCTGACTCTTGACGGAGGGGCGCGGCTACCACTCGGTGCTTTGGAGGTTGACTGACTGGGTCACCGACTGGATTCGGCACGTGGTACTGTAGCTGCGACCAAGGTCTTGACTTGATTTATCAGCGGAGTAACGTGTGCTGGCGCAACAGCTGCCAATGTATCAAGGAGGGTGACTGCGCCGACTGCATTCTGCTGCGGTGTGAGGAAGATGTTGGTATTGTCGACCACTGTTTGCCCGATTGCATCCCTTGCCTTGCGACCTGCCACGGCTAGATCTTGAAGTCTTCGGTCTTCGTCTTCTTTGCGTCTTGCCTTCTCAGCTTCTCTGCGTTGTCGCTCTTGATCTGCTTGGGCTTGACGCTCTTGTTCGAGTTTCGCTCTATCTTCTTGAAGTCGGGCGCGTTCTTGCTCTAATTGAATTCTTTCTTATCCGACTCGGGCTGCTTCTTCCGCTTGTAATCTTGCAGCTATCTCAGCATCAGTTTCGTTGTTGGCCATGAAAACGCCATTGAAAGCTGGTGTGTAGTTGTCGTCTGAAGTGGCGTCGTCTGCAGCGTTGGTGTCAGGTGGGTTGCCATGTACACTTTCCTCCGAGGAGCTAGCGTAGGCAGCGAGTTCGGTGGAAGAACACGATCCGAGTTTTGGCAGAACAACATTGACATCCCTGAGGCCGGACCCAGAAATTGGATCTGCTGGTAACTCCATGGTGATGGTGGGGTAGATTAGATCGTCTTGAGGAGTGCTTGATGAAGAATCCGAAGTCGGTGTAGTCGTACTCTCGAAGTGAATCGTTGTCTTGCAGCTGGAAAAGATTTTGATGCTAATCTCAGCCATGTTCGGTAACCCGAGTGGCTGAGAGATGCGATCTACTCCCGACTGCGTCTTGGTGCTGATCCTGGCCATATTCGGTAACCCGAGTGGCCAAGAGATGCGATCTACTCCCGACAGGTTTGAAACCGAGTCGGAGAGAGATATCTTGCCGAAGTTGTTGGTGATGAAGTCGAGGCTGCCAAAACGGTACGCCTGCCCGGGAGGAAAGGCGAAGTCGTCGATGCCTGATGAAGATCCCATCCTACTTGATCGGCGATGAACTTGACGCACCCCTACCTGGTGCGCCAACTGTCGAAACTAGATTTCGGCAATAGAAAAAGGGGGTGGCAATCAAGCTAGAAAAGTAGATGGGTTATGAGACAAAGGATTTAGACAGGTTCAGACCTTCACGAAGAAGTAATACCCTACTCCTGTTTCGGGGTTTTGCCTCCGAGTTGTGTTTTGATCTTATGAAAAGCCTCTGTCCCCAAAGGGGTCCCCTATCCTCCTTATATACCCGGAAGATAGAGGTTTACAAGATAAGATCTAGTCCGATACGGCCTAGGTCTTCATAATTGGTATACAATCCTACCATACTAGGTATCCGGCTTTTAACTTGCTATACAAGATAATATCTCACCCGAATCCTAATACACATCATATTCTATTTACATAACATACCCCTATTATCAGTCGGATATTCTATGTCTGTGGGTATATGGGTACCATAATATCCACAATCAGTGATATCCGGCCTAATAGGCTTCCTCTTCGTGAACTCTCTCTCAGCAATTAATCTGAAGTAACGGATGGTAGGGTTGATTCCAGTTCCCAATCCTACGTGAAGTCGCATATTTATGTATGCGGTGGCTAAGCAAAGATGAGGTGCACGGAGTTATGGCTAAATATTCAGTGCTACACCAACCCCTGCTTGCAGGTTAGTTATTTACCGTAGGATTGGTTGCATGCCGTTTACTTATCTCACTCGGATTAGCAACCCACTAACTATATTATTTAACAAAGATTGAGGGTCAGTTTCTGCCTGTGATTTACTGCAGATTTGAAGTTAAGGACAGAGGATTTCTGGTATTGCTAGTTGCTCCTTGATAAGCAATTCTAATCGATCACTAAACTGAAGACTTGTGTGTATGACTGATTCTTCAGATTTGTTATTTGTCATGCAACTGAAATCTCATCAACCAGGTTGTTGGTGATGTCCATAGTAAGTTCGTACGCTATATTTCTGCTAATTTTCCGACTGGTACATACGACATGTACTGATTGACAATGGGCTGTTACTGCACCTAGCACATCATATCACACATCATCAGTTTGGATTGAGATGTACTCCAGCTGGTTCAGCTCATAACTTACAGCCTAGCGGAATGCCAGAACAGCGTACTAGTCAATGATAAAAATCACAAGCCCTGTAGGCTCTTGATATCCTTGTAGGTGTGCTGGCTGCATCTATGAACTGGTTGCTCCACTACGTTGTTGCTGGGATCTTCTTTTCCTGTTGCATATCTTTGGGCTCTCCCAAACCGAAGGTACAAGCACTGACGACCAGATTGCATTGTGTTTTCTTCGGCGGAAGCGAAATGTTTGGATGGTCTATAAACGAAAGCAAAATGTATAGGGACTCAACATTAGAATTCATGCTTAGCTTAGTATTCCCTGTACATGCATGATTCTCAGAGCACACTTCGGCCCGAGTTTCGGATGTTTCCTATTCCTAAAAGATCGACTCTTGATGACCCACATCCACCCAGACTTCCACTACCGAACTCTAAATCCAAGGAATAAGGTGTGGTCTCATTCTGCCACCGATGGCACATCAAGACACCTATTTTATGTGCCTTGGTGGGGAGAAATATGTACGCATATACGAAGTGACTATTGAAAATTAGTCAGTGCTATACCAACCGTTTTACCGGTTAATTAATTACTCAGTATCATTGCTGTGTTGTTACTTATCTAGCTGTGGCTGAAGTCCCCCACATACATTTTCGATGATTCGTAAACGTGTATGCGTAAGTGAGGCCCTGTTTGGATCAAGGGAATTTCAAAAGGCATTTTAGAGGTTCTAATTCCAAAGGGAAAATTCACTGTACATCCGTTTGGATCAAAGGAATCAAAGGAAATGAAAACAAAAGAAAGTTTTCTTTTGCTACATTTCAGGCACAGAACAAAAAAAATCCACACAAACCTCTTGTTCTATTTTGGAAAAAGTCCAAATTACCCTCCTGAATTATTGTGAAAGTACGACCCCTAATCAACAAACCAGACATTTTAAACCTCAGACTCTTAACCCCAGACGAATTACCCCCATGACTTGATACAAAGCTGTTTTGGTCCTATATAACACTCTAGTGAAAAAAACCGGCGGGGCCTAGCTATTGGTGCAGCCTTTTCTGTAGAATCAAGGAGTTGATTTAGATTTTGTGATGAAAATATTGGTGGTTTGCTAATGTTAATTTGGAGATTTTTGAGATGGTTGATTTTGTGAAGTGTGCAGTTTCGGTTGACCCTAGCGGTCAGACCGGCTGAGTGCCGCCGGTCAGATCGCAGGTGTTGCGGCGGTCAGACCGGCCGGCCCGACGGTCTGACCGGCAGGATCCTGATCAATATCGGTTTCGGGTTGTTTTGTTGAATTTGGATATTTCCTTCGGGGATTTAGCTTCTAAATGGTTTCTATGCGTATGGATACTATTGTTATACTAATGTGAGTCAAGTTGAGACGAACTTGGGCTCGGAATATGGTTTCTTGGTTGTTACATGTGCAGGTGTTGCTTGAGGCCTAGGGAGAGTGTTGCCGGTAATAGATCGGAGTCGACTTAGGAGAAGTTGATGTCCAGGGATCAAGAGATCATGCGGGATACTGAAGGCTAGAGGACAACACATGTGGTGATGAAGAAAACCATATGGTATACAAGAGGAATTGTGTACGTATGGAAAGAGGAGTCGAATTTGGAAGGGAGTCCAAATTCGGGAAGTTTGATTGAGATAAGGAAAGAGATAAGTTGTTTACTTGCAAGAGAGGGTTTCCTACGTGGGTTAGGAGTCCTACGTTGTGTTAGATTCGTGGGCTTTGTATAGCCTATTTCATGTATAAATAGAGAGGGAGGGTGAGGCCTCCTTGTATCGGTTTTAGAGAGACTAGAGTTGAGAGAAAGTTATGGTTTCGAATTACTTCGAGATTTTGGTGAGGAGTGCTATTGGTGCACTTTGCAAACACTAGTTGATGCAATAAAGTCGAAAAGTTTCAATCTACATCTTCGAGTTTGTCATCTACCGGTGTTTCTGGGTACTGACGGTCTGATCGTGGGTGTCCGGGCGGTCTGACCGGCGAGGAGTTGGCAGTCTGACCGGCGGCAGGAGGGCGGTTCGACCTGCGGCGGCGACAGGACTTCGTCAACGTGTTCATTCGAGGGTAATCTTTAATTCCGCAAAAGATTTTTGGGTTTTTGGTTTTCCCTACCATTCACCCCCCTCTGGTAGGTTTGTTTGGTCTTGTGCGATCCTACAAGTGGTATCAGAGCCACGTTTTTCTATTTGATTTTTACCGGTCTTTAGATTTGTTGTCATGGCTGAAAAGTTTTCAAGTAAACCTCATATTTACAATGGAGTTGATTTTGATTATTGGAAGAAAAAGATGGAGTCTTATATTACATCTCAAGGCTATGATATCTGGATAAAAGTTGCTACCGTTTATGAGATTCCTGATCGTTTTGAAACTATTGCCTAGAAAACTGATTGTGAAAACAATAGTAAAGCACGAAATATTCTTCTTAGTGGGATTTCTCGTTCTGATTTTGATCGTGTTTCACATCTTGCAACTGCTAATGAGATTTGGAAAGCTTTAAATAATTTTCATACTGGATCTACTAACATTAAGGAGTTACGAAAAGATGATTTCAAAAAGAACTACATTAAATTTGAGATGAGTTCGGGTGAATCTTTGCATGATTATTTGGGGGCGTTTCAATAAAATTTTGAGTGATCTTAGATCTGTTGATGATTCTTATGATGTTAACTATTCTCAATCTGAGATTGCTCGTCACTTTATGAATGGTCTTGATATGAGAGTTTGGGATGTTAAAGTGACCTCTATTCAGGAATCTGTTGACATGAACACTTTGACTTTGGATGTTCTTTATACTAAATTGAAAACCTATGAGATGAATATTCTTTCAAAAAGAACATATTTGAAATCTACTGCTTTGGTGTCTTCATCTGGATCTTCTTTGGATACTTCTCCTAAAGATGTAGTTGCTATTTTTAATGCCATGTCCGATGATCAACTGGAAGACATCAGTGAGGAGGACTTGGTTTTGGTTGCTAACAGATTCTCTCGAGCTATAAGTAATGTTAGGTACAGGAAAAGAGGAGGACCACCTCGTTGCTTTCATTGTGGAGGACTTGGTCATCTTCGAGCTCATTGTCCCAAGCTTGGAAGGAATCCAAAGGAAGAATCTCAAGATGAAACCAAGAACACCAAGCAGAACAAGAAGGAATTCAAGAACATGAAGATGAAGAAGTTCTATCAGAAGGCGCTTGATGAGGCATTTGCAGCTGTGCAAGAATCAAGTGATGTTGAGTTTGAAAGCGATGAAGATGATGACAAGGGGAACAAAGGCAAGAATGATGTTTGTCTCATGGCTAGAAGCGTGGATGAAGATTCTGACTATGATAATGAGGTAGCACATATTCCTAGTGTTGAATATCTTCAAGAAGTGATTGCTAAACTTGGTTACAAAATTTCTAAATTTGAGAAAAAGATTAGTCAACATGAAACAACTATTGAGTCTCTTAATGCTGAAAATTCTAGAATAAAATCTCTTGTTTCTGGTAATGATGAATGTAAGTCTTGTGAGGTTTTATTTGAAGAAATTGAAGCTGTTAGAAATGTTAATAGGTCTCATGTTTAAAAGGTTAAGAAATTTGAATCTTATCTTGCTTTGAGCTTTGCCGTGAGCACTAGATTGGTTGATGAATTGTTTTTAACTAAGAGAGCTTTGAATAAATGTCAAATTGCTTTGTTTGCTATTTCGATGTTTAATTTGATTAGCTCTAAGAGGATTAAACAATCTAGTGAAAAATCTTGTTTGACATGTGTTGCTAATAAGTTGCTAGTCTTACTCAAGAGGTGTCTTACTTAAAATGTTCTTTGCAAAGATTTTCTGACGGTAAAAAGAACCTCAACATGATTCTTGATCAATCTAGGGTTAGCACACACAATCGTGGTTTAGGTTTTGATCCTTATTCTCATCATACTAGACATCCTCCTGTTGTTTTAGGGGCTGGTTCTAGAGGTGGTGAAATTTTGCTTAAACCTGAGCCTAAGAACACTGTGTTTAAATCTGCTGGCATCATGACTACTTTGAGTACATCATCTTCAAAAACCAATGTTGTGCATGCAAAACCTTCTGTTGCTGCTTGTGTTGCTAAGTCATCTATTTCTACAAATACTTCTAATCATCATGAAAAATATACTTGTTCGTCTTGTGAAAAAGATGGTAATCTTGTTGGTTTCTGTTTTAGACTTGCTAGAAAACAGAAAAAGGAACGGGAAATTGCTTTTGCGAAAAAGAGATGGCAAAAACCATGTTTTGTCCTGAGACAGGCGGTCAGACCACAGCAATACCGACGGTCAGACCGATGCTTTACCCCCGGTCAGACCGGTGGTAAGTCTTCGGTCAGACCGCAGGTACCTCCGCGGTCAGACCGGCCTCGAGTAGATTTTTCTAACAGAAAACGGTTTGAATTTTCTACTGGTTATGTTCCTGTTGGTTCTGGTCGTGTGTCTCAGTACCGGATTCCTAAATTTTTATTATCTAACCCCAGTACTGAGGCTTCGACTTCTGCTTGTGTGTAGGCACTTTTGGCGAGGAAGGAGAACGTGTGGATTGTGGATTCCGGTTGTTCGCGACACTTGACCGGTGATAAAAATTGGTTCTCCTCCCACAAGAAGGCATTAAGGAAGGTTTCAATCATCTTCGGTGATGCTTCTACTAGTATGATTACTGCTACTGGATCTGTCAAGGTAAGTGACAAGTTTACATTGAATGATGTCGCTTTGGTTGAGAATTTGAAGTACAATTTGCTCTCCGTTTCTTAAATTGTGGATGAAGATTTTGATGTGTTGTTCAAGAAAACTGGAAGTAAGGTCTTTAATTTTTCTGGCGATGTTGTGCTTAATGTTTCTCGTTATGGAAGAGTTTTTGAGGCTGATTTTGAAAAAAGTGTTTCTTCAGAGATTACATGTCTTGTTGCAAAATTTTCTAAAGATGTGATGTTCTGGCATCGTAGACTTGGACATGTAGGTTTTGATCATCTCACTAGACTTAGTGGTTCTGATCTCATTCGTGGTTTGCCTAAACTTAAGAAAGATCTTGATTTGGTTTGTTCGCCATGCCGTCATGCTAAGATGATTGCTTCTTCACATAATCCTATTATTTCTGTGATGACGGATGCACCGGGACAGGTACTACATATGGACACTGTTGGTCCGGCTAGAGTGCAATCCGTTGGAGGAAAGTGGTATGTGTTGGTTATTGTTGACGATTTCTCTCGATATTCTTGGGTTTATTTTATGGCTACTAAGGATGAGGCGTTTGCACACTTTAAAAGTTTGTATCTTCGTTTGACTCTTGAATTTTCTGGATCTTTAAGAACTGTTCGAAGTGATAATGGTGGTGAGTTCAAAAATGCTTCTTTTGAGAATTTTTGCAAAGAAAAAGGTCTTGAACATTAATTTTCGTCTCCATGAGTTCCTCAACAAAATGGTGTTGGTGAAAGAAAGAATCGTTCTTTGGTTGAAATGGCTAGGACTATGCTTGATGAGTATCATACACCTAGGAGATTTTGGGCTTATGCTTGGTTATTCTACACATTCTCGAGCTTGCCACTGGGATGGTGGTAGCCCGCCGAATCAAGGAGAGGTCGTTCCCCAGCAAAGGTAGATAGCGGCTCCCTAGAAAACCCATGATGGGATCCTCAAGCGAGGAGCTTGAAGATGGCCAACCTCTCGGGCAACACTCTCCCTGTCTCGCCGGCCCACACCAACCACACCTGTGTTGACGATCCTTAACTACCAAAATTAACCATCAATTACTGCATAAAAACTTACCAATGTCTATGACCAAATCTAGCAATAGTGGTTTATTTAGTAGCCAAGTGTTGGTGAATATTCGTATGCAGGTGATTAATTGTGCAAATCAAGAGAAAACACAAGTAAGAAGAACAATCCCAATAATCAAAGGAAAGTATATGGATCAATGGGCCCACACCATGAGGAAAACAGCCTCAACACCGATCAAACACCACAAACCGACTTGAGAGCCCACCAGGCAGTGACCCAGACGAAACACCGATCAAACACCTCAAAGCTTGTTTGGCCGAACTGGAGGTGTCCCCCCTCATGCCCAACTTCCACGTGGCGACGATTACTGACCTCCTGAAGTTGGTAGCGTAGGGTTCACGGTAGAAAACCACCATCTAAAGTCGGTTTAGGACATGTGGAGGCTTGAGAGGAGTTGGAGGAGAATATTCCCTTAAGCATATCGTCTCTCTCAAGTCACCTCCACACTATGAATAGCCCCTCCACTCTTCACTTCCAACACACACCAAGATAGAGAATCATATGCTACATTCAAAGGGTGAAGCTCTAGTTAGCTAGTGCTAAGAATAGGGAGAGAGTGAGGGGAGGTCCGGAGGACTACTGAAGCTGTCGGCACTCTCCTCCAAGCTTGTTTTAATATAAGTGTTCGTGACTTCTTTATGGTATTTACTTTTCTTATTTAAGTAGGATACATTCTCATCGTTGCGGGTTTCATCGCTCTGCTTAGGTAGAGTACCTTAGTCTTAAGTTGGTACCGAGATTAAGGTAGTAATTAATAGCATAGATGAGGTATCTAGGCTAGAGATTACCTTTGTTTATTATGTGCTCCACAGGTTGTAGAGGTAGGCGGCAGGTGGTGACAACAATGTCCGTCCTTCGTAATCCTCCACGTTCGGGTACATCATACAGCTGTAGGCTGAGTCTCCTTGGTAAACCAGGGGTAAGCTAGTGCCCAAAGGAATTGATAGAGTTTTACTTTAACTTAAACTAAGATAAGTAACCTATAGGAATTCCTCTCATACCCTCACCTACTATTTATCTTGTGTCACTGGGTAATTTAGTTAGAAGATTAGTTCACACACGTTCCCTGTGGATTCAATACCTAGAATACTCTTGGGTGAAAGATACAACGGTATATGTGCGTTTGGAGATTATTTTGTGTTGGTAATAAATACCAATAACGAGCTTCCATATCTCCCCCTAGGTGAAGAGGTTGATGATGGCGTCCGGCGATGCAGGCAGCAGCGCTGCCGCCTGCCGCCCCAGACGCCTCCACCTCAGCCAACGGGTGGAGTAGCGCTGTACCGAAGCCCGTTAATGCTGCCGCCGCCCCAGGTCACCTCCTAGTTCCTGCTCCATTACGATAGAGAGAGATGGAAGGGTAAGGAGGTGGAAGATATAACAGGGCTGACAGTTGGAGCTCACTTTTTTAATTAGTTTTGGGCTGACTGTCTATTGCCACATGCGTGGCCACGTAGCACCAAAACCACTCTGAATTGAGTGAGAGGGGTAATTCATCAGGTATAAATAGTTCTGGGTTTAAAATATCTGGTTTATGGTTCAGGGAGGTAATTCATACTGTCGCAATAGTTCAGAGTGGTAATTCGGACTTTATCTTTTTATTTTCCCATGGCAGATGGTTGTTTACAGCTAGCAACAGGTGTAAAAATTTCCCTGTTCCAAACAAAAAAATGTGTATATTTCTCGTGTTTTATCCCGTGTTTTATACTCACATTCGTACGTTTTTCATTTCCGTGTTTTGTTCCTGTGTTTTATTTTCCTACGGTCCAAAGTCCAAACAAGTCATCAACATGGCGGGGATCTCCTCAGCTTGCTGAATCACCACATTGAACCGGTAAACATGTGGGCTCAGGAGCTGCAACGGAGCTGAAGAAATTGTTTGCTAGCCCACCGATGCACTGACTCCGTTTAATTTCCTCATGCTTCCACTCCCACTCTAAACTGAAATTGTTTGCCGCTCACTGTCCCCAGGCAGTTGATGTTGCAGCTATATATATATATATTTTTGTGCAAAACATAAGTTTGGTTTTGCACAAGGTGGTAGCCTGCAACAGAACGTTGCAGTATTTATACATCCATGGACAGTAGTGAGCAGAGGGTGAATTGTTTGTACGGTATCAATTGTTTTCTTGTACTTTTATTGAATTGTGTTTTCTGAATTTTCTATAATGCTTCTTTCTTCTTTACTTCGCTTTCCGGCTTTTTTTTAGTGGTCAAAACCGTCGACATTCATTAGATGGGATTATCAATATATCACTAACAAGGTAATAGGAGAAATGATATGTCACTAAGTTTAACTGTCAAAATAAGATCAGTGCAGGCGAAAAAAATAATCTCCTTTCTTTATGTAGCTTTGGTGCTTACCAAGTTTCGAATGATTCTTCCACTATATACAGAATGCAACAAGTTTAATTTGCATATCGAGCTATCAACTTCCACTGGCCATTGTGAAAAATTGTTCCAGAGGCGGATCCAGCAGGTAGGCTTCATCAGGCTCTAGCCTACCCTCTAATTTTTGCAAAATAAAAAATCAAATACATAGGATATCTTTCATAGTTCCTGTTGGATAGGTCGGGCGTCGCGGGGACGATGAACAGATGCCGCATGGGAGCAATCTGATTGGGGAGAGGGTATACGGTATAGCGGTATGCATTAAAGGCCCAATTGGCCAATTCTGCATGGTGGCCTTAGTGGCCCATTAGGCACCAGCTCTTGTGGGCATTCGGCTTAGGTAGGGATTGGATTGGACACAAGACGATGGATGGCTCACTGCGAGCGTTTTGTGGGTGCGAATGCACGATTGAGGGCTTGCGGCGCCGGTGGCGGCGGCACGGCACCGGTGGGCACGAGGACGAGGTGCAGCGAGCGCATGGCGCCACGACAGTAGCCCGAGACCCAAGTACCCACTGTTGGATTAAATGGGCTAGGCCCAATTTATTCTCAATAAATTCCATTGGTTCACAATTAATGCTAGGGAGATTAATACCACCTTGGAAATTTAAGTGGAGAAATATCAACTTAAATAGGGAGTTATTAAAGAGCCTTGTTGATCGGTTAAGATGATAGTGGGATTGCCACGCGCGCACTCTCTCGTTTTGCAACGGATATGAATTGAATGAGATTGATTCAACACCATTAATCAACGTTATTACGCTCTAACAATTGAGAGAATCAATTCGGCGTTGATCTCTCTCATTTTGCAACGGACATGAATTGAATGAGATTGATTCAACGCCATTAATCAACGTTATTACGCTTTAACAATTGAGAGAAACAATTCGACATTAATCAATGTTATTACCCTGTAACAATTGAGAGAATTAATGATTCCGAATTGATTCTGAATTGATTCTGTTGTTTACTTCCGATAACTGACAAGGAGATTCCGAATTGATTCTGTTGTTTACTCTGATAACTGACAAGGAGATTCCTCTCCCTCTCGCACACCTGTTCTTGTCCTTCCTCGATTACACTGCAACCTCTTCACCGGGCTCTTCTTCCTCTACATCAACATGTCGAACACCATGAAGAGGGCTCTTCTTCCTCTACATCAATATGTCGAACACGGATGCTGGTGCTGCTGGTGGAGGTGCAGGAAACGACGGTGGTGCTATTGGATGAGGTGACACTAGATCATTCAACTAGAATGCTCATGTTCAATACCATCACTAGATCATTCAACTATTTATATGTCATGTTTAGTATCTTAATTCTCTGGATTAAATATACCGATTTATGACCAAATTTCCAACGATCCAAAAACTTGATAGGTCTTTTTGGGTAGTTGGCTTTGCTGCATCACTAAAATCACATGCTTTCGATGGTTTTAACTATAAGAGATGGAAAGCATATGCACTATTGTGGTTGACAGCGATGGAATATTTCTTTGTTCCACAGGGTAAGATGCCCGAACGGCCTCTCTCACCTGAGGAGGAGGCTAAGTTCGAGGCCGCGGATTGCTTGTTCCGTGGAGCATTGACCAGTGTGCTCGTCGACAATATAGTGGACGTGTATATGCACATGCCTTCTGGGAGCAGTGAGCTATATGTCATGGAGTTTCCGATGCCAGCAGTGAGCTATATGTCATGGAGCAGTTATATGACTACAAGATGATCGATGACCATTCTGTAGTAAAACAAACTCATGAGATACAGATGCTGGCAAACAAACTTGAGAACAATCACTACGAGTTGCCGGATAAGTTTGTGGCGGGTAGCATTGTTGCCAAATTGGCACCTCTTGGTCGGACTTTGCCACTTCTCTAAAACACAAGAGGTAAGAATTCAGTGTTACTGATCTCATTGGCTCTTTGGGTGTTGCAGAGAAGGTGAGGGCAAAGCACAATCGCGGCAAAAAGGTCGAGGGAGGTTCTAGCACCAATTTGGTGTAGAAGAAGAACCCTCACGCTTCTCAGAACGACAAGAAAGTCAAACTTGATGTCAAACCAAAGGCAACAACCAATTTTAAGAAGGAAGACAAGGGAAAGGTGAATGGCGTCTGCTTTGTGTTCGGTAAGCTTGGGCATTGGGCCAAGGATTATCTTGATCGCAAGGACAAAAAGTATGCAAATATGGTCATTAGCGAGGTTGGAGAGACATCGGGGTACGGTAAATTTTCACCTACAGTTCTCTCTGTTTTTCACTTACCTGATTAGTGGGTTAATACTAGTGCTAATATTCATGTGTGTGCTGACATTTCTCTGTTTTCTTCTTATCAGGTCGGGAGAGGTTCCTCCTTGTTGATGGGAAACAGATCGCTTGCGGCCGTTCATGGTGTTGGTATGGTCGATCTGAAGTTTACTTCGAGAAAACCGTGCAGCTGACGCATGTCCCTTCAATAAAGAAGAATCTAGTTAGCGGCTCTCTACTGTGTAGAGCTAGCTTTATGCAACGCCCCAAAAATTCGACCAACAAAACTGAAACCCTAAAATATGGACTTTCAAAAACTTTTTAAATGAATTGCATCATGTTGGATTTAGTCGCACGTTTTATTTAGATTTTATTACGGGTTAATCAATTGTGCATTATAACGAAGTAATTCGGTATAGCCCCAAAGTGATTAACCAAATGATTAATCGATATACACTCTAAAAGATAATTTGGCGAAGGATATAATTAAAATACAATTTAGAATGATGTTTTAAGCAGGGTTTAAACAAATACTACACCTAGTAAATACTATAAATTTAGGAGGAATTATAATAAATATATAAGAAATATGGTGACATAAATTCAAGAGGATATACTTTGCCAATATATAAATATGTATATATATATAGGAGGCTAGGTATAAATCCTAGGTATAAATATATATAGGCGTACGTATGAATATGTGAGGCTAATGGGTAAGAGAAAAGAAAGAATAAAAAATATATAAAAATAATAAATAAATTATCACAAACATTAAAAACATTGATCACATTGATTTGGTTGAATTGACAAAATTTTTAAAATGAATTTTAGAGGAAAAACTAACCAAACAGCCAAAACAACCCTGGTGGCACTATTCATAGCCCGCCAGGTGTTCGGCCCGGGCCCCTCCCCCGCGCGCGCCCCGCGCCACACGCGCCCCCACGCCTGCACCGCACGCGCCTCGAGCACGCGTGCCCGGACCCGCCGCAGCCGCACGCGCCTCGCGCGCCGCCCGCCGCCGCCTGCCGCACGCACCTCGCGCATGCGCCTCGTGCACGCGCGCCCGGACCCGCCGCTGCCGCCGCGCCCTCGCGCCCGCGCGCGCCCCCGCATCTTGCGCGGCGCGCGCACGATGCCGCCGGCCGTACCGCGCCCACGCCGGCCGTACCCCGCCGTACCAAGCCGCCCACGCGCGCCCCAGTGTCGCGTCTTGCGCCCCGTGCCGCGCCGCGCACGCACGCTGCCCGGTCGCCGCCGTACCCGCGCCTGCACGCGCGCCGCCCGCTGCCGCCGCGCACACGTCGCCGCCTCCCCACGCCGCGCGCACGACGCCGCGCCGCGAGCCCGTCCCGTCATCGCCCGCCTCGAGCCGGCCGCCCTCCCGCCCTATATAAGCCCTCCCCCTTCCCCATTTCCTCCCCATTCCTCCTTTCTTTCCCTCCCGCTCAACCTCGTAGCCGTGCGCCGCCGCCGTGCCTCGGGCCGCCGCGCACCTCGCCGACCGCCGTGCGCCCGTGAACCGCCGCCGGTGAGCCCCCTTACCCCCCTCATCCCCTTATGTCGGCCGCAAGAGAGAGAGAGGGAGTAGAGCCGGTGAGAGAGAGAGAAGAGAGGAGAAGAAGGAAGAAGAAGCAGGAAGGGAGAGGGAGAAGAGAGAGAAAAGAAAAGAAAGAAAGAAAAGAGAGAAGGGAAAAAGAATAGAGAGGGGAGAGAAAAAGAAAATAGGAGAAGGAAGAAGAAAAAAAAGAATAGGGAAATAAAATTTAGACCTAGGAAAGAAAATTTAGAATAGATAATAGAATGGAAGAAATAAATTAGGATAAGAAGTTTAGGATAAAATCCGTCAATTATTTTAGCAACTCGTACAAGAAATTAAATCGGGTTATGTAAATGCAAATATTCGCTTAATCAAATAATTCGTGTAATGATTATCCTTTTGCGGGATGTTTAGTCAATTATTTAGATTTCCATTTGTTAGGTTTTACCAGCTCGCGTGTATATTAACTGGTTAATTCTAGAACTTCTAAATTAATCGTTACCGCTAATGTTTATTGCGTTATCCATTTAATCGCTATTTAATTTTACTCATAGTTTAGGTTATACGCTTGAATAGCCGTTGCAATTATTTAGTAAATTACTGATCACCAAAGGTTGAATATTATTATCGGGATCCAACCTATGCGAGTCGCGTAAATTAAACCGGATAAATGCTCTAATTGGCTAACGCTAATATTTTGGGACAAAGGTATTAACAATCAGAATGGAACTATTTTATAATAATAATGGAAGCAAAACCAACATTTGACGATCACGATCGATCCATTTCTTTAATTTGATTTTGTCGGATTTTAATTGAATTCTAAGCGAATTCAATTTCTTTCGCACGTAATTCTAGACACCGAGGGAGTTGTGAGTCCAACTGCAGATCAAGACCCGCAGGACTTCGAGCAAGGCAAGTCATCACTATCCTTGAACATTTTGATCCCAAGTTGCGAAATTATTTTGTTTACAAATAAAGTGCATGCAATGATAAATATCCTACTCGTTATTATGCCGTGCCTTGATTATTGTTGATCCCATATTCCTTTGTAACCATGCTTACGTATGAGTCCCTAGTCAATTATGACAAATGCTTAGTGATGCTATTCTAGAATCATGCATACTCATATTTATCAAATATTTTATGCTTGGGAAATTACCTTGGGGAAGGTAATTGAGATGCGGCATGTGGAGACATGAGCGCCACATTGCCATGATATGATGACATGATTTGTGAAAGGAGAAATAAAACTAAACAAGTGTTTTCGACTGGTGCGGGTGGTGGATTTGGGTGGTATCCGGAAAGGGCTAGTCCTGTCCCCGGTCAGTTAAGGACCGAGCCATGAAGTTAAGCATGAAACGACCCCAGTACAACCGTACATCTAGGATGGGTATAGACCTAGCTGACTAGATAGCGGAGCAGAGACAGTATCCTTGCATAGATGGTTCACCCTAGTGTGTGAGGCAGGTTCGCTACGACGGGGCAGCCGTTGAGGTGGGGACGCGATGCGTACCCTACATCAGTGTCGCCGTTGGTAGGACTGCCACGTGTGTGAGAGTGAGAATCTAAACTTAAATTATAAACTTGGTGTGGGTGTGAGACTTCTTTTCCCGGGAGCGCCAGAATTCCTCTCACTGCTAGAAACAGATACGCCTAGAGTGCACGAGGATGATAGTTCATGGAGCGGATACTACCAATGTAAGGTTATCAAAAGGCTTTGCCGTGACGCGTCTCATGTGTTGGGACGAGGCTCATGTGTTGGGCAGTCGCAGAGTACGGGTAAAGTGTACATCCACTGCAATGTGAGTAAAACAATCTATTCGAATAGCCGTGCTCGCGGATATTGAGCACCGGGACATGCATTACACTTGGCTAGACTCTCAATTCTTAACCTGTGTGGGATGGGATAATGCATGATGAATTTTATGCTGATGGAGCCACTTCCTGAGAGGAGGGAAGGGGGACGTCCACAGAAAACCATGATGAACCAATGACGGGAAGCTATCCTTGGGATCACAATGGATGGTGGACAGAACCGTCATTGTTTAAATTGAACTCTGGTATTAAAACTTGACCGGTTATGCTAGGTCTTAGGTTTGTGAAAATGATTGCAAAACTAGCTTTATGCAACGGAGCCTATGCCTTGCCTTGGATTAAACCTGTCATATGCATTGTTGCCGTGGTGACTTGCTGAGTACGGTTGGTACTCACCCTTGCAATTATAAACTTCATCAGAAGCCGAAGATGACACCGCGGAGGATCCATACGCCTACTACGAAGAGGATGCGGAAGAAGAGGGTGCTCACTAGGTCTAGATACGGTCGTTGCCTGTGGCAATGGCAATGCCGCTGCCTTCACTCCGCTACTTATCTACATTCTGCTTTTGGACTGTATTCCGGACCGTTTGGTCCTTTGTTCTAAGACAATGCCTTCGGGCCTATGATGTAATGATTCGTACTCGACGCATATGTATGCGCTTTTGGTGATTCAACTATGTATTGTGTGTGCCAAACTACTTGATCCAGGGAAATGACACATAATACACGAGCGATTCCTGTTGCAAAACGGGGGTCCTTACACTTTAGACTTGTGTTTAATCCAATAAATGTGTTGTTTCTAAATATGGAGCTTATATTGGAAAAGGTTATGACAGCAGAGACTTGGTCCTCTTTTCTTTGGATGATATCTGCAATAAAGTTGTGAACCATGTAAGCAATGATGATGAGTCCAATGTGTGGCATTAGCGACTTTGTCGTGTCAATTTTGGTTGTATGACACGCTTAGCTAACATGACTTTAATCCCAAAATTCACTTTAGTCAAGGGTTCTACATGCCATACTTGTGTTCAATCAAAACAACCTCGCAAGCCTTACAAGGCATCAAAGGTGAGAAATTTGTCACTTTTAGAACTTGTTCATTCCTATCTATGTGAAATGAACGACGTGTTGACTAAAGGGGGAAAAAATACTTCATGACACTTATAGATGATTGTACTAGATTATTCTATGTGTACTTATTGAAAACAAAGGATGAAACATTGCATTATTTTAAGATCTATAAGGCTGAGGTAGAAAACCAACTTGAGAGGAAAATCAAACGGATGAGGTCCAATCGGGGTGGAGAGTATTTTTCTAATGAGTTCACTTCATTCTGCGAAGAGTTTGCAATTATTCGTGAGAGGACGCCTCTCTATACACCCTAGTCAAATGGGATAGCCGAAAGAAAAAATTGCACTCTAATTTCACTCTAATGGGACACTTTCGAAGGAATGATGGGGTGAGGCAATGTTGACTGCTTGTCATGTCCTGAGTAGAATTCCTACTAAGAATAAAGAAGTAATCCCATATTCCTTTGTAACCATGCTTCCTGGTGGTTCTATGTTCCTGCACTACTTCTGCTTCCCAGGTCTCGAGTGCTCGGGACGAGTAGGTGCCTCCGGAACTCCGTTCGCTTACGTACCTGCACGGGCAGGTGGGTGATCAAGTTTTTGGGGACGCGAGTGCTCCAGTTCCTGTTCTTCCTCGATTACACTGCAACCTCTCCGCCTTACACTGCAATTGCCTCATCATCTATTGGAGCGTTCTCCAGGTATTTCTCAATTCTTCCATTTGTGCTAAACATGTTGTTAGATGTACTGCTCTATGTTACTAGTTTCATGTTTATCACCATGCTATCCTTAGGATCACTATCGTATGTGAATACTGTTGATGCTTATGCTTATATTATCAAAAGCATGCTCATGCTCAATACCATCACTAGATTATTTAACTATATGCATGTCATGTTTATATCTTAATTTTCTGAATTAAAATATACCGATTTATGACCAAATTTCCAACACCCACGGCTGCGACGGGTGAAGGGGAGTTTGGGAGTTGGGCAGTTAGGGGTGCTTGGCCGTGAGCCGTGACAGGCAAGCGACAATGCCAGGCACCGGGTGATCTAGGAGGTGGGAGGGGGCACAGGAGACTGAATTGACCAGCTCGTCTAGTTGGCTATTGTGCTGCTGCTACCTACACTGCATTGAGTCCCTATCCTATTTGTCTATTGAACTAGGGGATTTATCATTTATGAGAAATTAAGACTTAGGTTCTGTAGTTTTTTTTATTTATTGGTGGATTTGAAATGGAGAAGAAAACAACACTGCTTAATTACTTTACTAACCCACCCCCACTGATGAGAGTATATATTGATAAAAAAAGCTAGAATTTGATCCCAAAAAAATCTTTGCCGATCAAACCCAACAAATATCATAGAGAATTATGCTCTGAAATTAGAGATAAGATGACATATTTGTTGAATTTGACTTGCATAATGGTGCATGGTTGATTTTTATTTTTAGTTTTGTCAACTTAGACTTTGACCCCACCCTCTATTTTCACTACTACATATAACCACATAGGTGCCGGTTCGGAAAGCACGTAGGTGCCGGTTTTGGGGCCAGCACTAATGACCGAGGTTTATGTGACTATAGGTGTCATTTATGTGATATTATAGTTGCCGGTTCTAAGGGGTGCACCCGTTGTTAATTTTTCTAGGTGCAAGAAAAACTTGAAAAAAAATATTTGGAATTTTATTTGGCATGTATACTGTCACACTTCACTTTCCCACAAGTCCCATAATTTTTCAATCCATATTCATAATTATGCCTCAAGTAAGATTCGAACTCAAAATCTCTCCATCCAAAGCCTCCTTACATCTCCTTGAAAAGAAATGCTATTCTTACTATTATTATCCGAACTTATAATCCATATTTAACACCATAGATGAGCTCAAATGAAATTTTTGTCAACTACAAAATTGTAGATCTCATATAGGTCTAAAACTTTTGTATATGTTTTGTCTCCATCAGATATCGTTTACAAATTTTAAATATTCACTTATGCAAATAGATGTGATACATTATAACACATTTTCGGACAATGAAACAACCTTAAATCAAAAGTTTATCAACTAAAAGTTGTAGATCTCGTCAAGCTCTACAAATTTGATATAAAGTTTATATTTATCTGACTTTGTATAAAAAAGTTATAAGAAAAGTCGATACTTACAACCATACCCAGGCCAAGTCACAAGGTAATAGGTGTTGGTTCGTAATGAGAACCGGAACCTATTACTATGAACCGGCACCTATTATCTCACGTCACCAAGATAACAGGTGCCAATTCTCCTATTACAGAAGTGTCGGTTTATAGTGAACGGCCGCCACCTATATTTTTTTCGACCGTTGGCGGGAGGGTCTTTGGTGCTGGTTTTTAAGTAAAACCGGCACCAATATGCCTCTCCCGAAGAACCGGTACCTATAAGATCTTATATGTGCCGGTTATTGAAATGGTGGGTGGGAAACACCTTATAGGTACCGGTTTTTATCAAATCGGCACCTATATGGTCAGTCCCTTTGAAGGTTTTTGTAATAGTGTTTTATCCTGGATTCGCCACTGAATAATACAGCAATCCTGTGACTGTGATCACTCAAAATGTTAGATCGTGTACCTCTTTGATGAACATGTTTACCTCTTTGACGAACATCTTCTAAAATACAACAATCCAATCAAAGAGGTAAACATGTTTACCTCTTTGACGAACCGGGTGCTTGTCATGCTACAAGTTTGTGATTGATTATCAACGAGCAAAACATGTCCATCGTATGAGTGACTATGTTCTTTGGCTCAAACTCCCAATGCATCTGATTCTCGTTCCTACGGTATCAGAAAAAGCAAGGGTCAACTCTTGTCTCCTCATGAAGAGAGTTTTATTCTCATCATTCGGAGCGGACTCCTGTGCCGCTCTCTGTGGGTGACACGGGAGGCGAACAGCACCAAGCGGAGGCTCGCCGATTGTCTCTCGCTCGTGTTACCGCCATCAGCAAGGCTGCCGGTGACTATGGTGCCTGCAGCGGTGGCACCTCCCACCCCTTCCTCCCTCCCTCCTTCTTCCTCCTTTCCATCTTCCTTAACCTTCCTCTTTTTTTCTCCTATTCCGCATCATCTCGCCACCGTCGGCGTGGCCGCCAGTGATGCAATGCCTGCGGCGGTAGCACCTCCCTCCCTCTTCCTCCCCCGTCCTTTCTTTCTCCTTTTCCCCACTCTTTTTCTACAAATCCAGATCCAGATCCAGGAGGTTTGGTGGTCTCCATGAGGGTGCTTTCCAGTTGGTGGTCATCTGGTGATGGCTCCGTGGCTCGGAGGAGCTCCGCGGGTCTGGCTAGGTGGCGGAGCATGTCATCAACGACGCTGTCTAGCCGTCGTGCATGTCGTTACGCTGTGTAGGTTGTGGTGTACATAGTGCAGGTAGGTTCAGTATGCAGGTGGGGTATTTGATGGCTTCCATTGTGATCGTTATGGTTGGATGGGACTCCAAGGCGAAAGTCTTGCTTGGGCTTGCCGGTGCTAGTGATGGTGACGCCCTCGGGCGCCATTCACCTTATTGAAGGCATTGCTCTGGAGTCCTCGTTCAACTCCACTTTAAGGGATTTCTCCATCTGAAAACTTTAGATTGGTTTGGATCGGGCAATGTCACCGTTCTGTCGTGTTCCTTCTTGAAAGTTTCATTTTTAGGGTTTTTTCCTTATTGGACTGCTATTCTCAATGCTGGGGTTTCCACTAGTTGTTCATAAATTAATTTGACGTTGTAAGATTTTTGGGTCCGGTTATCCTTATAAACCGTATCAACTCTCTTCTTATATAAGTGAATTGCAGTAGCTCCCTACCCGTTCCCTAAAAAAACTCTTCTCTCGTCATGCTCTTGCCTGTGTACATAGATGAAAAATATTGTACTAGGATTTAGGATTTATGGTTTAGGTCTGTGTCTACTTGCATACTGTCGATTGGACCGCCACTCGATCAGTTGAGACCAGGTGAATTGGGCCTTCAATCATGGTGCAATGAATACTGTAGATCGAGTGATGGAACAAGTTCGATCTCATATAGTCAGCTGGAGTCTTCCCTTTCAAAGTGAAACGGTTTTCATTTTACATTGACATATTGGAACTGGATTTTTCCTTTCGGCATTACTATTGTAACGCGCAGAAAACATTGATGTTTCCGCTTGCTTTTAACCACTACCACTTTACTTCTGCACTGTGAAGCAGTCCGGCTCAAACAAACAGTTTTATGTAATAAGTAAGAAAAAATAATGTAAAATGTATTTGTAAACAAAACTAGTTAGTTCATATATATTGAATTTTAGAAGAAAGGAAACGAGAAAGTAGCCATTGGTTTCTCTTCCCTTTCTAGTCTTTTTAGCAATATTGGTTCTATAACATCATATTTCCCATTTTTAGAATGGTAGCAACATGTAGATGGAAATCTATATGCCAAGATGTGATTTTAAGGTGTGAAAACACACTACTAGAAAACTGATCTTTCGACATGGTACCCAAAATCACAAATATCTCGGTTAGAATAAAAACCAGTACTATAGATGCTTTAGTACAGGTTCTAAAAGTCCAAGTACTAAAAATGCACGTACTACAAACGCTTTCCGGTTAATGTTACCAACCGGTACTAAAAGTGCATATGTAGTACGGTTGGTAACTACTAAAGATATTTTTAATCCCGATTGGTGTTACTAAGCGGTAGTAAAGATATTTTCAGAGTTAGTTCAAAAAGAAATCATCTCTATCCATATAAGATGTGTGTAGTAGGTGGGATACTAACGCACGTGAGGATCAAGGTGAAAGATCTTGAATTTGAATCCCACATCCCAATTTTTTTTGATTTCGTATGCATCTTTATTACCAGTTATTTCAACCGGTATTAAAGATCGAGATCTTTTAGTTCCGTTTTACTACAACCGAATGCAGAACTGGTATTAAAAATGATCCCGAACCAGGACTAAATACCAGTTCTCCACTAGTGACACTACAAGTTGTACTGGTATATTCTTAAAAAAACAGAACGTGATAACAAATCGTTGATAGATAAGAATATTTCCTGTCATGGATGGTTGCAAAAAACACCCAGAAATCACTTGAAGTTTAACAATCCACCTTATAAGTCATTTTATTATAAATGCACACCCCCTACAAAATTTGTTGAAAAAACTACCCTACTGTGCACGTGCTTAACCGAATCAACCCGTTAATACTGGTGTAGAGCTACAACATGTTAAATTAGCCGAGTCGATCTTATCTACGTGCTTGTATTAGACTTATTCTTCATTTTTTATTGAATTTTTTCTCCATATAGCAAAACAGATGCAACAACATTTAAGCTCTAATAAGCAATTTTTTTATGCAATCTTAAAAAATTATCAAGACTATATTTCTATAAGTATTTAATTTTAATAAAGAACACATAGATACCTTACAATTTATGAAAACATATCGGTTCAGTTAAGCACGTGCTACTGGGGTGGTTTCTCAATAAAACCGAGTAAGTGGGTGGTCATTTGCAACAAAATAATTACCTTATAAGGTGGAATGTCAAACTTTAAGTGACTTCTGTGGTGATTTTTGTAATTTTCCCTTCATGTCATTCAATGAAAATTCAAATTTCCAAAAGGTATCAGAAATCCGGTGCTTGCACGATACTAATAGAATTTTGCCGAACCCTGCTAAACAATTCTGTACTATCACCTAATATGGAATTCGTAAAATCTAAACATCAAGCTACGTACCTCTCTGCCTCTGTGACTATGTTGCTGGTTCTCTGTAGACACATTATTAGCACCGATCCACAAACATGTAGTTGACATCTCCTGTGAACCTGCTGTTATACTGTGGAGCATTTTGTACAGACGCCATTGGACACACCCGCAGAGTTTTCCAGCATTCTTCTTCAGAATCACGGATTCCCGACTCATCCCATTCCAAATTGATCTCGCTATTGATTATGGTAATTTATTAACCTGATCCTCTATATGTCATGTTCTTGCGCCTCTGTCTCTCCGATCCTCTCTTGTTATTCCTGTAATTATCCTGTAGGCGTGAATATATTCTTTGGTTTTCCAGGACGCCCTTTAATACCAAACAATACAAGGAGAAAGTATTTATGGACAACAACAAGAAGAATTATAGCAACCGAGTCATGGCCCTTATATTCTTCACCAACCACAGCGGTGAAACATCAAACACATTCAGTGATTCAGACCATGCAAACACAGCTGGCCATCTCAGCGGTTATAGCCTTAGTGAGTCCCAGGTTTTGCACGTCTTTTCTGTATGAAATCTCATTGTTCCAAAGCTAGCTTTCCTCTCCAAATACTTGTCCCAAATGGATTAAGTCATAAGATAATAGTGTAACTTATAAAAAATGGATCCAGAAGTGGCTGATGGATGTGAATATATGATTTTAGACTATACCAACGGACAGCTAACTTGTTACACACATTTGCCAAATGCAACACAACAAACATTTGCCCAGGTGGAGTTGCTAGTTATACTCTAATACCAATGCAGTAGTCGGAGTTGCTAGTTAACTCCACCCTTCTAGTTAAGACAAACATGTGAAAGGCAGCGACTGTTAATTATGCCCATGATTTCCTTCTCTTCGTGTGAAGACGGTGTGTCTGCTCCTGTGGTAGCTGGCGAGTTCCTATGAAGACGAGAGAGCTCTGGTGCACAAGACACGACATTTGGCACAATAACCCAGCCCATCGCTTGAGACTCAATGAAGTGAAAAAAAGAGGAGATTGACCAGATTAAGGGGGCACCATTGGCACTGAAGTCATCACACCGAACCAAGTCGTATCGTCTCTCCCTAATAAGTTTCTGGTTCTTTCCTTTCACATTAATTCCCAATGCGTCTCATTGTTGGTATATCTCTCACCACTGATCAGTTCTTGCCACTTATATCCTTTTCCTTCTCCAACACTTTCCTTGTACCAATAGAACTTCATGCTTTTGTTAAAAAAAAACAGCAGCTCATGCTCTGTACTCCTATATTTGTTTGGTACTGTTCATATTTGCTTTCTAAATCATCTGTGTGGTCCTAATCTGTGTGAGAATTTGAACAAATTAATTGGTTCCTCCTGAACTGATGTTCAGATATACTATTCTGTTTGGTGTTAGGTATAAGATGACCACATTTGCAATTCCTGAGACTTTTAGGTACACTATTCTGTCATTCTTAAGAAATACTACTCTTAAGAATCTTGGAATTTCAATTTCCATTTGCATTTTGCATATGAAGCCTGTATGAAAAGTACATCACATCAGCTACATTGAGTACTCCAACAAGGTACTATCATAATTACTTAGATTTTGTGGGAGTGAGAGAGTGTCTGTACAGGCATTATTTCTTTGTGCCTCTATTTATTTGTAGGATTGGTTGATTACACGGCCAATAGAATTTTACTGAAGAGTCAAAATCCAGTGACTGCCCTGTTACATGCCCACCTCTCTGCTACTTCTGCCCATTTTGCTTTTTATCACAAGAGTGGACCATTGATATTATTCTAAGGCAATCACTTCAGTTTTAGTTGGTTTCTCATGGTTAGTGTGATGTACTCCCTCCGTTTTAAATTACTTATCGTTTTATCGTTTATGTTTATCCTAAATCAAACAAGTCTATTTTGACCTTTAAATTTTAATAATCCGTGTAGTTTAGTAACATGTGAAATTGATGATCAAAGATTAAAATATTTGACTTAAGATGAACCTAAAATGATAAATAATTTGAAACGGAGGGACAAATATTGATTTACTCTCAACCATAGGCATTCACTATTATCTAGCTACCACTGTCACAGCAATAGTATCGAGTTCCCTGACTATTTTCATCGTAAAAACCAGATAACCTAGCTCAGTACATAATGAAGGAATATCATCTTGATCATTTCTTTTTGTTTTCCTATTTTTGTTGTTGCTGCTATATCTGCTGGAAAGGATCCAGCCTCTGCTTCTCTGCTCCTGCCTGACTGCCAAACCAAGTATTGTGGAATTTCCTCTCTTTCTAACATCAACCTAAGTAGTACGTGGCAGTAGCTTAGACTTCAAACTTTTATAGTCTGTGTTGGATTTATTATTAGAAAAAGAATGTATGGTAGGTTATACATGAATACAAGCTAACCTATCCAATATTGGATTTTCAAATGCTCGTATGTTTTTTCTTGACGATATCAACGCTAAAATTCGTGAGCTGCAACAGTCCATAGTTGATGCTTAATAAGGAACTGATGTGACGGCGGCGGGGCAGCGCAGAGAGCCACCAGATCTGGGTCCCCCGGCATGGGGGACCAAATCCCCTGCGGCACCGGACCTCGGCTCGAAGCAGCGGTGGAGGAGGCCAGATCTAGCGCCCCCATGTCACCCGAAGCCGGTGGTCAGCGTGGTCTGTGTCCATGACGGAGGCGGAGGGCGGAGGTGGCATGGGGGTTACGGGCGAGGTGGCTAGATCCACCACCCCACGCCTGAACCCAACACCCTAGCAGCGCCTTTGACAGCGATGGTGAGGCTGGGGGAGGGGGGTGTCGCTGCGTGGAAGCGGCAGGGAGGCCAGTTCCCGAGTCACCGATGGCAGTGATGTGACCGGGTACGGCTGCGTGGAGGTGGTGGCGCAGCAGGCCGTTGTGGGTTGCGTCGGCGATTGAGGATTGCCATCTGGGACGGCGTTGGGAGGCTGGCACGGGCAATGGCAGGGAGGTCGGCCCAGCCAATAGCGTGGGAGCTTGAAGCGACGATGACAAGGAGGGCGACGCGGCGGTGGCCAAGAGGCCGGTGACGGCAGTGTGTGCCTCTTGTCATGCGGAGGCTGATTGACGGGGGACGTCGGTACAGCAGTTGCCGGGTGCCAACAGAGGTTTGTTGGTGGTGGAGCTTTGGAACTATGTCTGCGGTTAGGCAGGGGGTGGGCGACAGGTGTAAAACCTAGCTCAGTCTGGCTGGGCCGGTAGCGACAGTGTTTTCAGATATCGTTTTCCCTCCTGAGGGCAATGTGAAGTCACCCCTCTCCCTCGGGTGGGTTTCCGGGTGAAAGCCCTGTCTTGGTCCTTCGTGACCTCGACGGATAGCGGCGTCGGTGTTCATCGTCGCTCATCTCCCTGGAGACGTCGTCTAGGAGACCCCAGTCAAAACCTTTCTCAGGTAGTTTGTACGTGCTTGCTTTAAACGTTTGTTCAGTTGTGGCAACCCCTAGCCAATGCAAGCTGACCATGCTGGTGGGCCTTGTGAGGGAGAGAGTGGTTCCATCGATTTCTCTCACCCTCTTCTCTCCAATCCCATGGAAGTGGATAGAGCTGAGCACATTGCTCGCTGTTAGGTTTTGGTTTTGGGCAGTGGCTCTTTTATGGGTCTAGCAGCGGTCAGTCATGCTTAGCGATAGCCGATCTGGTGCTAACCTTCTCTTGTGTTCTATATAGGTGTCGTCGGTGCGTGGTGTGTGGTGGTGTTTTTTTCTTTTTCCTGACTACTGTCTTCCAGGATACTAGCCTTCTAATTTTCGTGATGTATTCAATGAATCATCACACCATCTGGTGGTAGTCGTTAAAAAAAAGAAATTGAAGTATTCGGACATGTATTATTATAAGATACGGAGAAGTATTTTTCTTTGTTCTGCTTCGGATTAAGCGCCAAGACATCCTCTATCATGTTTCGTCCTTTTTGTCTATTTCTGTAAATAATATACAATGTTTTTTCAATCTATAATAATAACACCGGCTTTAAGCTGGTCTTGTTTCAAAATAGAATGTACTTTTCTTCTTATTTTTTTCAATAGTCACACCTTGATGGATGAATATTGCAGTGTTTTTTCATTTCATTTTACAAAATTCATTTTATTTATGAATGATAATGTAACCAGGGGGCGGATCTACAGTCTTACCACCGGTGTCAGGTGACACCGACGACTTTCGGTAAAACAATACTTTAATTACTTATCCATATATTATAACACTATATTGTAAATATAATTAGCATGCTATAACACCGATAGACACGTTATGATACCAACGAACTAACTTTCTTAATCTACCACTGAATGTAACCTTGATAATTTATTATTAAATATTATGTCATAGTGATAATGGGTGAACTACTTAAAGAAAGTACCCAATGAAATGGTAAAGTTGATAGCCTTGAAAATTTTCAACATAATAACTTTAAAAAAATTAAAGCAATTTTACTTGTGGCAGCTAAGTATAGCATTTGTGAACTACATTTATTTGTGGCTACCTAGCACAAGCACTACAAACTATCCCAATTGCCCAGTTATTTGATACGAATATTGCATATTAGTTTTCGGATTATATCCTTTTCCAAATTTTGCCGTGGTGTTAGTACGAGCATATGAGTAGTTATGAGTAGTGTAATTAATATACCTAGCTTTGCCATGGAAAAATCATGCGCATGCACATGTAAGAAGAAGAGAAAAAAGAAAGTAGAATCTGAGGAAAGAAATTAATCCCGCTTGCCGCCGAGGTGAGCTAATTAAAGATAGCTTCACACCGCTGCCGCCGCGCGGTACGTCTGGTTTGCCTGCTGCGGTTTTGGCTTTCAAGGCCGGTGCGCATCCTAGTTAACGTTGACCAAACCCAATTGGGGTTTCTTACTCCTTTCTCTATTAGGACATTTTTCAAACTAGTATATTTCATATGAAAATTTTCTATATAAAAATTATATTAAATATCAAATAAATACATTTGTTAAGTTCAAAATAATTAAAATTTTAATTAATCTTGTACTACTAGTTTCTTCGTTTTATGTGTGCTAACTTAATCTTTTTATTTTCATAAGTTTTACACGCCATCTTTCACCCTCTTCTGGCCCCAAAATAAAATGGGTATATAGCTGTAGCTGTAGCTCTCTCAGCCCACACATAGTACAAAAGCACGATAAATTATGGCACGATCCAGAATTGAAAGTGACTGCGTACATATGGATAGTAGTACTAGTACATTTAGATGCTCTCGATCGATCGATCGATCGATGCTATGTCGTCATCGCTTTATATTCTCTCTCTCTCTCGTCCTTCGCTCATCAGTCATCAACCAGCTGGTCGACAAACGTGCACGTCCTTTCTTTCATTGCAACTTGTCGTCAGGCATCCTACTTTTGTACTCCTAGCGTGTGTTTGATTTCCGGAGTAGATGGGATAGGTGAAACCAACCCTGATTTTAGGGTTGGGATGATTCCACTCACATGTTTGGTTTGTAGGATAAGACGATCCCAATATTTTTTGTTAAAAGGACGAGAGAGGGATGGGATGATGCCGTTTGCAACCACTGACGACGGCAGAGAAGGAGCACGTGCGGACAAAGGAGCGCGACGATGGCCGGGTGGGCGGGCGGAGGAGTGGCGCGAGCGAGCAGAGGAGCGGGTGGAGGAGGCGAACGGTGGGCGACGATGGCCGGATGGGCGGAGGAGCGGCGCGACCAGGCGGGCGGAGGATCTGGATGATGGTGGGGCGAGCGACGACGGTCGGGTGGGTGGCGCCAGCTGCAGCCGCTCCCGAGGGTAGCGTCGCCGGATCCGTCGCTGCCAGCTGCAGCTGCTCCCGAGGGTGACGCACGCGACGTGAGGTGAAGCAGCGCGTCTCACGCCGTGCGCTCGTCCCAGGTGCGATGAGTTCGTCCACCAGATTTTACCGGATGGTTTGGTCCCAGATCTGAAAGAAATATTCCTATCCAGGGACCAACCTATCCCACTCACCCCTAAACCAAACACCCCTAAAAGTGAGGTTCACCCCATCCAGTTCCATGTCAATTATCGACAAGAGATATATGCATGTTGAGGCCTCCTCCAGGTCGATCGATTTTAACATAGGAAAATTTTCGAGAAAAATTTAAAACTTTTTGAAAGCTACTTTTTTAACACATTAACTCATCTGAGAACCTAAATTCTGTAAATAAAATGAAAACACATAATTTTATTGGGCAAGTCAGACCTAGGCTCAAAATGAAAGTTTACAAATTTTGTTGTAATAATTTTCAACTCAAACATTTTAGTTAAACCTTAAATTAGAAACTCAAACCTCTCGGTTTTGCATTTTAGCCTAACTAAAAATATTTAGTTTAAATATAAAACAAATGGAAACATAGGTTCTGAAACATGCAAAACTAAATGCAACTAGTATAAAAATGGTTGCATGTGCATAATATTATTTTAGGTTTGTTTTTGGATCTTTTGGCGCATCTCATAATAGGATTGATATACATGACATACCTAAAGGAAAATCCTAAAAATAGATGAAACAACAATAAATCAAACCAAAATTCTCATAAACACTGCACAACACCCTAAGCTCACATAGTTTGAATTTATCACATCAAATGATACCTCAAATAAATCCTTCAATTCAACTAAAAATCCGGAATGGCTTCGATTCACCTAAAAATCCTTCAATTCACCAGCTACCACTTAACCTACTATGCACTTCACTAAAATTAGACCATAACTCATATAGCAAAACCCTTTGGTCAGCGTGTTAACCATAATGTACTCTACCACCTAGTGCAATGGCTTAATCTAATTTGAAATGTAACCACATGAAATGAGAGCCACGAGTTACTTAAACAGTATTCTAAACTGCAGTAAAAAATTTAACTAGTCAACTTTACTAAATTACCATAGTAATTCTAAAAGAGGTCTAACCTTGGAACTTGACACTTTGAACCATCAAATCTTGTCCACCTTGCAGCAACCTTGTCTCCCCCTAACTTCTAAAGGGATAAGTCCATTTTACACCCTTCAATTATTTACCTTGTCTAAAACACACCCTCGAACTGTAAAACTGGAATCTAACACCCTCGAACTATTAAAACCGGACACTTTACCCCCGGAAAGCAGTTTTAGGCTTGTTTTGGTAGAGTTAGATGCCACCTCTAAAAAAGGATTCCACGTCAGCCTGGGGGAGAGGGGGTTTCACTAGTCAGTACACCCCTTTCTTCTTCTTCCTTCCTCTCTGCTCTTTCCCGTTCCTCCCTCCGTCTCAGCCTCCATCCCGTTTTCCACCGGACTCACTCCCTCTAGCCCCCAACAAGCTCTCTGCCACCGCTCTCCTGCCGCAGATCTATCCTCCTCCATGGCGGGTTGAGACCGGCAGACGAGATAGGTGGTGGTCAGGGGATGAGGTGAAGGCGTTGGCGAGCAGTTGTGGAGGGGGTCCCTCGAGCTCCACACTCTTCCTCCACTGCCGCTAGTAACGCCACCCAACGAGCTCCAAGCCCCTTTGCTGCCGTTGCCTGGGAGGAGAAAGGTCGGATTAGGCGAGATTGGTTTGGGCGGCATGGAGCTTGGTGACAAGCTTCAGCTCGATTCCTCCGCGGTGCGTTGGAGGATATCGTGGGCATGGCGTCCTTCTCATATTCTGGTCGCTGGTCTCTTACTGGTCTTCTCGGTGGTCGCCGGTCTGGACCTTCCCCGACGACGAGGGTGAGGGGGGGTGGGGTCGCGGCGTGGTCGCCGGTTCTCACCTTGGTCTCGTACTCTGAAGGATGATGTGGGGCCGGATCTTGATGCCAATCATCTCCCCACGCCACCACCAGCATCGGCACGGTGGCGCCTAACGCGGCTTGTTCCTTGCCACGCACCGTCGCAGCTTCTTCTCCGCTGCCACCTATCGCTCACTCGATCCATCGCTCAGGGAGGAGGAGCTCGGCAGAGCCGTTGCTTGAGATACGGGGGGATGGAAGTCGGAGTTAGAGCTCGAACTCGCTGGGAGGAGGAGGTGCTTAGGGAGGCAGTGTTCAAGCTCCCCTGCGCTGATCTCATGGCTAGAGGATGGTACCAGCGTCGATCCGTGGATGAGAGGATAGAGATGTGCCTGACAGTGAGGGTGAGAGAAGAGGAAGAGGGGCTGAATGACATGTGAGGTCATTATTTTCTCTAAAAGTTTTGCTGACTTGGATTGACATGTAGACGCCACAAATCACATGTGCAATTCAAAGTTTAATTTAAGGTATAAATCTTATTAGAAATGAAAAACCCGGTCTATCCTTTTTTCAAATATAAATATAATCCAATCCTAACAAACTTGCTAATAGGAAAAATATAAAGATGCATCGGATCTTTCTAACTGAAATAACAAAAGTACTAGATAGGAACAAATCATGGTTAAGCATGTCACTAAAACGAAATAGATTCACGTGATATTTTTTTCTTTCCGTAGTCCGATCGCGTGCCTCCGACGCAGGAGATCGCTCGCGTGGTAGACGCACCCGCACTTATGCTCGGGCTGCATGCACGTACGTATGATTGAAAAAGTATCAGTATATTCTCAAATACACGGGAAAGCAATGTGTATTTCCAAAAGGAGAACTAGCTAGACTCACTAACATGAGGATAGGAGGAACAAAATTTGAAAGTATATGCTGATTTGAAAGAAATCACTGCTTCTATCTAGACAAGGATATGATCTTTCCCCTTGCGTGTACTCTCTGCGCTCGTGCCGTTGGGTTGTGTGTTGAGTCGACATATTCTACCGCCGGGCGGCCGGCCACAACCACCGTCCTGGAACAAAACATTCCTACTATACTGAATGTTTGTATAGCTAAGAAACAAAATCAGGCAATTTTTAGTCTCAACATTGGAATAATTTGTCTATATCTACAGAGATTAGAGGAGAAAATCGTATTCTCATCTGATTGTGGATTTATGATTCAGATATCAACTCAAAACAGAGCACGCCACCATCCAGGACGAGCTCGATCTGGTTGCAGCAGCCGGCCCCTGCCTTTGTTGATGCATCTGAAAATCAAATAAAAACTGATAGTGAAATTACAAAAAAAAAAAACCAAACTTGGTATCCGATTGAAAAAAAAAGAAATGGTTATCGCCATCATCGAAAATCTCGTGATCGAGAAGATCGGTGGGACTTGCCGTCATCGCCTGGATGGGCTGCTCTGATCGACGACGGCAGAGACAATGGATCACGTCGTCGTACAAGCCAAATCAACGATGGACACCGGCGTCGCCACAATAATCGATGTCGTCCCGTCCGAATCGCCCGTAGATCGATCGCGCTGTCCGCCGACGACCTGATTTATCGATCTGGCTGGGATGGCAGAGGTATTTATGCGATTGATGCGGCCGGGATAATTAAGTCGTATTACGGATTTTTTTTCTCCCTTTGCGATAAAATTCAAAACGAATCCGCGTGGTGGATAGCCAAGGACGCTTTCTTGCAACTGGCCACGTGAGGATGCAAAGTGCCAAATTATTACAAACAGACACATCTTAATGCATAGATAGATATACAGATACATAGATACTAGGTGCTGCTAGCCACTCCTAGCTGAGAAGAACCAGAGGCAGTCGTCGACTCCTCGGCGGCGGCGGCGGCGTTGCTCGTCGATTAGCCGCCCAGGCCCAGCTGCTGCACGTCGGCGGCGTACCCGTAGCCTCCACGCCGGCGAGGAGCCCCATGCTGTAGTAGCCGTAGCTGTATGGCTCGAACTCCCAGCCGTTGGTGGCCTCCAGTGCATGACATAGCAACACTGGGCCCAACTCGCCGGCAGCGGTGGCCGGCTTCTTCTTCGTCTTCTTGGCAACAACGGCGGGTTCAGTAGCCGGGCGGTCGTCGTCGCCGGCACCAGTGGCGGGGAAGTTGGTCCTGAACTTGCTGCCGTAGATCTTGCGCACCATGGTGTCGTAGGCCAGCGCCACCTTCTCCGCGGTGTCGAAGGTGCCAATCCACACACGGGCGCCCTCGATGAACTTGTCCTTGATCTCCGCCGCCCACCACCCGTAGGTGCGCTGGTGGATTCCACGATATAGTCGGTGATGGCAAAAGTCAATGGAACAAGAAGAAATCAATGAAGAAATACCAAAAGGTGGAGAACGGCGGCCGGCGAGCAAGCAACGCTTCCGAGGTATCCGCCAGTGTACCTATGGGCGGTGGGCGGCGGAGATCAGGGACAAAGTCATCAACGGCGCCTGTGTGTGGATCAGCACCTTCGACACCGTAGAGGAGGCGGTGCTGGCCTAAGACGCCACAGCACGCAGCATCTACGGCAGCAAGGCCCGGACCAACTTCCCCGCCACCGGAGCCGGCGACGACGACCACCCGGCTACTGAACCCGCCGTCGTACGATCGTTGTTGCCAAGAAGACGAGGAAGAATCCAACCGCCATT
The DNA here is from genome assembly GCA_000573905.2 of Oryza punctata. Classification (NCBI taxonomy): domain Eukaryota; kingdom Viridiplantae; phylum Streptophyta; class Magnoliopsida; order Poales; family Poaceae; genus Oryza; species Oryza punctata. The sequence continues at coordinate 17,581,274 of CM002495.2, read as the reverse complement.
CGAGCTCCCACCTTCGCCGTTGAGAAGGTGGAGAAGCAGCAAGCTCCGGCTGCTATCGAGACGGTAGCCGTAGCCCCCGGCGCCGGCGAATTGGGCCCAGTGCTGTTGTGTCATGCACCGGAGGCCACCAACGGCTGGGAGTTCGAGCCGTACAGCTACGGCTATAGCATGGGGCTCCTCGCCGGCGTGGAGACTACGGGTACGCCGCCGACGTGCAGCAGCTGGGCCTGGGCTGCTAATCGACGAGCAACGCCGCCGCTGCGACGACTGCCTCTGGTTCTTCTAAGCTGGGAGTGGCTAGCAGCACCTAGTATCTATGTATCTGTCTATCTATTTATGCATTAAAATGCGTCTGTTTGTAATAATTTGGCACTTTGCATCCTCACGTGGCCACTTGCAAGAAAGCGTCCTTTGATATCTGACCGGCGGACTGCTCGCCGGAGAGACTAGCTTGGCTCTTTATTGCAAATTACTGTTGTTGTTTCAATTTCAGCGTGTTTATTTGTATTCGTCCTATAGTATGTTGGGGCTCACTGCTGCGAACTCATTTTTCATATCGGTTTGTAACTTCTTTTAGTCCCGGTTGTGCAACCGGGACGTATAATTCGAGACTAAAATTGGATTTTTATTAAATCAGTGAAAAGATTGTAAAATGGTTTGAATGGTGGCTACATACTTCGAGATCCTTTTCATTGTTAACGCCGTGTGCTACATTGTGAATAAACTCACAAACATAGTAGCCGTGTGCATTGTGAATAAACTCACAAACATAGTAGCCGTGCAAATTGATCTACTGTTCATGTAGTAAACACTAAAGGAGAAACACAATTTACTTATGAAATATTTCTATTATATAGAATAAATGAGATTTATAATTTTGGACCATGCACGTACCGGAAAGTCCAACCTCATAGCTAGTTCTTCCTTGAATTCTCTGTGGATGTTTCTACAGAATTTTGCCCACGCCTTGCAGTTGCAAACTATAATTAATAATGCTTTGATCCACATAGTAGCGATAACTGCAATCATAATGACAGTACTAGTGGTTGACATTGCCTGTTAATCGTGTTGTATGTTTCCCTCTTTTTCCACATAGAGTCCATGAATCTTGCTTGTGGACATGTCTATGATAAAGAGGACCTAGTGTAATATGCAAATTGCGTGAAATATGATATGATACATATATTTTTTGAATACGAGAAGGAAATTAGTACTAAAGGTGGTAAAACTCACTTTGTATTGTAAGGCAGTAGTATGTAGGCCTTGAAATGTTATTGCACCAGGAATTTGTAAATATTTTCCTCGGTTGCGCCTTGCCAGCATTGTAATGTCTTCTCGTTGATTATGTAGGGGTCCATGAAACTGCACTTGAAGTAAGTTTGCTTATGGCATATTTTAATCTACATTCTACATCGAAAAAATACGTCAAATCTTCGATGGCACATTAGACGGGCTAATGAACTACATGAAATTAAATGATGCTTACAGAACCTAGCAGCTGAGAAGAGACACGTCAAGGGTGTCTTGTTGGTATAAGTCGTGGACATCCTCCCAGCGGATCCACATATCATGCATATGTCCCGCAGAAGAAATGTTCATTTCTAATCCTTGTTGTGAACATAGTCCTACCATGAGCTGATTGGCCCATATACCATTCATGGAACCGGTAGATCTGCGTACTATGGTCTTTTATCAGCTCTGGCCTGACAAGTGGTCTGTCGTGGGTAAATGTGTATTTCCGATCCTCTCCTATCACTTTTTTGACAGATTCGTGACCAAACGCTTGCTCCCTGGTAAGATTTGTATCTGCCATAAATTATTGTACATTGAGTTATTCTTCAGATAGTAGTTGCTCAACTGCTTGTTTTGATTGCTTTCCGAGCTGAGGGACATCTTTGGACTTTCCTTTAACCTTACTAAAAGACTTGCGTATTGTTCGCTCGTAGTCCGATGGTAAGCTCTTTAGTACCGGTTCGCTCATCTTCTAAAATAAGGCCTTAGTTGCAGGGTCTATTAGAGTCTTCTTCTCTGGAATCCGTGGCTTGAAGTGGTCATTCACTTGTTTCCGTACGACCTCTTCAGTTTCCTCGTCAGTCATATCATACGCTCTTTTTTTGAGAGTGGCTCGTTTTGGCTCGTAAAGTCTTGGCTTCTTCATTTGTTTTGTGCACTTTGACAGCACGGGATGAGTTGGGCAAGACTTTCTGGTACATGCAGTTGGTTGCAGCGTTGAAGACGGAGTAGACGGTGCAGGCGGCAGAGACCTCGGACGAGTCGGTGCCCGTGGAAGAGATGTAGGAACAGGACGCTACTGCTCTTCGGAAAACAAGATGTTGCGCTTGCATCATAGTATAGTGGCATGGGCTGTGTCTCCTTGTTTCGTCTTCCCGTCTCCTCCGGGGATGCCCAACTCGAGATCCTCGAAGCCTGGGACCACCCACTCAACTTCGACCTCTGAGTATTGAAGTGGAATCAGGCTACAATGGTACGTCTCGTCTTGTTGCACTGGTACGGCCATGCCATTCGCCACCTTCATGAGAATTGAGGTTAGTAATTAACATATGCAACAATTTACACAATCTAACGATTCAATTATCATAATACTATGAACAAACCTTGATTGATATGTTCCTGAAGGGAATATGCAGCTCACACGATGTCCACTATGTGATTTCATCCACGGGGCAGGGTGGCTCATCGACATCTAGCCCTACTGCAGCTTCGATGCTCTCATCTCCTACTTGCCATGTAGAAGCGTAGCTGCTTCGATTGCGTACGGGCTCACCACGACAGGAGGAACGGACGACTGTGTCTGCTGACGTGACTCACTTAAGCGTTCGTCCACCTATCGTGCCACCTCCTCTTGCATCCGTGCGTCATAGGACGCGACCTACAATTCAAGAGCTGTCAACTTCCAATCTTGATCTCTCTTACTTCTCATGCGACTCTGGTACGTGTGGATGTCCTCTTGAAACGCATACTTCACTGGAACCACACCTTTGCTATGCATTCGTCCTGGGTGCTCAAGATTCTGCAGTGTGAGCATTAGCTCGTCCTTCTCTCTGTCGGCCTGGAAATTTCCCTGAGTAGAGGCCTCTAAGGCATCGACGAGAAAGTGTGCTACTTGGTGTATGTCATCGCCAAAGATTAGGGAGTACACATCAATGTCATTACTAGGTTGCTTTGGACCTTGAATAATAATCGACATCATCATGTACTTCCGCTTCATGCATAACCAAGGGGGAGATTGTAGATACACATGGTCACAGGCCAAGTGTTATGGCCGCTGCTCATCTCTCCAAATGGATTCATGCCATCCGTACTTAAACCGAACCTTATGTTTCGTGCATCCTCTCCGAAGTCTTGAAATGTTCTATCGATGTTTTGCTACTATGACCCATCGACAGGGTGTCTCAGCATCCCGTCTTGTTGACAGTCTTCTACGTGCCAACAAATCATTCTAGCATGCGATTTGTTCGTGAACAAACTTCTCACCCGTGGTAATTATAGGGAAATACCACACCACCTTAGCAGGAACTCTCTTATTCAAAGGTTATCCGTCAACATCACCTGAGTCATCTCATCTAATCTTGTATCGTAGTGCCTTACAAATAGGGCATGCTTCTAGGTTTTCGTACTCCTCACCGTGATAGAGGATAAAATCGTTTGGACATGCATCTATCTTGGTACTTCTAGTCCTAGAGGGTAGACTACCTTCTTTGCTTCATACGTTGTTTCGAGCAATTCGTTTCCCAATGGAAGAATGTTCTTTACGAATTTCAATAACTCGCCAAATGACATGTCACTCACACCATTTTTTGTCTTCCATTGCAAGAATTTCAGAGTGGTACCAAACGTTTTGTGCCCCTGTTCGCAACCTGAGTACAAATGTTTTGCGGTCCGCTGACATACGCTCTAAATTCTGGACCTCCTTTTCACTTTCGAAGTCCTTCTTTACATCACATAACATCTAACCAAGATCATTCGCACCATTGTTATCTTCAACAGCCCCGTCCGACTCACCTGTTGTATTTTCTTCAAATCCACCGTATTGAGCTCAGTATGGAATATTGTCATCTTCTTCTTCATATTCTTCCATTGCAGCCCCTAACTCTTCATGTGAGGTCCAACAATTGTAGCTAGGCATGAGTCCTGACTCAAACAAATGGACATGAATAGTTCTTGATGTATAATACTCCTAGTTTTTACACTTTTTGCATGGACAACATATAAAACCCTTATGCTTATTGGCATTGGCCACACTCAAAAAAATGCACGCCATCAATAAACTGCTTCGACCGTTGGTCCGTGTTCTACATCCACTGCTGATTCATCTACATGAAATAAAACAAATGTAATGGAAGTCTACGACAGTGAAACTAATTAAATAATCATATAACAATTTTAAACATTATAATTAAACTGACATATTTTTAATGAATCTTTCTTATTTCAAATGATTTAGAGATTTAAATGGACTTAACCAGAGTCATGGTTAATTATATATAAATCCTAACACCTTTAAAAAATTGTAAATATATGTCTCCATGTATTATCCTTATTTTAATTATATTCAAAAGTTTTTTAAATTTCTAAACATATTTTTAATGCATTCTACCTATTTCTAACTATTTTAATGATTTTTAAATGGACATAGTTTTCTATTCTTTTGTCCTCGTTTTGTATATTTTTCCTTTGTTGTGTTTTTTAAACATTTTATCCAAATGTTTCTAATATTATGAAGTACCTTTATTTAAATTCTCTATATAAATTTTCTCTCTCATCTTTTTCCATATACCTATTTGAGAGAGAATGACGTATAGAAATATAGCTATAAATATAATATGTTAAATATTCATACATAGAGCATTAAGTTGCTAACCTTTTAGATCCCTTCGATTTGTATAATATCACCAAAATATTTTCGCAAAAATTTTGGCAACACCTCCTCTCCTCCTCCTTGCAAATTTTTGCAGCAATGGCTCGAGTTAGTGTTACCAACCGGTACTAAAGATCAATATAATATTTAGTACCATCTGGTGACACCTACTAAAGTGTAGATCTTTAGTACCGGTTGATGTTACCAACCGATACTAAAGATCTCGAGTGGCCAGATAAGACCTGATAAAAAGTGAACCGGAACGTAAAAATGATCTTTAGTAAAAAACGAGCTGTTGGGTTTAGGAACCGGTACTTATAAAAATGGTTAGTACTGATTCGTAAGAGAACCGAGAGATTTATGATTTTGACCGATCGAGTAAAGATCGGTTCTCCAGTAGTGACTACATGGTTTCATGAGTAGAGTTTGGCAGTGAGTAGTAGGTCAATAAACAGCGAGGAGGTGAGAGCACATATAGTTTAGATAGTTAGTCATGCATGTAATTGTGGTCAAGTGATTAGGAGTCTTGAACCAGTTCAGGAGTAGGAAGTGGTCAGTTTGCATGCACGCGCTGAATCGTGGAATGAGTTGTGTGGGAATGCATCGGTTTACAAGTTTAATTAGTGCTTAGTTACCGGGTATGCTAGCAGGGACCTGAGAGTGTAGTTAGTGGAACACGTGCTAATCAGCTCGTGACTAGATGTGTTGCTATATATACCTGTGTAACTAGCTTGTATTAACCAAGAAGAGAAGAAAAAAGGGCACAAGTTGTTTTGGCGCCACAAAGCTTAAGCTCCTATGTCTTTGCTTGTGGTCGTATTTCTTCCTCCTTGCCTCTTTCAGAAAGTGTAGCCTACGATCGCGTGAGTTGCCACTAGTAAAAAAAGGTTTTTCCAGGTGGCCAAAACCCATCTTTATATGTGGTGGGCCGGCCCGTTTACTCCTAGGTATCTGCGAAGATCACAATTTTCACGTGTGGTGGCTCAACCGTATGCGATAACCTATTTTCACAGGCAGACCACCTAGTTGTTGGCCGTTTGGGAAGATACTGTCTCCTATGTGATATAATATTTTCCGCTATTAAAAATCGATTTTTCGAATGGTATATGTACGAGCTAACTGAGGTGTCGTTATTCGCACATAGTACAATCTATATATTATAAGTCAACATAAATATCACACTACATTATTAATCCATATGTTCTTTCTCCCACCATATTAGGGGTTTGAATTCGTCCTCTAGTGAATGCTGGCTCTCATCATTATTGTAGAATTCCCCTAACCTGTTGCAGCAGTCGTAGCGGATGAAGTGGTACATATCGGTGCATAAATAAAGAATTGTTTATTCGCTGGACCTGTTTGCTATGGAAGGAATTTGTGGGATTAGTTTCAAAAGGGAAGATAAAATGGAAGTTACGAAATGAAATTAGACAAAATAGTTTGTACAGAGAATGTTCGCCGGACTTACATTATCGTTGTGTGTGGTGTTTGACTCTAAACACCTCGCAAGTACTTTGGCAAGTAGTACTCTGTATTGTTTATTCTAATGTGGAACCAGGAATTTTATGGGCAAGGTGTTGTTCCATGATTGGCATGAGAAAAGGGCGCCAATTGGTCAAATATGATTTGATCGGTTCAAATACGGGTGCTAAGAAAGAGCTCACTATCAATATGGACATTAAGTAAGAAGCAGCATAATCATATCCTACTCATAATTTAGTTGACTAACACTATGGTTGTCTATACTGACAGTAGTCTAGCTACTACCAGTATGAGTTGATTTATGAGTTCTACTACTAATGGAAGTGATCTCAGCTGTTGATTTATGAGTTCTACTACTAATAGAAAAGATAATATACTACCAGCAGTTGAGGTGATAGTATAAACAAATATAATCAATTAGATTAGAAAATATGAACAGTCCATATTGGTTATATTACCAATGAAAATCACTGTGAGTTCATGGATGCTCGAACTCCTGGCAGCAGTGCCACTGCGAGCTGACCTACTAAATGTTTTCGTCCAAATATGAATTTCTGCTCACACTGTCAGAAATTGTAAAGTAATGGAGTCCAGAAATGAAATACATTTCTATTATCTATGAAAAGTATCAGAAACAAGCTGAGAGAATTATTGTGACATGTGGCTTAATTCCGCATGCCAATTTGGCAATTGTTCTTTTCTAAAAACTGAACGCCAACCTTTTCTGTCCAAGTACGTTTTATGGTAGTCTCTACTTATATTACCAGTAGAAATGATACAGATTCATTGATCTATACAGGTATAATAGCAAGCACAATCATGTAGTAATGCTTTCGAAAGCTTACTTATGGCTGGTGCTGTTACTGAGCATATTGTTACAACAGAAACGGAGACCCAGGAAGAGAGGACGTTACCTGTTTGGACGACGCACTGGTGTAACGAACAGGTTGGGAGCAATGAACAGAGCGAGCAATAGAGGAGAAGACTTGGGAGAAAGGGGAAGATAGTTGGGTTCAGGTAGATTTCAGTATTCAAATCTTGCCGGGTTTCTAGTTATAACCATCTTACACCCACTGGATTAGCGGTTGTATCAACTGGTTACTGACTCATCCCATGCCAAACCGATCTCACTATCCATAGGAAAATGAAACAGCATGGGCAGCTGATTTAACATTAGTTCTTGCCTCTCCTCACATGTTCTTCCTACGAGTGAATGAACTGTGTTTGGTTTTTCACGGCATTGGATGTCATAAGAGCAAGTATATTTATCGATGGAAACCAGCGGAATCATTTATCGGCAAGGCAAGGTGCAGGGAATGGCTAGCTCGTGTCTTAATAGAATTGTGCACCTGCCTGGTGGAAAAATATGAATTACTTTTATAGCGTCAGAACTCAAGGTTAAAGAATTTTAGTAAGACATTTATTATTTTTTTTCCGCTGGCGAATTTTATTAAGAGTGAAGACCAGAACACATTTTGCATAGGTGACAAACAGGAGCATAGCAACGCACAACACAACTGCCTACATCACTGTCCTACGGGCGCTTATTACATCAAACACACAGCTAACGTCGTCAGCATCAGCTGGGAACAACTAGCTAGCTAGGATTTGATAGATTTAATTTGGTAATTGATCCATTTAAATCAATTAAATCAAATAAATTTTAAGGCTCATTATGTTAGGAATTTATGTGTATGCATTCTCTTATGGGATATCAATGGGATGAGGAGCTTTGAGAATTAATCCATTTGATTGATGAATTGGTAACCAATATCAATTACTGCTAATAGATGGTTACTGCTAATGGATGGTTGGTTGATGGTTGTGCAGTGTAGGATAGTTGATGGCTAGTTGATCACAATTAGTTCCTCTATTTCTCTTCCCATTCCATAACTCTTTTACTCTTCATGTTCTATTTCTCCTATAAAATGATAATAGATTTGATCTTCCGCAAGATAAGAGATACACACTTTTCATCCACTTACATTATTGTTGCTGCTATGGTAATCCCATCCCAACGAGTGTCTGCACACGCTTTGGGAGAGTAGGCCTCCGAAACCACGCCCTGTTGCGACGTTTGCATGGACGGGTGGGCGATCAGGTTTTTGGGTGTGCAAGGCGCGACTACTCACTATTTGTCAACGTCTATTTCATCTTTATCAAAATATCGACTGGTGGAGGCATCAACGCGTCAACGGTGGATGTGTCGACAGCGGTACTGGAGGAGGCGAGCAGGACAACACCAACGGAGGCAACAACAGCAACAATGCCTCATCCTCAGGTGCATTCTCTGGGTATATTACTCTAATCACCTTAGTGTTAAACATGTTACTAGATGATGCTATTATTGTTACTATCATGTTCATGTTTAGCACTATAATTGGATCAATTCGTTTTTCACATGTCATATTTATTATCTTGTTTTTCTGGATTAAAATATACCGAATTATGACTATATTTCCAACAATCCAAAAACTGATAGATCATTCTCGGTAGTTGGTTTTGTTGTGTGACTTAAACCACATCCTCTTGATGGTTCTAACTATAAGAGATGGAAGACACGAGCACTGTTGTGGTTGACAGCCATGCAGTGCTTCTTTGTTTTACGGGGCAAGACGACCAAACAACCCCTCTGTCCTGAGGAGGAGGCCAAGTTCGAGTCCGTAGATTACTTGTTCCATGGAGCATTGATCAGTCTACTGGCTGATAACATAGTGGACATGTACATGCACATGCCTTCAGGGAAGGATATGTGGGATGCACTTGAGGCCATGTTCGGAGTTTCCGATGCTTGTAGTGAGCTATATGTTAGGGAGCAGTTCTATTACTACAAGATGGTCGATGATCGTGAGATTCAAGCGCTGGTAAAGTTGATAACAATAACTGTGAGTTACCGGGCAAGTTTGTGGCAGGTGGCATTATTGCCAAATTGCCACCTCCTTGGTCGAACTTTGCCACTTCTCTGAAACTCAAGAGGCAAGAGTTCAGTCTTACTAATCTCATTGGCTCTTTGGGTGCTGAGGAGAAGGCGAGGGAAAAGGACAACCGTGGCAAAATGGTTGAGGGAGGTTCTAGCGCCAACCTGGTGCAGAAGAAGAACCCTCATGCACCCCACAACAACAACAAGAAAGTCAAACCTGATGTCAAACCCAAGGCAACAACCAATTTTAAGAAGAAAGGCAAGGAAAAGGCGAAGGGCGACTGCTTTGTGTGCGGTACACCTGGGCATTGGGCCAAGGATTGTCCTGATCGCAATGCCAAAAAGTCTGTAAACATGGTCAGTAGCAAGGGTAGAGGAACATCGGGGTACGGTAAATTTTTACCTACAGTTCTCTCTGTTTTTCACTCAGCTGATTGGTGGGTTGATATTGGTGCTAATATTCATGTATGTGCTGACATTTACCTATTCTCTTCTTATCAGGTCGGTATAGATTCTTCCCTGTTGATGTGAAGCGGATCACTTGCGGCTTTTCATGGTGTTGGTACGGTCAATCTGAAGTTTACTTCGAGAAAGACCGTGCAACTGAAGAACGTGCAGCACGTTCCTTCAATAAAGAAGAATCTATTTAGGGCTCTCTACTGTGTAGAGATGTTTTTAGACTTGTGTTTGAATCCAATAAATGTGTTGTTTCTAAATATGGAACGTTTATTGGAAAAGGTTATGACAGCGGAAGCTTGTTCCGCTTTTCTTTGGATGATATGTATAATAAAGTTGTAAACCATGTAAGCAATGATGATGAGTCCAATGTGTGGCATTCGCGACTATGTCATGTGAATTCTGGTTGTATGACACGCTTAGCTAAGTTTAGTCAAAGGTTCTAACTGTCATACTTGTGTTTAGTCAAAACAACCTCACAAGCCTCACAAGGCATCTGAGATGAAAAATTTGGCACTAGAAACTTGTTCATTCCGATCTGTGCGAAATGAACGGCGTGTTGACTAAAGGGGAAAGAAATACTCCATGGCACTTATAGATGATTGCACTAGATTTTGCTATGTGTATTTATTGAAAACAAAGGATGAAGCACTGCATTATTTTAAGATCTATAATGCTGAAGTAGAAAACCATCTGGAAAGGGTTAAGTTCTTATCAGGGTGGAAAGTATTTTTTAATGAGTTTACTTCATTCTACGAAGAGTTTGGAATTATTCATGAGAGGACGCCTCCCTATTCACCCCAGTCAAATGGGGCAGTGGAAAGAAAGAACCACACTCTAACCGAGTTGGTGAATGCCATGTTAGACACTACAGGGCTTTCCAAAGAATGACGGGGTGAGGCTATATTGACTGCATGTTATGTCCTAAATAAAATTCCTACTAAGAATAAAGAAGTAACACCATTCAAGGAATGGGAAAATAAGAAATTAAATATCTCATTCTTGCGCACATGGGGATGTTTGGCTAAGGTCAATGTGCCTATAGTCAAAAAGCACGAACTTGGACCAATCACCTTGATTGTGTATTCCTTGTTTATGCTATTTATAGCGTGGGATATAGATTCTTAGTTGTAAACTCTGGAGTACCTGACATGAGTGTTGGTACAATCAATGAGTCTAGAGATGTTACATTTTTTTGAGAATGAATTTCTCATGAAAAATACACCTAACACTTCTAGTCAAGAACCTATTTTATTCCCTGAGCACTTTGCACCGATAGAACACATTGATCAAACGCTTGAGGAAAATCCTGAGGAGGATAACCTTGTAGCTACTCGAAAGAGAAAGAGACAAAGAACTGCAAAGTTTTTTGGTGATGACTACATTGTATACCTTGTGGATGACACTCCAAGAACCATTGAAGAGTCATATTCATCTCCTGACGCTAACTATTGGAAGGAAGCGGTACATAGTGACATGGACTCAATTATGTCTAATGGTACTTGGGAAGTCATCGAGCATCCATATGGGTGCAAACGTGTAGGATGTAAGTGGGTTTTTAAGAAAAAGCTTAGGCCTGATGGTACAATTGGAAAGTACAAGATAAGGCTTATGGCCAATGATTATACCCAAAAGGAAGGCGAGGACTCCTTTGACACTTACTCACCGCTTGCTCGCTTGACCACGATTCGAGTACTACTCGCTCTGGCAGCCTCTCACGGTTTTATCGTTCATCTGATGGACATTAAGACAGCTTTCCGTAACGGAGAATTGGAGGAGATCTACATGGGTCAACCAGACGGATATGTATTAGTAGGTTAAGAGGGAATTGTGTGCAAGCTGTTAAAGTCTTTGTATGGCCTTAAGCAAGCACCTAAACAGTGGCATGAGAAATTTGACAAAACACTTAAATCTACTGGCTTTATTGTGAACGAGGCTGACAAATGTGTGTACTATCGCTATGGTGGGGGCGAAGGAGTGATCTTGTGTTTATATGTCGATGACATTTTGATCTTTGGGACCAATCTTAATGTGATTGAGGAGGTTAAGGACTTTTTGTCCAAAAGCATTGAAATGAAGGATTTGGGAGTGGCCAATTTCTTAATATTAAGATAATGAGAGGAGATGAGGGTGAGAATACACTTGTGCAATCTCACTATGTGGACAAGGTCTTGAGTCGCTTTGGGTATAGTGAGCTAGCTCGTAATCCTTATGATCCCAGTGTGCTATTAAGGAAAAATGAAGGATAGCAAGGGCTCAACTGAGATACTCCTAGATCGTTGGTTCATTGATGTACTTAGCTAGTGCAACGAGGCCTGACATCTCATTTGCTGTGAGCAAGTTGAGCCGGTTTGTCTCAAATCCGGGAGATGATTACTGGTATGCTCTGGAAAGACTAATGCGCAACCTAAAAGGTACAATGAGCTATGGAATTCACAATGCCGGGTATCCAAAGGTACTAGAGTGCTATAGTGATTCAAACTGGATATCTGATACTGATGAGATAAAAGTCACAAGTGGATATGTGTTCACAATTGGAGCTGGCACTGTTTCTTGGAAGTCTTGCAAACAGACCAACTTAATGAGGTCAACAATGGAAGCATAACTCACAACATTAGATATTGCCACAGTTGAGGCCAAGTGGCTTCCTGAGCTCCTAATGGACTTGGCGTTGGTTGAAAAACCAGTACCAGCTATCCAGATGAACTGTCATAATCAAACGATGATTATTAAGGTGAACAGTTCGAAGGACAATATGAAGTCATCTAGGCATGTGGAAAGAAATCTGAAGTCTATTAGAAAGCAAAAAAACTGCAGAGTGATAGTGTTGGACTATGTCAAGACAACTAAAAATCTAGCAGACCATTTTACTAAGGGACTATCACGCAATGTGATAGACAGTGCAGTGAGGGAGATGGGCTTGAGACCCACTTGAGTTGCACAACAGTAGTAACCTATCCTATGTGATCGGAGATCCTGTGAATTAGGATGACGAAACAAACTATTGGGTGACTGGGAGGAGAGACCCTGAAATGGGTTCATCTATATGATGTACTTCTCTCATTTTTCTGTATGGCAGGATGGTGTATACCTGAATCTGTTCCGAGTGGATTTCTTAAGCAGAGATGTTGAACTACAGAACATTTTAGAAGGAACAAACCATATGAGTTCGACTGCTAGTCACAGTCTATGAGATTTGGGTGATCTCTAGATACTCATGAAAAGCCTAGAGTATGACTTATATGCTCCAACCCAAGGTAATACTAACGGTTGCCTAGTATCAGTTAAGGAATTGAGTGAAACCTACAGTTCAAGGCATATTCCGTTATTCAGTTGTGATCAGGTGTAGCTCCTTTTCTAGGTGGAAGTACAGCTTAACAGTTTACTGGTATATAAATGCTGCTATGGAATAGATAGCATTCTCATGAACCTTGACATTTTAGTAGGGATTGTTAGAATTAATTGTGTAATTGATCCATTTAAATACATTAAATCAAATAAATTTTCAAGACTCATTATATTAAGAATTTATGTGTATTCATTCTCTTATGGAATATCAATGGGATGAGGAGTTTTGAGAATTAATCCATTAGATTAATGAGTTAGTAACCAATAGCAATTACTACTAATTGATTGTTTGTTGATGGTTATTTAGTGGGGGATAGTTGATTGCTAGTTGATGACAATTAGTTACTTTATTACTCTTCCTATTCCATGACTCTCATACACTGCATCCTCCATTTCTCCTATAAAATGAGAATGGATTTGATCTCCCGCGAGATAAGAGATACACGCTTTCCATCCACTTCCACCGTTATTGCTTTTATGGTAATCCCCTCCCGAGAGTGTGTGTACACGTGTTAGGAGAGTAGGCCTTCGAAACCACGCCCTGTTGCGACGTTTGCACGGACGGGCGGGCGATCAGGGTTTTGGGGAGCGCAAAGCGCGATTACTCACTATTTGTTAACGTCTACTTCAACTTCATCAACATATTGATTGGTGGAGGTGTCAACGGTGGACTTGTCGGCAGCGAAACTGGAGAAGGCGAGAACGATAACACCATCGGAGGCAACAACAACAACAATGCCGTAGAGATCGTTCTTTAGGTATATTACTCTAATCACCTTAGCGTTAAACATATTACTAGATGATGCTATTACTATTACTAGTATGTTCATGTTTAGCACTGTAATTGAATCAATTCGTTTTTCACATATCATGTTTATTATCTTGTTTTTCTGGATTAAAATATGCCGAATTATAACAATATTTCCAACAGGATTATATTGGACAGATTCCACCGGCCGTGTTGTGCAACAACCTTCCAAAGTTCTATACGTAGTTGCACTCCTTACAAATTGGTCTAAAGATCTAAATGTGTTAGAAAATGCAAGAACAGAGTAATGTAGAATCGTACAATACACACAGTTGCACTTCTTAATTAGAAGTTTTTTTTCCCACCGTGTGCAAGTGCTATGAACTGGTTTCAGCTAAGTTCATCAATCACTGGTCCCATGAGTGCACACCTGGTTCTGGCTAAGTCCATCAATCTCGGTTTCCTCTTCCCTATACTGGCATGCACATGGTCTTATATATCTAGAGCTATTTTGCTTGCTTTTCTCCAAATGTATTTGGTGGCAGGAATAGCAAACGGCGTTCCGTTGGCTTTGTAACTAGCTGATCACGCCCATCGGATGCTGATGACGTGGTGTCCTGTTCAAGTTAGGCCATTGCGACTGTCATGGTTTCATACTACCACTAGCCACCATTGACAATGCAGAAGCAAGGTTCTTCATTTAACAATGGAGCCCCTTTCTCTTCATGGTTCCTCAACCACAGCGTTTGAGTCTCTTAGGCCATTCACAGGGTGTTGCGTTATTACGAGGAGTCTCAGTGTGACACGTAACATAGGGACTCGAGTCTCAACTCTCTTTATCCCACAATGCAAAGGAGTTATAGGTGTGGCTTTAATTTTTCATAAAAGCTTTTAACATTTTACATTTAAGTCCTCGTAGTTTGTCAATTTAGAGATTAGTTCAAAATTTACGCAAAACACCCTCAAAATCAGAATTATATATAAAATTTCTCCTTCCTCACTTTCCCAATTCCCCTTCCAACACCGCCGACGCCTCTCCTGTTCCCACCCCACCACCCCCCTAGCGGCGCCTCTCCCCTCCCAGCTGGCGACCCACGCTCCTCTTCGTCCAGTCACCGCTGGCGCACCACCCCTCCTATTCTCCACCCCCACGAGCTCAGTGGAGTGGAACGCGGCACGGCGAGGTCGGTGGCACGGGAGGGGGAAACGGCGGGAGATCGGCGGAGACAAGGCAAGTGGGCGGCTCCTCACCACCTTATCTGCACCCAATCACGGCCGCTTCACCTCCGCCTCCGCACCCAACTACATGTCTTCTACATATATCACGGACAACTCCATGCCACACCTCTCGTGTCCATCTCTTGAGAACAGAATGATCTGGTAATTGCTTAATATTCATCATTGTAGGATCGTAGAACGATAACTAAACTAACCAGAGGAGGGTGAATGGTTGAAGTACCCAAAAATCAAATATTTAGAGAGATCAAAAGTAATCCTTAGATCCGATGGTGAGCCGTCTAACCGAAGTAGATTGATCGGTCTGAAGGCGCTTGAGCCGTCAGTCTGACCAGTGTAGATCGCCTGATCTAATCGCCTTGATGCACCGCTGCCTCCTGCCATAGTCGCCGGTCTGACCGGAGTAGACACGATGGTCTAACCACCGCGATGCCACCGGTCTGACCTCCGGTGTCCCACTAGTTGGACCGCCACACCCGAGCAAACACAAATCGAAGATCTCTCAAAGTAGATTGAACTTTATTACTTCTAATTTGTGTTTACAGAGTGCAACAACAGTACTTCACACAAAAATCTTGACTAAAACTCAAAAATCTAACTTTACTCTCAACTCAACTCTCACACAATTGATACCGGAAGGCTACACCCTCCCTCTCTAGTTATACCTGAGGTAGGCAGCCTAAAGCCACGAACCAATCTTGTAAGTCATCCTAATCTCCTAGCAAACCTTCCCGTACAAGAAACAGTCTTTACAAACTTCAATTTTACCAAATTTGGACTCTCTCCGAATTCAACTCTGCATCCTATACACACACAATATCTCCATCGTATACCATATGGAATCTTCACCAATCACATGCATTGATCACTAGCCTAAGCATCCCGTATGATATCCTGATCATCCGGACGTCATCTTCTCCCAAGTTGACTCCCGATCCATCACCGACAACACTCTCCGGAGGTATCAAGACTCACCTACACATGCATCAACCTTTTAACCATATCCGAGCGCAAGCTATCTCCAACTTGATTAATTGTTAGTACACAACAGTATTTCATATGCATAGTATTCATCTAGAAGCCATAATCACAGAATAATCACGAATATCCAAAATAAGAACCCGAAACAGACACCGACACAGCGTCGGCTGGTCAGACCGTGGGCTGGCCGATCTGACCACACCACACATGCCGGTATGACCGGCAACCTTTGGCCGGTCTGACCGGACCTAATCAAACAACAGTCCTTGTTCATAATATGAAAATTCAATCATCTTCAAAACCACTTCGCCAGTAATCTCCAAATATCAAAGCCAATAATATCACAAGCCAATTGTTCATCATCAAATAATAATCAAACACACTTTAATTTTACAATCACATCAAACAGTCAAAAATCACTTGACACCATACTCTCTGGATGATTTCCAACAACCATATACTCTTCTTTAACTGTAGAATCATCGTCTAGAGATGTTATCCCAACAAAACATGCCATACCCTCATCCAGTACTTCTGTATAAGCTGATGACATGGATCTTTCATATTCTTTCTGAAATGTCCCAAAAACCTGCGGGGTGTAAAGCTTACTTGCTTGCAATAGCATAGGAGTTCTCATTAAGATGTGCGGCAACCTTTTCCTGGATTCATACTCTGATCTCTTTATCACGCATCCCTTGTACAACTCTGTCAAAGTGGTGGAAAAAGCATACAATGCTTAATTCAGAATTTCAATGCTCCTTCAAATCACTACGCAGTCCCTCGCTCAATTGAGTGCTTCGTATTGCTAATATGTACACATTCTTCATAAAGCATTCAGCCCACTTCTCTTTCAACTAGCAAGGTACAGTCAGCTAGCAACTCCGACTGCTGCCTTGATAGTAGAGTTAACTAGCAACTGGAACTGGGAAAACGTCTGTGTTGCAATTGGCGAATGTGTGACAAAGTTGCTGTCAATTGGCATAGTCTAAAATTATTTATTCATATTCATCTGAATCCATTTTCTTTCGGACGAATATAGAGGTCACTTCTGAATCCATTTTGTTACTGTCCTCTCACTCAATGGCTGAATCCTATTTGTAAAGTGTTTGGAGAAGAAAACTACCGTAGAACAATGTGATTTGATAGGAAAAGATGTCGAAAATCTGGTATTGACTAAGGCTACAGCTGCTGCAATGGCCAGCTGCATATGCACGATCTAGATCACTGTTTCACCGCTGTACATGGTTGGTGAAGCATATATGGACCTAACTCCATAGTTGCTATTGTAGGATTATCTGTACTAACACTACTACATAACCGGCTATTGGTACTGGTTGGAAATTGCTCATAGGTACTGGTTTTCTAGCCGGTACCAATTTGACGGTATTAATACACAATCGCATAGGTACCAAGAGATTATATGTGCCGGTTCTTACCCCACATCCGGTATATTCGATGTTTTGAGGATTAAAAAAAAAGGCTTGATGCACACTGCTGCAGGCATCCTTGACCACCGCTGCTGCCTCTGCGGATCCATGGCGGACCCCACCTCCACACCGGCCAGATCCGGTGGCCCCCATCTCCACGTCGGCGGCCACAGAGGAGAAGTGGAGGGGAGAGGAGAAGGAGGGGGAGAGGGCCGGACCGCCGCCAGCGTCCCTTGGCCAACCGCCACTGCTGGCGCTGCCTACCTTGGCCATCGTGCCACCTCACGTCACCTCTGCCAACCCCACCACCCCAACGACTCTGTCCCCCTCCAACAGATCTGGCCGCCTTCGACTGGATCTACGCGCCACCAGTGGGAGGCCGACGGAGAGGGAGAGGAAGAGGGGTGTAGGCGAGGGCTGCGAACCGTGGTCGTGGGGAGGCCGCCCATCGGGTGCCACTACTCACCGGCCGAGAGAGAGGGGGCCGGAGGGGGAGGGAAGCAGAGGAGGAGCAGAGGGGAGGGGCGAGAAGAAGGATAATTAAGGAGGCGGGCGTGTGGGTATGGCCCGGTTTGGCTTGGTTTTGTTTGGGTGTCGGTTTTTTTAAAACAGGTACCTATACTGTATCGATTTTAAATTAACCGGTACCTATAATTTATTATTGATACCGGTTCTTTTTGAAAAAAGATACTAATTTGTATAGGTACTTTTTTTTTAGAACCAGTACATGCCTGTCCATACTAGGGTTTTGTAGTAGTGTAAATACCTATTACATAAGATAAAGATAGATCGATATACCCAATATGTATTAGACCAAAACTTTATTTGAGAAACTCAGTACTGCATAGGATGCCAACTATGGACTATAAAACTTATATATTGCTGGTGAGTGAGCCATGGTGCATTATGCTAAGCAGAACTCACTGTATATGTGGTGATGATGTAGCAATATAAATTTGTGAGTAGTCGAGTGGGTGGGTGCGATGGGAAAGACCAGGCGAGGTTGCATGCACCGTCGGTCTCAGTTCAGTATGGGATAACATGGGAATCTACGTTAAATAACGGAAGTGAGGGTTTGGTTATCCAC
Organism: Oryza punctata; assembly: GCA_000573905.2. Lineage (NCBI taxonomy): Eukaryota > Viridiplantae > Streptophyta > Magnoliopsida > Poales > Poaceae > Oryza > Oryza punctata. The sequence goes on along the minus strand of CM002495.2, from coordinate 17,562,710 downwards.
TTGTTCTCCATGATCGTCATCACATGACCTTAGGTCGTGTACAATGGTCATTAACAGGGGTTCGTAGCCTTATGTACTTTTTCTTGTTTTATATTATAAGTCGTTTGACTTTTTATAGTTAAACTTTATTAAGTTTGATTAAGTTTATAGAAAATTAGTAACATCTAAAATATTAAATTAGTTTCATTTAATCTAACATTGAATAATATGTTTGTTTTGATTTGAAAACACTAACATATTTTTTCTATAAACTTGGTTAAACTTATAGAGGAGTTTAACTAGAAAAAAATTAAACGACTTATAATATGAAGTTGGGGTAGTATTTGCTAACATGGTAGAGAGACAAACCAGCGTTTATACGGTTAACAACGGCTTTAACTATGACTCTCATCTCTATAAAAGAAAACTCTATTGCATGAGGGTGAAAAACTAGAAATAATTGTGATAAAAGAGTTTTCTTAATTAATCATTAGTTCTTGTTTTCTCAACTATCACAAGGACCAAGTCTCTAAATAAACATTATTTATTGTCTTAATAGTCTGTGTCGGGCTCTATCTTTGAATATGCCCTTACGACTATATTAGCAGGCTCAGACAATTCAATAACCAACACAAAATCATTTTTGTCATGTTTGTACTAATTAATAACGAGAGGGAAGAGTCAGGGAGGGTATCTTTTAGGTAAGTTTTACGTCTGAACAAATGGAAATTACTGTGCTAGAAAGAAGCATCTCTGTAAGATTGATACAATACAATTTGTGCAGTCAGATGGATTTCTTTGAAAATATATGAGAAAAATCTCTCTACATGTTAACTCGGACATTTAATTGTTTGGAGAAAGAAGAGAGGTACAATCTCTTGCAAATGGAAGAGAAACCAGAGGCAAGTTTCTTCTGCTCTCCCCTCTCAAATCAAAATATCCAAACCGCTGTTTGGTTTAAACAGGCACCTGTTGGTCTCCTCGCCTACGTCATGACAGTACATCCACCACATATGTGCCGGGTCGTAATAAGAACCGGTACCTATGTTATATGTGCTGGCACCAATAGGATTCGGAGGACTGTTGATGGGGGTCTTTGGAGCTAGTTTTTAAGTAAAACCGGTACCAATACCCTTCTCTCATATAAACTGGTACCTATTTGTAACCTCATAGGTGCTAGTTTTTAATTTGGTAGGTGGGAAACACCTTACAGGTACCGTACCGGTTCTTGTCAAACCGGCACCTATATGACCGGTCGCTTTGCAGGTTGTTTAATAGTGTTTACGTCCACAACAAAAAGCTATGAATTGGTTTTTTCCCTCGAATTCACATGCAAACTGCACAGCATTGCATAAGAAGACGTTGAATATTTGCAACCCACCCCCCACCCCAGTCACAAACTAAAATTTCAACATTACAAACGCATCATGGATCGATCACACATGAAGCACCAGTATTAGACCACTACTTAGTTCACTTATTTACCTTTAAATTCTAATAATGTGAGGATCAATTCATATATGGCACCCCTTTTAACAAGCTAGCTAGCACCTACACCATCCCTTGACCATAAAATATAGTTTGCTTCGCATTAGCAGGACCAGTACAACATCTGCATGCAGAAAATTGCCAGTGTTCTTATTTTCTTTAGAGGGAAAATGCGGGAGAGAACTGAGTACAACAGTATCATCTGGTGCTCAACGGTGAGATCTCTTGAGAATGTGATGCATTGGGAGTATGAATTGATGGACCAATCTGTGAGATCGTTCACTGTGGCTGAGACTGACTTGGTTAATGGTGAAGAGAACTTCATGGGAGGGGCAACTTAGTGCTTAGGGTGTCCCGGCCAGTATGTGCATGCACTTTTGTCGTCAATCTGTAAAATCTAAGTATGTCTGATTATTATCTTGGGATGAACAATTAGCATATGAGATTATTGGTTTTGATATTTAGAGATTATTGGTGAAGTGGTTTTAGAGATGATTGATTTGTTAGATGATGAATAGGGACTGCGGTCAGTTTTGGATCGGTCAAACCGGGTTATGGTAGCCGGTTAGACTGCCGTGTATTGTGTGGTCAGATGGCCAGCCCGACGGTCTGACCGGGCGGCTCTGTGCTGATCCTGGTTTCGGGCTGTCTCTTTGAATATTTGTGATTAATTCATGTTTATGACTTCTAGATGAATACTATGCATATGTGTCGGTGTCATGGGCCTAGGGGTATGTTGACTTAGGGCTTGAGGCGTCCCCGTGTGCCCACGTGGCCATCCCCCGAGTGGGGATCGGGCCCGAGGGTGACGTGGTGGCTGCCCACCCTAAGTCCCAGCGCCTCTCGCTTATGGCCGAAGCAGGGGTCGGGCTCCCCCGATCCCCTCGGGCCGCCGCCACGTGGGACGGAGTAGGTGGGCGCTCCCAGCACTCACCTACCCCCATTAATGGCGGTGCAGGCGGAGCGCGCCTGCACGCGCGCGTGCTGCAGTAAATGTGAGTAGACACGAACCCGCGCCTGACACCGGTCGCAGCCGGCTGACCGGTCTGTGACCAGTGCGAATGACCGATGGGATGCAGCACAGTGCCGGGCAAGCCGTCTACACGCTGTTAGGTACGCTGCATGCCCCGTTGTGTCAGATCAAGATCATGTGAGTTGATCCAGCTCACTCACCCAGCCGAGGTCGGTAAGCCAAGTGTTATCACCCGGCACGCATCGTCACGTACGGGCGGAGCACACAAGTCTCTGGCCGTTCAATAAGGAATGACGCGCGGTGCCACATACGAGTGATGCGCAACCTAGCAAGGATCACATCGGTACTGCAGAACAGAGAACTGCTACCTCAAGCAACAGTGTAGTCCTTAATTATAAAAGAATATAGCCTGTTCGGCCCATGTGGTGTCCCCTTGGGAGTATAAAAGGAGGCCCAAGTCTAGAGGAAAGGGGTTCGATCCTTGAGAACAGGCACACATATAGTCCATCACACAGGAGTAGGGTATTACGTCTCACCGGCTGCCCGAACCTGTATAATCCCTCGTGCCATTACCCTCTCTCGGGCGAAACTCTCTCTCTCTACGCCACCGGCGCACAGGAGTAAGAGCTGGAAACGCGTCCCTCACGCCCTGGGCCGAACTCGAAAGGGGGGCCCTCACAGTCCCCAGCTGAGGAGTTTACCCTTCGTCAATATGTAATACTATTGTGTGCTAATTTTGAGTTAAGTTGGAGAGAACTTGTGCTCGGATATGATCTGTTTGTTGGTTTATGTGTAGGTGTGTCTTGATGGGGAGGTCTAGTACGCGATTGATTGGGCGAACCCCCATGCACGATCACGTCAACACTTTAGTTCCCATTTTTTCTGGTCCCCCTGTTCGTGGGATTTTTCCTTTTCTCCATATGGTGTTGGCTCATGGGCTGCACGTAATATAGTTGGCCTTCTGGCCCATGTTTCATGGCCCTTGCGTTTGTCAGACTTTTGGCTCACATGCTACTTGATTTTATGCATCCAATTTCTATGCATGAATAAACCTTGCACATATAACCTTTATACATAGAAACATATTTTCTGTTCTATATAGGAATTTTATACATAGAAGTTGATAAACTTTATACATATAAATATTCGGGATATAAATTTTACATATGTAAACTTTGTACACGCAAACTTTATGTATAGAAACTTTATGGGTATAATTTTTTATATAAAAATTGTTGTTTTAAATATGACATTATATTTTTTTGGTCATCATATAAATAAAAAAGAAAATTATCAGATTTGAAAAATAAAAAAAATGGAATTGGGCCAGCCCTTCTAGCCCTAGAATGCCCAACCGAGAGATATCTACACAAGGATCATACCATGTTTTAGAAACTAATAATGGCATGCCAAAAAAAGGAAAAAGGAAGGGGGGCTTTGAAGCTGGAAACAAAAATCGGATGTGGTTGCCAAAAACAGAAACTTCGATCTGATCGCAATCCGATCCCACACGCGATCGATCGCTAAATATCCTTTTCGAGTCTTAATGCCTCGGGAGAGTATCGCTGGTGATGGATCGGGAGTCAACTTGAGAGAAGATCACATCCGGACATGATATCAAGTGGGATACTGTAGACCCCCGTTTTTGTAACAGGAGTCACTCGTGTTCATAGTACCATTTCCCTGGATCAAGTAGTTTGGTACCCACGAATACATTGCCAATAATCAAGAGTGCATACATAGTTATCTTACGCAAAGTATTACAATAATGGGCCCGAAGGCAATAGTCTAGAACAAAGGACCAACCGGTCTGGAATACAACCAAAAGCAGAAATTAGGTAAGGCAGCGGAGATAAGGCAGCGGCACGCCATTGCCACAGGCAACGACCGAATCTAAGACCTACTGGGCTCCATCGTCTTCCGTACCCTCCTGGTAGTACTCATACGGATCTTCAGGAACCTCATCGCCCACATCTGGATGTTTTATTTGTAGCAAGGGATGAGTACCAACCGTACTCAGCAAGCCACCACAACAATAATGCATATGATAGGGGAATATCAAGGGCGGCTATGGCACTTTTGCATAAAGCCAGATTTGCAATTCCTTTCACAAGCCTAAGACCTAGCATAGACTGATCAAGTTTTAATACCATAGTTCATTAAACAACGACGGTTCTGTCCACCATCCATTGTCATCCAAGGATAGCTTCCCGCCATTGAGTCGTCATGATTTTCTGGGGTCTACCCCTTCTCGCTTCTCGAGAAGTTGAACCACCAGCACATAAAAGTCATTATGCGTACCCATCCCCTTTCAGTTTAAGAATTTAGAGTCTAGCCAAGTGTAATACATGTCCCGGTGCTCAATATCCGCGAGCACGGCTATTCGAATAGATTTAGTTACTCACACTGCAGTGGATGTACACTTTACCCGTACTCCGTAACTTGCCCAACAAATGAGCCGAAGTCCCAACGAATGAGACGTGTCACGGCAAAGCCTTTCAATAACCTCACATTGGCAGTACCCGCTCCATGAACTTACATCCTCATGCACTCTAGGCGTACACGGTTTCTAGCAGTGAGAGGAGTTCTGGCGCTCCCGGGAAGGGAAAAACTCACACATGCATTAAGTTATATTAAAATTTAGGTTCACGCGTGGCGGTCCTACCGGTGGCTACCCCACCGTAGGCCCCGCCCCTCATACACACTAAGAAAAACCACTATGCAGGGATACTGCCTCCGCTCGGTTACTTACTCCGCTAGGTCTATACCCATCCGAGAAGTACGGTTGTACGAGGGTCGTTTCATGCTTAGCTTCATGGCTCGGTCCTTAATTGACCAGGGACGGTGCTAGCCTTTTCCGGATACCACCCAAATCCACCATCCGCCCCAGTCGAAAACAATTGTTTAATTTTTATTTTCCTTTCACAAATCATGTCATCAATGTCATGGCAATGTGGCGCTCTTGTCTCCACATGCCGCATCTCAATTACCTTCCCAAGGTAATTGCCTAAGCATATAGCATTTTGATAAATATGAGTATGCAAAGTTCTAAGATAGCATTACTAAGCATCTGTCATAATTGACTAGGGACTCATACGTAACATGGTTACAAGGGGATATGGGGTGAACAACATTCAAGGCATGGCGTAACAATAAGTAGGATGTTTATCATTGCATGCATCTTTATTTGTAAACAAAGTAATTTCGCAATTGGGATCAACATGTTCAAGGGATAGTGATGACTTGCCTTGCTCGTAGTCTTGCGGGTCTTGATCCTCAGTCGGACTCGCAACTCCCTCGGTGTCTAACATTACGTGCGAAATAAATTGAATTCATTTAGAATTCAATTAAAATCCAACAAAATCCAATTAAGAAAAGATCGAGCGCGAGCGTTTGAATGTCGATATCGAATTCCATTTTATTTATGAAGTAGACCTATTTTGATTTTTAATACCGTTTTCTTAAAATATTAGCGCTAGCCGATCAAAATATTAACCCGATTTAATTTACGCGTCTCGAATAAATTAGATACCGATAATGAAAGGTAACCCTATCCGGTGATTAGTCGGCTAAAATAATCGCGACGGCTAATTTAGCGGATAACTTAATTATTGAGTCAGAACTAACTAAATACCGGCTAAATAGATATTTTAAATGATTAACGGACAGTCGCGTACATTCAATAGCAATTTAAAAATGACCGGTAATTAATCCTCCGATTATATTCAATCGATTTAGCGAAACTTTAACGAACGAAAATCTAAATAATCGGCTAAGTAACCCGCTAAAGATTAATTATTTAAACGAATAATCTAGTTAGGTGAATAGTTTAAATTGCAAGTAAATATCCGATTTAATTTTACTTGACTCTAAAATAATCAACGGCGACGAATATATCGATTACTTAACATTTTATATTAATCTAGCATGTGTGCACATATACTCGAGATAAACAAAAATAAGTAAATTCCTAACCCAAATTTTATCTCTCTTTATTTTTATCTTTACTTTTATTTTATTCTTTTTTTCTCTCTTTTTTTTTCTCTGCATCTTCTTCTTCCTCTGTTCTGTTTGCTGTTTCTCTCTCTCTCATCCTCACAGTATGCCGCAGCCAACAGGGAGGGGGAGCAAGGGATTTGGGCGGCGCTTACCGGCTCCGGTGGCGGCGGCGGAGGGCGGCGACGCGGTGGTGACCGGCGGCGGCAGCCGGCGGCAGGGCGGCAGCCCGGCGGCGGCGGCCAGCGGCGGCGACGGCCAAGCGGCGACGGCGGCGCACGGCGATGGGGTGGCGGCAGCGAGGGAGAAGGGGGGGAAGGGGAGGGGCAGTGTGGGGGAGAAGGGGCTCGGCCGGGGGGGGCTTTATAGCCGGCCGGGGAGGGAGGGGAGGTGGCCGGCGCGGGGCTCCACGACGGCGACGGCGACGGCGAGGTGACGGCGACGCGGCGTGGGTGGGGCTCGAGGGCGGTGCAGGCGACGGTGACAGGCGCGGCGCGGTGGGGCTCGAGGCGCGGCAGGGCTAGGCGCCTGCGACGCGCGGCGCATGGCAGCACTAGCTAGCTAGGGTTAGGTCTAGCTGCAGTTCATCGGGGAAGATGAACAGTAGCATTTTTCTTTTTCTTTTTTTTTAATTATTATTATTATTTTTTTATCTTATTTATTTATTTATTTATTTATTTATTTTATTGTAATTTTTATTATTATCCTTATATTGTATTTGTACAAATTTATAACTCTTTCGCACGAATGAAATAAACCCGATATTGGAACTATTCTGCCCTAAATCTTTCCTGATATTTTATATTGTCTATATTCGTTACGCCCATCTATATGTGTGGATAGTTATAAAATTTTTATTATCTAAATAAATTCATGACATTAAGGAAAAACATTTTATTCGCTCAAATTCTATCTAGAACTTTATTTTAATCTATGCACCGTAATTATTCCTCCTGTCGATTTCCGTTCTAGGGTTCGCGCCGAAATAATTTCGATAAATTAAACACCCGCACAATAAAGATTCAAATAAACGAGTCATAAAATGCGACATGATGCAAATTAAATTTTAAGGTTTTAAACTGTGTATGTTTATGGTTTCGATTTCGACGGTCGAATTTTCAGGGTGTTACAGATACTTAAGCTAAAGATCGATGCACGTGGTTTGTGAAGATTCCGTATGGTATACGCTGGAGATATTAAGTGCGTATGAGATGCGGAGTCGAATTTGGAAGTAATCCAAATTTGGTACAAATGGAGTTTGTAAAGATTGTTTCTTGTACGGATAGGTGTCCTAGGGGATTAGAACTTCTTGTATGAGTTTGGTTCATAGTTTTAGGCTACCTACCTCAGGTATAATTAGAGGGAGGGTGTGGCCTCCCGGTATTGATTTTAGAGAGAGTTGAGTTTAGAGAAAAGTTAGGGTTGCAAGTTTAGTCGAGATTTTTGTGAGGAGTCCTGTTGTTGCATTTTGTAAACACGAATAGAAGTAAAAAAGTTTCGGTCTACGTTGAGAGTTCTACAATTTATGTTTGCTCGTAGGCTACACGGCAGTCAAACCGGTGGTTGCGACAGGTCACTTCAGCGTGTTGGGTGGTTAAACCAAAGCAACTACACCGGTCAGACCGGAGGTCTTCGAGAAGTTAGACCGCAGCATCTACTTCGGTCAGACCGATCGCTTTTTATTCGAGGGTACCTTTTAATTTCGCTAAAAGTTTTGGTTTTTGGGTAGTTCAACCATTCACCCTCCCTCTAGTTGGTTTATTTCCTACTGTTCAATCCTATACAATCTCCTCATGTGGTTACTGCACTTGAGCCTCTTAAGTGGGAGGCTGATACAGTGGCTAACTGCTAGGGCACAAGTTGACAAGGAGAGTTCTCACTGTGTAAGGCCGTTCACAGTGCACTTACCTGGCATGTGGCATTGATGCACCACGACGGAGATTCCCTGCTACGTCGGCCCTGGTCCACCCCCCGCGAAGCGCCTTGGCACCCAAATTGGATGAGCGTTCCTTGTCAGAACTGAGCTAATCGTCAGAGAAAAACACAAGAAGAACCCCGCTGTGGAGGTCATTGCCCTGCCCCGTTCCCCAACGACAGTGCGACATTCCTCTCCCACCCCACCACCCCAATCCAATCGACCTCTAGCGCGGAGCTCCGAGCGGCGGCAGCGGCAGCAAGAATGTGGTGGAAGGGAGAACAGGAGTGGCGGGCATGAAGAGGAGCCTACTGGCCACTTGGGAGCACCACGTAGGAATCGTCGCCACTCCACGCTGCAACCAAGCTCGTCGCTTGCTTCGCCGCAGCAATGAGATCGGAAATCACCAGCACTTCCCGCTGCCAGCTCCCTTCACCTCGGCTTCTCCACCGGATCCTTGGAGTCGCCTCAATCTACACCGCCCACGCTGCCTTGTTGGGGTCGCCGGTGCCATGAGCGGAGAAGTTGATGGCTATGGAAATTGAACAAGGGACAGACCTCACAAAACAATGTCAGTAAATTAGTGTATTTGTAGTTTGTATTTTAATCTTGTCCTCCAATTGATTGGGAAAAAATTAAGAATTGAGCAGTTGATTGATTTGCTGCACACATAATTTTTCTGCTGCACGCATAATCTGCCACCGCGGTGGAAACTCTGTCGGTGACGCATAGTGCCAGCACCGGCCCTACATTCACTACGTCAGGATAGACTTTTAGTAACACGATTTTGTGTTACTATATCCCTGAAAACGTGTTACAACGACTTATTGTAACACATTTGTAAACTTTTACTGTAGACTATGTTACTATAGTTTAGTCTGTTGTAACACATTAGATTGTTCTTATAGAAAAGAAAAGGTGTTACATCAGTGCTATAGCAACACGTATTTAGATGTTACCATTGACCATAGTAACACTATTTTTCTAGTTGTACCAACACTTTTTGTAATGTGTTTTTTCACTTGTAGCAACATGACCTGTAACACCTTTCTTGTACATATTGCAACTTAATGAAATATGAATCGTATTGCACTTTGTAATATTAATACATTTAGTAAATAAATTTGGTGTAAAAAAGTAAATGCACAACATATGCACAATAAGACAAATAATCATAAATGAAGTGTCTAACCATAATATATTACTTTGCAATAAAAAGTTTTGATGAGTACTCTAATTAGATCATCCCAATTGAAAACAAACAAATTCACAGTCATGTCGTTTGAAAAGATAAATACATATTTTGAGCAACAAACTACTAGCAAAAAAAATATAGAATATATCTAATCGTATGTAATCTTCATCAGTTCCGTAGCTTGTTGACTCCATCTTGATGTAATCCTAAAACATGAGAATTTTAACCATTGATCTTTTGAACCTAGATAACAAATTTATATATTAGCACTTAGGATTGCAATTATATAGTACTCATCATATATATGTAGTTAATTAATATTGCATAAAGGTACTGTGAGCATACACAAAATGCAGGCCAAGCAATCGACATACCTTTGGAATGGGCATTGCCAATTATCTTGCAGTTTTTCAGTGGCCTTACGAGCTCCTCATCTTCCTTAAGTGGATGATTGACAACCACTTTAGTGAACTCATTACCAATCTCAACACCATCCACTTTATTTGTTAGGATACTTTGCAGTCATCAAGATTATTGTGGTACCAACCTACAATAGGAATAATGTATTCATTAAGAAATATACAGTAATTAGTTGTTAAACAATAATTTAGTAGTACCATCTTTGTATGTTTTTTCCTACCTTCATTGAAGAAGAATGCACCCTATTTTGGGCCATGTGATGTGCAGTCTTTTTCTGAGTATCTTGTTTTTGTGTAGTCTTTGCAAAGTTTTCTAAATTCCGATGCTTCTATTATACATCTATGTTGAGACATAATAAATTTTATTACATTACAAAGAGATCAAAACATATTACATTATAACATCACTTTGGTACTTTGAACCCAACTCTATCCATGCACAATAATATTATAATTAGGATAAATAAAGGATATGATATCTACAATATTTAGTGGATATATATAAGCCAATAGCGAAAATGAACTAGACCAACTTTATTAAGATGTGAAAAATTGTTTTTCATATCCTTTCATGGTTATCACTCGGTTGCTAATACTAAATGGCATAGATGAAGGGTCTAAAGTTAAACTTGAGCACTAGAAGCTACTACTTGAATTATCAGTTGATTCATGTCTATAACCACATAGCAATACTCCTTGAAAAGATGATATGAAATTTTTGTGCAATCTTTAATTATGTTTTTGTTTCACACAAATGATACATTCAGAGATGTAACATTGCCTGATTAGGTGTTTTCCCATCTGCATGTTCATATTTCACTCTAATATTGTAGTGAGACAGATAAAACATATTGAGAAATAAGTACATTTTTAATAGACATGCGAGAACTACCACCTCCCACCGAAGATCACGAGCAACGTGTGGTTGTGATGATGTATCATCTTGACATGGTGATCCTATGTGGTTATCCCCCTCACGATGCTGGTTCCATGATACATAATCCATGTAAAACCATATAAAAATTGTGTTGCACCATATGAATGAAAACAACAAATCCTAACCTTTTTGCCACAAAGATCCAAAATATTGTCCTACTGCATATTTCATTGTTCCTTGCATCTTCTTTTGTTCTGTGATTGAATGGACAATAAAAATTTAGTATACATGTCAGTATGTGTATTAAGTGTTCAAAGAAAACTTATCATTTATAAACGCCAAAATACCATTGATATAATTCTCTGATTACTCATTGAGTCCTCTGGATCAGGTGTACTGCATCAAACCCTCTGTATATGTGTACATATTTAAATATTTTTACACAAAATATGGTGAGAAACATAGAATGCATTACTTTGACATTACCTTTCTATTAGTCCGTACTACCCCCTCTTCAATACCCTCATCAAAAGTTCTCTGAGATGTTGCCTACAACAATGAAATCAGTAAAGGGTAAAATTTTAGTGTGAATCACAAAGAAAATACAAGCATCAATGTGATGGAGGAAAGGTATTTATAACGTTTACCATAGTTGGTTCACTATTCCCATTGCTTGAATACGCTGACCTAGCATTTTGACTATTTTTTTTAATTCCCCCACTTCCCCTATAACATGCGTCTCTTCATCTGATGATGAGTCATTTACTGTAGTGATGTTTATGTTCTTGAGATGATGTGATGTACGACCATAAACTTGTTTAGGAACAGGAAGTAATCCCATTCCGTGCACTTGGTCAGGTTTTTCTTTGCCCAATACTTTATTTAGCGCATCACCTTCCCATGCAAATCTTCCTTGGTCATTTTGTGCTAACTCTGGTTGTTCATCGATGAGGTTCTCCAATGCGACCTGCAAGTGAAAAAATATATGCCCACTGTACAAGGCAGATAACATATATATTAGATATTTATGGAAGGATTTTGTATATATGGCATACCACGTGTTGATTTTTATCTTTATCCTTTTTTTGTGAGTTGCTAAGTAAACCATTGCTCTATGTGGTTGCTTCTTATTGGGATCATCTTGTCTCTGAAAATAAAAGGCAATATAAGAAAGTAAAACAAACATTTATGGATGAATATTGAACAAAACAAATGGGCTCACCAAGTCCTTAGACCAACGAGCATAACTCTTTGTCCTTGCTGAGTGAGGGTTCTGTAACATTGAACGACTTCTTTTGTTCTTTGCACTGAGGGCCTATTACAAAAGCAATGTAGTCTCACTGAATTCACACTTCCAATGTTGTTTACGGTTGGAACAATAGTACAATATATGTCAATGAGACAATAGTACAGATAGTGGAGCAGCCTTATTACCTTTCCTTTTTTTGACTTCCAAAATTTGACAAGTGAAATCCATTGGTCTTTTTCTACATCCTCTGTATAAAGCTTATACAGAGCAGAACGCTTCTTCTTTGGGTTAAAATTATTTAGTTTTAGTGCAGCCTTGTATCGCCTCCAATCTCTTCCAATTGATTTCAGTATCCATTGAACACATGATGGAGGGTACTGGAATTTTGTCTGAAATACATAGGAATAATGAACATAAAAGTTTTTCAATTTCCATGATTGCATTAATGGTTAGGCAAGGGATAACAGCAAGTAAGAAAACTAAGAGCATTAAATATCTGTAAAAAAATATAAACATTGATGTACCTGGACAAATTGTAGTATTGTTAAATCTCCTTCATGTTCTTTCATATTTTTCCAGGTCATCTTATCTAATGGACAGTAAGCTCCATTTCTTGCTAATGTGCCCCAAAACTGTCCTAGCAATCCACCTTCTTCCCCGATGGGTTGCCCTAATCTGTTGCATTTTACAACTATGCGTTTCCCAGGTGGAAGATCCCAAACATATCGCAAGGTAGTCCCTTGCGCTTCTTCACCTGTTCATCTTGTACTACAAAATTAATTGACATCAGGCTCACTAACTTTAGGTTAACCATATACTCTATGTAATCACAAACTCATTTTTGGGATTCAGGTAGTTGAAGTTGTACCAGGCATGTTAAGGTGCTCATCATCTTGTTGCTCAACATGAATCTCCTCATCTTCATATGCTTGAGGAGACTCGACTTGTGCCAACGATTGTCCGTTGCTACTTCCCTCTCCATTGCCATGTTGACAGCTGCTATGTACTATGTTCAACAGTTTCTTTCTAGCCATATTTCCTGCAAAATTGGCTTGAAAGCATGAATTCCTGTAAAAGATTAGAAGACTATGCAATTAAGTGTAGTATATGCATGACAAAAAAAATGGATGTAGCACTTTCAGCCAGAGAAAAGTACAGAAAACAGCCAAGCAAGAAAATCATAAATTTCTCTTAAATGTTAAAGCTAAAACAGAGTGTAATATGGCAGCTACAAGAGAAGCTACAGTTTGGCCATCTCTAGATGAAAATCATATGGTTTGTAGAAATTGGAAAACTACATCTATTAAAAACTTATGAAGGTTTGAAGAGATAAATAGAAATTATAAATTGATTTATATGACCTAACTAGATGCATATAATTGAGCTGAAATGCGGTAAGTATTACTAAACTTTCAGTTAAAAGAAGGGCACTATATTCATGATAGACAAGACCACACATATGGCCTGCTTGATTGGGTTTGGAAGTACAGCCAGAGATACGGGCATAACAAATTTTCAGTTCCACATGGTAGAGGTGGAGATAAAAGTGAGAACGAAAGTAGTAACCAAAAATGTAGTCAATGTCACTGAACAAATGTCATTAACATGTACAGGTTGTCTAGCATATGTTAACACAGTTTATCAAATAACTGCATATTTGAAAAGAACTTCAATAATCATCTGTGGGAACTAATTTTGTTTCTTGTAAAGAAATAAACATGGAAATATAGATGGTGGTACTGGTTCTTTTCATTTAACACATGATGTACATAACTCTAACAGAGAGCAAGCCATCCAGTGTTATTTAACCCTAGTTGATCCAACTCTCAGAAGTAAGCATCATGAATTTTAGAGAGAAGGTATACAAACCATAGATCGGAATCCTTTGGTTGAAATGTCGATTCTTGTGACCTACCCTCACCAAGCGCAGGCGAGAAGGATGCAACAATCTAGGGGTGGTTTGGAACTTCGAGTCTACAGATTCCACATCTCAAGAAATGGGGGAGAGAGCCTAGAGAGATGGCCAGTTGAGTGGGAGAGCCATGGCTGGAGCCCCTGCAGGGCTGAGTAGTTGAGATTGCGATCTTGGAGGAGGTGATGGAGGAGTGCTCTGGTGAGAAATAGTGGGGAGCGGAAGAAACTGACTAACTGAGTCCAGGTTGGATGAGGTAAAATAGGGAGCTTATTCGTTGAGAGAGATGTGGAGAGAGATTAGCAGGTTTGTTACTTGGAGGGAAAATTGAGTTTGGCGGGAAGTATTTGGAGGCAAACTGCGGCTGTGCAGATGTGCCCTAGCTGGCCCGGTGGCCTGTCCCTAGGCAGTCAAGTGTACGTGACGGCAGGTTAGCAAATTATTTAGCACTTTGTTTTTCTATGCACACCAAGTGTTTGTCATTTTTCTTGTTTGCCGATGGTATCTTAAAACTTACCTGCATCTTATTGTTTCAGATTTTAATCTCGCTCACAGAAACTCTTATACTAATCATGTAAAGTCCTTAACTCTTTATTCTGATTGCTTTTGTCAGGCCCACCTTCAACAATATCCGATCCACTCATGTACTGCTTTGCTATTAATCTGAACTAGCCGGTAGACAAGACAGTCATTTTCTTTTTGTTCAAGTGAGCAACCATCAGGGCTGCATCTAAGCTTCCAGGTACAATTAACCTCACCTACATATGTTCAGTAGACAAAGTTTTTTTGCCTTCAATATATAATTATAGAATCAAATAGATTCAGTGGTTGTTGTCAAATTAGGAACACTCATGTATTAACTATATTTCTTATTTAAACCCAGAAAATTGATGGATTTGAATAGTACTAAGAACTTATTGCTTTTCCCTAGACCAAGTGATGAGTACCTTACTGGAATTGATGGTTTTCTTCAGTTTGCATATAGGGAAAAGAGTCTTAAAGATAAGATCCGATGTCCATGTAAGAAATGTGTCAATAAGTGGTTATTAAGGCGGGATGAAGTGTATGATCATTTAGTATGTCATGGAATGTTACTTGGATATAGTCCTTGGGGTTTTAATTGTGAAACTGCATCATTTATCTCTGCCAACCGTAGGGAAACACAATAACAAAGTAGAGGAATGGATGGTAACATGCGCCAACTAGTACAAGATGCT
This sequence comes from Oryza punctata, assembly GCA_000573905.2. Classification (NCBI taxonomy): domain Eukaryota; kingdom Viridiplantae; phylum Streptophyta; class Magnoliopsida; order Poales; family Poaceae; genus Oryza; species Oryza punctata. Next base: position 17,547,490 of record CM002495.2, on the reverse strand, counting down.
TTTGGGAACACAGACAATGACCCTCCAGTGAATGAATATGATGCACAAAATTATTTAAAATAGTGGGCTAGACTATGAAACAAAAGCATTCTATGATTTGCTCCGAGATGCTCATGACCCTTTGTGGGAAGGATGTGAACTTAGAAGGCTTTCATTTCTAGTTCTCTTGTTTCACATAAAATCAGTTAACAAGTGGAGTAATAAATCATTAAATGATTTGCTAGCAATCTTGCAACAAGCAATTCCAAATGGTAAGAATTTACTTAGAACATTTGCTGAGGCTAAGAAGATAATGGGAAAGCTTGGACTTAATTATATCAAAATTCATGTTTGTCCAAATAACTGCTTTTCAAAATGTGGTACTTCAAGGTGGAAAACAAAGAACATAAAACTTTAACAAAGAAGGAACGGAGAAGGGCAACCCCAAGGAAAGTGTTATGGTACTTCCCAATTAAGCCAAGGCTTAAGATATTATTTATGCACAAAGAAACAACTATAGCATTAAGATGATGTGTTGCGTAATCCAGCTAACTCAGAGGCTTGGAAGTCCATTGACTCTAGGTATCCCCAGGTTGCATCAGATTCTCGAAAAATCAGGTTTGCAATGGCTAGTGATGGATTTAATCCATTTGGGACATTGAGTTCAACTTTAGTTGTTGGCCAGTTGTCTTGATTCCATATAACCTTCCTCCATGGTTATGCATGAAAGCATCTTCTATTATGCTTGCACTAATAATTCCTGGTCCATCTTACCCTGGAAAGGAGTTTCATGTATTTATGGAACCAGTTTATGAAGAGTTATTTGATTTATTTGAGGTTGGAACTTCTACATATGATGCATCTTAAAATGAGATGTTTCAGCTTCGCGCTACAGTATTGTTCACTATTAGTGACTACCCTGGGATTGGGATCTTTGCGGAATTTAGTGTCAATGGAGAATTTGCTTGTATTTCATGTCATGAAGAGACGTGTTCTAAACGCTTGAAACATGGACACGAGTATTGTTTCATGGGACATCGTCGATTTCTTCCTCTGGACCATGAATTACGATATAATGATAAGTCTTTTGAAGGAACCGAAGAACATAGAGTAGAACCTCTTGCTTATTCTGAAACATCGGTTTTACAAAAGATAAAGAAAATTAATGATTTTGAGAAGTCCAAAACATGGAAATGCCTTAGTGGCTTATTTTCGTTGCCTTACTAGGACTTTAATTTACTCCATCATAATCTTGATGTAATTCATGTTGAGAAGAATGTTTGTGATAATATATATGGGACATTGTTAGGATTGGAAGGCAAATCAAAGGATAATTTACAAGAACACTTAGACCTGCAATAAATGAATATATGGCCAGATTTGCATCCCATAAGAAAAGCTAATAATAAGTATTATTTGCCTCCTGCATCCTATACAATGTCTAAACAGGACAAGCAATAATTTTGCAAAGTTCTCCACGATATTAAGGTTCCAGATGGATATGCAGGAAACATCTCAAAATGTGTAAATGTTAGTCAAGGGAAAATTTCAGGTCTTAAAAGTCATGACTGCCATATTCTAATGCAAGAACTTCTCCCGGTTGCTTTGCCGGGTGTGCTTCCTGATAATGTCACTTCTGTTTTATTTGATCTATGTGGATATTTTAGAGAACTGAGTTCAAAAGTCCTATAAATTGATGTGCTTGACAAGTTAGAGGAACAAATTAAAATGACATTATGTCATTTGGAGATGATATTTCCACCAGGTTTTTTTTACCATTATGGTGCACTTGGTTGTTCATTTAGCCACTGAAGCAAAATTAGGAGGTCCCGTGTGTTACCGATCTATGTATTTTGTGGAAAGGTACATCTCTCTCACAAATATTATTTCAGTTGTAATCTAGTATAGACTGTTTAACAATTTTACTCTCTCTTTGTTTATGTAGGTATTTGTGTGTATTAAAGTCATATGTGCGTAATAAGGCGCATCCTGAAGGATGTATTGTAGAAGCACATTTCGCAGATGAGTGTATTACATTTTGTTCAAGATATCTTGAAGGTTTTGAGACAAAGCATAACCAACCTACATGAAATGATGATAATGATGAGTCAACTGCATGTTCAGATGACGAATACACACCATATCTTTTTCCTCATGTTGGAAAACCACTTGGCAAGCCGAGAAGTTATGTTATTACGGGCTTGACTAAAATGCAAGCTCATAGATATGTGCTCTTCAACTGTCCAGATATCAACCTATACCTTCGGTACTAGCTCAAGATCATACACTTCATCTCTAATCATTTTCTTCACATCATACTTCATGGCATTTATTTTCCTTTTGCAGAACACATGCTGATGAGATTAGAAGAACATATCGGCAAGGTCGTGTCACCCCAAAGATTATCGAGCGTATCCAAAATGAAAATTTTCATGAATGGTTCAGAGCTCATGTAAGTTTCCTTCTATTATCATTTAGATCAAGAAGTACAACCATTGACTAAGTAATCCTATGTACACAGATAATGGATCTAGAGAGGAAAAATGGCAGATATAGTGTTAAGAATGATCATAGATGGTTGGCTCGTGGTCCGATTGGTCCAGCAAAAAGATATCGCACTTTTAATATCCGTGGCTTCCGGTTTAGGCCCAGACATTTGGATGGAGTGATACAGAATAGCGGAGTTGTCCTAAGTGCAAAAACATCCAGTTATACTAAATCAAGTGACACAAATCCAATTTTGGGTGATCTAACATACCATGGTAGAGTCATCGATATTATTGAGCTAAACTACTCTGGACAATTTTCAGTGGTACTTTCTAAATGTGAATGGGTTGATGTTGTTTCTGGAAAAGGAGTTAAAAAAGATAAGTACGGTTATCCACTTGTTAACTTCTCACATCTCATACATACGGGAGAAAAAGTTGAGCATGAGCCTTTTATTTTTCCCAATCAAGCAAATCAAGCGTATTGTGTTAATGATCCAACAAATCCTAGGTGGTCTTTGGTAAGGAAGAATAAACCTAGAGATCTATATAACATTGGTGAGGATGAATGGACAAGTGACATAGAAATTGAGCCATTCCATGTTTCGCACCTTGGTGGAATGACCAGGAATGCAAACAATTACAAGCAATGGGTTGGAACAGATGTTGAAGGAACAACAGTAGATGTTGATAATAATGCTTTGAATACTGAAGGATAACAGAGGGAAATTGTTACTCTTTCATGATTGATTTCTGTTAGCGAAGGTGCTTCCTGTTTTACAGGTATTGAAAACTCTAGCCAACTGAATGCATCTAAATCCAACATTATTTATGATATTTAAATTACTTTTAACTTTTTGGCCTATTTGGTGTATGGTACAACTATTAGGTCCACTAGTTAAGTATGATCTTACATTTCGTTCTTGTGAGAAATACGATGACAAGCGTAGTGGATAAATAATGCGTTGTTGTCTTGGCTATTCTTTCTATTAAAAGATAACAATAATCCTTGTGTTTATATTTATTTCTGATTGATTAAAAACTTTTCATGCCGGTTCAGGTCCATTCTTTGCTCTATGTTATTTAGTTTCAGGTCCATTATTTTGATGCAGACGCAGTTACACTGGCAAGGTATCTCTATTTCTATTTTCTATTGATCAGCTCGCAGACTCCATGTCTTCTTTAACAACGAAATGAAAGAAATGTCATGTCTTTCATGATGACCTTGGTTTCTCTACCTACAGGCTACAGCGAAATAGGTTGGTTGGCATTGGTTCTTTGAGCGAAGGGATGTGAACAAGCAACTGTCACTAAGCAACATATGGCCGTTCTAGTCCAAGCAACATGAGTTTAGGCTAGTCTCAGTAGTCAATAATATTTCCTAGCGTAGTCTCTTTTTAGAAGTCAATTTCAATTTGTTCGTGTGAGATTTTCATTTTCTACTCCTATATTGATAAGTCTTATAATCATGTCCGGGTTATGTGATCTCTCTGGCGTTTTGTTTTTTTAGCATATTGTTTTTCTGCCCATCAAAACATATGTTTATTGTTGTGTTCCTACTCGGTTAATGGTACGAAGGGTATCTACAACTTGATCCCATTGTTACTGGAATGATTATTCTTTCATATTGCCAGATTCATTTTTCTTCCATTTTTTTTCTAACTTCATGATGCAAGACAAAAAGATTCATGCTCAAATACCTTGGTTCTTGTGACTTCCAAATTTTCAGCTACGTTGCTAGTAATCTTGTGTTTAAATATTTTTAAACAAATATCATGGATCACGAGTCGTGTGATAAATTATAAAATAAATAAGGAGTTATGAATCAAGCCCACAACCTCATCTAAAAATTATATGTGCTTTCTTATTGTGCTATGAACGCATACTTTAGTCCAGCCATCCATTTTTTTATCATAGTTTGAAAAATGGGCATTGATCAACCAAGTGAATCATTGGTTCACTGATCAAACCACGATTCCTAAAAAAAGTGTATGTGTATATATAACATATAATAAAATTTCTTAAATTTTGGTTAATGCAAAAGAAGCAAGTACAATAATTTACAACCAGAAACACAATTATTTGTTTGCCTAGGTGGCTAGTGTGCTGCGATCTGTTGTGTATATACACAGAAGGTTAGGAGTTCAACTCCTTAGTTACGCACTTTATTTATTTATTTTTTTTGGAAAGCAGCCCTAGTACCTTTTATATAATTAGATAATGTGACATCATTATTTTTTAGTAAACCTATACTAAACCCATTGCACGAATATATTATTCAAAACTAAATTTTTGTTTTGTTTACATAGCGCAACATTGAGTTACTATAGGTGGTAGTAACTCATGAATTTGTTTTACAACATGTATACCTACTGTAACGCACTGAAAATATGTTACAATATGTCTTACAACACGTAAGGTATTATTGCTACAGCCTTCGCCAGTAACACATCTCCGAACGTGTTAAAAAAAGTGTTACAAAATGTCGGTTCTGACGTAGTGATTTGTTGTAGTGTGCGTCACCATGCGGAGCAGATACAATAGGTTATCTCAACAGCTAGGTTCACGTTCCTTGCTTCCCACTCCTAAGCTATCTCAACAGCATCGGTTCCTTGTACTTCCCACTCCTAAGCCATCTCAACAGCATCGACCGTGATCATAATATCCGAGCGAGATCATTTGGTGGCATTCCGTTTTGTCTCCTTTGGAGACGGAAAAAAGTGGAGGTGGAGGTAGAGCTAGCTGGTCTCTGTATAAGCTAGAGGACACTGGTATAAGGAAGAAGCCAAGCTATCTCTGCTACTTATATAGTATAGAGGATATCATCGATCATGCAACAGCAAGGGAAGTTATGGTGCTGCGCTGTACACACGAAAATGTTATGTTAAGGTGGGAATTTGAAGCCTACGCAACCGTCTGATGTGGAGAGAATAATATGGGGACTAGACTAGTGTGGCTGATGGCCAGCCCATACCCCACATGTTATTTTCAGGCAGCCCATGCATAAGCTCTGCTTTGTCCTCAATTTCAAGCTGATAGCAAATGGAGGGATTATTTTTACAAGTATTCTGACAGACCATGAGATTATAGCTGGAGTTGTTCTTTTTTTTGAAAAAAAATGATGTCTTAATACTTCCGAAGGACCATGAAATTTCTCTATTTCAGACCATACTACATCGATAAATCTTATCTTAACTATTTAAAAAATCAGTAACTTTCTGATTGTCACAAATTTTTCATCCCTAAACCGACCCAGCGGCACCCTCCATCTCCATACTCGAGTACGGAGGCCAAAGTAAAAAAAAAATCAGAGATGATTCAAAATCGTAATCACGTAAGGAGGACAAACCACAACATCAAAACCAATCGATAATCCTGGAAAATACTGGAAAATAGTTTTCCATTCACTGTTTGGATTCACAAGGATACATAATCGAATACGATGAATAACACAATGCAAACGTAAGATTTTCGCCAAAAATTATAAAGGTAAAAGCAGAAACATAAAAACAAATCCCAAATCACAAAAGAAACCAATCTTTCACCTTAACTTGCAGCAGCTCGCAATGCGGCAAATCCAGTTGTGACCGAATCAGGCCAAACATCTCCACAACACCCCTGGAGAGTAAATCGGGCAAGCACCAAAGATCCCCATAAAGAAGGCCACCAATTTCAAAAGAAGAACGACATAATATCTTGCTGCCGAGGAAAAGACATCGCTGACTAATGGAGGAACAATAGCAAGGGTGCTCGAGTGAAAGCGGGAGGCAGCAAAAAAATCACTGGGTCTGGCCCCTACCGTCCCACACCTCCTCCTTCGTGGAGCCATGACGATGTCCTCGCCATTCTCCTTGGTGCTATCACACCGTCCTTGCCATCCACCTTACCACTGTGCTGCTCCCAAGCTCGAGGGCCACTGGATCTGGCCCCTGCCACCCCGCGCCACCTCCTTCACCTCACGTGAGAGGAGAGGCCTCGCCACACAGGGGAGAGGGCTGGAGAGGCGTCAGCAGCTGCACAGGGGAGAGGGAAAGTGTAACATACCATGAATTTCACCTAGGAAAAGTTTTGAGGAAAATGTAAAATTTTGTCAGGGCTAAACTTTTGAGAACAAACTATCTCATCTTAGGGCTTAAATTCTGTAAATAAATTGAAAATGCATAATTTTGTTGGGCAAGTCAGACCTAGGCCTCAAATGAAAGTTTACAAATTTTTTTGTAACAATTTTCAACTCAAACATTTTGGTTCAACCTTAAATTAGAAACTCAAACCTCTCGGTTTTGCTTTTTAGCCTAACTAAAAATATTTAGCTTAAATATAAAACAAATGTAAATATTCGTCTTGAGATATGAAAAGCTAAATGCAAATAATATAGACTTGGTTGCATGTGCGTTTTATTATTTTAGGTCTGTTTTTGGATCTTTTTTGGATCTCATAATAGGATCCATTTGCATATCATGTCTAGGGAAAATTACTAAAAATAAATGAAGCAACATTAAATCACACCAAAATTCTCATAAATACTACACAACACCCTAAGCTTCCAGTAATTTTAGTTTGAATTTATCACATCACTTGGTCATCCAAATAAATCCTTTTAACTCAGCTAAAAGTCTGGAAACAGCATACCACTTATCCTACTTTACGCCTTCACCAAAATTAAACCATAATTAATCTAGCAAACCCCTTTGGTAAGAATGTTTACCATAATGTATTTTACCATCTGGTTCAATGGCTTAATCTAATTCGAAAATAAACCATATGAGATGAGAACTACAATTTAGGTAAACAGTATTCTTGACTGCAGTCAATATTTTAACTAGTCAAATTTACTAAATTACCATGGTAATTCTAAAAGTGGTCTAACCTTGGTACTTGGCATACTGAGAGATCAATTCCTTATTCACCTTGCAGCAACCTTGTCTCCCCCAAAATTATAAATAAATGGAAGAGAGGAGTATGATTAAACCATATGTTGGAATGGATTCAACACTTACATGTGGGACCAAGCCATTATGGGATCCATGTGTCATTCAACCACAGCCAACACACCATCTACTCATCCCTCTTTGATCTATCTTTTATTTATCAGGAGAGAGAGGGGGATAGTTTAAGATTAAATTCACCACAAACTCTACTCTACCTCAAGTTTCTTCTAGGGAATCACTACCAACGGCCACCTGGCAGCTCCTCTAGCTAATATGGGTGAAGTATGAGTAAAAGCACCGTCCAAGGTCTAGCCCTTTCTTTAATGCCGTGCTTGAGCCAAATGTTGCCACCTAGCTCTAGCTAGACACCTCAGTCTCCACTATTTACTAAGCCATCTCGCCATCACAATCTTCATCCTTCTTGCATCATGTTTCACCAAGAAACCCACCAAGAACTTCTCTTAATTGCCAAGAACATCCACTTCTTCCTATCGCCCGAAGGTGTTTGATCCATTGCGTGTCTTCTCTAGTGGGCATCGCCACCATTTTATCTTAAGAACATAATCAACTTACTCTGCCTAATCTAGAGCGTCGAACATGTGGTGGTGCGCTCGTCGCCACTCTCGGCATCCAGAGCATCACCGCCTGCTGCATCACCGTTGCCATCGAACCAATGCGTCCCCGGCCAAGCCATCCCGCCACAAGCATCGCCAAGAAGGCACAAGCAGGACCGTCCAAGAAATCGAGCCGAGTTGTCGTCATCGTGGAGATCAAGCCTTTCTTCCTCAAGTCCGGCCGCCAACCATCTCTGTCGATTTCTCCATTCCCGGTGAGATAGAGTTCAATCCCTCCCTTCGGTAGCATCCTCAGGACATCTCTAAGACGTTCCACTCCTTTTCTTGGTAGCTCGCAGTCCAGAAGGTGGTCATCGTCGTTGCTCTACCGCTTCTGCCGCCGTCGAAGCATCCTTCACGTCGTCATCGCCATTCAAGTACCACCGATGCATGCACGACCTTAAGTAAGACTCCAGGAGCCCCGTAGCAACACATGCATGCACCCATTCACAAGGAAACAAGCCGGAGCTCGACATGCCTTAGCATGCCAAGGGCCAGGGGCGGATCTACCCATTAGGCAGAGTGGATCAACCGTCCCAGCTACAACACGGGTCAACCCACACCCCCAAGACCCCCTACCCTCTAATAGTAGTTATGGACTATCAAAATTAGGTATAACAAGGCATGAACGTTCAACGGATTAGTCTGTATCTTCACAACGCACACACGCACACACGTAATTATACGATTGAACTATAAATATGATATGTGTTGTGTTGGATTGCACTTATCGAGTAAACATCTCCGTTCTTCGTCCCATCTATATATTAAAGTTGCGTCCGCTACTACCAAGGGCTACCTCCACTTGAGCCGTTGTCACCATTGACACCAGCCACCGCAGCCCACAATATCACCACCGATAGCTTCGTGCTAGCTTCTGCTACAATTTCTCTTTTGGCAGCATCATGAGTTCTGCCACCAATCATCGCCGGTGCTGGTGAGAACCTCGTCGGGATGCCATGGCTCTGCTCGGGCTGTTTCCCTCTCCTCCCAGTCTCACCGACGTGTGGGCAGGGTAATTAGCGCGCTTAAGGATATATTAGTAGAAGTTTAAATCTTTTAAGGTTCTATTTGTAAAATCTCTATGTATGACATGTGGAGCAAGGACATACATGTAAATAGATTAAAACCTAAGAACTCTTAATGAAATTTCATTTATACATGTGCTTGGGACTTCGGGACCTATTCCTAGAAACTTCAGGGAGTTTTCTACAAATGAAATATCCCTGCATGAACTCTCAAAATGCATTTTTTGAGTCCCCGAACTTGTCTTTGGTGTCCTCTAGGTCCAAATGGGTTCTAACCCGCTCTATGCACTGATGTGGCATGCAACGATGACGCCTACGTGTTAGTGTGGACTCACATGTAAGTCATATATATAAAAATAAAATTTAAAACCATATTTTCTCATCTTAGGTACGGAGAAAAAAGATAAAATTTAAAAATATTAATTCTGGGGTAGAGAGAACAAAATATGTTTTTAAATTTTATTTTTTCTATGTGACTGACATGTGGGTCCCACTGACACGCAGGCGCAACCGTGGCATGCCACGTTAGCGGATGAAGGGGGTCGGAGTTCATTTGGTCCTATATGATACTGAAGACAATTTCGAGGATGCAAAAATACATTTTACGAGTTAAGGGACCTAAATGACACACCTGCAAAAGTTTAGGGATCGACCATGTATTTCACTCATTAAGAAACATACTCAAACTAATATTTATTCAACAGAAAATTGCACAAAATTGTAAAATACATATAAAATACATTTTAGCTCCATTTGAGATAAAATAAATTTTTGTGAACACACAAAATTATTAATTTTAATATGGAAACATAAAACTTAGCACTTACAGTAGAAGAAAAGAGCTCCAAACATTCATGTAAATAACAACGAACATAAAACAACCTCCAACTTAAAAAAATGTAGAAAATACATAATAACTCATTTTGGGAAATAAATTTCAGTATACTCACTGAATCATGCTCTTAATTTTCATAAACTAAAACTTGGCACCTTCTGTAATAAAAAGAACACCAAACATTTATGTAAGTAAAATAAGTAGTATAGTGCAAGCTAGAAACTATAAAATCCATATGTAATTCATTTAACTCCAGGTGAGGTGATTCTAGATTTGTTAGATTAATAAATCATGAACTTAATTGTTATAAAATAAAATGTGGCACTTACAGTACCCAAGACATATCTAAAATTCGAAATAGCTAGTTAAGACTATAGTATATCACCTAACTTGAAAAATTCATAATGAAATCATGCTAACTTTAAAAATTATGAAACCAATTTTTTGTACTCCTGAGAACAAACCCTTCACCTCAGCAAACCAACACTTCATAAAATTTGACCCTAAAATGCACCTACAGACTAATAGTGCTTAATTAGTCTAGTGCTAGTATTAAACTTTGAAAAGTAATAACTCACAAATGCAAAGTGATAAAATACAAATTCCTTCACTACAAATCTTGTCCACACAGTAAATAACCACACTAGTGAACTCATGCATTTTAGAGCATTTTGAATTTTTACATGTTTTGGCATTTATCGTTACCATTATTTCTTTCAGGGGACGAACTCGATATAGTAAGGGAAGTGGACTTATTATTGTCCCCAGTGGGGATATCAATCAAGGCAAGTTTTCCCTTCCTTTGAACATATTGAATCCTATGTTTTCGGGCTAAATATTTTGATTGTAAACTTGCATGCGTATTTCTAATTATCAGTATCTTCAAAGCTATAAGATATAGTAATGTCCTAAACATGCATGAATCCCTTTTAAAAATCATCACCTTGCAGTTTTGAACCTTAGGATTAATGAGAGCACGTTAATTGTGCTCATATGACTATAATATGTTTTTATAAAGTGAGAATGATTAGCCTTGCTTAGTATTAAATAAAAACATAGTTATGCGCCATTAACTATACTATTTGAAACTCCTTTTTAAACATTTTAGACAGAGGTGATTCTCTGCGTATTTGTGAAATAAAATGAGATTACATGTGATTTTAGACTTGGGCGGCAAGTGATATGCATATAGTAGTGGATGCATACCGCTAGGAGGAGTGTTCTCCTGAGTCGATTAAGAATCGAACATCATATCACCCATTATGTTTACAGTACATCCACATGTGTTATTATGGGGTGACCTTGACCTATTAAGTTAAGCACTTGTCTGACCTTACATTCGGGAGGCCATTGTAGTATAGGTTGGGGCCGTGACTGTACCGTAGGCTACCTAGAGGAACTACCCATGTGTGTGTGTTTGGTTGTAGGATGACTAAATTCCCTACGTGTGTGTTCTGTGAGGGGATGATCATACTATTCCACTGCACACCATGGGCATCTAACTGTGTCCAATTCAATGATAACGTGCCTCGTGGGGAATGGATGTGTTCGCTGCCACGGCTTTAGGTTTAAGGCGTGGGCCCGCCACCTAACGGTTCTAGGACTTTATCTAGGATGGATTCAAACTTATTGTGCTCATGCAAGGTTAGACAATACTTACTATAAAAGCCTCGTTGTGACCTCTAAACCACACTTAATGTGTAGAGTCTGGTGGTACCGATGAGTACCGGACAAACTAGAGCGACTCGCATCATGCGGTTCACGTTGTACAAACTCTGCAGTGTTTGCATGGTCATGAGTGACATGATGATGTGTTGTGAGTATAATTTTGTGTTTTCTAAATGCTGTTGAAACTAAATGCTTTGGATTGATGATAAGATTGATACATATGGTATGATTGCCTTACTACCTGTTGGGTGGTAAGGGAATGATTCTTATCTATTTTATGTTGACCATGCCATGATTTTTATGCTTTACATCTTGTTAAAATGTCTTGCTTAAATACGTTACAAATTACTTGCGAAATAAAACTTTCTTTATGGTGAAAATTTAAACTAAATACAAACCTTTCTTTGATTGTAGCCTTCATGTATGTAAGTTTGATTGTACCCTTGCCAGTACATTATTTCCAATAATGTACTGACTCTTGTCATACTGGAATATCCATTTTTGCAGGTGTTAGACTTAGTTTAGTTTGAGTTATGCAGTTTTAACTATTTTTTCTAGGACTTGATTTGTTTCAGGATCAACCCTTAGTCGGTTATCTTGTGGTTTGGGTAGCCAAGCTTCTGCGAATCTCTGATTTCTTTGGTCGGTCGGCCTATGTATAACTTAAATAGTTGTAATCTGAATTTAAATTGTCTTAGTTGTATTTGCTTTGTGTATCATTGCTTAAGATGAAAGTGTGGAGCTAGTACACATCCTGAGAACTAGCTTCACATGAATATAAGTTTAGAACATTTGGGATGTGGTAGATCTTTAGCTATTTTATCAAGTCTCCTGAATGTGTAACACATCTGGTCACCGCATTCGTGTGGTTTGATGGGCACATCTGAGGCTGAAGTTGACTGGCAAGCTAAAGGCCTAGCTTCATCCCCTATGTTCTTTACTCGAGGCTTCGGAGTTTATATTATGCTTACAAGTTGATTTGATATGTTTACTTCGATTTGCAAATATAATGTAAAGTTTGGGTGTTCTCCACAGGAATTATATCAGAGCTAATACCGACTATAGGAGCCTCTTAATTTGGTCGTTTATAATCGTTTCTTAAAAAATATTTTGAGTGCTTTGCTCTCAGCGATAAATTATTTGTGAAAACACATTCCAATATTATATCTTATCCCTCCCTAAATACTACTCTTACCTATGTCTCATGTTTTGATTTTGAACTCTTCTTCTTCCTCTATAGGACCGAAACCCTCTGAAAAATATTGTTTCTGTAAAAATGTGTTTACAACCACTTATAAGTCATCACAAAAACAGTACCAAACTGTTTTGAAAAGTTTTGAGATCCAGTTGGAAAATTCTCCAATGTACTGGTACGAATTTGTAAAATATCGGGTTGAAAATGGCCTATGGTACGTATGTTTGAATAATGAGTTGATCAAAATTAAAATTTGAATAGACATTAAAGGATGACAGAGAAGTGCTTGTTGTTTTTGGTTCACTAGTTTTCTTGTACGGCTGTTTGAGTAGTCAGTATTTTGTTTATTTTCACGTATTAAATTTCAGCCGTATATTATTTAGATGTTAATCTTCTGCATCTATCTGATTTCTATACCTTGCAGTCATGCTGGATTCAATAGATTTCTTTTCTGTGAAGCATGACGTATAGACATTTATATTCAGTGCTATGTTCTGTATGGAGGCTCTCTTTCATCTACAAATCATTTTGTTTCTTAATCCCAAGTTGTCTGATTATTAGCACAGAATATGATGTTCTGTTTGATAATGTTTTTCCTGAAGCATTTGAATACATGTTCTAGAACCTGTGTATTTAGGTGTGTGAATTCTGAATATTTTGAATGCGGCATTTTGTTTCCCTAGAACAGAGAGTTCAATAATTATTTGTGTTTTACATCAGCTTGACATATTTTATAGCTATTTTTGCCTAATTAACACGTGGTGTTAAACAGCTGTCACCTTCCCGATCATCTTCCAGTGACTCAGTGACAGAGTAAAACAAGCTTGATATGCATCCATCATCCTTGCACAATCTCATCAAGTTTGGATCAGTCTAGAGCGATTAAACGACTCAACCCGTAATAGCATCATGGAAATGCATCTGCTGTGAAATGAGTTCAATCCGGCATAGCCAAGCTTCGACAATCTCGATGTACAAACTATCATTGTTCTTTTTATCACTGATTTCTCAACGATTGGACGTTTCTAAGTAATCTAATGAGTTTATTCAAGCATAAAAGAACATCTGCCAGCCGATCTAACCAGCCAGCCAGCGAACCAAATAGTCTAATTCCTCTTAAATTGAAATTCCTGAAGCATCATATCACATCCCCACATAATCCTTCTTTGTTTTCTTGCTCTTCATTTTCCGTTGTTGCTCTGTTCTTGCAACTACAGGAGGGTAGAGATCGATGACACCTGCTTCTATTTATCAACCATAGTCCAAAGAAACTTTACTTATGGCTACTAGCGGGGCTGCAATGGTGCACAGAGTGATTTGCACCACTATGTAATAATTTAATTCCAATTAGATATGGGGTTTTACTGCCATTGAGACCGGCAGAGGCGCACATTCTCTGAACTGCTAGATGACATGCTTTTGTAAATATTTTGTATAGAAAAATTGTTTTAAAAAACCATATTAAATTAATTTTGAAAATACTCAATTAATCAAGTGTAATAGGTCGCCTCGTATTACGTATCTTCGCGATCTTCTCTTTTCCTCTCATTGGGCTTTATTGTAACATTAAATTGTTCTGGTCCTATCAAATTCAATAAGGCAGCGTTCGCTCCTTCAGGTTCAGAACAGTGTTTACGGAAAACGGAACGATTCATTAGCGCGTGATTAATTAAGTTTTTGCTAATTTTTTTCTAAAAATGGATTAATTTGATTTTTTAAGCAACTTTTGTATAGAAACTTTTTACAAAATACACACCGTTTAGTAGTTTGAAAAGCGTGCGCGCGGAAAACGAGGGAGAGGAGTTGGGAAAGGGGAGGAAAGAACGCTGCCTAAGCCCGTTAAGCAATATCTCGAAACGGGAGGCTCGAACAAAGCAAAGCAAGCAAATTTATCTGCAGTTAGTTCATCTAGGACTGCAGCAGACTGTATTTACATTCTCCAGCCAAATGCCATTTGACACTATCTTTTTGAGAATAGTGTGTGCAAATAGTTCAGGTCCACCCGGTGACAAGGCGACTCGAGCTTGTTAATATCCACACACGACCTATTGCACAAGTGCAAACTACAAATTCTGATCCAGGTGCAGATCCAATCCCAGCGAAAACCGGTAAGGCTATGTTCGGTTCCTAGGGATTAAATCCCAAGGGGAACCTATCCAGGGAGGGATTGAGTGAATCCCTCCCATGTCACTTAATCCCTGTGGAGGGATGAATTCCCTTGATTTTCCTAATCCCTTTCCTGAAACTTGTGTTTGGTTTGGTTTAGGACCGGGAAGGCATCACCAAACCCTGCGTTGAATACTGCATTTGAGTTACAGAACAAATGTTCAGGCTGCAATCAGTACTTCAGCATAATTCAGCATACATATTCAACGTGATTGTACTAATTGACACACGTACACATCTTCAGGGTGCATGACTCCATACATTTGTAGACATAAAAAAACAAAACAATAGCTGAACATCAGGAATTGGAAAAAACTGAGTCCATAGAAATTTGCTTCCCCTAATCCATAGACATTTGCTAATGACCGACAACAAAAATAGGGTTTACATGATACTGGAAGTCTGAACCAATAAGCATTAAAACCCATCAAAAATATGTCTCAGTTGAACTATAAAAGTTTCATGCAAAGATTCAATCACACAAGATCGAACTGCCTTTGCTCCAAAGTATGTCTTCACTTTGAACAACAGTGCTCCTCCTGCATATTCCAGAACTATTAGTTTCATAAGAATGTAAAATTGTTCTATAGCAAAAAGTAAAATTCAGTTTTCATGACTTCCATTTGTTTCACCTTCAGAACTAGATTAGCATAACAGTCAGTGGCTGATTGGATTTAACTAGGAGCAGACTCTACCGTAGCGTAGTCTCCTTCAGTCAAGACAACTAAATAGTATACACAATGTGCATGAGTAAAATCAGTATGGTGATATTAGTATACACAAATTCCATTAACTTTAATCTACAGTACTTCGAGGAACTTATGCAAGGATTGCCTTTTGTCATGCCACACAAACAAAAACTGAATTGCACTACTTAAAATTTGCAATGGCAGTACCATCTGCAGTACTACTTAAAATGTTTGCACCCTAGAACTATGTAACAGGAGAAGATACACCACTTGCTAGCATACTGAAATCCCTAGCTTTAGCTTCAAACACAGTACATGCAGATATACTGAAATCCCTAGCTTTAGCATACTGAAATCAAGATGACTGGAAGCTTGAAATTGCAAGGGTCAGATTTTTGTTTAGCATATTAATAAAATTTCAAAACAAAAACTATCCTTAGCATGATTTAACAATTACTACTTGAAACATGCTATCAACCTGATAGTGTAAACGTTTTGCATCTATTATCTTATAATAAAAAAATATCAATGCATCTAATGGAAGAGAAGAGATACCTATCAAGCCATCTCATTTTGTAACCAAATCAATGCAGATTCGGCATCCTCTGCACAAGCGCTCACAAAAATCTCTCTATTCTCTGCATTCTTGAAGACAGTGTAAGCTTTGGCCTTCTCTTCTTTTGTCACTTCCACCATCGAATTAAGAATGGATATGCACTTCTTGATCGAAAAATCATTGTTTTCCTTTTCTTTTGCTAGATGAGCCTCCTTTTCTACACAAGATAAGAATTGATAATTTTTCTACACAATATAATCTATATTTAATAATTTTAAACATTAATTTCACATGTTCTATAGTTACATACCTATTGGAGAACCTCCATGCTTTTTTGTAGGATGACATTTAGGAGAGTTCTTCTTTTGTGCAGCTTTCGATAACAGCATGGTCAACCTTGGAGAACCTCTTCCAAGCATATTAACTGAGAAAGGATGCATAACACATATTCATAACAAAAGCATTGTAGCACATGTATGTAAGATGCAACCATCATAGCTCATTCAAAACATAAAAAAATTCATATATACTACTTATTACAGGCCACTAATTCCTATGTTGCCGATAGTCATTCCACATTCGATGTGCTATTGTGTCCCTCAAAAGGTTCCCTTGATCAGTGCTTTGATCATTGCCTTGATCACCATCTGGCATGTCAACATAATTTCTTGGATCAATGTTATGTGGTTGGTTATTTAACCATTGCTCATCCCCGTTCATCGATCGAATAATATTATGGAACACTGCAGCTACTGGTATCTTCACTTGGTTCTTGATTTTGTGGAAAGTGGCAACTTTAAGGATGGGGAAGCGCTTCTTTAGAACCCCCAGAGTCCTTTCAACATGATTCCTCAATACCGCATGGCGATGGTTAAATAACTCTTTGTAGTTTTGAGGTCTACGCCGACCTGCCCCATACTCCTTCAGATGGTACCTGACTTTACGATATGGTGCAAGAAAAGAAGGGGTGTTGGCATACCCACCATCAACCAAATAGAACTTCCCATGGGGTACTTGGAAACCCTTGTTCACTGCAGATGTAAGAACCCTGGCATCCGTAGCCGATCCCTCCCACCCAGTAGAAACAAAAGTGATATTCAGATCAAAATCACAAGCTATCATCACATTTTGGCTGAGAGTATTTTTCCTATTTCTAAATGGAGCAGCTTGGTCAGATGATATAGATATGGGTATATGGGTGCCATCAATTGCACCAAGGCAATTCTGCAAAAAAAAACTACATGTGATGTTTTGAAAATTAAAAACAACATATTAATCAAGAAAGAAGTGTTCAGGTAAGCACCTTGAAATAGGGATAAAATCTAGGATCTCTTTCAATTTTGAAATGTACTCATTAGGATTGGGAGGCTTCATAAACCGCTTCGAGAGAGAAGGGACAACTGAGTTGAAGAAATGCTTTATGTGACGATGAAAGCTATCACCACTGTGCCCAAATTTTTCTTGCAAATCCTCAAAGGAAGCATTGTGACTAAGCATGTATAAGAAGAACGCCAACTTCTCTTCAACTTTAATCCTAGTATTAATGATCAATCTTTCGGTTCCAAGGTAATTGGCCAAGGATCGAAATATATCTGGCTCCATCCTGAATGCTACTCGACAATTTTTCACATGCCCTTCAAGCAGCTCCCGAACACGCTCCTCGCCCGTTAGCTTTGATGTATGACGTCGCTTCTTTTCCCTTCCTCCACTAGAACTCAACAAATGTAGTGCAGGGAAAATAAACAGCATCATATCATCATCCTCCTCTTCCCTCCTCTTTCTAACGTGGTCCCTTACTCTCATATCCATAGCAGTACTATAGGTAGCACACAAATTATTTACAACTTTGCACTTAGCACAACAACAAAAGATCTAGAGAGATAAGTACAAAAGAATCACTAAATTCTGGGAATTAATCTTAAGCAAATCCAAGTTATGAAGCATATTTAAAGATTGATGGGAAAATGTTATATTTATATTATATTTACATCACAAAATATAGATAAACAACTTAAAGCAAAGGGAATAAATAGATCTAGTACCTCTTGGAGAGGGTATAGACTAAAAAGGGAATAAACAATTTAGTCTCTTATAGTCCACTACAAATGTGGATGCCAAATTGCATAAAAGATAAAAGCATTGCTTCATAGGGCATTAAAATGAATGATAGTATTAGTTTTACATAAAACACTTGGCCAAATTCAGTTGACCTGACAAAAAAAGGTTCAGTTGGCCATGGAGTTTGAATAAATAATGAGTTGATAGATAGCAAGAGTGATATTGCCTGCCTGCTATTTTTCATATGGTAAGCAAGGTAGACTCTTACAGACTATGTACTAGTTAATGTGATAGAGACAACAGCAAAGTATACTTACATACCAAAAATTATGTTAAATATGCTTGGTTGTAATAGAAACATTGTCACTGAGGTATTTGAATGGAAGAGCCATGGTTGTTAAACTTCTCGAACATGCTCTTGGTTCAAATATCAGAAATTCAGAATATAAATATAAATATTTTTCAAGAAACTTGCAAGATGGCTGACAGTTTGACCGCAAGACTTAGTTCTTCAACTGTGTCAAGCAGTTGACTTTAAATTAGCTATGTTAACTTGTGTATATATTAAGAAGCGAAGGAAGCGTTCCCTTGTTATGCACAAGAAGAGGAGGATACTGCCATATGTCCCAACTGAAGATAAAGTTCAAAGGCTCAAATAAATGGCTTCTCTAGCCACTGGTATGACATCTTCAAAGATGAAGTTCAGTAATGAGCTGACTTATATACTTGGTATGGCTGGGAGATCGTCCAATCAAGCTAGATTGGAAGAAGGTGGAAGGAATCCTAACCCTAACCCTACGCATGGAAATGGAGGGGAGAGGGGGAAGGGAAGAACTCACCGGAGAGAAGGTGGCCACCGGAGGAGACGGCCGCCGGAGGAGAGAGTGTGCCGTCGCCGTCGCCTCCGAGTCGCGCCGCCCACGCCGCAGCACCACCTTGAGTCGCGCCGCCGCAACGTGCCTCCGTGGATTTTTTCCCCGTCACAGCAGGAGCTGATTTTTCCCCGAGCCTGGTAAAGAGAGAAACCCCGGGGTGGGCTGGGTTGAAATCTCTGACCGGGCTGAACCGAACACGATTTTTTCTGTGGGCCAGGATACATTCCGCGTCGGGATGATCCACGGGGTTACAGCCCAATCCCGGCCGTTCCCGGCCCAACCGAACATGGCCTAACGGAGGTTTGGGCAAGGTTGGCATCACTGGGTTAACTTCCTTCGTGAACTATTCTCCGACTTGAATTCTCAATGCATCCCATTCTCAGGAAATTTTTCGTTATCTGTACTTGACCTGTCAACGCCACACAACACAAACACTCGTCATCCTCCTCGCTCGTTGCAAGTGAAGCATATATGATGCATATATACCAGCTACAACTTGGGTCCTAGATAAGCCTACAAAGCTAGCTATTTATGGCGATGTTGTACTTGTAGCTGTAGTGTGTATAGTGTGTTAGGTGCTCGAATATATACTACCTCTAGTCATGTTCAATATGTTTTTCTTTTAGAAAAGGGTAAAACTCGGCCTCTACATCGAATCGAAACAAATGTACGTAGCCAACCATCCAAACAAAAGCGCTTAGACTAGACACCTTACAAAATGGTTCACTTCACCAACAAAACACACAAGCACTTAGGCTCACAACCACACACCCACAGTAATAAGGATACTTCTACAAAAGCTTGACAAAGAGTCTGCAATAAGCAAATGCACTCGGTCTTTTCCCTATGTTCCATCAATATGTGAACAGAACTCCAATAATAAGAGAAGTAAGCGTAGCTTAATTTGTTAGGTTTCTTATGGTGGAACCAAACCACTCGGGTTCAAGTTATAGACTTGGTATGAGTACTCGTATTTACGGTTAATTATTCTTTTAGTGGTAGATGACATACCCTTTGGTAGCGAGGTGCGTCAATCTCTAGATATGCTGACATAGTCTTCTGAAGATGATCACAGGGGTAGGGTGTATGTGTGAGCGTTCATAGGGGTAAATGTTCGAGCATTATGAGCGTTTTCATTTGTAATATGTTTTTTTTTAAAAGAACTCAAAGATTCTTCCTTCCAACAAAGTGCATACCTTTTTCACGTTGTTGTGGTCATCTTTCTTAAGCAAGATAGACCATTGCCTTGCCCAATACATCCCCATGAAGATTACTAAAAAATCGAGTTTGTCTTGGAGTTAGACTGCATCATTTCTATAAAGCCATGCGGCTCAACATAAGGCTCAATGCCAACAAAAAATTGGTGATTGAGTTTTGGTTGTACCCCACTGACAATTCCATAAAAGGTTAGCAACACTAGTAAGCGATCAGATCCCAAAAGTTATAAGCACAACATTCCAAATGAACCTCATCATGTGGCAATCAAAAAAAGGTATATTGTTTCATTAGAATCACAAAAGCATCCCTTAGTGTTACCTTTCCACCTTATTTTTGCAAGATTGTCTTATGTTAGAACAACTCCTTTCTTAGTGTACCACCGAAAGATCCTATTTTTTAATAGAATCTTAACTTTTCAAATTAAACACCTTCTAGTGATTACTTCCCTAAACATGAGAGCGATGTACATGGAATTGATAGTAAAAATTTTGTTCTTGTTTTGCTCGACAAGGTGAACTAACGTTACCTTAGACACTGAGTTAATTAGCCAAGCTGCTAAATTTTCCCCTGCCAGAACCTTTCTAAAAGTGACACTTAGATGAATCATCCGTACGACATCCATCACTTTTACATTTTTCCTCCTAACCAGGTTGTAGAGAGAATGATAAAACTTATCGAAAGAGGTGTTTTTAGTCCAACAATCTTCCCAAAATCATAGTTGAGTGCCATTCCCTATTAGGAATGATCCACAAGACATAAATGAGTTCTTTGCCACCATAAGTCCAGTCCAAAAGCAAGAGTTCCCAGCTTTTTACGGTAACATGAGTTATTGTTTTATTTGCCAAGCACTTTCTCTTAAGCAAGCTTTGCCACAACCTTCCTTGTTAACTAGGTGATACCCCGCGCGTTGGTATGGAACATAGTGTCTATGAATAAAAGCCTATAAACAAAAGAAAGTGAAATTATAAGAACATTTTATCCATCACTTTCAACAAATACTGCAGACTTCATTGGCTGATTAGATAGCTAAATGTTTTCTAGTAGAAATTAATCTTGTTTAATTTGATCAACTATACAAATATGAATTTGTTGACTAAACATTTTGAATATAGAAGTATAGAATCACCAAATTAGAACAAGATCAATTGTACTATTCTTTTATGCTCGATATGGTGGATTTATAGAGATAGGGTCACATTATTTCAATGAAAATAAATAACATTGCACTATATAGAAGGTATGGAAAAATGCCTCAACTTTCTAGAAATCACTTCTTTCGGAAGAAATCTTAATTCTATCCTGAATTATACATAACTGTAACACAAAGGTATAAATTAGTGATTAGAATTTACATTCCCATTTCGGCAAGAGTATGTGGCATAAAATCCAACGGGAAATAGGTATGATCTAACATGCAGGGGAAATGTAAAATTTAATTTTATAAAGGATAAGCAAATCGTTAACATGCAGGCCTCTCTATCTAATGGTCAGGAACGAAGATTGAAGAACACGTAAATCATTGCTATTTGTTGTACATGAAAAAAAAAATTAGTACATCGAAAGAACTAATCGAAATACCGCATTTTCCAATTTGGCGCACCGATGAACTCAAATGGAACAATGAGAAGAGAAGAACGTACCTGATCATGCTTGAAGGATGATGGAAATAAAAAAAAAGGTGAAGACCAGGATAACTTGATCGGCCGGTGTCCTAGATAAAGAAGATAAAACAATGCCGCTGGACGATGAATTAGCAGTCACCATTTCCTCCCAATAAATTCCCAAACAAGATGAATATCGGCCAATCTATTTTTGATATAAAAGATTGGCGACGTAGCAAGGCAAGGACAACGTATACACCAGATGATTGAGAAAGAAACCTTTTGTGTGGATGGAAGCCATCAGCCAGATCGATAATAATCCCCAATCATCATGAATGACAATGGTAATTCGATTAAATTCATAATACCATGAAGGACAAAGTACTGGGACTTAAAGGGCAACATGATTAGGAGGGGGGGATGTGAGGCGGCATGGCGGAGACCCGTGACTGGCGGCAGTGGGCGGGGCGACGGCGCGATGGACATAACGATCGATTGCCCTTGCCACTGGAGTCGATAGGGTCTTGCAGGGAAGAATGTGATGGGCTATTGGGCCTTTCCACACGTCGATGTGGGCTGTGTGGCCCGAGGATAGCATCTAAAATCTCTCCATCTAGGCAACGCGCATGACCATCCAAATTTGATCAGACGGCTATCAAACAATTTGATCTAGGCAACATGGAGGACCATTGAGATACGATCGAACGACCATAGTGCAGGAAATGGATAATAACTACACAAAGAATATGTTTAGTAGGCTCTAAGCCAACGATAAACACGCATGGAGAAGAGAATGAAAAAAAAGTGTTGACTTTTATGCAAGAACTATATTTTCACACCCTCCAAGACAAACACATTAATTATATAAGTGAGAAATATAGTCTATTATTATACCTGTTAGCTATAATATGAGCTTATGGATAGTAGTTAGCTGTACTATAAACCTTTGTTTGGATGACGAAGCAGCAAGTAAACTTAAGTAATGTACAAGAGAAAATTGATTCAAATACATGTTAGCTCCTTCTCAGCTTATTCGATTTAGATCATGGCGCCCGCAAACCTTCATATTCTCGATAACTTTGAACCCAGTGTTCAGAACAAGCTGTTATGTGAACAATATGTTTCCTTAACAGCTAAGATTGTGAAGACTAAATTATATAATATTTATTGTAATTATTGTTTTTCCCATTACAATGCACGGGTAATTTGCTAGTCATAATATTAAGATCCAGTCCAAGTCAGCAGTGGTGCAAAAACATGGGCTACCACAAAAGCAAACATTAATTCCGATCCTAACAAAAATATCAACCTTTTTCTCGGAAAAGCCCACGCCACGCTGAATAAGGTATCAAACCAAGTCGCACCACACCGCACCCGCAACTACAATGTGACCACCAGCCGTCTCCATCTCGTCCACCCTGCCCTAACCCCATATCTCCTCCAATTCCCCAAAATCTCTCTCAACCTCTGCTCCAACAAAATCTCTCACACTTCCTATGATCATAGCCTTCCTTGGAATCCTCCTGTACAGCTGCAGCAGATCAGATCTTCAACTCCTCCGAGGTACATTCCGTCTCCACCCTGCCTGCTCCAACCCCCATGGGGGATATACTTAATTTCGCCATACAGGACTAGAACCCCACAATCTCCCAAAATCTTTCTCCTCAAATCAAATTCCTTCTTTAGACGTAGGAGTGAGTGCCTGATCTGGGTGGATCGGGGGATGATGGAGGAGGAAAGTGTCATCAACAACGGCGGCTGTGGCGGCGGAGGTAGTGGCGGGGCAAGAGCGAATATGGTGCAGGTGATGCAGCGAAGATTCGGCGAGGTGCAGGGAATCTTGGAG
The DNA here is from genome assembly GCA_000573905.2 of Oryza punctata. Taxonomy (NCBI): domain Eukaryota; kingdom Viridiplantae; phylum Streptophyta; class Magnoliopsida; order Poales; family Poaceae; genus Oryza; species Oryza punctata. The sequence continues at coordinate 17,523,748 of CM002495.2, read as the reverse complement.
CAGAACCGCGTGCTGATCCAAGAGATCAGCCAGAACCATGAGGCCCGCGATGCTGATGGCCTCACCCGCAACGTCGCCCTCATCCGGGAGGTCCACACCAACATCACCCACCTCGTCGATCTCTATGCCAACCTCTCCGGTTCCTTCTCCAACTCCATTACCACCTCCAACGCTGCTAGCACCAACAACACCAACACTACCAGTAGCTCCTCCCCCTCCGCCACTGGCTCCGCCAAGGCAGGCAAGCAGCCCGGCACCATCGACACCAAGTAGAGCACCTACAACTCTGACGGTTTGATTCTCCTTCCCGGCTGTTCCCATTCCTTCTCCTTTATTTTCTATCTAGAATTTTAGATTTACTGAGCAACAGGAGGAGGACAGGAGGTAGATTCAGAATCCTGCTAAACTGTTTTTCTCTTCTCCCTTTTTTCTCTCTCGATGTAATTCAGAGCTGAGATAGACATGGACAACAGTGATGTCAGAGATAAAAGAAAGATTCAAACATGATAGACTCATATATTCACCGCCATGCCCACACCCCTCTTTGTAGTGAGAATGGTAGGGAATTTTCCAACCGTGCCATTGGAAATGATCAATGGTTTTTCCGACGAAGTATATTGATTTTATTCAGAATTTACACACAATTCGTTATATCAGCACTGTAACCCGGACATGAACATCCGACTTGGACTTTTGTCTCCAATTTGGCACAAAAGAATTATACACCCGAAATCCTTCGTCAAAACTGACATGGTTGTTAGAATCCAATTTGGACACCAATCTGGACTTGGGTTGTCCGATTGGCAAGAAATTTAGGAGTCGAGGTGATAATGTAGATCAGAACCATGACAACCAATTCGTTTAGAGCTTTCAGTCATACCATATCAGTTTATTCTGATATCTTAATGGTATAAAAGCTTTATTATGTTGTCATAGTGGTATAGAAGTGGAAACGGATCAATGCTTGTTTTTAGTTTAGCGATATAAAGTTTTCCTCTAGAACTTATGAAATTACCACCATCTATTGGCAACTCATAAGAATGAAACAAAGGGCGTGTTTGATTTGATGCATTTACTGAACTTTTTTGTATGGTGTTGAGCAAGAAAGTTTTTAGATGTAAACAATTTTGGGGTGGAAGAGTAGGAGATAATGTTTGACGTTTGTTGGTTACTGTACTAAAATGCTAAAATTTGTTATGGCTGAAAATGGTAGTAAGCCAGATAACCCTCAAACCTTTAACCTTAACCTCATACATGGTCAGTGTTGACGTTATGCCACTGTCATAATGTATTTTAACCAGTGACCCATTGCTTTGAATCTTCGACAATAGTTGTATGTGAAGTTAATTTATAACACAAATAAACATACTATTCTGATTTTTCTTGTTGCTATGTGCCATGTTTTTATGTATGTACTGCTCAGATAGTTCTGTTCCAAAAGTTCTGATGTCTAAATGCGTTTGCGGAGAAACGGAGAATATTATTGTAATTGGCAAATACAATCTCCGACAAATGATGTGGTGTATGGTCCAATAGGAGTGGCAAGTTGCACGTACGCTTGCATTAGAATATCATATTGTCATCATGGATGAAGCTTGCTGTTTTATTTTTTTTACTCTGCGATCAATCCACAAACAGCGTTGGGCACTTTGGTCCGTTTTGGAAAGAAAAGAAAAACAACATACTAGTAGCGACTTTATGTAGTCCTGCAGGACAGAATGATAATCCCAGTAGAAAGAAACTTCCGTGTTGTTGAGCCTTTTGTTGAGGAGAGCGAGCCATGGATTAATCTTCAACAACTCGTAATGGTGAAACATTTAATTTAACTAGTAATCGTGCACGTGCAAGTTACATTTTGTAATATATATATATATATAAGGAAATATATATTTGGTAATTAGCTGACATATCAAGTGCATACTTTACTTTTCCTGAACATTGCATGCTCTTGAACTATTGAATTGATAGAGCTATTAATTTTGCATACCTAAAGAACCGAAACAAAATAAGAAATTCGTTTCATTTATAGCCTTTTCAAAAGACTAACCACAATAAACGCTTAATAAAAACAGACAGAACAAAGTAGCAAAAGCCATACTGTTTTGCAACTATCTTTACTATCTTCTCAACAGAAATTGTTGCATAGTTGAGCAGCCTTTTGCCATGATAGAAATCATTGGTTTTATTTTTACAAGTTATGTTTCTGACAGATGAAGTATAGCTCTGTTTACGTCTATTTTAGTTGGGTCGGCCCAAGAGTAGGCCGACCAATTTCATTAAGATTAGTGATTGGCGTTACAAACTAAGCATCCACAAGACGCTATCGAAACCTGTTAGATGATAGAATTTGAGATAAGATCAGTTAGTAGTGACCCGTGCGTATAGGCATGGTGATCACGTCGTACGTCACGATGCGCCACTCATGCAGGGCATGTCCTGCTTAACCGGATCATGGATCCAGGAATGTAACGTGTAATCATTCTTCCCTATAAATAGAACAAGACTCCAATGAGGGTCTGTGCGTTTTGTCAATTCTCTCATGGTATCAGAGCTAACTGATCCACAATCAGCTTCAGCCATGTTCAGCACCCCCCACTCCGCAACCTCCAACGCTTCCGCATCCATTCAATTCAGCGCCATGCCTACACCCTCGATCAGTCATATGATCAACATCAAGCTCACTCAGGACAATTACCTGCTCTGGTCGACCCAGATCTTGCCGTACCTCAAGAGCCAAGGCATCGTCGGCTTCGTCGATGGCTCGTTGCCCGCTCCGCCGCAGACGGTCACGGTCGAGCCAAGCACGGAGAATGGCGGCAGAAGAATCGCCGTCAACCCGGAGTACACCAGCTGGTACCACCAGGATCAGCTCGTCCTCAGCATACTGATCTCCTCTCTCAGCGAGGAAATCCTCTCCTCAATGGTGGGAATCACCACCGCTCGCGGCGCCTGGAGCACGCTGGAGAAGATGTTCGCGTCAAGCTCACGCGCACGGGTCATGCAGATCCGCATGCAGCTGGCCACAATCCAGAAGAATGATCTCAGCATCCCAGACTACTACCGCAAGGTCAAGCGTCTAAGTGATACGCTCGCCGCCATCGGCAAGCGCGTTGAAGAGGAAGAGTTGATCACCTACATGCTGCAAGGTCTCGGCCCCGACTACAACTCCCTCATCACAAGCATCACAACACGCAGTGATCCTTACACGATCAGTGATGTGTATGCCCACATGCTTGACTTCGAGAACAGGCAGGACCTCTACAACTCTACTGGTCAGGTATCTGCTAATGCTGTTAATAGGAATTTTGGGCGCGGGGGAGGCAATGGTGGCCGGAACGGCCGCGGGCGCGGTGGCTGCAATGGTGGCGGTGGCCGCAATCAAGGAGGACGCACTGCTCGTCCACCTCAGCGAGTGTCGAACAGCCACGGCGCCAACAACACCAACGGGCCACTGTGCCAGATCTGCAGGAAGCCGAACCATGACGCACTCCAGTGCTGGCATCGGTTTGATCAGGCGTACCAGGCAGAAGACGCCACCAAGTTCGCCGCGACGGCCACCTCCAACGACGCCAATTGGTATGTGGACACTGGGGCCACCAACCATGTCACCAACGACATGGAACGGCTCACGGTGAAGGAGCGCTACAATGGAGGTGATCAGATCCACGTCGCCAATGGAGCAGGTTTGTCTATTACTCATGTTGGACATTCTTCAATTACTGGTTCAAATAGACCTTTATATCTGAATAGCATACTTTTTGCACCTAAGATCAATAAGCACCTTATCTCTGTTAAGAAACTAGCCACTGATAATGATGCATTTGTTGAATTTCACTCCAAATATTTTTGTGTAAAGGACCAAGCAACGAAGAATATCCTCCTCACAGGCAAGTGTAGAAATGGACTCTACGTTATCCCAGCCAATAATCGTCAAGCTCTCCAGACAGCCAATGTCTCCCAAGATCTTTGGCATCAAAGACTTGGACATCCAGCCACTCCAGTTGTTCTTCGTATTCTTCAGAAAAATAATGTAGCTGTAGACAAAAGTGTTCTTCCTTCTTCAGTGTGTAATGCCTGTCAGTTAGGAAAAGCACATCAGCTTCCCTTTTATCCTTCCACACATGTATCTACTGCTCCTTTACAATTGATTCACACTGATGTTTGGGGACCAGCTCTCCCATCAGCAAGTAATTCAAAGTATTATGTTTCTTTCATTGATGACTTCAGTAGATATGTGTGGGTTTATTTTCTGAAATGCAAATCTGAAGTGGAGGCTGTTTTCTTACAGTTTCAGAAACATGTAGAACACATGCTAGATGCCAAAATTCGCTTAGTTCAGTCTGATTGGGGGGGTGAGTACCATCGTTTGCATAGATATTTCCAAAACACTGGCATTCAGCACCATATTTCCTGCCCACACACACACCAGCAAAATGGTTTAGCAGAGAGGAAGCACAGACACATTGTTGAAACCGGCTTAACTCTCCTAGCTCAAGCAAACATGCCCCTTCGTTTTTGGGATGAAGCCTTTAACACAGCTTGCTACCTGATCAACCGCATGCCTAGCCGAACCATCCAAAATGACACACCTATTCACAAGCTCCTCAAAACACAGCCAAATTACTCAATGCTAAAGGTGTTTGGGTGTGCTTGCTGGCCCAACCTGCGTGCTTATAATGATAGGAAGCTGAATTTCAGAACTAAACAGTGTGTTTTCCTAGGATATAGCTCCTCTCACAAGGGCTACAAATGTCTTGACAGGAGTACAGGCAGGATCTATCTCTCTCGGGATGTAGTATTTGATGAGTCTGTGTTTCCCTTCTCTACTCCCCTCTCCACTAATTCAGCTCTCCAACACTCAAATCACCCCACTATTTTACCCACTCTAGCCAAAGCCACTCACTACACTGAAGATGCACTTCTCTTGTCTCAGCACCCAGCAACAACCGACACCACACCACACCCAACTGAACCAGTTATTGATGATGTTCACATGAGTAATGAACAGACTAATCTTGTTGTGGATGCAGAATCTAGTGAAATTGCTGCAGGGTCTCCGGTTGCTGGTGGTTCAGTTTCAGAGGGGGAAAGTGAAAGTGCTCCAGAAGTTACTCCAGACCCTGAACCAGAACCAGTGAGACAGCACAAGATGCAAACAAGACTTCGCAACAACATTGTGCAGCCCAAAGAGTTCACTGATGGAACAGTCAGATATTCAGTACATGCTCGCAGCTTTGCAGCTGAAGAATATCCGACAACAGCTCTGTCTACCAACAGACCCCCTGCAGTTTCTGAACCAGTGAGCCTTGAAGAAGCTTTGAACAGTCCTGATTGGAAGAAAGCAATGGATGTTGAATACTCAGCACTGCTAAAGAATGAAACCTGGGATTTAGTACCTCCTCAGAAGGGAATAAACCTCATAGATAGCAGATGGGTGTATAAAGTGAAGAGAAAAGCAGATGGTAGTGTGGAGAGATTCAAAGCCATATTAGTAGCAAAGGGCTTCAAGCAAAGACAGGGCATAGATTATTTTGAAACTTATAGTCCTGCAGTCAAGCCATCAACTATCAGAGTTATACTGTCACTAGCTGTCAGTCAAGGGTGGAGCATGAGACAGATTGACATACAAAATGCTTTCTTGCATGGAATTTTAGAAGAGAAGGTGTATATGAAACAGCCCCCAGGTTATGAAGATACAAGCAAGCCTTCACATTACATTTGTCATCTCAATAAAGCCCTGTATGGACTGAAACAGGCTCCAAAGACCTGGCATTCTAGATTGACAAGTAAGTTGCAGAATCTGGGATTCAGAGGATGAGTAGCAGATGCTTCTTTATTTGTGTTCAAAGAGGGGGACATAACAATCTACATGTTGATCTATGTGGATGACATCATAATAGTGAGCTCCTCTGATAAGGCCACTGACAAATTGATTCAGAACCTGAACAAAGACTTTGCAGTCAAGGATTTGGGGCCACTGGAATATTTTCTGGGAGTTGAAGTAAAACCACACAGAGATGGTATTCTACTCTCACAGAAAAGGTATGCACTGGATCTTCTGAAGAAAGCAAATATGGAAAAATGCAAACCCATATCCACTCCAATGTCCTCTTCTGAAAGGCTGTCGAGGGATCATGGCACCTTGCTGTCTGGAGAAGAACAGTTCAGATATAGGAGCATTGTTGGGGGCCTACAATACCTGACTCTCACCAGGCCTGATCTGTCATTTGCAGTCAATAAAGTGTGCCAGTTCATTCAATCTCCAACTACTGTGCACTGGGTTGCAATTAAAAGAATACTCAGGTTTGTCAAAGGAACCGTCGATGAAGGTCTAAAGATTCAGAGATCAAGAAATGTCTTACTGTCAGGGTTCTCTGATGCCGATTGGGCAGGATGCCCAGACGATCGAAGGTCAACAAGTGGCTTTGCAGTATTTCTAGGGACAAACTTAGTGTCCTGGAGCTCTCGAAAACAAGCCAACGTTTCAAGATCAAGCACTGAGGCTGAGTACAAAGCAATCGCAAATGTGACAGCTGAAATCATCTGGATTCAATCGTTATTCAGAGAACTTGGTGTATTCTTACGTGATCGGCCTCGACTCTGGTGTGACAATCTCGGAGCAACATATCTGACGATGAATCCAATGTTCCATGCAAGAACAAAACACATCGAGGTCGACTTCCATTTTGTCAGAGAGCAAGTCACGCGAAAAGCAATGGAGGTTCGGTTCATTTCATCAAAGGACCAGGTTGCAGACATTCTGACGAAGCCACTGTCAAGAGCTTCTTTTGCAGTTAATAGTCGCAATCTCAACATCCAAAGATCTCGTTGTGATTGAGGGGGACTGATAGAATTTGAGATAAGATCAGTTAGTAGTGGCCCGTGCGTATAGGCATGGTGATCACGTCGTACGTCACGATGCGCCACTCATGCAGGGCATGTCCTGCTTAACCGGATCATGGATCCAGGAACGTAACGTGTAATCATTCTTGCCTATAAATAGAACAAGACTCCAATGAGGGTCTGTGCGTTTTGGCAATTCTTTCATTAGAAAGAGAGGAAGATAAAAAACAGCAAAACAAAAGCACCATACAAATCATGCCTCACCCATCGTGGATAGGCCTGCCTCTCTCCAGATTGTGAATTCTTCTTTGATGTCAGCAAGGAGCTGCGCAGCCGTACAGCTTGTTTGCTTGAGCACAGTGCATTTCTCTAATTCCAAATATGCCAGCAAACCAAGAAGAAGAGAGTACCGCAAGCTTTTCTGAGACAACCTCTGAAGCTTCTCGCTGCAGCCATCAACCCATCACCCACGTCTACATTTAGGTCACTGGGAAGCTAAAAGCCAACATTCACCCAGCTCCTGAGCAATCTCCAAATTCTATTTATGAAAGCACATTGAACAAAAGGGGGTGTCAAAAAAAAAAGCTGCTCCCAAAGAAAGCTGCTCCCCAATCTCCCAATGATTTTGGGTCAATTTCTTTGATGTACTTTTCTGATAAGATCTTGTGTAAAGTCTTAGCTAACAGATTGCAGGCTGTGATGGCTAAGCTAGTTCACCAAAAACAATATGGTTTCATCAAGGGAATGCCAATTCAGGACTGTTTAGCTTGGACCTTTGAGTACATCCACCAGTGTAAGCATTCTAGGAGGGAGATTGTGCACTTGAAACTGGATTTTGAGAAGGCTTTTGATACAATTGAGCTTGATGCTGTCCTCAAAGTAGTGCAAGCCATGGGGTTTCCTCCTCAGTGGATTGGTTGGATCAAATGCATTTTCACTTCGGCCTCCTCAGCTGTGCTGTTAAATGAAGTCCCTGGATAGTTTTTTCAATGTAAACGTGCCGATCTTCTGCAATCGATAATCAACAAAGCCTTACAGAGAGGTGTTTTGAATTTGCCAATCCATGTTCCAGGGATAATAATTTTCCCATAGTGCAATATGCAGATGATACCCTACTTTTCCTAGAGGCTTCAGCTCCTCAGCTTTTTGCCTTGAAGGCTATTCTGAACTCTTTTGCTTTATCCACTGGGCTCAAGGTTAATTTAACAAAATCTTGGATGATTCCTATGAACATGACTAATGAAAGATCACTGATGTTGTCACGCACCGATCTGGCCCCGAACGGGAACTAGAGTGGGACGCTCCAAATAAACCTGTAAGCCGATACCAGTCCCAGGAAAACAATGCTGGTATCACAGGAAGATGAAATATCAAAACAACAGCGGTCTCTTAATGAAGAGTAGTCTTACAATCATGTTGGGCAATGGACAGACCCCGTGCTCACAACTGCATTACAAAAGGGAAAGACGGAAGCGAAGACTGGCCCAAGGCCACAAGCATAACTTGGGAACTACGTCGTAACCCTAAAACTGCTCGAAGCCATCCTGCTCCTGGAAGAACTCCTCATCAACGGGATCCATCTCCTCTTCTTCGAGAACTGGGTGGGATTATTTATAAAGAGCAAGGGTGAGTACGGGGAGTACTCAGCAAGTCTTGGGAATTAAGTGTATATTGCAAGCTTCATAGAACGGCTGTTTGTTTTCGCAATTGATTTGATTTCAAACTTTCGAAATGATTTCTAGAGAAGTGCTTCTCAACGACTCGAGCCTGACAGTGCATCAAGCCCGGTCGGAGTTTGTGCGATTTATCAATCTTTCAGGATTCAAGTTTTGGCTCCCGGCCAAATGATTTTGATGGCCTCCCTGGCCTAGCTGAACCCGTCAGCCACAATTGATAACAACGTCATCCAACCCATCAAGTCAATTTCACAAGCAGTATTCAAACAAAACTACGCTAAGGAATCACCTCACATCCGCCCATAACCATGGGCACGGCTGTTCGAACAGTTTGTTAACCTCTGCAGAGGGGGTACACTTTACCCACACGATGTTACTAACTTGGGTCACCCAGCCTGTGCAGAATAGCCACGTCTGGTGTCTTTGAGACTTTCACGACAAGGCATTTCAAAGCCGACACAAGGTTGCCATATGCCAATGGGAGGGGTCATCCGGACCAACAACAGGTTAGGTCCCAGACCATACTGTGCCAGGAAGCTCGGGGTTCTCCCCGACACCACCCCGGCGAATCCACTTGTCCCTTGGCATCAAGGCTTCCCTAGCCCAGCTAGTTACTCAGCCAGGGGTGTCCCATTTCACCAATGTGGTCGCACTATTTATGTTTGGATGAAATCCCAAAGGATGCGGTCCTTAAGTGCAACTACGGGAAAGCGCACTCCCGGTACGTCCCCGCACCGCGATTTTAGAAATCATTTTATTTTGCAGACACCGACCCAAGTGTCGGGTTTTCCAAGTATTTCATAAACCCAAGTTTTACCCATCATTGACAGTTTTAAATTTGAGAGTCCGCGATGTACGTGCCCGAGGGCTCAAACATCGGGAACCGGCCGTTGACAAAGGTGGTACGGGTGTTCAATAGCCAAGGAAGGTATGTGCATCAAATGGGTTGGGCCGACAGGTTATCTTGCAAACCGCAGCCAATTACAAACAGGCGTGACCTAATCATGCATAGTTTGCGAAATAGAAATACTTAGTTTCAAATTATGGGTGCAAGATGGTCAAAGGTGACTTGCCTTGCTCGAGATCTTGAACTTGTTCCTCGAAATCCGCACACTGCGAGTCTTCGGGCTCCGATACTATACGCGAAACGAAAAAGACTCAATAAACAGCAAAAAGAAAGCCCTAATAGTGACCACTAAGTGTGCCATTAAATAGATCTCGATTTTTGAGAGATTTTGGAAGTTGAATGGAGTCTAAGGTTAATTAATTAATTTTCTAAGGTTAATTAATTTTCTATCTAAAGGAAAAAGCAATTAATAAATTCCCTGGAAAAAGAAAAAAGATGGAGGGGCTGCTTTTGGACTTTTTCGGCCGGTGCGATGCGCGGCCCAATGGATTAGCGCGGCGCGGCCTGAGCTAGTGGGCCACGCGCGGGAAGGCGGCCCAATTGGCGCGGGCCGGTAGGAGGGAGGTTGGCTGGCCCGAAACGAGGTGGCGGCCCAAAGCGAAAGAGAGACGGGCCGGCGGGGCCCAGGCGGTTGGCGGCCCAAGGCGGGCCGGCGAGGAGACGGCTCATGCTGCGCGACGCAGGCCAAGGGGGTGAGCAGGCCGGCTGGGGCGGCCCAGCGGCGCATGAGAGAGAGACAGGAGGGAGTGGACCGGGTCAAGGGGAGTGTGGGGCCCACGGTGGGTCCCACGGAGGTCTTCTTCTACCTCCATCTCTTCTTTTCCCCATTCTTCTCCATTCTTCTTCTCCTTCTCGTTTTCGTCTCCTCTTCTGCTCTCTTATTCTTTCTCCGACGGGCCGAGACAAAGAGAGGGGGAAGGGGTGCAACGGCGACCGGCGGCAGGGAGAGGCTACGCGGCGGCGGCTACGGCCTACGAGAGGAGAGGGGAGAAGAAGGGCTGCGAGGGGGTTTTACCGCGAGGGAGGCGGAGGGCGATGCCGAGCCGGGGAAGAGGGGAATTGGCGCGGCCGGTGTCCTTGCCGCGCGTCCGCGGTGACATCTGGCGGTGAGCGGCGAAGAGGGAGCGGCGGCGACATAAACGGCGGCAGCGGTGTTCTTGGAGGAGAGGGTGGGGAGGAACGGTCGAATAGGAGAGGGAGGAGGATTTTATATGAGGACCGCGCGGGGAGAGATGGCTCACGGGTGTGCGTGGGCGCGGCGTCCAGCGATGCTGGTAACCAAGCACGGCAGGGGAAAGACGTTGGTGAGGGGGAAAGGAGGAAGAGGAGAAGGGGAAAGGGGCTCTGCCCCTTGCCGAAATGGGAAGGGAGAGAGAGAGGAGGGCTATTGGCTGCGGCTCCGAGGCTTGGCCTCCTGTGTGCAGGCGGCGGCAGGTGGGGGGTGGCAGGCGGGCTGGCGCGTAGGCCGGTCGGCCACGACGCGCGACGCGCGCGGGAAGCAACGGCGCGCCCAAAAATCGAACGACGCCGGCGGGAATCGACGGTGAGAGAGAGGAGCGAGAGAGAGAGAGAGAAAACAGGATGGAGAGAGAGAGGATTGCTGGAGAGAGAGAGGGGGACTGGGCCGACAGGATTCGGCCCAAAGAACAGGAGGGAGGCCAAATAGACTTTTTGCAGAGAATTGTTTTGGAGAGATTTTGAATTTTGAATTTGATTTTTGGAATGAGATTTGGATAGCGGGTAACGAGATCTCGGCACACACATATGCAACAAAAGAAGAAAAGCGAAATTTTCGAAATTAGGGTTTTTAGAGAATTAGGTTTTTCCCTAAAGCTAACGCTGCGATAGAACGGGCGTTACAGATGTTGGCCTCAACTTTTGGTTGCTCTCTAGGATCACTACCTTTCACCTATCTTGGTCCGCCTCTTGGAACAACTAAGTCAAAGGTGGTTGATTTATTCCCACTTACTGATATAATTGAAAGGAGGCTCATGGTGAGTTCTGCTTTTTTCTCCTAGGGTGACAAGCTTACCTTGGTTAATTTTGTTTTGTCCTCCCTTCCCACCGACTATATATGCTGACTCTGTTTGCCAGTTACGGTGGTGGATTCAATAGATCAAGCTAGACATCACTGTCTTTGGAGAGGTAATGATCTCAATTCAACATGGCGGCGGTTGTAGGCAGACTTGAAGCCCGGTACCCAGCAGCGGTGGGTGGGCAGGTTGAGCTCAGGACGACAACGGATTGATGGCTCCAATGGTGGACTGAAAGGGTGATTCTATTTTTAGTTACTGGTTTTCTCAGCAAACAAAAGTTTACATGAAGTATTGTTGCTTTCACAGATAAAAGTTTACTGATGGGAGGATTCTATTTTTAGTACGTTACTGGTTTTGAGAAGACAGCAAGTTCTCAGCTCTTTCCTGAAGTTCTGATGGATGGCGCAGTTAATACTATATTGGCATTGCTCTGGGATTATTGAAGCACTGCAATGAGCTGGTAATAGTTTTTTTTCCATCTTTGCAAGAGGGGGCAACCTACGGGGATGGTGGGATCTCTGATCAGTGACCACATGTTTGGAGCAAGGCAGTAAGCGTTTCTTCCGTGTTTGGTTTCTGATGTGCTATTGGGATAGGTTTTATAACAAGCGATATAAAAGTTGAAGGTTTCAGCATTGAATGAAGAAAACATGTGGAGGAGGAAACACGAATTAATGTTTTTTTCGATGTTAATACGAGGGCTTCGGCTAAGGTTATTTTTGCTGCGGCTGCATCTGCGATCAAATTAATGTTTTTTTAAATTATATTTTTCATGATGTTCTTCAGTGTGTTTCTTAATTAGTAACAATAACAATGAGGTCCCATTGTACTGCCACCCGTTCAATTATTTAATAAACTTGCCAATGGGAAACTAAAACTGGGGCTACATAATGGATTACGCAGGTTCAACATTCTCTATTCTATCTGAAAATTTTAGTTAACTTTTTAGTAAAAACATTAGGGCACAGTTAACCTACTTTCTACGCTTATCTTTTAGCCTTAATATGCACCTGAGTTCTCGCTGCAGGGACTGCAACAATTCCATGTAACCAAAAGTATGCAGCGGACACAGTACTGTTCAAGAACAGGTTCTTCTCCATGAAAATAAATTGGCAGAGTGAGGCAAAGCTTATTGAATTGGCAAGGTAGAATATTCTCTATTTTATCTCAAAATATCAGTTAACGGTTTAATAAAACAATTGACCACAGTTAACCTACTTTCTACACTTATCATTTAGACTTAATATGGACCCGAGTTCTTGCTGTAGGGAGTGCAACAATTCCCTGTAACCAAAAGTATGATGTGGACACAGTACAGTTCATGAACAGGTTCTTCTCCACAAAAATAATTTGGTAAGGTAAGGATATATAGGATGCAACAGCAAAGTTTTTTAGTCAATTTCTAAGCTTGTTGTAGCACCACAAATGATATTTTAGTTGTTTAGATAGGAATTGCAATTTTTTTTATGTTTAGGGTTATCACCTTAGAGTCGAAAAATCTGGGATTGCAAGAGGCATTGCAAGGGAGAACTTTTGAAAAGGAATTGTGAGTACAAACAAGAGCCCACAACAGGTACAGAGTTCTTGCATTGCATTAACTTATGATTTTTTAAATAATCCTGCAATAGCCTCTGGTTTTCCTTATATTTGTTCTATTATATAGTTCAGACTATTTTGTGTCCACGTTTTGAGGATGGATTAATTTCCCAAGCACCTCAATCTGATGTTGTACAACCCTTGACACAACATAAGCACCAGCTGTCTATTTTTTTTTTTTGACAAAACTGTGTCAAGCGAATGGGGAGATCTGGTAATTGATCACGGTGTGTGCATGAATGCCCCTGTAGGTGAATTCTCTCAATATTATCAGAGCTGTACTAATTTTTTTATTTATCAGAGTTGTTTCTCAGGTACTATACCGCTTGATTGGAATATTTAGCATGTGCACATAGGTGTTAACTCGTGCAAAAGAGAGAAAGAGAGTTGGTAGATAGATAGATTCGGAAAGACGAATGCTTAGAACTCTCGATCTGATAGGATCGAGCCGCCGCCACCTTCGCCGCTGTCGTGTTTTTCGTTCAGGTCCCATCTTTTTCGCGATCTCCTTTTAATACAAGTCTCCAGCTCACACCAGCAGGTTCACGCACGCAACTCACACCATTTCCCGGACCGGGCTGGCTATTTAGCCCACATAGGCCCAACTACTCTAGTGCTAGTTTTCCTGAGTCGTAGCCCACGTTGAGGCCCCTTAGCCCATTAGCGCTGTTGTCGCCCCGCGCTTCTTCTTCTTCAGTTTCGTCAGGCTGCGCTGCATCTTCTTCAAGTTCGTCAGATTGGGGCTTGCCTCCTCGATCTCCAAGTGCCTTGACGACCCCCCAATCTTGAAAACTGGCTTGTCCCCAAACCAGGGCATGTGGAAATCTGGTTCGTAGATCCTCCATGTCCTCCCAAGTAGCCTGCTCTGAAACCGAGTCCGACCAATGTGTAAGTAATTGAATGACAGTACGGTTACCTTTCTTTGTCAACCTCTTATTCAAGAATTGATAAGGAACTTGCAGATTGTTCAGGGAAGTTGGCAACTGAGGCTGAGCTGTGTGAGAGAGACCCCTAGCAGCCCTCAATTGTGAAACATGGAACACAGGATGAATGGCACTTGTAGCAGGCAATTGCCACTTATAAGCAACTGCTACCACCTTGTCAGTAACCATAAAGGGACCATAATAATGAAAAGCCAACTTATGACTTGCCCTCTGGGCCACAGATGTTTGAATGTAAGGTTGCAATTTGAGATAAACCCAATCACCGATTTGGAATTCACGAAAACTCCCCTTCTTATCAGCTTGATGTTTCATCTACTGTTGGGCTCGATTAAGGTGCTATTACAGAAGTTATTGCATCAAATATCTGTCCTTCAACCAAACATCCACATCTGCAACCTGACAGCTATCAGAACAGATTCCAAAATGGGCAGGAGTGTGACCATACAAGACCTCAAATGGAGTTTTGCCCAAGGAGGAATGAAATGAACTGTTATACCAGAATTCTGCCAAATATAACCATTTAGTTGGGGTGGTATGTACAAAATCTCAAATATATTTCCAAACATTGATTCACCCTCTCATTCTGGCCATCAAATTGAGGGTGAGAAGCAGAACTCATGTGGAGTTTGGTGCCAGATTGAGTGAAAAGTTGGTTCTAGAATTAGCTAGTAAAAATCATGTCTCTATCAGAAATGATTACCTGAGGCAACCCATGCAATCGATTGATGTGTTTCATGAACTCATTAGCAACTCTACTAGCAGTGAAAGGGGGCCTCAAAGGAATAAAATGGCTGTACTTGGAAAACTTATCAACCACCACTAAAATGCAATTATACTGATGAGACTTAGGTTGGAGCAGGAAGGTTGCCATGCCCCTGCTGGTACTGGAAGAGGTTGGAGCAGTCCAGGATATTTCTCCCTATCTGGCTTGGCCTATAAGCAGATTTGACATGCGCTCAATTTTTCCTTAATCATTTGTTTCATCCCAGCCCAAGCAAAAATGTTCTTAACCCGTCTGTAAGTAACAGGAAATCCAGAGTGGACCCCCATAGGTGAATCATGAAGTTCCTCAATTAATTTGTTTTGGACGTCCACATCTTGGCCTACCCATATTCTTCCCTTATACCTCAAGATGCCCTTCCGTAGAGAAAAATATGTTCTGCTATCAGAATTAACAGCCAGCTCTACTATCAGTTGCTTGGAATACTGGTCTTGTTTATAACTTTTCAAGATATCTTGTAACCACAATGGAGTGCATCCAGAAATAGCTAACAGCTCCTGAGGAACTTCAGTATACTTGCGAGAAAGAGCATCATCTGCAGTAGCATTAGAGGCCCCTTTTCGACAAATTTTGTACTGCAGACCCAACAATTTAGTAAAAGCCTTCTGTTGCCAGGTGTTATGAAGTCTTTGCTCAGAGAGGTGCATCAAACTGCGGTGGTCAGTCAATATAGTAAACTCCCCTTGCTGAATATATGGTCTTCAGTTTTCCACTGCCAATAGAATTGCCATGTATCTTTTTCATATGTAGATAATCCCTTGGACCTAGGACCAAGAGCCTTGCTAAGATAAGCAATGGGGTGTTTATCATGTGATAGAACAACTCCTATACCATGTTCACTGGCATCAGTTCCAACAGTGAAATGTTTAGAGAAATCTGGCAAGGCTAGAACTACGACACAAACTAATGCATCCTTGAGCCTTTGGAAAGCATTTTTAGTTTCTGCAGTCCATTTAAGTGATACATCCCTCTTGAGCAATTGAGTTAAGGGCCTGCTGATGATACAAAAATTTCTCACAAATTTCCTGTAGTATCCAGCAAGACCAAGGAATCCTCTCAATTTTTTTGGAGTGGAAGGTTTGGGCCAATTTAGAACATCCATAATTTTGTTGGGGTCAGTGGATACTCCTTGTGCACTAACGACATGACCCAGATAGGCTATCTTCTGTTGTGCAAAGGAACGCTTGCTGAGTTTAACTTGCCACTTGTGTTCACTCAATAGTTGTACTACTATTCTTAAATGGTGCAGATGAGACTCTAAGGTGGGACTATAGATCAGGATATCATCAAAGAACACAAGAGCAAATTTCCTTAAAACTAGAGCCAAAGTATCATTCATGGCACTTAGGAGTAGCAGGAGCACCAGTTAAGCCAAAGGACATTACCTTGTGCTCATAATGCCCTATATGTGTCTAAAATGTTGTTTTGTATTCATCACCAACTGCCATCCTTATCTGATGATAGCCTGCCCTAAGATCTAACTTAGAAAACCAATGAGAGCCAGCAATCTCACCCAACAATTCTTCAGTCACAGGTACAGGACATTTACTTTTCAGAGTCATAGCATTCAGTTGCCTATAGTCAATACACTATCTCCAAGTACCATCCTTCTTCTTGACTAGTAAAGCAGGAAAGGAGAAAGGGCTCTGGCTGGGTTGAATCACTCCAGACTTCAGCATTTCAGTCACTTGTCGTTCAATTTCATCCTTCAACAGGTTTAGCCCCTTCCATCAGAGGAATATGATGATCACAATTTCTCTTGGGTGGCAACCCCTGTGGTTCAGAAAAAACTTCTTGGAACTCCTGTAATATGGGTTGTACTTCTTCAGGATTTGTACTTATAGTTTGCTCCTCAACTGCAGACAGCTGTACCAAGCACAAAACTGCCCCCTTCTTACTCATACCCTGGAATTGATCTCCAGAGATGTTAGGACAATTGGGGAATAATACCATAAAGTTTAACCATATGAGATTAATGTTGAAAATCTAGCCATTTATGGACCCAGTCTATTTGCATAGGACTGAACTGCTCTAGCCAGTCCATGCCTAATATCACATCATAGTTTCCCAATTGCAATAATCTGAAGTCACTGGTGAAACTTTGACCTTGTATCCACCAATTGCACTGTGGAATAATTTGAGAGCAAGCCAGCTAACCCCCATCAGCTATCTGAACTTTCAGAGGTTGTGATAGTGATCTCAGTCCCTGTAATTTTGATCCCGCCCTTTCATCAATAAACGAATGAGTACTTCCAGAGTCCACCAGCATCAATAGCTCAACATCTTACACCCAACCTCTGAGTCTAATGGATTTAGATGAATCTGTACCATTCAGAGCCTGATATGAAATAGACATTAATGAATCTTCGTCAGTTTCAGGAGCAGTCAGAGAAGCAATTTTCTTTAGGTTCAGACTTAAGAGCATTGAGTAATTCCTCCATCACATGCAGTTGGACATAAGTGGCACACTTATGTTCCCTACCCCATTTCTCCCTACAAGTAAAACACAAGCCCTTGGACCTCCTGTAAGCCCTTAGAGCAGATAGCTTATCATCTTAGCCTTAGCTGAATCCATTCCTCGTTTGTCATCAGTGATTGGTGTCATTGGTACTTTTCCTATAAGTACAGGATTGTTGGCAGTGAATGTGGGCTTGGATTTGGTAAATGCTCCTAGATCACTCCTTTTGTGTCCTGCCTGATGAATGCCTTCCATAGCTTCCGCCTGTAATAGAGCCATAGTGCAAGCAATGTCCAGGTCCTGTGGCTGTTGAACCATGACTACTGTTCTTGTATTGTCCCTGAGACCATCAATCAATCTAGTGACAAAATAGACTGGCTCATTGGCCCATCCATAAGCTAAAAGCTGATGCATAATACTATCAAATCTCTGTACATAATCCACCACTGAAAATGTTTGGGATATATGAATCCACCGCCTTATCAAAGCTTGCTGTCTATCCCTTGTGAACCTGGCACATACCCTACCGCACAACTCAAACTAGGTGACACGAGCTATGGCACCTGAAGCTTTGAATTTGTGTTTTCTCGGGTTCCACCGCGCAGGCTGTGCCGTGAGCTGTCCCTTCAGATCATCCGGTTGGCGTGGCGTGCATCCTGTCACTTTGAGCTAACTGGCCTTGCTGAGGACAGCAGTATCGTTTTACGTGTTCTGAACAAGTGCTTGAACCGAGAAGGGATGAATAGAAGACTGACATGACACCAACAGGCGTGTGTACAAGTCCCAAGGAAATCGATTCCAAATTCAGGCTGATCGATTTCCTTAATGAGGTCAATAATTTTTTTAGATGATGGATGCTAGCTTAATTAATTTAGGCGTGTGCAACAGAGGAAATTTGTATTTTACAAATATAAGCTTACTTTTGCATTTCTGGGAACTTCACCCAAATATTCAGCATATAAAGATCGGCATAGGAAATTTCCTGGGAACGTGACCTAAATGCTCAATTCATATATTCTTTTTTGAAGAGAACAATTCATATGTTCGAAGGAGCTGAGCCCATATTATTCCACACTTCTACTCTTCTAGCAGACATGCCCAATCCAGATGGATGTCCCAACTTGATTTGGAAAAGTTTGTTGTTGCTTATGTTCCAAACTCGCCCAGAGGTCACATTTTCGACTTAAATTCGACTTCATGCGGTGATATCTTGGCGATACGATCAGCACAAAAAATAAAATAGAAGTGGGCCAAGCTGTCATCTCTCCCACTCTCTTGGTGACCAATTTATCTCATGCCATTTCTCGCAGTAGAAGCGGAGCACACACTGGCTCCGCTTACGTCTCCCCACTGCCCACTCTCGCTTCCACATTCAACAGCGCCGGTCACTACTCCAACGAAGTTGGAGAAGCCACTTGGAGACGAGTGTGTTGGCGTGATAGAAGGACCAGATCTGCTTCGCTGCAACCCCTCCACTCCCATGTCCTCTCACGTGGAGGATGGAAGCCAGTGAGCTCGTGGAGGACAGGTCTTCCCACCTAGCATTCCCAGACTCCCCTGTAACGACCACAGACCGGATGCCCTTCTCCCTCGCAAGACGCATCAGTCGAGCTTGCTTGATGCGGCCTGAGACCTATGAAAGCTTGACTGCGATGCAGGTCCAACAGAGGTTGTCAATGCGCAAACAGGTGTCGACGGCGGTGGTGAGCTCGCGGGTGGTCTTCTCATAATCGAAGAGCTTTTTATGAGTGGGCACTAATAAGGAAACTTGCAACAAAAGCTCAACGAAGAGACACCCATATGCAACAAGCACAAGCACTCGGTCTTTTCCTTACGTTCCACACATATGTTCAAAGGAACTCCAATAAGAGAAGTAAGCGTAGCTCAACTAAACTAGTTAGGTTTCTTATGATAGAACCAACTCATCCGGGTCCAAATCCTAGAGTTGACATGGGTGTTCGTACTTACAGCTAATTATTCTTTTATTGATAGGAGATATACCAGTTGACAACTAACGAGGTACCTGTGGTGACTTCATCAATCTCCAGATATACCGGTCCAGTCTTCTGAGATTGCTCACAGGGGTAGGGTGTACGTGTGAGCACTGATAGGGCTGAGTGTACGGGCATTATGATCACCTGCATTTGTAACATGTTTTTCAAAATAAAAAAAGAACTCAAAGATTCTTCCTTCCAACAAAGTGCATCCCTTTTTCACAATGTTGCTGTCATCTTTCTTAAGAAAGTTAGACCATTGCCCTGCTCAATACATTCCCATGAAGATTATAAAAAACAAGTTAGTCTTGGAGCCATTAAATAGTACATCATTCCTATAAAACCACCCAACATAAGGCTGCAATACCAACAGAAAATTGGTGAGTTGAGCTTTTGTTGTACCTCACAAAGACCATTCAGTAAAAGGTTAGCAACACTAGTAGGTGGTTGGATTCCAAAAGTTATAAACAGAACATTCCAAATGAACCTCATCAAGTGCAATAAAAAAAGAGGTGTATTGTTTCATTAGAATCACAAAAGCAACACTTAACACTTAGTGTTACCTTACCACCTTCTTTTTGCAAGATTATCTTATGTTAGAATAACTCCTTTCTCAGTGTACCATAGAAAGATCCTAATTTTTAATGGAATCTTAACTTTCCAAACTAAACACCTTCTAGCGAGTACTCCCATAAACATGAGTGTCATGTACATTGAATTGACCGTAAAAATCATGTTCTCTTTTTGCTTGACATGGTTAACGAACGTTACCTTAGACACTGAGTGATGCAGACATCATTCCTTCGGATATACACAACAATCCTCCATTGGCCATTCAAGGTCCAATCACAAGAGCTCGCGCACGACAATTGAATTTAGAGGTGAGCTCGTTCCTAAGTTCTTTATATGATTTTGAGAATAGATTTGTGGAGATTATGGGTACCCCATACCCACTCGACGTGGTTATCCGACTAGTTATAGGGGATAGCTTAGATCTATATAATATGTAACAGATCATGACTTGGGTATTACGTTTCCTTATGTATTATGGAACGGCCTAGAGTCTTGGTTTGGTAATATTGTAAAGTAGAATTAGGAAACCGATACCGTATTGGTTAAGGTTTCTATCTTGTAATCCTGCCCCCCATCCTATATAAGGTGGGTAGGAGGCCCTCTAGGGGGCATGAGCACAATTAGATCGTCAGATCAATACAACACCCGGCGGATACAATCCCCAAACAGGAGTAGGGTATTACCTCTCATTGAGAGGGCCTGAACCTGTCTAAATCCTTGTCTCCACATCCATCCACTTTTAGGTCTCGTGCACTATCCCCTTTTCATATTGCCGAAATCTAGTTTCGACAGTTGGCGCGCCAGGTAGGGGTACGCCGAGTTCCCTATCCAGGAGTGCGATGGAATTAATTTCAACAGAAATACTGAGATCAATCTCAGCGAGTCTCAATGGCTGAATCTCCAATCCGGGTTTATCGTTCCAAATAAACTTTTCTTAGATTAATTATGAATCATTGTTTGATCTACTAATATCTTGTGGCTTTTTCATATACCACTTTTAGATCGTGACGAAGCTATCGGCGACCACACGTATCCTACCGACATGACTTCGTTCACACTTTGTGTTGATCTACAAGCCGGCGCATGGTCCAGCGGCATTGCTCGCTACAAGGAGCACATAGGAGTAGCCGATTACAAGGAGCTCGCCTGCCTGCATTGATTCGATCAACAGACATGATCCACCTAATCATGCCATACATCGATATGCATATATATAGGCTTATATGCTTCTATGCTTGATAACAGATTAATCTACTAATTGTTTTCTTTTACATGAGTGTATATGCTGATCAAGTTAGCCGTCGGCTACAGGGGCTCCTACACTCATGCAGCATGCAACACATACACCAGTACCTCATATACACATATGCACTGATCAAAGCATGGATTTACTAATGGTTTTTGCTGGTTATTTGCATGTACTCATGGATCTCGGTGGCTATTTTTTAATTGCTGCTGCCGTGAGCTGACCGACGTTATCGATGCCGACCTTGACGAGTGGTCGCATGCCGCACGCATGGATTATAACGCACATCACTCGGGATCCGGTCACCATGAAGGCGTCAGCCAACCTCGTTTCCTCTGTCTCGGAGTCAGTCCAGCTTGGCAGATCGATTTCAGGGAATTCAATGATTTAATCTCCGATTTCACTGGAGTCCTTTCCCTTCTAACTTATTAACGTTTATTAAATTGATCTGTAAATATTAGATTAATCTCTTGGTATTTTTTGTTGAGCACATGTGATGCCGCAACACTACTGTTACCGACCGGTCTCTTCGCCTCCACGGCCGGTGTGCTCCGCCGCCGTTACATATGGCGACATCATCTTCACCACCGGTCGCCGTCATCGCCGCCGACTGGTGTCCTCGCACTCACGGTTGGTTGCTCACACCACCGTCGTTGGGCGTCTACGTCTTCACCACCGGCTCACCTCCACCGCCACCGACTGGTGCCCTCCGCCTACATGATTGGTTGGTCGCTCCACCGTTGCTGGGCGTCAGCGTCTTCACCACCGGCCGCCGTCATCGCCGCTGACTGGTGTCTTCGCCTTCACGGTTGGTGTGCTCCGCCGCTGTTACTCATGGCGACATCATCTTCACCACCGGCTGCCATCATAGCCGCCGACTTGTCTCTTCGTCTTCACGGTTGGTGTGCTCCGCCGCCGTTACTCATGGCGACATCGTCTTCACCACCGGCTGCCGTCATCGCCGCCGACTGGTCTCTTCGCCTTCACGGTTGGTGTGCTCCGCCGCTGTTACTCATGGCGACATCGTCATCGTCTTCACCGCCGGCTATCGTCATCGTCGCTGACTGGTTCCTCTGCCTACACGGTTGGTTGGTCACACCACCGTTGCTGGGCGTCTACGTTTTCACCACCGGTTATCGTCATTGTCGCCGACTACACGGTAGGTTGGTCACACTACCGTTGTTGGGCGTCTACTTCTTCACCACCAGCTTGCTTTCGCCGCAACCGACTGGTGTCCTTGCTTGCACGGTTGGTTGGTTACACCACCGTTGTTGGGCATCTACGTCTTCACCGCCGGCCATCTTCATCGTCGCCGACTGGTGTCTTCGCCTATACGGTTGGTTGGTTACACCATCGTTGTTGGGCGTCTATGATTTTACCACCGGTCCGCCTTCATTGTCGCCGACTAGTTTCTCCACCTACACGGTTGGTTGGTCACACCACCGTCGTTGGGCATCTACGTCTTCATCACCGGCCGTCGTCATCGTCGCCGACTGGTGTCTCCGCTGCTGTTACTCATGGTGACATCATCTTCACCACCGGCTGCCGTTATCGCCGCCGACTGGTCTCTTCACCTTCACGCCGTTACTAATGGTGATATCGTTGTCACCGCCGGCTCGTCTTCCGCCATCGCCGACTGGTGTTTTCGTTGTCATTGATGGACAACCCTATCTTCACCACGGGGAATACAACAAAGCTAAGTCATCATTATTCTATTCTTCATATGATATTTTGCTTCTCCTTTGCCTCACTACACCAATTGGTTTTCCATTGAGTAGTGAGTCAGGGGCTACAGATGTTATATCATATTTTTTCAAAAACTTTCATAATATTTATCTTGATTGCTTGCGAGATAATCCGAGTAAAAAAGTACCGATCGAGTTACAGAGCTCTATATCCCTATGCCTTCCGTTTGGTTTGTCGATGGATAGTTGCCTTTGGGCTGATTCCTAGAACCCGGGGCTCGTTGGCTGGAGTATATAACGCAACGTGCTAAGTATTACTTGGAAGAAATCAAAAGCATAGAGATAATATAATTTGCTTTCTGCTCTTAACAATTGTAAAGTACCCGAGTAGTAAACTCCAATTCATGAAACTTTGTTCCATTAATGATGAACTCATGTCAATGACTAGTCGAGCAGAGTGTTTAAATGTGATGAGTCATCTACTCGGGGGAAATCAAAATCGACAAGAGGGGAAATACATATTTATAAATATCTTAAAATGCTTGAATTTTTCTCAAGTATTCTATTTGCATCAGATGCTACTCATCATACATGTTTATACTGCAGGATCCAAATCCAGATATGCATAGTGTGGATTCATGGCTTTAAGCTTATCTCCTACACTTCGGGAATGGATCAGTCAGAACATCACCGCCGGCTCGCCTTCATCGTCACCGACTGGTGACTTCGCCTACACGGTAGGTTGGTCATACCACCGTTGTTGGGCATCTACATCTTCACCACCGGTCTGCCTTCATCGTAGCCGACTGGTGTCGCCGCCTACACGGTTGGTTGACCATCGTCGCTGAGCGTCTATGTCTTCACCGCTGGCCATCGTCATCGTCGCCGACTGGTTCCTCGCCTACACGGTTGGTTGGTCACACCACCATTGTTGGGCATCAACGTCTTCACCACCGGCCATCGTCATCATCGCCGACTGGTTCCTCGCCTACACGGTTGGTTGGTCACACCACCGTTGTTGGGCGTCAACGTCTTCACCGCCGGCCATCGTCATCATCGCCGACTGGTTCCTCGCCTACACGGTTGTTTGATCACACCACCATTGATGGGCGTCTACATCTTCACTACCGGCCATCGTCATCATCACCGACTGGTTCCTCCGCCTACACGGTTGGTTGGTCACACCACCGTTGCTGGGCGTCTACGTCTTCACCGCCGGCCATCGTCATCGTCGCCGACTGGTTCCTCCGCCTACACGGTTGGTTGGTCACACCATCGTTGCTGGGCGTCTATGTCTTCACCACCGACTAGTTTCGCCGCTGCCGACTGTGCAACTCTATCACCATTCTGGGACGGCTTCATCTCCATTATCTTCGGCAACGGCAAACTCTACTGCCACTACTTCGGAAGCTTCGTTACTTCACTAATCACGACGTCTCCAAGAGCCTTGACATATCGACATGCACCACCAAATATGGCACCGTGCTAATCTACTACAACAAGTGGCATTCCAATATTCAAGATTTGTACTCGGACATCCTCAATGCGTATTTTCACTCAAGTGGTGGTTGCTCGACGACAAGCTACAGTTCTTGACTCTATGATCAGTTGTTTCTTAACTAAGCATAGAGTCGGGGGCTACACAAATACAAGATTCAAAATTGGACAGATACTATGTCAAAATGAAGCAATCAATTAACCAGCCAATGAGTCAACTCCGAAAGTCATTATCTTCATCTTTAACTCAGAGCAGACGTTCTACTTCAGCAACACCAATTGTTTATCGGCAATTTTGGTTTCTGGATGCTGCCACAATTTACTCCAAATCTCTCAAATGTCAAGTTCAAGATTTAACCTACATATCCGGGAGTTTGGAGTTATCAACCAATCAACTCAGATTCGATGAGTTAGACAACAACATCTGCTTTCCTCCAAGTAAAGCATATGCAACAACTACAAGACCAAGTTCTACCGCTATCGTCAGGCATTACATCAATCTTCGTCATGCAAACGTTGGCGTCAAGGAAACTACTCGAGCTTCGACATATTTTCAACAATTTGATGGATTATTATTACTGAAGTCATCATCAGCAACTTCTCCATTAATATAATTGTGATCTCCGGTCCATTACCGTCAACCAAGGAGTTTGCTTCGAGGGTTCAAGCTTAATCAACACTGAATATCCAACTGGATCATTTTTCGTCGACTTCTTGCTGAGCATCCTTGGTATTACCTCTACTTCATTGGCTCTGACATCGCTACTATCGCTAATGGATGACTATGTCTTCGCCTTCGGTTGCCTATGTCAACGCCGACTTGTTATTTTACCTTCACGGTTGGCCTACTACACCGCCGCTGATGGGCGACCTCATCATATCACCGGCTGCTACACCGCCAGTGACTGGATCATCAACATCATCGTCTTCATCAATATCATGCTATGCCTCTCCTGCCGCACCTATTCTGTTGCCATGGATGAGCAATTTCATCTTCACTACCAATTATGTTTGGCATTGCCGACTGGTTTCTTCGTCTTCATATACGACTATTGCCGCTATCACCAGTTGTCATGACCATTGCTCATATCAGCTATCATCGACCGATTTCTTCATCTTCATGATCGATGGATTTCATTATCGCTGCTGATGGGCAACTTCGTCTCTACTACTGACATCCTCATCACTTCTGATGGGCGATATCATTCTACACATTGGTCTTCTCGCCTCTATGCCGACTACATCAGCTACTACTAATTGACGATTTCGATTACAACATAATGACAAGCTATATGCTCAGGGGCTTCCTCAGCTTAGGCTTAAGGATTATACCTTTGATTTGGCTTTGTTCCGGATACATATTCATGGCCGTGAGCTTATCCCCTATGCTCAAGGTCTAGATCAATTTTTATTCCCCATGAGGGCCATCGACTGAGTATTTGCACCAGTCGGGATTCAATTATCATTTTTATTTCATTATACCCCGTGAGGGATAATTATTTGGACCGGAAGCCACTCGGATGAGATGCACTTAGTCTATATTACCTGGAAGATTTATTACTCGGGAGCATGTCAAGAGGCATGTTATATGCATCATCCTTTCGAGGGTATCGAAGGCATATTTTTTGGTCTAGGCCTAATATGTCTGCAGCCCATATTTCAGGTGTGGCCAGTCACGTTCTTTAGGGATTTAGGCATTTTTTTTGCTTAGGCAAAAGTGCGCGTGATCGAGTGCCCAATACCATAAAATCCTTTTATATCGCTGTTACTCAACTTTTAGGAGTTGGTACAATGCACTTTAAAAGGTGACAAACAGTGAAGCTTTATATAGCTGCCCCGCTGACTTTTTCATATATATAAGTCAAGGCATTGTTTGATCTATAAAGCAATCGATTAGATATAATATCGTTGCTTTTCGCCACGTAAGTGTGCACTTTTATTGACCAATATTATGGCTTAGGCTGATTATATATTTTGGTCATTTTTTAGGTGGTTGGTAAATCCTTTATGAGTTTTATTTACTCGGATTTTATACCACATATGCCTTATGTTTCCAGTATGGTAAAGCCATGCGTCTTTTAGGGACTTAAGCACATCTGTTAAAACAGTGTGAGCATGGTGTATACTTAATGCTTTGGAAATTTCTTTATTCACGGCATATAAGCTTTTTTATAGCTGTTTTTGCCATGTGAGTTTTCAAAGATGTGGTAACCTAGGTTGCATGCATCATATTTTCACAAAGCGGTCGGTCTATCACTTGAGTTTTACTTACTCGGGATTCATACCGTATATGCTATCGTTACGCTGCTTAGGTGGTTTAAAACCACTCAGCTGGTTAATCTATATATTCCTTGACTATATGCTTAGTTTGTTCAACTAACCACATAGTCGGGGGCTACACCTATCAGGTGCATCTAGTCGATGCACCTAAGTCTATATTTTATTATTTTTCAGCCCTCCACAGTCTTCTGATTTGGTAAAAGTATTCCGGAGATCATGGCAAAGATGATTGAAGCACTCGGCTCTGGAGTAATTTAGTTCGAGAGAAGATTATCTTTTCGACTGTGAAGGTCTCAGGGGCTACTGTGGAGATTATGGGTACCCCATACCCACTCGACGTGGTTATCCGACTAGTTATAGGGGATAGCTTAGATCTATATAATATGTAACAGATCATGACTTGGTTTCCTTATATATTATGGAACGGCCTAGAGTCTTGGTTTGGTAATATTGTAAAGTAGAATTAGGAAACCGATACCGTATTGGTTAAGGTTTCTATCTTGTAATCCTGCCCCCCATCCTATATAAGGTGGGTAGGAGGCCCTCTAGGGGGCATGAGCACAATTAGATCGTCAGATCAATACAACACCCAGCGGATACAATCCCCAAACAGGAGTAGGGTATTACTTCTCATTGAGAGGGCCTGAACCTGTCTAAATCCTTGTCTCCGTATCCATCCACTTTTAGGTCTCGTGCACTATCCCCTTTTCATATTGCCGAAATCTAGTTTCGACAAGATTGCTACCTAATGATTATATTATGATTAGGAACAATTGAGAGTACAAGGAAACACTTAGAGAAGGACTTAGAGTCGTGGAGGATCAATGAGGATGTTCAAGTCAAGGTGGAGGCCCAAACCAAGGCGACTTCGAGTCCGTTTCGGAGTCCAGGACCAGTTTGCACAAAAATTGGCGCCCAGGTTGCATACATTCTTGGATTGAGGCGTTCTTTATACGGATCGAAAGATAAGAAGATAGCCTTTCCAATGGTTCTGGTCTCATGTCCAAATTCATTACGAGTCATTGGGAATTGACCGAACAATTTGACGTTCAGAATCTGTTCCGGCGCTGCGATGCCGTATTTGGGCCTTTGGGCCGTGTATCGTGTTAGAGCCCATTAGGGTTGTGTCAAGGGGTGTTTGCACGATCCTAAACTCAATATATCAGAAGCCGTTGCTATCTTTAGTTTTTGGGTTTTGCTTAGATTATTCTGTCAAGAACAATTTCGCCGCTAGATCAGTTTGTATGACCCCAACTTGTGAATTTAATCATTCATCTGCAATTTTCGTTGCAATCTTTTCTTGTTCTTGTTTGTGTTCTTCGATTTGCAAGCAGGGATTGGCCTTCTTGGCAAGGTCAACTGGGTTTCGGTATGGTTGATAACCAGAGGAGACGTGGTACTGCGATTGCGGGGTTCGGGAACGTGCTTGTTCAAGAAGCCGGATCGATTTGTGTCGCGACTCCACCAAATCATTGATTATCAGAACCTTTCGGAAGATCAGGAACCCTTGTCCACATCAAGTGGTATCAGAGCTCTAGGTTTACCGTCAGGATCGCTCAGTTTCTTTACCCTAGTTTAGTTTTTGATTTCGCCATTATCCTTGGGTCTAGAAAAAAGCCAAAAAAAAATTATAGTCGATAGTCTCTCCTTAACCTAGACCGTGTTTAGCCTTTGCATGATCCTTTTCAGAGTCCGTAGTATTAAGTTTGAGTCCTAGTTTAAGTTCTTGTTGTTGGTTTAGTTCGTGTTTTAGTCTAGTCGTGTGTTTTCCTTTGTAACCCTAGCCACCACCATCTTCACCCTATTTGTTAGGGTTCATCCTTTGAGAAGCCGTTTCCGCCATCATAAACACTTACCAAGATCACCACGCAATACCAGAACACCTTCCTAAACTCCACTGCCACCATATCCATCTCCACCGCCAAAACTGATTAGGTTATATCACCTCTGGAAAACCTAGTTGGAAGCCCCAACTTCAAACAGCCATAACTTTTGCATACGGACTCAGAATCAGGCAAAATTTAACTTTTTGGATAAGACAAAAAAATATTTACATCCGTTTACCTCCACCTTTGGCAGGTTTGATGAAATCATAATTCCGAAATTTGGCTTGCAAAATTGTTTGTTCGAGCTCTCAAGTTTCCGTACTTTCTTAATAGTGGTTTCAGAAAATTCCATAGGCCACATATCAACTCCGATTGAGCTGTAACTTTGTGGTGTGCCTATTTTCGTGCTCCTGGAAGAAAAAGAAAAATAAAAAAAAAGAAAAGTTGATTTCCACTAGTGCCTCGAGCTCACGACGTGCTCCGTTGAGCTTATCAGCCTTGCGGTTTTGCTGTTTTTGCTAAAACTCGCCGAAGCTTGCCTGTCCGTCTTTCCTAGCTGTTTACCAGTGTCATATTCCTTTGCGCCATCATTTGTACCACTACTGTCTAGGACACGAGTAGACCAGTAACTAAGGGCAAGTGACTTGGGATTTTTTATTCAGCATTACTATCTGTCATTGGATTGTGTACCACTCACATGTATTTGGCCTTCTGGATAGCACAGGTTCTTGATCCTTGCAATCGCTGACTACACCTTCCAGGTATCCTTTGCTTTGCTGGTAAGAACCTTATAAGGGCTTGGTAAGGTGCTCCATATTGTTGAGTTGTTGAGAGGCACCACTAACCTGCGTAGTAGATTATTAGGGATAACCTTCACTGTTGGTTGCTGTTTTGGTGTTTC
Source organism: Oryza punctata (assembly GCA_000573905.2). Classification (NCBI taxonomy): domain Eukaryota; kingdom Viridiplantae; phylum Streptophyta; class Magnoliopsida; order Poales; family Poaceae; genus Oryza; species Oryza punctata. The sequence goes on along the minus strand of CM002495.2, from coordinate 17,494,505 downwards.
AATGGCAGGAGACGATGAGGAGATGACTCCCAAGGATTTTGTTGATTGTGTCAGTCAAGAGCAACTACGAACTATTGTAGGAAATGCTCATAAAGAGATGACGGAGGCAGTCACAAGGGCTGTCCAAGAAGCCATCATTAAACTCGACCTCGCAAAACACATGGAGAGGTTGGACAAGCGGGTGTCTACGCTAACTGATCGGGTTGCTGCGTCAGAGACTCGACAACCATCCAATGAGGAAGTGAGTGGCAGCAACGCCGGTGGACATCCAGAAGACACGGCGTATGATTCCAATGGTAATGTAGATGAACAAGCTACACGACAAGCACGGTTACGACATCATCTACGCTTCAACATGACAGGTATGGGTGGCGCTCAACACCACCACCAACAAGGTAATAATAATAATAATAATAATCGTGTGCCCGATGATCCTTATGCTAAGGTTAAGTTTAAAATACCTACCTTTTCGGGTTATTATGATGCTGAGAAATACCTTGATTGGGAGATGACAGTAGAACAAAAATTTAGTGCCCATCTTGTGCCTGAGCAATATAGAGTTCGACAAGCCAGTAGTGAGTTTAAAGATTTTACTATCATTTGGTGGACTGGGTTAGCTGCCGAAGGTGTTTTACCTACTACTTGGGAAGAACTTAAAGTAGCTATGCATGATAGATTTGTTCCTCCATCCTATCATAGAGAGTTACGCAAGAAACTGATGCGTTTAGAACAAGGGGATAAATCTGTACAGGATTACTATGGTGAGCTACAAAAGGGATTAATGCGCTGTAGCATTGTGGAGGGGACTGGGGATGCCATTTGTCATTTTTATTCGGGTTTGAGGGTTGAAATCCAGAACATAGTTGATTATAAGGAATTTAACACTGTCAACCAGTTGTTTCAGTTTGTTATGCTTGAAGAGAAAGAATTGCAGGGGCGTGATCAGCAGGGCAAGAACAAGGCAAGTACATACACTCCGCGCACGACGCCACCTTCGTGGCCAACCAAGGCCACATCTTTCCGAACACCCCCTCCAACGAACAAGCGCCCAGCTGCATTCGGAGTTTCTGCAGTGCCAAAACCACCTCCACCACGACCAGCAGATTCAGGTGAAAGTCCTTCGCAGGTACCCGCTAAGAGTTCTTCATTCGACGCTTCGACGGGACGCACTCCAAACATTCAGTGCCACCACTGCTAAGGATTTGGCCATGTGCAGAAAGATTATCCTAGTCAACGGGCATACATTGCCACAGAAGATGGCTATATCAGCACCTCCGATGTTGAAGATGATGAAGAAGAAGAGAAGGAAGGAGTGGATGTTGAGGCTGGCGAATTCTTTGGGCCTGAGGACACAGCGGCCTACATGAACATTATTGTAGAGTGAGTGCTTAGCACGCAGGTACAGCAATCTGAAAGGTTGCAACGCCATAATTTATTCCAGATTTTCTTCGTCATCAACAACCATCGTGCACGTGTGATCATTGATGGAGGTAGCTGCAATAATTTGGTGAGTTCTGACTTGGTCAAGCAGCTTGGTTTGACCACACGCGCACACCCACATCCATACCATATTCAGTGGTTAAATGATTCTGGAAAAGCAAAGGTAACACGATATTATAGAGTTTCGTTTTCCATTGGTTCATATGTTTATTCTGTTGATTGTGATGTGGTGAAAATCAGCAAGTTGCTAAATCTGTTTTTCCACCTAAAAAGGATAAGCCTTCACCTAGTTCTAAGGCCGAGGGAATTATATTGAAGGGTGGTGTTATGCTTGCAACAAAATGTGACATTGCTGAAATTTCTGCTGATGATATTTGCTATTCCTTGCTATGCAAACAAGCTTTGTTTTCTCTTGATGATATTGCTAGCTCGATACCTCCTGCTGTCACTAAACTTTTGCAGGAGTATGAGGACGTTTTTCCAGCTAAGATACCCCCGGGATTGCCACCTATGAGAGGGATAGAGCACCAAATTGATTTGATCCCGGGAGCAACATTGCCAAATCGTGCTGCTTATCGAACCAATCCCGAGGAGACTAAGGAAATTCAACGGCAAGTCCAAGATCTTTTGGACCGCGGGTATGTACATGAAAGCCTTAGTCCTTGTGCAGTGCCTGTAATTTTGGTTCCTAAGAAAAATGGGTCTTGGCGAATGTGTGTTGATTGTAGAGCCATTAATAATATTACTGTTAGGTATCGTCATCCTATTCCTCGGTTAGACGACATGCTTGATGAGTTATTTGGTTCTATAATTTTCACAAAGATGGACTTGCGTAGTGGATACCACCAAATTAGAATGAAACTTGGAGATGAATGAAAAACAGCTTTCAAAACCAAATTTGGATTGTATGAGTGGTTAGTAATGCCTTTTGGTTTGACTAATGCCCCTAGTACTTTCATGCGCTTAATGAATGAGGTTTTAAGGCCTTTTATTGGACGATTTGTGGTAGTCTACTTTGATGACATCTTGATTTACAGCAAGTCTTTGGATGAACACTTGAATCATTCACGTGTTGTTTTTAATGCCTTACATGATGCACGTTTGTTTGCTAACCTTGATAAGTGCATCTTTTACACGGAATGAGTCTCTTTTCTTGGCTATGTTGTTACTCCACAGGGAATTGAGGTGGATGAGACAAAAATTGAAGCCATTAAGAGTTGGCCGGTTCCCCAAACCATCACACAAGTGAGAAGTTTTCTTGGTCTTGTAGGATTCTATCGCCGCTTCCTCAAAGATTTCAGCACCTTTGCTGCACCCTTGAATGAGTTGACGAAGAAAGGGGTGGTCTTCCATTAGGGAAAAACACAGGAGGAGTCTTTTGTCACTTTGAAGGACAAGCTTACACACGCACATTTGCTCCAACTTCCAAACTTTGATGTACAAACGGAGGTAGTCAACCGCACTTTAGGCACAATGTTGAGGGCTATTTTGAAGAAAAATTTGAAGATGTGGGAGGAATGTTTGCCACATGTGGAATTTGCATATAATCGGGCAACACATTCTACTCTCAAGGTAAGTCCTTTTCAGGTAGTGTATGGTTTCAACCCCGTGCTCCTATTGATATTTTGCCTCTACCTACTAGTGAGAGGGTTCACAATGATGCTAACGCACGTGCTGATTTTATTTTGAAAATGCATGAGACAACTAAGCACAACATTGAAAAGATGAATGAAAAGTATAGAATTGCTGGTAGCAAAGGTAGGCAAGGAGTGAAGCTTGAACCGGGTGATTTAGTTTGATTGCACTTGAGAAAGGATAGATTTCCAGAATTGCAAAAGTCTAAGTTGATGCCTAGAGGTGATGGTCCTTTCAAAATTATTGAGAAGATTAATGATAATGCTTATAAACTTGAGTTGCCTCCCGAGTTTGGGGTTAGTCCCACGTTTAGCATTTCAGATTTGAAGCCATACTTGGGAGAAGAAGATGAGCTTGAGTCGAGGACGACTTGAATTCAACAGGGGCGAGAATGATGCGGACATCATTCCTTCGGATATACACAACAATCCTCCAATGGTCATTCAAGGTCCAATCACAAGAGCTCGCGCACGACAATTGAATTTAGTGGTGAGCTCGTTCCTACGTTCTTCTTTATATGATTTTGAGAATAGATTGCTATCTAATGATTATATTATGATTAGAAACAATGGAGAGGACAAGGAAACACTTAGAGAAGGATTTAGAGTCGTGAAGGATCAGTGAGGACGTTCAAGTCAAGGTGGAGGCCCAAACCAAGTCGACTTCGAGTCCGTTTCGGAGTCCAGGACCAGTTTACACAAAAACGAGCGCCCATGTTGCATAGGTGCTCGAATTGGGGAGTTCTTTATATGGATGGAAAGATAAGAAGATAGCCTTTCAAATGGTTCTGGTCCCATGTCCAAATTTGTTACGAGTCATTGGGAATTGACCGAACAATTTGATGTTCAGAATCTGTTCTAGCGCTGCGATGTCGTATTTGGGCCTTTGGGCCGTGTATTGTGTTAGAGCCCATTAGGGTTGCGTCAAGGGGTGCTTGCACGACCCTAAACTCCATATATTAGAAGCCGTCGCCATCTTTAGTTTTTGGGTTTTGCTTAGATTATTCTGTCAAGAACAGTTTCACTGCTAGATCGGTTTGTAAGACCCCAACTTGTGAGTTTAATCATTCATCTGCAATTTTCGTTGCAATCTTTTCTTGTTCTTCTTTGTGTTCTTCGATTCGCAAGCAGGGATTAGCCTTCTTGGCATGGTCAACCGGGTTTCGATACGGTTGATAACCAGAGGAGACGTGGTGCTGCGATTGCGGGGTTCGGGAACGTGCTCGTTCAAGAAGCCGGATTGATTTGTGTCGCGACTTCACCAAATCGTTGATTATCAGAACCTTTCGGAAGATCGGGAACCCTTATCCATATCACTGAGTTAATTAGCCAAGCCGTTAAATTTTCCCCTACCAGAACCCTTCTAAAGGAGACATTGAGAGGAATATCTTTATGACATCCACCACTTTTACATTTTTCCTCCTAACCAGGTTGTACTGAGAAGGATACAACTTATCAAAAGAGGTGTTGCTAGTCCAACAATCTTCCCAGAATCTTAGTTGAGTGCCATTCCCTACTCAGAATGATCGAAAATACATAAATGAGTTCTTGGCCACCATAAGTCCCGTCCAAAAAAGAGTCCATAAGCTTTGCCATACCCCTTCCTTGTTAACTAGGTGATACCCCGTGCTTAAGTTAAAGCCCATCACCTATGAGTGTTTCCCAAAAAAAAAAAATATATGTTTTTTGCCTAGCCTCAGGCCTGTGCTAGCTATACTCGCTGCAAAAAGACAGAAACAAATATATATATTCCCTTTCCCAACATATACAATCATTCACAGGAAACCCCATTCAGAAATCATATATGCCATTCACATATTTCACACATCCATTATTCACATATTTCACAATAACATCTTCAAGTGCTAAGCATCAAAACTTGCAAAACCTCCACATATCATCCATTCATCCACATATCACTAAAATCTACTAAAACCTATTCATCCACATATCACTAAAATCACTAACTAAATCCACATATCATACATCCATCCACATATCATCCATTCACATATCACTAAAATCTACTAAAATTTACTAAAATCATCCATTCATCCATGCATCCATCCATCTATCATCTATCAGGGCGTCAGGCACCGGGGAAGTGAGGGAGCTCGGTGGACTTACCTGGAGCACAAGGAGCTCGGGGCCAGCGGTGTTCGGTGGTCGGGCTCAGGGACAACAACGCTCGCTGCCGCCAAGGAAGGACGACGGCGTTGGGCTCGGGGAAGGCGGCGAGGGAGGATGATGGTGCCGGGCTCGGGGACGCTGGCGCTCGGTGGTGGCGAGGGAGGACGATGGCGCTAGGCTCGAGGATGGCGGTGCTCGGTGGCAGCGAGGGATGATGATGACGTCGGGCTCGGGAGGGCGCCGGTGACGGTGGTGGAGCAAAGGACGACGACGGCCTCCCACACGGTGGTAGCGGCGGCATGAGGGCTCAGGGATGGTGGCCGACAGCGGTGGCGGGCTCCCAGAGGGAGATGCTAGGGCTCTGATTGAGGACTTAGAAATTTTCGTGCTAATGTGTAGATCGGAATCGATGAACCCTAGGCTAAATGATTTCAAACCACATCAGTGACGGGCATAAGTTTAAGCCCGATAGAGATGACATCATCTCAATCGGGCTTAATCTAACGCCCGTCACAGATGACATTCATCGAAGATGGGCCTAATGGTTATCTCAATTAGGCCTCAAGTTGGAGCCCGTCACTGATGTTCATCATCGGTGATGGGTTTCTGTTCGGGCCCAACAAAGATATCATCGGTTATCTTTGTTGGGCCATGATGCGAGCCCATCACTGATAGCTATCATCTATGACCGGCTCAAGTTTTATTCACATCTAACATGTCTGTGCGAGTATATCTTTGCCGGGCTCCTTTTAGATCTGTTTGAGATGACTTCGTTGTGACAGCCTGCAAAACCCATGCATGTGAGAGGCTATCACAGATGAGAGGATTTGTACTAGTGAGACCTTGTTTGCTGATTAGATAGCTAAATGCTTCCTAGTAGAAATTAATCTTGTTTAATTTGATCGACTATAGAGATATGAATTTGTTGACTAAACATTTTGAAAATAGAAGTATAGACTCACCAAATTAGATCATGATCAATAATACTATTCTGTTATGCTCGATATGGTTAGAGATAGGATCACATTATTTGAATGACAATAAATAATGTTGCATAAGATACAGAAGTTATGGAATAAAGCCTCAACTTTCTAGAAATCACTCTTCTTTGAGAAGAAATCTGAATTGTTTTCAGAATTATACATAACTGTAACACAAAGGTATAAATTAGTGATTAGAATTTACATTCCCATTTCAGCAAGAGCATGCATGTGGCATAAAATCCACCGGGAAATAGGTATGATGTAACATGCAGGGGAATATAAAATTAAATTTTTTAAAGGATAAGAAAATCGTTATCATGCAGGCCTCTCTAATGGCCATTGCTATCTGTTGTACATGAAAAAAAAATATGAGTACATCGAAAGAACTAATTAAAATGCCGCGTTTTTCAATTTGGCGCACCGATGAACTCAAATGGGATAATGGGAAGAGAAGAACGTACCTGATTCTGCTTGAAGGATGATGGAAACAGAAAAAAGGTGCAGACCAGGAGAACTTGATCGGCCGATGTCCTAGCTAAAGAAGTAGGATAAAACAATGCCGCTGGACGATGAATTAGCAGTCACCATTTCCTCCCAATAATTCCCAAACAAGATGAATATCGGCCAATCTATTTTTGATATAGAAGGTTGGCGATTAGCAAGGCAAGGACAACCAATAGCTGATATTGATGGAGGATGTATCAGAAAACGTACACGCCAGATGATTGAGAAAGAAACCTTTTGAATAGATGGAAGCCATCAGCCCGATCGATAATAATTCGCAATCATCATGGACGACATTGGTAATTTTATTTAATTCATCATACCATAAAGGACAAGTACTGTGACTTAAAGGACAACATGTTCAGGAGGGGGGGGGGGGGGGTGCGGTAGTGGGCGGGGCGGCGGTGCGATGGAGAGAACGATCGATTGCCCTTGCCTCTGGAGTGGATAGGGTCTTGGAGGGAAGAACGTGATGGGCTATTGGGCTTTTCAACACGTCGATGTGGGCTGTGTGGCCTGAGGATAGCGTCTATAATATGAGCATATGGAATGCAGTTAGCTCTACTATTAAACCTGTTCTTTCGATGATGAAGCAGCAAGTACACTGAAGTAATGTACAAGAGAAAATTGATTAAAATCCATGTTAGCTCCATCTCAGCGTGTTCGATTTGGATCATGGCTCCCTCAAACCTTCATATTTCGATAACTTTCAACCCAATGTTCAGAACAAGCTGTTATGTGAATAATGTTTCCTAATGGCTAAGATCATGAGAACTAAACTATATAATATTTTAACAAGCTGTTATATTGTAATTATAGTTTTTCCCATTGCAATGCACTGACAATACTATATAATTATTGTAATTTGTACTTTGTATAAAGTTATAATCCACTAAGTCTAAACCTCGATATGCAACCATACCACATCATCAACCACTAATGATAATTATATATTTAACCTCATGCAAGCATATAACATCATCTACAATTTATTTAATTTTACAAGTCAACATGCAAGCATATTCAATCATCACCCCTCACATCATTTGCACAATATTTTAACAAATTTATCTATCATTTTTATAGTATTTAACATATATTTTATCAATATGTTTCACATTAAAGCGCTGATGTTATTTGTTTGTTTCATGACATGTACTGATAAACCCTGATGATTCATTTTTTTTCTTTTTTACTCCTAGCTTGATTGTTGAAAAACATATATCGAGAATTGCTTAGTAATTCCCACAGCAAAGCGCGGGGAATCCTCCTATAGATCAGATCTTCGACTCCTCCGAGGTACATTCCGTCTCCACCCTGCCTACCCCACCCCCATGGGGGATATTCTTGATTCGTCCATAAAGGACTAGAATCCCACAATTTCCCCAAATCTTTCTCCTCAAATCAAATTCCTTCTTTATACACAGGAGTGAGCGGCCGATCTGGGAGGATCGGGGGATAATGGAGGAGGAAAGCGTCATCAGCAACAGCGGCGGCGGAGAGGAGGTGGTGGTTACGAGCGGTGGCGGTGGAGGAGGAGTAGGGGGGACGGAGCGGAGCAGCAGCGCTAGCAGTGGCGGTGGAGGAGGGAATGTGGTGCAGGTGCTGCAGCTGAGCTTTGGGGGAGGAGCACGGGATCCTGGAGGAGAACCGCGTGCTGATCCAAGAGATCAGCAAGAACCATGAGGCCTGTGATGCCGATGGCCTCACCAGCAATGTTGCCCTCATCCAGGAGGTCCGCACCAACATCACCCGCGCTGTCGAGCTCTAGCCAACCACTCCAACTCCATCACCACCTCCAATGCTGCCAGCACCAACAACACCAACACCACCAATAGCTCCTCCCCCTCCCCCTCCCCCACCGCCTCCGCCAAGGCAAGCAACTGATACTTTAATACTGGGGATCCTTTGTACAAATTTAATGGATATGCTTGTATAATCATTTAGTGAGCATACATCTAGTCTGAACCCCTAGGTTTTGGGTACAAAGACCCAATTAGGGAAGACATTAAGAACTTTTTGTGATGTGTTCAAACTATTTCTCACGTGGTTTATTCCGGCCAGCATACTCCATCGCCCCCGTACGAGGGACAATGCAATGGAGTTGTGATGCTCTCAGCTACGTACGTACTCTAAGCAACTGTGTTGTGTGGCGGTAGGAAGGTGAACGACAATCAGAGGGGTTCAAACCAGCCAGCGGTTGCAGCCAGAGACAACATGCATGCTGCTGCCTGCGCATCCTAGAGTACCATGCATTAGCTTGTTTACTGGCCTCTTTGGCCTGACGAGTTGCTGATGATTGGGTCTATAGCTGGCTCCCCTATATTTGATGGTCATCTTTTAACTCAGGTTCTTCTTGAAGCGTCCCACTCCCAGGAAATCTCAATGCATATGGTGAGCAGTCTTCGACACACGTACGCACCGGTCATTCTCCTCCCCTCACGATATCCTTTTGGCAAGTAAAGCATATTGTAAGTAAGCATACATATATATATATAGAGGACAGCTCTAATCTACACATAACTATTCTACATCCCATTGTATCCTGAACTCGTGCGCCTCCCTTCTCCTCTTCCCCTTCCGTGCATCTCTTCCTCCCTTCTCCTCATCCCGACACCCCCCTCCTTCCTCCTCCTCCTCCCCCCTTCTCCCCATCCAGGGGTCTCCCCTTTCCCTCCTCCTCCCGATTTCTCCATCCTAGCACCCTCCTCCTCTGTTTTTTCTTTCCTCCCGATTTCTCCATCGCTTTTTTCTTTCCCGGCGCCTTCCTCCTCCACTTTTTTCTCTTTTTCTTGGTTTCTCTCTCCCTTCCTTCTCTCATTTTTCGTCCTATTTTTCTTTTTCAAAGAAAAATTAAAAATAAATTGGTGAATTCAAGAGATGAACCCATGATCTCATGGTTCATGGGAAGATCTCATAACCAATTCAGCCTGTGTCGCTATGTGATTAGAGATCATTGTTTGCTTGCTTTGTATATCTGTTTAAATTTTATGAGAACAAATTAGTTATGGTAGTGTAGGAATCATGCGTTGTTACTACGATTCGGTACTAACATTATCGCAGAAAGCAGTAATAAGATACGTTACTGCAAAACTTATATCCTATTACTGCACTTTCGGTAGTAACATCATGATGAAAATTGCAGTTTCAGAGAACGTGTAACAGTAACAGCGATGCTATAGTCGTACTGCTTGTGTAGAGCTAAAATCTTTAAATCTCAATCTTTAGAGAGCAATATCTCTCATATTATATATTGTTTTTCTAATCCGTTTGCATCATAATGTTCGGAAAAAGTGTTTAACGAAACTATATCCACCATGACTATTTTTTAACGTCACTATTATAGAAAGCAGTCGTGTTACTATACACAGACTATCGTGTTACTACGCTCTTCCTGCGAGACGAGAACTAAAAAGAGATCACCGTTCTTCCTGCGAGACGAGAACTAAAAAGAGATCAGCATGTGGGAAGGCTGCAGGCAGGTTTGACCGGGAGGAGGCTTTGATTGGTTTTTGACCGAGGTAGGAGAGGGTTTTGGGTCCTAGGAAGGGTGGGGGAGGTGAGTTTGACCCATGGGAGAGGGTGTAAAATAGTTATTCTAAGGGAGAGGTGTAGAATGGATTCCATATAGATATGAAAATCTGGAATTCATTGGAAAAAACAACAAGGCCAACTAGATAAAATAAGGAGAAAAGGAAAATATAAAAGACTCAAACATATCACACTACAACAGGAATCCCCCTCTCGCAATGCATGCTTGGCAACGCATTAAACATGCGTTGCCAAAATGCGAACCTAGCAACGCTTATTAGTAGGTGAACCCAATTTGCAATAGATAATATGTGTTGCAGAACATGTGTTGCAGAGATTGAGTATTTTGCAACGCCTGAGTTTACTTTGCAACAGATAATGTGCGTTGCAATGGTCTTGATGCCTTGTAAAAACTTTTGGACTAAGTGAGCTATTTTTTAATATTAAAAAATAATCGAGCAAGCTATTTTTTTTACATTTTAGACTGAGGGAGCTGTTTGTTTTTAAAAAATATCAAGTGAGTTGCTTTTTTTCCTTGTAAAAACTTTTGGACTAAACAAGCTTTTTTAAGAAAAATAATAATTGAGCGAGCTAATTTTTTACATTGTGTACTGGGCGAGCCGCTGTTTTTGTTTTTAAAAAATTATCAAGCATGTTATTTTTTTAAAAAAAAATATGAATGTGCCAGTGTTAATCGAAACTGAGACGCAACATTCGTGTAAAAGTGCTCTCCGCGCCGTCACCTATATGCAGGCATAACTACTATACTATATTACTTTAATTAATTACAACCAACAGAACACAAGGTTTTCAATATGTGAACTAAATATGAGCCCAGTGGGCTCAACCAGGACCTCCATATTTTCGACTAAACGAATAGGCCTTACATGCTTAGAGTGAACAATTCCTATTTAATTAAAATATCTGGAAAAAAGTTAAAAGACCACCAAACTAATACGTCTCCGTCATTTGCAGCAGAGCGCTGCGTCACCGTGTCGAGAAAACGAGAAGCGATGGGCAAAGGGGCAGTACTGGTCCGCTCGCTGCTATAGGCCCATTGGCCGTTGGGCTTAATTTTTTTTAAGTCTGGTGTTGATTTGTTGACTAGTGAACCCTACCTTAAAATTTTCTATCAGCCATCTCCAAATCTCCATCGATTCCCCATCTATCCAGCCATCTGACGAGTGACGACGGTGCGGGAGGTGGCAATAGCAAGCAGCCAGGAGGAGCCGTGAAGGCCGCCGGCGAGCAGCTGAAGCAGCCTGCAAGGGCTCTGGCGGGCTGCGGCTGCAGGCTGCAGCTAGGCGACGCATCCACGCCAAAGTGGACGCGCGGCAGTGAGCCATCAGGGGCAGCAGGCGTGACGCGCTTGGCACGGCAAGCAAGCAGCAGGGCAGGGCAGAAACAACAAAAGAGTAGTGCAGCAGACAGCAAACGCGTTTACTCCAAATTAGAAGTAGCATGTCAGTTTTATTTAATTATTCATGTTTGCTGCATCATGAGTCTATCTGATTGATTTTAATAACACCTGTATATTTTTCTGGTTCATTCGAACAGATATTTGGAATATAGGTTTTAAACACACGTGCTTCTGGATTGTCATCATCTGTAGATTAACTGGAGGTAATTTATAATGAATTAACTTGGAGATGACAGCTTTGACAATAGATTGCTGGATATTTTTTCTCTGTAAATTGATTTAGCTCTTCTTATTTTTTGCAGAGTAAAAGATTTTGTTACTGTGTATAAAGAAGGTCTCTTAAGTTGTGACAAAATTAGGTGGCACTGATTTTACACTGGTACTTTTCTAATTGCCCTGTTTTTGCCACATCCTAATCATAAGAGACAATTCCTTATCATTGTTTTATCTACAAGAATCTTAAATATCAATTTTTTCATGTAGGTTGAAAGGGATTTAAAAACCATCAAGATTCTTTTGCGCTACCCTAGAGGTTCTGTTGAGTACTTAGCCGGAGTAGATGGATTTCTTCAATTTGCATATAAAGATAAGTTAGAGGATACAAAGATTTATTGTCCATGTGAAACATGCGTACATACTATGCTACTTTCAAGAAATGATGTATATGATCATTTGGTGTGCAATGGAATGCTTCAGACTTATGACCAATGGGATTTTCATGGTGAGTCTTCAGAGGAGCAAATTAGGAATCAGCAACCACAGCCTCACAATGAAGACATGCGTGCCAACATGCATGAATTAATTAATGATGCACTTAGGACTGTGTATGACGACATGCCTATGAGTGATTCTGCAGATTCGCCATGTTCACACACTGATGGGCCAATTTTAGAAGCTCAAGCATTTTATAAGCTGGTGAAAGCTTCAGAGAAGCCTTTGTGGGATGAATGTGAACTATCACACCTATCCCTGCTAGTGCTTTTGTTCAATATGAAATCCATGAACAAATGGAGTGATAAATCATTTGGAGATCTACTTGATATTCTTCACATGGCAATCAGAGAGTTGAAATTAGTTAGGGTTGCTACAAAAGATAACAAGAAAAACGCTAGCCATTGGGGAATTGAAGAAATAGATATATAAGACAACTCCATGCACCCACCACTACACCTCATTTATAAAAAGCCGGCTATAAGTGAGATGCATCAAAGCTTTAATTAAGTTGGAGAATCCTATAGTACAAGGAAGCTCGACAGGTCGAGAAGGGCCAGAAATACACCAAATCATCATCAACTCGTCAGGTGGAAACGGCTAGCAAACATTTTAACTAGTGCACTGCTATGTTTGCAAGCGACCCTCAAGTTGCGGTTGGGCTTCCCACTACCACACAATAGCTGCGGTTTTCACCAAATAGTGTGGTCAAGGTACATAAATCATAGCATCTCTGCTTTGATTGCACCGCCCAATCACCCATTCTTCTTCGCTCATGACAGTATGGTATCCTACCATGATGCACACCAGGACCAGCACGGCTGAGAAAGAGATCCGGTTGTGGGCCGCCACATCTGTGCACTGTGGCCATCCAGCCGGTACCGTGGTTTTGGGTGGTGCTAACTATATGCATATATGCTAGGTAATGGACATTGTATGCTATGTACGACTCCCTCCGTCCTAAATATAACAAATTTTAGCTTCGTATCTCAACAGGTGCATATCTAAATTTTAGCTATGTATATGGATGGAGGTAGTACATAGAAAGAAAGAAAAGAGAATAAAATGAACGAGATTATTAGTCCCACGTCTGTATGCAGAACATCTATTTATCCTAGTTAAATCCAATGTATGCCAACAAAAAAACACGCTACAACAAAAAATCTAATTGGTGCCAGTTGGGAACCCCGCCTAGGGGCCGGATTCTCCTATCAGCACCTCGCAGGTGGCACCGATGAGGAGGAATCAATGTCGCCAGTTTAGAAACCGGGACCTATGAGGTTGCACAAATAAAAAAATCTGGCTCGATTCATTGGCTCGATTCAAGCCAATGTACCGAGTGCATCCACCACACATTACCCCTGAAATCAACCACGCGTTGACCCCGTAATCTATCCACAACCAAGAACAACGAACTCCCAACAATCACATTTCACATATCAACATCGAAAAATAAGGTTGACATCACATAATCATCATCATCCAAGAACGTCCAAGAATAAAATTCATAGAACAACATACACAAATTAACATACACAGATTAACACATCCAAGAATAAAACTCAGAGCAGGACGCTGAAGGAGAGAAGTCCGACAACGGCCTTGCTCACCGTCACTGTCTGGCCACGCATCCACTACCATCAAGCTCGTGGTGACCAGATCTAGCATCATCATTCTCCTCCTGCTACTGCCGGTGGCCTGGGACCCCCTCACATCCACTGGTAGCTGTGGGCCGGAACAACCTCTATGACCACTCAAACCGCACCGGTGCAGCGGAGCCACAACGGTAGGAGGCGCAACACCCACCGCCGCTGTGTGTGGGAGGCGCAGGGCAACGGGGGCAGCAGCTAGAGCCGAGGCCTAGAGGAGACCGTATAGTAGCCCTCACTAGCACGGGTTAGCTCATCTTAATCGGGCGGCAAGCCTGATCTGTGTCGGGAAGGTCACTTATGTGAGAAGTCGTATGTATCGGATATTTTTCTGTCACGGATGATAGTTATCTTTATCAGGCCAAAACTAAAGCCCATCACGGGTAGGATTGACCCAACAGATGAGTCAGACTAGGGCCAACTAGGGCCCGTCACTGATGAGCTCATCTGTGACAGGCTCGTACTTGAACCTGACAAAGAAGACTAGGTCACCTTTGTCGGTATGGTATGGAGCCCATCACGGATGACTCATCTCAATCGGGCTTAAGTTTAAGCCCGTCACGGATGAGCTCATCCCAATCGGGCTTAAACTTAAGCCCATCATGGATGACGAAGCAGGGGGCGGCGACGTCGGTGACCGGGTTCGTAGATGACGGCGGTGGCAATGGGCTCCGACAGTGGTGGCGACGGCCGTGCTCGGAGAAAGGCACGCCGGCGAGGGTGGACAATGGCACCAGGCAGTGATGGCGTCGATCCGGCAGTGGCGAGGAGCTCGTGGACTGCGGCGGCAGCGGTGACGGCGCTAGGGTTCGATGCCTCCGGGACTTAGAGATTTTCGGAACCCACGCTTATGTGTAGATCTGAGAGTGAAAAGAACCCTAGTCTAAATGTGGTCAAACCACATCCGTGACGAAGGTTAGAGCTAACACCATCACGCATGACAATCATCCGTAACGGGCTTAAGTTTAAGCCTGATTGAGAGCTCGTCCGTGACGGGCTTAAGTTTAAGCTCGATTGAGATGATCTCATCTGTGATGGGCTTAAGTTTTAGCCCGATTGAGATGAGATCATCCATGACGGGCTTACTCTTAAGCCTGATTGAGCTGAGTCATCCGTGACATGCTTATGTTTAAGCCCGATTAACATAACATTTTTGCTTTTTTAGTGTAACACCCTGAAAATTCGACCGTCGAATACAAAACCCTAAAATGCGAACTTCCAAAAACTTTTAAATTAAGTTACATCATGCCACGATTAATTGCTCGTTTATTCGATCTTTAATTGCGAGGCTCAGATTTATCAAATCGAGTTAAGCGTGAACCCTAAAACAAAGTCAACTAGGTGCACAATTAAAAAGAATAAAATAAAATATGTGGTGAGGAACGATTGTAGTGAGGAAAATATTTTAAATGAACGTCGCGAATGTATTTGGGTGAAATAAATTTAAATGGGGGATTTCACGTATATATATACAAATATCCACCCTTGCACATATATATAAGCATGTGAAAATATATGTATATAATGTGAATAGGTATAAAATAGGGTGATATAAACACAAAGGGGTGTCCTTGCATATATGTAGGTGTGTATGCATAATGGCGTAGGTATAAACCCTAGGTATGAACATATACAGACCTACATGAGAATCGTTTAAATATTTCATATAAAAATATGTAATAAATTATCGAAACTTGGAAATTTAGAGTAAAGTGATTAGGAACACTAAAAACATTGGTCAACATTTATTTGGTTAAATTTACAAAATTTTAGACGAATTTTTGTGGAAGAACTACCCTAAATATCCAAAAAACCTGGTGGCACTGTTCATTGCCCGCCAGGTGTTCGGCCCGCACCCGCCGCCGCCGCGCCCTCGCGCCCCCGCGCGCGCCTCGCGCGCCGCGCCGCACGCACGCCGCCGCCGTGCCCTCGTGCCCCGCGCCGCACGTCGCCCGCCCGCGCCGCGCCTTGCGCCACGCGCGCGACGCCGTACACGCGCACGTCGTCCGGTCGCCGCCGTACCACGACGCACGCGCGCACACCTCGGCCGTGCCGCGCCTTGCGCCCGTGCTGCCGCCGCTCAAGCACGTCGCCGGTCGTCGATGTACCCCCGCCACGCGAGCACGTCGCTGGCCCCCCCACGCCGCGCGCGCGCCTCGAGCCGCTGCTGTGCCGGCCTCTCTTTCCCCAGCCCCCCCCCCCGCACTATAAAAGCCGCCCCCGCCTCCCTCATCTCCCCACACCGCCGGCAACTCCTCCTCCTTCCCCCACCCCCTTCCTCCCCAAATTCCCCTCGCCGCCACCGCACCCCCAGGCCACCGCGCGCCTCGTCAACCGCCGCCGCCGGTGAGCCCCCTCTACTCCCCCTCCTCCCCTTCTGTCGGCCGCGAGAGAGAGAGAGTAGGACCGGTGAGGGAGCAGAGAGAAAAGAAAAGAGAGGAAGGAAGAAGAAGCAGAAAGGTAGAACAGAGAAAGAAGAGAGAGAAAAGAAAAAGAGAGAGAAAAAAAAGAGGAAAGAAGAGAGAGGGGAGAGAAAAAGAAAATAGGAAATGAAAGAAAAAGGGAAAATAAAATTAAGACCTAGGAAAGAAAATTTAGGAAGTTAGGAGGGAAAAATTTTAATATATATATACGTATATATATATCTATTAGTTGGTGATTTAGTCGTAGATCATCTTTACGGGTTTCAAGAAAAATACATCGAGATTATTTGCGATTCGTTCATTTAAT
The DNA here is from genome assembly GCA_000573905.2 of Oryza punctata. Lineage (NCBI taxonomy): Eukaryota > Viridiplantae > Streptophyta > Magnoliopsida > Poales > Poaceae > Oryza > Oryza punctata. The sequence continues at coordinate 17,477,773 of CM002495.2, read as the reverse complement.
CAGTAATTCCCTTAGAAAGTTATTTAACAAGCTATTTATTTAGATAATTATTTACTGAGTTATATATATATGCATATTAATCGGGGCATTAATCGTCGGTCTTTTCTAAAGCGTCTACGAAATAAACCGCGGCGATCTATTGACTATCTAGATATCTATTTAGTTGGTTCGTTAGTTAGTTTTTACCCGTTAATCGAGTTATCCATTTAGTTATCCGTTGCGAATATTTAGTCACTTATTTATCAACTAAGGTTAATCATTATGAATCGGGATCTAACTTATCCGGTGTCGCATGATTAAAATGAGTTAATATTTTAATCGGCTAACGCAATATTTTAGCATAAATGGATTAAAATCGGAATATAACTACGTTGATTTTGTTATATTTTAATCGGCTAACGCAATATTTTAGCATAAATGGATTAAAATCGGAATGAGTTAATATTTTAATCGGCTAAGGCAAGTCATCACTATTCCTTGAACATATTGATCCTACGTTGCGAAATTATTTTGTTTACAAATAAAGTTGCATGCAATAATGAATATCCTACTTGTTATTATGCCATGCCTTGATTATTGTTTATCCCATATCTCTTTTGTAACCATGCTTACGTATGAGTCCCTAGTCAATTATGACAAATGCTTAGTGATGCTGTTCTAGAATCACGCATACTCATATTTACCAAATGCTTTATGCTTGGGCAATTACCTTGGGGAAGGTAATTGAGATGCGGCATGTGGAGACATGAGCGCCACATTGCCATGACATAATGACATGATTTGTGAAAGGAGAAATAAAACTAAACAAGTGTCTTCGACTGGGGCGGATGGTGGATTTGGGTGGTATCTGGAAAAGGCTAGCACCGTCCTCGGTCAGTTAAGGACCGAGCCATGAAGTTAAGCATGAAACGACCCCAGTACAACCGTACTTCTCGGATGGGTATAGACCTAGCGGACTCGATAGCCGAGCAGAGGCAGTATCCTTGCATAAATGGTTCACCCCAGTGTGTGAGGCAGGTTCGCTACGACGGGCAGCCGTTGAGGTGGGGACGCGATTCGTACCCTACATCGGTATCGCCGTTGGTAGGACTGCCATGTGTGTGAGAGTGAGAATCTAAACTTAAACTATAAACTTTACGTGCGTGTGAGACTTCTTTCCCAGGGAGCACCAGAACTCCTCTCACTGCTAGAAACAGATACGCCTAGAGTGCACGAGGATGATAATTCATGGAGCGGGTACTGCCAATGTAAGGTTATCGAAAGGCTTTGCCATGACGCGTCTCACGTGTTGAGACGAGGCTCATGTGTTGGGCAGTCGCGGAGTACGGGTAAAGTGTACATCCACTGCAGTGTGAGTGAAACAATCTATTCGAATAGCCGTGCTCACGGATATTGAGCACCGGGACATGCATTACACTTGGCTAGACTCTCAATTCTTAAGTTGTGTGGGATGGGATAATGCATGATGGATTTTATGCTGTTGGAGCCACTTCCTGAGCAGAAGGAAGATGGACGTCCACAGAAAACCATGACGAACCAACGATAGAAAGCTATCCTTGGGATAATGATGGATGGTGGACAGAACCGTCGTTGTTTAAAATAAACTTTGGAATAAAACTTGATCAGTCATGCTAGGTCTTAGGTTTGTGAAAAGGATTGCAAAACTAGCTTTATGCAACAAAACCTATACCTTGCCTTGGATGACACCTGTCATATGCATTGTTGCCGTGGTGACTTGTTGAGTACGGTTGGTACTCACCCTTGCAATTATAAACTCCATCAGAGGCCGAAGATGACACCGCAGTGGATCCATACGCCTACTACGAGGAGGATGTGGAAGAAGAGGGTGCCCACTAGGTCTAGACACGGTTGTTGCCTGTGGCAATGGTGTTACCGCTGCCTTCGCTCCGCTGCTTATCTACATTCTGCTTTTGGACTGTATTCCGGACCGTTTGGTCCTTTGTTCTAAGACAATGCCTTCGGGCCTATGATGTAATGATTCGTACTCGACGCATATGTATGCGCTTTTGGTAATTCAACTATGTATCGTGTGTGCCAAACTACTTGATCCAGGGAAATGGCACAGAATACACGAGCGATTCCTGTTACAAAACGGGGGTCCTTACATTTAGTAAGCAAATTACTATTATTTGTGTTTTCTCTTTCATAGTTGACCATTATTGACTTTCCTTATTCCTTATTCGTTAGAAGGTTTGGTTTAGACTTTTTCTTATTCCTTATTCCTTATTAAGTGGTAGTGAGGCTCCTGGCAATTGAAGGATGAAGGATTGTCAGACACCATTTCCATCACCGTGCACGTCTGATGCTTCACCATGGATTTTTCCTTATTCCTTATTCCATGGGGATGTCGCGCCATTGAGCACGACGAATACATAGGTGCCGCCGCGGTTGAGGAGCACGTGGAACGGCTTGCTCCTATGCTGTGTCACAGTGGTAAATACTTTGACTTTTCCTTATCAAATGATACTAAATACTTCATTCACTACAAGAAATAGCAAATAATTCATTACAAAGGCAATGAGACAAAATACTTCATTCATCACAAGAAATTGCAAATCAAATTAATATAAAGTCTTTAGTTACAAGGATATGCCTTCCGTATGAGCTGAACAAGCATATGCCACAACCTTTTCGGGATCATCATCAAGGTCGATGTGAGGTCTTACATGAAGATTCTGGTTGTATTCTTCTTCATCGACGATGTTGTCAACCCCAACAATTCTTCGCTTATCATCCCTAAAGGCGTGCAACTTCTTGTTTGCAGGGTCTTTTACGTAGAAAATCTACTCGACCAGCTTCACAAGTACGAATAGTTCATCGGCGTATCCAACCTTACATAGATCTACTAAAGTGAAACCTTCCTTGTTGACTTTCAAACTAGTACGTATATTCACCCAACGGAAACGAAATAAAGAGACTTTGAACTTCACATAGTTCAGCTCCCAGATCTGCTATATGCGGCCATAGTATGTGTTCGACCCAGATTGATCCTGAAATGAATCTATATGGACTCCGCTATTTTGCACTGTGCTTTTCACATCTTGTTTCATGGTGTAAAATGAGTATCCATTAACATCGTATCCTTGCCATGTGTTAATATCTCAACACGGTCCCGCCACCAATGATTGTACTGTTTCATTTGGGTCATCGGTCAACCTTAGAAAAGCTTGGCCACATAATTGTTTTTGCTTCATAGAATAAAACAGGGAGATGAATCATGATAACAAAGAAAGATAGTGAAAAATAAATCTCCAAGTGACAGAGGGTATTGACAATATCGGCCTTCTACCCAACTAGATCTTCAGGATCTATAACCTTCTGACTGATTGCATTGAAAAAGGCACACCGACGCATGATCGCGTGGCAGACTTTGGGTGTAAGAATAACTCTTATAGTAACTGGTAAGAACTGTGTGATTAGCACGTGGCAATCGTGAGACTTCATTCCAACTAGTTTTAGGTCATCCAATGAAACATACTTACTTATCCGGGATGAATAGCCTGATGGAACTTTATTATCTTTCAAGCAGGATAACATTGCAATTTTATCATCCTTCGACAAGGTGTAGCAAGTTGGAGGGAGGTACACCCTTCCTGTCTCTTCATCAGTTATAGGTGAGTTCACTGCGAATATTCATCTCCTGTGGATCAAGGCGTGCGTTCAACCTGTCCTCTGTCTTTCAACGAATATTCTGCAGTAGGCCGACCAAACTCTCACACACATTTTTTCAACGTGCACGAGATCAATGCAATGACGGACCTCAATATCCTTCCAGTAGGGTTATCGCCAAAATATGGATTTTTTCTTCCACATACACTTGTCCTTTGTCTTACTACGTTTTGTTTTCTTCCCAAACACATTAGTGATGTCCTTCATGTGGACCTCACCTCCGGACAAACCCTCGGGAGCAGGTTGAAGTTCTCTCTTACCGTTGAAAATTTTAATGCGTGACATAGCAGGAGCCATCACCTGTGACCCATGAAACCATCTTTCGTGATTGGTTCAGCCACCTAATGCGTGTATCTTCCATACAGTCGGAGCAAGCCTTCTTTGCTTTCACAGTTTGTCCAGAAAGATTACCAAGTATGGGGTAGTCATTAATAGTGCAAAATAATAGCACATGCAGCTTAAAGTTCTCCAGACCATACGCATCCCAAGTTTCTACACCTTCTTTCTTGAGAGATTCTAAATCATCCATAACAGATCCAAGAACACATCAATATCATTGCTGGATTGTTTAGGTCCTTGGATTAACATGCACAACATAATGTATTTCTTTTTGTAGTACAACCATGATGGTAGGTTATAGTTTGCAATAAGAACCGTCCAAGTGCTGTGAGAACAAATCAAGTCTCCGAAAGGATTCATGTCATCCGGATACAAACATATCCAGATGTTTCTGGGATCGGTTGCGAATTCTTGATGTTTTCGATCGATATTCCTCCAGTGAATCGAATTTGCAGGGTATCTGAGCATATCATCGTTCTTTCTCTCCGTAGCATGCCAACGTACTAATTCCGCTTTCTTTGGCTTGGCAAAGATTCTCTTGAAATGATCAATGATAGGTAGACACCACACAACCTTTGCCAGGCCACCCCGCTTTGACTTCTTTCCTTCGTCAGCACATTTCTTGTCACGCCCGGAAATATACACCATTTCCAAATGCTCAGTGCAATAATCCTCGTCTCTAGAGGTGAGGTACACATAGACATTGTTGATAATTACAAGCCACACTTGCGGAAACGTAAAGGAAGTACTTTATTACATGGGTGACTCTAGGCCCTCACACTCAAAGATAAACAAATAAAACAACGGAAGACTACATAACAACAGTAGCCACAAGCACTCGACAGCAGAGCAAACTAGAAGTCCAAGCCTTCATTTTCCTCAGGTCCATTCTCTGGATTGATTTTGTGAGCAAGAATGAGTACCACCACCATACTCAGCAAGTCACACTGGAAATGCAACAGTAATGCATAAGGGAAACAAGGAAATGGCCTAATAGGGTTTATTTTGCATAAAGCCATAGTTTAAACATTTTAACTAGGTTGAAGCTCATTTTAAAACAAGATCCTATTATAAGCCAATACTTTAATGTCATCAAGGTCGCATGAGCCTGCGAACCTGCCTTAACCTAGGCTAATTTCCACATGACTACACCATCATGATTTCATCCTCCCAAATTTAATAAAAGACTAACTTTGGGTACATTGCTCTGCTTGCCCATAACCGAGGGCACGGCTATTCAAACAGTTTTTAACTCTGATTAGAGGTGTACAATTTTACCCACAAGACACAACCTCAACACGCGTTGCCATGCACCGGGTACCACCACGGTACTTGGATAGAGGTCGTGACAAGACTATCCATCTAGGTCTACCAAAAACAGGAGAACTTGCTGAGGTTTAGTCGCCCGCCGGTCCCCGATGATGTTAAAGTCAACAAATCCCTCGGGACGAGACATGCCCCCTTTGCCGCCGGGTGAAAATTGGCCTTAATCCTAGTCCCACACCCTTCCAACCAATGGTCTCTGTTTTAAGAAGATCTAAACTTCTAGTCAGGCCTTACCCACTAGAGTTGTGGTTGCATGGAGATGCCTTGCAATAGAGGCCCGAAGACCGGTCCTTATATTAGCCAGGGTGCAACTACCAAAGCAACTAGCATGCACCCCGAGCCCAGCCTAAAAATATATTTGGTTGCACAAAGCATTTTATCACCCATCTATTGACAAACCAGTCAATAGTCCATAACTAATCCAGTTTTAGTTGTTAACCACCATAGTCTAGTTTATCCAAAAGTTCTAGGTTGGAACTAAGCATTTACCTAAAGCAACTAGGAAGTCAATCATGTAGGGTTCTAGGCTAGTCAAGTTATAATTTTACTAGGGTTCACAAACATCATGGCCATAACAAAGAGCATAGGAATAACTAATAAACAATTATTAATAACGACTGATATAATTTATAAAGCGATGCATGATAAGTAAAACAACATAATTTTCACAATATGGGATTCAATAAGTTCAAGGTAGATATGACTTGCCTTGATCGCTCGCAAAGTCTTCAGCGTCAACGGCGATGAACAGCTGATTTTCCGGAACAACGGTATCTACATGACCAACGTAAAGAAATACAAAATGGGCTAAGAAAAGCCACATAAACAGAAGCAATAAATCACATAAATGGATTCTATGCATTTATAGGAGAAATTAGAGATTTGAACGGGTCGATTCCGAGTTCAAATGATCAAGATATGGCCATTTGAAGTTTAGGTGCTGTTTAAATGAAAATTTATAATTTCGTGAATTATTTTTCTAAAGGAAAAATCAAATTACTGCATCAGCAAGGAGAGAGGGTGCGCGTGGACCGGGTCCACGAGCGGGTCCCACTTGCCAGCCACACGGTCCACCATGAGCCGAGCGCACGGGGACGGCCCACAGTGCACCAGCGCCAGGCCCGGCCGGGTAGGAGCGGCACGTGAGCCCGGTGGCTCGCCGGTGACGGTGGACGACACGGCGGCCGTGTGACGAAGTGGGGAAAGGGAAAAATGGAAAGAGGAGGAGGTTGCGGTTCTCACCGTGCGAACGCGATGGTGAGAGGTCGACGGTGTTGCCGGTAGGGACGAAGCAACGACGAGAAACTTTGGGTCATCGGCGTAGGCGTCGTACCGATGGTCCTCGCACTGGAGGGTGGGATGGACGGGGAAGAGGAGGAAGAGGCGAAGCAGATGGTGGCGATGCTAGGCTCCGAGGAGGTCCCTACTGCCAGTGAGTGGAGGCCGGAGTTGCGTGACGGCGGCAGCGCAAGAAGAGAGCAGCGTGGTGGCCGGGGAGAGTGGGCGGTGTGTGGGGAGAAAAGAGGGGGTCGGGGTTCCCTTTTATAGGCCGTAGGGGAGGGAGAGGGTCGTCGGGGATGGGGATCAACACCGGCCATGGTGAGGCTCACCATTGATGAACGACATAAAAATCCACCGCAAATAATGCGGGATGCAGTGGGAAATTATGGGTGAATTGGAGAGGATGAGGTGGGGATTAATTCCCCCCAATTAATTTTGTGAAACGGCGAGTGGAGGAGGTGAATCGGAGGTGGTTGTCGCTAGGGATTCGGCTGGAGAGAGAGACTACGGCTGGAGGTGGAAGACAACCAGCGGTTGGGCCGACTAGGCCGTGCGGAGGATTTTGTCCGGGGGAGAGGGAGGCGGGTTGGTCCCGCCCAAAGAGAGGGAGGGAAGGAAGAGAGAGGGGGGGACAAAAGAGGACTTTATTCTCGGGCTGAGAGAGAGGGTTGAGAAGGAATGGGCCAAAACCGGCCCAAGAGGAGGAGGGGATTTCTTTTAGCTTTTCCTTTTTAATTGTTTTAGTTGCCTTAAAATTATTTAGGATGCTCTGAAAATTCAAATAAAATTTGGTTAAACATTTTGAAGCATGGGGAATCTATTAAAAATACCTACCAGCCAGTTTGATATAAATCTTGGTGAGTTTTTAATTCTTGGAAACTCTTTAAGGCTTTTAAAATTTCTAGAAAAGAATTAATGCACGATTCAAATTTAGGATGATTTTCAGGGGGTTACATTTCAATCGCTTGTATTGTGAAGCCTTGCACACGGGATAGGCATTTAGGTCCGCATATTGCTTGTGGTACAATATGAAGTCGTTTAGACAAGCGTGAATTCTACAGACCTCTAACCCCAGGGGGCACAAAACTTGTTTTGCTTCATATATTGTCTCGGGCAATGTGTTTTCCTCAAGAAACATGGCTTTCAATCACAAAAGATTTGTGAAACTCTTGTTTGTCCATTTACTACTTGCCTTCAACATCATTAGGTCCAAGCTAGCTGATAATTTGGTGTGTTTTGTCTTGCATCCGGTGTATAGAGGTGTCTCTGAGTTACAAACCAACTTGGTGAACTTCATGGGATCTCTCTCGTTGTAAGCTGGGTCCTCAACGTCACGCAACAAGTCTTGCAATAGATCGTTATCCACATCAACCATTTCACCTCCCAATGGAGAAGGTACAAACATATCATGTTCATCTTCATCTTCCTGATTTTGTGCATCACTTCTATCTATAGCTGCAACATCACCAACTGATTCTTGCTCTCCATGCTCCATTCAACATATGTATCCTTCCATGAATCCTCGATGTATCAGATGAGCATGTACGTCCACTCCGCTATCAAGCATGATCTCATTTCTGCAATCTGCAAATGGACAATACATGTAATCGTTGTTTCTTCTTTTCCTTTCCTCCTCTGTGATGTTTATAAAATTTGAAACGCCGCTTCTATACTCTTTGTTATGTCGCAAAGTGCCCTGCATCCAACTTCAATTCATCGCTGCAAAAGTGAACAAAATATTAGATAAACATTTTTGTAAGATAAGTATTACTCAATTCATAGGAATTGTTTAGTATGTTTCAATTACTTTTGTGATTTTTTTGTTTTTCTTGGAAAAAAGAGAAAAATTGCCCCCCTCAACCGCCCACCAAAATAGTGAACAGTGGGATAACCATTCCCTTGAAAGTTGGAGTCTTTATAGTGTGCAATAAATATCGGTAACGGCTAACGAATGAATATCGGTGATGGGTTTTGCGGTTATCTTTATCAGTGTTGTTGCAAAAAACACACACTGGCCAAGGAGATCTGCTTAACTCCAATGCAGGTCCAAAACTTGCTTTTGGGTTCAAGGGCGTCCCAATTGATTTGGTCCTGCAATCAACAAGATGAAACATGCAAGTTCTATTGGTAAACGATAATCGATTAGCCAGAAAGCCGATGTCATATCGTGATGTAACCTAGCCGATGCAATAAATTGTGAATCGGCTGTAAGGCATATTCGATGATGAATCAACCATAAACTTAGTACATCGGCTTTAAATATTAGTATTACATAATCTATAAATCAATATTACTTTAAAAATCAACAATTAGGATAGATCGGACTTAATCGAGACAATATAAATTGCCGAAGTCTAAAAATAACATGAAATAACGACTACATGTACTCATGTCATAGCCGATGTCTAGATTTAAGCATGTATCGGCTATAGCTCCGATACAACCTTATACTAGGATATTCTCTTGCAACAAATATATCTAACTATCTTCAATCAAGCTGGTGGTAAGTTTGATATATTTATATTAGATTAGATCCTAATATAAGGGATAGATATAGCATAATAAATAAAGCATAAGACCATGTAAAACAACTATACCAGATAAGATCGGCTGAAACCCCAATACTATCTTTACTAACAACCATAAAGCAGGCTAGAGATTATGATTCTAAACACGACTTAATAGATCAAACTTAACTGATGCAGCATTAAGTATGAAAAGAAGCATAATATCCAGATAATGAAGACGATGGTTGCCTTATCAGGATGGTGGATACATTATATATTTTAAACCAACAAGTCAATCTAGCCGTTATCAACAAAACCCTAGATATAGATCAGCCGATGCAAGTAGAAAGCATTGTCAATCTAGATTATATAACATATATGATAACTCGGAGATTCACAAGATAGAATTAGAGTGTCATACAAATGTAAGCACTAATTCCGATAATGCAAACCGCCATAACAAGTTTTACCTCTTCGCCGAAGATCGAAACCGATGCAGCTCGACTCGAAAACAAGAACTTGTCGAAAGTAAAAGAATAAAACGTTGACGATGCGTCGAGATTGATTGAACTGGTATTAAAATATTTAGAAGATCTCGGGCTCATATTTATACCCGAAAGTACAAACTTATTCGTTATGGACACGACACATATTGTCCTAATACAACTCCAACTAGCAAACAAGTCCCTTAGGCGGACTCTTACCGAAAATATCTATAAGGAAATTACATAAAACCCTAATTAATAGATACAATTGCCAATCCTGGACTCCATCCTAGCCTGGCAACATCATCGCAATCCTTCTTTCAAACTGACATTGATTATGTAACCAATATCGGCTGTATCGGCTATCCATATCACACTCGGTTTCAGCCGATGCGCACTCTGTTTTCGAGAATCCCGCATATCTTGAAATCCGCTTCGAATTGGATCCCATTTCCGATTCAAATGCTTGCCAAATTTCATCATCAACAATCAGCCCTATGTGTGAGCCCGTCACCGATGACAACCATCGTTGATGGGCCTAAATGTTATCTTTGTCGGTCCTCAATTAGAGCCCATCACCAATGATACACATTGGTGACGGGCGCAGTTATAGGGCCTGACAAAGATTACCTTTGTCGAGACTAGACAAAAGCCCGTCACTAGTAAGTCTCATTGGTGATAGGCTCGAAATACAGGCATATGGATAATATCTGTACGAGTATATCTTTGTCGGTGTTTATTTCGGCCCGTTAGAAATGACGACGTTGTGATGGTCCGTAAACCCCTAACACGGGAAAGGCCGATACAGGTAAGAAGTTTTGTACTAGTGTCTGTAGCTACGGTGCCATCAGATGGAGGAGCATAGCGTTGCTTCGCGCCATCGGCGCCTTTGCGGGAGAGCTGGATGGTGGTGGCACAGTGACGGTGTGGATTTTTGTGGATGGAGAGTGTGGGAGATAGAGAGATGGGGAGGCAATGGGACAAGGAGAGTGTGGATAAAGACGGAGAGGATGGGTAGGTTGGATAAATACCATGCACCACCAGCTCGTCTGTTGACTCGACTTTTGTGGGTGTTGTTCTTTTAAAAATAAGCATGTATAATATATTGTAGGTGCTGATTTTTTTGAAAGAACCATATATTATAGGTGTCAATGAAAAATTGTTAATAGGTACCAGTTTTAAATAAACCGGCATATATGAACCGTCCCATATTAGGGATACTGTAGTGGTGACAAGTTTTGAAAATTGCCCGAAACACGTCACCTAGACATTTAGAACAACTACGATTAGATCATCTAGAGAAATAGTACCGAACAAATCACCCAAGGGCCAAGCATTCATAAATGAATATATGTATTGAGCACACCGGGTCAATGCCCATGGGTTCTTTCATAACCCTACCTAGCTCTCATATATTTTTTTGATCAAATTGTATTAAAATTTAGCCCACCACCGAACCCTCAAATTTTCCAGGCTAAAAGGTTAGACCCTTTACCACCCCTAAGAACACGTAAGGCAATTTCAACAGAAATGCAAACAAAAAATTTCTTACTCTCTCTGCTGTATAATGTGCTACATATTGAACATAGCTAGAGGTATTATATACGATTACTTCAAGCACCTAACATTGTACACTCTACATCTGCAAGTAGTACGCTTTACTCATAAATAGCTGGCAATGGCATTGCGATATTGTAGGATAAAGCTTTCGGTACAGTATATGCAATATATATCCTTCACTTGCTAAGAGCAGAAAGTGAGAGAGGAGGATACAATTGAAAGAGTTTGTGTTGCATGTCATCAAACAGCTCAAGTACACATACCACCCAAATTTCCTAATAATGGGATGCATCGAGAATTTAATTAAGTCGGAGAACGGTAGATGAAGAAGTTCTCACTTGGTAAATCTGAACTTGCACATTGCTCTCTGACTTGTTTTTCCCAGGATTTGTGGTGAGTACGTGCGTGGACCTTAACTGTTAACACGCTCTACTATAGCATCTTGTAACTGGGTGGGCTGGAACTAGTTACACACAAGTTGTTCTCACCCTACTGGGTCTTGATTCGCCTAAAGAAGCTCAATGAAAATATGGTCAAGTTTGTCTGGCGAATGTAAACACACTATCTTGCCGTCGTAGATGATATTCTCACTCTAGCTGCAGCAAAATTGACTTGCTTTGCTCTGTTGAACGGACTCGTGGAGTTGGTCTGTTTTAAATTTTGCTGGATCGATCTAATTCCGTGATATAATCTTCAAAAAAAAAAAAAAACGATTGTATTGTATGCCAGATCTAATTCCCAGCCCCATCTGCAATTTCCCAATCCACATCGCAAATCAAAAAGAACAGAAGAACAAGTACATCACAGACCAAGAAGACAACAACACATACATCACAAACAAATTCACATTTACATGTTCCACCATAGCCAACCAATACATGTTCAACATATCGGACTCACCACCTCATTGGAAAATAGCTATGTTTCTGTCGACAATTTTCGTTGGAAGAAATTTTCAATTTGTGGACCATTGGATATCCTCCAAGATTCATGCAAACGCAGTGGGAAAAAAAATCAAAAAATGTGCGTTGAGGGAAGTCATTCTTGGAACCACATCTTCACTGCCCTAGCAAACGTTTCACATAAGTACATATTAGTTACATATATGTCATAAATATATGTCAGTTACATATAAGTTATATGCCAATAAGTTACGTTGTCATTACATATCAATTATCCTATAGATACATTTAAAAGTTCCACCGAAAACTGTTGAATGTATTATTTACTTATTTACCTAGTTAAGCACGCTACTGAACCTTTACCAGAGCCGCAAGCTCTGTCACCTTTAGCTCTTCATAATGGATTATATGTAGGGGTGGATGAAAAGCTCGTGACTCGTTAGCTTGCTCGGCTCGTGGTTGGCTCGGCCAAACTCGGCTTGGCTTGTTATATTTTTAAACCGAGCTGAGCTAGCGTTTAAGCTCGAACTGGCTCGCGAGTTGCTCACGAGGCAAACAAGCCATGGAAATTCAGCTCAGAAGCCCGATCCTGCAACTTCATACTAACCCAACAAGAATAAAAAGGCCCAATAAAATTCATAGTTCCAAAAGGGCCATGAACATACCAAACCCTAACTCCTAGTCTCCCTTCCCCTAATCGACCTCTTCCTTAAAAAAACAACTAGCTGCCGCGCGGGCACCAAGCATCGCTCGCCCACCACCACCCGCCACCACTATCTCATATCGTTCTGCACGACCACACCGTCGCAGCACCGCCTAGCCCTTGCGCCCTCGTTGTCATCGATTTTCCCCATCACCACCAGCCTCCAATGGGCAGCAACGTTATGGCGGCCCTTGCCGCCCAGCCTGCCAGGGGCGGAGCCCAATAGTCTTGGCGGGGGGGGGGGGTCCCAGGAACCCGGCCCAACTTCTGAAATAACTTGTTACCCCCATATATTCACCACATGGGCACCCCCCAGCCCATACCGAGTAACCCCTCCTCCCTCGTCTGACCCAAAACAAGAAGGCCCATCGACATTGTTGTGTGAGAATTAATTGCGCACGTGGATCCAGGAACCACCGAACCGGGCGTAGTGGCGCAGCATCGCTTCGTCTCCCGAAAAAAATCAAGGCGCACGACGCAACCGCCCCTTCATGAGTCCGCCTCTCGTCATCTCCCTCTCATCTGTCGCTGCTCCCACTTGGTAGCAGGGGTGCAGCTAGAGAAAAATGAGGGGGGTTCCTAACTTTGTTTGTGTAATACTTGGCATGTATAGTTCTAGAGCGATATTATACTAAATAATTGCATACCCAACACATATAAGTATGATCTCTATAATTGATGGCAATATACAACGAGAAAGTGCATAGAAAAATTAAAAAAGGGCATACCATGATGAAGAAACCATAGACAAAACACCTCCATTCCCAAAACATATGAATATATCATGCAAAATGTGATGTCACCATCTTCATTCCTCCATGCAACAATGACCATAAAGAAAGAAAGACATAGTTTAATTTTCAACAAATAATAAGTCATGAAATGATTCGATATAAATAAAAAACAATTACCTATTCAACTTTATCATATTTGTAGATGGTCATCTTCATGAACCAATCAACCACTTTTTCATTAGTAACTTTCTTCATTTCTTCTTTCTCAACATAGCAAATGAATCTATGACACAAGTGGTCATCACCGATGTGATTGGATAAACATGTTTTCACAAACTTCATAGCTGAAAAGCACCTCTCAACTGTAGTAGTGGCAACGGGCAACACTAACACAAGCTTCAAAAGCCGATAAACCAAAGGGTAACAAAGATGTTTCCTTTGCTCCACCATCTTTTTAGAAAGCTCATCAATAGTCAGTATATTAGAGAAGCTCTCATCTTCTCGCACATCAGCAATGTAAAGAGAAAGATGGTGGCTAATTTGTCTTAATTTTGAGGGAGTAAAGTCATCTGGATACATTTTCGCTAATCTCAGCAAATTGTCCACATTAAAATCATGGAATGAGTCTCTAGGACTAAAAGTAGCCGAACAAAGAAGCAACTGAGAGGTAGTCTCATTGAAACGGTTGTCAATATCTTGAAGTAGCCAATCAATAACAGTGTTAAAGCAATCCTTATGATAATGATGCATATTTGTTATTCCACTTTTCCGCCGTGGCCTTTGTGGATCAATATATGTTTCTTCCATTACCAACTTGATCGTGTCATTCTTGTCACAGAAGGCATACACATCACTTACAATTTTTCCCAACCATCTATTCTAAGCCTATTCAAGATAGACCTAGTTGATTTCACGCATTTGATAGCATTCACAACATCCAGATCCTTTCGTTGCGTTGCTAGTGACAAGGTGTTTGTGATTATCAATGTTGTCAACATGAGATGCAAATAAAAGACGAAGTCAAATGATTGAAAATAGACTAAAAGACCGTTTGCTTGATCTCTATGTGAACCATCTCTTTCATCATTTGACACAAATTCTAGCACATTGACAATTGTCGGAAATATGTCAACCAAACTTTTTAGTGTTTTGTAATGAGAACTCCAACAAGTATCTCCGGGCCTTTGAAGGCATTGCTGTTGATTTAATTCACTTCCAGTTTATATTAGCCCAACTCCTAAAACCTTAACCACTTCCTCATTATTGATATCTCTAATCATATCGCTTCTTTTTGATGATCCACCCACAACATTTAATAAGGTAGAAATCATGCTAAAGAAATTGCTAACACCTTTATGTTTTCTAACAAGAGCCACAATTACAAATTGCAACTGATGAGCAAAACAATGAACATAGTAAGCTGAACTACTTTCCCTTTGGATCAATGCTTGTAACCCATTAAACTCACCTCGCATATTGCTAGCACCATCCTATCATTGTCCACTTAATTGGCTAATGCTCAACTTGAACTTGGTAAATAAAGAATCAACGGTAGTCTTGAGGTATGAGGAAGTTGTCTCGTTTACATGGACCAAACCAACAAACCTCTCTCACAGTTCCGGAGTTGTCAACATATATAAAGACTACTGCCATTTGTTATTTGCAAGATACATGTCGAGACTCATCAACTAGTAAGCAAAAAACATCATGCCTCATTTCTTCAAGAATTTGATGTAAGATTTGATTTGTAAAATATTGAGTGATATCTCTTTGGATTTCAGGAGCGACCATGAGGCTATTACTAGCTGCATTTTTCTCGCACAAGCAAAAGCAAGTAAGCAACAAGGTTTAGGACTTTAGGCTAAATCAGTGGTAACCTAGCAAAATTGGAAGAATTTTGGTGACTTACCGATTGTTGGATTGGATGAATTGATTTGGTGGCTCGGGAGTCGCCTCGCCGGAGTGTTGGGGAATCAGCGGCAAGTGAGCAGGATCGCTGGCTCACCGCGTTGGGCACGGTTGGCTGGCTGGGGGCGAGCTGCGGCCTACGGGCGAATGGCGCACGGTGAGTCAGAGGGGAAGGGGAGGCATTGGCGCGTGTGGAGCCAGGGGGCCAGCCGCCAAGCACGGTCGTCGCTTGCGCGATGACCCGAGCAGCCGAGCCGACTCTCGGTCGTTCGTTCGGTCGCTAGTTATTGCCGGCAACTGGAACTAAAATGTCTTTAGTCCCGGTTGTAGCTAACAATATGGAGTAAAGATATTTCCTACTATTTCCAAATTTATTTTTAGTCCCGGCTTGTGATAAAAACCGGGACTAAAAATTAATTAACCCATGCCCGATTGAATGCATTTAAGATGAAATTAAATTACAAAAATAATGATAAAACATTGATAATAGTTACATATTATTATTAAATTCTAAAAGTCATATACAATGAACGCATGCCCGTTTAAATAAATTTAAGATGAAATCAAATCACAAAAATAATTAGAACACACTAAAAATAGTTACAAATTGTTACTAAATTCTAAAAGTCATATATAAGTAACCCATGCCCGATTAAATGCATTTAGGATGAAATAAAATCACAAAAACATTTAAAATAGTTATAAATTGTTACTAAATTCTAAAAGTCATATATAATTAATCCATATAATTAATCCATACCCGTTTAAATGTATTTAAGATAAATAAAATCACAAAAATAATTAGAACACATTTAAAATAGTTACAAATTGTTATTATGCTTATTGCTTGTGGTATGTTATTATGCTCCAGATTATGCACATTCTCAGATTTGGTCAGACGTTGATATTTTCTATTAGATGATTGATTTCTGATTTAGTTGAAGCTCCAATACTACCAACAGGTGATTTCAGACTGTTATCACCACTGTCGCTGGTTCTTTCCTATTTTCTGGTGACACTGGTCGCTACTTTTACTTACTTTTTGTTATGTACAAACCCTTAAAGTTACCTTCCTTGCTGACGTAGTCTGTATATTGTTTAACAGATCATGGCTCTCATCTTAAATGTTGCAGTAATGTCAATAGATGAAAACCTTTGCTCCACGATTTCATGGTATCGGTCTAATGTTGAATGGATGCAACCTTTTCTGAACCTGAGATGCTACCTAGCAGTTACATCCAATATATTCATTCCTGATTCACTGAACATAGATATGTACTTCAATTTTCTTATATTTTATAAGTTGTCAAACTCAGTCTGTTGACATACTGGTGGCATTTGTTTCATTACTCTCTTTTATTATAACACTTAAACACAAAGCATGTGTGAAAACTGATAATATTTGTTCTTTTAGCTGATTTTGCACCCATTTTAGATCTTCCATCTATATATACAGTTCAAGTTAACCATACACTCTCTAAGTTAAATGATTTTGCACCCATTTTAGATCTTCTCTCTACATAGACAGTTGAAGTGTAAATTTTCACCGTCTACTTGTACTAGTTATTTATTCTTGGAAGGATTCAATACTAATGCATACATAGTTTTTCTTATCATGTCAAACTATTTTAGTTTCTGATTCAGCTTTCAAGACCCTTATTAATTAACTAGATCTTAGTTTTAGCATATAAATGAAGAAAACAAACTTAGTGTCTCTTTGTCATTTAGTTCTTCAAGTTAATTGATCAAAAGCACCAACAATAGGTTATGTCAATGCTCCAAAACTTATAATATTTTTATATGTAGAAACCCTTTACAGTCACCTACCTTGCTAACTTTAGTCTACCTTATTTAGCAGATCATGGCTCTAATCTCAAATGCTGATACAAATCTATATGGATTAGGGAAATTATGGGTACCCCATACCCATATATCTAGTTTATCTAACTGGTTATAGGGGATAGATTATATGCACACATTATGTAACGAATTAGGACTCAGGTATTACGTTTACATGTAAATCAAGGAAACGATCTATTGGACTGGTTCAGTAAGATTATAAAGTAGTAATAGGAGATTTAAACCGTAAGGGGTTAAATCTCTATGTTGTAAACCCTTCCCGTCCGGTTATATAAGGAGGACAGAGCACCCTCTTGCGGCAAATTGACAATCAGATTATCAAATCAAAACACAAGTCAGCGGATACAATTCCCAAATAAGAGTAGGGTAAGATCTAACAAAAAAAGTGTCACCACAAACATAGTAAATCCCTTATCTTTTATGGAGGGTCACAATCTATCTAAATCATTATCTCCGCATCCATCTTTTTTAGATCTCGTGCGCTACCCTATTTTTATATTACTGAATTCTAGTTTCGACAGTTAGCACTAAGTTCCTCCTTAACAAGTGCGATGGAATCAACTCGGCTTTGTGTTCGCTTCGGAAGCTTTGAGTTCCTCATCGCCCACAACTTCAGCGAGCTCTCCCCCTCTGACCGGATTTAAACCAGTCGGTGGAGATTCAATCCATCTAATTGACGTCATGCTATGCACGTGATCATCACCGGCCAAAGCATGCAAAGCTGTACACAGGTCCATCTACGTGGCATCCGACTGCTTTAACATGCTGGGAAATATGGCAGCGTATACAGAACAAGCTCCATCGAAATCAAGTGTATATGTACATCTCCATTGGGCATATTCTCTTCGGCTATGTTACCCAGGTTTTATCGTTTTGATCAATTATATATTATATTATTTTTCTTCCGATCACTAGTCACAAGTTAATGCGTGATCTACTTTTTGCTTATGGATGTAGCGTCGATGGCTGTCAGATCAAACACAGGCCAAGCCGTACACAAAATATTTGTTTGGCATAATTCCTCAGCTACGACTAGCCAAAAGCAACGTCAGGCTGTGCCGTCATCCCTACGATCCCATTTCGCTAGTTTATCTGTCATCTCCACCACCTGGTGGTGACATCATCTTTATCACCAGCCACCTTCGTCACTGCTGACTAGTTTTTCATCTTCATGATTAGTGTACTTCGTCGCCGTTAGTGATGACCACATCGTTTTCACTGTCGGCCACCTCCATTGTTGCGGACTGGATTCTTCGTCTTCACGGCTGGTCTATTACACCGCCGCTGATGGGTATTTTCACCTTGACCACTAGTCGCTTCAGTTGTCTTCACGGTTGGTGTCTTCGTCACTAGTGATGGATAACCTTGTTCCCACATCGGTCACCTCTATCGTCACCAAGAGAAATACCAAATAGCTAAGTCTTCATTATTAATTTTCTTCTTTATATGAGTTTTTTTCATTTTCATTGACTCACTACATCAACTGGCTACAGATGTTATATCATATTTTTTTCAACTGTTTTCATAATATTTATCTTGATGGCTTGCGAAATAATCCGAGTAAAACAGTACCGATGGAGTTATCGAGCTCTATTTTCCAATGCTTTCTGTTTGGTTTGTCGATAGATAGTTGCCTTTGGACTGATTTCTAGCACCTGGGGCTCGTTGATGGAGTGTATAACGCAAGATGCTTATTATTACTCTGACAAATCAAAAGCATAGAGATAATATATGTAACACCTCATTTCTTTTGTTTTAAAAATATCTCAATTAAAAACGTTGGATTTTAAAGTTTGGATTCTATTTTGTTTTGTGCTAAATGGATCTCATATTTTATTTTTCCCCAAATTCCAATTTAAAAATAAAAAAGAAAACCTCTGTTGGGCCCTTTTTCTCTCCTTCCTCCCTCGGCCGAACTCCCTTTTCCCCCTCTCCCTCTCTTTCTTCCCCGGAGCAAGCCGGCCCACAACCCCCCCTCTCTCCCTTCCCGGCCCATCTCCCCTCCCCTCCCTCTCTCTCTTTTTCTCTCCCGGCCCACGGGCCTTTCCCCTCGCGCTCGGCCTGGCCTGACCCACCGAGCCGTCTTCCTCCTCCGGCCGCAAGTGCGCCGCACGCGCCCGCCGCCGCCGCGCCCGTGCCGCCCGCCGCACCGCTGCACCCGCGCCTGCGCTCGCCGTCCCGCCGGCACCGTGCGCGCGTCCCCTCGCCGCCCACACCGCGCGCCTCGCCGCCTCGCGCCCCGCGCCCACGTCGCCCCGCGTCGCCCCGCGTCGCCCGCGCCGCGCGGTTGTCCCGTCGCCGCGCCGCCGTCCCGTCCGGCCTCGAGCCGCGCGCACGACGTGCCGCGCCGCGCCACCTCGAGCCCCGCGCCACCACGTCGCCGTCCCGTCGCCGCACGCCCTCGCCGCGCCCCTCGCTGCCTATAAAAGGGGAAAACCCCCCTTGCCGGCCACTCTCTCTCCTGGCTCTCTCTCTCGCCGGTGCTCCCCTCTCCATCTCCCTTCGCCGGCGCTCCCTTCTCCCTCGCCGCCGCCGCCGCCCTCACCGGCACTCCGTTTGACCTCGTTCAAGTTTCTAATTTTTTCTAAAATTGAGATCTACACAGAGGCACACTAGTTTATTTAATTTGAGCTCGTTTTATTGCCTTTTTATTTCTTTATTCTCCGTTCCGCGTATAGAGCACGTGTACGAGGAAGCTCCGGACGCCGGTTTCGAAGAAGAAGACCCGCATCTTGTGCAAGGCAAGCCTCTTTGATCACATTGCCCCTATATTTTCAAGTCATTTTGTTTGAAAAATATATTGCTAGGTGTACACGATAAATCTAGTTTTGGCCTCGGATCGCTTATGCGACCGACGGACCGACCTAGTGGTTGTATTCACTATACGTAGGGTGTTGTTAAAAATTCCTTTATCCTTGTTAGCTACACATATTTACGCCGGTATCGCTATCCATTGGGTACGATTACCGAGGTAGTTGGCTTAGCCATGCTTACGTTGTACTGTCGTGTGGGAAAGTTGGGAATTTTCCAAACTTTATGCTTAAAAACCCGGTACGTGGTACCGATGAGTTGCGAAATAAAATGAGTTGTGAAAATGGTGATGATGCGAGACCATGCCTTAGTGGTTTGGTCGCGTGTTATCGTTAAGGACCGATTCCTTAGGGAAATTCATCCAAACATGTTACCGTGCGACCGCACGGGTATTTATGGGATACCCCTGGCTAAGTAAATGGTTATCACATGGGAGTTTGGTATGCCAATAGTTGTGGAATGCCGAGGATGAGGAGATGAAGTGCTGGATCTTATGGCCCTTTTGGGTGTTTTGGTTCCTCTATATGGCACACGGTACCGAGTAGGAGTAGGAAGCACCCTCGGTATTCCTGAGAGGATGACGGCTGCGATGGCCTGATACTCGGCTGAGAGATTCGGCCTAGCTAGGTGGTGTGCGATTTTCATGGGTTAACTTTGGAAAGGCCTTGTCACGAACTTCCGTTGCCGATGGGTACACGGTGTCAGTTTCGTGTCGTGTGGGTAAAGCGTACAACCTCTGCAGAGTTTAATGAACTGTTCGAATAGCCGTGCCCACGGTCAAGGGCGAGTGTAAGGTGTTTCTCATAGCGTAGTTTTGGTTGATAAATGTTTGATGAAAACGGTTGGTGGGAAGGGTTACGTTTCCAGAGTCCGCCTATGTGGCAGACGGCTAACCTTTGTGGTTAGGAACAGGTCTGTGTGACCTGGGGTGTCGCTTGGCACCGAGGTGTGGTTAGGGCCAAGAAGGCGTGGTTGTGCCGAGAAGGCGATGTTAACTATATGAAATAATGAGGTGATGATTTTACGGATGTGATGGTTTTGCTGAGAAAGCAGAAAGAAACTAATAAAGGAAACCAATTACTTAATTAATTCGTTAATCTTGTGACAAGTTGTTGCAAAGCAACTTGTGGAATGGGTCGAGGCGTGAGCCTCCTCCCGACAAGTAAAATGTTGACTCACTAGAGTTTTCATGAACTAAATCGCTTTCGCCAAAAAGGCTGCTTTCGCAAATAAAACCCTAGCTCTCCTTGTCTTAACCAAGCATGTCATTCTTTCCCCGGCTTGCTGAGTACGTGAAGTACTCACCCTTGCTATATATAATATCTATAGAGGTTGGAGATGAAGACATTGACCCGACCGCCGAGGAGTGTCTCTGGGAGCAAGCCGAGTACGAGGACTTCTAGAAGGATCGTGCCTAGCCCCAAACCCTCGCCTGTGGATCAAGACGGTCGCCCAGACCCGTAGCTGCTGCCGCTTTTGACTTTTGCTCTGTGGACTTTTGTATTGTGCGTTGCTCATCCTTGGGCCTGTCCAGGATGGCAACTTGTGTAAGGACTAAAACCCAGTGATGTAATATTAATCTACTTTGGTTCCATGTTTATTCTGTGTGTACCAGCTAGTGTATCCTGGGACTGGTACTATGTCACAGGTAATGCGTAGCACCTCGGCATGAGTTAGCTGGTGTTATCGGTTAACGAGTGCCGGGGCGTTACAAAGGTGGTATCAGAGCATAGGTTTGGCCCTAGGACGAAACCTTCGTTTAGTTGTGACCCTAAGGACTATTTTAAAAACTTATACATAGTTGCAAAAGTTAGATAATGCTTATACTCTTCTCCTTACTATAGGATTCTTTTCAAACTACTCACTAATCCCTTTTCATTTAAAACTTTAGACGGACCACGATACGTTTGACTCCGCCGATCTTTTCCCTCAGTTCTTAGAAGTGTAGTGGTTGTTGTGCGTCAGACCTGTCGTATCGTTGCCAACCCATTAGGGGTTGTGGCACTTAGTGTTCGTTAAACTAGTGTGTTGGTGGGTTATGTAATGTTGGTTGCCTCTTGATGTGCGTCCAGCTAAGCTTGGCTAAGCTTTGGGCTGGCCATGTCCCTGTCTTTTGGAACTTCCCTAATTTGCGAAAATAGTGTTGTCTATGAAATGCCCTCCTCTCTATTCTGCCCTTTCAAAAAGACCAAATGGCAGGACGCCCACATCGCAATGCTCGTACCCCAACTCGTTTTGGTTAGCTAAGTACAAGGGTCAGATAGATTGTGCCACAAGGACTATCACGATGAAAGGACCATCTGGAAGTGAAGTAAGATTTACTCCGTCAAAGGATCCTAGAGGTCAGCCCATGCTGAACTGCATCGAAGTTGTCCCTCTTGAAGAAGTGCCTGTAGTCAATGAATATCCAGATGTCTTCCCAGACGAATTACCCGGGATGCCACAAGACAGAGAAATAGAGTTGAATTGCACAGCTCCAATCGCCAAAAGATCCTACAGAATGGCAGCTAATGAATTGGCCGAAGTAAAAAGACAGATAGAAGAGTTGGAAGTAATTGGTTTTGTGCGACCCAGTACGTCACCATGGGGAGCTCCAGTGCTCCTAGTTGAGAAGAAGGATAAAACAAAGAGAATGTGTGTGGATTACAGAGCTTTAAATGAAGTAACCATCAAGAACAAGTATCCGTTACCACGGATTGATGACCTGTTTGACCAATTACAAGGAGCCTCAATCCTCTCCAAGATTGATTTAAGATCTAGATACCATCAGTTGAAAATCAGACCTGAAGACATACCAAAGACCGCCTTCTCAACTCGTTATGGTCTATATGAGTATACGGTCATGTCCTTTGGACTCACAAATGCTCCAGCATTCTTTATGAATCTCACGAACAAAGTATTCATGGAATACCTCGACAAGTTTGTCGTAGTATTTATAGACGACATTCTCATCTACTCCAAGGACGAACAGACACATGAAGAACATTTGAGATTGGTTTTGGGAAAGTTGCGAGAACATCAACTTTATGCAAAATACTCCAAGTGTGAATTTTGGCTAGACCGAGTCGCATTCCTAGGCCATGTCATTTCATCTCGTGGGGTAGAAGTGGACCCAGGGAAAGTAAGAGATGTGCTTTCATGGAAGTCGCCAACCACAGTTACCGAGATCAGGAGTTTTCTTGGTTTGGCAGGATACTACAGAAGATTTATTGAGGGTTTCTCAAAAATCGCCAAGCCCATGACAGAATTGCTTAAGAAAGAGAAGAAGTTCATTTGGACCGAAGCATGTGAAAAGAGTTTTCAAGAGCTAAAGAAAAGGCTAACGACTTCTCCAGTCTTAATCCTCCCGGACATAAGGAAAGATTTTGAAGTCTTTTGTGATGCATCCAGGCAGGGTTTAGGATGTGTACTTATGCAAGAAGGAAAGGTTGTCGCTTATGCCTCACGGCAGTTAAGGCCTCATGAAGTGAACTACCCTACCCATGATCTTGAGCTAGCTGCAGTTGTTCATGCCCTCAAAATATGGAGACAATACTTGATCGGAAACAGATGTGAAGTATATACGGATCATAAGAGCCTGAAGTATATTTTCACGCAAACAGAGCTCAACCTCAGGCAAAGGAGATGGCTTGAACTGATCAAAGATTATGACGTCGGAATACATTACCATCCGGGAAAAGCGAATGTTGTCGCCGATGCTCTAAGTCGAAAGGTGCACTGCAATGTCCTTTTGACCACGCCACATCATCCAGCATTATGC
This sequence comes from Oryza punctata, assembly GCA_000573905.2. Taxonomy (NCBI): domain Eukaryota; kingdom Viridiplantae; phylum Streptophyta; class Magnoliopsida; order Poales; family Poaceae; genus Oryza; species Oryza punctata. The sequence goes on along the minus strand of CM002495.2, from coordinate 17,453,907 downwards.
AAGGAAATGGAAAGGCCAAGAATAAATATGGTTAAACCAGGAACCCTAGCAACCCTAGTGGTGCAACCAACCCTAGAGAATCAAATCCGTGAAGCCCAAGAAGGCGACGAAGAAGTTATGAATATAAAGGATTTGATAAAGAAGCATAAGGCCTCAGAATATTCCGTAGATGATAAAGGAATTGTTTGGCTTGGAAAGCGCATATGTGTGCCCAACAAAAAGGAATTAAGAAACCTGATACTGCAAGAAGCCCATGAGTCTGCTTACTCTATCCACCCCGGAAGTACCAAGATGTATCAAGATATCAAGAGTCATTATTGGTGGTCTAGAATGAAGAGAGATATTGCCGAGTATGTTGCCCTTTGTGACATCTGTCAAAGGGTAAAAGCTGAACATCAGAAGCCAGTCGGTTTACTGCAACCGTTAAAGATTCCAGAATGGAAGTGGGAAGAAATAGGAATGGACTTTATAACAGGATTTCCAAAGACATCTTCGGGTTATGATTCCATTTGGGTAATAGTGGATCGACTAACCAAGGTTGCCCATTTTATCCCCGTAAAGACTACCTACTCTGGCAAAAAGTTAGCAGAGCTATACATGATGAAAGTGGTTTGCCGACATGGTGTCCCAAAGAAGATTGTGTCAGATAGAGGTACCCAGTTCACCTCCCATTTTTGGAAGAAGTTACATGAAGCCATGGGTACCAATCTCAACTTCAGTACAGCTTACCATCCTCAGACCGATGGACAGACAGAAAGGGTGAATCAGATTCTCGAAGACATGTTAAGAGCTTGCGCCTTGGATTTTGCCGGTACTTGGGATTTGTGCCTGCCCTACGCAGAGTTCTCTTACAACAACAGCTATCAAGCAAGCATACAGATGGCCCCGAATGAAGCCTTGTATGGGCGGAAGTGCCGAATGCCACTCTGTTGGACGGATGTCGGAGAAAAGAAAATCTTTGGACCAGATATTCTAAAAGAAGCTGAAGAACAGGTGAAAGTGATCAGAGAATGCTTGAAAGTGGCCCAGTCTAAGCAAAAGAGCTATGCAGACAATCGTCGAAGAGATCTAGATTTTGCCGTTGGAGATCATGTATACCTGCGAGTATCACCTCTACGTGGAATGAAAAGATTTGGAATGGCAGGAAAGTTAGCGCCGCGTTTCATCGGACCCTATCCTGTCACTGCACGTCGTGGAGAAGTTGCCTATCAGCTTGACTTACCTGCAGAGCTTGCCAGAGTACACAACGAGTTCCATGTGTCTCAGTTAAAGAAGTGTCTTCGGGTTCCGGAAGAGCAAGTTCCACTTGAGATAATCAATATGCAAGAGAATCTGACCTACGAAGAGCGACCGATTCGGATTCTTGATGAAAAGGAACGAAGCACCAGACGGAAGGTGATCAAGTTTTACAAGGTTCAGTGGAGTAACCACTCTGAAGAAGAAGTTACTTGGGAACAAGAGGATCACCTTCGAGCCGAGCACCCCGAGTTGTTCGCGTAGTCGCGGAATCTCGGGACGAGATTCTTTTAAGGGGGGTAGGTTTGTAACACCTGATTTCTTTTGTTTTAAAAATATCTCAATTAAAAAATTTGGATTTTAAAGTTTGGATTCTATTTTGTTTTGTGCTAAATGGATCTCATATTTTATTTTTCCCCAAATTCCAATTTACAAAAAAAAAAGAAGAAAACCTTTGTTGGGCCCTTTTTCTCTCCTTCCTCCCTCGGCCCAACTCCCTTTTCCCCCCTCTCCCTCTCTTTCTTCCCCGGAGCAGGCCGGCCCACAACCACCCTCTCTCCCTTCCCGGCCCATCTCCCCTCCCCTCCCTCTCTCTCATTTTCTCTCCCGGCCCACGGGCCTTTCCCCTCGCGCTCGGCCTGGCCTGGCCTACCGAGCCGTCTTCCTCCCCCGGCCGCACATGCGCCGCACGCGCCCGCCGCCGCCCGCCGCACCGCTGCACCCGCGCCTGCGCTCGCCGTCCCGCCCGCGCCGCGCGCGCGTCCCCTCGCCAACCACACCGCGCGCCTCGCCGCCTCGCGCCCTGCGCCCACGTCGCCCCGCGCCGCGCCGCCGTCCCGTCCGGCCTCGAGCCACGCGCACAAAGTGCCGCGCCGCGCCACCTCGAGCCCCGCGCCACCACGTCGCCGTCCCGTCGCCGTACGCCCTCGCCGCGCCCCTCGTCGCCTATAAAAGGGGAAAACCCCCCTCGCCGGCCGCTCTCTCTCCCGGCTCTCTCTCTCGCCGGTGCTCCCCTCTCCCTCTCCCCTCGCCGGCGCTCCCTTCTCCCTCGCCGGCCGCCGCCGCCCTCACTGGCCGCCGCCGCTCCCCCGGCTGCCGCCGCCCCGCCGCCGTGGCTCACCGGCGCGTCGCCGCCTCGGGGCGAGTCGGGCAAGAAGCGGGAGGAGGAAGAAGACTCCCACCTTAACCACTGATAGCTGGGGCCCACCTCCCTTTTCTCCCTCAAGTCGCTGACAAGCCCGGCCCGCGCCTTCTTCCTTCCATCCATCACCGACAGGTGGGCCCCACGCCCCCTCCTCTCTCTCTCGGCCTGACATGTGGGCCCCCCGTTAACCCTAACCCTAACCTTAACCCTTTTAATCAAAAGTCCCCAAAAATTCCAGAAAAGTCCTTTAACCTTTGAAAAATCATAGAAATTCAACCGTAACTCCGTTTGACTTCGTTGAAGTTTCTAAATTTTTCTAAAATTGAGATCTACACAGTGGCACACTTGTTTATTTAATTTGAGCTTGCTTTATTACCTTTTTATTTATTTATTCTCCATTCCGCGTATAGAGCACGTGTACGAGGAAGCTCCGGACGCCGGTTTCGAAGAAGAAGACCCGCATCTTGTGCAAGGGAAGCCTCTTTGATCACATTGCCCCTATATTTTCAAGTCATTTTGTTTGAAAAATATATTGCTAGGTGTACACGATAAATCTAGTTTTGCCCTCGGATCGCTTATGCGACCGACGGACCGACCTAGTAGTTGCATTCACTATACGTAGGGTGTTGTTAAAAATTCCTTTATCCTTGTTAGCTACACATATTTACGCCGGTATCGCTATCCATTGGGTACAATTACCGAGGTAGTTGGCTTAGCCGTGCTTACGTTGTACTGTCGTGTGGGAAACTTGGGAATTTTCCAAACTTTATGCTTGAAAACCCAGTACGTGGTACCGATGAGTTGCGAAATAAAATGAGTTGTGAAAATGCTGATGATGCGAGACCATGCCTTGGTGGTTCGGTCGCGTGTTATCGTTAAGGACCGATTCCTTTGGGAAATTCATCCAAACATGTCACTGTGCGACCGCACGGGTATTTATGGGATACCCCTGGCTAAGTAAATGGTTATCACATGGGAGTTTGGTATGCCAATAGTTGTGGAATGCCGAGGATGAGGAGATGAAGTGTTGGATCTTATGGCCCTTTTGGGTGTTTTGTTGCCTCTATATGGCACACGGTACCGAGTAGGAGTAGGAGGCACCCTCGGTATTCCTGAGTGGATGACGGCTGCGACGGCCTGATACTCGGCTGAGAGATTCGGCCCAGCTAGGTGGTGTGCGATTTTCATGGGTTAACTTTGGAAAGGCCTTGTCACGAACTTCCTTTGCCGACGGGTACACGGTGTTAGTTTCGTGTCGTGTGGGTAAAGCGTACAACCTCTGCAGAGTTTAATGAACTGTTCGAATAGACGTGCCCACGGTCAAGGGCGAGTGTAAGGTGTTTCTCATAGCGTAGTTTTGGTTGATAAATGTTTGATGAAAACGGTTGGTGGGAAGGGTTACGTTTCCAGAGTCCGCCTATATGGCAGACAGCTAACCTTTGTGGTTAGGAACGGGTCTGTGTGACCTGGTGTCGCTTGGCACCGAGGTGTGGTTAGGGCCGAGAAGGCATGGTTGTGCCGAGAAGGCAATGTTAACTATATGAAATAATGAGGTGATGATTTTATGGATGTGATGGTTTTGCTGAGAAAGCAGAAAGAAACTAATAAAGGAAACCAATTACTTAATTAATTCGTTAATCTTGTGACAAGTTGTTGCAAAGCAACTTGTGGAATGGGTCGAGGCGTGAGCCTCCTCCCGACAAGTAAAATGTTGACTCACTAGAGTTTTCATGAACTAAATCGCTTTCGCCAAAAAGGCTGCTTTCGCAAATAAAACCCTAGCTCTCCTTGTCTTAACCAAGCATGTCATTCTTTCCCCGGCTTGCTGAGTACGTGAAGTACTCACCCTTGCTATATATAATATCTATAGAGGTTGGAGATGAAGACGTCGACCCGACTGCCGAGGAGTGTCTCCAGGAGCAAGCCGAGTACGAGGACTTCTAGAAGGATCGTGCCTAGCCCCAAACCCTCGCCTGTGGATCAAGACGGTCGCCCTGACGCGTAGCTGCTGCCGCTTTTGACTTTTGCTCTGTGGACTTTTGTATTGTGAGTTGCTCATCCTTGGGCCTATCCAGGATGGCAACTTATGTAAGGACTAAAACCCAGTGATGTAATATTAATCTACTTTGATTCCATGTTTATTCTGTGTGTACCAGCTAGTGTATCCTGGGACTGGTACTATATCACAGGTAATGCGTAACACCTCGGCATGAGTTAGCTGGTGTTATCGGTTAACGAGTACCGGGGCGTTACAATATAATTTGTTTTCTACTCTTCACAATTGCAAAAGTACCCAAGTAGTAAATTTTGATCCGTGAAGGTTTGTTCCATTAATGATGAACTCATGTCAATAAATAATCGGATAGAGTGTTTAAACGTGAGTAGTCATCTACTCAGGGAAATCAAAATCGATAAGAGGAGAAATACATATTTATAAATATTTTAAAATACTTAATTTTTTCTCAAGTACTATATTTATATCAGATACTACTCATCCTACATGCTTATACTGTAGAATCCAAATCCAGATATGCATAGTAGGAATTCATAGCTTTAAGCTTATCTCCAATGCTTCAGGAATGAATCAGTCAGAACATCACCGCCGACTGGTGTCATCGTCTACACAGTTGTTGGTCACACCATCGTTGCTGTGCGTCTATGCCTTCACCACCGGTTTTTCTTCGCCACCACCAACTAGTGTCCTCGCCAACACAATTGGTTGGTCACACAAATGTCGCGGGGCGTTTACGTCTTCACCGCTGCCGAATGGTGTGCTCGCCTACACGGTTGGTTGGTCATACCACCGTTGCTGGACGTCTACATCTTCACCGCTGGCTTGTCTTCGCTGCCGCCGACTGGTATCCTCAGATTCACGGTTGGTTGGTCACACCACCGTTTCTGGGTGTCTACGTGTTCACCGCCGGCTTGCCTTCGCCACCACCGACTGGTGTTCTCGCCTCGGATTCACGGTTGGTTGCTATGCATCTACGTCTTCACCGCTGGCTTGCCTTCACTGCCGCCGACTGGTGTCCTTGCCTACACAGTTAGTTGGTCACACCATAATTGCTGGGCGTCTACATCTTCACCGCCGGCTTGCCTTCGCCACCACCGATTGGTGTCTCCGCCTACGCGGTTGGTTGGTCACACCACCACTGTTGGGCGTCTACATCTTCACCACCAGCTTCACCGATTGGTGTCTTCGCCTTCACAGCTAGCCTATTATGTCGCTGTTGATGGGCGTCTACGTCTTCATCACCTGCTTGACTTCGCCGCCGCAAACTGGTGTCTTCGCTTTCGTGACTAGCCTATTATGTCGCCGCTCATGGATGTCTTCGTTTTCATCATCATTCCGCTTCTTCCGTCGCCGTATGGTTTTGTCACCACCAACTGGTGTTTTTATGTTCATGACTACGCGTCTTCACTATCGTTGTAGGAACCTCGTCTTCACCGTTAGTTTGCTTCTGTTACCACTGACTCGTGTCCACGTCATCATGGTTGTGCAACTCTATCATCATCTGGGGCGACTTCATCTTCATTGTCTTCGGCACTAGCAAACTTTACTGCCTCTACTTTGCAAGCTTCACTACTTCACCAAGCACAATGTCTCCAAGAGCCTCAACATCTCGGCATGCGCCACCAAATACGACGCCGTGTTAATCTACTACAACAAGTACTCTTCCAATCGTCAAGATTTCTACTCGGACATCCTCAGTGCGTATCTTAACTCAAGCGATGGCTACTCCACGACAAGCTATAGTTCTTGACTCCATGTTTAGTTGTTTACCAACTAAGCACATAGTCGGGGGCTACACAAATATAAGACTCAAAATTCAACATGCGTTATATCAAGATAAAGTAATCAATTAACCAGCCAACTAGTCAACTCCGGGAGTCATTATCTTCATCTTTGCTTCAAAGCAGGCGTTCTACTTCAGTAATTTCAATTATTTCAATGACTACTTTGGCTTCTCGATGCTGCCATTATCTAATCCAAATTTCTCGAGTATCAAGTTCAAGATTTAATCTACATATCCAGGAGTTTGGAGTTATCAACCAATCAACTTGGATTTGACGAGTTGGACAACAATATCTACTTTCCTCCAAGAGAAGCATCTGCAACAGCTACAAAACTATGTTCTACAGTCATCATCATAAATCAACATGCATTGTATCAATCTTCGTCATGCACGCATTAGCATCGAGTAAACTACTCGAGCTTCGACATCTTCTCAACTGTTTGTGGATTATTGTTACTGAAATTATCACCAGCACTTTCTCCATCGATATTATCGTGATCTCCGGACAACTACCGTCAACAAGGTTCTTTGCTTCAGGGGTCCATGCTTAATCAACACTGGATATCCGACTGGATCATTTTCGCCTTCTTGCTGTGCTTCCTCGGCATCGCCTCTACTTCATTCACCCCACATCTCCGCCATCGCTAATGGATGACTACGTCATTGCTTTCAGTTCCATCCGTCATTGCCGATTTGTTATCTCGCCTTCATTATTGGCCTACTACACCGCCGCTGATGGGCGACCTCATTGTTATCATTGACTGCTACACCGCTATTGACTGGATCACCAACATCATCGTCTTCATCAACATCATGCTATGCATCTTCGACCACGCCTACTCTGTTGCCGTGGATGAGCATTTTCGTCTTCACTACCGGTCATGTCTGGCATTGCCGACTGGTTTCTTGTCTCCACGTTTGGTGGATTTTGCCATCGTTGCCGATGGACAACTTTGTTTCCACCACCGATATCTTCGTCACATCTGATGGGCGATATCATGTAACACCCTCCCTCCAGAACCGCGTAGCCCAACCCATCAGACGAGCGGGCCCACTTACACATACCATCGCACTTACACTTTCGTCCTCGCTTCATGTAAAAGGGTTAACCCAGGAGTCATATGGTTGGAGGGAAGAGGCCTTATAAGTTGGTTTCGCCCTTGCTAAACTAGTAAGGTGGTACTAAACATGTGCACCCGGCTCTCGTGGGCCACATAGGCCTTATCCTAATTGAGCCAGGATGTCACATACTCCCCCACTCAAAGGACCCGATGTCCCCGTCGGTCCAACTCACCCACATAGCCACACAGGCATATAGGCAAATGCCCAGGAATACGCCCCCTCTTAGCGCACGTCAGTACGTCCAGTGCCGACGCTATATGCCATGCCATGTGCCTCACACAGAGCCCACATGCACCATTCGCCATATGCCCGCACACTAACCCGTACGCGCAAACGCGAGGGTCGGCTCTGATACCATTTGTAACAGCCCTCCCTCCAGAACCGCGTAGCCCAGCCCATCAGACAAGCGGGCCCACTTACACATACCACCCCACTTATACTTTCATCCTCGCTTCGTGTAAAAGGGTTAACCTGGAAGTGATATGGTAGGAGGGAAGAGGCCTTATAAGTTGGTTCCGCCCTTACTAAACTAGTAAGGTGGTACTAAACATGTGCACATAGCTCTCATGGGCCACACGGGCCTCATCCTAATTGGGCCAGGATGTCACATATCATCTCCGCGTTGGTCATCTCGCCTCCATGCCGACTGCATCAGTTATCACCAATGGATAATTTTGACTACGATAGAAGGACAAGCTACATGCTTACGGGCTTACCAGCTCAAGCACAAGGATCATACCTTTAATCTGATCTTGTTCTGGATACATACTACAGGGATTCATGGTCATGACCTTATTTCCTTCACACTAAGACTGGACCAATCATTATTCCCCACGAGGGCCATCGGTTGTGTGCTTGTCCCAGTCGGGATTTAATTGTCACATCTACTATGGTACATCCCATGAGGGGTAAACACTCGGATCAGATGCCACTCAGATGATATGCACTTGATCTACATCACCCAGGAAATTTATCACTTGGGAGGATATTAATTGGCGTACTCTACAAGTCATATTTCAAGGGTATCGGTGGACATATTTTGGGTCTAGGCCTAAATGTCCACAGCTCATATTATCAGGTGTGGCCAGTCACGTTCTTATAGGGACTTAGACATTTTTTGCTTAGGTAAAAGTGCACATGATCAACTGCTCAATACCTTAAAATCCTTTTATACCACTGGTATAGTGCATTTTAAAAAATGACAAACAGTGAAGCGTTATATAGTTGCCCCGCTGACTTTTTATATATGTATAAGTCAAGACATTGATTGGGTTTATAAACCAATCAATTAGATATAATATCGTTGCTTTTTGCCACGTAAGTGTGTGTTTTTATTGACCAATATTATGGCTTAGGCTAATTATATACTTTGGTCATTTTCCAGGCAGTTGGTAAATCTCCTATGAGTTTATTTACTCGGATTTTATACCACATATGCTGCATATTTCCAAGTGTGGTGAAACTATATGTCTTTTAGGGACTTAAGCATATTTGTTAAATCAGTGTGCGAATGGTGTGTGCTCGATACTTTAGAAATTTCTTTATTCACAATATACAAGCTTCTTTATAGTTGTTTTGCTATGTGAATTTTCAAAGATGTGGTCAACTCTAAGTTGGTCACATCACATTTTGCAAAGCAATTGGTTTCATAACACATATGCTATTATTATGATACTTAGGTAACTTAAAACCACTCGGATGGTTAAATTATTTATTCATGGACTATATGTATAGTTTGTTCAACTAATCACATAGTCGGGGGCTACACCTAATTAGGTTGATCTAGTCGATGCACCTAAGTATATTTTTGAAAATTTTTCAGTCCTTCACAGCCTCATGATTTGGTAAAAGAACTCGGGACACTAAGGCAGAGAAGATTGAAACACTCGGGCTTTTAGGAGATTTAACTCGGGAGAAGATTATCTCATCGACTGTGAAGGACTCAGGGGCTACTGTGGAGATTATGGGTACACCATACCTAAGGACTTGGGTATTACATTTACTTGTAAAACAAGGAAACGGCCTATTGTTCTGGTTCGGTAAGCTTGTATAGTAGTTATAGTTGATTTAAACCGTAAGGGGTTAAGTCTCTATTTTGTAAACCCTTCCTCTCCGGCTATATAAGGAGGACAGGGCCCCCTATTGCTGGCAGATTGACAATCAGATCATCAGATCGGTACACAACTCGGCGGATACAATCCCCAAACAGTTGTAGGGTATAACCTCTCATTGACAAGGTCTGAACCTATCTAAATCCTTGTTTCCGCATCCATCCACTTTTAGGTCTCGTGCGCTACCCCTTTTCATATTACCGAATTCTAGTTTTGACATGGATGAAACCTTTGCTCCATGATTTCAAGGTATCTCTCATCTAATGGATGATTGCTTTGCTTTATCTGAGATGCTGAAATTTGTCATTTTAGCATATATATCATGTTTCCATGTCAGTTCTTGGTCCTTACTGAAATTAAAATACACGTGAAAACGGAGACCTTGTTCTCTAACTGAAATGATTTTGCATCCACTTTAGTTCTTCTATCTATATTTGTTGGTCAAGTGATAATTTTGACTGTCTACTGTTAATTATTTATCCTCGGAGGATTCAATACTAATGCATACTTAGTTTTTCTCAAAATGTCAAAGTAGTATCTTATTCAGCTTGCAAGATCCTCGTTAGCAAAATCTTAGTTTTAGCATATAAATGAACAAAATAAACTAGTGTCTCGTTGTTATTTAGATTGTCATAGATGAATTAAACTCTACCAATTTATACTGCCAATTGGACTTCATTTTAATTTCCTTTCCCTCCCAAGCTAAACCATTGAGGTAGAATAAAATTTAAATTAGTGTTGGAAGACTCCTTTACTGTACATGCACATCCCTAATTTAATCCTAGTTGTTGAAGAACAGGAACAGGAATCCCTAATTATTGTCTTATTCAGCTTGCAAGATTTTTACTAGCTACAACTTAGCACATTGTTGACGATGAAATTTGGTAAGCAAATCTATCTACAAAGATCGGAAACACAACATAATCCGAAGTGGATTTGGAAATATGCAAGGATATCGGAAACAGAGTGCGCATCGGCTGAAGTCCGAATCGGCTGTGGACTGATCGGCAGAGTCAGAATTGGACAAGGTTAGCCGATGAAGCTGATGTCGGTAATATGACTTGGTGTACGTCATCAGGTTGTGTTAGCGTGTTTCATATGGATTGCCATGCACGGATGAAGTCCTGAGGAGGCAACTGTATCTATTAATTAGGATATTTTATGTAATTTCCTTATAGATATTCTCGGTAAGAGTCCACCTAAGGGACTTGTTGGTTAGTTGGATGTGTATTAGGATAATATGAGTCGTGTCCGTGATGGACAATGTTTGTAATTTCGGGTATAAATATAATCCCGAGGTCTTGTAAGAAATAACAACACACGTTCAATCAATCTCGGCGCATCGCCAAACCCTTATTTTCTACTTTTGAGAAGTTTGTGCTTTCGAGTCGTGCTGCACCACTTTGATCTTCGGCAAAAAGGTATATCTTGTCATGGCGAATTACATCATTAGGGCTAGTGCTTACATCTCTATGATACTCTAGTTCTTTGGTGTGATTCTCCGAGTTATCATATATGTTATATAACTTAGATCGATAATGCAATCTACCTGTATCAGCTAGATCCTTTCTAGGGTTTCATCGATATCGGCTAGATTACCTTGTTAATCTAGGTTATATAATATATTCATCATCCCGAAAAGGCAACCATCGGCTTGATTCTTTAGATCTTATGCTTCTATTTATACTTAATGCTGCATTGGTTCAGTCCAACCTATTAAGCCGTATTTAGAATCATGACATTTAACCTGCTTCATGGTTGTTAAGAAGGATAGTATCGGGGTTTCAGCCGATCTTACCTGGTATAGATGTTTCACATCGTGATATGCTTTGTTTAATATTCTATATCTGCCCCTTATATCAGGATCTAATCTAATATAAATATATTAAACTTAATATCAATCTAATTGGTTATAGTTTAATATATTTATTACTAGAGAATATCCTAGTATAAGGTTGTATTAGAGCTATAGCCGATACATACTTAAACCTAGATATCGGCTATGACATCAATCTACATAATCATTATGTCATGTTATCTTTAGACTTGGGCAATTTATACTGTCTCGGTTCAGTCCGATCTATCCCAATTGCTTATCTCTAAAGTAATATTGATATATTGATTATGTAACACTAATCTTTACAGCCGATATCCTAGTTTTAGGGTTAATTTTATCATTGATTACACCTTACAGCCGATCCATGCTTTCTTGCATCGGCTAAGTCACATACGATATGAAATCGGCCCTATGGCCGATTGTCTATCGTTTACTGATATTCTTTGCATGTTTTTCTTGTTGATTGCAGGATCAAATCAACTGGCACGCCCTTTAATTTTTGTGTTCCACTCACAGAAAAAACCCGACAAAAATAGTTTTTCTGTGGGGACACCCACAGGAAAATTGAATTACTCCCTGCTGATTTTTCTGTCGGCAATTCCTGTCGGTGAACCCACAGAAAAACAAATTCTGACGGGAAAATCGATGTTTCTGACGGTTTTCGGCCTACAGGGTACATCACTAGTCTGGTAGTGACTGCTACAACGCTGAGCAATGGAGTCGACGATCATCTCGCGGGCAGGCGTTGAGTCGTTGGACCGTAATCAATAGTGTTGCTCATCAAACTCAGCAGCGACCCAACCATGCACCATTGACAAGCAGCGGACTAGGAAACCGCTACTCAATCGACAACAAACTAGGAATTGATCAATGATGCCACCAGCATGATGGAAGTTGGTCGATGCAGAGCACTCCACGGCCAGCGGCGGCGCCATGCTTAACAGGCCATTGTGTCCTTCTAAAGATGGGCTCACATTCCTCATGCATCCCATTCTTAAAAACGTATAATTGTGGAGCAGTGCACACACTTGGTCATCTCGGTCGATTGACACCGCCTGTTCCTCTCGGTCATGCGAAGATCATCTGGCAGTTCCTGCGCCTCAGCATGCAGACCTTAAAAAGGTGGAGGTGAAAAAGGGTTCTAAGAGCAGTAGCAGTGCGTCCCGAGAATTTACCGTTCCTCGTATGCCACGTAGACGAAGAACGTCCTAAGCTACGTGCTCCACAGTGCAAGTTGCTTGTAACCGGTACCATCTTTTTTTTACTTTCCAACTCTCCCTCTCTCTCCTCTCATTTTTTATTCCCCACCGCCCCCTCTCTCCTCTATGATTCCTTCCCAAATCTGATGCCTCCCTCCCCCTGCTGGGCCAGCGAGGGCGGTGCGGGAGCGGCGGACGGGCGGCGACGGCTGTCGGGCGCCGCAGCCGTCCGCTTCGACGACTCCAACGCCACCTTCCTCTCCCCGGCCACCACCTCCAGCCTCGTCTTCGTCCCGGCATCGTGCCTCCTTCCCTCCCTCTTCCCTCTAGCGGCTGTCGAGCTAGCGGCGGCGCAACCGGCGACGGTGCACAGGTGGAGCGGTGGCTGGGCCCTAAACGGCGGCGAGGTCGGCAGCGGGGGCATGGGGGATAGTGGGAGCTCGGCCCGCGTGGATATGGTGGCCTCCACGACGGCGGCGAGGTCGGTGGCGGGGGCATGGGATACAGTGGGAGCCTGGGCGCTGCTCGTCATGCCAGAAACCCCGTGGCCGCCGCCTCGACTTCCCCATGGCTGGCCTTCCGTCCTCTCTTCGTGGTGCCTCCCACCGTGGCTCGGCGGCGTGGAGAGGAGGATGAGCTCGGCGATGCGGAGAGGAGCATGACGAGCTCAGCGATGTGAATAGGAGGACAACGCCGGCGCAGACGCGCACTACCCTCTCCCTTCTCTCCCTTCCATGACACATTCTGACCAAGAACGAGTTGCTAGAGTTGGCTCCGCGGACCTCGTTTGGTCACGCGTTAAGCCTAGTTCGCTGGGAATCTCCGACGTGTCGAGAGTTGGCTGAATGACACGTCGGAGCACTGTGAAACCCCTAATTCTATTTCTGGTAGTACTAAACTACTAGTGCAACTGATCTCTGTGCTAGCTATCTAGCTACATCAATGGACCTATTTGGTAGAGCTCCAACTCCTAGATCCTAACTCCTAACTCCAACTCTAGCAGTAGCTAACTCTTATAGCATCTGACGATGATCTAAAAATGTTTGATTAGATTGATCAACTCCAAAACTCTTAAAAGAGAGGAGGAGGGAAAGATGGACAATACTGCCCATGTCTTCTTATATCTGATAATTTCATATTTATTTATTTGTTTGTGATATAATCAGCCACATACATGCAAAATCACCATGTTTCTCTTCTAGATCTGAAATTGAAATAAAAATTTGGAAAAATTCAAAATCACCGGCCGTGCGCCACCCGCCCCCGCCGGAGCGCCGCCGCTTGCCCACACACGCAGGCGCACTCCGCTCGCCTGCGTGCTGCCCGCTCGAGCCAGAGGGCTGTGACCCACGCGCTGCCTGCGTGCCGCTCGCCTGCGCTCCAACAGCTCGCGCTGGAGGGCCATTGCCCGCACGCCGTCCGCCCTCGCGCCACCCGCCCCATCGGAGGGCCACCACCATTGTCCTCGTGCTTGCTGCCTGCCTGCGTCGGATTTGGGAGAGGTGAGGGTTATGGGGGAGAGAGAGGGGTGAGGAGATTGGTTTGAGGTTTTCAGTGGTATTTTTATGTAAATATGTTAAAAAATTAAAGTATAATCAGTCTTTTGGGTGGAGTGGATCCGTGGAGCATAAAAACCCAGCTCCACCCCTTAGTATAATTTTGTGGAGCAATTATGCTAGCTGCGCTCCAAAAAATGAAGGATTTGGATCGTTTGACACGGCTCTGACTTTAGGTAAGTTGGAGTTAGGAGCTAGACCTGTGTCAAACAGACCCAATATATTCTTATGGAGACACTCCAAGCTTTCTCTACTATATGGAGTCAAATTTTGCGGTGAGATGTGGAGTTTATGTTATGGGTCTATGCTATACATACGCAAACAGCAAATTAGGTCACAGGTCGTTGAGCTGGCTTCGAAGGTGTTGTGTGGGTATTGGCTTGCGCCTCTCCTCGAACTTCAAGTTCAAGTTCATGTGATATAACTTTTAGTCTATACCATATTTTTTCTCCATAGATAAAGGAAACTTACACGATTACGTCAAGATGATTCAATTACTCTAAAAAAACTCCCCTCGCACCACTCCCCCTCCCTCATTACATATCTAGGATGCAGACAACCTATAAATTTAATATAGTTGATAGCAATTAATTTTGTGTACTCTCGTGCTTCCAAATCATCATGTTTTGTTTCGACCATTGGATCTCGAACAATCCAACGATTCTTTTCAGTTGATCGACCGTCCTTCCGCCAGGCAGTCAAGACCGGCCTTCAAGACCTGACACGAGATCTACCACCACTTACGGTCGCACTAGCCCGTGAGTGCGTGATTACTTTTAACCACCGAACGATGAATTAATATTAAATGATGGAAGTGCAAGCAATGTGTATTGTGCAAGCAACGGTCCAACTTGATTCATCTTCTGTGTAATCCATCTCGTCATTGATGTAGTCAGTGACATTTGTATAAATAACCATCTCCTCGGTTCTGAACCTTGGCAAAACAAATGTACACCATTTACATAATATATAGTTCTCGACATTAATAAAGTTAAAATTAGCGAGGAATGAGTTCACCTTTTGTTCCCCGTTCGCTGGATGATGCTGTGTAATCCTTCCATGGTTTATATACTCTCTTATGGTTGTGGTAACAATGTTATCATTTAGCGTAGTCGGTCCATGAAATGGCGCAACTGATTCTTGAGTATGAAGAACTTCTTCGGTTGATGGTTTACGCAACGACAATGATGGACAACACTGCAATGGTGTTGGCCTTCTTGTAGTGATGGTATTGGTTGAGTAATCAATTGGAGTTTTATCAATCTCTTTCACCACAGTTATATGCTTTAACCAGCAATCATAGCATGTAGTAGCTAGCAGTGCATTACGAACATAATAATATTTAGATTTAAGCATAGCTTTAACCTTACATTGATACATGTATCAGACACCTTCAGCCAAATTGCAAGATGCATGATGTTGCCTAGAGTTGACGCCAAATTTTGTTAAGATTGTTTAGTGGATACGGGTAAGGAAAGAAGTCGATCAGCTGATGGAAACCTATACAGAAGAGCCGAGTTCGAGGCAGAATCGTGCAGACCATAGCATGGCATTTTAATTATATCTATTAATTAGGTAAGATTTAGTAGCTTTCCTCTTATCTTTAGGAAAAAATTATCTAGTGTCTAATCCAGACATGTAATTTCCTTTTATACTTAGGAAAGTGTGTTCAGTGTTTGATGGGGACTCTTAACGGTCTATGGGTATAAATATGTACACGCGGGGTCATTGAAACTATCTCTCGATCAATACAACTACTCTCGGTGCATTGCCTCCCTCTTTTGCGAGGTTTTTACTTATCAACCAGCGGAACTAGGCACCTGACGAGGGGCTGCATCAGCTTTCGATCTCCGGCGAAGGGGTAATTCCTAAGTTCCGTTGGCCCTGGTGAATCTATTGGCTACATTGGTGTTGTTCAATGCTGCATCGCTTCGACATCTTGGATCGCTCTAGTTCGATTGATATGTTTGCCTACCTATTTATCATATATCTTAGTTAATCTAATTTGGTAGCTCGATTTACTTGTATCGGCTAGGATCTGCTATAGGGTTTTTGCCGGTATCGGCTAAATTTCTTTGCTAGATTAGATTAGCTAAGGTATCTACCACCCTGAAAATTAGTCAAAGACTTGATTGTTTAAACTTTATGTTTTTTCATACTTTGCGATGCATCATCTCTAGCCGTGCTTAGAATCATAAAGGCTAACCCCATCTTTGATTATAATAAGGGTTTCATCGGGGTTTCAGCCGATGAGTTATATGGACGTTGCATCAGCTTATAAGGATTACATACAAGTTGGATTTAGCCGATCGCAAAAAAGATTTCATTGTTTATCTAATCGTTTGGATTTTATGACATCGGACCTCAAGCCGATGTATGCTTTAATCGTCGGATCGACACTTATTCTATCTTATTACTATTAACAGATTAGTTTGTATTGGATTATATTATTGTTTTATTACATTATCATCAGCTGATTGTATTTACATCGTTATCTACATTGGATATATAGCTGATTGTTCAAAACCCTATCAACATCGGCTAGCATCGACATCGACTGGCATCGACATCGACTGGTATTGCTCTATCGGCTAGTTAGCCGATCGACTCTTTGGTGATCAAAATATTTATCTATCTTGTCAGTTGCAGCAGAACCAAACTGATTGGCAAGCTCGCATCTCATCAATATTTTAGACCTGCACTAGAGCTAAGAAGATCTCCCAGCCTATTGTGTTTGTTGACTTAGTTCGCACCAACACAAATCTGGCACCATCGGCTGAGTGCGAATTTTTCGCCAACACAGATTTGGCACGTCCGGTGGGACACGAATTTTATACCTACATGTTTGAAGAAGTTGACGCTAATGTCCTAGTCACAATGGAGAATTTGACGAAGGAACAGAGGCAACATATGGAGCAATCTGTGGCTGATTTTCAAAAGCGTTGCCTTCAATACTTCGTCATGACACCACAGTGGCTAATTTAGAGGACTCAATTCCTCAAGCCGATGATGGAAACACTGCAACATAAAGTTGATGAAGCAATTCATCACGCGTTAGTTAATCAATATGGTATTTTTGTGGACACATTGGAAAATTTGATCAAGACAATAATTGATGAGTTAATTGTTTAAAGAAGCCAGCTCAGTGGGCAGATTGAAGAACAACAACAATATCGACTTGGGGGGCAAGCACATCAACATCAGCATGACGAGTCATATCAACAATATCGGTCGGAGGAACTTCAAGAGCATCAATATGGAGAAGAACAATGTCATCAAAGGAACAATGATTTGACCGATAGAATTACAAAGATAATAGAGGAGCAGTTTGGACTTAAGCCCAAGGAACAAACTTCTGTGTATCTGCTATCATATCTTGAGTGGTTTGATAGCGTTCCATTGCCACACCGATACAAGGTTCCAGTTTTCTCCATGTTTTCAGGACAAGATGATATATCTACAGTGGAATACATCAGCCAATTCTTAGCACAATGTGGGGAGGCAACGACTGAAGAGGCTGTGAAAGTTAGACCTTTTTCATTGTCTTTGACTGTATCGGCTTTCTCATGGTTTTCATTGTTACCAACAAATTCGATCAGAGGATTGGCCGATCTTGAGAAACAGTTTTATGAATATTTCTTTACTATAATTGATGAGATAAAGCTTTCAGATTTTCTATCGGTTGATCAGCAAGAAGGTGAATCGGCTATGGAGTATATTCAAACATTTCACAATGTTCACAGCTGATGCTACAGTTTGAGTCTACGTGATGAGCAGCAAGCCGATCTTGCATTCAGGGATTATCAGCACCTATCAGAGACATATTCTTTTACCGTGAGTTTAACAATCTAGCTCATCTAGTGCAAACAGTATCGGTTTGTGAGAGCCAATGGCATGAAACAAAGGAGGATCAACTTTGGAGTTTGAAACTTTCAACTAATAGTCACAAAAGTTTCATGCTCAACTTTTGAAACTTTTTACTTATGGACTGAAAAATTCAACTAGAATTGCAAGAAAAATTCAACTAGAATTGCAAAACATACAAGCAAAAATCGTAAAACTTCTAGATTCAATATTTGAGACTTTGTACTTATTGACTTAAAACATTCAACTCAAATTGCAAAAAATACAGTTCAAAATCTAAAACTTTCATCCAAAATCTTAAAAACATCATACTAGAATCCCTAAACTTTCAAATCAACTATTCAGTTCTAAAAACTCCCAACTCGAAAATTCAAAGTTTTAACTCAAATCAATGAAAGTTTTCTATTTTAGGGCTCATCAACAAAGAGAACGCAAGGATGATGTCTGTTCGAGGAAAAAAATAGAAGCCCTTGTCCGGTGCTCATTGTGTGTCACCAGGGGTCATGGTGGAGAAGGGAAAGCCAATGTCACGAACTCGCCGGCATCTTATCGGGTCGGCGGAAAACTAGTAGGTGGAGTAGCACGCTTATGGCAGGGGGCAAGGAGAACGTGCCCCCAATCTTACTAGGGTTTCATCGGGGGAGAAGAAAGCCAGGGTGTAGGAGGAGAGGTGGGCTTGCCAGCGCTCACATTGAGGTTGGGAGGAGGCAGCTGGGAGAGCAGCGGCCTGTTCGATGCTTGCGGTGCGTCAAAGCGTGGAGAAGAGATAAGGTTGGCTGGATGAGAAGGCCTCCCACGAGCTCACCACTGTCAAGCTCTCACTGCTCTCAGGCCACAACTCTGTTGACGCACTCAGTCAGAAAGTGTAAAACAATATAGGCACGCACACTAGTTCAGATGACAGGGTAGAGCGCTGAACTGCCCACTCGAAGGAAACACAAGATCAATCGGGCCTCATCAAATACTTGCAAATTTTTCAAAACAAAAGGACAAGCGGTCATGTTTAACACTAAATAGTGCCAGTGTTAAGTATTTAAAAGCGGAGTGAGTATATTTTATTGTGAAATGTTAATCAGACTTTTAACTTGCGCCAAATAGCTTCTTTTTAATTCTAATCATTATGCTCCCCTTGGATTTTCTAAGTTATTTGTTTTCTCTTGCGGTTTCGATTTTCTTACAATCATTCTTACGTTTTCTAGGGTTTGGTCAAAAGCAGAGAGAAAAGTGAAATCTTGCGGAACTGGAGATTCTTTGAAACATTTGCATCCTTGTGTTTATTTTTACAACATATACAAATTACACAGGATGCAACAGTCAATGCCACCCACAGTGTGCACCTGACTATCTTGATTGCCCATGGTGAGTACGTGACGTCTGTTATATAGATGGATATCCTTAGGACCTGTGTACGTGACGGACGGAAGTCTTCGTTCCAACGAGAACTCAAATTCCTGATGAATCACATTCCAAATCAATAGGAATGGCACATTGCCAATAGAAGAGTGGATGTACATTCTGCACTCTCTTCATGACCCTCTTCCTCCTTGTTGTGTCTATTGCAAAGATCAGTTGGCTATATATACTGGTCATGCTACGGGTATGCCTTGAGATCAGAATTTATTCAAGAGCTACAAGGGCACATGTGCGTGTATACAGTGAGATAATTTTAACTTGAGGTTTACGGTTCCTCCAACATTATGGTCAGTTATTTAATTAATGACTACAATTGGTATTAATCGCCACGTATTACGGTCGTATTGGTTGGTAGTGAAAAATGAGAGAAATTAGCTTTCTGAAGCAAACACACATTTTTATATATGCTGTCATTATGTTGAAACCGTTGCACTTTGTCCACTTCATTGTCAATCTTTCCAAGATAACAATGAAATTATGGTGTCCATAATCTCCACATCATCTCGACAATAGCGTTAGACCACTAGTATGCAAGACCTAATTAGTGTAAACATGTTATGTTATGGTCCCTACAAGCCATGATTATAAGTGTCGATTCTAGAACCGGTACACATGAGGGTTCGTGTGTATCGGTTCGAACTGGTGCACATAGTAATGTATCCATAGATGGGTCACATAAATTTTCTCTTGAAAATACCTGATGCGGTTTGAAGGATTCAAACCTAATATCTTAGTGCTTCTTGCCTAAGTTGTAGAATCATGCGATGATTAATCTTGATGATGATCAATTGTCAAATTTTAGTGTTTGTTGAAACTACGGCGGATCGTGTTTTTGGTCGGTGAACAGTGCACAGGTGGCACTGGGTGCCAGTCAGACCGAGCAAGAGGCACCGGTCAGACCGGAGGTGTTTGTGCGATCTGGCCGGGTAGCCCGACGGTCAAACCGGCAGACTCTGGGAAGGAGTCGATTTCGGGTTATTTTCGTGGAATTTCTAGATTGCTTCATGGATATATCTTGTAGATGTTTTATATTCGTATGTGATACTATTGTGTGCTGATGTGAGTCAAGTTGGTGCGAACTTGTACTCGGTTATAGAGTTTCTTTATTGTTCATGTGCAGGTGTTGCTTGAGGCCATGGAAGTATAGCCGGTAATGGATCGAGACTAGGCTTGAGAGAAGTTGAGGTTTAGACGGTCAGGGATATCATGCGGCTAGAGAAAATACACGTGGATGTAAAGGTTTCCATATGGCATACATGTGGTGTTGTGTGCGTATGAAAAGTGGAGTCAAATTTGGATTGGAGTCTAAGATTGGAGTTTGTATAGTTTGTTTTTTGTACGGGAAGGTTTCCTAGGGGATTAGGACTTCTTGTATGAGATAGATTTGCGGCTAGGGGCAGCCACATTATGGGTACAAATAGAGAGGGAGGGTGTAGCTTCCTGGTATCAATTTTACAGAGCGCTGAGTTGAGAGAAAAGTTAGAGTTTCGAGTTTAGTTTGAGATTTTGGTGAAGAGTGCGTTTGATGCACTTTGTAAATACTATTTAGTGCAATAAAGTCGAGATAGATTAATCTATATCTTTGGGTGTTCATCTACTAGTGTTTTCTAGATCTCGACGATTTGATCAGCAGCAAAGAGGTGGTCTAACTGGCAGGGTAGCGGCAGTCTAACTGGCGGCATGGAACCGGTCAGACTTGTGGCGGCGAGCTGCGGCAAGAAAGGAGGTAACGGTCCGACCAGCCGGACAACACCGGTCAGACCAGCAGCATAGGAGTTGTCAGACCGGAGTGCACACGGTGGTCAGATCGGTACGCTGAGATCTTCATCAACTACGAGGGTAGCTTTTATTTCCGCTAAGCGTTGGTTTTTTTTGTGTTACAACCATTCACTCTCTCTGGTTGGCTTGGTTCTTGGATTCGATCCTACATGAGTAACATATGCTATTCCTTTAATTACTTTCATCCCAAACTATTTGACCCTATAAATATGCCCAAATGAAGAGGTTGTCAACTACAAAGTTATTTGTCTTGTCGAGATCAACAAATTTCAACTGGATTTTGCCTCCATCTGAAGTCGTTTCGGACATTCTCCTGCGATATGGCAAGTGAATCCTATTTGCTGCCAAAGACAAGAGTGATCTTGTGGCAAGGAAACAAGTCAATCCTAATGCGCCAAAGAGAAAGTAACTCGCTATACTAATCCCCAAGATACTATTTAATGTCGATCCTAATGGGGCTATTTGTTGTCAGTGCGGTAGTCGGCACGGCGGCGGTCGTGCGACTTGTTACGTAGGTCGCTGCGATAGTGATCACCGTGGTGATGCCGAAATGCTCATGGTCGTGCTCTTGATGCAACGATGTCGGTGTTCCTCTCGTTTGCGCTTCATCGCATCATGGCACCATTCTGTAGTATGACCTGGGCAGGAATGCTCTCTTCAAGGCACCACAACACAACGTTGTCACGGCCATGGCCCTCGGCAACTCCTTCGAGGCAATATTGCCTTCGGAGCATGCGACCAACCCAACTGTTGTCCGGATAAAATTCACGGTGGAGGCAGCCGCTGTCCAGAAGCATGGTCTGGAGCCCACCGAGCTGCTGTCGACTACCTCCAAGTCGAGAGTTCCTGGCACCAAACAAGCATCCACCAAGCCAGCAACCGTCATTATTGATCCTAACACTCTCTTTCGGGTTGTTAGAAGTTACAACCATACGCTATTTCCTTTTTATCTCATCCTTTTGGTGCTGCCCTCGTAGCAATGCTTAATCACTCTATATTGAAATGTGATTCATTATCATGGGATTTCTTGTTAAGTAGTTGACACTACTAAAGTGCTTCTCGCTAACTAGAAGTGCCTCGCTATGAGAATGAAGCTTCGCTAACGTTCGGCTAAGTCGCCAAACCATTTGTTCGGGCAAAGCTTATGTGGTTCGTCTACCTTACCCACTTGATGAAAGGGAGTGAACCTCGTTTCCTTGACAGTATTTGCAGAGGGGGCCGGATGTTAATTTTGGTGTGCGAAGCGGGCTCTAAAACATGACACTAAAGAAACAACTTTTCATGTAGTTTTGAACTATCCAAATTTTTTCCCTGAAATTGTTAGGCCAAACTACTTCCAGAGTGAATACCCAAATGGAGATGCATGCCTAGTTATGGATACTGTCAGCCCGTTGAAGCCATGTCCAAGTTGAATCCCTCTTGGTCTCGATTGTATTTGGGGTAGGAGGCTGCCGAGTTGGTGAGCCTGCATGGGACTTGGGGGCATGCCACGCGTCTTTTCACACGCAGCGTAGAGGTAGCTGGAAGATTAAGAGATGACGATGTCATCAGCCTGCTGGCGAGTGTCAAGGTGCCGGTATTGTTGGCAGTAAAGCAGAAGGACCCGAAGCGGATGGCTGCTGATCCGGAGGTAAACCTGAAGCGGTTGACACCAGTAACACTGGTGATGTTGATGGGAAACAAGTCACCGGCATCATTCGCAGTGCAATCAATGGGCCAAAGCAGAAGACCGCTCCAGAGGGAAAATTGACGTCGTGAATACCAGTGGTACCGATGATAGCTATTAGTACCTTTGTAGGTTGATATTGATACTCCTTATCTAGCGCATTAATTGTTTATTCGAGAAATAGGTAAGTATGTTATGAGATTGTGTAAGACCAAAGAACGAAGGGTGAGACGAGTAATTTTTTGGCTGGATTGCGCTTCTCACCAACATACCCTAAAACTTTCATAGCTGGATTGTGCATGCATGCAGGAGCAGGCCAAATGCAATGCAAGGGTAATCAAATGAATACCCAAGATTTTTATAAAACAATATAGGTTTATACAATATTCAAATGAATGCCGTATTCAATCCAAGACACATTGAACACATAATACAAATGCTACATGTTATTTGTTGGTACGATATGACATTATACATGTAAGATATAAGGCTTTTAGCAGTCAATATTTTTTTACCCCTTTAACACTTTTTTATCCCTTTGCCTCAAATCGTGAACTCTCCCCTGTATGCCTTCTATCCCAAAAGTGTCGATCAACAGGTTGCCAACTCATAGACCGCTGTGGCATGTGGAGCTTAGGTACACGATCGTCTTCATTAAACACATGAATGCATGGGGCATTCGGCTGACATTACCAGAAATTTTACCATGGTCAGTCTCTGCTGAATATTCGGACTGTGTCCACGGAAACACAAAAATTATTATACCAATGACACTAATTATTTTCCAAGCCACACATCCTGACATCAAAAGTATGCCGATGAATAATGTATGGTTCGAGAAACTGCTTCGTCTTTTGGTGTGACATGATTTTAGTTCAGGACTTCGACATAGACACGCATCTTACCAGTTAATCCCTACAAATCTTAAAGGAACGACCATGTCCAGAACCGTTAATTGCTGCCACAAGAATCAATGGAAGAGTTCACGGGCACGCCTTCAGCTGTACGTAGGCAAGGATTGGTGTGCTAATAGAGCTCGGCGATGGCCCATACTACGCCACCAGTCAACAGGCCAGCCGGCGGTATTTAGCTCGAGAAAGCCAGTGCCACAGACATCATTCGAAATAGAGATAACTACCCACCGACAATGGACTAGCGATGGATGTTGCCACAAGGCTGACGGATCTTTGTCGAAGAAGACCACGTCGCCGCCATCAGCACAATGCTCAACACACCATATTGCTCTCCCAAAGATAGGGCCGCGTTCCCTGTGCATCCTACTCCTGAAAACACATAGATGTGCACACAGCCACGGCATTGATTGATGATGCATGCCGTCTATCTTCTTTGGACTCTTGGTCAGACCAAGAAGATCACCCGGCTGGCAGTTCTTGCCTCTGCAGACCAAAAAGTAAAGTGGAGTTGGAGAAGGGTTTCTAACGCTATTCCTGCTAGAGTACTAAACTACCACTGGAAATGATCTTAGGAGCTAGCCATATACATCAATATATATACATGTGGAGACACTCTAAGCTGTGTCTACTACGGACTCATTGTTTTCAGTGACATGTGCAGTTATATTATGGTCCAATCACTACTGGGGAATGCACATTTAGTCCCGATTTGCAAGCTACTTTAGTCCCGGGTTACAAACCGGGACACCCAATCCAGAAGTAAAGATACATATTTTTAATTCGGTTAAAATAACCGGGGCTAAAGATATTTTTACATTTTTTTTCATATGTTGTTTGCCGCTTGTTTATATATTATGCATTTATATATATGTTTAAATACATATGCTTGCTGGTTTTTTTAATATATATGTATTTATATATATTATGCATATATATGTAATAAATGTATTTATACATATATATATATTACTTATGTATATATGTACAACCAAAATAAGTAGAGACACATAAGTAAATATATACATATATATAGATTACCAAAAATATATACAGACATATAAGTAATTACATCTGTATTATGTGTCTATGTTATGTATATATTATAATCCTATTCTAATCGTGGGTGGGATTGACGAATAGGTTTTCCATTGTTGTGGAATTCTCCCGCGGGATCAATAACCTTATCCATAATAAATCCCATTAGTTATTCTTGAACGGCCTGTATAAATGCATCGTAGGGGAGTTGCTCCATCATTCAAAGAACCTATTGATTCAAAAATGAGATATAAATATATGAACTCAATAAGAAATCGAGACATAATGTATGAATGATGTTTACGTACATCGAGATCCTTATCGCTGTTGATTCCATGTGTTATGGTATGGACATAGTTGCAAATGCAGTAGCCGCATAAATTCATCCATTGCTTCTGTTTTGGCCATTAAAGGAGATCGAAACAACAGATTTAATATATATTTTTATTTTAGAACAAATTAAATGATTCAATATAATTTTGGAGTCTGTACACACCGGAAAGTTCATCCTGACATCTAGTTTTCCTTTGAAATTCCCGCAGACCAGTGTACGGAACAGTGTCCATGCCCTATGTACAGTTGGAAGCTATGATTAATTATTCGAGATCTGCATATATAGTAGTAATGGCAAACACTCAAAATGACTGTGCAATGGATGGTATTACGTACCTGTCTAGAACTTCAAATATTTTGGTGAAAGTTTCTACCGGTTTATCCATTGAGTCATAGACATGTAGTTTGCTTGCAGTAAGGTCTATAACAAAAAGGACCTAGTGGAATCTGTAAATTGCGTGAGATGATATATATGTCATGGTATGAGTACGAGAAGGAAATTGCTACGAAAGGAGGTAAAAACTTTATGACCATAGTGTTAAATTTGTGGGGGTCCATGAATCCAACCCTGAAAGCTCCCTGCTTACGACATATTTGAATCTCCATTCTACAACGAGAAAAAAATGACGTTTTCATCAGCTATCCGCACACTACAATCATTGATGCCTGATACAAGGAGCTAAGGAACGAAATAAAATTAATTAAACAATAATGACAGAACCCATAGACTGAGAAGAGAGACGTCGAGGGCGTCTCGATGGTACATGTCGAAGATTTCCTGGAAACGGACCCACAACCCATCATCTCCTTGAAAGTAATCTGAGTTTTTTACCCTCGCGCCGAACATCACTCTACCGGTGTTTGATTTTTCCAGGTAGTACTAATGGAATCAGTACATCTATGTAGAGAGTGTTTTAACCTGATTAGGCTTGACAAGGGGTTTACCGAGGGTAAATTTGTATTTCAGATCCTCTGTTGTTGCTTTTTTTATATTGGTGCATCGGCCAGCTATTGCTCCCTCTTTAGTCCCATCTCCTCCATAAATTGTCTTATCTCCATTTCACCTGGCAGTAGCAACGGATCAATCGCTTGTTTTGGTTGCTTTCCGAGCTGAGGGACCTCTTTGGACTTTCCTTTTGCTTTCTTAAAAGACTTCGTTATTGATCAGTCATAGTCGGATGTCATAGTCGGATAGTAAAGTTTCTTCTACCGATGTGCTCATCTTCTTAAAAAACTCCTTAAATGTCGAGTCTATAGGAATCTTCTTTACCGAACTTCACGGCTTGAAGAGCGCCTTCACTTCCATTATTAGGATCTCATCAATCTCCTCGGGAGTGCGGTCCTACGCCGTAGTCTTGAGAGTGGGGAGCTTATGCTCGTGAGGTCTTCTCTTCTTCGTTTGTACGCTTGACTTTGACGGCACGGGACAAGGTGGGCAAGTCTTTCTTGCACTTGCAGCTAGTTGCGGCGTTAAAGATGGAGTGGACGATGCCCACGGCAGAGACCTCGGAGGAGTTGATGCGCTCCGAGGAGACGCTGCACGTGGAGGAGGTTGAGGAGATGGTGTAGGAGGAGGAGATGGTGCATGTGGAGGAGGCGAAGGAGACGGTGCAGGCGGTGGAGATGTAGGAACGGACGCCGCTTCTCGCCCGAGAAACACTATGTAGCGCTGCACCATAGTATAATGGCATGGGTTGTGTCTCTTAGTTTCATCTCCCCGGCTCCTCCGAGGTTGTCCTGTTCGAGTTCCTTGAACCCTCGTTCCACCAGTTCTACTTCAACCCTCGAGTACCCAGGTGGAATAGGTCTGCAATGGTATGTCCCTGAAGGGTCGACTGGTATGACCAAGCCCGGTGCCACCTTCACGAGAAATGAGGTTAATAAGTTATTGTGCACCAATTTTTGCAATGTACAAGATATATATCATAAAACTACGAGCATACCTTGAGTGATATGTTCTTGAACGGACTATGCAGCTCACACGGTGTCCGTTGCGTGATTTTATCAACAGGGCACGGTGGTTCGTCGTGAGCTGGCCCTACTGCAGCTTCCATGCCATGTTCTCCTACCTGCCCTGTAGAAGCGCAGCTGCTGCGACTGCCTGAGGGGCTCACCATGATGGGAGGAACATGTTGTTGGCTATGTTGCCTCTACTGTTCGGCTAGTCGTTGGTCCACCCGTCTTTCCACCTCCTCATGCATCCTTAACTCTTGCGTCACGATCCTATACTTAAGATTTGTTAACTTCACCTCAGTATCTCTTTTGCTCCTCATGCGACTCTTGTATGTGTGGATGTCCTCTTGAAATCCAAATTTCCATGGAACCAAGCCTTTTCCTCCCTTTCGGCCTGGATGCTCGGCATTCAGCAGTGCGAGCGAAAGCTCGTCCTTCTCTCTGTCGGGCAAGAATGTTCCCTGACAAGAGGCCTTTACTGCTTCGGTTAGTCAGCTTGCTGCTTCGAATATCATCAGTCAGTCAACTTGCTGCTTCGCGAATCTCATCGCTAAATATCAGGGAGCCATCACCGAGATTTAGCGTTCCACCGTGAGCATAGTACCAATGCTTTGTTCGTTCCGACCAATCGGCTGTGGCCAGGACGACACCACTATCTAGCAACCCTGCTTCCATTTTCTCCTACTTCGGCACTGCCTTCTTATAGCCGCCTAACCCTAGCTAGTGATGGTACTTCGTGTTAGCAGCATTGGTTTATTCTTTTCTATTTGTCGTTGCCCTTGCTCCCCTTTCTTGTGTGTGACACGTATCCAATGGTCCTTCAGCTTGGTCATTTTGTCCAAGTTAGGTGTCCGTCCCTTCACGACATATTTCTTGTACAAATCTTTCTTGAACTGCTGGAACTGTTCGGCCATCTTCTTTAAAGTCCAATCCTTCACTTTTTGCTTTTCTACCTCAGGGACCGTGAATGTCTCCAGCATCGTTGTCCACAACATTTCTTTCACTGTATCAGGAAGGTAAGGTTGTTCCTCCTCATCCCCATGTGCTCTTGTTTGGCTCAAGTTTACTATGCTGATGGGCATGTGATCCCTAACGACCCATCCGCTGTGTGACAAAAACTTCGTTGCTGCATCAGCTGGGGCAACCGGTCGTCCGTCTGGATTCACTTCAGTGATAATGTGTCTCCCCTCCACTTTCCTCGCGGCACCTCATTGTCCGCATCCCCTCTTCTCTCCAACGATCCGTTAGCTATCACTATTTTTCTCGTGCTCCTCCTCGTTTCCCTCCTCATTACCATCGTCATTACAATCTTCGTTCAGGTACTGGTTGGGGTCCTCGTTCCCATCCTCGTCCACCCAGTATTGGCTGCTGCCCTCTGCGATCTAGTCGTAGATAATATGTTCGTTGTCGCGATCGGCCATCTGTTTGTTAAAATAACGAGGTCTATTGTAATATATATATTGACATTCACGAGACCTATGATGACCAGCTAATTTCCACCTACCTAAGAAATATGAAACCTACATGTGTACATTTTAAACACAGCTAATACATTTCATACGATTGGACGAAAACTTATATAGTTTCATGTAATAGTAACGAGGTATATTATTACATATATATTGACATTCTTGAGACCTACGATGTCCAGCTAATTTCCACCTAGCTAAGAAATATGAAACCTACGTTAAATTTCACCTATTTAAGAAATATGAAACCACATGTGTACATTTTAAATACAGCTAATACATTTCATACGATTCTACGAAAACTTTTATAGTTTCATGTAACTTGCCTTAGTTTTGCTTGGAGGCATTGGGACCACGTAAGCCTGAGCGATGGCGGCGGTGAGCAGTTGGACCAGGTAATTCTCACAATTAAAAAATAATTAGTTAAAACCTGTACATTGCATATACATCGGTACTTCTGCATCGTGAAGGTTGTGAAAATCATGAAAGTCGTTCGGTCTTTATATTCATTAGAGGCTTGAAGTCTTGAAGTGCTGAAAATTATTAAAGGTGTTCGGTCGTGAAACTCGTTAAACTCGTTCGGTTGTGGAACTCCCTAAACTCGTTAAAGTCATTAAACTCGTGGGGTCCTGAAAACCGTTAATCTTGTTCGGTTGTGAAAGTCACTAAACTCGCTAAACTCGTTAAACTCGTTCGGTCGTGAATGTCGCTAAACTCATTAAAGTCATTAAACTCGTGGGGCGGTGAAAGTCGCTAAACTCGTTAAACTCGTTCGGTCGTGAAAGTCGCTAAACTCGTTAAAGTCATTTGTTCACGAACAGTCGTTCGGTCGTTCACGTTAAACACGTTCGGTCGTGAATGTTACACTCGTTCGGTCGTGGCGGCACAGGCCGACGGTGGCCACAGTGGCGGCGCGCGGTGGCTGTGGCAGCAGCGGCGTGCAGCGATGGTGGTAGCGGAGGCGGCAACACATGTGGGTGCATCGGCAGTGGCGGCGGCGATGGTGGCGGCGTGCAGCAGGGCACGCCGTAGCGACGACGATGACGACGATGACTGCGGCAGCGGGGGCGGCAGCACCTACGGGTACGTTGACAGTGGCGGTGATGGGGTGGCAGCAGTGGTGGCGGCAGTGGCAGCAGCGGCGACAGTGGCGGTGGTAGTGCTGCAGGGCGCGCCGCAGTGGCGACGACGACAACGATGGTGCGATGGTGAAAAAACGGCTACGTGTTGGATCGGCGCGGAGAAGACGATGCACATTACTATATATATCCCTTGATCTTTAGTCCCGGTTGGTGGCTTGAACCGGGACAAAAGAAAAAGAATAAATAAGACGAAATTCGACCTCCCCCTACATATTTAATTTGTTCTCCTATAAGAAAAAACTAGCAAGACCTACTCCATTGGTAATTCCATCAATGACACCCTTGTCGAAAAACAGCGTTAGTTCGGTAATCCTCTTATACCCAAGGTAAAAGTCCTAGTATAGAAAATATCTATATAATCGTGATTATATGACCAAATATATATCTCTTTTTAGTTGATGGAAAAAATACTTCTTTAGTACCAGTACAAGCCATCAACCGGGACTAAAGATATTTTCCCGCTATTTCCAATTTTTTTGTCATCTAGGGTTCATAACCGGGACTAAAAATTAAATAAGAACACATGCCCGATACAAATAGATAAAAATCCTACATAAATAACTCATGCCCGATATAAATAGTTAAAATTGATATTAAATTTTAAATAATCATATATAAATAACACATGGTTGATTTAAATAGTTAAAATTGCTACAACATTTTATATAATCATACATAAATAACTCATGGCCGATTTAAATCTTTAAAATTGATATTACATTTTGAAAATCATACATCAATAGCCCATGCCCGGTATAAATAGTCTAAATTGTTACAACATTTTAAATAAACATACATAAATAACTCATGGCCAATTTAAATAGTACAAATTGTTATTACATTTTAAAATCATACATTCAATACATTCAAAATAATTTACATCGTGATGGTTGACCTTACGTACTTTCTCTTCACGAATGTTCCTTCGCTAAGATCGTTGCGTGAGTAAGGGGTGTCCTCATTTGATAGGAGGATGCTCGAGTCAACCATCACCGCGAATGGTGGTTGCCCATCAAACTGATCAATAATCCTCGTCAGTCTTGTCCTTGAGTCCGACGGTTTTCCTTTTGCTTGGGAGAACCACGTGGCTCTTTGGCTCGTCGGGCCCTTTCCCCTTATTTGGTTTGCTAGACATGTCCTTCACATAGAAAACTTGCGTTACATCATTGGCTAGGACAAATCGTCTGAGTATCCAACCTTGTTAAGGTCAACCGTTGTCATCCCACTGTCATCAATCGTTATGCCTCCACCAGTTAGCCTAACCCATTCGCACCAAAACAGAGGCACCGTCAGAGGTCCATAATCGAGTTCCCATATGTTGTCAGTGCCACCGTAATACGTGTTGGTTGTTCCATTGTATCTCATTGCATCGATACGAACAACACTGTTCTGGTTCGTGCTTTTTGTGTCTTGGTCTCTTGCGTAAAATGTATACCCATTGATTTCATATCCTTGGAATGTCAAGATCGAGCAAGATGGTCCCCTCGCCAAGAAGGTTGGTTGTTGATCAATCGTCTCATTACCCATGAGATGTTGTCGTAGCCAAGCGCGGCGAAAGTATCAATGTGATGGCGTGTAGTCTAGGCATCGAACTTTCCGACATTGTTGGAGCAAACAATCGTCAAGTGCTCCTCGATGTAAGGTGCAACTAAGAAAGATTGTTGCAAAACCGTGAAATGTGCGTTACGAAATAAATTGTTGTCTGCAGTCATTATTGTTCTCCTTCCAAGAGTCCCCTTTCCCCGTAGTCTTCCTTAGTGGTTTGATTCGGGCACCCCGATTGAACGAAGGTCTTCAATAAATTCTACGCAGAACTCAATAACCTCCTCTGTTCCATGCTTACCTCCGGTCTAGAACGGTTATGAACGTACTTCTTCAGAACGTCTATGTACCTCTCGAAAGGGAACATGTTGTGTAGGTACACAGGACCGAGAATACTGATCTCTTTAACATAGCTTTGTTATTGTTGTCCGGACATTATCAGGAAGGATACCTCGAATTATAACAGGAAGCAGTTGTGTCATTAACATGTGGCAGTCATGACACTTTAGGTTTGTGAACTTCTTCTCCTTCATGCTTATTATTCCCCTTATATTCGAGGAGTATCCAGAGGGTACCTTGATGTTCTCCAAACATTCAAACATATTGTCCTTCTCTGCCTTGCTCATAGTGTAACTGGCCGGACTCAAGTAATGACTTCCTTTCTCCTTTGGTTCTGGATGAAGGCCGGTGCGTTGTTTCATATGCTTTAGATCATTACGTGCTTGAAGTGTATCTTTCGACCTCCCATATCCACCTAGGAAGCCGAGCAAGTTGACGCAAAGGTTCTTAGTGAGGTGCATCATGTCGATTGCGTGGCGGACGTCCAAGACACCCCAATAGGGTTACTCCGAAAAAAAATAGACTTCTTCTTCCACATCGCCACATGACCATCTTCACTTGCTATAGGTTTGCTGCTAGGTTTCTTTCCAAATACTACTTTCAGATCTTTCACCATAGTAAACATGGCTTTTCCGTTACGATGTTTAGGCTTAGTACGGTGGTCGGCCTACTGTTCAAAATGCTTGTAACGTGTATTGATGTCTATTCTGATTGTTGTGTCCCTCCTGACTGGGCTCCTCCCCCTCCTCCTAGGGGGTCTTGTATTTATATCCACAGATATCCCCTTGTCCAAGTAGAACTGGGGAGACCTATGGATACGATCTGTATAGTCCTTGTAGTTTTCCATATAGAACTCTACTCCTCCTTCCTTTTCCGGAATTCCTTCGTATGCGAGGCCTATGCGAGGCCTGATTCCGTATAAGACTTGATATGTGGTGGGCCTCGCCGAGCTTATCCCATGATCATAGGGTATGCCTTATCCATAACCCTGATAGTAGCCCCCCGACTTTAATGCAAATGAACGACTTTAATGCAAATGAACGAGTTGATGTTCTCGACCGAAGACCATAGAACAACAGTTTGTCAAACTCACTTGACGGTTCTCGGACGACCGAGAAGGCATGAAGTATACGACTAAGTTCCCTATTTAATCTTGATCAAGAATTTAGATTGAAGTCAAAAATTGCATCTCGGTGGGTACACCATCGCTTCATTCCGTAATCCTTGTCGAACCCCAACAAGTGTTCCCGAATAATCGAACAGCTGTAGAGTATGCGACAAAGCCCTGAAATCTGACTTGACTATTCTGATATCTGACTTGACTGTTCTGATATCTAACTCTTCCTGAAATCAATTCTCAGAACAAATTGTTAGATAGAAAAAGCCCCCGAGCGAAAACTTAGGAGTAACATGATATAATATGGATTGGAAATAAATTGAATTTACACATGACAATAAAAGAGTACTCTCTCTAGAACTGCCCTCAGTAGTTAAGGAGTTGGATACTCTCCCTAGCCCACAACTATGCCCTTGGAGAATTCATTCTCGGAGGGTATAGCTTGAAAACCTATAACCTGACCCAGGCAACCTGCAAATACCTAGCCCCCAGCCGTGAAGTTGGGAAAACCAATTCTCGGTTACATAGCTTAGTTAATACGCTACCGATGAGCACTCTAACCTGACCAGATATGATATGGTTGTTTGGCTCTATGACGTTTGACATCACCTTATCCGCTCTAGGTGTCCCCAGCCGACGACTGTGAGGACCTCGGAGGTATGTCAGACTAGCATAGAGGAACATTAGGTAAGACTTCGACATAGGGTGTTATATGGGTAAGGGATCTCTGGGTAAATATTGCATGTTATATATATACATACATATATATATAAACACTTATAGAGATTGATGCATCGGGGGTGATGAGATGACAACCACACTAGGCGAAAACCAGGTGTGTAGGCATACTCGATCACTTCGGAAACAGTGGGAGAATCGCTAGCATCGCTAATCGAGGACTAGGTGTGTAGACGTACTCAACCACTCGAATATGTGGTGCGAGAACCACTACGCCGCTGGTCGATGACCAGGTGTAAACATACTTCGACCACTTGAAGTCGTGGTGCGAGAACAACTATGCTGCTGGTCGATAATCAGGCGTAGACATATGTCGACTACTCGAAGCCGTAGTGCAAGAACCGCTACGCCGTTGGTCGAAGACCAGGCGTAGACATATCTCGACAAATCTAAGTCGTAGTGCGAGAACCGCTACGCCACTGATCGATGACCAGGCCTAGACTTATCTCGACTAATCAAAGTCGTAGTGAGAGAACCGCTACGTCGCTGGTTGATGACCAGGCGTAGACTTATCTCGACTACTCGAAGTCGTAGTGCGAGAACCGCTTCTCCACTAGTCGATGAATAGGCGTAGACATATCTCGACTACTCGAAGTCGCAGTGCGACAACCGCTACGCCGCTGGTCGATGACCAGGCGTAGACATATCTCGACCACCCGAAAGCAGCAGATAGGTGGTGAGAGATGGTTACAACGGACTGGTCGATGACCAGGAGTAGGCAACTTCTCGATCACCTGAAGACAACTGATAGGTAGCGAGAGATCTCTACCACCGACTGGTCGATGACCAGGAGTAGGCATCTTCTCGATCACCTGAGGGCAACAGATAGGTGGCGAGAGATCGCTACAACCAACTAGTCGATGACCAGGAGTAGGCATCTTCTCGATCACCTGAAGGCAACAAATAGGTGGTGAGAGATAGCTATAACCGACTGGTCGATGACCAGGAGTAGGCATCTTCTCGATCACCTGAAGGCATCAGATAGGTGGCGAGAGATGGCTACAACCGATTGGTCGTGGACCAGGAGTAGGAGTCTTCTCGATCACCTGAAGGCAGCTAATAGGTGGCGAGAGATCACTACAACCGATTGATCGATGATCAGGAGTTGGCATCTTCTCAATCACCTGAAGAGGCGCTAGAGTTGGTTATTACATGTGCATCTCATGTGGCCAGCATGATTCACATACCCAACTTGTAGCATATCCGAATGTCCATGCGCAATTATGCCAGGTGATCAGGCCGACAATGTTCGCGAGGAATTATCTGTTGTCAACTTGTCCTCGGGTTATTCGGCCACAGTCGACACCATACGCGAGATAGGTCATCGGTCTTCGTTGGTAGGTTTGGTCCGACAATCCGCATTTGTCGAGAATACTCTCGGTAATGGTGTTGTACCCGACCGTTACCTACTCGAGTGCTCGGTTATTCATAAGAAATATTTTCTGGAAGGCAAGACATATAGAGAATATTGAGAGCATAATCAAAAAAATTGCTTGAGACTTTTAGTATTATCAGGATATAACGAGCAGATTAAATTATATATCGGGTATTATGTAAACCATAAACAAACATGATTTATACATAAGAAAATAGAGCGAGCTCCGAGTATTAAGGCGTTGTCAGCCTAATGTAGGGAGCACCCGCGCAACAGATATTGTATAAAAAATATGCTCTAGATAAACATAATAATTAATGATATGAAAATTGGTACGGAAAAGTGTATATAAAATATTGTGTACTTGGTAGATATATGCCAGATGCATCTACAGAATTATTAGATGGATTAAAAAATCAAAAATACTAATTACCTTGTTGTCATGAACTGGTGCATGTATTCTGGTTTCTCGTTCCATTACTCTCTTTTGGGAAGTGTACGCAGAAGGGACCTTGCAACACGTTGCTTGCCTTTTCTTCTTGTGCACGTTTGTCAGATGAGATGGAATTGAACTAGTGCGTGGTCTGCTCGGACTCACTAAAGATTATGCCTCGCGACGCCTCAGGCTGACTAGCACACGATTTGCCGGTCAAACACGAGGTGGCCTTGACCGAGTTGATGTCGGATGCACAATGAACTGATGTCCTCCGCAGCGTTGATGTCTTCAAACCTGGTCGATCTCGATAGGTCGAATTGTTGGTGCGACCAATCCGATCTCATCGGGAACGTCATCTGGTCAGTTCAGATCTTCCAGGTCCAAAGTAATTAAAGTATCTCTCATCAAAAATCTTCCCGGCAACGGTGTCTTGACGAAGATGACAAGGGTCCCGATTTATCAGAGGACGCACTTCAGTTGGATGGTCGTATCTCCCACCGAAGTCATCGAGAATCCATCTTTTAAACCCATCTCGTCGAAACTTTGAGGCACCAAGTTTCCCTACCTGACGCGCCACTGTCGATGTTCCAGATCACGACTACGGTATTTGCATTGTATGGGGATTGTTGGTACCAGGGCATATGCGACATTGAGATAAAAAAGACAGGAGACAAAGATTTTTATACAGGTTCGGAGCCCTTATCTGACAGGTAATAGCCCTACCTCTGTTGGCCGAAGCGAGTGTTTCCGTTATATATCAGTATTGCTCGATTATAATATTTGGGATAACCTAACTAGTCGACATCGACAAGGCAGCATGAACCACCACACGTAGTCGATGACGGGGTAGTCTTCCTTCTCAAATAAGGACTTGACGAGATCAGAGATAGCGCTAGATTCCTCCTGTCGGCCTCCGCAGGCACTAGATTGGTATGTCTAAGCTTATCTCTAATGTTAATATCCGGCAGTGTGTATTGATGTTTACTTTGATTATTGCGTCTCTCCTAACTGGGCTCCTCGCCCTCCTCTTAGGGGGTCTTATATTTATACCCACAGATATCCCCTTATCCAAGTAGAAATAGGGAGACATATATGAATACAATCTGTATAGTCTTTGCAGTTTCTATGTAGAATTCTACTTCTCCTTCCTTATCCGGAATTCCTTCGGTATGCGAGGCATGTTTCCATATAACACTTGATATGTAATGGGTCTCACCGAGCTTAATCCATGATCATAGGGTATGCATTATTCATAACCCTAACAGAAAGATCTAGTCGATACAACTAAACTGAATCATTTATATAGATTAACTAAGATATATGATAACCAGTAATCTAATTAATAAGATTAACACATCTAAGGTGACATAATAATCTCGATTACACAAACCACTTGACTCTTACCAAATATCTATGAAACCGACATTAATATTGTCTATAATAGACTCTTTCCTCACTTGGCAATATCTATGAAGTTTTAATCCAAATCTATCTTTGTCCATATCGGCTAATCGTATTCAACTCGGTATCGACCGATACAACTCTTCGTCGATGCATACACTGGTTCCGAGAATCCCACCTCTATTCCAAATCCGCCTCGGCTTGGTCCTCAATTCCGAATCATATTTTACCTAATTGTATCGTTAACAGGCGGTGGCAGTGGAGAACTGGAGATAGCCGGCGCATAGGCCAGCGAGGAAGTGATGTATCTCATTGGTACCGGCTCGAAACCGGTACCTATGAGATCTTCGGAACCGGCATCAATGAGTATTTCTGTGGTAGTGATGTATGCTCGATCTCATCATGGCATCGTCCGCTACCAGAGCTCGTACCTTTCGCGACGTCCAAGAACCATCAGAAATACTCCAAATACCATCGGGGATACCCTTCTCTCTATAAACATCGATCAAACGGTAGTTATTGTCGAAAGTTTTCCAAATCGATCAGTCTCTGGCGAAAATTTGGGCGCGCGCGGGGTTTCTAGAAATGCAAATTAAGCTTATATATATGTAAACACTAGCTAGTTTCCGTGGTACACACGCATGTCATCTTGTTGAAAAAAGTATTAAGCTTGTACATCTGGAGGTCCATCAACTTGGGTTTGGAACCGGCGAGATTTAGCAGCCAGCCCAGCTTTTGTGACTACTCGCACACCCGGGTGTATTTGACGGTTTTCCTCAATCACCTACTCTGCCTCACTCTGTTCACGCACTCAACTAGAAAGTGTACATAAAACAATACAGTACTCTTCATGGCATGGCCGGATTGCTCAGACGACGAGACAAACGCCATGCACACTAGTTCAGCTGATGGACAGAACACTGAACTGTCCGATCCGAGGGATCCGAGAAAACACGAGATCAATCACCCCTCATCAAATATTTGCATTTTTTTTCAAAAAATCTATATCTATATCAATTGCGTACTTTCTACAAGTTTTCACGTTAATCAAATAAATCTGACCGTTGATTATGTACGTAATTGATCAATCAGAACCACAGATGGAACAATGCTTTAACGTCATGGGCCTGTCTACCATAAGCATTGTGGGCTCTTTCTACCGCCCATCTGCTCTTATCTCCAGTCAAATGTATTCGGGAGAGCCACATAAATACTCCCTCCGTTTCGTTTTATTTGACGCCGCAAGTCAAATAAAAAGGTGTCAAAATATTTGACGCCGTAAGCCAAATAAATTGAAGCATTCCGTCCTTGCCCCTGACCTCCAAGAACTCCACCTGCGCACGGTTCCTCCGCCCCCACCGCCGTGGAAGCCCACGAAGTCGCCGACCACTGCGTCCAAGTCTGCCTCAGTCTCCGCCAGGAAGAAGATCTCCACGCCCGCGCCAGCCGCGCTGCCGTCGCTGCTGCGGGAGAGGCGGTTACTCGTGGCGAAGAAGGGGGCGCGGCGGAGACGCAACGACGCCAATGGAAGCGGCAGCGGCGGTGGCGGCGGAGGGGGCGAGTTTGACTTCGACAAGAGCAGGGAGGCCGCCCGCGAGGCCGTGGCGCTGCCGCCACCGCGGACTGATGCCGCTGCCGCGCCAGGAGATCGAGCATGAAGCTGGGACGCGCTTCTCTACGGTTGCATCCACATCTCCCTCATGCCGTCCCCCCAGCTACTGCTCGCTGACGATGGCCGCTCGCTCGTTCCTCCGATCCCTCATCCGATCTGAAGCCCCGATCTAAAGATCCGCAAAGCCAAGCTGGTGAGGAATCAACGCTACCAATCCCCCCCCTCAATTTCGTCTCTTGATTTGTTTTGTTTTCCCCTTGATTTAGGCCTGATGATATTTTCCCCTATAATCCTCCGTGTTGGTGGCGATTAGATAGATGAACTGATTCACCTATTGAATAAAACAATAACTCGTCTTCTTCCATGGCGTGAGGAATTTCCGCCGCCTACCCACCCCGCCATCCATGGTCACAGCTTGTCGTGGCGGTGTGCTTAGGCAACGACTTAAGGAGCGGGAGCGGCGACGCAGGAGGAGGACTCGCCGGTGTCTTGGGGATGTCAGGGCTTGAAAGAACACTGCCGGCGCCGTAGCAGCGTCGGGGGAGATCGCCGGCGGCGACGGCTCCGGCGAGAATGAGTATGCACGTTGTAAGTTGTCACTCACCAAGCCTTTACTGGAGCTCCCGTATTTGCTTTGGTTCTGCAGCAGTATCCAGAAACAGGAAATTCAGAACACAAAGAGCACATATCATATCAAGTGTCCAAGTCTGTAACAATTTTCAGATTATTACCCGGAGAGAGAAGTCGGTGACATCCAGGATTAGCAACTGTGCCTTGTAATAGTACGACAGAGCTCTCACTAGAGACTGCAGGTTAACATCAAACAGACTTAATTTGTCGGCTCTGCATGCACATTGCAGACAGATTCAGTCAACAGCAACAACACATAACAGAAGCTAGCTACAGAGATCAATGCGATCCAGTCTGCAGTGCAGTGCAGGCAAGCAGTGAACGTCCACGAACCTATTGGGCCAGAGAGCAGTATCGCGCGGCTTGTGACGCAGAGGTTGCATATGTGCTTGGATAAATCCGCTTGTTTCATGTGAACGAACACCGTGCTGATGAGCACCTTCTTGGTCCGCTCGCTGCAAAAACAATGAATCTTGCTTGGAGTAGGAGGGCCTCGCCGGCGTCTTGGGGGTCAGGCCCGGTGGCCGGCGTTTCCGACCTGGGAGAGCTCGAGGAAGGAGGCGCCGGGGTCGAGCAGCTTCCCCTGCGCCTTGTCCCACCTCTGCGCCTCCTTGTTCTGCCTCCGCGCCTTGTTCCGCCTCACCGCCTCCCCAGCGGTGGAGGTTGGAGAGGAGGCCACCCACCGCGGCGGCGGAGGTCGGAGAGGAGCCCACCCACCGCGGCGGCGTTGCAGCCGTGCGCGTCGGAGGCCCGGTGTTGCGATTGGGGATTTTTGCGTTGACGAGGAGAAGGTACAGGGGCAAATACGTAATTTCACAGCTTCCTTAATTTTCACGAGTTTGTCGGAAACGTCAAATAAAACGAAACGGAGGGAGTATGTATCTAATCGAGAGAGAGGCGGATAGAATATGGGAACTGAAGGCCGCGAGTAGAACACGAGCGACTTCTCCTCGCCGTTGTCCAGCAAAGACGGGAGTCGGTCGTCGCTCCAGCCGCCAATTCGAATTGCATCTGCATGCATCGGCCTACTGTTGAGTTTGCATGTCACGCATGCATGTTCACCGACTAGCAAACAGAAGAAAGGATTGAAGTAGAGAAGGGTCTGTACGTTTTTTCTAACTTCCAGGGCAGATCTACTATTTTAGTTTTTTAATACACCGGTCAAATATTAATTGTTAACCATATTATTATTTATTCTCCTCAGCCCACATATATAATCACATTAGATTTCTTTTTTTATAAATCACATTAGATTTCTATATCATGATTTGTGGGCGTTTGCACGCAAGTCGATGCATATGCTAATTGCTCACTCTATCCTCGCATTAATTGAAGAATAGTGAATAAACCGAAATCATCTCTCTAGGTGGTATCATCAAATAAGGGTTGATTAGGAGTGATATAAATATAAGAACATTCAAGACACATCGCAACTTCCTAATTGTTAATTTTCCATTAATAAATAAATGAAATACTAAATTCAGAACCCTAAGAGGAGGACAATCTTATATTTTCAATTCTAATTTTCAGAATTAGTAAATAAAAAATTAGCACTCCAAGGTGAGTTCAATTTTGTATTTATTAACTGTGAGTCCACATTATCTATGACTCGGTAATAATTTTTCTACTTTGAGAACTATTAAATTAGAAAATAAAAAACTAGAACAAGGTTATAGAAAAGCATAAAGAACGCATTTGATACTCCAGTACTTTGCATTGATCAATTCAACAGTTTAAAATTATTTAATAGAAAAATTAAAATCAAGATATTTTAATGTCTAGTATGATTAATAAACCAAATAGATAATGAAAAGTAAATTTGTGTGTGATTTCTATAGCAATTTTGTAATTATTGACATTTTGATTATCAGTGGAAGATGCCTAGGCCACCAGGCATGAGCAGAGTATCTTACATATATTGCAAGCATCGGATGCTAACAGCTAGCGTCGGTGTGGAGTAAGATTTTGTATATATTATTATTATTATCAAAATTCACAATTGTTTTCAATAGAAAAATTAAATTACTTGGTTTTATTAATCTATCTGTTAATTAAAAATATAATTCTACGTTTAAATCCATTTATACATTATATATATATGGAAATAAAATGTAAGAGTTCTCTGTGAAAATCAAGATTCATTTAAAGTCTATCTCCACACAAATCCGCTAATATGAAATCAACTAATTGCCTTTAAGAGATATTTTCAAAAATAAATAACCAGTATTCTAACATTTGATTAAGGTTTTTTAATATTAATATAGCCCGTACGATGCACGAGTTGACGGCTAGTTAGATTAAAGAAGGATATTTTTTCTTTAAAATAAACATGTTCCTCTGGTCCAAACAGTAATTGCTGATCTCCCTATATATATGGAGCACGAGCCTGCAGGGCTTCATAACGTATGTAACCCCTTTCCAGGAAAACTAAACGAACAAACCCTAGCACAGTGCACACCAACTTATCTCATTCAGCAAAGGGGAGTGAAAATAACAGAAA
Organism: Oryza punctata; assembly: GCA_000573905.2. Taxonomy (NCBI): domain Eukaryota; kingdom Viridiplantae; phylum Streptophyta; class Magnoliopsida; order Poales; family Poaceae; genus Oryza; species Oryza punctata. The sequence goes on along the minus strand of CM002495.2, from coordinate 17,412,647 downwards.
ATACTAGCTAGCTAACCTCCATCGATCATGCCTGTTAGGCATCACAAGTTAGGTATTGGAGGCATCAGGACAGGCCTTGAGACAGCAGCACGACATGCATTTACAGAGTATCATTCCATCACTCATTTGAGTATGCTTGAGACCTCATCTTGGGAGCACGTGCAGGGTATGCATGTACAAAGCATACTGCATCTTCTGCCTCCATGCATTGAGGGACATTACCGCGCCGCTTCATCATCTTGGGTGGGTCGCGTTGGTTGCTCCTTGAGCTGCCACGGAGAGCAGCATAGTATCTTCTAGAAGATAGAGCTACCTGGATTTGTGCCTTGAGGGGAATGGCTCTGCTCTGTTGGAGCATGAGAAGCTCTTGCCTGCCCTGATCCGGTTGCATTGTACTTGATTTTTTCCTATTTGACATTCTTTTCCTGTTGTATTGTTCGTTCAATCGGTCATGGGTGGCCAGGTCCAACATGTCGTCGTATGCATAGATTAGCTTAGCCAGTTCGGGCATAGAAATTCCAGGGCCGCGCTCCCTACTCAAGCATTTGAAGTTAATTATGAGATTATGGTGATAGAGTGTTCTTTGAAGGTAACGATATATTTTGGGCCATATGGGTGAAGTCATTAGGGTTGGCTAGCTCCCAGGGTTCTGTGGCTGATGCTCTCTCCCTGTCGTAAACTACAAGTCTATAGCATATATTTTTTCAGCTGTACACATAATCTTGATGTGCTTGATAAAAATACTGAAACTTAGGAAGAAATTGATCTTAGATATTTTTGGAGAATTAGACTAGAGAGTTTGTTGAGAAAAGAAGAAATCAAATTGTTTCAACAAGCTAAAGACTAAAGATATTTTCAGTTACTTGATATGATCAAGTTATAAATAGTGATGTGAATTTAAAATCGCATATTACCCCACTTATTACAAAAGCTTGTGTGAGGCACCAAAGGATTCTATCTTGGAATTAGATGAGAGTAAAATTAATAATATTTCACAAGTATCTCAAATAGAAAATAAGACCTTCACGCTAGATTTTACCGAGAATGAAATTAGAGATGCAATATTCTAAATGGAACAAAATAAAGCTCTGGTTCCACATGTATTTCCAGCTGAATTTTATCAACTCTTTCGGAATATCATTAAATTTGATTTATTCGATATTTCTAAGGATTTTCATAGGGGAACTTTGCCTTTATTCTCTCTTAACTTTGGTATTATTTTTTTATTGCCTAAGTGCGAGGAGCCATTCAACAATATAGATCCATTTGTTTACTTAATGATAGTTTTAAAATATTTACCAAAGTTGCTACAAATAAAATCGTTGGGGTTGCCCAAAAAGTTATTAGTCCTACCTAAACAACTTTTATTCCTAGGAGAAATATTACGGAAGGTGTTGTTATTATATTATATGAAACTACTCATGAAATATATCGCAAAAAGAAAAGTGGGGTAAGTTTTAAGATTGACTTTGAGAAAGCTTATGATAAAGTAAATTGGTCTTTTCTTCAACAAACCTTGAGGATGGAGGGTTTCTCACCGGAATGGTATCAATGGATCGCTTCTTTTATTCAGGGAGAGCATGTTGGTATAAAAGTTAACGGTCAAGTTGGTTCTAATTTTGAAACCTACAAGGGTCTTAGGCAATGGGATCCATTATCTCCAATCCTTTTTAATATAGTTGTTGATATGCTAGCTATTTTAATTAAGAGAGCCAAAGATGATGGTCAAATTAGTGGGGTTATTCCTCATCTGGTGGAAGATGGTCTTTCTATTTTGCAATATGCATATAATGCTCTTATTTTTTTAGAGCATGATTTTCTACAAGCTAAGAATTTAAAATTGTTATTATTAGCCTTTGAAAAGTTATCTAGCCTTAAAATAAATTTTCACAAAAGTAAATTATTTTGTTTTGGTCAGGGGAAGGAATGTTAGGAGCGTTACTCCAATATTTTTGGTTGTGAGCTTGGGAATTCCCCTATGAGATATCTTGGTATTTCTATGCATTTTAGGAAACTTAGTAATAAGGGCTAGAGAACAATCGAGGAAAGAATTGAAAAGAAACTTAATAGTTGAAAAGGTAAACCTGTCTACTGGGGGGAAGGTTAGTGTTAATTAATTTTGTGCACTCTAGTTTAGCCATACTTATGCTATCTTTTTTGAGATTTCAAAGTAGTTCTTCAAAAAATTGATTATTATGGATCTCGTTTCTTTTGGTAAGGTGATAAGCATAAGAAGAAGTGCATAATTTATTTGTCAAGGCTTACAAGATGGGATATCATTTGTCAACCCAAAGATTAGGGTGGTCTCGGAGGGCATAATTTAGAAATTCAAAATCAATGTTTTTTTAGCAAATGGTTCTTTAAGCTAATAAATGAGCTGGGTGTGTGGTTGGATCTGTTGAAATAATTAATATTTAAGTCAAGTTGAGAGGAAATATGGGGATTCCCATTTTTGGTTGGGTGTTGTCAAAGTTAATAGTACGTTTCTAAATATGGTTTCCTGGATTGTGAATAATGGTGAACAAGTGGGATTTTGGTAGGATAAATGGGTATCAAACTTTACCTTTAAAGATAGGTATCCATCACTATATGCTATAGTTTGTAAGAGATATTCCTCGATTGCAAATGTTATGTCTTTTGTTCCACTGAATATCTCTTTTAGGAGAGCTCTAGTAGGTCAGAATTTGACTAATTGCCATAATTTATGTGCTTCAATTGTACATATTCATTTGACAGAGGATAATGATGTTTTTAGATGGAATTTTCATCAAAATTATCAATTCTCGGGTCGTTCTATGTACTTGGCTTTAATTAATAATGGCTAGGAATAATATTATTTGGAAACTTAAGATGCCTCTTAAAATTAAGATTTTTATGTGGTACTTACTTAAAGGGGTTGTGTTAACAAAGGACAATTTAGTTAGGAGGAATTGATATGGTAGTATGAAATGTTGCTTATGTATGAAAAATAAATATATTCAACATCTATTTATGGAATATCACTATGCAAAATTTCTTTGGAAAGCCCTTCAGTTTTCTTCTGGTTTATATACTCCACATAGTATATATCATATATTTAGGAATTGGCTGATGAGGGTTGATAAAAAACTAGTAAACTTATTCTTGTTGAATCATCTGTTATATGTTGGGCTATATGGTTATATAGAAATGATATGTTTTTCACAAGTCACCGTCTGTATCTTATATGCTAGTTCTTTTAACGGCAATTTATTGGATCCGGTTCTGGGTCCAACTACCAAAGTGTGATGAAGATTTCAAGTTAGTAAAAGCTGTATGTCGTAATCTTAAATCAATGGTTATGCAACTTTTCGTTAACTTTGGATGGAGATTCACAAATAGAATTTAATAATTTTGTGAGTTTTTCTTTCTGCGGACGTCTTTAGTAATTGGTGTGTGAACCTATTTTTATTTTTGGGTGTGTGTTTTTATGACTTTTTGAATAGGTATAATAATTGACTATAGCTCTTGAGCGAAAACCGATATTCTATTCCATTATCTTAAAAAATACGATTTAGATTTCGTGGTTGTCATGCCTTGTTTTTTATTGTCCGTCTTTACTAGATCAAGTTGTCTCGTGTTCTAGCTTTCATATCTTGATGAATTGATGTCCTTCGTAAAGTTTCTAACTGTATAATAACTCAAGACACTGAATTGGATCATCTTCCTTTGTTAAAAAGGTCATTTGTTCTCTAAGCTTCTATTGACCTTTGTCTTGTATATAATTAATTATGTGTAGAGACCTTGAGTATCCTTGTAATCGTAATTTAGCAGCGACTAAATATTTTTTCCCACTACTATAGATTAGATTTTCCCGTGCGGGCAAAACACGTTTTCCTGTGCAGAGTTTTGTGCCGTCTGCGCGTAGGGGTCTGCGAAAATAAAAGAAATCACGTGCGGGCGGCCCAACCGCACGGAAAATTAGGCCTTCCCGTGTGGTCGGGTTAAGACGACCGCACGGGATATTCTATTATCCCGTGCGGTTTCATTATACCAACCGCACGGGATAATATAATATCCCGTGCGATCATCTTAACCCGACCGCACGGGAAGAGCCAATAGCCCTATGGGCTTGTTATTTTTTCTTAATTGTTGTTTATGTGTTTATGAACTGTGCAGTGGCAAATAGAGACGCAGTTAATCATGATGAATTGCAAACACGACACAATTGAACTTTACAAAGAAAGGGTCACAATTTAAACTTTATAATACATCGTAACGAACAAGTGATATTAATCATATTTATGTCGATGGAAGTTGCTAAAATGCTAGTTTAATAAATAGTACAAGTTCAGTCTCCCTCGCAAGCAAAAGTTTTTATCGTGGTGTATGTTCTTTCTCCCACTCCCTAAGGCGTTTGAATTTGTCGTCAGAAGCAAGTTCGCCTTCAGGGTCGTCGAACTCCCCTAGATGGTTGCAGATGTCGCGGCGAATGAACCGGCACAAGTCCCCGCACAAGTTGAGAAGCGTCTTTTTATCGAAATGGTTTGCGGTAGTGGGAATGCTCGGAAGCTATTGAAACCAAGAAGAAAAATGTATTTTCGTTAAAATCATTGTATGCAAACTAGACCGTACATGAAAGCAACACGGTAACTTACATCTGTAAACTCAGTTCTGTATCTCCCGCAGACTCTGAGCATCTCGCACACGTAATATCCGCAGAGGCTCGTTCCGGGGGGTTGCTTGTAACACTGCGTTAGAATAGTAGACATGTTAGTAGTAAAAACTCACGATGGCATCATAAAGTTAACGAATGTATGATAACATACCGGCCAGCGTGCCTTTACGAGGAGCTTTGTTCTATGCTGATCCTTCACGAACCCGCCATGTCTTTTGTAATAGTCGTGTCCTCTACACAGATTAAATGTATGTTTGAGCCAACTTGACAATTACATATCAGGAGTATGGGATGTTGGATGTTTGATTTAGCTTACAAATTCAGCAAGACAAGGAACTCCATGAACTTCTGCTCATCGTAGTGGGCCGGATCAAGAACTACGACCAAGTGGTCCCTTGGATATACGAGGAGTAGTATGTAGTGATCGCTGCAAACAAGGGTTATGAATTGTATAAGGCATCCGGTACATAATTTAATGTGCTACGATACTATATGAACAGAACCAAGGGAATGTTGCTTACGTTAGGTGGTATGGGACCATCAAGACTCTTTTGTCGGCGTGCGTGAGCATAGCTTTTCCGAGGTAAGTTGCCACCTCGACCCTCTTGTTCTTATGCAACCTGTCCACATATTCTTTTCGTTCATCGGGCGTCTTATTCTTCAGTTGCGGACCATCCAAATTTAGCCTTACGGTGTGTGCCGTCATGCAAACCCTCGTCGGGTTGGCGTAGCCTATTGATGCCCCCGTTCGTTGGGCATCCACCCATTGTGACCTAACAAATTATACAAGTTAAACGCCTTTTAGTTATATGGCACACATTTGATAAGCAAAAAACAAGTGATGAAACTTACAGGCACCACGCGCCAACGAGATTCATATCCATTTTTTCCATCTTGTAGAATGCGTGTAGGTCATTGAAACTGATGATAAAGTTTCCGTTTGGTCCATCGATGAAGGCGTTATCCGGGACCTTAACACTTATTATCCCAAGCCCCTTCTCGCTTGCTCTAAGGTACCAGTCATGCAGCAACCTCATTGGCCATGGGAGTTCGAGCATGACGTGGTACGGCAAGAATGGCTTGCCATACTCATACATCTTCGGTACTTCTGTAGAATCCCAAGTTTGCATATTATCTGCATGACCTAGTACTCTTTTCTGTGCATCCGATTGGGGTTCAGATTGGCCTGGCTTTGTCGGACCCTGTCCCCTGAATGACTTGAATACCAATCTTGCCTCGCACTCTGCCATTTCCTTAGGTTTGTACGTGGAAACCATCTGTGGTACGAGCTTGCGGGCTAGAGAAGTACTGGCCTTTTTTACGGATGCTTCTTCAAGCGCAGGTGGCACAGATTGCACGGGAGCAGATTGCGGTGTAGGAGGTGAGTGGTGAACGGGAGACGGTTGCCTACATAGCGGAGTTGGCGATGTTGGTGTTGCATGCTCTTTCGGTGGAGAAGGCACTTTCGTGGGCGATACAGATCTTGCTGGCATTGGTGATCCTAGCGGCGTTGGGGAATTCGGTGGAGAAGGCGGTGCTGGAGGGGCAGCTGGCTGTCACACTTCTTTAGCTGAGGTGGTCGTAGTTGGTTCTCCTGTGAGGATGATATCTCGGCGATGCCAGAGGATGAACTGGTTCACCGCATCTCCGAGTAGTTGTATCCCCTCAGGTGCTGGGATGTCCAGCTCCAAATCCATTTGATCGGCGTTGACCCTCGATACTTACACTCTTGCGTACTCCTCCGGAATTGGGGTGTTATGGAACTGTCTCCCGGTATGGCTAGGCCGGACCCAACCTCCTTCGTTTTCCCGGCTCTGCCTATCGGGACGACCAGACTACACGGTGTCGGCCCGGTTATAAGATTGACCGGGTAGGGTGTTGTTTCTACGGAACCGACACTGCTTGGGATCTGTACTGTCTGCTCCGCCTGAGGGACTAGGCCCGAAAATGCTTGGGGATGTTGTGCGGCTAGCCTGTAGAATTGTTGGGTCACTTGCTGCGTAACTTGTTCGGTTAATTCTTCGCGCAACTTCGCCTTGTAGGCGTCCCGCTTCTTGTAACTTTTGGATTCAGTTGGAAACCCTACCTTCCAACTCGTTCTTGAAGATTTTCCCCGTATCCTACCAGAGTGTTCGGCAGTCCCCAGCACTGCCGTTAGTTCGTCATGCTCCCTTCTGGCGACGAACTCTCCTGACCTCTCCTTCTCGGTGATCTGTTGGAGAGATGTGGTCACATTTTCTATTTCAGGTGACTCGAAAAGCATCTCACCCTCATCCGTCACTTGCCCCGTGCTGCGTGCCCAAACCCAGTTTCTACTCCGCGGATTAAGGGGCTGGACTAACAACGGCTTCCCTTGAGCTGCAAATTTTTCCTCCGTAGCTCGCCATTGGTCCACGTGACCGTCGTATCCATTGGACCCCAATCGGTGTGGATATTTGTTTTCTTCGCCAGGTTCGACATCTTCTTCCTCCTTGCCAGGGCTTCAGGGGTTGTCATCTTAGCAACAAACTTGTCCCATTCAGCTGGCGGGATGTTGCCGTACTTTTCAAATGGAGTTTTGTTCTGCTGAACATAATAAGTGTTCATGTCGGATTTCCACTGGCGCCACCGATGGGCCATTGTACTCAACGCAAATCTGCTCCCGAGGACCTCTGACCCAGGCGGATACACAAGGTACTTCTGCAACTCCTCCCACATTAAATTCTTGATGTTCTGGTTAACATCCTTCCACTCATCCACGTTTAGCGGCCCATGGAGTCTTGCCACCGTCCCGCACGCGTTGCTAAACTTGGCCATCACGTGCTTCGGCTCGACGGGCTTCCCATCTTCATTCAGAGCAGTAATGTAGTATGACTCCTTCGGTAGCTGATTCCTGCTCCTCTTACCACGTTGTTTCTTCGCACGTCCACCTCCACTTGCGGACGTGTCAGTTGGTTCTGGTCCTGATGTGGCGGTGTCGGCCTCTGCTTGAGCCCTGGCGGTAATCTGGCTGGCCTTCCGTTTGGACCTACGCCGAGTAGCCATCTGCGCGAGTTAATTAGTAGACGCCTACGATCTGGAACGCTAACAAATGTGTAACAATTTTACGGTGTGAACTTACGGCTTGCTCGATCGGAATGTAATCAGGATCATTCTCCTGTTGCTCATTGGCCATTTGCGCTACTTCTATTTCGAACGGATCGCTCGGTGTGCGCCAAGATTCCTCGCTTGAGGCTGCATCTTGTCCAACAGCTGTATCTGTGCGCGGATTGGCCGTGAGCTCTGCACCCGACACAGCTAAGGCAGTCAGCTCCGGTTGATTCACCGTTGGTGCTGTGGCCGATGGAGGTATCACCGTCTCGGAGGAAACTTTGTCGTTCGACATTTTCTTCTGGAGACATAAAGTGTACGAATTGAACACGTACATAGCAAAGTTAGACGCATATGGATAGTTCCTTGAGCAATATATCCCTATAAATGTACATTGACAAAATATAATATTTGTTTATTTTTTTTCCTACATAGCGGAAGTGCGGTACTTCTATTCAACTCGTCCGGTACTTTTATAGCAGTAATACATTCGCAATATTCGGAAATATGATTTGGTTATTTACGTATGGAGCGTAATTACAATCAATTCGTACAACACAAATCATACTTGCGCAATATCTATTTATTTATTTGTTAAGTTTGATCAAGTTTGTAGGGAATATGTTTCGAAAATATCACTAAATTTTTATATAAACTTGATTAAACTACATAAAAAGTTAATATCTACGGTAGTAGTTTTGTTACAAATCTTAATGTGAGATGTTATTAACTGCAATTACATAAGTGACTTCATATGTTCTGAACAATTTTAATAATGCACATATCTAATTGCACATAATCCTCTTCATATGGTCTTCAAAATTTTAATAATGCACATATCATTCAAACAATACATTTAATGAACAAACAAATAGTCCTTTTTCAAAAGTAGTTAAATTCTTCGCTTTTAACCGATAAACTTTGAATAGTGCACATAACTATTTGCAAAAACATATTTACAATACATTTCATTCCATGTGTGTTCCCCTTTTTTCATAGTATTTGCACAATACTATTTGCAAAAACTTTGAATAGTGCACATAACTATTTGCAAAAACATATTTACAATACCGATAAACTTTGAATAGTGCCGCTGGGGATGGAGGCGGCGGCGGCAGGCTGGGGTGGCCGGGTTTAGAGGAGGCGGCGGCCGCGTCGACGTCCGGCCGGGATGGAGGCAGCGGCGGCAGGCTGGGGCGCCGGGGAGGAGGATGCGGTGGTCGGCGATGGAGGCGATGGAGGTGGCCGGCCGGGTTGGGGCGGCGGCTATGGAGGAAGCGGCGGCAGGCGGATGGAGGCGGCCGGGTTGGGGCGGCCGGCGGATGGAGGCGGCGGCGGCAGGCGGATGGAGGTGGTGGCGGCGGTCGGCCTGGTGCGCCGGGGACGAGGCGGCGACGGTCGGTCGGCGGTGGTTCGGGCGGAGGCGGCGGGAGCGATTTCGGCAGCCTGGCGGTGTTAGGGAAATATTCACCGGGACTTAGCAATTTTCAGGATCCCGCCAGTCCTTATATAGGCAGCAGTCATCGCGTGCGGGCGTCTTAAAACACCCGCACGGGATAATATTATTCCGTGCGGGCGACTTAGACGACTGCACGGAATAATATTTATCCCGTGCGGGTGACATAGTTTGCCCGCACGGAATAATATTATCCCGTGCGGGTGACATAGTTTGCCCGCACGGAATAATATTATCCCGTGCGGTTGTTTTAAGACGCCCGCACGCGATGACTATTATCCTGTGTAGTTGTTTCAAGACGCCCGCACGCGATGATGATTTTCACATTTTATTTTGGTTGCAATTACAAATGTAGAACAGACAGACACCTATTTTACACACTTGTTATTTTTTAAAATAAATAACATATTGAAAATTTGTGTTACAATTTTGTAGCATATAAATAAACCATACGATCGACATACCCTACCTTTAATATATATTCATTTTTCCATAAATAGATCATAACGGAATATATGAATTTCTGTGCGCCAAACAACACCCCGGTCACATGTTTTCACAGAGATAAATAATTACAAAAGGAACTATCGTTTCACACTCTTTACAACACCGTCCGTTCGCTTCTTGATGAAGTTCTCTTCATCAGTCTTTCGCTCTAAGTGTTTGATCCTGCTTGGAAGATCTGCGAATAACGGTACGTCCTCGTATTGGTTGTAATCTGATGCATCTTCGATTTCATCAATCCCAACGATTTGTTGCTTTCCTGGTACAGTTACGTCCATCCGCTCGTCGGAGGGGTCCTTCACGTAGAATACCTGTGCGACACGCTCAGCGAGAACCCACGGATCATCCTTGTGGCCTAATTTACTGCGGTCGACAACCGTAAGGCCGTAGTCATCGATCCATATGCCTGTCGTATCCTTCACCCACTGGCATCAAAGCACTGGGATCTGTATGTTTAGACCATAGTCAAGCTCCCAAATGTCTTGTATGATTCCGTAGTATGATTTCTTCTAGCCTATTGCATCCAACGCCTCCACACGCACTCCACTATTCTGAGCTGCGCTCTTCTTGTCCTTGGCTTCTGTGTACAGTGTATAACCGCTGATATGGTACCCTTGCCATGAGGTCACGAGGCTACTTGGGCCTGTTGCCAGCCTCTGTAATGTTTTTTCCTCAGGCGAATCACCAAACGGGAGGTTCTGATCCTTCAACCATTCTGGAAATTTGCGCTTCTGTTCCTTAGAGATCCAAGCAGCCGGTCTTCTGGGATTGTTGGCTATTATCTCCGTGATGTGTTTCTCAACGTACGGCTCTAGGATCGCGAGCTGTTGTAGCACGCTGCTATGTGCTTCGGCTACAGAAATATAATCGTTATCGTAGAACCTTTTCTTGCCTACGGTCCCCTTCCCCGATAGCCGACCCTCGTGAACAGGGGCGGGTATCCCAATTGGTGTGGCGTCCTTCATGTAATCTATGCAGCAGTCGACGACCTCCTCAGTTGTGTACCCCTCTATCATAGATCCCGCCGGATGAGCTCGGTTACGGACATATCCTTTCAGAACAGCCATGTACCTCTCGTACGCCCACATCTGATGCAGGTATAAGGGTCCAATTTCGATAATCTGAGGAACGATGTGGACAATCAGGTGCTCCATCATATTGAAGTACGAGGGGGGGGGGAAAACATCTCAAGCTGGCACGCTGTCTCGATTGCGAACGCTTGAAGGTGGCCTAACTCTTCAGGGTCGAAAACCTTCTGTGATATTCGATTGAAAAAGTAGCACAACTTGGTTATCACAACCTTAGTGTGAATTGGCCTGACTGCTCTTATAGCAATAGGTAGGAAGACAGTTAGCATCTTGTGACAATCATGAGCGCTGTAACCGGAAATAGTCAAATCTTTCATGGATACAAGCTTTCTGATGTTCGATGAGAAACCAGTAGGTACTTTAATACTATGCAAACTTCTACAGAATGTCTTTTTCTCTTCTGGTGTTAGTGAGTAGCAAGCCGGAGGAATTTCCATCTTCCCGTTTGCCAACTCTTTTGGGTGAAGGTCATGCCTTAAGTCCATGTTTACCAGGTCTGTACGTGACTTCAGCCCATCTTTCGTCTTGCAGGGAATGTCGAGCAAAGTGCCAATAGTGCTGTCGAACACGTTCTTCTCAAGATGCATTACGTCAATCGCATGACGAATCTCCAGGTCTTTCCAGTATTCAAAATACCTGAAAAATATTGAATGTTTCTTGAAAGGGAACGTATTTTCCTGACCCGTTTCATCTGTATTACCTTGATCCGTGGCTCTCTTCCTCTTGCATGCTTTCTTTTTTCCCTTCCCGAACACGACCTTAATATTCTTCGTCATGTGAAATACTTGCGTACCAGTTCGTGTTTCGGGCGGAAGATCGTTCTATACTGTATTATCGAAAAATCTGGCCATCGCACGCCACCTGTGCCTCTGTGGTAAGAAGCGACGCTGACGCATGTACACTACCTTGCCCGAGGCGGTGAGGTACTTGTACGATGTGTTGTCGATACATACAAGACAACCAAACTTCCCCTTGAGCTGACCTGAAAGTGAAAAGTTCACCGGTAGGTCGTTTATGGTAACGAATATGATGGCACGTAGAGTAAAATATTCCCTGCAGTACTCATCCCACACTCGCAACCCTTCTTTCCACATTTCTTGCATGTCCTCCATCAATGGTTCAAGAAAAACATCTATGTCAATCCCTGGTTGTTTTGGACCTTGAATGAGGATAGTCAACAAAATGTATTTTCGTTTCTGACAAATCCATATAGGCAAATTATACATGGTGAGCAGCACTGGCCAAGTGTTGTGTGAGCTGCTCAAGTCACCGAACGGGTTCATTCCATCCGTACTCAATGCAAACCTCACATTTCGCGGATCCTGTGCAAAATCCGGGTGTAGTGCATCAAAATTTTTCCATTGCCGGGCATCGGCGGGGTGTCGAATCATACCATCCGTCTTCCGACCCTCTCGATGCCATCGCAACAACTCGGCATCGGTCCGGTTTGAAAACAATCGCTTCATACGGTCTTTCACTGGTAGGTACCACATCACCATGGACGGAATGTTTTTCTTCGGTGGCACCGATGACTCTTGGTCGCCATCCAAACCATCTGGGGATCCTTTCCCCTTCGTGTAGCGACTCGTCCCACATGTTGGGCAACACTCCAAATCCGCGTATTCCTTACGGTACAGAATGCAATGATTTACGCATGCATGAATCTTTTGAACACCTAAAGATAACGGACATATTAGTTTCTTGGCTTGATATGCGTTGGTCGGCAACAGGTTCGGCTTCGGAAGCATAACTCTCAGCAGATCCAACAAATCGTTGAAGCTAGTGTCCGACCATCTATGTCTGACCTTCAATCTGAGTAGTTCAAGTACAGAGCGTAACACCGTGTACTCCCTGTCACACCCTTTCGATTCTTCGTAAACAAGATCCTTCGTTGCTTTTTCAACGCTTTCCAATTGTCCAACCCTTGTTTTGTCGCAATCACAACCTCTGGTTCAATGTGTCGCAACATATCCTCAAGATCGAAATCAATATCTACATCATCTAACCCGGATGTACCAAATTCAGGGATCATTCCCTCTGACATGTCCTCGATTATAAGATTTTCTCCAGCATCAAAGCAAAAAACATCGGCCTCGTCATTACGAACGGCGACTTCACCGTGACAGGTCCATGTCTTGTAATCGTCCTTAAATCCACGCTCTACAATGTGACCCAAAATTATCTTCGGATCTTGGAACATCTTTTCGTTCTTGCAATCGACACATGGACATAAAATCTCCCTCCTGTTCTCTCTCAAAGCGTGTGCCTTGGCCCGATCAACAAATTTTGATGCTTCCGTCAAAAACATCGGTGAAGTTCTTCTGGTGTCATACATCCATGCCCGATCCATCTCCTAAAAATATTTTTTGATGAGTCGGATAGGACTACATTAAGTGATGTGTAAACGATACGACGAAAATGCCCATCTTATTACTCAATGTGCCATACATCCATGCCCGATCCATCTCCTAAAAATATTTTTTGATGAGTCGGATAGGACTACATTAAGTCATGTGTAAACGATACGACGAAAATGCCCATCTTATTACTCAATGTGCCTTTTGAGTTCAATAACATTAATTTAACAATGAGAAATAAACTGCAATTACTAAACTTGCAAAATTAATATATATATTAAACGCATTGCACCGAACAAAGTTTGAAATAAACTAAGGTAACTAAACAAAGAGTAAAGTAAAGTAATATGCAAATTTGAGTACCATTCAAATTTATTCATTCGAACAATACATTTAATCGACAAACAAATAGTCTATGCATTGTCATAAATAGAGAAATTCTTCGCTTTTACCTGATAAAAATTGAAATAAATTGAGCCATACGTAACCAAGCAACCATACAAAAGGTATATGGACATACTACAAACATTTTAATACCTATTTTGCAAATAATAAATGTTTGGTAAATTGAAAATGTGCCTACACTACCCCATCTGAAAATAAGCAAATTACTTCGCATTCCACCGATAAAAAACGAAAAAAATGGAAGCAAATGAAGGAGGATAACAAGCATGTCACCTTTTATATGGGTCCTACACAAAGATTTTAGGTTGAAAACCTGCCCCCCTTATTTGTGTGAAATATATGAGAGAGAAAAACGCCAGCTTGAATGGGGCAAGCTCGGGCTAGCTAAATATATGGCATCCATCATCGCGTGCGGTTAGATTAAGTAGACCGTACGGGAAAATAGTTTATCCCGTGCGGTTGGTTAAGTCAGCCGCACGCGATGATGGACCTTATTTCGTGCGGTTCTCTTAAGTGGACCGCACGGGATAATCTATTTTCCCGTGCGGTCAGTTGACCGGCCCAGGTGGACCGGTTTTTCCAGGCGGAGCCACTTACGGCCCGCCTGGAACCAAATATGAGCCTCGTACAGAATAATCATTTCTGTAGTAGTGTCTTTTTTTTTACCTTTTTCGATAGAATATGAGCGATATCAGCGCAATAGATAATCACGTATTGATCTAACTAGAAAAAAATATAAATAATAAAGTTACTCCTAATTGTTATATTAGTAAATTACCAATTTAACCTTAATAACAAATTTTTCATATCATTTCAGTGGGTACTAACAGTAAATAGTACCAGAGTATTGCTCCAATGGCAAAATTTCAACTACTAAACACATATTTTACGGTGGTATTTTACATCGCAGTTCCATAGCAGGATTCACCAACAAGCACACCTTCAGTCGTCGAAGCCGGACTGCGATGCCTATGGAGCTCGGTAGGGGCCCACACAACATCACCCTAGCTTATATCATCAGGCTGTCCGCCTGTCCTGCTGGACGGATCAGGAGGGAACATTGAAGCACTACACATGTTGAGAAACCGCTACTCCAAATTCAGTAGACTATCAAGATGACGGTGTCATGCGGAATGAGACCCAACCTCTTCGCGAGGGTGACCATGCGTAACACACAGAGAAAGCCTCTCCAGCATGGGCTCCTGTTCCCTATGCATCCTAATCCTAGAAATGTCGTCACGGTCCGTCCTAAGCTCAGAGGGTTGCCCTCTCCTCTCGGCGAGACGAAACAACACCCCTGGCCATTTATTGAAGAGAGAATCCATCGTATACCACTGAGTTTATCACAGCTCTACGATTTAATACTGATTTTATCACGTTCTACAATATACCATCGCTTTTGCTTAACTTCTACGATTTACCATCAACGTCCGGTTAACCTCCGTTTCTACGATTTACCATCATCGTCCGGTTAACCTCCGTTAGTTTTGTACAATTTTATTCAAATAACCAAAATACCCCTGAAACAAAAACTTTCAAAATTCGGATAAAACATCCAATATATCATATTATAAACATAAGACTGCAAACATCCAAAATTTAGCTAAAAACTTAAAATATGATATTTCAGATTTTTTATCCAAATTTTGAAAGTTTTTTATCTTAGAGGTATTTTGGTCATTTGGACAAAGTACAGTCCTAACCAAAAGTTAACCGGACGGCGATGGTATATCATAAAAGTTAAGAAAAATCGATGGTATATTGTATAACGTGATAAAATTAGTAGTAAATTATAGACCTGTGATAAACTCAGTGTATATAATGGATTATCGCATTCATTATATTGTGAAGGCGCGGAGAAGGGTTCTAATCTCTCTGCCTGGTAGACTAGAGTGCATTAATGTTACTGATCGAATCTCAATCACTCAGGGCCTAGCGATACATCAATATATATATATCCTCCCACATACACAGTGACATGGAGAGACAACAAAAGCTGTGTCAACTCATGGAACACGTAGTTAAATTATAAATATTTTTATTGCTGGAAACCGTGTTTATTATTATTAGAATATTTATTTTCAGCTGATCATAAAAAGAAAATAAATAATATAAAAATTTTAAATATCCTTGGTTAGTTCTCCCATCTCTCTTCCCTCACTGCAGATCGAGCTGCCTTCTTGACAAGGCCGCCGTACACGGTGTGGATATTATGGGTACTATATACCCATAAGTATAGATTATCCGACTAATTATTGGGGATATGTAATATATATAGAATATGTATAATATTAGTACTCGTGTATTATGTTGGCTTGTTTATCAAGGCATGGTCAGTAGTCCTGGTTTGTTAAGATTGTAAATTAGTTATATGAGATTTAAACCGTAAGGGGATAAAATTTATCTTGTAAACCCTCATCTTCCGAGTATATAAGGAGGACAGGTGCCCCTTGCAGGCATAAGCATTGTGAGATTAATTCATAACTTGGAGGCTCAAACCCCGAAACAGGAGTAGGGTATTACTTTTCGTGAAGGCCTGAACCTGTCTAAATCCTTTGTCTCATAACCCATCTACTTTTGCATCTTGTTCGCTACCCCCTTTTCATATTGCCGAAATCTAGTTTTAACAGTTGGCGCGCCAGGTAGGGGAGCGTCAAGTTCATCACCGATCAAGTAAGATGGGATCATCGTCAGACATCAACAACTACGCCTTCCCTCCTGGGCAAGCGTACCGCTTTGGCGGCCTCGACTTCATCACCGACGACTTCGGCAAGATCACTCTTCTCGACTTGGCATCCAACCAGTCGGGAGGAGGACCACACCTCTTGGCCGCAAGGTTTGCCTAGCACGGCCAGGATCAGCGCTAGAGCACTCTCCTGTAAGATGACTTCAAGCCACTCGGGAAAAACATCTGCACCAAATTTACTTCCTACGTCAAGCCCACCTCGAGACAACCAAGTCTACCCGACGATCGCCATGGACTTACCAACGGATCTGCTCACGATTTCTAGTTCAAGGTTGCCATCCCTTCGAGGGATGAGATCTGATCCAGTCTTGTTTAAGATCGGATCTGGCTTCAGGGAGGTCAACATTGTGTTACCCAAACTCAGATCCTGCTCCACCACCGAGCTCGCCACCTATGCCAGCTCTTCGGAGGAGAGCGTTCACGGCAACACGACACTGAGGCTAGAGACAACTCCGACTTCGACGACGACTACACACCGGTCTTCAATGGCGTCTTCATGGCAAACAACGAGACCGATGCCGAAGTGGCCGCGAGGCTGCAGGCAGAAGAGGAAGCTCGAGTTGGAGTTGAATAGGAGAGGATCCGGCTGGATCAAGAACGCGCCAGACAGGATGAAGATAGAGCCAGGCTGGAAAAGGGACGACAAGCTCAAGCGGAACAAGAGCGCCAACGCAGGGAGGCCGAGGACGCAAGACATAGAGAAGATGAAGAACGCAGAAACAGAGATCTAGCTGCGGCAGGACGAAGGGCAAGAACCCAGATGGGTAGACTGCCGTTGACAACGTAAACGTGTTTCTTACACCGCAACAAAACGCTGTCGGAGTGGTCACCCTCCTTGACACGTTACTCGGCGCAGCTCCACCACACGTTACACTGTTAATCAATCAAGTCAAGACTCTTGTTGCGGCAACTGTCCCGAATGCTGAAGCAAATCGGCGACCCAAGCAGTCCACATCAAGAGCACCTGGCGGCAGTCGCACTCCTCCATCAAGAGTAAGAGAAAGCAGAAGCAAAGACCAATTCGCGCGCCGACCACCACAGCGGAGCACGCCGAGATCAGTCGGCCCAGTCGCCCGCTGCTCACTTCGCTCGCCCGTCACAGCACACCGGAGATCGGAGGATTCACTCCAACTATCATAGTCCCCCTAGGGCTTCAATCGATCTGAGGGACACCCTCAACCAGAGGCGAAGGGAAAGAGGCATTGTGACACGAGATGACGAAGACTGCGAAGGGATCCCGGCTTTTACCAATGATTTGCGTCGAGTGAATTGGCCGACTAGCTTCAAGCCGACTGGTATCGAGAAGTATGACGGCAAAACCGACCCTGAGTCGTGGTTAACTGTCTACACGCTCGCAATTCGCGCAGTAGGAGGATATAGCAAGGTCATGGGAAACTATTTGCCAGTGGCATTGACTGACTCGGCCAGAAACTGGCTCGCTGGGTTACCGCGAGGCACAATTGGTTCCTGGAGCGAACTTCGTGACCACTTCATCGCTAATTTCCAGGCCACTTTCGAGCGGCCCGGGACACATTTTGAGTTATACAACATCGTCCAGTAGCCAGATGAGACCTTGCACGAGTACATACGGTGTTTCTCCGAGAAGCGCAACAGAATTTCCAACGTCACCGACGATAACATCATCGCCGCATTCACACGGGGGCTTCGCAACGATCTCTTGATTGGAAAATTCAGCCGCAAACCTCCGAACACAGTCAAGCAGATGTTCGAGAAGGCAAACGAGTACGCCAAGTCAGAGGACGCAGTCAAGGTATCAAGGCAGTTGGCAGGAGGTTGGACGAAGGACTCCGACGCTACGGAGGGACCCAGTGGCAGCGGTGGAAAGCACAAAGATCGCAAGCATATGCCCGAGGATCTAGTTGCCACCACCTCTAACCACCAGGGTCAGTGCCCCCGTGTCACCACCTACGACAGGATAATGAACGGCCCCTGCACGCACCATCCCAATAAGGGACACGCAGCCAAAGATTGCTTCATTTACAAGCAGTTTGCAGAAAGATACGCCGGTCAGATCAAGAAGCCAACTGAAGGAGAAGGATCTTCCGCATAGAAGAAAAATGAGGATGAGCCAAGTCAAGGGGCGTACCAAGATCCCAGAAGCGAGCTCAACCATATCTTTGGAGGACCACTTACTTACAAGTCCAAGAGAAAACAGAAAATCACCGACGGAGAAGTCAACGCGGCACAACCTGCAGTTCCCCAATATCTACGATGGTCGGAGGTCCCCATCAGGTTCGACCGCTCGGATCATCCCGACCGAGTGGTCCACCCGGGGCGGTACCCCCTGGTACTAGACCCAGTCGTCCGCAACGTCAAGCTGAAGCGCACCCTCATTGACGGTGGCAGCACGCTTCACATCGCCAAGACCCTGGATGAGATGTAGATTCCTCGATCCGAGATAACGCCAAGTAGTGCCCCTTTTCACGGAGTCATCCCAGGGCTGTCTTCAACTCCACTCGGCTAAATCACTCTTCCGATCACCTTCGGGACAAAGGAGAATTTCCGGACAGAGAACATCAGCTTCGAGGTAGCCGACTTCGAGACGGCCTACCACGCCATCCTCGGTCACCCGGCGTTAACCAAGTTCATGGCGATACCCCACTACACCTACATGATGATGAAGATGCCTGGACCACGCGGAGTAATATCCCTGCGAAGCGAAGTCAAGCAAGCCCTCACATGCGACAAAGAGAGCTGCGAGTTGGCCCAATCTCGTGAGAGATCAGTCGGCCATCAAGAAATCCGACTGGCTGCATCGATAACACAAGAAGGTGCGATCCCAGCCAAGAAGACGGCCAAGACTGGAGAAGGTGACGCCAAGACCAAGAAGATTCCTTCAGACCCCTCCGATCCCTCTAAAACTATTGTAATAGGCGCTGAGTTAGATAGTAAATAGGAAAGTGCGCTCATCACCTTTCTCCAACTCTCCACCCTCCACACGCTCACCCTTTATGGCCTTGACATCATGTTCGCGTCGCATGGGGATGAAGCACTGACACTGCCTCCACAAGACTCATCGCGTCCATGTCGTCGCCATTTTCACCGTCCGTGCTAGTGAAAATGACCTTCCTAGTCTACTCGTACGTCTGAGGTAGGCACAGTGATTGTACAGCTTCAAGTTCTCGTGCACCTAGTGCACGTCTGTCGTCTTGTGCATCCGTAGCAACCTTGATTGATCTCACCAGCACTACCCTAGCCAAGACTCCACTGAAGCTGTCCCCTCCGCTGGCCTACAAGTTCCCACGCCGGATTGCCAGGTGCTTTGTGTTGACGTAAAAACACGACGGCCTGGGAGATCTGCTTAGCTCTAGTGCAGGTCCAAAATAATGATGAGATGTGGGCGTGCCAGTCAGTTTGATCCTGCAACTGACAAGATATATAAATTGAAGATCAAAAGATAGCCGATCGGCTGACAAGACGATGGAGTGATACCAGCCGATGCCGATACCAGCTGATATCCAGTATAGATCTTGATACTTGAGTAAATAATGACATAAAGATAATCGGCTGATGAAAATAAAATAATATAATCCAGTAGAAGCCAATCGGCTAGTAATGATAGATTGAATAAGCATTGATTCGAAGGTTGAAACATTCGTCGGCCGGAGGTTCGATGTCATTAAATCCAAACGATTAGATAAACAGTGAAACCTTTGTTGTCATCGGCTAAAACCATCTTGTAAGTAATCCTTGTAAGCCGATGCAATGTCCAGATAACTCATCGGCTAGCACTCCGATAAAGCATTAGCATGAACCTATCGGCTTAACAAGATTTATATTATCAACAACAATCTAGTAGGTCGAACCTAACCGATGCAGCATGAGATTGTATATGATAATCTAATACTTAATGAACCAATAGATATATCTAATGTGATGGATATAACAAATCTATTTAGAACAACATTGTGATTGTAGAGATATATCGGCTAAGATAGAAGATCAGACTTAACCGAGACAGTCCCAACTAAACCGATGTGTCTCTAAACACAATGCAATTAAGATAGAATTGAGATATCAGGTAAATATATCAACCGAACCAGAATGATCCAAGAGATTGAAGCGATGCAGCCTTGAACAACACCAATGCAGCCGATAAATTCACCAGGACCCGACGGAACGTAGGGCTTACCCCTTCAGTAGAGATCGAAAGCCGATGCAGCCCTGCATCAGGTGCCAAATTCCGTTGGTTGATAAGTAGAAAACCTCTGAAAGAGGGTGGCGATGCACCGAGAATAGTTGTATTGATCGAGAGATAATTTACATGTACCCCGGGTGTGCATATTTATACCCATGGGTAGATACTAGTCCATATCGGATATGACTCAAACTTTCCTAAAGATAAAAGAAAAAACATAAAGTCCTTATCGGACACTAAACACACTTTCCTAAAATTAAAAGGAAACTAACGACTCTGCCTAATTAATAGATAAATTACCATGCCGCATCCTCCTTAAACTCAGTCTCTTCGAGATAAGCTTTCTTTAATAGATTAATTTCCTTAACCGAAGTTGGTAAGAATCCGACTGTTGGCAATTGATAGCTTCCATCGGCCGATTCTAGAATTCTTAAGCCGATACTGACTCTAGGCCGATGATAACTTGGAGGCTTACCAAATTTCGTCGTCAACAGTATGACCTCCTGTGTTCTCCCCTGCATGCCCTTGATGAACATGTCGTCACGCTGCTAGAAGCCGTGCTGCACTCCCTCACTGACCCTATGAGTTTTTCTTAAACAACCTGCATAAGATCACCGCTGGAGAAGTGTTTTTTACCACCAATTCATAACCCTTATAGTCCCAGTTATGCAACCGGGACCACGAATCTGGGACTAAAGATACCCATCTTTAGTCCGGATAAAATAACCGGGACTAAAAATCCATCTTTAATCTCGGTTGGTAACACCAACCGGGACTAAAGACTTTAGTCCTAGAAAGTGTTATCAACTGGGACTAAATATTTTTTATTTTCTTTCTTTGTTTTTGCTTCTTGCATATTGACTTCAAACCAAACTCAGCAACAAAATCATCCACAAATTCACAGATCGAACGAACATCCTCAAATTGACATCACAAATTCACATATCCACAATGAACAAATTAACAGACATCACAAATGAACAAATCACAGATCCACAAATTCACAGACATCACAAAATCACGGAATCCACAAATTCACAGACATCATATCACAAAATCGCTCCACCGCCACCCGGCGCTGGCATCCCATCCTGCTGGCCGCCGCGCCGGGCCGCCGCTTCCGCTTCGTGTGAGAAAGAGAGAGGTGAGAGTGGCGACCTCCAATCCTGCCACCCGGCCACCACCGCTTCGCGTGAGAGAGAGAGGTGGCCTCGGCGCCCGCTGCCTTCCGTCCTGCTGCCCGGTGCCGGTCGCCGCTTCCATTTCACGTGACAGAGAGAGAGGCGGCCTCCCATCCCGCTGCCCGCTCGCCGCTGCTGCATGGCCGCCGCTTCCACTTCGCGTCAGACAGATAGAGGTGGCTCCCATCCCGCCGCCTACTCACCGCAGCTGCCCGGCCACCACTTCGCGTGAGAGAGAGAGGCGGCCTCGGCACCCGCCGCCTCCCATCACGCCTGGCCACCGCTGCTGCTTGAGAGAGAGAGGCGAGAGAGAGAGCAAAACTGAGAGAGAGAGGCAGGCTTGAGAGAGGGGCGTGGGAGAGTGATGAGTCTGGCCCAGGTGGGGTTGGACGAAAGCCCGATACACCGATCCGGATTCCCCGAATCCCGCAATCTTAGCACCGCAACTCCGACGCACCTACTCGGGGAAAGGCCCAATCACCCTAAAAGACTAGTCTGATAGGGGAAGGGTGGCTCTCCCTTTTAAGGTGGCTTCCTCCTCCCAAGCTAAGCAAGGTGGGATTATTCAGAGACTCACACGCTCGCCGCCCGACTACAACTGGGCCAGTCGGCCCATCTTGTTGCATCTTTGCCAGCGGGTAATAATGGAGGATGTCCTCATCATTCTCCTCTTCTTAACAAGGGCCCAGCTCTGATACCAAATGATGAGTCCGGCCCAGGTGGGGTTGGAGGAAAGCCCGACACACCGATCCGGATTCTCCGAATCCTGCAATCTTAGCACCATACACCCGAAGCACGACACACCGATCCGGATTCCCCGAATCCCGCAATCTTAGCACCGCAACTCCGACGCACCTACTCGGGGAAAGGCCCAATCACCCTAAAAGACTAGTCTGATAGGGGAAGGGTGGCTCTCCCTTTTAAGGTGGCTTCCTCCTCCCAAGCTAAGCAAGGTGGGATTATTCAGAGACTCACACGCTCGCCGCCCGACTACAATTGGGCCAGTCGGCCCATCTTGTTGCGTCTTTGCTAGCGGGTAATAATGGAGGATGTCCTCATCATTCTCCCCTTCTTAACAAGGGCCCAGCTCTGATACCAAATGATGAGTCCGGCCCAGGTGGGGTTGGAGGAAAGCCCGACACACCGATCCGGATTCCCCGAATCCTGCAATCTTAGCACCATACACCCGAAGCACGACACACCGATCCGGATTCCCCGAATCCCGCAATCTTAGCACCGCAACTCCGACGCACCCACTCGGGGAAAGGCCCAATCACCCTAAAAGACTAGTCTGATAGGGGAAGGGTGGCTCTCCCTTTTAAGGTGGTTTCCTCCTCCCAAGCTAAGCAAGGTGGGATTATTCAGAGGCTCACACGGTCGCCGCCCGACTACGACTGGGCCACCCGGCCCATCTTGTTGCGTCTTTGCCAGCGGGTAATAATGGAGGATGTCCTCATCAACTAAACAAAACCCAAATGTTCTATAGGGTGTACATAGACATTTATAGAGGAAAATAGATCGAGGGTTAAGTGCTAATTCGTGGAGGTGGAGGGAGACACTTCCGAGATGGGCCTAGTCTATTACAAGGCCCAAGGCCCAAGTTCGGTTTCAGCAACAACACTGTCTTATTTTAATGATTGCCGTTGACTTGGAATGAATTTGGATATGAGACTGAATGCGTTTGAAAGGTGACGAGATAATCTTTCCGTCAAATCCAAGATCACCCAAATCGGAGTTGGCATGAAGGCGCTAGGTCCGTTTAAAGTCAGTGCAGTTCCCGGAGGCCGAACTGGACTTGGACTTGGAATCGTTGTTGGAACGTGTGAAGTCATGTGCGTATCCGATGAAGTGATGTCCTCATCATTCTCCCCTTCTTAACAAGGGCCCAGCTCTGATACCAAATGATGAGTCCGGCACAGGTGGGGTTGGACGAATGCCCGACACACCGATCCGGATTCCCCAAATCCCACAATCTTAGCACCGCAACTCCGACGCACCCACTCGGGGAAAGGCCCAATCACCCTAAAAGACTAGTCTGACAGGGGAAGGGTGGCTCTCCCTTTTAAGGTGGCTTCCTCCTCCCAAGCTAAGCAAGGTGGGATTATTTAGAGGCTCACACGGTCGCTGCCTGACTACAACTGGCCACACGGCCTATCTTGTTGCATCTTTGCCAGCGGGTAATAATGGAGGATGTCCTCATCAAAGAGGATAAGGATGTGGGAGAGATATTTTTATTCCCGGTTGGTGATATCAACTGGGATTAATAATATGATCTTTAGTCTTGGTTGGTGATACCAACCGGGACTAAAGATCATTGGTGGGCAAGACACAACCTGAAAGCTATTGAACGGGGACTATAAATGATCTTTTGTCCCAGTTGATAACACCTACCGGGACTAAAGATCATAAAGTGTTTTTGGGCTTTTGAACCGGGGCTAAAGATATTATGTATTCCCCGTTCATATTCAAACGGGGACTAATGTGATTTTTGGTCGACCGAGCAAAGATCCATTCTCTACTAGTGGATAGTGCAACATTTCTATTGATATAGTAGGAAAAAATACAAGTCTACAATCTTGGAAGACTATAGTCAGGAAAAAAGAAATACAGTTGCACCACGCATCTACGTCTGATCCTACTAATGAAAACAAAATAAGCACACGACACCCTAGGGAATAGTTCTTCTAAATGACGCCTCAAAGAGGGGAACTACACTAAGAGCATCGTCGCCGCCCATCCTAGAAACAGGACGTGGTTAGGACAAACGCGACAACGCCCCAATGGGAATGCGGCGCCCGTAGGTATCATTGTTGTCGGCCCGAGGGCATGTCAGATTCAACAGACACCACTAGCTAATCCCCTTCAAAGCTCAGCCACCGTGCCGACGCCTCGCCGCCGGCTGGCCATTGAAGAAGCATCTCAACCTCCAGTACACTCTAGATCTATCCACCTGGGTGGGTTGGAGAGGGACAGGGTGAGAGAAGAATGGATCCCCTCTCCCACACACTAGCCCGTCCAGCATGGCCATCTTGCAGTGGCAGAAGTAGGCTGGAGAGGAGCTTGCCGCAGTCCTCAACGCCCCTCTCATGGCGCTATCGTCGCTGCCACCTCGACTTGGCTATTCGTGTCCCTACGGGCCGCCTGGTCGCATCACCATCGCCCCCATTCTCGCACTGTGACAGCCTCGTCGTCGCACCGCCCCACCTTGTCGTGCTCGACTGCAGCAGGCTTACCACCACGCCAGCCAAGTGCCACCGGTCGTGCTGCCGTCGGCCATGCCTGCCGTGTTCCTTCCGCTAGCCGCGTGCCGCCATGCCGGAGCCCCGCCTAAGCAACGCCGCCTGCTTCTCCCTGCGTCAGAAGTCAACCACAGTCAACACAGCGTTGCCGGTAACCCTCACTGTCGATGCAGTGCCGCCGCTGGACTGGATATGGGAGCTCCAGATCTGGTGGCCACTGCACCGCTGCCGCCACCTTCGCTCCCGCGGCCAACTTCTACAGCTACCTGCGTCTCCGCCTTGGAGAACGCCAAGCTGCCCGCACCCCGCACCTCCTCCGCTCAGTCGCGCCGTGGACTGCACCGCCGTCACCACGATCTCCTCCGCCGGCACCACGACGTCCTCCCCCTGCATCTCGGGCCTGCTCCGCTAGACTTCGATGTGGTGCGGCGGTGCTACTCCCTCCTGATCTAGCCGCGAGGGGGGCTAGATCTGCCTCCGTCGGTGTTGGATCTATCGCCTCCAGCCACTGGCAGTGCTGAAGACCACCATCTCCGCCCCTCGGCCCGTTCCCGTCGACACTCTAGCTGCCGGGTCGTGGTGCGAGGAATAGGGCCCACCGCTATAGTCTTTGCCGCCGCCCGGCTTTGCCTGTGGCTGCTCGGGTGGCGGTGTGGCAGAGGAGGCGAGGGAGGGGAGCTAGCGGTAGGGTTGCCCGTCTCTGCCCGTGTCACCATGGAGCGGGATGACACGGGCACAATCTATTCCCTGGCATGCCAACTAATCCTGTAAGCACTGACCCTACGAGTTGGGTGTACATGAGGAACATTGAGGGCTTTAGGGTTAATTTGTTCTGTTCCAAACATTCTCTCTTCATCTCGCAAATAATAAAGTAGTAGGTGTTGGATCCAGCAATAAATAACTACATTATTATTTTGAGAGTCTGTACTCACTAGAATTATCTCGCATTCTATATTTCATCTATTAATGAAATTATGTCCTACATAAAAGTTTCGTGTTGTATAAACTGAAGACGGCAAATTGGATCATTTTCCTTTGTGAAAAAAATAGAGTTATTTGTTCTCTTCTGCATCTATCGAGGTTTTCCTTTGAATATTTTTAATTAGGTGTAGATCAGACAAAAGGCATCTTCTATTATCGTTGAAAGAATTATTGAGTACCACATGTGAAAGGGTAGTGAGAGATAAATCAAATACGTTTATTATTCTCGTTCAAAAAAGGAAAAAACAACAACAACTAGAGCTAATCTAATTAACTCTTCATATTAAAAAAAATTATGCTCGCCTATGAAATCGGCATGAATTTGAAACTGGGTTTTACCAGCTAGTAGCTGCTAATTAACTTACTTCATGGGAAAACCCTCACCAGCAGATTAATTAATTTCCGACGTCGTTTCACGTACGTATGTACGTTCGCTCCCTCAGTTCACAGTTTCACACACCTCAATCACGTCAGACGCGCACACGAGAAAATTAACACACTGAGTTTTCTTTGGTGCGATGAAGCTGCACCTTTTCGGTTTTCTTCCTTCCCCTTTTATTAAGCAAAACAGACTTAGGATTCGATCCTACATCCCGGTTCTTTCGCATCCATCCCCGCAATCCGAGAGACGCGTTCACGTCCCGTTGTCGAGGTCAATCGCGAGCTAATCTAGTTGACAGCCACTACGGGCACGGCATCCACATCCCAGAGCTTGAGCATGCAATAACAGAAGAAACTAACATGGAGAAACATCGTGTAAGGTTTATTTCCAACAAGTCTCCTAAACCTTGGACGTTCCTTTAACATCGACTCGGCCAACCCTTGTGCACAGTTCGTTGAACCGATCACGCTCAAGTGACTTCGTCAGAATGTCCGCCAGTTGATCGTTTGTACTGACAAACTCAATCTTCACCCTGTCCTCCTCAATGCATTCTCTGATGTAGTGATATCTGGTCTCTATATGCTTGCTGCATGCGATCGCAGAAAACAGGGTTTTTGCTGAGTTGAATTGCCGACTGATTGTCAATCTTGAGTGTGACGGCGCGCATCGGCTTCCTCTCCCTTGAGCTCGGCGAGAAGGTGCGCCAGCCAGACACCCTGGCAAGCAGCAGTTATCCCCGCAATGTACTCCGCTTTACATGATGACAAGGCAGCAACCTTCTGTTTCTGCGATTGCCAGGTAATCAAGTTGTCACCGAGGAAGAAGAAGACACCGGTGGTGCTTTTTCGTGTGTCAATGCTGCCGGCAAGGTCGCTGTCACTGAATCCAACAAGAAGAACAGCTACTTTCTTCCTCCGGTAGCTGCAGCCGCGATTGATGGTGCCGGTGACATAGCACAGCACACGTTTCACGGCTGCCAGATGCTCGGTGGTGGTGTTTCTCCATTAATCTACTCGCATAACCCACCGAGAATGCCAAGTCCGGTATCGAGTTCACCAAATAGCGTAGCGAGCCAACAATTCTTTTGTAATCAGTTGAATCCACGCAAGGAGATGTACTCAACATACTGAGTTTCAGGCGTGGCTCCATTAGAGTCTGGCTTGGGTTGCCTCTGAGCATGTCTGCCGCCTCAAGTATCTTCTTGGCGTACGCACCTTGCCACAGAGTGATCCCATCGTCGGTCTGCCTCACCTCTAGGCTAAGATAGTACTGAAGTAGCCCGAGGTCGCTCATTTGGAACGTCTCCCACATCACCTTCTTGAATTGTTCAAGCTCAGAGTAGTTGTCACCGGTGATGACAAGGTCATCGCCGTATACTCCAACCACCAGATGGCGTGCGTTGGCTCTACGCAGGTACACGGTGTGCTCTGAGGCACTACGATGGAACCCAAGTGATAGCAGCGACGCGTCGAGCTTGGCGTACCACACGCGTGGGGCTTGACGAAGTCCATACAACGCCTTCACCAGGCGCAGCACCTTCTGTTCCTTGCTGTCGTTGACGACGAAACTGGGTGGCTAAGCGACATAGACTTCCTTGAGCTCGCCATTGAGGAACGCGGACTTCACGTCCATGTGATGGACTGGCCAGTCTTCGCTCGTCGCGTACGCCAGCAGCAAGTGAACCGACTCGAGCCGTGCAAGTGGGGCGAATACCTTGACGTAGTCGATTCCCTACCGCTGCACGTATCCTTTTGCAACGAGCTGCGCTTCATGCTTGGTGATGTTGCCCTCGGCATCTTTCTTGGTCCTGAAGATCCACTTGAGCCTTATAGGCCGCTGGTGAGGTGGGGGATCGACGAGCAACCAGGTTCCATTTTCTTCAATTGATTTCATCTCATCGAGCATTGCTTGATGCCAACATTCTTGCTGCTGCGCCTCAGCAAAAGACGCTGGCTCCTCAGCACTTGCCAGCATCAGTTCTTCATCGAACTCACGTGCAACCAGTCCCGGCGGGGTCGCCGGTCCTAGTATGTCATCGATGCGGCGGAAATGAAGTGGAGCATCATCATGATCGGTGTTGAGGTCGTCTGTGGCGATGGTCGGTGGAGTTACAAAATCCACCGGTGTCCCAGTTATGCAAGCTGCGGTAGCTGGTGTGCATGGCCTTGGCAGCGTCGCATGCCAAGTTGGCGCCTCTGGTTGCTCGATGTCAGCCCGTGATCCGTTCGGCACCGCTGGGTGGTACGGTGAAGTCCGGCCCGCTCACTGTCTCGCCATCCCACCTCCACTGTGCCTCTTCGTCGAACACAATGTCACGTGATATGTGCACACACCGAGAGCCAGATCATAGCAGCCATACGCCTTTGACCCCATCTCATAGCCCACAAAAGGCATGGGCTTACTCCTGTCGTCGAGCTTCTTGACATTCCGCGTGGTGATCTTGATGTGTGCCAAACAACGGAACGTCCGCAGGTGGTGGACGGCCGGCGGCGATCCATTTGGCCGCAACCAATACTTTTGGATGACATCCTGTTCAGGACATAAACAGCTGTGGTGACTGCCTCCCCCCAAAACAAACCTGGCAGCCCTTTGGCTTTGAGCATACTCCACGCCGTCCAACCATCGATATGTTGCGATGTTCAATGACGCTGTGTTGCTGCGGCAAGTAGGGCACCTTTGTCTCGCGTCAGACTCCCAACTCAGCACAGTAATTCGTGAAGTGGTGGATGAGGAACTCTCCCACTCTGTCCATGTGAAGTGCACACAGCTGCTTGCTGCTCTTGCATTCGGCCACAGCTTGGATGTGCTTGATGGCCATCATCGCCCCATCATTGGATGGGAGCAAGGGCAACCACATGAACAGGCTGTAGTTGTTGATGAGGAGAAATTAGCGATTTCCGCTTGGGGTTGGCGGCGAGATTGGGCCGCTTAAATCACCGTGAAGTAGTTGGAGTGACTCTGTTGAGCGCCCAAGGGCACACTGAGGAAATGGCGTGTGCCAGTGCTTGCCGGTCAGGCAGGCTTCACAGGGCAGGTCCACCTGTGTATGGACTGGGAACCCATGAACCAGCTATTCCTTGCTCATCTTGAGGAGTGCGCCGAAGTTGATGTGCCCAAAAGGCGCGTGCCACTTCTAGGCTTCATCTCCTATGCACGTTGTCAAGCAAAGGGAGGGGGTGAGCAGACACCGCTGCTCATCCCAGATAGCATGGTTCCTCACCCCTCGATACGAACGATCGAGCCATTGCCCAGTCGTACGTTTCCGGTGATGCTCGTGTCAAGATCGGAGAAGGCGTCATGACATCCAGTCATGTGGTGGACGCCCCAGAATCCATGATCCAGCGCCGCGGCTCGTGTTCTGGTGTGCCATCAAGTGCCGTGAACAACTTCTTCTCTTCGAAGTAAATGGAGTCGCATGCCGGGCTAGAACAGCTTCTGGTGGAGGCACTGAGGATGTCACTGTGGCCGAGGCAGGCGACGTCGCAGTTTTGATTGTGTCGAGTTCCTCAACATAGCCGATAGTGAGCAGAAGAAGCGTGGGTTTATCGTCTTGGGCCACATTTGGCGTACTCCTCGCGCTTTGGCTTGGTCCTGCAGTCTTTGGCCCACTGGCCGAGTTTGTTGTAGTTGCAGTACTTGTCCGACCCACGGAGGCACGCTTGGGCTCCTGCTCCTTGTGGAGTTCTAGCCACTCCTCCTCCATGAGGTAGAGCTTCCTGGCGATGTTCGCTTGTGCCAAAACAGCCGGAGTGTCCTCCACCGCCTGGAGCTTGCCTATGACTTCTTCTACGGACAGCTTGGACATGTCAAGAAGAGATTCAATGGAGAGGACAAGTTGGGAGAACCTGGGGCGTGCGACGGTTATTTGTCCATGACCTTGTCCGCCGGTTCGGGATCGCCATGGGTGGGCAGTTGATTGACGATTGCAGTAAGACGCATGGCGAAGTCATCCACAGTCTCGGTGTCGCGGAAGGTGAGTGACTTGTACTCCGCACGCACCCTCTGTGCACTGGCCTTGCAGATGCGATCGTTGCCAACGCGCATCATTCGGATGCATTCTCAGGCCTCCCTAACCGATGCCTTCATCGCTAGGGTCGAAATCATCTCAGGAGGAACAGCGGTACAGATGGCGTCAAGCGCCATCCTGTGTTCATGGAGCTCCAAGCCGCTAGGCTAGATGGTGCCTCACAAACAACGAGCTTGCAGTTTAATCTTCATCAACAACGACCAGTCATTGTAGTTCGTTTTCGTCGGCAATGGATAACTTGCCGCACCTCCTGCCTCCTTGACCACACAATGGATCACCAGCCCGCAGTCATTCCCGCCGCTGCCCGAGTCGCGACCACTGGAACCTGAAGCGCGCACAGATGGTGACACCAAACACCGGCGCGGGGAGTGTGTGCGTCCTCGAGGCACGAAGATACCCTCAAGAACGTGGTCTCACGTCCACGCTCTAAACCGAGCTCTGATACCACTTGTCTGGTTTCCCTAAGTGGTCGACGAACAAGCTGTGGAACATACGCGAACACAAGGGAACACACTAAGTTTTTTTGTGTTGCGATCACTACTGGAGAAGTGATGTTTGCCCGAATGGTAAAAATCACAATAGTCCCGGGTTGAATAAGAACAGGGACTAAAGATCATTTTTAGTCCTAATTAGAAAGTCCAACGGGACTTAATGAGCTTTAGTAGGTTGGTAATACCAACCGGGACTACAGATCAATTTTCGCCACGGTTCAATAGCTTTCAGGCCGTGACAGACCCCAACGATCTTTAGTCCCAGTTTGTTTTACAACCTGTACTAAAGATGCCTCCAGGGTTAGTTTAAAAAGAAATCATCTCTATCCAAGTTAGATGTGTGTAGTAGGTGGGATGGTAACGCGCGTGAGTACTAAAGTGAGAGATCTTGAGTTCGAATCCCACATCCCACACATTTTGTTGCATCTTTAGTCCCGGTTGAAATAACCGGACTAAAGATGGAGTCGTGGTTGAAATAACCGGACTATCTTTAGTTCCGGATTACACGTTCACGTCCCGTTTTCCAGGCTAATCGCGAGCTAATCTAGTTGACAGCCACTACGCGCACGGTATCCACATCCCGGAGCTCGCGCATGCAATAACAGAAGAAACTAACAAGCAGCAACAGAAAGGATCGTAAAACTACCTAGATACATCGTGTAAGGTTTATTTCCAACAAATCAGCAATCAGATAATCGTACAACACATCACTACAGTAATTTTTCAAGAGCGCCGTGGTTTTCTCGAGCTTCAATGCCAATAAGCTCAGTCTGCACACTGCAGGACGGCACACTGGATCCATCGTTCCAAGCGAGATCCGGGGAAACACACGCAATTGAGAATTGATCAAGAGCGAGCTAGATTCAGATGATTTAACTCCTGCAGAACAAGTTCCCAATGTATCTCATGCCGATGAATCTTGCATGGATCACAATCGATCATGCATTCTGCCCGATTGCATCAATGGACTCATCAGTCTTCACTCGCAGGCAGCAAGGCATATGGCCAGGCCATATGGTCAGAGATTTATAGATGGGCCTTTTTACAGTACACCCTAGTTACTATGAACCCTTCTTTTCACATTGATCCAATGGCTAATACTCGTCTTAAGTTGCAGGTGGTAAGAATCATTTATCAGCGTTCAATGACAATTGATGTCAATTCAGTGCAGATCCTCTCATCTGTGACGGGCTGCAACATAACTGGTTTTTACGGGCCGTCACAAAGAATACATCTCAAACGGGCCTTAAAAGAGGCCGATTGAGATAGGGTCGGAGAGACATGTTAAATGTGCGTAGAACTGAAACCCGTCACGGATGACACATATCTGTTACGGACTGCAACTAGGGCCCGATTGAGATAACCTTAAATATCTCAAACGGGCCCCAGGAAGGGGCCCAACTTGTGGCCCAACTTGTGACGGGCCCCAACTTGTGGCCCGTTTGAGATTTTAAGGTTATCTCAATCGGGCCCTAGTTGGAGCCCGTCACAGATATGTGTCATCCGTGACGGGCTCTAGCTTGAGGCCCGTTTGAGATAATAACAAAGCCCGTCACATATTGCAGTCCTCTGTGACCGGCATTTTTTAGGCCCGATAAAGATAACTGATATGCTCGACAGAGAATACAATTTTATGAACCGTTACAGATAGTTATTGCACACTATAAATAGCCGTAACTGCCGGTGTAACTGTATCTCACTATTCACAATTTTGGTGGGAGGTTGGAGGGGGTGAAATTTTAATTTTTTTCCAAAAAAATAGTAAATTCATAAAGGTACTTTAGACAAATAGTAATCGGTACTTTAGACAATTCATCAATTCTCATTAATTTAGAGTATTTATCTTCTAAGATGTTTCTCTGATTATTTTTTCATTTCTGCAGCGATGGATCGAAGTTGGATGTATGCGAAATCCGTGAAACGTCATAGTCAGGAGTATAGATATGGGGTATTAAATTTTATAAACACCGCAGAGGAGGATAGGAAAAGAAGAAACAGCGATTACATGTGCTGTCCATATGCAGATTGCAAAAATGAGAATATGTTTGGTAGTCGAGTGGATGTACACGCTCATCTGATACAACGAGGATTCATGGAGGGCTACACATATTGGGTCAAGCATGGAGAGCAAGAATCAGGAGGTGGTGCAGCTGTAGACAGTACTGGTGCGCAAAATCAGGAAGATGAAGATGAGCATGACATGTTTGTACCTTCTCCACTAGGCGGTGAAATGGTTGATGTTGATCACGATCTGCTGCAAGACATGTTACGTGACATTGAGGATCGAGCCTACAACGAGAGAGATTCCATAAAGTTCAGCAGGTTGGTCAGTGACTCGCAGACGCCTCTGTACGCTGGATGCAAAGCAAAGCACACCAAATTATCAGCTACCTTGGACCTAATGAAGCTGAAGGCAAGTAGTGGATGGACAGACAAGAGTTTCACGGAGCTTTTAGGAATTTTGAAGTCCTTGCTGCCTGATGGGAACACATTGCCCGAGACGACATACGAAGCAAAGCAGGTTTTGTGTCCCCTGGGGTTAGAGGTCCGTAGAATTCACGCTTGTCCAAACGATTGCATATTGTACCACAAGCAGTATGCGGACTTAGATGCTTGTCCTGTCTGCAAGGCCTCTCGATACAAGCGAAAGAAAGGTCCTGACTAAGGGAAAAGATCAAAGCGGGGTGGTCCCACGAAGGTTTTGTGGTACCTACCAATCATTGATCGTTTCAAAAGATTATTTTCAAACCCCAAAGAGGCGAAGTTAGTACGTTGGCATGCCACTGAGAGAAGGAACGACGGTATGCTAAGACACCCAGCGGATTCAATTCAATGGAGAAATATCGATCGAAAACACAGTGACTTTGCTGCCGACCCCAGAAACATGAGGATATGTCTGTGTACAGATGGCATGAATCCTTTCGGAGACTTGAGTAGTAACCATAGCACCTGGCTAGTTCTTATTTCAAACTTTAACCTACCGCCATGGTTGTGCTTTAAAAGGAAATATATTATGCTGTGCTTGCTAATACAAGGACCGAAACAACCGGGCAATGATATCGACGTGTTCTTGGAGCCTGTTATGGATGATCTTGAGATGCTATGGAAAGAAGGTGTGGAAACTTGGGATGCGTATGGTCAGGAGAATTTCAAGCTACGAGTTCTACTGTTCTGCACCATTAATGACTATCCCGCCCTCGGTAATCTTTCTGGCCAAACCGTGAAAGGAAAGAAGGCTTGCTCCGACTGCATGGAACATACACGCAGCCGATGGTTGAAGAAATCATGAAAGATGGTTTATATGGGTCATAGGAGGTGGCTCCCGCTACGTCACGCGTTTCGAAGGAAGAAAAATATTTTCAACGGTAAGAGAGAACTTCAGCAGGCTCCCAAGGATTTGTCCGGGGATGAGGTGTACAACTTGGTCAAAGATATAACCAACGAGTTTGGGAAGAAAAGAAAACGTAGTCAGGCAAAGGACAAGGGTATGTGGAAGAAGAAGTCCATATTTTGGCGATTACCTTACTGGAAAGATCTTGAGGTTCGTCATTGCATTGATCTCATGCATGTAGAAAAGAATGTGTGTGAGAGTTTGGTTGGCCTACTGCTGAATATTCCCGGCAAAACAAAGGACGGGTTGAATGCGCGCCTTGATCTACAGGAAATGAACATTCGCAGTGACCTCCAGCCCGTAACAGATGCAGAGACAGGTAGAGTGTACCTCCCTCCAGCTTGCCACACACTGTCGAAGAATGAGAAGATCGCAATGTTGTCTTGCCTGAAAGATATCAAAGTTCCATCGGGCTATTCAGCGTGGATTAGTAAGTACGTCAAATAAGGAAGACCTAAAACTGGTTGGAATGAAGTCTCACGATTGCCACGTGCTAATCACACAAATCTTGCCAGTTGCTATCAGAGGCATTCTTCCCCCCAAGGTCCATCATACGATCCAACGTCTGTGCGCCTTTTTCAATGCAATCGGTCAGAAAGTTATATATCCCGAAGATCTAGATGGGTTGCAGACCAATATTGTCAATACCCTCTGCCACATGGAGATGTTTTTTCCACTGTCTTTCTTTGATATCATGGTTCATCTCCCTGTTCATCTTGTGAAGCAAACAAAACTATGTGGCCCAGCTTTTCTAAGAGAAATGTACCCGTTCGAGAGGTACATGGGAGTTCTGAAGGCATACGTTCGGAACAGAGCAAAACCGGAGGGACAACATCCGTGACGGGCTATAGTTTACAGCCCGATAGAGATGATATCATCTCTATCAGGCTTTTGTATATAGCCCGTCACGGATGTTGTCATCCGTGACGGGCTCTGGTGTAGGGCCCGATAGAGATGATGTCATCTCTATCGGGTGACGGGCTCTTGTTCAGGCCCGATTGAGATGTTGAGTACCGTACCTAAGATATAACCGCGCTGGATCTGGATCTGGCCGGATTCGAAATTTTTTCTAAGTGTCTAACCCTAGCAACCGCCGCCGCCGACCACGTGCACGACGCCGACGCCGACGCCGCCAACCTTGTCGCCAACCCGCCGCCGGCCTCTCCTTCTCCAAGCCACCACCGCCGACATCTCCTCCCCAAGCCGCCGCCGGCCCGCCTCTCCTTCTCCAAGCCGCCACCGACGACCTCTCCTCCCTAAGCCGCCACCGACCGCCTCTCCTCCTGTCACACCCTAGGGTCCCCTTCTAGCCTTAATTTCATAAATAAATCGCCTGAAGAAATTTTCCCGTTTAACTTGGAGCAAACCCTAATTAAAAGTGCACTAAATAAATTGGAATCGGTGTGGAGGAGTTCTTTCGGGTTCCTTCATGCCAAAATACATTAACAAGATGTTTAGCGGAATTTACAGAGCCCTAAAATGTTTCTTCCGAACCCAGTTAAAATCCTATCTTTGTGCAAAAGTCCCGGGAAATCTCCCTTTTCTTTTTCTCCCTTCCCTTTCTTTTTCCCTTTCCTTCCCTTTCTTTCCCCCTTTCTCCCTCCCTTGGGCCGCCGGCCTCTTCTTTCCCCTGCCGGGCCGGCAGCGCCGCTCGGCCCACTAGCCTCCCCTCCCCCTTGTGCCGGCCTTCCCTCTCTTCTCCCTCGCGGGCCGGCCCATGGCCGTGGCGCCGTCGACCGCAAGTCTGCCGCGCCTCCCCCGGGATCGGGGCACCGACAGGTGGGCCCCACCTGTCGGGCCCTTCTCCTAGCTCCGGCCGGCGGAGCCGCTTTCTCCGCCGCGCCTTCCACCCACGCGCGCCGTCCCTCTCGGCCGCCACGCCACATCGCCCGCCACACCCCGCAACGGCCGCCACAACCCCCGCACCGCACACCACGCGCCCACGCCGCAAAACGGCCGGGATTCGAGAACCGAATCCCGCCTCTCTCTCCTCCCCATATCCTCCCACTCCGGTGAGAAAATCGGGCCAACCCCGGCCACGTCCGCACCCCTCCTCCCCTATTTAAGCTCCCCCTCCTTCTCTTTTCTTCTTCCGCCACTAGCTCCCGTGCATCCCATCGCCCTAGCACCACCGCGCCATCGTCGCCGCCACCGTTGCCACCTCCGGCCACCCCTAGCCTCCACCGGAGACGTCGCCGCGTCGCGCCACCGCCGTCGTCGGGATCGCCGTGCCCGTCCACTGCCGTCGTCGTAAGGACCGGTTCGCGGGAACCCCTGGAAGAAACATCGTGCGTACCACAAGCCAGCGTGGGCAACGGCTGGACTTGCAGTATAGCTTTCCGCTAGCTGATGTACACTGGCTAGGGTGAGCGTGATGGAGTTTGGATGGGCCCTGCGACGGTCTATGCGTCTTCCGGATTCACCGTGGCACGAGTGGGGGCTGCCCGCTGCCTGTTGAGGAGTGGGGGCGAAACCTGCGATGGTACGATTGGTTAGAGGGGGGTTATGTGAAGGGTCCTGTCACAGTCCCTTTCCAGGGTACCGTGGTGGTATACCGGCACACGGTAACGTGTCGTGGGGCTGTGTCTTGTGGGTACAGATGTACACCTCGGATCAGAGTAAAACTATTCGAATAGCCGTGCCCGCGGTTATGGGCGATCGACCAGCTCACCGTGATTATTCTCAATCTAATATAATTGGACTTAATTGAACTGGGTAGTTCAGGTGGAATGGTTTGGGCCTGTCGCAGTTTGGTCCTCCTCCCCAGTCCAAGCTGCCGGAGTTCCTCCGCGTCCGCTCGCCAACTTTCTCGAGCACCACCAACCCCTTGGAGGCTAATGATTGGCTCCACGCCATCGAGAAGAAGCTCAACCTGCTACAGTGCAACGACCAAGAAAAGGTCGCTTTTGCTACCCATCAGCTACAGGGTCCCGCTTCGGCTTGGTGGGACAATCACTTGGTCAAACGTCCGCCGGGGA
Source organism: Oryza punctata (assembly GCA_000573905.2). Taxonomy (NCBI): domain Eukaryota; kingdom Viridiplantae; phylum Streptophyta; class Magnoliopsida; order Poales; family Poaceae; genus Oryza; species Oryza punctata. Next base: position 17,375,557 of record CM002495.2, on the reverse strand, counting down.
CGGAAGTCACTTGGGCCAAATTCTGCCGCAGCTTTAGGAAGACCCAAATTCCCGATGGTATAGTGGCCTAGAAGAAGAGGGAGTTCCGTGCACTAAACCAGGTTAGCAGGACAGTTACGGAATACCTGCATGAGTTCAACCGTCTCGCACGTTATGCCCCAGAAGACGTGCGCACTGATGCCGAGCGCCAAGAAAAATTTCTGGCTGGTTTGGATGATGAGCTCACAAATCAGGTGATCTCCGGTGACTATGCCGACTTCGAGAGATTGGTGGATAAGGCGATTCGCCAGGAAGACCAGCGTAACAAAATGGATAGGAAGAGGAAGGCAGCTCAGTTTAGGGCACAACAGGGGAGTCACCAGAAGCCTCGTTTCACTTCAAGACAGCAGGGTGGACCCTCCACCTTGATTGTTCGCCAGCATCGCCCTTACCACCCTGGTAACTTCCGTGCTGGTTTCAATGGAGGCAATAACAACCAAGGTGGGCAGCACAGTCGTCCAGCTCCACGCCCGCCGACTGCACCGACTCCGCCAACTCAGCCAGCCCAACCCAAGAGGGATGCAGGAGCGAAGCCAGGAGCTTGCTTCAACTGCGGTGAACCGGGGCACTTCGCCGACAAATGCCCGAAGCCGAGACGTGCTGGGCCCAGGATCATCCAGGCCCGCGTCAACCATGCATCGGCAGAAGAGGCACTGGCAGCACCAGAGGTTGTACTGGGTACGTTTCCTGTCAACTCAATCCCAGCTACAGTTTTATTTGATTCTGGTGCAACGCACTCATTTATTTCCAAGAATTTTGTTAGGAAGCATGGTCTAAGAAAAGAGGAACTTAAAATACCAATGCGGGTCTACACCCCGGGGAATAGTTCCACCTCTGTCAGTTATAGTCCCTCTGTGGTGATAGAAATCGAAAGAACACAATTTCTAGCCAATCTTATCCTTCTCGAATCTAAAGACCTCGATGTCATCCTTGGGATGGATTGGTTGACAAGACACAAGGGAGTGATCGACTGCGCAAGGCGCACTGTCACTCTAACCGATGACAAGGGAGAAAAGATCATCTTCCGATCTCCGGCACCACAGAAGTCCGTAGCAAGTGTGAATCAGGTTGCCACCGAGGAGCAAACCAGAGAAGTTGTGAAGGCTACTAAGAAGTTGGAGGATATTCCGATCATCAGAGAATACCCTGAAGTGTTTCCAGATGACCTCACCTCGATGCCACCGAGAGAGAAATCGAGTTTCGGATTGAGCTGGTACCGGGAACTGCCCCGATACACAAGAGGCCGTATAGGATGGGAGCAAATGAGCTAGCAGAAGTAAACAAGCAAGTGGATGAACAGCTGTAGAAAGGCTATATCCGCCCGAGCATGTCACCTTGGGGTGCTCCGGTGATCTTCGTGGAGAAGAAAGACAAGACTAAGAGAATGTGCGTTGACTATCGCGCACTTAATGAGGTCATTATTAAGAACAAGTATCCGTTGCCAAGAATCGACGACCTATTTGATCAGTTGAGGGGAGCAACAGTGTTCACTAAGATCGATCTGCGATCGGGTTATCACCAGTTGAGAATCCGTGAAGAAGACATTCCGAAGACGGCGTTCATAACTTGTTATGGGTTATTCGAGTGTACAGTTATGTCCTTTGGGCTCACCAATGCCCCGGCTTTCTTCATGAACCTGATGAACAAGGTGTTTATGGAATTTTTGTACAAGTTTGTCGTGGTATTCATTGATGACATACTCATTTATTCAAAGATCGAAGAGGAACATGAGCAACATCTCCGCTTAGCTCTTGAGAAGCTGAAGGAACATCAATTGTATGCGAAATTCAGTAAGTGTGACTTCTGGTTGAAGAAGGTTCAATTCCTTGGTCACGTCATATCAGCTCAAGGGGTAGCCGTGGATCCCTCTAATTTGGAGTCTGTCACGAAGTGGACCCTACCAAAGTCAGTGTCCCAGATTCGGAGTTTCCTTGGACTCGCGGGTTACTACCGCCGGTTCATCGAGAATTTCTCCAAGATAGCTAAACCAATGACCCAACTGTTGAAGAAGGATGAAAGATTCAAGTGGTCAGAGGAATGCAACAAGAGTTTTGAGGAACTCAATGAAAAGTTAGTGACCGCACCGGTTCTGATACTGCCAGATCAGGCGAAAGACTTCCAAGTTTATTGTGATGCATCCCGCCATGGGCTAGGATGTGTTTTGATGCAAGAAGGCAAGGTGGTCGGATATGCTTCCCGTCAATTGCGTCCGCACGAGAGCAACTACCCAACTCATGATTTGGAGCTAGCAGTAGTGGTCCATGCCTTGAAAATCTGGCAGCACTATCTTATTGGCAACCGTTGTGAGGTATACACGGATCACAAGAGTCTGAAGTATATCTTCACTCAACCAGATTTGAATCTCCGACAGAGAAGATGGTTGGAATTGATCAAAGATTATGACATGGGAATACACTATCATCCCGGTAAATCTAATGTGGTAGCCGATGCCCTCAGCAGAAAAAGCCATTGCGATGCCTTAAGCACGGAAAGGTTGTGCAGCAAATTGCAACAAGACCTCGAGCGCCTGAACTTGGGAATTGTGGAACACGAGTTCTTTGACCGCTCTCGAAGCACAACCAACGCTCGTGGAACAGGTCCGAGCAGCTCAGGCCAAAGATCCGGAGATAGCCGAGCTTAAGAAGAACATGAGGGTTGGTAAAGCACGAGACTTTACCGAGGACGAACAGGGAACAATCTGGATGGGAGAAAGATTGTGTGTGCCTGAGAACAAGGAACTGAAGGATCTAATACTCACTGAAGCTCATCAAACCCAATATTCCATCCATCCTGGCAGCACTAAAATGTACCAAGACCTCAAAGAGAAGTTCTGGTGGGTCAGCATGAGAAGAGAAATAGCTGAATTCGTCGCACTCTGTGACGTTTTCCAACGAGTCAAGGCCGAACATCAGAGGCCAGCGGGATTGTTACAACCGCTCCAAATCCCGGAGTGGAAATGGGAAGAAGTTGGGATGGATTTCATTACAGGGATGCCAAGGACATCATCGGGGCATGATTCAATTTGGGTGATCGTCGACCGACTCACCAAGGTCGCCCATTTCATACCAGTGCATACCACCTACACTGGGAAAAGGTTGGCAGAAATATATCTGGCAAGAATCGTATGTTTACATGGGGTACCCAAAAAGATCGTATCCGATCGTGGAAGTCAGTTCACTTCAAACTTCTCGCAGAAATTACAAGAAGAGTTGGGGACCCGCTTGAATTTCAGTACGGCTTACCATCCACAAACCGATGGTCAAACGGAACGAGTAAACCAAATACTGGAGGACAAGTTAAGAGCCGGTGCGATTGACTTTGGTGGAGCTTGGGATAAGAGTTTACCCTATACCGAGTTCTCATACAACAACAGCTACCAGGCCAGTCTACAGATGGCACCCTTCGTGGCACTGTATGGTCGGAAGTGCCGCACTCCGCTCTTTTGGGATCAAACAGGGGAGCGACAACTGTTTGGAACTGAGGTCTTAAGTGAAGCAGAGAAGAAAGTCAGAACCGTCAGAGAAAGGTTGAGGCTCGCACAGTCGCAACAGAAAAGCTATGCCGACAACCGCCGTAGGGAACTTGCTTTTGAAGCAGGAGATTATGTGTATCTTCGTGTTACTCCGCTTCGGGGAGTGCACCGTTTCCAGACCAAAGGGAATTTGGCACCACGTTTTGTGGGACCATATAAAATTTTGGAGCGCAGAGGCGAAGTCGCTTACCAGCTTGATCTCCCTTCCAGCATGCTCGGTATCCATGACATGTTTCATGTCTCCCAACTAAAGAAGTGAGGGTACCCGAGGAACAGGCCAGACCAGATCCTATTGAGATTCAGGAGGACTTGACCTATGTGGAGAAGCCTGCTCGTATCCTTGAGACCAGCGAAAGAAGAACCAGGAATAAGGCCATCAGGTTCTACAGAGTCCAGTGGAGTCATCACTCAGAGGAAGAAGCCACTTGGGAAAGAGAAGATGAGTTGAAGGCGGCCCATCCGCACCTCTTCACCAGCTCTTCCGAATCTCGGGGTCGAGATTCCGTTTAAGGGGGGTAGGTTTGTCACACCCTGGGGTCCCCTTCTAGCCTTAATTTCATAAATAAATCGCCTGAAGAAATTTTCCCTTTTAACCTGGAGCAAACCCTAATTAAAAGTGCACTAAATAAATTGGAATCGATGTGGAGGAGTTCTTTCGGGTTCCTTCATGCCAAAATACATTAACAAGATGTTTAGCGGAATTTACAGGGCCCTAAAATGTTTCCTCCGAACCCAGTTAAAATCCTATCTTTGCACAAAATTCCCGGGAAATCTCCCTTTTTCTTTTTCTCCCTTCCCTTTCTTTTTCTCTTTCCTTCCCTTTCTTTTCCCCTTTCTCCCTCCCTTGGGCCGCCGGCCTCTTCTTTCCCCTGCCGGGCCGGCAGCGCTGCTCGGCCCACCAGCCTCCCCTCCCCCTTGTGCCGGCCTTCCCTCTCTCCTCCCTCGTGGGCTGGCCCATGGCCGTGGCGCCGACGACCGCAAGTCTGTCGCGCCTCCCCCGGGATCGGGGCGCCGACAGGTGGGCCCACCTGTCGGGCCCTTCTCCTAGCTCCGGCTGGCGGAGCCGCTTTCTCCACGGCGCCTTCCGCCCACGCGCGCCGCCCCTCTCGGCCGCCACGCCACGTCGCCCGCCACACCCCGCAACGGCCGCCACACCCCCGCACCGCACGCCACGCGCCCACGCCGCAAAACGGCCAGGATTCGAGAACCGAATCCCGCCTCTCACTCCTCCCCATATCCTCCCACTCCGGCGAGAAAATCGGGCCAACCCCGGCCACGTCCGCGCCCCTCCTCCCCTATTTAAGCACCGCCGCCTCCCCCTCCTTCTCTTTTCTTCTTCCGCCACTAGCTCCCGTGCATCCCATCGCCCTAGCGCTGCCACGCCATCGTCGCCTCCACTGTTGCCACCACTGCCGTCGTCGGGATCGCCGTGCCCGTCCGCGCCCCGGCCGCCGTCCCCCAAGGCCTAACGCCCCCGGTGAGCCTCCCCCCTTTTTCTCCCTCCTCTCCGGCGTCCTTGCCGCCGCCGCGTGCTCGCTCTCGGGTTCGCCGTGCCGCGCGTCGGCCACGCCGCCACCTGCGCTCGTGCCGGCTGCTTGCCACCGGTCGGCCGCGCCCGTGCGCCGCATGCGCCTCACCTCCGCGCCACCGCTGCGACGCTGGCCATGCGCCGCGTTCGGCCGCCGCCCGGCGTCGCTCGCCGCTTGCCGCCGCCTTGGCGCCCGCTCGCCCACGCCGCCGGTTGCTCGCCGCCGGGTCGGCAGCGCCGCCGTGCCACCTCGCCGCACCCGTGCGCGCGTCCCCCTCTCGGCCGCGTCACCACGCGCGCTCATGCAGGCTGCACCGGCCGCGCCACCGCGCCTGCGCCCGTGCCTTTCCCTTGCGCCGCACCCGCCCACGTGGCGCCACGTGGCCACCACGCGTGCGCCACGCGTGCGCTACGTGGTACGCCGCCACCCGTCGGTCCCGTGACCTAGTCCACCGTGGACCGGCGGATTTGTGCCGCTGACAAGCGGGGCCCTCCTGCCGGCACCGCCCCACCCCCTTGCTGACGTCATCCCTAGGGTTTTTGCGCATTAATTTTTCTGTTTAATTCTAAAACGCGGTAAAACTTGTAAAATTCATAACTAATTCATCCGGACTCCGTTTGAGCCCATTCAAGTTGCAGTGAATTCATAAAAATTTCTAGAATCCATTAAAAATACTTTTGTTGTCTGTTTCAGTAGACTTATAGCTTGTATTTCTTGTGTGCTTTGTATGTCGTGTAGAATCCGGCAGTTCGGACGAACCCGTCTACTTCGAGGTAGTCGCCGAAGTCGATCCAGCGCCCGAGCAAGGCAAGTCATGCTTTATCATTGATCATATTGTACCGAATTGCGCAATGATCTACTTTTCCTTTAAATACTGCATTATTTTATAATGTCATCTATTCGGGTAATATTGTCCTATTGTACTCAACCTTATACATTGTTACCTTGTACCTTTGATAGCTTACGTATTAGAAGTGTAGCTTCCTGGTTTAGAGTATGCTTAGCCCGCTTAGTTCAAATAGCTCACTAAAGGGGATTCATTTAATAACTCTGGTTTAGTTCCTATACATGACAACTTTATGGAAATGCCACCATGGTAGTAATATGAACATAAAATATACTACATGGTGGGCTGTGGGTGCATGGTTTTGCTGGTTGCACCCATGGCAGTTAAGGACCGGTTCGCGGGAACCCCTGTAAGAAACACCGTGCGTACCACAAGCCAGCGTGGGCAACGGCTGGACTTGTAGTATAGCTTTCCGCTAGCTGACGTACACTGGCTACGGTGAGCGTGATGGAGTTTGGATGGGCCCTGCGACGATCTATGCGGCTTCCGGATTCACTGTGGCATGAGAGGGGGCTGCCCGCTGCCTGTTGAGGAGTGGGGGTGAAACCTGCGGTGGTACGATTGGTTAGAGAGGGGTTATGCGAAGGGTCCTGTCACAGTCCCTTTCCGGGGTACCGTGGTGGTATATCGGCACACGGTAACGTGTCGTGGGGCTGTGTCTTGTGGGTACAGATGTACACCTCTGATCAGAGTAAAACTATTCGAATAGCCGTGCCCGCGGTTATGGGCGATCGACCAGCTCACCGTGATTAGTCTCAATCTAATATAATTGGACTTAATTGAACTGGGTAGTTCAGGTGGAATGGTTTGGGCCTGTCGCAACGTGGTGTAGCGTTGGACAGTGATGGTTTAATTATGCTTAATTAACTCAACAGCTTTACCGTTTTCAACTACTGTTTCAAATGCCAGCTTTATGCAAACGAACCCTAGCCTTTCCTTGGAAACACTTGCATCATACCCTCTCTTCCGGTATGACTTATTGAGTACAGTGGGTAGTACTCAATCTTGCTCCTTTCCCCCACACCAGAGTTGGAGTATGCTTCCGATGGTGGTTTCTCCGAGTGATCGCCGTCCTATCGTCGAGGATGCCTGTGGAGTGGTTTCGCCGCGCTGCAAGCGTCAAGACTAGAATGAGCTTGTTTACCTTTTACCGCTGCATTTCTGTAAGACATTTGAATGTTTTGTAAGACGTGGATCTGTATGTCAACTTTGTCGTTTGTGTACCCTGGCTGGTCCTGGACAGGGGTTTAATGCACACTCAGTTTGGAAATTCGACCTAGCGAATTTCTGGGCGTGACACCTCCCCAAGCCGCCGCCGACGACCTCTCCTCCCCAAGGTTAGTGATGTTAGTGATATTAGTTCATTTTAGTGATTTTTAGGAATTTCTAGTGATGTTAGTGATGGTAGGTTTTTGTAACATAGCTTAGTAAAGTTAGTGATATTAGTGATTTGTAGTGATTTTTGGGAATTTTTAGTGATGTTAGTGATGTTAGGTTTTTGTAACTTAGGTTTGTAAAGTTAGTGATATTAGTGATTTGTAGTGATTTTTGGGAATTTGTAGTGATGTTAGTGATGTTAGGTTTTTGTAACTTAGGTTAGCGATGTAAAAAATTAGGTTTTTGTAACTAAGGTTTTTGTAACTTAGGTTAGTGATGATTTTTAGTGATGTTAGTGATGTTAGTACTGAGATGTTAGGTTTAGTGAAAATTAGGTTTAGTTAAAAATTAGGTTTAGTGATTTTTAGGTTTAGTTAAAATTAGGTTTTGTGAAAATTAGGTTTAGTGAAATTTAGATTTAGTGAAATTTAGATTTAGTGATTTTTAGGTTTAGTGATTTCATTGATTTTAGTTTTAGTTAGGTTATTTTAGTATATTTTAGTGATGTGTTGACGAATGGATGATATTTTAGTGAACTTTAATGATTGTGTTAAATTTAGTGAAATTTAGGTTATTTTAGGGATGTTAGGGTTACTTACGTTTTTTTAAGTTAAGTGTAGTACATTTTATGAAATATACGTTACTTTATTGATTCAACTTTAGTGATTATAGGTGAAAGATAGTTTATTTTAGTGAACTAGACTAATTTTAGTGCATAGTTAAAATGTTAGAAAATGTACGTTACCAAATTATCGCAGAATCCGAGGTGCCTAGGGTCTGACGGTGGTTTGATCGAGTTATATGTAATTCACAAAACCGATTAAGATACCGTCAGATCCCAGCGCACCTTGGTTTTTGTTATTTTTTGGTAATTATTCGTCTCTAATATTAAAGTTGGCTCAGGAAAATATTATCGAAACATCGCAGAATCCGGGGTGTCTAGGGTCAGAAGTTAGTTCGGTCGAGTTAGTGCACTCACAACACCGATTTGAAAAACTTCTGATCCCAGTGCACCTCGGTTTCTTTCATTTTTTGATAATTACTCATTTACGTAAGGACTTTGTTTCTAGATTATCAAATCATCATAGAATACGAAGTGTTCCGGGTGCCAAGTTGGTTTGGTTGGGTCAGTACATGTACGACACCTTCCAAGACACCTTGGCATCCAGAACACTTCGTAATCTGTCATTTTTTGATAATTAAGAAACGTGTAAAAGGAAGCGAGGAGGAGCCATTTTGCTTGTAAAGTAGAGTAGTCCAGGTGGAGCGAGTAAGAGTAGCTATGGTACTACTTAGTTATTTTGGGACTTACTGAATTAACCAAGTTACGTGCATACGTGTTTTGTTTACAAAATTATTAACTTTGTTATTTAAAAGCACAGCTATTTAGACGATGTCTCAGCAACGTGAACCGATGTCGACGATAACTAGTGGGTCCTCAAGGGCACGGGGTCGTAGGACAGGGAATATAATCCCTAAGGAACGGTACACCATCTCAGAGGTGAACCAGGTTGGACTGCCGACGCGGCCTCGCAATGTCCTAGCCAAGTTCAGGTCCACCTGCGGTGTCATATGGAGGGAAAACTTCACAATCCTCGCGGATGACATCAAGGGCGTGCCCGAGGCGGAGAAGAACGCTGCTTGGCTCAAGTTCAAGGAGAGCTTCGAATATCCTACAGCCGACGAGGAGAGGCTCAAGCAGGCTGTGTTCAAGGCGATGGGCAATTGCTGGAAGAATTTCAAGAGCAGGATGGTCACGGAGTTTGTCCTAAATCCGATGACCCGTGATCCAAAAGATCAATGGCCCTTCATAACGGAAGAGGTATGGGAGCAATTCTACAAGAAGAAATCGACCCCTGAATCCCGGGCTAGAAGCGAAGCGTATAGACCACTACAGGCCAGGAACGTGCACCTGCACAGGCTAGGCACCGCAGGATACTTCGGGAAGCTGGAGGAATGGCAGCAGGAAGATGAAGCGGCAGCGGCAGCGAACACACTGCCGGTGTTTGCCGACATCCCACATCCACGGGCAAGGAACTGGGCCCGGGCGAGGTACCAGAAGAATCAAGATGGGTCGGTTTTGCTTCCAAATCCCCAAGATCAACAAGTGTACGATAATATAGTAAGTGCCCTATCTCAATATTTGTTCGCATTGTCCCCACCGAACTTTTCGTTTAATCCGAACTCATTTGTACTACAGAAGGAGTTGGTTGCCTCCCAAGAAGCCTCGCAAGAGGGCAGCTCTCAAAGACGCGAGGACGACATCCTCAGTAAAGCGTTGGGCAACAAGGAGCACCGTGGATGGACCAAGGGACTTGGCGCCAACGTGCCGTGGAAAGTTGGATTCCCGGACTACGCGTGGCAGTACAAGAAGCGGACAATAACGAAGGCGCAAAAAGATGCCCGCCTTGCCGCCCAGATCCGTGAGCAGGTCAGAGCTGAGTTGAGCTCTGAATTCGACGAGAAGCTTGAATCGATGAGGGCCCGTATCAGGCAGGAGATTCGAGAAGAACAAAATATCCCGGAGCCTACCGCTGCTGCTATGCAACAGGATCTAGCTAGTCCCACGCAGAGGCACAGCAGTTGTGCATCAACTGAGGCGGGGGAAATCCCCCATCGGTCCCGCCGTCGTCGACCAAATTACGGTAAATCTCTGGTCCGCAACGCATATAATTCTTAACGAATAAAATTCATAACGAAATCATATGGTAAGTACTACTCTAAAAATTGTTATTAATCTATCGCAGGAGCCAACTAGCTGCACCCTGACAGTGAGGGTGATGCTGTCCTTCACGGTTCCTGCAGCTGAAGGCCTAGCTTTCAAGCCGACCCCGGAGACTAGAGTGCATGGGGCGCAACTACGGGCTGACTGTGCGAAGGTCCAAGTCGACTCGGTGAAGCTAGAATTTGATCATTTCCCGCTCAGGCATCCACCGAACGACGAGGTCCTAACCCTTGGAAATGCACGTGGAACCTTTATCCAATGGCCCAAGGACCTCATTGAGATAAGGGTGATCCCGAGGCCAACCGCTGCACCAAGCGGTCGCCTGCCGATACAACCTGCCCCTGCTCCTTCAGCACCTCCAGCTCCCGCTCGTCACGATGATACAGATGATGTCGAGTTGCAGTACGACACGGACTTCGGGGACGAGCCTATGGAGGTCGACAGCGGGGCGATCATCAAACCCCCACCAATGAAGAAGAGCAGAAAGGCGCATTCTTCCCCCCAGAGAGTTGCTATCGAAAAACCTGCTACAAGGGGGCGAGGAAAGGGAAAGCTGCAGGGCTCACAACTTGCTCCAACAAAGCTAGATCTGAGCAAGGCGCTGGTAGTACCTAAGAAGCCCGTACCTCCATCCTCCTTCCAACTAGGCATGCCGTTGGTTGGAGACGACATGCTAGCTACGATGGGCACCGCTTGCAAGGAGCTACACATGTACTACATGGAAAAATCTAACGTGAGGAGGAAGAATAGAGAAACTGATATAATAGGCGAACATGCAAGAGCGCCATTCCTTGGGCCACCAAATTTTATCGTGGTAGACTTCAAGGATCTATTCGACCTCTACGGGCTCCGCTCGGTGGACACAACCCTCCTCAAGTGCTATTCCTTGTAAGTACTCTTGCTCACGAAAATTATTCATCTCAATCCGTGTAACATGCTTATAAGTTCGTTTGTCTTGCGTGTAGGTATAGTTGGAAGTGGTGTCTCAAGAATGCACCGGAAGTTGCCTTCCTTGATCCTCAGGTAGTGAATGTCACAAATCTTCAAGGGGACCGTCAAGGAATGGTAAACTACTTGTTTGACACCTTCTGGGCCCGACAAGACAAGGAGTACATCATGTGCGCCTATAGTCAATAGTAAGTGTGCTCCCTAAATTCATTGCATTACACGTCTAGGTTTAGTATTAACTTTAACTATTTTAATGCCGCAGTGGATATTGGATCCTACTGGTAATAACACCTAAGTGGAGTACGTGCCACTACTTAAACTCCAGGATTGACAAGAAAGCATACGATTGGACCCCGATTCAACTCGCGATAGATGAGGCGTGGGCCCAATATGTGCAAAAGGGAGGCCTTCGAAGGACAGGGCAGGATACACTTATCCATAAGAAGGACTTCGCAGTCAAACAACAAATAGGCGACCAGTGCGGATTCCATGTCTGCCACAACATGCGCCTACTTTGCAAAGATAAGGTGAAGACTTTGGGTGAATTGGAGGTTTGTGGACTCATTCGTGACATGTCCTAACTTAATTAATGTACATACAATATCTAAAGATCGTTCGACTAATTTCGAATTTTGTACATGTAGGTTAAATTATCAAAGGATCCGGGTAGCAGCTTTCAGGATATTCGTGAGGAGATTGCCGAGTTCATCCTCCACGAAATTATTCACCCTAAAGGAATGTTTAGGGTTAAGATTAAGTGAAAACAATTTTTAACATTCTATTTGAATTGTCAAACACATATTACTATGTAATATTATTGTTTATTACATTTATTATCTCTATGTAAATTCTGTCGATATGAATATTGCAGCTTATGATGCTTACCACTTGACCAATATGCAAGTGTCAATATGGATGTTATTTGTCTAAAATATATGTGAATGGCATTTGTGAATGGGGATGCAGCGATGTATGTATGTGAATGGGGATGCTGGGATATATGTATATATGTGAATGGCATATCTATTTCTGTTATTTTGCAGCGGGCATGGCTAGCACAGGCCTGAGGCTAGCCAAAAAACAATATTTATTTTTTTTGTGGTCATACTCATCGGTGACGGGCTATAAGTTATAGCTCGATTGAGAATACAGTCATCCGTGACGGGCTGTAAGTTAAGACCCGATTGAGATTACAGTAATCTGTGACGGGCTGTAGTTGGGGCCCGAGTGCGAATAATTGTCATCTGTGACGAACTTCTGTTTAGGCCCGTTTGAGAGGATAGACATCCGTGACGGGCGCTAGTTGTAGCCCGATTGAGATAGGTCATCCGTGACGGGCTCTGTTTGACTGGTCGTCTGGGTCAAAGCTATCGGTGACGGGCATTAGTTAATGCCCGATTGAGATAACTCCATCCGTCACGGACTTATACCTGTTTGAGATGATTCCTCACATTAGTGACCTTTACGCTGTGTCGGGCTCCATACCCGACACAGATGTGGGTTGAAGCCTGACACAGATAAGGGTTACCGTTGTAGTGATTATTGGCTAGCTTTTAATAAGGAAGGGAATGATGTTTCCCTGTTTAGTGTTACAAAATTCAAAATATAATACAAATATAAATTCAGTTAACTAAACTCATGATTTATTTTTTATTAATTAAACTCTTTTGTCCTGATTTTTATTATATTTTAAATGCAATATGAGAAAACTTATAGTGTTTGCCTTCAGTTTAAAATTTTCACAAATAACTTTGTTTTTAAAAATCCATTTAATTCCTATTACATAGCAGCAACATATGACTTCAAAATATACTTTGGTAAAAAATGTTTATTTTGAATTGTAGGTTTCATGTTTAGTTTAAAACATGATATGAAAATGGTTATTTAATTGATTACATACATGTTGTTTGCTTGAACTTTACGAAGATAATTATTTACATTGTTACTTTCCTTTTGTTGGATAATGTATTTATGGTAGGAAAGAAAATATTATCTTAAAAACAAACTATCACAATTGGATGGCTAGGATTTGTCTTAGCTCTCTTACTAGGGAGCAAGCGGGTAGGCAAACGGGTTTTTTTAGCTCACATATTTAACTTCTAGTTTATTTTTTCTTCTAAAATTTGTACTATTATGTGAGAAATAAACTAGTAAGCGGGTTTTTATACGAGTAACGGGACTCCCCACTTACATCCCTATCTTTAACCTCTCTTACCTCTCTAGAGGTAAGATGGAACATCGTAAAAGAACTAGCTTTATAGACAGGTGTTAGTCGTTGCTAATTTTTTGCATCCACAGTTGAACCACTCAATTGCTCCTAAGCTGTTGGGAGCATGTTGTCTCTCTTATACAGAGCGCACGTATGGAAAAGGTGATGCCACCTACACTGCCGTCTCGGCTGCCACCTTGCCCGATAGTCAATCGGCTAGGCAGCCGATATCATATCGTGATGTAACCTAGCCGATGCTATATAGCATGGATCGGCTGTAAGGTATAATCAATGATAAGATAACCCTAAATTCGATACATCGCTGAAAATACCAGTGTCATATAATCTATATATTAATATTACTTTAGAAATCAGCAATTGGGATAGATCGAACCTAACCGAGACAGTATAAATTGCCCAGGTCTAAAATAACATGAAATAACGATTACGTGTACTTATGTCATAGCCGATGTCCAGATTTAAGCATGTATCGACTATAGCTCCGATACAACCTTATACTAGGATATTCTCTTACAACAAATATATTCAACTATTACCAATCAGATTGGTAATAAGTCCAATATATTTATATTATATTAGATCCTGATATAAGGGGCAAATATAGCTTATTAAACAAAGCATGAAACTATGTAAAACAACTATACAAGATAAGATCGGCTGAAACCCTGATACTATCCTTATTAACAACCATAGAGCAGGCTAGATATCATGATTCTAAACACGACTTAATAGATCAAATTTAACTGATGCAGCATTAAGTATGAAGAAACATAATATTTAGACAATCAAGCTAATGGTTGCCTTTTCGGGATGTTGGATACATTATATATTAAAATCAACAAGACAATCTAGCCGTTACTAGCAAAACCCTAATAGAGATCGGCCGATGTGAATAGATAGCATTGTCAATCTAAATTATACAACGTATATGATAACTCGGAGATTTGCAAGATAGAATTAGAGTGTCATCAAGATGTAAGCACTAATTCCGATAATGCAAACGACCATAACAATACTCACCTTTTCACTGAAGATCAAATTGATGCAGGTCGACTCGAAAGCATGAACTCGTCGAAAGTAAAAGAATAAAAGGTTTGGTGATGCGCCGAGATTGATTGAACTGTTGTTATTTATTCATAAGACCTCGAGTCTATATTTATACCCGAAAATACAAACATTGTCCAAGATGGACACGATCATATTATCCTAGTATAAATCTAACTAGCAAACAAGTCTATTAGCCGGACTCTTATGAAAAATATCTATAAGGAAATTACAAATAATCCTAATTAATAAATACATTTGCCAATTCTGGACTCTGTCGCTGCCTGGCAACATTATCTCAAACTCTTCCTCGAACCCGATATCGATCATACATGCAATATCTGCCATATCGACTACCCAGATCAGACTCGGTTCTAGCCGATACGGTCTTCCAGCCGATGCTAACTCTGTTTCCGAGAATTCCGCACATCTTCAACTCCACTTCGAATTGGACTTCCTTTCCAATTCATATGCTTGCCAAATTTCATCGTCAACACCATGCCAGCCTTCTCCACTGCCGCCATCACCGGATCTGGAGGAGAAGGGGGGAGGATGGACTGCTAGGAGAAGGGAGGGACCCCGGGAGAAAGGGAGCAGCCGTCGAGGAGTCCGGCGACTGCCAACTTGAAGGGAGCCGCAGCCGCTACCGGCAAAGGGGGCCACCGCCAATGATGGCCAAGGGAGGGTCCCCGCTGCTGCAAGGAGAGGATCAGGAGGAGGTGAGAGGGGAGGGGACTGATCGATGCGAGTGGAGTGGGGTTAGATGCGAGTGGATGAGGATCGTACGAGGACGTGCTAGCCCGCTCAGGTCTTTTTATAGGTGCCGGTTTTTTTACAAAACCGACACCTATATTTATATTATTGGTGTTGGTTCTTTTAAAAAATCGGCATCTGTAATATTGGTACCGGTTTTTCTTATAGAACCAACACTTATAGTGTTTAAAGGTGTCTGTTCTTTATTTTTTCATCGTGTGAAGGTGGGAAAAAGCTCATAGGTGCCGGTTTTAAATGAATTGGCACCAATAAGGCCGGTCCTTATGAGAGTTTTTGTAGTAGTGTCCATCTAGGTAGAAATATTTCTCTCAAAGTGCAGACATGCATCTTACATCCTTAACTCGTCGAATAGTTGATGGGGCCTAAACAATCGGGGGCACTAGGATGCCCATGATAACGTTACGGTCTGGCTATTACATGATAGAGTAATAATGCTGTCGAAATACGATGATCATGGCAACGAACTCGGGGACATGACTAGACAATTCCGGTATACACTACGAGAAACCGGAATTTTCTTGGCGGCCAGCTGATCTCTGTGGTGGTCATAAAATCACCGTCACATTTTCTCCTTTTATTGGTGGTTAGAACTAGTCACTAAGCACACACATCTTTCATTGGCAGCTATTTAGAAACGCCAAGGTTAGAAAGCTTTCCTTGTGAGTTGTACAAAGCACACCAAAATCCATGACGCTCACCTAGTCGCTTGCATAACTTCAGTACAACATGTCCTAAATTCAGCATCAACTAATCTCTGTTGGTGAAGACCACCTTTAGCATCACATAGTCTGTTGTAAAAGGCCTTTCGCGACAGAGGGTGTGTATGGGTGGAAAGCCTATAATTATAGGGCATTACCGATAGATAAAACTTCTACCGATAGATAGTTTGACGTTGTTATTTTAGTTCTACCAACAGACAGAGTTTTGTCCGCAGACAAACCTTAGACAGACACCCATCACATGCCTACGGATAATCTATGGTCAATAGTACTTAGATCAGCTGACAAACAATATAAAAAGACAACTTTTCACATTCCAATCCATAGTCTTACTCATAACTGTAGGTATCAAACAAACCGGCCAGATTTGGAAGTAGACACCAAATTCCAGACATTAATTGATCACATACATATGAAGAAAATCAAGCATACACATCTTTCGTTGGTGGCTATTTAGAAACCTGAAGGTTAGAAAGCTTTCCTTGTGAGTTGTACAAAGCGCACCAAAATCCATGGCGCTCACCTAGTCGCTTGCATAACGTCAGTACAACATGTCCTAAATTCAGTATCAACTAATCTCTATTGGCGAAGACCACCTTTAGCATCACATAGTCTGTTGCAAAAGGCCTTTCATGATAGAGGGCGTGTATCGGTGGAAAGTCTGTCGTTATAGGGTATTACCGATAGATAGAACTTCTACCAACAGATAGTTTGATGTTGTTATTTTAGTTCTACCGACAGACAGAGTTTTGTCCACAGACAAACCTTATACTGGCACACATCACATGCCTACAGACAATCTGTGGTCAATAGTACTTAAATTAGCCGATAAACAATATAAAAAGATAACTTTTCACATTCCAATCAATAGCATTACAAATAGTTGTAGGTATTAAACAAACCGGCCAGATTTGGAAGTAGACACCAAATGCTAGACATTAATTGATCACATACATATGAAGAAAATCAGTTGCAAGTCATTAGCCCAAAAGATTACAGCAACATCCATGTCTTATACTGTCAGTCTGTCATAGGTGAAGTCCACTGTGAGTCATTACTCCAAAAGCTCACATGCTTCTAATAGCAGTTGTTGAAACGATCAAGGGACATGCCGTTTTTACTACAAAAGGCAAACAAGTTACATATGATTTCTAAAACTTCACTACCGTAAGATTTTGCAAGTGAAATGTATCACCCCAGTTGGTTGTTGTGAACATATGCACCAATTGCATCTACCACCACTTGACCAAAATATTCCCTTTGCAACCAGCATTGTGTTATCCAGACCAAACAACCCATGCAAAATAAATCTTATGGAGTTAATAATACGGAAAAAGCTCCACTTACTGAAAGTAGTATCGAAACTAGATTTCGGCAATATAAAAAGGGGTGGCTATCAAGCTAGAAAAGTAGATGGGTTATGAGACAAAGGATTTAGACAGGTTCAGGCCTTCACGAAGAAGTAATACCCTACTCCTGTTTCGGGGTTTTACCTCCGAGTTGTGTATTGATCTTACGAAAAGCTTATGTCCCCAAGGGATCCCCTATCCTCCTTATATACCCGGAAGATAGAGGTTTACAAGATAAGATCTAGTCCGACACGGTCTAGATCTTCATAACCGATATACAATCTTACCATACTAGGTATCCGAGCCTTATATTGGCGTACAAGGTAATACCATACCCGAATCCTAATACATCTTATATTCTATTTACATAACATACCCCTATTATCCAGTCGGATATTCTATGTCTGTGGGTATATGGGTACCATAATATCCACAGTAGCCCCTGAGGCCATTACAGTCGACGAGATAATATTCACTCAAATAATAAATCATCAACTCCAAGTACTTCAATTATCCCTGCCATAATCTCCTGGGCTCAAAATTCATATCACAAGACTGTGAAGGGCTGAAAAATCTTCAAAAAATATCTCCAGGTGCATCGACTAGATGCACCTAATTAGGTGTAGCCCCCGACTATGTGCTTAGTTGGAAAAACTAAACATATAATCAGAATTAATATATCAGCCGAGTGGTTTTATTAACCACTTTAGTAGCAAAATGACAAATAATCACCTTTTTTTTTGAAAAATATAAGGCACACGTGGTATGTAATCCGAGTAAATAAAACTCACAAAGGATTTACCAGCCACCATAAAATGACCAAAATATTTTATAAGCCTAAGCTCAAATATAGGTCAATAAAGATATTCACTTACGTGACAATTTGCACACTTATGTGCACATTTATTTAAACCAAACAAGGCATATGCAGCAGAAATCTTTTACAAGATTCTCCAATCGCCTATTTTGAAAACCAAAGCAATAATACTTGGTTAATTTAACATGCTCACTGACGTGGTAATATATACACTAATTGCTCTCCCAAGAGATTGAATCGCAATAGTGCTAATAACATTGATATATTCTTCCCTACTCATCACATGGAAAGATTAAGCCCCTAAGGACATATACCAGACTTTCCAAATCTTGCGGCTACAGTCAATCCAAATTTTACGGCCCATTTAGCGCACCACACACAATCTAACCGTTATAGGAAACGCCACTTCGTCTTCTTCGTCTTCTCCGCTTAAATTCCCCAAACCACGCACAGTACGGGCGATTTAGGGTTTCCAATCCACACTCGCTCAAGCTCCAATCCTCAATCCCTCGCATCAAACTTTCTTGCGGTCCACTTCCAGCACAAACTCCCCTCCATTACTTCCCCAAAACCCTAACATTCTGCCCAGATCTAACCGCACTCATGGCCGAAGAGAGAGAAATCCCCTTTGAGCAATGGGCTAGGTCTGATGTGAAGAAATCACATTTGCTGGAAATGGTGAAGGACGGAGTCCTGCCCGCAAAAGAGATCATTGGATGGCGCCCAGCATACGGCGAAGAGTTTCCAACTACCGACACCGGCGAAGTTGTGGTATTTACTTCTTTTTTCTACTCTGGTTTTGCTTTGCCAGCTTCTTCCTTTTTCCGTGGTCTTCTTGCATTTTACAAAATCCAAATATACCACTTGAATCCCAATTCCGTTCTTCATATTGCAAACTTCATCCACCTTTGTGAAGCCTTTCTTGGCATCCAACCACATTTTGCCCTATTCCGCCGCATCTTCTACTTCAAGCCCCGGCCCGACAAAAACAACCCTTGTGTAGTCGGCGGGTCTGGGTTCCAACTGCGAGGAACTCTGACACAAAAATACTTTTCTCTTCCCTTCAAAACTTCCAACAAAGGATGGCACTCAAATTGGTTTTATATTTCAAATCCTTCCCCAAGCCTTCCCGAGTTCGTCGGTCTTCCACCCATCCCCCAGGAAAACTGGAAAAATCTCCCGAGTGGCGCTGAGCTAGCCCAAGCCAACGAATTACTTCTCCGACTGGTAGAGATCAAACAACAGGGCTTGCAAGGAGAGCAAATCACTCGGCACTTCATCAAATGCCGACTGGCCCCAATCAAGGAGAGGAGTAAGCCGGCTTACGAGTATGCGAAGACCTGGATTCCATTAACTACAAAATCATGTGCAACCGGATGTACAAAATGTTCTCTTCTGGGATATCAGTCGACTACAGCCATAAGCTGCCCATAAGTCCATATGGCCTAGTTCGGCCCCCTCCTGAGGTAATATCCGCCACTCTGTTATTTGTCCATTTCCAACCTTTCTGCAATTTTTTCTTTATTGATTTATCCCGTTAAATAGGACAACAAACGGTTTTCCTCAAATCCTCCAACTCCTGTCTTGAAAGAAGCTATTCCGAAAAAGCCTCTCCCGACTGGTGGTCCAAAAATCAACCCAGCCGAGAAGAGCAAACGATCCGTTGAACAAAACATCCCCAAGCAAAAGCTAAAGAAGAGGAAACTTGTCTGCAACGACTCTGAGGATGAACAAACCGAGTCGAAGACGAGCGAAAAACCAGCCCAAGCCAAATCTCCAGCTAGTCAGCCCGCGCCCAAAATCGAAAGATCAACAAGGTAACATTTTCTGCTGTTATTGCATTATCGTCAACTTCTTAAAAAAATACTCATGTAGTTAAAATCTGTCAATCTCCAGAAAACCCCAAGATATTGATTTGGGTAAGAAAGGTGAAGTGCCACCTGTACCGAGTGAGCCATACCGTGAACCCCGAGTTTTTAGTCAGTTGGGGAAACTTATAAATACCACCGAAACCCAGCCCTCGACTGACTCCCAGCCGGAGCAGGATACCAACGTCCCTGAAGTCGACGCTCCAGCAGGGATCCAACAAGGAAAAGATGACTTCCCGACTGGTACGCCCGCTGCGTCTGCTGAGCCAGCCGAAGCGAATCCCGAAGACCCCGACCAAGGTCCGGTTGCGGCAGAAGTAAATGCACCAGCTGATCCAGTCGGGCAGCTAGATGAAGCTCC
Source organism: Oryza punctata (assembly GCA_000573905.2). Classification (NCBI taxonomy): domain Eukaryota; kingdom Viridiplantae; phylum Streptophyta; class Magnoliopsida; order Poales; family Poaceae; genus Oryza; species Oryza punctata. The sequence continues at coordinate 17,355,398 of CM002495.2, read as the reverse complement.
AAAGAAAAACACCAAAATTATCTCTGGTACGTTACACAGCTGAACTTAAACTTGATCCATCTGTTATATCACTATTTTTGACAGTCTGCAAATTAGGCCCACTAACTGACGACAAAGAAGAAGAGATTCTAAGAATCAAAGCCGTCGAAGATTCCCTTCCTCCAATCAATCTTCAATGGAGGGATCGAGACGGTACTCCTCAAGGTATCATCATCAGCCGCCAGGGCGAGAACGAGGAGCTCAAGTTGCTGAAAATGCATCTGACCGAATCTACTCGTCTAATGAATGTAAGTGTAAATTGTGCTTATCCGTCTTATCCCAGCTGTATTGCTGATGCAATATATTATCCAGAGAATCCATATGAGGAATGAGGCGAAAACAGACACCTTGGAAAAACTTGTGCCTCTCCTCGAGAGCCTTAAACAAGTTCAAGCAGAGCTGGCCAAGACACGGGAAGATGCTCAAGCCAAGGAGCTGAAGTTAAAGAATCAGATCAATGAGCTAATGGAAGCTAGCTTCCACCATAGGGGTACAATTGGAGGTATAAACCATTCCATCGCATTTTTACTGTGAATCCATGCTATAGACTTGACCAAATTGTTTTTAACTCCTCAGCCCAAGCTACGATGATAGAATCCCTGGCTGCCCGAGTGAAAGAACTCGAGAAAACCAACACTCGGTTAGAAGCTGACAAACTTGAAGCCGAGAATGCCCTCGAAGGTATGATGACAACTTTAAAAATTAGTATGGAATAATGCCATATTACTTAAAAATTGTCTTGTCTTGCATAATGTAGAACACAAGGTTAAAACTAGGGCTCAGTTTGAAGTGTTTGCCGAGAAGGTCAAAAAGGCTAAGACCGTTAGAGATGACATTGCCAATGCTACTGCCCCCGTACTAAACGCGATTTTCCAGAACGGACTCGGGAGCAGTCAAAAAGATGCGGTCCAGATCTTTGAAGGTCTTCGTACGGCTTCGGCAAAATATTTCAATAACATCAAAGATGCTGCAATGATGGGTGCCAGTCAAGCCATGGCAATTTTGAAGTCCTTGTACCCCCGAATAGAGATCGATGCAGTTGGGGATGGCTTCGCAGATGGAATAACTAATGAGCAAGCCATTGAATTGATCAATCAAGCTCAGGACTCGGCCGAAAAGCTTGCAGTAGATGTACTAGAAAATTTCCAATCTTGAACTTTGCAGATACTCTGTATGAAACAATGTACAGTATTCTTGAGTAATGTAGTACGACTTATTTATGCCATGTAATAAACCTAAGATCCAGTTTCAAATTTCTTAAAATTTTTGTCTGACTACTCCAAGCCTAGAACTTGTTACAATGATCGAAAAATTTTTAGTCCTTATCCGCTGGACCTAGATTTAAACAAGGTCAATGACAAGTCATAGACAAAACAGAAGAAATACTATATTATTATCATTAGCCCCCGACTAACCACTCGGCTGAGACAGGTGAGTGGGTAGTCTAAGGGAAAGATGTACAAAATAGTCTTTAAGCATAAAATCTTCGAAGATGCTCTATATTCCACAAGTTATCCACCACGGTTCCGTCTTCACGCTTGAGTCGGTAGGCTCCCGGGCGAGTGACTTCCGCTATTATAAACGGCCCTTCCCACAAAGGTGATAATTTGTGCCGATCTTTAGTCGTTTGAATCTTTCATAGAACCATGTCGTCGACTATGAAAGCGTGTGATTTGACGTTGCGATTGTGGTAACGTCGTAGACCTTGTAAATATCTGGCTGACTGGATTAGCGCTGCTTCTCTTGCTTCTTCCAGTCGGGTGAGATCATCAATTCTATCAGAGTCGTGACGTTCTTCATTGAAATTGCGAACTCGCAAGCACTCGAACTCCATCTCACTCGGCAACATGGCTTCTGCACCATACACCAAGAAGAAGGGTGACTGGCCTGTAGCCCGACTCGGGGTTGTGCGTAGCGACCACAAAACTGAAGGTAACTCTTCTATCCACCGACTAGCATACGGGCGTAGTCTGTCAAAAACTCGAGCCTTGATCCCTTGAAGCACCATGCCGTTTGCACGCTCAACTTAACCATTGCTCATTGGGTGAGCAACTGAACCATAGCAAATTTTGATTCCAAAGTCTTCACAAAAATCTTTGAAAACGCCACCAGTGAATTGGGTTCCATTGTCTGTGATAATCCGGTTCGGTACGCCAAAGCGATGAACAATGTTGATGAAAAAGTCGCGCGCTTTGTCCGCAGTGACAGTTGCCACCGGTTTTGCCTCAATCCATTTGGAGAACTTATCCACTGCGACAAAAAGATGAGTGTATCCGCCTTGCACTCTATTAAACGGGCCCACCATGTCCAGTCCCCAAACCGCGAAAGGCCAACAAAGGGGAATAGTTTGTAACTCCTGTGCTGGCAAGTGGGTTTGTTTCGCAATGTATTGACAACCTTCACATGTGTGAACAATTTTGTCGGTGTCGCTGACTGCTGTAGGCCAGAAAAAGCCTTGTCGATATGCCTTCCCGACTAAAGTTCTTGCTGCCGCGTGATTCCCGCATACTCCCGAGTGAATGTCATTTAGAAGTTGTACGCCGTCTTCAATGGAGATACATCTCTGCAATATTTCCGAAGGGCTTTTCTTGTATAAGTCGTCCTCCACGAAGGCATAAGTCTTGGAGCGGCGTTGAATTCGTTCGGCTTCGTTCTTGTCGGGGGCAACTCTTGATTCTTGAGATACTTGATGAAAGGTGTCCTCCAGTCGGCGTCAAGCATTAAGACTTGCTCTCCAACTTCATCTTTAGCAGTTGATTGATTTGAAACCGTAGGTTGGTGGAGATGCTCGACGAAAACATCCGATGGGGTTGCTTCTCTTTTTGAACCGAAGTTAGCCAGTCGGTCGGCTGCTTCATTGTTGTGTCGGAGAACATGAGTTAACTCCAAACCATCAAATTTGTCTTCAAGCTTGCGCACTTCCTGTCGGTAGGCCGCCATGTTGTCGTCGAGGCAGGTCCAGTCTTTCATCACTTGGTTAACCACAAGTTGAGAATCTCCACGAACTATCAGCCTGCGAATCCCTAGCGATATGGCGATCCGTAGGCCATGCAGGAGTGCTTCATATTCCGCCACGTTGTGAGATGCTGGAAAGTGAATCCATAAAACATAGCTGAGGTGTTCTCCAGTCGGGGAAATCAGAACAACCCCTGCTCCACACCCTGAAATTCTTTTTGATCCATCAAAGTGCATTTTCCAGTATTCAATTTTTTCCGCAGGGACATCTTCTTGGCACTCGGTCCACTCAGCAACGAAGTCGGCTAGCACTTGGGATTTGATAGAAACTCGAGGCTTGAAAGTTTTGTCCAAGGGCATTAACTCTAGGGCCCACTTTGCTATACGACTAGTGACTTCCTTGTTGTGGAGGATCTCGCCGAGTGGAAAAGATGTAACAACCGTGACTGGATGGCTTTGGAAATAATGAGCCAATTTTCTAACTGTGATTAAAACTCCGTATAGCAGCTTCTGCACTTGAGGGTATCGGGTTTTTGAATCAACAAGGACCTCGCTAACGAAGTAGATTGGTCGCTGAACTTTTTGGGTGCGGTCATCCTCTTCACGCTCAACGACTAGAACTGTGCTCACCACCTTTGCAGTTTTAGATACATAAAGCAATAGTGGTTCTTGCGGCATTGGTGAGGCTAGCGCCGGCTGAGTTGTCAAAAAGGTCTTGAAGTCGTCAAACGCTTTTTGTGCTTTTGGTGTCCATTGAAAATCGTCAGTCTTCTTAAGGAGCTTGAAAAAGGGCATTTCACGTTCTCCAAGTCTTGAAACAAATCTGCTAAGAGCAGCCATGCATCCTGTGAGCTTCTGAACATCCTTTTGAGAACTTGGCGGCTTCATGTTTAGTATGGCATTGATTTTCTCTAGGTTGGCCTCAATTCCTCTTCGAGACACCATGAATCCGAGTAATTTTCCTGACGGTACTCCAAAGGTACATTTCTCAGGGTTCAACTTCATCCGGAAGGCGCGTATGTTGGAAAATGTCTCCTCCAGATCTTGAATCAAGTCGTCCTTCTCCTTGGTCTTGATAACGACGTCGTCGACGTATGCTTCAACGTTCCGTCCGAGTTGCGTTGTAGGCACCGAACGGAGTGATGAATGAAGTCTTCAAGCAGTCGGACTCCTTAAGGCTGATTTGATGGTAACCCAAGTAGCAGTCAAGAAAACTGAGTAGTTCGCAGCCGGCAGTTGAATCCACCATTTGATCTATCCTTGGTAAACCAAAAGGATCTTTGGGGCATGCCTTGTTCAAATCTGTGTAATCGACGCACATGCGCCATTGACCAGTCTTCTTGCGGACCAATACCAGGTTAGCTAGCCAGTCGGGGTGATAAACCTCCTTGATAAATCCTTCTGCTAATAGCTTAGTTAATTCCTCCTTGATAGCTTCTCTTCTGTCCTGTGCGAATCGGCGGAGTCGTTGCTTGATAGGTTTTGCATCTTCTCTAACATTTAAAGAGTGCTCAATCACCTCTCTAGGAATACCAGGCATATCAGACGGTTTCCAGGCAAAGATATCTCTATTAGCTTGAAGAAAGGTGATGAGCGCGCTTTCCTATTTGCTATCTAACTCAGCGCCTATTACAGCAGTTCTAGTAGGATCAGAGGGATCTAGGGGAATCTTCTTTGTCTTGGCGTCGCCTTCTCCGGTCTTGGCCACCTTGCCGACTGGAATTTCACCGTCTTGTGATGTTGATGCGGCCAGTCGGACTTCCTGCTAGCCGATTGATCTCTCACGAGACTAGGCCAACTCGCAGCTGTCCTTGTCGCATGTGAGGGCTTGCTTGACGTCGCTCCGTAAGGATATGACTCCACGTGGACCTGGCATCTTCATCATCATGTAGGTGTAGTGGGGAATCACCATGAACTTGGCAAGCGCCGGGAGACCGAGGATGGTGTGGTAGGTTGTCTCGAAGTCGGCCACCTCGAAGCTGATGTTCTCTGTCCGAAAATTCTCCTTGGTCCCGAAGGTCACTGGGAGAGTGATTTGGCCGAGTGGTGTTGAAGATAGCCCCGGGATGACTCCGTGAAAGGGGGCGTTACTCGGCTTCATCTCGGATCGAGGAATCTGCATCTCATCCAAAGTCTTGGCGAAGAGAATATTGAGCGCGCTGCCGCCATCAATGAGGGTGCGCTTGAGCTTGACGTTGCGAACAACTGGGTCTAGTACCAGGGGGTACCGCCCCGGGTGGACCACTCGGTCGGGATGATCCGAGCAGTCAAACTTGATTGGGACTTTCGACCATCGCAGATACTAGGGGGTTGCAGTTTGCGCCGCGTTGACCTCTCTGTCGGTGAGCTTCTGCTTCCTCTTGGACTCGTAGGCGAGTGGGCCACCGAAAATGTGGTTGAGCTCGCTCCTGGGATCTTGATACGCTCCTTGGCTTGGCTCCTCGTCGTCTTTCTTTTTCTGCGTTGAGGTGTCTTCTCCTTCGGTTGGTTTCTTGACTTGGGCGGCATATTTTTCCGCAAATTGTTTGTAGATGAAACAATCCTTGACTGCGTGCCCCTTGTCGGGATGATGCGTGCATGGACCGTTCATGATCCTGTCATAGGAGTTGACTCGAGGGCGTTGGCTCTGGTAGTTTTGATTTGAAGTTGTAGCGACCAGATCCTCAGGCTTGCGCTTACGCTTTCTATGCTTTGTGTTGCTCCCACTGGGCTCTGGTGCGGTGTCGTGATCCTTCTTCTTCCAGGTTCCTGCCGACTGCTTTGATGCTTTGACTGCATCGTCGGACTTGGCATACTCGGTTGCCTTCTCAAACATCTGTTTGACTGTCCTTGGAGGTTTGCAGCTGAATTTTCCAATCAGGAGATCGTTGCGTAGCCCCCGTGTGAATGCGGCGATGATATTGTCGTCGGTGATGTCGGAGATCTTGTTACGCTTCTCGGAGAAACATCGTATGTACTCATTAAGGGTTTCGTCCGGCTTCTGGACGATGTTGTAGAGCTCGAAGTGGGTCCCAGGACGCTTGAAAGTGCCCTGGAAGTTGGCGACGAAGTTATCGCGGAGTTCGCTCCAGGAGTCGATTGTGCCTTTCGGCAGTCCAGCGAGCCAATTTCTGGCTGAGTCAGTCAGCGCCACTGGCAGATAATTTGCCATAACTTTGCTATCTCCTCCTGCTGCGTGAATTGCGAGCGTGTAGATGGTTAACCATGATTCTGGATCAGTTTTGCCATCGTACTTCTCGATGCCAGTTGGCTTAAAACCAGTCGGCCAATTCACTCGACACAGATCTCTGGTGAAGGCTGGAACGCCATCACAATCATCGTCATCTTGAATGGTGAAACCCCTCTCTCGTCGTCTTTGATTGAGGGTGTCCCTCAGGTCGATTGAAGCCCTGGGAGGACTCTGGTAGTCGGACGGAATTCGCCGATCTCAAGCATGATGTGGTGGTCGGGCTGGGTTGATAACAGGCGAGTGAACCGACTGGTCTCGTCGTGCTCCGCTATGGTGATCGGCGCGTGAGTTGGTCTTGCTCCTGCTGTCTCTGACTCTTGACGGTGGGGCGCGACTGCCACTCGGCGCTTTTGAAGTTGATTGACTGGGTCGCCGACTGGATTCGGCGCGTGGCACTGTTGCTGCGACCAGGCTTTTGACTTGGTTTATCAGTGGAGTAACATGAGGTGGTGCAACTGCGGCCAATGTGTCAAGAAGGGTAACCGCGCCGACTTCATTCTGTTGCGGTGTGAGGAAGATGTTAGTGTTGTCGACCACTGTTTGCCCGATTGTGTCCCTTGCCCTGCGACCTGCCACGGCCAGATCTTGGTTTCTTCGGTCTTCGTCTTCTCTGCGTCTTGCCTCGTCAGCTTCTCTGCGTTGTCGTTCTTGCTCGGCTTGGGCTAGGCGCTCTTGTTCGAGTCTTGCTCTGTCTTGTTCAAGTCGGGCGCGTCCTTGCTCCAGTAGAATTCTCTGTCGCTCGACTCCAACTCGGGCTGCTTCTTCCGCTTGTAATCTTGCAGCGACCTCAGCATTGGTTTCGTTGTTGGCCATGAAAACGCCGTTGAAAACCGGCGTGTAGTTGTCAACTGAGTTGGCGTCATCTGCAATATCAGCATCAGGCGGGTTGTCGTGCACGCTTTCTTCCGAGGAGCTGGCGTACGCGGCGAGTTGGGTGGAGGAACATGATCCGAGTTTTGGTAAAACAACGTTGACGTCCCTGAAGCCGGACCCAATGACTGGATCCGCTGGCAACTCCATGGTGATGGTGGGGTAGATTTGATCATCTTGAGGAGTGCTTGATGAACAAAACGATGTTGATGTAGTTGTACTCCCGAAGTGGATTGTCGTCTTGCAGTGGGAAAAAATCTTGGTGCTAATCTCAGCCATGTTCGGTAACCCGAGTGGCTGAGAGATCCAATCTACTCCCGATTGTGTCTTGGTGCTGATCCTGGCCATATTCGGTAACCCGAGTGGCCAAGAGATGCGATCTACTCCCGACTGGTTTGAAGCCGAGTCGGGGAGAGATATCTTGCCGAAGTTGTCGGTGATGAAGTCGAGGCTGCCGAAGCGGTACGCCTGCCCGGGAGGAAAGGCGAAGTCGTCGATGCCTGATGAAGATCCCATCTTACTTGATCAGAGGTGAACTTGATGCTGCCCCTACCTGGCGCGCCAACTGTCGAAACTAGATTTCGGCAATATAAAAAGGGGGTGGCTATCAAGCTAGAAAAGTAGATGGGTTATGAGACAAAGGATTTAGACAGGTTCAGGCCTTCACGAAGAAGTAATACCCTACTCCTGTTTCGGGGTTTTACCTCCGAGTTGTGTATTGATCTTACGAAAAGCTTATGTCCCCAAGGGGTCCCCTATCCTCCTTATATACCCGAAAGATAGAGGTTTACAAGATAAGATCTAGTCCGACTCGGTCTAGATCTTCATAACCGGTATACAATCTTACCATACTAGGTATCCGGGCCTTATATTGGCGTACATGGTAATACCATACCCGAATCCTAATACATCTCATATTGTATTTACATAACATACCCCTATTATCCAGTCGGATATTCTATGTCTGTGGGTATATGGGTACCATAATATCCACAAGTAGTCATATTAGGTGCTAATTAGGACACGCTTCCAATCTAGTTTAGGTCAATCATAATCTGTATTTCTCAGCTACTCTAACATTACATTCATAACTAAAAAAGTTTAACTATTCTTGCAATAGTCGGTACTGGCTAGTTGTACACAAAGGGACACATTGCTTTACTCATAGAAGATTAGAATAATGCACTAGAGGATTTGAACCATGCGGAAAATGTTTAGCAAGTGAGGGTCTTTGTGCTGAGATGGCTCTTGATTAGATAAATTATGTTTGTAAATATTCCTACCAATGATAACTTGTCCAGTTATGACTGGTTAACAAACAATCCAGTTTTGGCTTGTTAAGCAGTCCAGTTATTCTGAAACCCATAGCTTATTAGTAACAAGCAGTGCATCTCATGGAAAGTACATACTGGAAGTAAATACCTGCACTTTGGGACTTTGCACTTTTGGACATAGCAGATCTCTTGCTAACATTCAACTAACAAATGTTCAATGAAAATAGCATATAGTTAGGATTTGATGGCATGTCATTGCCCTATTGTTTGGCCATGCAATGGATGTTTACTTAGCATCAACCATGGTTTGCATATCGTCATATGGACGAGGAAGCAATGCATCTCTTTTCAGCACAACACTCACAACAACTTCATAGAATTCAACACCTAGAGGTTAACCTCCCACTAAGGAACTGGGGTCAATTTATACAATTGTTGCTTTCGCCATAGGGGTGTTAGATCTCAAGACAACATATATTACTGGAGAACCGATCTTTGGTCCGGTTCACAAAAACCGGAATAGTCCCAGTTCGAATAGGAACCAGGACTAAAGATCATCTCTAGTCCCAGTTAAAAAGTATATCGGGTCGCAATGATCTTTAGTCCTGGTTGGTAATATGAACCGGGACTAAAGCCCATATTTAGTCCTGGTTCACACCTCCCCTGACAGTGTCTGACGCATGTCGGGGGACCAGGGATCTTTAGTCCCGGTTGGTGTCAACAACTGGAATTAAAGATCCTCAACTTACCAACCGGGACTAATGATGATTTATATCTTTAGTCCTGGTTGGTGTTATTAACCGGGACTAAAGTGCTATACCTTTTTATACTTCCTCCTCCAGCTCAAGCCATTGCTGCCAAGAGGAGGAGGAAGAAGTGAGGTGCTGCCGAATTTTTTGAGAAATTTTTTTTTGGTGATAATATACAAATCGGAGAGATAGAAAAGGTTAGCAAATCCATTCTCTAGTAATCTATGCTTAGAATATTACATTTACAGCTTTGTTTTTATAAAATATTATCTTCAGCAAGGTTTAAGCAAATGATGAGAGAGAAAAGATTTGTAGGCAAAATTAGGTTGATTTTGAAATTAGAAAATTTGGATACATATGTTATAAAAGAGATGACCGAGGGAAAATATAGAAAAATAAAATAAAACAATAGAAAACTAAGTTAGTTTAATGAAATAGTTAGAAAAGAGTATAATTCATTAAAGATATGTTTTCAACTTTACAAACAATAAAAACGAATAATATGTGGGACTACTGTAAAATTTTTGTATGATTACTTGTAAAAAAAGTAGAAAACAAAGGTAATTGAAAATATGTAATATAACTAGAAATATTGTTCGTACTATTAAAAAATATGTGTAGTACTTTAATAAAAATTTAAAAATAATTGTAAAATTCTCTTCCTTCTCGTCACCATCGTTGTAGCTCTTTTCCAGAAATTAGTTTCACATCATGATGTTTTAAATCATTATATGACTATTTAACTAGTTTCAACTGTGTGGATTTCGTTAGTAACATTGGACTATTTGATGTATAGATGGATCGACAATGGATGTACACCGCGCACCGACGGTCGAAAGAGTTTATTGAAGGCGTGCATTATTTTTTGAATGTGGCCAATGCTAACAAGTATAAGGGTTTCATGTGTTGTCCATGCAAAAAGTGCAGTAACCAGAAGGAATATTCATCATCAAGAACTATTAATGCGCACTTGTTTCAGTCTGGATTCATGCCTGGATATAATTGTTGGATCTCGCACGGAGAGGTAGGGGTTACAATGGAAGAAGATGAAGTAGAAGATGAGAATATTCCAGACTGGGCTCATCAATACGGTGGATTTGAAGAAAATCCAGGAGGTGAGGTGGACGGAGCTGTTGAAGATAACGATGCTGTAGATGATCTTGGTCAGATGTTGCGGGATGTAAAGGACGGCTGCGAAAGTGAGGAGGTCCACAAGTTGGACCGTATGTTAGCGGACCACAAAACTTCGTTGTACCCAGGTTGCGAACAGGGTACAAAAAGTTGGGTACGATGCTATAATTCTTGCAATGAAAGGGAAAAAATGGTGTGACTGACAAGGCATTTGGCGAGTTACTAAAACTCGTCAAGAACATTCTTCCGGAGGCAAACAAATTGCCCGCAACAACGTAGGAAGCTAAGAATGTGATATGTCCTCTAGGACTAGAAGTACATAAGATACACGCATGTCCGAACGATTGTATCCTCTGTCGTGGTGAGGAGTATGAGAACCTAGAAGCATGCCCGGTTTGTAAAGCACACTACGATAGAAGATTAGACGAGATGATCCAGATGATGTGGACGGACAAACTTCGAAGAAGAGGGTTACTACTAAGGTGATGTGGTATTTCCCTATAATACCAAGGCTCAGCCGTTTGTTCAGGAACAAATAACACGCTAGCATGATGCGCTGGCAGGCAGAAGAACGTCAACAAGACGGGATGCTGAGACACCCCGCCGACGGTTCGCAGTGGCGAAACATCGAACAAACATTTCCAGACTTTGGAGAGGATGCCTGAAACGTAAGGTTCGTTTTAAGTACAGATGGTATGAATCCATTTGGAGAGATGAGCAGCGGCCATAGCACGTGGCCTGTGACGATGTGTATCTACAACCTCCCCCGTGGCTATGCATGAAGCGAAAGTACATCATGATGTCAATTATCATTCATGGCCCAAAGCAACCTGGTAACGACATTGATGTGTACCTAAGACCATTGGTTGACGATCTGCTTCTGTTGTGGAACAAAGAAGGTGTCCCCGTACGGGATGAGGATAAACAGGAGCATTAACGATTGGCCCGCACTAAGCAACCTATCTGGACAGTCAAACAAGGGGTACAAGGCTTGCACCCATCGTATGGATGAATGAAAGTATGTATCAGAAACACTGCAGGAAGGTTGTGTACATGGGTTATCGTCGATTCCTTGTTGCAACCCATCCTGTACGGAAGAAAGGCAAGCATTTCGAACAAAAGGTAGACCACCGTACTGTCACACCCAGAAATTCGCTAAGCCGAATTTCCAAACAGAGTGTGTATTAAAACCCCTGTCCAGGACCAGCCAGGGTACACAAAACGACAAAGTTGACATACAGATCCACATCTTACAAAACATTCAAATGTCTTACATAAATGCAGCGGAAAAGGATAAACAAGCTTATTCTAGTATTGACGCTTGCAACGCGGCGAAACCACTCCACAGGCATCCTCGACGGTAGGACGATGATCACTCGGAGAAACCACCATCAGAAACATACTCCAACTCTGGTGAGGGGAAAAAGAGCAAGACTGAGTACTACCCACTGTACTCAACAAGTCATACCGGAAAAGAGGGTATGACGCAAGTGTTTCCAAGGAAAGGCTAGGGTTCATTTGCATAAAGCTGGCATTTAAAACAGTAGTTGAAATCGGTAAAACTGTTGAGTTAATTAAGCACAAATTAACCATCTCTGCCCAACGTTACGCCACATTGCGACAAGCCCAAACCAGTCCACCTGAACTAATCTGGTTCAATTTAGTCCAATTATACTAATGTGAGACTAATCACGGTGACCTGGTTGATCGCTCATAACTCCGGGCACGGCTATTTGAATAGTTTTACTCTGATCAGAGGTGTAGATCTGTAACCACAAGACACAGCCCCACGACACGTTACCGTCTGCCGGTATACCACCACGGTATCCCGGAAATGGACTGTGACAGGACCCTTCGCATAACCCCCCTCTAACCAATCGTACCACCGCAGGTTTCACCCCCACTCCTCAACAGGTAGCGGGCAGCCCCCTCTCATGCCGTGGTGAATCCGGAAGCCGCATAGACCGTCGCAGGGCCCATCCAAACTCCATCACGCTCACCCTAGCCAGTGTACGTCAGCTAGCGGGAAGCTATACTACAAGTCCAGCCGTTGCCCACGCTGGCTTGTGGTACGCACGGTGTTTCTTCCAGGGGTTCCCGCGAACCGGTCCTTAATTGCCATGGGTGCGACTAGCAAAACCATGCGCCCACAGCCCACCATTTAGCATGTTTTAAGTTTATATTACTACCACGGTGGCACTTCCATAAAGTCATCATATATTGAAACTAAACCAGAGTTATTAAATGAATCCCCTTTAGTGAGCTATTTGAACTAAGCGGACTAAGCATACCCTAAACCAAGACTACACATTTAATTACCCAAGCTATCAAAGTTACAAAGTGAACAAGGTATAAGGCCATGTACAATAGGACAACATTACCATATAGATGACATTATAAAATAATGCAGTATTAAAGAAAAGTAGAACATTGCACAAATCGGTACAATATGATCAATGATAAAGCATGACTTGCCTTGCTCTGGCGCGGGATCAACCTCGGCGACTACCTCGAAGTAGGCGGGTTCGTCCGAACTACCGGATTCTACACGACATACAAAGCACACAAGCAAAACAGGCTATAAGTTTACTGAAACAGAGAACAAAAGTATTTTTAATGGATTCTAGGCATTTTTATGAATTTTCTGCAATTTGAATGGACTCAAATGGAGTCCGGATGAATTAGTTATGAATTTTACAAGTTTACTGCGTTTTAGAATTAAACAGAAAATTTAAATAATTATTGCGCAAAAACGCCTAGGGCTGACGTCAGCAATGGGCGGGGCAGCGCCGGCAGGTGGGCCCTGCTTGTCAGCGGCACAAGACCGCCGATCCACGGTGGACTAGGTCCACGGGACCAAAGGGTGGCGGTGCATCACGTGGCGCACCCATGGCGCACGCGTGGCGGCCACGCGGCGCCACGTGGGCAGGTGCGGCGCAAGGGGAGGCGCGGGCGCAGGCACGGACGTGGCAGCACGGCCAGCGCGGCTAGCGGCCGGCGCGAGCGCGCGTAGCGGCGCGGCCAAGAATGGGACGCGCGCGCGGGTGCGTCGAGGCGGCGCGGCGGCGCAGCCAAGCCGGCGGCGAGCAACCGGTGACGGCGACAGGCCGGCGCGGGTGAGCGGGCGCCAAGGACGCGGCTAGCGGCGAGCAACGCCAGGGGGCGGCCGAGCGCGGCGCACAGCGGCGACGCGGCGGCGGCGCGGAGGTGTGGCGCAGGCGGCGCACGGACGCGGCCGACGCGGCAAGCGGCCGGCGCGAGCGCGGGCGGCGGTGTGGCCGGCCCGGCGGTGAGCACGTGGCGCAACAAGGGCGCCGGAGAGGAGGAAGAAGAGGGGAGGTAGAGAGAGAGGCAGGATTCGGTTCTCGAACCCCGGCCGTTTTGCGGCGTGGGCGCGTGGCGTGCGGTGCGGGACTGTGGCGGCCGTTGCGGGGTGTGGCGGGTGACGTGGCGCGGCGCGCGTTGGGCGGAAAGCGCGTCGGGGAAAGCGGCTCCATCGGCCGGAGCTAGGACAAGGGCCCGATAGGTGGGGCCCACCTGTCAGCGCCCCGATCCTAGGGGGAGGCGCGGCAGACTTGCGGCCTGCGGGCCACGGCCATGGGCCGGCCCGCGAGGAGGGGAGAGAGTGTGCGGGGGGGAAAGGGAGGAGGCGGTGAGCTGATGTGCCGAGCGACGCAGCCAGCCCGGTATGGAGGGGAGGGGTGCAGCCGGCCCGGAGGAAAGGAGAGGCCGGCGGCCCAAGGGAGGGGGAAAGAGAAAAAGGAGGGGAGGGAAGGGAAAAAGAAAAAGGGAAAGGGGAAAAAGAGAAAAAGGGAGGTTTCCTGGGACTTTTGCGCAAAGTTCAGATTTTAACTGGGTTCGAAAGAAACATTTTAGGGCTCTGTAAATTCCGCTAAACATCTTGTTAGTGTATTTTGGCATGAAGGAACCCGAAAGAATTCCACCACGCCGATTCCAATTTATTTGGTTCACTTTTAATTAGGGTTTGCTCCAGATTAAAAGGGAAAATTTCTTTAGGCGATTTATTTATGAAATTAAGGCTAGAAGGGAACCCCAGGGTGTGACAAACTTACCCCCCTTAAACGGAATCTCGACCCCGAGATTCTGGCGAAGAGGTACGGGTGGGCGGCTTTCAACTCATCTTCTCTTTCCCAGGTGGCTTCTTCCTCCGAGTGATGACTCCACTGAACTCTGCAGAACCTAATGGCCTTATTTCTGGTTCTCCTTTCGCTGGTCTCAAGGATGCGAACAGGCTTCTCCACATAGGTCAAGTCCTCCTGAATCTCAATCTGATCTGGCCTGGCCTGTTCCTCGGGTACCCTCAAACACTTCTTTAATTGGGAGACGTGAAACACATCATGGATACCCAGCATGCTGGAAGGGAGCTCAAGCTGATAAGCAACTTCACCTCTGCGCTCCAAAATTTTATATGGTCTGGAAACGTGGTGCCAATTTTCCTTTGGTCTGGAAACGGTGCACTCCCCGAAGCGGAGTAACATGAAGATACACATAATCCCCTGCTTCAAAAGCAAGTTCTCTGCGGCGGTTGTCGGCATAGCTTTTCTGTCGCGACTGTGTGATCCTCAACCTTTCTCTGATGGTTCTGACTTTCTTGTCTGCTTCACTTAAGACTTCAGTTCCAAACAATTGATGCTCCCCTGTTTGATCCCAAAAGAGTGGAGTGCGGCACTTCCGACCATACAGTGCCTCGAAGGGTGCCATCTGTAGACTGGCCTGGTAGCTGTTGTTGTACGAGAACTCGGCATAAGGCAAGCTCTTATCCCAAGCTCCACCAAAATCAATCGCACAGGCTCTCAACACCAGTATTTGGTTTACTCGTTCCGTTTGGCCATCGGGCGGATATAGCCTTTCTGCAGCTGTTCATCCACTTGCTTCTTTACTTCTGCTAGCTCATTTGCTCCCATCCTATACGGCCTCTTGTGTATCGGGGCGGTTCCCGGTACCAGATCAATCCGAAATTCGATTTCCCTCTCGGGTGGCATTGAGGTAAGGTCGTCCGGAAACACTTCAGGATACTCTTTGACGATCGGAATATCCTCCAACTTCTTAGTAGCCTTCACCACATCTCTGGTCTGCTCCTCGGTGGCAACCTGATTCGCACTTGCTACGGACTTCTGTGGTGCCGGAGATCGGAAGGTGATCTTTTCTCCCTTGTCATCGGTTAGAGTGACGGTGCGCCTTGCACAGTCGATCACTCCCTTGTGTCTTGTCAACCAATCCATCCCAAGAATGACATCTAGGTCTTTAGATTCGAGAAGGATAAGATTGGCTAGAAATCATGTTCTTTCGATTTCTATCACCACAGAGGGGCTATAACTGACAGAGGTGGAACTACTTCCCGGGGTGTAGACCCGCATTGGTATTTTAAGCTCCTCTTTTCTGAGGCCATGCTTCCCCACAAAATTCTTGGAAATAAACGAATGCGTTGCACCAGAATCAAATAAAACTGTGGCTGGGACTGAGTTGACATGAAACATACCCAGTACAACCCCTGGTGCTGCCAGTGCCTCTTCTGCCGATGCATGGTTGACGCGGGACTGGATGATCCTGGGCCCAGCACGTCTCGGCTTCGGGCATTTGTCGGCGAAGTGCCCCGGTTCGCCGCAGTTGAAGCAAGCTCCTGGCTTTGTTCCTACATCCCTCTTGGGTTGGGCTGGCTGGGTTGGCGGAGTCACGTGGCGCACGCGTGGCGCACGCGTGGCGGCCACGTGGTGCCACGTGGGCAGGTACGGCGCAAGGCGAGGCGCGGGCGTAGGCACGGGCGCAGCAGCGCGGCCAGTGCGGCTGGCGGCCGGCGCGAGCGCGCGTAGCGGTGCGGCCGAGAGGGGGACGCGCGCGCGGGTGCGGCGAGGCGGCGCGACGGCGACAGGCCGGCGCGGCGAGCGGGCGCCAAGGCGGCGGCGGCCGAGCGCGGCGCACTGCCAGCGACGCGGCGGCGGCGTGGAGGTGTGGCGCAGGCGGCGCACGGGCGCGGCCGACGCGGCAAGCGACCGGCGCGAGCGCGGGCGGTGGTGTAGCCGGCCCGGCGGCGAGCACGCGGCGCAACAAGGGCGCCGAAGAGGAGGAAGAAGAGGGGAGGGAGAGAGAGGCGGGATTCGGTTCCCGAATCCCGGCCGTTTTGCGGCGTGGGCGCGTGGCGTGCGGTGCGGGGGTGTGGCGGCCGTTGCGGGGTGTGGCGGGTGACGTGGCGCGGCGGCCGGGCGGCGCGGCGCGCGTGGGGCGGAAAGCGCGGCGGGGAAAGCGCTCCACCGGCCGGAGCTAGGAGAAGGGCCCGACAGGTGGGGCCCACCTATCGGCGCCCCGATCCCAGGGGAAGGCGTGACAGACTTGCGGCCTGCGGGCCACGGCCATGGGCCGGCCGACGAGGAGGGGAGAGAGTGTGCGAGGGGAGTGTGCGGGGGGGAAAGGGAGGAGGCGGTGGGCTGATGGGCCGAGCGACGCAGCCGGCCCGGTAGGGAGGGGAGGGGTGCGGCCGGCACGGAGGAAAGGAGAGGCCGGCGGCCCAAGGGAGGGGGAAAGAGAAAAAGGAGGGGAGGGAAGGGAAAAAGAAAAAGGGAAAGGGGAAAAAGAGAAAAAGGAAGGTTTCCCGGGACTTTTGCGCAAAGTTCAGATTTTAACTGGGTTCGAAAGAAACATTTTAGGGCTCTGTAAATTCCGCTAAACATCTTGTTAGTGTATTTTGGCATGAAGGAACCCGAAAGAATTCCACCACGCCGATTCCAATTTATTTGGTTCACTTTTAATTAGGGTTTGCTCCAGATTAAAAGGGAAAATTTCTTTAGGCGATTTATTTATGAAATTAAGGCTAGAAGGGAACCCCAGGGTGTGACAAACTTACCCCCCTTAAACGGAATCTCGACCCCGAGATTCTGGCGAAGAGGTACGGGTGGGCGGCTTTCAACTCATCTTCTCTTTCCCAGGTGGCTTCTTCCTCCGAGTGATGACTCCACTGAACTCTGCAGAACCTAATGGCCTTATTTCTGGTTCTCCTTTCGCTGGTCTCAAGGATGCGAACAGGCTTCTCCACATAGGTCAAGTCCTCCTGAATCTCAATCTGATCTGGCCTGGCCTGTTCCTCGGGTACCCTCAAACACTTCTTTAATTGGGAGACGTGAAACACATCATGGATACCCAGCATGCTGGAAGGGAGCTCAAGCTGATAAGCAACTTCACCTCTGCGCTCCAAAATTTTATATGGTCTGGAAACGTGGTGCCAATTTTCCTTTGGTCTGGAAACGGTGCACTCCCCGAAGCGGAGTAACATGAAGATACACATAATCCCCTGCTTCAAAAGCAAGTTCTCTGCGGCGGTTGTCGGCATAGCTTTTCTGTCGCGACTGTGTGATCCTCAACCTTTCTCTGATGGTTCTGACTTTCTTGTCTGCTTCACTTAAGACTTCAGTTCCAAACAATTGATGCTCCCCTGTTTGATCCCAAAAGAGTGGAGTGCGGCACTTCCGACCATACAGTGCCTCGAAGGGTGCCATCTGTAGACTGGCCTGGTAGCTGTTGTTGTACGAGAACTCGGCATAAGGCAAGCTCTTATCCCAAGCTCCACCAAAATCAATCGCACAGGCTCTCAACACCAGTATTTGGTTTACTCGTTCCGTTTGGCCATCGGGCGGATATAGCCTTTCTGCAGCTGTTCATCCACTTGCTTCTTTACTTCTGCTAGCTCATTTGCTCCCATCCTATACGGCCTCTTGTGTATCGGGGCGGTTCCCGGTACCAGATCAATCCGAAATTCGATTTCCCTCTCGGGTGGCATTGAGGTAAGGTCGTCCGGAAACACTTCAGGATACTCTTTGACGATCGGAATATCCTCCAACTTCTTAGTAGCCTTCACCACATCTCTGGTCTGCTCCTCGGTGGCAACCTGATTCGCACTTGCTACGGACTTCTGTGGTGCCGGAGATCGGAAGGTGATCTTTTCTCCCTTGTCATCGGTTAGAGTGACGGTGCGCCTTGCACAGTCGATCACTCCCTTGTGTCTTGTCAACCAATCCATCCCAAGAATGACATCTAGGTCTTTAGATTCGAGAAGGATAAGATTGGCTAGAAATCATGTTCTTTCGATTTCTATCACCACAGAGGGGCTATAACTGACAGAGGTGGAACTACTTCCCGGGGTGTAGACCCGCATTGGTATTTTAAGCTCCTCTTTTCTGAGGCCATGCTTCCCCACAAAATTCTTGGAAATAAACGAATGCGTTGCACCAGAATCAAATAAAACTGTGGCTGGGACTGAGTTGACATGAAACATACCCAGTACAACCCCTGGTGCTGCCAGTGCCTCTTCTGCCGATGCATGGTTGACGCGGGACTGGATGATCCTGGGCCCAGCACGTCTCGGCTTCGGGCATTTGTCGGCGAAGTGCCCCGGTTCGCCGCAGTTGAAGCAAGCTCCTGGCTTTGTTCCTACATCCCTCTTGGGTTGGGCTGGCTGGGTTGGCGGAGTCACGTGGCGCACGCGTGGCGCACGCGTGGCGGCCACGTGGTGCCACGTGGGCAGGTACGGCGCAAGGCGAGGCGCGGGCGTAGGCACGGGCGCAGCAGCGCGGCCAGTGCGGCTGGCGGCCGGCGCGAGCGCGCGTAGCGGTGCGGCCGAGAGGGGGACGCGCGCGCGGGTGCGGCGAGGCGGCGCGACGGCGACAGGCCGGCGCGGCGAGCGGGCGCCAAGGCGGCGGCGGCCGAGCGCGGCGCACTGCCAGCGACGCGGCGGCGGCGTGGAGGTGTGGCGCAGGCGGCGCACGGGCGCGGCCGACGCGGCAAGCGACCGGCGCGAGCGCGGGCGGTGGTGTAGCCGGCCCGGCGGCGAGCACGCGGCGCAACAAGGGCGCCGAAGAGGAGGAAGAAGAGGGGAGGGAGAGAGAGGCGGGATTCGGTTCCCGAATCCCGGCCGTTTTGCGGCGTGGGCGCGTGGCGTGCGGTGCGGGGGTGTGGCGGCCGTTGCGGGGTGTGGCGGGTGACGTGGCGCGGCGGCCGGGCGGCGCGGCGCGCGTGGGGCGGAAAGCGCGGCGGGGAAAGCGCTCCACCGGCCGGAGCTAGGAGAAGGGCCCGACAGGTGGGGCCCACCTATCGGCGCCCCGATCCCAGGGGAAGGCGTGACAGACTTGCGGCCTGCGGGCCACGGCCATGGGCCGGCCGACGAGGAGGGGAGAGAGTGTGCGAGGGGAGTGTGCGGGGGGGAAAGGGAGGAGGCGGTGGGCTGATGGGCCGAGCGACGCAGCCGGCCCGGTAGGGAGGGGAGGGGTGCGGCCGGCACGGAGGAAAGGAGAGGCCGGCGGCCCAAGGGAGGGGGAAAGAGAAAAAGGAGGGGAGGGAAGGGAAAAAGAAAAAGGGAAAGGGGAAAAAGAGAAAAAGGAAGGTTTCCCGGGACTTTTGCGCAAAGTTCAGATTTTAACTGGGTTCGAAAGAAACATTTTAGGGCTCTGTAAATTCCGCTAAACATCTTGTTAGTGTATTTTGGCATGAAGGAACCCGAAAGAATTCCACCACGCCGATTCCAATTTATTTGGTTCACTTTTAATTAGGGTTTGCTCCAGATTAAAAGGGAAAATTTCTTTAGGCGATTTATTTATGAAATTAAGGCTAGAAGGGAACCCCAGGGTGTGACAAACTTACCCCCCTTAAACGGAATCTCGACCCCGAGATTCTGGCGAAGAGGTACGGGTGGGCGGCTTTCAACTCATCTTCTCTTTCCCAGGTGGCTTCTTCCTCCGAGTGATGACTCCACTGAACTCTGCAGAACCTAATGGCCTTATTTCTGGTTCTCCTTTCGCTGGTCTCAAGGATGCGAACAGGCTTCTCCACATAGGTCAAGTCCTCCTGAATCTCAATCTGATCTGGCCTGGCCTGTTCCTCGGGTACCCTCAAACACTTCTTTAATTGGGAGACGTGAAACACATCATGGATACCCAGCATGCTGGAAGGGAGCTCAAGCTGATAAGCAACTTCACCTCTGCGCTCCAAAATTTTATATGGTCTGGAAACGTGGTGCCAATTTTCCTTTGGTCTGGAAACGGTGCACTCCCCGAAGCGGAGTAACATGAAGATACACATAATCCCCTGCTTCAAAAGCAAGTTCTCTGCGGCGGTTGTCGGCATAGCTTTTCTGTCGCGACTGTGTGATCCTCAACCTTTCTCTGATGGTTCTGACTTTCTTGTCTGCTTCACTTAAGACTTCAGTTCCAAACAATTGATGCTCCCCTGTTTGATCCCAAAAGAGTGGAGTGCGGCACTTCCGACCATACAGTGCCTCGAAGGGTGCCATCTGTAGACTGGCCTGGTAGCTGTTGTTGTACGAGAACTCGGCATAAGGCAAGCTCTTATCCCAAGCTCCACCAAAATCAATCGCACAGGCTCTCAACACCAGTATTTGGTTTACTCGTTCCGTTTGGCCATCGGGCGGATATAGCCTTTCTGCAGCTGTTCATCCACTTGCTTCTTTACTTCTGCTAGCTCATTTGCTCCCATCCTATACGGCCTCTTGTGTATCGGGGCGGTTCCCGGTACCAGATCAATCCGAAATTCGATTTCCCTCTCGGGTGGCATTGAGGTAAGGTCGTCCGGAAACACTTCAGGATACTCTTTGACGATCGGAATATCCTCCAACTTCTTAGTAGCCTTCACCACATCTCTGGTCTGCTCCTCGGTGGCAACCTGATTCGCACTTGCTACGGACTTCTGTGGTGCCGGAGATCGGAAGGTGATCTTTTCTCCCTTGTCATCGGTTAGAGTGACGGTGCGCCTTGCACAGTCGATCACTCCCTTGTGTCTTGTCAACCAATCCATCCCAAGAATGACATCTAGGTCTTTAGATTCGAGAAGGATAAGATTGGCTAGAAATCATGTTCTTTCGATTTCTATCACCACAGAGGGGCTATAACTGACAGAGGTGGAACTACTTCCCGGGGTGTAGACCCGCATTGGTATTTTAAGCTCCTCTTTTCTGAGGCCATGCTTCCCCACAAAATTCTTGGAAATAAACGAATGCGTTGCACCAGAATCAAATAAAACTGTGGCTGGGACTGAGTTGACATGAAACATACCCAGTACAACCCCTGGTGCTGCCAGTGCCTCTTCTGCCGATGCATGGTTGACGCGGGACTGGATGATCCTGGGCCCAGCACGTCTCAGCTTCGGGCATTTGTCGGCGAAGTGCCCCGGTTCGCCGCAGTTGAAGCAAGCTCCTGGCTTTGTTCCTACATCCCTCTTGGGTTGGGCTGGCTGGGTTGGCGGAGTCACGTGGCGCACGCGTGGCGCACGCGTGGCGGCCACGTGGTGCCACGTGGGCAGGTACGGCGCAAGGCGAGGCGCGGGCGTAGGCACGGGCGCAGCAGCGCGGCCAGTGCGGCTGGCGGCCGGCGCGAGCGCGCGTAGCGGTGCGGCCGAGAGGGGGACGCGCGCGCGGGTGCGGCGAGGCGGCGCGACGGCGACAGGCCGGCGCGGCGAGCGGGCGCCAAGGCGGCGGCGGCCGAGCGCGGCGCACTGCCAGCGACGCGGCGGCGGCGTGGAGGTGTGGCGCAGGCGGCGCACGGGCGCGGCCGACGCGGCAAGCGACCGGCGCGAGCGCGGGCGGTGGTGTAGCCGGCCCGGCGGCGAGCACGCGGCGCAACAAGGGCGCCGAAGAGGAGGAAGAAGAGGGGAGGGAGAGAGAGGCGGGATTCGGTTCCCGAATCCCGGCCGTTTTGCGGCGTGGGCGCGTGGCGTGCGGTGCGGGGGTGTGGCGGCCGTTGCGGGGTGTGGCGGGTGACGTGGCGCGGCGGCCGGGCGGCGCGGCGCGCGTGGGGCGGAAAGCGCGGCGGGGAAAGCGCTCCACCGGCCGGAGCTAGGAGAAGGGCCCGACAGGTGGGGCCCACCTATCGGCGCCCCGATCCCAGGGGAAGGCGTGACAGACTTGCGGCCTGCGGGCCACGGCCATGGGCCGGCCGACGAGGAGGGGAGAGAGTGTGCGAGGGGAGTGTGCGGGGGGGAAAGGGAGGAGGCGGTGGGCTGATGGGCCGAGCGACGCAGCCGGCCCGGTAGGGAGGGGAGGGGTGCGGCCGGCACGGAGGAAAGGAGAGGCCGGCGGCCCAAGGGAGGGGGAAAGAGAAAAAGGAGGGGAGGGAAGGGAAAAAGAAAAAGGGAAAGGGGAAAAAGAGAAAAAGGAAGGTTTCCCGGGACTTTTGCGCAAAGTTCAGATTTTAACTGGGTTCGAAAGAAACATTTTAGGGCTCTGTAAATTCCGCTAAACATCTTGTTAGTGTATTTTGGCATGAAGGAACCCGAAAGAATTCCACCACGCCGATTCCAATTTATTTGGTTCACTTTTAATTAGGGTTTGCTCCAGATTAAAAGGGAAAATTTCTTTAGGCGATTTATTTATGAAATTAAGGCTAGAAGGGAACCCCAGGGTGTGACAAACTTACCCCCCTTAAACGGAATCTCGACCCCGAGATTCTGGCGAAGAGGTACGGGTGGGCGGCTTTCAACTCATCTTCTCTTTCCCAGGTGGCTTCTTCCTCCGAGTGATGACTCCACTGAACTCTGCAGAACCTAATGGCCTTATTTCTGGTTCTCCTTTCGCTGGTCTCAAGGATGCGAACAGGCTTCTCCACATAGGTCAAGTCCTCCTGAATCTCAATCTGATCTGGCCTGGCCTGTTCCTCGGGTACCCTCAAACACTTCTTTAATTGGGAGACGTGAAACACATCATGGATACCCAGCATGCTGGAAGGGAGCTCAAGCTGATAAGCAACTTCACCTCTGCGCTCCAAAATTTTATATGGTCTGGAAACGTGGTGCCAATTTTCCTTTGGTCTGGAAACGGTGCACTCCCCGAAGCGGAGTAACATGAAGATACACATAATCCCCTGCTTCAAAAGCAAGTTCTCTGCGGCGGTTGTCGGCATAGCTTTTCTGTCGCGACTGTGTGATCCTCAACCTTTCTCTGATGGTTCTGACTTTCTTGTCTGCTTCACTTAAGACTTCAGTTCCAAACAATTGATGCTCCCCTGTTTGATCCCAAAAGAGTGGAGTGCGGCACTTCCGACCATACAGTGCCTCGAAGGGTGCCATCTGTAGACTGGCCTGGTAGCTGTTGTTGTACGAGAACTCGGCATAAGGCAAGCTCTTATCCCAAGCTCCACCAAAATCAATCGCACAGGCTCTCAACACCAGTATTTGGTTTACTCGTTCCGTTTGGCCATCGGGCGGATATAGCCTTTCTGCAGCTGTTCATCCACTTGCTTCTTTACTTCTGCTAGCTCATTTGCTCCCATCCTATACGGCCTCTTGTGTATCGGGGCGGTTCCCGGTACCAGATCAATCCGAAATTCGATTTCCCTCTCGGGTGGCATTGAGGTAAGGTCGTCCGGAAACACTTCAGGATACTCTTTGACGATCGGAATATCCTCCAACTTCTTAGTAGCCTTCACCACATCTCTGGTCTGCTCCTCGGTGGCAACCTGATTCGCACTTGCTACGGACTTCTGTGGTGCCGGAGATCGGAAGGTGATCTTTTCTCCCTTGTCATCGGTTAGAGTGACGGTGCGCCTTGCACAGTCGATCACTCCCTTGTGTCTTGTCAACCAATCCATCCCAAGAATGACATCTAGGTCTTTAGATTCGAGAAGGATAAGATTGGCTAGAAATCATGTTCTTTCGATTTCTATCACCACAGAGGGGCTATAACTGACAGAGGTGGAACTACTTCCCAGGGTGTAGACCCGCATTGGTATTTTAAGCTCCTCTTTTCTGAGGCCATGCTCCCCCACAAAATTCTTGGAAATAAACGAATGCGTTGCACCAGAATCAAATAAAACTGTGGCTGGGACTGAGTTGACATGAAACATACCCAGTACAACCCCTGGTGCTGCCAGTGCCTCTTCTGCCGATGCATGGTTGACGCGGGACTGGATGATCCTGGGCCCAGCACGTCTCGGCTTCGGGCATTTGTCGGCGAAGTGCCCCGGTTCGCCGCAGTTGAAGCAAGCTCCTGGCTTTGTTCCTACATCCCTCTTGGGTTGGGCTGGCTGGGTTGGCGGAGTCACGTGGCGCACGCGTGGCGCACGCGTGGCGCACGCGTGGCGGCCACGTGGTGCCACGTGGGCAGGTACGGCGCAAGGGGAGGCGCGGGCGTAGGCACGGGCGCAGCAGCGCGGCCAGTGCGGCTGGCGGCCGACGCGAGCGCGCGTAGCGGTGCGGCCGAGAGGGGGACGCGCGCGCGGGTGCGGCGAGGCGGCGCGACGGCGACAGGCCGGCGCGGCGAGCGGGCGCCAAGGCGGCGGCGGCCGAGCGCGGCGCACTGCCAGCGACGCGGCGGTGGCGTGGAGGTGTGGCGCAGGCGGCGCACGGGCGCGGCCGACGCGGCAAGCGACCGGCGCGAGCGCGGGCGGTGGTGTAGCCGGCCCGGCGGCGAGCACGCGGCGCAACAAGGGCGCCGAAGAGGAGGAAGAAGAGGGGAGGGAGAGAGAGGCGGGATTCGGTTCCCGAATCCCGGCCGTTTTGCGGCGTGGGCGCGTGGCGTGCGGTGCGGGGGTGTGGCGGCCGTTGCGGGGTGTGGCGGGTGACGTGGCGCGGCGGCCGGGCGGCGCGGCGCGCGTGGGGCGGAAAGCGCGGCGGGGAAAGCGCTCCACCGGCCGGAGCTAGGAGAAGGGCCCGACAGGTGGGGCCCACCTATCGGCGCCCCGATCCCAGGGGAAGGCGTGACAGACTTGCGGCCTGCGGGCCACGGCCATGGGCCGGCCGACGAGGAGGGGAGAGAGTGTGCGAGGGGAGTGTGCGGGGGGGAAAGGGAGGAGGCGGTGGGCTGATGGGCCGAGCGACGCAGCCGGCCCAGTAGGGAGGGGAGGGGTGCGGCCGGCACGGAGGAAAGGAGAGGCTGGCGGCCCAAGGGAGGGGGAAAGAGAAAAAGGAGGGGAGGGAAGGGAAAAAGAAAAAGGGAAAGGGGAAAAAGAGAAAAAGGAAGGTTTCCCGGGACTTTTGGGCAAACTTCAGATTTTAACTGGGTTCGAAAGAAACATTTTAGGGCCCTGTAAATTCCGCTAAACATCTTGTTAGTGTATTTTGGCATGAAGGAACCCGAAAGAATTCCACCACGCCGATTCCAATTTATTTGGTGCACTTTTAATTAGGGTTTGCTCCAGGTTAAAAGGGAAAATTTCTTTAGGCGATTTATTTATGAAATTAAGGCTAGAAGGGAACCCCAGGGTGCCTAAACATCGTAACGAAAAAGCCATGTTTGCTATGGTGAAAGATCTGAAAGTAGTATATGTAAAGGGACCTGATAGCAAACCTATAGAAAGCGAAGATGGTCACACGGCGATGTGGAAGAAGAAGTCTATTTTTTGGGAGTTACCCTATTGGGAAGTCTTAGACGTCCGACACCCAATCGACGTGATGCACCTCAGTAAGAACCATTGTGTCAACCTGTTGGGCTTCCTAGGTGTATATGGGAAGTCGAAAGATACACTTGAAGCACGTAACGATCTCAAGCATATGCAACAGCGCGAGGACCTTCACCCGGAACCGAAGGATAAAGGAAGTCATTATTGGAGTCCTGCAAGCTACACCCTGAGCAAGGAAGAGAAGGAAAGTATGTTTGAATGCCTGGAGAGCATCAAGGTACCCTCTGGATACTGCTCGAATATAAAGAGAATAATAAGCGCGAAGGAGAAGAAGTTCACAAACCTAAAGTCTTATGACTGTCACGTGTTGATGACACAACTGCTTCCTGTTATAATTCATCGTATCCTTCCTGATAACGTCCGGGGAACAGTAACAAAGCTATGTGCCTTCATGAACTCAATTTCGCAAAAGATCATCGATCCGGACAGTTTAACAACCCTTCAAGATGACATGGTCCAATGTCTTATCAGCTTTGAGATGATCTTTCCACCGTCATTCTTCAATATAATGACGCATCTTCTATGTCACCTTGTGAAAGAGATCGGTATTCTCGGTCCTATGTACCTACACAACATGTTTCCATTCGAGAGGTACATGGGTGTTCTAAAGAAATACATTCGTAACCGTTCCGGTCCGGAAGCAAGCACATCCCTTCAAACTACTACCTGTCTGTCCCTACTATACCTGGTACTACCTTAGACCCACGAACTATTTATCTCAGTGGTGGCGACACCGAGGTTATCAGAAGAGGTTACTGTTGGAGATGGTGGAGCGTTAGCACGCGCATCCGTTTTCTTGCTGGCCGAGTTCGCAAAACTCCGTTTCCATAAAGAATTTGATGGAGTTTTCCCATATTTCCACTGGGCCAAGGGTTATGGAACAGAGGAGCTCATTGAATTCTGCGTAGAATTTATTGAAGACCTTCGTCCAATCGGTGTACCCGAATCAAGCCATGAGGGGAAACTACGGGGAAAGGGGACTCTTGGAAGGAAAGCAATAATGACTGTGGATAATGACTTATTCCGTAAAGCACATTTCACGGTTTTGCAACAATCTTCGTTGGTGGCTCCTTACATCGAGGAGCATCTGGTGATTGTTCGCTCAAAAAACATCGGCGACTCCGATGCATGGATTACACGCCATCACATTGATACTTCCCCCGCTTGGCTACAACAACATCTAATGGGTACCGAAACCATTGACCGACAACTAGCCTTCTTGGCGAGGGGGCGTTCTTGCTCGATATCGACATTCCAAGGATGTGAAATCAATGGGTATACATTTTATAGAAGAGCCCAAGACAGAAAGAGCACAAACCAGAACTCTGCTATTCATATCGACGCCATGAGATACGATGGTGCAACTAGCACGTATTACGGTGTCGTCGAGGTCATATGGGAACTAGACTATGGACCCCTGAAGGTACCTCTGTTTCGATGCCAGTGGGTTAGGCTCACTGGTGGAGGCGTAACGATTGATAACAGTAGGATGAGAACAATTGACCTAACCAAGGTTGGATACTCAGACGAACCATTCGTCCTACCCAATGATGTAGCACAAGTTTTCTACGTGAAGGACATGTCTAGTAAACCAAAGAGGGGTAAAGGACCCGACGAGCCAAAGCGCCACGTGGTTCTCCTCGGCAAAAGGAAAATCATCGGAGTCGAGGATAAGACTAATGAAGATTACGATAAGTTTGACGGGCAACCGCCGTTCGCGGTGACGGTTGACCCGAGCATCCTCCTATCAAATGAGGACACCCCTTACTCACGCAACGATCATAGCGAAGGAACATTAGTGAGGAGAAAGTACGTGAGGAAAACAGTGACATAGGTTGTTGTATGGATGATGCAAACTATTCATAAAGTATTCAAGGCCATGCATTGTTTGTGTTTTTTACTAATACAATTATAAATTGGTCATATGTTAATGATATATATTTTTTAGATGTAATAGTAATTTTAAACTATTTAAATATGTCATATGTTAAGTATATTTTAATTATATATCATTATTGAAATGTGCTAGAAGATTTAATCTAACTAAATAGGTCATCTATTAATTATATATATTTTTTAGATCTAATAGTAATTTTAAACTATTTAAATATGTCATATGTAAATTATATGTGATTATCTATATTTAAATAGTATTTAAATTGGTCATATTTTGATTATATATCATTATTTAAATGTGCTAGAAGATTTAAATTAACTAAATAGGTCATATGTTAATTATATTTATTTTTTAGATGTAATAGTAATTTTAAACTATTTAAATATGTCGTATGTTAATTATATGTGATTATCTATATTTAAATAATAATTTTAAGCTATTTAAATGTTTGAATCTTTAGTCCCGGTTGTTAACCATATCCGGGACAAAAAAACAATTTTGAAAATAGCGGGAAACTTTTATTAGTCCCGGTTCTTGTAATCTTTAGTCCCGGTTGGTTACACGAACCAGGACTAAAGATCCCGGCGATAAATAGCCGGGCGCATCATCTTCTTCACCAACACTTAGCTGTTTCACGTTGATCGCAAACCCACCGTCATCTTCGCATCTCCGAACCCGTCGTCGTCTCCGCCGCTGTCGTCTTCGCCGCCGTACGTCCTCCTCCCTCCTCTCTCGACGTCCTGTCGCTGCCATGCACACCGACGCAACACCGGGGTGGTGCGGCCGCCACTCCCGGTCGGCCTGTGCCACCCCGCGCCACACCCGGCTTGCCACGGCAACGCCGCCACCCCACCGCCGCCGCCCCGCGCCACCCCGCCATGCATGTCGCTGTGCCGCCGAATTGGGAAGGACCTTATCGGATTCATAAATGTGTTTCACAAGGGGCTTATATGTTAAAAGGACTTGATGGAGAAATTTTTGGTCGAGCTCTTAATGGAAAATATTTGAAGAAATACTACCCAAGTGTTTGGATTGGTTCATAATCGGCTGAGCTATGCCGATGTATGGTTTACAGCCGATGTGTTTACATCGCCTTTAGATGGCCGATAATTTTATCGCCCTTAGACATATAAGTTTGCAGCATTGTGTTCCCTACTACAAACTTGGGGGGATGGAGGATAAAGTTGGAAAAAATTTTGAAATTTTTTGTGCAAAATTACACAAGAAAAGACAAGATCAATCAATGCATATATCGGCTCGCTGGCCGATAGCAGATCATACTTAAGTATAAGTCAGCTCGATGGCTGAAATATATATATATATTACAGCAAAAATTATTGTTTGAGGACTGTTTGACCATTACATTAAGATAAACACTTTTGAATAGCCGATACTGCTTTTTGCCTAATCTGCTCTAATTCATCTATCGCTTGAGCATCAGCTACATCTGTGCCAGGGATTGGTTTGAGAGATTTGCTCAAGGAGGACAGATGTTTAATGGATTTCTTCAGCTTTGTTTTTTGGACTTCAATAGCTTTAGGCAGATCGGCTAACTTTTGTTTTTCAGATTTGATTTCAGCCCTGCAAGCTTCAAGTTGCTGCAGCAGATCGACTTCTTTCTTCTTCAATGCCTCAATTCTTTGTTGAGTTGAATCTGGGCCAGCTTCTAGTTCATCCAGCTTAGTCTTCTCGTCATTGACTTGCTGTCGGCTAGATTGGATACTAGCCTAAAGGGCATAGCGCTCTAGCCTATCAACAATCCTTTGCCTTGCTCTTTCCAGCTTAAAACAATGTTGTTCGAGGAAGACAGCTGGAGAAATCATTTTAATGAGTTCGTCAGGGATTTGATCTTGGATTTCTTCAAACCTCACCCTAATCGGCCCACAGTTTACTAGTAGCGTATCCAAGGAGGCGTTAAGTCGATCTGCAATATCGGATAATTTATGTTTTAGGTCCTCAGATATGGGAGAGATGGCTTTGCTGGTTGTTTCTTCTTCCTCTTCATCCAAGAATTGCTTGATATCAAATGAGAACATGTTGGCTAAAAGCTGAAAACAGAAAATGCTATTAGATTATAATATTGAAAATAAGCCGATATGCATAAGTTTGGAAGTATACTTACAGGGATCTGAGGAGCTCGGGTTGTGGCAACAATTTCTTCATCTTGTCAGCTTGCTGCGGCCGATGGAGTGCGCTCACTTGAAATCTGATGAGGAGTTGAAGGTTGAGTAGGCTGAAACGATATTAAGTTTTGATCAGTATCGGCTGGAAATGAAGCTGGATTCAAGATGAGTTAGAATTACCGATACTGGTGGTGGAGTTGGTTTTTTCCTAGCAACAATTTGTTTCTTTTTAGGCTGAAAGGGATGATTAAGTTAAAAACATGTATAAGTCATAAAAAGGAGAAGATGGTTGTTGGAATATTCTTACCTGTGTTTTTTGAAGTCGTTTTGGAGGACTCGGGGTCTCGACAGCTTGAGACTGGATTGTAGGAGGGATATCGGCTTTAGGTGTTGCAATCTCGGCAGTTTCCCTGACTTGAACAGCAGCTTCATTGATGGCTTCTTCCATCTCAATTTCCTTCAGGATTTCTTCCACTTCTTGATCCAGAGGGATTTATACATCGGCTGCATTCTTTTGCTTTTTAATTGGTTTCTTCAAGATGGATGGTTTGACGGCAGCTTGTTTGGTTCTCTTGCGCTTGTCACCAGTCTGCATCGGCTCTCTGAGTTGGCCCTGGAGCAGGGAAGTTGTCTTGGGAGCATTGAAGCCGATGACTGAGGGAGCTGGCCCACAGCCGTTAGAGAGTTTAGCCGCAGCATACTCTGTCGGCTTGCCACTTCGGCTAATAAGAGGAGGAGGAGAATCTGATGTCTGCAAAAGAAGATGATGAATTTTTAAGTATTAAGAGGTTGAATGGAAAAAAGTACAAGGTGTAAGGAGAGGTAACTAAATTGAGGGACCAAATCTGGCATGATCTTGGTGAGGTAGGTTTGAGCCGACAGATGAAATATGTGAGCATACATTTCAGACCACCATCTGTCAAACAATATGCTTCTCTTCAAGAGGATGTTGAAGTTGTCTATGCTGCCAAGTGGGGGACCAGGGATGTTGAGCAGCTTGTCCATCATCGGAGCCGATATGATATCTCCCCTGGTTTGAATTTTGTCAGTATAATACAAGTCGATGGGCAGTTGCCCCATGCCAAGTTGTCTTGCTGCTACAATTGGATGATAGAATTCATAAGACGGCTGGACATTTCTGCCTTGAGATATGCCGGTTGGGAGTATGCATGGAGAAATTGCAGCAGTAAGGACCTCTATGTGCTTTTCAAATCTGTCATCATTTATTTCGTCCAATCTGAAACCGGCTGGCAGTTCAAACTTGTCGAAGGACTCATAAGCAAACCAGATTCGGTTATCTATGGGAAATCCATCGTAAAAATTGCCGAACCAATTCTGGAAATGCTCAGCCGATGGTCCAGAACCAGCATAACCAGTGGCTGCTTCACCAAATAACATACATCTACGTACTGGGATTGACTCATCATCGCTACCAGGATCGGTTAGAGATGGGAATTTTGCTTCCAGAAGAGATGGTCTTAATGCGACTTTCAGAGTGTGCAGAATGAGCCAAAGCTGGACAAACCACCATGGGCCACCGGTACCAACACTTGAATCCATGATTAACTTAGCCGATGACTAGCTCAAGGTTTGGTACACTGCACCTAGCATATATTTGCCTAAGGGAAATTGTCTTTTTGATACAATAGCTTCGGCTAGATGCTGCTAGTTAGCTGTTGGACCGCAGGTGGAGCCACAGAATAAGAACTTGTCCATCCACATCATCAGAAAGGCAGTATGTTCCCTAGCCGATACAGGGCTTGTTCCTATATTTTCAGAAATAAAGCCAGACCAACCCCCAATGTTTTTGGTTTTGAACTTATAAGTACATTTGGTCTTCATGCTAATGGGGTTAGCCGATTTAGTGACATCTCGACCAGTAATCATGATTATATCTAGCAGAGTGGGGGTCATCGGCCCGTGGTTGAACAAGAAGGCGTTTAGGGTATCTGACCAAAAATATGCAGCCGAAGACAGCTTCGGCTCATCCTTCTTCATATCGGCAATAGACAGAGATAGGCATTGGGCTATTCCCATCTCATCCCATTGGTCTTGTTTGCTGGCGGCAATCCTCTTGTACCAATCTACCCATCCATCTACTTGAGAGGGCCATGATCTAAAAGTTACTGTCCAATGGGTGAGAGACGGGGTTGACTATTTAAAGGGAACTCTCTCTGTTTATACGTTAATGAAAAGAGTAGGATCTATATCGTCAATCGGACCCAGATAGAAGTGATTGGGATCTTTCGGGCTTAGAATAGCTATCTGATGGACTAGATGCTATAGATTCAAAAAAGAGGATTGAGGGCAGAAGAACAAACGAAGAACGCAAAGTAAATTTTTAGCCGATGGAGACTTACCTTAGGAAATTCCTTGGCTACGGCGCTGGATAGGCTCGATGATGCCGCCATTGAGGCGTGGGGAGTGGATTCGCTGTTACGGTCGCCAGAGAAGGAGAAAACAATCGCTGGGATTTGCGGAGAGTTTGGTGGCTTAGAGCGGTGAAAACGGAGTTAACGCCGTGAAATATCCGGAAAAGCGGTTGATATTTATGAAAGTAGGTGCGTAACGGTCACAGAGAAAACCCTAGATTTTTGCGGTTACAAGGAGATAATTCCGTTGCATTATATAATACTTCGGAATTAGGGGGCATGTGTTGATGATGAAATTTGGCAAGCTTGTGAATTGGAAATAAGATTCTATCCGAAGCAGATTCGAAGATATGTAGAAATCTCGGAAACAGAGTGCGCATCGGCTTGAGTCTGTATCGGCTAGAAACCGAGTCCGATTGGGATAGCCGATGTAGCCGATATCGCATGTGAAGTCATTATTGGATTCAACAGAGAGCTTACGATGATGTTGCCAAGCAAGGATAGAGTCCAAGATTGGCAATTGTATCTATTAATTAGGAATATATGTATTTTCCTTATAGATATTTTCGGTAAGAGTCCGCCTAAGAGACTTGTTCATTAGTTGGATTTGTATTAGGTTAATATGAGTCGTATCCGTAATGAACAAAGTGTATATTTTCGGGTATAAATATAGACCCGAGGTATTGTAAATAAACAACAACCAAGTTCAATCAATCTCGGCGCATCGCCAACCTTTGTTTTCTATTTTCGATAAGTTCATGCTTTCGAGTCGAGCTGCATCAGTTTGATCTTCAACAACAAGCTAGGTCTTGTTATGGCGGTTTGCATCATCGGAATTAGTGCTTACATCTTTATGACACTCTAATTCTATTTTGCAAATCTCCGAGTTATCATATACGTTATATAATTTAGATCGATAGTGCAATCTACTTGCATCGGGCAGGCTCTATCTATTGTTTTGCTGGTAATGGCTAGATTGTCTTGTTAGTTTAACTTGATTGTCTAGATATCATGCTTCTCTTCATACTTAATGCTGCATCAGTTAAGTTTGATCTATTAAGTCGTGTTCTGAATCATGATTTCTAGCCTCCTTTATGGTTGTTAATAAGGATAGTTTCGGGGTTTCAGCCGATCTTATCTGGTATAGATGTTTTACATAGTTTTATGCTTAATGTTCTATATCTGCCCCTTATACTAGGATCTAATCTAATACAAATATATTGGACTTACTACCAATCCAATTGGTTATAGTTGAATATATTTATTGCCAGAGAATATCCTAGTATAAGGCTGTATCGGAGCTATGGCCGATACGTACTTAAATCTGGACATCGGCTATCACATGAGTATATATAATCGTTATTTCATGTTATTTCAGACTTGGGCAATTTATAGTACCTCGGTTCAGTCCCATCTATCCCAATTACTTATTTCTAAAGTAATATTGATATATTGATTATGTAGCACTGATCATTTCAGCCGATGTACTAGTTTTAGGGTTAGATCATCATCGATAAACACCTTACAGCCGATGAATGCTTTATTGCATCGGCAAGGTTACAACACGATATGATATCGGCTAGCTGGCCGATTGACTATCGTCTACATATAAATTTGCATGTTTCTTCTTGTTGATTCCAAGATCAAATCAACTGGCACGCCCTCGAACCTAAGAACTAATTTTGGACCTGCACTAGAGTAAAGCAAATCTCTCAGGCCAGTGTGTGTTTTTCTCATCAACAGAGGGATCATGTGCCCATTAGCACAGTCCACTGGTGTCAATCAAGGTCAGCCAAGTTATCTTCCAGATACGGAGAAAGAGATGTTGTGGACCACCATGCTCCAGACATTCACGGTCCCTGAAGCAGCTCAGCCAAGACTGAAAGAATGGACGATGAAGAAAATGGCTGAACAGTTCCGGAAGTACAAATCTGTTCTTTACAAGAATTACGTCCAGACGGGTCTGACACCTGATTTTTACAAATTACCCAAGCTGAGGGATCATTGGGATGCGTTTGTCGCATATAAGACCTCCGAGCACGGGCAAGCGCAAATAGAAAAGAATAAAGCGAATGCCGCTAAGAAGAAGTACCATCACCGGCTAGGGTCAGGTGGATATAAGAAGGCAATCCCCAAGTGGGATACACTAGAAGCCGCGTTGATAGAGAAGGGTATTGAGCCGGCCACAACGAACTGGCCTGAACATTCCAGAAATTGGTATTATGGTCATGGCGGAACGCTCAAACCCACTGATGGTTCCCTTGTATTTGGCGATGCGATCCGCGAAGCAGCAAACCGACTTACGGAAGCAGTGGAGGCGTCTGCTCAGGGAACATTCAAGCCTGATAGAGAGAAGGACGAGCTTACGCTCGCACTACAGAATCCCGAGCATCCAGGACGAACAAGAGGAAAAGGCGTGGTACCCTGGAAATATGGATTTCAAGAGGACAACCACACATACAAGAGTCGGATGAGGAGCAAGAGGGATAGGGAGACGAAATTGAGATATCTCGAGGAGAGGGTCCCCCTGCAGGACATAAGGATGCAAGAGGAGGTCGAACGACGGGTGGACCAACGCCCGGCGGAACGATAGAGCCAGCAGATGGTGCAGTCGTCTGTCCCTCCTATCATGGTAAGCCCCTCAGGCAATCGCACTAGCTGTGCTTCTACGGGGCAAGCAGGAGAACAGGGCATAGAAGGTGCAGCAGGGCCAGCTCACGACGACACATCGTACCCCGGGGATGAAATCACACGGCGGACACCTTGTGAGCTGCACAGCCCCTTGAAGAACATATCACTCAAGGTATGCTCGTAGTTTTATTATATATGTCTTGTAAATTGCAAACGGTTATGCATGCATCTGTTAATTACTAAGTAACCTCGATTCTCGTGAAGGTGGCGTCGGGAATGGCCATACCAGTGGACCCTTCAAGGAGTTACCATTGCAGACCGATTCCACCTGGGTACTTGTTGATGCAAAAAACACACACTGGCCTGAGAGATCTGCTTAACTCTAGTGCAGGTCCAAAATTAGGGTTTTAGGTTCGAGGGCGTGCCAGTTGATTTGATCCTGCAATCAACAGGAAAAATCATGCAAAGAATATTAGTAAACGATAGACAATCGGCCATAGGGCCGATTTCATATCGTATGTGACCTAGCCGATGCAATAAAACATGAATCGGCTGTAAAGATATAAGCAACTATGAAAATAACCCTAAACTAATATATCGGCTGTAGATATCAATGTTATGCAATCATAAGATCATTATTACTTTAGAAGCAAGCAATTGGTATAGATCGGACAGAACCGATACAGTATAAACTGCTTAAGTCTATCGCAACATGAAATAATGATTACATAAAACTAATGTCATAGCCGATATTTAGATCTAAACGCATATCGGTCGTAAATCCGATATGATTTCATGATAAAGCAACGAAGATTAAATATAGAACATTAAACAAAGTATAAAACTATGTCAAATATTCTAGACAGATAAGATCGGCTGAAACCCCGATACTATCCTTATTAATAACCATAAAGCAAGCTAGATATCATGATTCTAAATACGACTTAATAGGTTGGACTTAACCAATGCAGCATTAAGTATAAAAAGAAGCATGAGATCTAAATAATCAAGCCGATGGTTGCCTTTTCGGGATGGTGGATACATTATATAATCTAAGCCAACAAAGTAATCTAGCCAATATCGATGAAACTCTAGAAATAATTCAACCGATATAAGTAGATTGCATTGTCGATCTAAATTATATAATATATATGATAACTCAGAGATTCACAACATAGAACTAGAGTGTCATAAAGATGTAAGCACTAGCCCCGATGATGCAAACCGCCATAACAAGACCTACCTCTTCGTCGAAGATCAAATTGATGCAGCACGACTCGAAAGCACAAACTTATCGAAAAGTAGAAAACAAAAGTGGCGATGCGCCAATATTGATTGAACGTCTATTGTTATTCTTTACAAGACCTTGGGATTATATTTATACCCGAAAATACAAACACTGTCCATCACGGACACGACTCATATTAACCTAATACAAATCCAACTAACGAACAAGTCCCTTAGGCGGACTCTTACCGTGATAATCTATAAGGAAATTACAAAATATCCTAATTAATAAATACAATTGCCGATTTCGGACTCTATCTTTGCATGGCAATCCCATCGTAACTCTTCTGTCGAACCCGATATTGATTTCACATGCAATATCGGCCCCATCGGCTATCCCAACCGGAACCGGTCTCCAGCCGATACGAGCTCCAGCCGATGCGTACTCGGTTTCCGATATCTCCGCATACCTTCAAATCCGCTTCGGATTAGATTATGTTTCCGATTCACATAGATTAGATTTGCTTTCCAAATTTCATCGTCAACAGTACTCCAAAGTCGAAGTTTGAACTGGTGGAATAAGGGTTCGAGGTTCTCGAGCTTTACATCCCCGGAGGAGACGGGGAGACGAAACTACGAAACCCAGCCCATGCCATTGTACTATGGTGCAAGCGGTACATCGTGTTTCCTGGACGAGCAGCGGCGTCTTCTCCTCCATCTCCTCCGCTTGCACCCTCTCCTCCACCTGCACCGTCTCCTCCACCTCCGCCTCCTCCGCCTGCAACCTCTCCTCCGCCTGCACCATCTCCTTCGCCTACACCGGCTCCTCCACCTTCGCCTCCTCCGCCTGCACCGTCATCGTCAGCTCCGCCTTCACGAGCTACAAAGTCGTGCCCACTTCGTCCAGCGCCATCAAAGTCCACAGAACAAATGAAGATGCCAAGACTTGATGAGCCAAAACTCCCCGCTCTCAAGAGAAGGGCGTACGACCGCACTCCCGAGGAGACTGACGAGGTCGTACGAGCGGAAGTGAAGGCGTTCTTCAAGCCACGCAGCGCAGAAAAGAATACACCCATAGATTCGGCTGCTAAGAAGTTTTTCCAGAAGATGAGCGAACCGGTCCAGAGGGCTTTACTTTTGTATTATGACCAATCGATGACGAAGTCGGCTAGGAAGCATATTAGGACCAAAGAAGTGCATCAGCTCGGAAAGCAACCGAAACAATCAGTTGAGCCGTTGCTACCACCCGGTGAGGTGGAACTACGACAATGGATGAAAGAGACGGGTCTGAACAGGGAGCAGCTGGTGGAAAATGCACCAATAACCATAGCGACCGAAGCCGATTTGAAATATAAATTTAAACTCGGTGAACCGCTTGTCAAGCCTGTTCAGTTGAACACCCTCTCCACACAAATGTACCGCTTCCATCAATGGTACATGGAACATTTATCGAAAGGCAGAACGATGGTTGGAGCGAGGATAAGGAACTCAGATTACTATCAAGGAGATGATGTCCTGTGGATCAACTTGGAGGATGAATTTGATGTATACCAACTCAGCTGCGTGGATTTGTAAGTATCGTTTTAAGATAAATTAATTTTATTCCTTAGCTCCTTGTCTGTACCGTTCAATGGTTAAACTGTGCGGATAGTTGATGCAAATATCTTTATCCTTTGTAGAATGGAGATTCAATCTTGCCGTAAACAGAGGATTTACAATATTGGATTCATGGACCCCCGCAAAGTCAATTTCGAAATGGTACGGGACTTTGAGGAGGCTACAGAGGACAATATTGTTTATTTCCTGGTGCAGCAGCATGACAAGACCTACATACTATTGCCCTAACACACAGCGTGAGTTTGAACTGTCCTTCTAATTCGTACTAACTTCTTCTCATACTCATACCGTGACATATGTACTATGTCACGCAATTTGCAGATTCCACTGGGTCCTTCTCCTCTTCGACCTTTCACTTTGCAAAGTCCATGTCTATGACTCAATGGATAAATCGGAGTCTAATTTTGATAAGATTTTTGAAGTGATAGACAGGTAATGCCATCTATTCAACTGACAGTAATTACGAACACTGCTAATGCATCTATGCAGATCTCCGATATTTAATCTAGCTTCCAACTGTACATAGGGCATAGGCAAAGTTCCGTACGTTGGTCCGCGGGGTTTGGAAAGAAAAACTTGGTAGGAGGTTTAATTTTCTAGTGAGTACATACTCCAAAAACATATTGAATCGTTAATTTGTTCTAGAAAAAACTAATACATTAAATCTCTAGTCATTTCTCCTTAAGTGTGCAAAACAGGAGCAGGGGAACAACTTCTGCGGCTACTACGTCTACAAATATATTCACTGCATTGTACACCAAATCAACAGTGTCAAGGATCTGGAAGTACGTAAAAATCCTTCATAAATTATCCCATCGATTTCTTATTGACTTCATATACTTATATCTCAATTTTATTCAAATGATAGATTATTTACATGAGGGAAAAACTATCCAACGAAGAATTTGTAAAGGTTGTTAAGAACAATTGATGGGATTTATCAATGAACAAATAATTGATCCCGCGGGAGAATTCCACTACGATGGAAGCCCTATTGATTATGATCCCCATGTATAACTTGTCTTAAGTTTCTTTGTAATATTATACAATAGAAATTAGAATTAACGAATGATTGTTACACATGTATGTATTTAGATGTGTATACATGTGTATCAGTATATTTCGGTAATATGAGTATATATTTACTTGAGTGCATATATTTCAGGAACATATATATGTGATAAATATGTATTTATCACATATTATATATGCGCAATATAATATAAATTATATATAGATATTTTATGCATATATATGTATTTATACATATATATGTATAATATATAAATTAGCAGCTAGCAGAACCAACAACCTTTAAAAAAAATATCTTTAGTCCTGGTTGGTGTTACCAACCGGGACTAAAGATAGCTCTTTAGTCCCGGTTATTTCACCCGGGACTAAAGATGGGTATCTTTAGTCCCGGTTGCACAACCGGGATAAGAGGGGGTGCCGAACCGGGATAAAAAAACCCCTTCTCCACCAGTGATATGAGATCACATCTTTACCAACCTAAGCACATAATTCAGTTCATTATATTGACCAATTAAAACAAATAGCATTGAAATGAGTTAAATAAAAGCTAGGTTTAGAAGGATGAGAAAAAAATAAGATTTTCTCCTTCGGCAATGGAGGCTCCATGGCTTCTTGTGGCTGTGCTTCTTGAGGGCACTCTTGGTGCAATAGCCTTTTTGTGGATAATAAAGTCATCACCCGATAGCATATTATCCAAGTGCCTATTGGTAGGCTCAGCATGAGCCTCCTCCTGCAATCGCCTATTGGTAGGCTCATCAGGATGGACCTCCTGATGTGAATTATGCAACTCGTCAAGTCCTTGAATCCTTGGGCTCTACAACCAAATCAACAAAATGACATGTGCTTTCGTGGACAATAAATACAACACATTTCTAAATGACATGAAATTAAAGAGATAAATCAAAATTGGCAAGTCACTTTACCTCAGCATGTCGAGAATTCGATGCATGATGGGAACTCGCTCCTATATTCTGCACACCTTGAGATATAACCATCTGCTCCATTGTGTTAAATCGCTGTTACATGTCATTGATACGTTGATTTAGACATACAACTTCTTGTTTGGTCGATCTATCGATGAGATTCTATTTCTAACTGAAATCTTGTTGGTATTCTACTATGTGTTCCTGGTGTGCTCATATCGTGAGGAGTTGGTCACTTTCTTAAAACACGAACATGGCCTCCTGGTTCTTTGCTTCCACAAACACGTGAATTCAAATCACCCTCCTAGATAGTTTTATCCTTCAGCTCCGGGTAAGTTTCTGCAACCTCTTTTAACATTTCCTATAATGTTAGAGAACATTTTAGAAAGTAGTATTCCACATGTGAGATCAGTTTTAGAAAATGAAAATATACAACTGTTTCTGCAGCATCTGGAATAATTTCTCCATTTTTTCGTTTGTGCGTCACAACAAAGACTTCATCCCTTCTAGGAGGATGCACAGTTTTCACACCCTAAAACAAAAAAAAATTACAGCACACAGCTTGTAAGTCATAGATCTAACCAACCTAATATGACATATAAGCAGAACATCTAAGGAAACACTAACCCATCCCTACTATACAGAATATCTGCAGCGGCGGCACAACCGTGCAAGGTTCAGCGATTCACACACACGGCTCGACACCCCATGCATCGCACTCTGCCCACCATGCCGAGTGCCCATCGTCCATGCCAACGAAGCACCACGCTGCGATAAACCGTTGCTCTTGGCTATATGTATCTTGCATCGTTTGCGTCATCTTCCTCATCCCGTCGGCCGCTAGCACACGCGCCGTTCCCCTCCATCTCGAGCCACCTTGCCACGCTTGCTCTCTCTCTCTCCTCCCTCCGGCTACAACTAGGTGCCCCATATCGGATGCCGCTCGCACCCACTTTTATTGAATAGTCCCACATTTATTGTGGAAGAGTAAGAGACCTAATATATAAGTGGGCCCCTCACCTCATTGGTTAGCTTTTGAGGTAGTAAAGGCCCTTTACCATCCTGCAATTAGTATCAGAGTTTGGCTAGTTCAACATCTTTGGTCCGATGGATCATGGGTGCCTGTGGGACTCGTATACCCGAGGGACTGTCGGTGTATGGAGAAGGGGCAGTGAATAGCTGAGGGACACCAATGTGTGAAGGGAGAGATTGTTAAATGATTCCACATTGGTTGTGGAAGAGTAAGGGAGAGCCCCTCATCTGATTAACTAGCTTTTGAGGTGGGAAATACACTTTACGATGCTACACGATTCTCCTCTTCCTAAGGCTGTTGAGAGCTTCTGGGATCCCTTCAGCACGGGGACTGATTTCGGCCTGTTCTGCACACCGGAGGTGGGTCGGGTGGACCGGCAATAGGGTGGCAGACTAGCAGGGCCATTGCCATCCAACCCTGCCCCGTCCAGCCCGTTGCCATCCCTCGGTTGGCCAATTGTTCTACAGTTCGAGTTCAGCAATAGATCACATGCATTGTGTGATTTACATGTTTGGCACTCTGTACAAGGCCAGAGTCCAATGTAACCTCATCCATGTGGGTTGTGATAATCCCCTCCACGGCATCCTGAGCAGATCATCAAGGATCGATGCTACAAATAGGCTGCAGCCAACGGCGTTGTTGCCGATCTCCATTAGCACCAACACACTGAACACGCGGCGAAACATCTCAACGGCTAGGATCACTTCCCCTATGCCTCCCGCTCCTATTATATATGAAAAATAATATTTTCGTACACGTATGCTTGATATCGTTGTGGTATTATCCATGATGATTCCCATCTTCCCTTGGATGTGTGGAGACTTAAATAGGTGGAGGTGTGGAGAAGATTTCTATTGCAGCTAAACTGTTAGAGTAGACACATGGAGAACCAAATCTTTTTTTTTTCTAATTTTGAAATAACACATTGAGAACCAACTGTCTCTGCTACTAGCTACTACTTGTGGTCCTTGTGGATGGTATTGATCGGCAGCACATGGAATGGTAGCTATATATGTCTTCAGGTGTAACTATGCACAGCAGCGTAGGCGTGGGAATTCAAAGTTCAGACCAAACAAGAAATAAAAATGTTGTGCAGGTGCACGGTCTGTCTGATAAGATTTCTCTGCCACCAAAGTATTAAGAAATAAATATAAGAATACAAAAGGTAAACTGCCCGTCTGCACGTGCCATGCCGATGCACTGCACAAAAAAGAGAACATGATAAAAAATAAGTTTTGGGACAGTTCATTTTTAACTAGGTTATAGGATAATTTATTTTTAAAATAAAAATTTTTAAAAAGGTTCAAAAGTAAAAAAGTACTCTCTCTGTTAAGTCGTTTGACTTTTTTTCTAATTAAACTTTAGTTTGATCAAGTTTTTAGAAAAAATACAGTAGTATTTTAAATACAAAATAAACATATTATCCAAATATATTCAATTTCAGATTTAATGAAACTAATTTAATATTTTAGATATTGTTAACTTTCACTATAAACTTAGTCAAACTTAATAAAGTTTACTATGAAAAAGTTAAATGACTTATAGTATGAAACGGAGAGACTTATAATATGAAACGGAGGGAGTATTAGCCAAACACATGAATTGTGCACTCCGTTGAAATTTGCAGAAATTCTGCTCGGCTTAGGCCGTGTTCGGCAGAGCAGGTTCCCAACTTCTCTCCCTCGTGTTCCGCATGCACACTTTTCTAACTGCTAAACGTGCATTTTTTGCAAAAAGTTTCTATACGAGAGTTGTTTTAATAAATCATATTAATCCTTTTTTAAAAAAAATTAGTAAATACGTAATTTATCATGTGTTAATGAGTCGCTCTGCTTTCCATAGGCAGGGAATAATTAAGTCCCCAACTCATCCAAACAAACACAGCCTTAATCTCTGTGGAAAATTTGCGTGTTGTCACAACCACAAAACATGCATCTAATGTTATTTGAAATACATAGTATACATGTATATTAATGGTTAACAAACAATCAATGAGACAATGACGAAGGCAGAGAATTAGTGTGACCGAATGTAATCCAAGCAAACAAAAGGATTTTAAGTTTGCACACTGTTTTCATCTGTTTTCCCTTTTCATGACTTCAACAGAAAAAATCAAAATTGCCTGTTCGTCGGTCTCGTTACCATGGGTCTGCTAAACAAAAAATCAACCCGAGTTTGGAACAATTTTTCTTCCTCTGTTGGCATGGGTCCCATCCACTGGCCGGCGTAGATCATATGAATGGACATTTTTCTAATTCTATTCTTGAATTCAGATTCCTGGTGCGTCTCATTCTCGGTATGCAGCACATACCAAGGTAGGAATCACCAGTTCCACTTGCCCTAATCCTCGGAATTGCTAATTGATACACCTTAATTCGCACACCTCAATCAGGTAGACATGAACGTTTAGACCCCATTTGGAGTGTTGAATCAACTATTATATGTGCAAGAATACAGACATTTATAGAGACAGGGTGTGGATCAATCGTGTAGATTCTGTGTTTACTTATACACTGGTGACACCAGATAGTTTGTGATTTACTCTACCAAACTGGTTATTTATCTAGTCACAAGGGGGCTCGAGTTTACATAGTCACAAGGAGAAGTCTGTAACTAAAATAAATTAAAACATGCTAGTCCTCATGAAAGGGGCAAGAAAGAAAATATTTGCGATTCGCTAACCACACTTACGTGGGTAGCAACTAGTTTTGATAGACTAGCTGAATGCCCGTGCATTACAATGAAATTTAAGAACAGTCCCTCGTTGATATGTTGTAAAGCCTCAAAAGCAAAAGAAAAAACAATTCTTGTTGGGTCAATTGCATCCTGTCCATTTACACAGATCATCACAAAAGCAGCAAGCCAGCAACAGCATCCAGTCCATTACATGGAAAGTTTAGGGTTGAAATGGAAGATGAAGCCAGCAACAGCATCCAGTCCATTACATGGAAAGTTTAGGGTTGAAATGGAAGATGATGAAGAAGTAGATACGAACATTCCGGACTGGGCTCAATACGGTGGATTTGAAGGAAATACAATAGGCGAGGCGGACGGGGCTGATGAAGATAATGACGATGAGTATGATCTTAGTCAGATGTTGTGCGACGTAAAGAAGGACTATGAAAGTGAAAAGGAGGTCCAGAATTTGCAGCATATGTTAATGGACCGCAAAACGTCCTCATACGTAGGTTACGAACATGGGTACAAAAAGTTGGGTACCACGTTGAAATTATTACAAAGGAAGGCAAAAAATGGTGTGAGTAACAAGGCATTTGGCGAGTTACTGAAACTCGTAAAGAACATTCTTCCGGAGGGAAACGTACTGCCCGAAACAACGTGCCAAGCTAAGAAGGTAGTCTGCCCTCTAGGTCTGGAAGTACAGAAGAGACACGCATGTCCGAACAATTGTATCCTCTTTCATGGTGAGGAGTATAAGTACCTAGAAGCATGCCCGATTTGTAAGGCACTATGATACAAGATCAGACGAGATGATCCAGGTGATATTGACGGATATCCTTCGAAGAAGAGAGTTCCTGCTAAGGTGTTGTGGTATTTCTCTGTATAAGGCGTTTGTTCAGGAACAAAGCGCATGCAAGAATGATACACTGGCACGTAAAAAAACGTCAACAAGACGGGATGCTGAGACACCCCGTCGATGGGTCGCAGTGGTGGAACAACGATAGAGTATATCAAGACTTTGGAGAGGATGCCCGAAACGTAAGGTTCAGTTTATGTACGGGTGGCATGAATCCATTTGGAGAGATTAGCAGCGGCTGTAGCAGTTGGCCGGTGACCATGTGTATCTACAACCTCCCCCTTGGCTACGCATGAAGCGGCAGTACATCATGATGCTGATTATTATTCAAGGCCCAAAACAACCTGGTAATGATATTGATGTGTACCTAAGACCACTGATTGAAGATCTTAAACTTCTATGGAAGAAAGACGGTGTAACTGTGTGGGAGGAGGACAAACAGGAGCAATATAATCTACGAGCATTGCTGTTTGTAACCATTAATGATTGACTCGCACTTATCAATCTATCTGGACAGTCAAACAAGGGGTACATGGCTTGCAGCCACTGCATAGATGAAACTGAAATTATGTATCTGAAACAATGTAGGAAGGTTGTGTACATGGGTCATCGTTGATTTGTTGTTGCAAGCCACCCTATCCGGAAGAAAGGCAAACATTTTGAACAGAAGGACGACCACCGTACTAAGCCTAAACGTTATAACGAAAAAGTCGTTTTTACTATGGTGAAAGATCTGAAAATAGTATTTGGAAAGGGACTTAGCAGC
The DNA here is from genome assembly GCA_000573905.2 of Oryza punctata. NCBI lineage: Eukaryota > Viridiplantae > Streptophyta > Magnoliopsida > Poales > Poaceae > Oryza > Oryza punctata. The sequence goes on along the minus strand of CM002495.2, from coordinate 17,310,585 downwards.
AAACCTATTGCATGTGAAGATGGTCACGTGGCGATGTGGAAGAAGAAATCTATGTTTTCGGAGTTACCCTATTGGGAAGTCTTGGACGTCCGCCATGCAATCGACATTATGCACCTCACAAAGAACCTTTGCGTCAACCGGCTTGGCTTCCTAAGTGTATATGGGAAGTCGAATGATACATTTCAAGCACGTAATGATCTAAAGCATATTAAACAATGCAACAGTCTTCATCCAGAACCAAAGGAGAAAGGAAGCCATTACTTGAGTCTGGCTAGTTACACTCTGAGCAAGGCAGAGGAGGAAAGTATGTTTGAATGTTTGGAGAACATCAAGGTACCCTCTGGATACTCCTCGAATATAAAAGGAATAATAAGCATGAAGGAGAAGAAGTTCACAAATCTAAAGTCTCATGACTACCACGTGTTGATGACAAAACTGTTTCCTGTTATAATTCGAGGCATCCTTCCTGATAATGTACAACAATAACACAGCTACGTGCTTTCCTCAATGCAATTTCGCAGAACATCATCGATCCAAACAGTTTAATATCCCTTGAAATTGACGTGGTGCAATGTCTTGTCAGTTTTGAGATGATCTTTCCACTATCCTTCTTCAATATAATGACACATCTTCTATGTCATCTTGTTAAAGAGATCCGTATTCTCGGTCCTATGTACATACACAACATGTTCCCTTTCGAGAGGTACATGGGCGTTCTGAAGAAGTACGTTTGTAACCGTTCTCGACCAGAGGCAAGCATCGTCAAGGGGTATGGAACGAGGAGGTCATTGAGTTCTGCGTAGAATTTATTGAAGAACTTCATCCAATCGGGGTTCGCGAATCAAGCCACGAAGGAAGACTACGGGGAAAGGGGACTCTTGGAAGAAAAGAAAAAATGACTATAGACAACAATTTATTTCATAAAACACATTTCACGGCTTTGCAACAATCTTCGTTAATAGCACTTTACATCGAAGAGCACTTGGCGATTGTTCGCTCCAACAATGTTGGAAAGTCCGATGCCTGCATTATACGCCATCACATTGATACTTTCGCCGCTTAGCTACGACAACATCTCATGGGTAACGAGACGATTGATCAACAACTAGCCTTCTTTGCAAGGGGACCATCTTGCTCGATTTTGACATTCCATGGATATGAAATTAATGGGTATACATTTTACACAAGAGCCCAAGACACAAAAGCACGAACAGGAACAGTGTTGTTCGTATCGATGCCATGAGATACGATGGGACAACTAGCATGTATTACAGTGGCATTGACGAGATATGGGAACTCGACTATGGACCTCTGAAGGTGCCTCTGTTTCGGTGCCAATGGGTTAGTCTAACTGGTGGAGGCGTAACGAATGATGACGGTGGGATGACAACGATTGAACTTAACAAGGTTGGATACTCAGACGAACCATTTATCCTAGCCAATGATGTAACACAAGTTTTCTACGTGACGGACATATCTAGCAAACCAAAGAAGGGGAAAGGGCCCAACGAGCGAAAGCGCCATGTGTTTTTCCCGAGCAAAAGGAAAATCGTCGGAGTCGAGGACAAAACTGATGATGATTATGATCAGTTTGATGGGCAACCACCGTTCACGGTGATGGTTGACCCCAGCATCCTCCTATCAAATGAGGACACCCTTACTCACGCAACGATCATAGCGAAGGAACATTCGTGAGGAGAAAGTACGTGAGGTCAACCATCACGATGTAAATTATTTTGAATGTATTGAATGTATAGTTATTTAAAATTTAATAACAATTTTAAACTATTTATATCGGGCATGAGTTATTTTAAACTATTTATAACAATTTTAAACTATTTGTATCGGGCATGTGTTATTTATATATTTAATTTTAAGTCCCGGTTGTGAACCCTAGCCGGGAAAAATTGGAAATAGCGGGAAAATATCTTTAGTCCTGGTTGATGGCTTGAACCGGGATTAAAGATATCTTTAGTCCCAGTTGGTAGCACCAACCGGGACTAAAGATTTGATCTTTAGTCCCCGTTGTGCCCACCAGAACCGTGCCCCGGTTCAAGCCATCAACCGGGACTAAAGATCCCGGGTTATATATAGTAATGCACATCGTCTTCTCCACGCCGATCCAACACTTAGCCATTTTCTCACCAATCTTCGTCTCGCCGAGCGCAGGTACCATCATTTTCGTCGCCGCCGCCACCGCTGTCATCTCGCCATCGTCGTCGTTGTCGTCATCGTCGCCGCCGCCACCGCCACCCTCGCCGCCACATTTAATAGTTAGGCATTCCCCTTTCTCCCTCCCCGATCTCTCTCTCTCCTCCGGGCAGCCACCGCGGCAGTCGCAGCGTCGCGCCCTACTGCGCGCCGCCACTGCCGCCACCATCGGTCTGCTCTACTGCATGTGAACGTGAATGGCCAAACGAGTGTAACGTTCATGACCAAATGTGTTTAATGTGAACGACCGAACGACCGAATTAACGTGAACGAACAAACGACCGAATGACCAAATGAACTAGTTAACATGAACGACTAAAGAACCGCACATGAACGAACGACTTTAACGAGTTTAGAGACTTTCACCACCCCACGAGTTTAACAACTTTAACGAGTTTAGCGACTTTCACGACTGAAGAGTTTAGCGACTTTGACGACCAAGGAACGAGTTTAACGACTTTAACCCCTCTAGCGACTTTCATGACCGAACGACTTTAACGACTCTCACGACTGAACGAGTTTTAACGACTTTAACGAGTTTAGTGAGTTCCACGACCGAACAAGTTTAATGACCTTAACGAGTTTAGTGAGTTTCACAACCGAACGACTTTAATGATTTTCAGCACTTCACGACTTCACGCCTCTAACGAGTATAAGGACATTCACGAGTTTCACGACTTTCACGACCTTCACGACACGGAAGTACCGATGTATATGCAATGTACATGTTTTAACTAATTATTTTTTAATTGTCAGAATTACCTGGTCTAGCTGCTCACCGCCACCGTCGCTCAAGCTTCCGTGGTCCCAAGGCCTCCAAGCAAAACTAATGCAAGTTACATGAAACTATCAAAGTTTTCATACAATCGTATGAATGTATTAGTTGTATTTAAAATGTATACATGTAGGTTTCATATTTCTTAATTAGGGGAAATTTAACGTAGGTTTCATATTTCTTAGGTAGGTGGAAATTAGCTGGACATCGTAGGTCTTGAGAATGTCAATACATATATAATAATATACCTCGTTACTATTACATGAAACTATATAAGGTGGCAGCGTGGGTGGCACCGAGGAAGGTGAAGGGTATGTAGGATCTTCTGCTCTCGGGGCCCACAGCCCACCGCATCCAGCACTCCTGGATCCGACGTGCCTGAGGCCTGCCCACAGCAGCCAGAACCGACATGCCCAAGGCCACCGCCGTTGCCAAGGCCTTGAGCCGCCATTGCTGTTTCAAGCAGCCTATCCGCTTCTCCTGAGCCTTAGATCCTGTGATGCCATCACTGGTGGAGAGGAAGAGAAAAGGTAGGAGAAGGCATGGAGGGCGTGCGGTGGCCCGGAACTTGATCAGCGTGGAAGACCAGGAGAGAGAGAGGAAGAGGTGAGGAATAACAGGAAAAGTAAAGGAACGAGAGGAGTACATACCACCTCAGCCTACCCATTGAGTTCAGTTTTAATAGGTTGTCACAACTTCCACGGGCGGTTCCTATAGATGGCCATTTGCGAAAATATGTGGTATTTCATAAGCAGCCATCTTGATGGGATGCCTGTAAAAACTACCCTAATTTTGCAAGCGATCCATTTAGCATCAACGCTTATGAAAATTGATTTTTACAGGTTGTTTTTGGATCACATGGCCCCTGCTCTGATCACCAGAAGATTTTTTTTGTCCACCTATAGAAACTAAAACTAGGTATCAACGAAAATTGTTTTATTATAGTGATAATATTGGGAACTCATCTCTTCGAAACAAGACCGGGAGGATATCACGAACAACCGTTTTCCCACCCACGTCCCGCGTGATTGTCGTGATTAAAATCACGACATTTGTTTCCTTATTTACAAGTGAAATGATCAGAAGCGCTAGACCATTTATTCAGATTGCCCCCGATCTCCTATGGCACAAGATTGAAAGAGTAGTTCTGCCATGAAACGGGACGCTAATTCACGATTACGTTTTCCCCAACAACCCTAAACTCTATCCGATCATTAAGGTGCTGGGGGAGTACGTTCAGCTGTCCGAAGACAGTGTAGGTGATAACCGGAAGGCTCCTGCTATCCTGCTGCTGATCACCAGTGAAACCTTCGGGATCAAGTTGGCGACTTTCGTCCGCACGACTACTACAACTTCATCCCCTACGAGAATGAACACTGGAGCGGTTCGAGGGACAACTACCACTACTTCCACTCCCCATGACGGCATCACGGAGGACATGCCTAAAATCGCATCAATGGCTTCAAACGATGGTCAGTAACCCTAAGATTTCTGCATTAGGGTGATCATGCCTCGACCTACGGGGTAAGACAGCCCCCGGGCATGATACATAGAAGAAGACTTTCTCACGAAGATCGAGAAAACCTCTGAACCCTTGCGCCCTCTCTCCACCCCCTTACACAGCGGCATTGTAGCCTTGTGGGAACGACCAACGACCTGGGCATTAGATCTGTGCTTTGGCGTCAGACAGGCGAGGGGATTTTTTTAACCCCAACCTGGAATTTGCTCCCACGAGGAGTCGAACCCAGGACTTGAGTACTACTAGAGCCATCTAACAAACTTAGCTAGAGGCCCATTTAGGCTAAGCACTCATGTTAGTAGAACACATAATCTACAGATACCAAGTTAAGCACAGACACCAGAGGTGTTATTACATGATGAATTGTAGTTTACGAATTATTGAATTGAATAATTCTCAAACTAGTTGGCGTTTTAAAGTGACCCACAACGTTGAAGATGAACTGAAATTTATGATGCTCACGCCTGAATTAAACTACCATGCACAAGAACCATTTGTGTTTTTTTTTCAAAAGATGCATCATACTTTTGGTGAGACAATTCTATTTATAACGAACCGTGTCCCGCACCAAGGTGTGCACCTTGACTCCTTGAGTCCTTCAAACAGTGCAGTTATACTTGTCAATCTCGGTAGCGGCAGCGGCCAAAACTACATAACCCTTATTAGCCCGTCCTGCAGTAAACAATCCTAAAACGTCTACATGTGCACACACACTGTCATCACAGTGATAGCAAAGATCACCCAGCCATGCATTGTTACCTCTACAGAAAAAAAAAAAAAAAAAACTGAAGCGGAGAGATCAAATTTATCTGTGCCAGGTAGAACAGACTACACTAATGCAATTGATCGATCTCAGCTTCTCGATCAGGAGCTAGCTACACATCAATGATAATGATAATGATATATAATAATGAATTGTAAAATAAAATTAAATTTAAGTTGTTTTGTTGTTAGTTTTAGGTATGAATCAAATTCTTATATCTACGTGTATACTCAGAATTTAAATTTTTTTTAAAAAATTAAGTGAGTTTGTTTATTTCATAACTTGATATGCAGCACTATAGTACCCCGTATTGGTGATATATATATATTATATATATATATATAAAATAAAAGTAACTGTCTTAATGCCTTGGCCTACCTCTGGCTTGGGCTACCCATCAAGTTCATTTTTAATATGATGTCACAGGGTATATTAAGATGACTGTCTGTGAAATAGGTGGTATATATTCTAGGTAAATTTTTCTACATGATACTTAAATTTAATGCAATTTGCTGATAGACATCAAACAAACATGTCACGGCTAAAAGATACAAGATATGATAAAAAACTAGTAATTTGCTAGAAGATACTTTCGGTTCAATTGGAGAGATAATTTTTTAAGCAAAATGAGAATACCCTTAGGACCACATATTTCAAACATGATATTAAAGTAAAAAATTTAGAAATTTTGCAACTCGAAATTTCATATCACCCCAAATGTATTACTAACATACATTATATTACATATTTACGTTAGTTTCAGCTCAAAAGCTTTTGCTCGGGCCAACCGTAACACGTTTTTACGATGTTTACCTATAAATTACATAAATTTTAATGTCATGTAATAAATTTTACTATATTTCACAGGTTGTCATCGGAGCCGTCTGTGAAAATACCCCTGTTGTCGTATGTGTTCTTCTTAGTTGGAACACTAGTAAAAGCTAATTTTTACGGGCAGTTTTTGGATCAAATGACCCTGCTATATATTATGACGAGCGGATTTTTTTACGACCTACCTATAGAAATTAAATATAGATGTCTTGGAAAATCCTTTTTTTTATAATAATACGTCCATATCCATGAATTTGACGCACGGGCACGTACCAGAAAGGTTGTTACATGATTAATGATAGTTCACGAATTATCAAATTGAATAATCCGACCTCAAATTAGATGGCTTCTAAAAGTGAACCACACCGTTGATGGTGATCTGAAACTCATGATGCACACGCTTAAATCCGTAAATTAAATAAACTAGCATGCCCAAGAACCATCCGTGTTTTCAAAACATGCATCATACTACTCTCGGTGAGACACAATTCTATTTTGTGGTTCCTAGTGTTTAGTGAACCGTGTCGTGCGCACCATTCCCCTTGGCGAAGAAATGGCGTCGACGATCAGCTCACCATTCACCAAGAAGCAGACCATGACTCTCCGTGCTACGCAGCGACCCACAATACATCACCCTTGTTTATAGATGGTCATATGGTCCGAGGCCCGTGGCCCGATCCAAGGCACACCAATTTGGTACGGCCCAAGCACGGCACGGTCTGACTGGGGTTGTGCTCGTGCCGGCCCGGTTCAACAACCGGGCCGTGCTTGAGCCGCTCCCTCGGCACGGTGGGTTGGTCCGACACGGTACGATCGAAAAATAAATATTGGAGGGACCTAAAATAGACGTAATAACCATATAAGGCAAGGCTCAAAGACAAGAGTAATACAAAATAGACTTATTTCCAGCCATATGGAAACAACCTACATAATTTAGGAAGAAAAATAAGACTTATTCAAGCACGATGTACCATCGTGCCTTCGGACCAGCCCGGCACGGTCCAAGTCTTACTGGGCCGTTACTGGGTCGAGTGTGCAGCCTGTGGGCTGGCACGGTATGGCCCGACGTGTAGGTCTGACCGTGTCAGTCTGACTGAACTCGGCCTAGGCCCGACCGTACCTGGGCCGGGCTGTGCCAGGCGGGCCATATGACCATCTATACCCTTGTTAGGCCATCCTGCAGAACGGAGCAGGCTTGAGCCCGTAAGCACACCATGAGAAATGACCCCTCCATATTCAGTGGACGGCGATAGTTGGATACAACCAAGACGGCTATGCCTTGTCAAAGAAGACCACATCGTCGCCAGCGTGCCACTGCGCTTAACACACGATAAAGGTTGGACAAAGATATAGTCAAGTTCCTTATGCATCACATTCCCAAAAACCTCCACATGTGCGCACTCACACTTTCAGTGCACTCTGGTAGCGTCGATTGACGCCACACTCTCCTCTCATTCAAACGAAGATCACCTGGCCATTCTTACGTCCACAGACCAAAAGAAACAGTGAAGGTGGAGAAGTGTTCCGTTATATGCCTATAGAACTAATGCAACTGATACTACTAGAAAACGGCTCTTTACTACCAGCTCGTAACCCCCTTTACTACTGAATATAGCAACCGAAACATAAAAACCGAGATTAAAGATCTCGATCTTTATTGCCAGTACTAAATCAAAAATATATATGGGATATGAATTTCAAAGCCAAGATCTCTCACCTTAACCCTCGCACGTATTACCATTCCACCTACTACACACATCTAATATAGATAGATATGCTTTCTTCTTAACTAATCCTAGAGTCATCTTTAGTATATCAGCCGGTACTAAAAATATCTTTAGTCCAGGTTGATATTACCAACCAGTACTAAGATGCATACCAGTTGGTAACCATCATTAGTTTGGGTTAGTGTTACCAACAGGTACTAAACATTCATCTTTAGTACCGGTTGGTAACACCAATCGAAAATAAAGATAATTTATGAGATTTAGGCTTTTATAACCGATACTAAAGGGTTTTTAGCACTGGTTCTTAATACATCTGGTATGTTTGTGGTTTGGGTGTGCAATAAAATATGGGTTGTAGTGTGATTTCTGTACTATTTCAGCCTTTCATGGGCTAGCTGCTTATACACGAATATATAGGGGGTGTTTAGATCCAGGGACAAAAAAATTTGGTGGATCACATCGGATATACGGACGCACATTTGAAGTATTAAACGTAGACTAATACCAAAACAAATTACAGAATCCGCTTGTAAACTGCGAGACGAATTTATTAAGCCTAACTAATCCGTCATTAGCAAATATTTACTGTAGCACCACATTATCAGAACATGACGAAATTAGGCTCAAAAGATTCGTCTCGTGATTTACACACAAACTGTGCAATTGGTTTTTTTTCATCCACATTTAATGCTCTATGCATGTGTTCAAACGTTCGATGTGACGGGGTAAAAAAATTTGACGGTAGATGTAAACAGGGCCATATACTCCTGAACCTGCAAACTGTGTACGGGTAGGAATTGATGGGAAGGGTTGGAGGTGGCGAGAATAATTTGAGCCGTATGGATAGAGACATGGTGTCATTACGTACGTTTGGCTCTCAGGCCTCTCAGGGTACTGCGCTGTGGCTAATTAATAATGCACTCATAGCTTGGCGTTGAACTATACATACAAGCCCTATACAATATGACTATCAGGCCTATATATATACAAGCACGTGAAAGGGCATGTAGTCTAGTGGTTGCAGTAACCTGAGTAGCACTCAAGGTCCTGAGTTCAAATCTCCATAGAAGCGAATTTCAGATTGCGTTATTTGAGGGCTAAGTTCTCTCTTTGAAAAGACTGCATATATACCTTCACAGTCAATGAAAGAATACCTTCTCGAGTCTGATCTCAAAAATCCGAGTGTTTTAATCATCTATGCCATATGTTGCATATATACCTTCACAGTCAATGAAAGAATACCTTCTCGAGTCGGATCTCAAAAACCCGAGTGTTTCAATCATCTATGCCATATGTTGCATCACGAATACTAGGTATCAGGCTTACATATTACGCACACTGCCAAAGCATACATGCATAAATCCGTAAGATACATAATTTTTACCATATCTCAAAAGAAAAGGCATTTGTGGTATCAGATCTGAGTAACATAATACCCATGGATCCACCAACCGCCAGCAAAAAACCAATATACAATAATAAGCCTAAGCCATCATATTGGTATAAAGAATGCACACATATGTAGCAAAAAACAGCGATATAATATAAATCGACTACTTTATAAACCCAAACAGTGTCTTTAACTTATTAAAAAGTTTACAGAACAGCTATAAAAACTTCACTATTTATCACCTTTTATTAAAAAGTTTACAGAACAGCTATAAAAACTTCACTATTTATCACCTTTTAAATTGTATTGTACCAACTCCTAAAAGTTGTATAACAGCAGTACAAAAGGATTTTATTTTATGGTATTGGACAGTCAAACACGCACACAATAAAAACATTTGTGCTTAAGTCCCTATAAACACCTGATCGGCCACACCAATAATACAGGCTGTAAACATCTTGTGGGCTGAACTTATCTCAAATGGTCTGCAGAAACGTCCTTCGTCTTCCTCGCTGCTTCAGCTTTCCAAAAAATCCCCATGTCGCACTCCTGTTCACAACTTCCGCCGCCGGAGCTGGGGTTTGAATCCACAATGCACCCAACCACCAATCTACTTCATCCTCCACAGAAATCCATCACGAGCACTCTCCATCCCATCCTCTTCAAGAATCTAGAGCTTAAAAAGGCCCTGAAATCACTTTCCCCAACCTCATCCATGGTGACAGAGAGAGAAATTCCCATCGAGCAATGGGTTGTCTCTGATGTGAACGATTCCACCATAAAAGAGATGGTGAAGAACGGTGTACTCCCAGGGAAGGAGATCATCAAATGGCACGCGACATCGGGTGAAGAATATCCCACTCCAAATACCGGTGAGATTGTTGTTTTCACTATCTTCTTCTACTTTGGCTTTGCCCTTCCCCCATCAGAATTCTTCCGCGGTCTTCTTGATTTCTATGGGATCAAGATTTACCATTAGAAACCAAACTCTATTCTAAACATTTCCATCTCTATCCATCTGTGCGAAGCCTTGTTAGGTATCAAACCTCATTTTGCTTTATTCTGCCGTATGTTTTATCTCAAAGCTCACTCCACTAAAGAAAATCTCTGTGTGGTCAGTGGATCTAGATTCCAACTACGAGGAACACTCCGTAGTGATTACTTCTCTCTTCCTCTAAAATCCTCAAACAAAGGCGGGCACTAACACTGGTTTTATATCTCAAACCTAGAACCTAACCTCCCGTCCTCCCACCAGTGCACCAAACCCACTAGAACTCCATGCCCGATGGTAAAAAACTAATTGAAGCCAACGTCCTACTGGTGAAGATCATGGAGATAAAGAAACAGGACTAGCTTGAGGAACAAGTCACTCAGTATTTCATCAAATGTCGATTGGCTCCCATAAAGGAATGGCCTACGCTGGCCTTTGAATATAAAGGCCAGACTAAGCCCAATCGAGAAAACCCCGAGTCACTGGGTTACCCAACTCAAGTTTTCTCGAATGTACAAAATCTTCTCATCAGGCATTGCTATTGACTAGAACCACAAGCTTCTGGTTTCTCCATATATTCTACATCGACCCCCTCCTGTCGTAAGTCGCCTTGCCAACATATTCAACTCATAATCTGTGATTCGTTTCCAAACTATCATGAAAACGATACAAATCCTTCCTTGAAGGAGAACGCCCTTCTTGTCTCTAAGCCTCCACCGCCCATTCGCTGATCCCCTTGCAAAAATCCAGACAGTGGTAGTCAGCTGGCTAGGGGTCCATTGATTGACCTACCGCAAAAATGAAGAGGGCTGCAAAAAACCCAAGATCCAGCAAGAGCAGAAGACTCATTATTGATTCTTCTCATGAAGATGAAGAAAATAATCTGTCTCCAAATGCTGAGAGTACCGCAGCTAGACCTCAGCCGACTAGGTTGGCCCCGAAAATAAGGAAGTCTTCCATGTATGATTGTTTCTATCGTCGACGCCTTTTTGATAACATTTTGAAATAATTCAGATTTCTAGTCGTAGCTATATCGAATTACTTGACTTTTCACAGGAATCCTGAAAATATCGACCTGACTGGTCAATCTGATGCTCCAACTTCAGATCCGGAGTCTGCCAGCCAAGAGACTGCTAACCCGAACAACGAAGAAATTACCCAAACTTAGTCGGGCGCAGCAAACGAGCCAACAAGCAAAGAGCCCCCGTCCCTAGTCGGAACTGCAGAGCCAACTGTCAATCATGAGCCCCCGACTGGAGACCAAACGGAACAAGAAAAAACTGCAGAAGACAACCAAGAAACATCCGGTGCCTACCGCTCCGTAGACAATGAGGCGCATGTAGAAAATAATCAACTCGCTGGAGATGGCGCAGTCTAAGGAGAAAAGAGGAAACTGCATCTGGTGTCGCTGACATTGACCAAGGACCTTCAAGCAAATTCCCATAGATAATTACAGGTAACTTTCCATAACTCAACTCCTCAAGTCTTGTATTCCCCATCTTATATATTGACAAATTTGTTTGCCAGAACCCATGGTCGGGGAAGATGAGGAAATCCTTTGCATAAAGTCGGCAGAGGATTCACTCCCACCGATCAAAATCCAATGGCGCGATGCTGATGGCTACATGCATGGGAGGGTCCTGAACAAACAAAAAGAAATAAAAGAACGAGACCTCTTGGTGGCCCGGCTAAATGAATCAACCCAGCTCCTGAATGTAAGTATTAGCTTAATTTTCAGTCGTCGCTTACTCCTCACAACATCTGACGGTTTGTATACATGTAGAAAATATACCACCAACCTCAAGCCAAGTCTGAGACAGTGGAAATGTTGGTGCCGCATCTAAATACCCTAGAAGCGCTCCTACAAGAGCTAAACGAAACCTAGGAGGCTGCAATCTAGGGAAAAGACTCTAAAGATAGAAATAAGTCAGCTGAGGGACATAAACCTGGAGTATCGTGGCATTGTTGGAGGTATGCAAAAATTCTTCTGGCTATAATAGTATCTTGAAATAAATCTTCCTTACTGATCTTGAAAGCATCATGCCTTAGCCCACCTATCTGAGATAGAGTCTTTGAAATCCCAATTGAAAGCAGAGAACCACAATGCCCAAATAGAAAAGGACAAGGCTCAAGCTCTATCAGATCTTGAAGGTAATCTTAAGCAAGCTTCAGAAACTTTTCTGTCTAACTTGATCATCCCTAATCTCATCATCTCAACCAATCCTTGCAGAACACAAATTGAAATCCAAGGTGCAATTCGATGTCTTTGTTGACCGAGTGAAGAGACCCAAAACCATTCAGGACGACATCACCAACGCGGCTGCCCAATCATAAACATCGTGTTCCAAAAACTGTTTGGGCACTAGCTCTGAAGATAACCGCCGAGATCTTTGAATTGTGTTCGGTCATATCAGATGGACTAGGCCGGTTAGACCGGTCAGTCAGCAGTCTGACCGGCCGACATCCCCTTTCCCCGTAGTCTCCTCCCATAGCTTGATTCGGGAGTCCGATTGGACGAAGGTCTTCAATAAATTCGACGCAGAACTCAATGACCTCCTCTGTTCCATACCCTTTGACGATGCTTGCTTCCGGACGAGAACTGTTACGAACATACTTCCTTAGAACGCCCATGTACCTCTCGAAAGGGAACATGCTGTGTACGTACACAGGACCGAGAATACCAATTTCTTTGAGAAGGTGACATAGAAGATGCATCATTCTATTGAAGAAGGATGGTGGAAAGATCATCTCAAAGCTAACAAGACATTGCACCACGTCATTTTGAAGGGTTGTTACTCTACCTGGATCGATGATCTTCTACGAAATTGCATTCAAGAAATAACACAGCTTTGTTATTGTTGCTCGGGCATTATCAAGAAGGATAACTCGAATTATAACAGGAAGCAGTTGTGTCATCTACACATGGCGGGCATGAGACTTTAGTTTTGTGAACTTCGTCTCTTTCAGGCTTATTATTCGCTTTATATTCGAGGAGTATTCAGATAGTACCTTGATGCTAGCCAAGAATTCAAACATATTTTCCTTCTCTGCCTTGCTCAGAGTGTAGCTGGCTGGACTCAAGGAATGGTTTCCTTACTCCTTCAGTTCCGGATGAAGGCAGTCGCGTTGATTCATATACTTGAGATCATTACGTGCTTCAAGTGTATCTTTCGACTTCCCATATACACCAAGGAAGCCCAGTAGGTTGACGCAAAGGTTCTTAATTAGGTGCATCACGTCTATTGTGTGGCAGACGTCTAAGACTCCCCAATAGAGTAACTCACAAAAAATAGACTTCTTCCACATTGCCCCGTGACCATCTGCACTCACTATAGGTTGCCTACCAGGTCCTTTCCAAATACTACTTTCAGATCTTTCACCAATGCAAACATGGTTTTTCTGTTATGATGTTTAGGCTTAAGACGGTGATATGTCTTCTGTTCAAAATGTTTGCCTTTATTTTGGATAGGGTGGTTTCTAACAAGAAATCGACGATGACCCATGTACACAACCTTCCAATAATGCTTCAAGTACAAACTAACCTTATACCCCTTATACCCCTTGTTTGATTGTCCGGATAGGTTGCTAAGAGCATGTTAATCGTTAATGGTCACGAACAGCAATGCTCGTATTGCTCCTGTTTATCCTCATCCCACACGGGGACACCTTCTTTCTTCTACAGCAAATTCAGATCTTCAACCAATGGTCTTTGGTTCACATCAATATCATTACCAGGTTGCTTTGGGCCTTGAATAATAATCGGCATTATGATGTACTTCCGCTTCATGCATAACCTGGGGGAGATTGTAGATACACATGGTCATAGGCCAAGTGCAATGACCACTGCTCATCTCTCCAAATGGATTCATGTCATCCGTATTTAAACCGATCCTTATGTTTGCGTTCTCTCTAGAGTCCTGAAATATTCTGTCAATGTTTGGCCACTGCGACCCATTGACAGGGTATCTCAGCATCTCGTCTTGTTGAAGTTCTTTTGTGTGCTAGCGCATCATTTTAGCAAGCGCTTTGTTCCTGAATAAATGCCTTAGACGTGGTATTGTCGAGAAATACCATATCACCTTAGCAGGAACTATCTTCTTCAAAGGTTGTCTCGTTAACATCACCTGGGTCCTCTCGTCTAATGTTGTATCGTAGGTTCTCGTACTTCTCACCGCGATAGAGGATACAATCTTTCGAACATGCATGTATCTTCTGTAGTTCCCGTCCTAGAGGGCAGACTACCTCCTTAGCTTCGTACGTTGTTTCGGGCAATTCATTTCCTTCCGGAAGAATGTTCTTTACGAGTTTCAATAACTCACCAAATGCCTTGTCACTCACATCATTTTTTGCTTTCCATTGCAAGAATTCTAACGTGGTACCTAACTTTTTATGCCCCTGTTCGCAACCTAGCTACAAGGACGTTTTGTGGTCCGCTAACATACGATCTAAATTATGGACCTCCTTTTTAGTTTCGCAGTCCTTATTTACATCACACAACATCTGAACATGATCATTCGCACCGTCGTTATCTTGAACAACCGCATCTGCCTCGCATGTTGTATTTTCTTCACATCCACCGTATTCAGCCCAGTTCGGAATGTTATCGTCTTCTTCTTCATCTTCTTCCATTGCAACCTCTGACTCTCCGTGCGAGGTCCAACAATTATAACTAGGCAGGAATCCCGACTCAAAAAAGTGGGCATGAATAGTTCTTGATGTAGAATACTCCTTCTAGTTTTTTCACTTTTTGCATGGACAACATATAAAACCCTTATGCTTGTTGGCATTGGCCACACTCAAAAAATAATGCACGCCATCAATAAACTCTTTTGACCGTCGGTCTGCGGTGTACATCCATTGTTGATCCATCTACATGAAATAAACAAATGTAAAGAAAGTCCACGATAGTGAAACTAATTAAATAATCATATAATAAATTAAAACATCGTAATTAAACTGACACATTTTTAATAAATCTTTCTTATTTCTAATGATTTTATCGAGTTTTAAATGGACCTAACCGGAGTCATGGTTAATTATATATAAATCGTATCATTTTTAAAAATTTGTAAATATATTTCTCCATGTATTATCCTTATTTTAATTATATTCAAAAGTTTTTTTAAAGTTGTAAACATATTTTCAATGCATTCTACCTATCTCTAACTATTTCAATGATATTTAAATGGACTTAGTTTTCTATTCTTTTATCCTCATTATCTATATTTCTCCTTTTTTTCCTTTTTTAACATTTTTATCCAAACATTTCTGAAATACCCTTCCTTAAATTCTCTACATCAATTTTCTCTCATTTTTTCCACATACCTATCTGGTAGATAATAATGTATAGAAATATAGCCAAAAATGTAATATGTTAACCATACATCAATACAGCATGAAGTTGCTAACCTTTCAGATCTCTTCAATTTGTATAATATCACCAAAATATTTCAAAAAAATTTTGGCAGCTCCAACCCCTATCCTTGCAAATTTGTGTAGCAATAGCTCGGGTAAAAGAAGGAAGAAGACTATATAAAAGACATAATCTTTAGTACCGGTTGATATCAATATAATATTTAGAACCGATTGGTAAAACCAACCGGTACTGAAGTGATGATCTTTACTACATGTTGGTAACACCAACCTTTTACCAACCGGTACTAAAGTGATGATCTTTAGAACATGTTGGTAACACCAATCGGTACTAAAAATCCTGGGTGGTCTGACAAGGCCTGATAAAAAGTGAATTGGGAGTAAACATTATCTTTAGTATCGGTTGGTATTACCAACCAGCACAAAGAGCATAAAGAACCATTAGAGTTACGAACCGATACTAAAGATCATCTTTAGTACCTGTTCGTAAGAGAATCGAAAGATTTGTGATTTTGGTCGATCGGATAAAAATCGATTATCCAGTAGTGTCCTGTCTCGATCAGTTAACTAGCTACCGGTCAGCCTTTTCTTGTAATCTCCGGTGTAGTCGAGCGATCAATCCAGAACATTTCTGGACATACAGAGATAAATGACACCTGCTTCTGTTTATCAGATTTAATTCTAGCTGCCAGCGATATTGCATTGGTGCACATAGTGATTTTTAATAGAAAACAACTCGTCTATTAGCGGATTACTGAATTTGTTCCCTTACCTCCCAACAATGGAGATAAGAGAAGATGTAGAAAACAGACACCCATCTCATTGCTCTCAACCACCTCACATAAACATAACTATAGTTTTGGTATTATATGCGGTTTCAATGTGACGAATAGGAAAAACGTCATTGGTAAATGATGAATTTTCAATAAAACGATATAAAGTTCAGCGTAGGGTAAATGATCTAAATTCGGGGTAATAAAAAATTATCATGGCACACGTTCCAAAATTCACCATTAAAAGTTGGACCAGCACATGGTGATGAAACATTCCACCATATATGACATAGTCCTCATGGGGCCATAATTAGCCGTTCCCCATGGCAAGTATGACATTCTTTGACAAAATTGTCATAAACGAGGCATAATTCGTCATAAGAGCCGGCCTCATAGAACAATACTAGTTAAGAAGTCACACATATGGTTAAATATGAGAAAACTATCACTATTACACTAATTTAGGGATCGTTTTAATATATATCTACTGGCTGTTCATTTAGTAAGTTGTTTCTACATGAATTGATTGTTCAAGTATCTAGTTGTTATTTTTGTCAATTGTACAATGTGGTGGTAAGAAATGATAAATCATTGGGCAATCCAGTCTAATATGTAGGGCTCACCGCTTCATCGAACAAATGAATCAGAGACATTCGTAGTCACGTTCCAAGAAAATTTCCAAGCCGATCAATCTCTCCCGAATATTTGGACCGACTTCCTAGAAATGGAAATTAAGCTTATATGTATATTTAGAAACACTGGCAAGTTTTGTCTGGTGCACCCGATTAAATAATTGAACTCAAATGCATATCGAAAAAATAATCGAGCTCATCAAGGTGATCCAGTGCCTGAATTTGGAACTGTCGACAAGGTTTACCAGCCACCGCCCCTGTGCCTCCTACACAATTACGCTCAATCTCCTGTTCTGCCTCCCTCTGTTCACACAATCGATCAGAAAGTGTAGAACACTGATGGCATGGCCGGTTTGCTCAAGCGATGAGACGCACGCTGCGCACATGTACCAGCTGAGTTGAAGCACGAGCACGGCACACTGAGCTGTCCGATCTGATGGATCCATGAAAACACAGGATCACAAAGCAAGCAACGGTGAGCTTCACGTCTCATAGCATCTGCAGGCCAAATTCCCTCTGCATCCTATTCACATGAATCGTGCAGATAATCAATCACCCTGTGCTCCATTCCACTGGATCGTCCACTGGCTACACTTATTTTATTTCCAGGTGATGGTTTACAATTTTACATTGTAAAAGGGCTAGTCATTTATAGAGGGGTCGAATTGTACGGATCGTAAAGAATCTTTCCTAACCTAAAAGCTAGCCAATAAGGTCAGGGACTCTTTCAGTTATTTATTTGATCCCTTGCCTTTTTATAACCCATATGGGACAACTCAATACGAGTACTCGTAAGATTGAAATACAAAAATCAAACCTAAAAGATAGGGGTTGAATGGTAGGAATACCTTAATTTTTAGCGGAATTAAAAGTTATCCTCTAAACCGATCAAGATCCAGCCTAACCGACTTGTATGCATACGTTTGACTGAGTGGATGTTGTCGGTCTAATCGACGGCGTTGCTCCGGTACTACCGCCCTACTCGCTGCCGCAACCTCCTGAAGTCGTTGGTCTATCCCACGGTCTCACCGCCATGAAGCAACTGGTCTAATCTCCGGGTTCTCTCCGGTCTTACCACCAAGATCAGGAAAAGCAAAGATCAAAGATGTCTCTGAGAGTAGATCAACTTTATTGCTTCTAATTGTGTTTATATTGTGTAACAACAATACCCTCTCTTGACTTTCAATTAAACTCGAAATCTAGGCTAAACCATAATCAATACTGAGAGGCATCAACCCCTCTTCTATTTATACCCGGCCCTAAGGTGGCTGCACAAAAGCAATTAATCCACCTTGTACGGAAAGTCCTAATCACTAGGAAACCTATCCGTACAAGTATCCAACTCATCAAACTCTAATCTTATCAAATTTCGAATCCTTCACAATTTGACTACGCATCCCATACGAGCACGATATCCTCGTGTATGCCGCATGAAAGTTTCACCAACCACGTGTATTATTCTTTAGTCTAAGCATCCCGCATGATCTCCTGATTGTTCGGACATCAACTTCTTCCAAGTTAACTCCCGATCCATCACCACCACCGTGAATTCCGCATGACATCCTAATCGTTCGACGTCATTCGCCAATTAGCGATGAGAGCGAAATTCGAACGACAAAGGATTGACCACTGGTTTAAGAGATGCTACTTTTGTGGTTCGAGAAAACAAAGAACTATGTATAACTTGTAAGCCGTTGGTGCAAATAGCGGTTATGCATATTTTGACCAACTCTAGATGGAGATTTCTTTCTTTCGGGTAAGTAATTTTCTTGTTTTAATTCCAACTGTAATTTTGTAGTTCGCAATTATTCTTCCTCCAAACGCTGCAATAATTGGCTATAGCTTCTCCTTAGTCAAGGCCAGAATTAATTTCATTATATAAAATTGAAATTATTTATTTTTTAAAATTAGATTAAAAATGGTTTGAGAAAGTTACTTTTTTAAAAAAAATCATATTCCTCTGTTCCAACAGTAATTGCCGATCTTCCCATGTATATACATATACATATATATATAGAGAGAGAGAGCGCGCGCGCATAATCCTCCAGGACTTCTTATCTATGAAACTCCTTTCCACAAAAACCTAGCGCACACCAAAACCCTAGCAGACCAACTGATCTTATTCAGCAACAATGAGTGCGAATAAAAGGAAAAAAAAACTAGCTAACCTCTAACATGCCTATTGGGCATCACAAGTTAGGTATAGGAGGCTTCAGGAGTGGCCTTGAGACAACAGCACTTCATACATTTCCATAGTACAATTTCATTACATACTTGAGCACACTTCAGACCTCATCTTCTGGGGACATGTCCAGGGGATGCATCTGCAAAGCATACTGCGTCTAATGCCTTCATGCATCGATGACCACTACCGCCACGTCTTTGTTTGGAGTGGGTTGTGTTGAGTACTTTGGGTGATACTTGAGCGGCCATGGAGAGCAGCATAGTATTTTGCTCCATCGGTTGAGGCTAGCAAGGTTTTGCATGAGTTTTTACCTGGCCTGATATTTACCTATATGTACTTGACTATTAAACATTCTTGTTTGCTCCATCGGTGTCTAGGCCCAACATGTCATTGTATGCATTGGTTAGACTGGTTTGGGCTTAGAAATTACAGGGCCTCACCACTCAAGTAAGTTAAAGAGATTATGGTCACAGAAAGTTGAACTTTAGTGAGCTGATATATTACATATTTTTTAAATTACTCTCGTTTTGTTCCTGGACAAATTCTGCCAAGATCTGTAGATCACAACCAGGTACAAGCATTTATATCCTAGTACTGTTTCACAGCTCTTGAGGATTTTAACCAGGCCGTCTTAAGTTTTCCAACATCAAGTTCAAATATCGCACATTTCCTTCGTAGTTAAATAAAACAAGTAAGATTGACACCAGATTTGCAGTAATATATACCCCCTTCTCCTTTTTTTTAGGATCATAGAACGATAACTAAGCCAACTAGAGAGGGCGGTGAATGGTTGTAGTACCCAAACACCAAAGTTTTATCGTAATTAAAAGTTACCCTCAAATTCGATGGCGATCGGTCTGACCGGAGTAGATGCGCCGCTCCGACCACTAGATGACCTCCGGTCTGATCGGTGTAGGTGCTCCGGTTTGACCGCCTGATTTGCCGAGATTGTCACCTCCTGTCGCCGTGATTGTCGTCGGTCTAACCGCCGTGAAGCCGTCAGTCTAACCGGGCAAATGCCTCCGGTCTGACCATCGGTCACCCGCCGGTTGAACAGCCGCACCCGAGGGAACACAAATTGAAGAACTCTCAAAGTAGATTGATCTTTATTACTTCTAATCTGAGTTTACAAAGTGCAACAATAGTACTCCTCGCGAAATCTCGACTAAACTCGAAAATCCTAACTATTCTCTCAACTCAACTCTCTCTAAATTGATACCGGGAGGCTACACCCTCCCCCTCTATTTATACCTGAGGTAGGCAGCCTAAAGCTACGAACCAATCTTGTACAAGTCGTCCTGATCCCCTAGGAAACCTTCCCGTACAAGAAACAAACTTTACAAACTCAATCTCACCAAATTCGGACTCCATCCAAATTTGACTCCGCATCCCATACGCACACAATATCTCCATCGTATGCCATATGGAATCTTCATCAACCACGTGCATTGATCCCTATCCTAAGCACCCCGCAAGATACCTTAATTGTCCGGACGTATTCTTCTCCCAAGTTGACTCCCGATCCATCACCAGCAACACTCTCCCGAGGCGTCGAGACTCACCTACACATGCATCAACCAAGAAACCATATCCGAACACAAGTTCTCTCCAACTTGACTCATTGTTAGCACACAATAATATTACATACGCATAGTATCCATCTAGAAGCCATAAACATAGAATAATCTCAGATATGCAAAATAACAACCCGAAACTGAAACCGACACAGTGTCGGCCGGTCAGACCCCGGGCTGGCCAGTCTGACCGGCATTACTAGCCTGGTCTAACCGGACCATCATCCAGCAGTCACCTGTTTATCATCTGAAAATCCAATCATCTCCAAAACCACTCCGCTATTAATCTCCAAATATCAAAACCAATAATCTCACATGCCAATTGTTCATCATCAAATAATAATCAAACACACTTTGATTTTACAGTTTTCAGTACTTCTGAGGATTTTTTCTCCTATGCATATTCTTCTTTATTTTGTTTCAGTTATATAATACACGATAATCAAAATCCACATGCCTTTGTTCCTTAGTACTGCCAAATCTTGTATCTTTGTGTTGTGAGTTATTGTCTTTGCCAGATACATTATTAATCTCTCATGCTCTAGAAGTGTTTATCCTAATAGTGTGTGATATTAATCTATCACTGCATTATTATATATAATATACCACGTAAGAGCTATTATAATAATATGTCCAATTAGTATAGGTATAGAGATATAGATAGATACATAAATAGATATGTAAACACAAGAATCATCGGTGCTTTCAAAAGCTAAACCATACTTCGCTGAGACATGATCCGATTTGTGCTTTGGTGTTCAGTCTGAACCGTGTCCTGCACGATTCTGCCAGGCGAAGAAATAGAGTTGACGATCAGCTCACCATTCACCAACGAGCACACCATGAGTCACTCAACCAGTGGCTGTGTATATCCTGCGGGATGTAGAGGCCGAGTTTTTTCAAATCCATTATCTAGAAAAAATGAGTCGCTCAAGCAGGATTGTTTTGCTTGTCGAGCTCGGTAGCCGCCCGAACCACATTTCCCTCAGGCCGTCTAGCTGGATGGAGCTCGAATGAGCCCTTGGACCTGGTAAGCACACCATGGGAAAATACTACTCCATATTCAGTAGACTAGGATCATGGATAGCGCGAGCTAGACGATGGTGTGGTGTCGAAGAAGACCATGTCTCACTCAGTAGCGCAGCACCAGAGTGCTTGACACACAGTGACAGTATCTCCAAGATGAGCTTGCATTCCTTTTGCATCCCAATCCTAAAACGTCTACTTGTGCTGATAGGCACACACACTGTCATCACAGTCATACCAAAGATCACCCGACCATGCATTGTTAGCTTTACATATATACTCACAGTGAACTGTTATTGGATGGAGTAATGATGCTTGCTTCAGGACAGCAATCGGGGCAACAAGGATGGGGGCACAACTAGACAAAACGGTGCTTTCTAGTACAACAACACACAACTCCACAGTGCCAACCTGATCGAGTCGCTTGCGTAACTAACCTCAATTCTATATCTATGCCTATTTTGCCCTACTAAGCAATAACACTGTCAATGTGCAACTTTGGTGGAATGGAAAACATCAAATCCTTGCTAATGTCTCGTATAAATTGATATAGTAAGTAATTGCAATTGGCAGAAATGTTTGGACACCTTAGAGTCATCAATCATGTACCAGGATATTTATCTTATGCGGAAAAACCTGACATCTGTAAAGACATGTCAGGTGACAGATAGCACATATTGACATGGCTACTCAAAGGCATGGTACGTGGATGCATTCAGTTAATCAGAACTCTAGTGGAAGAATATGCACAAGAATTCCATCTTCTCAACTATACAAAATGTTTCACTTTCTGTCTCGGGCAAATGAGTAATGCCTCATCATCACAAAGCTATTAGCTAATGGAGTTGAGCAACGGTTTGTCTTAACTCCGCATGCTCATGGAGGTGGCCATTAGACATGGCTTGGTTTGTTGGGCCTTAGCATGACTAGTTGTTCCATGGTTCAAGCTCCACCATGGAACGCAACTTACACTGTCAGCATCGTGCACTATGTTAGATCCCCAGTGTTAACTCATCTATTTTGCGGGTCGTGATAATCCCCTCTACGGTGTCGTTAGCAGATGATCAAATATTCGTACTACAGAAATAGACTGCAGCCGATGACATTGTTGCTAATCTCCACTAGCACCAACATGCTGAACACCCAATTGAAGATCTTGAAAGCTTGAATCGCTTTCCCTATGCAACCCGCTCCTATATAAGCTTGATATCGTCATGGTATTGTCCATGATGATATCCATCTTTCCATGGATTTGTGAAGATTTAAATGGGTGGAGGTATGATGAGGAATGCTATGCCAGCTAGACGGTTAGAGATTTAGAGTAGACACAAGGAGAATCTCTCTTTTCTTTTTTTTCTTTTTTCTTTAATGAACGCATTGAGAACCAAATTGTTTGTGCTACTAGCTACTCCTTGTACTCTTGTAGTTCTTGTCGATAACGTTGTCATCAGCGACATTCAGGTGTAACTATGCACACACGTGGGAATTCAAAGCTCAGATCAAACAGATTGGACCTGGAGAGAATAATATTGGGGCTAGGTGATTGTTTGATTATGCCTTATGATACAACTGAAAATAGTAAGGCATAGCCAAACCCACATCCAAAATAGAAGCTAATAGTTGGTTTGTTCGTGCTTTCCTGAGGTTGTTTTTGTTCTGAAATTTTGTTCAGGTCGTCTTGGAGTTCAGAAGTTCAGACTTGAGAGATAAGACATAGTTGATGCCTATCCTGATTGACACGAAATTCTAGTACTTACCTGGAATCATGAGGGTGAATTCAAGATTCTCATTTCAATTGTCTTCATAACACTTTGGTTAACAGATGGTGAAGCAAATTTGGAGGAAGAGTATATGAAACTGAAAGCACGGATGCTGGAAATAGTCAAGGTTTAGATCCCTCATGAGTTGTTAGCAGAATATTGCAGGACACATATAAGTTTTAGAATATTCAGCTTCTATTTGTTACTAGTGAAGAGCGAGCAACAATTCATAGTATATTATGAAGAAATTTCTCAGCTTTTGAGAACTATTGCCTTGAAGCTAGGACAAAAATATGTTGTTCTTACTTACCATGGCTTGTCCTGAAAGCTAAATTGCATCCCTAGTCCCAACGTAGCTGAGCTACCCGCCTGCCAGCACGGGAGAAGCTGCCTGCTAGTCCACATGCTGCCCCACTTGCATCTGTAGTTCCTTCCAGTAGCTTCTGTGTTTCTACAACTTGATTTCGGTGCATCCCATTCCTACCTTACCAGAGCACTTCGTAGTTCATACACACAGAAGTACCATGTATGCACCATTTTTATGGTCCTCCGAGTGCCCACTGGCCATTACTATTTGATTTCGGATGAACTGGCAAAGACCAGTGATTTATAACAAGCCATCGGCTATAAGTACACGTCATTGTAAAGTTTGTACTTCTAGTTCAACCAGGTTTTTTAAAAAACAAAAATAGTTCAACTAGTCAGGTTGTAAGTGGACAGTGAATTGTTCGCTTCATTTTTTTCTGTTCATCTAAGAACACAAGTTGCTTGCACTACAACATGTCCTTTGAAGTTCATGTTCTTGCAAGGCCACGGAAAAAGAACAGTCTTCAACAAATTATACAGATATATTATTGAAAACTCAAACTTAGTTCAGATAAAAAAGATGTTTGCCTACACAGTCAACTATGGAACTATATATGTGCACAAACTTGTCGATATTGGTAGTTGAACAGGTTGTTTTGTCATATCAAGTGCCATGCTGCAACTAACAGGTGTGGTGCCTAATGAGCTCACACAAGTACGCCAAACAAATGAAACATGCACTTGATTGAAATACACAGAAATTCTCCTCTGCTTAATCTCTATGTCAAAAATTTCCGTGATGTTACTGGAAAAACAAAGCATACATTTAATGTTCCCACAAACACAAAGTAAACATGTAAACGATTCTCGTGAACAGCGCGCACATAATCGAAACATCATATAAGAGAATTTAACACTAGAAGTCTAAAAATTTGCTTCATTACACATGCACAAGGCGAGGTCGACCCGTACTGCCCTTGTGTGCATCATCAAGACCCCATACCATATGATTTTCCTTTTTGATGTATTTTCACAGATGCATCATGTGTATGTAACAATCATGCAACAGCACACGCTACGGATTAATTGGATGTACGCCTTCCGAGCAAACAAAAGGATTTTGTAGCTTTGCATATTCTTTTTGGTTGTTTCTCCCTACTCATCACTGCTACAGAAAAGGTTATCACCAAATGTTCATGGCCTGTCGGTACAACTGGCTATGCTAAACAGAAAATCAGTCTATGTTTGAAGCAATTCGGGTTCTTCAGTTAGCATGGTCTCATTCTCATCTTCATCACATGAATGAACTTCATTTTCATCTTGTTCTCGAATTCAGATTCCTGGTGCGTCCCATTCTCAATATATAGTCCATACCAAGTCATCACCATTTCCACCTGCCTTAATCCCTTGGAATTGTTCAGGATCGATACCCCTTTAATTCACACACAACTAAATCAGATAGGCATGAATGCTTAGCTAGCCCTAGTTTTAAGAGTTGAATCAGCTACAACATATGCAAACAATACAGTCATTTATATAGAGGATGTGGACGAATCGAGTACATTTGAAGTTTATATTCAGGAGGAAAGGTTGGGAACCTCTCTCCCGTGTACAGAAAACGGTGTTGCTTATTAGCAAATGATTAATTAAGTATTAGCTAAAAAATACACGTTTGGTAGTTCGAGAAGCGGAGGGAGTGGAGGTTGGAAGCCTTCACTTGCGAACACAACATAAGTATACTTAGGTACACATCAGCTAGTATGTGATCTACTCCCAAGAAACTTGTTGTTTATTAGCATAGTTGTAAGGACAAGTCCATAAAAAACGGATGCACCCTCTACAGGTGCACCCATTAGTTCCGCTATATTAATGCTGGATCCAAAACCATCATCTATGAGAAGTTTGGAAGCGATATAATAAGAGTTTCTCTGATACTAAAGTACACCATGAGAAACCACTACTCCATAATCAGTAAACTAGTAAAGCACACCGTGGATACTGAACTTTGATGTCATTGGAAACATTAAACACTTACTAATGCCTCGTAGCCCTGACGCACTAAAATTCTCGGTACATCTCGTTCCAAGTGCATCTCAAGGCCCTGTTTGTTTCTAATTAAGATACAGATTTTACTTCGGTTTCCGTTAGCATATTTTTCAAACTACTAAACGATGTATTTAGTGCAAAAATTTCTATATAGAAGTTGCTCTAGAATATTAGATAAATCCATTTTCTAAGTTTAAAATAATTAAAACTCAATTAATCATGTCCTAATGGCTCTCTCGTTTTGCATGCCCATACTTAATCTTTATTTTCATTACTTGTGACACCACCTCAAACATGCCATGTCTGTTAGTAGTTCGTATATATCTCTTTAGTTTTAAAGACAGAATTGGGTTGCTCTTCCTCTTACAGAAGAATCTATATGTTGGCAAACAAATATTTTGGACAATTTGTTTTCATCAGCAAGGAGCTATAAACTTGTCATTTAGTTTATATGTAAAAGAGTAGCAATTCATAGATGGACTATAGCAATTCCTATAGGCACAACATTCAGACACTTTAGAGTCACCAATCATGTACCACAATATTTATCTTGTGCAAAAAAAGAAGCCATGTATAAAGAATATTAGATGACTGATATCAGATGGTGACATGGCTACTCAAAGGCACAGCATATGGATACACTCGGTCAATCATAGCTCTAGTGGAAGAGTACGTGGAAGGCAAATAAATGCACAAGAATTCCATAATGTAGACTAGAGAGTTGTCTTACTTCGTGTGTTGAGAAAATGAGTAATGTCATATTTACTCACAAAGCTATTAACTAGTGGAGTCAAGCGACAACTTATCTGCACTCCACATGTTCATGGAGGCGACCTCGGCTTGGGTTGCTAGGTCTGAGGTTGATCAGTTTTTCCATGGTTCGAGTTTAGTAATGGACGCAACTTACACTCTTGGTATCGTGCACTAGGCTAGAGCCCAACGTAACCTCATCCACAGCGTCATGAGCAGATGATGAAGGACCGGTGCTATGAAAATAGGTTGTAGCCAATGGCATTGTTGCCGATCTCCACTAGCAAACCAATGAGTTGAACACGTGGGTATGCATCCCGCTTGTATATATAAGCTTGGTGTCATCATGGTATTGTCCACGACGATGCCCATATTTCCATGGATGTGTGGAACTTTAAATAGGTGGAGGTGTGGAGAAAAATTCTATGCCAACTAGATTGTGAGAGCCAAATACATTGTGAACCAAACCGTGTCTGCTACTAGCTCTTTCTTTTTAATAATAGAAATGGTTTACATCTTCATCCTCTGTTCGCATGCACATGGCCAATAAAATTTAGTATTGAGAAAGAAAAATAAAATCAATATAGAGTGATTGGACAAGTCCCCAATCTATGTAAAAAGATTACCAATGAATTAAAAGCTAAGGCATCACATGGAATTGCAGACATGTACTATATGTCTTCAGGTGTAACTATGCATAAGCGTGGGAATTCAAAGCTCGGATGAAACAGATTGGATCTAGAGAGAATAATGTTGGGGTTAGGTGATTGTCTGATTATGCATCATGATACTGCTCAAAAAGGGTAAGGCATAGCTAAACCCACATCCAAAATAAAAGCAAATAGCTGTTTTTTTTTCAACTTTTTTCAGGTTGTCACGGAGTTCAAAAGTTTAGACTTGAGAGATGAGACATGATTGACACCTACCCTGTCTGACAGGAAATTCTAATACCCTGAATCATGATGGCACATTGAAGATTCTGATTCAATGGTTTGCATGATCAGTAACACTTTGGTTCATAAATGGTGAAGAAATATGGAGGAATAGTTCGTGAAAACTAAAAGCACAGTTGCAGGAAATAATCAAGGTTTAGATCCCCTGTTGAGTTGTAAGTTTTAAAATCTTCACTTAATTAAATAATCTGGAAACACATAAGTTTTAAAATCTTCAGGTTCTGTTTGTAACTTGTGAAGAACAACAATTGGTGTATCATGAAGTAGTTTCTCAGCTTTTGAGAATTATTCATCTTGAAGTTGGGAGAAAAAATATGTTGTTTCCTTTTGTGGCAAATATATGAATTAAGTTGGTTGTCCCTGAAAGCTGAATTGGTAAATACCTGTTAATCCCGTGTGCCTCTATCAGTTATATATCAGGTCAAAGCCATTTATTTATGTCAGTGCTTGTAGTTATGTTGCATGCTGAATAGCTCAATGCTTGTTAGCTCAGGGCTTGTTTGTTTCCCAGGGACTTATTTCAAGTCCCTATCACATCAGATGTTTGGACACTAATTTAGAGTATTAAACATACACTAATTATAAAACCCATTTCATAATCTTGGACTAATTCGCGAGATGAATCTTTTGAGTCTAATTACACCATGATTTAACAATGTGATGCTACAGTAAACTTTTCATAATTATGGATTAATTAGGCTTAAAAAATTCATCTCGCAGATTAGCTCTCATTTATGAAATTAGTTTTTTTTATCAGTCTATGTTTAATACTCTAAATTAGCGTCCAAACATCCGATGTGACATGAACTAAAAAGTTTTAGCCTCATCGAAACAACCCCTCAGAATGGTGCATGCTGAGTTGCTGACGTGCTCCCTCTTCCTGCTTGCTGACTTACACCCACGGCACCCGCGGAGGGGAGCTGTCCGCCATGCCTACCAATGTGCGGCGGGAAGCCCGCTAGCCTGCATCCCATCCTACTTGCATCCCTAGTTCCTTTTAGTAGATCCTGTATTTATGTGACTCGATTTCAGGTGCATCCCATTCCTATCTTAGCATAGCTCCTCATACTTCATTCGCCCTAATGTATGCTAGGGGGTATGGCATGCACTTTGTTTGCTTTATTTTTTTTTGTTCATCTAAGGACCACAGGTTGCTTGTACCGCAACCTGCCCTCTGAATTTCTTTTTTTCTTGCAAGGCCACGCAAAAACAGTTATGGCAACTCAAATTTGGTTTGGACCAAGAAATTTGTGCCTAGACGGTTATGTATGGAACTATGAGCACAAACTTGCCAATGTTAGTATTAGAACGGGTTGAGCATCTCCAAGAGTGGATTGAGAGCATCCTAAAAGAAATTGGGGCTAAAAAACTTTCCCATCCCTAAGAGCATCATCAATAGATTAACAAAATTGTTCCCAATCCAAAATATTTTGGATTTTGGACAAAAATTAACTCCAACAGATTTCCTTCTTTGTGCTAAAACATTGGAGTTCCCTTCCCAGGTTTGTCGGTCTCTATTTGTAGGGCTTGCGAGGACTCCTAATCCCTCCCATTCCACTGCTTTCATGTTTCTTCTATGACTTCTCCGTGTCGAGCTGTGACTGGGATGCTGGAGAGATGAGTACTTTTACTTCCAAAACTAGAATTTTAGGGATGCATTATTCCCAATCTGTTGGTGATGCTGAGGCCCAAAAATTAGTTTGTTTGTTGGCCACTTCGTCAGTAGGGTGGGACCGCTCGTTGCAACGATCATTGTTCTTTTTCCGCTTTCTTGTATGCAGCCGATCAATTTTTCCCATGATTTTACCGATTGGAAGTGAGCCGCTGTGACTAATATAACAAGTCAGGCAGACGAGCTGACACTCACACAAGTACGGCACAGACATGAATCGTGTGCACTCGATTCAAATTCGCACAATTTCTCCTCTGCTTAATCTCTGTGTGAAATTTGCATGATGTCACCAGAAACACAAAAACATGCATGCATCTAACTAATGTTCCTAGAAACACAAGAGTATGCATGTAACTAACTACCCGCGAACAGCACACACTTAAACCAAGAGTCCTTTTACACTACCTTCCACCAAAGGATGGTAGTAGGAACAAATCTCATCGTTGATTTGAATGCCTAATTTATAGTCATTAGTAATTTGCTCAAGTGAGATGGAATTGTGAAAGGGCAACTAAGTAATTGCTCCCACGACCTATCGGCCGCCATGCTCCTTGCTCCCGCGAGGAAGGGGAGCAATATTGATATCGGAAGTTTTCAGAACATAGTTAGCTGTAAATCTGTGACTAAACTCACAGGTGAGTTAAAAATTTAGAAGAAATTAAACTCAAAACTAAGACTGCTTAGAATGTGGATCCGCAGTACGTCAACAGACGACGGATGCTCGTGAGCAACTGAGCATAGTTCTGGATTGGAACTTGAGCGCGATCGCCGCCTGATGCTTTTGCAGAATGCAAAGTTGTGAGGTTTGTCAGAGTTAATTAAGTTGCTGTTTCTGCCCATCATGAACTGCACGTACATGACAGATAATTCAGATATAGCAAAAGTTCAGGGAAGCTCCGTGATTATCTGGATTAAACAATACACCTAATGATTTCTTCATCTTTGCACTGTCGTCGCTCCTTACTGCGGCGGGCGGTGGCTGGCGGGAGAGCCAGTGACGCCTCGTGTCCACGCTCTCGATCCTCCATAACACCTCTGGTACCCATTCATGCGGGCAATCGACCATTCGACCCTCGTCTATGAAGTTACAGAGATGAGAGAGCATTAATGATTGCAATTTAGGTTCAAAATTTCGGTAATTTCAGACCCTCGGCAAGTGATTATCTCGGTTTAAATTTACGGTTTTTCTCAAATTTTTGCGAATCTGATCAAAATTTAGTTAAATTATGTTAAAATTTCAAAAAAAATTGGTCTAAAAAATACTGAAAATCCTGAAATTTCGAGAATTTCGGTAGAACCGAAATGACCGAAATTTCGGACGAAATAGAAATTGAAAACCCTAGAGAGTATACTAAACCCTTCATCAATTGCATATCTACAGCAATACCATATGTTTCCTTCCCATAAATATACTTCAACTGCACTACCACGCACGACACAACCTAACAGTTGTAGTAGAAATGAACCTTGTCCGTTGGATCTAATACAATGGATGGTTTTCGTCCATCCGAAGATACTATACGCCTCATGTAGAGAACTTTATCACTAGAAGTCTAAAAAAAAAAAAAAAGAACCAATTGCTTCACTACACATGCACCATGGAGCTCGACCTGCCCTGCCCTTTGCATCAGCACAAGCCACTAAAGACCTCCAAATCGAGGAAGCGAGAACTGGACGATGCAAACAAGGCGGAGCGTTGGGTACTCGCCGCCAGCATCACCGAGTTGAACATGCTCCTCCATGTTAACAGATTTGGGCTCGTGTAGTCGTGTTCCCAATGTGTCCCACTCCTAACAAGTAATGCATAAACAATTTCACCATGGCATCGTCTACAAGCGAGGACACACTCCAGTACCCCCCTCTGGATTATGGGGCATCAAGATTCGAGCTCCTGGCAGTTGTTGCACACAGGAACAGGGTTGGAGTTAGATTGAATAATAATACCAGTAGTATGGTTTGTACAGACAGAGTTATTGGACTGGTCTAGCTCTCTACGAGGTGCTATGGCTGGGTGATCCCCTCTTTTGGCCTGTCCCTCACAACTCCAGGTTTACCAAATAATTAATGTCCATTTTTGATGTATTTTCACGGATGCATCATGCATGTTTTGTTGTATAACACTCATGCATTCAACAACAAAGGATAAAGAATTAACGGGACGCTTTCGAAGCAAACAAAAGGATTTTGAGTTTTGCACACTGTTTTCAGTTTTCTCCCTTATCGTTACTACTGTGGTAAAGGTCATCACTGTCTGTTGAGGTTTCTTAGTTAGTGTTAGAGTTTGTGTCGAATATGTGTACGTAGTCGGTTACAATTTAGGACTTGGAGTTGTACTAGGTATTAGGACTAGAGTAAGAGTCGGACTCTATCCTAGGTTCTCTCATAAATAGAGGGGCGTGCCTGCTGTAACCGCATGACGACATAGCATAGCGAGAGGGAGCGGCTGCCAGCGGCGACCGGCCATGAGTCGTTGTAACTCTGATACGCTGTAATATGCTGGATCGGGGAGGAGCGCCCGTAATCAGTGCCTCGGAGATGTAGGCTACGGCTGAACTCCGTTACCAAATATCGTGTCTTGGTGTCGTTATCGTGTTTGGATCTCCTATGGTATTTCTTCCGCGTTTAGCTACCGATGTCGATTTCAGGCTAGTTTTTTAACAGTTAGCATGGCTTCCGTGCACTGGCCGGCTAGCATACAAATGGACTTGTTTTTTTATCTTATTCTTGAATTCGGATTCCTAGTGCGTCCCATTCTCAATATGTAGCCCACATAAAAGAATCACCATTTCCACTTGCCTTAATCCCTGGGAATCAACACCGCCACAGAACCCCTCATCGGTCATAGGTTGTAACCCATATTTGTGGTGGGTATAGGCCTTATAACAGATGAGTGATCAATGATAATAAAATCTCGATGAGCACCTATCATAGATGAGTCATCTGTGCTTACGAATGAAACGGTTCGGAAACGGATGGAAGCAATCGTTTCTATTTCCAAAAAAATTTCGAAATCGGAAACCCTGAATGCGAAAATGGAATCGAATATTATTGAATATGAAAACGGAGCGAATTCGAATCGGAGCAAATACAGTAACGGATATTTATCGGAATATAAAGAGCCCTTAAACTGAACTTCACAAATTAACGAAAAGATGTAGCTAAATATTTTTTTCTAAAACAATAAATCTATATTTCTATATTTTAAGAGGATCTTAAAATACCAATGCTGGTCTATACCCCGGGAAATAGTTCCACCTCCGTCAGTTATAGCCTCTCTGTGGGGATAGAAATCGAAAGAACACAATTTCTAGCCAACCTTATCCTTCTCGAATCTAAAGACCTAGATGTCATTCTTGGAATGGATTGGTTGACGAGGCACAAGGGAGTGATCGACTGCGCAAGACGCACCGTCACTCTAACCAATGACAAGGGAGGGAAGATTACTTTCCGATCTCCGGCACCACAAAAGTTCGTAGCAAGTTTGAATCAGGTTGCTATCGAGGAGCAGCCCAGAGAGGTGAAGAAAACTACTAAGAAGTTGGAGGATATTCCGATCGTCAAAGAATATCCTGAAGTGTTTCCAGATGATCTTACCTCAATGCCACCCATGAGGGAAATCGAGTTCCGGATTGATCTGGTACCGGGAACTACTCCGATCCACAAGATGCCGTATAGGATGGGAGCAAATGAGTTAGCAGAAGTAAAGAAACAAGTGGATGAACAGTTGCAGAAAGGCTATATCCGCCCGAGCACGTCACCTTGGGGTGCTCCGGTGATCTTCGTGGAGAAGAAAGACAAGACTAAAAGAATGTGCATAGACTATCACGCACTTAATGAGGTCACTATCAAGAACAAGTATGCGTTGCCAAGAATCGATGACTTGTTTGATCGGTTGAAGGGAGCAACAGTGTTCTCTAACATCGGTCTGCGATCGGGTTATCACCAGTTGAGAATCTGAGAAGAGGACATTCAGAAGACGGCATTCATAACCCGTTACGGGTTGTTCGAGTGTACAGTTATGTCCTTTGGGCTCACCAATGCCCCGGCTTTCTTCATGAACATGATGAACAAGGTGTTTATGGAATTCTTGGATAAGTTTGCCGTGGTATTCTGAAGAGGAACACGAACAACATCTCCGTTTAGCTCTTGAGAAGCTGAAGGAACATCAATTGTATGCAAAGTTCAGTAAGTGTGATTTTTGGCTAAAGAAGGTTCAATTCCTCGGTCACGTCATATCAGCTCAAGGGGTAGCCATGGATCCCTCAAATGTGGAGTCTGTCACGAAGTGGACCCCACCGAAGTCAGTGTCTCAAATCCGAAGTTTCCTTGGACTCGCGGGTTATTACCGCCGGTTCATTGAGAATTTCTCCAAGATTGCCAAGCCAATTACACAGTTGCTAAAGAAGGATGAAAAATTCAAGTGGTCAGTTGAGTGCAACAGGAGGATTGAGGAACTTAAGAAGAAATTGGTGTCTGCACCAGTTTTAATTTTGCCTAACCAGACAAAAGACTTCCAGGTGTATTGTGATGCATCCCGTCAAGGGTTAGGATGTGTCTTAATGCAAGAAGGCAAGGTGGTCGCATACGCTTCACGTCAACTACGTCCGCATGAGAACAACTACCCGACTCATGACTTGGAACTAGCAGCAGTGGTTCACGCCTTGAAAATCTAGCGGCACTACCTCATTGGTAACCATTGTGAAGTCTACACTGACCACAAGAGCTTGAAGTATATTTTCACTCAGCCGGACCTGAATCTCCGACAACATCGATGGTTAGAGTTGATCAAAGATTATGACATGGGGATACACTATCACCCCGGCAAAGCTAATGTGGTAGTCGATGCCTTGAGCAGAAAAAGCTACTGCAATGCCTTGAGCACGGAAAGGTTGTGTAGCAAATTGCAACAAGACCTTGAGCGTTTGAACTTGGGAATCATGGAGCATGGTTCTTGGCCGCTCTTGAAGCACAACCAACGCTCGTGGAACAAGTCCGAGCAGCTCAGGCCAATGATCCAGAGATAGTTGAGCTTAAGAAGAATATGATGGGTCGGTAAAGCTCGAGACTTTACTGAGGATGAACATGGAACAATCTGGATGGGAGAAAGATTGTGTGTGCCTGAGAACAAGGAATTGAAGGATCTAATACTCACTGAAGCTCATCAAACCCAATATTCCATCCATCCGCGGTACTAAAATGTATCAAGATCTCAAAGAGAAGTTCTGGTGGGTTAGCTTGAGAAGGGAGATAGTTGAGTTCGTCGCACTCTGTGACGTTTGACAGCGAGTCAAGGCTGAACATCAGAGGCCAACAGGGTTGTTACAACCGCTTCGAATCCCTGAGTGGAAATGGGAAGAAATTGGGATGGATTTCATCACAGGAATGCCAAGGACATCATTGGGACATCACTCAATTTGGGTGATTGTCGATCGACTCATTAAAGTCGCCCATTTCATACCGGTGCATACTACCTACACTGGGAAGAGATTAGCAGAGATATATCTAGCAAGAATTGTGTGTCTACATGGGGTACCCAAAAAGATCGTATTCGATCGAGGAAGTCAGTTCACTTCGAAGTTCTGGTAGAAATTGCAAGAAGAGTTGGGGACCCGTTTGAATTTCAGTACGGCTTACCATCCATAAACCGATGGTCAAACGGAACGAGTGAATCAAATACTGCAAGATATGCTAAGAGCCTGTGCGATTGATTTTGGTGGAGCTTGGGATAAGAGTTTACCTTATGCCGACTTCTCGTACAACAACAGTTACCAAGCCAGTCTATAGATGGCACCCTTCGAGGCACTGTACGGTCGGAAGTGCCGCACTCCACTCTTTTGGGATCAAACAGGGGAGCATCAATTGTTTGGGACTGAGGTCTTAAGTGAAGCAGAGGAGAAAGTCAGAACCGTCAGAGAAAGGTTGAGGATCGCACAGTCTCGGCAGAAAAGCTATGCCGAAAACCGCAGCAGAGAACTCGCTTTTGAAGCAGGGGGTTATGTGTATCTTTGGATTACGCCACTTCGAGGAGTGCACCATTTCCAAATCAAAGGGAAATTAGCACCACGCTTTGTGGGACCATACAAAATTTTGGAGCATAGAGGCGAAGTTGCTTACCAACTTGAACTCCCCTCCAACATGCTCGTCATTCACGATGTCTTCTACGTATCTCAGTTGAAGAAGTGTCTGAGGGTACCCGAGGAGCAGGCAAGCCCGAATCAAATTGAAATACAAGAAGACCTGACATATGTGGAGAAACCAACTCGTATTCTCGAGACCAGCGAGAGAAAGACAAGAAGCAAGGTCACCAGATTCTGCCGAGTCAAATGGAGCCACCACTCAGAGGAAGAAGCCACTTGGGAAAGAGAAGATGAGTTGAAAGCCGCCCATCCGCACCTCTTCGCCAGCTCTTCCGAATCTCGGGGTAGAGATTCCGTTTAAGGGGGGTAGGTTTGTCACACCCTAGAGTTCCCCTTCTAGCTCTAAATTCATAAAATAAATTGCCTAAAAGAAATTGTTCATTTAACCTAGAGCAAACCCTTATTAAAAAGTGAATTTAATTAATTGGAACTGGCAAGGTAGAATTTTTCTGGAGTTCCCCTTGTTAAAATACATTAACAGGAATTTTAGTGGATTTTTCAGAGCACTGGAAATAATTTTAGCGAATTAAAAACCCCCACAGCAATAATTAAATCCCTAGAAAATCTTTCCTTTCCTTTTCTTTTTTCCCCTTTCTTTTTCCCTTGGGCCGGCCTCCCCGGTGCACTCCCCCTTTCCTCCCACCGCCGGCCTCCCCGGCCCACACCCCCCCTCACCTCCCCGCGCACGCCTGCCCCTTCCTCCTCGCGGGCCA
Source organism: Oryza punctata (assembly GCA_000573905.2). Taxonomy (NCBI): domain Eukaryota; kingdom Viridiplantae; phylum Streptophyta; class Magnoliopsida; order Poales; family Poaceae; genus Oryza; species Oryza punctata. Next base: position 17,274,478 of record CM002495.2, on the reverse strand, counting down.
GGCCACGACCGTGACCCGCGAGCCTCTCCCTGCCAAGGTCCACTCCTCCCTAGCTCTCCCGGGCCATCGACAGGTGGGGCCCACCTATCGGCCCCGTCTCCTAGCTTGAGCCGGCGGCGCCACCACCTCCGCAACCGCCGGCCGCAACCTCCGCCCATGCCGCCCACGCCACTCCCCCACCTCCCCGCGCACGCCGCCCACCCCGTGCAACCACCGCCGCGACCCACGGGCCGCTAGAGGCGCGGGATTCGCCCCTAGAATCCCGGCCACCTCACCTCCCTCTCTCCCTACTGTCCCCTCTACTCCGGCGAGAAATCCGGCCACCCCCAGGCCCTATCCGCTCATTCCACCCCTATATTAATGCTCCCCGTACTCCCCTCTCTCGTTTCTCCCAATCGTCGCTCGTTCTAGTGCCCGAGCACCGCCGTTGCCATCTTCTTCCCCGCCGCTGGCCGCTTCTCCGATGAACTCTCTCTCTCTCTCCTCCCTGCCTGCACCGCTCGGCCCGGCCACCCCCGCGTCTCGTCGCGTCGCCGCCCGGCTGCCCGTGCCCGACTGCCGCCGCACCACCCGCACCTCCCCTTGCTCCCACGCCCGCCGACGTGGCGCCACGTGGCACACCGCCGCCCGCCGGTCCTGTGGACCTAGTCCACCATGGATCGTTGCCTCTGTGCTGCTGACATGCGGGGCCCGCTGGCCGGCGCCACCCCACCCCTTGATGATGTCAGCCCTAGGGGATTATTGCGCAATAAAGCATTTAGGACTTTTCTGTTTTAGTAATAAAACAGAGTTAAACTTGTAAAATTCATAACTAATTCATCCGGACTCCGTTTGAGTCCGTTCAAGTCCCAGAAAGTTCATAAAAATGTCTAGAATCCATTAAAAATACTTTTGTTCTCTTTTTCAGTACACTTATAGCCTGTGTTGCTCGTGTGCTTTGTATGTCGTGTAGAATCCGGCTTTTCGGATGCGCCCGTCTACTTCGAGGTAGTCGCCGAGGTTGATCCAGCACCAGAGCAAGGCAAGTCATGCTTTATTGTTGATCATATTGTACCAATTTACGCAATGCTCTACTTTCCTTTAAACATTGCATTATTTTATAATGTCATCTATATGGGTATTACTGCCCTATTGTACTCGGCCTTATACGTTGTTTACCTTGTACCTTTGATAGCTTGGGTAATTAAATGTGTAGCTTTGTGGTTTAGGGTATGCTTAGCCTGCTTAGCTCAAATAGCTCACTAAAGGGGATTCATTTAATTACTTTGGTATAGTTTCTATACATGGAAACTTTATGGAAATGCCACCATGGTATTATTATGAACTTAAAACATGCTAAATGGTGGGCTGTGGGTGCTTGGTTTTGCTAGTCGCACCCACGGTGATTAAGGACCGGTTCACGGGAATCCTTGGAAGAAACACCATGCGTACCACAAGCCAGCGTGGGCAACGGTTGGACTTGTAGTGTAGCTTTCCTCTAGTTGACGTACACTGGCTAGGGTGAGCGTGATGGAGTTTGGATAGGCCCTGCGACGGTCTATGCGGCTTCCGGATTCACTGTGGCACGAGAGGGCTGCCCGTTGCCTGTTGAGGAGCGGGGGCGAAACCTGCGGTGGTACGATTGGTTAGAGGGGGTTATGCGAAGGGTCCTGTCACAGTCCCTTTCCAGGGTACCGTGGTGGTATACCGGCACACGGCAACGTGTCATGGGGCTGTCTTGTGGGTACAGATGTACGCCTCTGGCCAGAGTAAAACTATTCGAATAGCCGTGCCCGTGGTTATGGGCGATCGACCAGCTCACCGTGATTAGTCTCACTCTAAAATAATTAGACTTAATGGAACTGGTGTAGTTCAGGTGGCTGGGTTGGGCCTGTCGCAACGTGGGGAAGTGTTGGACAGTGGTGATATAATGTTGCTTAATTAATACAACAGTTTTACTACTTTCAACTACTGTCTTTAAATGCTAGCTTTATGCAAATGAACCTTAGTCTTCCCTTGGAAACACTTGCATCATACCCTCTCTTCCGGTATGACTTGCTGAGTACAGTGGGTAGTACTCAGTCTTGCTCTGTTTTCCCCTACACCAGAGTTAGAGTATGCTTCAGATGGTGGTTTCTCCGAGTGATCTCCGTCCTACCATCAAGGATGCCCGTGGAGTGATTTTGCCGCGCTGCAAGCATCAAGCCTAGAATAAGCTTGTTTACCTTTTTCCGCTGCATGTATGTAAGACATTTGAATGTTTTGTAAGACGTGGATCTGTATGTCAACATTGTCATTTATGTACCCTGGCCGGTCCAGGACAGGGGGTTTAATGCACATTCAGTTCAGAGATTCGGTTTCGTGAATTTCTGGGCGTGACAATTTTTTAGCACAATTTTTGAGCAAAATTTTTGAGCAAATTTTACAAGACAAGATTGATCAGTCTATATCGGCTCGATGGCCGATGTCAATATATTACAGCAAAATTATTGTTTGAAAAGATTGCTAAACTATTACATCAACCCAGGAAGTTCTGGATTGCCAAGATCGCATGCAGACGAATTTGTTCTACTTCATCTATTATCTTGGCGTCGGCAGCATCAGTTCCTAGCACAGGCTTAAATGATTTGTTGAGGGAGGCCAGATGTTTGATTGAAGATTTGAGCTTGGTTTTCTGTTCTTCAATGGCTTGGGGGAGATCGGCCAATTTTAACCTTGCACTGTCAAAGCTGAACTAAAAGATCAGACTTCTCTTGCTTAAGTTTGTCTAACTCTTGCTGAGTTGACTCTGGACCAGCCGATAGTTCATCCAGCTTGGATTTTTCTTCATTGACTTTTTTGCAGCTGGTTTGGATAGTTTCTTCAAGTGCTTTATACTCTAGCCGATCGGCCAATCTCTGTCTTGCTCTCTCCAGCTTGAATTGATATTGTTCTAAGAAGATAGCTGGAGAAATAGCATCAGTCAGGTCTTCTGGAAGTTGGTCTTGGATCTCTTGGAATCTTGATCTGATTGAACCACAGTTGGTGACCAATCTGTCCAGTGAAGCGTTCAGCCGATCAGCAATATCAGCTAGCTTTGTCTTCAGCTCATCAGCTATTGGAGATTTTGCCTTGTTGGATGTATCTTCTTCTTCATCCAGAAACTTCCTTATGTCAAAAGAGAACATATCGGCTAAGGCCTGCAGAAAAGGAATTGATTGTAAACAAGAGTTGTAAAAAATAGCCGATATGGAAAATAATTGGTAATAATCTTACAGGGGCTGGAGAAGTTGATACTTTAGCAGGTTCTTCTTCCACGTGATGGCTTCCTGCAGCCTATGGTGTGTGTTCACTTGAAGCTTGTTGAAGAGGAGGTGATATAGCTCAAGCAGGCTGAAAATTTTGATAAGTATTAGAAGTGTTGGATAAAGTTGAGAGAAGAGAGGTTGACAGATTGTATACCTGTGTTTTGCGTGGCCGACGTCTGGCAGGAGTTGGAGTTTTGGCCAAGCTGGTAGGATCAATTTGAGGTGAATGGGCTCGAGAGCTTGGGCTAGAGATGTGGCCAGATTCACTTACTTGTGCAGCAGCCTCATCAATTTCTTCTTCTATCATTGCTTCTTCAAGATATTCTTCTATAGCAGGATCAATTGGAGTATCATCGGCTGAGGGTTTTTCTTCTTGGCAAGCACTTTTTTCTTGGGAGCAGCAGGCTTAACAACAGCTTTCTTTGTTCTTTTGCGCTTGCCAGTAGTGGCAATCGGCTGCCTAACATGGCCTTGAAGCAAATATTTAATTGTTGGGGCATTGAAGCCGATGGATGAAGGAGCTAAGTCCTTGTCTGCTGATGTTTTGGTAGGTGCATAACTGATATCTTTGCCACTTTTGCTTTTTGTTGGAGGAGGAGAGTTAGCAGTCTGAAGAACATATTCAAGAAATGTTAGAAAGTTGTAATTATATTGGAAAAGACAAAAACAAGAGGTATATGAGTTTACCTGAGGACTGATAGAGGGGTCCATGATTGTCAAGTAGAAATCGGCTGGCATGGATAGGAATAGATGAGTTTTCCACTCACCCCACCACTTGTCAAAAAGCTAGCTTCGCTCTCTGATTAAGGAAATCTGGCCGATAGGACCCAGAGGAGGGCTTTCAAGACTTAGAATTTTTTCCATAATCAGAGCCGATGGAACAATACCCCTTGTCTGGATTTTTTCTGTGAGGTACAAGCCGAAGGGTAACTGTCCCATGCCAAGCTGCCTGACTGCAATCATGGGGTGATAGAATTCATAAGAAGATTGAATGTATCGGCCCTAGGAGACACCTGTTGGGAGTATGCAAGGAGATATGGCCGATATAAAGATCTCTCTGATCCCTGGAAAGTCTTCATTATTCAAATCATCAAGTCTCAAGTTCGTTGGTAGTTCATATTTGGCATAGTCTTCATAAGGGAATCAAACTCGAGACTCATGAGGGAATCCATCGTAAAATCTCCAAAACCAATCACAGAATAGCATAGCCGATGTCCCTGATCCAGGGTAGGATGATGTTGCTTCTCCAAAAGACAAGCATCGGCGTGTTGATTCATCATTGGCTAGAGGGGAAAGATAGTTTATCTAGTGGAGTTCTATCAGCAACTTTGATGGTGTACATATTGAGCCATATCTGAATAAACCACCAAGGGCCTCCATAGTTGGTTGATGTGTCCATGAGGAGTTTGGCCGATGTCTGGCTTAAGGTTTGATATACTGCTCCAAGGAGATATTTTTCTAGTGGGATTGACTTTTTGGACACTAGGGCTTCAGCCAGATGTTGCTAGTTTGCTGTTGGGCCACAGGTGGAACCACAGAACAAGAACTTGTCCATCCACATCATTAAAAAGGCAGTATGCTCTCTGGGGGAGACAGATCCATGTACCCATGTTTTTAGATATAAAACCTGACCAGCCTCCAATGTCCTTAGTCTGAACCTTATGATCACATTTTATCTTGAGGCTAATGGAGTTGGCCGATGAGGACATATCTAAACTTGTTAGCATTTGGATATCTAACAGGGTGGGAGTCATAGCCCCATGGCTAAACAAGAAGGCATTCAAGGTATTGGACCAAAAATATGAAGCAGCCGATAGCATAGGTTCATCTTTCTTGGTATCGGCTAGGGAAAGAGAGATGCATTGAGAAATACCTATCTCGTCCCAGTGAGTTTGCTTGCTAGCCGACATCCGCTTGTACCAGGCTTTCCATACATCTACAGCCGATGGCCAGGATCTGAAGATATTGGGCCAATGAGTTGGATCGGGCTTGTTTTCTCTGAATGGAATGCGGTTGGTTTCTAAGTTGATAAATGAGATTGGATCTTCATCGCCCATCGGCCTGAGGAAGTAGTGGCTTGGTTCTTTTCGATGGGGATAGCAATCTAATTCCGCAAGTGCTGCAAAAAGAGAGAGGGAAAAAAAGGAAAATCAAATCGAATCAATTAAAATTGGTTAAGATCTGCAAATATGATGAGGAGAGGGTGGCCGATATGAGCAGGGGCCTGAGATAATAGAAGAATACCTCGGGGATGTTTGTGGAGGTCGCCATTGGAGGGGAAAAGCTTGTTGTTGCTGCTGAAGAGGATGATCGCCGATGAGGTCGCCGGAGGAGTCGAGAACAATCGCCGGAGTTCACGGAGGAGTTTGGTGGCTTAAGCGGTGAAAACGGAGTTAACGCCAAACTCCGAAAAAGCGGTTGGTATTTATGAAATTAGGTGCGTAACGGTCACAGGGAAAACCGTAGAATCTTGCGGGGATAAAGAGATAATTCTGTTGCATTATATAATACTTCGGAATTGGGGGGCATGCGTTGACGATGAAATTTGGCAAGCTAATTGATAACAATGAATCGGAAACGACGCCCAAATTAGAAGCGGAATTGAAGATATGCGGGATTCTCAGAAACAGAGTGCGCATCAGCTGGAAGACCATATCGGCTGGAAACCGAATCTGATCTGGATAGCCGATATGGTCGATATTGCATGCATAGTCAATATCGGGTTCGGGAGAGAGTTTGAGATAATATTGTCAGGCAAGGATAGAGTACAGAATTGGCAATTGTATCTATTAATTAGGATTATCTATAATTTCCTTATAAATATTTTCGGTAAGAGTCCGCCTAAGGGACTTGTTTGCTAGTTAGATTTGTATTGGGACAATATGAGTCGTGTCCATGTTGGACAATGTTTGTATTTTCGGGTATAAATATAGACCCGAGATCTTATGAATAAAGATAACAACAGTTCAATCAATCTCGGCGCATCGCCAAACCTTTTTTAGTTTTCTACTTTTGACAAGTTCATGCTTTCGAGTCGAGCTGCATCAATTTGATCTTCGGCGAAGAGGTAGGCCTTGTTATGGTGGTTTGCATTATCGGAATTATTGCTTACATCTTTATGACACTCTAATTCTATCTTGTAAATCTCCGAGTTATCATATGCGTTATATAATTTAGATTGACAATGCTATCTATCTATATCGGCCGATCTCTATCTAGGGTTTTACCGATAACGGCTAGATTATCTTGTTGTTCGAATTATATAATGTATCCACCATCCTGAAAAGGCAACCATCGGCTTGATTATCTAGATATCATGCTTCTTTTCATACTTAATGTTGCATCAGTTAAGTTTGATCTATTAAGTCGTGTTGAGAATTATGATCTCTAGCCTGCTTTATGGTTGTTAATAAGGATAGTATCGGGGTTTCAGCCGATCTTATCTGGTATAGCTGTTTCACATAGTTTTGTGCTTTGTTTAATATATTATATCTGCCCCTTATATCAGGATCTAATCTAATACAAATATATTGGACTTACTATCAATCTGATTGATAATAGTTGAATATATTTGTTGCAAGAGAATATCCTAGTATAAGGTTGTATCGGAGCTATAGCCGATACATGCTTAAATCTGAACATCGGCTATGACATGAGTACATATAATTGTTATTTCATGTTATTTTAGACATGGGCAATTTATACTATCTCGGTTTAGTCTGATCTATCCCAATTGCTTATTTCTAAAGTAATATTGATTTATAGATTATGTAATACTGATACTTTCAGCCGATGTATCAGTTTTAGGGTTAGTTTTATCATTGAACATACCTTACAGCCGATCCATGCTATATTGCATCGGCTAGGTTATAACACGATATGATATCAGCTAACTGGCCGATTGACTATCATCTACTAATAAATTTGCATGTTCTATCTTGTTGATTGTAGGATCAAATCAACTAGCATGTCCTTCGAACCTAAAAGCAAGTTTTGGACCTGCACTAGAGTAAAGCAAATCTCTTAGGCCAGTGTGTGTTTTTCGCATCAACAGTATCCGCAGGGAGAAAAAATGGGTATCGAATCCTTGGAACAATAATCACAACAAGGACGTACTAGAAAAACAAAGAGATTTATGTTATCTATGTTAAATGTTCAAAGCGAGCATAAAAAGCTCGATTTTTTTGCTGAAAGTTTGAAAGTGAATGTTAATGCAACTTGTCTATGTGTAGGGATTTTTCTTTCAACCTATGTACTGGTGAATATTTTTAAATTATAATCATTTGAATACATGAATTTTAGTGTTGATTTGAGCTTAATTATTTGATTCATGTTTATACATTAATGAATGCTTGTTAGCTAGTTGATGAATTATCTCCGTTGTGTTGTAAGACATAATCTGGAATTGCTTTATATACATTCAAAGCATTGAAAATGAAAAAAAAATAAGAAATTTTTACTACATGTAGTCATTCTGAAATCATAATATTTATGATTTTATTCTTAAGTCTCTCTTTTGAAATTCTTAACGAAATCATTGTCTAGAGAAGAAATATACAAAATGCATGCTTCTTAATGAGGGGATTTTTGCTTCGGTTTTAAAAACAATCGATTTTTTGCTTTAATTGAAATATTGGGAGAAATTGTTTCTTTTAAGAGACTTTTCTCGTTATCGCATTTGAAAATGCGCTTTTTGAGTTGTTTGTGCTTTTTGACACTTTTTTTTGTTTTTAGTCTTTAAAAATACCAATTTGCATTTTTGAGATGTTGCCAATTTGTTTTTCAAGGGGGAGATTACGAAATCATGTAATGATTTAGTCTTGGTAATGAACAATAGTCAAAGGTAAGTACTTTTGATGAAATTGGGTAAAGTGATGTTGCTCTCTTGACAGGTCCGGTCAGACCGGGTGTTGCACGCTAGTCTGACCAGTCGATTACGGTAAATAGTATTTTCAATCTAGACAAGGCCGGTAGACCAGCCTAGTGAGGTCGGTCGGATAGGGCAGGGGGGAGCAGGTGATGTGTTCTCTAGAGGTGTGATAGCAGTCGGATCAACTGGCCCGATAGTCTAACCAGGTTGACTCTCGATTTCTGGTTGTTTTCATGGACTTTTGTTAGATTGCTTCGTATTTATGACTTCTAGGAGGTTTCATGTTTGATATTGTTGTGTGCTGATGTTAGTCAGTTTGGTACGAAATATTATAATATTTTGTCGGATCAAATTAATATGTTGTACAATATACGCAAATGCAAAGATCAATAAAATATTATTATCACCCTTTTGTTTGTATCACCTCAATGAATACCATGCACACCCAATATGATTTAATATTTTAAGGGTGAAGGATTTAAAAAAAAAATGGATTTAGAGAGAGTGATGTGCTATTAATTGCATGAATGTATACGCGCTGGAAACATGAAAATTTTGATTGTACCTTATATTTATTTTGGATAGAGGAAATATATACTAGTTGTCCAATTGTTTCTAAATGCTGCAATTCCTTCCTAGAGTAGCGATAGTCACTAGTTTGGTACTATTTGATTAAACAAACTATGGATGCCTTTGGACATTTTGTTTTGGTTAGGTATATAGTAGATGCATTATTTTGACATTGTCATTATTCTTTTCTTTTCAATTACACTACTCATGCAAGTTGGCCATCACGCATGCAAATGCACGTGCACGTGCCACCAATTCCTGAAGATGTCAAATTGTAGTTTGATTGGCCTCTGACTTGTTCATACGCACACGTGCATGCAGGCTTATAATTAGGTAATCGGTGCAAATAAGCTATTCGAAATTACCACTCTACGAATACTGCAAAATTGTTATAAATTTATATATCTTTTTAAAAACACAGTACAAACATAAGTATTCATAATGTGTGCACACTCACCACTATGAACACATATACACACCCAATTATTATAAGAACCTCCGAAATAGACCGGTATATCTTTAGGTCGACGAAGTCACCATGGGTGCCCCGTCATCGATGGGTACGTTGCTCATCGCTACCGTTATGAAGGTACACATATACACCAAATTCTCATGACCACCTCTGAAAAATTGGGCTGTTACATCTTTGGGTGCATTCGATCACGGATATGTCACCCACCACTGGAAAAAATAAATAATAAATAGTTGTAAATACAAACACGTGTGTCAAGTACTTAAACCTGGGTAGGCTAATTTTCCTAAAAACATTAGCCAGTTGATCTACACGCACTTCACTTGAATTTAGGTATTTCGAGGTGCACATCTAGGACATTTTATCTTAACCTTATTAATACAAATTTTATTTTATAATGAACGATCAACACATAGCTTATTTGGAACATAACCTTTTGTAAGCCACACCACATGATAAGATGATGGCCGCCAAATACTATCACGCTATGTATATCAATAATACTACCATTCCCCCAAAAAAGGCAAAATAATACACACAAAACAATTTCTTACAACCTCTTTCAGAAACTGATATGGCAAGCTGTGATTGCGTCTTCAATTAAGAATTTAAAGTGCTATCCACTCAGAGTGGTCATAGAAGAATGCCATTTTTGGCTTTTCAAAGTCAAATAAGTTGTAATTCTGAACATGAAATCCTTTCACATAAACCTAGGTAATCTAGCTATGCTGGTGTAACAACGGTAAAATTTGTTATGAAAAAATTGGATATATCTATCTGATACTGTCAAAACTTGTACTTTAAATGAAAATTATATACCCTGTCCGTTTTCTAAGTAGATGACGACGATGACTTTTTTACATTTTGTTTGAACATTCGTCTAACTTAAAAAATTATATAAATAGTATTTATTTTGTTCTGATTTGTATGTTAAACAAAATTTAAGTGCGATTTATACTTTAAGCATATTTACACTAATTATTTTAATAAGTTGAATGGCTAAATGTTGTTTCAAAAGTTTAATAGCGTCATCTACCAGGTATTAGATTATTGTGTTTTGACTGCATATATTGTTTGGTGTCATTCTTTTCTTTCCTGACCTTAGAAAAGTACTGCTTCCTCCATCCAAAATATAATAACTTACTAGAACTACTACTCAACAGCCTGCGTATTAATTATGCATGCATCAGCCCAGACCCACCACATCCCACCTACCGTCATCCTGCTTCTACCGTTATTGAAGTAAACGATTTACTCCGATAAAAATAACTTCAGCCCACGCCCACTCCACCCCACGTCCCGTCATCCCGCTTCCACCGTTATCGGAGTAAATGATTTATTTCGATAAAAGCAATTTCCCTCCTTCTGGTATATATTATATTTTCTTGTGCCCAACCAACCACTTCCCCCCCCCCCACACACACACACACTTTATTTTTCCATTTTTTCGGATCTGAAATGATCCACCATCCTAGCCCCTAGATCGATGATGCACCAGGGAGGAGAACGATGGCATCCTTGCGGTTGACGGCGGTGGCCGGTGAGCGAGGCGCACCAGGAAGGAGGACAATGGCACACCATACTGCCTCCCATAGCCCTCCGCTAGGGAACACGCCAGCCGTCGTTTGCATCCAGATCCACTTCGTGCGGTCGAGCGCCCATAGCCACAAGTGTTGCCGGTGTCAATGAGTGCTCGGTGTTGTTGCTGGTGGTGAATGGCTGGTGTTCATCGCCGCAGGTGAGCTCATCAAGCGATTGATTCCTTTCCGGCAATTCAGTGTGTTCACTATCAGTTTGTCACTGTAAGTTTCTTGGATGGACTGCACTGCAGTGATGCAGACAGAACCAGCGAGGTTAAGGTGGAGCACGAAGGCCACGACCAAGCTCCGGGCCTCGCTGCTGGACGTCGGGCAACAATTTCGCTAACAAGTAGGAGATGTTCACCTGGGCCAAGTGCAACAACCGGCGGCTGCTCCACGTTGGCGATATTGACAGAACAAGCAAGTAACAAAATGACACTCCAATTTGTATCTGCATACTCTGCTTCACCTTCACGTATGAAGCCCCAATTTATTTTTGAAAATCAAATTAACGTGCAATCTGCAGTATTACCTTATCTGAATTGATGTTCTGCAAAGGTTCTACATTTACACATCATGCTCCATGTGGCTGATCACAGAGCATAGGTTGAAGTCAGTCGGTGACAAAGGTTATTTGCTATTTTTATTTTGCTCGTCATCTCTATGACATAAACGAGAATGTTTTTGCATTTTTTTCTTCTTGCTAGATAACGGATGGCTGCTATTGCGCATCGCCGAGCTCATCTGCTATTGTACATCCTTATGTGATTCCATCACCGACTACCGCTCGCTTCCCGGTTGCCCTCTCCAACACCAGTCACAAGACACAGACAATCTTCTCCATCCTTATCGCAAGATCCAACAAAGCTACCAAGATCCCAGCTTCACGATGGATTTTTGGTTGGGCCAATTTTTTCTTTTCTCGTTTGATTCACTTGAGTAATTTTATCACTCATGTGTGATTGAGCCTGTAAATTTTCATTCGTACGGCCATTTTGTGATTCAGATTAACAATACTCTTAGTATCAGTTTTTACTCCCATACTGTGTATCGAACACATCCGTAAAGGTATTACTGCATGGTGGTTATGAGAACATTCGCTATATTGAGAGGAAGGTGGTAATTGTTTTACTCACAGACTACGAAGTCTAAACAATATTTATAACAATAGTAAAAGAATTACTAGCATTGTAAGCTGCTAGTAATTCTTTTACCGCCATCTAGGAACGGTGACTAATGATGTGGGGTATTCATACGAGTAAATTTGTTACTTTTGAAGGCGCATTCATGCGAGTATATTTGTTACTTTTGAATATGTAGAGTGAGAGGGTGGGAGCAAATGGAAAATAACACAGAGTAAATTTGTTACTTCCAAATATGGAGAGATATTAGAAAACAGAAAACTCGGAAAGAAAAACTAGATGGTAAATATTTTACTAAAATAAGAAAACAGAGAAAAATCTGGAGAGAAAGGAATGAGAAAATGGAAATATCTAGATGGCTAATATTCTATTGGGCCCTTTGATGAAGCACGGATAGGATGGAAAAGAGAAAATAGAAACACGAAAAGTGGGGTGGTAAAAAAACGAAAAAATGGACTGATGAAAGGTGGGAAGCAGAGGATCTTCTCCAGCTATATACCATTGTCAACCAATCACAACTTTCTACCTTATTTAATTCTACATACTTTCTTATACACGTTTCTAAACCTAAAACTTTTATATTAGGAAGGAGGTGGTATACTGGTAGTACTAAGCAACTAATGATATATATAAACAAGTCTGAGAAGAGCCACCGGTTTCAGAAGAGACCAGCCGATTACGACAGCGACAGTGGATCGATCGAATCAGAAGAAACAGTAGTGTCGTCGATCTGCCCGGCCTTCTCTATAAATAACAGTACATAGCAACTACACGTACGTACGTCTACACCTCCAGCTGCTACCTCATCATTTGTGCACTAGAAACTAATACTGTAACCAGGCCAACCTTATCAACGGCGTCCGCCGCGGTTAAGATTGCCGTCGTCTGCCTGGTGGTTCTGGCCATGATGACGGCGGCAGCGGCAACTACTGCTGCCACGACGTGCAACTGCGACAGTCGCAGTTGCTACGATTGCCTGCTGGAGGTCGCCACCAACCCGTGCAATGGCACAGATTTCGACATGAGGGTTTTCATCGCCTGCTTGACAAAATACTCCAAGGCCAACCAGTGCTTCAGCAAGTAATAATAGACTTGATCCCGAAGCTAAGCGACACCGATCTATCGTTTGACGCGTACGACATATATATACATGCATGTGTGCTTATATATCTCTGCGAAGGAATAAACTCGATCTCCAGCGTGCGGTGTGCGCTTACATATATACTACGTCTTCTGTTCGTGTGTCGATGTACCATCTAGTCTTGTGTTTAATTTCCTTTTTGAAAAACAAACCCATGGTTTCATGTTCATAAGGTCTTGTTCGGTTTATTTGATTTTAATCCCCAGGGAACCTATCTAAGGAGGGTTTGAGTGAATCCCTTGAACCTCACTCAAACCCTGTGGGGGATGAATCCCCTTGCTTCTCCTAATCCCTCTAGTAAAACCTATGTTTGTTCAGGACCGGAAAAGCATCGCCACAAGTTATTCCACATGCATGTACTCACACAGAATTAATCACTCATCAGCACCCAAACACACTATTAATTGTACTCATCAGTACACATACACATAATTAATCGCTTGCCCATCTGAACATAAATAGTTCACAAGATTGATAGATCTGACAAGAACTATCCATACACATCTAATGATTTAATCACATAAGCAGTAAAATGAGTAGACATGTCTCAGTTAAAAGGTAGAAGTAACAGGCAAAAATTCAATCACATACTATCCAACACCAATGCTTGCTCCAAAGGATGTCTTCGCCCTGAACAGAAGTGCTCAAAGAAAGAACAAAAGTGCTCTTCCTGCATGTTCATACTAGAAAGCCACCAATGCTAGCTTTCAAGAATGTCTTGAAAAAGATCATAAGTCTTACCTGCATATAAAGATAAACAAACAAACAACTGATAAAGAGAAATAAACAAACAACTGAAACCTGAGTGAAAAGGATAAGCAATAGTTAATAAGTAAAATCTAATATCTTTATCAAACAAAGAATTTGAGTTGCATTCAATATATTACTAGGGAAGCATGTTTTAGTTAGGCATGATTACTTTTCTTTAATAAATGATAGGAACTCTTTCTGTCTGAAATTGGAACCTAAAATCAATTCAACATGCTACCATGACAATTATCAATCTTTGATCTGGACAGAGATTGTAAGATTCAGCATATACTTATCTATTGAGGTAATTAATTTATTCTTAGGCATACCTATAAAGATGCACTCTATATATTAAAAGAGGATCAAGATAGCTAGAAGCTTGAAACATGGTTGCAAACTGTCCTGGTCAGGAATTGCAAGGGTCAGATTTCTCTTTAGCATATTAACAAATTTCAAAAAAAAATCCTTAGCATGATTTAATAATTACTACTTGAAACATGCTATCAACCTAACCTGCAACGGGATCCAAACCTTGCATAGTTGAACGTGCATATCAATGGAACTTCTCAAATGCAAATGGTGACACTAGCAATAATATAAGTGCGGTAGGAGACATCAAAAGCAAGGGTCTAACATAAGATTAGTGCACACATTTTGCATCTATTATCTTATAATAAAAAACATCAGGACTTCCTCCCATTCAGTAAACACTCTAATTTCTGTTATTTCTAGATATTTGTTCTACAAACCAAAACTAATGGAAGAGAAGAGATACCTATCAAGCCATCTCATTTCGTAACCAAATCAATGCAGATTCGGCATCCTCTTCACAAGCGCTCACAAAACCTCTCTATTCTCTGCATTCTTGAAGACAGTATAAGCTTTGGCCTTCTCTTCTTTCGTCACTTCCACCATCGAGCTAAGAATGGATATGCACTTCTTGATTGAAAAATCATTGTTTTCCTTTTCTTTTGTTAGATGAGCCTCCTTTTCTCTTGCTAACTGTGTCGCCTCATCTTCAGCTTGTTTGGTTCTCATATCAAGGTACCTTCCAATAAGTCCTTCTACGCCAATACTCTTCTTTTGCTTCTTGGGTTCCTTTTCTTCTTTATTTCTTGGTGCAGCAACAACCCTTCTTTGCGGCATCTCTTTAAGCCTTTCAACATTTGCATTATCATCTTCAATTGCATCTGTATCATCTTATCCTTGATAAGCAAAGGTGTCCTCGTAATCTGGAAAGATAATCTCGGTGTTACCGAGCTTATCTTGATCACTCTCAATTTGTGTAATAATTGGATGTTGTGATGGCTGAGTTGAAGTAAAATTATAGATTCCTTCTGCAGTATGTCCTACACAAGAAAATTAAGTACAAGAAAGGGTAAGCAAGAAAGTATGGATATTGAAAATAAGGATTATAGCTTGTGATAGAACTAGCCATCGTAAAGTTCCCCCAAGGCCTCAAACAGAGGAAAAGATTTGGTGCGGAACTTCTTGGCTTTAGGAAATGACTACCCAATAAAAGTAAAGCACTGAATTTGGTCAGAAATAATCTTACAATGATTATATTGTTCCATATAGCAGGTTCAGCTTCAATCATGCATCTCTGGTTGTTCCATGAAGCTCCACTCTGTTTTCTAGCCTCTTTCAGCATCCTATATTCTCTTTTTAGCTCTTTCTCTTTTTCTTAGATTTGCGACTTTCTAAAGCACACATATCTATCCTTCTCATGGAATTCCTTCACGATCTTGTTCCAAGCTTCTGAAGTCCATCCATTATGACCCCTATACTCAGGAGTATTGTGCTCATGCAATAACTCAGCAAGGATCTTCTCTAGGGCTGGGTTTCAAGAGGCTCTTGATTTTCCTAGACTAGATAAGAATTGATGTATAATCTATATTTCATAATTTCAAACGTGAAATTCACATGTTCTATAGTTACATACCTATTGGAGAACCTCCATGCTTTTTTAGGACGACATTTAGGAGAGTTCTTCTTTTGTGCAGCTTTCAATAATAGCATGGTCAACCTTGGAGAACCTCTTCCAAGCATATTAACTGAGAAATGATGCATAACACAATATTCATAACAAAAGCATTGTAGAAAATATATGTAAGATGCAACCATCATAGCTCAATCATAACATAATATTTGTAATATGTTGTAGTTATTACAGCCCATAAAACATCAAAAAAAATTCAAGTATACTACTTATTACAGCCCACTAATTCTTATGTTGCCGATAGTCATTCCACATTTGATGTGCTATCGTGTCCCTCAAAAGGTTCCCATGATCAGTGCTTTGATCATTGCCTTAATCACCATCTGGCAGGTCAACATAATTTCTTGGATCAATGTTATGTGGTTGGTTATTTAACCATTGCTCGTCCCCATTCATCGATCGAATAGTATTGTGGAACACTGCAGCAGCTACTGGTATCTTCACTTGGTTCTTGATTTTGTGGAAAGTGGCAACTTTGAGGAAGGGGAAGCGCTTCTTTAGAACCCCCAAAGTCCTTTCGACATGATTCCTCAATACCGCATGGCGATGGTTAAATAACTCTTTGTAGTTTTGAGGTCTACGCCGACCTGCCCCATACTCCTTCAGATGGTACCTGACTTTACGATATGGTGCAAGGAAAGAAGGGGTGTTGGCATACCCACCATCAACCAAATAGAATTTCCCATGGGGTACTTGGAAACCTTTGTTCACTGCAGATGTAAGAACCCTGGCATCCTTAGCCGACCCCTCCCACCCAGTAGAAACGAAAGTGATATTCATATCAAAATCACAAGCTATCATTGCATTTTGGCTGAGAGTATTTTTCCTATTTCTAAATGGAGCAGCTTTGTCAGATGATATAGATATGGGTATATGGGTGCCATCAATTGCACCAAGGCAATTATGCAAAAAAAACTACATGTGATGTTTTGAAAATTAAAAACAACATACTAATCAGGAAAGAAGTGTTCAGGTAAGCACCTTGAAATAGGGATAAAATCTAGGATCTCTTTCAATTTTGAAATGTACTTCATTAGAAATGGGAGGCTTCAGAAACCGCTTCGAGAGAGAAGGGACAACTGAGTTGAAGAAATGCTTTATGTGACGATGAAAGCTATCACCACTGTGTCATAATTTTTCTTGCAAATCCTCAAAGGAAGCATTGTGACTAAGCATGTATAAGAAGAATGCCAACTTCTCTTCAACTTTAATCCTGGTATCAACGATCAATCTTTCAGTTCTAAGGTAATTGGCCAAGGATCTAAATATATCTGGCTCCATCCTGAATGCTACTCGATAATTTTTCACATGCCCTTCAAGAAGCTCCCGAACACGCTCCTCGCCCGCTAGCTTTAATGTATGATGTCACTTCTTTTCCTTTCCTCCACTAGAACTCAACAAATGTACTGCAGGGAAAATAAACAACATCATATCATCGTCCTCCTCTTCTCTCCTCTTTCTAACGAGGTCCCTTACTCTCATATCCATAACGTGGTTTCATATTCATAAAGCAGAAAAAATCATAGCCCTGGCAAACTATAATTAGGAAAAAAAATAAGCTTCACCACACACCTACAACACCAACGAACAAATAAGAGCTCGACATCCCAAACACACTCAAATCCATGCACACCTTTGGGTTTGCAGGGCAGAGGACGAGAGAAGAACGGATACGCTCTCCGTCGCGCGAGGCCTACCAACTTGGGGTGGCTAGGGCGTCGCCGCAAGAGGATAAAATGCCCGAAGGTGATATTGTTATGAAATGTATCTTCAAACACCTCAAAGGACGATGCAGAGCCAAAAGCTCCAACTTCGCCTGTCCTAGAGGACAACCAGAGCATTGGTTTTGACCTGAAGCATTCCACCAGGGAAAGGCAAAGCGGTTCCATGACAATGGCCCAAGGAGGCTGTGGTGCTCAAGTCTCAACAGCATCGTCACGGTCGACCCTTAACAAGCTAGGCTTTCGTGGAAAGTCATCCCGCTCTCTCCTATCATTGCATCCAAGTCGTTACCAAAAGCCTCCACCATCCAAGCCCCTTCAACGTGCAGTCACCGCTTCAGTGATAAAGCATACTTTGTTAATAATTTACAGCAACAACCGAAATTTCCTCACATTCATTTAATTTGATATATCAAACAAATATATAAATACATATTGCTATAAATCAAACATTGATCTTATAGCAATGTGATATGCAGCCCACCAGAAACAACAAAAAAAACAAGAATGAAGTGCACAAACGGTCCCTAAACTTGTGCGAGTATATCATCTATGTTCCTGAACTCTCAAAATGCATTTTTTATCCCTAACTTGTTTTAAGTATCATATAGATCCAAACGAGCTCTACTCTACTCCATGCGCTGATGTGGCATGCTATAGTAGCGCCTACATGTCAATCGGACTCACGTGTCAGTCACATAAAAAAATTGAAAAAACATATTTTCTCATCCCTATCTTAGAATTATTTTTTTAATTTTATCTTCTATTCCGCTCTACCTAATAAAATATGGTTTTCAATTTTAATTTTTATATATGACTGGTATGTGGGTTCCATTAACACGTAGATGCCACTGTGATATATCACGTCAGCGTATGAAGCAGGTTAGAACCCGTCTTGATCTATATTACACCCAAGACAAGTTCAAGACCCAAAAAGCATTTTGGAAGTTTAGGGACCTATATGACACACCTGCAAAGTTTAGGGAGTGTTCATGTAGTTCACCAAAAAAACAAAACAAACAATTGGCAACGCTAAGTTCTACCAAATGAATAAACAGAAACTTGATCAAAATATTCATCCACTCAATAGCTTCAGTGCATCATGCAACTTCTAAGTAATTAATTTATCTCACATACAGGAAACATTAATGTTATTTTAGAACAAATAATTACACCTATTCCATTCGAAACAAAATAGCATTGCATCTATAGTACAAACTTTAACTTTTTGAAGAAAACTGATTGGTACGTAACAAAAATGGCGAATTAATACGCATAGCAACAATCTTTTTACTGAAATAAAAGAATCATAGCACGCCGAGTGTAAAATTTTGTCAGACTAAAGCAAAGAAGCCGAGGCGTCCTCGCTGTCACCGACGTAAAACAAGGGGGCACACGGCGCAGATGTGCAAAGCAAATGTTGATTGTTACATTTGTAATAAGAAAGGGTCGCATCTCCCTGAGAAGTGCTCGGTGCTTAGGATACCTAAACCCACATGCTCTCTCTTTGGATTCGGAAAATTTGAATTCGGTTTTCTCCAAATCAGTGACTTTGGAACGAATGTACAACCAGTCTCAACTGCTCCCACGGCTTTGGTCTCCATTCACAGTGGTTTGCTATCGCGAGAGATAGTTCAGGCCGAGCTAGCTCATCGGATAAGGTCGGATTGGAAGTGGGAAGTTGTCCCTCACGGTGAGAACTCTTTCCTCGTCGCCTTCCCTTCTTTTGAGGAATTAAAGAGGATGGATGACGTTGAATTCCACCTAAAGAATCATGGGGTATCAATGACAATAATTGAGTGGAAAACTCCCGATGATGTGATTCCGGCATATGAATTGGATGAGGTCTGGATACATGTGTCGGGTGTGCCCGCCCCGTGGCATCATTATATGGCCTTTTGGGCATTGGTGTTATTGGGGCTACACAGGAGGTTGACATGCTCACCTACAGATGCACAGGGGTGATTCATATGAAGGTGTTCATGCATAGCAATGTGGTTTTACCGATCACAACGGATGTTGTCTTTTGGAAGTTGGGTTACCCTATCACTTATGCCTTGGAGAATGAGAATTTCATCCGGCACGGATTTTGGAGGTTGATCATATGGATCATGATGGGAATGCACAGAAGGATCAAGATGACTCATCAAAGGACGGTCGTCATGATCAGGCATATAAGAAGGCAAAGAATTCAGAAAATCCAACTCCACCAAAGGAGCAAACGTTAGAGGTCATAGCGATGCAGTTAGTTTTAACTCCTTTTGGAAATTGCTAGCCTCCGCCACCACCTCATCCTGTGATTGCTGATGGGAAAGCTTACATTGCAGCCAGGCCAACACCAAGAATTATGGCTAAAATTTGCTCACCTAAACTGGTCGGCTGTCCTTCTTCACCCGAGCAACATGGAATGCCAACAACGGGGTCGGAACACCTCGGTTTGCTCACACGTGGGTCAGCTGCAGCAGAAAGAACTACTGCTGCCCTATCTCCGGTGGCACATGAGAAGGTCATACAGGATAGGAAAAAACTCTTCACCGCCTGTACCCCTTATGACTGGCGCAAGGGGCAGCAAGGATACATACTCTACACCTCACCGCCGTAGTGCGCGATCCAATGTTGAGAACTTGGATGGCATCGCTAGAGGGGATGACGATTCACTGCTCAAGGCAATGAAGAGGACAGCAGTGCGTAATCTGGATGACAGCTTTGCTGCACGGGAGGTTTCGGCACCGACAACTCAGCTGTACTCGGCCTCCCGTAATGCATATTTTCAGCAAGGTACTACTTCTAGCCCTTCCCAGTCCTTACTATCCTTACCTCATGATAATGTTGTTTCCAATCTTAGATCTTTAGGAGTTTCTTTGGGTACTTCTAATGTTCATGTTTCTTTCTTGCTTAATCCTTTCAAACATATTGAGATAGATAACACAAAAGTAGCAACCAAGTCTAGTGAAAACAACCAGGCCAACATGGTTTTGTCGGAGGTGGATCCTTTCATGACAAGTGATGACGAGGGCGACGATATGGACAGCGCGCTACTCGCTCACTTAGTAAAAGATATTTCGGAGATTGATATGGAGGATGTGGACCAAAGTAACAAAAATTGTGACTTGTCGGTTTCCACTAGAAAATCTAAATCATCTTCAAAATGGAAAGAACGGAAGACTCATCCCAAAAATTTTAAAAACACTAAAACTGTTTCATCATGAAAGGTATTTTTTGGAATAGCAGAGGTCTTTCAGACATAGCTAAATATCAGTATGTGGTAGAAATAGTTAGAGAAAAAAAGCTAGACTTTATTGCATTGCTTGAGACAAGAAAGGGCGAAATGTCAAAGACAAATTTGGATCGCCTCTCTGGAGGTGCTGATTTTTGCTGTCATTGTCTCCCACCAAAAGGAAGATCGGGGGGTATACTTCTTGGAATTAATGCGATTGTCTTGGATCTATCTTTAATTGTTGAAGGGGAATTATTTGTTAAATTTCATCTCAACAATAGGGAGGATAACTTTAAATGGATTTTGATGGTTGTGTATGGTCCGGCCCAAGATGGATTTAAATCCAATTTCTTGGCAGAGTTAGTTCGCACATGCCAACAAAATCATCTACCCACTCTAATAGGGGGGACTTCAACATTATGAGAAGTAGTGCGGAAAAAATAATGACCGATACAACGCTCGCTGGACTTTTCTCTTCAATGTTGTGATTGATAGTTTTGACTTAAGAGAAATCGCTCTAACGGGTAGGCAATTCACTTCGGAAAACTCGCTTCCTATACCGACGTATGAGAAGTAAGATAGGGTTCTCACTTCCGCAGAATGGGAATCCAAAAGTCCTCTGGTCTCAGTTCATGCACTAGATAGAGGGGTGTCAGATCACACGCCTCTGTTTCTTGACACAGGGGAAGCGGCCTTCGCTGGAAACCTTAAGCAGTTCAAGATGGAACTCAGCTAGTTTCTGCGGGATGATTTCCACAATCGTGTTATCGAAGTATGGAATAGGCCAGTCAAGGGTCGTAATGCAGTCCAAATATGGAATAACAAGATGAGCGCTTTACACCGATATCTTATAGGTTTGTCTCATACCAATGGCATTTTTAAACAGAAAAAAGCTCATGTACAATAGACCATTGACTCGCTAGACATCACTGCTGAGGTTCGACTCCTTTCGGATCAAGAAAGACTTATTCTTGATCAATCGAGGGATAATCTTGCAAGCCTACTTCGTGAAGAGGAGATTAAATGGTACCAACATTCAAAAGACTCGGATGTACTCCTAGGAGACAATAATACAAAATATTTTAACTTGATTGCCAATGGCAAACATAGGAAGAAGAGGATCTTCTTTCTAGATCAGGATGAAGGAAAAAATGAGGGGGTTGATGCGTTGAAAACGTACATTATGAATTTTTACAAGAAACTCTTTGGACCACTAGAAGAAAATTTGTTTTCACTTGATGAGAACATAACTGACGATATGCCTCAGGTTACACAAGCAGAAAATAACTTTCTTACTGCTCCTTTCTCGGAGGAAGAAATAAAGGAAGCAATCTAAGCAATGGAGCATAATAAAGCTCCTAGGCCAGTTAGTTTTCCAGTTGAATTTTACCAAAAATTTTGGGAAGTCATCAAGCATGATCTGCAAAATTTATTTAATGAATTTCATTCTGGCAGTATTCCAATTTTTCTTCTAAATTTTGGGGTGATTATTCTAATTCTGAAAGTTGAAGAAGCCAATTGAATCCAACAATATAGACCGATATGCTTGTTGAATGTCAATTATAAAATATTTACTAAGGTTGCCACAAACTGAATTAGCTCGGTAGCTGACCATTTAGTGAATCCAACTCAAACTGCTTTCATGCATGGGCGAAACATCCTAGATGGAGTCGTCATCATACATGAAACAATAATGAGCTATACAGGAAAAAGTTGAATGAGGTGATTCAAAATTGACTTTGAAAAGTCCTATGACAAAGTCAAATGGCCCTTTTTGTTACAAACTCTACGGATGAAAGGTTTTTCACCCAAGTGGATTTCTTGGATCGAATCTTTTATTTCCGGGGAATCTTGGCAGTCAAAGTCAATGATGACATCGGGCCTTTTTTCCAAACTAAAAAAGGCCTTCGGCAAGGAGACCCTCTCCCACCAATCCTATTCAACTTTATTGCTAACATGTTGGCCACCTGTATAAACAGGGCCAAAACACAAGGGTAAGTAGATGGTCTCGTACCGCATTTGATTGATAGGGGATTGTCCATCCTACAATATGCTAATGACAAAGTGCTTTTTATGAATCATGACCTCGAGAAAGCTCATAATATGAAGTCAGTGCTTCTAGCCTTTAAGCAATTATCGGGTTTGAAGATTAACTTTCATAAAAGCGAACTGTATTGTTTTGGTGAAGCGCTTGACTATAGAGATCAATATAACCAATTGTTCGGTTGCCAGGTTGGCAACTTCCCTTTCTGATATCTTGGTATTCCGATCCATTATAGGAAGTTAAGAAATGCAGAATGGAAAGAAGTGTTTGAAAGATTTGAAAAGAAATTGAGTAGCTGGAAAGGAAAACTTCTCTCATTGGGAGGGCGACTTACACTGATTAACTCAGTACTTAGCATTCTTCCAATGTATATAATGTTGTTCCTTGCAATACCTACTGGGGTAGGTAAGAAACTTGATTACCTTCGATCTAGGTTCTATTGGCAAGTGGATGGACACAAGAAGAAATACTAGCTTGCTAAGTGAGACATCATCTGTCGTCCCAAAGATCAACGGGGCTTGGAATTCACGACCTTGAGGTAAAGAATATAGCGTTGCTTAGCAAGAGGCTAAACAAATTACTCATCACAGACGGAATATGGCAACAGATGCTACGTAATAAATATTTGGGATCTCAACCTTTATCTCAGGCTTTTTGAAAGCGGGAGACTCACATTTTTGGGCTAGTATTATGAAGACCAAACAAGATTTTCTTAGGTTTAGGTTCTTTCGTATTAGGGATGGTACTCAAATAAGGTTTTGGGAAGATAAGTGGTTGGGTAATGCCTCGTTGAGAGATCAATATCCTTGTCTCTATAATATAGCCAGGCATAAACAGTCGAATATCTCACAAATCTTTCAAACCAACCCTCCAAGCTTTTGATGGAGACGAGATTTAATCGGAGTAGAATTAGCCGCTTGGCATAATTTATGGCCCCGCATAGCTTATTTGGTGTTAACACAAGAGTAAGATGAATTTCTCTAGAACCTCACCCCTAATGGGGTCTTTTCGGTCAAATCTCATTACTTAGCTCTTATTCATACGGGCATCCCGAATATCACTAGACGTATTTCGAAGGTTAAAGTACCGCTCAAAGTAAAGATTTTCCTTTGGTACTTATGTCGGGGCATAATTCTAACCAAGGATAACCTAGCTAAGCGAAAATGGAAAGGTAGTAAGAAATGTTGCTTTTGTCATAAGGACGAAATCATTCAACATTTTTTCTTCCGATGTCATTTATCTCGCTTGGCATGGTCTGTTATTCATATGGCTTCTAACTTACAACATCCTCGAAATGTTACTCATATGTTTGGGCGTTGGCTTACAAGTGTTCCTAAAGATATGAGAAATCTGCTTTTGATGGGTGCAGCAACTCTTTGTTGGTCCATTTGGCTAAGCAGAAATGAGTTTATTTTTGATAATAAGGTGGTTTTTTCTCCTTTGTAGGTTACTACTTTAGTCACCCGGTGGCTACGCACCTGGACTATTCTCCACAAACCGGGACTTCAGAATACTATTGCGGTGGTATTGCGACGTTTGGACCAGGTGGCACGGGAGATTTTACCCAAGAGCATGGGTGGTGATCTAGTTTACGATAGCCACTAATCTCTTTTTTTCGTGATGGGGGTCTAGATAGGTCATGTTTTGGCTGTGTGCATTTCATGCAGAGGTCGGGGATGGACTCAGTTGGAATGTATTATCTTGGTGTATTTGACTGAGTCTAATAAAGCTTCCGTTATCTAAAAATATTTTTTAATCTTTTTATGTTGTGTTGCAACATAAAGAGTGATCAGTGAAACAAGTCTTATCAGTGATCATAACTAGGCTCTGAACATTTCTGTCCTCTCTGAAACAAAATTTATCAGTGATCACATCCAGGTTATGAATATCTATGTTCTCTCTGAATTAGTCTGAACAGCTCTGAACTTGTCCATTTATCTGAAGCTTGAACGGTTCTGAAATCTATCGCGATCTTTGCTTGTCCAAAGTGTTACCTGAGACTTGGCAAATTTACATAGGTTGGCCAGAAAAAAGCTCTGCTCGCTGTAGCTCACCACCATCTTCCCCGAGGTTCAGCATGTTATCACTGTAAACCGCAGCGAGGAAAGTGGAGGCCACCAGGTGCAGGAGTGAGTTCCACTCAGCTATATACAGCAAACTTCCTGGAATAAATTGTTGCAAACCATGCGATTTACTACTACACTGCGTCATTCGATCAATCAGACAAAAAGTTTCGAGCTACCTTAGCTATATAAAAAAAAATATTCAGGGTGTTGTGAATTTACCTTATGTTCTGAAAGCAATGGCCTCTGAATCTGGCAGGAGTATGCGCATGACGTCATCAGCAGTCTGCTTATAGAAGAACAGTGCAACATCATTTACGTCATGGTCTGAAAGCAGTGATCTCTGAATCTGGCAGGATTATGCGCATGACGTCATCAGCAGTCTGCTTGTACAACCCAAGAACATTGTCTTGTCATTTGTGCAACATCAGATCCTTGAGAAGCAAAGAAACTCACCCTCAACAAAATAACCTCAAATTAAGGCAAATGCCACAAATTTTCACTGGATAATCAACTCGGTAATTTCCAGCCTGAAGAGTAACTGCCGTCGACAGTGAGGATAGTGATGGTGCCTCTGTAGCAACTCGGTTCCAACGCGCTTGTCGTCCAAACTGAAGTGCCTAGGTTGGCGTAGTCCTTGCCGCTCTTCCCGGTGGTGTTGGTGAGGTAGCTGTAGTTGCAACTGACAAAACATTCATCAATACCTTACCAGTTGCCCAACCTACAGTTAAGGAAGTAGCAGCAATTAATCTTCAATATTCAAAAACATTTGCTGAGTTCAAGAAAATTTTCAAATCTTACCCGTGATCCACTCCTAGAAAGTTTCTGAAAACTGGTTGATTTTCTATTTTACACCCCAATGTTCAGCAACCACATTGACGCATCTTTTTTATAACAAACCGGCACACAAGATAGTGCCAATTTCATTATATAGAGTAGGAATAAAATATTTACAAGCAGACTGAAAAGAAAAAGGACTATAAAAGTGTTTTTACAGAAACTAGATAGAAAGTAGGGTAACATTTCCACGAGTCTTTTTGCTTCTGCTCCGCGCCCAAGTTTTCCCTTCCTCCTTTTATCTTAGCAACCAGAGATGTCGTTGGGAGTTCTCTATAGTGGAAGACTCGCTAGTTTTGTTCCTTCCAAATCTCCCAGGACATTAGCAATATAAGAGACCGCGTTCCAAGTTTGGATAGTCCTTTTCGTGTGGCCATTGCCTCCCACCATTCTTCGACCGTGTTCGTCGCCTCCCAATACCCTGACCTTAGTTGTTCGCAAGCGATCTAGTTGTAAGCATATCCCAAATTTTTTTTTATGTATCTACAATCTGCTAGCATGTCCCAAGCATTGACCCCATCTTTTATTACATCTTCTCAGAGAACCCTTCTTGTCTGAAGCACTGATCTATTCTCTGTGCTATTTATCTAGCTAAGAAAACAAATCAAGTTATGTTGCAAATGCATTACAGCAACTTCAAAAAATTTATGGAACATACAGCTTAAAAATAGTCCAAAGGTTAGTAGTAACTTATGCATCAGAACTCAGAACAAATAGTAAAGTTTTTTACCGATAAATTACATGCAAGAAGCAGGCTAAATATGCGTACCCAGTGTTACAAATGCATTTACAGCAGGATCAAACAAGTTATGTTGCTTACATG
Source organism: Oryza punctata (assembly GCA_000573905.2). NCBI lineage: Eukaryota > Viridiplantae > Streptophyta > Magnoliopsida > Poales > Poaceae > Oryza > Oryza punctata. The sequence continues at coordinate 17,247,983 of CM002495.2, read as the reverse complement.
TTTGCTGAACTCAAGGAACAGGTCAAACCAGAGATGTACACCATATGACCAACACGGCAACACCTACTCTGCCTAGGGACCTGCATAAATATATATATCAATGTATCAAATTCAAGTGCATGATAGAGACAGATAAGTTGGCATAGGAAACAATTTTTTAAGTAAGTAAGCTTCTCTGAAGAACAATAATCAGAAATGATGGAATTCAGAAGACTGAAGAGTCAATGCCATGCTTTTTAATGTACTGAAACCATTTGTCAGACACGTCAGTTTTTAAATTCCATTTACAAAAGTTCAAAATGCATTCCTATTACATAGCATGGGATTACATGGGGCATAACTAATCAAGATGGCAATACCGTAAGGAATAAAATTATTCGTTCACACTATTTTCAAATATCGCAGGTACTTGAAAAGGCTACATAGTATTTGATTTGCATAAATGAATATTGTGCAGTCTGAACAGTGGTCTATATTGAAATTTGGCAGATTGTGACAATTATCTGTGAAGGAATTTTGCAGAGGATATTGAGCCATTTCTACTCTAATGAACCAAAATGGCGGTTTGTTTAAAAAAACAAATTGGCAAGCATTGTTTGGTTTCTCACACTTGTATTCATGATAAAATTACCAGTAAAGTTTAGCTGTAGCTGATGTTCAACGAAATTGGCAAATTAATATTGAGCTGATCCATTTCTACTCTAATGAACCAAAATGGTGGCTTGTTTAAAAAAACAAATTGGCAAGCATTATGTGGTTTCTCACACTTGTATTCATGACAAAACTACCAGTTGTTTTAGCTATAGCTGATGTTGAACGAAATTGGCAAATTATCAAACCAATGAGTTTCAAATTAAAAAATAATAATTTTAAAAAAGCCAAGTGCTAATGTCTAGTGCTGCCTCCACACCAAGAGACCCGACTGTGTGCCGCTTATAGGGCATCTTCACTTTTTATTTTTGATGCAGCTGATCGGCAAGGGGTCACCTGTCGTGCCCCGTAACGGGAGGGGATCTTTGCACTGCTCCAATTTTCTTCTCTTTTTTCTTTCAGCAGAACGGTAGGGAAAACACACCCGGACCGTGCCCACGGAGGGGATCTTCTCGCTGCATTCAGTCGGTGGGGTGCCTGTGCCTCCGGGGAGATGATGGAATAGCCTCGACCCGCGTTGATAAACAGGTCGCACTGTCTGAATCTGCGATGTGGGACAAAACGCAATTGTTGGGTGGATTCAGTCTGAGCCAAATAGCGCCCCGCAGACCGAACTAGGAGTAGAGTTGAGGCATACCTAGTCTCTCTCCACGGAGGCCGGTGCGCGAGGGAGCCATCGATTTGGCCGGTGCTGAACCTTTCCACCGCCGCAGCACTGCTGTCGCCAATGCCACGGAGACTATGCCCACTGGACCTAGCTCATCCTGGACCAAGGAGGGTGCATCCTGTCACACCCCGATCTGGCACCGCCGAACAACGGCACCTGATAGGGGCGTATCGTAGAAAAACGGCGCGAACCGCTTCCTACGAGACCGCGATATCGGTACCAGTCCCAGGACATAGCGCTGGTACCCACGGTGACAATTATGAATCATAGCAATCCTTAATTTAAATAGGGGACTTATTTACCTTAACTTAAGTTGCAGCTCTCGAGAGAACCCGAGAGTGCAACAGGCGACGCGGAAGCAGCAACATCAGAGACCACGGCAGCGGAAACCAACGATCTAACACCCAACACCACAGGCGACGGCTGGTAACCAGGACGAAACCCTAATCTTCACTTCGGCTTCACCTTCAGAGCTGGCAGAACTATATATATATAGAGAGCAAGGGTGAGTACTTACGTACTCAGCAAGTCACGGGAATTTAGGTGTTTAGTGCAAGCTTGAAAGAGGGGAAAGGTTGTTTTGCAAATCCTTTATTTGAACCCATTTTGAAACCACTAAGTGACTTTCTTCTTTTTAAGTTTCGGTCGAAAAGAGACTTGCGTCTCAAATCGACTTAAGAGGTGCTTTTCAACAACTCAACTGGTAATGCCCCGACTTCCCAGGTCGGTTCATTAATTCTCGGCTCACATAGCCATTTCACTTGATTAAGCGGCTCCCTGAGCCATTTTCATTTTTCTCGGACTCCAAGAGTCCTGCTGCCCCGCAGCACAACATTCTGCTTCCACCCAGGAAGCCTACTCTATGATGCCCTCAGACATCCCGGATCACACAGACCCGTTTCTGACCACTCAGGTCATCCATCTGCCACATAGGCTGATTCTGGTAACGATTACCAACCCACAACATTTTTCACAAAGCACAGGCAAACAAATCTACGCAACGGGAATCACCTTGCATCCGCCCATGACCGTGGGCACGGCTGTTTGAACAGTTTATTAACCTCTGCAGAGGGGTACACTTTACCCACATAACACGAACTTACTCCAGACACTGGCCGGTGTCGGAGGTTCATGACAAAGCCGTTCCAAAGCTAATCCTAGGTCACCTCATGCCACATAGAGGGTCTCCCTGACAAACATCAGGCCAACTCCGGCTTTCCATTCAGGACTCCCGGTTGCCTTCCTCTGTTAGGACTCCCAGGATGTCTCTCCCACCACATCCCGGCTTTCCACCCCTATTGGCATACAAGATTTCCCAGAAGCAGCTAATTACTTAGCTAGGGTGTCCCATTCCACCATGTGGTTGCACTTGCTATGCTCGGATGTAATTCCCACAGGAATCGGTCCTTATATGCGAATACGGGAACAACACCACGCAGGCGCAACACCCGCATCGCGAGATTTCACAATCATTTTTATTTTCAAACACACCGACACCACGTGTCGGGTTTTCAAGGTTTCTCAAACCCATTCCCCAAGTTTTCGACAAACAACGGTGTATGTGGAATAATTGGTACTCGTGCTCAGAGAGCACGGATACCGAAGTACCACAAAGATGGAGCGACAAGGAATCAGGGTATATCGGCCTACAGGAAATAGTGCGACTACTTAGGTAGGTCCGTCGGTTTGGCACGCAAACCGAGGCCAGGCATGTTAAATGTGTACTCCTAATAATGCACGTTGCAAACAAAATAATAATGACTTTTCAATTATAGGGGCAATATGGTCAAGGGTGACTTGCCTTGCTCAAGGTCTTCACGAAGCTTCTTGAAATCCGCACTCGGACGAAAATCCGCAATCCGCAATTATACGCAAACAACGAAAACCTATAAAAGGACCAAAGAAGGACCCTATTTAGACTAAATAATAGTGCCATTAGATAGATCTCAATTTTACGGAAATACTGGAAGTGGAACGGAGTCAATCGGAGTTACGGATCAAGAGATATGAATTTCCTAAGATTTATCGATTTTCTGTCTAAAGAAAAGGAATTATAAATTCCTTGGAAAAAGAAAAAGGGAGGAGGGGCTGCATTAGACTTCTTAGACCGGCGTGAGGTGCGGCCCAAGGCGGCGCGGGGCGGCGGGAGAGAGAAAGGCCGAGCAGGCCGGGCGGGAGCGGCTAGCGGGCCGGCAGGCCAGGCCGCGGCCCAGAGCGCAGGTGAGAGAGAGGCCGGGGGAGGGGACCGGGTCAAGGACGTGGGGCCCACAGTGGGTCCCACCGTCTTCATCTTCCTCCTCTTCTTTCTTTCTTCTCTATTCTTCTCTCCTTCTCTTTCTTGTTTTCTTCTTCCTCAGTGTTCTTCTTCTCTTCCTCTGCTGCTTGTCCGAGAGAGACAGTGAGGGGGGGCGGCAAGGTGGGGGCGGTGGCGCGACCTGGCGCGGCGGCGGAGCCGGGTGCGGCGCGGCCGGGCCGACAAGAGGGGGAGGGAGGCGGCCGAGCGGGGCGCGACGGCGGCCGGCCGCGGGAGCAGCGAGGAGGAGGGCGGCCGGCGGTGACCGGCGGGGTGGGGCCGCGCGCGGCGGTGGCGAGGCTGCGCGCGGTGCGGCCGGCAGCGGTGAGGAAGGGAAGAGAGGGACGAGCGGCCGCGGCGGGGAATCGAGAGGAAGAAGGAGTGGCGAGGGGGGTTTACCGCGGGGAAGGGGGCGTCGACCGGCGTGGTGGGGCGGTGGTCGCGGTGGCGGCGTTCGGCACCGAGGTCGGCTGCACGGAGGCGACGCGGAGGGGATGGTGTCGGCGCGGCCGACGTCCGTGGCGGCGAGGTGGCGTTCTTGGAGGAGGGGTGAGGAGGCCGAAGGGGAGGATGAGGGGGCTTATAGGGAAGGCGCAAGGCGGTTCCCATGGTCGGCTCGGGAACCGACCTTGGCGGGTCTGGGTGGGGGCGACGCCGATCTGGCGACACGGAGCCGCGGCGATGTCGGTAAGGTTTGGCGGTGAGAGAGAGAAAAGCGAGAGAGAGAAGAGGGCTGCTGTGAGAGAGAAACGAGATATGGCAGAGAAAGAGGATAAAGGGAGGGAAAGTAGACTTTAGCTGCGAATATTGTTTGGAGGGGATTGAAGGGTATTTGATGCCGGAATTGAATTCAAATTATATATTTGAACTCGGGAAAATGCGAAGGAGTCAAAGAAGATATTCAAAATAGGAATTTGAATATTTTTGTATTTGAGAGAAATATTTGGCGAGAATTCAAAGGAGAGAATGGATTTGAATTTCGGGGATTTTTTTGGGACAGGAATTTCGAAGAGACGATTTTTGGTAACGAGGAGAGGAAACAAGGGTAGATTTTAAATTGAGATCCATGGCACGACTTAGACTCTCACACAAAGAACTAAAATTTTCACGAATAGGGTTTTATTAATTAGTTTTTAACGTTTCGCGAAAAGCGGGGCGTTACACATCCGCAGCCAGCTGCTCGCCGTCGGACGTCGGGAAGGGAGGTTGGGAGGAGAGCGAGCGAGAAGGGGAGGGAGGTGAGGCCATGAATGAGTCCCATCGAGTTAGGCCTCTCCTACCAAATCAAGTGTAGGCTTGGCGTGTCTACAAGCCTTGGACTGGGCCACGTGGGATCGATTCAATATCTGAAAGGAATAAGTTCACCCAGCCATCCCTTAACTTTACGTCGAATCTGTATGACATCCCTAATCCATAATATCCGAAATTTTCACTCTTAAACTATATAAAACCGTGCACTTAGTATCCCATAGCAATATGGATCTCCAGTTTTGCTAATATGGTATTCTAGTCAGAAAAAATAAAAGAAATTATAGGGACCACATGTACGTGAGAAGAAAAAATGTAGAGGCCCACATCTCTTATTTATTCTCTTTTCTCTTTACTCTTTTCTTTATTTTCTTCTTTACTCTTTATACTCTTTTCTTTCTTCTCTTCTTTTCTCTTCTCCTCTTCTCTTCTATCCGCCGGCAGCTGGGGGAGTAGCGGCCGGCGAGCCTGGCCGAGCTTCGCCTCGAGAGGCACCGCCGCCGTAACCAACGATGATGATGACGCACACGCACGAAGCCGGGCGGAAATCTTGGCATGGTAGATGCTGAGCGTGTCGAAGATGGACAGCGACGCCGTCTGGATGGAGAAGCAGGGCCGGCCCTGGCGGGGGAGCGAGAGGTGCGGCCGCACTGGGCCCCCAAATCTTAGGGGCCCCACCCCCGCAGCCCAGGAACCGAACAGGCGCATGCGAGAAACGGAGAAACCGAACAGGCGCGGCGAGAATTGCGAGAGACGCGAGCGAGACCGAGTCAGCGAGATTGCCGCCGCGGCGCCACCCACGTCCTCACTCCTCCTCACGCGGCGAGATCGGCAGATCGCGCAATCCTCCAGGGAGCGGCGTGCCGAGCTCCCCTGCCGCTGTGTCGACGCAAGCCCGGCAGCCCGCAGCCGCTGCTTTTTGCTTGCGCGCCGACAAGACCTCTGGACGAGGAGGACGATCGTAGGTTTTCTGATCAGGTGAATCAATTTCCCAATTGCCAATTTGCCGTCGCGTCAAGCCCATGTGAAAAATTGATTCAGTAGTTGTTCTCATAGTTGTTGTTACTGACTTGCTGTTGTTCCCATAGGAGTGGATGTTAGGTTAATTAATTCAGTTGCTGTTGTTATCTGAATTGGATGAACCGATGAAGACCCTAGCTGAAATTTTTGAGGTAACATATTTATATTTTCTATATACTAGCAAAATGCCAGTGCGTTGCACCGGGTAATGATGGATGACTGAAGTTTGATCTCAATTATTTATCGAAGCACCCGATCATGATCATAGGTATAGGCTGTGTATAATAACCAAAAAGTCATGTTTGTTCGTGGACAAGTAATCCGCTTTATATTTTATGGGATGTGGATGATGCTCGTGACACAAGACCTGATGGATGTAGCATACGGGAGGAACCAATGGGTGAACAACGTGATTGCTTTTGTGCATGAGATGACGGATGGAAATTTGTGTGATGAGCTGAAAAATCGATATTTCTTAAAGTAGATAAGCCTAATAAAAAATAAGTTGAACTGAGCAGACGACACATCCAAATCACGACACATAACATAGAAATTGTATTTTCTTATACTTTATGTAATGTAATTGTGGGAATATATTTGTGCGTTGCTACATGATGAAAATGCTTGAAGTTGAACTGATCGACACATCTAAATCGTGGCACATCGAAATTATGTTTTCTTATACTCTATATATGGTTGTCCTCATTGGTTGGCCGAATCTGATTATAGCCATAACGACTTATTAACGACCATATATTTTGCGGATAAAACTTAAAAAGCCAATACTGAAAAATAAACTACATTAAGAGAACGTCAAAATTATGTTTTAAAAATTAAATTAAAATTCAAAATTATATTTTGGCAAATACGATTTTTTTTCATTTATAAATTGCATTTCTAGTCAAATATCAAGAAATAGACGGTGAAAATAAAGTACAAATAAATAGAGGCAGAGCATACAAGGAGGGGAAAAAGACATAAAAAAGGAATGAGAACGGATAGGGTCATAGGGAGGGAAAAGAAAAGAGTACCGTCGCTCGTTTCTTTCTCTCCTCTAGGTCCCTCTCCCCACCCCACACGTTATTTCTTATCCTTTTACTTTACTCTCGCCCCCCTCTCCTCCATCAAAGTCCGATGATGGCATGTGCTATTGTTGTCCCTCATCCCTGGTCCAAAGCATCGTCACCCTCGACCAACGGAATCTCACTCCATATCAATAGGATGTCGGAAGGGGTGAGAAAGAAGGGGGAAGTGGTGGAGAGCGCGCAGGTGGAGTGGGTTTGTCGACACTATTTTTTTCTCTAGGCATGTGCTCAAATCGACGTGGTCAGTGAGCTCGATGCTACCGGATGGGGTTGGTTTTGTTAGATCCAGCCTCTTCCTCCTTGTTACTGATGCCAGATCCTGTCGGTTTTTTCTTGTCTCCTGATTTCCTCCATGGTATTTGGTCTAATTTGAGGGTTTGTTTTGTGAGATGTCTCGGGATTCGGTGCATCAAACGAATCTGGAAGTGGTGTATCGTGTGCTTCTCGTCTTGTCATCGATCGTGCCTTGGGGTCGTCCTTGAGCTGGCATCTATCCATCGGCGGCAGGAAGATGACCTCCTTCCACGTACACGCTACCCCTTCAATCTCGAAGTGGTGGGCATTGATCTACATGTGGCCGGCTTGATGCATGTATATGATTCAGATGTGTCTTTCTTCCAGTTTCTTTCTTTTTTTAGATAGAAAAAACCCGTGCGTTGCAACGGGAAAATAAACATTACACAAACTTTAAATGATGCCTGCTCTGCTGGCTTCGTTGCCTACCTCCCGCTTTGCCACGAAGGCTATCTCTCGGTGCAAGGTATACCATGATCTATTCTACAGTATATGTCAATATCCTCTCACTTGCGTTATTAAGAACTGGCATTGATGACCACTCGGTACCAATTTATTAAAAAATTAATACTAATATTGTAAGTGTCTGTTAATTCAGAAAACTTGCTTGATTAGCGTAATTTCATGAAAGGGATGGATGCGCATATATACTTGCCTACGTGTACATGCAAGTGTTCCTAGCAAATGCGTCCGCACCCTCTGCCTTTGAGACCAAAGGCAGTGTTTTCTGTTGCTTTCATCCATGCCATACATAGGGGTGAAAACGATAATGGAAATCACCGGCCAACCGACGTTCGTTTTTGACTTTTTACCGGCCAAGCCATATGGAAATGGTAATCGACCAAAACGAACATGGAAATGGTAAAAAAATATGGAAATGGAAACGGAAATGGTTTTGCTATTATACCAATAGTTTCCGTATTTACCATATTCTCGTGGAAATTAATGTTTCTTATAATATGGTAGTTACCGTATTCCTAAATGTGTCGATATTTATAGGGTACGTCTATACTTGACCACGGTTTAGAGATTGATTGACTCTTAAATCAAATCCCTAACTTGAGTGCATGGCTAAAATAAAGTTAATTTATAATTATATAGTATAAACTTGAACTTATTTATATGTATTACATACTTATGTAAAATTAAATATATGTTTTTATAGTTTAATGTTTCCGTCTTTGTTACCGGTTTCCGATCTGTACCGACATGTTTCCGTCCATATTGTTTCGTTTCCAGTTTTCCGATACTTCCATTATCGTTTTTGTTTCCGACTTTACCGTTTTCGATTTTGTTTCCGATAAAAATATGGTTATGGAAATGGTTGAGGTAGTTTTCTGATCGTTTCTGACCGTTTTCATCCCTAGCATATAGTAGGATCAATGACCGTTTTCATCCCTAGCATATAGTAGGATCAATGTCTGCATGGCTTGTTCCATCATAGTACAGCTAAGTAATTGACAAAATTAGATGTTTCTCTCCAGCAAAATAAATCAAAGCAGAGGAATACACAATACGCTTACTCTCGCATTTTTACGCCGATAATATGAATGGATATCCAATCTCCATTGATATAGAAACAACATGAAAAGAAAAAAAATCCTTCATAGATGGAGCAGCCAAATAATCTTAGGGCCTGTTTGGTAGAGCTCCAACTCCTAAATTTAACTTCAAGAGTTAGGTCTGGAGTGGAGTTGTGGAGCTACCTAAACCCAGCTCCACCTCTCTAGTTCATTTTGTGAGAGAGCTCCACCCAGCTCCACTCCAAGTTTAGGTGGAGTTGAAACTATTTGGTTGAGCTCCAGCTCCAGGAGAGGTGGAGCTGGAGCTGGAGCTGTGCCAAACAGGCCCTTAAATACCACCATATCAGATAAATGATGCAAGAAAATTATCATTATTTGATTTGTCACCATATCGTACCTTCCACTTTTATTCTTTTAAAGCCTATAATTTTATTATTTTTAAGCTCTTGTTCGTATTGTACAGTTAAAAGAATCCAAAGCAGTTGATCTCTTTTGTGCTGCGCACTCTTGCACCGCTGTTTTTGTTTGTTGATTGTTTTTCCTAGATAGAAACACCTGGTTCTATTGATTAATTAGGTGCTAATTAATCACTGGTGAGGCCAAGCTGTGCAGCCATTTATCCCACGATGGGTGGCGTATAGGAAAGCAACGACAAAGTTTGCCGTTGGTATTAAACAGTCAAAGGCAGTCTAGACTGGCAGAGGATGCGGATTGCGGACCCCAGCGGTATATTCAACATTACTCCCTCCATTCCTCTTTACTGGAGTATTTGGCAGCCATGAGCTGTGCACGTCTCTCAAGGAAGAGAAACTATTCACCTCATAAATAACTAAAATACCCTTGGCTCAGATTACTCTTTTGCCCAGTTGAAGTATCTAGAATAGCAATGAACGTTAGGAGACAAGTAATACCACAAGAGAGATTTCTATTTTTTCTATTTCTTGTGGGTTCCACTTGATCTTGAACTAAATTATCGAACCGAACCATACTGTTTGATATTATACTTGTGGTTGTGGACCCTAGCTTTGCTTCTCAGTCCATTTAGGTCATGTACAATGCACCATCGTGGACAGTAGGCTCAACCCTCCACGTTAGATCTAAGCACGTGGTAGTGGGACCGTGGTTCCGTGACCTCTTGCCGCGCTTGTAGAGGTCACGGTTGCCTCAATGCTCTTCGGCTTTGGAGTTGCGAAACCACTACTCGGGTTCATGCATTGGGTAACACCGGACCCTCTTGATACGCTTGGGGGAGGGGGAGGAGAGGTCGATGTGAGGCCGAGGACTTCCGTGGTAGCCTCACCACTCCCCACCGCTGTCGAGGACTTCTCCCGCGGAGGTCGTTGCCACTCCCCGTCACCGAGGTCATTATCGCTGATCCAGCGAGCTCACGACCGGATTCAGCAAGCTCGTGGCCGGATCCGCCGTCACTGGTGGTCCCTCGAGCGTCACAAGAAGAGGAAGGAGGGAGGGAAGAAGCCAGCGGCCAGATCTGGCACCGTTGTGGGGAACCGTCGCCGAGGACGAGAGGCCGACGAGCTCGCGGCCAAATCCACCGCCGCCATGGGAATCCGCCATCGCCGCTCGTAGAGAAGACGTGGGGGAGAGGCCGGAGGTGGATGGGGAGTGGGGGAGCGACGCCTCTGTGGCGGAAGAGGAAGCAGTGGCATCGAGAGGAGGAGGGGCGGTGTTGCGGTGGCGGAAGAGGAGGCAGCAGCGTCGAGAGGAAGAGGGGGTAGCGTTGCGATGGCTAGTCAGGGATAAGATAGAGCTAGAAAGAGAAAATAAAGCAGAGAGGATAGGAGAGGCTGACAGTGGGTCCATATGTAGATTAGGGGTATCTATACATTTTTTTATAAGGTCTAAAATAGTTAATTTTATAATAACAAATATCGTAGGGGCTAACACATAAATAGTTAGGGGTTGAAATACAAAATATACTTAGCAGTGGTCACCATTGTGGACATTGTGACTTTTGTGTGGTTTTATCTTTTATGGCAGGTTGAGATAACTGGTAGTAGTGGTTTCCATTGTACACGCCCTTACATGCTAGGGATGTTCTTGGGCAAAACTGAAAAAAAAAAGCTTGTTATATGAACTGTGAGCTGTCAAGTTTTTTTTTTGGAAAAAGAAGTGGTCACTTCTGCCGTGTACTCATAGGAACGGAGGGAGTATTTTATTTCGATGGTGCTACACTGCTACTGCTGCTTATCTACATGCCCACAGCATCACATACTCAACCTTATCTCTTTCTTCTCTCTCACAGCCACACACAACTTCCCTCTCTATCTGTCCTACACTCATGCGAGCAGCGCAACGGGAGCGACACCGGAGCGGCAGCGATGGCTACGGTGGCTCCGGCCGGCGAGCAGAGACCTCGGCCTCGTCGAGCAGTGGGAGAGGCGCCGGCCTCCGCACCGGCGGCAAGCAGTGGCCTCGGCGAATAGCAACCTCGGCCTCGTCGAGCAGCGGGAGAGGCAACGGCCTTGCGCCGGCGAGCAGCAACCTCAGCCTCGGCAATAGCAGGTGCGGCGGTGTCCTCGGCCTCGGCACACACGGCGGCGACCCCGGTGAGCAGCGGCCTCGGCCTCGGCCTCGGGCAAGCAACGGCGGCGTCGGTGACCGCAGCATGTTGTGGATTTGTGAAGTTAGTTTCTTTTGTGTGATTGAGACATGAATGATTCATATCTTTTCTGTTTGATTCAGTTCTTAGATAGAATGATTTTGTTGATTTAGGCATCGATCTGGCATGCTGTGTGTATTAATTTGGGCATCAATATGTGATTTGTACAGAGCCGGCTTGAATTGAGCTCCTCCCTGTGATACAGAGGAGACGCTGACGATACTATCCTGTCAAGGTTGGCTGGGTATTGCATTTGTGTGTTTTTCCTTCTTTTATTTTTTCCCCTTTTGCTTGGCTTCTCTAAATACTGATGACCCGATTGGATTTTGTATCGGTTTTCGATTTTGTTCTTTGTCCGACATCCCAAATGGATTTTGTATCGATTTTCAATTTTGTTCTTTGTCCCGGCGGAGGGCGTCACTCGTGGATGAAAGCGTAAAAAGAAACGGACGAAAACGGATTGATGAACGAAAATTTAGGTGACGAACGGAACCAGCGACGCAGGACGGACGAAGAAACTATCGGAAGCCTTATGAATCTTTTAATTAGGTATATAGATATAGAAATATTATTTCTGAATGCAATTTAAATGTTTATGGTAATAATTCATTTCATATATATAAAAAGTATATGTATCTATTGATTATTATTATTATATAGTATAATAAAGGCCTCTATGTTAGTTTCGCACTGGGATCTTGAAAAGTCAGGACCGGCCGAGGAGCGCGGCCACCGGCTGAGGCATGCAGCAGCGTGAACTGAATCCTACTGCCGCTTGCAACTTCGCCATGTAAACGGAGAGAGGGGGGTGCGTCTCTTTCCTCTACCTGACTGCCTCTGCAATGCAGATGTTGCAAGAAACTGTGCCATTGCTCAATGGCGTGATGGCCTGATCTATTGTGTACAAAGACTTTATATAGTTCAGGGCAATGTGTGCTGCTTTCTCTGCTCTCCGGTGCTTTCGATTGGTTTTCTGACTTGTGATGAGAGATGCAGCAGGTTCGGGCGGCTATTCAGTTTGGATAATTTGAAGTCCTTATCCTGGCGTCCAGCGTGCTCCCCTGCAGCACGAACATGGTGCTCATCTGCCCGTACACCGTCGCGAACACGATCTGAAGCAGCCGCACCACGCTCTTTAGCTCCTCCATCTGCGTCAGCGTCACCGTGCACAGCCTCCATGCGCTCGTCCTCCCCGCTGCCGCCTTGTCCTCCGGTGTCTCCACCGCCGCCCTGTCAAGGCACGCGAACTGCTCGGTGTGCTCCAGCTTGCGGCTGCCCTCGATGACGGACTCCTTTTCGAGCGTCCCGTGCAGCCGCGACTTGTCGGCGGGGACAACCACACCCCACTTCCTCGCCGACGCGACGAGCACCTGCGCGATCCGCGTGAGCGGGCTGCCACCGGCACCGGGGCAGTGGTGCCTGTACAGCGGCGTGCCGACGAAGAAGCTGACGACGGCGACGGCCGGGATGCCGAACCCCCAACCCCACCCGACGTGCATCCGCACGTACACCAGCACCGACGACGCCATCAGCGCGCCGATGTTGATGGAGAAGTAGAACCAGTTGAAGAAGCTGCTCTTGCTCCGCTTCTCCCCCTCGTCGTTCTCGTCGAACTGGTCCGCGCCGAACGACGATCCCTCCCGTTCCCAGCGCGATCAGGTACAACGTCAAGACCCCCCCCCCCCCCCCCCCCCCCCTCTCTCTCCCCGGGCGCCCCGCGTCTGCGCCTCCGTCGGGTGGCACGCTCCCCCGCCGCCAGCGTCGCACGATGACAGATGAGAAGAGGAGAAGAGGAGAAGAGAAAAGAAGAGAAGAAAGAAAAGAGCAAAGAGTAAAGAAATAAAAGAGAATAAATAAGAGATGTGGGTTTCATATTTTTTTTCTCACTTACACGTGGATCCTATATTTTATTTTTTTTTATTGCTGAGTAGAATACCACGTCGGTGAAACCGGAGATTCATACCACTATGGGATCTAAAGTACATGGTTTTGTATAGTTTAGTGGTTAAGATTTCTGATATTGAGGATTAGGGATGCTATACAAACTCAACGTAAAGTTGACGGATGGCTGGTGAACTTATTTCTTCTTGAAAGGAGAAGTGCACTTTATAGTACCTCAACTATAGGCTGAGTTTCGTTCACCTTCATGCCATGAACTGACCAATGCAAAACAGCAAGAGGGAGAGAGAGCAGAACATATTTGACGCAATCATCGAATTTCCGTTAGCTGTGAGTTCCTTCTCATGTTTTTCTAGTTCCTTGTTTAATTCGTGCAAAGATGATTCATCTATCAGCAACATTTCGTGATACTCACATTAAGTGATAAATTTAATATTAAAACTGTAATTTGTGATACATCACCTTAGATATGTAGATTTGTGATTATTTAGCTAAAGTATATGAAATTTACTCTAAATATTTTTCATATGGTACTTCACTAATATCAAGTTGCATTACAAGGTGCAACTTACTTTATTTTAGAATTGTACCATGAAGATATAGAAATTCTAATATTACGAAAAAAAAAGAGCCTTGAAATTCTTTTTAAAATTAAACTAAGCATTCTATTCTCAGTTGAACTAAAGTAAGATATTCGACAAGCAAAATACATGAGATCATAAACGTACAATGCTCGCAGCTAAATATGAATTGAGACGAAAGCTTTAGAATTTTGTAACCCAATCCTCCGTGGGATCGTTATAAGTTGTTCAAGCTGCCAAGAAAGAGTTCTGTGGCACGAGCCAGAAATCGAGGTATTTTCACCGGTCGCCCTCGTTCCTCGTTCCGTAGTTGAGTTATTTCGCATTTTTCATATTATTTTTCATGGATTAGCATTTTGAGTGTATTTCTTTTTCTTCCGGACTATTAGACATCAGTCAGTATCCTATCACAAATAATATTAATTGAAAATTTTCACTTAACCATATTAACGAAAATACTACAAGGAATATATCACATCAATCTGACTTACTATGAATTTTCATCAAGTTTTTGGTGGAACTTTTAATAGTACGTAAAAGGCTTTCCTATGCATTTTACATAATTAACCTTCTTCACTAATAAAACCATTAATGTAGGCAAATACCAATTGGCTTAGGGACTGCACCCCCAGGCTTTGAGCCACATGTGGAAAATAACACATAGGGCCCTCCGCAAATCATTTTGGTAGAGACATCCAAAAATGTGTAATCAGCTAAAGAATACCGTAAGAATGCATATTTGCAATACGGTATCGCAAAAAACTTGTAATTAGTTGTTGAACACCCGCGATATTATTTTATTATTTTTGGAGGTATAGGAGAGAGAAACAGTTGTGTAAGTACGGTTCTACCCTTCGATTTTTTTTTCCTTTTCTTTGTTCTTTCTTATTCTTTTCTCCCTCTCTTTCTCTCTCTCTGCTCTTTCTTCAAGCGAGCCCAAGGGAGAGGGAGAGTGCCGGTGACGGCGTGCCGAGGCGCGGGCTAGTGCGGCGCCTTGGTTGGGGCTGGAGCTGGCACGACACGGCTGAGGTGGTGCCAAAGCAGGAGGGAAGGTAATGCCGACGTGGTTGGGCGGCATCGCGGCACCTCGGTTGGGACGACGCTGCGCGGTCGCGAGCAAGGGCCGGAGCCAGCAAGACGTGGCGGAGATGGTGCCAAAGCAGGAGGGAAAGGTGGTGCCGGCACGGTTGGGCGGTGTCACGACGCCTCAGCTGGGGCGGCGTTGCGCGGTCAGACGCAGGGGCCGGAGCCGGCATGACTCGACGGAGGTGGCGCTAGAGCAGGAAGGGAGGTGGTGCCAACGCAGTTGGGAAGTGTCGGCGTCCAAGCAAGGGCGGTGTAAGGACCCCCGTTTTACAACAGAAATCACTCGTGTATTCTGTGTCATTTCCCTGGATCAAGTAGTTTGACACACACGATACATTGTTGAATTACCAAAAGCGTATACATATGCGTCGAGTACGAATCATTACATCATAGACCCGAAGGCATTGACTTAGAATAAAGGACCAAACGGCCCGGAGTACATTCCAAAAACAGAATATAGATAAGCAGCAGAACGAAGGCAGCGGCATCGCCATTGCCACAGGCAACGACCGTGTCTAGACCTAGTGGGCACCCTCTTCCTCCACATCCTCCTTGTAGTAGGCGTATGGATCCTCCGCGGGGTCATCTTCGACTTCTGATTGAGTTTACAATTGCAAGGGTGAGTACCAACCATACTCAGCAAGTCACCACGGCAACAGTGCATATGACAAGTTTTATCCAAGGCAGGACATAGGTTCTTTTGCATAAAGCTAGTTTTGCAATTCTTTTCACAAACCTAGGACCTAGCATAACTGATCAAGTTTTAATACCAGAGTTTACTTTAAACAACGATGGTTCTATCCACCATCCATTATGATCCCAAGGATAGCTTCCCGTCATTGGTTCGTCATGGTTTTCTGTGGATGTCCACCTTCCCTCCTCTCAGGAAGTGGCTCCATCAGCATAAAATTCATCATGCATTATCCCATCCCACACAAGTTAAGAATTTAGAGTCTAGCCAAGTGTAATACATGTCCCGGTGCTCAGTATCCGCGAGCACGGCTATTCGAATAGATTAGTTTACTCACATTGCAGTGGATGTACACTTTACCCGTACTCCGCGACTGCCCAACACATGAGCCTCGTCCCAACACATGAGACGCGTCACGGCAAAGCCTTTCGATAACCTTGCATTGGCAGTACCCGCCCCATGAACTATCATCCTCATGCACTCTAGGCGTATCTGTTTCTAGCAGTGAGAGGAGTTCTGGCGTTCCCGGGAAGGAAAGTCTCACACGCACGTAAAGTTTATAGTTTAAGTTTAGATTCTCATTCTCACACACGTGGCAGTCCTACCAATGGCGACACCGATGTAGGGCACGCATCGCGGCCCTACCTCAACGGCTGCCCCACCGTAGCGCACCTGCCTCACACACGGGGGTAAACCATCTATGCAAGGATACTGCCTCTGCTCGGCTATCTAGTCCGCTAGGTCTATACCCATCCGAGAAGTACGGTTGTACGAGGGTCGTTTCATGCTTAACTTCATGGCTCGGTCCTTAACTGATCGGGGACGGTACTAGCCTTTTCCAGATACCACCCAAATCCACCATCCGCCCCAGTCGAAAACAGTTGCTTAATTTCATTTCTCCCTTCACAAATCATGTCATCAATATCATTGCAATGTGGCGCTCATGTCTCCACATACCGCATCTCAATTACCTTCCCAAAAGTAATTGCCCAAGCATATAGCATTTTGATAAATATGAGTATGCATGATTCTAGAATAGCATTTCTAAGCATTTATCATAATTGACTAGGGACTCTAGGGACTCATACGTAAACATGGTTACAAGGGGATATGGGGTAAACAATATCCAAGGCATGGCATAAGAACAAGTAGTATGTTTATCATTGCATGCAACTTTATTTGTAAACAAAATAATTTCGCAATTGGGATCAATATGTCCAAGGAATAGTGATGACTTGCCTTGCTCGAAATCCTGCGGGTCTTGATCCTCGGTCGGACTCACAACTCCCTCGGGATCTATAATTATGTGTGAAAGAAATCGATTTGAATTCGGTTGGAATTCAATTAAAATCCAATAAAATCCGATTAAAGAAAAGATCAAGCGCGAGCGTCGAGTTTCAGTATCTATTCCATTATTTTATGAAATAGTTATATTCCGATTTTAATCCATTTGTCCTAAAATATTGCGTTAGCCGATTAAAATATTAACTCATTTTAATTCATGCGACACCGGATAAGTTAGATCCCGATTCACAGTGATTAACCTTAGTTGATAAATAAGTGACTAAATATTCGCAACGAATAACTAAATGGATAACTCGATTAACGGGTAAAAACTAACTAACGAACCAACTAAATAGACATCTAAATAGTCAATAGATCACCGCGATTTATTTCGTAGATGCTTTAGAAAAGACCGACGATTAATCCTCCGATTAATATGCATATATATATAACTCAGTAAATAATTATCTAAATAAATAGCTAATTAAATAACTTGCTAAAGGAATTACTGATTAAATGAACGAGTCGCAAATAATCTCGATGTATTTTTCTTGAAACCCCTAAAAATGATCTATGATTAAATCGCCAACTAATAGACATATATATATACGTATTTATATATATTAAAATTTTTCCTCCAAACTTCCTAAATTTTCTTTCCTAGGTTTTATTTTCTTTTCCCTTTTTCTTTCCTTTCCTATTTCTTTTCTTTTTCTCTCCCCTCTCTCTTCTTTCCTCTTTTTTCTCTCTCTTTTTCTTTTCTCTCTCTTCTTTCTCTGTTTTGCATCCCCCTCTCTCCTTCCTTCTTCTTCCTTCTTTCTTCTTCCTCCTTTGCTTTCTCTCTCTCTACCGCCTCTCTCTCTCCCATCTCTCTCTACCCTGGCTTGGCCGACAGGCGGTGCGGTGGTGCAGGATGGCGAGGGGGCTTACCGGACGGTGGGGGGGCGTCGTCGGCGCGGCGGCAGTAGGACGGCGAGGACGGCATGGTGGCCGGCACGGTGGGGAAAAGAGGAGGAGAGGGGGGCTCGAACGGTGTGGAGAGGGAAGAGGAAGGGCGCGGGCACCCTTTTATAGCGCGGGGAGGGTGCGGAGGTGGCTGGCGCCGTGCGGTGGGCTCGAGGCGTGCGGGCACACGGCACGGCTTTCGGCGACGTGCGCGCGGCGCGGGGGAGGCGGCGACGTGCGCGGGCGGCAGCGACGACAGCGGCGACGTGCGCGCGGCGCGGGTACGGTGGCGACGTGGCGACGTGCGCGGGCGGCAGCGGCACGGGGCGCAAGGGCGCGCGTGGGGCGCGAGGCGCGGCGTGGCCGGGGGGTGGCGACATGCGCGGTACGGCGGCGGCGTGCATGGTTCGGCGGCGACGGCGACAGCGGCCCGGGCGCGACGGCAGCGGCACGAGGTGCAAGGGCGCGGCGGCGGTGCAGGGCGCAAGGACACGGTGGCGGCGGGCGGCGACGTGCGCGGGACGCGAGGGCGCGCATGGGGCACGAGGCGCGGCGCGGCTGGGGGTTGCGACGTGCGCGGTACGGTGGCGACGTGCGCGGTTGTTGACGACGAAATTTGGTAAGCCTCAAAGTCATCATCGGCCTAGAGTCAGTATCGGCTTCAGAGTTCTGGAATCGGCCGATGGGTATTATCAGATCGCCAACAGTTGTGTTCTTGATGGATTCGGTTAATGAGATAGATCAAAGTCCGAGTTCAAGAAGGATGCGGCATGGCAATTTATCTATTAATTAGGCAGAGTCGTTAGTTTCCTTTTAATTTTAGGAAAGTGTGTTTAGTGTCCAATAAGGACTTTATATGTTTCCTTTTATCTTTAGGAAAGTTTGAGTCGTGTCCGATATGGACTAGTATCTACCCATGGGTATAAATATGTACACCTGGGGTCTATGTAAATTATCTCTAGATCAATACAACTTCGGCGCATCGCCACCTTTTACCTTTTTACTTTCGACAAGTTCTTGTTTCAAGTTGGGCTGCATCGACTTCAATCTCCGACGAGGAGTAAGGCTTGTTATGGCGGCTTGCGTTATCGGGATTAGTGCTTCCATCGCTTCGACACTCTAATCTTGTTCATGTAAGTCATCGAGTTATCATATACATTATATAATCTAGATTGACAATGTTTTCTATTTGCATCGGCCGATCTCTATCTAGAGTTTTGTCGATATCGGCTAGATTACTTTGTTGGTTTAGATTATATAATGTATCCACCACCCTGAAAATCAGTCAAAGGCTTGATTGTCTAGATATTATGTTTCTTTTCATACTTAGTGCTGCATCAGTTAAGTTTGATCTACTAAGTCGTGCTTAGAACCATAATCTCTAGCCTGCTTCTTGATTGTCAATAAGGGTTTCATCGGGGTTTCAGCCGATGAGTTATCTGGACGTTGCATCGGCTTACAAGGATTACATACAAGTTGGATTTAGCCGATGACAATAAAGGTTTCACTGTTTATCTAATCATTTGGATATATTGACATCGGACCACCAGCCGATGAATGCTTCAACCTTTGGATCGGTGCTTATTCAATCTATCATTACTAGCCGATTGGTTTCTACTGGATTATATTATTTTATTTTCATCAGCCGATTATCTTTATGTCATTATTTACTCAAGTATCAAGATCTATACTGGATATCGGCTGGTATCAGCATCGGCTGGAATCACTCCATCGGCTTGTTAGCCGATCGGCTATCTTTTGATTTTCAATTTATATATCTTATCAGTTGCAGGATCAAACTGACTGGCACACCCGCATCTCATTATTATTTTGGACCTGCACTGGAGTAAAGCAGATCTCCCAGGCCATCGTGTTTTTACGTCAACAGCGGTACGTCGGCGGCGGCGACAGCGGCCCGGGCGCGGCGGCAGCGGCACGGGCGCCGCGGCCGGCGGTCGGCACGCGTGCAGGCGGGCGGGGATGCGACGTGCGCGCGGCAGCTGGTGATCGCGACGGCGATGTGATGGCAGGCACAGACCAAGCACGTGGCGTGCAATGAACAGTGCACTTTAGGATTTAATAGATTTTTAGGGTTCTAGTTGATTTAAAAATTGAGGAAAAATACAATTTAAATTTGTACTTTCACCTAAGCATTTGAGTGACAATTTTACGTATTCCAAAGTGATTTTGCCCAAAATTTAATATTGCCCATTATTTAATATTTATTATAGATTATTTCATGTTTTGTTACTTAAAACCTCCTATGTTTTGGAATTTATTTACATTCACCCACAAATAAATTCGTGACATTTATTTAGAATATTCTCCTCACTAAAATTTTGCCTCAAAACATATCTTAGTTTGTTTTTCTTAACTGTCCACTTAGTTGATTTTCGTTTTAGGGTTCGCGCTTAAATAGATTTGATAAATCTGAGGTTTGCAATTAAAGATCCGAATAAACAAGCGATTAAACGCGGCATGATGCAACTTAATTTAAAAGTTTTTTTTTGAAATTTCGTATTCTAGTGTTTCGTATTCGATGATCGAATTTTCAGGGGCATTACAGGCGGCCAGGACTGCACGGTGACTCCGGGCCAGCTTGTGTCCCAGCATAGGGAGGGAATGGCCAAGTGGGGAGGCCGGCGAGCTCCCTACAGCTTCTTGGCGATCACCGCCCCCTGCCTGCTTCTCCCGCCACTGCTACCCCCGCCACCCCCGCCCGCTACCGCTCATTTGTCGCTCGCTACCGTGCTCGCTCGCCGCCGCTCCTCGTCCACCTGCTCCCTTCGTATGCTCCGGCGAGTCGCCACTCTGCCATCTCATCTGGAAAGAATGAGAGAGAGGGGCTTACATGTGGGGCCCACGTTAGATTCATATGAGCCAAGGGCAAACTTGTCTTTAATGATTGTTTCTCTCTCCTATTCCTCCAAAAATAATAAAATAATACAGCGGGTTTCCAGTAGTTAATTAACAGTTTTTTCGATGCCCTACAACAAATACGCGTTCTTCCGGTGTCCTCTAGCTAATTACACTTTTTTGGATGTCCTGTATCAAATTTTGCCAATCATTTCCGTATAGTGACGTGCCTAACTTTAGTGTTTGTTTAAGTATAATATCAATTACAATTCCTCATGCTATTTTTTAAACAACATTCTGTATTTTTCTTTTGAACAACATTCTGAACTAATTTATTACAATAGAATATAATCGTGCTCTCCAAGTTAATTTCTAAGGATTATTATATATAAGAATTTACAAGGTTGCGTACACTACTTTAAAAAAGGCATTTTTCATGATACTACACTTTTATTTTTACTGGCAGATCTAATAAACACACGCTTGTCAAAATACACGGTTTTGCTAGAGTTGTGATGACACATTTTTTTTTTGTTAAATCTCATTCAAATTATAGACCGTTTGATTTCCATAAGATTCGTGTATGCGTATGTTCGGGTGCACTAAACAACTTCCTTTGTTATTGTAATTATATAATTTATACAAATTTACACTGCAGTTATACCTTTACACACCACTTACTTCTGTAATTACATATGTAATTTTGAAACTTACATTATAAATACACTAAAATTTACACTCCGCCTACATACGTAATTAGTATGTAATTTTAGGACTTACATATGTAATTTTGGAACTAACATTATAAATACACTAAATTTACATATATAATTTAGTGACTTACAATGTAAATACATGCTGATAATTTTTTTGGTAAAAAACATGGCGCCATAAATATAGCTAATAGCAAAATATATTGGAAGGTTTCTGGTCACGAACTGCCAACAAAAATGGATTTTCGCTTACTGCCGATTACATTATTTTTACAAGCGGATCTCTTAAGAGGCAGCCAGTGAAAATCTAATTCTCACTGGCAAAGGCTAAAGTGTACTGCCTGGAAAAAACAAAGTATTAAATAGCGTCGCACCTTCTCCACTTCTAACCACAACCCAACTTCTCATCTCCTCCTCCTCTTCTCCCGAGGAGCGACGACGGCGGCAGCGGCGATGAGAGGTGGATCCAGTGGTGGAATGGGTGAAGGCCGGTCGCCGTGGTGCAATAGAGGGAGTAGTGGCGGCGACCCTACCCTCCCTCTCCTAGATCCATTGCAGGGATGGGAGGAGGCCGGTGGTGGTGGCGCGGAAGAGGGAGCGGCGGAGGCCACCATGCCTTCCCATCCCCTCCCTCTCTCAGATCCAGTGGCGGTATGGGAGGAGGCCGCCGGTGGTAGCAGCATCAGTAGAGGGAGCGGTGGCGACGACCCTCCACTCCCCTCTCCCAGATCCAGCCTCCAGGTGCATGCTCTCAACAACGACAGCTCCCTCCAGCCTCGAGGTGCTCTCAGCGGCGGTGGTCGCGGCAACAATGGGGGTGGATCCGGTGGCAGGATGGTTGGAGACCGGTGACGATGGAAGCAGTAGATGGGGCACCGGTGGCGGCTTCCCTACTCCCCTCCCTCTCCCATATCTAGCCGTAGAGAGGTGGATGGTGGTGGTGACCGTAGCCTAGGGGCGGCTTCGGTGCCGGCTTCAGCAGCTTCCAAGGTCACAGGTGATGACGACAGCTTTGATGTTTGCATGTTTAAAATGCAGTGATAAATTGATGTAGTGATCATGGATGTCGATTTGAATCTAGCTCTCTATATATGCATTTGAAATTTGAAAATGCAGCAATGACTCTAGATATTGATTGATTTTTTTTTCCAAAAAGGATATCACTAGCAGTAAGTGTCCGCAAGCAAAAAATCTATTATCACAAGCAGATCGCAACCGCGAGCGAAAATCATTGATTTTCATTGACCTTTGCTCATTGCCGGCTAGCAGTACCACCAACGAAAATTGGTTTTAGCCACTAAAAACACATTTTTAGTAGTGTCTAGTGTTAGATTGATCTCTGGCCACCGAGCCAGAAAGGAGAGCGTTCGGCTCAGCCCACCAAGTCTCACGCACTCTCTAACATTGCGGAGTGAGTCTTAGGCATCCTCTCGTACATTTCTGTGCTTAGTGCTATGATCGGACGCGTCGTTTTCCTCGGGAAGGAATCGCCCACGATCCCCTCAACACGCACAAACCTGAACCCTGTGCACAAATGATGTTCACGTACACTAAGCCATTCCCAAAACCCTCAGACTACCGATCTTAAGGCGTGTTGAAGGGGAGCGAAGGGTGAATTCCCATCGCCCCTGCTGCACCACGGTGTTCCAGTCGCCACTGCTGCACGGTGATCCCATCACCCTACTACCACAACACCGACAAACGACTAAGGGTCTCATAGCTTCTTCATCCGGTTAGTACATCACCAAATTCCACATAAGAAAAATTAGGTGATCATGCATAGCCTAAGATCATGTTTAAGAATTAACTTCAATATCTAGTGATATAGGAGTTTGTAGTAGGGGAAGCTCTTCGAGTCATCATCGAGAGAATTTTAGTACCGTGAAATTTCTTCCCTCACTCGTATCGTAAAACTTCCTCCCTAATTACATGGAGTCATCAACTGAATTAGGGGAACAGGATCAAAAACCGATCGAGATTAATTATCAACGTAGACCAAATCTCCACACGTTACGACGTCCAGAGATTGCGTTAGTTGCCGACGGCGATCGAGGAGGCGACGGCGACGTGACGGACTCGACTCGATTCTCACCGAATTGATGGTGGCCTTCCGGAGGGTCCGGATCTCCTACTCCGACCCGGACGCCACCGACTCCGACTCGGACTCTGCCGACGCCGGCGACCACGATATCAGCGGAAGCAGCAGCACGAACGCCACCGCACGCCGGAAGGTGATCGTCATATCGCTATCACAGTGCGGTCATCGTCGTCGTCGTCGTTCCGAAATTCCGGCGGCGGTGGTGGAGGCGGCGGAAGATTGTCCGTCGTCGAGCGACAGGATGCGTCGTGGCGCAGTAGCGGCGGCGAGGTCGGCGTCGGTGGCCACCAAGAAGGGTTCCCGCGGCGGCGTGTACCAGCGCCAGCCCGGGCGGTGGGCGGTGGACTTCCGGGACCACCAGCTCAAGGTCCGGCAATGGCTCGGCACGTTCCCTTCCGAGGAGGAGGCCAGGACAGCCTACGACGCCTTCGAGGTGCAGGTCCGCGCCTCCTCCCTCGCCGTCGCCATCGCGCCGTCACCTGCCCGCGTCAAGATCCAACAAACGGCGGCGCCGCGGCGTGCATCTGGCCGCCGGAAGAAGCCGCAGCCGGAGGATCATCCGACAGCGGCGACAACGACGACGACGACCGAATCATCGCAAGCGACGGCCTCAACTTCCCCATCGTCGAGGGTGGCGCCGCCGTCGTCGTCAGCTTCTGCCGCGACGCCGCCGCTCGTCGTCGATCCATTCCTGGGAGAGGAGGACCACCTCGCCGACGACGACGACCACTTCGGCTTTGGCCTCGCCGATCTTGCGCACCTCCCGCTGCCGTTCTTGGATGGCGAAGGCGACGACATGGACTTCAAGCTCAGCGACAGCGATGATCTGTCCCTCTTCGATATCGGCTTCATGTGATGTACGTGACAAACCAACACCAACACGTACACTTTGTTGTGATCGATTCATGCATCGATCGATCTCTGCATGCCAATCCATGCATGATCCAGTAAGATCAATTATTGTAAATCAACCAGGTAACTCTTCCATTTACCTATACGATCAAGTGTAAACCGTGTAACATATTATTCATCTCAATCAGTACAGTAATAATTAATTCTGCAGTAATTGGAATCCTCTGTTGATTTATTATCTATGACTGAGTTGATGACGATGACGATAGCTAGAAGGAGCCGGGGCACTCGAAGGTGACGTGGCAGCCGTCGACCGGAGTCAGCCGGACGACGTGCCGGACGGCGGTCATGAACGCCGGGAGCCGCGCCGCCGCCTGGCAAACGCACGAGTTGTCGAGCGACATCAGGCGCCGGCAGCACGCCGTGTCGTGGGGGTCCTCCCTGCTGTCGTCGACGTTGCGCCGGTGCCGGTGGCGGCGGCGGCGCCCACGCCCCTCCTCGTCGCCTCCTCCTCCTCCTCCTCCCTGCTCCTCGCCGTCGGCGTCGTAGTAGTAGTCGCCGTCGTCGTCGTCGTCGCCGCTCCTAGACTGGAGCCCGTGTCTGCGGCCGCCGGCGGTGACCGACGTCTCGTTGAGCTTGAGCGGGCGCGGCGGCACGAGCGGCGGCCTCACCCCCGGCAAGGTGCGCATGCTGCAGGCCTCGTTGGCGAGGTTGAACTGCGACCGGCAGAACACCTGGGCTCTCGCCGTGACGGCCAGCAGCAGAAGCAGAGCTAGTGTTAGGGCTGATCTCTCCATGCTTGATTAGCTTAGTTAGACAAATCAAGCTTGCTTTGTTCTTGTCTTCTTGTCTTTGCTAATGATCCAGTGAGCTACCAGTCATCATATCAAGCGGCTTAAATAGCCATGGATCCTACTAAACTGTCTTGTGATTTCAAGATGCATGGAAATGGAGTCAAGGAGAATCAATGTTTTTTTAGTTTGATTTTCAAGATGGAATCGAGGAGAATCAGTGTTGTCTTGTGGATCGCAAATGCTTGTAGGTAGAAGTTAGGAGGAGAGGAAGTTTTCCTACGACATTAGATTAAATTTCCCTTGCTTTTCTTTGGTTGTTATGACGTTTTTAAGAGGATTTAGTTCCATCTTGGAAACAAGAACACAAAGGCTAGTTTAGAATGATTTTCAGCTTTCAAGGATGGAAGATAAGCATTGTTCGACACGTGAATTATGTAATCAATTAATCAATATATTAGTTAGTACAAGGTTAGTTTGCCTTGCTGCTGCATATATAATGTGTCTCTGAAGGTCAAAAGTAGGTAGATTCGGTGTCTTAATTTAAATTTGGCGTGGATTAACACCGAATCAATTAATTGTGATATTCACATGCAATTGTGCCTGAGCCTGACCAACACTATGCAAATGGACGCAACTACACCGAGAGTACTAGTTGGATAGTGCTAAAGAGAAACACTCTTCTTTAAAAAAAACTACTAGTACACTCAATATCTATGTATTTTTTTCCTTCTTAGAGAAGTTTCTCTTAAATTACTTATCCGATTTATAATCCGATTACACCGTTCTGTTTATTGCAATTAAATCTTTACAACAAGATCTCACATGATTATATTTTGATGAAAAATCATAAATTACTTTTATGATATATCTAAATTACTTTTAGATTTCACTAAGTTACTTCTTAAACTATATAAAAGTAAATTCAGTAAGTCTAAAAGTAATTTATATATATTATAGAAATAACTTAGAACAAAACAAAGGTAACTTTGGTATGTCATTTGAAGTAAATCCGTTGTAGAGATAAAAACATGACTCTATCTAGAAATTAAATCAATCAGCACAAATTATGGAATTAACTAAAAAGTCATATTTTATCCCTACAACGAATTTACTTCTACTATCGTGACAAAGTTACTTCCGTTTTGTTTTAAGTTACTTTTAGAATATATGTAAATTAATTTTAGACTTTATTGAATTACTTTTATATATCTAAGAAGTAATTTAGTCAAATCTAAAAGTAACGTATATATATAATAAAAGTAATTTACAAATATAAATAGTTTTTCATTGTAACATAATCATGTAAGATCTTGTTGTGAAGATTTAATTGTAACGAACACAATGGTGTAATCGGATTGTAGATCGGATAAGTAATTTGAGAGGAAACTTTATTTGAATAGGAAAAAGACACCCACGTGAATTTTATTTGAAAGGAAAAGGACACCCACGTGGATGGACATTATGACGACGTGCACAGTTAGATGGCTCTAAGATGCGTCGCGCTGTAGAGTTAAACCGAGAGCGCTCTCGAAATAGATTTCGCGTATGCAAATTATGAAGCAATTTTTTTCTTCATTTATTAGTACTCTACTTTGTACAGTCGGACAACTTGGCTAGCCCAAGTTGACAAATATTTCCTGGATCTGGGCCTTCCCATTGGGCAGTTTTTCCCTTAAACGCCTCCAAATCATAGGTACACTCCTCCACTGACATAGTTGTTACTCTCTTCCTCTCTGTTGCCGCCACGGGCCCAACTGTCATATCAAAAACCTCCTCCCACCCTTTCTCCCACTCTCCTGTAGCATTACATAACCCTAACGCACCATTCCCCCACTCAACCCATCCTCGGTTTGGGTCCAACTTAGCCCAGATTTCATCTGCTCGTCGGCCCATGTACGCATCATGGCAGGCCCGACACTTTGCGCCACTTAGTGGCCCACGGCTGCCCATGGAAGCCACAGGGGTGGTGTACCGGCTGGGCGGGAAATTGTACCGCCGATCTGACACGATACAAAACTGAAACGTGTGCTCTTGGGTTGTGGCATGGGCCAAATTCATCTGGGCCAAGAAGGCGGTCTCGGAGTTCAGCCCATTGTAACCTGCCGCAGCTAGGTCGTCAAGTGTGCTGAGCCGAGATAGTGCCACCATGGAGATGTCTCGTGGGCCGATGCCTAGCCTGTCATTCAGGCCACCGTGCCGGGAGCCCTCAGGGATGACGTAAGTGTCAGGTATGAAAGAGGTGGGCTCAAGTGGGCCGGCCCAGAAACCGTCTACCCTAGTTCGGACGATCCAGTCGTATGTGAAGTTTTCTCGTGATTCGTGCGACTTGATGAGATCAATGCAGCCTTCTACCAAATTGAAATACTGTAGCAAACCCTGTATCCACAGCACAAATGGAGATAAGTTAAAAGTTCATAGCTTTTGCTCCAGCGTATGTATACTCCCACCTCAAAATATAAGCACCACGGTTTCATCTTCAAGCATTTTTTTCAGAGAAAACATACAAAGAATTTGCGAACATTTTCATTTCCCCAGACAATTTTACAATGGTGACAGAAAAAATCTTTGACGTGTGGCACCATACATCTCAATTATGAAGCTTATTTTCTAGTTAGCTAGCAAGTTATAGATTTGTTTTCACCAAATTGCCATGGAACGCATGACAACACATATTAAAAAAACTGACATTTGGACGAAACACGTACTTCATATAACGTACGAAGTTCTTTTCTTCTTCCTCCGAGCTGAATATGTAAAAAAACAGAACTAATTTCTCAAACAGGAGCAAGACCACAAAGCTGAGAGAACTGCTGACCTGTACACCCATAGGTGAGTTCTTAGAAGTAAGAAGTCTGGCATGCGCCCGAGTCTGAGGTATATGTTGTGGGCGGAAGATCCTAACCGCAGCCACTCGAGGCGCATCCTTGAGGAGGCCAAACTTGTAGGAGTCACGGTCCAGCGGGCTGTGGAGGAAGAGATCCGCGTGTGGGAACTGCGCTACCACATTCCGCGCAATAGACGGTCCGGTGAGCTCAAACCGCCGTGCCGCGCCGACGAGGCAGACCGCTATCCGCCCCTTGACATCGCTGCCACCTGCTAGCTTCCGATGGTCTCCTCTTGGCACCTTGGAGGATCGCCCATTGATCGTGATGAGCGAGGAGGAGAGGAGGAGGAGGAAGAAGGCCGCGGCTAAGAAGAGGGTGGTGACCAGGGTGATCCTCCTTGTGCACCACCAGCTGGCCATGGTTGGAATAGCAAAGCTAGCTTGTTTTGCTTATGTTGACTACGACAGCTAGCAATGCCGATCTGTGTGTATTTATAAATGCTGTTGTATTACTACTTAATTAGATATAATTATTAATTAAGCTGCATGTTTGGCCAGAGAGCGTGCATGTGGTGGTTCGATCAGACCACGTTCTAGGAACATCTATTATACATAGGGCAGTGAAATAGAACATTACTACCCGGGCATCAAATTTGAAATACCCTAATCAGAAAAGGTACGTTTCAGATACCTATTATTTAAAAGTCTAAAATTCCTGATAAATATTTGATCTAAAATACACTCTAATTATATATATAATATAATCGCCTGGACGCCTCGGGGCGGGGCGGAGCGGAGGGGCGGTCGGAGTGGCGGGCGGGAGTCGCGGCGGGGCAGAGCGGAGTGGCCGCCATGTCGTCCCCGTCCCTTCTCTCCCTCCTCCCCGTCGCGTCCGTCTCCCCGCAAAGCCGACGAGCCGCGTGGAGATCCCCCACTAAGAACCGCCTTCCCGTCCACGGAGCACGAGCTGCCTCACCACTCCACGCCTCCTCCTCCTCCGGCGGTGGCGGACGAGGACGCGGCGGTGAACAAGGACGTGGTAGCGGACGGCGGCGCCTCTCGCTCTGCCTGTCCTTGTCGAGCCCCTACCTCCTCGCTCCCCGCCCGCCTCACCGGCCTCCCCGCCTCGTCGCTCTACACGCTCTCGCCAGTGGAGAATTTGAGAGAGGAGATAGAGGTAGAGAGGATGAGGTGGAGGAAGTGGAATCCATTGATACGTGGGGCCCACTATTTTTTACTTCTTGTTTGACTGACATATGGACCTCGCATATTATTTTTTAATTTTTAATGTTGCTTCATTTATTTTTTCGAATCAAACTACCATGTAAACGCCACGTCACCACCACGTAGGACGAAGACCAAGTCAAACCAGTCACATAGGCGCCACGTCAGCCAAAACTGCCATCTAAACCGCTGAAGGATCTCGTTTACACTGGCTTTATAAGTTAGGGGACGGATTGTATCTGATTTTGGGGTTTAGGGACAAAATTCGGATTTAGTGTCAAGTTAAGGGAACTCAAATGAACTTATTCCTTACATGTTTTGTTTGGAGTTGTGCTAGGTCCGATTGCCTTGTTCTACGGTGGTGGAAATGAGTTCACATCTAACTGAACAGGTAAGGTCCTCCGTTCAAAAAAAAAGGTAAATTCCTCTAAAAGGACACAAAAGTTGGTAATGTATTGTTAGATTAATCAATACTACTTTTTCTCTGATTTTAAATAGATGATATCATTGACTTTTGAGTACACATTTGACCATTCATTTTATTTAAAAATTTATGTAATTAAAAATTATTTTGATGTGAATTGTTTTATCACTAAAGGTATTTTAAGCACGATTTATATATTATGGATTTGCATAAAAAAAATTTAATAATACGAACGGTCAAGCATGTGTCTAAACATCAACTGCGTCATCTATTAAAAAACGAAGAGAGTATTGTTGGTTTCTAATATCGGTAATATAATTTATAGGCTGCAAACGATCAAGGAGAGATGGTGACATAGATTTATATTGGTTCAGGCCCTTGAAAAAGGTAATATCTACTCCAGTTAATGTGAATTAGATCTATGTCGAGGTGCGCAAATCAGCAATAGAGTGGCTGATGGCGCGCATATATGTGGAAATGCGTAACCCCTTAGGGTTTCCTCTGGCGTCCTTATAAAGAGCTAGGATGTTCGGTAGCTAGATGGTAAGGTAGCCCTTACAATCTGAGCACCTGCCATATATTTACAAGAGATAGGATTAATTTTCTTACCCCATATATCTTTCCTAAATTAAAAAAAAGTCGTATGGGCTTAGGCCACTCAGCTCACCCCATGCTAACGCGGCCCAGAAACCTTTCCTTGGGTACCAGGTACCGTGTACCCCATAAGTATTAGAAGATGTTTTGATTTTTTTAAGTTTTACTAAATTTATAGTAAAATATAGCAATATTTTAATAAACACACTATTAAAGCATATTTAATGTTAAATTTAATGAATTAATTTGGTGTTATAAATATTGTTAAATAAGAAGTTTGATTAGGAAAAAAATCAAAGTGTTTTATAATATGAAATGGAGGGAGTACAAATTAGTAATATTTTTATTTACAACCATATGTGTCTTTTCCTCAATAATTTTTCCATGGCAACATAGGGGTTCTCAGTCCTCAGCTAGTATAAACGAGCTAGAAGGTTGCAGTATTACATAGGGGAAGACGTTTGTGGACTTATGGTCCTCTCTTTTTTTCATATTAACTAACTTGACCAGTAGATATTGCTACAAAATTCGCTCATCAAGGTTAAGAAAAGATGAGAACCAAACAAACTAAGATTATAGGAAAAAAAAGCAGCTCCCTCAATATGTACATATTTATTATTTGAGTAAAAAAAAAAGCATAACAACACTAGCTATCTAAACCGATAGCAATTAGGATTAATTTGTTGGGACTCCAGATAGCAATGATCAATCAGCATGATCCCAGGGCCCAAGGTTTGTGTTGTTCTGCCAGCTGAAATGATCATCAGCAACCATGCCTGAATTCCAGCTGTACAAAGCAGAACCTGGAACAGCTGATGCAGGTTCTAGAGTGCTTATGTTATTGGTCACCATTTCAGCAGTTGAGGCTGTTGCAGTTCCCAAGCTGTCAACATACATGGCATTCTGAGATGCAGAGCTGATCATGCTTTCCTGGCTCATCTCACTCGGCTCCCAGCCTGAATTCTCCATCAATCCCTCTGCTTGATTGGTATAGCCTGCAAATAATAAGATCCAAGGAATTAAAAATATTACATGCATGATTTTTCTTCAAAGAAAATAAAGCTGACAAAGTCAGGGAGCTAGAGCAATTTCATTACTTGGCATGCCTGAAGAAGTCATGGGTTTTTCTTCATGAAATGGCAGTAAGGTTTTGTCAACAAGTGCCATCTCATTTGGCACTTCCTCTAGCTGATCCCACTGTTTGTATGCTTGGCTGACCAATTGCTTGATTTGGACCTGCAATTGAGACAAAGGCAAAATTAAGGTAACCTTAAGAAATAAATAAGACAATCAAAAGCTCATTGACCATACATGGAATAATTAATTTGGTGGAATGAAGGAAGTTACCATTTGGTGTGGAAACAGTTCATGCAAAGAGCACATCCGACCGCCGATTCTCACTGCTAAGATCTCTCCTACGGGGTTGAATTTAATCTCACAACCTTCAGACTTGAAAACATAACATTTCCCTCCCATGTCACATGATTTTGCTTGTTTTAGTGTCGCGCTCCATTGCCGATCCGACATGCCAACAAGCTGGACAGTGTGTGCACAACAGATCAAATTAAAGCAGGAATAATTTGCATTACAAATTATGAACCATGATCCCCCAAGGTGTTTGAACAAAATTGAAACAGGAACGCTTACACTTTTAAGCTTGTTGGGATTCATGGTGTTAAGCTTCAAGAAGTCCTGGACGTTCTTGATCCCCTCAGCCTCCAACCTCTTGTCAATTGGCCCATCTTTGCCTATGTTCCTCAGCCTCCAGACGTTGTCTGTCAGCAAAGGAGGGAAATGCTTCTTGTACACTGCAGGTAAAAGGAAATCTGTGATCAATAATTTGTTCATTCTATTGCTGTACTTAATATGATCTGTTCATCGAACTTACGTTCACCTCGATGATCTTTGACTGTAAAGCTCTCACTCACTGCCTCTTGGATCCTCGATCCGCAACTGTCTGTTGGCATGACGACGCGCACACCGATTCTGAACTTCCTGCTTCTGATCCAGCTTGAATTGTCAGTGAATGATACCTCATCAATCACAGCAACTCCATGGTTGCTCATGGTCAAATTGAGTGTACCAACTAGCAATGGTCTCCTCCCTTCCCGAGCCTTGACGATCGCGATGCTGAACTGATCATCAGTCCACCTAGCACCGTCTTCGTCGCATTGGAAATCGCCATCTAGGACAAGTACTTCCAGTTTTATTGCTGAAGATCCTAGGTGAGTGTTTGATGGTGTCACAATGTGATTGGTCCTTGTGTGTACAAGCTGGATTTCTATTGGATTATTGTCGATGTCGACGAGCTTGTTGTTGGTGAAGATTGGTAGCTTGAGTTGCTTGGCAAAGACAAGCTTCAATGGAGTTGAGACCCCTAAATCTTGGATTTGTAATGGAAGAGATCTGATAGAGATGGTTTTGTTGTCAGATTATGTGACATTGCTCAAAACTTGTTTTTGCACATTCAAATTTGTAGAATAAAAACGTTTTCTAGCTATTTGTTTCAGTAATCTTTACTAGTTTTGATTAGACTCACCTCTGGCCCTCTGTTTTCATCTTGTTTTAATTCAAAACCTCGCAATTAATCTCTTTCACAGGTAGAGAGAGAGATTGAGAAATTTCGTTTCACCATACCTATGTGGTACGACGTCATGACCATGCTGCGGAAATATGTTCCGAATTTCCTCACGCACCTAAAAAGGTAAGAAAAGGAAAATTCATCCAGCAGGGAAGGCTTAAAAATGAATGTTCACAAATATGCACTCAAAAGCGTAATGAAATTCACACGTACAAGACAATGAAGGAAATGATATACAAGAAGAACAATGTAGGTAGCAAGTAGTAGTAATGTAAGTTTTATGGATTCTAGATCAACTTAGGGCCTGTTTAAATCCACCGCTAAATTTTTTTGCCCCGTCACATCGAACGTTTGAACACATGCATGGAGTATTAAATGTGGATGAAAAAAATCAATTGCACAGTTTGCGTGTAAATCACAAGACGAATCTTTTGAGCCTAATTTCGTCATGATCTGACAATGTGGTGCTACAGTAAACATTTACTAATGACGGATTAATTAGGCTTAATAAATTCGTCTCGCAGTTTACAAGCGGATTCTGTAATTTGTTTTGGTATTAGTCTACGTTTAATACTTCAAATGTGTGTCCGTATATCCGATGTGACCCACCAAATTTTTTTGCCACTGGATCTAAACACCCCCTTAATATAATTTGTTTGTTCTTCAATAATAAACACACAGTGAAGAATTTGATTTGGAGTCAACGTCCCACTCTGACGCATGAAAACTAAAAGTTAATTATTTCTTCAGTGAAAACGACTAAGAAATTCAGACCTGATCTCTACTACTTTAAAGAGGGAGCCATCTTCGACCTATACGTAAAAATCTGTTTTCTCCCATAAAAACAGTCTACCCAGAAAAACTGATTTCTTAACAAAACCAACCACTATAAAAAAAACCGAACAGCTCACAGGGGCCAAATCCTCGCACTAAACTGAATAAAACAAACGTTGCAACACATGGACCTGTAACTAGAAAATATGAAATAGAGGAATTAAAATTTTAAAATTAACTTACCACCCTACGAATAACCGGTTCCAGGTTAAGGACAATTTGCTGAATGGTTTCCGCTGCCACTGCCCTTCTCGCCACCCTGCAGAAAGATCACAGACACATCACACCCAGAAAAATTAATAATAAAACTGAAGTTTTAACATGTCTATAACCCGTACGTGCAAGCTTTTCTGTTGGATGTTTTGTTTTTGAATTAAAACAAGATGCACATAGCAAATACTGTTTGGTCAGATCGGTTGGCTTCAAGTAAATACTAAATACAATTCGCTAAATATTGGAATTTCCAGATAAATTAAAATTAATACGCATGCATATGCATAATGGGTACATTGTTTATCTCTGTATGTAGAGAGAGAGAGAGAGACGATGTGTAAATACATGATGAAATGGGGTTTTTAGTTTTGATTAATAATATTCATTTATATATATACGTTGCCCAATCTCAAAAAAAAAGACAAGAGAAAAGGAAGAAATAACTGAAGCTAGGAAGAAATCGGCTACTAAATTAATAGAGGAAGCTTGCAAAGTGATCGATCAAAATGAATTTAAACTGAAGAAGAAAACAACTTACGATCTGAAGGAGAGCACCGGGCGTATCCGCCTGCTGGCGCCATGCCGTCGCTGATGCTCCTCAGCTGAACCGCTGCTCATCCCATCCTGATCGTCGTCCTCCTCCTCTCCTCGTGGCCTTCTCACCGACATATCGATCTTCAGCAACAACAAGCAAAATGAATGGATCAGTTTGCAGGGCGAGCAAGAACAATATATAATAATAGGGACAAGTAACTAATGACTGAAGCTCAACAGAATGGGAGTGGCTGACAGATATGATGCACATATCACGCACTATATGCCAACATTAAAACAGTATGAGAGAGATAATGAAGGTAACTGAAGATCGTATATACAATCAAGAATTCAAGATGAGAGATGATGAAGAGTAAACTACCTGCACCTGGAACTGAACTTAATTAAACTAGCTAGCAGCAGCAGCAGCTATAGCTAACAAATATTGTATATGCTCGAGATAAGCAATATAGGTAGGCGTGTATATATAGGCCAGGGAAGGGAAGGGATACCTTAGCTTGTTATTACCTAGGAATTGCATGCAACAAGAAGTAACTGAAGAAATTGCTGCAAGTTTTCTTGCAGTCCGGAAAAAAAGACTTTCGCAGCGGCAGTGGCGATGGACAAACAAAGTAGTACGGAGTAGTAGGAGAGAATGTTCCGGGGAGGCCGCAGGAAGGTGGCCGGAACCTAGTAGAACTGCATCGCCAATCACATCGTATGCTTCCCACTTAGTAATTCCCACATCGCAGGGTCAGTCCTCAGTAGCTAGTACTAGTAGCCTGCATGTGCGACCGTGCTGACGATCCAAAGGTACAGTAGCTCAATATATTTCCAGTAGTTGAATTTCTATTAACTAGGAAGGTAACCCTCACAAATACGTAGGTATCTTGTTTAATGTTTAATGTTGCTTGAATTTTTACTACGAATTTTTATGTGGATGATATTTTTGAAATATTCTTTGACTCTATTTTAAATATGTTTTCGTTAATAACAGGTTTGCACATATTAATTGAAACCATATAGCCTTGAATTTATAAGAAAAAATTATGTCACAATAATAGAGTTAGTTCATATCTATTTGTACTACATGTGATTTTTTGGGCATATTTACCATATCTTATTTTTGGAGTTTCTAAATTTTAAGTAATATTTTTTCTTGTATGCCATAGATGACTTTCTAGATTTTTATGATATATTAATGAAAGATATTTTTGTTAAAAATATAGCTAATAGGTCTACTTTATATAATTAAATATAGACTTATATTACTTATACACCCTCAGTGACATAAATCCGAGGAGTCAAATTTTATCCCAAAACAACGGGGAATTTATATGTAATCCGAATGAAGTGATTTTTTTTAATATGATCCTATAATCTAAGATGGATGTACACAATAACACAACTTATAATAAAAAGGAATTTATATTTTTATTATAATAAAATATATTTAGTAATGTTATTTTGATATATTAGTATTTTTTACAGTAGAAAGAGAGTAACTTTTGGGAATGTTACTATGTTGTTTTTATTTTTGAAAATGCTAGTCTAATTTCTTAAGTGATATACAATTATATAATCTATATTTTCAATTTATTTATATTTTCTATGGAGGTTTTGATGACATACGTCTTGTTATAATACCACTCAAAATAACATATATTTTTACATATATGGGCTTGAATTATTAGTTTGGTTTTCCATCTAATCTAAGTGGGAAAGAAGAAAAAGAGGAAAACAAGGTATTTATTTTATTATGTAACTATTTTAGGGTGTCAATAATATAAATATTATTCGTATAAGTGAAAAAAAATCCCCGTTTGTAAGATTTTCAACATCTAAATTACAAAAAGAAAAATTGACTACACACTACACGTACCCAAGCCAAGATAACAGGTACAGTCTATTTTTGTTGGGAAGAGCACATCTGCACAAAATATGTTGTTTGATTTGCATCATGTATGAGTGTTTCCCCCAAGAGCAACAATCCGCTTCACTCATGCGATCTTCAATTTTAATTCGTGAGTACGCAACACGGTCACAGAACGGATAGAGTGTCCGAGCGAGCATCGTACGAGTGAAATATTGACTTTATTCCGCCTGCAGCGGAAGGAAATAGGCCCTCGAAAAGATTTCGTTCCTATGTCCTGCTTGGTACGTGAGAGGAGGAATCATTTTTTTAAAGATAGATGTAGATAGATTTAATGGTATATAGAATTATGGGTCCACCATATTAAGTGAAAATTAAGAGTTGGATATTTTCCTTTTTTCTTAGAATTTTTAGAAAATTTTCTAATTTATTAGAGTGCCACTTGGCGATTTAGGAGCGTTTGTAGGAAATTAAATATACTTTTAGTATATAATAGATCAGGTAGAAATTAACTATTAGCTAAGAAATTTGAGAAATAAATTAATATAATTTTTAAAGCAACTTAAAATTTTTTGCAAAAAAATAAAGATATTGTTTAGTAAATTTAGAAAGCATGCGTGTAGAAAATGAGAGTGAAAGTAGGGAAAGTGAAGTACCGAACGCAGCTTTAATTATTAAATGAACGATGAAAACTTGCATGTATATATGTTTTGTTGACTAAACTTTGCAAACTTCTTATATATGGCTCATATATAATGGTGACTAATGCATGAGCAGATTGGGAGTTATTCCCTCGATCCAATAAAAAAGGAAATCTAATACGGGATATGTATTATTTTTCTATGAAAGGAAGGGAGCAAGTAGCATGGATGCGACCGAGCGCGTGACTGCGTGATAGATACTATTATACTACATCGACCGAATCTCGCGCGGTCGGTCGGTCCGTCGTGTTCATGCTGCATGACCAGACCGAGCACGACGTTCGACGCGACGGCACGGTCGTAGGTTAATTAAGTTCCAGGGTCCTGTGAAACTAACCCCTCTTCCGATCGAGGCGAACCTACTATTCCGTCAAAAAAAAAAACAATCATAACCGGCTACAAATCCAGAAAGAAAATTAGCAGAGAGTCCTTGTGCTCATCTAATTCTTGTGCGGTAGTTTTCTTAAGTGTCCAATATAATTTAGTTAAGGTATCACGCATCATGATATAGATACATAGGTTATAACTGAAAACAAAAGTTTTACCGTGTCCGAGGATCCCTCTTAGAACTTAGTAGTATCTATGATTCTAACTATGAATCTAAACACGTATATATCTAGATTTGTAGATAGGATTATATTTTTAGTGAAACGGAGGGGTATATACAAATATTAATACTAAAGTAGTACTTAGTAGTACTACTGCTACACTTACCACGAACATTCTTTTTACCTACACCTATCCACATTATATCCATATCTGAGGTTCTCTTATATCAGAAGTTTTCTCCGTCCCAATTGAAGGTAGTAGCGGTATTATATCACTCGATAAAGTGTGCACAAATATATGGTGAAAAACTCAACTTATATGAAAACTCGTATAAATCTAAGAAAAAAATCCAAATTCAACCAAAAAATTACACATGTAAATGAGATAATGATACAGACCCATGTAAAAACTTTTGTTCAAACTCTACTCTGTTCGTGAGATATAATAATAAAAAATTTTAGACAAATCATCAGCACAGTAATTTGCAGTTCAAAATAAGCGTAAGAACATAGTTGCTTCTAAACTATTCGTGTCTAAATTTAGGTAGCTGATAAATAAGAAAAAATTTCAGGTCAGAGGACTCACCAAATACTTATCTTTTTTCTACCTAGAACCTTTTTCGTGGTCGCATCGAACGGTTAATTTAGTTATCAGATAGAATGCATTTCCTTGTTATTAACCAGCTAGCTGGCCGCTGGACAGACTGACGAAGAACGCGGCATGGTCACTATCTACCGACCAAAGCGAGCTTCCACCAATTTTCTGCATTCCTCGATCGATCTCTACTGAAAGCAACTACTATAGAGGTTTTTCTGCATCTAAAAAGTTATGCTTTGGCATGACATCATTGACACGATCAAACTCTCCTTAATCTGGAGACTTGAGGAGACAACCATTTCAATTAAGTGCGTTTATTGCCGTTCAACTAAACAGTGTATCACATCAGACAGCAACTGTTAGCAAACAAAATACTTTAAATTAACACGATTAGAAAAACCATCTCTGCTGGCACCTGTATTTATATTCGTAGGTAGGTTTTTAAAAATATCTTACTTTTGACTGTTTATGAAAATATATAACAAAAATCATTGGGCAAGAACCCTGCACAAACAGCCCTTTAAAGGGGTTGTCTATGAAAATTACGAGCGACACCTTGGAGCCCCACCTACGTAAAAAGAAAAACCCTTCATATATCCGAAGCGGGGTCAGTTGCTCCCAGCCACACAATCTTATCCCTTCTCTTACTTCTATCTCTCCTCTTTCTCACTCTTCTCTCCCTCTCTAGCTATCTCCACTCCTCCCTCCTTTCCCTGCACACAGCGTGTCTGGCCTTCTCTACCGGCGTCAATATTGTTGACCACACTCACCGCTCAAGATGGTAGATCTGAAGCCGATGGGGGAGGGGCGGCAATGGCAACCGCTCATGGGCTGCGGCTCAATGGCGGGGCCATAGATCCGTTGGCGGGGTGGTTGAATCCACCACTGGGGAGGCCGGATCTAGATAGTAGCGACAACGCTGCATGAGAAGGATGCTGGCGCTCCCCAGGAGAAGGGACACAGCTCAATGATGATCAGGAGGGCGGGGGCACGAGGTGATGCAGGTTGCATAGAAGACGGATCCCTTGCCAACGATGCTCTTCCACCGGTACCGCAGTGACGACCTAGATAGCGTTGATGACAGCGAGGGCTACAAACAACGATGACTGCCTCCAGTGCACGATGATGACTGTGACAACGACATTGACCTTAAGCGTGCGACGACAACAACCGCGGCCATGGTGGTGCTCGACTCCCGTGCTTCCTCCCTCCTTCCCCTTCTGCTGGTCTCGGAGGGCAACGGCGTGACCACCATTATAATACCCACCCATTGAGGTGAAGATGACTTGGTAACCGCTAGCTCCTCCACTCCCCCTTCCCTTTCCTTCCCTCTCCTAGACTAGGTGAGGAGAGGCAGACGACCACGACAAAGACAATTTGTGAAGAGGTCTCTGAATTTGTGAATCAAATTTGTGAGAGTGAATGCTATGTAATTTTTTTTTGGATCGGACTTGATGTGTTCAATTGAGATTCGCAAGTGGACAAACTGTGTCGG
Organism: Oryza punctata; assembly: GCA_000573905.2. NCBI lineage: Eukaryota > Viridiplantae > Streptophyta > Magnoliopsida > Poales > Poaceae > Oryza > Oryza punctata. The sequence continues at coordinate 17,208,340 of CM002495.2, read as the reverse complement.
ATGAGTATTGATATCGGATGTGCTTTTTTCTCACTGAGAAAAAAAAATTATAGCAAACGGCGTAACTGAGCCATCTGACAAAATAATTTTTTTCGTAGGAAGACAACGTAACTTAGTACCTGCCAAAAATGATTTCAGCTAGCGACCGGATGTTCGCCTAGAAAAAAAATACATTATTTTTATATCAGGCGGCGACATGACTCATCACCTGTGGAAAACCTATTTTAACTGCATGCGAAAATCGTTTTGTTTTATACTAGTGCAGCAAGCATTCAGAATTAACTGGCTGCATATTACCTACAAACTAAGTTTCATGTTCCAAGTTATCATCGGTGAATGCTAGTATGATCAAATCATACGCACGCCTCCCCAAAAACAAGAAAATTACACATGCTAATTTATTTGGAGACATCAACGTGTTAATTTGTACTTATGGAACCATACAGTAACAAATCTCCTACCAATATTCGAAACCAAAATTTAAAATGTTGCAACCGATTTTTTATACCACTCCCAAGCTAGATAGCATTGGTTCAGCTGTTCCACAGCTTGACTTTGTACCAGCAGTCAAGGTCAAGGTCAAGGTCAAGGTCAAGTAATTAAAACTAACTAAAATCAAATTCCCATGGCAAAAAGAAGAACTAGACCAAAATCGACCAAATTATTTAAAAACTCAAAGGTAGTACAAAAGTTCCAACTTTTTCGGGGGGAAAGAAAAAGGAAGTTCCAATCCGTCAGTCTGGGCCGGGCCGGGTCAGACTACGAGAGGTTTAGGCCCAGCCGTAGGTAGAAGTATAGGCCTATGGGCCATGGGCTGGACACAGACAGGTGAGCCCAGCCAAAAAAACAAAAAAAAAATCCCACGTTCCAAACGAACAGAAACCTCTCATCCTCCACCTCTTCTTCCCCACTCACAGCGAGACGAATCGCCGGAGCTCGCCTCGCCTCGCCATGGCGCCACCTCCCCTGCACCTCTTCTCCCCGTCCCCGAGGCCGCCGCCGCCGACTCCTCCGCCGTGGCTCCACGGCCCGCATGTTCCCTCTACGTCCGTCTCCCCGCCGGACCCCGCCACGGAGTCCCCACCGAAGCAGCACCGTGGGCCCAAACCAGCACCAAGAAACCCCGGCTCCTCCTCCGCCGCGAAACCCCTAACCGCCGGCGTCCCTGGCGGCCGCACCCGCCGCGCGGTCCTCGGAATCATCCGCAAGGTCCGCTCCCTCGAGCTATCCGACCCACGAAGACCCAGCCCCAATGGTGGTCGTAGTATCAGTAGCACCGCGACCGCGCGCGTCCCCTTCCACCTCCCGATACAGCCGCCGTCGCCGGAGCGAGAGGAGGAGGAGAAGGGGAGGCCCAGGGCGGTGCCGTGGGCAGCGGCGAGGGACGAGGAGATCAAGGTGGTGCTGCGGCGGGAGAAGAAGGTGCGGGTGCCGACGCGCGCGGAGACGGAGCTGGAGCCCGGCGAGCTGGAGCGGCTGCGGCGGGCGGCGCGGGGGAAGGAGCGGTGGGCGCGGGCCAAGAAGGCCGGGATCACCGACGAGGTGGTGGAGGAGGTGCGGGGGCAGTGGGCGAGGGGCCAGGAGCTCGCCGGCGTGCGCATCGTGGAGCCGCTCCGGCGATGCATGGACCGGGCAAGGGAGATTCTTGAGGTGATTGCTTCCATTGCTATCTGCTACTACTACTTAATTTCCTGTATGAACTCGTTGTTGCGGTGATGCAAAAGCATTTGTGCATCTTTATGAAACTTTGGGGTTCAATTTTAGCTTCATGTAGTGCAATGTAACTAAGTAACTTCGTTTCATTAATGGAAAGGGGGACGATCTTGCCTCTCTTTCTCAAAAAAAAAAAGAAAATGTAGAGCAATGTAACTAGGATGGATTCATTTTTGGCATCATGAACCACAATGCTGCTAGGGAGTTGCAAATGTGACCAGCATTTTTGGCAGATAAAATGATTGAATTGATGCAAGCGGTGCTGCACCTGTTGGTGGACTCAGTGCTTGATTCAAGATTTTTATTGGTTAAAATTGTTAAGTTGGCTTAGCTGATGAATTCTGTTGTGGCTTAGGTAAACTATGGTTAAACAGAGGGACTGTTTTAATGGCACCCTATTTTCCTTGAATTATTTTAGTTCATGCCATTGCTAATCTTGAATTCAAAACCTCTGATATATCCTTTTTTTTTAACTTCCCTTTTCATTAGATTAAAACAGGAGGCTTAGTTGTTTGGACAAGAGGGGACATACATTTTGTGTACAAAGGAAGCAATTACGTAGCAAACTCAAAACAACATCGTGACTTTGTTAATTATAATGAGGAAGTTTCCCCAGTAGCATCTAACAGTCCTACATCCCAAGGGAAATATTGGAGTAAAGATGAAACTTTAACCAATGATAATGATGAAGCTGATGATACTTTTCATGAATTTGATCAAAGCATTGATGTTCGTAAGGACGACAAACCTGTCAAGGGAACACTATATGAAAGAGAAGTCAACAGACTATTGGACAGTTTGGGCCCTCGATTTATCGATTGGTGGTGGAACACACCATTGCCTGTTGATGCTGATCTCCTTCCAGAGGTTGTCCCTGACTTCAAGACTCCATTTAGACAATGCCTTCCTGGTGTGAGACCAACACTAGCAGATGAGGAGCTGACCTACCTGCGGAAGCTTGCACGACCTTTGCCAACACATTTTGCCCTAGGTGAGTTTGCTATTAGTCCCCATATTCTGCACTTGTTGGTCACTTTATTGATGGTTTCAAATGAATATGCTTTATGGGATGATTTAAGTGTTGATTGTCTCTACTATCTATTGTAACATCTTATGCACACATAACCTTAATTCCTTAAAGTTCCACAAGCATTATTATATCATAAGATGTTTATATATGTAGCCTAACTATAATCTTGACTATTTCTGGCAGGTAGAAATACAAAACTGCAGGGTTTGGCTGCTGCTATACTAAAGCTTTGGGAAAAGAGCCTTATAGCGAAGATTGCAGTGAAAGTGGGTATCCAAAATACCAATCATGAACAGATGGCCAGAAATCTTAAGGTATGTATTGTTTTCATGAAATATATTAGTCATTTGGATTTCTTTGTTATCCATATGTTCAATCTTCATCTGTGACACTGAAGCTTCTCAGTGCAGCGTCTTACAGGAGGAACTGTCATATTGAGGAACAAGGATTATATTATTATATATAGAGGCAAAGATTTTCTTCCCAGTGGCGTTGCTGAATCAGTTATTGAACGGGAGTCTCAGGTACATGACCAGCAAGTGAAAGAAGAGGAGGCTCGATTAAAAATGGCTGACTCACTTCAAATGATTGTTGGACTATCATCAGAGAGAAGTTCTGTGGGAACTTTCAGAGAGTATCAGGATTTCCATGATAGCCATGCACGTAGAACAACTGAAAACAACAACTTCAGAATTCAACTAGAGGCAAAGAAGCATCGATTAGAGAAGGAACTGAAAGACCAGGAATGGAGGCTTTCCATGGTATGCTTTGATCTAACTCATCTTGTACCTTCTTTTTATTCCTGAACTTTCAATGGTAATGTAAAAATGGTATGTACTGCAGCTTACCAAGAAGATTGATAGATCAAACCAGGTGCTGGCAAAGCTTCATAGTTCTTGGAGCCCTTCAAATAAAGATGCGGACAGAGAACTCTTGACAGAGGAGGAAAGGAGGATATTCCGAAAAATTGGCCTAAAAATGGATGAACATGTGCTGCTTGGTATAGCCTAAAAATGTCTATATGTGTCTCTATCCTTAAAACCAAGAAAAACTATTTACCATCCTATGATGAAAGGTATTCATCTGTGGTTTTCCTTTACAGGGAGACGTGGTGTCTTTGAAGGCGTAATTGAAGAGATTCATCAACACTGGAAACATAAAGAGGTTGTGAAAGTAATTACCAAGCAGAACCAAGCCAGCCAGATTACATACACATCTATGATGCTTGAGGTTGAGACAGGAGGTACGTTAATAGCAATAGAGAGGCTCACTACCAGCCATGCCATAATACTTTACCGAGGAAAGAATTATCGTCGGCCAACAAAATCAACACCCAGTAATCTCTTGACAAAAAGAGAAGCATTACAAAGATCAATTGAGGTTCAGCGACGAGGGGTATGAATTGGCATATAATTCTCCCTTCTCCCCTTAATTTCCAGTTTTACAGCTGTTAGGGTATCTCATTTCCTCGTTCATTTTGCAGTCAATGAAGTATTTTGCCCGGGAGAGGAAAAGGTCTATTGATGAATTGAAAAGGAGACTGGTTAGTTTACATGCTGTTTATATCAATACAACGAAATGAAACTACATATGCTTAAGCAACTGGAAATTTATGTACTTGATTTATCACTCTTGTGTTACAGAGGAATGTGACATGGGAAATCAGGAAGCTAAACCATGACAGCGAACAGTCTTGGCGGCATGACTATCAACATTAAAGATGATACTGAACAGTCTTGGCAGCATGATCAGCATAATATTGAAGATTGGAATAACGATACATCCTGATTTTTATTTTCGTTTTTAACATGAAAACTACAAAGAACAAAGTACACAGAGGCTTCTAGATCTGGTAGATATGGTAGATCTGGCCGCAGTGAATTTTTCTTGCAAGTGCAAAGATGTATAATTTTTTTGTTTATGTACATATGTTACACTAAAGCACATGAGAGTGGAATCATGCAATTTGGCTTTGGTACTACCATGAAGTACGAACCGATAACTTGGTGTTGATTAAAAGCTTAGAGAGGTAGCTGAACATGCTTGGGTGCGTTCAGGAGAGGTTGGGAACTGCTCTCTAACGTACGCAAAACGGAGTAATTTATTAGCACATAATTAATTAAATATTAGCTAAAAAAACTTAAATTGAGGAGAGAAACATAGAGCAGAAAAAATAAGGGATAAAAGTTAGAAATGGGGAGAAAAGAACACACTGTTATGAGAAAAAAAAAAGCATACCAAATCGTATGACCTATTGAAGAGAAACTTTAGGCTGAGTTCATTTCTTAAGGTTTTACATGCGCGAGAGATTAGTTCTTAACCTCAACAGCCAAACACAGCCTAAGAAGATCCAGAACAATGTTGTACTATCTACTTCAAATTGTGTTCTTTTGAAGGGGTTGGGAACCCCTCGCTTCCACACGCAAAACAGAATGACGGATTAACACGTGATTAATTAAGTATTAGCTAAAAAACTTGAAAAATGAATTAATATATTTTTTTAAGTAACTTTTCTATAGATTTTTTTAGAAAAAACATACCGCTTAGTAATTCGGAAAGTGTGCCCGTGAAAAATGAGGTAGTGGAGATTAGGAATCTTGAGGTTAGTCCTTACGAAGTTACGAGAGTACAAAACATGTGCTTCAATTGTTTCCTAATGCAGACTACAGAAAAGATCCTGCGTAGCAAAAGCGGTAGTCACCTGGTCTCAAGAGGAATTTTACCGGATTTTTGAAAGATTCGAACTAAATGCTATTATCCTGTGAAAATTCTGAAAACTTCTTCTGTTCCAAAGAGATACTATAAAACTATACAGTGCTCGCTCAGACAAGCACTCAAGCATGATCCAGAGAAGCACAGCTGCTGGAGCTTCATGGATGGCACAGGACACTTTTTATTTTTTTTGGAGGGAACGCAGATGACACTATGCTTCTTGGCATTTGAGCATTTCATAAGAACCTGTTCCTCATTGTTCATGCCGTCCCCTCAACTGCTGTTGCTGCTGCTGATGATGATGATCTCTCCTGGGCCTCTGCGGCGCGTTCTTGGGATTGGTGAACCAGGTGGTGTAGAGGAACTGCTTGTGTGGCCCGTCGTGGTCGCAGATGAGACGGAGCTTCTGCTTCTCCCGCATCCACCGCATCATGATCTTCATCTGCCTCTTGCTCGTCAAGCCCCTCAGCCCAACCTCCTGAACATGAAAAGGCCAAGGATTTTTCACTCGTCAGGGATGCATGCGATCAGGGTGGCAATCAGAGGAACACAACAAGATCGCCAGGGATGATAGTTTCCATCTGTCAAGAACGGCTGGTTCATTTTGACCACTATGAGACATTACGTCGAACAGTTGGCGCGCGCCACCGCGGGGACGAGGGCGAACGGCCAGCAGGGGGGGGGGGGGGGGGGGGGGGAGGGGGGTTGGGCGGAACAGCAGCAAGCAAGGATGCGGCGGCGATCGGTACGGATAGCATGGGCGGAGGAGGAGGAGGGAGGGAGGGAGGGTGGAGTGCGTGACGAACCTTGACGTGGTCCCAGACGTCGGAGATGGTGAGCGGGCCGTGCTCCCTGACGACGTCGAAGATGGTGCGCGTGATGGACTGCGCCTGCTCCGGCGGCGCCGGGAGCTCGATCGGCGCCATCTTCGGCTTCCCCTTCTTCGCCGCCCACCGCGCCGCCGTCGCCAGCATCCTCTCCGATCCCTCCCTCCCCGCCTGGTTGCTTCTCCCGTGGGGCGCCCTGCGGCCGGAACAGGAGCGTGGAGAGGGACAGTGACCTGCGCCCCTGTGTCCCTTGAGCCGTGGCGCGCTGCCGGCCGACGAGGGGACGGGGAAGGAGCACGCACGCGGCGCGCGGCGCCGGCCGGCGAGGTGGGCTTACCGGGTTGGGCGTGGGAATGTGGGAATGTACGGTCCTCGCTCCTTGCCAACAAACATATCTCCCAGCTTGTTTAGCAGGAAAAAATATACAGCACAAATCACATATTTTTATATGCCTATCCTCTTTGGTACGTAAAACGAATTACATATTGATGCATATTAGCGTATGATTAATTAAATATTAGCTAAGAAAATATAAAAAATATATTAATATGATTTTTTAAAGCAACTCTTCTATAAATTTTTTAAAAAAACACGTATTGTTAGGAAACATGCACGTGAAATACGAGAGAAGTGAAGTTGTGAGACTAAACTAAAAGTTAGATCTAAAAGTAGTGCAAATATCATCGTGACGTGGATAAATTTCAAATTTCTACTCAATCCGTCTCGTAAAAACCAAACAGGGTGAGATGTGATATTTTCCAGTACTACAATGAAGTTGAACAGGGGTAATTTTTAGATTTGTAGTACTATATATTTTTCCTGCTTGGGATATTCTTTGTGGTCGGTCAAAACACTAATCAGCTTAGATCATAAATAATAATGGTGTGATGTGATAATCTATAAGGAGATGTTATATCAAACGACATAAATAATGGTACAGTGCTATCATTTTAAGAAGATGTCACGTAGAATATTCGATAATATATGGAAGAAAGATGAGATAGAAAAGTGTTCTCTGTTTATTAATATATATATATGTGATCTATAGAGTCCATCATAATTATAAAAATCTAGAACATATAACTAAATTAGCATGTAACATAGGAGTATTGCACAACTTATCCATCATCTATGTATGACGTGAATATATTATACAGATGTCACTTGTGTAAACCACTGTTTATGCTTTTATATAAAACTATAACTGATTTTAGGTTGTATCGATGATGTGGTTAGACAGTGATTTATATGGTTTCGTAGACTATATTCCATATCCCAACCCTAGTGTTTCTTGGCTCCTCGCCCCGTGCGAGCGAAGCCATCCTGCACCACCATTATCACACCTTCACAAGAGGCTTGCCATTCACTAATCAACTAATTTTTCCATAAAAAACCCTAATTAACCTATAAGATTCATGTTTCCTTTATAAGAAAATGCCTGAGTTACTCCTTAACTATTTCGGCAGTTTGAATTACTCCCTAAACTACAAAGCCAAACATTTAACCCCCTCAACTCTTGAACTGGACGAATAACTACCTATCCTAATACAAGCTGGTTTTGATCTTATGGGGCGTCCAACGTCACGATATAATTTGATTGTGACAATATAATCTGGTTTTTAATCCTACGTTGCAGTTGCATCCATCATATAGCTACAATATAATCTTTCTCATTTCACCACCGCTCCCTCATCACCTTCTTTGTAGCAGAACTATAGAGTGAGGGATTTTTTTATTTTTGAAATTTTTTATTTTTTAATTTTAAAATTAAACATTTCCAAAACTTATTTCAACCTTTTGGTCACATCAGTGCTTTAGCGTGGTAAAACAACACTGACACACCACACACAGCGGGTATGACAGTTTTATCCAACCACGCTAGCGAGGGTGGCGTGGTCAAATAATGCTATCACACCAACCAGACCAGCGTGACCGAATAACGATATCACATCAGTCAAACCGCGGTGGCAATGTAGTTTTGTCACGCCAGTCCGGCTAGCATAGTCAAAAGATTCCTTGGAAATAAGTTTCGAAAGAGTTTATTTTAAAAAATAAAAATTAAAAAAGTTCAAAAATAAAAGAGATTCGAGAGGAAGGAGGGAGGTGGTGGGTGGCCACCTCGTAGCGGTGCCGACGAGCGACATCGGCTAATGGAGGAGTCAGAGGAGCAACCGCCCCATCCATCCTCCCTAAGGCTGCCCCCCTCCCCGCCCGCCCTTTGTGTGCTCTTCCCGCAAAACAGTGGTAGATCTAGGAAAAAATAGCAGTGGAATATGAATAAACTAGATAAAGCTATGATCCCTTTCCAACTACATATAGCAAAAATATTCTAGTGGGAACTTCACGGAAGCTCTCATGATCCTCGCGCCAGTAGTGGAGGCTCAAGACCCACCGCCCCAAAGCTAGATCAACCCCTACCGCAAAACCCTCTCTGCGAGCTCATGGCTTGGCGCACTTTGCTGGTCACTACTACCTTTGCCGTCCTCTCCTAGGGAAGCTCGAGATCCACCGCACCGACCTCGAGTGATCTCGTGCTGCGTCGTTAGCCGCCACCGCCATTGACCCCCAAGGGGAGATCTGCCTTTGCTGCCCTCCTCGAGCGATTCGAGCTCCGGCGCTAGGTGACCGCCTCCATCAACCACCAAGCATGCTCGTGCTCTGCTGCTGCTGGCCGCCACCCTCCTTAGCGAGCTTGAGCTGATCATCGTCCCTCATGCTCACCATTGATCCGATGACACTCATCAGTCTATTGAGATTTTGGGAAATGTAAGTAAACCGATGAATAGCAAAGGTACAATTACTTTGGTAAGTCCTATCTACATTTATCTTTGGCCATCTTTCTTGAGGCTCTTTAGGCCCCGTTCTTCTCCCCCTCTTCCCAACTCCTCTCTCTCGTTTTCCGCGCGCACGCTTTTCAAACTACTAAACGGTGTGTATTTTGTAAAAAGTTTCTATATAAAAGTTTAAAAAAATCAAATTAATCCATTTTTGAAAAAATTAGCAAAAACTTAATTAATCACGCGCTAATGGATCGCTCCGTTTTCCGCAATGACTGTGCGGAGTTCCGAACGCTGCTCGCGAACGCTGCCTTAGTCTTGATACCGCTCATCTGGCCTTGTTTCTTTATCCATGTCTTATCTTTGCACTGAGAACTGTCAAGGTTAAGGTCATACAAACCCAGTGAACATGGAGTGTAGTCAGCTAACAAGCCGGGTTGGTTGTGGTCACATGGACTCGTCGGCTCAACGAGTAACCGAACCATAAATGCATGCAGATGCAGTAGCTAGCTAGGCCCAGACATTACGCCGGTCGTATGTGGTCACAGCCACAGCTCCAGACCTGAACCGCCCAGGCTCACCGCCCACTGATAAAAACTCTGAAAAAACTGAAGCGAACTGAACATGCTGAAACCCAGCATCAGGCATCAGCCTCGTGCCTCGAGCCCGTCCCGATCCGACCGGAGTACTACGACCTACTACTACCTCCTTCGTCTCCTCCGTGGACTCCGGCGGCCATGGCCATGGCTGCAAGCTCGACGGTACAGCTGTATACTCCCTCCGTAAAAAATATAAGAGATTTAAGGTGACATCCACCTAAAATTTCTTATATTTTAGAAAATGGAATACTAGCCATGTACGGGCACAGTACATTCTTGGCAAGTGAGCAGTACAGTGGTAGTAATGATGACTCTGTTGCTGCTGCTGCTGCTAATGGCAAGATCACCGTGGCTGTAGCAGTGTAGCGTGCCGCAGTTTGAGGAGAGGAGAAATGGTGGGTTTGTGATGATGCATGCACTGTGAAACTAGAGCGAATTGCAATTTGGGGTCAGATTGATTGGGTTGGGTGGTGGTGATTTGGTATCCCATATTCACAGCGGCAAATCTCCTACAACAACAAGTGGATCAAAACTAATGAAAAGAAGAAACCAAAGAGGAAGAACAGAGCAAGAAGATGAACAAGATGGGGACAGCGAAAGAATTCAATCCAATCCATGTCCGCTTCAGGGTTCTTGATCTCTTCTCTTCCGTCGTTGCTGCTGTTTGTTATTTATTCCTCGATGACGGCGAGCTCCGGCCGGCCCTCGCCTTCCGGGATCGCCCCCAGCACCGGCCTCCAGCTCCGCCGCATCAGCAGGCTCCGCAGCCCGCCGGAACCGAACCTCCTGCCTCCACCGCCGCCTCCGCCTCCGCCGCCATGAGCCGACCTGAAGCCTCCAATGCCTCCATCTTCGTCCTCGTCGCCGCCGCCGCCGCGGCGTCGCGCCGCCTCAGGCGACGCGACGAACAGATCCCGCAGCGTGCGGCCGCCGCGGCCCACGAGCGGCTTCTTGTACTCCTCCTGCTCCCGCGCGCCCGCCTCCTTCCCTCCCCCGCCTCCGCCGCACCCGCCCACGCCGACGCGGCGGGACAGGAAGCGCCGAAGCCGCCCGTCGACGCCGCCGCCGCGGCGCCTGCGGCGGCGGCGGAGGCGGTACCCGGGGCTCGCCCCCGCGTACGACGTCGCGGGGCTGCGCGACGGGCTCGGCGCCGCTGCCCCCGACCCCGCCGCGCACCGCGTCGCCAGCAGCTTGAACCGCTGCGGCAGCGTCGCCATGGCTGCCACCGCCTCGCTCTCTCCCTCTCTCTCCCTCCCTCTCTTTCTCTCTCTCTCTCTCTTTCAGTGTGCGTGATTTAGATGGGACTTGGATTCCGTGCGGGGGTATTCCCGTTGTGCGGTGAGCGCGTGGAGATTGGTGCGAGAGACGAGGATGGACGGCTGTGATTGAGTAGACTGGCACTGGACGGGGTGATCAATGGAGGGGGGAAGTGATGGGGTTGGAGGGCTTTTGTTTGGGAGGGGTGAGGCGGAAATGATGGCTGAACGGTGGAGGAAAGGTGTGGTCTACAAAGCGTGGAATACGATTCGATAGGTTGATGATTGAATTGGGTTTTTCGAGGAGATTATGCATTTTATGATAATTATTTCTAATATTGTTTTATTAAAATATAACTATTTTTAATCTGTTTAGGAAATATTGAGGTTAAGCCAAAATATTCTCTTTGTCACCTCGGTAGCCAAATTTTGAATTTTAAACTACTTACATTCCCCTATCAAACACTTGATTAACTGAAAATGTATGAATTTCTGTATATTCAATGTTTTGGAAATACTTAAATTATGGTAAGTAAATTGTAGAGATGCTTATATTAGAACAGATGGAATAGATGCAACGCGCGGATCCCGTCTTCCTCGGGAACGATGGCGGTGCACGGATCCAACAGTTTACGTCCTCGGGAGTAGCCGGTCGAGAGCGGGAGCGCCGCCGCCGAAGACGACAAGGAGGAGGTGGCCGGGAGCGGCGGCTTCATCCCCAGCGCCGGCGCCACCGACGATGCCAAGGAGGCCAGATCCACCACCGCCGGCGCCACGACGGCCGGATCCGCGCCGTCGCCGGAGCTAGGGTTTCGATTTTTATGTTTGCATGCAACCAACCTAAGCACCCGTATACGGAAATAGTGATTTTTCCATACAGTTGCGCCACCCCGCATGCGAAAATCGTTATTTCCGCAGACCTTTTGATGTAGACAGGCGTCCCAACCGCATGGAAAAAATAGGTTTTGGTCACATGAAAAAAAAATTTAGTAGTGCCACCATCACTTTGGATTTAGTAGGGCACTGTTTACTTACAGCCTCTATGAGTTGCAAGTGAATGGGGTTGGTGCGTGGAAACGGAAGGGTTCATCGAGCCATTTCTCGCCTTAACCCTTAAACAAAATAGGAAGAGGGGTACTTAACTAATAGGGGGCAATCGCATCACACCTGACTGTGAGTGACCTCTTGATATTTTATGTTCCTTTCCTAGTAAAAAAATTCTATAGAATATCTCAGTTTATAGATATATATATATACATACTCTAACATGATAGAGACTATTAGATGAAATCTATCATAGTATCCAACCTTGTCTGACCTTTGTCCTTTCTCCCTCCAAAATCATTAGTACTCCTTTAGAAATGAAGTGTCGAAGAAGGACATTAAATATATAATCTTCTTGGGCCATCATTAAATGTTTCGCAAAATTCTGACCTTCCATAAGAAGATATTAAGGTGTTGTATCTCTTCAATCTTGATGTCGTGTCACTGAATTGGCTAAAGGCACTCTGGCAAATTTGAGCGTACCTTGTTCTTATTCGAGATGGCACCGTACTACTTTATCCATCCTTCATTACTTTATTACTTGATCTCTGGGTACATATAGCATACTACTATGTTTTATGGTTATTAATTTTTCAAACTATATATTTATAGAAAATATATAAAATATAAATAATATGACAGAGTTTTTCATGAAAAAATACTAATATAACTTTCACATTTTATTAATACTAGATTTTTTTCATCTGTCAATGATTTAAGATGTCGACATTTTACAAGACATTCAAGAACTTTTATCTTTTTTACAGAGGAGGTAGTAAATATTCTCTCTTCACAGTTACAACATAGTGTCGTTGTAATATATATATATATATATATATATATATATATATATATATATAGATTAATATATATTAATATATATTAATATATTATATATATATATACCTACTATATCGCACCCGGGGTGCGTTATAATTAAAACGCACCTAATATTAGTAATTTTGTTATTAACAGTGCAATCATGATAAATCTTTGAATTAAGTCTAGTAGTAAAATTATTACTATCAGATCTTTGACAATATACAACACGTAGTAAACCATTTACTATATGAGGGACGCGTTTTAGTTATTACGCACGCAGAGTGCGTTTAAGCGCATCCATATATATATATATATATATAGCAAAACTATTCTACGCCCGGGTATAGAACAGCTATTCTATACCCCCCTCCCTCCTAAGGGCCAAACCCACCTCACCTCCCTTCTAAGGGCCCAAAATCCACATCCCACCTCAGTCAAACGTCAGTCAAAGCACCCCCACGTCGGTCAAACCCTAGTCAAACCGCCTACTAACTCCCCCCACCACCCACCTCTTCTCAGCTCTCGTCTCGCGGAACAGTGCAGTAACGCAATGACCATTGTGCAGTAATACTGTATCTTACTTGCAGTAACAAAACTCAAATATAGTTGAAATATAGTCATGATAGATCTACTTTTGATAAGCATTTTTTTCTAGCATCATGGTGCAAACGGTCTTAAAAAACCATACATCACGTGAGAGATATTATTCTTCGAAGGTTGGTCTTTTTAAAATTTAACTCTCCACAAGTAGTAATAGTATAGCATTATTTGTTACTATTGTCTACTGTACATTACTACAATTTCATCACAATGTTACTATAAGATTGCAGTAAAGACTAAGTTTTGCAGTAATAAAGTGTTATACTGCAATTTTTGGATAGTGTTACTGTATAAACATGTGGTAACGTCTAATAGTCATGTAGTAACACTTCCATTTTGTGGAGTAATTCAGTTCTCGTCTCGTAAGAACGACGTAGTAACACGACGGTCATCATGCAGTAACAAGATTGCTTTCCACAGTAACGACGTCAAAAAATAATCATGATGGATCTAGTTTCGTTAAGTATTTTTTTACGAACATTATGGTGCAAACGGATTAGAAAAACAGGATATGATGTGAGAGATATTGCTCTGTAAAGATAAAGACTTACCTCTTGTCAGTTCTCGTCTCGCAGGAACGGTGTAGTAATACAATGATCAATGTGCGGTAACACGACTGGTTTTCGTAGTAACGACGTAAAAAAAATAGTCATGATGGATCTAGTTTCGTTAAACATTTTTTTATGAACATTATGGTGCAAACGGCTTAGAAAACAAGATAGGATTTGAGAGATATTACTATCTAAAGATTAAGATTTAAAGGTTTTAGATCTACACAAGCAGTAATACCGCTGTTACTGTTACACGTTCTCTGTTACTGCAATTTTCATCATGATGTTACTACCGGAAGTGTAGTAATAGACTATAAGTTTTGCAGTAAGTTACCATGTTACTGCACTTTTTCGATAACGTTACTATCGAATCATAGTAACAAGATATAGAGGGGGGTGAAGGAGGGGGTATAGATAGTAATACTATAGGGGGTGTAGAATAGTCTTGCCCTATATATATATATATATATATGTTTTGGGCATTTATGAAAATGGTGTAGCTAAATTTGTTAATTAAACAAAAGCTGATTATAGTTAATTATGTAACTGTAAAAAAAAGTTGGTTTATATATACGGACTTAAAAGGTTAAAAATGACAAAGTTTGATAAAAAAAGGGAACATAAACCTATAGATAGTTCCAGCCAAACGTGAGATATTCGTGGAACCTGAGTCTTTTTTAAACCTGTAACATATCTGTACTATGTAACGGGTCAAACCCAACAAATAGGCATATGCTACGATGTGTTTTGTAATGGGACAGGGTTATATAATTAAATTAAGGATAGGTTAGAATGGTGATTAAGGCTGCGTTCGCTGGATCAGTTTCCCAACCCAGCACAGTAAACACGTAAAACGGAGTGATTCATTAGCGCGTGATTAATTAAGTATTAGCTAATTTTTTTTCAAAAATGGATTAATTTGATTTTTTTAAACAACTTTTGTATAGGAACTTTTTGCAAAAAACACACCGTTTAGCAGTTTGAAAAGCGTGCGTGCGGAAAACGAGGGAGATGAGTTGGGAAAAGGGGATGAAGAACACAGCCTAAGGATAAAACATTGGATGCCGTGGTCACCTTCAGGGTATGGACACGCCGTGGATGGTGGGAGAAGGGGATGGAAGGAAGACAACTCCACTTTTAATGTAGTAGAGATATTTTTTATTGGATCATCTACACATTTATCCATAAATTTTCTTCTAAAATTTATCAAATATATATGGTATAATTATAGTATAAACCTATAGAATAATAAGTGTATAACTTGCGTCTAACTTTGAAAAATCCCGTCGTAACACGCTATCTCTATGAAGCGGAGGTCACGGGACGAAATCCCCTCCACCCGTGCGTGTGCTATGATTTTTCCTTCCCCGCTTGTACGAATCATAAAGTAAATCCGACAATTTAAAATTATATAAAAGTTCCGTACAAACTACATTATAATTACATGGAAGTTACGATATTTTTAAAGAAAATTTGTCAATAAATATATAACAAAACCATTTCTTATTTTCATATGCATTTCCTATTATATGATTACAAAACAAAATAGAAACATACACAAGATAAAAGGCCTGGTTAGGGAGCTTCTGGCAGCTATAACTTCTCTAAGAATCAGAAACTCGTCATATATATAGTCTAGCTTCTTAAAGATTCTTAGCTGGTTCTCAAGTTCCCAAAACAGATCCAGAAGCTCGTGCAGGCAACCGATAGAATACCACCCAAAACAGCACGGATCTCATGGCGTTGGAATTACTCCATCGTTTATCATTGAAGGAGAGACCTTAGCTAGCTAGGTAAGGGTAAGGTAAGCTGTAGCGCTATCAAAAGGAGCAAAAGGAAAAGACCATTCCTCCACGCATGAGCATGAATTGAGTTAGTCTGGAATTCTGGATGAACAGCAATGAGGAGTGAGGAGGAGGATTCATGTGTACTGGCGTGGAGAGCGACCGGTGATGGGTGAGGGTGAGGGCGGCGTGGCTCTGGCTCGACCCATCGGCCGGAGCAGGCACGTGCTTGGTTGGGTTGGGGGCATCCATTCTTTCTTTCTTTCTTTGTTTAGTAGTTTTTTTTTTGAAAAAAAAAAGGAGATCTCTACTCACTCTCATCGCCTGGACTGGACCAGCTTTTGGTAAAGGCAAATTCAAGAGAGAAGACAAGAGAAATGGCTGATTGTGGCAATAGGACTGCGGGCTAGCCCCTGGATCTATAGTTTTTTTTTTTAAAAAAAAATAATTCTCCATCCTAAAATATAAGGGCAGAACAACCACTAACAAAAAACAAAGAAAAAGGAAATTTAATGAACTTCTCGGTTGGTTATGGTAGATCATTTAAAATAAAATAAAGCAAATTTAAAGCAGATAGTTAATACATACTTGTATGCACGCCTTATGTATTATAAGATATGGAGAAAAAAGTTATTGCTTATATTTTGAGACGAGGGTACTTGGACAAAAAAGAAAAAATTGGTGTCGTACAATTAAGGTTGTGTTCGGAACCCCTCCTCTCCGGCACGTAAATTGGAGCACACATTAACGCATAATTAATTAGATATTAGCTTAAAAATTTGAAAAATAGATTAATATGAGTTTTAAAGTAATTTTTCTATAGATTTTTTCGTTTAGTAGTTCGGAAAGCATACCTGTACAAAATGAGGAAGTAGAAGTTGGGAAGATGAGGTAAAAAACATATTATAGATCCTTGTCGAATCCACGACTTAAAGATGACTATAACTTTGAATCAGATAATGAGGTGGTTGTTGAATCATATTAATGAGGTGGTTTTTTCTTTTGAATCCTAGATAAAAAAAGGTTCAACCTATCCTAAACAGATAAGTCTAGCATCTTAGGGCATCCACAATGTATGTCATAAGAAGGATTTAAGTTTCTATAGTAGACATTATACATTATGAGAGCAATCCTTATAGGTGTTCTTATGATAAGCTAGCCATAGGACCACCCATAAGAAATAAAATAATCATCACTACTCCCTCTCCCTGTATTGTCTCTCTCCCCGGTTGCTTATTGCCATGGATGAGAAAAAGGAGGAAGAAGGCACCTGCATGCTCGCAAGTGTCAACACCGAATCCTTCCCCGAGTGCCACCGCCATTGCCAAATCCTCCCTTGAGTGCCGCTTCCGTCGTCGGATCCACCCGCACCCGCCTCCACGAGTGCCGCCGTGCCGTTGCATCCTCCCCCGAGCGTCGCTAGATCCACCAGAGCCCGCCTCCGTGAGGGCTGCCGCGCCATCGCATCCTTCCCCGAGTCTTGCTTCCGTTGCCGGATCCACCCACGCCTGCTTCCACGAGGGTTGTTGCCGTCTGAATTTGCCTATAAGCGTTGCCGCCGCGTTGAATCTGACCATGACGGCCACCGTCGCGCCTCGCGCTCGCTGCTCCGTTGACCCCGTGACCCATATTGGCGACAATTCTTGCGGTTGACGGGGAGGTTGAGGAGGAGGATTTGTGTCCTTGCCCACGGGGAGGGAGAGAGGGTCCTCTGCAGTACTACATGTGTGACATGTGGACTCCACAGACCCTTGGACCCACATGTCAGTGAGCATTACTACATATGCAGTACTTTAGAAGATCTTAATTGATGGGGAGGCTGAACCGCTAAACAGAGATATTCTTTTTTTTTTACCCATGGGACCCACCTTAGTTCCTAACATGATATTTGTTACAACTAATACCACCTGTTGTGTGACCCATTTATATAAACCACTTAGTTTGTATACATTGCTTATGTCCTAAGGTGTGTTTGACGGAGTGGAGAAAATTTCCTTTTTTTTTCGCGCACGCCTTTTGAACTACTAATTGGTTCTTTTTTTAAAAAAAAATCTACAGAAATTTTTTGAAAAGAACCATATTAATTTATTTCTCTAATTTAAAATAATTAATCGCGTGCTAACGACTTACCTCGTTTCTTTTTTCCCTTCTCTTCCTCCCCGCTCCCAAAGACCCCAACAACACCATCTCTCTCCGAATTGTATAATGCATCGTGTATTTGTGTTATTCCACGTTATTATGGTAAAAAAAAATTCACGGCGCAAAGCAACTAGGCTAGTCCTTAACTCACTATGTAGGCTCGTGGTACCGTTTGTAAAAAAAGTCCTCCTTTGATATCGAGCAATTTTACAAAAAAATGATAAAAATATGTCACAAAAATTGTTTAGAGTTTTACCCTGATTCCAAAGTCGTGAAAACTTATAAATTTCCTTTTGTTATGAAGGAGGCCCAAGTTGCTTAGCTGACTACGACCCTATTTGGATCCTTTAGTCCCTAGACTAAAATTAATCCTAGAAGTAAAAACTTTAGTCCCCTCCTATTTGGATCTAGGGACTAAAAGGACTAAAGGTTATTAATTGCACTGTACAAAGACCGTGTTACCCCTAACCATGCAATCCGCAAGGATAGGAATCAGACCATGCAGGGGTTTAGGTGGAAAGGAAAGATTTTATCCCTATAAGCTCCTTCTATAGGGACTAATGAACTAATGCACTTTTAGTCACCCATATTTGGAATTTTAGGGACTAAAAGGGACTAAAGTGGAGGGACTAATGGATTAGTCCCTTCAACCAAACAGGCCCTACATACATGGTATAGTTTTCACTAGAAAAATCTTTGCATATTGTACACGTGAGATCCTTTTTGTTTGACTATGGCAAATGTCAACTAAGAAGGGTCCACTTGCTAGACGTTGATGTTCCCTTAATTATTTCACATGTAAAAAAAAAGGATTTTTCAAAGTAAGCGTAGATCACCCTCTTTGGTTTATTGTGGTGAAACTATTCTATCCAATTGAAGTTATATAGTTGATACGGATGCTCGTATTTACGGTTTATTATTTTCTTATGGTAGATAATGTACCCATTACCAATGAGGCGTTCGTGCTGATTTCGTCAATTTTATAGCTTCCAGAGGTGCTCGTAGGACTAGAGGTGTGCACGTGTGTTTATCAGGGTGAGCGCATGCATTTGTGTGTGCCTATGTTTGTATCGTGGTTCTCATAAGTAAAAAAAAGATTCTGCCAAATGCTCCTGATAAAATGTTGAGTATCTTTTGTAAAATGTTGGTGTACCATTCTGAAAAAGGGAAATAGATCATTTAACTTGCTGCCCTCTAACTTTAAACGGACCTACGGCTTAGTTTGTTCCTGCATAAAAACTCCTTTTAAGTGGCTCGGAAACCGGAGCAAGCAACTAACACATGATTAATTAATTATTAATCATTATCAATGAGTTTGTTTGAGTTTTTGAAGAATTTTTTTAAATATTCTTTTTAAAAAATATTATTTAGCAGTTTGGGAAACATGCTAATGAAAAACGATAGAAAATTGAAGGTCAGAGTTCGAGTTTAGAACGGGATCTAAGCAAGCAGGAGGAGCCTTTTCCTTAGAAACTAGGTGATTCCCCGCGCTTTGCTACGAGAATTTCTAAGAAATACTCAATATATTTTTTCAATAATCAAGCAAATGATATTAATGTGAAACATATTAATAAATATATGTGAAATATATATTGATAAGTATATGGTAAATATTACAAAAATAATAGATAGATTTGTTAAAATATTGTACAAATGATGTGATGGTTGCACCTGGTATGTTGATGTGTAGAATTAAATAAATTGTAGATAATATTGTATGCTTGCATGAGGTTAATTATGTAATTATTGCTAGTGATCGATGATGTGGCATGGTTGCATGTTGAACTTTAGACTTAGTGGATTATAGCTTTATAGAAAGTATAGATAGGGTACGGCGAAGAGCACAAAGGGCGGAGGCGCCCAATGGGCCCCCATATACCAACATCTAAGCCTACGGGCCATACAAATTAAAAAAGGCCCAAAATCGGTGCATTCTAGGCCCAAGTCATAAACCCTAGCCGAATCAATCGAATCGATTTCGCCCTCCTCACTCTCTGTCGTGCTGCATATCGTCTCCGCTCCCGGTGCGCCGCCGGCGTGCCGCAGCAGCCGCCCCCTCTCCTCGCCGGCGGCCTCCTCCGCCCTCTCTGCACCGCCGCCGCCGCCAGTCCCCGGCCGATCCCATTGCCAGGCGGCGAAGGT
This sequence comes from Oryza punctata, assembly GCA_000573905.2. NCBI lineage: Eukaryota > Viridiplantae > Streptophyta > Magnoliopsida > Poales > Poaceae > Oryza > Oryza punctata. The sequence continues at coordinate 17,188,344 of CM002495.2, read as the reverse complement.
CTCCCGCGGGTGGGGGGCTGGGCGGACGATGAAGCCGGTGGTGGGGATCGTGGTGTCGAACAAGATGCAGAAGTCGGTGGTGGTGGCCGTCGACCGCCTCTTCCACCACAAGATGTACAACCGCTACGTCAAGCGCACCTCCAAGTTCATGGCGCACGACGAGGCCGACGACTGCAACATCGGCGACCGGGTCGGTAACCGAGCTCCTCTCCACTCCCCCTCCCTCTGTTTCAGCTTTTTTTTAATCCATTCTGATTTGTGATGTCGTTCATTGGCTATATCATCTAAAGTTTATTCACTCACTAGCTAAATGCTCGTATTTTGTTTCAAACGAATGATTGTGAGTTTTTTTTTCCATTGAACACACCCTACATATTTTTTTTTCATTTTAGTTACACGAAGCACTTGACAACTTTTACATTACTCTGTTCATAAAATTACTTTTATACTGCATATATATGCGACAATTTCATTATCGTAAAGCTTCCAACTGTAAATTTGTATTTTAGAGGCGGAATAAGATATGTAGAATGACTAGTTTGTAATACCAAAGAACTTCAGGAATGTGTTGATAAAAGGATCTACTGTAGAGTTGGTGTGGTGGCTGATTCACTGCCACCACCATTGCCTTATTTTAAAGGAGTATAGATATAGATATGCATTTATACTTTTAAAATTTCTGTATTCCCTTATGCACAGAGAAATGAAAGGAGTAAATGAAAAATCTTGCCTTTTTTCGCCCAATACTGAGAAATGTTCAAGTCAAATTTCTATCCCGGTTTTGGAAGATAAGAAAATGGCGATTTGTACCGGTTCAATATTCTATTATGCTGTCTATGGATTTCTTACCTTACAAATATAAATGTGAGTTTGTTCTCAGAATTCTACATGATTATATATAACTTCCAAAGGAAATTGTACCACTAGAGGCCTACTGATCACCTCTTGGCCACTAATCCAGCTATTAAATTGTCTTTGACTCTAGTCACGCTGTAGTGTTGCTTTAAAGTGTCAATCTGTTGTTGCATCACTTGGAGCCAACACGATATGTATTGCTTGCCCTGCCTTGCTCTGATTGCATTATCTGCCGGAGCCATGTGTTTTTATGTATATGTTTTTCTGCTTATAGGAGGTTGCTAGCTTGATAGCTGCGTCTAGTTAACACAGTAATTGACGCCTTAGTAGCTTAAATTGCTACTTGTTATGTTGCTTGTCAAAAGCACCACCCAGTATGCTGCCAGTTATAACACTATGTTTGAAGTTGGAATTTGATTGTCCCGTTTAGCAAAATTTGGTTAAATGTCAACATAAACTTTTTTCATTTGTTAAATATTTAGCCTGCCTTTCTCTGTTCTCTCAATGCGCATAGCTGCTGGAAGTCCAGAACCACCATGCATGTACATGGAAGTGACGTTGTCTAGCCAGCCAGTTTGTTTGAACCGGGTCAGAGACCTTCTTTCTTTTTTAATTTGTACTCTTCTGAGCATCCCTGAGTGAATCCTTTCAAAGGAAAGAGAAAATCAGCACATGAATACTGACTACTGATCTGTCTTAACTACTACTACTAATTGCTTTTGAACTGGAGTTGGATTCTATTGTATTTCTTGACGAGATTTTGCCTACATAGAATAGAGTTGTATTATGTCAACGACTCAAATACCTATAATATCCAATAATCAATCCACACTGTTATACTCTGCATTCATAACAATCTCATGGTGTAAATATTTACTTTTTTCTTCAATTAATGTGGTAATTTATAGAGCGAACATGATGAATTCTTTTGAGCTATTTTTATAATATACTCCCTCCATTTCAGAATGTAAGATTTTTGGTTTCGTCCTAAGTCAAGCTTCTTTAACTGTGACCAAACATATAGGAAAATGTATCAACATTTATAACACCAAATTAATTTCCTTAAATCCGCCATTGAACATATTTTTATATTATATCTGTTTGGTATTGGAAATGATGCTACAGTTTTCTATGAACTTGGTCAAATTTAAAGGAGTTTGACTTATAACAAAGCCAGTTGTTAGTTGTTACAGTATTGTGGTTTGTTATCCTATTCTGTATAGTTCCAGCTGTTAATTGATGCCTGTAGGGAGGTTGCAACCATATGGTTTACATCATTACATGTGATGGCACCTAATCCTTAAGAGTTGATGTTTGTCTGTCTGCTTGCATAACTGCTCGTTAACAATGCCATGATAGTATTTCTGAAAACAACTTCAATTAGTATTAGTTTCGGATTTTACTACTCTCAGCAGTGAACAATTGTTTGGATAATATGCTACTGCTTTCTATTTATGATGTTCATAGATGAGCTACTAGTACACTACTGCATAGTGGTACTATTTGTGTTTATTTTATTTTTTTCCACCGTGATAAGTTATCTTAAATATTGTGTTCTTGTAATTTGAATTTGGTGTCAGTAATGTAGTTTCACATAGTTCAGAAATTTGAGGGTTAATCATAAGCACATAATAGAGAGCTTGACCAGCACACTGATAGCTTTTTGAAATGTCAAGTATTTACAGCCTCAATCTATGACATTAGCAACTGAAGCTAAGGCACAATCTGAAGTTTAATTCTTGGCGTAATTAATACACTAAACAGTAAGCCACCCCTTTAATCAGGAGTGCCAACTCCAGACAGTAGAGGCTGGTCCTTTTGGGGGCTCTGAACTTCAGTAAGCTAGTTAGTTCATCGGATGCAAAACAATTTTTTCATGAGAAGTTTGACAATGATGATTGTACTAGATTTTAATAGTGGCATAATCTTTTACCTCTGAATTTTCTCATATCTTATGTGATATGGCAACTTGGCAAAGCATGGACGGAGGTCTGATAGACAATCTGTTGCAAAGCATAGTTATAATGTTAACATGTCACTTTCTAACTATTTTTGCTTTATGCAAATGTGATAACAGTGTTAACATATTAACATCATAAGATTTTGTCTAATTTGTTTTGTGTGCCAAGAGATCCACATTACCAAGGGACTGGATTTAACAGAAGCTTTGATGTTCTGACTATTGCTTGCACCACCTCTTGTAAAAGAAAAAATACATAAAAGCTTTCCTTTACCCTGTGAGTTGTGACAGCATTTTTTTTTAAAAAATATGTTGGGACTAACATATTTGCTCTTGTGATGTGAATATATTAGTGATCTTGAGCTGTCCTACTGCACTTTCTATTTTATCGGTTCGCTGGAGACTATTCTCCCCCTTTTGTAGTTCAGAAAGTGTGACCTAAGACCGCATTAATTTTTATCTCCAAGAAAAACTTTTTTGATGATGACTGGATAATCTCTCTCCAGGTTAGGCTTGATCCTTCTAGGCCCTTGAGCAAAAATAAGCACTGGGTTGTTGCCGAGATTCTTCGCAGAGCTAAGGTGTATTCTCCATCAGCTGCTGCAGCAGCAGCAGTTTCTGCTCAACCTGGTGCCACAGTTCAACAGGCTGAAGCTGCTAGCAAATCATCAACATAGACGAGGCCAGCAGACTTGCTGCAATAAATCAACACTTTTCGGGATTTTCTTTTATTTTGTGTAACTGTAGTATCATCTTTGTGGCTCCCTTCAAATGCACTCGTGTCTTGGAACTATGTGAATGGTGGTTATCAACTCACTGAGGGTGCATCTTCAAATACTTCGAAACTCATGGCTGCAACAGACCATATCCATATGTAGAACGTAATATTCTATTATGAATTATATTCATCCATATAAATATGTACATCGCAGGCACGCATTAGTTTTCTATTATGAAGCGCTTATTAGTATTTCATCATCACCTACACATTTATGCATACATGAATGAGGTTATCTGAAAGTCATTCATAATCGCCTACACGCATATTTATTCATACATGAATGAGGTGATCTGAACACATGGAACACAAATCACACAAGCTATAAACACAGCAATATGGTACTGCTGCACTTGGTAAGCTGCATGGCGAGCTTAGGCTTTGTTCTTTCCCCCCTTTTTCCAACTCACCTCTCTCATTTTCCGCGCGCACGCTTTTCAAACTGCTAAACGGTGTTTTTTTTGTAAAAAGTTTCTATACAAAAGTTGCTTAAAAAATCAAATTAATCCATTTTTGAAAAAATTAGTTAAAACTTAATTAATCACGCGCTAATGGATCGTTCTGTTTTTCGTGTTCACTGTGCATTTTGGGAGCAAGCAGTAGCGAACACAGCCTTGCTTGCACTGCCAGCGTAGGAGCTAGCTCTGGACCCTGCATGTGGGCCGGCGATAGGGTCGGGGTGGATAAAGAGCCAGCTCGGCTCAACTCTTTTAACTTTAACGAGCTAAGTGTGACTCTACTCAGTTGACTTGTTAAACTCGTAAATGTAATTATATCACCGTTATAATTTTAACTTCTACCATTTTATTACACAGAACATATTTTATGCATTCAAGACTTTACGCGTACACACCGTGTTCATAGAAACTCTAGAAAAAATTTCACATGTACTTTCGATAGTACTAAATGTAATCTTGTTTTCAAATTCATCATATATACCGAGAAAAAAACAAAATTTTAATATATTTATATTCTTAAAACCATCAGACTTTTTAGCTAAAATATAATGAATTAGAGTACACATAGGTGTAACACCATTGAAATTATATGCATATAAAATTTTCTAGAATTGTAAGTGATATTGATTAGTTGGTGTGTAGCGAGTGTATCTAAACGGAGCCTTTTGGTGTTGATCGAGTAGGCCCGTGTCATTCTTTCGCTTGCAGCGAAGTCAGGGCCCACGAGAACCCAGCCCAGTCCAGCCCATCCCCCGCGCAGCACCGCCTCCGTTCCCCTACTTCAATACACCTCCCCTTCGCACCTTCTCCACCTCCCATTCCCCAAAAAACCTCACAAAACCCTCCCCCCCACCCGCCGCCGCCGCCACCGCCGCCGTCGCCTCCACCGGTAAACGGCAGCATGAGGTGAGCGATTGCTCCTCCTCCTCCTCCTCCTCTCCCATCGTCACTTCGGCTTCCGATTCGGCGGAGGAAACCATACTCCCCGCCGCCCGCGCCGTCCAGCGCCGGGAGCGGTTAGATCTGGAGGGGGCCGCCGCTGTATGCGCCGGGGGAGGGCCCCCGGCAGCGGGAGCGAGCCCCGCGAGTCCCTTCCGCGCGCGTGCGCTTGACGCTAGGGTTCGTCGTGTTTTGATTTCAGTGGGATCTGTTTGCTGCTAGGGTTTGGGGGTTGGGGGGTTGGTCGTAGGAGTAGGAATAGGAAGGTCAGATGGTTTTTGGTGGTGCCTCAGTTCACGGCCATGTCCCCGGCGCACGTGCGCGAGATGCCCCCAGTTATCGGTGTGTTGGTAGATCTCTCTACTGTGGTTTCCCACTGTGTCGGGTTGGTTTGTTATGCCTGCGCGGCAGCTACTGTTTAGGTGTAGCTAGTGTGGTTTATTGAGCTTGCCAGGATTTTGTTTGGTTAATTTGAGGTGATCATATGGTCTTACTCCTATCCTATAGTTAACGAGGATAACTTCTACTGACGACCAGGAGTTTAAAGTAATAATAAGCTGGTTCATGCCGTGGTGTGCAGCTTCTGATAACTGTTAGGAGGCAATTGGTTTATCTCTTATTCGTAGAATATCTCTTATTAGTACATATTTCTGTGCCTTTGTAGTTCTGTCTTGTGATATTTTTAAGAGATTGAAATCTGGTTTGTAATACATTTGTATATTAGTGCTTTCTGATTGCAAGTGTTAGTTCATGTTCAGTTGTAGGTAACTCTGATACTGATGCCAATGGAAACTGTGTCTCAGTATTCTTTTGGTTTTGCTTTATGATAGGATTGCCAAACACCACCGTTTTATATTCATTAAGATAACTTATATTTTGCACCAGTATTTTGTATAATACTCCCTCCTCTTCATACTACAAGTCACTTTGACTTTTTTTCTAGTCAAACCTTTTCAAGTTTGACCAAGTTCATAGAAAAGTATTTCCAACACAAAACAAACATATTACCAAAATATATTCAACATTGCATGGTGTTGTAGATGTTGCTAAATATTTCTACAAATTTGGTCAAACCTAAAGAAATTTGACTAGAAAAAAAAGTCAAAACGACTTATAACATGAAATGGAGGGAGTACTAGTCACTGGATTTGTCCATATAGCATAGATATTACTGGCACACAGTAAACTTGTGGATTTTCATAGGCTTGCTGATGTATTTGTGTTGGAGTTTAACCTCAATGGGATCTAAGCCTCATTGCTTTGCTTCTAGTAAGGTGCTCATAATTGAAATTTATTTTTATGGTTGTTTCTTGTTTCTGTAGTCGGCACCCTGAAGTGAAGTGGGCTCAGAGGATTGACAAGGTTTACATCACTGTACAATTAGCTGATGCTAAGGATGCTAAGGTCAATCTGGAACCAGAAGGTGTATTCTCTTTCTCTGCTACAGCTGGAACTGATGGGAACTTGTACGAATCAAAGCTAGAGTTGAACGACAAAGTAAATGTTGAGGTAATGCATGCTCATGCAATAGCTATAGGACTACAGTTTCCTCTATATTATAATGTGTGGTTACTTATCCAGTATTTATTTGTTTTGATTTTACAGGAGAGCAAAATAAGTGTAGGGGTTAGGTCCATATTCTGTATTGTAGAAAAAGCTGAGGCCAAATGGTGGAAGAAGCTTGTTCGAGATGATCAAAAGGCACCACACTTTGTGAAAGTTGACTGGGACAAATGGGTTGATGAAGATGATGATGGTAAGCTATGCACTTCTTTTGCTGTGATAAACTGTGGACTTGTTTTTTTCATGTTTGATGCAACTAGTACGCAGCATGATAATGTACAAAAGTGGGATGAAGCACCAGATGCATGAAGAATAACTCCTTGATAAATGTTCATTTGTACATCTAACAACTTACAACAGTGGATTATGACCTGGCACTTAACACCTTTATCAGCAATGTGGAGCATACTGGTTTTGTCATAGGTAGAGTGCATCATAGGTTCCCAAACTTGCATAATTGATAGCCATGTGGAAAGATACTTTTGGGTCTTTGCTAACAGTGGTTGTTACTTCTTGTTCTAATATGAGGAGTATTAGCCTTTTGCACGGTCTTCAACATTATAATTTGATTGTTTATTTCTTTTCAAATATATTATCAACAACCACGAAACTAACATCATATGAAAATATTTTTAAATCCGAGTCTAATGATACTACATGCATGGCACTTAATATTCATATTTTTAGTTCAATTATTAGTCAAAATTTTCAAATGTTGGCTTTGCGGAAAATAAGGGCGCCTTACGTGTTAGAATTCTGGGAGTATCATTTGATCATAGCACATAATGTCATGTTTGAATTTGAAGAATGTTCCATATATATTCTTCTCTTTAAGACATTCCACTTGTTTTTCAACTGGTCAATAATATGTCAAAAGGATCATACGCAGGACAAACTGTTATTACTCGTTATGTTGGATATAAACCTACATTGTCTCACTCGTATAGATTCCACATTCTAGTCCCGAAACTAATGTCAGTTTAGGGACCTAAGCTGCTCTTATAAACTTATTATTTTGTAACTCAATTTTATAGAGTATAAGCTACGAAATTTAATCTGGCCGTATTATTGTAAATATGTTGCCCTTGTTCCTTATCCAACATTTTGATATGCATATACGTTATTTTTTAGGTGCTGATGTCAACGTGGATGGAATGGACTTTTCGGTAATTAGTTCTCTTCAGATCTCATGTTTATTCCTTAAATATATATCCTTTTTGCTCATGCATCTATTGTTTTTCAAACTAATGTTTTTCTTTATGTCCTTTATATAGAATTTTGGTGGCATGGGTGGAATGGGTGGAATGGGCGGAATGGGTGATATGATGGGTGGCATGGGTGGTATGGGTGGCATGGGTGGCATGGCTGAGATGATGAGTGGCATGGGCGGTATGGGTGGCATGGGTGGCATGGATGAGTTCGAGGATGAGAGTGATGATGAAGGTTTGTCTTCCACAGATACTCATTCATTTCCACTTGTTTCTATTAGCTAAATGATAGCATAATATGATTCTGTGAAAATGCAAATTAAGGAAGCATTATTTTTGCAGTTTGGTGAGATTATTATAGTTTAGTTTGAACTGCCTGACCAGATGAGTGATCATTCCTTCTTTATTCTTCTCATGCACGTGACAAATGCCATTAAATGAAAGATCAATTCTTGAAAATTTGCAATTGTGTGATTCATACTCTTAACAGCAGTGACCAAAATATTGCATCTTCCATGCTCGGCATATATAAATGCAACTCAATAGGATAAACATATTTTTGTCATTATACAGGACTGTATTCTTGATGTTGTGATTGTAGAAGTAAAAGAGATATTTAATGGTTTTCCTGCACATTTTGAAATAGTTTACCCAAATTATGTCGTTCTTGCTGTAACTATTATGGTGGTATTTAGTCTGATATATTTCTTACCTGCATTGATTTTGTGATAGGTATGATACTAACCTTAATCACATGCATCAAAAGTTTCTTAACCAATAAACTTAGTACTGGTTAAGAAACGTTTGGTGCATGTAAAGTTAGTGTCACTAGGTGCAGATTAAGGTTAGCATCGCCGGTTTTATACCTAGTAATCGTGTACTTATATTCATCATATTGTACTTACGTCTAGAGATTTGAAGCACATTCCCAAGAAATCGCAAATCATTTTGTATTCATCATATTGTACTTACATCTAGAGATTTGAAATACCTCCAAGAAATTGCAGATTTGAAGTACATCTAGGCATCAATTACACGCAATTTAAACAACTATTTGTGTCGATTAAGTTGGTATAAGAGTGACAGTTATCTTGGGTTTTTTTATATATCTTAGTACCTTTTAATTGTATAATCTTGCTTGTTAAATGTCCTCATGCCATCTTTTTGACTTGTTGCTCCCTTGTTTAGAAGAAGTGTCTAAACCTCAAGATGCAGAGAAGGCTGCAGAAGCCGGAAAATCCCAGGAGTCGGAAGCTAAAGCCGAGACAAGTTAGAGCAATCAAAGGCCCCTCTACATGATTCCTTTCGCTGTTGCATCCCGTGTTTTATGAATCTGGTGTACTGAAGAGAACATTTTACGTTATGACGGTAGGGATGGGTGCTCCCTTGTAGAATGATGCTATGAAACTGGAGCTCCAACTGAGTATGCAAACCATTCTTGGATTGTTTTTCTTAATGCGCTTTGATGCTTCATCGCTCTCCAATCATATATTAAGCTTTGGATGCTTTAATCTGCTTTTGTGGGATTCTGCCGTGCTTGAGTCTGCTGAGCATGTAACCATTAATGTGATGTGTCGATGTCGATATCAGAGTTCGGATAAGTGAGGCGATAGTACTGTTACTTTCCAGGAATGCATTATGCATGCCATTATTTGTTTCACAGTTCTGTTTTGCGCTAATTTGGTTGGATGCGAGACCGTTGGCCAAGGTAGAACGAGCCCTTTTTTCATGTGGTTTTACGGTTAACGTGCATGGCAGGATAGAAGTCTAGGTCCTGTGCTGATAACAAGAATGTGTGCTCCGTTCGTCCGTAACGGCGTAACCCATCTGTTCAGATTTATCTTCACGATTTGATTATTTTTCTATCCTAAAATTTGATTTTTTTTTTTTACGGAGGGTGTTCTTTCTCCGTGATTTGATTATTTTTTTATTCTTAGAATTTGATTATCTTTTAGATAGAGGGAGTACTTTCTCTATCCCAAAATGTATATTTCTAGTGCAGTAATTTATCTCAAAATAAAACTATTTTTCTACCCACCTCTTATCTTAACTAAACATAACCATCCTCTATTAAATTAAATCGTGTCCATCAACTTTCTTAATACATGTACCTACCTAAAAAATTTATATCTTTATTCTAATTTATATTTTAGAATAAAGATAGTACATATTAACCTTGTCATGTTTACGGCAAACGTGAATGTTTTAATGGAATGTAGGTCAACGATCTTAGGGCGTATTCAATTCGATGCATACGTTCTTATTTGAATTTGGATTATTAAATTGAATTATTGAGTGGATTATTTCTTTAAATAATTTACTTAATTATAAAATAAATTAAATAATTTTAAAATAAATTCAATAAACCTAGCCTAACTAACACAGTAGAAGAAAATTTTCTGATAGAAAATTTATTTTTTAAAGTATGGAGTAAATAATCTACTTTAAAAATTCATGAATAATATAAAGATACGACCATCTCTCTATATATAGTACTAATTAATTCAATGCTGATATTTCCTTAAAGACTAATCGCTGCTTTTTTTCAAGAGATATGCACACCCTTAGGAAAAAAAATAAGAGAGAAAGCTCCTCTTAGTTCCAATCGCGTCAACAACCTGGAGTTGTTGCGATCTTCACGATTGATGGTGGTCATCGCGACCTTCGTGTGCGCGTGTCAGATTTGTGCCCTTCATTCCTCTGACGCCATATTAAGCGGATTGGGATCCTATGCATTGAGGAAGAAAATGCAGAGGTGCTACAGTACCTCACATTTGTCGTTGTTTTGATGCATTGGATCTCAACCGAACAATACAAATCAGCGGGTTACAGTACCATGCTACAGTAAAAGGGTGTTTGACAATAAAACTGATTACTATTAGAACATTGTTGCTATTGTGTTAATGTAGATCACCAATACTCAGATCATTGTGCAGATAGTGTTCTCTGCAGTTACTGTAGAGGACCTACATCAGACCAACCTCAAACCTTTCTATCCCCGTGCCTCTTGCCTTCACCGTCCATCTTTTCATTCCGGATCTTGCTAGCACCCGATGGTTGATGCAAGACTAATAGCAGTAACCTTGAACTCCGCTACAACAACCTTGGCGTCAGCACTGCTGATCCGCACGCCATTGAGTTCCGTGGCAGCACCTCGGACCTAGGAAGATAGGGAGGAGGATAGGAGATCAGTGCTTGTGGCTGATGCCTCTTGCATTGGGATGTGACTGATGTGCCCATCATTGGCCACGGCTAAACTCTCCTGCACTAGCACTTAGTGTCTGGTTTATTCCTATCTCCCGGGTGTCCCGGTGAACTCAAAGCTAAGCTTATAAGCTCCCATCTCACACTAAGGCTGTGTTCTTCTCCCCCTCTTCCCAACTCATCTCCCTCGTTTTCCGCACGCACGCTTTTCAAACTACTAAACGATGTGTATTTTGCAAAAGTTTCTATACAAAAGTTACTTAAAAAAATCAAATTAATCCATTTTAAAAAAAATTAGCAAAAACTTAATTAATCACACGCTAATGGGTCGCTCTGTTTTCCGCAATCACTGTGCGCGCTGGGAATACAGAGCAGCGAACGCTACCTAAGAGTATCCCCGAGAGATCCTCCATCCGCTCCTCTATCCGAAATATGGCGTACGGGAGGTGAAAATGGGCCTCCAGCAGATACGGTATCGAGTCCGCCAAATATGGACCATGCGCCAAAGCGAGCATATTTCGGCCAAATATAGTGATTCTTTCTCCTCACGCCATATCTCAACGCCCGCATCTGGATCGAGCTCCTGCCCCCATTCGAACTTCCGTTCGCGACCTCCCCTCCATCGTCGTCGTCGTCGTCGCCGACCGCAAGCCGCTGACACCGAGCCATCGCAAGCCATTTACGAGCCTGCCAGCCGCCTGCGCTGCTCGCTGCCTCAGCATCCGCTGTCGTCGCCTATGCAGCTCCACGCCCGCCGGCCACCACCTTCACTTCTGTGCCTGCTAGCCCCTGCGCCGCTTGCCCGCCTGAGCATCCGGTGCTGTTGCTTGCTCGGCTCCATGCCTGCCAACCTCCGCTGCCGCTTCCACGGCTGTCGGCTGCCTGCGCCACCCGCCCGCCTCAGCATCCACCGCCAGCCGCCTGCGCACATCCACTCCTACCGACTGACGTCTCTGTAGTAGTCTGAACAGGATAGAAGAGAGGAAAAAAAATGAAGAGGACATAGGATAGAGAAAAAGAGGAATAGGTGTTAGAATAGAATAGAGGAAAGGGCAGAGCATGGGTAGAAAAAGAAAATTACCCAAAATATCCGTTAAAGTTTACTCATTTAAAAGATTATCACGATAAATAACACCATTAAAATTTAGTCATTTAAAATATAGCCCTTAAAAATACAAATGTAAAGGTAGTTTAAGATATTACTAAAATATGGGAGTGAGATATGGTTGATCTGTTGAAGTAGGGAGGGATATAAAGAAGGAATCTTTTTTAGATGCTCATCCATATGGGCATATGAAGGATGAAATTTGGATGAGCTGCTAGGATGCTCTAAGCTAGGAGTGTGAGTGGGATAGATGAGTGAGTGGGAGAGAATGGGATGGATACGGTGGGAGAATAGATAATACATAGAGAATAGATAATACATAAAGAGGAAGTATTCCTGTGAAGTCTGTGAAGTACGGTAGAATATAATTAAGAGTGAATTGTACTTTGTACCAGTTTTTTATTACCCTATTTGTATGTTGGACCAGGCAATGGCAAGTGTTTTCACTTTAGACCAGTTTTTGTTACAAATTTTTCACTTTGAACCCGTGGGTCCACATGCTAGCCACTAAAAACATCTTCTTCCTCAGCCCCGTGAACCCATTCATTCCTCACGCCATCAAGCTACTCATTGATGTTTTCTATTGGCCCTAAATTTATAGGGCTACACACGAGATCTAAAAGTGGATGGATGCGCGAAGTGAAGGGTTTAGACAAGTTTAGTTTTCCTAGATGAGAGGTAATACCTTATACCTGTTTTGGTGGATTGTATTTGTTAGGTGTGTTGATCAGTTGATATGATTATGGTTGTTGCCTTGAGAGGGTCCCCACCCACCTTATATAGGTCAAGGGTTAGGATTACAATCAGAAAAATCTAGCTAAACTCAGTATTAGTTTTCTAAACTATTACATGGTAGTATTTAGCCGGGGTTCTATGCTCTGCTTTAGGATATAAGATACAATGGTGATCGAGTCCTACTCTATCAGTACATATTTGTACAGATCATGCCCACTTTCTATCTTTAGACAGATATGCATGCCATGTGGGTATCTGATACCCATGTCGACGTCTTACATTCTCCATCCAATATTTGTTTTTTTTTGACATTTTCAATTTATATAGTCTTTAAAATTAATTTTAGCCGCTAGTTTTTATTTTCAAATATATTTACCCCCAATAAAATTACGATGTGATAAAAGTTCACATATGATTCTCATACAATAGACCTAAATATTCTAAAAAATGTTGTTATTAAAGCTTTCAAGCAATTCCTATGTGACTGAGTTTTTGCTCATCTCTTCTATACACCTAAAATTTACTTCATCCATATGTCCATCAGTTTTTTTTTTACTTTGATCTCCTGTATACTCATTCGGTTAGTTGACTGTTAGGTTTTCTTCGAAATGACTATATTGCCTCTCCCTCGTACTTACGTGATGGCTTATTAAGAAAAACAATTCTCAATGTAAAAATTATTTATGAAAAAAACACAAAGGGGATATATCCTTTCTCGCACTTTCACAACTCGTGAATTCCGAGTTGGTACGAATTCCCCTAATTAACGACCTATCATAGGATTGTTGACTACAAACTTGAAAACTAACATTATAATATCTGAAAATAAGTTTCAAATGTTTTTTGAAATTCATACAATATTTTTCCTCAAGTAAAAGTTCTTTTGGTTTGCATAATCTCAGTGAAACTTTTATATTAATTTCATCAAACGTTTTGAAATTCATCTGAAAAGTTAAAATTTTGTTTTCAAATAAATAATTGCCCCTTTGATTTTATTATAGTCCAAAATATTCATATTGAAATTTACTTCTGTTTTAAGTACTACACCGGTCCCAAAAATATAGCTATTTCTCCACCAATCCTCTCCTCTCAACAATCACAACCATTCTCTTCTCGACTAATTATGTGGATCTACTTTCTCAATACTTCTGTCTACCTAAAATGCTTATATTTTGATATGGAGGAAAGAAGTAGTAGTTAGCATACAAGTATCAGAGAAGGGCAATATGTGTCTTTTGAATGCAAACCAACGCTTTCACACATGTTAAACATTTTTTCTTACTTTAGGGATGCGGATTGTCTACATACCAGAGAAGTGCATTACAACATTAGCATATTTTACACTACAATACATTTACTCTATATACATTTACTCTGGCATACAATCTAAACCCTCACTGGGTCACTCCATTAAAAACACACGTTCACACCAACCTTGAGTACCTTTAAAAATTAGGCCAACATTTCTTTAGATGGATGATATTATCGTAAGCACCTTGCTATCAATAAGAATGTTAACTATAAAAAATAGTTAGTTATAAATATTAGTACACGTGCCAAGTCTGATATTTAAACTTGGATGTGCGGGTTAAAAAAACTTACTACCAGGTAAGATACCCTTGTTTTTTGACCGGACAACTTTAAGCTACTCTTACTGCTGAGTGACGTCTATCCTCCACCTCAAATGCAAAGGGTCCTAATTATTACACTGGCAAATAGTCCATCGTTTCACCTGCAACTAATTATAAGCTGTAACACTTATTAGCAGTAAAAAAATAATTTATGGTAAAACTTCTATGTATGTGTTGTTAGCAACTTAAACAATAATACTGCAAAATAAATATGATGAAAAAACATCAAAATCAAAAGTTTCAAAATTTAAATTTTGGCTGCAACTTATAAGCTAAAAGGCAAACGATGTAGTCATGAAGCTATTTAGGCAGAACACTGTATGATGTTCTTTTTTCTAAAATAATTTAGCCACAAAGAGGCATTTTCTGGGAAGTAAACGGATTTATTTTGCTGATATTACCAAAATTCCAACTACTACTAGTAATATATAATATGGTTAATTTGATTCATGCCACTGCAAATTTAGCTATTCAAAAAAACACTATTACAATTCGTCTATTCATAACCGTGCCACTGAAATTTTACAAAATTGGGACCTACTCATCGGATTCATCTTCTTCCTCCATCCTCCCCTCTTTTTTTTTCCCATCCCTCTCCACCACTTCTCAGCCTCAGTAGCAACAGGTCGGAGGTGTGGACGCCCGTGGCTGCAAGGACGGAGGCGAGGTCGTCCATGGCGGTGAGGGCGGAGATGTGGACTCCCGTGGTGGCACCATGACTGGTAACGAGCCCATGCGGCGGCGCCCTCTTGCCAACGATGGATTCTTCTGGTTCCTCCTCCCTTCCCACCGCCATCCTCGCCCCGCCTCACGCCTCCTCTCCTCCGAGCTTGCCGGCTTGACTCCGGGAAGAAGATGGGAGAAAGAAGGAAGAAGACGGAAAAGGAATAGGATGGATGGAAAACGTGACGGCAGTGGCACGGTTCTAATTTTGTAAAATTTCAGTGGCATGGTTACGGATAGACGAATTGTAATGGTATTTTTCTGAATAGTCAAATTTGCAGTGGCATGTGTCGGTGTCCTGGGCTCAGGAGTATGTCGACTATGGGCTTGAGGCGGCCCAGTCTGCCCACGTGGCCATCCCCCGAGGGGCGAGAAGGCCCGAGGGTGACGTGGCGGCCGCCCTCCCACGACACGCTACCCCCTCGGGGGGAGGCCCAACAGGGGTCAGGCTCCCCCGACCCCCTCGGGCCATCGCCACGTATAACAAAGTGGGTGAGCGCTCCCAGCGCTTACCTACCCGCATTAATAACGGGGCAGGCGTAGTGCGCCTGCGCCGTGCGCGTGCCGCATCTATTGCGAAGCGACGCGCACGCATCTGACACCTGTCACCGTCAGCTGACCGGTGTGAGACCGGTGCGAATGAACGATGGGATGGCGTACAGTACCGCGCGTGCCGGCGCACGCCCGGTAGGTATGATACGTTTCCCAACGAGCTGCGCCAAGGTCGCGAGGGCCGATCCGGCTCTCGCGCCACGTCAGAGTTGGTGCGTCAAGTCTAATCACCTGGCGCATCGCACAGTTTACGATGGACTACCGGATTCTAGCCGTTTAATGGAGAGTGACGTGCTGGACCGACCGCCATGATGGGCGGTCTGATCGACGGCATACTGGCGCTATCCGCTCCAAGCCACAACATGACTTCATCTGTAAAATAATTTTCTCCTTTCTCTCTAGAAAACCGCTTATCTGGCCCCTGTGGTGTCCCCTTGAGATATAAAAGGAGGCCCAGGCCTAGAGGAAGGGTTTTTTTTGATTTTTCGGCATTCTACTTCTTCTCCCGGGGATTGTGACTAGCCAAGTCCATCTCCGAAGAGCTAGAATTCACACATATAATCCACCACACAGGAGTAGGGTATTACGCCTCACCGGCGGCCCGAACCTGTATACTTGCTCGTGTGTCACCGTCCTCTGTCTGGCGATTTTCGATTCTCACCGACCTCACCGGAGCTGGGCCTGAGGAAGCCTCTTTCACACGCCACTGGGTCGAACTCGAAAAGGGAGGTCCGTACAGTCCCCCGCTACGGAGTTTTTCATCCGAGAGCATGTATCAAATTAATCCATAATTAATGCTAACAGACTGTAATGACTTATGAAAGGTTGATGCTGAAACAAGCACAGAGAGAGCGCTGTTTATAACGACCCAAAAAATTACTTCAAATAAAACCAAAAATGCCCAAAACGGCAACACCGATGCTTCTCCAGCCCATCGCCGGCGCCGGCGCCGGCGCTCGCCGGAGCTCCGCCGACGGACTCTCCCCTCCTCCTCCTACCACTCGCCTCCGCCGCCGCGTCCTCGGCGCAATCCGCGCCGACGCGCCGCCCCCGATCCACCTCTCCGCGGCAGCCCCCTCGCGGCCGGCGAAGCCGCCCGTCTGCACCGCCGACGAGCTCCACTACGCGCCCGTCTCCGGAGCCGGGTGGCGCCTCGCGCTCTGGCGGTACAGGCCGCCGCCTCATGTACGGCTGGTGCTCGCTTGATTTCTGTTGCTTCTTCCCTCTGTTTCGAGTCGTGTTTGATTTGATTTGTCGTGGCGATGGCGTGCTCGCCCGCCTGCGTGTGTTTTGTGCAGGCGCCGGCGAGGAACCACCCGCTGATGCTGCTTTCGGGAGTCGGGACGAACGCCATCGGGTTCGATCTCTCCCCCGGGGTGAGCAGAAATTTCTTTCTGTGCAACTCTTTTCTGCTGATGTAGAATTTCCTTGCCTGATGAAATCATGCACCCAACCAAACAAACCCTAAGTTTTGGGAATCTGATTTGGGACGGGGAGAGCGATGGTGTTTGCTCAAATTTAATCTTGTTTGGAATTTTCCTGCAAATTGTGAGTTGAGGGGCAATTCGATTGCCATATGCCAACTTGGATGGATATGGCATTGGCAGATATGATGTATACTGGGGAGTGGGGACAATACAGCTAACCGTGTTGACAAATTTGGAACTTATTATTGACTTTTCATAGTAAACATTAGTTGCACATACACACACACATATGTATGTATGTATAAATATATATATATCCAACTACAAAGTTATGAGATTCATATGATTCTTTACATACAGAGTTATAGACTATAGTTTCATACTTCATAGGCCTATGACATTATCAACATATAGCCATGGTTTCTGTTTACAGAAAGGAATAAATGTAGTAGGATCTTGACCTTCAATAGTTTCTAGATCCTCAAATTTATTGCCTATTTGTCTTTAATAAAGAGAATTTTTTGGAGGTTCTGTCAAGCAAGATTTTAGTGGCTTTAGGTTAACACCATCAAAGCCACATATTTCTATGTTCCAATTCTTCTTTCTAAGCGTGGTGAGAAGAATCAGCATAAACAAATAATGCAAAAGTTTCCTTGAACAAATAGAACATTTTTTCCTCGATTGTAGTTTGGTAAGGACTGGACACTTAGATAGCTGGAACCTGGAGGTTTCAAACTAACTGAGAAAGCACCTGGGTTGGAGATGCAAGAGGTGATAGCAAGCTCAAAGGTGAGCATGATGGTATACAGTTATAGCGTAGTGTGCTATTGCAAAAATGGGCATGATGACGTGCGTGCATAGTTGCGCTAGTTATATCTTTTATTATTTTTATTCATAAATCACCCAGTGCACTTGGCAGTTGGCACATATTTTGACTATTGGTGCAGCGAATTTTAGGGAGTGTATATGCTACTTGGTGATGGATGCAATGGTTCCTATCTTTTCTGCCACAGTTGAATGACCTACTGAACTTATTATGTCATAATTCCACATATCTTCAGGTTCATTTTTAATGTGTCATATCACATGTAAAGTTGCCTCTTTGTAAGCACCGTAATCGTTTGCCAAATATTATATGTTTTTGAGAAATTCACACACGTGAGAAAACAGTCCCGAACTCCCTGGTAACATGATCTCCAATGTACAAGGAAATTAGGATTAACTCATATTATAAGATTAACACCATCAAGACAACTCAAAAAATGCATTCCAAAGAGGAAAAAAAAACAAAGGATGCTGAATATTCAGTTTCTTCAGCTTCACTTGTTTTCATTATTATGAGCTGTCATAAAGTTACACTCTTCATTGTTTTATAAAAAAATAAATGAAGTTATATTGCATCTAGCTCATACAATTGAATGTAAAAGGCGGTTCAAGTTGCAATAAAATTATAGGTTTCAACTTACAAGTCATGTTAGTCTTGTATTTGGTTTATAGGTTACTAAGTTTAGTACTATTGATTATCAAGGATCTCATTTATCCTGTTCTTTTAATAGTTGCATGCTTCTCTCTCTCCCTCAAACTAATGGTAGTCTTGTTCTCTGCTAACAAGTTAATGGTAGTCTTATGCTCTGCTAACAAGTTCCTCTCTATCTGTGCTATTGATACTAATGATGCCCCTAATTATTTTTAGGCCTCGTTCGCCCGCCACATGTCTAACCAAGGATTTGATACATGGATTGTCGAAGTGAGAGGTTCTGGTCTGAGCATACGTGATTATGATAATTCTGCTCCATCTCCATCAGGCTCTTTCGATGATATCTCTAATGGCACATTGGCTCTTGATAAATCAAGCACATTAGAGGTTGCTTCAGTTCAAAGTTCTGGTTGCCCTGGTATTGATTATGATGACCTTGGAATAGTTGCATTGGATGACCCTCCTTTACTGACAGAGATGGCTAGTTTTTTTGATCGAATTTCAAAACTTCTGGAAGAGGCTAGTTTAAATAAAAATTTTAATGACATCACAGACAAAATTTCAGTTCTATCTGAAATGGTAGAAAGCTCTGCTGTTATTGGTCCAATGAGAGAAGAAAGTCTGCGTCTTCTGAAGAACTTTCAAGAGCAGATTGACTCATGGGAACGATTTGTGGCAACTCAGATGAATCTAAATTCTGAATATAATTGGGATTTCGACCATTACTTGGAGGAGGATATACCGACTGCGGTAAGGTGCCACATCCTTTTGTGAGCTATAATTGTTGAATAGTAGGCACTGTTGTTATATTCAGTGAGCTAACTGTGTAACAGTTTTTTTATTATCCCGTTTAATAATTTCATCAAAAGCTTTATAAAATTGTTTTGTGGAATATCGCTTGACGACACAGTTACTACAGGTGGAATATATTAGACAACATAGTAGAGGAAAAGATGGGAAGCTGCTTGCCATTGGACACTCAATGGGAGGAATTTTGTTATATGCAATGCTGTCAAAATATGGTGAGGCATTACACTGTATTTGCAAATGACTGTTTGCCTGGCCTTTACTGTTGTTTTTTTTTATGGAAGTACAAAATTAATGCTGCTGCTAGAATGGGAGCCACTATTCAGTTATCCAATGTAAAGGGAACATTCTAGCTGTAGACAATCAACAACTAATATTTTTTAAAAAAAACTGACCACTGCACTGATCCAGCATTTATAACAAAAGCCTACAGCAAACAGAGTTCATTACAACGAAATAAACGAAAAAAAGATAAAAACTACAGAATACTAGTCTTTAGTTTCATCCAGGAGCACATCCTCAGGTCTTAGTCTTCGAAGCTCCTCCAGTATCTTTGCGCTCCATTCTTCCAACCCCCTGCGCTCACCCTCTCTCTGCAATCTGTTCCACCTCTGCACAAAAGAAATTGCCTTGAAAACAATCTGCAAAGGAGATAATCAACAACTACTATGCTTGTTTTGCTCAGCTTTCTGGAGTTAACGGTAGATTTTTGGATGTGTTGCAAGTTTTACCTTTATATTTATTCTAGAAACACATTCAAGTTGTCTATTTGATAAGCAATATCATGATCGTTTACAGCTCAGCCTACTGTCTTTCAGTTGTGGATTTTTAAAATCATGTCTTATTTTTCCCTTAATCTCAAAGGTTTCGAAGGAGCTCCATCAAATTTAGCAGCTATTGTTACTTTGGCTTCCTCTGTTGACTACACGACATCTAATTCATCACTGAAGATGTTACTGCCACTTGTGAGTTTGCAGTGAATTGACAGTTTCAACTTGATAAAGATGTTTATTACTTTTATATTTTTAAAGTTTTTCTTCCTTCATTGTCATGAATAACAATAACCTAATGAGTTTTCTACTCAGGTTCATCCTGCGCAGGCCCTTAATGTCCCTGCTGTTCCATTGGGTACATTATTAGCAGCAGCATATCCCTGGGCATCTGGTCCACCTTATCTTTTTTCCTGGCTTAATCATCAAATATCAGCACAGGATATGATGCACCCGGAGTTGTTGTCCAAGCTTGTTTTTAACAACTTCTGTGAGTACTCTTTAGTTACACTCTGTCACACTGGATTCTGCATGTCATGCATTTTAGGATTTCAGCTTTGCCAGAATGTTACTTTAAAGGGTGTTGCCAGAATATTGTTCAAGAACACACAGCATTATCTATATTCTATATGCCATAGTATCCATATGTAGGATTTCTGCACTCCACTATTATTTCATAATACACTGCATTGTCAACCTTTTATGCTAAGATATAAATATGGGATGTCTATTCTCAGCAACTTTTGTCAATGGGGTTGGATATGTTCATTTAAGTTGTTATCATGTAATTTGCAGGTACAGTGCCTGCAAAGGTTGTCCTTCAACTTACAACAGCTTTTCAGGAAGGGGGGCTATGCAATAGAACTGAAACTTTCTCATACAAAGATCATTTGCGATCTTGTCAGACCCCTGTCCTAGCACTAGCTGGAGATAAAGATCTCATCTGTCCTCCAGAAGCTGTTTATGGTATGATGCGGTGCTTTTCTTGTCTGCTAGCTCAGTTGCTTCTAAGAAGATTGCTAACTTTTGTTACATCATACTCCCATCTTGCCAGAAACTGTCAAGCTCATTCCTCAGCATATGGTGAAATATGGGGTGTTTGGAAAGCCAGAAGGCCCTCATTATGCACACTATGACTTAGTTGGAGGTCGACTGGTACATATTCTCAGTCTCTTCACATACAATAAAATTTGCTACTCCATTCTGAAAAGTCAAAAAAAAAAAACATTCATCCTATTACTCATAATTTACACATGTTTGTCCCTTGTACAGGCAACGGATGAAGTTTACCCATGCATCATAGAGTTCCTTTCTCGCCATGATCAGTAGTTTATTTAACAGTGAGGCTCCTGAAATTTAAATACGATACTGAGTCAATGATACAATATCATGTTCACCTCAGATGGTTTTTGAGTTGAGCTGAACAAACTTTCCAAGGTTGGCTATGTGACATGGCCAGCTGCGCAAAATATAGTAAACCCACAGAACTCGTAGGGTGTACCATGTGCCAGTGCACCACTTGTTATACAAAACCTAGAAATATATGTATATTACATGTGCCCCTAGAAATATAACAAATACAAAATAAATTGTATGCTGAACTCATTCTTTGACCTTGTTTCCTTAGTTGATGTTGATCCTTCAAATACTTAGTTGCTGTTGTTGTAACAAAGTGAAATGAAAGTTTGATATGTACTGGGATATTTTGTTGGTATGTAGCGCTGTCTACGTTTATTTTGTACATTTATAATGAGCAGTTCTGGAGGCAATGAAATGCTTCCTTGTCCTTGCGCATGTAATCTGTAATATGGTACACTGACATTGTACATGCATTTGCTGTAGATGTTCAAAGTGGGTGTTGACACCAAACATACTGTCTAATTTTTGTTCATCTATGAAATTTGACTTCTGTGATGCTCAGATGAGCAAGCTAAGCATTGCCCAGTATCCATCTCAACTAGATCTTGCTGTATGCTTTTCTAACAACCCAACACATGCATTGCTGATGCTTTATGGTCTTCCAGAGAAGAAGGGAGCCAGGACCACCCCATCCTGGATGGTTGGACAGTGGACATAGCTTAGGATAAGATATACTTCAACTCTTTCTTTTTTGAGATGGGAGATCACCACTAATAATAAGTTAATAACTGTGCTTAGGCTTTTGTTTCTGTTGTTTTGTGCCAAGCATGATGCTGCCCACATAAAGCAACCATTGTAGGGCATGGTTGAGAATTTGGTTTCTTTTCTGCTTTTATTGGATCCTAGTTACTCGGTGGCGAGTGGCCTACAACAAAAGGAAGCAACGTGACTCTTGTCTTGTCATGTGCAGCATGCACAGCTCATTCTGGCTGTTGCAATCATAAGCACCATTATGAGAATGTTGGCTTTGTCCTCTTTGCAACCTCATTGGTGGTTTGGTACATTGTTACTGTACTGCCAAGTGTTTGGAATATCCTAGATGTAAATTAACATATGGTTATACACGTACTACTACTTGCTATCTCCATTTTTTGATGTAATTAAGCATTCAAGTCGTAGAACAGTGTTTCTTGACAAGTAAAAAAAGAAGAGTGAACATTTTAAATTTATAAAATCTATAAGATGCCGGTTGACTTATAGTTTATCATAATATATGGAAAGACCATAATTTTTTACTTATGGAGACCTTCGGGTTACCGCGGTAAGTTATGGAAAAACTGAACAAAACTTATGAAAATTCAGATTTTTGTTTATCTTTTTTTGAAAAAAAAACTTGGTGGGACTACTACACCCTCACTGTTACCACACCTCGGTGGTAACACCCTCACTGTTACCACACCTCGGTGGTAACAGGTAAGCCCGGTTCCAGCCCTCGATTCAACAGTCCATACTGTTCTTGTACCTCTAGCCAATGGAGGGGGCCGGGAGGGTATATCCTTGAGGCAACTGACAAACAAACAACTCGAAATATCATTCTAATTGTACTGGTAAAGTCTTTATCGTGACGACTATGAGTACTTGAGGCAACTGACAAACAAACAACTCGAAATATCATTCTAATTGTACTGGTAAAGTCTTTATCGTGACGACTATACTCATAGGCCTTTTATCGTGACGACTATACTCATAGGCCTTAGTGTTTTTTCTATCCCTACCCAATGGAGTGACAGGGACTAGGACTATCTTTTCGCTTGTAGTAAGCCAAAATTTGAATTTAAAACTTAATTTTTTAGCTAATTTTATGTTTTTTTATCGTGCTTTATTTTATAATATTTGCTTTTGAAACGTTAAGAACACATATATAAAAGTTTTACTCGTAAATTATTATTTGATTGCTGATAACGGTAAGAATATGCACAAGAATAAACCAAACAATGACTCCGTGAGGATGAACTCACCAACATGGTGTCGTCTCTCGTGAGGTGCTGAGTTAGGTAGCTGTGGAGTGATGGGTAGCAGTAAGGAAGTGCTACATATGCGATGCAAATTTTGAAGCAATCTATTGTGTTTAAAAGCGTTGACAAATAACAAAACAGAAAGTTGGCAAAGATACAAATCCAAAAATATTATTTCTCATTGCGATGCTATAAAATCATTTTATTATGGCAACTATACTCTATCATGTATCCATTTTACTATCTCACTGCATATTATCTACAATATTTATGTTGAATA
Organism: Oryza punctata; assembly: GCA_000573905.2. NCBI lineage: Eukaryota > Viridiplantae > Streptophyta > Magnoliopsida > Poales > Poaceae > Oryza > Oryza punctata. Next base: position 17,164,498 of record CM002495.2, on the reverse strand, counting down.
TCAATGTGATTTTCTCGCATGATTTCTATGGGATCGCTCTTGTTTCACCATGGGGATTGAACATTTCACACCTTTTTTTTAAAGTTTACCCTTCTGGTAAGAAAACAGATTTTTGTCCGATAGTTTATTCAGTCCTCCTATATAACGTGTTGCGCTCCAATATGAAATTCGTAAGTTCAAAACCACTCCAATACGAAATTCATAAGCTCAATTTGAAAATATTATAATTGTTCGAACGGGCAAGCTCAAAACCTAGTATGCTATAATATCAAAAGAGAATCCATTCCTCTATTTTCGAAAAGAGTACCGTTATGTGTATAACCCAGTAATACAACTCATATACAATTAGAGATACAACCATAGATCAATAAAAAAAGAGCATGTTCATATGCACTACAACCGTTGATCAAATTCAATCGTAAGTGAGTCTGACGATTGAGTCGTCTGCATAGCAACTTCCTTTCGAAAAGAAAGAAAAGAGAAGAGTTTTTAGTGGGTTTGATCGTTTGACTGAAAAGAAAAAATTTTTTAGTGCCCATTTGTTATCTCCAGTTGCTTCCTTCCCCCGTGAGGCGTGTGTCACCGTGTGTCACACTCCGGCCCACCTGATATTGCAACATCTCCACTCCACTCCACTCCACTCCCCATCCCCTCCCCCGCATCTCCAACATTGGCGCCGGCGGCACGGTAATGTGATGGTGTCGGGATTCTCTAGGTGCATGATTATCGCAGCCCATTCCTTTTTCTTTTCTTACTCTTCTTTTTTTTCTGTGGGAGATTCTCCTGCAAATTGCAAATTGCAGATTGCTCCAGTGTAACCTTGTTCTTGGATTTCTTTTTATCGTTTTTTTTGCAGGAAGAGTACGATACGAGGAGGAGGCACCGATCAGTAGGGCTCATTATTATCTCGACCAAGGACCGGTGAAGCTATTGCCGGTTGATTCTTGATTTCTTTTGTTCTCACTTTATTATATAGAAATTCTCGTTTCTTCCTGTGGAATTTATGCACGTATCTCTATTAGGGCAATCTTTACCTTTGAAATTTGTTAATTTTCAGCGATTCTCGTTAGTTTATGGGTGCCTATTTTTTCAGGATTATTGGGTGTTTTCTGGGTTTTTATTATTCCTAGAAATGCTATTTTTTGGACAGTCTAGAAGATGACATTCGACAGAAAAACACTCAAATCATGCGAATCCTAGACCGTTGGATCGCTTTAAGATTCGTGGTGGCAGTTTTTAGACTAATCCTAACCCCTCTCCCTCCCCTCGTCATTCCAGGCCGCCGCCGCCTCTCCTGCGCGCGCTGCCTCCGCCGCCGCCCCACGTGCCGCCGCCCGGCCTCGCCGGCTGGCCGGAAGGGGTCAACGGCGCCGGCGAACCCCCCTCCTCCCCTCCTCCCGGCCGGCCTCCTCCCCTACCCCCCTCCCTCTCTCTTCCTCAACGGACGGCGCTAGTGCCCCCGCCCCGCCGTCTTCCCTGTCTCCGGCGGCACCCCGCCGCCGGATCCGCCACCACTAGCCGCCGCCTCCTAACCACTAACTGCCGGATCCACCGTCTCCTAGCCGTTTGCCCCCGCCACTGACGCCGGCCCACCGCCCTCCTCCATCCCCGCGGCTTCGGCGCCACCGCGGTTGTGGTTTGGTAAAACAGGATAAGGTTGTTGCAGTTTGTTATTTTACTTTTTCAGCGGCTGTGGTTTGGACTGGTGACGTCTGCGTTCAACTCTAGATATCTTTAGTCGACTCAGTAAACATTTCTATAAATTTGCTGCTGATTCTTGTGTCTTGGATTTAAAACATGACATAAGCTCATATAGAGCCATTGATTACTTGATTGTTTTTATTCCCCTAGGCTCTAGTGTCAATCGATTTGACCAAGGTCAAAAGGAATGGCACATAGTAATAATGATAGTAAGCTTCTTACTGTTTCATACAAGGGAAGATTCTACCGGGTCACGCCCACCATGACACCGATTAAAAAAACCAAATTACTACCCAATCACATGCTTTTTAGTTTAGGTTGAATGATGTGATAGGTTTGCTAGCTTTGTAACTGGGTTCGGATTTCGGAATGAAATGGATGGTTATCAATTATCATCAACTGCTGCGTATCTGGAAGATTTTGGTCAACTTCTGGAATTTCTAGATTTTTTTGTATGTTTTTGGATATCACAACAGGTCCAATTATTAGGCATCAGAATCCCGAACCTGCTTTCATGTTCTTGTTTGTTCAAAGTTTTTCAAATATCCTCTGCCCGTTCAAATTGTGAGGGATATACAACATGGTCAAGGTGTGACTCATGGAAAAGGGGTTGCTGCTTGCCCATACTTGCAGAACATCTCAGTTTTTAGCGATACATCATTGAAATCGGATATTCAAACTTCAAGACTTGGTCTCCTGTGCAAAATCTCATTTTTGTGTTTCTTTTATGGGATTGGGTTTGACTTTATATGAGTTCTGCATCCCCCTTTCGTTTCCCAAACAATGTACTACCTCCGTTCCTAAATATAAGGGATCTTGCCTATGTAACTATTTAACTGTATTTAATCCAACATGCAATTTCCATTAAAAAAACCCATAACTATTGCTGTCTGAAGACAGGTAAAATGTGACCAGTGCATGATTCCAGCCTATAATGAGATCTTTGATTGTTCTTGTCCTTCTTTTTGCATGCTTATATCATCACTAGATCATATCCACCACCTTCATGTTAGTTATTTTTGCCCCCACTGATTCTGACCTTCTCTTTTCATTTTACAGGGAAAAATGCCTGACATTCAGTTAGGATGCCACACTATAAGGTCCCATGGCACAAGTGTGGCAAGACTCCACATGTATGACTGGATAATACTTCTCTTTCTTGCTATTGTTGATGGAGTGTTAAACATAATTGAGCCTTTTCACCGCTTTGTTGGACGTGACATGATGACGGACTTGAGATATCCACTAAAGGGCAACACAATTCCATTTTGGGCCGTTCCAGTATGTTCTCGCTATGCTGGATAAAATTTTCTTGTGATTTCATCTATCGATTGAGGCATGCAATTCTTTCTTGACTTACAGCTTATTGCAATTGTGCTGCCCTGGGTGGTCTTTGGTGGAATTTACTTCAAAAAGAAAAATGTCTATGATTTACACCATGGCATACTGGGTATATGATACTCTCATATGTAGATATATTGAAGTTACATCTTTGGTTCATGCTGAACCACAGAATTTAACTGTAGAATTTGTACAGGGATTCTATATTCGGTGCTTATAACTGCTGTGATTACTGATGCAATTAAGGATGGTGTTGGTCGTCCTCGCCCAGATTTCTTTTGGCGTTGTTTCCCTGATGGAATACCTGTAATCTCCTTGTGCTAATGTCCGGATCTCAGACATTAAACTTCCTGTAAGTTGTAGCTTATATGGAAGTAACAAATCATATCGGAAGTAACAAATCGTATCATTTTTCAGAAGTTTGATAATGTCACTACTGATGTCATATGCCATGGAGAAAAGAGTGTCATCAAGGAAGGGCACAAGAGCTTTCCAAGTGGGCATTCTTCATGTAAGAAATGCAACACATTAGTACTTTAAATGTTGAAGTACTGTTGTATGTTTCTGAGCTGATACCGAGCTTTACATGCCTTGCAACATGTATTTTTTTACTTCTGTTTCTTCCACATCCTCTACAATTTGTACATTCCCAAGGATTTTTCTCCAATTGTTTCTTTTGCAACAGTTCCGATTAGTTTAGTAGTTCCTTCAGTCTTCAAGTAGGGCATTGTTCGAAGTACTGCTCTGAAACCTGGTGTGCTCCTGGTAAATATGCAGGACATTCACGAATAACAAAGTGAATTTTTTTGACTAGTTTAAATCCAATGCTGTTGCACAATATTTATTTGTTTTTGTACTCTTACCTATACATTGTATCTATAATTAAGACTCTGAGACAACTGGATGAACTGCGTAGCTCCTGTTTTCCTTACCAATTATTTATACTTCCGTACAGAAACATGTGTTTTTGGACATCGTCACAATCTCTGAAATGCAACTTTGATCACTTATTTGACAGTAAATTATTTGTAAAATCAAATTAAAGTATAATGCTACGAAACTGTCAAACATATCTATGAATATAATTTTCATGTATTGAATAATAATTAAAGATATTTGATATTGAAGTTTTGGAAGTTTGGCTAGAGGTGTGTTCAAATTGATAGCTTATCATGACTGGAGGGAGTATATAGTTTTTTTTCCTGGCATATAGCACCGTATGAGCAATTTGTTCTCCATATATCTTTGAAATTCATTATTTGGTGGGTCTGCTTTCTGTAATCTGGTGAATCTGATATGGTTCTCACTCACCTTCTGCAGGGTCTTTTGCTGGTCTAGGTTTTCTTGCATGGTACTTAGCTGGTAAACTTAAAGCTTTTGATCGCAAAGGCCACATTGCAAAGTTATGCATAGTATTTCTGCCTCTACTTGTTGCATCCCTTGTGGCAGTCTCTCGAGTTGATGATTACTGGCATCACTGGCAAGACGTATTTGCAGGTGGCATTATAGGTTTGTTACTTTGATGCCTTTCTCTTAACCATTTAGATCATCTTTGTAGTCAGAAATTATGCATTGATCTTGTCTCATTCTTCTTTCCCCCTTTTCAGGTCTTACTGTTGCTTCGTTTTGTTATCTGCAATTCTTCCCATATCCATTGGATGCTGATGGTACTTTTCCCTTCTGATATAGATGATATTTTGGACCTTGATCGACATATTTTACAGTATATTCCTGTTCCTTTGCAATTTGCAGCTGTATGGCCCCATGCATATTTCCAACAACTAGCTGATACACAAAGCAACGGCATTGCAAACTCATACAACATGGGACAAACAGACATTGAGATTGCCGACGGAGGCCATGGTGCCATTGCCCTGAGAGACACCAGCCCTATTTTAGACACGATGGAGTCTGGTAGGAGAGGGTGAAACATGTGGCGACAAGTATCTTGATGGTGTGTGGATTCTTCGGCCTTTCTGAGTTTTAGTTCTGCAATATGACTAGTTCGTACGGTTCCTCCATTTCCATGTACATTGCGCAAGAATAGGTAGAATTTTGCCAGGTAGAATTGTGCTTGTCATCTCAGGTGATCGTCTCATCATTGAGAGTTCCTTGCAATTCGCTGCTGGCCATTATATGCTGACTTAAACTCGTTGTGGGTGTTGGCTGTAAATTACAGTGGGAGTTTGCACTCTAATCATATTCCACAGTCGTCTTTGTTACCCTGTTGATGTACCTATCCTACACTCAGGTTGTGCTGAAATTGGTCCCAGTGTAAATTACAAATGTTGCTGATTTGTCTGATCCAGTCTATTGCAGTTTTAGTTGCTCCATTGTGTAAATGGTCATAGTCGGGTTTTGTTTTTGAAGGCTGCTCATAGTTATTGTTTGTATTGAAAGCATGGTATTGGGTACAAACATAATCATGCTGGGGCCTAACTGAGGTGCAGTTTGGAAGGCTCAATTTGTCTTGATTTTTACATGAGCATAGTGGTTTCCTTTGGAAATTTGATAATGTGATACCTGACTTCCACATTTCCATAACATGCATGAGTAGTTCTACCAGAATGAAAATTAAGCCATCATAGGATTTCCAAGAGCTCTCACCTTATGCTCATGCTAAGGATCTGTGGGTTAAACGGCCCCATCGTTTGACTTATTCGTGGAATAGGTCAAACTTTACATGCGTGTTCTTAGCGATCTAAAAGCGATCTAAAAGTAAAGGCTAAAAAATAAACCTCGATGTAAAAACCTTAAAATTCACTTTAAATTTAAGGTTTTAACTGATAACCATAAGCATAAGTGAAAAAAGCATAAGTGAAAAGATAAGACGGAAAGTTACGAGACTACAGTTCTTAATAATTCGGTAGGATTTATTTCTATGAAATGAATGATGTACATTGAAAAAAATCCTAAGGTTTCAATTACTATAGTAATCCTATAAAAACTGTTTAAACCGAATGAGCCATGAAGTTATACTCCTATTACATAGAATCTTCACTTTTGACAGAGAATCCATTATTAGATGATACTCGCGCGTTGCTGCGGACATAATAGAGAAATTTCAAAAGTACAATATGAGCACAACATTTGAGAAGGAAAAAGAAAAAAAACTATTACCATATAATTGACTCGTAAAAACGTGATAATACACTATGGGTATCTCCACTCAGGTAGTGGATATTGGCCAATGCAACTAACATAATTGCAGCTGAAATATGTTACTGTTGACCAGATAGAGGTAGTACTAAAAAACAAAATTGAAGGCTGCAAAATATTGGTGGAGAATTAAAAATATACACCATTAATAAAATTACCCGAAATTATACATGTGTTTATGAACAGAGCCCTGTATGAAAAATAACAACAGAAAAGATAATAATGTGTCATACTGGTGTCCTCGTTAACTTGATAAACTTGTATTCTGCATGACGTCTTTCCTAGTACAGCTTTCCTCGCTTACACATTTAACTCAGTTTTAACCTAGTTAATCTTGCAATCAAATGCCAACCAATTCATGAATAAATTGCTAGAATATCATATATTATTATGGTATAAATGTTAATTTAGCATGAAATAGCAATTATTATGCATATTTTATCGTAGTTGCATAGCTGATCAATCAAGTAGTAACCATAACATAGTTGCAAACCTGGTTGATGACTACTATACAATTACAAAATAGATGATAACCATAACTGAAACACCATCAATATTTTATATTTAAACATATAGAGATATAGTCCAATTATCACGGATAGCAGGGAAACAATAACCGAGACATTAAACTATTATATAAGAATGGTAGAAAAATTTCCTGCTTAGTAAGATATGGGAGTTGGGAAAAGAATTTCCTCGTATATATAATTAAGTAACTCCTTGAAGTGTTCGTAGATTTCAGAAAACTCCAAAAATATTTATATCACCAAGCTGATTCAAAGTGACAAAAATACTTACATATCTTGAGTACGTATACATCTACATCAGAAAAGAAAATGAATCCGACCACATTTTTTGTGGAGAATCTGACACCATTCTTGATGAGGAGTTTGTGAAGAACACATCCCCATATATAAATGTACTGATACACATATATATACATATATATACACACACATACATATATACATATATATATACGTACAGGTATACATATACGTACACGTACACGTATACATACATACATATATATACATACATATAATTTTCATATATATATATATATATACATATGTATACATACATATATATATATACATATGTATACATACATATATATATATACATATGTATACATACATATATATATACATATGTATACATACATACATATATATATATATATATACATATGTATATATATAACTTCACCAGTTAAAGATCATAATTAAAATACCCCCCAAAAAAACTCCATCTGCTTAGCAGGCCGTATGAGTGTTACCCAGCTCGATGAGTTGCATTCTTCTTAGATGACAAATCAACCAATGGATGCACATGATATTATTTGCCACATCCTTCAACCACTTATGAATGAGGAGTTGTCTATAATTCAGGACAAATAAGGAATATGAATCAACTAAATAGTAACTAAGGACCTGAAACCTGGGAAAACCAAAGAGGATACAGTAATAATAAAATTTGTTAAGACAGTCAAACTGAGCAAATAATGCTGCTATATATATTGAATATATACTATGATGCAAAATTGAATTAAATATTCAACTCACGCTGGTACAAATCGAAATGGTGTACGAACAAAATCAGATTGATGGAACAAAAGGAAAGGTGAAATTGGTGAGTAACCTGTGTTAGATCGTTGGAGTGATTGAAGAGGACAACCGGGTGGGGGTGCATACGAATCCAGCAAGCAGAATCGCAAGAACAGTAGTAAAATGCCAGCAGCCTAGTAAAGTGGTAGATCGATGAATAATCGAGACGATAAATTGGATAGACGCACAACTAATAAAGGGATAAGAGGAGAAGAAAAGTCATTAAGCCATTAATGGATTTACTTGATAACAGCCATGAAATGTTTATGAAGGGGGTGCGGCGCACGAGCCGCCATGGGGGGCAACCGGAGGGAAAGCGCCTCGCCCTCATCCTGCCTCCGTGTATTGGGCCCATTGTGTGTTCCGCCTGGCCCAATAAGCAAAACAATTGGAAGAAGGTTTGTTGGACTGCTTGATAGCCTCACGATGGAGATCCAATGCTCCAGCAAAAATATGATGACGTGGAAGCATAAGAACACAGGAAATTGCTATTAACTACACTAAGTAGGGATCACTCGATTTATAGGATAAGCTTGTATCTAAAACAGATACAAAGTTCATATAGTGGAAGACTGGAAGTCCTGTCCAAAGAAGGCCTTTTGAGAAGAGAGATTGGCTTTTCTGAGATTCGCGCTGGACACGTGTCCATCAGATAAGCCAAAGACTTTTCTCCCCTCATCGATTCTCCTCTGCTGCTGCTTCCTCTCTCTCCTGTTGGCTGCTGCTACTGAACTGGACTTCCTCTCACTGAACTTGCAGGTAGGGCAGCATCGTCTCCATCCATTCGCGGCCTCGCGGCAAATCGGGGAATGCGACGCTGCGCGCGACTCCGGCGCCGAGATCCCAGGTGAGCATCCTGCAGCACGCATTTTTTCTTCTTTTTTTTACATTCTCATTTCCAATCTATTTCCTGTGTGGAAGATAGACTAGATTAGATTAGATTCTCCTGCAGACCGCTTGGGTTTGGGGGGGGGGGGGGGGGTGACCGTGTTCTTCAGTTCTTGATTTTTGTTTTTCTTTTATCTGGCAGAACTGTAATATATCTCGTCAGTGCGAGCTGGAGGAGGAGGAGCCGTTGGTATCTCGCCGGCGGGGCAGTGAGCCTGTCAGTTATTCTTTTCTTCCTCTGAAATTTATTAGCAAGAACTTGTTGTGCTCTCCGTGTGGAGTTCTCGATGAATTTGAGATTTTTTTTTCTAATTTTGCCCTTTCTGAAGATTGTTAAGGTGCTTTAGGGGTAGTTTGTACTTCATTATGTTGTTTTTTGTTTTATTAATAACATAGTAAGGCTTTTGTTTAGATCTGCTATCTTTTTTCAGTGGTATGAGGTTTGGACTTATGTGGGGTGGTCAACTCTACTAGTATTATGGAAGTTTTCATAACATGTACAACCATACAACTTCTAATCAGACAATTTAAGAAGTTACTGATGGTGAAAGTTTGAATAATAATTGTCATGTTAAGTATTATGATACTGAGGGAGTACTTCATACTTTGTGATCTGTCTAATCTAGGACTCTGGTATTGTATGAATAATGTTTTCTGAATTGGCTGCATGACACTTATGAAATTTGAATATTGTGCCATGCGTATAATTGTATCAATAAAAAACTCAAACTTCAGTACTCAATCACGTTGCTGGTTCAGCTTAGGTTGAATGAATTGTTGTTAATGCCATAGGTTTGCTAGCTTTATAGCTTGGGTGGACTGATATGGGTGATTATTGTGAACTGCTGGCTATGTTGAAGTGTTTGGCCACTGCCTTGGAACTTCTACTTTCTGTAGGCTATCGATATCATATCTATACTACTATGAAAAAGACAGTAGTGGTGGTGGTGGACCGGTGGTGGTTCTGCCACCACCACTACTTTTGCATTTTTTCTAAATTAGTTCCTGATATCTTTTTGATGTTGTGTACAGTCTAATATTTGTTTGAATCAAGTGGATACAATATATTCAAATAAGCAAACAAATAGTACTAGCATATTTGATAAAAAATATATGTCTATGACATATTATTATATATTTTATTTTACCCATAGCAAAGCATGGGCATTTTGCTAGTATTGTTAAAATTCTGAATTTAGTACACGCCCTTCAAAGTGCCAAGTAATTGGATCCTACAGAAATAAAATGATCTCACTTGTTCATGCCTTTTGTAAGTACAGTAATACATCAGAATTTACACGAGTTATGATGCCTCTTTTGTCCACCCTATACTGCAATTTCATTGAACTGTTTCCCGATTGCTGCGAACATGTAATTTTCATTTTGTTTTTCCAGAACTTTATACTTTTGCTCAAACAGCATCTATGTTCTATATATTCTATAGAACCCCAACTGAAAAGGTTTATTGCTTTCTCAAGACAGAAAAAAAAACTTGTAACACATGTATGATTATGGTCTATCATGACATCCTTTGCTGTCCTCCTTATTCCTTTTCATGTTCCTAACACCACTGGATTACATTCATCACCTTCATGTTATTTACAGTTTTCCTTCTCTGACTACGATTCCTTTCTCAATTTTAGGGGATAATGGCTGATAGCCAGTTAGGATGCCATACTATAGGATCTCATGGCATCAAAGTGGCAAGGTTCCACTTGTATGACTGGATAATACTTATCTTTCTAGCGGTTCTTTATGGGCTGTTCAACATAATTGAACCTTTTCACCGCTTTGTTGGACCTGACATGCTGACAGACTTGAGATATCCACTGAAGGGCAATACAGTTCCATTTTGGGCTGTTCCAGTATGTTCTTGCTTTGTGAGATTTAGTTTTCTTGAATTGTCTGTGGTGCATGATATGTCTCTGACGAAGATTGGTTTTTCTTGATTTCCAGCTGATTGCAATTGTGCTGCCATGGGCCATCTTTGGTGGAATTTACTTCAAAAAGAAAAATGTCTATGATTTGCACCATGGCATTCTGGGTATATGGTACTCTCATATGTAGATATCTATCAAATTACACTTTTACCTTTTTAGTTCATGCTGAACTGTAGGGTTTGTACAGGGATTCTATACTCGGTGCTTATAACTGCTGTGATTACTGACGCAATTAAGAATGGTGTTGGTCGTCCTCGCCCAGATTTCTTTTGGCGCTGTTTCCCTGATGGAAAGCCTGTAATATCCTTTTGCAAATATTGATTTATCTCCTTAAGCAATTTCATTCCTATTGACATGTTCTTAGTTCAGTTCTGTTCATTTCCATTCTTTTAATACAAAAGTTCTAGAAAATAAAACCTTTTATGTTAAGGATCTGCAGATTAATAAGACATGTACAGGGGATTCCTTTAACTTCTACGATTTACTTGCCCGAGGATTCTTTTTTGTCATAAATTAAGCAAATTCTACAGAAACAAGGTTTACGGATTAATTTAAACATCCTTTACCTTATTTAAAAAGTAATAAATTATTTTTTCTTTTATAGAATTTTAGTAATGTCACTGGTGATGTCATATGCCATGGAGAAAGGAGTGTCATCAAGGAAGGCTACAAGAGCTTCCCAAGTGGGCATTCTTCAGGTAAGAAATCGAACATCTCTCGATATGATGTAACTTTATTGTAAGTAATTTTTTCATTGATTCAATTTCATTATGAGTTATGCCTTATGTTTTTATGATGCTCCTCATTACTTTTGAGTACTTTTGACATGCATTTATTTGCATCAGTTTACCATACATTCTCTACGTTGTGTACGTTTCCATTCTTCATGTTTTATACCTGAGCATTATTTTATACCACTCTTGCAATCTTAATATCTCATATATATGTGCTACTGGCCTCCTGGGAGTGGGAACTATGTAAGAAAGATGGGAAGAATGTTTAACTGTGAACTGTTTTTCTACTAGTTTAAATCCCATGCTATTGGCAGTTAGTTTTTTTAACAATTGAAATTTATATTTTAATGCAACTCTTAACGCATATAAGTTGTATTTATGAGTTCAGGTGCCAGGAGCCAGCAAATTAATTTTTTTTAGCCCATTCTTGTTATCTTCCCAATTGTTATATTTGATTTTAAATTTTATCATGCATCCCCATATCAGCAGTTTGTTCTCTATAAAGTGTATATGGCTTGGAGATTGCTATTTTATGGCCAAAGTATGTTATCTTTTCCTATGTGTTGGTAGACAATCTGATGTATCTGTTTTGATTCTTTCTCCATTACTCTAGGGGCTTTTGCTGGTCTGGGTTTTCTTGCGTGGTACTTAGCCGGCAAACTTAAAGCTTTTAATCGTGAAGGCCATATTGCAAAATTATGCCTAGTATTTCTGCCTCTACTTGTTGCATCACTTGTGGCAGTCTCTCGGGTTGACGATTACTGGCATCATTGGCAAGATGTATTTGCGGGTGGAATTATAGGTTTGTAGTTTGGATGCTTCCGTGCCATTTTAAATGTATTTGCTCTCAAGATATGTGGATGGAATTCATCTCATTATTCTTTATCCTATTCAGGTCTTACAGTTGCTTCATTTTGTTACCTGCAATTTTTCCCGTATCCATTTGATGCTGATGGTACCTTCCCCTCCTATACAATGATGATTTGGATGTTGATCGGTACATTTTACAAAGTATTCCGTTTCTTTTCATCCGCAGCTATATGGCCTCATGCTCACCTCCAACAGCTAGTGGAGTCAAGGAGCAACGGTAATGAAAACTCATACAACATGGGATGGGCAGAGACTGAAGCTTCCCATCAAGGCGTTGGTGCTGTTGCCCTGAGAGACACCAGCCCAATTTTAGACTCGATGGAGTCTGGCAGGAGATTATGAAACATGTGAAAGGGAAATATCTTGAATGTGCTCATTCTTCTCTCTTCATCAGAGTGGAAACTCTAACTTGATTAGTTAAATGTGGTATGTACATGGTGAAACTACAGAGTAGGTAGAGTACTACAGTTGTTTCTTCTGCCTTCCTTTGACCATCATCATTCAGAGTCTTTGTAACTCACCATGGTTTTAATTCACCTTTCTGTAATGCAGTATGCCATTGTTTTAGTTCTCCTAGGTGTAATAAAACGGATTTTTAGTTTGTGCAGAACTGCAGAAGCATGATATTGAGTTATAGTTTCTGCTGAAGCACGATGATATTGAATGATAGATTTAACAGTAACATACTGTCATTCTCAGACAGCTGAGGTTTTCAGGATGATATTGAATGATAGATTTAACAGTAACATACTGTCATTCTCAGACAGCTGAGGTTTTCAGGGTGGGTAGAAAATAAAATTCAGTATCACATCAGAATGAGGCAATTGGATTTGTGCTTTATCCATTGGAATTCCTTCTATTGAATCTGTTTGTCGATGTTGTCAGCTAGAATTATTATGTGTCATTGCAGATGAAACTACCATTTTAAATTCTGGCACTTCATCATCCAAAATTCAGTATCCCGAGTTTTGTAAATTGGCTATCAAATTCAACTTTCGAAACAGTAAAGCATAAAATTGAACGCAGTATCTGGGGATGTGTTACATGTCCATTTTCGGTCTCTCTTCTTCCAGATTTTGTTTTGGTAACACGACTCATGCTTAAAATCTCTTCCTCCTAATGTTTTTTTATTGGCTTAAAACAAAGAAAGCAACAAAACTAATTTCAATTCAGCATGAACGTTGAGAGAAGTGAAGCGAGGGCACTAAATAAGCATATCAATGAGATATAGAAATATTCAGAATCAGTTCCAATAAGAAGAAATTCACTACATTTTGTTATGCCTTTTCCTGAAATTCAGTATATGAATAAGCAGCCTACAAAAGAGTTTACAAATTAATTTAGCCGGAACTGTACATTACTAGCTGCAATTGAGGTAGCTAGTTTGCCATCAAAATACAAATTACATGACCAGACACCTATACTAGGAAGTCTAAAACTAAATGGACCACCCAATAAATGAGGACAAAATCTGAAGAAAACTAACTCAAAGCATTGCTACTTACAAGAAGTGACCTAATTATGTGATGGATTCGATTTGCTTGAGGGCATTTTCTTCAAGCTCTCAAACACCGACTTCGGAGTCTTGGAGAGCCGACCGAGCCCATCCACACGTGTCGAGCACAAACTCACGCCACCGCATTGCGACAACAACCTTCTACTCCTTAGAACAAAGGGTTGTTCGTGGGGTGATGATGTTGAAGAGGTGCAAAGAAGGAAGAAGAAGAGGAGAAGCAGAGCAGAGACGATGGCCACAACTGGCTTGGCAAAGGTAGTACTAGTCCTCATGGTTCCTCTTAAGAAATGAAGAGAAGGGGAGTTTGGAATATTGTGTATGGACATTGGACAACATATTTATAGCAGCAGCTTCTTTGATGCATCAATCTCATTGATGTCATGTGAAGGTCATATGTGTGCCTTGACCATCAAGTACACACCAAGAAAATAATGTACCATATCAAGGTTGGAAAATATAATGAAATCTATAAAGTTAATTATTCCTTCTCATATGATTAGCTAGGAGTTGGGTACTCTTTGATTGAGTAGTTAAATGTAAACGCACTTTCAGTTAAAGTGATGGACTGTTGGCCCTGGTTTTGTCAAAAAGGCTGATCTGGTTAACAATCTTTCCTAGTAGTAGTCCACAGGTTAAGTGAGATCAAAAGTGCATTAGAGACAACTACAAGATAGTTGTAAAGGGTAATGAGACACTTGTGGGGGGGAGGAAGATAAAAGATTAATCGAAAGGCTAATTGAGAAGCTGCATCTAGCAGTAGCAGTCAGGCATGCAGAGGAGGGAGGCATGCTTCCACATGAGAGGTCTGAACAAAACAGCATGGCAAATTGTACCCACATGCAATGCAATGAACACCAGCGAGGCTGGCTAGCTCACCGGTCACCACCACCAACCCCGGCGTGTCAGCGCGTGCGCCGGCGGGAGGAGGGAGGAGGATCTGAATGCCGCGCTGCGCCGCGCCGCGCACGGACTCCGATGCACGTGACGGCGTGGAGGAAGAACATGCATTGCTTTCTCAATTTGCTCGTATATTTTGGCTGCAGCTGCCTGCATCGTGACAGCTGATTCAGCATTGTGTGTGTGATTTGTTTTTATGGGAAGACGAACAGTGGAGCTTGTGAAGAAATGTGGGGGAAAAAATGTTTAAGATTGCATTTTGGTTTTTTTATTTCTGTTCCTTTACGTTGGTATGGCGTTGGCTTAGAGATAGATGTTCGTTTTCCTTCGAAAAACTCCCTATTTTAATGTATGTATTAATTCTTTTTTTTTCTTTCAGCTTTTTCAACCTGGTTCATGGAAATCTTGATCCACATTTTTTGAAGTTAAATGAAGAAGTGCAGAACACCTTTGGTGTTTGCATCAAGGATGCACACAGCCGTGGAGATCTAGGACACATCAGCATTGCAAATCTTATATGGATCAAGGAGAGCTCAATTAGTGATGGGATCAGGAAATTGTTAGTTATTCTTCAAAGGACAATAACATAGTTGGGTGGTCATAAGATTCCTCATTTGACCACGATATGCATCAGCATCAGCATCACCCTACATTCCTACTAACCATTTTCCTCACTAGAGACTTAGTGAGTTATCACAGTCTAAACACCCCCTTTTGAGGCCTAAATTAGAAAAAAAAACATGTGTTCCTCATAGAGGCATGTGACTTGAATCACCTGAGTGGAAATTGCACAAATACATCCATATGTCACATGCCCCATGCACTGATTTCTACCCTCAAAAAGTAGCTTCTCCTTTTGCATGTGCAGCTCTGCTTACAGATGAAACTGCTATTATCAGTCTGTGTATTGTACTGTTAACAACCATTCTGATTTCATTGGTCAGGGGATCTGTCATTTTGAAATCTACTCTAGATTCACCTGAAGCTTCTGTAGATGAAATTGGATTCAAAACAATTGACTTATGCAACATTCATTTTGCTTCCCTGCCATCTGGTAAAAATTTATCTTCTGCTCCAGGTTCTGGTCCTGTTGAGATTGTAATTAATTATGCTCATAAGAAAGATCTACCAGTGCCAGCAGTCAGTGGTGTTCAGATCCAGATCAGATCCTAAAAGAGATGGTTGAGTATATTGTTCATCTTCTGTGGTCCTCAGATCTGTCATAGGAATATTTTCTCCATCTTCTACAGATGTTCCAGTCCTTCACTGAAAAGTTCACTTGTTTGCACGAGAACAAAAGTTCAGCCACAAACTATCTTGAATTAACCCTGGTAAACGATATTTCAGAAACTGCGACAATTTATGAATGTAGGAAACCAGGATAATTCTACTGCTTCAGGAGTTCCCAAATAATTTCAGCTAGTATTTATTACGTATGGAGAAATATGTGAATCCAGTCAATTTACATGTATATTACAGCAACTTTTCATTTGTGCATGTGCACAAAATCACATGAAAATGCTATTTCTCCGTCACAGACTACAACCAGTAGGCACAAAAGCTCAGTAGCCATGATGCATATAATGGCAAAACTCTGGCAATACTAACATCATGTACACAAATTAGTGGAACAAGGAAAAGAACATTTTTCTTGTATATTAGTAGAAAAGGAAACTGCAAGAGTCGTCTATGTGTTTCCTAAGTAGTTTCTGAGATAAGACGAACTTCATATAGATCATCACCACATTGTCCTGCATCATTAGAAAATAAATTAACAATGGATGATATTCACGAACCAAGTTTC
The DNA here is from genome assembly GCA_000573905.2 of Oryza punctata. Taxonomy (NCBI): domain Eukaryota; kingdom Viridiplantae; phylum Streptophyta; class Magnoliopsida; order Poales; family Poaceae; genus Oryza; species Oryza punctata. The sequence continues at coordinate 17,148,038 of CM002495.2, read as the reverse complement.
AAAATCTGATGGAGCTAATGAAATAACTAATACAACTCACCAATTTCTGCCTTAATCCCAGGACCGAAAAAGGATGTGAATTTGGCCTGCATGAGAAAAATGTTTGGAAGGACTCAATACTTAGGTGATGTTAATATTTAATTCTATTTTGGATTATAGGCATGAAGACAGTATCTATTGTTAGCTAACAGTTTGCCACAAGTACACAACTTATAATTTTTGAGCATCAAGTTTTGGGTTACACTTTCTTCTACTGCTAATTTTTGAAGCAGTCAATTACTTCATTCATATTTGATGTTACATCTTTTCTAGAACCCAAAAGCTGCTAAAAATTCATGTACTTGTACCATGAGATTAGTTTAGTATAGAGCTTAAGACTAGTACATGTACCTAGATCTGATCACAAAGGCATATCACATGCATCTCAGTCCACAATGGGAGCTGTGCTATATTATATTTAGAAATTAGGAGAGGGGATTCACCTGTCTCTTCTCAAAATCGGATAGCTCCAATGCTTTGGCTTCAAATACAAGTACCAAACTGTACTTCCCATCATCAGTTACCTACAAGGGAAAAAATACAGTCCTTTAACCAAGAATTGCACCCAGTGAACAAGACAAATCCTTTCTGTAACCCATGAAGATGTTTTTTGGGGGTAAAACTGGAGAAATCAATGAACAAACATAACCCATTGGAATGCCCACAAGGCATTTGGACAGTTCAAAGATTGTCTGAAATTTCTTTATGCAATTCCTTCATCATGTGTTCACCAACAAGCTATATCACTTACACTTAAGGAATATCAGATAAAGAACAACTAGGAAATATTAACATATAACTGGGCCATCATGTTCATTAACTGGGTAAAGTAGAATCACCTACTGGGCTTAAGGCTTGTCTCGAAAAGAAAAAAAGGGGCTGAGCCCTCTAAGGCCTAGTACTACCTTGTCCAATGAACAAAAATTGACAATAATTTCAATAAAAATACAGTCAAGCCAAAGGATCCTTGGCACCACTCTTATGAACACCGGTTCTGCCATTGCCTGAGATCAGTGCTATAACAGTAAAATAATTGAAGCCATTAAAAGAAGGAAATAATGACCAAGCAAAACTACAAAGATCTAAAAATATTATTTGATGCTACCTGAAAAATCTTCTATTTAATTTGACTTAATATCATTTGAGTAATGGTCTGTCATGAATTTAATGATGATACAATCGATTGGGACAAAAAATCCTTTAGAATTAGAAATGGAGGTATGCAGGAAGTTTAGATGCATGGACAGCATGTTGGACACAGAAACACCAATGAGTTCTCCCTATTTCTTGAACAACACATATTCATGATATCCACATTTAAATTTCCTGCCTCCTTTTCATTTATGTATATTCAAGAACACCAAAAATTGGCCATTATGTTAGAGAAGGCAACATCTCCACGATTGAACAATTTGACATTTGAAATGCTAATCACTGCACTAAGGCTGTGCTCGGGAGGAGGGGTTGGGAACCCCTCCTCTCCGGCACGTAAAACGGTGTATGCATTAACACATGATTAATTAAGTATTAACTAAAAAAACTTGAAAAATGGATTAATATGATTTTTTAAAACAACGTTCGTATAGAAATTTTTTGCAAAAAACATACCATTTAGTAGTTTGAAAAGCGTGCGCGTGAAAAACAAGAGAGATGAGTTGGGAAAGTGACCAAAAGAACTCAGCCTAAGCCGTTTAGTTCTCTGGTTAGAGTAAAAGGGTCTAGGTCACTAAAATTTGCTACTTTGCCCGTTTATATTCTTTTACAGGCAAATATTTTCAATCATCAACTTTGCTTGATGTTGCTGTAGGAATTGCTTCAGTAACATCCTACAGTCTACATTGAAGTAACAAGTGCCAAATGCCAACTCACATGCAGCACATATTGTGTGAACAATTTGAATCGATCCTAGATGGCGCGTTCACGAAATCCTTACAGGATTAGTTGGGCTTGTCTGATATCAGCTTCAGATAAATCTGAAGCTCACCCAAGCAGGGAGTGGCTTCTTTTAAACTTCACAGACCAAGGTAACCCTTTAGTGAAACTTGAGGGGTCCATTTGGTAATTCAATTCTTCCAATGAGTATGAAATATAAACTATGAAAAATGATATGTGTGATTTACATTATGCAATATATTGGAAAGACTACCTCACAGAAAAAAAAAGTATGAGGAACTTACTTCTTCCCTAATGTTTTGCAAAATAGGTGCACTACGCCTTGGAATTCCACCACCCTGTCAATTGGATTCGGTAAAAGGAAGGCGGATCAATAAGTAGGATAAAGCAAGGAAGTTCTTGATATGCCAGATTTTTAGTTCTAATCATAAATAACATGGAATTATTGATAAAAAATAGATAGGCCAAAACAACGTCCAGTTAGTAAAAAGGGATAATTAAAGGAATTACCAAACCATATTGAAAGATCCGCTTCAGTGCTTCATCCAGGTGCTGCTCATCACCGTATCTGTAACGTGTAACATCACTCCTGACCTAGAGGTAAGTAAAGCTGAAAGATTAGTACTATTGCCGATGTTTTCTTTCTGAAATCCAAAAATTCACTAATGCCAATGTCTACTCATTCCCTCTTCCTACAATTTTCAACACTTAAATCCCCCTGGCACCAATGGTAAGAAATCCACTAAGAGGATTGTACTCAATATGTAGCCTTATTTTTCTCCAAATAAGAAGGAAATATAATAGAACATAAACAACTCAAGTACACCATGAATAAATAGTTAAATTTGAGCAGTGGAAGTAGAGAATGTGTCCTAGATCACTCAAAATTGAATAGTACCTGGTTGAGGATAGGGGTAGCACACTTTTCTCTTAGAGCAAAAGCATCAGCGTAGGTTGTGCAGGGCACTGGTTTCAGTTCAGCGTACTGCATGTAGAAAATCTAAGAATCAATGCACCCTTCAACAAAGAAGCTGAGAACCTTCAACCTAAACTCCTAAGGATAGCTGCTCATCTGAAACTCCAACACAGTAAACTGCATTCTATTGTTGCAGAGTTATTTTCAAGTATGTAATATGAAGGTGCAAACTCAATGAAAGGACAATGACTACCAATTGCCAAAGGCACCTCCATGAGGAAGGTCTTAAGTTGACCAGCATGGTCAACCAATCTAAACAAATACAATTGATATGTCTCAATATGTTATATCTCATATGCCTCATTGCCTCTCCTCTCGTACATGTGACATTGGGGAGAGTTCTTGCCTTCAATGCCATGCCGATGATTGTGAGAGGAAACCCGTAGGTTAGCATCAGTGCAGACCACTCCGAACCAGGAAGAAGGTTGAAATACGCCCCGAATCCATACCTGAAAAATCACAAGAACGCACCAAATCAAGCCTTTCAAGCTACATCATTCTGAATAATGCCAAGCACAATTGTGCAATCCCAACTTACGACAAGAGGGTTCCGCCCACACCTAGCCCAATCACACCGAACGAAACCTGCATAAAGTGAGACTCGATTCGCCGTCAGCAACTCTTCGCCGCCGCCGCAAGAAAGAACGCGCCTCGGTCGCTCACCTTGGCGAGGGTGAACTCCTCGTCGGGGATGACGGCCTTTCCGGCCGCCGCCGCGGACGGCGGCGCGGGCGCCGCGGCCGGTGGGGACGACTCGGCCGCCCTGACCGGCGCAATGGCCGCGGCGCGCCTCGGCCGGCGGGGCAGCGGCGGCGACGACACAGCAGCAACAGCGAGTTGGCTCGCCCCACCACCGCGGCGCGAGCGCGACGTGCCCGCCGCCGGGAGCGCCGCGAGCGCCCGGACCGCGCACTGCACAGACATCGCGGAGCACGCGCAGCACCGCAACCGTGCGAAATGGGTGGATTTGGAGGGGAGATTTTGGTGGGAACTTGACGGGAGGAGGGGGAGATGGTGGTGGCTGGGGTTTTGGCGCGTGGAAGGAGGAGCGCGCGAGTGGATCACCCCCACAAACGAGTGGAAGGCGAGAAATCAATTTGCGAGCAGCCACTTGAGCGTGCTACAAAATTTGCCAATTGTCACGCTCGTACTTTATTTTCCAAAGAAAATACGATAAAACCTCATATTTTAGGGTAAAAGTGGCATAAAACCCTAGGTGTTTTAACCGGTGACACATAATCTCCGATATTATGGTTTCAAAGTTTCACAAAACTCCACACCTATATATGTTGAGTATGAATTTACTTAAAATTTTAAAACATAGAGGGAATGTAATTTTTTTAATTGTTGAGTTATTAGATAGTGTTTCATATATGCTGAAACTAATCCATAATACTTACTTATGGATGTATACCACATGTCATAATACATTTCCACAACTTTGACTATTTCTAAATTTTACATTTTTTAAGCTACGGTTCTGATATATATATTTTTAATGACATGATGATATGAAAGGTACAATGGGCAACGACCATCAGCGCTCTAACCCATTCAAACAGATACCAGTTAGACTCAGCATAAATACCCAATTTAACCAAATCCTATTGAAAACGTACCCACGTATGTCTAACACCAGTCACCACACAATATACTCCTTCCGTTCCAAATTATTGCAACCTAGAACTGTATGAAATACATCCTAATACAATGAATTTGGACATGAGTCTATCTAGATTCGTTGTACTAAAATATATCCCATCCAATTTTAGGTTGTAATATTTTGGAACCAAGAGAGTACGTGTTAGACCATGACCTCACAAAATAAGAAAAGAGACACCATCCTTTTCATCTTGGATGTTATTTTATATTTGTCATAAGTTAAACATTTGTATCTTTGACCATTAATTTTCTGAGTTTAATATCATAAGGTTTACGTTTTTAGATTCACCGTGACGTATACTTTCTGTCGATGGGTTATACCCCGATCAGAGTATCTGTACATATACGGTTTATTTGGAGGACGTAGAGATCGACTGATATGAGGATGCAAATGAATCTATGAAGAGAGGAAGGGAGGCATGAATTTTTATACAGGTTCAGGCCTCCTGATAACGGGTAATAGATCTACTCCTGTTGATCGGAGGCCGGTGTTTCTATTATATATCAATATCTCATGAGTACAACAGGGAAAGTAAACATAATCTAGTCTACCAATATATCAGTGTAAAGCTCAAGCATGGTAGACTAGATTAGGTTTCCTCGAGTAGTGACTCAACAAGATTGAGGGTGGCTTGTATTGATTTGTCTCTTCTAGTTTGTATGAGGCTTCTATGACTTATCCCTCTCTCTTTTTAGGGATTTTGTATTTATATCTTTAGTTGCCTACTTATTCAAGCAGAACTAATGTAAGTATAGATACGATCTAAGTAGTGAAAATAGGATCCTATTTCTCTTTCATGATCTGAGAGTCCTTCTTATTTACTCAAGATTTTTGTCATATGCATTAGACTTGTTTTCCTACATGACTTTGTTTATAGTAGGCCCGTCGAGATAAGTACTTGTATAGGGTATTGGCCACGAGCCGACGATCTGCAGTCACAAAGAAAAAAAACGCACACGCATTATGTGAAAGAACATGGCAAGAACACAAACAGCGTTGGGGATTTTTTTTCTAGTTCACTTCATTCTAATCTATACTATTACTATCTGTATTACTATCTATATTGTTGATTTCACTAACTCCTAAAACTCAATATTTAAGTGTATCACATCATCACCCACTAGTAATTATTATCTAGAACATTTTAAAAAGTGTATCTCATCATCACCCATTAGTAATTATTATCTAGAGTATTTTAAATATTATACAAATATGATATATTATTTACAATTTTATTATATTTTTAAAACTTAATATGTAAGTAATATCGAATTGTTATTCACACATCATTTTATATTATTTAAACATATATACATATTATTTCTATAATATATGATATGTATTAATTCATATATCCCGCACTAGAGGGCGGATATGTATCAACTAGTTCCAGTAGATACAAGAAAGCAGAACTACTACTTTTAAAAGTAACGAGCTACCAACAGCCAAACTAATTAAAGTACTTGACTCCTTAATTACCTTACCGACTCCTCGATTACCTGAAAAACTCCTCGGTTACTTAATTGACTGCTGCATATTAGCAGAACTAAAAACACACAAGTCTAGATAAACTCACGTAGGGTATCTCATATCTAGGAAGCTCACACTTTCGTAATATATAATTCACATTTGTTAAATTTTATAAATTTTTTAAAAAAGTAATCGTCAAAGATAGATATGTTTGACTTAAAATAAATCTGTGATGATGAGTAATTTTTTTATATGACACCAAGTAATTTGAAAAGAAAGAAATATATACTACCATAAACATATTATTAATTAACTAAAGGAGAAAGTTTGAGATTACCACTCGGCTAGTCCATGGATGCCAGAGGGTTAAAATGTTCAAAACATCACACTAATAAAATAGAAGAGTTGATAAGATAATTAGATATGAAACACTCAACGAGTTTAGCTAAATGATCGAGAAAGTCTAAGAGCCGTGAAAACTTTCCAACATGTTACAATCCTACAAGTATCGATGTAGACTAGCCAAGACAAAGATATATTTTTGTTTTGTTTTTTTCCACCTATACCTCCACAAGAAATTGACGATTTGCTAGCTACTTTCATAAAAGGCCTCCCTCTACATTGTTACGGATAAAATTCTACTCATTTCATTACCACTTCACCTTGATGATTTACCACTTTGGACTATTATTCTCTCTCCTCTCCCTATGTTCGAGGCTCTATGAGCTCACTAGTGCAAGCCTGTAATTGCTGTTTCTTCTTTTTCTATCCTCCTCCGTGGTATTTATAAAATTTAGTACGCTATTTCTGTACTCCTGACTATGACGTTTTACAGTTTTCGCATACATCCAACTTCGATCCATCGCTATAAAAATGAAAAAAATTAGAGAAATATCTTATAAGATAAGTATTACTAAATTAATAAGAATTGATGAATTTTCTGAATTAATGATTAGTATTTCTTACTTACTTTTATGATTCTGTTTTCCTTGGAAAAAAGATAAAAACTCACCGCCTTCAACCTCCCACCAAAATAGTGAATAGTGTGATACAGTTACACTAGGTGGTTGGGGGTATTTATAGTGTGCAATAAATATCTGTAACGGTCCAAAAACTAACAACGGTGACGGGCATATAAGTTATCTTTATCGGGCCTAAATAAAAGCCTGTCACTGATTAATGTTATCTGTGATGACCCTTATTGTTATCTCCATCGGATCTCAAGTTGGAGCCCGTCACAGATGATGGTCATCGATGACGGGCTTCTTTTATGCTCGATTGAGATATTGAAGGTTATCTCAATCGGGTCTAAGCTAGAGCCTATTACTGATAGGTGTCATCCGTGACGGGCTCAAATTTTATGCACATTTAACATGTCTGTGCGACCATATCTCAATCGACATCTTTTAAGGCCCGTTTGATATGTATTCATTGTGAGGCCGTTATGGATAAGAGGATCTGTACTAGTGAGTACTAGTGAGGGGGAGAAGCTATCTTATCAAAGCTCCGTGAATCGGGCAGCAAATCTTGAATTTTCTCATGCTCCCACTATAGAAGGGATTGTTCTCTCCCCTTGGATGTTTTTTTTTCATGATATGAGAAGATAGAAATTGTCGTTTGTTTTATGATTGCATGGAACATGTATATGTGCACACGCACCAAATGCACATACTTGTAAATGTGTCCCCTTAACAAATACTCCCTCAATTCCATAATTCCATATTATAATATGTTTTGTGTTTGTCCTATGTCAAACTACTTGACCAAGTTTATATATAGAAAAACGTAGCAACTTCTAAAAAAACAAAATTACTTTTATTAAATTCACCATTGAATATATTTTTATAGTGTATTTTTTGTTTACAAATATTGCTACAGTTTTCTATAAAAACTTGATCAAACTGAAAGAAATTTGATTTACAATAAAACCTAAACATCTTATCATATGGAACAAACGAAATACTCAAGATGGATGCTAGCGAACAATCCATAACATCATTAAATTCATAAAATAATATTGGACCTTAGTGGATAGCCTGGACATGAGACTTGCATCGCCTAGCTAGGCCAATTAATGTACAACCAGCGGGCTTACAACCCATGGTATTGATCACAACCCATCTAAGCATAGACCCAAAGCCTGCTTGCATGGGTTGTAGGGGCTTGCTAGCCCATCATGCGTGTGGAAGGGGGATTTGAGGGACCATGTGCACATGGTGCTTGGGAGGGTTCACACGGGCGATGTGTGGAAAAAATACGGAGGGACGTACTGTAGGGTCATAGGCAAGGTATGCACATACCATTTTTGGATAATATGATGTCCAATAAAATTGTTCTTACTAGTTAGTTACTCAAAATAAAACAGCTTTCATTAAGCATCTCATAGAAAATGAGAAATGTTGAATGCACCATGCATCCTTCTACCCTCATTTTATCATGTATGATTGTTTGGACACATTATGGAGGTGAACATAATTCAAATGTATTTCCGTTCTTCAAACAAACTATTTCTCTTAATATTTCACTACTACAAAAATGATCTTTCTGTACGAGGACCCCCTTAGATTGCAGACGGATCGTAACTGGCGGCGTCTGCAAAACTCAACCTCTATTTTCGCATGCGGTGCGGACCTCTTAAGTGGTCTGCATGTAAAAATATCTCTCTCCTTTTCATAGTTTTTCCCTCCTCACCACTTCAAAATTTTCACCTCTTATCCTCTCTTCTCTCTCCACTCCCGATATTTTCCCTTCTCTCTTTCTCTCTATCCTCTCCACTCCTCTCCTTTCATTCTATCCTCTCCTCTCCTCCTCCGAGTTGGCAGCGGCGGCCGCGGGTTGCAGTGGGCGACAGCCGGGAGCGGGCGGCGGCGGGCGGCTCGGCCGTCTCGTGCGGCGTTGCACCGGGGGGCCGTCCCTCGCGCGGATCTGGCGCCAACGGGCGGCGGGTGTGATGACGGTGAAGATTGCGAGCGGTGGCCGGGAGCGGGCGGCGGCGGGCGACGGCCAGGCGGCACCGCCTCGTGCGGATCTGGCGTCGGCGAGCGGTTGGGGCGGTGGATGCGACGCTAGCGATGACTGCGGGAGATGGCGTGGCCCGGCCGCCTCGGGCAGCGCCGCCGGCAACAACAACGGGCGGTAGGGGCGGCGGATGTGGCACCGACAATGACGGTGGGCGGTGTGGCGGCCGATACAGCGCCGGCGACGACTGCGGACGGCAAAGGCGTAGGGTCCATCCCCGGCGATGACGGCAGGCGGTCGGGGCGGCTGATTCGGCATGGCGACGATGGTGGGCTTGGGTGGCACGTATCCGACGGTGGCGGCGGTTAGGGTCTGGGGGTTTTTTGTTTTAATCTTTTTTCACCGAATTTCTTTTTGCATGCGGCCGGTATAAGTGACCGCATATGAAAATCCCATTTTCGCATGCGTTTGGGTTACCCGCATGTGAAAAATCCGATTTTTGCAAACCTTCTGATACATGCAGTTGCGCTGAACGCATGCAACGATCTGTGTTAGCCGTATGTAAAAAGGGTTTTGTAGTAGTAGTGTTCTAGTATTGCACATGTATCAATGATAATGATAGTAAGCCCACTCACCACCCTATGAGAAAAGTCCACTCTTTTTAATCCTATATACCTATACAAATCATCCCCACTTAGCGTAGTTATTAGCAATTTCGTGCTTTGTGGTTGAGCCACGTCACCATTTATTTCCATCAGTTGGATTCACGTTCTTAACGGTGCAGATTGCTTCCTCACGGCGTTTTATCTTGCTCGCTGAGCCCAGCCCAATTTCCCACCTGGCCCAGCCAGTGAGTCCTTCCCGCTAGCGTCGCAGGCGGCGCATCCTCTCCATTGTGCGTTGTCGAGTCCTCTTCCCCTCATCGATTCGCCTCCTCCTCGATGGCTCGATCAAAAACCGTCATTCAGTTCGTCTTCCAGGGTTCCACAATCCCAAACCATCGGCCTCTTCTACTTCTCAAGGAACTAGGAGAGGAAAAGAACCGGAAGGGCAGCTATTAAAGGATCTTGTTGCTGTGCTCCAACAAGCAAGCAACAACACACCGAATCAACCTGTTCGCCTTGGCGGCTACGCCCACGTCCAACTACTCTCCTACAGGATACAGGTATACCTGGTAGCAATGGCACCGACAAGTTGTTCATCAGTCCCTACGGAAGCGTTTCTTCCTGTTCAACGCGGCTTCCATCTGTAAAAAGGATCATATAATCATCTCCAACTCATCTGGTGCCTTCGGTTCGATGCAGCAACTTAGCTAATATTGTAGCCTCCCAAAGAATAGTGCAAATAATCCTCATTTAATTTGTAGCATAGCGCAATATATAGGAAAAATATATAATGGAAACCATATATGTATTGAAAACCTGGAAACTACCATTGGATCATTTCTGTCTAAGATTCATCCATGTCACTATAAGTAAAAATTTTACTCGCAGATTTACTCATGAGTAAAATTTTTACTGAGAGTAAAATAAATCTGCGAGTAAAATTTTTACTCATGGTGACGTGGATGAATCTCGAATGTCCATTTCTCAATCCAATGGCAGTTTTCAAGTTTTTACTACATATGTAATTTACACTATAATTTTTTCCTAATAAATAGGTATAGATTGTTATACACCTTTCCAGTCCTTACACATATATTACTCATAGTTTCACAATCTCATAAGATGAGTTTGTATTATTTCCAAAATTTGTAGTCAAGAAAATTCATTTTCCTATAGTCGATCAAATAAGATGAAGCTCCGCTGAGGAGTAATTAGACCTATCCAACCCATATAGTATGTTAAATGTGATTGATCAAATGTTCTCATAGAATTTCACTTTCTTTTATTCGTATGCACTATGTCTAAATGTGATGGATCCATTGTTCTCTTAGAATTTCACTTCATTTTGTTTATATACATTTTATCCTTTAGCAACGTACGGGGTATTCTCTAGTTATACATATGTTGCATGGGCAATTATATGAGGACATCGTGAATGCATCACATATCCTATTTATGTTTGATGCCAATCAGTAGAGAGATGCAGTGCTAATTTTCATCCCTCTTTATATGTCTAATTGTTTAACACACCTCTTAAAGTGATTGATTGGTTAAAACAACATAATACCATGTGATAGATTCTAGTAAAAAAGAAAAAAATGTGCTAGAAACATATTGTTTGAGTGAAGGCACCAGAAGTATTATCGAGTTTGTTTTCTCAATCTCAGATAATTGTCATTCATTTCCATTTGGTAACAAATAAATTTTGCTTTCTCATATAGCAAACAAAGTACATAAATAGCTAGGTAATCTTAACACGAAACTTTATTCCATCTTGATCATTGTTGCTTCATCTTTCCAATCATATGTAGTTCAGAATACGAGGCACATCAACAATCGTGACTGGCTTCAGAATATAATCCTTTGCTCCTCCATCCAAGCACCTCCAACAAGTAAAAAAAAGAAGGAAAAGGGAGCACATATTAGGATCCACATGCTCATATTGAGAATTTATCAACTAAAATCAAGGTATACATCTTCATACTTACTTTCTGATCCTTTCTGGGATGTTATCAGAGGAAGCAATTACCACCGGGAGATGTGCCAGTTTAGGTGATTTCTATAAATAAAAACAAGTCCAATATCAGATAATGTAAAATATTTGGTAGAAACATTATAAAATATATATGATGAAGATTAACACTATACTCCGATCCATGACACTATTGTACGCACCTTCACTTCCATGAGTAAGTCATAACCAGTCATCTCTGGCATACAGTAGTCACTAACAATCATGTTCACATCATGTTCCTATGTCCATTAGAGATAAAAACATGTTTGTTATATGGTATGTAAATAATATTACCTAAAAAACAAGTAGAGAACTTTTAAATTACCGAGTCCAAAAACACCAATGCTTGCATGACACTCTCTACTGCAGTCACTGCATATATCAAACATGGAAACACTTAATTAACTACAATAAAAAAGAATGGCAGAAGATATCAAACATGGAAACACTTAGTTAACAACAGTCAAAACCATGGAAACTTGCATAACAAAGAACCTCGGACATTATGGCGCATTAAGGCCATGGAAACAACATGGCGATCAACATGGGTATCATCCACAACAAGCACATGGGGGGATGACATTGCAAACTTTTGGTGTAGAGTTACTTTGAATTGTTGTTGAGGAAAATGGACCTAGAATTCACATATTTATAGTGCACAATTCTCAAAATCATGGAGATATTGCAAAGATATAATATCAATTCACTAGCATGAAAGTTAGCTGTCATATCTCACAATATCACCGGTGACCGTATATTTGATAATTTTGATATATTAAATAATGTATAATGATAAATTACTTTGTCCTCTTTCGTACCTATAGAGCTATTCGTTTCGCACAAATTAACTATAGTGACCTTGCAACAATTGTAGCTAGCTAGGAGGAAAGATACAGTCCAATAAATGAGCGTATATTTGATATATCTATATTGATAAATGACTTTGCGCTATTTAATTTGTACATATTGAAATGTTCAATACAATAAAGAAGCTAGCATAAATTAATTAATTGGTCACACTCTGGTTTGATAGAAGGTATGGTACTAAATGAAAGAAAGCAAGTGAGTAGTGGCGTACATAGGCATCGTGTGGCCCATTGGTCCGAAAGGCCCACCTTGCGAAGCTTGTACCTTCACCTCTATGATTTTTACAAGACTTTATTTCTTAAGGCCCAGCTCGTGGTCTTGTTTTCATGCCAGCCACCCTTAATATCATATTATTTACACAGGATTGACCACAACGCTGCAGTCACTATAGATTTAAGACAATGCATAACAATAACTATTTATTTAATACTAAAGTTATCGCAAAACTATAGATTTTAGTGTTTAAATCCCTAACACTACTGGTATATTGAAGTTATAAATGTTATAATACTTGAACAATTTATTGAATTAACAGTCCAGTGTATACATATTAAAATGATCGGTACAATATTATTAGTATAACATATTATAATATTAATCAAGCCGACCTAGAGTTCTCCTCTATGTCGGCCTTTTTCTCCAGCCCGACGAGCTTGGATTTGGCCTTCTCAAGTTTGGCATTCTTCTTGCCCAGCTCAGGGACACGGTATTGGCTCAAATCGATGATCTCGATCACTTCCCTCAGGGCCACGACATCGACTCAAATCTTCTCCTTTAGCCCCACCAGCTTGAAGAGAGATATGGCCGCATGGCAGAGTGTCTCCTCGTGGTGAGTCGCAGCAGCGTTTCATTCTCCGTTGTTCTCCAAGGCTCCCATCGCATGCTCCTTCTTCACTCGGGTGTTTTGGAATGGAATCGGGGATGGATGAATGAACCATTTTCTAGCTAAACCGTGATGTTTATAGATGAATAAACCATTGGGAACATGCCTCCACTCAGGAACGATGGTGATCAATGGCGCTTCCTCAACTCTCGAGCATATAGACACGTTTTCAGATGAGATAACCACATTGGGCTATAGGATGCAGTCGTCGGACAAAGTGTCGGATGTAACGTACGCACATTGTTTTGGAAAAACAAATGCCAGGCAAATGCACACAGTTCATGTGAACACTGGATAAATTGTCTCCTCCTTTATGTTTTCTCATACTTGCATGTGGGATTTCCTGACAACTATTGCTGGAGTTCTATGACCAAAATACCTCGCTGCCGTGTGCTAGCCCGACTTCTTGTGACGAATAATACCTCGTTTCACAGTCTATTCTTGGAGTAAAGTCTGTAGACCCAAAAAGAAGGGGGGGGGGTGCGCTAGGAGTTATTAACTTGTTTATTTAGAACAAAGCTCTAATCCTGAAGCATCTGCATAAATTCTACAATCGATTGGAGACTCCTTGGGTCCAATTAATTTGGAACACATATCTCACAGTCTCAGTACCACATGCTTCCAGATTTTGTGGATCCTTCAGGTGGAAAGATGTACAACAATTAGATTTGATTTATAGAGCAATTGCTCATCCAGTAATTGGTTATGGGAAGTCAGTGTTGTTTTGGGATGATCACTGGGGTGGCTGAGTTAGATCGCAAGACTTTCCAAGACTCTTTTCTTTTGCAAAGCACAAGGAGGATTCGATATCCTCTTTCTTCTTGAGAGATTTACAGGACAATTTGTTCCTACCTTTGTCTGTGCAGGCTTTCCAGGAATATGAAGTTTTCAGTCAAGAAATTTCAACTATGCCACTCTCAATTAATCCTGATATCTGGATATATAAATGGGGAACAGCTAACTACACTTCCCTGCCTTTTTATAAGCTTCATTTTTGGTCTCTTGCACCTCCTGCAACCCTGGGTATGATCTGGAAAAGTAAAGTTGTAAAGTTATGATGAAGATCAAAGTGTTTGGATGGCTTTTCCTTATAGACAGAGTAAACAGGATGGATATCCTTGACAGAAAACACAACAAACCTCCAAATGCCTCTTTATTTTGCCAGCTTTGTCAGAATGATCACAGGGAAACCATGGAACATCTGTTCTTCACGTGTACCTTTAGCCTTGACTGTTGGGCTACTATTGGCTTTCAATGGGACTTTCATCTCAGCTTACATCAAATGATCATGCACCAGAAATCCTTGGGCCTCATTGCTTCATGGAAGTGTTTCGGCTTGCAGCCTGGAATATATGGAAGCATAGGAATAATCAAGTCTTTAATAGCATTATTCCTAAGGCAGATCTAAGTCTACATTTAATTAGACTTAGGGAAGATCACAGGCTTTTCCTTAATCATGGATTGATTCTTTGTAATTCTCTTGTATATAAACTTTCTTTAATTATATAAAATTTATACTGTAGGGGACTCCCCTACTGTTTTCTGCAAAAAAAATATAATGCCTCGTTTATGACGATTTTGTCATAGAATCTCATAGTTACGAATGGGACCGGCTACTGTGGACCCATGAAGACCAAGGCTACCAAGTTCTATGATGGAATACCTTGTCACCATGTGCTAGCCCAAACTTCTAATGACAAATTGTGCAATCGTTTGTGATGACCATGTTTACCACCATGACATTTTTTGTGACCATAAACTCAAGTTGCCACTAGAATCGGCCGAGCCTGAACTTGACGATCATTTCTTGAAAATTCATCATAGATCAAGAATGGATTCCCTATTTGTCACAGGGAATCCATCATAGAAGGCCAGATCTATTGTACTATTTCATTGTAATATGAATGTAATTCACATGGAGAAGAATGGATGTGACAACTTGATAGGAGTCCTATTTGAGACATTAAAAACACTGAGAGGTACACAAGATACGAACATTAGGAAGGAGGTACATCATGTAGAAAAACAACCAGGTCAGGATTACCCAATAGACTCAGGAAGGCAGAGAAAACTAGCCTATGTGTGTATTTGCACAGTTTAAAAGTTCCATCCGGCTACACTAGTAACAAACATCAATTTGTTGCCAGTTCCAAATGGTATCATTTTAGTCGGTTCATACTGGATGTGGTAATCAAAAGTTTTGGTTGAGAACTATCACTATCGACCTAAGAACTGGCAATGATATTGTTTCTAGAAAAAAGAAAAGAGAGAATAGGCCAGCTCTCGCTCTCCCCCACTACTGATTCCTTGTGTGTATGATACCACCGCGAGGTTCTGAAGCGCCATCTACTGTTGCCTTCCCTTTGTTGCCATCGCCATCGACCTAGTTCCTACTGGATAAGCTAGATATCCATTGTCACTGGTATTAGGGTAGTCATACCTAGCTGAAGCATCTAGGCCCCCGTTGTTAATTTTGGTAATTAATGATAAACGCTAATTGTGGAGTAACTATTCTATTTGAGTTATATATTTTGAGTTAGGACCACATGATGCATATGCCATGGATGAACAGCGAGGATTAGAATATGGCGCAAAAAAATGGAACCAATGTGGTAAATCTAGCGTTTTGTTTTAGTTGGGCAATCAAATTTTGTTAGGTTTATTTCTAGCTTTCCGTACTATCAAGAGGGGTAATGTCCTAAATCAAAGAGTTGATCAAAATGCCACATTAGGTCATTTGCATTGTCATTTGGTTTGACAAATTATATTCATGCATTCCCTGTCTGTGGCTGGTCTGACCGTGGGTCACATTCTGGTCTGACCGGTGTGTGTGACTGGTCCTGGTCCGGTCTGACCGGGCGGCCGCTGTCCCGTCGGTTTGGCCTCAGTTTGGCGAGACCGAGCCACCAGAGCCGACGCCGGTATGGTGGTCTGATCGGAGACGACGACGGTCTGACCGGTCGGCCAACATCGGTCTAACCATCCAGCTATTGCCTGTGCATTAAGTGCATTGTAACAGCTAGAAACTAGCTATTACATTTGTAGGCGGTCTGACCGACCACCCCATGGTGGTCTGACTGACAGGCAACAGAGGTTGGGGATTTTGACCCCAATGGCTAGTTGTTGTGGGTGGAGTAAATACTCCCCAACTAGCAGCAAGGAGGCTCTCTTGGCACTTGCTTCATTTGCATACACCCCTTGCATCCACTTTCATACCTCTTAAGCTTGTCTTCATCCATTTGTGGTGTTAAGAGGGTTGTTTGAGCCACGACAAGTGCATTGCTTTATTATTAGAGCTAGTGTGACACTTGATCATCTTTGAGCCGGGTTGTTGCTTGTTACTCTTCGAGGTTGCTGCCTCCTAGATGGCTTGGAGGTGTTCTTCGGTGACCTCTCCGAGGAGATTGTGGAGGAGGCCTGGTGTTGGTTGTGAGTGATTTGGAGTTCACCACCTTTGGAGCGAAGGAATAATTACCCTAGTGATCGAGGCTTGGGTAGTCCACTTCGAGGGCAACTCCCACCTTGCCCACCCCTCGACGAAGGGGGCTTGCGGTTGCTTCGTGGTTTGAGTGGTGAAGTTGGCCTCGCCTCAACGGGAATTAGGAAACCGACGAATTTTCGAACCTCGGGTGAAACATTCTTTCTCTCTTGTTTCATTTACTTATTGCATTTACTTTTGTGCAATTTTACATTCATAAAGACATACTTGAGCCCTTATCACCCTAGGAATGCAAAATATAACTTAGTTGCTTAGTTAGTCTCATCCTTCACCAAGACTAGCAACTTAGGTTACTTTGATTAGGTGTAATTTATTTTTATATCGCTTGTTCACCCCACTCTTGTCGACATCTCGATCCTACACTAGCTCAGCCATGTCTCCCATCAGTCGCCTATGGTCATCCCATGACCTTAATTTTTTTTGTTGTTGTTACTGCTGTCAACAGTTGACCTTGTGACCCTGCTTGGAGTGGCTAGATTCGGTAGCCCCAATCTTAAGCTGGCTGGATATGGCCCTCTTGTGCCTTTCCTCCATCGCCATCATCTGCGCTCACTAGTGGTGGTGGGGGGAGAGGGGGATGCGATACATGGGGGTGAGGGGAGGGGGGCAGGGCTGAGGAGAGAGAGGGTGGTGGTAGGACGCGCGCGCGAGAGAGAGATGGTGGCAATAGGGTAGAGAAGGAGAGGACGGTGGTACACGGTGATAAAGAGTGTGTGAGAGAGAGGTTGTGGGATCTACCCCAGTCTCCTCGAGTGTAATGGGGTGGAGGGATGAGAGGAAGATCTAGAGCCTAGATGGCCAGGTGACATCGCCGGTGGTGGCTCTTGGGATAGAGATGAAGAGGCATGCAGCGATGATCGGGGAGAGAGGAGGGAGATGTAGATGGCAGCGGTAGATAGGGAGGGAGAGAGATGCACATGAGAGGACGAGATAATGGAGTGGAGGAGGTTGGCAAGTTAGGGATTCAATACCTTAACGTGTTAGGCAGCTTAACTACTTCAACGTTTGGTTCACAAATAAAACCGGCAATTATTGTGATTTTATCATTCCTAGTTTTACTGTGAATTGGCAGCGATATTATTTTTAGTGACAGTTTTAAATAAACTACAATTGATGATGGTTTTTTGGTAGTGAGAAGAACAACACGTATGTGGTGGCATTAAGTTATAGGGATGCAAGTTGGGAATCATGTTACCCGCATAAAAACACGCTTCATAGTTCATTTCTCACTTGGTAGTATAAATCCCTTCTTTCTATAAAGTTAGTACCCACTAACTGCAATTAATATCCTAAAGCTCAATCCTCAGTGCGCCACAGCATCATCAATTTTCAGCCATTGGATTAATGACATTAGATAGCTTTTCAACCGTTTGATCATGGTCTCTTCCTACCCTCGAACCGTTGGTTTCCTCTGCCGCTTCAAGAAACTGTAAGACCAACATCTACTAAAGTCCTTGGTTGGCTCCAATAGGAAATAGTAAACCAAATCAACCTATTCGCCTCTGCTCACATCGAACTCTCCTCCTGCAGGTACGGTTCTTTCTGTTCTTGAGACATATAGCTTCATCTGCCTTTTGTTTCTTATTTAAAGCCTTCAGTCACAAGATCTGTTTTCTACTTACTCTCAGAGTACTAGCTTATTGCAAATGTCATTTCGGTTCCCTCTATTCAGTCAGATACTGAAATCTATTCGAAGGTCGAAAGGTATGTACCCAGTTAATCTAAGATTAGGTTTATGTATACCGCACCAAATTCTCTACCGACACAATATAGTCTAATGGCTACAGATGAGGTCATAGACTATGTTCATAAGATTTGCAGAAATATGTATGTCCATCCTAAGATAAGCTTCGCAAACGATAATGCAATTTCTTACACAATGAAGCTAAAAAGCCATGCTGTTATTAGTTCAGTGATGAACTTGATTGAGGTGCATATTAGTTCCTCAGGCTGTCCATCTAATCCTTCTTCATTATATAAATTTTCCGATTGTACAATCAGGTTTACTTAATTCTTCAGATCGTTCTTTTGGATTGGACTATAGTGGATGCTCTTCTCAATCGCAGAATAAAGCATTCTATAAAAAAAAGATAAACCATTGGGATATTTATAAGGTTAGTACAACTGTTTATCTTCAGTTGTAAAATGTTTCAGTCCACAATGTAATATTTTGGGATACTAAAAGTAGTTTCTTTCTATTGGCACGCGCTTTGCACCCTAATAAATGACATGATTTTTTTTCAACCAGACTTGGATTATCAATCTCAAGATAGACAAAATTGAATTAATGTGTAGGTTTCTGTTAGTGTCACTGATTTCATGCTAGGGGCAAGCATGCCAAGTATATTTTTTATAAGAGCACACAAGAAACACAAGAAGACCATATGCAAATGTACAGGGAGTCAGGTTGATATTTCAAATTCTCCATTTGCAGACCTATTTCAACTCATTTCTATCCAATTTTTAGGTTACTGCCATGGGGTTATTTCGTATCTGTTGATCCAATGAAAAAGTGTCCAACTTTCAAGTGTTTGTTTTCAGATGATTGCAAGGTATTTAAGTCCTAAATAAGCATACCTAACCATATTTCATCTTTTAGGATATGGATGTAACTATTTTGTGTGTAGGATCCTTCAAACAAGGGGGAAGAGTTACGAGAGTTATAAGGCCCGAGCTTGATGGAAAAACACACTTTAAGGTGCCTTGTACCTACATAAATTATGTATAGTGTGAAATTGGAACTTTGCTTTCATCTACCCTATCTGTTCTGTATGCTGTCCTTTTTCTTACTAAAGCTTCAAGCTTCAAACATTGATATTTTTTTGTGATTGTGATGGGAGGTTTCATCAAACATTCCCTATCCGAGATACAAGAATAAGATTTGATAAAAGTCAGTTTGTGTTTACTTGATTTTCAGTGTGCCACAACTGGTGAGTGCATTGGCTATTTTGCCTCCATGGAGTTCACTCGCAATAATGTCCACATCAAAAATCAATTGAAGTCAGTGCTTTCCTTTTTATTTTAAGTAGAATATACAGTGTGACTATTACTTCAAATTGTCATCCAACTAATTCCATTTAGATTGTTCAAACTCACGATTGTGCTTGCTTTTAGCATCTCTGTTTTTTTCCTACTTAAAATCAGTTAACCACTTCAAATTTATTTAAGTTGATTACTATAAATTCCCGCTGCAACGCGCGGGGTATCACCTAGTTTAACTAGAATTGTGATAAGCGGGGGGAAAAAAGATGCTTGTCTGCCCCTTGTGGACTTATTAATTTATCCCAGTGTTAATTAAGGTACTTTGGTGTCTTTCAATACATGAAATTTTCCCTCCCTAACCCATGGGTATTTGGCAGGTCCTCTAACTCATCTTACAACCATTGCGTTTTAAATAATTTCATACAAAAAGTTCCAAAAATCCCCAAATTCATGAAATTTTGATGGTCTGAAAGCATGATTGTAGCAAAAAATTGGCTTTTTTCAGAAAGTGTAAACCCTGATTTTAGCTACGTTTAGCTCTGAAAGAATGTATTATATATGTGGGACTGGAAAACGCATGATTTGAGACAACTAGTTAATCTTCAAATTATCCACGTCATCGTGAATTGAAATGCTGGATCCGATCCATTTGATCAAGAGCAATGAATGGCCCATATCTGATCTAAGGTACAATAACAAACATTAATACAGAACCGGGCATTGTGAACGGCCCATTTGTGATGGAGGTTAGCAGCCCATCATAGAGGCAGTCATCTGTGTCGGGCCAAAAAAAAATTCCCCATTGAAGATTAGGCTTCACAGACACGCCTATCACCGATAACCCCTCATCGGCAAGGGCTTCATTTTTGGCCCGACACATGTCATCTATGACTGGCCACAAGCAAACCCCGTCACCGATTAGGAGTCATCGGTGATGGGTCCGAGGTTACCGTCATCTTTGACGGGCTCCTATTAATGGCCCGTTACATGTATCCAAGGTCCCTATATATACCTCGAAACCTCGTGAAATAGTAACCCAACTTAGTATACTGTTCACATTTTGGGTGAGAGGGTTAGATGGGCAAAAAAATTCTCCTTTTTTGAAGAAAATAAAATAAAATAAAATAAAGGCTCTTTGGGTAATAATAAATAAACCATGTCTATAAATTTCCTAATGTATATTGCAAGAGATATTATATTTAATATTTATTCACATTTGTAGATGGAAAGAAGTTGGATGTATGGAATTGATTGGTGTAGTAATGAGTATAGAAATGGCGTTGCAAATTTCATAAACGTTGCGGAGGAGGAGAAGAAAAGAAGGAACAATGATTATATGACTTGTCCACATGTTTATTGCAAAAATGAGAAGATGTTTGTTGGAAGAGTACAAATACACTATCATCTGATACGTTGAGGGGATTCACGTAGTGTTACACATGTTGGACCAAACGTTGAGAGCAAGAGTCGCTAAATATTGTAGATGAAGCAAGCCGTGGACCAAATGAGGAACAATATGAAGATGACATCTTTGTTCCTTATCCATTAAGCGTTGAAATGATTGATGTCAGCAACGATACTCTGCAAGCAATGTTGCATGATGTTTAGGAGCCAACTTACAATAGAGATTATGTGAAGTTCACTAGGTTGATGAGTGATTTAGAGACACCTTTGTATGCCGGATGCAAGACAAAACACACGAAGTTATCTACTACCTTGGATCTTATGAAGCTAAAGGCAAGTAGTGTATGGACTTATAAGAATTCCATAGTATTGTTGGGTTTGTTGGGACTTCTAGAGGAGAACACATTGCCCAAGACGACATGTGAAGCAAAACAGGTTTTGTGTCCGTTGGGGTTGGAGGTTCCTTTTCACGCATGTCCTAACGACTACATATTTTACTATGAGGAATACGCCGACTTGGATGCATGTCATGTGTGCAAGGCTTTTTGATACAAGCGAAAGAGAAGTTCTAATGAAAGGAAAAAAGTTAAAGGGGTGGTCCTACAAAGGTTGTGGCATCGCCCTATTGCTGATCGTTTCATGGGAACTTTGTTAATCCCGAGGAAGCAAAGTTAGTAGGTTGGCATGCCAAAATCGAAGGGCCTATGGTAAGCTTAGGAACTGTGCAAATTCGATTCAGTGGAGGAATACCAATAGGATATACCCCCGCATTTGCATCTAACCCAAGAAACATGAGGCTTTGTTTGTGTACGGATGGCATGAATCCTTATGGAGATGTAAGCAGTCATCATAGCACTTGACCAGTTCTTATCGCAAAGTACAACCTACCACCATGGTTGTGCTTCAAAAGAAAATACATTATGATGTGCTTGCTAAATCAATGACCGAAACTGTCTGACAATGATATTGATGTATTCTTAGAGTCTGTTTTTGATGACCAAGAATTACTCTAGAAAGTTGGTGTGCAAACCTAGGATGAAAATGGCTGGGAGAACTTCAATCTACATACCCAATTATTCTGCACCATTAACAACTACCCAACACTTGGTAATCTTTCGGGATAAACTATAAAATGATAGAAGGCTTGCTCGGACTGTAAGGAAAATAAACATAGTAAGTGGCTAAAGAACTCATGAAAGATGATTTATATGAGTTATAGGATATGGCTCCCGCTTCATCACCCATATAGAATATTGAAGAAAAGTTTCAAAGTAAGAGAGAGCTTCTCACTGCTCCAACGGATTTAACCAGAGAGGAGGTGAATGCCATGGTGAAGGCCATATGAAATGAGTTTGGGAAAAAGGGAAATATACTAAGAATAAAGGATAAGAGTATGTCGAAGAAAAAAGTCTATATTCTTGTGGCTACCATACTGGAAGTATCTTTAGGTCCGTCAGTGTACTGGTCTAATGAATGTAGAGAAGAACATACGTGAGAGTTTGATCAGGTTACCACTGAATATTCCTAGGAAGACAAATGAATATTCGAAGTGAAGTCGCACCAGTAACTAATTCCGACACAGGCAGAGTGTACATTTGTCCAACTTGCCACACTTTGTCGATGGATGGGAAGATCCAGATGTAATCTTGCTTGAAGGATATTAAAATGTCTTCGAGTTATTCATCAAGGATGTTTGTTTCCATTGATGATCTAAAACTGAATGAAATGAAGTTCTATGATTGCCATGTACTAATTACATAGGTCCTACAGTTGCTATTAGAATTATTTTGTCAATCAAGATCCATCACACGATTATGAGTTCGTGTGCCTTCTTTAATGCTATTGGTCTGAAGGTTGTTAATCTAGAAGAACTAGATGCTCTACACGCAAATATTATCAAAAAATGTATCATCTTGAGATGCATTTTCCCCATCGTTCTTTGATATCATGGTTCATCTTCATGTCCATCTTGTGGATCAAAATAAAGTATGTGGCCTAGCTTTCCTTAGGGAGATGTACCGGTTAGAAAGATACATGGGAATTCTGAACTCCTAGGTTCAAAATAGAGCCAAATCAAAAGGGAGCATTATTGAATGTTACATGACTAAGGAGTTTATTGGGTTCTGTATCGATTACATGTTTGAGACCGATCCAATTGGAGTTTTCAGATCTCATCGTGTAAGAAGGCTCTCCGGTATTGACACAAAAGGTAGAAAAAGAATTGTACCAGATCAAGACGATTATGGCCTAAGTTGCGTCGTACTTTGAAGAGAATTTAGCAAATATTAGATAGGAAAACATGAGTCGACCGGATAACTGTATCAAATGAATGGTCTAAGGATCGTATAAGTACGTAGACTAATAGACTAGCAGAACACTTAATGGTTAGCGGTGGGACCATCATGGGATATTGACACATCACATGGATATGATATCAACGGATACACATTTTACACCTTCAAGCAAGATGACAAGAGCATAATAGAAAACAACGGGGTCAGTATAGAGGCATTTCAGAATCAACTTGGCACCAACTCATACTACATTCGCATAGAGCAGATCTAGGAGCTGAACTATGTTAAGTTCAAAGTGTCATTGTTTCGTTTCCAATGGCCAATCTATGTGGAGTTAAGGTTGATAAGCAAGGTTTCACAAATGTTGATCTAAGTAAGGTCGGATACATGGATGAACCATTTTTTCTTGGAAACAATTTGTGCAAATATTCTAAATTAAAGACCCGATAAACAAAAAAAATCACATCATTAGGGAGGGCAAACGAAAAATTGTTGGGGTTGACAACATCATCGACGAGGATGGTTACAACTAACACCTCCATGTAGGGCAACACATAGAACTAGATGCGAACACGAAAGAGGAGGTGGCATATGTATGGTTAGATCACCAGGAATGCTTATTTATGTAATTGAAGGCTTCTAATATTTTGAATCGCTACATACCGCTATACCATAATCTTTATGTATCACGATGCCATAATCAATAGTAGCACCATGTAAACTCGAGCTTCAAAAGTCATGAAGCATATGGGACAATCCAGCTAGTTGCGCTCGAAGGAGTAGGTCATCTCTTCTTCCTCACTGCCTTTATATAATAACATAATAAATAGAATGCCATGAAATAACAAAAAAAAAGTCAAAATGGTCAAGGTCAATAGGTTTGCATACAGAAAACAAAGAAAAGTTACAATCCAATATAGTCAAAGCTTTGAGTATCCTTTGACGGGCTCCACTCTTTACCCTGACATGGATGACTGCATCAATGACTTCATGCGTAACATGCTGTTGTTAGAGCCCATCACTGATGATGCTTGACCATATTTTGACCAGATCTAGAGTTAGTTCCACACAGTTCACACACTTCTACCCGTAGCCGCCGCACTACTGCCACCACGGACTCAGAGTGTTGCCACCGCCAACAATGACAACAACCCTGAGTACCGCCCAGGTGACTTGAGCAGCCTCGCTGGTGCATTCCTCCACATACCCTGTGCGGTGCTTCCCCAAGCCGCCACTGTCAGCTCACCGGCCTCAAACTCCCCGAGCAGCCAGCCTCGCCTCCACCTTTCCGAGTCACCTTAACTAGCGCTGTTAGCCTCACCTACACAATGACCCCGCGCATGCTGCCCCGTGTCAGCTCCGTCGGCACCATCAAACTCACCACCACCTCCCTTAGCCGCATCCACATCGACCCCCCCTTGCTGCCTCGAGTCACCTCCGCCGACACTATTAGCTCACCTCCTCCGTCCCGAGCCGCCTCCACCGATCCCACGCGTGCTGCCTCGAGCCACCTCAACCGGCACCGTCGACCTCATCTCCACCTCCCCGAGCAGCCACCGACCCCCTGTCTAGGGTTTGATATGAATGTAAACTGGGAATGTGATGTTTGAATGTGAAATTTGATGATTTTAGGGATTTCCATATTAGATGTATAATTTGTGGGAATTTGAATGTATGACTTAGGTAATATCTAATTTCTAGGATGTTTCGATGAATTTAGAGATGTATGATTTATAGGATGAATGATTTGAGTATGATTTGTAAGATGTTTCAATGATTTCAGCGATTTCTATATTAGATATGATTTGTATGTAAATATGGATGTGATAGGGTTCGGTTTTGCATAACTTAGGGATTTTTAGGATTGTGAATGTGAATTTGAATGAGATATGGGTTAGAAAATTTTAATGTGAATGTGAATTTTAATGACATGGAGAAATTTTTGGGAATGTTAGTGTAACGATATATCATTTTATCTACATCTTAGGCATTTGAATATATAGACATTACTGTTGGAAATGTCATCCGATCAACCTCCTCCAACCACATCGGTCACAGTAAGTGCAACCACCTCAAGCCTATCACACATAGAAAATACCTTTCCCGAACGCTAGTGTACTAATGAAAAGTTAGGTGGTAGACCACAACAAACTTGAGACAAAAGACTCATCTTTATTAATTATCAATATAATATTTACATTATTACAAAGGCACATTAGGCCGGACAACAAAATTAGAATAACAGCGGACTAACGGGCTTATGGCTCCATCTTCACAGACACTCAACTGGGGTATAAGCCAGAACTCCACCTAATACTTCTTAAAAGTTTCGCTAGCTGTAGTGGGAAAGATTGAGAAAGAATGAGTACTCTAGCCGTCGAAGATCAGCATGATTTTTTTTCATTAGATAGAGCTTCTCTATGGTCTAATTCCAAATGTTATAGGCAATGACGACAGACTACACCTCCCAACCATTCCTAATGATCACACTACTAAAAATATGATTTTTCTGTATGATGAGCCCTATAGGCTGCAGGCATATCATAACTGGTCACGCCTGCAAAATTCGACCTCCATTTTCACATACGGCTCTTCAAAATGCCTGCACGCAAAAATCTATTTAAAAGGGGCCGCACGCAAAAAAGGGGCCGCATGCAAAAATGAGCCTACTTTCGCATGCGGTCCACTTAAGGGGCCGCATGCGAAAATAGATTTTCGCATGCGAACCTCTTAAGCCGTTTGCATGCAAAAATACTTCCTCTTCATAGATTTTTTTCTCCCCTCCTCTCTCTTATCCCTCTCAGCACTTCAATTTTTTTCACCTCCTCTCCTCTCTCTAGCTCTCCCCTCCTGTCACCTCTTCCAGTTTTCCTTTCTCTCTCTCTTCTTCTCTTCTCCTCTCTCTTCCTCCCCTCCATAGATAAGGGCGGTTGTTGATGCAAAAAACACACACTGGCCTGAGAGATTTGCTTTACTCTAGTGCAGGTCCAAAATTAGTTCTTTAGGTTCAAGGGCGTGCCAGTTGATTTGATCCTGCAATCAACAAGAAGAAATATACAAAGAATATTAGTAAACGATAGTCCATCGGCTAGACAGCCGATTTCGTATCGTATGTGACCTAGACGATGCAATCAAGCATGAATTGGCT
The DNA here is from genome assembly GCA_000573905.2 of Oryza punctata. NCBI lineage: Eukaryota > Viridiplantae > Streptophyta > Magnoliopsida > Poales > Poaceae > Oryza > Oryza punctata. The sequence goes on along the minus strand of CM002495.2, from coordinate 17,121,343 downwards.
GGAAGGTATAGTCAATGATAAAACTAACCCTAAAACTAGTATATCGGCTGTAAATATCAGTGTTACATAATGAATACATCAATATTACTTTAGAAATAAGCAATTGGGATAGATCGGACTGAACCGAGACAGTATAAATTGCCCATGTCTAATATAACATGAAATAAAGATTATATAAACTCATGTCATAGCTGATATCTAGATTTAAGCATGTATCAGCTATAGCTCCGATACAACCTTATACTAGGATATTCTCTAGTAGTAAATATATTTAACTATAACCAATTAGATTGATATCAAGTTCAATATATTCACATTAGGTTAGATCCTGATATAAGGGGCAGATATAAAATATCAAACAAAGCATAAACCAATGTAAAACATCTATACCAGGTAAGATCGGCTGAAACCCCGATACTATCCTTATTAAGAACCATAGAGCAGGCTAGATATCATGATTCTAAATACGACTTAATTGGTTGGACTTGACCAATGCAGCATTAAGTATAAAGAGAAGCATGATATCTAGAGAATCAAGTCGATGGTTACCTTTTCAGGATGGTGGATATATTATATAACCAAAACCAACAAAGTAATCTAGCTGATATCGATGAAACCCTAAAAAGAATCCAGCCGATGCAAGTAGATTGCATTGTCGATCTAAATTATATAATGTATATGATAACTCGGAAGTTTACAAGATAGAACTAGAGTGTCATAAAGATGTAAGCACTAGCCCTGATAATGCAAACCGCCATAACCAGATATACCTTTTCATCGAAGATCAAGTTGATGCAGCACGACTCGAAAGCATAAACTTGTCGAAAAGTAGAAAACAAAAGTGGCGATGCATCGAGATTGATTGAGCGTGTATTGTTATATTTACAGGACCCCGGGACTATATTTATACCCGAAAATACAAACATTGTCCATCACGGACATGACTCATATTAACCTAATACAAATCCAACTAACGAACAAGTCCCTTAGGCGGACTCTTACCGGGAATATCTATAAAGAAAATACATATATTCCTAATTAATAGATACAATTACCAATCTTGGACTCTATCCTTGCCCGGGAATGACATCGTAAGCTCCTTGTTGAATCCGATATTGATTTCACATGTGATATCGGCCTCATCGGTTATCCCAATCGGACTCGGTTTCCAGCCGATACGTATTCTGTTTTCCGAGATTCTCGCATATCTTGAAATCCGTTTCGGATTAGATCGTGTTTCCGATTCATGTAGATTAGATTACTTACCAAATTTCATCGTCAACAGCGGTCTACTGGTGGCGAGCGGCCCTCTCGTGGGAGGGCCACCACCAACTACGGGAGGAGGAGAAGGGCGGAGCAGGTGGCGGGCGAACCATCGCTGCCGATGGCAGGAGAAGGAGTAGGGTGAGAGACGGGCTCGGCGGACAGCGGGCAACAGGATCCGGCCGTACCATGATGACCGGATCCTAGCCACCACCACCACCGCCAACTAGAGCGGGCCGTCGCCATCGATGAGAGGAGAAGTAGGGTGCGAGATAGGCTCAACGGGAGGTGTCATCTGGTGTCACGCCCAGAAATTTATCCCAAATTTTCAGACTATTTTGTGTATAAATCCCTGTCCAGGAATCAAGCCAGGGTACACAAAACGACAAATCAATATACAGATCCAAATGTAAATAAAGCGTAAATACTTACAGAAGAGACGCTTAGTCCTCACCGAAAAGAAAGCAGCAGCGGAAAAAGACGACGATCCTAGCGGGGCGTCAGCTCCACTCCACAGGCAAAACTCAACTGGGGTATAAGCCTTGGTCTTCCCACCTTGTCTTCAGCTCAGAAGCACTACACTTCTAAAAAGGGGGAATAATAGCAAGACTGAGTACAATCACCGTACTCAACAAGCCACACCAACGATGCATCCGTGCAAGGGGAGACAAGGAGGGTTTGTGGCTATTTGCATAAAAGCGGTTGTAAACATTTATAGTTGAAAACAGTAAAACAGTTGATTAATTACGGCAAGTTTAAATATCTCCACTAAACAACGCTACACCACGTTGAACAGGCCCAACCATTCCTCCTGAACTAAACCAGTTCATTAAGTCATGTGGAATAATAAAGTGGGACTAATCACGGTGAATCTGGTTGATCGCCCATAACCGCGGGCACGGCTATTCGAATAGTTTTACTCTAGCCAGAGGTGCGCAACTGTACCCACAAGACACGATTCCACACATGTTGCCATGCCTCGAAATACCACCATGGTACTGCAAAGGGGGAAATCGTGACAAGACCCTTCGCATAACTCCCTCTAACCAAGCGCACCACACCTCAGGTTTCGCCCCCACCTTTAAGCCAAGGTAGGCAGCCCCCTCTCGTGCCTAGGTGAATCCGGAAGCTGATCAATGGGTAAACCCCCGCCGACCCAACCCCATCACGCTCACCCTTGCCTGGATGCGTCAGCTAGGGAAAAGCTACACTACAAGTCCAACAGTTACCCATGCCTGCTTGTGGTAAGCACTGTTAGTCTTCCAGGGTTTCCCGAGAACCGGTCCTTAATTACCATGGGTGTGACTAGCAAAACCATACACCCACAGCCCACCATTAAGCCATATTTTAGTTGGTTAATTACGACCAATGAAACATAGCCGACATGTCTCGAGCTCGCAGCTCAACAGTGTACTAGCAGTTGATAATGTAATTGTCCCATTATGTGAGCTAGTGGTAATTAAGCATGGTTAAGCATAATATAATTCTAGCTAGGTCAACATGAGACACAAGCTAGTCAAATTATCACCCAGTTTGACAAAGAAAGGACATCAAGTAAATATAGCACAAGCGAGCAGATAGGTAAACCCTATTCCCATGTAATTAGCAAAACATGCAATTTATTTGTAAACGATAAAATATTTTATAAATTGGGCTCAAAATGCTCAAGTGGAATATGTAACTTGCCTTGCTTCTTCGATTGATCTTCCGAACTCTTTTCCTTGCGAACGCGATCGTCCGAAACGGTGGAATCTACACGTTGGCACGCAAAACAAGGAAAAACTCCAATAAAAACCAAATAAACAGCAAATAAAAAGTAAACAAACATGTAGAGCTCAATTTTAGATGAATTTTGCAAGTTGAATGGCCTAATTTGAAGTTCGTATGAATTAGTTATGAATTTTAGAAGTTTTGAGCCATTTAAATGAATTTCTGGAATTAAATACGATTTGCTGCGCAATTAATATTTATTTTGTGAAGAAAAAAGGGAGGCGCAGACGTCAGCGAGGGTAGGCCGTGCTGACAGGTGGGCCCCACGGGCCAGCCGGTCAAAAGGGAGGGGAACCGGTCCACGCTGGACTCGGTCCACCGCAACACCGGCTGGGCCGTGGACCAGGCCCACGGGAGTTGGCGCACCTAGCGCGCGGGCGGCGGCAGCGGTAGGCGGCGGGCGGCGCGGCGGTGGTCGACGGTGGTGGCGCACGGCCGGTGGGCGGCGGGCGGCGGTGGGCGGCCAGTGGCACGTGGCTGGTGGGCTGCGGGCGGCGGGGGCGCGCGCGGCTAGCGCGCGGCCGGGGCGCGGTGGCGCGGTGCGCGCGGGGCTGCGGCGAGGGAGGCGCGGGGCGGCGGTGCGCGTGGCGCGGTGAGCGGCGCGGCGGCGGCTGGTGGGTGGTCGTGGTGGCGCAGGCGGTGGCACGGCGCTTGCGGGCACGGCAGCAGCGGCGCGGGCCGGTAGTTGAGGCGGTAGCGGCGCGCGGTGGTCGGCGGCGGTAGGCGGGCGGTGGCGCGCGTGGCGGTAGTGAGCGGCACGCGGGCGGTGCTCGGCGGTGGCAGCGGGCGAGGTTTTTATGGCGCGGGGAGGCAGGCGCGGCCGGAGTGGGCGGGAGGAGCGGCGACGTGGGCGGTGACGGCCGGCAGAGTGGGGGGAAGAGAGAGAAAAACGTGGGAGGAGGTTAGGGATTACAGGTGGGCCGCAGGTCCCACCTATCAGAGAGAGGGATAGAGGGAAACGGTTGGGGGAGGAAAAATAGACTTCGGGGGGGCCAAGGCAGGCCGAGCCGGGGAGGAGAAGGCCGGCCCAAGAGAGAGGGAAAGAGAAGGAGGGGGAGGGAGAGAGAGGGGCCGGCCCGGGGAGGAGAGGGGAAAAATATTACACTTGAGTATTTTAGGGCGCGGAAAATATTACAAAAATATTTCCGACTATGATTTTTAAAGGAAAATTTTAATTTCCCTTATTATTTCACTTGATTAATTTGCTTTAATTTTTAATATAAATTCTAGAAATGTTTTATTTAATAATTTTTAATCCCGATCGAAAATCGGGGCGTGACATCTGGCCGCCCCGCGATGGCCAGATCCATGCTGCCACCGCCTACGATAACGAGAGCAGCCATGCTTGGCAGGTGGGTCGCTGCAAATAACGGGAGGAGGAGTAGGGCGGGAGACAGGCTCGGTGGGTGGCGGGATCCAGCGGCCCCGCAATGGTCGGATCCGCCGCCGCCAGCCCTGCAACGGTTGGATCCATGCTGCTGCGGCCGACGACGATGAGGGTTGGCGGGCCGCCGCCGATGACGGGTGGAGGAGAAGTAGGGCGGGAGCGGCCGGGCTCGGTGGGCGACGGCCGACACCGGGCTAGCTAGGGTTTCTGTTTTGAATTTTTCAGATTTTTATTTTTGCATGTGGCCGATATAAGCACCCGTATGAAAAAATCATTATTTTCGCTGATCTTTCCGAGCAGAGAGCCATCCAACTGTATGGAAAAATAGGTTTTGGCCGGATGGAAAAATGCTTTTTTAGTAGTGTCACTAGCTTGCACTAGATCGATTGTTCGGAGCGTAAAGATATTTACAGTTACACAAGATGTGATGTAGTACGAGCTAGGCAAGCTTACAATTATAACTGAAATGCAAACAACGTCCACATAAAGGAAGGAACAAAAAGGAGAAAATTTCTCTAAGAAACTCTAGAAAGGAGACTGGCCTTTCTTTACGGCACTGAAATTCCTAGCTTTTTACTGCATGCATGCATAGCGGGCGCGTAACCTCTGAATGCTCCACGGATCGATGGGAGTTAAATTTGTTGTTGCCTAGCTCCACAATCGACCATATATACGGCAGCCATAGTCCAGATTGTGAGAAGATATATAGCTCATATACATATAAATCATCAGTCATGGCAGCAGAAGAGCCTGACGACGCACCAGCGGATGATGCAGAGCCTGGCTCGGCACTCCTTAAGAGCTCTGCTGAACCTTCTTCTGCTTCTGCTTCTCCCCTTGCTGTTCCTCCTCACTGTCGTCGTCCCTGCTGTCTCCATGTAGCACTGTGACTCAAACCTATATCCTGCGGTTTCCTTGGCAACGTACATCATAATGTATGGGTACGTACGAGAGCTAGCTAGCTAGGCTGCTTTATATAGACGTGGAGAGTGGATGACAGACAGATGCGAGCAGCTCGATCGATCGGATGCATCGTGCACCTGCATATGATCGAGTTGAGGAGATCACATGCATGCACGAACAGAAGCAGCCAACGGTGCAGACAGTTGAGGAGACAGAGGTCTGGCACTTGATACGCGATCTCGCTCACACCGATCGATAATGCATGGCAAAAGGATTCTGCCGGCGTACGTACGTCGTCGTCGGCCGCTTAATTTGAAGCTCTACCTATATAGCCAGATACATTTCACATCTCTGAACCTCTCAAGATTCACCCGTGGTACGTACAGGAACAGGATCACGTCGATCGATCCCCGACAGGAACGGCGCCTGTTCTCGCATCGCAACAACCACCACTGCAACGCTGTTTACTTGGCTCGGCCATAGACACAGCTTCGATCTCCTCGAGCTGCAGCCTGCAGACGGCCGGTCGTTAGGATGCTTCGCTCGCGTTTTGTTTGTGTGTATGTGTCGAGTGAAATGCATTCATCTCTTGTCGGTGGTTGCGCCGGAAAAGGGGAGATCATGTACAGATTCTGGTGCTTTGGTATTTGGTTAGTTTGCATGCATATGATATGATCCTGTTGATCTTGTTCTTGGGGCACTCCGGCCGTACGGAATGCAGGTAGTGCGGCTCATCTGGACATGTCGTACGTACGTAACGTATAGCGGCTGCCATGTGCGGTGAACTGATTTGAAGCTTTCGAGCGAGCACGTGGGTGGGAATGCGCATGCATGCTTTTGTCTGGTTGGGTGGCCTGTGTTTGTACGGTTTCCGTTTATCCACTTTGGGAGCTGAGAACTTGAGATACAGGACTGTATATATATATATATGTGGTAGTCAAGTAATTGGTTAAGAATTAAATTGTTTATGCATTTGCTGATGCTATTTGTATTGCTCGATTCATATATATGTTTACTTTGTTTTCACGTACTCGCTCCCTCGTTTGATTTTTTTATTAGTCAAAGTTATTTAGGTTTGATTAAGTTTATTGAAAAATTAAAAATTAACATCTATAACATCAATTACTTTCATTAAATTTAACATTGTATATATTTTGATAATATGTTTTTTATTAAAAATGTTAGTATATTTTTTTTACAAACTTGATCAAACTTAAAGAAATTTGACCAATAAAAAAGTCAAACGATTTATAGTACAAAATATAAGTAGTAGTCAACAACGAAATAAGTTGATTTTACAAACACCTCTGAAAATACAGTTGAGGAAATTTGAAAAACTTTTGTAACCAAACTATCAACCTGTTTTAGCATTAGTGAGCAATTTGAAATAGCGCAACTCACTACTACAGAAAATAACATCACTGCCGGTTCGTAACCCCTCATCAGTGCCGGAAATCGAACCGGCACTAAACTATCGGTACTGATGAGGAGAGGTTATTAGTGCCAATTTTAGACCTAGCACTGGTGTATTCCCCAGGAGTAAAAAAGAAGGAGGGCAGCTCGAAGCTATCAACCCAACCCAATTTGAGTTGATGCTTCTAGCGCCCCCGAAAATTCACAGCCCACCAAAAATTCCCCATCCATATAGCATATCAAAACAAGAACACGAGCGCATACACACATCAAGAATAACAAGCACATCACATATCAAAAACAAGCTAATCACATCACTAATCAAGAACATCCTGTTCATCATCACATACCAACATATTCCACATAGCCAACCATTATACGTTTTCAAAAGAAATTCGACTCACCGTCCCATCGGAGCCACCAGCCCACCAACACGTTCATCCCGTTCCAGCCGCACCGCACCTGCCTTCGAGCGAGTTCGAGTTGATGGAGTGCTTATTCTTAGCGTGGATGTCGAGGTCGACATCAACGCGGAGAGATCCACCGCGTTGAGGTCGGAGGTGGTCGGATCCCACTACCCCCGACCTCAGGTGGCCGGATCCGGCGACCCCGGCCTCTAGGCGGCTGGACCCGACCCAACGAGGAGGGGCGGCAGCTACGAGGAGATGGCGAGGAGGAGCGGTGCCAACGCCGCCAGAGAGAGAGGTGGGAGGTGGCGAGGAGCTAGGAGCGGTGGTTGCGAGGAGACGGCGAGGAGGATCAGGGAGAGAGGGGGGATGCAGCAAGGAGTAGCGGAGGCAACGTCGCAAAAGAGAGGTCAGAAGCAGAGGTTAAGATGAGACAGGGAGAGCAAGGGGAGAGAACAAGCGAGAGATTTCGATCGGTTTTTAGAGTAGGGACTTTGGTTATTTCTTTCGCTCGGTCGGCTCATCGGCTCCTGGGCAGCTAGGCCTCCCGCTTCTGGTGGCCTTTCTTCTTCATCCGACACTGCTGGGTTTTTATTTTAACCGGTACTGATGGATGGACTCATAGTGTTAGGTCTTTTAATAAAACAGCACTGATCACATCAGTACCAGATATTTAGACATGTGCAAGTTAGAGGGGAGAGTGACATCCTTATCAGTGTCAGGGTTTAGTCTAACCGACACTGATAGGGGCGACACTGATAAACTGTTTTATAGCAGTGACTGCAACAATAGTGCATGTAATTCACAAACTACAAAATCTGCTACCATGCCTCGATGGTGCTGACACCGTGAGTCCATATCACCATGTGTCAAACACGTAGTACTCAGCTGGGACAAGACAATGCGACACGTCAACAATCCACCACTGCATGAGAAACGATCTCGGTTAAAAAACCCTTTAGTATCGGTTATAATAATCAAGACCAATAAATCGATATTAAAAATCCTGATACCGGTGGAAAGAACTGGTATATGTGGGATGTGAGAGCCCTATTGGTTGCCCTAATAAGCCAAAGTATAAGCTAAAATTTGAATTTTCAAATTTAATTTTGAAGTTGATTTTAAAATATTTTCAACATAATTCTATTTCAATATTGGCTTTTAAGTTGCTAAGAACACATATATAAAAGTTTTATATACAATACTATATAACTTATCTTTTCCCGGGTACCCAAAACATAAATATCTCAGTTAGATTTAGAACCAGTACTAAAATATTTTTAGTATCGCTTCTAAAAGATAAGTCCAAAAACATCTTTAGTCCGGGTTAGTGTTACCAACTAGGACTAAAAATGAATTTCTAGTACCGGTTGGTAACACCAATAGGGACTAAAGATGGAGGATCTAAATATATACAACCGGTACTAAAGATGCCTCCAGGGTTAGTTAAAAAGAAAGCATCCCTATTCATGTTAGATAGGTGGAGTTGGTGGGATGGTTCCTCGAGTTTGTGCTAAGGTAAGAGGTCTTGAGTTTGAATCCTACATCCCACACATTTTTTTATATGTATCTTTACTACCGGTTATTTCAACCGGTACTAAAAATATCGATCTTTAGTCCCGATTTATTGGTTACAAACCGGTGTAATAGATGGTTTTCCAGTAGTGCTATATATTATTTTTTTATTCCATAATAAAATATGTGCAACCAATGGGAACTCAAGATCTGTAACCTTAGCCCTCACGCGCGCATTACCATCCCACCTACTACACACATTTAACTTGGATATAGATGTTTTCTTTTTAATTAACCGTGGGGACATCTTTATTATCGGTTGGTAACATTAACCGGGACTAAAGATCCTCCAGCATTAGTCTCGGCTGGTATTACCAACCGGTACTAAAGATGCATTTTTAGTACTGAGTGGTAAGACCAATCGGGACTAAAGATGTTTCTAGGGATTTGGACTTTTAGAACGGTTCTTAATCTAGCTGGAATATTTATGTTTTGTGGCTTAGGATAAAAATAGGGAATTTTCGGTGGAGCGGTGAAATGCATTGAGATCAGAAACAACACCAACGGCGAAAGCACTATACTGGACCGACATTGGCACTGAGAGATGAAAGCTAAGAGAGCAAATGTGATTAGAGACCCAGTAGTTCTAGCCCCCAAAAAGAGATGTGATAATCTTGAAGAGAAAATTATATTTATTGGTAAAGCAGTTATACTTTTTTCCTTAAAAGAGAATTTAATTTAGCGGCTCTTTCTAGAAGATGTGAATGCAAATAAAATTAGCTCCGGGTAAGCTTCGTGGCCAGGTGTCTTCTTAATAGAAAAGGTCCTGGTGTGCCGCACCGGTCAAGATTGTGCATTATGATGATCAGTTCGGTTTGACACGCGCTGATCTAACAGTACTTTCGATGACGTGGAATTTCAACGTGTCGCAAAATCTTACCCTAGCTGTCATGGGCATGACATGTGGGCCCACGGTGTCATAAACATTGGTGCGGTAACAAGCTTGCAGTTTTGCAATAGTTACATTTGCTCACTGCCCACCATCTTAACCTGTCCTCCCGCTGAGGTGGCGAAATGCAAAATATGTGCTAGCGTGGAGCGGCAGTCTTACACGATCAAAGGAGGTTTGGATCTGCTGTGATTATTGAACCAAAGATTACGGACCTAAATATGTGTTTTACAATATCAGGGATCCAAGTGATACCACCATGCAACTTTAGGGAACAGCCGTATATTTCACTTCTATTGCAATTACTCGAAATTGCCCACTAATGTTGCACCAAGTTGATAGTTTCATCACTAAGTTTGCAGTTTTATGTAATTTCCTCAATATAGTACTATATTAGTGCTTGCAAAATTATATGTATAACAACTTTAACAAATCTTTTCTCAGTATGGTTGTAACTATATGGTTGTAACTTGTCGTTAAATCCTAAATTAGTTTTTAAACATATAAATCACCATTTCCAAATTATAATGTAATGGTGCATTTTTGTGAAAATTTATATCCTTAATACCTGGGGTTAGGTGGTTTTGGGTATCTTAAAACATAACAGCTGAGATTTGATGAAATTCACTCATAAAGTCGTTGCATTGAATTAGTTGAGGTTTGGAGTGTTAATTACATTTCTTTATAATCTAAGTTTTTGAAATTAATTCGAAATTTATGAGTACCAAGTTATACATGTTTTGGAGTCTCAATTTAGGTATTTTGTTAATTCATAGATTTAGAGAGAGATACAGATAAAATAACATTTATAGATATAGATAGAAATATCAATATAGATGTATGCATTTAACACGAGATTATTCTCGGAGGGTACACTTAGTATAGATGTAGATATCGGTAGATTTAGATACGCTTATTATGGCAGAAATACATACACAGTTTAGATACAGATACATATATAAAAAACATATATAAGATTTTTTTGTGAGGAACATATATAAGATATATATATACACACACAAATATCGACGTAGCTTTACATATATTAATGTGAGATTCTTCTTGGAGAGCACATTTAGTATAGATGTAGATATAGGTAGATTTCGATACAGTTATTGATGCAGAAATATACAAATTAAAGGATATTTATTGATATAGATATAGATAGATTTAGATACAATATATATAGTACATTTATTGATATAGATAGAGATACAAATATAGATATGAATACATAAATATATATATACAGATACATATACATCAATGCATGAAATATAGATATAGATATAAAAACATATATAAGATATGGATACAAATATCAATGTAGATGTAGATATATTAATGTGAGGTTATATATATATATATATACATATATATACTATATTTATTGTTATAGAGATAGATACACACATATATAGATGTATATATATAATGTATAATTAAATAAAGTTGAATTTGAGTTGTTTTATTGCGAAGTATAGGTATGAATCAACTTCTTATACCTAGGTATATACTCACAATTTGAAAATTTTAAATGAACTTGTGCATTTCACACCATGGTGTCCGGGTACCATAGTGTCCTATATGGATGTCCTACACACACGCACACATATATATAGAAATATATATACATGGAGATATATATACATACATACATAGAGAGGTGAATCAATAAATGGAGCAAGACCCAATTAAGCCAGACAATTAGAGTTTTCGCTCAACAAAACATTTTATGGTCAAATCACAAAGTGCTCCATAAGTCTTTCATCTTGGTCCTGGACGATGGCTTAGCTACGGTCTGGATATCCGCCCTTATAGATCTAGACGTAGATGTTGATATATATATTATCGTGAGAGTTTTCTCGAAGTGTTCAATTAATATATTTGCTGATATCATACAAACTAGATACATATACATATATAGATAAAAAAAGATACAGTGCCGTGGTGGGTGGTTAGGACACATAATTAGTTGTAGTTTGCCTTGCCTGCCATGACCTCGTAACTAATCTTGGTCAACACCAATTTGCTCTTCTCCGAGCCTCGGAAGAGCCTTTTTTTCCAATGAAATGCTTAGAAGGATGCTCAGTTTTCTGTCGTCACATCGCACATGTGAGAGGCAGTAGCACTAAAGAATGGAAGCACCAAAATAATGCTTATTACTATCTCGATCAAACGTTTAATAGATGATACTTAAAGTTTCTTAAATAATAAAACAAGTTATTACAAATAAATAATAATCATAACTATAATGAATGGTAAAGTATCATTTTTGTATTTCAAAAGTTAACGATGCTATCTTTTAGAAAAACAAAATGAACGGATCGTAGGTATTTTTATGTGTAAAGCTTTATTTACTTTAAGAGTTTAGAAAGTTGTTAATTAGGCGGATGCTTTAGTTATATAAACATATTAAGCACTCTATATGAGCACTTTTTTTGTGATAGAAATAGCTTGATCGAGGCTGAAAACGGTAAAACCCTGATTTTTTCTGCTTTTAATTAATTGATTGATTTTATGCCAAAGGTCAGACTTATCAATTGGACCTACTCATTCAAGGGCCGTCTTGGCCCAGTCTCTCCAGTTTCGATGGAGTGAGGGCACTGGGTACATACTCTCTAGCTCCCACGTTATAAAGGCTCGTACCAACAAGCATTTTCTTAGTTCATTTAAAATTATCAACAACAGTAGTTCATGGTCAAGTTGATTTACCGGACGTTCATGGTCAAGTTGTGCAACAATTGAGACAATTAACAAGTGCTGCTCTCATCGAGGTCGATCAGAAGAAACCATGGGCAAGCTGTGAGGGACAGGGAGCATGTTTAAGGTGATGATTGGTGAACACTGAACAGGATGCAACTTGGCCCATGATCCTGTTGCCGGGCTATTGTCTACCTCAAATTGCACTTTCTGCCTGCTCTCCCGGTGTTGGGAATCCAACCAATCGAACAGATTTGGTGGAGATATTAAAGCCTGGAGAACTTTCTGATATGTAGCATGGAACAAACTTGGATCCTCAAAAATACATAAATATGCATTAAGCATTTCAACTGTCCAACTTGTCAGAGATATATTATGCATAATATTGATCTATTGAAATCGAACTGATATGCTTAGACATAGATACGTAGGCATACTGATATATGTAGAGCCAACAACATATTCAGTGGAAATCTTAAAATTATCGTTAGGTAAAAATAAACGTCTATCCATGTTATCGAGAGCAAAAATTATACTTTATCCACGCTACTAAAAGTAAAAATTTGACACTACAAAATTTTTATCCGATACTAAAAAAAATATTCTTTTGAGATTATTGTTATCTGATCTTATAATCCATATTTAACACCATATAGATGAGTTCAAATGAAATTTTTGTCAACTACAAAATTGTAGAACTCATCTAGATCTACAACTTTTGTATATGTTTTATCTCCATCTGAGATCTTTTACAAATTTTAAATATTCACTTATGCAAATAGATGTGAGACATTATAACACATTTTCGGACATCCAAACGACCTTAAATCAAAACGCTATCAACTACAAAGTTGTAGATCTTATCGAGCTCTACAAATTTGATATAAAGTTTATATTCATCTAACTTTGTATGAAAAAGTTATAAGAAAAGTCGGTATCTGTAACCATACCCGGACCACGTCACAAGGTAATAGGTGCCGATTCATAGTAATACTTGCTGGTTCTCGTTACGAACCGGCACCTATTGTCTCAAGACGGGACACGTTACCAAGATAATAGGTGTTGGTTCACCTATTACATAGGTGCCGGTTTTAGTGAACGGTCGCCACCTATGTTTTCCTTTTGACGGTTGGCGGGAAGGTCTTTGGTGCCGGTTTTTAAGTAAAACCGACACCAATGTGCCTCTCCTCAAGAACCGGCACCTATATAGTCGGTCCATATCAAGGTTATTGTAGTAGTGCCGGCACTAATGTAGATGCAACGTTGGTGCCGCTTAATTAGTTCCGGTTGAAAAACTGACATATATATATATATATATATACATATATACATATACATATATATATATACATATATACATACATACATATATACGTATATGTATATATATATATATGTTACTACAAGAGTGTACTAAAGACAATAAGTTTTGCAGTAACAATTTATCTTACTGTATTTTTTATATTGTGCTACTGCATAAACATGTGGTAACGTGTACCTATCATGTAGTTACACTCCACTTTTGTGTAGTAATAAGTATATTTATCATGTGATACATTAACCCATATATTTTTTTTTCGATTTCTAGTTTACTACAATTTCATCACGATGTTACTATCAAAAGTGCAGTAACGTCCTATATGTTTGGTAGTAACGTGATGTGTTACCATACTTATACAATAATGTTACTACCGTAACATAGCATCATGGTGCAAACGGTTAAAAAAAGTACATTGTTATTCCAAGATTGGCTTTTTTGAAATTTGGCTCTCCACAAGCAGTAACACTATACTTTATTTGTTACTACTGCTTGTTGTGCGTTACAATAATCTCATCATGATGTTATTGCAAGAGTACATAGTAAAAAACTATAAGTTTTACAGTAACGTAGCTTGTTACTGCAATTTCTTGATAGTGTTACTGTAAGAAAATATGGTAAGAACCAACAAGTCAAGATAGCTTTCTTGGAGAGAAAAACTAGCAAATAGTTTTCTATAGGAGGAGGTGCAGTTGAGGATGCGTTGTGCGAGGTGGGCTGAGGGATTATTCTTGGATCGAGATCATTGGGAGCATGATAGTAGACCCATGAAGCGAATGGGAGGGGAGTAAGAACACAAATATAAGACCAACCAACCGCCTTGCTTAAAGCTAGTCAAAGACAATCCACTATGACCAATCTCGGTCAATCATCTAAGTGGTTGTAGTATTAATCTTGTGAAAATTGTGCAATAATCGGTTTCTTTTATAGTGCGTGGAAGAGATCTTGTATGCAGCTCGACAGAGTTACTGTTACTATTGTGTTGCACATTACTGCATTTCCATTGTGACTTTACTACACCCTATCTTGCACGTACTACGATTCCATGGTGATGTTACCGGAAGAGTGCAGTAACAAATAAGTTTTGCAGTAAATAGGTTTTTACTGTAATTGCTTGGTAGTGTTACTTTACTGTAATTGCTTGGTAGTGTTACTACAAGAACATATAGAAACAACAAATAGGTTGCTAGTGGTTTTCAAAGGAAAAAAGCCAGCGAATGGCTTCTCTAGGAGGAGGTGTGATCGGGGTGCGTCGTGAGCATGCATGTGCTTTGATCGGAAACAAAGGGAGCGTGATGGAAGGCCCAGGAAAGTAAACCTATGTGTCTAAGAGACACCACCTACCTTGCTTAAAACTAGTCAAAGCGAATCCATTGTGCCCAATCTTGATTAAACCCCTAAGTAGACGCAACATTTATCTAGTTAAAATTGTGCAGTAATATAATCGTATAGAGCACTAACAGTTTATGTGTTTTACAGTAACCCAGTGTGTTACTACCATTCCGTGGTGGATGCAACATCTAGTTAAAATTGTGCAGTCATATAGTGCTAGAGGGTAGTAACAACTTATGAGTTTGTAGTAACCGAGCGTGTTACTACAATTTGTGTGATCATGTTACTATGAAATTACAACAGAATATATTTTTATTTACACGGTGCTAATGTTAATCTAGGTTTGAACAACATACCAAACGATAGGGGATGTTGGTAACATGGTTCAATGTTTAATAAGATAACATGGTTTAATGTTTAATAAAATCAGTCACCTTCTTCCTTTATCACAAAATATCTCATAGGTGTGAATTGGTTAGAACCACTTGATTTAAACAATGAGGTCATGAGTTTAAAGTCTAAAGTTTGCTGTTTTTAATCTTTCTTAGCACCTAAAAGAGAGAGTAAAGAAAATGGAAAAAAAAGAAAAAAAGAAAAAAATTGGAGCGAGCAAAAAAAAGAAAAAACAATGGAGAAAAGAAAAACTAAACCATTATTGTTACTACTTTTTGTTGTGCATTACTACCATTCCATCGTGATATTAGTGTAAGTGTGCAGTAACAACTATAATGTTTACAGTAACATAGTGTGTTACTATAATTTCATGACAGTGTTACTGCAATAACATGTGGTAACAACCGAACACAGGTACAAGACCTACCACCTACCTTAAACTAGCAAAGCCCAATGATATCTTTCGAATTCTCATCTTGACAATGATATCTCTCACACCACATATTATGTTTTGAACTGTTTGCACTATAATGCTTTAAAAAAAAGCTCTACAAAACTAGATCCTTCATCACTATACTTAACTATATTTCATCATTTTTACTGCACATAAGATGCAGCATTACTGTATGGTGGTCGTCTTATTACTACACTGTTCGTACGAGACGAGGATATCAAATATGTGGACGTGGGGGAGTTAGCACGCGGGTTTGACCGATGTGGCAGTGATTTGACTGTCTTTTGACTGGGGTGGAAGGTAGGTTTGGACCCAAAGAAAGAAGGGGAGGTGGGTTGGCCCCAAAATTCTGAAAAAAATTGAACACATACTACCAATAGTATATGTTCCCTATATATACACATATACATATACACACACATATATATACATATACATATACACAAATATATACATAGGGCAAGACTATTCTACACCCCCTCCTTTCCAATCGAGCCCACCTCCCTCCCTCTCCCCTAGCGCTACTCTCTCTCCCTCCTCTCCCGGCGCACCCTCTCCCACGATTTTCTCTCCCTCCCTTCTCACCCGGCGCCCCCTCTCTTCCTTCTCCCGCGATTTCCTTTTCCTGCGATTGGCGCCCCCTCTCCTCCATCTCCCGCGATTCTTTTTCTTCGCTTTTCTCTCCCTACCTTCTCTCATTTTTTTCTTCCATAAATAAACCTTGTTTTTTTCACTTTTCTAGAAAATTTAAAAATAATTTGGTGAATTCAAGACTTAACACATGATCTCATGGTTAATAGGAAGTTCTGTTAACCAATTCACCCTATGACACTTTGTGATTTGAAATTATTGTTTGCTTGCTTTGTATGTGTGTTTAAATTTTTGTGAGAACAAATCAATTATGTTACTGTAGAAATCATACCTTGTTACTATGATTCCGTAGTAACATTATTGCCAAAGTGCAGTAACATAATACGTTACTATAAAACTTATAGTCTATTACTGTACTTTCGGCAGTAACATCATGATGAAAATTGTAGTAACAGAGAACGTGTAACAGTAACAGTGGTAGTACTGCTTCTGTAGAGCTAAAACCTTTAAATATCAATCTTTAGAGAGCAATATCTCTCAAATCATATCTTGTTTTTCTAATCCTTTTGTATCATAATGTTCATAAAAAAAGTGTTTAACGATACTAGATTCATCATGACTATTTTTTAACGTCGTTACTACGGAAATTAGTTGTGTTACTGCATATTGACTGTCGTGTTACTACACCGTTCCTGCGATACGAGAACTGAAAAGATATAAGTCTCTATCTTTAGTGAGCAATATCTCTCACATCATATCTTGTTTTTCTAATCCGTTTGCACCATAATGTTTATAAAATAGTGCTTAACGAAACTAGATCTATCGTGACTATTTTTTGACGTCGTTACTATGGAAAATAATAGTGTTACTACACCATGATCATCGTGTTACTGCACATTGACCATCGTGTTACTACGTCATTCCTACGAGACGAGAATTAAATTACTGCACAAAAATGGAAGTGTTTTCATGACTGTTACACGTTACCACATGTTTATGCAGTAACACTATCCAAGAATTGCAGTAAGACACTTTGTTACTGCAAAACTTAGTCTTTATTACAATCTTACAGTAACGTTGTGATGAGATTGTAGTAACGTACAATAGAAAATAGTAACAAATAATGCTATAGTATTACTACTTGTGGGGAATCAAATTCCAAAAAAACCAAGCTTTGAAGAACAATATCTCTCACGTGATGTATGTTTTTTTAAACCGTTTGCACCATGATGCTAGAAAAAAATGCTTATCAAAAGTAGATCCGTCATGACTATATTCCAACTATATTTAAGCTTTGTTGTTGCACGTAAGACATAGTATTACTGCACAGTGGTCGTCGCATTACAGCACTGTTCTGCGAGACGAGAGCTGAGAAGAGGTGGGTGGTGGGGGGAGTTAGCAGGCGGTTTGACCGGGGTTTGACCGACGTGAGGGTGCTTCGACCGACCTTTCACTGAGGTGGGAGGTGGGTTTTGGGTCATTAGAAGGGAGAGGAGGTGGGTTTGGCCCTTGGGAGGGAGGGGTATAGAATAGTTATGCTCTATATATATATAGGAAAATGGTTCTATACACCTGGGAGTACGTACACTTGCTCTCATCCACCGTCGATCAACAACCAGCCACGATATACCTTGTTACCGGATCCACTCAACGGATCCGTTTTGATTTTTGTAGAAAATTTTTTTCCGTAATTTTTAATTAGCCCGCGCTAATCAGGAAATTAAGTAATAAACTTCGGAAGAGATCGCATAGATCGCTTTTCCCGTCCTATTCGGATCAACCGGAGATCAATCGGCAGCGATGACGGCTGGGACGGCGGCGAGATCCATAGGCAGCGGCACCAAATCCACCTCGTCGCTCCCTGGTGCGGCCTTTCGTGCAACGCGATGGCAACGGCGACGTGCCAAACGGCCACCGGCCGCCCCGGAGATAGCAGTCCAAACATGAGAGGCGGCGCTCAGAATCGAGGTTCCGAGGCAGCGGCTAGTCCCAGCCTCTCAAGCGGAAGCGTTGTAGCTGGATCCAAGCGGCAACGGCGTCCTTGCAGCGACATGATCGAGCGACGGCCACATGTGTCAAGCAAGGCAGCGGCGGCGGATTAATTATACAACGATGCTACCATGCTGTACGGCTGCTTCGGCTGTTTTCCAAATTGGCGACGGCATGGCAGCTTGCTAGCAGATCCACCCATCGGAGGACACGATGGCGGCCAGCATCACCGGGCGTTCCTCGTTCCCAGACAGCGCCCCCAGCTGATAATTTGGGATCATCGTTTCCATCCCGACGGCGACGGTGTATACACTATTGTTTCTCTAGATGGGATAATCTGTCGATGATATACTTAGTTAGTACTATCATAACATACATCTTTTGTTGTGAATATACTATCAATATATTTCTTTTAATGTTTTGGTATATACAATTCGCGGTGAAACAAAGTGGTATCCAAGGTACATGCATACATAGATGCATTCTATATCAATGATGGTTACTACATACCAGATCCCATGACAAAAATAGTATATACTGCTTCAAAAAGGAATTCAGTATACTAGATATACATGAAAAAACGGTACATATACTCCCTAACCAATCGATTTAATATATATTGGATACTTGAAAAAAGAGTACATAATCCTTAACCGATGGATTTAATATAATACTGGATACTTCAAAATTCTAGTATATACTGCTTTAAAAATCTAGTATATACTGGATAAAAAACAGTATATACTGCTACTAACTAAAAATAGTATACTACTTGAAAAATCAGTATATACTAGGTAAAAAACAGTATATACTACTTGAAATGCAAATAAGTATATACTACCAGTAGCAACATACATACTACTTTAAAAATATTATGTACTTGTGCGCCCAGAAAAAAAAGATATATACTTCATATCAAAATTTTTGAACCTGCCCGTATGCACAGGACAGAGTGCATGCATGCAGGTACATCAAAATCAAATTTTTTTTTGAACCATGTACCGGCCAGAGCGCATGCATGCAGAAAATCTTTAAAAAAAGAATGATCTTTTATTTTCCCTTTAAATCTAGTTATTAATTATCAACTAATGGATATCCAATAAGAAGAGGGAGTACATACACCTGGGAGTATAGAATGGTCATTATATATATATATATATATATATATATATATAGAGGACACCTATATGGGGGCAAGGTGTGAAAATCACAAGTTCATTCGAATTTTTCAAAATTTTCAAATTGTAAGTATATACCTAGGTATAAGAATTTGATTCATACCTATACTTAGCAATAAAATAACTCAAATTCAACTTTATTTGATTATACATTATTACATACCTAGCTAATTATATGTTTGGATGTTTTATACCTGAGATCAAAATCTAACCAAAATGAGTTCAAATTCAGTTCAAACTTGTTTTGAACTAGTTAGTAAAGTAGTTATTGTTAATACCTAAACATTTAAAAAAATTCATACTCATTTGAATTGGCTATATACTCAATTTGAAACATAGAGCCCGGGCACCATGGAGCACCAAACAAATTTACTATCTATATTTATATATACATATATATAAATATATATATACATATATATATAAATATAGGACACCATGGTGTCTGGGCACCAAGGTATGAAATTCAAAAATTCATACAAAGTTTTCAAAATTTTCAAAGTGTGAGTATATACGTAGGTACAAGAATTTGATTCATACCTATACCTAGCAACAAAACAACTCAAATTCAACTTTATTTGATAACCATTATTACATAGCTAACTAATTATATGTTTGTATATTATATACCTAGAATCAAAATCCGACAAAAAAAATGTTCAAATTTAGTTCAAACTTGTTTGAACTAGTTAGTAAAGTAGTTAATGTTCATACCTAAATATTATAAAAAAGATTCACACTCATTTGAATGGAGTATATACTCAATTTCAAATCTTGTAACCCAAGCCTCATGGTGCCCCAGTTAATTTTACTATAAATGTATATATACATACATACATACATACATATATATATACATGTGTATGTATATATGGACATGTGTATGTATATATCTACATATATATATATATATATAAGTATATGTATATCTACATATCCCTACTACGTAAAGAGCCATAGGTGCCGATTGGGAAACCCTCATGGGTGCCAGTTTTCCCAACTGGCACCTATTAGGCGGCGGGCTACAAGGCGTCGAATCGGGCGTCGGCGGTAGCCTACACGACGATAGCAGATGGGAGGAGGCTCGCCGTCGGCAGGGCTGGAGAAGGACACTGACGACCATCTTTTTCTTGATGTTTATGGATGTTCTTGATGAGTTGATGTTGATTTTCTTGATGTGTTGATGTTCTTGATGTGTTCTTTGATCTCATCTGCTCGTCAGCCGCTTTGTTTTGGGTTCTGGAACCTCAAAGATGCCGGTTCCTAAATGCACCTATTAGTCGGTACCTTTGCAGCCCGCCGCCTCCCCTCTAGCCCACCACTGATGCCAGGTCCATCGCGGGAGACCCCACCGACGCCGCCCACCCACCGTTGACGCCCGGTTCGATGCGGGAGAGGCCGCCGACACCAGATCCGTTGTGGGAGACCCCGCCGAAGCCGCGCACCCACCGCTGACGCCCGATCCACCACGGGAGAGGACGCCGACATTGGATCCGCCACGGGAGACCCTGTTGACACCGCCCCGCCTGCCACCGAGGCCGCCGACGCCCGATCCGCGATGGGAGACCCCACCGAGGCTGCCACGCCCGCTGCCGAGGCTGCCCCACCCACTGTCGTGGGAGAAGCAGCCACCGCTGACACTAGATTTTGGGAGGAGGAGCAGGGGCGAGAGAGAGAGGAGCGAGAGAGAGAAACGAGAGAGAGAGTGGCGAGAGAGAGAAGAGAGTGGATAAGGATTGAGAGAGAGCGATAGAGAGGAGGCGAAAATAAGGATAAGGACACTCGCGACGACTCGATCGTCTCGCCTGGTTCGATCGGCTTGGTTTGGTATAGGTGCCGGTTTTTAAAAAAAACAACACCTATAATATATTACAAGTGTCGATTTTTTAATTAACCGGTACCTATAATATATTATAGGTATCGATTCTTTTAAATACCGGTACCTATAGTATTAGTACCGGTTTTAACTAATGAACTGGCAACTATACAAGGTGCCGGTTTTTTATATTTCTATCGTGTGGACATAGGAAAAGATCTATAAGTGCCGGTTTTATATGAGCCGGTACCTATAAAGCCGATCTCTATGAGGGTTTTTAAGTATTGTATGTATATATACATATGTATGTATGTAGACATATGTATATATATTTATATGTGTGCGTGGGTGTCTTTAATAGTGATCCCGTTGTTCCAGCATCGTTTGGAACTTGGATGGACGGACCTCAGTCCTGGCTCGTAACCACACAAGCATTTTGCTTCGAGCAGATATGCAAAACACGAAAGAAGAATAGATGTGCATACACGAATAACCCTCATGAAAGATAAGATCTTTATCGGATCCTTGTGCAGTTCATAACATTAATTACCAGCCTATCGCATATTTCACAACACTGTCGATTGACTGAAAGAATAGAGAGTTTTTCTGTGGTTTCTCATCATGATGTGTGCTAATTAATTTGCACTATATTATTCTCTTGCTTACATTTTGTCTTGTTTCCGTTATAATACTTCATATGGGTTAAAAATGAAGAAAAAATGCATTACACCGTGGATCTTTTTCAATTAGGCCGGCAGGAGCCTTTGCGGAGAAGCAACTCACTAAACCATCACAAGCCCAAGGAAACTGACACGTATCATTTGAGATCACATCAAGGAGTTCTATATATGCATAGAA
This sequence comes from Oryza punctata, assembly GCA_000573905.2. Classification (NCBI taxonomy): domain Eukaryota; kingdom Viridiplantae; phylum Streptophyta; class Magnoliopsida; order Poales; family Poaceae; genus Oryza; species Oryza punctata. The sequence continues at coordinate 17,099,104 of CM002495.2, read as the reverse complement.
AGACGCCAGGAGTATGATTTTTTGCAAAGGGAATATTTATTCACATCAGGGGCAAATTGTGAGTGAAGTTTGGAAAGATGCATCCCCTGTTGAGATATTAGGCATCTGTGTCTCAGTATCTGTTGACCATCGTTTGTCCTCTCGACTGCTGATCAGGCAGTATTACACACTTGAGAAGGAAACCTTTGCTTCTGATGCTGGACAATATTTGAATAGTATTAGCTTATTCTGTCGTTAATACTTCATGATCACATCTTATAGATCTTGAAATATATATATACTTTCATGCATGTGCCCATATATACTATTTTGCTGTCAATTAGTTGTTATGTATATATATACTTTCTTATTTCTTTAGTTTTCTCTGGTCTTAGTTGTGGATGACCTTAATTACATTTTTCTCATCGGAAGCATTAGTAAAACCAATAAAATATGATAATACTGTAGTTGGAAATTAAACGACAACTGAAAGTTCCTCTGCACATGTTCTGATAAAAAAAATAACGTCAATTTGAGACTGAAGGGAGTAAACATCCACATCGACAGTCAAAGGATTAACATTTCAGCAACAAAGAATGTTTATCTTGTAAAGATTGTAGTGAAGTAACTTATAGTTTCATAAGATTGGCGTTGGCCATATCCAGTGTATTTGGGCATGCATATGAGTAAGAAGGCAAAAAGGGGATGTGAGATGTAAATCATTACCTTACCATAGTACTCCATCTGTAGTAAAATTATTCACCGTTATCCAACCCTAATGATCATTTCAGATTAAATAATCTGGAAATAAGCAGCACGAGAGATGTGATTTGTTTTTTTACTTTCTGCCACACGATTATTGTTAGGTAATCGGTGATCAGTCAGTAATACCAATATCTAGTGAGTCATGTACCTTTGACTAAAATTTTGCTCGTGGGTATACCTGGTACGAGTCAAAAAATTTAGTCTTACATCGTAATGGGTGTTATAATACACTGGGTGTGATATATAATAATTGGATGTGAATAGATAGTTCGCACGGTAGTGCGTTAGTCTTAACCGGAGACTACTCCATCCCATATATAAATCTCCCATTAGTCTATGTGCATGTTTCTTTACCACTTTAATGACTTATATCTTTTAAATCACATATTATTTTAAGATCTATTTGAATCATTTTACTCTACTCAAAATATGTGACAAATAATATATTCAAACATTTTATTAATTTTAAGTTAATTTATTTAAATTGTAGAAGTAACTTAAATATGCAATGCAATAGAAATAACTCTATAATATTAGAAATAATTATATTGTGACTGAGTTGAAGTAAGTTGAAGTAAGAAACTATGTGGAGTAAATTCACAAGAAAAGTGTAGAGAGTATTTTCTAGTAAATAGATTTATGAAAGTAAATTTAATAAAGTCTGAAAGTAATTTATATGAATGAAAAAGTAACTTATCACAAACTGAAACTAAGTTGTTACAACATCAGAGTAAATACATTGTAGAGATAAAAACATGAGTCTATCTAGAAATTAAATTTAATCAGCACAAATTATGGAATTGACTAAAAACAACAATAAAAGCAATCAACTTAGAGCATTATGAAGGTATAAAAAGGAATTTAATCAAATAAAAAGTAATATATATATATATGTTAAAAGTAATTTACATATATAATTAAAGTAATTTACAAACATAAATATTTTTTCATCATAATGTAAGATCTTGTTATAAGATTTTATTGGAACTAACACAATGGTGTAATCGGATTGTAAATTGGATAAGTAATTTCAGAGAAAATTTGATAAGAAGGAAAAAAACATGTATGACGTAATAAGAAAGAAGACATGCATGTGTAGTTGTACGTGATGTCTCCCATTAAGATTAAATAGAGAGACTTCTCCATTTAGATTTTACCATAATAATTCTAGTTCTATACTAGTCGAAGTTTTTGCTGTCAAAAACAATAATGTACTTCTGTTACTGATGGCAGTAATCGTATATAGTTGAATTGATATCCCAACATAGTGTTGACCCAATTAATTTTAGTAAAATCAAAATGCATGACATAGATTGCTCTCTCTATTCACGCATCGTCAATCACATATTACGGTCTTCCTGGAAATTTCATCCATTCTTTGCACTGTTGCAGAGATCTTATCGAGATTAGAGGTCCATTTCCTGGATTGACTAAAACAAAATGCATTCATGCATCTGCCCTAACTTTATACATGCACGGATGGCTAGCTGTCCAATCTATCTTGTAACCTGCTTTAACCTCATTGTAATTCTCTAATCTGGGATGGCCATATGTAGATTATTATTTTCTTTTGCTATCTCCTAAGCATGTAGCCAATAGAATAAGAGCATGATAATCTATCTTGTCAGGGCGTGCCTCCTAGTCCATGAGCAAGCTTCTTGGTTCTTGCATGTGAGGGGTATGATGGTCTTGTGATATATGACATCTTTCTTGGACCTCCCTGATCTCCTTCTCCTCAGTCTCTGTATAAAGACCCTGGCTTCTTTCCTACCCACAGCTAGGGCTAGCTAGGTCTTCAAAGACAGCTGAGTTAGCTTCCACACATCCTCAACCAAAACCTTCTCTGTTTTTTGGTATATCATATATACCAATTATCAAGCTATGAAGGTTGTGAGCCAGGTGAAGCAGATGGGGAGGCTGAACAAGGCTTTCAAGGAGAAGAGAGCCAAGCTCTACATCATCCGCCGCTGTGTTGTCATGCTTCTCCGTTGGAGTGATTGATCGATCTTCCGTGCGAATGCATGGCAGATCGATCAATCTTTTGTTCTGATTGATTAACCCCTCCTGTTTTAGATCTTTTTTGGCCTGACATTTTGGTAGGGCTTCAGATTCTAGCAGCACGGCTGATAAGTACATGCATAGGTGTCTCCATGCATGTACTGTTCCATGCTTGCGTTTTAGGAGGGATCGATCGATTGGCATTTCCCTTTTGAATCTTTTTTCCTTTGCCTCTTTGTTTAGAGACAAGGGTGTGAGAGAAGGTGCTTGACTCTAATGTTGATGTTCCCATTCTCTTCAACAAATGGAGAAGGCCGGTATACATCAACCACTGCATTTCATTTCTTGATGGACTCGACTACTCGTTGATCATATATATGACTCTGATGAAGGTAAGAAGATTAAAACGACTACAAGTTGATGGGTCTCATGCATGCTGATGCATGGCTTGATGAGCTGTTTCTATGTGTCTAAGTGTTTTAAGTGTTGGACGAAGGGTTTAAACCTTGCAGGATTTAATCCTAATTCGTCCGTAGTCAAGGCGCACACATGGGTGCTAGCTTTCGCAATTATGTTGTATCAAAGTGATCTTGAACGCTAAATTATGGTTCTATAATAAAATTTCCTTTTCATTCTGCGCAATGTAAAGATTGATGAGTTAAGGACTTACGGTAATATCTGTTTTTTTTGCTCATTTTCCCCTAAAATAAGAGCTTTGTCACGTACTCGCATTGCTACAAAATACTATTGATTGCACTACTAGTTGATGTTATGTTAATTCCATTTTGAACGTTCTAAAACATACATACAGAGAAGCTCCCTGTCCTCTATAAAAAGTCTTACAAACCCATTATTGTTTGTTCGACACACCTTGATCACTAATTAACTTTTATATATATATATATATATAGGAAAATACTCCTGGGAGTAGTATATAAGGCTTCCTATATAGGAAAATTATAACCTACTATATATATAGATATATATGTATAGAATATATATAGATATATATATAGATATATATGTATAGAATATATATAGATATATATATAGAGAGAGAGCTGTGTCTTGCAGACCAATCTTTAGATTTGCAGAGTTAAATTATTCAAGACTTTGGCATCAGTGAAAGTAACCTAGTCATCCACAAAGACGAAGCAACCTTGGCAGATCCAACGAGTAGAAGGCTTATACGTGTCCTCTGACCCAGATTCCGAGAGCATTCTTAATTAATTTGGTAATAATTTTCAGGAGTAGAGCATCGGGATAACGTTCTGTACTCATTCGTGAGTTAAGACGATTATGGATGCGTTTTCTCGAGAAGAAAAGATGTCAAATGCCGATGAATATAATGACCTTAATGTAGAATCATTGTCTTACTTCATGGATCCAAGTGAATAGAAAAATGATATGGGGGAGAGGGGAAGAGGCTTGAGGGTATCCCACTGGATCAAGGAGCAGTGTAGCAGGAATCGGATCTTATTCACAGTGAAGGATATTTTATAACTTTTACTTTAACAAGGTAGAAGGGTATTTTAGTAATTTCTTGTGCTTCTTCCAATAGAAGAGGCTGCGTTCGCTAGGCCCAACTCCTGTTCTTACGACGTAGGACTGCACGACCGTCGCCGCATTCCTCGTCCTCGTGCGACCACAAGCACGGCGACGCCACCCCTCCTCCTCCCTGCGCGCCCAATGGCTGGTGCCCCTCCTTGCGCGAACTGATGTTGGTGGTGGTGGCGCCCATCCACTACCCTATGCGCCCGATAACCGCCACTCCTTGCACGAATATTCTCCAGTGGTATGTGGAGGTGGCGCTCCTCTTCTGTGTTCTCATGCTGCTGGTATTGCATTCGCAAACACTGCTGCTGTCACCATTGCATTCGATTTGGGGCCAACCCAAAAGCCAGCACCTAAGTACTGTAAAAGAAACTTTGGCCAACTATGTTCCATGCAACCTCAAGAAAAATTCAGTCTTACCTATACCTCTATATATTCATATGAGTAACATGATCGATGTATCACCATGTTATTTTTTATTGTATTCACGTCTACCATATTAACTTCCGTGTGACTTGGAAGAACTGATACTAGCCAAAGCCAATGATGCAGAAATTCTATTTACTTTCTTTGTCAGTTTATCTTATTGGAACAATTCACTGTTAAGCCATCAGGGAGAATTTGAACAAAGAAGGTCATTAGAGCTGTAGTAGCACCATTTTGTTGTCTGTTTGTGGATGGTCTCTTTATTTGCATCAAGTGTAGAATCGGCACCTACAGAACCTCATAGGTGCCAAATCTTAATTTTCTCTCATCTAAATGGCTCCGGTGGGTGAATAATGTTTCATAGACTGGTTTTAGATAAACCGGTACCTATTGATCTATACCATGTTGTGTGCTAGTGAGGAATAGGTGAGTGCGTGAAAATTTTATAGGGGTATAAATGTAAGCCTATGTATGTGATTGCCCAGGTCGTTTCTTTCTACTATTTCACTGTAAATCAAGCATAGTAGATCAGCATAGTAGATAGGATTAAATAGAGCACATATGAAATGCAGAGCTAACTTAGAGCGTTTACATGAGGTGCCGACAATAATATAACTAAGTCAGGGCATATACAATGTTAATTAATTGAGTGCTATTAAGAATATTTACTAATATGGAGAAGAGAAAAAGAAGAGATGAGATATCGTTGATATAGATAATATCGGCTTATCAACTCTTAGCTTCTATCAAATGAAAACTTGATTGCATAATGGTGGAAGAAAGAAAAAAAAAATAGTAATAAGAAAGTATTTATTTTGATATAGTTATCAAAGAATTTATGGTCCCGGTAGCATAGTATGTAAATAAACGTGCACATATAAAAGTGGTAAAGGTAAATAATGATATCGGTCTCTTACTTTGAATATGTTGTTGTTGGTAGGGTACTCAGGAAACCGGTTAAGAAAATTTTACAGCTATATCTCACCTATTTTCAACATATTTGCACTCCCTCAAAATAAACTTAGGTACCCGTATCAATTTAAACTCGACATCAAGTAGAGTAAATTAAATTCTCCATTTCACTCTAACTCCGTCCCATATTATTGCTACAGAAATCGTTACCATCGTTTGGTTTTAAACTGGCATCACTGTCGGTTTTTAGGCACACGGTGTGTTTGTGTTTTGCCGCATTAGGCGCGCGACGACCGCCGCGACGCACGCACACACGTGTGCATGCCCCTCTTCCGCGCGCATGTCGCCGCGTGCGCGCTCGCCATGTCTCGTCCGCTTCTGCGCTCGCCAGCGGCCGTACCGTAGCCCTGTCTGTCGTCCACCAGCGACGCTCTCCGTGGCTCGACTAGTTTTTAATCCAGCCTGCCCGTCCTGTCCGGGGTTTGTTTTTCCTACAGAAACTCAGATCAGCCCTCTGAAATTAATGGCGCCGTTCCGGGAGACAAAGGGCTTGTGCGTGCATCCTGATAATCGCTAGGTATGTCTCTCATCTCGTCTGTTTGTTTGACAGTCCCGTACAAGGCATGGGTCCAAGTTTAAGTGAAGAATAGAGTCAACAGACGCAACGCTATATACCTTGTGGGTAACTATTATTTAACTTTTTCATTTTTCAGCTCAACTAAATTATCTGAATTACTCACCGGTGACGGCGTCTTCTCGAGCGATAATGTGATGACTCGAAATCCGATAAGTACGTCAAACTAGGTTACTAGGGTAAGAAGAAGGTAGACTATAAGCGATAGATTTAGAGATGGTAATAATAGGAATAGAAAGCCTGGTGGTGGGTGGTGCCGCCGTCTTAGCAGCACGAGAGGTGAAGCCGTGAAGGATGTTGGACCAGCGTCGGAGATTAGGATGACTCATTGGAGTGGTTAGGAAATAGTAGGGACGGTAATTGATTTTATCCGACGGCATGGGAAAAAAACATTGAAAGGGAGGCACCGCACTGTACGAGAAACTCGTCCCAGAGTCCACGAAGATATGTAATTATAGCGTCGACTGAGGTGAAGAGGACGAAAATCTATGTTGCTGAATTTTTATTATTTTAACTAATTACTACTATTATTCTTAACCTCTAGCTTTCACATAAATATGGTCCGAGAAATTATAATTTACTTTGAATTCTGCTACTCTTTCTATTTTTAAATAACTTGCAACACACAATATTTACCTTTGAACTTTGACCATTAGTGTTTTTGAAAAATAATTGTTGGAGGAGTGGCTTCCCCCTCCTCACCCGAACAGATCAGCAGGCTCCAAAGTTTCAGCAACCTCCGAGCCGGACACCGAGCCAGTCGGAGGCCGCTCCATCGGAAGGGGAGCATGTCAACGCAGGCAGGATAAGACGGGAGCAGTAAGGCATTAATGGTGCCACCTACCGCGATATCAGTAGGAATCAAGTGGTTGGACGGAGAACCCTATTACCCGGAGCATGCCATTACCTGGGTTATAGAAAAAGGCAGTGCGTGCCGCGATTCCCGGGAAGGCACGATGTCGTCTTTATGGGTGCCATTCCGTCGCATGCCCTCTAGACAATTCCCCAGATACCCCTAGTTCGGGGCCACCGGTCAGCCTTGGAGAGGGCCGGCCGGAGACTAGGGGTCCCACCGTATTTTCCTGTACGCCATCTATGGCTATAAATATGTAACCTTGCATGTAAGGAAGAAGGAGAGAAAGACACTAAGACATTCCTCTACTCATTCCTGGTACAAGCCCTGAGTGATCCCTATTGAATTTCGTTCCAACATTGGCGCCGACAGTGGGAAGAACACAGCAAGAAGAGAGGATATCGCCGAAGAGAAAGGCAATTGCAACCTCCGCAACTGTTACTGCATCGGCCGGCCACGGAGAACCACAAACGCCCACTCGGTTTGGTGGCGCTGGCGGCGCCTCCCCCTGCACGCGTGTGAGCGATAGCACCACCGGCGGGGAAGAGGCGAACGCGGAGCGCACCACCGAGGTGCAGCGTAACATCGGGGCAATGACCAACCGTGAGCCGAAATCCGCCAACACGGAGGCGGGCGCTCATGTTGATCGGGGGGCGACGGGTGACCACGCGGCCATGTTGCGCGCTTAGCTCGAGGAATTCCAAGGGGCGCCTGGATTCCCTTAGAAGCGAAGGCGCGTCGCCCATCACGGTCATGTAGGCCCAGCTGGATGAAATGAGGAGCGCGCTCGCACTCCTCCAAGGCACGTCAACAAGCGCCGCCGGAGGGGAAGCTCCGGACTTGGACGAGGTTGCGATCATAGCACCCCACCTCCAAGCGGCGAAGGGCCCTGTGCCGCGCCACAGGCAATCGATCCCCATTGCGACAAGCGATTCTCCATTGGTGATCGAGCTACAGCGGGAACCATACCCCCTAGGGTTCCAGCCCCCAAAGCTGACCAACTACCGGGGGCAGTCCGACCCCAAAGAGTTCGTCAAGAGCTATGCCCTTGCAATCGAAGCTAGCGGCAGGGGTACGGCCGCGATGGCTAAATGCTTCCCGCTGGCCCGTGATAAGGTGGCGCAACGTTGGTTCTGGGCTCTACCAGGGGGCTCCGTTGGCAGTTGGAAACAGCTCTGCAGCGCCTTCTGCAACAACTTTCAGGGCACGTGTGTCGAGCCGGTCACAGCTGGAAGCCTCTTTGTGGTCAGCAAGGCCCCGAGGAGTCCCTACGGGATTACTTCCGGTGCTTCACGACCGCCAAGTCTCAGATCTGGGAGCTATCCGACTCGACGGTCATCGATGCGGCCAAACTAGGGCTGGTGGAAGAAGCGAAGTTCTTCAGCTGTCTGCACCGCAAGCCTATCAAGACTGTCGACAAGCTGATGGACAGGTGCAAGGAATATGCACGCTCCGAAGAGGAGAACATCAGGTGCCGGGTGGCAAGGGGCTTGCCTCCCCTCCCCTCCACCTACTTGAAACACAGGCCGCGGCTTCGGCGACGACGCAGCCACCCCCATCACTGCCAACCGCAGCTCCCGCCCCACAACAACCCCTCCTCGGGCCGACCCCCGCAAGCCAAGTGGAGCCCACCCCGCAAACTGCAGCCAGCCGAAACACCCGGGCTAGCCGCAGGAATAGGGGCCGCCGGGAGGTCAACGCTGTAGACTCCACATAGCGCAATCAACCACAAGGCAAGGGCCAAGGCCAAGGCCGAGGCGGGGCGGTGCCCGCCAAGCGGGCACGGCCAGACCGGGGGTTGGCATGGGGCTTCCGAGGGCTCCTTTTGATGCGCCCTTCAAGGAGCCAATCCTACCTATGCTTCCGATGACTGCCGTACTCTCGCGGCCACGAGGAAGGATCGCGCGTCGCATGGACCCAGGGGTAGTCCCGAGCCCAGACCAGTGGAGTACCACACGTACGCTCAGAGTCCGAAGCCGTGTGGGCATCAGGGCTACCATCGGCCGGTGCAGCACTTCGCTCAGGGGTCGTACTACACCCTACAAGTCTATCATGCGGCTCCAACCGTGCACCCGCCTCTCCAACAAGAGTCGTAGTACCCGGTATACCGGGCCCTGCCACCACCGCCCCCGCCACCCCCAAGATATCAGCCCCCTCTTGCGCCAGGTGGTCCTGCCCATCTTCGGCGGCAGCACAGCTGCCCTTGAGTCGAAACGCCAGCACTGCGGGGTCCACCACATTGGGGGTCCCCCAGATTGGGCAATGGCTCAAATCACCTTCGCACCCGGAGATGGGCTGGGCCGCCTATACCCCCACAACGATGCAATGGTCATCACCGCACGCGTCGCAGACGTGGACGTACACCGAGTCCTGGTAGACGAAGGCAGCACTGTGGACATATTGTTCGTGGCGGCCTTCGACCACATGAGGATACCCCCGAGCTGCTTAGCCAAGGCCAGGTGGCCTCTAAAGGGCCTCGGCGGAGACATTGTTGAGGCGTTGGGACAGATCAGTCTCCCGATGTCATTCGGCCGAGGGCGGGTCATACGGTTGGAGTACATGACGTTCGACGTCGTGGACCTACCGTATGCATACAACGCAATTATGGGCAGGGGATCCCTGAACCGATTCGGCGCAGCGGTTCATCAGAACTACCTGTGCATGAAGATGCCCGATCCAGCTGCATAACAACCGTGAAGGGCGACCAACTTGGGGTGCGAAAGATCGCTTACTGCCACGGTTCACAGCCGGGGGTGAAGATGGTGCACGAGGTCGACAGCGTCGACCCAGCCTCCGGCGCACCAACCGGCGCGCCAACCGGCTCGTCACTAAGGGCCGCCAAACCCAAGGCCGACGAGGGCTCTGACTTGGTCTGCCCGGACCCGGCTAACCCGGACCATGCCTTCCGGCTCGGGGATGGCCTCTCTGGTGAGCTTGAAGCCTGGACGTCTTCGCATGGTCCGCTTCGAACCTACAAGGGGTCAACAGAGCCATCGCCGAACATCGCCTGCACGTCCACCCGGATGCCAGCCCAGTGCATCAGGGGCTCCGGAGGATATCCATCGAGCGGGCTCAGGCGGCTCGGGAGGAGGTACAAAAGTTGCTCGCGGCAGGAGTCATTCGAGAGGTCCACCACTTCGACTAGCTATCTAACCCCGTCCTCGTCAAGAAAGCAAACGGGAAGTGGCGAATGTGCACCGACTTCACCACTCTGCACAAGGCTTGTCTGCGGGATTCTTTTCCCCGGCCTCGCATCGACCAACTTGTCAATTCCACCGCCGGGTGCGAGATGTTGAGCTTCCTCGACGCATACTCCGGTTACAACAAGATCTGGCTGGCCCTGGAGGATGAGATAAAAACAAGCTTCGTTACCTCGGATGGGGTTTTTTCTGCTACATCCTCATGCCATTTGGGCTGCGCAACGCTGGTGCAACCTTCTAAAGGTTAATCCACCGAGCACTCAAGCATCAGCTTGGATGCAATGTTGAATCTTACATCGACGACATCGTCATCAAGAGCAAGCTAGCCGGGGACCATGCGGCGGATCTCCAAGAAACTTTCGCCAGCCTCCGGGCGGCAGGCATCAAGCTCAACCCCGAGAAATGCACGTTCGGAGCTACCACCTACAAGCTGCTCAGATACCTCGTATCCAAGCGGGGCATCGAGGCCAACCCTAAAAAAATCAAAGCCATCACCACCATGGAGCATCCGCGAACACCTAAGGATGTCCAGCGGCTGATGGGGCGCTTGGCGACCTTGTCCTGCTTCCTCGCCAAGTCAGCGGAGAATTGCCTCCCCTTCTTCGCCGTGCTCCTCGGAGCATCTGTAACGCCCCGATTTTCTGGTGGCGTTAAAAAGCTAGTTTACAAAAATCATATTCGCGAAAATTTCGTTCTTTGTGTGAGAATCTAAGTCGTGCCATGGATCTCAATTTAAAATCTACCCTTGTTCCCTCTCCTCGTCACCAAAAATCATCTCCTCGAAATTCCTTTCCCAAATAAATCCACGAAATTCAAATCCATCCTCTCCCTTGAACTCTCGCCAAATACTTCTCTCAAATACAAAAATATCAAATTCCTATTTTGAATCTCCGCTTTGACTCCGTCGTATTTTTCCGAGTCCAAATATGTAATTTGAATTCAAACCCCGAGTCAAACACACAAAATATTTCTCCAATTCAAACTCCCAGAAAAAGTCTACTTCTCCTCCCTCCCCCTCACGTGCGTTGCACGTGTCCCACGGGAGAGAGAGCTCTCTCTCTCTCACGCTGTTTCTCTCTCCCTCTGCTTCTCTCTCTCGTCGGATTCCCCTCCCGCCGGTGAAGTTCAAACCGGCCGCAACCCGTTGGGCGCGCACGCGCGCGCTCACGTCATGGCCGACCGCGCCTGCCGCCTGCGCCGCCTGCGCCGCCAGCCTCGGCCACCGCGACGCCGCGTCACCGCCGCGTCCCCTCGGCCCCGCCTGCCTCTGCCCCGCCTCGCACGGAGGCCGAGCTTCGGAGCTGTCGCCGCCCTCTCCTCTCTCCTCCTCCTCCCGAAACGGCAAGGGGCAGAGCCCCTTTCCCCTCCCCTTTTTCCCTTTTTCCCTCGCCGGCGTCCTCTCTCTGCCGCCGCGTTGGCCGCTAGCGCTTGGAGCGCTAGCCCTCGCGCGCGCGCCCGTGACGCCGCCGCTCTCCCATCCCCGCGTGCTCCCTCGGCCCTATAAGACCCCCTCTCCTCTCCCCTTCGGCCGCCCTCCCCTTCTCGCAGCCCCGCCACCGTTCCGAGCCACCGCGCGCCGGCCTTCTCTTCTGCTCTCCCGCCGCGCCTGACAGCACGCTGCCACGCGCAGCCTCGCCCCCGCCGCCAACCTCCCCAACTCCACCGCGCCGCGTGCGTCGCCGCGGCCGCACCCAACCCCTCTCCCCTCCTGCGCCGCCGTCGTGTGCCAGCACTCCCTACTCCCCTCGGTTCGTGCCGCCCTCACCGTCGGCCTCCCTCCTCGCCTTGCCGCCGCCACGCGCAGCCTCGCCACCGCGGCGCAGCCTCGCCACCGCCGCGCGCAGCCCCGTCCCGCCGGTCACCGCCGGCCGCCCTACTCCTCGCCGCTGCTCCGGCCGCCGTCGCGCGCCGCCTCGGCCGCCTCCCTCTCCCTCTCGCCGGCCCCGCCGCGTCGCGCCCGGCCACGCCGCACCCAGCTCCGCCTCCCGTCGGCTCGCTCGGAAGGAGCACAGAGAAGAAGGAAGAAGTAGATAGGAAAGAGAAGAAGAGAGAAAACGAAGAAGAAGAGAGGAGAAAAGAAGAAAGGAAAAAAAAGGGAAGTGGGACCCACTCCCTTATTCTCTCTCTGCGGGCCCCGATTCACTGGTAAAAATATCCTACAAAGTCTACACTGCATCCCTATACTCCTTTGGGCCGTCCGGTTGGATAGACTTCGAAAGTCCATTCCTAGTCCCTCCTTGCAGGCTAGCTACTTTGAAACAAAAGTCCATATTTACTCGCTAACTGCAAGTCCATTGCAACGAACCAAGGTCTGTCTTCACTCCCTCTGTGCCAATAGCCCATAAACCAAAAGTCTACTCCTCACCCCTCACAAGCAAACCAACCACCCATGAAACAAAGTTCACCTTTCCTCCTACAGAACCAACTGCCATGGAGCAAGTCCATCCTTGCTCCCTCACTGCTTCCTCCTACCTAACCAGCCACCCCTGAATCAAGTCTATTATGAGTCCCTCCCTCTAAGACAGTCATCCATAACCAGAAGTCCATACACCCTCCCTCACCTCTTGCTGGCCCCATAAGTCAGTGAGAGTAAGAAATATTTTTGGGAATAATTCTTTTCAAGAAATTCAATAAATCATTTCCTTTGTCCATAAGTTCAAATAAATCATTTCCTTATCCATATACCTTTTTCCTATACTCCGGACATCCCCGTAAATCCTACCCTTGATCCTATGTTTCCAATTTAACTTCCGAAATTCATATCTCTCAGTCCGTAACTCCGATTGACCCCTTTTCCACCTCCGAAAATTGCGTTAAATTGTGATCCATTTAATGACACTATTTATTAGTCTAAATAGGATATTTTCCTTGGTCTTTTGTTTAGGTTTTTGATTGTTTGCGCCTAGTTGCGATTACCGGATTCTTTCGTCAAGCGAGGATTTCTCGAAGATTCGTGAAGATTAAGACCCTAAGCAAGGCAAGCCACCTTTGAACATCTTGATCCTATATTTAAACTTAATTATATTGTTTGCAAAATATTTATGCATTGATAGGATTCCACTTGAACTGTTTGCCCCGTCTGCAAGGCAGATCGGTGGGCCTACCTGACTTGATGCATTTAATCCTTCCCTTTGTTAATTGCTACGTCATGTTTCCCTTGTAACCACCTTCGTTGTGCCTCGGTATTCGTACACTCTGTATGAGTATCGCTGTCGCCTTCAAACTTAAAATATGAGAACATCTTGGGTAAAACTTGATTTACAAAAGTATTGAAAAACCCGACGCCTGGGTCGGTGCCTTGTGAAAGAAAAATGAGTTTTAAAAATAAAACTCGCGACACAAGGCCATTCCTGGGCGGGATGCTTGTGCGGTCGCCTTTAAGGACCGATTCCTTTGGAATTACATCCGAGCATACAACAAGTGCGACCACATGGGTGAAGTGGGACACCCTTGGCTGAGTATCTAGCTGGGCCAAGGAAGCCTTGATGCCAAGAGACAAGTGGATTCATCGGGGTGGTGTCGGGGAGGACCCCTGGGCTTCCTGGCACAGTATGGTCTGGGACCTAACCTGTTGTTGGTCCGGATGACCCCTCCTGTTGACATATGGTAACCTTGTGTCGGCTTTGAAATGCCTTGTCGTGAAAGCCTCAAAGTCACCAGACGTGGTTGTGCTGCACGGGCTGGGTGACCCAGGCTAGTAACGTCGTGTGGGTAAGGTGTACCCCCTCTGCAGAGGTTAACAAACTGTTCGAACAGCCGTGCCCATGGTTATGGGTGGATGTGAGGTGATTCCTTAGCGTAGTTTTTGTTTTACCATGCTTTGAAAAGAGATGATAATGGGTTGAGAAACCTGATGCTTGGGAAGCAATTAGCTGTCAGGGAGACAGCGGGACAGGGAGTCCCTAATTGGCTGTCAGGGAGATAGCGGGACAGGGAGTCCCTGGAAATAATTGGTTGTTTGGGGACCACATATCTCGGGAAGTTTGGATAATTGGTTTGGTTTGGGAAACCAACTTTTAGGCCAACTCTGGGAGTTGTGCAAACATGAAAATCAATTTGTTACTTCTCACTCCCGACCGAGCTGAGACTTGTCTCGCTCTGGTTGTGGACAAGCACACACTTAGATTGATCAAAACTTGAAAATAAAACTGCTTTGCAAAATGAACAGCCTCTCCTTGAAGCTTGCATTAACCACTTAAGTTCCCCTGGCTTGCTGAGTACGTAAGTACTCACCCTTGCTTTATATATATATATAGTTCTGCCAGCTCTGAAGGAGAAGCCGAAGTGAAGATTAGGGTTTCGTCCTAGTTCCCTGCTGTTGCCTGTGGTGTTGGGTGTTAGTTCGTTGGTTTCCGCTGCCTCTCTCTGATGTTGCTGCTTCCGCGTCGTCTGTTGCATTCTTGGGTTCTCCCGAGAGCTGCAACTTAAGTCAAGGTAAATAAGTCCCCTATTTAAATTAAGGATTGCAATGATTCGTAATTGTCACCGTGGGTACCAGCGCTATGTCCTGAGACTGGTACAGATATCGCGGTTTCGTAGGAAGCGGTTCACACCGTTTTTCCTACGACATGCTCCTGTCCGGTGCCGTTGTATGGCGGTGCCAGATTGGGGTGTGACAAGAGATGGTATCAGAGCATTAGTTGGCCCTAGGATCGAAACCCCCGAATAAGATGGCTGTATTTGAGTACAAAACTATTTGCAAAAGCTAAGGTGTCATCCTTTCCTTCTGTGATAGCTTTGAGAAAACCTTTCATCTATCTTCGCCCCTCCTATATCGAGTTTAGAAGCTAGTCACGTGTTGCGCTCTTTGCCCCGAAGACTGCCCGCGTGTCTCCATGTCAGTGGAAGAATGGTGTTGTCGTGCCTTGCGGAAAGAAAGGTAAGCTTCGTTAGTAGGTTGACCTTAGCATCGACACCCGCTCGGCAGGAGTTGTGGTGAGCTAGTGTGTGTGTGAGTTATGTTTGGTAGTCCATGTTCAGGAGTTAGACCAGTTGGGCTACAAGCTGGAACACACCACCTTTCTCTCTCGGGTTTGCAAAATCGTTTTTCTCTAGTGGTTTGTCCTTTTATCTCTTCTCCCTTCTCGGTGCTCGTGCTGCTCCGACATCAGCTCTTCGGGCCAAGATGCAACATCACCTCAGTTCAGTCAGAATTTCAAGCAAGCGTGAAGATCTTCTCCGTTCCTGTTGTGCTATCGCCCTTCGAATCTCGGGGACGAGATTCTTGTAAGGGGGTAGATTTGTAACGCCCCGATTTTCGGGTGGTGTTAAAAAGCTAGTTTACAAAAATCATATTCGCGAAAATTTCGTTCTTTGTGTGAGAGTCTAAGTCGTGCCATGGATCTCAATTTAAAATCTACCCTTGTTCCCTCTCCTCGTCACCAAAAATCATCTCCTCGAAATTCCTTTTCCAAATAAATCCACGAAATTCAAATCCATCCTCTCTCTTGAATTCTCGCCAAATACTTCTCTCAAAAACAAAAATATCAAATTCCTATTTTGAATCTCTGCTTTGACTCCATCGTATTTTTCCGAGTCCAAATATGTAATTTGAATTCAAACCCCGAGTCAAACACACAAAATATTTCTCCAATTCAAACTCCCAGAAAAAGTCAACTTCTCCTCCCTCCCCCTCACGTGCGTCGCACGTGTCCCACGGGAGAGAGAGCTCTCTCTCACACCGTTTCTCTCTCCCTCGGCTTCTCTCTCTCTCTCACCGGATTCCCCTCCCATCGACGAAGTTCAAACCGGCCGCAACCCGTTGGGCGCGCGCGCGCGCTCTCACGTCGTGGCCGACCGCGCCTGCCGCCTGCGCCGCCTGCCTCGGCCACCGCGACGCCGCGTCACCGCCGCGTCCCCTCGACCCCGCCTGCCTCTGCCCCGCCTGCGCACGGAGGCCGAGCCTCGGAGCCGTCACCGCCCTCTCCTCTCTCCTCCTCCTCCCGAAACGGCAAGGGGCAGAGCCCCTTTCCCCTCCCCTTTTTCCCTTTTTCCCTCGCCGGCGTCCTCTCTCTGCCGCCGCCTTGGCCGCTAGCGCTTGGAGCGCTAGCCCTCGCGCGCGCCCGTGACGCCACCGCTCTCCCATCCCCGCGTGCTCCCTCGGTCCTATAAGACCCCCTCTCCTCTCCCCTTCGGCCACCCTCCCCTTCTCGTAGCCCCGCCACCACTGCGAGCCACCGCGCGCCGGCCTCCTCTTCTCCTCTCCCGCCGCGCCTGACAGCACGCTACCACGCGCAGCCTCGCCCCCGCCGCCAACCTCCCCAACTCCACCGCGCTGCGCGCGTCGCCGCGGCCGCGCCCAACCCCTCTCCCCTCCTGCGCCGCCGTCGTGTGCCAGCACCCCCTACTCCCCTCGGGTCGTGCCGCCCTCACCGCCGGCCTCCCTCCTCGCCTTGCCGCCGCCGCGCAAAACTGCTTTGCAAAATGAACAGCCTCTCCTTGAAGCTTGCATTAACCACTTAAGTTCCCCTGGCTTGCTGAGTACGTAAGTACTCACCCTTGCTTTATATATATATATAGTTCTGCCAGCTCTGAAGGAGAAGCCGAAGTGAAGATTAGGGTTTCGTCCGAGTTCCCTGCTGTTGCCTGTGGTGTTGGGTGTTAGTTCGTTGGTTTCCGCTGCCTCTGTCTCTGATGTTGCTGCTTCCGCGTCGTCTATTGCATTCTTGGGTTCTCCCGAGAGCTGCAACTTAAGTCAAGGTAAATAAGTCCCCTATTTAAATTAAGGATTGCAATGATTCATAATTGTCACCGTGGGTACCAGCGCTATGTCCTGAGACTGGTACAGATATCGTGGTTTCGTAGGAAGCGGTTCACACCGTTTTTCCTACGACATGCTCCTGTCCGGTGTCGTTGTACGGCGGTGCCAGATTGGGGTGTGACAGCATCCCCGTTGTGGTGGACAGGCGAATGCCAACAAGCATTTGAAAGCCTCAAGGTGCACCTCTCTATGCTGGCCACCTTGGCAACGACCCAGGCCAGGGGCTCCTACTGTACCTATTTGCTTCACCAGCTGCGGTATTAGCAGTGCTTTTAACGAACCAAGACTCCGGGCCACGACCGGTGTAGCACCCGGTCTATTATGCGCCGGAAGCCTTGGGAGGCCCGAAAACGCGATACTCTGAGCTAGAGAAGATGGCCTATGCCTTCGTCATGGCCTGGCGCAAGCTCCGGCATTAATTCCTCGTGCACGACATCACAGTGCCAACATCCTATCCGTTGGGGGATATGTTCCGCAACAAGGACTCCACCGGGCGCATCGGCAATTGGGCAATGGAAATTGCCCCCTTCATTGTGCGCTTCGTCGCACAGTCCACCATCAAGTCTCAAGTGCTGGCCGACTTCATCACAGAGTGGACCAGGCCCCGCGACGAGCTACCCGAGCCCCCACTCGAAGAAATCTGGACGGCTCGGACCGACGACGCTTGCAACGCTTCTGAGCCGGTGTAGCCGCCATCTCACGTCGCCCACCGGGCACACAGTGGCCTTCACCGCACGCCTGGAGTTCCAAGCCACAAACAACACGGCTGAGTACGAAGCCATTCTTCTCGCGCTCCGCAAGGCTAGAGCCATGGGGGCTCCCAGGATCATCATCAACACCGACTCCCAAGTGGCGATAGGACACATCGACAAATCATACCAAGCCAGAAGCCTGGACCTTGCCAAGTACTTGGCGTCCTTCCAGAAGGCTGAAGCGTACTTCCGAGGTATCACAGTCACCGAGCTACCACGCGCCACGATAGCTAACATAGACACCTTGGCCAAGACAGCCGCAGCTAACACGGTCATGCTTCCGCACGTGCTGTTCGAGGTCTTGCGTACCCCCACAACAGCCAGGGAATCTGCATCCTCTGGCCCGGAGGTGGATGCGATCGACGCGGAGCTAGACTTGCGACTCCCCATCATCAACATCCTTACCAGGCAGTTCGAACCCACCTCCGCTCCAGAGCGGCAGCGGTACAAGCAACGGGCTCGAGGCTATTTGTTAGTCGAGGGGGCACTCTACAAAACCGGGGTCTGCACAACCCTGCTCCTCTGCATAAGCAGGAGTCAGGGAACCCAGTTGTTGAAGGAGGTACATGAAGGCCATTGCGACACTCATCTTGCACCAAGGGCCCTAGCGGCAAAGACACTTCGGCAAGGGCTTTACTTGCCCTTCGCCACTGAGGACATGGTCACCACGTCCGCTTCATGCCCAAGCACCGATCAAACCCTCTCGGAGAATTCATCAGCATCCCGTAGTGATGACAACGTGCCAGAACAAGCGGCGGAAAGGCTCGAGACTTCCCCGAGCTCTGCTCGAGCGGAAGGGCCAATGTGCGGGCAACCCCGTGCGCAAAGAAGAAGGGAAAGCATGCGTGTGGTCATCCAGGAAACCATGTCCCATACGCCGTCAGTGCCTTCATCACGAAGGCGCCTGCCTTCTCCACCCACCGCAGCTTCTCCCCGACGCCGCTATCCTCCGTCGGAGGCGTTAGGCCCTGAACTCCGATGTGATCGAAGGCATGGATTAGGGACTGGGTGATGGCGTGAGCTTGGTGGGTCAACTCACCAAGAACGATCTTGGCACGCTCAACCTCGGCCTGGGCGGCTCGGAGCTCGGAGCTTTTGGTCTCCAACGCTGCCTTCGCCTCCCTCAGGCTCTCCGCCAGGTTCCTATTCGCATCCACCTCCCGAGGTAGCTTCGCCCGGGAAACCGTCAGGTCACGCTCTGCCTGTTGACGGGCGGCCTTCTCCTCCTGGCTCCAAAAAAAGAAGAAAAATCAGAGTGAAGGACCGTACCAGAGGTCGCTACCGGGCCAAGATACGCCCCCCGGAGCCTCGTCGGTACCAGAGGTGAGGTTGTGGTCCCAACCTTCCTGCACTGGCACGACTAGAAGCAGGAGGTATTCCATCGCCAGGTCCCACATGCCGAGATGGTTGGAAATCTGACGAAGCGCCTCGTTCAGCGGTGCCAACTCCACTGACAAGGCATTGACATACGGGAGTCGGCGGTTGAAGATGTCCTGGTTGTTGGAATGTAGCCCGGAATCTGCCCCGACGTCGAGACAAAACCAACACAGCGACCACCCGCTGGCCGAGCGGTCACTGGCAGCTCACGTCGGGAAATATTCCTCCAGGCCCGAGAGCACCTCGAAGTTGACGGAGGTGAAGTTTAGCGTCTTCGTTCCCCTCCCCCCCACCCCTGTCAGGCACTGCCTTTGGCTGGCAACTCGGGAAGTGGAGACCGGTGAAGTAACTAGCGGAGCCCAGAGTCCGTCTACGCGCATGGCGAATTCGTAGATGGCCGGCCGGGCCATTGCACTCACTGTAAGCTGAGGGAGCTCGAGGTGGAAAAGCTCCAGGACTCCGGCCAGGAGCGGAGCCGTAGGTGACCCGAGGGGCCGCAGTGAAGAACGCCTCAAACACGACGGCTTCGTTGTCCACCGGTGCCGGCACCACCTCATCGCGCGGTGGCCGCCGGGCGGCAGCCACCAATGGAATCTTACCAGCCAACGCCAAGCTGTTGAGCTGGCGCTGCATGATTGTGGAAACCCCAAGCAAACATGTTTGCTCGGGGTATTTTTGACCTGCCCGGTAGAGCTAGCCGCCGGTGTCATCGCCGCCGTCGCTGGCACCATCGTCCGTGCTGCCCTCTGCGTCAGCACCAGCGGTGTTGCTCCTGCCGCTGGCCACGGCACTGTCGGATGCAGCGCTCACCCCCTCATCACCGGCGTCGGTGGATCGACTTCGTCACCAGCGTCCTAGTGAGGGTGACTACAGCCGGCCATGCTTAGGTCACTGGTGAGCGAATAGTCACGAGAGTAAGTACCGTCAGCAAGCAAGAAGATGCGAGAGCGGGGATCACCGGTGAGCGAGAGGTTGAAGAGGAAGAAAGGCGATTGAGCGTGGGACTCCTTTTTCCGTCACCCAACGCGCCTTTTAAAGGCACGTACCAGGATCCAGGCCACTCGTTCAAAATGACCGGGGATCTCCACGCAACACGTGTCCCGCAAAATCCGTCGCCACAACACCACTTAAAAGCGCACGACCCCGGGATCCTCGACCTCCGTTAGGGCGGCATTGGGTCCCGGCACGACACGTGTTCCACGACTCCAACGGGCGCACGACGTGCAGTCGAGAGCAGCCGACCGTTGGTCGAGCAGCTCAAGGGGCGCCTCGGCCTCGCACCCGGGATATTGCAATATCCCTCGCAACCGAAGTTAGTGAGGGCTCTCGAGGGGATACTGTTGGGGGAATGGCTTCGCCCTCCTCGCCCGAACAGGTCGGCAAGCTCTGAAGTTTCAGCAACCTCTGCGCCGGAGGCCCTCCACGTCACCGAGCTAGTTGGAGGCCATCCATAAGATCCAACACCTCTGGAGAGGGCCCCTTCTCCAAAGGGGGTCTTCGGGAGCCAGGTTCGGCCGCTCCATCGGAAGGGGTGCAGGTCAACGCTGGCAGGATAAGACGGGAGCAGTAAGGCATTAATGGCACCACCTACCGCGACGTCAGCTGGAATCAAGTGGTTGGATGGAGAAGCCTATTACCCGGAGCATGCCATTGCCCGGGTAATAGAAAAAGGCAGCGCGTGCCACAATTCCCAGGAAGGCACGATGTCACCTTTATGGGCGCCATTCCGTCGCTTAACCTCTAGACAATTCCCCATATACCCCTAGTACGGGGCCACCGGTCAGCCTCGGAGAGAGCCAGCCGGAGACTAGGGGCCCATCGTATTTTCGTGTACGCCATCTATTGTTATAATATATAAGCTTGCATGTAAGGAGGAAGGAGAGAAAGACACTAAGACATTCCTCTACTAATTCCTAGTACAAGCCCTGAGTGATCCCTGTTGGATTCCGTTCCAACAATGATTTTCAAACACTCAAAAGAATGCCATGTTTTATATTAACGTGTAATATGTCCTAAATACAAGCATGGAATTCCGTTCACTTTAATTTAACCATTTAAAATAAACAATCGTCAAAGTTTTCATAGTAAAATAATATTTAAAATGTAATGAAGAGCACGCCTTACGAAAAATGAGTTAATAGCCAAATCAATAAGCTGATTCAAAATAAGTCTAGCCTTTTTCTCTAAATGAAACCGTTAGATCACTCACCCTAATCTAATTGCTCCTAATTCTCTTTAATAATTCGACAATTTAAGCACAAAATTTACCTCTACTCAACTGCTTCTTTTATTTTATGTCAACTATGAACTTAAGAACTGTAGGTCTCAAACCATGTGTCAGTTATTGAGACAGAATAACGTTGTTTGTATTTAAAATGGAAGATGCTCAGATATAGTTTGAGAGCATTTCTAGATTGAGGTATGTTCCATCGATGATATTTTTATCTTTCTAATGTTCTCACTAATTATGTTTTCTCACAGTTCATCACCAATTTTGTAAATTTTTATTCACTTTACACACTGATCTTCTAATCTATCATACAACACTATTATTTCTTTCATCAAGTCATATTTCATCAAAAAATCATTTCTATAAGATCCAGCAGCAATGCACTGGGTCCCAACTGGCTAAACGGGCCAAGGTCGATTCCGCCGATACTGCTGATGCTGCCGAACTCCCTGCCGGCACGTCCGAAGCCACCGCGCCAGACAGCGATGCTCCCGCGAACGATGCTGTTGAGGATCACCCTAAAGTGTGAGCCTTCGCTATTCGCATTTTTGCTTCGTTTCGCTGTTAGCGAACCTTTTGTAAGGCTTAAGTTTAGTTTAGGATGGTCGAAACTTTTGTAATAGACCTCGTGTAAGGATTTTGTTTTGGCCACCCTGAAATTTCAAGTGCCATTATTTTAGTTTTGGTGATTAATGACAAATCCAATTATATGAGACTAATGTTTTTATAAGCATTTCTTTGCCTAGTCTCATGTGAATATGAAAGTGAAATTTGTAGAGAAAAAGGTGATCCCGGACTTCATATGAGTTGAGATAGAAACGTTTATTGATGGTGTAACTAAATCACAAGGATGAAATGCATGGAGATCAAGCAATACGTATCACTCTTTCTCTCCATGCACATATTGATATATTCATATATAATATTTTCATGTGATTGACATATGTATTTGAGACTACTGTTTTGTTTGAGCCATATCTTGTTTAGTCTCTTCACATTGAGAACATGGAGATGATGAATGTATGCTTCTATCTTAATGACTACATATGATCAATACCTTCTATTCTTGTATAAGGTAAGCTCCCAATGTTTTATCTCTAGTTATGCATACTTTTGCTTCACACAAAATATTTTGTATGCATACATTTAAGGGGAGCAAATCCTATACCTTAGTTATGCATGTACTTGATCCAAGTTATTCACTTTCATTTAATTGGGATATTTACATTTGAGCATATATTTGAGTATAGGACACTTGTGGTATTGATTAATACTCATCACTTATTCATATCATTTTATATATGCGATCGGTT
Organism: Oryza punctata; assembly: GCA_000573905.2. Lineage (NCBI taxonomy): Eukaryota > Viridiplantae > Streptophyta > Magnoliopsida > Poales > Poaceae > Oryza > Oryza punctata. Next base: position 17,076,351 of record CM002495.2, on the reverse strand, counting down.
GGTCAACATGTGGAGGTTGACAACCGGATCATTGGGACTAATAATTTCATTGAGTTGAATGAGAGAAATAGGTCCCAAGGATTGCAAAGGTGTTGACGCTCAAGTGATATCATTACACCTAAAGATACCAAGGATGACAAAGTGGAGATATTGAAGATGTGAGATACGAAGTGGTTACTATGGCAAGACGGTGAAGGGCAAACAATGCTCGGTCATGATGGACTATGCAGCAGTGAAGGGCAAGTAAGGGGCTTGGCACCGAAGAACCAAATCCGATGGTGAAGGGCGAGTGACGGTTTTGTCATGATGGACCGTGCGAGACCATTTGAAGCTACAAGTAACCGCATCAATCATTTGAAGAATATATGGTGAAACGGTTTTGATGTTGGCATCCCTTAAAGACAAAGAAAGAAAGATGGAAACAAGGCATTCCTATTGGTATAATTCTCTTCCTATTTACTTTTGAGTATAGGAATGTCGTACTATTAAGAGGGCTGCAACGTCGATATGTTTGTGTATGCCTCGGTGCTCAAAGTGACCCATCGTAGTGCTACCTTGAGAGAAATCCAAGCTTTAATCTATCCTTTGAGTGGTTTTAATCCTTGATTTTGGTTTAGTTGGTTAGCCTTCTAAGTGAGCTTTCCATAGAGTCCGAGATCATCAAAAACGGACCCCCGAGCGAAAAGTTATGGTCATTTTACTCTGTGATTTTTGGAAATTCCGAAAAATTCTCGGAAACTGAGATTGCTCTCCGTGAATTTTCGGACTTGTCCGAAAATGCATTTCGGAAATTCCGAAAATCGCAGTCTTGGTTTCCAACAGCTAGTTTTTAGAAGCTCGGGTATACAAACTCCTCCACCCTTTCTTTAAGTGGCTGCTATTCTTAGGCATTATTAGACACATCCAAAGCCAAATAGCCATCCCCATTCCCCTACCTTTGTGGTGCTTCTTTGTGAGAGGGATTTGAGAAGGGAAAGAGAGTTGGATTGAGAGATTGAGAAGTTGAGAGCTAGTGAGCATCACTCCATACTTTGAGCACTCGAATTCATCGCAAGCAAATCTTCATTTGTGTTTGTTACTCTTGGGGACTAAGGTCTCCTAGACGGCTAGGCGTCGCCGGTGAGCACCCAAGGTTGTGGTTTACCATGGAAAGTTTGTGAAGGCTTCGATTTCGCCTCCGCAAGGGAAGAAATCAAGAGTGAAACCGAGGAGTGCATTCGTGCAACCTCGTGAGGAAAGGGTTGAAATAGACCCGGCCTTTGTGTCCCCTCAACGGAGACGTAGGATCCGCGGATCCGAACTTCGGGAACAAATCAACGTGTCTTCTCTCTTGGTTTGCTCGTTCTTGCCGTCTCTTATATTGTGCTTGAGCTTGTTTTGACCCGATCTACTTGTACGCTTACTTGATATAGTTGGTGACATTATATCTTGCCTAGATACCTTGTTTGTCACCTTTTGATTCATATACATTTTGTTTATTCAAGTTACAAGTTCATAGCTAGTGTTTTATTCCGTTATTCGCTGAACTTTTTAGTTGAAACCGAAACTTCCAATCCTATACCGGAAGTTACGATTTGAACCGAAAGTTCTCATCATTCTAATATTCTATGAAGTTATGATAATTTTTAGGAACGCCTATTCACCCCCCCTAGGCGACATCAAGGTCCTTTCAATTGGTATCAGAGTAAGATCTCTCAGTTTGGGTTTCACCACCTTGAGAGATGATGTCGACAAGAGGTGAAATGTTCCTAGAACTTCTTTTGTTGGATGGTTCAAATTACATATCTTGGAGTACTCGCATGCTTAATGTGTTTAGGGCTATGGGTCCTAATATAGAGCGAGTTGTAGATGTGAGTATTTCTCCTCCTGATGATATTGAGCTATCATTTGAAGAGGAGATGAAATGCACACATCTCAATGCTCAAGCTAATAATGTTTTGTTTAGTGCTTTGAGTAAAGATGTGTTTAAAACCATCATGCCACTTGAAGATGCGCATCTCATTTGAACAACACTAAAGGAAAGATATGATAAGTCCAAATGTGGTGGAAAGGATGCTCTTGTGGAAGCATCATTTGAGGATTGCTCTACTTCATCGCCTCATCATGACAAGTCCCAAATGATTATCTCCTCTGATCAAGAAGGTCTCACCTCATCATCCATTTCACCAACATATAACTATGAGCAAGGTAATGAAGTGGTGAGTAAGGTTGATGATCCTCCAACTCTCTCATTGGATTTCAACAACACCGAAAATGAAATTGCCATATCGCATTTTGTTGTTGACTCATGCATATCACCTAGCACTAAGTATGCGTGTGATGATGATATGCATGAATGCTCTACTTCCTATAGTACTTGCGGAACTAACCTTTTGAAGGAAAAAGTAAATGAGTGCCAATGGCAAAGTCAAGAATCCATCTCACCAAGATGCTCATCTACATCACCTCGATGCTTTATGGCAAATGGTAAAAATGAGGTAAATGAAAATTCCCATGATAGTAGTGATGTTGATAGTGATGATGATCCTTCATATGATGATCTCTTTGTCATGCTTAGGGAGGCTAACAAATACATTGCTAAAATGAAGAAGAAAAACATTTCTTTAGAAAAAGAACTTCTTTCTTTAAAAGACTCAAATGAGGAGCTAAATAATTCTCACAAGAAACTTTGTGATTCTTATGAGGAGATAAAAGAAGCTTATGAGTCTCTTCTAATTGGCAATGTATTTAGTAAGCCTAAGGTGGACATAGGCATCACATGTGATTTAATTAATGATGATATACCATGTGTGGCTAACCCGTGCATTACATCTAAGTTTAGCGTGTCCACCTCTTGTGATGATTTGCTAGATATACCTTGTAGCTCTCATATAGATGAAAATGCTTGTTCCTCTTCTATGTTTGTTGCTACTAACCTTGTAGAGGAAAACAAGAAGAACAAGTCCAACAACACAAATATCAAGGACTTGACCATGTTCAAGGGCAATGCTCAACCTTCTCAAGATAACCGTGGGAACATGGTGAAGAAGCTTGAGAAGGGGTTAACCGTAGCTTGCACCAAGTTCTATCAAGAAAACAATAAGTCCGACAACAAGAGTAAGGGGCAAGTTCAAAGTTGTATTAAAACTCCCATTACTCGCTTCATGTGCAAGAAAGTGGGACACTATGCCTTGATATGCTCCAAAAAGATTGATGACCAAGCCACACTTCCAAAGAGAAGAACAACAAGAAGCAATAGGAAGTGTTATGGATGTAATGAGAAGGGTCATGAAGTTGCATCATGCCCCCACATGAAGTATGGAGGCTTTATGTCATCAAGGAAGAAACTTAATAGCAAGGTAGCAAGTAAGATGCAAGATGTGGTGAAGAAGGAACCATGTAAAGACAAGAATCAACTTTGCTACAATTGCCGGTCAAAGGGACATATTGGTAAAAATTATCCCAATGGTAACATTCTTAATCCAAACCTTTCATTTTATAATAACTTAATTAGGAAGGCCAAAAATGTCACAAGTGTTACTAGAGTGATTAGTTCACCACATGTTAGCACAAAGGTCATTTGGGTGCCGAAGTCCCTTGTGACTAACCTCTATGGACCCAATTTTGTTGGGGACCAAAATGTGCTAAAATGAGAATATAGGTACATCGAGAAGCATTGGATGTATGACTTATGAAAGAAAAGGCGCATCTCACCAAGTTCGGAATTTGGAGCCAACCATTGCAAAATTCACATCAAGAACCAATGTCATCTCGGTAACATATATCTACATTGAATTATCTTTTTTTTATAACCTTGTGTATGTTGCATTGCATTGTATTTACAATTTTGCATTCCTTGAATATGTGAGAGTCATCATTTATGCATTCTTGAGCATGATAGGTTGTGTCATTTGAGTGTTTAGTGCTCAATCATATTCATGCATATCACATCCCATATATATATATATATATGCTCAAGTTGGCTAAGTGCTAATTGGTAATTTAAAATTAAACCTTTTACCTAAAAGTGAATTTTTTGAAAACTATAGCTTTTCTACGAAAATCTAATTGGAAATGCTTTTAAAGTATGTTTCAAAGGTCTCTCAATACTTTTATATTTGAAAGAAGAGCTAATTTTGAAAGAAAATGAATTTCAACCAAAATTGTAGTTCTAAATATCTTATTTTAGCTTTTAACTTCAAATTTTTGTATAATTAATTCTAAAAGGAATTTGGAAATGGTTTCAAATGAAAATGATAGGGTTGGTTATTTCAAACTTCTTTGGTATTCAAAGTTTCGCTGAAAGGCCAACCAATCAAAAGAAATTTATATTCCAATGTTATCCAAAATATTATTTAGACCATAAATAACCACCTACTAGCACTTGGATGATTTGTCATTGTTGGGGTTTGCATAAATGCATCATACTAGCTCAAATGAGTACATAACATTCATTCATACTCACTTCTCTCTAAAACCATCACATTTGATTGTGTTTGCATTTTTGGAGAAAAATATTAAAAAATAAGAGCTTATGTAGCTTTTTGCTCAACCTTGGTGTTTTCTTCCAAACCTTGACTGTATGGATTTTAAGTGAAAAATACATCAATTGGGAGTGGTCTTAATCATATTTTTATATCCCATGCTTTCATAATATGACAGACTTCAAATATTGGATTTATAGCTATTTCAAATAGCCTCTTTGGACAAAATTCAAAAATCTCAGTTAAGAGGCCAATTTTTGTGAAAATCCTCTCAAAAGCGATTCAATATGTATTTCAAATGTTTTGCAAGGTATTCGAAGTAAAAGATCTTATTTAGAAAATAATATAGCAAAAAAACTTAAAAGGATCTTATATGATCTTGTTTTTCTCAAAAGAAAAAATAATTATTTCAAAATGATTTCCTCAAAAATTGTCTTCTCTATGTTTTCGGACTTGTCCGAAATGCATTTTCGGAATTTCCGAAAAGTTTGTGAACTAAGAATAAGCTTCTGGAAATTTTTGGACTTCTCCGAAAGGATATTTCGGAATTTCCGAAAATATCCAGAAGGTTGTTTTGGTTCTGGAAATTTTCGGACTTGATTTTCGGAATTTCCGAAAATTTTCGGACTTGATTTTCAGAATTTTTGAACATGATCTATCTCCCTAAATTAAAATCTATTGTGTTTTTGAAAATTTTTCCAATATAAAAGTTTGAGAGTTGGTCATTCCAAACATTTCTCTAGTTGAAAGTTTTCTCAAAAGACCAATCATTCATAGGGTATAGCTATTTGAATTTCATCCCAAAGTATATAATGACCATAATGACCAAAAGTTGTATTTTGTGGGTTAAACTAATGGAGCTAAAGTTCTTTGTGAATATTAGCTAAAATTAGTTTACACAACAAATATAAGGCTCTCCAAATGTCAAACTCCATGAAAATCATATTTGAGTATGATTTGTGACTTTGATTCAAATTTACTAATTTGAAAGGCCTACAATGTCTTTTTTTTTTGGCTTTTATCTTGATAGAAAAATGTTTTTCCAAAACTTCTTCTTGGAAAAGTTTCTCTCATGTCTAAAAATCATTTCTTCAAGATTTCAACTCATTTGGACATGATTTGGAAGAGTTTTAAGTTTTTCTCAATTTGATCACTTGCTGAAAAGTTCAGAAATGACATGGTTTTAGGTAGATTTGTTAATTTTGTACCTCACAATGTATTGCAAACTGGAGGGAGCTTACATTATGACTTTTGCTCCTCTATGATTGAACCTTATTGGTGATTTTTGTTTGAATTTGTGCAGCTCATTTGGACATTGTTCGAATGTTTTTTTAAAGCCCATCTTGAGTTGCGAAAAATTTGAAATTTTAGTTTGCTAAAATCTTGTGATTTTTGTTTCGATATGGTTGAGATATAATCAAGACTCCCAAAATTAAACTTTTGCTTGATTACATGAATTATCTCCAGGATTTATTGCATATTTTTTGGAGCTCATTTCCACAAGTTTTATGTTGCTGCAAGAGTTTGCTTGGTTGTATCTTTTTGTTATACCTCAAATTTTTAAAGTGAATTTCATTTTGATTGAAAATTTAAGTTGGTGGCTTAACAAAAGTTGTTTCATGTAGTGAGCTCTATGTTATGTGAATGTTCAATTAATTTTGAGCTCTTTTGGATTTGTTCCTTGCATGAACTCCTCTCGCTCTCAAACACCCATTATTTGAGCCAACCTAAACTCAAATGGAATTCTTTATTGACAACCTACATATTCCATTTCTTTTGCTTTGGAAATACAAGTTGATACTTGTTGCTATTGCCAACTACCATTCCTTGATTCCAATTTCACACTTGCATACACAAGTGGTGTCCATATAAAATGGTAGTATCCCTTGATCATCTTGAACTCGATATTTGCCAATCTTTGTCATTCCATTGATGAGATTACACACTTGACCAAGAATCTCTCAAGTATCTTTGGCCAAACTTCTCACATAGAGAAAATACTTGATGAGTACATTTCACGAGAAAGTTCAAGTGCTCTCAATTACTTCCTCCAACAAATGAAATACATTCTTATTCTTCTTGTCTAAGTGACGAGATTCCGAGAGTAAGGGGGAGCTTTTCTTAAATGAACTTTTGGTTTGAGCTTCCATTCAAAAATTTTATTTGGTCTTGTAAATGTGTGTTCTTATTTTGCTTGTACAAAATTGTCTCTCTTCTAGTTCCATGCAAATCTTTTTACGATTAATGACAAAAGGGGGAGAATATTTGAGGATCCCACATTTGATATGATCTTCGATGTACAAGGGAAAAATATTCTAGGGTCCCACATTCATTTGGTGCATGTCTTGAAAAGAATCATACCATCATCTATCACAGCATCCAACATACACCATATGCACAAGTATGTCATGCATGGATATAAATCAATTGTCAAATATTCCTATCATTTTGATTTATATCATTGGTTTCACTCTTCATATCCAAATGTGATCATTATTAATGGATTTGTCATCAATCACCAAAAAGGGGGAGATTGAAAGTTCAATGCCTTTATTTTAGTTTTGGTGATTAATGACAAATCCAATTATATGAGACTAATGTTTTTATAAGCATTTCTTTGCCTAGTCTCATGTGAATATGAAAGTGAAATTTGTAGAGAAAAAGGTGATCCCGGACTTCATATGAGTTGAGATAGAAACGTTTATTGATGGTGTAACTAAATCACAAGGATGAAATGCATGGAGATCAAGCAATACGTATCACTCTTTCTCTCCATGCACATATTGATATATTCATATATAATATTTTCATGTGATTGACATATGTATTTGAGACTACTGTTTTGTTTGAGCCATATCTTGTTTAGTCTCTTCACATTGAGAACATGGAGATGATGAATGTATGCTTCTATCTTAATGACTACATATGATCAATACCTTCTATTCTTGTATAAGGTAAGCTCCCAATGTTTTATCTCTAGTTATGCATACTTTTGCTTCACACAAAATATTTTGTATGCATACATTTAAGGGGAGCAAATCCTATACCTTAGTTATGCATGTACTTGATCCAAGTTATTCACTTTCATTTAATTGGGATATTTACATTTGAGCATATATTTGAGTATAGGACACTTGTGGTATTGATTAATACTCATCACTTATTCATATCATTTTATATATGCGATCGGTTGGTCAACATGTGGAGGTTGACAACCGGATCATTGGGACTAATAATTTCATTGAGTTGAATGAGAGAAATAGGTCCCAAGGATTGCAAAGGTGTTGACGCTCAAGTGATATCATTACACCTAAAGATACCAAGGATGACAAAGTGGAGATATTGAAGATGTGAGATACGAAGTGGTTACTATGGCAAGACGGTGAAGGGCAAACAATGCTCGGTCATGATGGACTATGCAGCAGTGAAGGGCAAGTAAGGGGCTTGGCACCGAAGAACCAAATCCGATGGTGAAGGGCGAGTGACGGTTTTGTCATGATGGACCGTGCGAGACCATTTGAAGCTACAAGTAACCGCATCAATCATTTGAAGAATATATGGTGAAACGGTTTTGATGTTGGCGTCCCTTAAAGACAAAGAAAGAAAGATGGAAACAAGGCATTCCTATTGGTATAATTCTCTTCCTATTTACTTTTGAGTATAGGAATGTCGTACTATTAAGAGGGCTGCAACGTCGATATGTTTGTGTATGCCTCGGTGCTCAAAGTGACCCATCGTAGTGCTACCTTGAGAGAAATCCAAGCTTTAATCTATCCTTTGAGTGGTTTTAATCCTTGATTTTGGTTTAGTTGGTTAGCCTTCTAAGTGACCTTTCAATAGAGTCCGAGATCATCAAAAACGGACCCCCGAGCAAAAAGTTATGGTCATTTTACTCTGTGATTTTTGGAAATTCCGAAAAATTCTCGGAAACTGAGATTGCTCTCCGTGAATTTTCGGACTTGTCCGAAAATGCATTTCGGAAATTCCGAAAATCGCAGTCTTGGTTTCCAACAGCTAGTTTTTAGAAGCTCGGGTATACAAACTCCTCCACCCTTTCTTTAAGTGGCTGCTATTCTTAGGCATTATTAGACACATCCAAAGCCAAATAGCCATCCCCATTCCCCTACCTTTGTGGTGCTTCTTTGTGAGAGGGATTTGAGAAGGGAAAGAGAGTTGGATTGAGAGATTGAGAAGTTGAGAGCTAGTGAGCATCACTCCATACTTTGAGCACTCGAATTCATCGCAAGCAAATCTTCATTTGTGTTTGTTACTCTTGGGGACTAAGGTCTCCTAGACGGCTAGGCGTCGCCGGTGAGCACCCAAGGTTGTGGTTTACCATGGAAAGTTTGTGAAGGCTTTGATTTCGCCTCCGCAAGGGAAGAAATCAAGAGTGAAACCGAGGAGTGCATTCGTGCAACCTCGTGAGGAAAGGGTTGAAATAGACCCGGCCTTTGTGTCCCCTCAACGGAGACGTAGGATCCGCGGATCCGAACTTCGGGAACAAATCAAATTGTCTCCTCTCTTGGTTTGCTCGTTCTTGTCGTCTCTTATATTGTGCTTGAGCTTATTTTAACCCGATCTACTTGTACGCTTACTTGATATAGTTGGTGATATTATATCTTGCCTAGATACCTTGATTGTCACCTTTTGATTCATATACATTTTGTTTATTCAAGTTACAAGTTCATAGCTAGTGTTTTATTCCGTTATTCGCTGAACTTTTTAGTTGAAACCGAAACTTCCAATCCTATACCGGAAGTTACAATTTGAACCGAAAGTTCTCATCATTCTAATATGCTATGAAGTTATGATAATTTTTAGGAACGCCTATTCACCCCCTCTAGGCGACATCAAGGATCTTTCACACCCCTATATATATGTATGCTTTTCTTTCGCATCTTGCCTAGTGCTTGAGCTTCGTTTGTTTGGTCAGGTTTCTTTGCTGGTTAATCGCCAGAAATTGTGCGTTTGGCCTCTCCCGGGAGAGTGGCGCCGAGCCAATTTCAAGGTTGTGGCGACCAAAGAGTTGCCGAGGGTGAAGTATTCAGATTTCCAGGGGCGATGCAAATGTCCATAAACGGGCAGAGCCAACCGATGCCTAGCATGGCTAAATGGATGCATAAACATCTTGGTCGAAATGTTGAGGATTTTGATCGGGACTATTGCCATCGTCAGGAGGTGATGGCCTCTTTTTGGCGAAGTTTCACGATGTCCAATCGCCAAGCTTCTATAGCTCGCCATAGGTATAGCATAGTTTGTGTACTGTCCCCGACTCCCCTTAACATCTTTTTTTTTACGTAGACAACTATATTGAGTCTGTTTTGGTGGACCCAATTTTAGCTTTAGGTCTCCCAGTTATTCTGGGAGTTATCTTCATTGCTCGGAATCCGAATCCACCTTTTTGCCTAGCGAAGGGGATTCCAAACGGGGTTATTCCCCTGTTGGAGATGTAATTTATTTGTAAATGATACAAATTTATCTTATTCGGCTTTCGCTTTCCTAATTTTTGCTTTTTCGGTCATAACCTCTTCGGTCACGACTTCATGCATGTTTTTTAGGGTTGTGCGATAGCCTTGTGTGCATTCAAGGCCCGCCTATTTTCGGCCTACTACTCATTGTGGCAAGCGCACTTGGGCTAAGTGTTTGCCCGATGTTAAGTCTGGCTAAGTTATATATTTTAAAAAGTAGAAATGCAAAAAACTTGAAACATATATACAAACTTCCATGTTGTGTAAGTAAGCCACATGAAAGTTTTCATATTTTCTTTAAAACTTTTAATGAGATAAATCAATTGTTAACCTTGTATGTCCATGAGGGTATTTTGGGTATTTTTGAAAAGAAGGCTTACCCTAATGACGTATTGTAGCATAATTGATAAAGTCACCGATATATTATCAAAAGACAAATCAGCGGTAAATTGTTGAATTCAGACAAACTCAGTGGTAGAGAATAGATTCTCTCCTCCTATGGCATCAGCGATTGTCCTCTTCTTCCTCCTCCTGGTGTGTTTGTAGAAATTTGGAGCAATTGATTTCAAGGGGATGCTGGATACCCAGGTTGAACCCCACAACATCGCCTTCTTGCCATCTCTCATGATCACCTCTGTTGATGCCACGAGCAGTTCCTCTCTTGATCATTGCAGGGCATGGGCATGCTGATCCATGGCATGTTAGGGTTGATCCTTTCGTACAAAAGTCATCGGAGTCGATCGGAGCGTCCGTCCCATTTTTTAAGGTCTGATACGCCCAAGCCTCCAGACTTGATTGGCATGTAGACTCTCTTCCAGTCCACTTTGCACCTGTCAGAGCAAGGATAATAGTGGGCTATAAGCTAACTATAAACTTACGTGGAAGAGATAAAGAAAAGTGAATAGTGTTAGCTCTCATGCAAGAGCTAGCTGTACACTTGCTACAAGATATTTATATTAAATTCATAGTGAGAGAAAGAGAGATTTGAGAAAAAATAGAACCAACCTTATAGTTAACCTATTGAGTCTCACTCCGGTGCTATTTACTGGTAGTAGAAAATAATCTAAACCATTGATCTCATTTGATTGAAGAGTTCAGATTGTTTTCTACCACCACCTTAGTTAGAGGTAGTAAAAATGTGAAGGAGTATTATTATCCAAAAAATAGAGGTATAATTGTTATTTAGCAGTGACTAAATTTTTTCCTTCTTTTTTTTCTTTTCGATGGAATATGAGCAACACCAACATAATGGATAACCATATATCGATCCATTTATTTCCAGATGCTTTGTCATTTCCTTTTTTCATTCTAGTTGTTGCTATGTGAGGAATAGAGTTCTAACAAAGTTAGTCATAATTATTATATTAGTAAATTACTAATTTACCCTTAATATTACTAGTAATACAATACTTAGAGAGTACCGAGTATCACTCTAACTATTATATATATATTAGTTTTAGTATGAGCAAATAGTTAGCTATAATTAAACTTGCTGTCACCGCGGATTGCACTCCTTGATCGTTGTCTTTGCGACGCCACATGGGTGGAAGTCCCTGCCGCAACGAGCCCGCTGACCGCCGTGGTTAATTGATGTCGAGGAGCGTGTGTTGGTGCGTCATGTGTGTTGGCTCGTCGCATGCAACATGCATGGACATCACATAAAAGAGATCATGAAATAATCATAGATCAAACTATCATAGTTCTAAGTTTACCATCACTACACATATTGCGTGCCAAGCGAGAAGAGGCAGGGTGACAAACTTCTTTTTTTTTTTTTTGCTTCCCTTTGGCTCTCCACCACCATTACATATATTGATATATACCTCTTCACACAATGAGAAATGACAAGTTGACACAATGACACTTTGCCAATAGCCATCTGGGATCTGGCCTCTACCACCAACAGCAGAAAAGCTACAACACCATTTTCTCTGGCCCCACAACCGATCACAAATCAAAGCAAAAGATAAACAACCACTGGTGACATAATATAATATGGACCTAGCTACAACATTCACCACGCCCAATATCTCAATGCCCTGTTTCTTTGGTCCACTATCTCTATCGACTTCCTTGCTAGAATAAGCTAGCTAGCACTGGTACAGAAACTGATCTATGGGCTGCTGCATCATTTGCATCCCTGAGCCCCATGCATTTGCAGTGAAAACATCGTAATAATCATAATGGCCAGTAGTTGCTGCAGTCATTGTAGTGGATGGATATGTAGTCGCTGCTATTGTAGAATTAGAAGGTAATTGGTTTCCATTGTTCATATAGAAGATTATCTCGCGCAGTGCAGATAGCCTGCTATCCAGCTCCATCATCTGGGTGCGCAGCACTGAGTTCTGAGACTCCGCGGCGGCATAGCTTTGGGTGACCATGTTCAATGTTGTGGTGAGCTGCTGGTTCTCCATCTTCAACTGGTTCACCTATTTTATGTAATCAAGATAGCATTCCTTTTTTAACATAAACAATTGTTTGGATTTGCTGAAGGAAGCTGTGATCAACAGAACAGATTTTATATTGTGCAAGTAATAAATATCTACCAGCGGTGCCTTCCCCAGCCAGGACACCGTTCTTTATTTATGTTAAACTGGTACGCAATATTTTGTTAATATGTTCAAGCAACATTCTGAAATTTTTTCCTACTATTGTTGGTGCGATTAATCTGGAAAAATGAATCAAATTCTGGAGGATGGTTTCTAGTGATATCCGACAGTTCATAGAAATTTGCCTTCACATTTCCGGAGCAAAACATAAGCTTGATCCGGTCTTGATCGGCATCAAGAAATTTCGATGAGCTTGCTCTTATTTCCAGACTTGACAGTTGGGTGCAATTGTTGGTAACTAGTTCCCTATCACCTTTTTCTTTGGAAGTGATAGCGAGTTTAATGTTTTTCATGTATTATGTAAGAAGCAATTAGTTGGGGACCCTTGAAAAAAGGGCACCGTGTGCATTATTGGAGTTTCCTTGAGCAAGTCCTTCAGCTCAAGTGTCCTTTTTCATCTCATTTTGCTTTTGTGTGTCAAATTCACCTGCACATGAGTGCAAGCTTCAATCGATAAAGCAAACTAATTAAAGCTAGGAACTACAAACATATTAAAATCTACATAACAAATGCAACCATATTATATATATAGGAAAAAAAAGGAATGCAAACATACCTGTGAGGTAAGATCATCGAGGTGCTGTTGTTTCCGTAACCTAGACCTCTTTGCCGACTGTCGGTTTGACTCCTTCCTTCTTTTCCGCTTCAGGTCCATTTGGGCCTGAAGCTGAATATCATCTTCTGACCCTGAGCTCCGGGACCCATGGCTTGAGCCAGAGGTTGTCCCACTTGACAGGGTCCCACCTGACAAGGTCATCCTAATAAAACTCCTGAGTACCCTGCTTAGTTCTACACTCAGGAAAATACCTTACAGTATTGTCACCCTCAGTTTTGTCTATAAGCTATTATTTCCAATGAGAAGTATGTGTAGAATATGGTGGTCTATTCTCTGGTATTGGATGGATCAAATAGAAGAGATGAAGACACAACAGTAGCTAGGATGTTACTGAGAAGACATAGAACCAGTAAAGGAAAACGACGGAGAAGGAGAGGACAAGATGAGAGCCTCGCCGGAGCGTCGAGCTGATCATAAATCCGGAGAGGATTGGTGACATCTACCAAGTCACAACCTCCCCTTGGTTAATCTATCATGGATCAATAACCAGCCAGAGACAGTATGACAATTTCCTCTACAAACAGGTTTTTTGCTAACTACTATATATAAATGTGCACACAAAATATGTGTACAATGATGAATACTAAGTGTAAGGTGTATTTTCAACTTGCTAGTTGATAAAAATTTTAGCAGAGTCTCCCCGAGAAGCCTTGCTTCTCGAAGGAAAATTTCAACAGAATTTCCCCAGGAAACATAGATTCTCTCGAAGAAAAGAATCGCACAGGGCAAGACTATAGGAGATCAAGAACATAAAAGGAAGATGAAGATGTTGGAGAGCAAAGGATGGTTTGAAAAAGGAGGATGCTCAGCAGGGGTTCTACAGAAGCAAGGAAACCTTAGTGAGGAAGGAGGGGAGAAGGGGAAAAGGGAATTGAGGCTTGGGAAGAGGGGCTCTTTTATAGATGAAAAATGGAGTGTTTTTGTGAGAGGAAAAAAATAGAAATATTATATTGGTGTGATAGAGAGTTGTGGCTAGTGAGAAAGTGGGCAAAAAAAACAAGGGGAAGAAAAGCAGAACTTGATGGTGGGCTGTTGCCTGTGGGATTAGAATCTTCTGTGGCATCTTGGGATGATTTTTAAAAGGCTTATTCAATCAAATGTTCCAATAAGCTAATAGCTCTTAGAGAAACACTGTCCTTTATTAGTTACAGTACCTTTTCTGTTGTGACATTTTTCAGCAATTCATTCCCAGATAGTGCTCACTACTTTTTAGAGACAGAGAGAGTCTTCACTATTGGAAATCTACTGCGGGGGTAGAACTCAATGTTTTTACCCATTGAAGGGGGACGAAAATGTGGTCCAGTGTCTAAAGCATCACACATCCTCCGCATTGATTTAACTAATAATAACTTTTACATTTCCAAAGATTTCCACTTCCTGCCTCTACAATCAGAAAGCACTTTCCCTGACTTCCCCTGAAAATGGGTCTAGAAAATGCTAGTATAAGTAAACACTAAAATGTATATATCAATTTGAGTTTTTATCATTTTTTTTCCATTTTTTAAAAGCTTCTATAAGTAAAGGCGCAAATTAAGTGATTTGAAAATCATGGGTGGACAATGAACGAAATTTCCATGGTAAATCAACAAATCAAATGATCCTTTTTCACCTAACCAAAGTTAGTCCGATTCTAAAATAAATGAAAATGCACTGTTAAAATTGGTATAAACAAGTCTGAATCTATTTTAAATCACTATGAGTTACTCGGTACGTCAAATTTGTTACGATAAAACATATGCTTGCTCCGTTTCAAATTACTTATCGTTTTATATTTGTAAATTTGACCATTAATTTATATAAATTCATATAGTTTAACATCATAAGATAATTCACTACGAGAAATATTTTTATAATATATAATTCACAAGTTGTTAAACTATAAGAATTTCGTTCAAAATACTTGACTTATTACAAGTAATTTGAAACTGGGAATATAGCATAAGAAGAATATACCATATCTCCATAAACCCCTCCATGAAATGAACAAGTTTTTCAAAGGATGTTCAGTGGATATTTTTATCCATTTTTTATTCAGCGGCCTCAGAAAAATATCAATTACATATTTTAGAGAATTGGAGGAATTTAAGGTATCGGTAGAACTTGTTGGTAAATAGAAATATTCATTTCTTTGAAATGTGGTAATTAAACTACATATTACTTTTTGAAATAATTTTATTTGCTTTTTGAAATGAATTTAACTTTGAGAAAGTATTAGTATAGAAAACTAATGAAAAATGAGTACGATGAGATGTCCGGAATTATCTGTAAGGACTTTTCTGCCTCAAATAATATTATTGCTTTTAGCATAATAGCTACGAAAGTAATAGGGTCACAAGATCAACGGGTAGGACCCTTAAATGATAAACAATGATGATTGTTTTGTGGAAGTTTAGGTGAAGATTTTTCTAGAACTGAGTATGACCTACTCTCAAATTGCATGTCCAGGAAGATCGCAATCTCTTCGTGTCTGGTGGTTGGCTACCTCCTAATCATTGTCCAATAGAAGTATTAATCTTTTTTTTTGCTTAAATGCAAGCCATAAGTAGATATTTGCATCGTGGATGAGAAATATGTATGTAGCTCTTGTTTTACATTGCCATTTCAATTTATAATAATAGACCTTGCCCCATATACGATAATAATTAATTGATCCTGAATAGTTTTTTTCAACTCAAAGCAATCTTTGTTCTTATTATGACAACATTACAAACAGGAAACATATCATTCACTCATAAGCTTCCGGTACACACTCCATACACATCAACTAGCATATGTCACAGAAAACTCGATAAAAAATTGGACACATTTTTCAATAGTATTACACCTATGTATGAAACTTCATCTTCAAATTCATTATTATTTTAGCTAAAAAAGCAAAATTCTGATATATTTTTACTTTTAAAACTATCAGATTTTTATTTTTTATGGTTAAAATATAATGAATTTAAATATGAGACTTTTTTTATTGAATACTTTTACTTTTTTATGGTATGTGCAATACTATTAGGAGTACATGTCTATTTCTTCTAGAATTTTCCGTGATATTTACTAGTTAGTATGCACGGAGTATATACAAGAAGCTTGCGTGTATACGATACATTCTCTTACAAACAACTTCCAACTGACCAGTTCAAGCAGCACATTAACTACTTCATTTGTGAAATAACTGTCTTGATTTATCTTCTGTACTAAGACAAATTATCTTGGTTGATAGGTAAGTTAATAGGTGAAACTGGCGTTGTTTCGTAATTGGATAACTAAATATGGTTGAGCACCTTCTCTGCATTATGCTAGTACTAGGGACAACTGTAGTTTATTTATGGGTAGGACCATAGGCTAATGCCTCATGTAGATAAGATTTTATCATCGTATAGTTCATAAATCGGCTAGTGTTCTCCAGAAGGATCAAATGCTGATATTTATGTGCATTGTCCATTAGGACAACCAAAGGTCAGATCATCAGCTAGCTTTCCATGACATAAAGGTTAAAGCAACAATATAATCTTTGGAATCATTTCTTTTAGATAATGAATTTATTTTGTTTTCTACAATTAACCTTGTTTCTTTGTACGAGCCAAGATAAATTTTTCACTGTATAGAGCTCAATAGCTGAGAGGACAGGAAAATAAACAGAGCTAAAAAGGTTTGTCTACCAAATTAGGTTAGGCAAACTACAGATCACTTTGGACGGCTGAAAACGCAAACTATAGAACGGCATCTAGACTATGACGTCCTGTCGCGGCTGCCAAAATATTTGGTGTCCTTTTTACTTGTGAAAAATGATTAAAATATAAGCACATATTAATTTAATTTATTTCATAAATAAATCATGACATTGCATATAAAAACTAGCGTAATCACATCATACGATCTACACATGTAAACTAGACATTAAATCATATCATGAATAGATCGAATATGCAAAACATACTAAATGTGTAATAAATATTTTGGAAACTCGGCTGCACAGTAGAAAGGACTCGCAGTACCGGGTGTTAACGACGGTGCGCAGCACCCGAGCGAAGAGAAAGATGAGCCGTTGTGGACGAACAGCAAGTAGTCACGCGAAGCATTTCCCAAAAATCTTATTACCGCCTTCTCCCGGTGTATGACATTGATGGCGAAAATTCCGGAGACCTTCTCTCTCAATAGCCTGGTGCACACCTGTTGATGCGAAAAACACACACTGGCCTGAGAGATTTTCTTTACTCTAGTGCAGGTCCAAAACTTGCTTTTAGGTTCGAAGGGCATGCCAGTTGATTTAATCCTACAATCAACAAGATAAAATGTGTAAGTTTATTAGTAGACGATAGTCAATCGGTCAGGTAGCCGATATTATATCATGATGTGACCTAGCCGATGCAATATAGCATGGATCAGCTGTAAGGTATATTCAATGATAAGCTAACCCTAACCTTGGTACATCGGCTGAAAATATTAGTGTCATATAATCTATATATCAATATTACTTTAGAAATCAGCAATTGGGATAGATCGGATCTAACCGAGATAATATAAATTGCTCAAGTCTAAGTTAGCATGAAATAACGATTATGTGTACTCATGTCATAGCTGATGTCCAGATTTAAGTATGTATCGGCTATAGCTCCGATACAACCTTATACTAGGATATTCTCTGATAGCAAATATTTCTAACCATTGTCAATAAGATCAACAATAAGTCGGATATATTTATATTAGATTAGATCTTGATATATGGGATAGATATAGCATATTAAACAAAGCATGAAACCATGTAAAACAACTGTACCAGGTAAGATCAGCTGAAACCTCGATACTATCCTTATTAACAACCATAAAGCAGGCTAGAGATCATGATTCTAAACATGACTTAATAGATCAAACTTAACTGATGCAGCATTAACTATGAAAAGAAGCATGATATTTAGACAATCAAGCCGATGATTGTCTTTTCGGGATGGTGGATACATTATAAATTCAAACCAACAAGTCAATCTAGCCTTTATCGACAAAACCCTAAATAGAGATCGGCCAATGCGAATAGATAGCATTCTCAATCTAAATTATATAACATATATGATAACTCGGAGATTCACATGATAGGATTAGTGTCATAAAGATATAAACACTAATTCCGATAATGCAAACCGCCATAACAAGACCTACTTCTTCGCCGAAGATCAAACTGGTACAGCTCGACTCGAAAGCAAGAACTCGTCGAAAGTAAAAGAATAAAAGGTTTGGCGATACCCCGAGATTGATTGAACTGTTGTTGTTTTATTCATAAAGCCTTGGGTCTATATTTATACCCAAAAATACAAACATTGTCCAAGATAGACACGACTCATATTATCCTAATACAAATCCAACTAGCAAACAAGTCCCTTAGGCGGACTCTTACCGAGAATATCTATAAGGAAATTACAGATAATCCTAATTAATAGATACAATTGCCTATTCTGGACTCTATCCTTGTCTGGCAATATCATCTCAAACTCTTCCTCGAACCCGATATTAATCACACATGCAATATCGGCCATATCGGCTATCCAGCCGATACGGTCTTCCAGCCGATGCGCACTCTGTTTCCAACAATCCCGCATATCTTCAATTCCGCTTCGAATTAGACTTCATTTCCGATTCATATGCATGCCAAATTTCATCGTCAACAACACCGGCTAGCGGGACGAACTAGACTACGAATGACGGTGCAGTACAACAGAGGAGAAAAACCCTAGATTGATTTCACCTATGTTGCGTGGAGGCAACGACTCGATTTATATAGAGATATCAGAACACTAGATCAGGATGCCTGCACGACCTCCACTCCGTGTAACCGAACCAGATAAGTTGCGCGTAACTTATCCGGACTCCACGCCGCTCTATGCACCAGATTATTCGGTGTGTTTCCAAAAACAAAACCAAATATTACAGCAAAATAAAACTGCAAAAGGAGACCGAATCTGCGCAAGGGTGAGGAACCAATTTTAGCGGACCATTCATGCGCATATCGCGTACGTGTGCCGCCAAGCTAGGCCGGACGAGACGAGCGAGCGCGCGCGTGTTCCTCTTGTTCTCACCACACATGCCTCAAGTGGCTAGGAGATCATCCTCCCTTATAAGGAGGTCTCCCTCTCGTAAAATAGGCAAGGTTGTACTACACTCCCCACGCATACCATCCTATGAGATGGGGTTTTGTGATTTTCCAAAGAATTAATCTTCATATGGGTCTTAGCCTATATATCAATTCTAACAATCCCCACAAAATCTCAAAATCCCATAGAGATTTGCCTTTTTCCCATGTACTGTTTATATACCAGCGATTCGATAGAGACTAGTTAAGGTTGAACATCCACCTAGAACTCCAAGCTACACTTACTCACAACTTGAACAAATGACTACGCCTTAAATTGCAAGTCTTGTGCAAGCAAATTTCACTCAGAGTCTTATCTGGTACTAGGCCGTCAGTAGATTACCCTCGGGTTGAGCGTATAATTCATACTCCTTTGTCTCTTAGTAAGCTTCCTAGAATATTCACCCAAAATTTCCATAGACTGCGACCAACAGTCAAGCTCACATAGGTGCATTCTTTCAAGAATGCTTTCTAGGATAGCATCTTCGCTAATTAAAGCCAACAGAACGCATTAAGGCATAGCCAACCTGCTTTGCAGCTCATGAGATTACATGTATCTTCACTTACAGAGGGGTTTAGAAAAGTACTCTCCTCTAGTTAACTAATGGCTTGTTCTTCCCAGGTCCTAATTCACGGGATCCCCGATCACATAGGTTGTGTTACCACCATAGTATAACTCACATGGGTCTCATACCCATCTCCTTCGATGCATTGTCTATCACATTCCATGATAGTCCCTTTATGAAGGGATCTGCCAAGTTTCTAGCTGTTTGGATATAATCTAATGTAATAACCTCGGAGTTTCTCAATTTCCTAACAGACTTTAATCGTCTTTTCACATGTCTAGACGATTTCATGTTATACTTGGAACTGTTTACTTTGACAATTACCGTTTGATTGTCACAGTTTACAAGAATTATCGGCACCGGTTTTTCAACCACAGGCAGATCCATCAGTAGATCACACAGCCATTTTGCCTCAATAGTAGCAGTGCCTAGTACCATAAGCTCTGCTTCCATGGTTGACCTCGACAAAATAGTCTATTTGCAAGACCTCCATGAAACAGCACCTCCACCTAGTGTGAAAATATATCCACTAGTGGCTTTAATCTCATCAACATCGGAGATCCAATTAGAATCACTATATCCCTCAAGTACCGCAGGATACCCGAAATAGTGAAGCCCCAAGTCCATTGTACCTCTTAGATAGTGCATCACTCGCTCAAGCGCACGCAAGTGATCATCACAGCAAAGGAGATGTCAGGCCTAGTTGCGCTAGCTGGGTACATAGGTGAGCCAATGATTTGGGAGTACTCCAAATGATTCCCAGTAATTCTCTTGTTCTTAAGAAGTAGCAAGCTAGGATCATAAGGTGTTGGCGAAGGTTTGCTACCAAGGTAGCCAAAGCAACTCAAGATTTTATCCACATAATGGGACTATAAGAGTGTAATCTCATTCTCACCTCTAATTAGTTTAATGCTTAAGATAACATCAGGTACTCCTAAATTCTTCATATCAAAATTTTGAGACAAGAATAATTTAACCTCATTAATCACCTCAAGATTTGTCCCAAATATGAGTATGTCATCAACATATAAGCACAGAATAACTCCCTCACACTCACCATGGTGATAGTGCACACATTTATTTGCCTCATTGACTGCGAAGCTTGCAGATGTTAATGTTCTATCAAATTTCTCATGCCATTGCTTAGGAGCTTATTTCAGAACATACGAAGACTTCAACAATTTGCACACCTTACCTTCCTGACCTTCCACTACAAACCCATCAGGCTGATCCATATAGATCTCCTCATCCAGCTCTCCGTTAAGAAAAGCTGTCTTAACATCCATTTGATGAACGAGAAGACAATGTGAGGCTGCCAGGGAAAGTAGCACACGGATTGTGGTCAATCTTGCAAAAGGTGACTAAGTGTCAAAGAAGTCTTCGCCTTCTTTCTGAGTATAGCCCTTTTCAACAAGCCGAGTCTTGTCGTTTTCAGTAGTACCGTCAGGCCTAAGCTTCTTCTTGATCACCCACTTGCACCCCACGGGTTTACATCCATATGGTCGCTCTGTCACCTCCCAATTAAGTTCTGTTAGTGATAATGGAATCCATTTCACAACGGGCAGCCTCCTTCCAATAGTCTGCATCAGGGGATGCATATGCTTCTGAAATTGACTTAGGAGTATCGTCCACGAGGTATACAGTGAAATCATCACCAAAGGATTTAGCCATCCTTTGTCTTTTGCTCCTCCGAGTAGCTTCATTGTCATCCTCCTCAGTGACAAGTTCATGTGTATGTTTAGTTTGATGTGGTGGTATGATTGAACTGGGAATTATTTCAGAAGGTTGACTAGAAGTGCTATGTGTATCCTTCAATGGAAAAAGGCTCTCAAAGAAGGTAGCATCACGAGACTCCATAATTGTACCAACATACATGTCAAGTATCTTAGATTTAACTATTAAAAATCTATAGGCAATGATGTGGTGAGCATATCCCAGAAAGACACATTCCAATGTCTTAGGTCCAAGTTTGCACTACTTTGTTGTTGGTACATTGACGTTCTCCCAGCACCCCATGTACGCAAGTAAGAAAGTGATGGTTTCTTCTAATCCATACCTCATATGGTGTTTTATCCTTGTTTTTGTTAGGAACTCTATTTAACACATGATTCGAGGTCAACAATGCCTCCCCCACCATACCTTAGGTAGTTCTGCAGTATCCAACATGGCATTAACCAAGTCAGTCAGTGTGCGGTTCCTCCTTTCGGCAATCCCATTAGACTCGGGAGAATAGGGAGGTGTCCTCTCATGTATGATGCCATGTTCCTCATAAAATAAGTCAAATTCGTTTGAGAAAAACTCTCCACCACGATCAGACCTAAGTCTTGTTATCTTCCTATCAAGTTGGTTTTCAACTTCTGTCTTATAAATTTTAAAATAGTCTATAGCCTTATCTTTCGTTTTCAACAAATACACATAACCAAATCTAGTAGCATCATCAATCAACGTCATGAAATGTAATTTTCCATCCTTCATCAACACCCCATTCATTTCACAAAGATCTGAAGGAGTTCTAGAGGTGCCAAGTTTCTCTCCTCGGTAGCCTTGTGAGGCTTGCGAGGTTGCTTTGATTGCACGCAACTATGACACTTATAACCTTTGACAGTGGAAAACATAGGAATTAAACACATACTAGAAAGCCAAGACATCAAGCCAAAATTAATATGACATAAACGTGAGTACCAAACATTAGACTCATCATCCACACTGCTACAAATATGGTTCACAGACTTATTGCAGAAATCCGAAAGGGAAAAGCGGAACAAGCCTCCGCACTCTTAGCCTTTACCAATAAAATATCCATGTTTAGACACGGCTACTTTATTAGACTCAAACACCAACTTAGATGCGTCTCTACATAGACGGGAGCAACTAACGAGATTCTTGTCGATAGTAGGGACATGTTGCACGTTCTTCAGCTGCACGATCTTTCTCGAAGTAAATTTCAGATCTACCGAGCCAACACCATGAACAGAAACATGTCACCCATTCCCAATTAGGACGGAGGAATCCTGTGTGACCTGATAAGAAGAAAATAGTGAGATGTCAGCACAAACATGTACATTGACCCCTGTATCAACTCACCAGTTTGTAGACAGACTAACTGAAGAAAAAGTAAATAAATTACCATACCTTCTTCCATCTCCAGTGTTGCCAATGGTCACAATGGTAGACTTAGAAATCTGCCTTGCAGGTGCCTTCATCCCCTTGCGTTGTAGACACTTCTTGACCAAATGACCAGGCAAGCCACACACAAAGCAAATTCTCTCATCCTGGTTAGGATTGTGTTGTTCTTCTTCTTCTGCTTGAAGTTGGTGGTCTGCTGTGGTTTTGTATTTCCCTTTGTTCTTGTTCTAGGCCTTGTGCAGAACATTGGCATTAGACTTCCCACCATCGCCCTTAGACGCGGCGTCTTTTTCCCGAGCTTTCTCCTCAACATCAAGAGACGCTATTAACCCCTCAACGGAGAACTCATGTCTCTTGTGTTTGAGTGCAGTATTGAAACTTCTCCAAGAGGGAGGTAGTTTTGCGATAATGCACCCGATCACAAATTTGTCGGGTAAGATGCACTTAAGGAGTTCGACTTTCTTAGCCATGGTTTGTATTTCATGAACATGCTCAACTACAAAATGGTTGTCAACCATCTTGTAGTCATGAAACTGCTCCATGACGTACAAATTATTGCTAGCATTAGTAGCACAAAATTTGGTATTCAGCACATCCCACAACTCCTTAGCATCAGTCATGTGCATATACACCTCAACCAGATGATATCCAAGAACGCTAAGAATGCATCCCAAAAAGATATTAGTGGCCTCCTCGAATTCTTGTTGTTTTTCAACAGTAAGAACTCCTTCAGGTTTACCATTACTACCCAGAAGCATTTCATAGCCGTTAACCACAGTGTGACCTTGATCTGCCATCTCTTGAAGTACACACTGGTGAATTTATCTGGTATCAATGCCTCAGCAAAACCAAAGGCAAAGGTTCCGGAGACCTGCTCTCCCAATCACCTAGTGCACACCGGCTAGCGGGACGGAGTAGACTACGAGCGATAGCGCAGTACAGCGGAGGAGGCAAACCTCTAGATTGATTTCACGTATGTTGCGTGGAGGCAGCGGCTCGGTTTATATAGAGATATCAAGACGCTTGATCAGGATACCTGCACGACCTCCACTCCTTGTAACCGAACCGGATAAGTCGCGCGTAACTTATTTGGACTCCATACCGCTCCACGCACCGGATTATTCAGTGTGTTTCCAAAAACTAGGTACTAGGTTTCTTAAAACAAAACCGAATCTTGCAGCAAAATAAAAACTTTCAAAAGGAGACCGCATCTGCGTAAGGGTGAGGAATCAATTTTGGTGGACCATTCACGCGCATGTCGCATACGCTCGCCACGTCGCCTCGCTAGGGGAGGCGAGCGAGTGCGCGCGTGTGTTACTGTTATTCTCTCCACCACACATGCCTCAAGTGGCTAGGAGAGCATCCTCCCTTATAAGTCTCCTTCTACTAGAATAGGTAAGGTGGTACTAAACTCCCCGTGCATACAGGTGGACATTTGTGATTTTTCAAATAGTTAATCTTCATACGTGCCTTAGCTCATATATCAATTCCAACAAAAAAAATCCATGGTTTAATTATTCAGTGTAGGATTGATTTACCTAATGTACAAATTAAATTGTACATGAAAAACAGACCATGTATATGTCTATCTGGCTTAATTAGAACTATGCCACATCATGTTAGATAAACTTATAGTTGTGTGCCTTAAGGCAGAAGCTGGAGATGTGAACCATTTCCATTATAAAAAAATGTGGAACAAATTTGTGAAACAACTGCTCTCTATTCTGAAACAGTTAAATACAGTTAGATTTTCCGCTCAATTTTTTAAAAAAATGTGTATGCAAAATTAAAGTGATAGCTTGTAGTAAGATTTCATCTGAATATTTGAGCACATGTCTCTTTCTGTTCAAATCTTAGGCAGGTCGTCGTCGCTTCAAAAGATGACAATACAAAAGGTTTCATCGCTTAACGTAGCACATCACTAAAAAAGAATAAGCATTGCTCATGGTGAAAAAGGCAGATCAGAATTCCTCAAGTGTCCAAATGTCAACAGATTCATGCATCAAGTGGTTCTGCATATCCATTGTTATCAGTACAGCCAGTGGCTAGCTTGCTGATACCTACTTCTCACATTGTCATCTCACCATAATATCATTGTAGAACATTTTAATGAGAAAAAATAGGTAGGCAGCCTCATTTTAAACCGCATAAATTAGATCACTAAGTTAGATCAAGTTATCTTCCACATATTGCAACTAGCATATTCCTTGTGAGCAGAAGCTCCCTAATAATGTTTTCGCGAGAAAAACTGGATTAGTACCTATCCATAATAACACCTAGGGACCTCACAATTTCTACAAAGAGTTTATCATTTCATTGAAATTCAGACAAAAGGAGAGGCACAGAGAGTGGCTTATTAAAACAAGAGGGGAACCCGGCATGGTCTCAATTCTCAAACTTTTGATGGATGGATGCATACCATGCTTGTTTATTTCACAAATCCGTGGTTTAAAGAGAAAGAAACTGCAGTCGAACCGCCCACGGTTTTCGCCATTGGGGAATTATTCACCCTTTAGCTGCTCCTAGCACATGGACACATATACAGTTGCTGTCGCACACAGCCTTTTGCATTCAGCAACACTCCTGGATCAGATGCATGGCTGCAGCTAACATCTAGTACCTTTTTCTAGACTATGGACTAATCTGTGACCTCTCACACACAATGATGAGATAGTGTCAGATCAACTGCTGAAGTATCATGTAATCCTTGTCAACACGCAATGTTAATTTACAGAATACAATATTTGGTAAAGTATCATATGTATAATAAGTTCAACACAAGTTGATTGTGACTATTACAGTTGCACCTGTAAGTGTACATTTGTTTTTGCAAATTTTGCTACAGTACGTCGCGACTTCGTGGCTTTAGCAGTAGAACAGCGCACGAACTCACTTTTAGGGGAAAACACTATCTAAACGTGGTTACCAGTGGACACTGCGTCTATTAAAATATTAGTTTTCGGTTGAATAGGAGAGATAAATAGCGTGAAAAATCAAAAATGCCTGTGACCCCACTTGTAGTATTCTTCTTCTTCCTTATTTCCCCTTTTCTCCTAGTCCCACGCCGACGGTGTCCTGACCACCGGCTTCCGAAACGATGACTGCGCCGGGCTAGTGACACTGGAGTCAGACATGATGTGCAACACCTTGAGGCGACGCATCGGGCACCATGCCACATATGGAAGCCACCTACCGACGGCTCAAGGCGTCGTGACTGCTCATCTCCGTCGCCGCAATCCGCGCCATGGCATCAGCGTACATATCCCAGTGCAAATACTACAAGCTCGGCGAGTTCGTTACCAACGTCGGCCTCGGCCGCCGCTGCAGTAATGCCGGCGGTGGTGGCAACCTGCTCTAGAACCTCTACCTCCTCTCCTTCGCCACCAACTTCAAGATGAAGTCGCTGCAGTGCGTGTTTTCCTGGACATGGTCGCTGCCGGGTTCTGGCCATACATCACCACCTTCAACCTCCGTGTCATGGCCTTCACCAAGATATGCATGTTCTGGGACCTCCACCTCACCGCCGACCACATGCGCCCCGACGGCGTCACGCCGGACCTCGTCACACAGTAGCTTCGTCGACGCCTACCTAGAGCGCCACCTCACTCGCAACCTCAACTTCGCGTTCGACTGACTGGGCGCCGGCGAGCCCGTCGTGGCCACAGATGCCATCCTGTTCGAGGCCACCAGCGACAAGCAGCTGTGGACGTATTACAAGTTGCTCGGCGTCTACCTGAGGATGAGGAAGAGAAAGGAGGGGTAATTTGGTTACTCCGCATAAAAATGTGGGTCCCCTCTCACCTTGTTAGCACAAATGCATTATTTTAATGGGTGGTGTCCACTAGTAAATAACCTCGTTTAGAGATTCGTGTGATGTCCTACAGCTAAAACCACGAAATTGTGATATCCTGTAGCAAAATTTTTCCTTTTTTATAATGGAATAAATATTCCAGCTTCTACATCACGTGATGCACACAGCCGGTAAGTGTATATTTGTGTTAAAACTTTCAATTCCTTTAGCTCACAAATCAGGTACCATTGGCTCAATATTCTTGACCTGCATGGCTGCATGCCTGCAACCACGTTTCATAATGTTCCGAATCTAATTAAGGTGAAGTTCATAAATAAATTTTATCAGTGTTGCAATGGGGATTTGTGGCCGCGCTCTACCACAAGTATCCCCGATTAATTGATTGCATTATAAGACTTTGGTGAGTGACATGCCTCGATATACCAGTAGGACAGACAGAGCAGGGACGGCTCTCGGTGGTTGGTCTGATAGCGAATGGGGAACAATAGATTATTGAAGAGACATGGGAGGTACTACAAGATTGGACAAGTACAGGTTATTTCAGAGACACGAGCACAATCATCTGATATGAGATAAATTTGCCGGCATGTGCTTTTTTTTATATAACTATGAAGGAAGGTCACGCAGAAGTCATATCTCACCATTTATACGCCATGAAGTAGTTTAACATATTTAAATGATAAGAATATATTCTAGATTAAAAAAATTATGTTACATATAAATTTCCATATTCTTACTTCAACTTAACTTATTATCATGGTTTAAAATAAAATAAGCCTAATACATCATTAATACACAAAAATACTCACTATCTGTAAGTATTCATGCTCACTTATTTTCAAATCCATATATAAATATTTGAAAAATACCACTTATACTAATTAATGAGATAAATAAATATCTCTCTAAGAGGTGAGATAGATTGTAGTGGCAAGAATCTTTTTTCTCTTTGTTGCATTGAAACGTGGGTTCTCTATCTTACCAATGCCCCTCCATACCAACCAAGACTATAATTTTGTCTAATTTATTATCACACCCTCGTAAAGTATTACTGATTAAGTAAGTAGTAAGCAGCACTGTTGGTGATGGTGGCCTCCATTAGGGCCACCTGGATGCAGCCATATGGTTGCCCCTACCATATTTACGGCAGCATAGCAACCTCTATTGTAGGACAGGAAAGGACAAACGGAAAATGGAGGTGATAAAAATAGTTTTTTTTAAGTTTTGAGCAGATTTATGATTTAGGGTATAGATTAATTATTATTTTTATGGTGTTAATCACTACTACTCAAATATTTGTAACAAATATTTATGTTATAGATAGAACACTCTTTTGAAAATGAATAAAGTTAATCATTCGATGGTACTACAAAATTATAGCTTAAAGAACTTACCACAACGATAATCTCCAGAGCTCCAGAGCACCATATTATTGTATATATTTTGATAATATATATAGTTTAACACTTGGTTTGTTTTCAACACCAATCACATGAGACACCTTTACTTAATGTATCTATTTGTTTCAAACTAATCTACGATAACTAAAATTTGTGGGAGTATACTTATAGTAATGTTAGTGAGGTGTATGACATACATCCATCAATCATGCTTACATATTGGAATTCCTCAAGTATAAGAAAAATATAACAAGAGTATTTTATTGCACGTCTTACTTCATTGTTCATTTGCTCTCAAAACTATTTGGAAAACGAAATAAAACATGCATATATGACCATAAATCTTATGGCGGATCAAGGAGTTGTATTATAGCAACAGCATTGGCTGGAAATATTTTTGACGATTTTTTGTCATGTCTATGTACCATGTATGCTGCTCACTTCGTAAGTACAAATTAATTCTAAAAAATTAAAGAAGAAACTTAATCTCAAACAAATTTAAATTAAATAAAATCTAATTGAAAAATACATAACTAAATTTTGTTGGTTTACAAATATAGACTTAAATTAGTGTTATATATTTGTCAAGTGATTTTTAATACCCTAAATATAATGTGAAATTATTCTGAAAATTATCGTAACATTAATTATTATTTATCGGCCCCATGTGTCGTGTATTTAGAAGCATAATATATTTTTTATAGTACGATAGTTCATTTATTGAAGGAATACCATTGAATCAGAAATTAAATATATAATTTACAATTATTTTAAAATGTGAAACTTTTGTAGAACATTTATTTGATATTTGTATTTTAATATTATCATCTTTATGTGGTAGGAAATTCTATTTAAAGAACCGTCATTTTTTTCTGATGGTACTAAGTCCGCACATATGTTTTTTTGCTTTATCGTATTTGGTAGAAAATTCTATTTACGATACTGCATACGCAGGTTTTTTTATTTACTTATTTTACATGTGGCTTTAACTTTCTAACCGTACGTACGTGGGCATGTTTTTTTCCTTCCGGGCAAACTGCAGTAAGCTTTTTTGCTTCTTTCCAATCATAAGTACTTATGTTTTTTTTTCTTTCCAATGGTTACATATTTTCTCTCCTATAGATAGGAAGGTAATACATATGTATGTTATCTAATGTTCTAAAATAATAGGTCTAATTTAAGTGAAAATCGTCCATATAGTTCTAATCTAATGGTCTCAAATAATTCATGAAAATCGATGTTGATATTAGATAGTTTTATGTGGTGATTTAGGAGCGTTGGTAGAAGCGCCACGTGCCAAAATATTTTTTATTATGGATGTTTTTAAAAAACAAATAAATCTATTTTCAAATTTATAATACTTAATACTCGATTAATCTTGCACTAATTATGTGTGTCTTTTCACGTGCCTTGGATAAGATAAGGAGATAAAGGATATTGACATGGTGTCAAATGAATATATTTGATCTTCAATTTTCTAATAATATATGAATATCAATACATGAAAGTATATTTATGATAAATTTAGTGACATGCTTTTGCCATATCTGTATTTGTTTTTTACAATAGGGAGTGAGTAATTTTTGAAAATTCTACACACGGTTGAAGTTGTTTTTATTTTGGAAAATGTAAGTCTAATTTAACTATTACATAATCTATACTTTTAATTTATTTATATTTTTTAGGATGTTTCGATGACATGCACCTAATTTTAATACAACTCGAAGTAACATATTTTTTACAACTTAAAGCATAGTTAATATGAGTTTAATTTTTACTTTGGTTTTCCATGTAATCTAAATGAGAAAGAAAAAAAAGAACGTGGGACCTGGTGTGTGTACGTAGGTACGTACTTTTTCACAAGGAGGAATACCACCAACATACCTACTTGCATGTATATGTGCCGGCAGTGGCATTACAACGTGGTTCCTTTTACAAATAAATTTAATTGATAATTTTTAAGATAGATCAAATGGTTAAAAATAATAGAGTCACCAAATTAAATGAAAAAACAACGGTCGGATGTTTTGTTTTTTTCTTACCTTTTCTATAATTTATTAGAGCGCTACATAACGGTTTAGAAGTGTTAGCAGGATATTACATGGCGACTTAGGAGCATTTATGGAAAGTTTAAGGGACTTTTAGTATATAATAGATGGAAGATAGCTCCTATTATCTACGTCATGTCATGATATGCATGCACATAACCATAATATTAGTATAAAGTTTCTGCACATAGCAGAGTTTGAAATATATAAAAGCAATGAGCAAAAGCAAAACTGAAAAAAAAAAAGATTAAGCCACACGTAGCATATTATTGTTGAATCTCCCTCCATGCTAACTGAATAAACTTCATAACCACCCTCAGAAGTTCAGCAATAAAGCGATGTGTTGAATGTCCCTTGGCTCGTTGTAGTGTAACTAGGACCAGCACCACAACCAAATGAGCAATTGGAGTACATAAAGATAAGATCGATGCACGTGTATTAGATATTTTTTTTAATAAAAAAATGACAATACGATGTAGCCAGATTGACTAAAGAAGAGAAACAGCCCAATCATAATTCTCATCTTTATCCATGGTCCTGCTCTCCATAAACAATTTCCAAACATATTTGATATGCTACTTGGTTGGTGTAAATTAAAAACCATTTGTACAACTCGGCAAACAACAGCATGTTTTAATTGTTATTTAAAAAGAAACATTTGTCATAGTTACTCCTCTATGTCATGTAAATACCACATAAAGAAAAATACTATATTCCCCATACTTAACATTGTTTTCCGAAGCCACTGTGTGATACATTATCCTTTCCTCTAACCCAAATTAAGCAACAAACCCAATATATAAGCATTAATTATTTGATATGCACGAATAAATTCTCCTCCATTGTTCTTTTTTTTATTTTACTTAAGAGTGACCACTTTTTCTGTGAATCTTGGATTCTTAGGGGAACAAAAGCAAGCACATGCATGGAAAAAGCACACACAAGCAAGGGCTGCCAGTCCTTTCGTATCCAACTTTGCTCCTATGAAAGCATAAAACTGACTAAACCTAGGTCAAAAAAGAAGCAAGGAACAATGTGCGTCACACAGTTCGTCTTGCCGATTTGCTGGATCTATCACAAAATCTTTCCACAATTTTTCCAAAGCACAAAGCAAATGGAGGAACTAAAGCGAAGGACAGCGCCTAAATGGGCCTAGGGTTAATATATCCAGCATGGAATGCATGTGAGAGGACATACTTACAGGTTAAGTAAGGAATCCCTGTAGTTGGAACATGCTATCTGGCACCAACAAAGCCAACAAACTGAAAAGGAAACGACCTTGTGAAGGTGTACCATCTGTATGCGTGCATAAATACCTTTTTTTTTTGTTCAAATTCAGCTGGACACCGTTTTTCAAAATTATGTTCAATGTTTTTGTATAAAGTGATATCAGCAGCTGCCTTGCCATTTTCTCAAGTGAAGGAATGATCGCAAAATATATACCACATTGTACTAAAAAGAAGCAACTTAACTAACTTGGTGAATAAGTCTAGCAACAACATATCAATAAAGCCATAGTGATCTTTTACCTTCCAACCTCGCAAAGTAAAAATAAGTGTATATTGGACAGAAGGAAAAGGTAGCAAGTAATCAAAGCTGTGAAGGAAAAGGAAAGGAGAAACTTCTTCTATTCGCACTTCAATATAGATGAACAGAACATAAAAAGACATTTATCTTCTGTATGGTTTCAAAGTTAGTATTCCTTTTTCTTCTTGCAAGAAAATGAGTCAAACCATAAGTGAAGAGTACACATCAATCCTCTAAAATTTTGAATTGAAAATATTTCCCCTAAACACACAAGGGCCATCAATGACGGTGCGCGAAGCGATCAAGCAATCCATGGCACACCCTTCAGGGATTAAATTTTCTCCTTTCTTTGGCTGCCGCAACGTAAAGCAAGAAGACACTTCATTTACTTTACAAAAGAGTACCCCCTCCATTCCAACATATAAGGAATTTTAGAATTAAAATTTTGTACCACGATATAAGGATTTTTGCACTAACTCTCATGATTTACATCATTTCAATGATTCCAAAGTCAATGAGATGCCAGGAATGGAAATCTAAGTAATTTAAAATTCAAAAATTGATAACTGAAGCGACTAAAAGGTTCATCTTTTGATCTAACCTTAGTATTTGCCAAGCAACTGAGAAATCCTTATCTTTTGGAAAGGAGGAAGTAGTAGACAAGCTAGCACATACTAAAATTTCAAAGTAGAAATGGAAGAGCTTATCTTTTCCTAAGAAGGTTATTCTTTGGAGCGATCATGGAATCATGTACATCCTAGCTACTTGTAGAATCGCACAGCAAGAACTAAGTCAACCAGAGAGGGTGAATAGTTGTATTACCTAAAAAACCAAAATTTTGTGGAATAAAAGTTACCCTCGATTCGATGTAGATTGGTCTGACCGTAGCTCATGCGACCGTCTGACCGCACTTGTGCCGCCAGTCTGACCGGTGTAGATCAGCTGGTCTAACCGCCTTCGTGTTGCCTCCTATCACCGCAGCCACCGCTGGTATGACCGCGATTGAGCCGTCGGTCTGACCACCGGTTGGACCGCCACACCCGAATAAACACAAATAGAAGATCTCTCAAAAGTATTTTGAACTTTATTGCTACTATATGTGTTTACAAAGTGTAACAATAGCACTCCTCTCAAAAATCTTGACTAAACTCGAAACCCTAACTTTTCTCTAAACTCAACTCTCACAAAATCGATACTGGGAGGCCTCACTCTCCCTCTCTATTTATATCCGAGGTAGGCAGCTTAAAGCCACGAACCCAACTTGTACAAGAAGTCCTAATCCCCTAGGAAACCTTTACGTACAAGAAACAAACTTTACAAACTCAAATCACACCAAATTTGCACTCCTTCCAAATTTGACTCCGCATCCCATACGCACATAATATCTCCATCGTATGCCATATGGGATCTTCACCAACCACATGCATTGATCTTTAACCTAAGCATCTCGCATGATATCTTGAACGTTCGGACATCATCTTCTCCCAAGTTGACTCTCGATCCATCACCAGCAACGCTCTCCCGAGGTATCAAGACTCACCTACACATGCATCAACCAACAAACCATATCTAAGCACAAGTTCTTTCCAACATGACTCAATGTTAACACACAACAGTATTGCATACGCATAGTATCCATCTAGAATCCATAATCATGAATCAATCACAGATATCCAATAAAACAACCTAAAACTGAAACCGACATAGAATCGGCCGATCAAACCGTTGGGTCGACCGGTCTGACCGCTCGCTTTACTCTGGTCCGGCTGGCCTAGCCCAGCCAAGCCTGACCGCAACCGTCAGACACAGATCCTTATTCATCACCTGAAAACCAATCATCTCCAAAACCACTTCGCCAATAATCTCCAAATATCAAAACCAATAATATCACATGCAATTTTTCATCACAAAATAAATATCAAAATACACTTTGATTTTACAATACCAAGTCCTGAACCTGAAGTTCAGCATTAATTCTTATCTTTTTTTCTTTCAATTTTTCATCTTCTTTGGCAAACAATTCTCAATACCATCCAAAGAACCACCAAGCAGAGAAACGTCATCAATACGGAACTAGCATGTCTGCCAGATTCCCTCATGTAATTGCATATTTGACGTAATCTCAACTTAAACTTATGTATAGTGATACCATACTATGTTTTTCAATAATTTCTACTCTCTTAGATTAGCCTCCTTTCAGTTTTTCGGCTCGATCCGGGTTTTGCGGATGGGCGATTTCCGGTGAGCACTTGCTCCACAGGGGAGCACCATGGTGACACCGGCACCATCGGGGGTGGATTTTTTCCCTCGGTGATGCTATCAGGGATGAGGCCTAGCATCGTTTTCGATCACTGGTCCACTTCTCATCCAAGTTCAGGTCTTCTCCTTTCCGGTTAGTGGTAGATCTTCCATGGGCGAATTTTCATCTCAATGTTTCTTCCGTTGCTTTGGCTCTTCGAGCTACTATTGGTGGTTCTCTTGCTGATCTCAATATCAGGCTCT
The DNA here is from genome assembly GCA_000573905.2 of Oryza punctata. Taxonomy (NCBI): domain Eukaryota; kingdom Viridiplantae; phylum Streptophyta; class Magnoliopsida; order Poales; family Poaceae; genus Oryza; species Oryza punctata. The sequence continues at coordinate 17,042,100 of CM002495.2, read as the reverse complement.
TGCAAGATCGTAGTTGTTCTTTTGATGTTTGTTCCAAGTAAGTTGGTCTTTGGGTTTACCATCTCAAATCTTATACGTGCAAAGACTTTGTGTTGAAATTTTTTCTTTGGACAGATGGAGGCCCCAATTGGCAATGGAAATTTGATTCATGGAGCCGTGATCAGGCTAAAGGAGTGGACTCTTGTCACTCCTAAGCGGTGTCCTTCAAAGCTTTCTTCTGCTTGTCGTGGAGCTAAATCCTATGATGCGATTGTTCAAAGTCGTGACATCCCGGTGGTTCCAGTCTTTTAGAGACTCAAACAACCTTTCCAATGGAAGGCCACCATCAGTGATGTTCCGGTGTCTTCTCCGGCAACGGCCCAATTAATTTTGAAGGAGGAAGGTACGCGGGATCCTATATCCCCGCTCTCTTTGAATGCAAATTTGTTATGTGGGTGTTGTTTGGGCAAAGGGCATCTCATTTGGAAATGTATTGGGCTTTTTTGTTGCCATTCCTGTTTTGAAACGGGTCATTCGGTCCGTTCTTGTCCTGCTTCAGAGCCCAGCATGGCCCATCAACCGGCACCGGTGGTTCCAAAAGTCCGTTCATGTTGGAGTAATCTTGTTTGGAGAGTAAAAATGATTCAGGCTAATAATATGGTGGTTTCTCCCTGTATCTCTTCCCCTTCCAAAGCTATTGTGCAGCCTGCTTTACCTAATCTCCAGAACTCTCTGTCGCTGGCAATGGCAAACCTAAACCCTAATCCACAATGTTTCCTTCACCAAGGTCATATGGTCCACTTGGGAGACAATCTTCACATTCCTCGCGTTGATCTCACAACGCCTCAGCGACCTCTTCGTCATTATGAAGATTTTTTCTTGGCCATTGTGGAGCCCCCGCTCCAAGAACAAGATTAGGACAGTCATCGGGCGCTCATTTTTTTATTACATCCTCGATGTCCGCATGTATGAGGTTTGTTTTTTTAAACAGCTTTCATCATGCATCTGCAGTTGCCATGTTTCAACTTCACTCACTTATGCATAGGGATGCTCTTGTTCTTAGCCCTCCTATCCTTTATGATGGGATCCACATAGGGTTGGATAACGAGCTGGCTCGGCTCGGCTCCTTATCCTAACAAGCTAAAAACCTAGCTCGGCTCAACTCATTGCAAAGCTCGAGCTGGCTCGTTTCGCTCGTGAGCCAACGCATCAAGTCCCAGTTAATCTGATGAAAACAACCACACACACTGTCTGGTCCATCGATCTCTTGCAAACATTGCATAGCAGAATGTGTGCCTGATGAAGCCGGACCTGTCGTTGTCAGAGCGCGTCCAAGAGGCCATCGGCTGCCTCGCGGCAAGCCTAGAATCGATGCTCACCGACTCACCACCGTCGAGCCTGAAGTGCTGGATGATTTGGAGAGTGGCGGACTGACGGTGACGGGGGTTGATGGTAGGGATGGCGAGTGGCGACTAGCGGCAGAGCAGTGGAGATGCACGAGCGCATGTACGCGGGCTCGCGATGGCGGAGAGGTGGTGGTGGTGAGTGGAGACGCGTGGGCGCGTGGCGGCAGAGTGGTGGAGACGCGCGGGCTCGGGGTGACGGAGCGGTGGCGGTGGAGAGTGGAAACGTGCGGGCTCGCGGTGGAGATGCACGGGCGCGTGGCGGCGATGCTCTGCGCTAGGGAGGCAGTGACGCTCTGTGCTAGGGATGAAGAGTGGAGAGAGAGATCAGAGTGACTAGGGTTTTGACCAATTGATGCTCATGCTCTATTGGGTTGGGCCTATCTGCTCTACGATTGTGGGCATGTGGCCTGCTGAGGTAGGTTGGTCAAGCTCGTTAAGGCTTGCGAGCCAGCTCGAGCTGGCTCGTTATTTCTAACGAGCTAAAATGCCAGCTCGGCTCGTTAGGAAAATGAAATGAGTTGATCCAAGCCGAGCCGAGCTTGTCGCGAGTCGAGCGAGCTAACGAGCCACGAGCTTCCTATCCACCCCTAGATCCACACTGTCACTTTTGTTAATCATGACCAAGGTTCAAACTGCAGGGCTACTCACTATCACATGGAAGGTTGGTTCCTGCGTTTGGACTTTCCCCTAGATTTTATTGATCGACACCATCTTAGTCTGGCAATTGTTTCATTTGGTCAACTTACCTATTGGTTGGAAAGGAACCAAATGATGGGGAGGGTTTTATTAAGAGCCAAGTTTAGATATAATGACTTTGTTCCTAGAAATATTGTGCTGCATGACCCACTTGGAGCTAGGGGGTGAATCCTGGAAGGTCTCGATCTTTTTGCTTGAAGGGGATTTCATTAATATGTCACCTGAGGATGATTTGCTCCCTGTAAGTCCACAACATGACCCTAATGACGATGATAATAACCCAGATGATGACCATATTTGGTAGTTTGGAAAGCCTAGACAGCATGGGGATGCACACGAGGATGATTTGGTGCAGCAGCAGCATGCAGCTAAAGATGCAATGGAAGATGCTTGGCGTCAAGACCACCCAATGGGTCAAGTTGAGGAGCAGCCTCAGCAACAAGAAGTACAACCGGTGGTGATGTATAAAAGACAAACTCCCACTTTGCTTGTTCAAGATCCTGATGTTCAGAAATTTTTGGCTAAACTTGATGATCTAGCAGCACAACCCATACATCCTTATTTTATCCTATGGCAAGTAAAAATGAGAAAATTGAAGCTCTTTGTAAAGCAAAAGGTTACATGGAAAGTTTGTTACATTCTACTCATGTCCCTGTAAATTTGCCTGCAGTCAGTCCCTTTATAAATCTAGTGCTGCCAAAGAGAAAAGTTGTTTATGATTGTTCTCCACCTATCGTTAAGCGTAATGATCATCATTCCAATTAGACCTGAATTCCTGTTGAGTCTGAAGTTCATCCCTTGAATCCTGAAAAGGCCCAACTTGGTCTGACTCAAGATAATCAGGTGGTTTTGGAGGATGTGATGCCTTTGCAAGTCCAATTGGCTTCCATCCCAAAGGTTGTTCCTTCAGTTCCTTTTGCTGCCTCCCAAAGCACCTGTGAAGAAAAGAGATGGAAAGACTATTCTTTTCAACCCTAACCGTAGGCAGAGCCCCAGGCTGCAACCTCGTAAAGAAGAGCTTCAGGTGGATCTAAGAATGGGAATTGGCAAACCAAGGGGAAAATCAACCAAGAAACTGAAGGAATTTGCAGGTATAACAAACATTTTTATTCCTGGCAGTAAAAACAAAGAATCTGATATCCGTACATCTATTGAGGATGACATCCATTCTAACTCATCTACCTCTGATTGTTCTATATCACTCTTGCAAAAGTTGCGAGTGGAGATGTGTGGTCTATCTCCTGAGGAGGTGGTCGAGTCTAGCTTGGGTGGAGTGCGCAGAAGGAAGCTCCCCCGACCAGACCCTAAAGAATAATCATGCTTAAAGTTTTATTTCTTATGGTTTTGTTACTTTTGAGATGTCTTTGACTGTTGGACAGTGATACTGTTTTGTATCTTTTAATGTATGGCTAGCTAGTGAATTCTGTGGTTGAATAGGCTAATTACGTTAGCTCTACTTCTATGTTATTTTCGTTTTGTTATATCCCATGAATAATAGTTTCAGATCTTGGAATGTCATGTCTTGGAATATAAGAGGCACGAATGTTGATTCTAAGCTATTGGCTTTGAGACAGGAGATTGAAAATATTGGCTATCAAATTTTATGTATACAGGAGATCAGGAAGCAGAATTTTGTTCTCTCTTGTGTTAAGAGTTTTACCCCCAAAATGTTTTGATGTTTTTGCATTTTCTCCCTCTAGAGGTGGTTCCGTGGGAATTCTGGGGACCTAGATTTCTAGGTTTTTCATTGGCACTACAAGCGAAATTAACTCTTTCTCTGTCACTATGGACTTTATTTTTAGACATTCTTCTGAAGCGTGGTTTTTAACTTGTGTTTATGGCCCATGTAATGGCCCAGAACGATCTCTCTTTGTATCCTGTCTTAAAGACCTTTGCATTGGGCCAACTGTCAATTGGCGCTTTTTAGGAGATTTCAATTTCTCCAGATCAGTAGAAAATAGAAACAGGCCAGGGGCAGACATGAATGATATATTCATTTTTAATGATATTATTAGCTCTCTGGGGCTATTGGAGATTCCTTTAAAAGGTAGGGCTTTTACCTGGAGCAACATGTAGAAAAATCCTTTCCTTGAGAGGCTTGATTGGGTGTTTACATGCCCTTCTTAGATCCTGGCTTTCCCCAATACCATTGTGCTTCCTATAACTCAAAATGTTTCAGATCATGTTCCATGTGTTATTAAAATTGATACCAGAGGATCCCAAAATCTTCAATTTTCATATTTGAAAATTATTGGGTTGAATTAGAGGGTTTCTATGATATTGTTATGATATTGTCAACATGGTCTGGTCCTTAGATTCTGGTATTGAAGACCCTGCTGAGTGTATCAATTACAAGCTGAAAGTTCTCGGGAAAAAGCTTTTGAATTGGAATAGAAATCTATCTGAGTTACCTGCTCTTTTAGCTAACTACAATAAGGTCCTTAATTTACTAGATCTTATTAAGGAAGCCAGGTCTTTCATCACAGAAGAATGAAATTTCACGGAGATTGTCGGGCTGCAAACCATAAAACTTCTGCAATACAAGAAGTTATATTGGAAGAAGAGATGTACCAATCGATGGATACTGCTTGGTAAGGAAAATACTAAGTTGTTTCTATCAATTGACACTAAAAGGTACATAACAAACACCATCTCACAGATCTATGATCAAACTGGGTAGGTTGTTACATTGCATGAATAGAAAGCAAATCTTTTCTTCCACAGTTTTAAGAACAGAATGGGGATTTCCACTTTTCTCACAATGGTATTCGACTTGATGGATCTGTTTCCATATCCAATCAATCTAGATAGCCTTGTGGATCCTTTCTCTACCCAGGAAATTGGTAGTTTAATCTAGATAGCTCCTGGTCCAGATGGGTTTAACGTTTTCTTTTTAAAAAAAACTGTCATTTTATTGCCCAAGATTTCTATAGACTTGCGACTCACTTCCATGTTGGGTGTACTGATTTACAATCCTTTAATAACTCCTATATAACTCTGGTGCCCAAGAAATTCTCCCTAGAAACAGTTAATGATTTTCGATCCATTTTTTTGATGGAAAATAGCCTGAAGTTCTTGACAAAATTGGTGGAAAATCGTCAGCAAAGGTTTATGCTGAAACTTATTCATGAGAACCAATATGGCTTTATCAAAGGTAGAACAATCCAAGATTGTCTCGCCTAGTCTTTTGAATACATACATCAATGCCAGCAGTCCAAGAGATAAATCATACTTTTAAGGTTGGACTTTGAGAAGGCATTTGACACGATTGAACACTCTGCTCTTATTTCTATCATGAAGAGCATGGGCTTCAATGATTAGTGGTTACAATGGGTTCAGATGATATTCTCTTCAGCTTATTCATCTGTCTTGCTTAATGGAGATCCTAGCAATTCTTTCAAGTGTAAAAGAAGAGTTAGGCAAGGGGACCCCTTGTCTCCCCAACTTTTTGTCCTTGTGCGGAATTATTGCAAAGAGTGGTCAACAAGGCTTTCTACTTGGGTTTGTTGTCTAAACCAATCAATGAACATGATGGCTAGGGTTTTCTAGTAATTCAGTATGCTGATGACACCCTAGTTCTTCTTAAAGCCACACAAAAGGAGATCCTCTGTTTCAAATCCCTTTTGAACACTTTTGCTCGGTCAACTGGCCTCAAGGTAAACTTCCATAAGTCAAGCCTCTACCCCATTAACCTTTCAGATGAAAAAACAGTATTTCTTGCTGGCTTGCTTGGATGCACCATTGGAAAAATGCCTTTTACTTATCTCGGTTTGCCCATGGGAACTACAAGGCCAAGAGTAATTGATTTTGCACCATTAGTTGATACAATCGAGAGAAGATTGACAGCTAGCTCTTTGTTCTTGCCACAAGGAGGAAGTAACCCTGATTAATTCAGTTTTGTCTTCCATCCTAACGTTTTATATGTGTTCACTACTCTTACCTGTCACTTTTATTAAGGCTATTGATACTGCAAGAAAAAATTGCCTATGGAGAAGAAATAATCCCAGTTCCACAAGAAAAACTCTTGATTTTTGGGAAATGGTTTGTAGGCCAATTGAAAAAAGGAGGGTCGGGCATTGTCAATCTCAGAATACAAAAAACTACACTGCTGATTAAGCATCAGGTGAAATTTTACAATGGTGCAAACCTTCCTTGGGTGTATCGGTTGTGGCGCGAAGTACTCTTGTGCACCTATGTCACTCGGCTCGCGCGCAACCCCGCCCCGTTATGTTATGGAAGAATTTAGGTCTCGTCGCTTCGGTGAATCACTTGAGCCCTGAGACATTTTCGGTGCCATGGAGCTAGACCAGTGAGCTATTACGCCTCTTCTACACTCTTATCTAAGATAAGGTTTAGGATTCGGATTATCTAATATCATCCCCCAAACATAATTAAAGCTCTTAATTAAGAGGAAGGGAAGGCCCTCTATAGAAAGCAGGCAAGAAACGCCTTCCTACATCTGCGCCCCGCTAAAAGCTTTCGGTTATTCCCATTTGTCTCTATCTATTGGTGGGGAGTTATATGAAAGAACGTTTCCTTTAGTATAGTTTTCATTTCCCTATTAGTACTTGTTTATAAACTGGACAGGCCCCTGCGCCATAAAATAGAGATAAAAGGATTACCACGTTGCGTGATTCCACTGTGTTTTTTGCACTTGACTGGGTGGACAGTTGACCGGAAGATAACTTCGATTCGCACGGCCAGCAGGCGGGCGGCGTGCTTATCTTGTGTGACAACACTACAGAGCGAGGGGGGACGGCCCTAATGTTGTGTTGGCCGGGTTGTGGGCAGATAAAAGCGGACCTTAGTTTCTAAAATCCGAAAGGTTTCTTTCAGTATTGATCGAATTCAATGCAGCAGCGATATCAGTACGCACCTTGAAAGAAGCCCTCATACCCACTCTCTAAGTAAGATATCAGAGAAGCGAAATATACGAGCTTGGATTATTCGTAATCTACCTCGTGGTTTCGTTTTTTATCTTAGAAGGAGTTGCAATCTACAAGACACGCCAGCATGGAGATTTTGTACCCATTGGGACCCACGCTCAATCATCTCCGCGCAGTCAGTCCCTCGTGCAGCTTTGAATTAAATATATGATGTGGTCTCGCTCATTTTTTAAGGGCTGTGTCTTTCGGAGTTATGGGCTCTTCCCTGTGTCCGCAAAGAGTTCTGCTTAAAACTATCGTGTCTGCTTGATCCTAAGCTGCAGAAGGTATTGGAATTGTGCAATTGCTTAGGGGCAAGAACTTTCTGATAACTGGTGCAACTGGTTTTCTTGTAAAAGGTGACAGCTTCTCTGAATCTTAGCATTTGATTTTGTTCTCCCAGGCACTACGGCTCCTCTCTTCTCGAGAATCCATACATCCCTTATCAGTGTATGGAGAGCTATCTCTCGAGCACAAGTTGAGGTTCGGCACTTATTTAGCAAGTAAAGGGTAGTGCCTTTATATTTGTTCCTTCAACTCGAAAACCAACGTAGTGCTTTCGAGAGAGAGCTACAACACCACTTGCCCTTTTTTGGAGGAGTCTATTGATTCTCTCCCAATTGGTTGGATCGTAGGGGCGATGATTTACTTCACGGGCGAGGTCTCTGGTTCAAGTCCAGGATGGCCCAGCTGCGCCAAGGAAAAGAATAGAAGAAGCATCTGACTCTTTCATGCATACTCCACTTGGCTCGGGGGGATATAGCTCAGTTGGGGAATACTTGGAATTAGCAGAATTCTCAAACTACGGAACCAACTGCTTTCGCACCGGGGGAACGAGATCCGTTTCAAGGACCCTAAGAATTTGGAAGAATGTCGTCTTTCGTTACATAACCTGGGCCCTCCCGCCGAGATGGAAAAGTCAAATCAACCAAGTCGTCTATTTTTTCATTACAAGAAAAAGGATAATGGTAGCCCTCCCATTAACTACTTCATTTTCATTTATGTATAATGAAATTAAGAAATGAGCTGATCGTAAATAAGAGAAGTAGAAAATGGCTTTTTTCTATTTTCTTTGGTTATATATAAAGAGCTCTCAATTTTTTTTTAGAAACCTAAGTGGGCTGGGCCTGAAAGACAAGTGTATGTGGATTTCCACATCCTCGTCTTTACTCTAAGACACAACTCTTCTCTTTCTCGCACATTACTCACATTAAGACAATCTTCCAAGACAGAAGTCGTCGGCACGGACCTTTCCAGATCCAGGCAGAAAGATTTCCTCTGCTAACGGCTCTGGTTGAGAGTCTCCCTCCTTTTCAGTCCGATGCGTTTGAGCAGTAGTCGTTCCCATCCGGGCACCACCGGGGGGACAACCACTAGGCTTTCTTTCCGAAGTTTCCTTTTCCTGCACACTAGTTTTATACAGATTCGGCAACCGCTCAAATTCCTGAATACTTATTGCCCTGGCTTCTATGATCAACCCCTGGCACATTTAGGTTTTGATCTGAGGCTATCCTGGTCTGCGGGACCCAACACAAGTATTCTAGGAAAAGCAAAAGCTGGACGATCGAGAGAAAGTAGGCTCATATTCCAGTTCAAGTACAAGTAAATATGTGAGGGTTACCTGATATTGTGCTCATTTTTTATTAGCAAAAATAATATATAGCTTTGCCATTTGACCTCTCTTCCCGTGTGAGACGGAATGCTCAGTGAAAACCTCTCAATTGTCACCGCCCCTTTTTTAGATTTTAGGAGAGATATCTTACGTTTCCTTTAGCATAGTTTTCATTTCCCTATTAGTACTTGTTTATAAACTGGACAGGCCCCTGCGCCATAAAATAGAGATAAAAGGATTACCACAATCATTCCTTCTAGAAAAAGGTATGGTAGTAGTGGACATCGAAAATTATAGAGACAGGAAAAGAAAAATGAATTTCTATCAAATCAATAGAAGGAAAGATCCTTTACCGGATTTGAATTCCACCCTCCTTCAAATAGGATATGCTCTAAGTCCCTAGACTTCCCTATAATAACTGCAAGATGTTCTCCATCTTGCGAATTCCTACTTTGTTTGAAGTGGTCCACAGGGTTCATAACTAGGCGCCTCATATGTATTTTGAACAAAGGAACGTTTTGGTGGAGGGACATAATTGCTTTAACTGATATTTTTAGAGGCATTGCAGAATGCACCATAACATCAGGGCATTGCAGAATGCACCATAACATCAGGTACGTCGGTTCTTTTTTGGGAAGATCACTGGAATGGTGAGATTAAAAGCTCTAATTACCCTAACCTTTATAGTTTGGCCTTGGACAAAGAAGAAAACATTAGAAGGATGTGTTCATGGCCTTTGGAAGATTCTTTCAACCTACCCCTCACTGATCAAGCCTATGAAGAGTTTGTTAAGCTGGAAGAAGAGCTTTCTTAGTTTCACCTATAGCTAGACAACGGAGACAAGTGGAATTACATATGGAACTCAGATAAATATACTGCCAAGCGATTCTACAAGCTTATTTTCATGCTTTTGCAACCCCAAGGCCTTTTGTTTGGTTAAGAAAAAACAGATGTGTCATAAAAATCAAGGTTTTTGCGTGGCTTATGTTTAGTGACTGGTTGAACACATGGGACATGCTTGATCATCGTCATTGTGCAAGGGAGAATGAAGATCTTACATGTGTGCTCTGCTCGGGGAATAGAGAGACAAGACTTTATCTTTTCTTAACTTACCCTTCTGCGACACTGGCAACATCTGGGCATAGACTGAAACCCTAACCTCAATTTCTTCTAAATGATTGTGCTAGCTAGCTTGCTTGCATTTTGGACGGAAAGACTTCTTGGAAATCTTTCTTAATGCTTGTTGGCATATTTGGAAACAAAAGAAATAGGTTGATCTTCCAGAATATGCAGTCATCTTTCGAGGGTTGAAGAGTTTTGTTCAAGAAAGAGATTCTCTTTAAGAAATCTGAAAATTAATCAGCCACAGAAACATTTTTTTGTGAGAGCCGGTTTTGTTGGAACTGTTTAATTCTCTTTTAAGAAAGATTAGCTCGACATGTGTCCATGGAAGTTTGTTCTCTATTGGTCATAGTAGAAGGCATCATTTCTATTTCTAGTGGAGATGCATGCAAGAATTGAAAGAACAAACTTTGTGAGCAGCATTGTTTTTTTAGCAAATTTTGTGGGTGACATTGTCACTCAGAGAAAACCAATGTGAATTCGGTCACTCCCCATGAGACTTTTTCTGGTGATGGGAGATCTTTTCATCTGGTGCTTATTTTACAAGATAACTAATGCTTCATTACGTGAGTGATGACCGAATTGATGGAGCGCACTTGACAATGAGGTGGGCTTAATTATCCTCTTTTTATGCTTCCAACCAGATATAAAGTTTTTAGACATGTAAGATTGCTGACGTCACTCATGTTTCAAGAATAAGCTGCAGGACAGTCAAAAACAATGGAATCAGGCATAACAGGTGATTGGATATACTGTATAACATAGACCAAAAACTTCGTGAATATACTCATAGAAACTTGAAGGCTTGAAGCAGAATGGTGGCTCTTAAGGTTTAGGGAAGAGTTTAGACAGAGACCAAATGTTGTCAACTCTAGGCTTCTCAAAATAATTTAAAGAATTATATAACACTTTATGCTAGAGAAAACCCAAAGGACGAGATTCCTGTTGAAACTTCCGAAATGATAATTATAATATAATAATGGGATCTGTAAAAATCCCAGAAATTATTTGTTGCAAATTAACAAGCAGGTCATTATTCTGAATTACTTTTTTATCTACACAGATATAAAATGGAGATATAATATTGTTAGTAACATACTTCACTCCTGCTAATTGTACACTACGTAGTACCCAGGGTTTACCTTCCCCCGCGGTAACCGCGGTTACCGCGCTTACCGCGGGGGGACGGTAACGGTAACCCGCGGTTAGGGTTTGCCGAATTTCATCCAAATTCAAAATTTTTGAAAAAAATCAAAAAAATCAGAAAAAATTATGGATGTAGTTCTTGAATTTTAGTGTCATATGGTGAATAAATTTTTTGAAAACTAGTTAGAGAAATTCAAATTATAGGGCTAAACCGAAAATGAATCAAAAAATCTAAAAATTAGTAATAGAGTGGGCTCCATTGCGCACTGTTCATTCTATATCCTTTGTTTCAAATTACAACTTCCTATATTCGTGTTGCATGTCATATTACCCTCAAGGTTTCAGCTTTGTGTGGACTTCGTAATGCTTTCAAATGTGATGTTGCCGAATTATTGTTGTTCAATTATTATGCTATTAAATGTTGGAATGCTTCGAACTCTATAATAGAGCAAATGTTATGCTAAATTTTTTATTTTACACTCAATAGTTAAATGTCTAAGTATTGTACATATTCTTCCAATTATCCCCATTTTCTACACACATTTAACCATATTTTTGTTTTTACTCCCTATTTTTATTTCCATTTTCAATATTTTGCACAGACGGCGATAACCGCCTCGATATCGCGGTTATCGCGGCAAATATCGCGATTACCGCGATATCGCCAATTTTTTGAATTCAAATTTTTGGACATGATTTTTATGCGGTTTCTCGCGGTAATCGCGCGGTTATCGCGGTAATCGCGAAACCGCGGGAGTGCGGTAATCTCGGGCTAAACGGTAAGTAAAACCCTGGTAGTACCTCTCTAATTTTCTTTTTAAGATAAAGGATCTTAGACAATTATATCAAGGTGATTATAAATTGAAACTTCATTGATAAAACTGGTATGGAGATATTCCTCAAAATAGTTTTGACTTTGAATGATAAACTTGCATGTTGCTTTCTTTTGATGCAGGCGAGTGACTAAGCTCACCGCATATGTCTCTTGATGGAGAAAAGAAACACAGAAGAAGATCACTGTAATCTAAGAAAAAGAAGAAAGATATTATGTTTGGTGCCCACCGATGCTAGTTTTTATGCAAAAGATGCATTATCATATCTCGTCCTAAATTGTGTTCTGTCCATGATTATATCACCTAACAAACTGACACCTATGAATTCCATTGCTTTCTCACAAGTTCCAACTCACCTTCCTCTTTTCCCACGTGCAAAAAAAAATTCTATAGAAAAGTTACTTTAGAAATTACATTAATCTATTTTTTAAATTTTTATAAAAAATAATTAATTAATCATACGTTAATACATCGTTCCGTCAGTGAGGAGTGCAGGCTCCCAACCCCTCCAAAAGATCGGGTCCTCCTTTTCTGCAGTTTTTCAGGTAGCAGAGTTGTGCTGGAATTCTCTGGCCTTTTGGAATCGCTGGGTGGTTATTGGGCCTACTGGGCATTTAAGCTTCCAGTGGTGGGCTGGATTGAGGCCTTGACCATTGTGCAGTCACCGTTGATCTACGCAGAAAGTTTACTTAAGGTCCTTCATCTCGCCGTAGAGTTTTAAAATCGTCCCTAACCAAAATAACAAGGTAACACGTATTTAATCTCGTAAAACCGGGTTACATTAGTTCTAAGACAGTATTATTTTCGATATTGGTTAATGTGGTGATTGAGTCAGTGTGAGCCAACTGTGCAAATTGTTAGCTCTGTATTGAGATTTTCTTTTTCTTTCCCTATAAAAAAAGTCAAATTCAAATGTTATCACGTAAGCAAGTTTAGATTGTAAACTTTTATTTGCTCCGTCTTAAAATAAATTACTTCTGAAGGTTTTCACAAAGACTAAAAAAAGGATAAAACGGTTATTGATTGATAGTCTTGGATGGTGGGAGGGAGGTCAGTAGGGTTGTATAGATGATGGATATCTCGAGTATCTCATCACTACAAATAGTAACACTACAAACTAGAATGGTTAAAATTTAGATTTGAGAAGTAATAATAAATATAGACGTGAGACGTGAGTAGTCAGATATTTTATCTGCCTTGTGCACACGCATCCACATCGGCAGATAAGGACGGAACGGAAGATAGCCACGAACCACCGAAACAGAAGAAAAAGGACTGACTTCCTCCTCCCAGGGGCAGAAAGGTCCCGTCCGGCGGCGGCGGGGGAGGGAACCGCAGATTCTTCGTCTCGCTGTCTTCGCGTGCAGATATTTTCCGGGGCGACGGGGACCACGAATCTTTTTCTCACGGATAACAGGATCAGGCCAAGGCACCGTATATCTACAGCATGTGCGTCTGTAGATGACTGCATGTCTGGCTGGCTGTCGTAACAGCCGAACTAGGTCTCCTATACTTTGCTACGGTAATTACTAATGTAATTCTTAATATATTTTTTTCAACAATTAAGATATGAGTAAGAAGGAAAAAAATAATAAAACATCAGAATTTATCAGTATTATCATGAACGATATCAGCGCTTTAATATGAAACATAAGTATATGTTAAATATTATGAAAATAATAGATAGATCTATTAAAATATTGCGTAAATGATGTGAGGGATGATGATTGGATATGCTTGCATGTTAATTTGTATAATTAAATAAATTGTAGATGATATTGTATACTTGTATGAGATTAAATATGTAACTATTTCTAGTGGGTTATGATATGGTATGGTTCCTATAATTTGCCCTTATGAGATATAATTTCTGAAGAAACTATAATCTTTTATATTTTAATAGTATGAGCTTTCACAATGAGATTAATATGAATAACGATTGAATTAAATGGGCTTCCTGTGGTGGAAAATATACACGAACCTCAATAATGGTATGAGATGGGTTAGTCTGTGTTTAATCTTACCATATGCTATGTTTTTTCATCCAATGGGGAGACAATTTTCTCTACCGATCCAGCGACTAAGAATTGATGATGATGTGGATCATTGAGTTTTAAGTTTCAATTAGTGGATCATAACTTTATAACTTTATAGGAAGAAGGGATAAGTAAAACAATAGTAAAATGAAACATAAAAGAAATGAAAAGGCAAGCTAGCTGACCAGTCAATTTGTGGCTTTTGGTCCATTTATTAGTAACAATATTAAATATAGAGTCCATTCTAAAATATACAAGTAATAAATTAGAATAGACACACCGACTTTTGTGCAGTGAGAATAAAACCACAAAACTTAGGATGTGTTTCCGGCACGTAAAACGATGTACGCATTTACGTATGATTAATTAGATAAGCTCGTGAAGGTTTTATTGAAAACGTTCGAAAACCTGGCCATTACTATCGATCTGCCTTTAAAAAGGAAAGTAGTTTTGGCCTTCGAAAGAGCTTATTAAAAAAGATTTTTTTCAGTCGAGTCAGTGAAGAAAGCAATGAACGCCAGCCTCCCAGACTTATTATTCTTACTTAAGCTTTAGATCGGGACATAATAGCATCATTTTTGCAGCATGGATCCAGATTGAGATTGAGGGTGGGACAAAGGGCCGCTATCTCGCGAGGGTGAGCTAACTCCAAAAACCTATCTCGTGAGTTAACACATTTGCTTGCTAGCGAGTGAAGTGATCCCCTTCTTATTTTAGTACCTTTCACAAAAAGAGTCTCATGAGCTCCTGAGGTATTAAATACTAGTAGTAGAGACTATGATATAGTAGGGTATCAGAATATAGATTAATATGATTAATATGATTAAAGTAACTTTCGTATATAATTTTTTAAAAAAATATTTTGAAAAACGTGTACGTGAAAAACGAGACAGATGAGTTGGGAAGGTAATCAAAAGAATTCAGCCTTATTGTTTAGGTTTGATCTTAGTATTGGTTTCTAGCCCACCAAGTAAGGTGAAAAAAATCTGGTTTAGCTAGCCCAGTTTAATATTGCTCCGAGTGATTTGGTTTTGTTTCAACGAAATAATTTTGAACGAAATCTGTTCTCACTTTAATTCGTCCTGGCTAGTTAGTAAACAGGAATAAGCTCAAATTATAGAAAGTTAATTTAAAAAAGCTCGAAAAAAATTGACCACGCCTTTTCTTTTCCACCCGTGGAACCAACAAATTAGGTAGGTTCCACAACCATGTTTGGATTATGTATATTTGATTATTCGGACGGTTGCCAGGTTATTAAACGGTACAGTTTTTATAAACCATTTTTTAGCAGCATTTAAAATCATTTTTCTAATTTTTAATTCACCGGTTTATACCCTTAGAGCATCCATAACGTAGTTCAAAAGTGGTTTATAAGAAATACAATATTTCATTTAACCACCTAGCAGTATTGTGGAACTAGTACATAGCAAAGAAATAACAAAAAGCTACCCATAACCATATGGGCTGTCCATAGAGAATAAAATATATTCTTTATCTCTACTTTTTCTCTCTTTCTAATAGTATTTACTATCTATATATATATATATTGTGAAGGTTACAATAATTAAAATGCATATATGTAGTATCTATATGTACTACTTTTACTTATTACCCTCATAAATGGTTGTGATAAAACTCAGTTTCAATATCACCGTCATCTACCGAGAATGCTGGCTAGCCTTAATGACATACTCCAACTAGCGAACATCCTAGATTTGCATAATTCAGCCTGGATAACATTGTTAAGGAACGTCGACGCGCACGTGTTGCGTGACACAAACGAAAAGATCACGCTGATCTGCTATTAAATGCTCAAAGAACCTACTTAAGTTGCTAACTCCCTTTCGCTAAGTACGCCCGACGCTGTCACACTAATTAAGCTGATGTTGTTGCCCCCCACACTATTCGCATGAACCCACGCACTTTGCTATACGAACCGTGCGTGCATCAATAATTTAAGCTTCCTTCAAATTAACCAAAGCCAAGAGTTGAGATAGCTAGCAATTAGAAAAAAAAACCTTCATGCACATTTGTGCTCAAGTAAATTCTATTTTGGATCATTTTTATACCGATATTTTAATTTAGATCACTATTAACTCTTGTATATATCTATATCCAAGTTATGGCATGTCAATTACTTTTGGTGTTTGTTAATTATTGACCAGTACAAGTTAACATACTCAAAATCTTCATATATTCTTTTTAAGAGAGAGTCAGGTGATCTAAAATACAATAAAAAGATAAGATTACTCGATTTAAAATAAAAATGCCAATCAAAGCGTGATAAAAACAAAATTTAGTAATAAATGATACTAGCACAAGTGAAATTTACTCCACCTGCTATAAATGATGAGCGAGTAATTTGCCTTGTTAATTTTGATCGAATTCGATCAGGGTATGACGTTTCTCGATCATTTGTTTGGCTTGCATGCGAAGATAAAAGGAAAAAGAAAACAAACAAACAATTGAAAGCGCAAGTGGGGGTGGAAAGAGAAACCAACCTTATCCGATCATTAGCTGGGTGGATCACACGCGTCGTCACTCGCTCGCTTCCGCTTCATGCAGGAAGGAAGGCAGCCAACCAGCGGCACCTCCCGTTCGCTGGCCTCCAGGGGCAGTTGCGTCTTTTTCCATCCCGGTGCTTCGCAAGCTGAGCGAAAGAGTGAGAGAGTCGAAGGGCCTTCTAGAAAGGAGCCGTATTGACGGGTTTGCCCTTTACGGGTTTGTAAAGCTCGATACTCGATAGCCTTATTCTTGGGCTTAGTTTAGGGTTTTAGGCAGCGTTCGCAAGTTGGAGTTCGGAAGCCGCAAAGTGATTGTGGAAAACGAAGCGATCCATTAGCACGTGATTAATTAAGTTTTAGCTATTTTTTTCGAAAAATGGATTAATTTGATTTTTTTAAACAACTTTTGTATAGAAACTTTTTGCAAAATACACACCGTTTAGTAGTTTGAAAAGCGTGCGTGCGAAAAACAAGGGAGAGGAGTTGGGAAAGGGGAGGAAAGAATGCAGCCTTAACCAATGTTCTAAATATTTGCCTATAGCTATCGCTATAATCGGAGATAGTGGATGGAGAGGGAAACAGTTAGGAGACTTCAGTTTTAACATTAAGATTTATCGACCGCTAATAGTTGTACTTAGCCGGAGATAGCTGCTAAAATAACCAAAAATAGATGCACTCAGCGGTGGCCTGCGTACCTGGGCTTTTGGCGTTCGTGGCCCACGAAATTCAACCCAAAACCAAACCCTAAATCCCACACACTCCCTAGTCCCCACTCGCGCGTTGCTCCTCTCTCCAGTCCCAACTCCCAAATCGTGCTCTCCCGAAAACGTCGGCTCCTATCCCCAACAGTGGTGACCGGTGGTGGCGGCAGCGGCTCCTACGGTCTAGCCCCCTAGCGGCGACGGTGGTAGCTCCTGTGGTCCTTCCCTAAGCAGCGGTGGCGGTGGCTCCTTCCCTATTCGTGCCCTCAAGCAGAAGTAGAGGCAGCGATGACTGCTGCATCTCCTGGTGGTGGCTACCGCACCTCGAGCAGTAACATGTGCAATCAAATAAGTGATATGTCAATTTTTAACCAAAATTCTGTTAATTTTTTTTATTTTTTCCTAATATTTTTAAAAACCGCTAAATGCCTTAACATGAGCTATAGCTGGCTATAGCGACTCTTAGCTGTTGGAGAGCACAACCAATAAGAGACTTAGCCGGAGATTTAGAACATTGGTTTTAACTCAATGTTTTTACTTATATGTTTTGTTTTGAAGTCCTAATAATGTCAGAGTTACACCTCCACATCATATAAACAAAAAACTTATTCAATCTAGCTTTTGGTTTAGTGTAAAAAGGCTTATGGCTTGAGAAAAGTCAAATGGAAAAGTTGTTTATTCATTTAAACTTAGATTTTTCGACTCATAAGTTGATTTATAAACCTAAATAAAGGGAGACCTATAAGCTTATATATAAGCCAAACTTAAACTATATAATTAAATTTTAAATTTGATTTTCTCATCGTAGTTTATTTAGGTTTAGTGTAAAAACACACACATTTGCTTTTGAATTGTTAGTGACAAATATAAAAAAATTACATACAAATTATTTTTTAGTTGCTAATAACTAATAGTAACAATATGGATAAATCTAAGTATAAGCTAAACAACATAGCTATAAGACTCGGCTTAACTTACTTTGCTTCAGAGACTGGATGTAGTTACTTTTAGATACGGTATAAATACGAGGGCTGGTATAAACACACACCTGCACTCTATTTCTATGAGAATCTTGAAATACTAGGTCAGTATATTTTTAAGATTGGTGAAGTCATCATGTACACCCTCTAATTGTTAGGTACGCCGTCTCGATATAGATGAGTTATATAGGCACATAGTAGTGAGGCTATAATAAAACAAAAGGTTGTAGGGTATGATCAAAGCACCTATTGTTTTGTGAATTTACTAAATAATAGATTGTTATATTTAAGACAAAATTGATAAAAATATTATATTTTGGGAGTAAGGTACTACTGTATTATAATTTATTTTATTCGGTGAATTTATTTTGGATGGTTGTTCTCATGATTTGGAGTTGAGATTATCTTGCAGGCAGAATACATTTTAAGTATAATCAAAAATTCGAATTTTAAATCATAATTTGAACATGATTTTGAAGGTATTTTTTTTATTTTTTAATATTCCCAAAGGTGTGAACCAGGAAAAGTAGAGGAGGGCAAAAGAGTAAAGTTGTTGGCCATATCCCTCAGCCCACCGCTTCACCTTCACCATCATCACCTTCACCTCACCTCCAGGTGGTTCTCCTCTCCTCCGGATAAAGCGAAAGCTCAGCCCCACCGATCCCGCAGAGCCTGTGCCCCCGGAGATACTCTGCCGCCGACGAGCCACCGCAATCGCAGTGCCCGGCCCTTCCTCCTCGATCGCGCACTCCCGCTGAACTGGTTTTGGAGGGGGCGACACGGCTGACTCCCCGCGTCGGTTCCAATCATATCCAAAGGTATCCATCCATCCGTTCTTCCCTCTCCACCCAATAATGATCCGTCCGGAATCTCATCGGTTTCTTTCTACTTTCTTTCCCTCCAATCAGCCCCTTATCCAGTTTATTCTGAATTTATTTGGTACTAGCAGCTTTTGTTTCCAAAATGAATTTGGGGGGTTCAGCTTATTTGGGTTTCTCTTGTTCCGGTAGAGGATAAGAAGATGTAGGAGTGATTATGCGTTGGATTTGGGATTTAGACTTGGTCACGCCCACAGTTTGGAAGACAATGTGATTTAAAATTCGTTATTTATTGTTTTCTTGTTGACCATGTGGCTAGATTGATGGCGATGGAGGGACCAATCCTGTGTCGTGCAGTAATGCAAGCGAAGCTACCTGCCACGATGATCAGCAGCAACTCACTGACCAAGTACGGGCAGCTTGGAACAGCATTCCTGGGTTCTGTGTCTAAGTACAGGAACATCACTAGACTGTTTTCCCCAATCTATCAGCCGGCTCCAAAGAGCCTCACTCCTATTTGCGGTAGCTTCAGTTCGTCATCCGATGGTAATGGATATATGGCTGGAAACTTTAGTGAGAGTGATGAAGATTATGTTAACTCTACCGTGCTAGAAGCAGGTACTTAATCCAGTTTTTGCTTCCTTTCTATTTGTATTTTGTGCATTGATGCGTTCTATTGTTACCAAACTTTATTCAATTATCGCCTTGAAGTTTCATAACAGTACTTAATTTTCTTGGTGAAATTAATTTCACCAAGAAAATTAATTTCAACTTAAATTTCTTTTGGAGCATAATATTGATTCATCAGTACCAGTAGGGTAACTGTTTGCACACATTAATACATCATATGGATGTTAGTGGTAGGATTATGTTAAGCTGGAACTTGATATAGAACTGGACATGCATAATCAGATCAGAAGACTGTAAAAGTCCCATCCTCGATCGCCAACCTGTAAACCAGTAAAATTTGTGATATCCTGGTAAGTGAATGTCTGGGTCCTGCCATCTAGGATACATCCTAGTTCCAGTGACCTGTGAACAACTGAACATTGTCTGGCATGTGTTCTACATTCGAAACTAATATATGATGCTCTTTTCTTGAAGTCGTTTGCCATTTTTCCTAAAGTATCTCGAGAGGTTAATCCCCACTTTGGTTTGTAGAAGTGAATATATTCTTCTTTTGGCACTTATTGGTACTTTGATAATTCAGTATCATTGTAGAGGTATACACAATCAACCAGAGAGGAAATAGATGCTATCAATCTTTTTGCTGGTTTTGTTTTACTTATTACTCCTATTTAACCAAAGTGTGTGTGTTTTAGCATTGAATTTTCATATCATATCGTGTCATGTTGTTTTCATGTAGTGCTGTAGATATCACATATGGGTTTATTGACTAAATATATTCAATTTAAATTCTCACTCACATTGAATTCACTTCTAAAAAATAATGAATATTGATGATTGCCCATAAGCTAATCTGTTGATAGCAGTAGTCTGAATTTGCTTCTCTCAGTTATTTTGACAATAACCTTTTTTGTTCTTACTCTCCCAGTTGAGGTGAGAAGTGGAGCAGAGGGATATGTAATCAAGATGCGAGATGGGAAAAACTTGAGATGTGTGCACAACAATTCTCAAGGGAGAAATATTCCAGAAAGCGCACCACAACCTGCTATTGTTTTGAGGATTGAAGATGGAAGTGAAACTTTACTTCCAATCATTGTTTGTATGTACAGTTCTTTCAATCTAGAAATTTAGTTACAAGTTTTCATTGATTTAATTTTTAATACTATCTACCTTTTTTCAGTGGAAATGCCAAGCGTACTTCTGATGGCTGCTATTCGGAATGTCCACATTGTAATATCTTGTTTTATTACTACAATTTGCTTCTTTTTTTTATTTTGCTTGATGCGATTTATAACCCTTTCTCGTTGCAGGCAAGACCAACCATATACCAAGTTGTGAAGGAGATGATTGATAAGATGGGTTATGAGGTAAGGTTACTTTGAAATAGTTCATAGTGGTTGCTTTTTGTTGGTTACATATAAGTCAAATTGTACTGCTCACTCATTTATTTATTCCTTCCAACATTGTGTTTGATTTTGGTTCCAGGTAAAACTGGTTCGGATAAATAAAAGAATTCAAGAAGCATACTGTGCTGAGCTGTATCTGACGAAGGTACTTATGTAGAGCATTTTATTAGAGGAAACTGAACTCAAACTTTAGTGTGTACAATACTATCATTAACCATTCTAAACTAGAAACTGCCTATACTGCAGGTAGGTAACCACACAGAAAGTATCACCTTTGATCTCCGACCTTCAGATGCCATTAACATTGCTGTTCGCTGCAAGGTATTATTTTGCCTGTTGAAGTTCATTGCTCTCTTTTATGTCTACTGCCATCAGAAGATAGTTTTAGCAAGCAGTTCTCTGATTTTGTCTGTCCCTGCCTCTATTCCTGCTTTCTAATATGGTTCTGTTTTTCAGTTTCCATCATTTCTTTACTTTCTTCTGATGAAGGACTATATTTTTTCATACTCGCATTTTTTGTGCATAAGATGCTTAATGGTGTCAAGAAACATGCAAACTAGAGGTTTTTAATAGAATAAATATTTGTAGTGATTTTGTAAGCCTGGGCGAACAGCAGTCATATCAATCTCTTCTGATCTCATGTAATCATTTTAACCATACGTGTTTGAAGTTAGACCAGTTCTTGCTGCTCACGTGATTTAACCGAAGCTATCTATCGAAAGAAATAATGTATCTATCCTTACGCTATTGGCCTTCACACAAACAGGTTCCTATACAAGTCCACAGGAGCCTTGCATACAGTGATGGCATAAGATCAGTCGAGCCAGCAAGAATGACGGTAGCAGCTGGCATGTCAGATGGGTTGTTGTTTACAGAACTTGACAGGTATTGTTATGGAGATCTATTTACGACAACCTTGAATTCATGAAAGTACAATGTTACAGTAGTACTATAATTCTTTGTTCTACTTTCACTGGTTTGTGCACACTGACACATTTTGTCACCTGAATACAAAAATATGCACTTAACTATAACATACATGAGAACTGTGGTAGCAGATCTTTATGATGTGGTTCAAAGCAATTATTGTACTCCCTCCATTGAGTTATATAAGTCAATAGTCTATTTTCAAAATGTCGAATTTTCTAGATTTTTACCAACATTTATTCAAATTACAATATATGTTATAGGTTGGCCAACCTTTCCTTTCTCATAGCAATGTTGAGGGCAGAGCAACGGAAATTCAGTGTATATAAACTGTGCCAATAGATCTGCATTTTAACAACTTATAATGATGAAAGTACAGTCTTGAAGATTTTTGTTCAAAAATCAAAATATGCCTGATAAAAATCATTGGAGGTACTAGCTTGCAAGGGCAAAAAACTACTAATCAGTACTAGCTTGCAAGGGCAAAAAACTACTAATCAGGTTATACTGATCTTCCTTACATTTTGATGCCCTAGATGATGCCCTAAATTAAGATCCTGAATTTTATTCATCCACATGTATATTTTTTCTTACACATGGCACGCTTTCAGACCTGATGGGCAGCCATGTGTCGAGGCTCAAGAGTTTGGATTGATTCGGAACATGCTTATTGCAGCTGTTGAAGAGAGATACAAAGATGCTGGTAATTTTATTATCATGTTGTAGTGTTATTAAGATTCGTCAGTGCACTCCTTTTTTTTTATGGGGAAGATTCATCAATGCACTCAAAGCAATGCATTCTTTTTTTTTTTGTGGGGAAGATTCATCAATGCACTGAAAGCAATGCAATCTATCTGACCAGAACTAGTGTTGTGTTGTATTCATGAGGTCATTCTAAATGTCGAAGGAACATAATTTGTACTCTGCAAAGGAAGAAGCAACTAAACATCACCTAATATGACATCATCAAGTCGCTGATGCAAACAGAATGTTAATCTCAAGAGTAATATGCAGAAAAAAAGGAAGTGGTTTTGAAAACTCGACATTTTTTTTACAGCAACGTGGAGGGACAAACTGATGCTGCTGAGGTCTAAGCGGAAAAACTGGGCCTGAGGTTTTGAGCTCATGCCCTGAATCTGTCAAATTATTCTAATTTTATGAAATTCTGATTATTTACTCACCTTGACAGCGTGGCTCGTCTCAATGGTGTAAATAAAGACGAAGCACTGTTCAATCCTAGAATGCATTCCAGATGACTGATACTGTCTGTAATTAAATGTATATATTATATGGAACTAAAAACTGGATTATGTAAATTCTGACTGTTTCAGTCTTTCGGAGTAAAGAATAATCTGTGGAAAATCTCTGCATGTTAGTGGCACCGGCTGATACCTGGCCCTTGTTCATCTCCTTTTTTCACAATTCAAGTATTCCATGAAAACAATATTTGCCAGCTCAATGTCCTCTTTCGGACTTCTGTTAAACATGCGCAATGTTAGGGTGTGTTCGTTTGTCCTCTTTCCTAACTTTTTTCTTTTTCTTTTTTTAACGAACCGGTATTAGACATGACAATTTTATTGAATAGAACAGGAGTAAAAAAAGATGTTTAGGTGCAAAAGAAATATGTACAAAAAGGAAAACCAGGGGATGATCTTCTCCTCGATTTTTACCACTAGTGCCATTATGGAGAGCTCTTTGTGCTGGATAACTCTTTGATTCCTTTCCTTCCACATCTCCCGTGATATTGGGAGGATGAGCGAGCGGACTCCTTTATTTGGTAGACCTTTGGTGGTTGCTAGTGTTATCCACCAGGCATGAATCTATGTAGATGCAGACTACTTCAATCCAAGTTCCTCATAAGCTATCCAGGTTGATATCGTGCTCCATATCCTCGTATATCTGCAATCCACAAGGAGGTGGTAGATCATTTTCATGGTGTGTCGGCATAGGGGACAATAGGAGTTTGGCCAGCTACGGGTTGCCAATCTATCTAATGTACACACCCTGTTCAGCATAATAAGCCATGCAAAGAGTTTGCATTTCTTTGGGCTCTAGGTTTTCCAAATGATCGTTTCGTAGTTCATACAAGTCGAGTCGAGAAATTCCGAGAAATTGCGTAGACGAGCGGTGCCATATCCTTTAGCCGCCTACCTTGGCTCTAGATCGAGTCCCAAAAGCGGATTGTGGATCCGTCCCTAATTGACAGGGTTGTGGTTGCGGAGAGCAGTATTTTTCGGAGTCATCGCACGGGGTGTCTAGGTCCACCCAAGAGTTATCCCGGACTTTCCATTCTTTTCGTAGCCACCTCAGTCTTAAAGCTCTTGCGAATCTGTCCAGGTTGAGCACTCCTAGACTGCTATTATTGTTGGCAAGCACGTCCTTGCCCAGTTGACTTTGAATTTTTCGCTTGTGAGGTTTTCTGAGCCTGCCCAAAGGAAGTGTTTCCTTTGTTTGTCGATGTTGACGACGAAATTTGGTAAATCATGCATCGAATTTGGAGTTAAGACCGAAGCGGATTTGGAAGGAAATCGGTAAAAGAAACAGAGTATAAATCGGCTTCGGAACTGCATCAGCTACGGTGTGCATCGGCTGATATTGAATTGGACAAGGAAGCCGATGTAGCCGATTCCGACAAGGGGATGTTGGAACCATTGTCGGGTTCGCTTAAAGTGCTTCATGAGGATTGCCATGTATGGATTGAGTCCGAAAAAGGCAATTGTATCTATTAATTAGAAATAGTTTGTTAGTTTCCTTTTATCTTTAGGAAAGTGTGTTTAGTGTCCGATAAGGATTTTATGTGTTTCCTTTTATCTTTAAGAAAGTTTTGAGTCGTGTCCGATATGGACTAGTATCTACCCATGGGTATAAATATGTACACCCGGGGTCTATGTAAATGATCTCTCGATCAATACAACTACCTTCGGCGCCTCGCCACCCTCTTTCTGAGGTTTTTACTTATCAACCGGCGGAATTTGGCACCTGACGCGGGGCTGCATCGGCTTTCGATCTCCGGCGTAGGGGTAAGCCCTATGTTCCGTCGGGTCCTGGTGAATCTATCGGCTACATTGGTGTTGTTCAAGGCTGCATCGCTTCGATCTCTTGGATCGCTCTGGTTCGGTCGATATATTTACCTGATATCTCAATTCTATCTTAATTGCATTGTGTTTAGAGACGTATCGGTTTAGTTGGGACTGTCTCGGTTAAGTCTGATCTTCTATCTTAGCCGATATATCTCTACAATCACAATGTTGTTCTAAATAGATTTGTTATATCCATCACATTAGACAGATCTATCGGTTCATCAAGTATTAGATTATCATATATACTCTCATGCTGCATCGGTTAGGTTCGACCTACTAGATTGTTGTTGATAATATAAATCTTGTTAAGCCGATAGGTTCATGCTAATGTTTTATCGGAGTGCTAGCCGATGAGTTATCATATACGTTATATAATCTAGATTGACAATGTCTTCTACTTGCATCGGCCGATCTCTATCTAGGGTTTTGTCGATATCAGCTAGATTACTTTGTTGGTTTAGATTATATAATGTATCCGCCACCCTGAAAATCAGTCAAAGGCTTGATTGTCTAGATATTATATTTCTTTTCATACTTAGTGCTGCATCAGTTAAGTTTGATCTACTGAGTCGTGCTTAGAACTATAATCTCTAGCCTGCTTCTTGATTGCCAATAAGGGTTTCATCGGGGTTTCAGCCGATGAGTTATCTGGACGTTGCATTGGCTTATAAGAAGTACGTACAAGATGGATTTAGCCGATGACAACAAAGATTTCACTGTTTATCTACTCATTTGGATTTATTGACATCGGACCACCAGCCGATGAATGCTTCAACCTTCGAATCAGTGCTTATTCAATCTATCATTACTAGCCGATTGGTTTCTACTGGATTATATTATTTTATTTTCATCAGCCGATTATCTTTATGTCATTATTTACTCAAGTATCAAGATCTATATTGGAAATCCGCTGGTATCGGCATCGGCTGGAATCACTCCATCGGCTTGTCAGCCGATCGGCTATCTTTTGATCTTCAATTTATATATCTTGTCAGTTGCAGGATCAAACTGATTGGCACGCCCGCATCTCATCATTATTCTGGACCTGCACTGGAGCTAAGCAGACCTCCCAGGCTATCGTGTTTTTACGTGAACAGTCGAGTACCTCCAAGGATTCTTTAGTGACTTTTAGTGCTGTGAGCAAATAGACCGGTTACGATGTGAGTACAAACTTGATGAGGGTCCTTCGTCCCGCAAGTCCCATATTCCTCCCTTGCCAGCTTGCTAGGCATCCTACTAACTTGTTTAGAAGGGGTTGTAGGTCCGCTTTGCACAGTCTCCTAGGTGTTTCATGGGGAAGGATTCCCTAGTTGCTGGCATGTTCTCGACGATGTCATCTAGATCTAAGTCAGCACATCTGATTGGCACAACCTAGGACTTCTGGATATTTGTTTGTAGCCCAGTTGCTTGACCGAAGCGATTCGACAGTCAGAGTCTGCACATCATCATTTTTTTGCCCGATGAAGACTGTGGCGGCGTCTGCGTACATTGATATCCTAAGGCGCGCTGATCTTCCCTGATCTTACTATTAAGTTTTAGCTCCGTAGCTTTGGAGGGAAGGTGTTGAAGCAGGTCTATAGCGAGGATGAAGAGAAGGGGATAAGGCGGGTCTCCTTGCCAGAGTCCTTGGCCGTGTTGGATTTTGCTGCTTGGGATACCATGGAGTTAGGTCTTTGAGTAGGATGTTGATAGCAAGGCCGATATCCAGTCATACCAAAGTTACCTGGGACATTGTTGCATTAAAGTCATCAAGTAATCCCATCATACCGAGTCGAAAGTCTTGAAGATGTCAAGCTTGAAAGTAACATTGGGCACTTGTTTCGGTGGTATCTTCGCACCATATTCCGGACATAGAGTAAGTCACCATGAATTCTTCTCCCTTGAACAACGGCACTTTGGTTCACCGGGATCAAGCTCATTAAAGTCATCAAGTAATCTCATCACACCGAGTCGAAAGTCTTGAAGATGTCAAGCTTCAAAAGTAGCATTGGGCACTTGTTTCGTGTTTCAGTATGTCCCAACAAGCTTTGAAGAAGCTTCCCATGAAGCCATCGGGTCTGGGCGTTTTTGTCCGTTGGCTTCTAATGAATTGCTTCCTAATTTCCTCCTCTGTAAATTGCTCCGCAGGGTTGACAAGTGCATTGGCTCGACACCTAAGGCCTCTCAATTCAGCTCTCATTGTCGTGGGTTCGGCCTCCCCGCAAATGAGAAGTGGTAAGAAACCTCCTCTTTTTCGTCGTGCGTTATTGCCCAACCATTTTGCTTGTGAATAAGATGGATGTGGTTCTTGCGTCTCAGCGCATTGACTTTTAGTGGAAGAACTTGGTGTTCGCATCTCCTTCCTTGATGTTGGTTATTCTTGGAGCTTGTCTTTTCCTAGCTCTTCCGATTGCTACTGAACCTAGGAGCCACCTCTTGAGGGCCATTCGTTGGTTTGATTCTGCTTGGGAGAGCAACCTACTCTCCTACACCATATCAAGGCAGTGGATAACATCTAGAGCCATGTGGAACTTTAGCTTAGCTTCTGAGCAAGTGGATTTGGCCCATGATTTAAGGTCTTTGGTAGTACGGCGAAGATTTTATGCTAGTTGATGCAGTGGCTCGATATGGGTAGATGCTTGATTCCACAATTCTGAGACTTTTTCTTTGAAACCTGGAAGCTTTGTCTAGAAGTTTTTGAACTTGAAATGTCATGGCTTGCATGGGCCACTCGGGTTTGTGAGCTGGAGGGGGCAGTGGTCGGAGGTGCCTGTGCCAAAGTGTGAATGATGTGTTGGTTGAAGGTCAGATTCCATGCTTCGTTACAGAAGAACTTGTCGAGCCTTAGTAGAGTTGGTCGTCGTCTTTCGTTGCTCCAAGTGTACTTCCTATTTTGGGGTGGATCTCTTTCAACTCATAATGGTTGAGTGCAGCTCGGAATCTGCTCATGCGAGTCAGGTGTAGATTTCTGTTATTCTTGTCCCTTGCTCAGTAAATCATGTTGAAGTCCCCAATGATTATTCATTTCTCCCAGATGGTTGGCTTTAGACATGTTATATGTCAGAAAAATGCTTCTTTCTCTTTGTGCTTAGTTGGGCCATAGACCGTTGTGAGCGTGAAGGTTATTCCATAGGGGAGGAGTGTGACCTTTGCTGTGAGAGAAAAACAACAAGAGTTTGCTGAATCGATATGGATGTGTTGTTCTAGAAAAGAAGGATGCCACCCCTTGTGCCTCTTGTCTGTTTGGCCACATGTCTGTTTAGCTTGTATCTGCTGAGATTGCTTGCTAGTTGGTCGTCAATGGAACTTAGCTTTGTTTCATTGCATGTAGTCTTGTTCACCGTGGTGCACATGGCTACCAGGTTTAGCCCTCTAACATTCTAGCTCAGGAATTGGAAGTTTTGCGATGTCATTGCTGAAAATTGGCTGCTCCATAGGCACATTCATTTGAAAAACATTGCATGGCCGACAACGTTCTTTACGCAACTAGTGCACCATCATCATCAACAAGGTCATCGATGGCTTCACCCGCTATCTCTAGGAGTTCTCCATCCGGTTGGTTGCCCTCTTTGAGGATGATATCTAAGATGGTGCTGAGCGCGACGATGGTGTGCAGCGGGAGAGGCCAGTTGAACATTGCCATGTAGTTTGCCAGAACCGTGTCGAAGTTGCTGTCATCCCGAAGCAACCCCAGTCGCTTGAAGAGGACCCGGTGGCAACGCTCCATCGTTGGAAATGCTGGCTTCGCAGCGAGGCGCGCGCTATGGCAGCGTACCCTGGTGCCATTGAGGGCTATCCCTCTGCCGAGGCATTGTGGTAGAGATAGTTGGGCTGCTGCAATCGGTAGCGATACCGGATGCGAAAATATGGGTTGTGGCAGCGTGCTGAAGAGGCTATCCATAATTGCCTCCGTCTCATCCTGTTGGTCGGCCTATGTATGGGTAGGGGCCATTGGTCTGGCAGTTGCAATTCCAGTCGACATCTTGGGTGTGTGAGTCGTCGCCGGTGGGGTAGTGGTTGAGGGCTCTTATGTGGGCTGCAGTCGTGTCTCTTCGATCTCACTTGCCATTGGCTCGGTGTGATCGCTTGGTGTTGTCTTGCTGGCGTCCGCCACATTTCTCCCTAAGGTTACTGCGTGCATTTCAGTCACATCCAAGTTGTGCAGCTGCCTCGAGCTCCATTGACGTGGTTTGTGGCGGCAGGAGAGTAGAGATGATGCGCGAGAAGACATGATGCACTAGCACGGTGTCCTGGCACATGGCAACCGGGGTAGACTATTCTTCAATCTTTGGCCCAGCCTTTTCAAGTAGAGGCATCGAACGATGAACACCGACATGATGCACTGATACGGGGTCATATGGGCTGTCAGGGTGGCATTGGCCATTGTGATGGTTGTCTTCCTCCGATTCACGACTCCTAGGCGAGCGCGTGCTCTGGCAAATGATGTCGCGGTCATTCTATCTGGTTCGACTACGGATACGACCGTCGTCCCAGTCACGGTCATCACTGTCATCACCATGGTCGTGATGCCTCCATCCATGATCTCTTGGGTGGTCGTTGTTATACCACCGGTTGCGATCGTTAGCACGATAGTCGTCTACATGACGCTTGTCTCGTGGCTGCTCATCAGGGAGACGCTGCCCGAGGGGTGTCGAGTGGTGTGGAGTGGTGATGATGGCGCGAGGCGTAGCCAGCTCATCGTCGATGATTCCCAAATGCCAAGGTGGCAACCGATGCCCCGAAGGCAGGCAAGAGTCCAACCTGGTGTAGCTGCCCGTCATCGTTGCGTAATCGAGCACTTCCCCGAGGTGAAGGAGGACGAGATATTTGGCCCCGCTCTGCCAACGTTTTGGCGGTGCCTCATCAACATGTACTGTGTTGTGGTTGCCGTCCTTTGATCTCTTGTTAAAGGTAAGCTAGATCCGCTTCAGGATCAAGCTCGGGTTCATCGTCCAGGCGCAGAGGTCGATGGTACGGGTGTTGGTGGGGTGGCAGAGGTTGGTCTCGATACACCCAAGGGCACACTGCAAGCAATCAAACGCTTGACAATGTCCAGCGTTGAACCATGCCATGGGACACCGTCCAAGCAGAGCTTGACACGAAACATGAGTGACGTGTTTTGCGCATGCTTCAAGCTTTGCCATTTGATGAAGTGGACTTTGATGCTATGTTGCTGCATGAAGCCCTTTTGCAGTGCCTCAGTGCAGTGGCGGCAGTGGAGAAACTTGATGAAGAAAGCCTCCGGGTGATGCGTTGATAGTATAACCTCGCCGGGGTGAAGACGGAATTCGTCCCCCCATGGCTGCCTCGACGTCCATAGCTATCATGTTTGCAGGGGCATGCACGACCCAAGAGACTGTTGCCGTCGCCTCCCATTCATGCAGCTCGTTGTTGAGCGCGAGGGAGGTGTGCATGAGGCAGTCGTCGTCGATCGACCTTGTCCTCGGGTCGCCTCGTTGGACCATAGCAGCACCATGCACCCACGGCAGTGGAGACGACAAGGAGGGGGAAGCGTCCTCCCGGTGGTGAGCTTGTCGTCAAGGCATCGGAGGAAGCTGGTGATGACGGTCAGGTGGTGGAGCTGGGGAGGTGGCGGGTGGATGGCGAGAACTACACTTCCGCGCCTGGGGCGGCTGATGATGATAGGCGGGTGATGGAGTAGATATGGTGGTGAGTGGACAGTGAGAAGTGCAGTTGCGTACTCGGTGAATAGAGCGGTGACAGGTAAGGCAGCAGATAGCGTCTATTGCAAGGCAAATGAAGCACCGTCCCCTTGTTTCCTCCTGGAAGAGGCGGAGGGCAGGAGAAATGTGGCTTCTTGCTAAGGGGCGCTTGGTGTGGCAGGGAGAGAAGTCGTATCGTCGGCTTGGAGCCTATCTCCCATGGCCACTTGAGTGCTCCTCTTGGCGCTGCCTTGGCCTCCGCTTAACCGGAGTCCATCAAGGGTCTGGATGGTTGAAGGCACGACTTCTTTCTCACTCTCCGAATCGAGTCCGAATGGGTGTCCTTGTCGTAGAGCCGTACGCTGGTGGACGAGGTGCGGCGTGGCGCAGAGTTGGCCAACGGGCGTCGGTGTAGTTGTTTCGAACATTCGTAGCTACCGAACTGGCATCTCCAGCACCTGGGAGACGCCGCCTGGGGAGGGTGGCCAGATGGATCTGGGCGGCGGGGAGGTGGGAGAGCGCAACAACGAGTGTGGGGCGGCTAGGAGGAGGAGGATGCGCGGAGTGACGGGGACTGAGGCTGTTGGAGGAGTTTAGGCGGCACTATCTGGACCATTTGTAACAGCCCTCCCTCCAGAACCGCGTAGCCCAGCCCATCCGACAGGCGGGCCCACTTACACATACCACTCTAGTTAGGCTTTCGTCCTCGCTTCATATAAAAGGGTTAACCCGGGAGTAACATGGTTGGAGGGAAAAGCCATTATAAGTTGGTTCCACTCTTGCTAAACTAGTAAGGCAGTACTAAACATGCACACAACTTTCATAGGTCACACATGCCATATCCTAATTGGGCCAGAATGTCACATTCTCTGTGACAGCCTTTTCTCCAGAACTGCATAGCTCAGTCCATCCAACAGACAGGCTCACTTACACATACCACCCCACTTACAATTTCATCCTCACTTCGTGTAAAAGGGTTAACCCGGAAGTGATATAGTTGGAGGGAAGATGCCTTATAAGTTAGGTCCACCCTGCTAAACTAGCAAGGTGGTACGAAACATACACATAGAGCTCTTATGGGCCACACAAGCTAAATCCCAATTGGGCTAGGATGTCACAGGTACCAATGCCGGCAAAGGTGCATGCGGTGCGGTTCCCATGCCGCAGGCAAGCAAGCGCGCGAGAGGTGGGCACAGGGCTGAACGAGCGATCGAATGGAAGGCAATGGGCGTCGGGGCCAGAGCGGACACTGGTGCGGGGGGTGGCCGCTGGCACGAAGTGCTCACCTAACCGCCTATCGCTCCGCTCTTAGTCTGGAAGGAGAGGTGTTTTTAATGCTGTGCAGAATTTTTTAGGTCTAGGAAAAACAGACAGTAACTTTTGCTTGTTTTTCACGTGCACATTTTTTTTAAACTGCGAGATGATGTGTTTTATGTAAAACAATTTTATAGAGAAGTTGCTTTAAAAATTATATTAATCAATTTTTAAAATTTTTAGTTAATATTTTATTAATTTTGTGCTAATGAGCTATCTGTTTTCTGTGCGGGCAGCCCAATTCCACCCGAACACAGCCTTAGTGTTCCTTTTGCCCAAAATGTTGCTGCACTATAG
Organism: Oryza punctata; assembly: GCA_000573905.2. NCBI lineage: Eukaryota > Viridiplantae > Streptophyta > Magnoliopsida > Poales > Poaceae > Oryza > Oryza punctata. The sequence continues at coordinate 17,010,049 of CM002495.2, read as the reverse complement.
CATTGTTTGACAGCATGCTTGATGCAAGGGAAGACTGCACATGGGGAAATCCAGGGGTTGCCGATCATGTGCATTATGAGGCTATGAGGTCAGTGTGATTCAGATTCAGGGTATTAGGATTGAGATCTCCTTGATTGTTGCTGGATCTTATGCATCCATCAGTACTGGAGAGCTTTGAAAAGTTATCAGCTTTTCCACGAGTTTTGGAATAATTCTTTACCGAAATTCTCAACTCAATATCTTTTGCGACAGGGATACTCATTACTGAAAGAAACAGGACAAAAGGTGATGCCACTTGTTCTCGTTGTAGCTCCTTTCCTCGTAGTTGCGTTGATTCTTTAATGCCATTCACCAATCACCGTCTCTTCCTTTATCCTGCTCAAGTTTGAGCCTGTCGTGCTATCCACAATGTGTCTTGATCCCATAAATCATACTCTGATACATTGTTACAAACCTACGTCATCAATACTAAACTAATCACCTAGTTATCTAACTATTAATTTGTAGAATCAAACCCAACCCAAGAACCAAACCAACCTGGAGGTGTAAATTATTGTAACACTAAAAACCAACAACTTTTAGCGAAAATAAAAGTTAACCTCAAATTGATAAAAACGTCCGCGTGTAGCCCGGTTTGACCGCACCTTCGCCGCCGGTCTGACTGGTGTTGATCAGTCGGTCGGACCACGCCCCTTGCTTGGTACTGCACCCCGCCGTTGGTCTTACCGACTCCACACCATCGGTTAGACCGCTACCTTGCCTCCGGTTAGACCGCTCGATGAATTCCGGTCAAACCATCGGGATCTAGAAAAACACCGGTAGATAAACACTCAAAGATGTAGATTAATCTATCTCGATTTTATTGCATCAACCAGTGTTTACAAAGTGTACCAACAACACTCCTCACCAAAATCTCGAACTAAACTCGAAACCCTAACTTTTCTCTCAAATCAACTCTCTCTAAATCGATACCGGGAGACCACACCCTCCCTCTCTATTTATACCCATAACGTGGCTGCCTCTAGCCATGAATCTAACTCATACAAGAAGTCCTAATCCCTAGGAAACCTTTCCGTACAAGAAACAAACTTTACAAACTCCAATATCCCCAAACTTGGACTCTAATCCAAATTTGACTCTGCTTTCCATATGCACACGACACCACGTGTATATCATATGAAAACATTCACCTCCACGTGCATTGTTATCTAGCCTGAACATTCCGCATGATATCCTTGTCTATTTGTACCTCAACTTCTCCCAAGCCTAGTCCCGATCCATCACCGGCTATACTCCCATGACCTCAAGCAACACCTGCACATGCACAACAAAGAAACTCCATATCCGAGTACAAGACCGAACCAACTTGACTCACATCAATACATAATAGTATCACATATGAATAGAAACCATCTAAAAGTCATAAACATGAAGCAATCTAGAAATTCCACGAAAACAGCCCAAAACCGAGTCCCTCCTGGAATCACCCGGTCAGACCGTCGGACCACCTGGTCTAGCCGGCCACCCAGTACTGACCGCATTGTACACCGACCAAAAACACCTCGCACCGTATTTTCAACAAACATCCACTTTTGATAATTGTTGATCACCAAGATTAATCACCACATGATTCTACATAATTGAGCAAATCCATAGAAGAGAAATATCAAGGATTGCAAGGTTTGGGAAGAGCACTAGAATGGCTAGAACCAAAATGCGGGAATCAGAAGAATCAAACTTCAGGGAAGAGCAGCAGTAAAAGGAAGAAGAGGGAGCAAATCCTGTACTTCTTAGACTGCGTTTTGGTAGAACTTGTTGGCTGAGCTAAACAGTTGCATGCAAATGAGACGGATAACTAGTATGTGATTAATTAAGTATGAGTAATTATTAATTTAAAAGGTACATTGGATGCAGTGGAGAAGTGGACGGCGTTCCCACTGGCGGCACCACGGGCTTGGAGATCATTGCCGTGGAGGAGCCTAGCGGGAGCAGCGGCCGGCAGCAGTAGCAGGTGTGATGTCCGATGGAGGCGGCTGAAGCTGCGGGACATGACCATAGGCGGATCTAGGATGGGGCCATGACCTAACTCAACCTATTATAACTTGGCCTGTGAATATCAATTACATCGTGAAAAAACAGATTTCGTAGTGGAGATTGAATACCAGGTCTTGGGTCATGGCCCGGGTGGCCTCGAGGCATGGGTCCGCCCCTGGCATGACAGCGGTGGCACGGCGGGGATGGGGAGCGGCAGGTCTTCTGTGGATGGTGGCCGGGTGTCGTACAAGTCGCTGCCCCGGATGTCGCAAGAGCTCAAGGACGCACTGTCGAGCCTACAGCAGACGTTGCACCGGACTGCCCCCGTCATCTTTCACCAACGAGAGGTTCTTTACCATGACTGGCTACTCCCCCAAGGAGGTGGTCGACCGCAACTGCCGCTTCCTGCAGGGGACTGACACCGATAGGGACGAGGTGGCCAAGATCCATGACACCTCCATGTTTTTTTTATAGGAATAGATGTATATTTATCGATAAATTTTCTTTCATATATTTTAGCGATGTGAATATAGTGTAATCATAGTTTAAACAATTTGTATGTAATTTTAAAACTCCCATGGTAGCACTATATGATTTTTTTTCTTTCTAGCTTATATGAATCTTGAGGTAAATTTAACGGTTTACAATTATGCTAAAGTTACATATAAGGTACAATATAATCACACTACAACTATACTTTATTTACATTTGATAAATTTTTGAGAGAAAATTTATCAATAAATATATAGCAAAATCATTCTTTTATTTCCTTCTTGCTGACTAGAATGTCATATCAGTGAAACCATTAATCCATATTGTCATGGGACCTAAAAGGTTTTGCAAAAATTAAAGGTGAAGATTTGTGGTATTATGGTTTAGAGATGGCAATTAAACTCGACGTAAAAATAAGGGACGGCAACTGAACTTATTCGATAAATTTTGATAGCTATATTCTTGATGGGCGTGATACCCCCGAGGTCTGCTGGTAGCCTGGTACCCTGTGAGCTCCCTTGGCAGCCCGAGATACCCCCGGGATCCCGGCCCATTCCCCGGGCATCCAACCCACGGAGGAAATTTCCACGAGCTAAAGTTCCTGTGCCTTTGGAAGCCCGTGAGGCCGGGAAATCCCGGCCCAATCCGTGGGGCCATCCCAGGGAAACGGCCCACGCCTCGAGAGGTCAGGATATTATCCCCGTGCGCGTGAGACGGCGCCGCAATGCCTCCCCATCCTCTCTCGCGCAAGCGCCAGCGCACGACGCGCTCCTCCGCCGTCGCCGCCTCTCTTCTTCGCGTGAGCAGCCGTTGCCGTTGTGCCGCTTCTCCTGTGTGAGCCATCTTTTTTCTATAATCCTGGATAGACAAATATCTCCAAATCGTGCATATAAGTTAAACAATATATGCTGAAAGGGTTTGTTGGGGCATTTTACTCTCTTCTTATGACTGAAAATTTTAAAATGATTACTCTTTATCAAATCAATTTTTATGTTAACCTTCGGGTGTATGTTGGGCAAATTCTGTAGCTTGTTGCTATCCTGCAATAGTTGGGAATACTATGTGTTTCCTAAGAAGGTATGTATGATTGCTGCATTGAGCTGAGTAGTTTTTATTTTGTGTATATGCTCTTTTGTTCTTCTTCTATCGTTAGTTAAATTTTATCTTTGCTATAGACTGAGTGTTGCAATGGGCTAAAGATGTGATCTTTTATTTTTTACATGCATGGTAAAAATGGTGGGGGATGAAGAAAAGTGCATTTTATGAGTTAATACTAGGGAGGACGGATGGGCAAAGGCCTTTGCAGATGTGGGAGATACAGAGATGGCGGCCTAAGGAAGACCATTGTTTCTTCTTAGCATAACTGAATTTTATGTTGTGCTGATGGAACTTACTTGATGATTTCACACTACAGATTTGGGGACAAAGTATCTACAAGATTTCATTAAAAAACTTGTCTATTTTTTATTTGGTGCTAAAGATGATAGTTCTATTTCCTAAACTAGTTTAAATTTAAATATTTGACCTTGTGAGAATGTGACGTCTGATCGTCCTGTGTGGATGTATACACGCGTTTCTTATGGATTAACTTCAGTAGATTTTGTGAATGTTATCTCAATTCGATTGTTGCATTAAAATGATTCTTGATTTTGCATGATACTCATAGCTGGTCGTCCAGTTGAATTTGTTACATCATGCATGCATTTCTAGTTTTTTACTGGTCAGCAATGTCATTGGTGTGGACAATGATCGGATTTCTGGGCTCCGTTGTGCTGTTACTTGCTAGAGCAAGTAGCTAACCAGGTTGAGCCATGATTATTTGTTTTGATGCTGCTGTCAAGCTTACTTAAATTCTATTATTCAATAGTGATGTACATCTGTTTGTGAAGATTGAGGAACTTCCTCCTACCCCACCCCTAGCCCCCAAATGGTGGCAGGGAAATCTCTCTTTAGGTGGAGGGGGATTGGTTGGTGCATGGAAAAATTCTCGTATAGGACTTTTTTCATTAGGTTTTCTCCCTTGACATCCAAAAGAGCCAAAATGGTGGCAGGGAAATCTCTCTTTAGGTGGAGGGGGATTGGTTGGTGCATGGAAAAATTCTCGTATAGGACTTTTTTCATTAGGTTTTCTCCCTTGGCATCCAAAAGAGCCATGTGGTAGGGGATTTTATCTTCCCCTATTTATATGTTTCTACTGCTAGCTTTATGCTAAATTTTGTGTATGCATGCTATTGTTAACTTAGGTCATGTTTATATATATCTTGTGAAAATTATGGGTATCATATAACCACACGGCTGGGTTATCCGACTAATTACAGTGGATAGATTTTGTGCGCTACCCCTTTTCATATTACCGATTTCTAGAATCGACATGTCTATTCTCATGTCCTTATCCGTAGGTGTTGAAAGAGATTGTCACGCTAGGTGGTTTAGGATTGTTCCAAAACCATTCTCATCCTTACCGTGAGCTTTGTGCACCCCTCTCACATGTGTCCTCACGTATCTCTCATGTTGACGATAGTCTAGAATAACACCACAGCCCTCAATTGCTGGAGTCTGCAGGATGCCAAACGACTGTCAAACATGGTGAAAATCAGAAACCCGAGTGAAATTAATCTTCTCAGATAATTTAGCTGTAAGTCTACCTATTTATTAATCAACAAAATTAAAGAACTTACATTTGAATTATTGCCCATCTTACAGCTTGAGGTCTCTTCAAATTTAAAATGGGCATAAACAGAATAAGAGTATCCCATTTCCATCTGTGTTGTGGTCTATAGACTCCATACATCTAGTTCGCTATACCATGAGTCAATCAACGGAGGTGTTCATATGTGCTTCAAGCCTTCAACTGAACTGCTCTGATTGATTGCAAGGTGGGAACCCACAAAAACCATTCTAGCTACAACCTACTTCTCGAGTACTCTAGCACCCTCCATGACAGTTTTTTAACAGGCAAAATGGGCACAAGAAGGGAGATTATTCTTTAGGACGTGAGGATAAGAGGAAGACGAATAATCAAGGAATCTGGAAAGGGTGATTCCACTATGTTGAAAGATTCCAGCAAACAACGTCTCGCCTTTGCCCTTTTGCCAAATAGTCTATGCAACCGTCCTGCCTAGATTCATTTCTCATGAGCTTCGTTCACTCTATCCTTTCCTTTCCCCTAAAGAAAACTGAAGAGAATAAACAAAAGGACGATCCTCGACAAACCTAACAGTTAATTATGCAGGCAAAGGCTGAGATTGACAACATTTTTGACCGAAAATACAAGGAGTGCAAGGATGCACGATTACTGGCCAAACAAAGCTGCCATGTACTTGATCGGCGCTGGATCCACTTGGCTTGACTCAGGGTCAACCTGTCTACCAGCCAGCTCCATTTGCACATCATGAAGCTTTCTACTGATAACGCCTAAGGCTGTGTTTGCTTAGGTGAGTCGGTAACTCATTTTCTCCGCACGGAAAACGGAGCAAATCATTAGTACATGATTAATTAAGTATTTACTATTTTTTTGAAAAAGGATTAATATGGTTTTTTAAAGCAACTTTCGTATAGAAACTTTTTGCAAAAAATGTATCGTTTAGCAGTTTGAAATACGTGCACGCGAAACATGAGGGAGTGGAGTTGGGAACACATAGGGCCGAACACAAGAAACCAGATGCCACCGGCGAGCACGACGGACGTAGGTGGAGGTGGCTCGTGGTTGAGAAGAACTTGCGTACGTTGCCCGGTGCAAGCTCATGTGGTTATTGTCAGAGTTTGTGATAAAGTTGGTTATAACTTACAACTTAGAGTTGTAATAGTGATAAAATAATAATAGAATTGAACTTTTATTATAGCCTCTCTCTTCAATCGAGAGGCACATATGATATAACAAAATGATGACTTAGCATCGGCGAACAAATGACTGGTCGGCGGTGCAGCCAGTCAATGGTCGTGGATACCTTGGTACTTGATGGATCAAGAAGAAGCGGTCATTATAAGTGCCCATGAAATGTAGGGTGCTATGGCTGAATTCTGTTACCAAATATTGTGTTTTAGTATCGTCATCATGTTTAGATATTCTACAGAGTCTGTTGCGATCACCTACGATGTCGATTTCGAAGCCGGTTTTAGGTCTATTTGGGAGAGCTTAAGATTCTGAGAAACAGGTGGTGAGAATCTTCTAGCTTCTAGTTCATTTTTCAGAATCTACAACTACAGATTCTCGGAATCTAGGTAAATCTGGATTGTTGGGAGAGCTTATGACAACTGGAGATTCTAGGAGAAGCTAAAACTAGTAGAAGCTCCCCCAAACAGGACCAAATAACAAGTGATATTAGAGCTCCAGATTTTCAAAATCAAAATGATTTCCATGGATAGCACAGTGGAAGTTCTCGGTAACAAGTATATGGGGTCCTATGCGCTTTGATGTGTGAGAAGTGATTGTTGGGTCTAGCACGAAACAATTCTTTTGGGTCACATGGTTTGATGTGATCGGAGAGATTTTTGAGTCGATGTGTGATAGGTGAAATTGTTAGGTTTAGTCCTACTTCGGTAATGGGTGATTGAAGAGTACAACTTAAAAGGTGTGAATAATTCTCATCCATCATACTAGTCTTTTTGATTATATGTAGGGTTATAATCTAAAGTTGTAGTTCTGATTGGGTCTATGATGGAGCATGCCTAATCTAACTTGGATGGTCTATGGTTGGTAGAAGATCGGGCTACAAGCTCTAATAGCTAAATTAGAGGTCGTTGGTGTAAGATGAGAAGAAAATTGAATGAGAAGTGGGAGAGGACTATAGTGTCCCTCACTAAATGAGAGATTGTTGGTGTAAGATGAGGAAAATTTTGATAGAAAAGTGAGAGAGTGGTTGATTTAAATGGGAGAGATTTGAATAAGAGGTCATTGGTAATCATGCTCAAAATCAGAATAAAACAAGGTTTATGTCGCCGAGTAATTTACTGTTATTAGCTCGTAGTTACTTCCTCCGTTTCATATTTTTAGTCAATTTGATTTTTTTCTAGTTATACTTTTTTATGTTTGATCATGTTTACAGAAAAAACTTAAAAACATGTACAACACGAAATTAGTTTCATTAAATATTACATTGAATATATTTTGATAATGTATTTGTTTTGGGTTGGAAATGTTGCTATAGTTTTCTATAAACTTAATTAAACTTAAAAAGTTTGATTAGAAAAAAATTTAAAACAACTTGAAATATGAGTATTATAAACAGAGGGAGTACTTCCAACCGTGTGCTGGAACTGAAAACTTGATGGACTGGAGAGAATTGGACAGACGTAGAGAGACCAAATTCTTTGCTGCTGTGGCTCGTACTACACCTCGTCTCGTCCCCGGTAGTCAAGACTGAAGAGACTAAAGTCCAAATTGATTAACAAGTGTACGCTGTCTCCGTAGTGCTTGACTGACTTTCAACTGCATCCCTCATCTTTCTCCAAAGTGCCCCCCTAATAGTACCTTTCGGCTAATCCTTGTTCTAAACTGACAGTGCCCTCCTGCGCGTGAATCTTCTTGTTGATTTGATCTTATCGCAAATGACATGAAAGGTTGGACAATTTTATGCAGGCACCTTTGTTCCAAACATGTTGCTTTTATTGCCTATATATGTGCGCGTTTTGCCATGGATGGAGCGCTGCTCAGCTTCTTCTTGGAGAATGGAATCTTGTGCTGCACATATGGAGAAGCAAGGTGTGAGCAAGATTATTCTTTCTTGGATCGGCTCAGCAAATTGGATGACTAATAACTTAACGAGGATTTGATATATTGATGGTTTCTGCTGATCGGTTGCAGATGAACATGTTATTGACGTCCCTTTGATGTTGGCGCAAGAACTAACTACTGAACTCGCTAGCCTGAAGCCGTTGTCAGAGCTGGCCGGCGGCGACCCTGCTCCGACGCCGATCATCGTCGACAAGGTCGGCGAACTGACTCGCAACGTCGACCCGCACCAGTACCTGCCGCACCATGTCTCCATTGGGCCGTACAACCGTATCAGCAACGCCGGCCTCGCCAGGGACGCCGGAGACAAGCTGCGCACACTTCAGGAGGTGCTCGCGGCGGCGGCGGCGTACTCCACCACGCCGCTGCAGCTGAAGGACTTCGTCACCGAGCTCGAGCTCCTCGAGGGCCGCGCGAGGAGCAGCTATGGCCACTCGTTCAATGTCCCCAGTAAGGAGTTCCTGCGCTGGCTGCTGCTCGACGCCTGCTTCATCCTCGTCCGCTTCGGCGACGTCGTCGGGCGCCGCCCACGCCCAGCGGCGGCCGTGGCGAACTACGTCGTGCAGGGTGAGAACCGCGTCGTGCCGTCCGTCGAGAGGAGAGCATCCGCCGCCCACCAGCAAGAGGTCGTCGATGTGGTCCGCGACGTGTTCTACCTTGCGGAGAACCAGATTCCGTTCTTCGTCGTCGACAAGGTATACCAGATGACCTTTCTTGACAGCAACACTCCGGCGTTGGACGCCATCGCGAGGTTCGCGGGACAACTCTTGGAGCAGAAGCAGTACTCCGTCGCGACGCCGACCATGGTGGGGCAGCCGGAGCCGGCCAATCTTCTGCACCTGTTGCACATGCACTTCGCGCCCACCGTACTCACATCCGCCGCTGTCGGTGGTGGCGGTACGCCCGTGGGCCGATGGCGCACGGCAATGGACTACTACTTCGTCGGCGTGAACTTCAAGAAACGGCCTCTCAATCGCCGCAGCAAGGGCGGCGGTGGCGGCGGCGCCCTCAGCATCCTCGACGTGAAGGTGAGCGGCCGCGGCGGCACGCTGGAGGTGCCGCAGCTGAACATCGACGGCGAGACGTGGCGGCTGTTCCGCAACCTGATCGCGCTGGAGCAGAGCAACCCGTCGGCGGCGGGGAGCCACGTGACGGCGTACTGCGTGTTCATGTCGCAGCTGGCGTCGACGCCGATGGACGTGGAGCTACTGTCGCGGCGGGGCGTCATCGTTCACGGCCTCGGCAACAACGGCGAGGTCGCCAAGCACTTAGCTGATCTCTGCAAGGGCGCCGTGTTCAACGTGGACGACGCCGACCAGAACTACCTGAGGCCGGTGTGCCAGGTGCTCGACCGGCGATTCCAGAGCCGGCCGCGGCGGTGGATGGCGTGGCTGATGCAAAAGTACTTCGCCAACCCGTGGCTCGCCGCCGGCCTCGCGGCGGCGGCCGTCATCTTCGTCTGCACCGTGGTCCAGGCGGTTTACTCCGTTCTGAGTTACAGAAAAGGAGGGAACTGAAATCAAACTCAGTGTATTGTACATAGTAAAACTGCTGCCCAGGATGACGTGGATCTATTGGCAAACAGTGGTCCATGTGCGTAGCAGCCTATTGTAGAACATGCTTGTTTTATTGCAGAGCAAAATAATTAACTTAGGGCTTTGCCAATCACAACTTGTCATAGTTTGCCAAACTAAGGCTTATGGGAAAACCAACCTCTTGCAAGTGACAACTTATTCTTGCCTTGCACAAAATGATGCCAGAAGTTGACAATCTGAAAAGACAATTTTCTCACAAAATAAATCACCACCTAATATTTTTTTAAAGCGATACATAGATGATAGCGTGATTGTTTTCTGGTTTATACTCACTACTAAAGAAAAGGGGACTGTGTCAGTTAGGAACTGATCATAGGTGTCGGATTTCCCAACCGACGCCTTTGAGGAGGATTCAAAGGTGTGTCAGTTTAGGAACCTGCACCTTTGACGTGCTAGGAATGGAAAAATAAAAGGCAAAAAAGCTAGCTCGATTCATCGGCTCGAATCGAACCGATGCATCGAGAAGCTCTCCATCATCACTGTGATAAACATCATCACCACCAACCAAACATAACCAAAATCATCATTGAGATCACCATCATCCCATCAACCAAACACAATCAAAAAATGAACAAAATTACAAACACAAACAAACAGAAAACACTACTGTTGTCGCCGTCGATCCGATCACCCCCATTATCGAGGTGGCGGATCAGGCCTCCCTCGTCGTCGTGTTGTCGATCCAGCCACCGCGATGTTCGCGGTGGCGGATCTAGCCTCCCTTGTCGATGCATCATCGATCTGGCCTCCCTCGTTGTTACGGTGGTAGATCCGGCCGCCCCCATCGTCGCGATGGCGGATCCGGCCCCATGGTCACGGTGGTGTAGGTAGAATGGACAAGGGGAGGAGGAGGAGGAGGAGGAAGAAGGGGTGGTGGCGGTGACTAAGGAGGAGGTTGGGTGGTGATGAAGAAGACAAGGAGGTAGGAGGAAGGAGGGCGGCGACGGCGGCTAAGGAAGAGGAGTAAGGAGGGGCCCGGGGGCTGAGGAGAAGGAGTAGGAGGGGCGGCGGCGAGGTGGAGGAAAAGGAGGAAGGGGCGGATGGGGCTCAAGATGAGGACGCCGGCTGGCTCCGCGAGTAGATAAGGATGTCGGCCGGCTCCGTGGGCTCACTTTTTTATTTTTTTAATTATATGTTTCGGGTTTTTAAAGAACCGACATCTATAATATTAATAAAGGTGTCAGTTCAACTACTTCCAAATGATATTTTGGCTAGAATCCGTTTTGGGTAGAAGGGTTTCTTGGAAATCCTTTTCACTGCATGCTGGCACATTTGGAATTAAAGAAATGGGCTTCTTTTCCAGAATATACACCCGAGTTTTCAAGCATGGAGAACCCAGTTCAAAAACAAAATTCTTCTGCATATGTGCAAAATGAAAGATCCCTCTAAACAATTAGTGTTTGATTGGTTACAACCTCTATAATTTTCTCTATGTGTGCTGCTCTTCATTTGTATTATATCTATAAATAACCCTTTTTATAAAAAATATATTGCTCGGTAAATACCAGGTAGTAATTCACCTAAAAAATATAGGTGTTAGATTTTTTTGAAAAAATAATACTAATAGTATAGTATTGGTTTTTGTCTAGAACCGGCACATATTGGTTCTTAAAAGTGCTGGTTTTTAATTTTCTTCAGTCCGTGGAGGTGGGAAATGGTCAATAGGCCTCAGTTTTAAATCAACTGGTACCTACGAGCCATCACCTATTAAGGTTTATGTAGTAGTGACTAGATGTAGTTTATATCCATTATTTTATTTCAATGTTATTGCTCATGTTTAGTTTCTAGCATTTGAAGGGAATTTTATTGTCATGTAGGTATAGGTTTGTTGATCCAATCTCATCATTTTTTATGTACATTAAATGATCAAGATATTTTTTCTTTGATTAAATGTTGGAGTTTAAGAATTTTTCAATTAACATATTTTTATCTCCTAGGATTAATGGGGACCTAGGAGAGCCTCAATTAGGATAAGTGAACCCTAAAAAAATTAGTATAAGTGAAGATATGGACTCTTCTCCAAATATTATTTATTTTTAATTCAAGTTTCAAGTATTTTTGAATTATACTCTTAATGAAATCTTTTCTCAATAATATTTATTTTTAATCCAAATTGCAAACATTTCTAAATATTGTTTATCACTCTTTCTCTAAATATTATTTTTTAATTCAAATGTAGATACTTCTGAGTTGTATGTCTAGATCAACTCTTCTCTCGGCACTATTTTATTGTTAATCCAAATTTTAGTTATTTTGTAAATTGTATTTTTATATGGGTTGTTCTTTTAATTTTCTTCATTTCTATGCCAAATTTTAGGTATTTTAAATCATGTTTCTATTTGCACTTTTTTCTCCGATTAATATAAAAAATTTAAGCATGACAGCGAAATAATAATAGATAGTTGTTTCGCTATATTTCAATGTGAGAAATTTTAGGCCCTGAGAGTAAAAAAAGCCAACAGAGCAATGCACGTATATTTCGAGATCCTGGTCATCTCGGTGTCAATCACTCAACTCTGATTGTCACATGATACCAAACCATGCACACCCATCACGGCCATTATTTAACAGGCAACAAAGTGCACACACAAGGAAGTGCGATTATTGTTTCGGAAGAGAGGATAAGAGGAAGATGAATAATCAAGGAATCTGAAAAGGGTGATTCACTGAGTTGCAAGATTCACCGAACAACAATGCCTTTGCCAAATAAGCTTCTTTTACAAGTCTATGCATCAACGGCACTTCTTGGATCCATTTCCACACTCTATTCCTTTCCTCTGAGATAAAGGAAACGGAGAATATGAAATTTAGCAAAGAATGATACAAACCTAACAATTGATCATGCAGGTTAATTAAAGGCTGAGATATTTTCAAATCTGAACGAGAAAAACGAAGACTGCAAAGCCTAGCGGCACGGAAAGAGGGCACGTATCTCTCATCCTTTTGCAGCATTCACTTTTCTGTGAAGCACCAGCCGTCAAGGTTATTGGCCAATGGCCCAGAGCAAAGCTACCGTACTCGATCGCGCTGAAGCCACTTGGCTTGACCCAGGTCATCAGCATTTTGTATACCTGCCTTTGCTCCACAAGCACATGATGAAGCCTTTTGCCGTTGTGTACTGATTAATTACTGAATACTGATCAGTGGTCGTCACTGATCACGTCTCAAGCTACCAGCCGCCGGTGGCGGAGTACCCTTCAGCGGCGGTTAATCTTTGTCGAGCCCTAGTCATCAAGATTATTGGCCAATGGCCACAGCAAAGCTGCCTTCACTCAAGATCAACCTTTTATATATTCCTTCTGCTCCATCTATGACGGGTTTAAGTTTAAATCCGATTAAGATGTGCTCATTCATAATGGACTTAAACTTAAACCCGATTGAGATGAGTCATTCATGACGGGCGCCATATCATACCGACAAAGGTGACCTAGTCATCTTTACCAGGTTCAAGGATGAGCCCGTCACGGATGAGCTCATCGGTGATGGATCCTAGTTTGGTTCTTGTTTGACTTATCTGATGTGTCAAACCTATCGACGACGGAATTTAGTTTTGGCCCGATAAAAATATCTGTTATCCGTGATGGTAAAACACCTGATACAGATGACTTCTCACATCAGTGATCTTTGGTTCGTGATGGGACCCCTCCCCGATACAGATGAGGTTTGTTGTCCGATTAAGATGAGCTATCCCGTGTTAGTGATGTGTGCTTCAAGTACCCACAAAACAGCCATTGTTACTTGTCGGAGTAGTCTAACATATCGTGCATGGCAATTTTTTAACAGGTAAAGTGCACATACATAGCGATTGTTTGTGACCTGATAAGAGCAACAGGAATAATCGAGAAAGCTTAAAAAGGGTGGTTCCACTATATGTTGCAAGATTCCAGCAAACAAAACAAATTGCCTGTGCCTTTTGCCATAGAAAACTGAGAATGAGAATAAACAGAAGGACGACAATCGACCGACTAGCTTAACAGTTAATCGTGCAGGTAAATGCCAAGATTTGCAAATCTGACCGAAAATACAAATAAAGACTGCACGCAAACGACAGCAACGCAGGGGTCCGACAGTAGTACTATCCCCTTCAGCAGCGGCCAATCTTTGTCGAGCCCTAGTCATCAAGTATTGGCCAATGGCCAAAGCAAAGTTGCCTTGACTCAGGGTCAACCTTTTATATATTTTTTGCTGGTCCACTTTGACATGGTGTCATGAATAGCTTCTACCGATCAGGAGAGTCTATAATGTGATGAGGTGGAGTAGATGTTTTTGTACTTCTGTGCCGAGGTGAAACATGGACCACATTCTTATATGCATATGTGGCCACCTGGGTGAGGTAATTTTGTTTGTGGTTAATGTGGAATGAAATGTCCCAATAAACGTAGCTGTACATAGAAGACGTGTGTCTGCTTCGCACAGTACCTGCAGTGCACACGTCCAATTTATTGATCGTCTCAACGATCTTTGCTATGATGATGTGAACAATCTTATTAAGACAGACAGCGAAGTCACTAATTTAATCTTGAGTTCAGAAAGTATGGTGTCAGGGGATTCTACTATCAATTTGGGGATTGAGAAAGTTGGTTTCTTCAGTAGAGAGAAGCCTACTTTTAACACATACCACCTAAAAAAATTGTAAAAATAATTGGCAAAACAAATTAACATGGTATTGATAGTCATTTATTATTGTCTGAAAAACATATCACATATTGATCTATCTTATTTATATTTTGAAGAAAAATATGATTTTTTTTGGTTAACATGGAAAACAAGAGGAAGGGACAGAAAGGCTTTTCTGGTTTTTGAGTAAATTTAAGTTTGCATTTAGTTTTTCAAAACCACATACTACCTCCGAGGAGATTTGCAGTAATTTACGCTCCACTAATACTCAAGCACCAGATCGGAACAAGTCAACACTGTGCTGGACTAACTAATACTGAAAACTTGACGAACTGAGACAATTGGACTGAAATCAGAGTGACCGGATTCTTTGCTGCACGTGAAACGTCCACGCGACCTTCCAAGCTAGGGCAAGGTCAGTAAGCTGTTGCTATTATATCTCTCGTGTTGTCCCCAGCCATCAAGACCCAAGACTTGAGTCCAAATTAACAAGAGTAGCTACCCAACCCTTTGCCTCGATCCCCACTGGTTGACTGACTGGTAATAACGTCTGCCATCTTTCTCCAAAGTGTGTCCCACGATCGTACCCTTTCGGGGCAAAATGATGGTACTCTCCTGAGTGTGAAACTGTGAATCTCCTCGTTGATTTGATCTTATCGCGAGTGAAGTGAGATGAATTAAGTTGGTGAATTTTATGCAGTTACCAACTTGTAGTAAACAACGTACTGTTCTCTAAAGTCCCTATATATATTCTTGGCCATCCAAGGAGTGCTTGGGTGTTTCCCTCAGGTGCATAAGCTGCAGACCTGCAGGCTGCAGCAGAGTCGAGGAAGGAAGAAAGGGAGGGAGGCAAGGCAATCCTACTTCTCCTGCTGCTGCATAGATGGAGAGGCTAGGTGTCAACAAGACTTTCTAAGATCAGCTCATCAATTTCCATAGCTAATCATCTAGGAGTAGCAACGATTTTTTACGGTTTGTGCTGTTCGGTAACAGATCAACATGTCATTGACATGGTTTCGCTATTGGCGCAAGAACTGAAGGGTGAACTCGCTAGCCACTCCTCGTCGACGTCGGAGCGGGCTCGCGGTGAGTCTGCTCCGCCGTCGATCATGATCGACAAGGTCGCCGAAACGACCCGCAACGTCGACAAGCAGGAGTACGAGCCACACTTCGTCTCCATCGGGCCGTACAACCGTATCAGCAGCAACTCCAAGCTCGCCAGGGATTCCGACAAGGTGGGAAGACTCCAGGAGGTCCTCTCGGCGGCGGCGGCGTACACCACCGCGCCGCTGCAGCTGGAGGACTTCATCACCGAGCTCGCGCTCATGGAGGCTCGCGCGAGGAGATGCTACAAGCAATCGTTCGATGACATCCCGAGCAAGAAGTTCCTGCGCTGGCTGCTGCTCGACGGCTGCTACATCCTCGTTCGCTTCGGCGACGTCGTTAGGCGCCGACGACCCGAGGAGGAAGAAGAAGAAGAGGAGGAGGAGATCATGGCGGAAGCGGTTAATGGCAAACATTTGTTTCATATCCCGAGCTGCAAGGGGTTCCTGCGCCGGCGGCTGCTCGACGCATGCTACGTGCTCATCCGCCTCGGCGATGTCGTCAGGCGCCGCCCGAAGGTGCCCGTGGCGGCCGCGGCTAACGGAGGGAATCGTGTCGTGCCGTCGGTGGAGAGGAAAGAATCCGCCGTCGACCAGCAGGAGGCCGTGGCGATGGTCCGCGACGTGTTCTACCTCGCGGAGAACCAGATTCCCTTCTTCGTCGTCGACAAGATCCACCAGCTGACGCATCTCGATAGCCAGACTCCGGCCGTGCACGCCATCGCGAGGTACGCGCACGATCTCCTGCGGGGGAACGGGTACTCGGTCGCTAAGCCGACCAAGGTGGACGAACCGGAGCGGCCAACGGAGCCAGCCAATCTCCTGCACCTGCTGCACATGCACTTCACGCCCGCCGTACTGATCTCGTCCGACGCTTCGGGCAGCCGCGGCCGCCGCGGCGGTAGGCCCGTAGGCCGGTGGCGCACGGCAATGGAGTACTACTTCGCCGGCGTAACGTTCAAGAAGCGGCCTCTCGATCTCACCGCCAAGGAGCGCGGCGGCGCGCGGTGCGTCCTCGACGTGAAGGTGCGCGGCGTCGGCGGCGGCACGCTAGAGGTGCCCCAGCTGAACGTGGACGCCGATACGTGGCCGCTGCTCCGCAACCTGATCGCGCTGGAGCAGTCCAACCCGGTGGCGGTGGGGAGCCACGTGACGGCGTACTGCGTGTTCATGTCGCAGCTGGCGTGCACGGCGGCGGACGTGGAGCTGCTGTCGCGGCGTGGCGTGATCGTCCACGGCCTGGGGCACCACGGCGAGGTAGCCAAGCGCTTCGCCGACCTGTGCAAGGGAGCGGTGTTCGACGCCGACGACGCCGAGCAGAACTACCTGAGGCCGGTGTGGCAGACGCTGGACAGGCGGCTGAGAAGCCGGCCGCGGCGGTGGATGGCGTGGCTGAAGAAGAAGTACTTCGCCAACCCATGGCTCATCGCCGGCCTCGTGGCGGCCATCGTTGGGCTCGTCTGCACCGTCATCCAGGCGGTTTACTCTGTTCTCAGTTACACAAAACCTGGGAGCTAAGCTAGGAGGGAGCTACTCAGTACAGCGTTGACTGTTGTAGATGAGGATGACTACTACATATACTAAGGTAATATGTAAATAAACAATCCTATAAAACTTTGTTTTGTGAACAAACTCAACTTCGCTAACAAATAACAGTATTCATGTTTTTATCTTTTTCTCCTATATTACTCAAATTTATATATCATAAATGAAGTTATTAGTTTATCCTTTGAACCTTGTATGTATGGTTCTCTAATATTATCTTAGCTCTTTGTGAGATTTCTTTTTCATTTTTTAAAAACTATTGCATCGCTGTTTATCTATGTTCCTCAATTTTATATCTATCCCTAATAACGATATAAAATTTTCCAAATAAATAAAAAATAATCTCACAAATAGCTAAGATTGTCGACAGGCTATATCCGACAACAATATTTGTAAATATGAGATCGTTGGTAGTAGGAGCAAGTTTAATAGTATAGTTGGCTATCATTTTCAAAATGTTCCATGTCAACAAAAGATAATGGAAGATGATAACCTGTACAGCAACTAGCTACATAGCACATTTCTCCGGAAGATTATTTTGTTACTTTCTAATCTAACCAGCTCTTGCAATTGGCAAGACAAGCATGCTTGCATGAAACCTTTCTCTCTCCTTCCGTTCTCTTTGCTCCAGCTCAGCCAAAAGCTGATCTTCCTACCATCCGCTGACAAGTGTATTGTACCTACTGCTCTAAGGTATACGTGAGATTACAGTAAGGAAACGAGGGACAAGGAATTTTAAATTGGTTTAGATCCTCAAGAAGAAGAGTAATAATCCTATTCCAATTTATATATATATCTCTGGAAGGAACCATACTGATTACAATAGGGAGCAAGTTAGCTACTCTAACCTGCTTACTAGGATCCGCCGAAAACTACCCGATAACTTGATGTTAGTGATTAGGGCTTGTCTTCCTCTGGGCTGTCTCTCAATGTGGCTATGACTATGGTTTATGATTCGATGCCCTCCCCTTCAAGAGTTGTATTTATACGAGTATAACTTCCTCTCCAAGTATAAGTTGGAGAACCTTTCTTGGATATAGGCAGATGAAACCTCCACTTACCCAGATCAGACTCGAGTGTCCTCTATTCCCGTGGCATGTGTTTCCTATCTTAACTGCCATATTTCCATATTTGAGTATATCTTTCCGTATAATATTAGGTATGTAGTATTTCTGGGTGTTACGAATCCAAGTATATGAGGTACATCTTATCCGTAATACTTGCTGTAGCCTCCGACCTCAATGCAAATGATGGAAACAGACTTCCTCGGAATCAAAGCCTGAAGACATGTTCTTGTTAGGATTATGTAATCGTACTTGATTGTCGTACTTGATAGCTCGAGAAGGTACAAAATACTTTGACAAGTTCTATTTCTCAGCTTCAACCGACAACGTAGTCCACTTTTGAATTTGGATTCAGGTCAAAAACAACCATCACATAGAAAAATTCATAAATATCATACCAAAAATTTCTCCGTCTTTCTCGAAACACAAACCCTCATTCAGGGCTAATAAAACCAAATTTTGAGATTCATTTGAGTTCCATTAGCAGCATTATTACATTTTCCTCCCTCTCCGCCCTCAACCACACTTTGCGCCTGGAAAAACCCTATCCAAAACCTTCTCCACCGCCATCACACTTCTAATGGATCTTCCGAAATCCACCATCAGCGAGGCGGCCAAGGTCAAGCTTCAACATGACAGGGCGCTCCCAAGTGCTCGTGCAGTGGGATGCACAGCAGGAGGTATCAAACCCAATCCCACCCTTGGCAAGATTGTTACTATTTCTTGTTGTTTAGATCCAAGAAAGAACTAAAAGAACATTCAGGCCGATAGGTCTCAGATAAAGCATCTTGCCAATATCGACAATGTGGAGAACACCTTAGATCGGTCTACCGATGCCAGAAAAATTATCGGGCCTTCAACCAACTACCTGCACTATTACTCTCCATACTCTACTTCATCCATACGTACAATTATCAATCTTCAAAATATTTATTATTCTAAACTGCTTATCCGATCTACGATTCAATTACACTATTGTATTTGTAGTAATTAAATCTTTATAAAAAAGATATTACATGATTATATTCCATGAAAGAAAAACATATTTTTCAAACCATTAAAATTTAATGTTTCCTACACCATAACAACATGTTTAAGTGTGTTTTTATCATGTCTCATAAAATTTACTTACAACTTGCTCTTACTCTTTCTCTTGCCACTCTCTCCATTCCATGCATGTATGCATGCATACAGTGATCTTCAAAATATTTTTTCTCCTAAACTATTTATCCGATCTACGATCTGATCGTACCGTTGTATTCGTTGTAATTAAATCTTTACAATAAGATATCACATGATTATATTTTGATGAAAGAAAAACATATATTTCAACCCCATTATAACTTGTTGTTTCATATTTCGTACGTGATAGCAATATATTTCAATGTGTCTTCTTGCAATGTTTCACACAATTTTTAAATGTTCAATTGCTGAATTTTTTGTTTCACCATGTATAGCTTAATGTTTCACCTGTTGGTCAACTGAAATATTTGATCGCCAGATTTTTTTCTGAGGAATCGGGTGTCCGATTTGGAGTTTCTCCCGACATGTTTCATGATTTTACATTGTCGTCTTTTTTGGCAATCAAATTTATTCACTATGTACTCCTTTCCATTATGTCTTGTTATCATTTATATTAAATTATTGATAAAACACCCTACAAGTAGACCTTCCAAAAAAAATTGTCTGCAAACATTATTGTTTAGAACAATATTGTTTAAAAATTATACATGTATGGTACCCTATTTTGCTTTTGCTCCGATCTAACCCTTGAGGGATTATGATCATCTACCTTTAAGACATGTATATAACTAACTTATTGTAACATATTAGTACCACGAGGGATCATAATCCAAGGGATCAGGATCCCCTACCTTAATTAAACTAACTTGGCCTACATGTTAGTAGATCATTGTGGTAATGTAAAATAGCCGTAGTATTTTTTTAGTATGGTATTTGAGGAAATTGTGGACAGGTTAAGCCAGGTCTAATCAGCTGGCAAGATCCAACATAGGTTTGAGAGGTTCAAGTTAAAGATTGTGTGAGCCAGTGACAATGGAGGGAAGGTCTGAGCTGAGGATGTCGTTTTCGTACAACGGTACCATTTTCGACTCTTAGTGTTTTTGGCTATATATAAATTATCTTTTTCTTAATTTCGTTTTGCATCGTATTGATGTTGATATTGAGTAGTTTAAAAGATAAATATGATCAATTACTCGCTGATTGAGCATCGTTTCCGAAGAGATGCTATCGATTCCGATCGGTTCCGACCGATTCATGTGATCAGGTAATGCATTTTTATATTGTTTTTGCCATGAAGATGAACACAGGCCACTTTTTTTCTTTTGGGTAGAAAAACATGTATGTGGCTATTGGATGATCTAGTTTAGGTATTGTGGTTCGATTTAGTATTTGACAAATCTCTCAATGAATGAACATAGTAATGTACTAAAGAGATGTATGCCTGCTTGGCACACTTAACTCTTGTTTAGTTTTTCACGCACGCTCTCCTTCCTCGCAGTTGCTAGACATCCACTTTGTTGATCCTTTTTACAATGATGATGTGCACAGTCTTGAAAGGGAACTGAAAGCAACGTCCCCAACTAGGCCAATCTACGGGTTTTGCTTAACCACCATTTTTTCATTCAAAGATGTGAATCTAAACTGTCCTGAAAAAACTAAAAAGTACCAATCTCTGTAGGCAACCTTTACATCTTTTTGGCAGTTATGTTTGCTCTCTTACTCCAGTCGTGCACAAAATTGCCCAGAGCATTATTTGTGATAAAAAGGGAACAAATTAGGATTTGTGCCTCCGACTAATTTACATGCTGACCTCATGCACGTCGAGAAAATTCAACAGTGTACATGACTAAAGGCTGAAAACTTTAATGGACCGAGACAATTGCTGGACTTTTTACGCTCTAGCCTCTTTTAAAACTTATTTCATAAACAAAATCTTCCAAAAATCTTATTTTAGAAATAAATCTGTAACTCGCGGACAAAGTTCTTGGAGACGAGATTATAAATGTCTTAATGCCAATAACGAGCTCGCTACATTTAAAGTTCCACCTAAAAAGACATAAGATTGCTTTTTAGTTACTCCAGTCTTTAGTGCCAAAATATTGAACTTGACACTAAGGACCTTCACTCCTTCGCGCGGATCTACTAATCCATTTTTGCAATTAATTTTGTTACAAAAATCCAAATGTAAAATAAGATTTGGACGAGGATCAGACTGCAAACATTTGGCAGTCATGCGCATGCGCACCCACGACCTACCAAGCTCGCTACAGTAAGATCAATCTACAGCAGGGGCCTGTATTACCTTACTTCTCCGTACTTTTCTTCTGGTCCCCAGCCGTCAAAAGGCAGACTCCAAATTATTGTTACTCTTTGTCTTTTTGATTGACTTGACTTGTAAGTTGTAACCCTATAGCATCTTTTCTCACGAGTGTCCAATTCAACCAATCTTTGTATAAACTGATAGTAGTATACTCGTAAGCGTGGATTAATCTAATCTCCTCGATGTGATCTTACAGCCAATGGTATACAAACGCCTTTGGAGAATTTTATGCTCGCTTGGCCATTAATGGAGTAGTTAATGACAGGGCAGCTGCTCTGCTTCCTGCTGGACTGAGCTGCAGAGGTAGAACTGATGGGGGTCAATCCTACTTGTTGCGTTGCAGAGATGGAGAAGAAAGCAGGTGCCAACAAGATCCTTTTGATCAGCTATTCAGCTCAGGAATTGTGAATTTGGATGGCTAGCTAATTGATTAGGATTTTATCCTTTTTTTGTGTTAATCGATTGCAGATAATTGTGTGATTGACATCCCTTCCTTGGCACAAGAACTGAGGGTTGAACTCTCCAGCTTGAAGTCGTCGACGGAGCGGGTCGTCGTCGGCGGCGGCGCGGCGCCTCCGCGGTGGATCGTCGTCGACAAGGTTGGCGAATCAACCCGCAATCACGACCCGTATGAGTACGTGCCGCAGTACGTCTCCATCGGGCCGTACCACCGTGCCGCCAGCAACCTCGCCGGAGAAGTCAACAAGGTCAAGTACCTCGACGACGTCCTCTCGGCGGCGGCGGCGAACTCAACCGCACCGATGATGCTCGAGGACTACCTCACCGAGCTTGCGCACCTCGAGCACAGCGTGAGGAGTTGCTACGTCCATTCGTTCGATATCCCGAGCAGGGAGTTCGTCCGCATGCTGCTGCTCGACGCCTGCTACATCCTCGTCCGCTTCGGCGACGTGCTCCCGCCCCGCACCGCGACGCAGCCGCCGCCGGCGGCGGCGGCGGATGTGGCCGTTGCTAACGGCGTCGTGCACGCGGGGCACCGCGTCGTGCCGACCGAGGAGAGGAGAGCGGCCGCCGACGACCAGCAGGAGGCCATCGCGGTGGTCCGCGACGTGTTCTACCTTGCCGAGAACCAGATTCCGTTCTTCGTCGTCGACAAGGTCCACCAGCTGACGTTTCTCGACGGCAAAACTCCGGCGCTGCACGCCATCGCGAGGTACGCGCACGACCTGTTGAGTTGGACGGAGTACTCGGTCGCAACGCCGACGATGGTGGCGCCGCCGGCGCTGCGGCCGGAGCCGGCGAATCTTCTTCACCTGCTGCACATGCACTTCACGCCTACCGTGCTCACCTCCGGCAAGGTCAGTCACGGCGGAAGGTCCGTGGGCCGCTGGCGCACGGCGACGGAGTACTACTACGCCGGCGTGACGTTCATGCCCCGGGCGCTCAGCACCAGCGGCGGCGGCGCACGCAGCATCCTCGACGTGAAGGTGAGCCGCCGCGGCGGCGTGCTGCAGGTGCCCCGGCTGAGCATTGACGCCGAGACATGGCGTCTGCTCCGCAACCTGATGGCGCTGGAGCAGAGCAACCCGTCGGCGGCGGGGAGCCACGTGACGGCGTACTGCGTGTTCATGTCGCAGCTGGCGTCCACGGCGAGGGACGTCGAACTGCTGTTGCGGCGTGGCGTGATCGTACACGGTCTCGGCAACCACGGCGAGGTCGCGGACCTCTTCGCCAACCTGTGCAAGGGCGCCGTATTCGACTTCGACGTGGCCGACCAGAACTACCTGAGGCCGGTGTGCCAGGTGCTCGACCGGCGGTTCCAGAGCCGGCCGCGGCGGTGGATGGCGTCGCTGAAGCAGAAGTACTTCCTCAACCCGTGGCTCGTCGCTGGCCTCGTGGCAGCTACTATTGGGCTTGTTTGCACCGTGATCCAGGCAGTTTACTCAGTTCTTGGTTACGTAAAACCAGGGAACTAGAGTTAGGAAACAATTCTAAACTCTCGAACTCTCCAAGACCAGTGCACGACTCCATATTGAGCACTTGAAGAGCCCTCGGCTCGCCGCGGCCTGGCAAGAGGGGGAAACCCGTGATCATCGGTATCGGATGAACTGTACCGATGATCTGTCATAGTGGATTTCGTCCAGGGTTCTGAAAATTCCCCAATCCGCCAGTGTTATGGGTAATATTGAAAGAATGTCTGAAGGTGCAGCATATCGAAAAATGGATATGGAAGCATCTGATGGGAGAAATTGATTCTGAAGATAAACTGTGGTGGATCATATTTACTGATATCTCAATTAGAAGAGAGCAGTGGTCAGCGATAAAAATTGAGCTTTTCTGGGTGCAGCCGCCAGGTGATTTTCTTGGGGATGTTTTGGGCCTGCTGCTGAAATGCTGTCTGGCTGATGATCTGAAACGGTTTGGTATGTAGGCAGGCATGCTGATGTGTGAAAATAACCATGAATTCAGAGTTTGTGTTGGGTGATGTGTGGGTTAATTGTCCTAACAATTGTACTAGTGGCAGATACTATTGCTTCTATTGGCGCTATATCATATGAACTAGTTTTGGCTCGACCAGGTATTCGAGATTGTGCTTGATTTTCTACAGGCAGTCTGGTCAATGTACTACATATGAATACATGTTTCTCCTCCGTGTACCTGACATTATAAAATATTTAATAAAACTAGTTGTACACTTGTATAGTTTATGAGTCACCAAATCCATCACGTTTCTAATGAGTTGAGTAAACGAGCCCGTCATTGTTAATTCAATAACTACTGGTGATTACCAACCTAATCCGATTATCAGCGAGCAACTATGACTTTTCTTATTTATGGTCCATTTCTGCACTAGTATGATTGCCTGCATTCACTCTTATGCAGAGTCGCTGCAGTTAGTGAAGGATGGCAAGACTGTTATAACTCGTGAGATGACAAGCTCATATTTGTACAAGCTATAAGGTAGTACTGTTGTAGGTGAAGTTATGGAAGATGGGTATGCTGGTGTTGCTCTGCACAATCCTGAAGGTGGCGAGCCTGGTGTAGGCTCGTCGGATGGCTCGGTGTGAGCGGTGGAAGAATTAACTCAACTCCTGGTACTCGGAGGTTCGAGCAAGTAACGAATTCAGGTTAGCGTAGCATATTCGCCAAGCTAGAGTTTGTTAGAGTTTGTGTCGAATATGTGTACAAAATCAGTTACATTTTAGGACTTGGAGTTGTATTAGGTGTTAGTACTAGAGTAAGAGTCGGAATCTATCCTAGAATATTTCTTAAATAGATGGGTAGACATGTTGTAACCGCATGGCGAATCAGCATAGCAAGAGCGAATGCCTGCGAATGGTGTCTGGCTGTGAGTCGTCGTATCTCTGATACGCTGTAATATGCTAGATCGGGCTAGGAGCGTCCGTAATCAGTACTCAGGGGATGTAGGCTTCGGCTGAACCTCGTTAACAAATATCGTGCCTCAGTGTCGTTATCATGTTTGGATCTCCTATAGCTTTTCTTCCGCATTTGGTTTGCAATGTGCAATCGGGGATGGTTTTATAACAAGTGGTATCAAAGCCTATGGGAGGTTCATGGATAGAGGCGCGATGGAGGTGCCCCGCACCGCATTAAAAAACTAGCTTGTAATGTCCACGGAGGGACATTGGCGCAAGGTGGAGCACAATGACGATCAACAGAATTTGATAGGTGGATCGAACACTTCAGGCGCGATGGCGGCCTGAACTGTTTGATGGCTGCTTTCAACAAGCAGATAACCAGGCGTGGTGCTCGGTTGATAGTGGCAGAAGTGATTGGCGGTCTAATCGGTGGAGTTGGACACTTTGAGTGGCTGGCTCAAACTTTCCATGAGCTACTTTCAACAGGGAGACATGTGGCCGCACACTCGGGTTGATTAAAGATGGAGGCGATCGGTGTTCTCGGTCAGTGGAATCGAACACTCCGGGCGGGGTGGTCCGGGCCTTTCGGTGAGCTGTGTTTGACAAGGAGATGGCTAGACATAGCGCTCGGGTTGTTCGGTGGCTAGGAAGATGGCATGTGACTTGTTATCTTTGGCTCGCGACTAGATTGTTGATGATCAATTGGAAGTTGGAGCAGGTGGTTCCTAGAGGCTGTTTTGGAGGTGCTGTTGATAGGGTACTGTACGGTGGATTGCTACTTAGCAGCGTACATGCGATGGGTGGCAGAACAGATACGGTCAGATCAGCATAGGGTTATCACAAATTGACGGTGGAAGTCGTTGATGATGTCGGTGGTCGTGTTGTCTGTGCTTGCTCTGGAGCTAGGATGTCGCTAAGGTTACGTGAAGCTTGGAACTTAGGGTCGTGGCGGTGTGCACGATTTCGCGTCAAGGCTCAGCCGATGGCACAGACAAAAGCAACGCAGGTAGTAGTAGACCCAGTTTGGGATCGTGCATGACTCGATTTGGTGGAGGCTGCGGTAGAGGATTCAGGCACGGTTCGGTTTCAATACACATGTGCATAAACAGATTGAGGCGGAGACCTAGTCGAACACGAAGGGGAAGACATGGATTTTGATTTGGACTTGAAACCGGACTGTATTTTTCCAATAAAGGTGGCTAGGAACCACGAGATTGCAACACAAAGCAATCGAGACAAATCGAAGCTAGCAGAGATGAGATCGAACCTGATTTTCATTAGAGGTGGCAACGGTCAGTGGTGGCGAGTACACGGGCAGCAGGGGTGCACCCTTGCGGGTGACGTGCGACGACAATCGTCGGAGCTCGAGCAGGAGCTCGCGGCGGCCGCGGCAGTGACTCCCAGCAGAGGAGTCGGTGTCGAGGTCTAGCGGTGGCGCTCCCAGGTGCGTGAGGCGGCGGTTCCTGAGGTCAGCCGGGCAGTGCTTTCTTATGAGGCGCAAGGCGATGATGCGCAAGGGCTTCAGTGCGAGGCGGCAGCACATCGGGGAAAGGCGTGCATTGGCAATATGAGCGAGGAAGCCGAAGGGAGGAAAGGGATCGGTTCGATCCAAACCGGTCTTGACCGCGAGTGACTAGGAGTTGACCGAGTTAAGGCAAACCGAAGCCAGTTTTCCAGAGAAAAAAACGGTTCGGTCTAGCTGGTTAGTATGTGGGGTCAATTAAACTAGGACGGATCTGATTTGACCAAGGTGACAGGTGGTTGAATTGTATTATCGTCAATGGCGGCGGTGATGTTTTCCAAGTTTGATTTGGTGAAGTTTGATGGCACCAGAAATTTCGTTCTCTGGTAGACAAGGCTGAAGGATCTGTTGGCTCAGCAGGGGATATCCAAGGTTCTTGATGAGGCGATGCCGAAAAATATGGATCCTGACAAGTGGGAGGTAATGAAGGCACAGGAAGCTGTGACAATACGGTTTAGTCTCTCGGATTTTGTCATGTACCAGGTCATGGAGGAAAAAAATCACCAAAGGAAATTTAGGACAAGTTGTGTCGGTGTCCTGGGCCCAGGGGTATGTCGACTATGGGCTTGCGGTGGCCCCGTCCGTCCACGTGGCCCTTCCCCGATGGGGGAGAAAGCCCGAGGGTGACGTGGCGGACGCCCTCCCATAGTGCGCTACCCCCCTCGGGGGGAGGTCCAGCGGGGGTCAGGCTCCCCCGGCCCCCTCGGGGTGACGCCACGTGCAACAAGGTGGGTGAGCGCTCCCAGCGCTCACCTACCCGCATTAAATGACGATGCAGGCGTAGTGCGCCTGCGCCGCGCGCGTGCCGCATCTATTGCGAAGCGACGCGCGCACGTCTGACACCGGACGCCGTCAGCTGACCGGCGTGAGACAGATGGAATGACCGATGGGATGACGTACAGTGCCCTCGTGCCGGCACACGCGCGGTAGGTATGATACGCTTCCCAATGAAGCTACATCAAGATCGTAGTGGCCGATCTGGCTCCTACGCCACGTCAAGGTTGGTGCGTCAGGTCTAATCACATGGCGCATCGCACGACTTACGGTGAACTGCCGGATTCCAGCTTTTTAATGAAGAATGACGTGCTGGACCGACCGTCATGATGGGCGGTCTGACAGACGCCATACCGGATCTACAGGAGCGGAAGACTTCCACTGCAAGCCACGGCATAGACTTCACTTGTAAAATATTCTTCTCCTTTCTCTCTAGAAAACCGTCTGTCTGGCCCCTGTGGTGTCCCCTTGAGGTATAAAAGGAGGCCCAGGCCTAGAGAAAAGGGGTTCGGTTGGCTTATTCCCTCCATCTCTTCTCCCTGGGTTGCGGCTAGCCAAGGCCAAGCCCGGAGAGTTGAATCCCCATACACATAATCCACTACACAGGAGTAGGGTATTACGCCTCCTTGGTGGCCTGAACCTGTATAATCGCTCGTGTGTCACCGCTCTCTTTTTCAGGCGATCTCGATCCTCAGTGGTCTCACCGGAGCCGGGCCTAAGGAGGCCTCTTTCACGCGCCCTGGGCCGAACTCAAAAAGGGGTCCGCACAGTCCCCCGCTGCGGAGTTTTCCATCCGACAGCTGGCGCGCTAGGTAGGGGCACGTAAACGCTTCCTTGGCTTTCCGCTCCTTGCATGATCGTCAAGCTTCGCCGAGTCAGTCGTATGGCTGGAGAGGCGGTGCTTCACACCCCTACACCGCATCCTCGCCACCAGACGCGTGTTCCATCACCACCTCCCCGGTAGAACCCCGAGCAGGAGAAGGCGCCTGAGGAGCCGGAGGGCTCCGCCGCCTCCCAGTGTCCCAGCGATGAGCGACGGCGTCGCTCCAAGCTCGCGCCGCCGACTGGCCTACAGTGACGGTGGCACTCCTAAAGGTGCCCTCCAGGCGGCAGGGCGCTCCTGCGGCATCCACCAATTGCCGCAGGCCCAAATACCCCCGTCCAGCGTTGGCTGGACGACGTGGCCGACATGGTCAAGGCGGCACATCAGCAGCTGGACGCCGGCGGCCGCCCATCAGCGGCCGGGTCGGCCGCAACACCATCCCGTGTATCCCCGCGCATGCGGTGATATACGCGTTTAGGGGAGGCGTGCGGCACAACCGCATGCTGGAAACGATCACCTCCAAGGAGCCCCAGACTACCGCGCAGCTCTTCGAGCTCGCGGACCGCGTGGCCCGTAAGGAGGAGGCGTGGACCTGGAACTCCTCCGGCTCTGGCGCGGCGACTACGGCTACCCCTAGGTCTGCCGCCCATTCTGGGCAGCAAGAGAGGAGGAAGAAGAGGAGGACTGCCCGCTCCGGTGACGAGGGGCATGTCCTCGCCGCTGAAGATGCCCCGTGGCCCTCACGTAAGGGGAAGGCTGCGGAGGGCAGCAAGAGGAGCCCTGCTGCCCCTGGCAGAGAGCGCCAGAGCGGCAAATGGTGCTCCGTACATGACACCTCCCTCCA
This sequence comes from Oryza punctata, assembly GCA_000573905.2. Classification (NCBI taxonomy): domain Eukaryota; kingdom Viridiplantae; phylum Streptophyta; class Magnoliopsida; order Poales; family Poaceae; genus Oryza; species Oryza punctata. Next base: position 16,981,224 of record CM002495.2, on the reverse strand, counting down.
CGATCTCACCGAGTGCCGCGCGGTCAAGGGATTAGCCGAGCGCGTCAAGAAGTGGGGGGAGGAGCGAGGTTAGGAGCGCCGTGAGGGCCAGAACCTCACGGCACCTACCCGCGACCGGTGAAGTGAGGCCAAGAAAAAGGCCCCTGCCAACGATGATGGCGATGACGACTTAGGCTTTTAGGAGCCAGAGGCCACCGTCGCCACCATGGATGGGGGAGCATGCACTCATGCTTCCCGCCGCAGCTTCAAGACCATGAAGCGCGAGCTTCTGGCTGCGGTTCCCACCCACGAGGCCTCACGGCGGGCCAGGTGGTCGGAGGTCCCCCTTACCTTCGACCAAACCGACCACCCTCCGTGTGTGGCCAGGGGTGGGCAAATTGCAATGGTGGTCTCCCCCACCATTTGCAACGTCAAGTTGTGGCGCGTCCTGATAGACGGCGGCGCCGCCCTCAACATTCTTTCCCCCACGGCCTATGATCTCATCAAGGTCCCGGGGATGAAGCTCCTGCCGTCCCTGCCGATTATCGGCGTGACGCCGGGACACACATGGCCTCGAGGTCACATCGACCTCCCGGTCACGTTCGGTGGCCCCGACAACTTCCGCACTGAGTGGATAGACTTCGATGTGGCGGACCTCCATCTGCCCTACAACGCGATCCTAGGAAGGCCCGCGTTGGTGAAGTTCATGGTGGCCACCTACTACGCTACCTCCAGATGAAGATGCCGGGCCCACGTGGCCCCATCACCATCAACGGTGATCTCAAGATCGCGCTGGCTTGCGCGGAACAGCGCGCAAGCGACCTCGCCGCGGTTCCGAAGCCCACGGGCGGTGACGAGGAGCATGGCACCTCCTCGTCTCATGCCCGAGGAAGCGGATGACCCCGGGCGATGAGGTCTCCATCAAGGAGGTGGCGTTGACCGGCGACCCGTCCAAGATCGTCAAGATCGGCGGTCAGCTGGACGGCAAATAGGGAGATGCGCTCGTCTCCTTCATGCGGGCAAATGCTGACGTCTTCGCATGGAAGCCGTCAGACATGCCCGGGGTCCCCAGGGAGGTGATCGAGCACCGTCTAGCCGTGCGGCCGGGTGCAAGGCCCGTCCGGCAGAAGGTGCGGCGGCAGGCCCCCGAGCGCCAAGCCTTCATCCGTGAGGAGGTGGCACGCTTGCTGGAGGCCGGATTCATCCGGGAAGTCATCCATCCGGGGTGGCTAGCAAACCCGGTCGTCGTCCCCAAGGCGAACGGCAAGCTCCGGATGTGCATCGACTACACCGACCTCAACAAGGCATGTCCTAAGGACCCTTATCCCCTGCCACGCATAGATCAAATTGTCGACTCCACCGCGGGGTGCGACCTTTTATGCTTTCTAGATGCCTACTTAGGGTATCATCAAATTCGCAAGGCTAGGGATGATGAGGAAAAAACTGCATTCATTACTCCTATCGGCACATACTGTTATACAACTATGCCTTTCGGTTTAAAGAATGCAGGCCCTACCTTCCAGCGCACTACTCGCATTACTTTGGGTAGTCAGGTAGGGCGTAATGTTGAGGCGTATGTCGATGACCTGGTTGTGAAAACACGCACCTAGGAGACACTCCTCTCGGATCTAGCGGAGACTTTCGAGAGCCTCCGCTCTACCCGCATGAAGCTGAACCCCGAAAAGTGCGTGTTCGGCGTGCCGGCGGGCAAACTTCTCGGGTTCTTGGTCTCAGCTCGAGGCATAGAGGCCAACCACGAGAAAATTAGTGCGATAAATAGGATGTGCCCCCCCGTAAGCTTAAGGATGTCCAGTGTGTCACTAGATGCATGGCCGCCCTTAGCCGATTCATATTGAGGCTGGGAGAGAAGGCGCTTCCCCTATTTAAGCTCCTCAAGTGCTCCGGGCCATTCCGGTGGACGGAGGAAGCTGAGCAAGCCCTCAACCGGTTGCAGGCATACCTCAGCTCCCCTCCGGTCCTGGTGGCCCCCGAGCCAGGGGAGCCGCTGCTGCTCTACCTTGCGGCGACCCCGCAAGTAGTCAGCGCAGCACTGGTGGTGGAGCGCGCTGAGGAATGCCCTCAGCCCGTGCCCCACCGACCCACGATGGCACAGCCCGGGACAGAGCACAACGTGGGAGCCCTTCAGTCGGGTGAAGGCCCTCGGGCCCCCCAGATTGATGATGGCCCTGCGATCCCTCGCCAGGCACCGTTAGTGGCCCCCGGACCGCAGGAAGGCCCCGAGGCCACTGGGGGGAGGAGGGGCCCAACGACCCCTAACCCCAAGGCTACCAGCGTGGAGGGGAAGAGGGCCTAGGGTGGCCCTTCCCAACATTCTCACGCGGGACCCGATGCCCGCGATGAGGAAACTAGGCCCCGCCGAGAGGTGCAGCGGCCGGTTTACTTCGTTAGCTAGGCCCAGAAATTGCTTTACGCAATCCTGGTGGCCTTGAGGAAATTGCGCCACTATTTCCAAGCGCACCGGGTCACGGTGGTAACGTCCTACCCTCTTCGGCAAATCCTTCAGAACCGAGAGGGGACAGGATGAGTGGTTAAATGGGCAATCGAGATTTCGGAGTTCGATCTCCACTTCGAACCACGCCACGCGATTAAGAGTCAGGCCCTCGCCGATTTTGTGGTAGAATGGAGCCCGACCCCCGAACCCGATCCCGGATTCCCCGAGCCCGAGATCGGAGCGGGTCCCGCGCAGCATACTGCCAGCCCACATTGGGTCATGCAATTCGATGGCTCGCTCGCCGTCCAAGGAGCTGGCGCCAGGGTCACATTGACCTCACCAAGCGGGGACACCCTCAAATACTTGGTTCGCCTAGATTTTCGGGCAACTAAAAATTTGGCGGAGTACGAGGGACTCCTTGCGGGACTCAGAGCGGTGGCAGGAATGGGGATCCGCCGCCTCCTGGTTCTAGGTCACTCTTAGTTGGTCGTGAACCAAGTCTCCAAGGAGTACCGCTACTCCGACCCGCAAATGGAAGCCCACATCCGCGAAGTGCGGCGTATGGAGCGCCACTTTGACGGGTTAGAACTACGGCACGTGCCTAGGCGAGATAACACGCTCGCCGACGAGCTGTCACGCCTCGCCTCGTCACGTGCCATAACCCCCCCGGGTGCCTTTGAAGAAAGGCTCACCCAGCCGTCGGCGCGCCCTGATCCCCTGGGGGACTCAGACGCTGCCACGAACACCCCGGGGCCCGTGGGAGTTCGGGTCTCGGGGCCCGAAGGGGTCGATCCCGACCCCCCAAGACAAATTGCCTGGATGACTGAGATCCAGGCCTTTCTCAAAGATGAGACTCTCCCCGAGGATCGCGAAGGGAGCGAACGCGTCATTCGCATCTCCAAGAGATACGTGCTGGTAGAGGGGGCCCTCTATCGGCACGGCACCAACGGAGTCCTCCTCAAATGCATCCCTCGGGACTATGGCATCGAGCTCCTCGCCGATGTCCATGAAGGCGAGTGTGGAGCTCACTCCGCTTCGCGCACCTTGGTCGGCAAGGTTTTCCGACAGGGTTTCTACTGGCCAACAGCGCTCCAGCACGCAGCCGATCTGGTCAGGCGATGCCGAGCGTGCCAATTCCACCCCAAGCAAACGCATCTACCGGCCCAGGTCCTCCAGACCATCCTGCTCTCATGGCCCTTTGCGGTCTGGGGGCTGGATATCTTGGGTCCATTCAAGAAGGCGTTGGGAGGATATGAGTACCTCTACGTCGCCATCGACAAGTTCACCAAATGGCCCGAGGCTTACCCGGTCATCAAGATCGACAAGCACTCCGCGCTCAAATTTATCAAGGGCATCACTGCCCGCTTCGGGGTGCCTAACCGTATCATTACGGACAACGGCACCCAGTTCACTAGTGAACTGTTTGGCGACTACTACGAGGACATGGGCATCAAGCTCTGCTTCGCCTCCCCCGCCCACCCAAAAAGCAATGGTCAAGTGGAGCGCGCCAACACGAAAATCCTCAAAGGCCTCAAGACCAAGACATACAACATCATCAAGAGACACGGCGACTCGTGGATCGACGAGCTAGCAGCGGTGCTATGGGCTAACCGAACGACCCCGAGCCGCGCCACAGGAGAAATACCTTTCTTCCTGGTTTACAGTGCGGAGGCGGTCCTCCCATCCGAGCTCACCCTGGGGTCTCCACGAGTAGCCCTGTACAACGAGGCAGATCAAGAGCTCCTCCGACGGGACGACCTCGACTACCTCGAAGAACGAAGGAGGCGCGCCGCCAGCAGAGCCTAAGGCACTATCATCAGCGCCATGTCCGGGCCCGATCACTAAACTTAAACGATCTCATCCTACGCCGCGTCCAAACGCGCGCCGGACTGAGCAAACTCTCACCCATGTGGGAGGGGCCATTTAGAGTGATCGGTGTCCCCCGGCCGAGCTCAATCAGGCTAGCCATGGAAGACGACACAGAGCTGCCCAATCCATGGAACATCGAAAACCTTCATCGCCTATATCCATAGAGGAGTCGCTGCGTTGTACCTCGGGCTCGAGCCAACCCCTCGGGCATCCATTTCACAGCAACTTTATATCCGATCCAATCGTGTTTTTCCCCTTACGGATTTTGTTGGGTATTTTCGCCTTACTCGGGACGGTCGTGTTCGTGTCGCTCCTAAGTGGTTTGCGCCGTCTAGACGCCAACGGGGCCAAGAGCGAGCCGTGCCCCAAGACATGTTGAACTCCGGGGGAACTCGCCAATGGCCCACAATTGGGTCCACACTTACCCCGGTCATCATGCTCTCGGCCTGGCCAGTCTCGACATGTGGAACTCCCCAAGTGCTCTAGTCATGGTTCCTATCACTTAGGGCTGCGGCCCGAACCCGAGCCCCCGCTTAAGGCGAAACGCCGAACAAACCTGGCAAGGACAAAAACACTAGGATCACACATGCAAAATATAAAACTAACATTCAAACCATGACATATTTCATTACAGAAAATTGATATACAAGCGTGTGATGAAGATTCAACTACTACAAGATCGGCGCGAAGGCTTGAGGGGGGGCACAAATGGAGGAGGAAGAATCCCTCGCCCCCTCCACCTGCGGTGGCGGTCGTCCCTGCTCCTTCCACAAGCAGCGGCGGCCGCCCCGCCCTTCCTGCTGGCGCGAATAGAGGAGGAAGAATACCTTGCCTCCTCCGCCAACGGCAGCGGTCGTCCCTTCCACCGGTCAGCGGTGGCCGCAGTCCTTGCTCCCTCCGCCAGCAGCAGCGGCAGCTTCTGCCCTGCTCGGCATCGGCGGTAGCAGCAGGGCGGTCCCTGCTCCCACAGTAGGTCCTCCCTTCTCCGGCGGTAGCAGCGGCAATTCCTGCCCCTCCTGCCGGTCGGTGGTGGTGATCCCCGCTCCCACAACAGGTTCTCCCTCCTCCGGCGGTAGCAGCAGCAATTCCTGCTCCTCCCAACGGTCGGCGGCGGCGGTCCCTGCTCCCACCACGGTCCCCGCTCTTCGCGCCAACCACCGCAGTGATCGGGCAGCGCTGCCTGCCGGTGTCACCATCTTCACTTTCGATGGGGATAGTGGCCGAGGAGGTGGATCAAGGGGTTGCCTAGCGCCTTTGAATCGGCCAGCCATGGCCCCAGGTGCAACATGACGCAGCCGGTTCTTAACGGTGGCAGAGTGGAACGCGTGAGCCGAGTACGAGCTTGCAAGGATGCACCTCACCCCACCGTTGGAGGCTAGGAATGGCGGCGGCGCTGGGCGCACCTTGCCCGGCATCACCGACTCTTGGTTGACCACCGCCGGCACGAACTTCTGCGGTGGGTTGCCTATATGACCATTGCCGACGTGCGACGGTGGTAGCGCGCCGTCCTCGGCCAGAGATCATCGCCGTCGTCCCGGCAGAAGTGCGCCACGGAAGGCCAGAGTGTGCGGCGAGGGAGGCGCTAGAACCAAAGGAGGTGAGGGCGCAGCGAAGCTGAGTTGGGGGAAAAGTGGCGAGTGAGGGGGAAGATCTCCTGCCCCCCTCGATGCCCTTTTGTACCCTGGCCGCTGCTGCACCCAGCTCCTCACTCCTTGCGCCCGTTTCCTTGCCCCCTCGATTCCCGCGCGCACGCCTATCTCCATTCACGCTGCGCCATTTATGACGCACCCGTGAAACGTCGCCACCATCATAAAGATGGAAGAATGGGTCAAGCCCGCCTTAAAGGTGGCACGATTCCCAAAGAGATAAGCCATTGTTATCATCCTGGGCAGGTGAGCGGACGTGCCCCATTTTTCGTGCTGCCCCCGGAAATAGGGTCGTCATGCGGTAATGGCCCGTTTCCGTTGAGAGGCGACTTGGGTTACGCCCCGGATAATGAGGCCGTTACGGAAGAAATGCCCATTGTTGCTGAGAGGCGGTTTTTCCTAGCACGCGGAACCGGTGGCCGTCTATCTCCAATGGGAACCTGGGCCCACTCTGCACTGGTCCGACGAGGTGGCATAAAACCTGGTCGACCTGCAGCAGGGCCCCACACAGGTTTTACGCCGGGGGCTACTGTCGGTGTCCTTGGCCCAGGGGTATGTCGACTATGGGCTTGCGGCGGCCCCGTCCGTCCACGTCGCCACTCCCCGAGGGGGGAGAAAGCCCGAGGGTGACGTGGCGGCCACCCTCCCATGGTGCGCTACCCCCCTCGGGGGGAGGTCCAGTGGGGGTCAGGCTCCCCCGGCCTCCTCGGGCCGAGGCCACGTGCAACAAGGTGGGTGAGCGCTCCCAACGCTCACCTACCCGCATTAAATGACGATGCAGGCATAGTGCACCTGCGCCGCGCGCGTGCCACATCTATTACGAAGCGACGCGTGCACATCTGACACCGGTCGCCGTCAGCTGACCGGCGTGAGACCGGTGGAGTGACCGATGGGACGGCGTACAGTGCCGCGCGTGCCGATGCACACGCTGTAGGTATGATACGCTTCCCAATGAAGCTACATCAAGATCGTAGGGGCCGATCCGGCTCCTACGCCACGTCAAGGATGGTGCATCAGGTCTAATCACATGGCGCATCGCACGGCTTACGGTGAACTGCCGGATTTCAGCCGTTTAATGAAGAATGACGTGCGGGGCCGACCGTCATGATGGGCGGTCTGACCGACACCATACCTGATTTACAAGAGCGGAAGACTTCCACTCTAAGCCACAACATAGACTTCACTTGTAAAATATTATTCTCCTTTCTCTCTAGAAAACCGCCTGTCTGACCCCTGTGGTGTCCACTTGAGGTATAAAAGGTGGCCCAGGCCTAGAGGAAAGGGGTTCGGTTGGCTTCTTCCCTGGGTTGCGGCTAGCCAAGGCCAAGCCCGGAGAGTTGAATCCCCATACACATAATCCACCACACAGGAGTAGGGTATTACGCCTAATCGGTGGCCTGAACCTTTATAATCGCTCGTGTGTCACCGCTCTCTTTTTCAAGCGATCTCGATCCTCACCGGTCTCACCGGAGCCGGGCCTAAGGAGGCCTCTTTCACACACCCTGGGCCGAACTCAAAAAGGGGGTCCACACAGTCCCCCGCTGCGGAGTTTTCCATCCGACAAGTTGGCAAGCCTGTATATGTCCAAGTCGCGGACTAGGAAGTTATATCTCAAACAATAGCTATATGGTTTGCAGATGTAAGAGGAGTCAGATCTTAGGAAGAATGTGGAGGTTTTCAATCAGTTGATCATGGATCTAAGCAAGTTAGATGTGAAACTAGATGATGAAGACAAGAACATAATTCTTCTGAGCTTATTTCCACTGTCTAATGAGCATGTGGTGACTATCCTGACGTACGATAAGGATACTGTCAAGAATGAGGAGATAGTTTTGGCGTTGCTTGCGTGGGATTTGCGAAGTTAAAAGAAAAATGAGGCAACAGAGGCTTTTCAGGTTGAGAGTTTGCTGGTCAAGGCAAGGCATTATCATGAGGCGAGGACGTCGAAGAGCAAGGAGAAGGGGGTATGTTTCTATAAGTGTCATGACTTTGGGCATATAAGGAGGAATTGTCCGTTACTGAAGAAGAGGAAAGGTGCAATTGCAAGTTCAACAGCTCATGGTGATGATTCAAGCAGCAGTAGTCCTGAGATTCAAACAGTGTCTAATGAGAAGTATGGTGAAGCATGGATGTTTGACTCAGCTAGTTCTATCATGTGACATCGAAACGGGAGTGGTTCTCTTCATACAAATCTGGTGAGTTTGGTGTTGTTTACTTGGGCAATGACATGAGTTACCGTGTTGTTGGAGTGGGCGATGTCAAGTTCAAGATGTATGATGGAAACAAGGTGTTACTTTCAGAAGTGAGACACGTGCCAAGACTAAGGAAGAGTCTGAATTCGCTTGGGAGTCTACCTGAGACATGGTGGTTGTATGAGGAAAATTCTGGTAGGAAGACCATGAATATCACGAAGGACGACAAGACTGTTATGATTGGTGAGAGGACAAGCTTATGTTTGTACAAGCTACAAGGGAGTGCTGGTGTAGGTGGAGTCATGAAAGATAGGTATGCTGGTATTGCTGTGCATAATCCTGAAGGTGGCGAGCGTGGCGTAGGCTCATCGAGTGGCTCGGTGTGAGCAGCGAAACAACCAACTCAAGTCCTAGTACACGGAGGTTCGAGCATGTAATAAATTTAGGTCGGTGTGGCTTATTCACCAAGGTGGAGTTTATTAGAGGTTGTATCGAATATGCGTACAAAGTTGGTTACGGTTTAGGACTTGGAATTGTACTAGGTGTTAGGAATAGAGTAAGAGTCGGACTCTATCGTAGAATCCCTCTTAAATAAATGGGTGCACTTGTTGTAACCGCATGGTGACTTAGTACAGTAAGAGGGAACAGCTGCCGGTGGCATCTGGCTGTGATTAGTTGTAACCCTGATACGCTGTAATATGCTGGATCGGGGTGGAGCGCCCGTAATCAGTGTCTAGGGATGTAGCTTTCAGCTGAACCTCGTTAATAAATATCATGTCTCGGTATTATCATCGTGTTTGGATCTTTTATAGTGTTTCTTCCGCGTTTGGTTTCTAATGTGCTATCATTGTAACACTTTAATAGTCTAATATTATGATGAAAAGATGCCTGCCTAATAACTTTGTTCAGGGAGAGAAAAGTTTCAACCTCCTATTCACGATAAGATCGGACAGAAGATCCGGAAAGCTTTCACCGAAAAAGTCACCAGTACGGACACACTGGACGGACTGATCGGAGAGATCTCTCAAGTTATTCAAGTCAGTCAACCAAAGGGAAGCTAAAGAAATGCACACATTTCTTTCAGCCTCTATCTTTTTGACGGCATCTCAAAAAAAAAAAAAAAAAGAAACCAACAACAAAGCCAATTCACTAATGCTAAGTACATAACTACCTACTCTTCTACTCCCTCCGTCCCAAATAAAATCGATTCCTAGATCCACGAGGGAAGTTTAGGATTAACATAAAATTACTAAAGTACCCTCATTAACTATGCCTATCCATCAACACTGCCATTCTGTGCACATATTAATTTACTATACTATTCCATTACTTTGGAGGAGGAAAGGCAAAAAAAAATGAATTGCATTTGCTGAAAAAAAAAAGAAACATCTCTCCAATCTAAAAAAGGAAATGTTCTGAATTCACCTGCAAGAACTATAGCAAGAACAAAGAACAGAGAAGAACCAAGAAATCAGGTTCCTGCATCAGATCTACCACAGATAGGCCTCCAAACTTCCGCCACCGATGACATCGCATCCAACCGTGACCTCCACCTTCTCCTGCATCACAACAACATGCCCCTGCCGTCGCCTCCGCATCCATCCACTGCCATGCCATCCATCCATCGCCGCATCCAACCGCCACATCCATCTGCCGCTGCCATCCCCGCCACATCCATCCGCCACCGCCGTCGTCGTCGCCGCTATCCCTGCAGAGAGGAGCGGAAAAAGGGGCAGAGCGGGAGGGAGAGAGGGATGAGGCAGGAAGGGAGGTGCAGGATGGAGCAGGAGAGAAGGGCGTACCACCGATCTCCATCTCCATCCCTGGTGCATCCATTCAACGAGAGATTGAGTGGGAGGACTGAGGAGGCACAGGGAGAGAGAAGCTAGATGAGTTGGAGAAGATAAGGTCGTCGTGTGAACGAGTGGAAAGAAAAGTGAGGTCCTCTGACTCCTTGAGCACCCATGCAAGGTATTGAATGTGTATCTTTTTTATGCACGAATCGGTTTTTTATGGGATAACCTCTCCACACAAGGAATCGATTTTTTGGGACGGAGGGAGTATTTGTCTGGAAGTTTGCGTGCGTCACTGGCAGTTTGCAGAAAAGAATCTGAATTGGGTTTTGGTGCCTAATAAACAAGGGTTAATTGGATTCATGATATTATAAATTTGCCTGTTTGGAAATATACCATTATAATTTATAAAATTGGAACCATGCCATTATAATTTTATAGGAATTTGATATGTGCCACTACATACCCCTTCGAAGCAACATTAAAATTTTCTTGACCGAAATACCCCCTTCTGCTTTCTTCCCCCATCTCTCTTCCTTCGAGAAGGACCACATTCTTCTCCGGCAACGCAAGACGGGGGAGGGCGGGGAGCTCCAACTCCTCTCCTCACCGGGCCTCTTCTCCTTAAGGGTATGGCGTGTTGTTTTGTGCTCGATGGGCGTCGCTTCATCCTACGGGGAGATGGTCCCCCGAGGCGGTGGCACTGGTGGTGGATGGGAGTGCCATGCTCCGGTGAGCAAACAAATCCGGTTGCCGGCAGTCACATAGAGAGCGCCTGATCCTGCTGTTGTGTTCAGAAAACAGGAGAGATGTTTGATGGGAAGGAAGAAGGAAAAAGGGGTATTTTGGTAAAGAAAATGTTGATAATGCTTTGAAGGGGTATGTAGTGGCACATATCAAATTTTTATAAAATTATAATGGTATGGTTCTAATTTCACAAATTATAATGGTATATTTTCAAATAGACACATTTATAATATCGTGGATCCAATTAACCCAATAAACAAGTGCCGATAACCAAGTGTGAGTGGCACGCACCAGCTGTTTGGTTTTTTCGAGCTAAAGATGTCTACCTATCTACTCCCTCTCCGTAAGTTGATTTCTAACTTTCTTGTCCTACTCTCTAATATTGTATCTATCATCGTCCTTAATTTAAGAAGTTTTATTAGGCACTTCAGTATTCTCTGCTTATCCTTCCACTAATACTATTTTTCAGTTAATAAAGAATTTATTTTTCCTTCAAACTAAAGTTGTCTCGGGATGTGAATGCTTTTATTTGGGATTAGAGGGATTAGTTCATTTGAACTTAGTTTTAGTTCTTGTTGAGTTCGCTCATACTTAGATATTTTATGAGTGGAGACAAGATTAGGCAACGTTCAGGAGTGCTTATGGGCTTAGCAACTCCCTTATTTTCTCTGGGTAGTCCTTCTGAAGTGCCAAACGGTATATTTTATGTAAAAATTTTCCATATAGAAGTTCAATTAAAAACTAAAATAAATCTAGTTTTTAAGTTTGTAGTAGTTAGTCCTTAATTAATCACATATGTATATACGTACATAACTTTTTTGTAAGTTGTGTGCCTCCAGGAATCAATGTTTAGAAAAATAAACACAAGTATATACAACCTCCGTTTCAAATCATTAGTTATTTTAACTTTGCTAAAAGTCAGACTACTACAAGTTTGACTGAGTTTATAAAATATAACATTTACAACATAAAATTAGTTACATTAAATTTATAATTGAATATATAAATATTTTTATATTTTATTGTCTTGTGTTGAGTATGTTACTATTTTTTCTACAAATTTGATCAAACTTGGAGCATTTTGACTTCTGAACAAAGTCAAAATGATTTGTATTCTGAAACAGATGGAGTACATAACTTTTTGTATGAAATCAAATAAAGATAAAATTTATAATAAATTGTAGAAGTTCCTTCTAAAATTTCCACTAGAAGTTTTTGCTTTTTAAATTGGATAAGAATATGAAATCACATGATTTTTTTTCTGAAAAATAGAAAATAAACTAACCTAGTTTTGTGACATTTCAGCAGGAACATGCCCGAGGTGTGGTGGTGACCTTGTGTGGTGCGGTGTTGGTAGCTCGGGAGAGTGACATTAGGATGTCAAGTTCTTAAACGTTTCATTGGCATGCATGGTTCTGGAACGATGACAATACAAACATGGGAAGATGGAACACATTCTAGCCTTACAAAATTTGGACATACTTATGTCTAAATTCGTAAGACTAGAATATATTTCATCCAATCCAAAGTTACTATATTTTGAGATGGAGGGAGTAATTCGTAATCCCGTTGTGGAGGCTACGGGAGTATCCCTATAATCCACCAACTTATAATCCACTAACTTGCTTTACTCATTCATCATTTATCATTGGACAGAAACAATGGACCATATCATTTGCACCAGATCGAACGGCCGAGATCGCCTGCCCCTCTCCCCGTAGATCGCACCAACACGTATTCCCCCATCTTTCCCCAATACCCACGCGCTCCCTCCATTCCCCACACCACGTGCCC